>CM041294.1:18252634-20966388 GCA_023052935.1 Piezodorus guildinii
TTAAAAGATAAATAGAATCTATTGTGCAGTAGACGGTTGAGGTCAGAGTTAATAAAGTAATCAAGTATTCAAATTGAAGGCTATTCATGGAATAATAGATGAATCAAAACGATTTCTGAATTATACTGCCTCTAAAGAGTTCTTACCTTAAAATGGGAAAATGGAAGGGTGCTTTAAAAAAGAGATAACCTAAATTACAGCTAGAATAGCAAGCTTCTAACCGATAACCTCTTCCTCATGCAGAAAAAATAATAATAATCTATAAATATCTCTAAAAGTAAAACATTTTCATTTAATTAAATATAAAAGAAATATTTCATCAAAAAAAAAAAAAAAAAAAAAAAAAAAAAAAAGAAGAAGAAGATATAGAAGAGCCTTTTCGAAAAACGTCTCTCGGATAAACAGAAGAGCTAAAAATAGTATGTTTTTTTTTATTTGCTTTTTATTAATTCGGAAAAAAAAAATAAATTAAAAAAAAAAATTTCTGTGGGAAACTTGTAGATCGGGTGGGAATCCTCGGAAATCGCAGCTCTACCATTTGTCAATGCACGTTAAATTACTCTGAGGCCACTCTTAGATTTCCTATTATTATGACTGTTCTTTTCGTTTCAATGTCAAAGTACCGTCTAAACACTTTATGAACGTAAGGCAGTTCCTTTTCTCTTTACATTTGTCAATATAAAGTATCGACAAGTATAATGTCTTGTCCTGTAAAGTAATAATCGCATGAAAGAAAATTGAAATATTAATCCAAATTAAAAAAATGAGCTGAAAAACACAATACTTCAACGGAAAGATGAACACTATATAAACTTTGAATATTTAGTAATACAAAAACATTTTTTTTTTTTTAAATATTTATTTATTGAAATTTACAACTGTAATTTATATTACAACAAGTAAATATGCTAAAAGAAAAATCACATGAGACAGACTTGTTGAGGAGACAGAGCCATGAAGCATCCAGTAACTATTTTAAACAAGAAGGTCTCGAGGCCATCTTCTTTTTAGACTAGTGGGTTGGAGAGGGAATGGAGTTTGCCATAGAAGGATTGATACCTAGTTCGGGCCAAATCAGCAACATATGGAACATTTAGGTCTTTGTGGATGATTTTATTTGTGACAAAGTAAGGAGCGTTGAGGATTTTAGGAAGGATTTTGCATTGTAAGGATTGAATACGGGAAGAATTCGATGGTTTAGTAGAGCCCTAAAGCTCAACTCCGTAAGTCCATATAGGCCGTATGATGGTCATGTAGATGAGCCTTTTGTAGTCAAGTGGAAGGTTTGAGCGTCTGTCTAGTACGTGTTGAAGTAATCGAAAGCGGCGAGCAGTTTCTTGTCGATTCAGTCTTGTGTGTGGATTCCATGTGAGACGTTTGTCAAGGAGCAGTCCTAGGTAGCGGATCTGTTCAACAGGGACAAGTGGGATATTATAAAAGGATACTGTGGGACAGGACATTGGCTTGCGACGAAGGGTAAAGGTTATTTGATGGGATTTGTTGGAATTTATTTCAATTCTCCAATTCTGACACCATATCTCAATATCTCTGATGTGGGATTGAAGGGTTTGAGAGGCTACAGTTGGATCGTTATTGACTGATAACACACAAGTGTCATCAGCATAAGTGGAAATACAAAAACACTAAAACTAAAAAAATGGACCGTAATCAAAAGTTTTTAACGACGCTTTTAAGCTCACCTATAAATACTCTCACCCAGATAGTATTTCCTTGTAGTGATTCCATCGCCTAAAAAGTACTTACAAGACTTTTTGGCGGAAAGGCGTTTTATTCAAAAGTTCAAGATCTCAGTAGAAGCCATTTATTATGAATACTTCTCACCTAAGAAACTTTACTTTTAGCAGAGATGACCTGTTAAGAACATCAACGATTTTTTTCTACCTTGCTAAGAACGTACATCACATAAATCCCTTTCTTCCGAGAAATTTTGCTTTTTCACCCCTTCCAGGTTTCCAAAACATCCCAAAAGTCTTTCTTCATTACTTGGACTGTACCATGAATTTCATAAAGGATACGAAACCGTAGATTGAGAGTCTTCCAAAATTCTTAGTATTACATAAACTGCTAAGCCTCAAAAGAACCCAACTCACAATGGGTTATATATTTCTCAGTATATTTCTTTCAATCTACAATAAGATGACGGGTTTTACACCATAAGTATTAAATTCCATTTATTGTATTGTTTTATTCGTATTTAACTTAAATGATCGTATTGTATTATTAGTTTAGGACTAAATAACCCTAGTAGTTGAAAAGCCTTTATGTTACAATATAAATAAATAAATACGTTATATTAGTCTTGAAAATGAGAGGGAAAAAACGAAACGTCGATTATATTTTTTCTAAATATATTTCTATTAAAATTTACAACTGTATATTACTATACAGCAAGAAATATGTTGTTAAAAGATAGAGTACATGAAAAACATGAAGAAAAATTGCCCATTGGCAGCACTCTAGTTGTCAATCTAAACAAGAAGGACCAGAGGTCATCTTCTCTTCAGACGCCTCAGTGGATTATCAGGAATTGAATAGGTAGCAATGATTGAAACTAGTGGATTAGAGTGCGAATAGAATTTGTCATGGAAGGAATGATACCTGGTACGGGCCAAATTGGCTACATATGGAACATGGGGGTATTTATGAATGTTTATTGTTTATTCGTTTTATCATTCATTTATTTATGAATGATTTTGTTTGTGACAAAGTAAGGAACGTTGATGATTTTGGATTGTAAAGATTGGATCCAGGAAAAATAGGATGGTTTAGTAGAGCCCCAAAGCTCAACTCCGTAGGTCCAGATAGGCCTTATGATTTCATGTAAATGAGTCTTTTTACTTTCACTTACTATATATAGTAAACTTCCCCTTACTATAGTTTAAGGGTATAATAATAAACCTATAAAGGTTTATTAACATAAATAAAATCCACAGTATCTCTTTAATTTCATCAACGATAATTTTTACTTTACTTACTAATATGGAAAGAGGAAGTATTGCGATCGTGAAAATTTTCGAATTCCAGTTTTCAACGGAAATACACGTTTTAGGGTCTCCTGAGTACAAATAACCACGTCCCGAAAAAAGGTCTGTGTGTGTGTGTGTGTGTGTGTGTGTGTGTGTGTGTGTGTGTGGTAACTCCCGGGCAGAAACGGTAAATCCTATGAAACTGAAATTTCATATTTAAGACAAATATACGCCCGAGACGTTACAAAACCTTTTTCATCAAATTGAGCTTACCAGAAGAGCCACTTTATACCATGCATTTTGTACCTTTTTTCGTTTTTCTCAAAAACGGTTCCGACGATTTTGATTAAACTCGCTAAATCGATGTATAATTTAATGGGCTTTAATATCATTTAGGTTTCCTTTGGATTAAAAGGGTTTGACAGGGGTTTAATTGCCGATATTTTCTTTCTCTAATACGTAAAAGTACCTTTATATCGGTGGATTCTATAAAAGTAACTATATTATCTTGGTACCACTGATGAAAAACAGGTAAATACATAAATTGAATGAATTCGATACCCAAATAAAGGAAAAACTGAAAAAAATTATTTTTTATGCAATGTTTTGTTTTTGTACATAAGAACAGCAATTTACATGTATGAGATACCGTTGGAAAGCTTGAGATTTTAGAAAAAATATTATCTTATACACAAGCTTTTAAAAGTTAGTAGAGAGTGACGAAAAGCCAATAAAACTAAGTGATTATTTTAGATAATAATACAATAGATTTTTTAATAAAACACATGTTTCTATATAAATTCCATTTAATTAATTCTTTAATTGTTTCACTAATTTTTATCTCTAACTGTATTTAAAAATTCTTTAATTGATTCTAAAAACGGAGGTAAGTGAAAGTCGTGTGTTGCCCGCCCCAGATTTTTTAGTTAAGCGAAAGGTTAGAGCGTCTGTATAGCAAGTGTTGTAGCCGAAAACTTCCAGCATATGCTTGTCTTTTCAGTCTTGTATGCGGATTCCATGAAAGGTGTTTGTTGAGCAGGAGTCCTACATCAGATCAGTTCAACCGGGACAAGCGGAATATCATTAAAGGGCACTGTAGAACAGGATGTCATAGGTTTTCGACAAAGGGTAAAGGTAATTTGGGATTTATTGGAATTTATTTTAATTCTCCAAATCTGACACAATACCTCAAGGTCTCTAATGTTGGATTGGAGAGTTTGAGAGGCGGTTGTTGTCAACTATATATATTTAAAAGGTGTTAACAGATTAAAAAGTGATTGTAAGAATTAAATGTTTAATAAAATTTTTAAAAAAACATGGAACTTCTTTTAAACATCATAAGTTAAAAAAAAATTAAGATAATATCTATAATTAAAATTCTTCGTATATTGCCATGAAAACTTAATCAATAATAGCCTTAATGTTGTAAATGATGCTGATGCTTAATTACTTTTCTTCGATGACTAAATTCAATCGCAATCTAACCGTTTGAGTCTTTCCTTTATCTGTGATTTCATGCAATCTACTTTAGGAATATTCTGAATTAATGGGTGAAGAAACCTCTCTGTGAAGGCACTCCTGGCGTTGAAGTAGGGGTGGGCAATATAGAATGACGATTATCGGATCATTCGATTATTTCAACGATTCGAATTAATCGATTATCGGATTAATCGGTTTGGAGAAACCAATGATCATTCGAACTAAGTTGTTTAACGATAATCGAGGGATTATAAGGAGCTTGGATAATCGAACGAGCTTTTTTTTTTTTTTATATGCATATTTGTACCTAGGCTCAGCCATTATAAAGACGGGAATTGTGGCATATCGGCATCCAGAAGCATACTAATCATTCGATCATCAAATCATTCGATTATTTTAATAATCGAAGTCCGATCATCCGATTATGACGATCATTCGATAATGCCCACCCCTACGTTGAAGATCTCTGCTAAGGAGGTAGGTCTCTGCTTCAGAGGCGTTTCAGTCTCCTTGGTGTGTTTTGTGGTTGTTTGTCTGTCAGTAATGTTTGTACCAGTAGGTTTGGATGCCCAGCAAGTGATTCGTGAAAAGGTTTGTAGTATTTTTTAATGACATCCGTTACGATTGGTATACTGAGGTATTTGTGTAAAGATTTATTGATATGTAAAAACGGACAGTGAATAATGAAGCGGAGGAATTTAGACTGAAAGATTTGAATTTTTCGAAAGTTTAATTTTTTACATGAGCCCCACACCTAAATACCGTACATGATAGGTTCGATAGTCGATCATTCAGATTTTTTTCCAATATAGTGGGAGATGAAAATGATTTTTTTTACGATAAATTAAGAAATTTCATTCGAGTGATAGTAATGGGTAGTTTATTTAAACTTATGCTATTATAACATTATTTATTTTATTTTCCGGCCTGCCCTGCCTGTTAGGCAATAATGGTGTTATAACATTTTAATTAGATTGATAAGATGTTTTTTGTAATTTTCACTTGCTAAACTTTTTTATATTTTTATATCGTTATTATTGATTCGCTTAAATCAAGTACCCAGCTTATCGTCAAAGTGCATCATTAATCTTCTACGATTTTCATAAAAAGAAAAAAAAAATCCTACAGTGCTTTTACTCCGCTGACCAGAAACAAGAGACAAGAAAAAAAAAACGACGGAGGACTATCAGGATGAGTAGAACCGAGAGGACGATTAGGTGAAATCTGCTCAGGGCAGGGAGGGAGAGAAAGAAAGATAATGGACAGAGGCTTCTTTGACCTCCCAGCCGTCGTTGAGTATAATCTACCCTCAATTACAACTAGGGCTAATACCAGTACTCTATAGCTCGGTCCTAGGGCACTTGTTATAATCCTACCATTTCGAATAATTACCTCCCTCCGCCTTATATCATTCAACTTCACCGGGCAATATTTTTTACTGCTATCTTCTTATTAACTATAAACTTATGTAATGTATAATCAAGATTTTTTTTTTAATATTTGTATTGAAATTTACAACTGTATTTTGTAATACAACTAGTAAATATGCTGGTAAAGATAAAATACATGAAAAAACATGAAGAGAGACTGTTCATTGGCAGCACTCTAGTAGTCCAAACTAGAAGGTCTCGAGTCCATCTTCTTTTCAGACGCCTCGGAGGGTTATCAGGGATCGAAGAGGAAGCTAGGGTAGAAACTAGTGGGTTGGATTGGGAATGAAGTTTTGCATGGAAAGATTCATACCTGGTTCGGGCCAAAACAGTAACATAGGGAACATCAAGATCTTTGTGGATGAGCTTATTCGTGACAAAGTAAGGAGAGTTGAGGACTTTACGCAGGATTTTGGATTGTAAGGATTGGATACGAGAGGAATCGGATGGTTTGGTGGAGCCCCATAGCTCAATTCCGTAAGTCCAGATAGGTCTTCTAATAGTCATGTAGATGAGTCCTTTGTAGTTAAGTGGAAGATTAGAACGTTTGTCTAGTAAGTGTTGAAGTAGTCTAAAACGTCGTGCAGTTTCTTGTCGTTTCAGTCTTGTATGAGGGTTCCAAGTAAGGCGTTTGTCAAGGTGCAGTCCTAGATATCGGATCTGTTCAACCGGGACAAGAGGAGCATTGTTGAAGGAGAGAGTAGGGCAGGATGTCTATGGTTTACGACGAAGAGTAAAGGTTGTTTGATAGGATTTGTTGGAATTTATTTCTATTCTCCAGTTCTGACACCGTACTTCTAGGTCTTTGATGTGCGCTTGAAGAGTTTGAGAGGCGATAAATGGATCATTATGAAGTGATAATACGCAGGTGTCATCAGCATAGGTTGAAAGGAAAGTGTTGGGATGGGTTGGGATATCAGCTGTAAAGACTGTGTAAAGAATAGGTCCCAGGATACTGCCTTGAGGAACACCAGCAGACTGAGTGAAAAGGTATGAGTAGAAACTATTGTGATTTATTTTGAAGGATCTGTTTGAGAGGTAAGATTGAATAATGAGGAGGAGGGAGGAATTTAATCAAGATTAAATGTGAAATAACAGAAAAGTCTTGTATTTTTTTTCTCGATACATTAAGTTTAAACCTTTAAGATTTGAATCCTAGTTTACAACGAAAAGAAACATTTTGAAAAAATTGTAAATCATAATTCCTATTAAAATAATTAACTGAATACATATATATTCAATTAATTCAGACGTCCATGAATAGCTCTGACTTTTCTTCTGAAGTCTTGATTTCTTATTTTCCACTTCTCTGCCAGAACACCATATTTACCAGAGGTCTTGATGTTTTTTAGTGCCGCTATTATTTCGTTTATCTCCTCCTTATCTGGGGGTTCTGATTCCATGTTTTGTGGTGCGTTTCCCTTTTTTAATATTTTTTCCCTAGGTTTTTTCGCAATTGAGAAGCTCTTCAAAGTAGTCTGCTAAAAATCCGCAGTTTTCCTCGTTGTATGGTGCTAGTGCCCAGTCTTTTCTTTTGACTACTACTCCTGGGGGTGTATTATATCCTCTAGCTTTGTCACTAATGGCCTTGTAGAAGAGTCTGGTGTCGTTTTTCCTGAAGTTTACTATTTTCGGTGGCATAAAGGGTAATAAAGTAATTCACTTAAAATAAACATTTATTTATAAAATAGCATTCATTATTATTAAACATCAAAATACAAAGTGAGGCATTGTTATTATCGAGAATACTGAGGTTCTATTTACCACATTATATAACATATGAGTACCTTTGACAGATCTGTATAATTGTTCCCTGGCTTGACCCCCGACATGGCTGAACTTCCTCCTCCGAGCTCCGACTCCTTAGGTACTTCTCTATCCCGGCACTAGCAGTGGCGGGGTATATTTTTTTCATAGCCCTTCTATGAAACGTTTTTGCTAGTAGCCCGGAAACTGTTCTATTTGAAATGATTCTAAATTACGTCTATTCCTCGTAGTATTCTCGATACATAGCAAGTAGGACCAAAAAACAAACAACCTAATAAAATTAACACTTAAAAATACAAAATCAAAAGTTAAATTCCAAGGACCGATCAGCAGATCCTTCCAGATAAAAACAGGACTAAGACAAGGAGACAGCTTGTCACCAGTACTATTTAATAAAGTACTGGATAAATCATGAGAGGGTTTTGGAAAATAAATAATGCAGGGGCCGTGGTAGGAACCAAGAAAAAACACATAAAAGTGAGTTTGCCTGGCATTTGCAGACGATCTAGCCCTCCTGGCGGAAACGGAAGAAGAGGCAGTTAGTCAAGTAAATACCCTAAAAGAAATAGCAGAAAAAGCAGGCCTACAAATTTTCTGCGAAAGGACAGAGTTTATGACGACAGAGAAAACCCACGGCAAAAAATAATAGAGACAAAATATGGGCAAATAAAAGTTACAAATAAATTTAAGTATCTGGGAGAAACAATAGGCAATAACAGTCTGGAGAAGGAAAGCATGAAAGAGAGAATCACAAAGTTGGAAAAGTTAAGCTTTGCAAGAGGCAACATTTACAATAAGAAGAACCTATCCTCTAACGCAAAAATCAAGCACTAGAATACGATGATAAAACCAGTAATAATTGTACGGGATAGAAACATCATGTCTCCCCAGCCTAGAAAAATAACTGAAAATAGAGAAAAGGATCCTGAGGAGAATCTATGGGCCCGAAAAAACAAAGGAAGGCTATAGGTTGAGACCTAACCAGGAAATCTACAAGGGGTAAAAGACATGATACCGCTTGAATAATCTTTATTTTACAATTAATTCATAAAATTATATTTTTTTCGTTGGATAAGTTGTCATGGACTTAAGTCGTAATTTTATTTCATTATTTCACTTACCTTAACCACTCATCCATAACAAAAGAATTAAACCCTAACCGTGGCTATTATTAAAAGCCACGTTCCCAATCGTTAAAATATTTGTACCAATGAGATTTTCCTGAAACTACAGTATTGAGATATCATTTAAGAATATTTCTTACAATTTTCAAATAAATAGGAGTCTGGTGGATAGAGCACTAATATAATATAAATCCTGACTGTGGAAGAATATTATTTATTCTGTTATTTCAGCCGTGAGGTGGTTCTGGGGTATGGGGACCCTCCTGGTGCAAACCCTCGCAAAAACTCTCGGCCGAGATCACGCTCATCCGCCCAAGTATTTTACCTATTTTTAGGTATCCACTTTATAGAGGTCGGGTTTGCCCCAGGAGGGTCTTCATACCCACATTCCACACCATTTGTTATTCGGGTTCTACGTATCATGAAACGTAAGTCCTTAAAATTTGCGAGTGGGGTCATTTTATTTATTTTTTGATCGATTACAAAGAATTATTATTGAAAATCATAAACCGAAAACAGTACTAATATCAGTATAACAAACAAATATTTCCTTCTTTTGTTGTACTTTCAGCAATTAAACGCTCATACCAAAGCGTTTTAGAGGCGATTTTCGAACATTATGATTTTCAGACCTTTATGTTGTTGTTTTTTTAATATCCCGTAAAATGTTCCGTTGGACTATTGATCGATAATTTATCACTATAAAAATATCCTGTTTTGTGAGCATTTAGAAGTTGACTAGCAACACCGAAAACCGGAAATTAAAACAGTGAGGACTCATTTCTGGCAAAGCGTGAAGGGCAGCAATGCCAATAGCAATCCCGAGCCAATTCCAATCCGGGGCCAAATTTATTAGGTTTGTGGTTCCTGTTGTGTCAGTTAAGGTGCAACCTCCGATATTTGGACTCTCATATTGGACGGGTGGAAATAGAACAATGGGATAGCTCCATTATCAATACTAATAATAATAATGTAAAAATAATAAAAGCAGTATATACTGTGGAAGGATGATATGAGCTGACAATGGCTTCTTCAATACTAAAAAGACTAAAGCTTTATAATTTAAATTAATTTAATATTCAAGCCAAATTCTTATTTATTTGATCACTGACAGAGTTAGGCTCAAGGGCTACAATATGGAGAATTGATAAATACAGAGAAGGGATATCCATCTTTCTAGGTAAACATACTTCAGTCTTTCAGGCTGAAGTAATGGCGATAAATGTTTATGCTCAAACCCTAATTTCAGAAGGGATGAGAGACAGGCTTATAAATATCCATACCGATCGTCAAGCTGCTATCAGAGCTCTGGGTTGCTATATTACTCGGTCCAAATTAGTAGAAGAATGCAAAAGAAATCTCAATACGCTTTCCCTACTGAATAAAGTCCGAGTTTAGCGGGTGCCTGGTCACTCAAGCATCTTAGGCAATGAGAGAGCTGATTGGGGGTTCTGCTCAGTTACCCTTTATACCTGAACCTGTGTATGGAATAAGCCTTAGCTATGTTAAAGGTTTGAGCAAGGTGGCTGCTGGCAATGGATCCAGGGAATACTGGAGGGATACTAGAAAGCAGTATCACTATAACATGTTTCTGGAAGGACCCTGCAATGAGAGAAGTTGTGCACTACTCTCAATGGAGAGGATAACTCTGAGGAGCGTGACAAGACTGTATACAGGACACTCAGCTTAACAAGCATCTCCACAATATGGGGTTAGATTACTAGGATACGGTTTTATCATTTTAGCAGCGACCTTATTATATATCTAAAGTTGTGTGAACTGATTAACCCCTATAGTTTAGTCATATTCACCAAGGCACTAGACCTGTATTAACATGAGAATGGATGGCGCACAATGGGCCTAATAAGAAGCCGCGGTGCTCAAGATAAGCCGTAAAAAAAATTAAGCCAATCATAATTTTCTGCTTCTTCGACAATTAAAAAAGGAGTATCCATTAATTTAAAAAAATGTATGTATATTTTGGATTTAAGGATCTTCGGAGCTAATTCTTCAAGTACTCGATTATTCTATAAAAATTCAATAGATTTTAAAATATAATGTTCCTTAATTAGTAATGAATTAAATGTTGCTGATTTGACCCGAACCATACCGTAACGATTATTTCCTTTAGTGGCATGCCCTATTTGAACTAAAGTAAAGATGAAAAAGTTTTACATTCTTACCAGCTCCTACTAAACCAAACAGGGTCAGTCTACCAATCCATTCCAAGTAGGAACAAAATCTAGATTCATTCTATGAGACATTCACAAAATGATTTTAAATCGTTAAGACTCGCCGCTTTAGGCTACTTCAACTCTTACTAGACAAACGATCAAACCTTCCTCTGAACTACAAAAGGCTCATCTACACGACTATTATAAGACCAATCTGGACTTACGGAGTAGAGCTTTGGGGCTCTACTAAACTATCAAATTCTTACAATCCGAAATCCTTCGTAAAATCCGCAACGCGCCTTACTTTGTCACGAATAAACTTATCTATAAAGACCTTAATGTTCCCTATGTTACTGATTTGGCCCGGACCAGGTATCAATCCTTCCATGACAAACTCCATTCCCACCCTAATCCTTTCGTTTCAATCCTTTCTTCCTCATCAATTCCGGATAATCCTCCGAGACGCCTGAAAAGAAAATTGCCCCGGGAGCTTCTAGTTTAAAATATTTTTAGAGTGCTTCCACTAGGTAGTGTGTCTACATGTTTTTCATGACAGTTTTGTATATTACCATCACATTTACTAGATGTATTTTTGTTTAATACAGTTGTAAATATCAATAAATATGTTTAAAAAAATAAAATCGTTAAGGATGGATTTGAAAAGGCACTTTTGAACCAGCGATACTAAGGTGACCCCTTACTACTGTCTATTTCAATAGAGTGGGATATTTATTTTAAAAGTTTATCTAATCAATAGTTTCTCTACGTTCCAAGTTTTAATTTATCAAACTGTCATACTTAATAATACAGTTAATACCATTTTAGCCTTAGTAGGATTCCATTTATACTTACGCTTACCTGATAGACCTATTACCAAGCCATCTATAGGATTTTCAGAAGGGCGTTCTTTTTTTTTTTTTTTTTTTTTTTTTTTTTTTTTTTTTATTCCTATATATCACAATTTGTCATAATAGACAATAATGATAGTGCTACAGGATCTCATTCATACAATATAAACAAAAGGAAAGTCAAATTACATAAAATAAAATCAAAATAAGTAAACGTATACAATAACAAAATTAAGTAGACAAAATAAATACAAATAAATGAAGTTAACAAATAAATAAACAGAACATGTCACATTCATACCTATGTACAATATTTACAATCAGCTCGGGAACCCCGGACGGGGCTTGTCCCCCCACTTGTGGAAGGACAAGCAGAGCCCAAAGGATCCCAGCGCCTCCCTCTCAGCCGCATCACTGGTGAGAGCCAGCGGAAGCTAAGTGAGGGCGCCATAGCCACAATCACACCGCACTTGAGAGGAGAATCTGACCAGTGTCAGAACTCCAGCATATGTATTTACAATATATCTCGGGGCCAATGCCGTTTCAACCTTCTAGGTGGGTTGTATGGATGAGTGGAGCTGGATATAGAAGGGCGTTCTGTGACTCATTGTCAGTGCTGAACATTGTAACAATGTCAACAGCAAACCCAAGGTTAAGTTCACTCTGATTGACAATAGATATATGGTTGACTGTTGTTTCCAATAAATCACAAAAAATTTTTTTGGGTAGTGCTCGTTCGGGACTGGCGATAAGCGACGTGATTGAGGAGGGTACCTAATTCTCTAATAAATATTTTAAGGGAAAATCAATACATTTAAAAAAATTATTATTAAGCTGTTTTCACACATCTGAGTAGCTGGCGAAGTGTACTTTGGTTCTTTGCCGAGAACGAGAAGATTCTACAGAAGAAAACTATTCTTCTTAAATTTTTATTTTATCCATGATGTTAACAGCGTCCTGCGGACGAAGCGAATGCCAAAAGTCAGCCGTAAATTATCAAGTTTATGTTAAGAAAAAGTTTAATTTTCTCTCTTTCCCTTTCCAACATTAAGAGTTGAGATGGAACCTTAAAGAAAAAAAAAACACAAGTAGGTCAAGGTTGGTGGCAAGTACTAAAAAACTTTTGTTACAATAAGGTTATACAGATGATAAATTTCGAATCTAAAACTTAGAATCTAAAAGACGAATCATTAATCTCAATGCTAACTTGAAAACTGCGAAAAAGATGAATTAGGCGGGCAGGTGTTGGGTCTTTAGCAACTTCTCGAATTAATAGAGCTATTCGAAGCCCAAGTCCACGGAGTATCGTAAAACAAAAATTTAAATGTTTTTTTTCTTCAATTTTCTCCTAAATGGCATTTAAAGTTGAACATTACCTTGTTAACTCAATTAAAGAACTGTTTGGCTTTAAATGGTACCCCCTAATTAGACCGAGAGATTGTACTTATTCAAGGGGCCCGAGTAACTCATTTCACCCTTAGGCTATTCAACACTTTAATTCATAATTGGATACAAACTTCTTCTTTTTATTATTAATTAGCATTTATAACATTTTATAACTGAGGTAAACTGATGAAAATTATACTAAAAAGATCATTTTTGCCCCTTAGATGAAATTTTACCATCGTTCAATTTTTCAGCTTAGCTTTCGCATCTTACTTTACCAGAATACATTTTTTTTTCTTTAATTAAGTGGTACAAAAAAGAGTAATATACTTGGTAAAACTTTCGTTTTTTATTCATTGATTCTTATAGATAAGTGAATTTCATAATTATAGTTACTGTATAAAAATATAAAAACTCTTTTAATCAATATTTTTTTACATCTGAAAAAAAGATTAAACACACACACACACTGTTACTTAATCTATAAGTTATAGAAAACAAGAAAACGTAATATTCCAGAGCTTACGTCTTCCTGAATCCAATTATGTGCAAAAATAAACGTTTTAAGTAAATTTAATGATTCTGTGCCGTTATACTCTTTTGTTTATTTATTTATTTAAAGTAATTTACGACTGTATTCAATAAATACAACAAGTAAATAGGCTTTATATATGATTAGTACACATGATAGTCCTGAGAAGAAACTACCCATTGGTAGCACTCCAATGTCTTATGTTAGGAGGTCTCTTGGCCATCTTCTTTTAAGGCGCCTCGGTGAGTTGTCGGGAATAGATATGGAGGAGAGGTCACGGATAAGCGGGTTTAAGTGGGCAGGGAGTTTGGAATGAAAATAGGTATATCTGTAACTGGCCAAGTCTTCAACTAATGGGATATTTAGGTCTTTATGGATGATTTTATTAGTAACAAAGTAAGGAGCATTAAGGATTTTGGACTGCAAGGATTGGATGCGAGAGGAATTCGATGGTTTAGTAGACCCCCATAGCTCAATGCCATAGGTCCAAATAGGCTTGATAATTGTGATATAAATGAGTTTTTTGTAGTAACTAGGAATTTTTGAGCGTTTGTCAATTAGGTGTTTTAGTAATCTGTATCTACGAGCAGTTTCCTGTCGTTTCAGTCTAGTATGAGGATTCCATGTTAGGCGTTTGTCGAGGTGGAGTCCTAAGCACCGAATCTGTTCAACAGGAGTAAGAAGGATATTGTTAAAGGATACGGTGGGGCAGGAAGTCATAGGCTTACGACGTAGAGTGAAGGTGATTTGATGGGATTTATTAGGATTTATTTTGATTCTCCAATTTTGACACCATTCTTCAATGGCTGGTTATACTCTAGACAAAAAATTTTAATAAAATTAAAAAATGGTAGAAAGACTCTTTAATGTGGTCTCAATGAATTATTTAAATAAGTAAGTAAAACAATTCTGTCTAAGTTTATGAATATAACCTTTAGTCTGTATAATTGCGAAACTTTTTTTTTTTTTTTTTTCATAACCCCGATTTTGTAACATGTTTTGCCAAAACAGTTTTTGAACAATTTCCTTTTACTGTATCTAGATAAATTTAAAGGCTGTTTCTGTTAATAGATAATGTTTTTAAAGTGCTATCACCTTTGCTATTCCTCTTGGTGGTAGGGATCACTACAATCTTGACACTTCTTGTCTTAAGCTAATCTTAATCTACCTTAGACACTATGTTGCCACCTTTGAGGAGCTGTAGAAACATTATGTAATGGAAAACAATGAATAGACAAATAAACTGGGCTGTAAAAAGTGGGTGCCTACAGTAGCTTACTTTTATCACTTTCAGTTACCTATATATAAAATATATAGTAAGAGAAAGTATTGCGATTGTGAAAATTTTAGAATTCCAGTTTTCAACGGAAAGACACGTTTTAGGATCCCCTGAGTTCAAATAACCAAGTCCCGCAAAAAGGTCTGTGTGTGTGTGTGGTAACTCCCGGGCGAAAACGAAAAGTCCTATGAAATTGAATTTTCATATTTAAGGCACCTATACGCCTGGGATGTTACAAAAACTTTTTCATCACAATCGGCTAACCGGAAGAACCACTTTATTCCATCCATTTTGCATTTTTTTACGATTGCTCAAAAACGGCTTTTACAATTTTGATTAAACTGACTATATCTATGTAAAATTTGATGAGCATTAATACGATGTAGGTTTCATTCTGATTGAAATAGTCTGACAGGACCTCAAAGCCGATATTTTAAATTTTCTTCAACTAAATTACCTTTAATTTTGTATATTCTATAAAAATAACCACATCATCTTATTATCATTGATAAAAAAACAGGGAAGTATAAAGTTTAGCGAATTTGATAACTATAGGAGAAAAGTGCTAACATATTTTTTAATCAATTTTTTTGTTTTTTAGCACAAGAATAGTAGTATTAATGTATACTAGGGGTACTCACTACGTTTGTTATAGCATGCTATTTGTGCTATTGTGCTAAACCTATCAATTTTATACAGGAAATAACTGTAGAAACTCGACGGGTTTAGCAAAATAACACAAATAGCATGCTATAACAAACGTAGTGAGTACCCCTAATATACCGTTGATATGCTAAAGATTTTAGAAAAATATTATCATATGCATACTATTGTAAAAGTTAACAGAGATAGATGGAAAGCTGATAAAAGAAACTGATTGTCGTAGATAAGAATATAATATATTAGGGGTATTCACTACGTTTGCTATAGCATTCTATTTGTGTTGTTTTGCTCAACCCGTCGAGTTTCTACAGTTATTTCCTGTATAAACATGATGGGTTTAGCACAATAGCACAAATAGCATGCTATAGCAAACGTAGTGAGTACCCCTATTATTTAATAAAACATGAACCCGTACTACCCACTTTGACGACTTTTGAGGCGGTGGCCTAGAGATGCCTTGCTTTAACCGACCTTCGGAAGTCATCATATTTGCTTATTACAATTTTTTTTTTTTTTCTGATAGCAAATAACAATAAAGCTCAAACAAAAACGATTGTAAATAAATAAAAAAATAAATAAATAAAATAAAACACATTTTTCTTTTAAAATCCACTGTAAATAATTCTTTAACAATTTATTTTCGTTTCTAAATTTATTTAAAAATTCCTAAATTAATATAAATAACGAAGGTAAGTGAAAATCTTGTGTTGCACGCACCAGATTTTTTTTCATAAGTATCATGTTCGAATATGCTCGACTGATATAAGTCATTTTCATTAGTAGCTAATGAGTATTTAAAAATATTTTCTTATAATATTTATTTAGAATAGTTTTATCAAATATTTGTTGAAATACTCTTATTAAAGTTACGGTAAGTCTGAACAAATGTCTGCAATTTCTACCTTTCTAAAAATGTTCTGGAATGTGTGTAATCCCGGTGCCAAAGCATTCTCACTTTGAAACTGGACTTTCCTCTTTCAGTTGTTTAGTTTAGGAATTCTACCTTCTTTTGGATCCAGCAACTTTCGCTTCATAAAACCTCCTTTTGTCTGATTTTAGTTATATTAAGAGTTAAAAGCCATGTAATCAGATAGTTTCTTATTCTCATTGTTTTGATAATTATTCTCTAACTAAAACGAAAGGTTATTTAACCGAACATGTTAATTTAAACTGTAATGTATTATATTTATCTTATTAAATGTTTCGTTCATAAAAGTAGCTCATTTGATTTTTTTTTTTTTTTTTTTTTTTTTTTTTTTTTTTTTTTTTTTTTTTTTTTTGTCCACTGATATATTTTAAAAATATATTAAATATTAATTAAATGTATCCATTAAAAAATATCTGATTGGTTTATTTTATTGTATTAAGAACATATATTAAATAAGAAACACTGGGAATTCTTTATGGCTGTATTATGTAGCTTAGGTATGAATTAAAATAACTTTCAAATAAGGTATACAGTGAAGTTTTTGCTACAATTATTATTTTTATCATTTTGCAATGATATCTAATTAAATAAATTATTTCTTTATGTATACCTTTATGAATGATAATTGGGCACTTTATAAAATATAATATATTTAAAAAAAAACTTTTTTCAATGACTTTAATTTAAAAATACGTACGATAATTGTTGGTATAAATATTGGGTTTAAACAAATCGCGTAAAAGATTTGAACCTGTATTGAATGGGGTTAAAGATGCGAATAACAACATAATTGCGGTTCCGACTGAGATATTAAATACATTTAAACAACACTTTGACGGCATTCTAAATACGGAAAATAATAATCAATCTCCTCCCTCTGAATACCAGAGCGCTGAACCATGGGTAGACGCACCGAGTAAAGAGGAAGTTGAAATGGCGATAGGAAAATTAAAACGGTATAAAGCTGCAGGAAATGATAATATCACGAGTGAATTAATCAAAGCTTGTGGAGAAGCGGGCGTTTCCAAATTACATGTTTTAGTTAAAAAGATCTGGGAAAATGAAAAAATACCCGAAGAATGGAAAGAATCAATACTTATTCCGATTCACAAAAAAGGACCGAGGACGGATTGTAACAACTATCGTGGGATCTCTCTTCTCCCATTATGCTATAAAATATTCTCGTCAATACTAACTAGCCGAATCACGGAATACGCTGAGGAAATTATCGGAGACTACCAATGTGGTTTTAGGCGGAATCGCTCGACTATTGATCAAATATTTTCCTTACGTCAAATATTAGAGAAGAAACTGGAATACAACGGTGTAGTCCATCAACTTTATATAGATTTTAAAAAGGCTTATGATTCCATAGACCGTCAGAAGCTATATAACATCATGATTGAACAGGGGATACCTAAAAAGTTAGTAAACCTAGTAGAGATGTGTTTGTCGGAAACATTTCATAAAGTTAGAATCGGTCACAATTACTCCGAGAGATTTAAGGTGCGATCGGGTTTGAAACAGGGTGACTCCCTTTCACCTGTTTTGTTTAATATAGCCTTACAATATGTTATAGAAAAGGTGATGAGTACCGAGAAAGGCTTACATATGGGTGACAAGATTCCGGTTTTGGGGTATGCCGATGATTTGGTACTACTAGGTGAAGACACAGAAACTATACAACTAAATACAAGTGTGCTAATAAAAACCGGTAAACAAATAGGTCTCGAATTAAATACCGATAAGACGAAATATATGATTAGTTGCAGAAATGGTGGCGATCTTGATGATATTAATATTTCAGGTCATACTTTTGAACACGTAGAGAAATTCAAGTATTTAGGTTCAATGATAACAAGAAAAAATGAAATCCAGGAAGAAATAAAGTCCCGGTTAAAGGTGGGAAATGCGTGTTATTATTCGGTTGGTAAATTGCTTAGCTCGCGGCTTCTGTCTAAAAACTTAAAGGTTAGAACTTATAAAACTATTATTCTTCCAACGGTTCTTTACGGATGCGAAACGTGGCCGCTTACTTTGAAGGATGAACAACGGCTTAAGGTTTTCGAGAATAAGGTGCTGCGTAAAATATTTGTTCCGAAGAGAGATGAGGCCACTGGGGAGTTTAGAAGGTTGCACAACGCGGAATTGCGGAGTTTGAACCCTGTGAATATAATTGAGTTGATAGCATCGCGGAGACTCAAATGGGCGCGTAAAGTTGTTGGGCTTAGTGAGGAACGGATTCCGAGAAAGTTGGTATTCGCTGAACCGACTGGTAGGCGTCCGAAAGGTAGGCCGAAGCGTCGATGGGAGGATTGCATTAAGGCTGATCTCGGGGGCTTGGGCTTGACCGGTGAACATTGGACGAGTCTGTGCAGGCGAAGTTTGGAGGTATCGGCATCGAACCTTCGGGTTCGGTAAGCCTATTATTATTAAATATTGGGTTGATGCAAAATTAATGCAGGTTTCCTCTATTGCAATATCTTAATTCCAATTGTGTAAACAAAGCTAATCCTAACATTGATCATTATTATACCAAAACAAACCTTATCTAATACCCTCTCTTTCACCATGAATTTGTTTAGTAAAATCGTTTTGTTCAGTGTGTTTTGTTCAATCGTTGTTTTGTTCAAAGGTCTTGAATCGAAAATGTCAAAGTGCGATTTTCGTCAAATTTATTTTTACGAATTTAAATTAGGGCGCAGCGCTGCGCAAACGGCTCGTAATATGAATGAAGTGTGGGGTCAGGGGGCTATTAATGAGTGCACGGTGCAGCGTTGGTTCCAGAATTTCGCAGAGGAGATTTCGACCTCGAAGACAAGGAAGGTCGGGGCCGTCATCTTGCTCTGGACAACGACCAGCTGAGGTCAAAAGTGGAAGAAGACCCAACCAAAACCACACGAGAAATGGCGGCGGAACTCGGAACTCAAAAATTGCAACGTCTTTGCCCAGCATTGATGAATCGGAAGGGGCCGATCCTGCTCCACGATAACGCCAGACCACACGTTGCACAACCAACGCTTCGACGACTGCACGAGTTGGGCTACGAAGTTCTCCAACATCCGCCTTATTCACCTGACCTCTCTCCTACAGACTTCCACTTTTTCAGGGAGAAAAATTTTCAAAACCAGGACGACATTGAAAATTCTTTTCGTGATTTCATTAAGTCCAGGGATTCGGATTTTTTTTCTGGTGGAATAAGAAAGCTTGTTGAACGTTGGCAAAAGTGCATTGATTCAGATGGAAATTATTTTGATTAAATATATATGATTAAAGTAAAGATATGGCGTATTTACAATACCTACTAAAAACCTGCATTAATTTTGCATCAACCCAATATATGAATTAATCTTAAATTTTTGACAAAACTCTAGGCAAGTATCATTATACAGATAAAATGTTTTTTGTAATAGTTTTATTTGTAAGTAGTGATTATTCGGATTAAACGAACTCAGATTTTTATGGTGATGCTAAATTAATCTCTTTATAAGGGACCAATACATTAAAACTAAATAATCAAAGATTCAGACAAATGAGAACTGTACCACAGCTGCTAACAACCTATAAAACTACTGTACCACAACCCATGGTTGACCCACTGCTGATTTGTGGTGTGTTAGGCATTATAGTGAAAGGAGGTCCTGCAGCACTCTTCTTAATACTGTGTTTCATAATACGAATTTATGTGGCCATGGTTTGTATTAATGTATGTTTGTATTGTATTTGTATACACCTGTTAGTTGTGAAAACTGTTTTAGTCTGAATCTGTTCGCTAACTGAAGTAATTGTTAATGTACCACGGTGAATTTGTTATAGCTCTAAAAGTTTTGAAATAAAAAAATTGAAAGTTTGTCATTTTAGCAATTCCGTATATCTGTGTCCGAATCGGCTTAAGTAAGCTAGTGTAATAGGACGTTTATATTACACACGTTTAGGGGGCTGAAGCAGTAACCCACTACTGCTAGAATTATATAGATATACGCGCTCTTAGAATTTAATTTATTTTTACGTTTTAATCTTGAAATTGTTGAGATATAAAAGTTTATATAAAAATGTCAAGCCGAGAAATCTTATTGTGTCTGTCTGTACAATTTATATGTTGTCATGGTATAATGAAGGGCAGGTTTTATGTTAAAGAGAAAAAGTAATATGTTGGAATTTGTCTTGGTTAAGTCTAATTTTCCAAAGTTTGCACCAATCGTAAAGTTATATATTTATTTATGACTTCTCTACCCCTTACGTTATATACTCTATCGTGGTATAAACTTCTTTTCAAATATTTAAAGAGTATATTCACTTTGCTATGTCTTTCATTGCTGTATCCATTTTTAGTTCAATTTTCAATTTGCTGAAAATTTGACATTCTATTGGGTTGTTTCACATGAAATGTCTGTTTTTATGGTTTCTGAAATACATTAAGGATTTTGCAGGTCTCTGTTGTTTTCTTCCGTATATTTACATATTTAAAGTAAACAGTTACTAATCCTCTACCTTTGCATCATAAACATTAGCTTCCCTATCAATTACCCACTTTTTAGTATACCTCCAAATATGAACATGGAAACACGCGATTTTCAAGTAATATTTTTATACGAGTTTAAACTCGGCCATTCAGCACCTGAGGCCGCAAGAAATGTTAGCAAGGCGTTTGGGGAAGGGAGTGTTAATGAACAGGCCATTTGCTATGTTTTCAGCTGGGGATACCAACTTGGAAAACTTGCCCCGAGGAAGACCTCCGTCCGTAATAGACAACGATGTCCTCATACAGTAGAAGGAAACCCCTACCAAACAGTTAAAGGACTCTTAGCACAACTAAATGAAAGTGCGTCTACCGTTTCCAGACATTTAAAGTGTATTGGGAAAGTAATAAAGCTCGATTCATGGGTACCTCATCATCTCACTGAGCAGCAGCAAGACTCCATCTTTCAATACATACCGTGCAAAAATTGAAAGAAATGGGCTACGAAGTTCTTCCGCACCCATCATATTCTCCTGACTTGTCTCCGACAGATTACCACCTGTTCAGGAATTTAGACAACTTCGTCAAAGGAAAACTTTTTGAAAATGATGATCAAGTGAAAAGTGCGTTTTCAGATTTTGTTTCACTTCAAAGATCAGAGTTTTTCAGTTCGGGGATAAAAAAGTTGGTGTCACGTTGGGAAAAAGGAGGTAAATACTTCGAATAAAATTATCTTGTTTTCATATCGTATTTTTAATAAAAATCCTTTACCTTGAAAACGGACATTTCATGTCATACAAACCAATAATAATATATGTTTCACCGTCTTTATTGTGTTACATTGCGTACAAGTTGTGGCACCGAGACCTCGCAGAAGGTAGCCGTGGGAGAAATCACGATGTCCTATTCAGAGCCCGCAAAGGATCACTTCTCTCCTTGACTTCCTGTCTGAGGTCTTCCAACAGGCACAATTTTTTTTCAATTTCACTTAATTTTGATGAATTCTCATTACACCCGATTTGCCAATTTTACTTCTTTAGAGAGCTAAACTACCTAGTCCAGTCTTGCAGAGGGATTTTGTTGATTATCTTAGCTTGAGGTGATATTAGAGGAGGAGCTGAGTTTGCCACGCCATCGGAAAGAAAACCATCTATGCCAATATACTCGCTTCGGCGGTACATATACTAAAATTGGAACGAACGTGAACTTTTGTTTGGTGGTTTTATGATAGTTGTATTTTCTGCATACTTAGCTAAAGTTTCGGGAGGGGGAGAGGGAAGGATATTGGCACGTCATATGTGTATATTATATAAAAAATTTTAATGCAAAAATGTTCTAATTAATTATTTCAATAACAAATTAATAAGATATTTTGGCATTTCTTGTAAAAGTTACTAGAATGGATATAGTGCCTTTTGGAAATAAACCTCTTCATTTTCCCAGTTCCTTCTTCCTATCCATAACCCTGTTGTATTTATTAAGAAGATGTGTTATGGTTGAATTAAGGCAAATTATATGGTATGGATCTGCAATTACTTCAGTTTATCTTATCACACAATAAAGTAACTGTCTGAAATATTCAGCATAGCAAGATGTATTAAAGTTCTTAAAGCCTATTCTCCAAAGCTTAGCCTGAATTTAAATGAGTTAGAATTCTATTTCGCTGATCTCAAAGCTATCCAATTCCTTTTATGAGTTAATGTCACCTTTCATAAAGTCGCTAATTATCGCATTTTGAAGAAATATCAATGGAAACTACTAATCTGTCATCAGGACCCCAAGCCCCGGGCCTCTATCAATATGGACAATGGGATGATATTTCCACAGAATTAAACCCGGCGGTGCCTTTGATCCTAAGAGAGCGAGTGGGTTAAGAGCAGTTCCCCGAGTCTCCAGTGAAACGTAACTCAATTCGAATTTAGAGCTTTGTAATCAATTCCGTTAGGAGTTTAAGGCGCTCCGTAGTTTGCCTGAATTTAAATGAGTGGAGATTGAGATGCGCCCCGCTTCATTGCTTCGTGTCTCATCCCGTTCAGCGGATCTTGGATTTACAACAATGTCATCTCGGGCCAGAACTCATTTCACTGATTTCAATTTTTCTTTCCGCTCTCTGATGAAATATCTTACAGATCAATTTTCTAGAAAAAAATTTGTTGATAAAAATTAGATAAATCGTCGAATGATTTAAAGCAAGAACGGATATCTTGGTGCTATTTATTGTTTTAAGATATGATCCGTGCTAAAATATAGTGTAAACCGTATATCATAATATAATAATAAATCTCTTTATTTGTTTTCGGGCTAGCCCATACAAATGGAGTTGAGTTGTACAAAACAGTTAAACATAAATCAAAGAAATCTATTACAACTGTACTAAACAAAATACGCTTCAAAAACAAATACACAACAAAAGGCAAAATAAATTGTAACTGTATAAATATTAAACAAATAAATTAATCATAAATAGTTTAACAATTCAATTATTGTTATTTTATTAATGTGCTTAAATTATTCTTGAATAGACAGATACAAATTTCTTAGCTTTAAACACTCTGTTACATAATAAAATAAATTTTAAAATTGCTTTCTATTTTCTATTTGCAACAAAAGTTGTACTATGTCAGACATATTTCCAACATGTGTCCTCAAGTACTTATTTCTGGACGGGGAGTAAACAGGGCATTGCAAAAAAATATGATTTAAATCTTCTGGTTCGCCTGAATTACAAATAGGGCATTCAACGCTACTATCTGAATAACCATTTTGGAATCCGTAACTGGTAACTTTCAGTTTATTGGGTTGACATAGTCTTAGTTGACTGATCAATCTATGTTTCTTCATAGGTCCCTTTATTTTCAAATAATATTCCCCCATATTTAAGCTACCAATTTTTCTAAAATTAGGATTAAACTTTGAGTGCAAAATAGCCTGAATATCTAGGGAAAGATTATGATTATTGAATTTTCAACAGCGTTATTTAATTCCGTATATCATAGATATTTTGTTTTCTTTTTTCTCTTTATATATCTTTATTCAAACCTGTCGGAAGCTACACTTATAAATGTTTTCTTCCTCACTACTGTCTATTGCTTTTATCGCCAGTAAACAAGTGGTGAAGGTCAGTTCCTGAACAGACCGAACTAGAAAAGCAATTGAGACGTTGATTTCCAAAAGGTACGTACTATATCCATTCTAGGAAATTTTACAGGATACGCGAAAATCACTAATTATTATATTATTTAACTAGCTAATTTGATTCTTTTAGCATTAAAATCCAGAATTGTTCTTTTAGTATATCAATAAAATCATATTAAAGTTATGAAATGAGATGTTTTGGTATAATTTGGAACGTAATTAAATGTGTAATTAGTTTCTTTAGAAAATAATTGTATTTATAAATTGCGATTATAAATGACTTGGGTGTCCATTAGATAAAATCAAATAGCAGATTTAGATACATTTAAGAGATGAGAATACAAATATGTAAAAAAAATCGATTTTGTAAAAAATGTCCTTTAGTACCTTTTGGAAATCAACGTCTCAATTAAACAAAGTAACTGAGTTAATACTTCCATCCCAATAAAAACGTGCCTTTTAACTGGACTGCGGAAGTTCGTAGGTCACTGATTTTTATAGGTTCAGAGGAAATATGGGCTCTCAATGATCCAGCTGTTTTAAAAAATTCAAAGAGCAAACTGTTTGAGAAAATGGCTAATCGTTTATATTCCAGGGATATAGAAGCTATTGAAAATTCCTCTTACAGTAAAATATATCGCCATATAACCACCTTCCGATTCGGAGAAGAATACTTAAATCTTAGATGCAATATGAACAAAATAAGGTTAATCGCTCAACTAAGACTGGCAGGCGAGAAATCACAGAGGATAATAGTGAATGGATTATATTATAAATTTGAACCCAGCATGTCTTGCCCTCTATGTAATACCGATGGTTATGATAATATTCAACATTTTCTAATATCGTGTCCATTTTTAGATCCAGTCAGAAGATTCTATTTATTTAAGCATGTTATGAAAAATTTTAATTTAGAAGACTTATTAACAATTACCAACTATAAGAAGTTGAACGATTTATTTTTGTTTTCAATAAAAGCTTTAAAGATAAGAAGTTTTGTTACAAACGACTAATACAAAATTTATATGCATTTGTTATGTCATTACTTTTTGTTTATATAAAATTGTTATCAAGATATTTATTATTTAAAACTGTTTTTGTTCGGTTTTCTTAAGTTTATTATTTATTTTTTATTTAAAATTTGTTTGTTCATTATTTAATCAAGATTTGTATTCTTAATTATTTTGTTAATTGTTATTTATTTTTTTCTTATAATGTCGTTTTTAAAGTAGTTAGTTCAACTCTTATTTCAATATTTATAATATTTCCTTACTAAATGTAAAAAATGATTTTGTCTAAATGAAATAGAGGCCAAACATCTTGCTAAAAGGTGTAAATCTTAAAAGCAATAAAAATTATTATTATTATTAATACTTCCATCCGCAAGGACATGTTACGTGTTTCCTAGTTTACATCCATTTTTTCTTCATTTATTATTTATTTTTTTAAATTTCTTTGTTTATTATTTAATCAAGATTTGTATTCTTAGTTATTTTGTTAATTTTTATTTATTTTTTCTTATAATGTCGTTTTTAAAGTAGTTAGCTCAACTCTTATTTCAATATTTATAATATTTCCTTACTAATTTTTTTTTTTTTTTTTTTTTTTTTTTTTTTTTTTTTTTTTTTTTTTTTTTTTATTATGCCTTCCCATTTCGACTTCCGCCATAAGGAATCTGGCAGCCCAGTACCACTCCGATCTGGATGGGGTTTCACCTCTTATCTTTTGTAATCGGGGACATACTTCTAGATGTGCTGCATCCATTTCAGTATTTGCATGACAAAGGCAGCAAAGTGGAGACCCTACCACTCCGATCCGATGCAAGTGTTTTGCGAGGTAGTCATGGCCAGTAATCATTCGGAACTGTGCAACAGCATCTTTTCTCTTCAAATCTACTGGTATTCTTTCTTCTTCTATAAGGAGTTTGGCCCAGTGCTTGTTGATCGAACTGAGCCTTTGGGAGTCCGTTAGTAGAGCATGATATGCCCTCTTAACTTCATCCCTAGCTCTACGATAGGAAATTCGGTTGTCCAACTGTTCCGAAGCTGCACCTTCTTTTGCAAGCTTGTCGGCTACTTCATTCCCATGGATACCACAGTGGCCGGGTACCCATTGGAAAACCACCTGCCTACCTTGTTGAAGCAGCTGTTCAATTTTTAATTGGCAGTTCACAACCTCATTTTCTTGAGATGCATTTGGCTGCGTAGCTGCTATGATGGCCGCCTGTGAATCTACAAACAACACAATTCTTTTTGCATCTATATTTATGATAGCTTGCAAAGCTAGTAATATAGCTCGAATTTCGCTATCGAAATTTGTCGACCATTTTCCTACCGGCTTCGAGATTTGAAATAGATGGGAGTACACGCCTGCTCCTCCATTGTAATTTGCATGTTCCGCTGAACCATCGGTGTAGACATGGAGCCAAGGAGGGCTGGGATAACGCTCAGTTATGGTTTCGAGTGCCAAGGATCTTAATTCCTCTCGTATAACTTCTTCTTTTTTAATTTGTCTCGTGAGATAAGGTGATAAGATGCTGTCTTTAGGGGAATCCTGGGTGGCAGTAGAGAAAGTTTTTCTCTTGGAGCAGGCATTAAGCCTGTTTTATCTCTAAGGCTTTCTACTTTTTCAAAAAATGTGATCTGCGTCTTGAGTCTTGTGGGGGGTTTCACTCTACTTGACCAGTAATCAACCGGGAGCCTACACAGACGTTCATAAAGGCTTATTGAGCTCACTTACCTACGCATTTCCTTACTAAATGTAAAATATGATTTTGTCTAAATGAAATAGAGGCCAAACCTCTTGCTAAAAGGTGTAAATCTTAAAAGCAATAAAAAAAAATATTATTATTAATACTTCCATCCGCAAGGACATGTTACGTGTTTCCTAGTTAACATCCAGTTTATCTTCGTTTCGAAAAGTTGTGAAAAGCAATTTTTTAGTACATATATATCTAGTGAAAGGCTTTAGAAAATTTGACTTCCCATCAAACAGTTATATCGTTCTGAAACAGTCCGTAAACCTCATACAACCTTCTGAATGAGTTTTTGTTTTTATTTGAATACTTGATGTTCTTCTAGAACGGGAAAATATAACAAGTAATTTTAACATTACGCAGCTTAGTATTGTTAATATGTTTTTTTTTTTCTTTTCTTTTCTTTTTTAATTTTTCTGGAAGTTTTTCTTAATATTAACACTTAAATGAGCACACCTTAACTTCCCTTTGTTTTTATCTATTTTATTTCAAAACCATTCACATCTATCAACGTTTCGGGGTTGTTTCCCCATTCTCAAGACTTATTTTTTAAAAAACATTTTCTCACATATAACTCACTACTTCACTTCATAGCTCACTGCTATTCGTCCACATGTTCAAACAGTAAGCCAATGAACATGTGGACGAATAGCAACCAACTCCAAACAACAGCAAGAATAGCAAACACCCCGAAACGTTAAAATTTTGGTTTGAAATGCTTGCAGTTTTTGTTAAATGTTTAGACAGGCCGTGTAGACTCGCAGGAGTTTACACTCACGTTCACGATGAAATTTTTAGTGTAGGGTCATCACTCCCTACGACTAATTTTGTGAGTGGCCACCCTTTGGCTGACGGGTCTCACATAACCGTGGGAGAGGCTGTGAGTGAATCCCCATTTTTTTACATCCTTATAAAAGCCCCGCCGGGACTGGGATCGAACTCAGAACCTGTAGCGTGAGAGACAAGCTTTAATTTAATGTCAGCCTACACTAGACTGAACCGCCAAGAAACTGCCTGCAGATACCGCTTACTACAACACTTACTAGACAAACGATCAAATCTCCCTATTCACTACAAAAATAAACTGATCCATAGAGATCTAAATATTCCGCTAGTTGCAGGCATAGCCCGTGGTAGATACACCTCCAGACTACTAGCCCACAAACCCGCTTGTTCGTAAAATATATCGAATTAATATACAAGTTAGAATACAGAAGTTATCCCAACTGTTCATGTAACTGATTGAAAATACATTTACGTTGAGGCGACATAGGCTGTTGCTAAGAAAAAATCAACTAAATATTAAAAAAATATTTTTTTTTTTTTTTTATGAGAAATGAAATGTTATCCAAGCTCTACCGATTGTATTACAAAAAATGGTTTATCAATCAGTATATATATATATTAGAGTGTGTAAAATTTATTTATATAATATTATTTTCAAGAAACAAAAAAATACTATTATGTCTTGCCAATCTTTCACTCATTTTTCTCAGCTTTTACAGTTGGCAACGTTTCCGATCTTAGTACTTCCATTCGCGAGCCTCATTCATCTTATTTAGCGGGAAATTTATTCAACTTTTCATTCTTGAAAGAGCTTTTAGGCACTAAATTTTTTATCCTGTCATATCATGCATTTAGATGTTAATTTACAAAAGGTATAATAGTGCCATTACTTACAAAATTCATATTATATCACCCGATTTCAGCAAAAAAAAAAAAACACGTTATAAACTGCAGTACTTTTTGAGTGGGACCAAGTTCTTATTTAATTTAATTTCCCCCACTGTATCCTTTAGTAATATTCCACTAATCTCTGTAGAACAGATACTTTACCTTAGACTCCATCTAGACAAGCCCCTTACTTGAAATCCTCACACTAGACTGAACCGCCAAGAAACTGCTTGCAGATACCGCTTACTACAACACTTACTAGACAAACGATCAAAACTCCCTATTCACTACAAAAAATAAACTGATCCATAGAGATCTAAATATTCCGCTAGTTGCAGTCATAACCCGTGGTAGATACACCTCCAGACTACTAGCCCACAAACCCGCTTGTTCGTAACCTCTCATCTACATTTATTCCTCATAATCTTCCGAGGCACCTGAAAAGACGGTGGCCTCGAGACCTGCTCATAAAATAAACCACTGGGTAGCTTCTTTACATGTCTATTCATGCCTGTCATTGTAATACAGCCGTTTTACTTATTGCATTTGTTTATTCAGTTGTAAAAACCATGAAAATATATTTTTTAAAAAAATTAAAAGCATAGTAAAAGCATGTCATTGCAGAAGTAATAAAAACCTTTAATTTAATACAAAAGTGTTCAATTAAATTTCTTTAATGATAAATTTATTGATTTATGGTCTAGCGAAAAACTAGAGCTTAAAAAAAATCGAATCATTTCAATCAAACATTTCAAGTCCCAGAACGACAGCTCCTTGCTACATTATACTCAGGTTTCCCTACCAAACTTTAAGTACAAAATTGCATGTCGATAACTGAAATACCAGTTAGGAAAAAAGAAGCAGGATGAGAGAACTCCTCTGTTAAATTAAAGCCTAGGAAGGGGTGCATCAGGGCAGTTTCCTTCTGAAGGTCTCTCATGTTCGCTGCATGTTTTCTTTCGCATCTTCATCACAAGAGTATTCTTCTCTTAGATTGAAAAGATTATTGAAATAATTCCTTCAAAGGACATCAGACTTGTTGGTCAACATGTTTCTATGTTTATCCTTGCATGATATCATTTTATTTACGTATTGCTTTCTTTCTTTGCTGACTAATCTGATAAAATTCTTACTTTCTTTGCTGTAGTGAAGCGTTTCAAAAAATTGCTCTTCGATTGCTGATGGAAATGTACAAACATATTAGGATTTTCACCAGCAATTGCACTATTTCTACCATATTGATTTCAGTTGAAGAAGTGAAAGAAAAAGAACAACCTATATTATTAATAATTTTTTTTTTTTTTATTTGTATATATTACAATTTGTCAAAATAGACAATAATAATAATAATTTAAATTCTCAAAAATGAAGCACCAAGATGAAAGAGTGAATCTGGTCCGCGCAACACACGACTTTCACTTACCTCCTTTATATATATCAATTCAAGAATTTTTAACAAATCCATAAACGAAAATAAATTCTGAATTTATTATTAATAACAATGTGTTTTATTAAAAAATCTATTTTATTATTATCTAAAATAACCAGTTAGTTTAATCGGCTTTTAATCCCTTTTTATAAACTTTTACAAGCTTGTGTATAAGATAATATTTTGTCTACAATCTTTAGCTTTCCAAAAGTATATTACACATCTATATCACTGTTCTTATGTTCAAAAACCAAAAATTGCTTTAAAAAAATATTTTTTTATTTTTCTCCTCTGGTTGCTTATTAAAGTCGCTCAACTTGAACATTTAGCTGTTAATTATCAATCCTAACAAGATAATACAGTTATTTTTATATAATCTACAGAATTAAAGGTACTTTAGATAAAGAAAACTTAGAATATCGGCATTAGGGTCCTGTCTAACTATTTTAATCAGAATGAAACCTACATGATAATAAAGCCCATTAAATTTTACATCGATATCCGGAGTTTAATCAAAATTGTTGAAGCCGTTTTTGAGAAAATCGTAAAAAGGTGCTAAATGCATGGTATAAAGTAGATCTTCATGTAAGCTGATATTGATAAAAATGATTCTGTAACATCTCGGACGTATAGTTATCTTAAATATGACAATTAAGTTCTATAGGAATTTTCGTTTTCGCCCGGGAGTTACTACATACACCCTAAAACGTGTATTTCCGTCGAAAACTGGAATTCGAATATTTTCACGATCGCAATACTTTCTCTTACTATTTCATATATAGGTAAGTGAAAGTAAAAAAAAAAATATATATTTTTTTTTAATTAATCATAAATAATAAGTTTGAACCAAGAAAATTCTCTTCCTACATTGAATTAGAACTCAACAGGACCTTGTGTAAATTTGAATTTTGCTTTAGAGACTTATAACAATGAGTGGGAGACCTGTGGATCCAAAGCGGCAGTTTCCTGTTCTGGAATAAATAACAACAGAGACGCAAAACAGCCGGGAAATGGTGCCTCCGTCGCATTTTTTTTTTCTTTTGTTTACTTCTTTTTTTTCTTTTTTTTTCATTTTGATATTTGTTACTCTCCCAGCCCCGAGATTAAAAAGGCTCCAATATGCCGAATTTTTCGGAGGCAGGTATATTCTTCGTAGCGCATGATTCGGAACATTGTACTGCATTCAACGATCTCCCAAAATAGTACCCCAGCAAATTTTTTTATATTAAATTCGAATGTTTGCTTCAAATATAATCGATCATTTTACATTATTTTTTTAAAGATCAGTAGTAAGTAGTTAATTAACTGCCGAAATGACTCTCCGGTTCTAATGATCGGTCTTCAGGCATGGTTCCTTCAAAGATTCTTCAAAAACAATTATTTATTATTCTAGTCCACTATACATAGCTAATCAATAATGTTTTAGGGACTCCTTTAAATTTGAGAGCATAACAGAAGAATGACTCTATTCCCATTAGCTCAAATGGTTTCGGTTTTTGATACAAACAAAATTAAATTAATTTTTTTACATAAAAAAATCTGGTGCGGGCAACACACGACTTTCACTTACCTCCATTTTTAAAATCAATGAAAGAATTTTCAAATATAGTTAGAGATAAAAATACGTGAAACTATAAAAGAATTAATTAAATCGAATTTATATAGAAACGTGTGTTTTATTAAAAAATCTATTATATTATTATCTAAAACAATCAGTTTGTTTTATCTTCTTTTCATCACTCTCTATTAACTTTTAAAAGCTTGAGTATAAGACAATAGTTTTTCTAAAATCGTCAGCTTTCCAGCGGTATATCATACATGTATATTATTGTCCTTATGTTCAAAAACGAAAAATTGCATTAAAAAATATTTTGCATAGTATAAAGTGGCTCTTCTGGTAAGCTCATTTTGATGAAAAAGATTTTGTAACGTCTCGGGCGTATATTTGCATAAATATGAGATTTCAGTTTCATAGGTCTTACCGTTTCCGCCCGGGAGTAACCACACACACATCGTTTTGCGGGACTTGGTCATTTGGACCCAGGGGACCCTAAAATGTGTATTTCCGTCGAAAACTGGAATTCGAAAATTTTCACGATCGCAATACTTTCCCTAACTATCGGGGTACTCACTACGTTTGCTATAGCATGCTATTTGTGCTATTGTGCTAAACCCATAAATTTTATACAGGAAATAACTGTAGAAACTCGACGGGTTCAGCAAAATAACACAAATAGCATGCTATAGGAAACGTAGTGAGTACCCCTTATATATAGTAAGTGAAAGTAAAAAAAATGAGAAATGACAATCAAAAAATATTTTTTAATATTTTAATTAGTACTTTATGGAGCATTAAGCTACATTTCTTCGGATAAGAATTCTGTTTCCAGGATTATTTGTTGTGTTATATCAGCACTGCCACCTCTGCGCACAGTGGGAAAAATCTCGATTTAGTGGCCCAAATTCTATAACTCTTGATTAAGATCATTTTTCTCTTATCCCCTTTAATGTTCAAAAAAAAAATATTGTTAAAATAAATAATACAATACAGTATAGGCCCCTCAGAGCTCACTTCATCTTTGAGGATAAGATATATTTTTTTTCTCATCCTCTATTTATTTTTCTAACAAAAACATACAAAATAATATATTTATACATAACACATTCTAAATATTTCCTTCTTTTGCCTGAGGGCAGTTAAGATTAATTAAAATTTAAATTTTTATTTATGTGCATGAAATGTTTTTGATCAGTAAGAGTTGAAAAGCACTGCCAGTAAGTCCCTAAAGTAGATATTTAAATTTGGTTTTTAACTCATCAATTTAATTTTTTTTTTTTTTTATTTGACCAATTTATGTCAAAGGATTTGTTCTTGTGTATAGAGCAACGGACAGTGGCACCTCTTCCTGACGTGATACCTATTTTATATTTATTTCAGGATGTCTCACATCCAACTTCATTTTTGCATTCTACAGATATTGTAAGGCGTTTTGATTGTGGTCGTGCTTGGTATTTTTATCTTTGTCCGTGTAAGTTGTCACAAAAACTTTTGTGTAGGGTCCGAATCTATTCGTTTTTGAAAGTTTTAGAATTGAAAATTTATTTTATTTTACTTATTTATACTTTTTTGGCTGTCTTATACATTTAATCCAAATAGGCATCAGCAGATATATATAAATTATTTATTTTTACTTTTACTTAATATATATAGTAAGGGAAAGTATTGCGATCGTGAAAATTTTCTAATTCCAGTTTTCATCGGAAATAAACGTTTTAGGGTCCCATGAGTCCAACTAACCAAGTCCCGCAAAAAGGTCTGTGTGTGTGTACGTTTGTGTGTGTGTGTGTGTGTGTGTGTATGTGTGTGTGTGTGGTAACTCCCGGGGGGAAACGGTAAATCCTATGAAACTGAAATTTCATATTTAATACAACTATACGCCCGAGACGTGACAAAACTGTTTTCATCAAATGAGCTTACCAGAAGAGGCACTTTATACCATGCATTTTGCATCTTTTTTCGATTTTCTCGAAAACGGTTCCGACGATTGTAATTAAACTCGCTATAACGATGTAACATTTAATGGGCTTTAATATCATGTAGGTTTCATTCTGATTAAAATGGTCTCAAAGGACATAAATTCCGAAATTTTAAATTTTCTTCCCCTAAAGTACCTTTAATTTTGTAGATTCATAAAAATAACTATATTATCTTGTTACCACTGATGATAAACAGGTAAATATATAAATTGAATGAATTCGATACCCAACTCAAAGAGAAAACTGAAAAAATATTTTGTTAATGCAATTTTTCGTTTTTGAACATAAGAGCATATAAAAAAATATTATCTCATACACAAGCTTTTAAAAGTTAATAGAGAGTGATGAAATCAACATAAAACTAACTGCCACTCACAAAATTAGTCGTAGGAAGTGATGACCCTACACTAAAAATTGCATCGTGAAACGTGAGTGTAAACTCGCAGGAGTTTACACCATGAGGCCTAGGGCCTACACGGCCTGTCGCACCACTGGAAGAAGACATTAATAATTAAATACATCGTACTTGTTCATACAAATAAAATATTTTATCTTTATCAGTAACTAAAGAAAGATCACAGTGATTTAAAAATAAAATGGAAATTTGTCACATAATCCTCAAATAGAATGATGGCATAAAGGAAACTATCGCTTCAGGGGTGGATCCGGGAAGAAGGGAAAATAATGGTTGAGCGTTCCCGCATAGGGTGGCTTAAGCCATTGAAATGGAAATTTATTTTTAGCTGATATAGAAATGCAAATTTTTCCTACAAGGGGTAGCCAGGTGACAGGTATGGAATATCAACTATGGACAAGACAGAAAAAAAATTAAAATTATGATTCTCATCTTTCCTGATTCTGTTACAGGATAGGGCGTTTCAAATTCCCTCGTTGATTATATATTTTTGAAGAATTTATAGTTTAATATTACCATTGTCTAGACAGAAAATGAGATTATAAAAAAAATGTATAGTATCCATGATGGTTATACAACCAATAAAAAAATATTGAGTCGCAATAAGGTTTTATTTGTACTAATAATTAATATTACTTATTCAAAGATTTTAGATAACTAAATAAAACCCTACTTTCAGTAAAGAAGATTATTTCAAAACATTGGCCATTAAAAATCTTTTTTTAAATTTACAATGAAGTGCATAATAGATGCACATTTCACAAAACTTTTAACGAATTATATTTTTAACTAAATTGCAATTTAATTATTGCTACTGTTTTATCAAAACGTAGCAATGAACGAACACCAAATTCATTTAACAGATAAGAGAAAAAAAAAAAAAAATTTTATTGAGAATTATTACAATCTGTTTCAGAATGAACAATAGTAATACTCATATGAGACCACATTCATACAATATATACAGAAAATAATGATAAAGTCAAATTACATAAAATAGATAAATAAATTCATATAAAGTAAAAACTTACTAATCCTCTACCTTTGTATTATAAACATTACCTTCCCAATCAACTACCCACTTTTTATTATACCTCCAAATACGAACATGGAAACACGCGATTTTCGAGTAATATTTTTGTACGAGTTTAAACTCGGTCATTCAGCAGCTGAGGCCGCTAGAAATGCTTGCAAGGCGTTTGGGAAAGGGAGTGTTAATGAACGGACCATTCGCCGGTGGTTTGCTATGTTTTCAGCTGGGGATACCGACTTGAAAAACTTGCCCCGAGGAAGACCTCCGTCCGTAATAGACAACGATGTCCTCAAACAAACAGTAGAAGGAAACCCCTACCAAACAGTTAAAGGACTCTCAGCACAACTAAATGCAAGTGCATCTACCGTTTACAGACATTTAAAGTAAAAAAGCTGGATACATGGGTACCTCATGATCTCACTGAGCGGCAGCAAGACCCCATGTTTCAAAACATACCGTGCAAAAATTGAAAGAACTGGGCTACGAAGTTCTTCCGCACCCATCATATTCTCCCGACTTGTCTCTCACAGATTACTACCTGTTCAGGAATTCAGACAACTTCGTCAAAGGAAAACTTTTTGAGAATGATGATCAAGTGAAAAGTGCGTTTTCAGATTTTTTTTCACTCCCAAGACTGGGAATTCCCCTCCACGTGTGGAGAAAAAAAGCGGAATCCAAGAGATCCCAGCGCCTCTCTCTCAGCCTCATCACTGGTCTTAGCCAGTAGAGGCTGAGATAGGGCGCAATAGCCACAAACATACATTACATGAGTGGAGGGTCTGACCAGTGTCAGAACTCCAGTTATTTTAAATTAAACAGAAATATTAAAAATCCTAATTAATTACTTAGCAGCCATAACATTAAATAAAAAAATATTCAAAGCCCAGAAGTATTCAATCAATATTGGCGAGTATCCTTAAAAAGATAATTTTCGGGGCACAGATACCAACGGCCTGTTTTACCAGAACTTTTGCCAACATTATTGCTTAAATTTTCTGAATGGATGCCCGCTAACTAAACTAAAAGTCAATTAAAGTTAAGTTCATTCCAAGGAAATATTAGGGTTTAAATTTGAAATTACAAAGGAGTTTGATCATCCTAACTGTAATCTAAGTTAACGAATATCAATTTAGACGTATGGAGAAAGAGAGATGAAAGTATTATTAAAAAATTTATTTTGTTGATCAGTATCCAATTTATATTAATTTCTAAAAAATAAAAATACATTTATATGTTAATTAAATTAGGCTAAATTTAGAAAGAAATATAGGTGCCAAAATTCGATAAGCACGTAATGACTTTACGTTCAATCAATAAATGCTGGGTTAGAGAGATTATCTTTACTGACAAAAAACTCGTTAATTCTTCACAGTTCTCTCCTGCAAGGTATGGATGGTCCAACTTTTACTCGGTATAACACGATTGTTAAGCATATAATGTTAGACAGTAAAATCTTTTCTAAAATTATTAAAGTCTAAAGAAGGAAATAAATATAGGAATTTCTAGAAGACGACGACTGCGAAAATAGTAGATGCACCGTTCTACATGAGAAATACGAGGATTATTTTTTAAGAAAATACCGTTTTGGAATTAAAAAAAGACATGCGAAGATATTGGAATAATTTTATTTTTACATGAAAGCCTGTACCTTTGTCTACTTTTCTATATAATTTCCATTAATTTTGAGGAACTTGTCATAACGCGGCACCAGTTTTTGAATATCCTCTTCAAAAAATTCTGCCGCCTGACTTGTTAACCACTGCATCACAGATGTTTTGACTTCGCTATCGTCTTGAAGACGCCGACCACCCAGGTGTTTCTTCAAGTGCAGGAACAAATGGTAGCTGCTGGGCGCCATATAAGGATTGTATGGAGGATGATCTAGAGTTTTCCATTTAAATGATTTGATGAGATCTTTGGTCAAATTAGCCACATGTGGACGGGCATTGTCATGCAGCAAAACGATACCCTTGCTCACATTGCCACGTCTTTTGTTCTGGATTGCACGACGCAGATTTTTTAATGTCTCACAATAAGACGCTGCATTGATTGTCTCATTACGAGACAGAAATTCCACTAGCAATACGGACGCCCACTCCGTTCTTCATCATGTACATTTCTGCGGCCATTTTTAAATGCTCTCACCCATTTCCTTACCATTCCATCACTCATAATGTTTTGTCCGTAAACTTCAACGATCTCACGATGGATATCGATCGGTTTTACGCCTTTAGCACTAAGAAATCGTATAACAGCCCGTACTTCACAATCAGCGGGACTCACGATTGTAGGAGGCATCTTAAACACTCAGTAAACAACGTATACAATGAAGAAAAATCATGGACATTATGTAGAAAAGTAGATTACGGTACAGGCTTTCAAGTAAAAATAAAATTATTGCGATGTCTTTGTAAGTCTTTTTTTAATTCCAAAACGGTACTAACTTAAAAAAACATGCCTCGTAACATTATACATAACCACCAAAGAATAGCATATAATACCAACCCACTTACAGAAACATTAAAATGCCCTAGCAATTCTTACAGCCCAACCCGACAACTACGCTGGCGGTGGCCAAGAGATATGCTGGTCACTTAACAAGCTTTCCTTAGTTGAGCCGCTGCTTTTGCAGATCACATATTTGCTTATCGCGAGAAATCTGCAGGTTGCAACTTTACCGAACAAACGTCGAAAGAAAAATTCGTGCTTTAATAGATTCAGGAATAAATATTAAGGTAATTTATAATTATGCTGGTTTTCAACTGTATGACAGATGTGAATCAATAATACTAAGGAAAAAAATTAAAGATACTATTTAGATAATTAGAACGTTTTTATTACTTTTCCTTTAAAAATAAAATAGTAATTAAAACTAATAGAAAGGAAAAAAAAGTAGTTAAAGGACCTCATCTGAAAAAGTCTCTTTTTTTTTCTTTTATGCTTGGAACAGTATATAATTTTATTAACTACATTTCATATAACTACATTAAAAAAAAAAATAAATAAATAAACTGAACTTCTTTTTTAAAAATATATGATCATATATTGAATAATATAACTTATGGAATGCTCTTTTTATGTCTTCTTTTAGAAATTTCTATAGGACCAGATTGAAATTAAATTTGGCTGACCATCGAAAACCGCTCAGCGGAAAGGATGGAACTTATGAAGTTTGGGGTTCCATTTCCTGAGTTTTTATCATGAAGGTAGCTTATAACCTGATTCAGGGGAGGGGGGGGGGATAGAGAGAGTGTTGGTGAGGGGAAGGGGGATTTTCTCAAATATGATTTCCAGTTCGTCAACCCGATATCGGCCTTACTGTTGGACTTTAATTTAGGAAAAAAAAGCAAATACTACGTATAGTATGCATGAGTTGCCTTTTATTTATTTAAATTAACATCTTTATTAAATAATACAACTAATAAATATGCTAATATACAAAAGACATGAAACCGACTTGTATAGAGACTACCAATTAAAAAATATTCTAAACAAGAAAGTCTCAGAGGACATCAGGCGCTCAGAAGCTAAAATTGAAGCAAGGATTGAAACTAGTTTTTACTTTCACTTACTATATATAGTAAGGGAAAGTATTGCGATAGTGAAAAATTTCTATTTCCAGTTTTCAACGGAAATACACGTTTTAGGGTCCCCTGAGTTCAAATAACCAAGTCCCGCAAAAAGGTCTGTTTGTGTCTGTGTGGTAACTCCGAGGCAGAAACGAAAATTCCTATGAAACTGATATTTCATATTTAGGACAACTATACGCCCGAGACGTTACAAAACCTTTTTCATCAAAATGAGCTTACCAAAAGAGCCCTTTTATACCATGCATTTTGCACCTTTTTTCGATTTTCTCAGAAACGGTTCCGACGAGTTTGATTATACTCGCTATAACAATGTAAAATTTAATGGGCTTTAATATTATGTAGATTTTATTCTGATCAAATAGTCTGACAGGGCTTAAATGCCAATAGTTTAAATTTTCTTCTTCTAAAGTACCTTTAATTTTGTATCTTTTATGAAAATAACCATATTATCCAGTTAGCATTGATAAATAACAGCTTAATATGCAAGTTGAGCAAATTTGAAAAGCAACTAAAGGAGAAAACTGGAAAAATATTTTTTTAATGCAATTTTTCGTTTTTGAACATAAGAACAGTAATATACATGTGTAATATACCGTTGGAAAGCTAAAGATTTTAGAAAAAAATATTATCTAATACACAAGAGCTTGTAAAATTTAATAGAGAGTGATAAAAAGCCGATACAACTAGGTGATTGTTTTAGATAATAATATAATAGATTTTTTAATAAAACACATGTTTCTATAGAAATAAAATTTAAATAATTCTTTAATAGTTTCACTAATTTTTATCTCTAACTGTATTTGAAAATTCTTTAATTGATTTTAACAACGGGGGTAAGTGAAAGTCGCTTGTGCCCGCACCAGATTTTTTAGAGTGTGAATAGAGTTTGTCGTGAAAGGAATGGATATTAGTTCTACCCAAATCAACAGCACATGGAACACCCTAATGTTATGGATGAGTTTATTCGTGGCATAGTAAGGAGCATTCAGAATTCTATGAAGAATTATATACGAAAGGTATTAAGAGAGACACAATGATCTATTCCGTAAGTCCACATTGGCCTTTTGATGATATATAAGTCTTCAGTAGTTAAGAGGAAGGTTTAAGCTTTTTTCTGGGAATAGTTTCTCATCGTTTCAGTCCTTTATGATCCATTCAACTAAAAAATACTCATCTATATTACAATGATGCGGCCTATCTGGACTTACGGAGTTGAGCTTTGAGGCTCTCAGTGGTTCGAGAATTCGATGGCTTATTTTCTATCGATTTTTTCCCCTATCTAATTTTAAATCGAAAATCAGCTCCTTGTCACGAATAAGCGTATCCATAAAAACCTTAATGTTCCATATGTTAATTATTTAGCCCGGACCAGGTATTATTCCTTTCATGACAAACTCCACTCCCACGCTAACCCATTAGTTTAAATTCTTGTCCAAAAATATGATTGCTTCCTCTTTTAATCCTGACAATCCACTGAGACGTTTGAATAGAAGATTGTCTCAAGACCTTTTAGTTTAGATTACCTACTCGACTACTGCCAATGGGCCGCATCTCTTAATGTGTTTTTACATTAATTAATTTATTAATTATATTCTATAATAATAAATTAATTATATTCTATGAATTGCTTTTTAATATTTGTTTTCGGTAACTCGAGACGGATGCATGTATTCCAACTCTACGACTAGTTAAAGTGGTTATTCCCAACCTTTCGATGACATTATTTCCTTGGATCATTCCTTTATCAAATCATTAACTCACACCATCCATTTTATGTCTGCAGCCTTCTGGTATTTAAATGCTCAACCCATCACCAGGAAATTCCCTCTGTCCGATTTCCACACTCCTTTCCATAGAACCAAAAAATATGACTGCTCCTTTTTAGCCCGTTCCACTGCCTTATGGAATACTCTCCCTTCAAACATCCGTCATGCTCCTTCCCCATCATCTTTTAAATCCCTCCTCTTTCAATACATCCTTTCTCTTCAGTCAGATGTAAGCTAAGTTTTAGTATGCCAACTTATGTAAGGTGAATTTTACTTTAATGAGATGTAAAAGTTATATTTTATGTTTATTCTTATTTATTTATTTCTAGAGTTCGTATATAGAGATGTCACTATCACCCTTTCTTCTTTTTTTCATTCTTGTGTTATTTAATTGTACTTATATATTGTTTTTGGCCAGTTATAATTTATTATTTGTCCATAATTGTTATTCTTAAGGGACATTGTCACAGAATAAAGTTTCTTTTCTATTCCATTCTATTCTATCGTTCATGTATTTTATCTAACAGCTAATTTAGTAGATATATTACCCAATACCGTTGTAAATATCAATAAATTTATAAAATAAAATATAAATAAACAAGATCTGTATGATAATTCCAAGTTTAGCGGTTATGAAGATATAGTCCAAGGTATCGGATCTGTTTAACAAAGACAAGAAGGCTATTGTATGAGAACCCTGTAGGGCAGGAAGTCCTTGGTTTAAGCGAAAGAGTGTAGGTTATTTAGTGAAATCGGTTAGTATTTATTTTTATTCTGTAATTTTGACACTATTCTTCAAGGTCTCGTATGTAGGATGGAAGAGTGTGGGAGGCAATTAAAGAGTCGGTATTCACTAATAATACACACTTTTATGGAGTTGGAGACGATATGATTTTAGTTTGTTAATTTCAAAAACAAATCTCTGAAATTTACTAGGGAAAGAATAAAAATACTTTAAAATTTGATTAAGTATACTCTATGATGGAAAGGTTGGTAGGGAGGGGCTGTCATCAAAAAATAATACGCACCTCCCAAACAACTTTTCAATCATATAGTCTCAAAGGTCAACTAAAACTCTTTTTAGATTTTTCTTTAAAAAATATGGTCAAGGGAATGTGAGGATGAAAAATAGATGACAGAATAAGATGATGTTGACTACAGAATACTAGGGGAAAAATATGAATCAGCAGACTAGGCCTTGGGAAGAGTAAGCTGAAAGGGAAACCATAGAACATCAAGCAATAAGGAAAACTGCTCCACTTGAAAATTATTTTTATATTTAAATTTTTTTTTTAAATTCCACCAAAGCTTTAAACTAACATTATTTGAACAGTACAGGGGATAGAAGAATATGCTATAAATATAGTCAAAGATATCTAATAATTTCGATCTTTAGATATTTCATTGCTTATAGATTTTTCATTTAGAAACTTAGATGTGTGAAGACAGGGTTTTTCAAATATTGGGTTGTTTCACATGAAATGTCCGTTTTTATAGTTTTTGAAATACATAAAAGTATTTTCAGGTCTCTGTTGTTTTCTACCGAATGTTTACATATTTAAAGTAAACAGTTACTAATCCTCTACCTTTGTATTATAAACATAAGCTTCCCAATCAATTACCCACTTTTTAGTATACCTTCAAATATGAACATGGAAACACGCGATTTTCGAGTAATATTTTTGTACGAGTTTAAACTCTGCCATTCAACAGCTGAGGCCACTAGAAATATTTGCAAGCCGTTTGGGGAAGGGAGTGTGGGGGGCTTGCTAAGTTTTCAGTTGGGGATACCGACTTGAAAAATTTGCCCCGAGGAAGACCTCCGTCCGTAATAGACAACGATGTCCTCAAACATACAGTAGAAGGAGACCCCTACCAAACAGTTAAAGGAATCTCAGCACAACTAAATGCAAGGCATCTACCGTTTCCAGTCATTTAAGGTGTATTGGGAAAGTAAAAAAGCTCGACACATGCGTATGGGTACCTCATGATCTCACTGAGCGGCAGCAAGACCCCATATTTCAAAACATACCGTGCAAAAATTGAAAGAACTGGGCTACGAAGTTCTTCCGCACCCACCATATTCTTCCGACTGGTCTCCAACAGATTACCACCTGTTCAGGAATTTCGACAACTCCGTCAAAGGAAAACTTTTTGAAAATTATGATCAAGTGAAAAGTGCGTTTTCAGATTTTGTTTCACTTCAAAGCTCAGAGTTTTTCAGTTCGGGAATAATAAACGTTGGTGTCACGTTGGAAAAAATGTTTAGAAAACGATGTTAAATATTTATTTATTTATTTATTTCTCCCTACCTTGCCACATGGCAATACGGGTGTCGGTAGCCAGTAGTGCTACCAGTAGTAATCTTGAAAATTTTTTTTTTTTTTTTTTCTTTTCTTCCCAGTTTTTCACGCTGGTCTCTCCTCGATGACCATATCTTCAGCTTCTGCTTCTTCTCTCGGAGGTTTATGTTAAATACTTCGAATAAAATTATCTTGTTTTCATATCGTATTTTTAATAAAAATCCTTTACCTTGAAAACGGACATTTCATGTGACACAACCCAATACATGAACTTACCTATACGACCAGAAACATACATGTATTGTGCTTTCACATTGTATGATAATATTTTAAGCGATCATAAAATGCCATAAATTACAGTAAGGAGTCTTAGAAAAGTAATACAGCCAAATAAACATTATTCAGAATAAGGTATAGTCAGGATTTCTATAATCAAAGGAACATAGTGGGTTTATTTGAATAAATATAACTGTAAAACTATTGTCTATATCGGACTTTCCAAAACTTATGTAGTTCTGAGTTTTATTTCAGTTAGGAGGAAATATGAGAAAATCTAATAACCGATTCCCTAAGCGCACTGAAAGGTTTACAGAACTTGTATCTGATTCATCCCAAACTAGTCCGCACTCACTCTCATATAGCTGCGTTGCAAAACCTGGGAATGTCGGTAAGCTTTGTGTGGGTACCGAGCCACGTGGAAATTACCGGTAACGAGCTTGCGGACCGGGCAGCGAAGTAGGCGCTCACACACAGAGGAACAACCATCTAGACCCCGTCTGAACTCAGTGAACCGCTCGAAAAGCAAGAAGAGGACCGATGGCAGAAAATGTGGGACGTTAGCCAGCAAAGCAAACTGAAGAATATAAAACAAACAGTGAAACCCTGGTCCACATCTAGCCGAAGCAGCCGCAGGGAGGAGTTCGCGTTGACCCGGCTGAGGATAGGACACTCGCGGCCGACGCACTCGTAGACTAATATCGCACTTTTTACAAGGCAGCCCGTGCCCCAGCATTGTGATGGAACCCTCACCAATCGGCATATTTTTCAGGAATGCCCATATTATTCATTACACCTGAAGAAAATTGGGCTAAACCAAAATATTTAAACAGTATTGGGAGATAGAGCGGAAAACATTAAATTAGTTTTTTTTATTTTCTAAAGAAGCAATCATTGTTATCTAAATTATAAAGAATATAATGTTAATTAAATATAAAAGTATACATTCCATTCCTTGCCAGTTTTTAATTAATTTATTTTTAATTATTGTTTACATCACAATCTTTTTTCCAAATATTTATTACAGTTTAATTTATATATATATATATATATATATGAATATATAAGTTTGTGTTGTTCTCAGGTTTCAGTCAATGAATAAACAATTTTATCTATGCGACGTTTCGAGAATTTATTGTTCTCATAATCATGCCTTAACAGTGAAAAAACAAAAAAACAGAACATTAATATTATTATAAAATAATTTTTTTGTTTTTCCACTGTTAAGGCATGATTATGAGGACAATAAATTCTCGAAACGTCGCATAGATAAAATTGTTTATTCATTGACTGAAACCTGAGAACAACACAAACTTAAATTATCAACAGTCGGGAACTGATCAAACAATATATATATATATATATATATATATATATATATATATATATATATATATATATATATATATATATATATAATTGGTATGATATATTAATCCTTTTTTTTTTTTTCAATCAGTAATATAAAGTATATGGATAGTATTAAACTTGAATATAGATGCTAATAATATCTCCAGCAAGCCAATTACCTGAATATCCACTCATATGAGATGATTACGGCTTAGTGTTGCAGAACTAGATTTACGGACTCTGATAAAGCAATTGAACTTAGTTTCCTGAGAGAGTCTCGTATCGCTCAAGTCGTCTAATTATATTTTCCTGCCGATAATAACGCAGATCGATTCTTTAATTATCACGGGCACTTTCTTAAAAAAATCTTTAACTGAATCAATCAACTGATAAAAAAATCTGGTGCGGGCAACACACGACTTTCACTTACCTCCATTTTTAAAATCAATGAAAGAATTTTCAAATACAGTTAGAGATAAGAATACGTGAAATTATTAAGGAATTAATCAAATTGAATTTAAATAGAAACATGTGTTTTATTAAAAAATCTATTATATTATTATCTTAAATAATCAGTTAGTTTTATCTTCTTTTCATCACTCTCCATTAACTTCTAAAAGCTTGTGTATGATATGATATTTTTTCTAAAATATTTAGCTTTCCAACGGTATATCATACATGTATATTACTGCTCTTATGTTCAAAAACGAAAAATTGCATTAAATTTTTTTTTTCTGTTTTCTCCTTTAGTTGGGTATCGAATTTATTCAATTTATATATTTACCTGTTTTTCAATTTAAAATATCGGCATTTAAGCCCTGTCAGACCATTTTTATCCAAATAATACCTACATGATATTAAAGCCCATTAAATTTTACATCAATATAGGGAGGTTAATTAAAATCGTCGGAACCGCTTTCGAGAAAATCGAAAAAAGGGGCAAAATGCATGGTATAAAGTGGTTCTTCTGGTAAGCTCATTTTGATGAAAAAAGTTTTGTCACGTCTCGGGCGTATAGTTGTCTTAAATATGAAATTTCAGTTTCATAGGACTTACCGTTTCCACCCGGGAGTTACCACACACCCAGACCTTTTTGCGGGACTTGGTTATTTGGACTCAGGGGACCCTAAAACATGTATTTCCGTTGACAACTGGAATTCGAAAATTTTCACGATCGCAATACTTTCCCTTACTATATATAGTAAGTGAAAGTAAAAAAACAACAACATTATGTTTAATAAAACTATTTATAGTTTAATTTCATTAAGTTCCTTATCAGCCGATTCAGGATAATTCATTTTTTGAAAGTATTTTTCAATCATTATAATTTTTTGAACAATAAAATCAAAATTACTATTATTTGAAATATTCTAGTGGAAAAATAAAAATTATATGAGAGGAAAATATTTTGAAAAAATAAGAATCGAACAGGAATGAGAACTTCCGAAAGAAAACAAGAATGACGTTTAAGAGGTAAAAGTTTGAAGTAAGTAATCTGCAGAATGGAAATAAAAATAAAATTCATAAATTTCTTTTTAGCCGATAAATAAAAACGTCTTCTTTCTCACTACTGTCTATCGTTTTTAGCGCCTGTGAAAAAGTTGTGATCGTCGGTTCCTGCCTAGACCAAACTGGAGAAGCAATTGAACAAATTAACAAGTTAATACTTCCATCCGCAAGGACATGTTACGAGTTTACATCCGTTTTTCTTCGTTTCGAAAAAGTTGTGAAAAGCAATTTTTTAGTACCTACCTCTCTTTTGAAAGGCTTTCGAAAATTTTACTTTTTAGTAAACAGTTCTTCCGTTCTTGAATATTCCATAAACCTGATATAGGTCGAGCCTTCTAAATGAGTGTTTGTATTTGTTTGAATACTTGATGCTCTTCTAGAATGGAGAAATATATCAAAAAATTTTAACATTACGCAGCTGAGTATTGTAAATGTTCTCATATTTTTCCATTCGCACCTGTCAGATGCTATCTGAATTTCACTCAATGTGCTTTATAAAAACTAAGATCAGACATGGTATACATGGCAAAGGAAAGTGCCCAGCAGCACCCGTCTCTGGGCTTTAATTTAGTAGAGGTCTCTCATCCAGCATCTCTTAAGCATTCTCCTGACTGGCATTTCAGCTATTAATATGTTCTTAATCAGTGTATTGTTGTGTATGTGCAGTTTATTTTAAAAATAGAATAGAGTGTTCGTATATGTTGGTCAACTGTTGGTTGTAGTAAATCCGTGGTTTAGTTGTTTACGTACCAATGAGCTGTCGTTGTTTGTATGTTTATTCATTTAACGTCACTTTATGCTACTATGGCTAATCGGACGATGCTACAGTGGGAGTCCTCAATTTTGCCTATCCAGGTTTTATTAGGATCGGGATCTTTAACGAGTACCTGACATCGCACAGGCTCGGAACCACCTTTTAACGTCCCCTCCGAAGGACGGCGTAACTAAGGATTTTTTACTCACATTAAAAAATCCTAGGAACACCTGCGGATTTGAACCCGTGACCTTTTGCATGGGAGGCTGTTACGCTAGCCACCCAGCTACAAGAGATTCCATGAGCTGTCGTTATGAGTCTTTAACTTTTTTATTGAAATTATTGAAGTTTTCGTATATGCGTCTTTTTTGCTGAACCATAAATCTATGAAAGATCTCAAAATCTGTGTAGATTTTATATCTCATTTTATTTTATCATTATCTGCTTTTATCATATTTCCTCTTAACTGAAACAAAACTCAGAACTTCACAAGTTTCGAAAAGTTCAATATAGCCAATACAGTGATCTTAGGGAATCGGTTATTATAACGATTCGGTCTTGATTCACATTCTTACAGAAACTAAAAAAAAAATACTAAAAAACCTTAGTAAATTTTAATTGAAATGTATTAACACTGAATAACTTTTATTATGTTGATAATCGATGTAGATTTTGTATCTCATTTTATTTTATCATTACTGAAACAAAACTCAGAACTTCACAAGTTTCGAAAAGTCCGATATAGACAATAGTTTTACAGTTATATTAATTCAAATAAACCCGCTATGCACCTCTGATTATAGAAAACCTGACTATACCTTATTCTGAATAATGTTTATGTGGATGTATTACTTTTCTAAGACTCCTAATGATAATTTATAGCATTTTTATGTTTGCTTAAATTATTATTATACAATGTAAAAACACAATACGCGTATGTTTCTAATCGTATAAGTTATTTCATGCATTTAAGTAGGTATGTGTATGTATTTAGTTTCTGTCTATTTTTTTTTTACTTTAATGGTTTCCCTGTTGAACAGATCCGCTACCTAGGACTCCTCCTTGACCAACGTCTCACATGGAATCCGCACACAAGACTGAAAAGACAAGAAACTGCTCGCCGCTTTCGATTACTTCAACACTTACTAGACAGACGCTCAAACCTTCCACTTAACTACAAAAGGCTCATCTACATGACCATCATAAGGCATATATGGACTTACGGAGTTGAGCTTTGGGGCTTTACTAAACCATCGAATTCTTCCCGTATCCAATCTTTACAATCCGAAATCCTTCGTAAAATCCTCAACGCTCCTTACTTTGTCACAAATAAAATCATCCATAGATACCTAAATGTTCCATATGTTGCTGATTTGGCCCGAACTAGATATCAATCCTTCCATGACAAACTCCTTTCCCACCCCAACCAGTTAGTTTCAACCCTGGCTTCCTGTTCGATTTCTGATAATCCTCCGAGCCGTCTGAAAAGAAGATGGCCTCGAGATCTTCTAGTTTAAAATAGTTACTGGAGTGCTACCGTTGGGTTGTTCCTCTACAAGTCTGTCTCATGTGATTTTTCTTTTAGCATATTTACTTGTTGTAATATAAATTACAGTTGTAAATTTCAATAAATAAATAAAAATAAAAAAACTTTAATGGTTGAGATACTGTACATATGGTATGATTGACTTCTTTTAGCCCTAATACTTATTGTCCAAGATAGTGGCAGATTGTATTATTTCCCAATAAAGCAATATTATTCCTAACAAAAAAAAAAAATGGTTGAGATAAAAGACAGTATAGCACTTTCAGTCGGTGGTTAAGAGTCTTTCTTTTCATCTTGTCATGTAGGCTCCAAGTCATCCTTCGATCGAGTGTCAGTCCTAGGTAATGTATAGAGTTAGTCTGAGGAATTAGGTCGTTGTTGATAAAAATTGGTGGGCAGTGTTTTGTCGAAGTGTGAACGTTACTTATTTTGACTAGTCGGGATTTAATTGTGAATTTTCCGAAGAGAGTAACGATTCTGTAGTAGCATTATTTGATTTTTTAGAGTCAGCGAGGCCAGTGTAGGATCGCCGTTTGATGTTAGAATTGCAGTATCGTCCGCGTAAGTAGCAATCAATGTGATGGGATGAGTTGGTATGTCATGTGTGTATAGAATGTATAGGAGAGGAGCAAGTATCGATCCTTGCGGTACTCCTGCCAAGACTGGTCGGATTGAAGAAGTTTCTGAGCCCTGCCGAACAGAGAAAACCCTATCGAAGAGGAAAGAGTGTATAATAAGATAGTACGTGTAAGGTTGTACGTTATTAAGTTTAAAGAAGAAGTCCCTCGTGCCAGACTCAAAATACCCCAGGTGCGAATTGCTTTTTTTCTAGTGATCCTGCAATGAAGTCAATAACTCTGTGTAATTGATGTACGTTTAGTGTGACATGCGAAAACCGAATAAGAGTCTTTCTTTTCATCTTGACTTGTAGGCCTCCTAAATAAAAATTGGTGGGGAAGTATTTTGTCGTATCGTGAACGTTACTTGTTTTGGCTTGTCGTGATTTAATCGAATTTTCCAAAGAGAGTAACAATGCTGTAGTTCGTTTAAATTATTCATTATTTATTGTTTTAAACTATTAATTATGTCTTAATTTCATATCGTTAATATCTGCTAACTAATGTTTAATCATTAGAAAAGTAAATCCTAAGGAGCAGTGACCAACACTACCAACCATACAGCAACGTCATGCGGGTCAAGCATTATTTGTTCCGTTCCCTTATTTCATTTGTAGATCAATAAAATTCGATTAAGAACCAGCCTAATTATTAAACGATGGTATTAAAATAATAAACCTATATTTTATATTATTTTGTCTATTATACTTAAACTCAAGTAACAAGGAAATCTGCTGAAATCTTGAAGAAACGGGCCATGTTAAGCGTCCTTGGGCCATGGTAATGTTTTTCGTATTACTAGTTTAGCATAAAAAAATAATGTTATTTAATTAAAATATCCTAGTTTAGGACGGAGGAGAATGGAGGTGAAGACTTGACGCAGCGAAGTCCCAAGCTAGGTTGTACAGCCGGTGATGATGATTAAATTAAAATATAATTATTATTATGTATGGAATTGATCATTTATAACATATATAACACGTGCCCAAACCCGATTTTTTTTTTTGCTAACTTTAGGTACATAATTAAGACGTTGATTTCCAAAAGGTGCTAAAGGACATTTTTTTCAAAGTTGATATTTTCACATGTTTGTATCTTAATGGTTTAGTTTTATCTAAATCCGTCATCAAATTTTATCTAAGAAACACAAAAATCCTTTAAAAAAACTATTTAAAAATTGCATTTCATTCCAAAAAGTACTAAATCCACATTTTATTTCATTCCAAAAGGTACTATATCCATGTTTCATTCTAAAACGTACTATATCCTATGTTAACATATATAACCTTTCCTTTCATTTCCTTCCAAAAGGTACTATATTTCCTACTATACGGCAGAAGCACCTAATTCCGTAATATATCACCATTAATTTATTGTTTTCATCATTTGATGCATTTTTATTGGTTCATTTAGCACGTCTTGAATCACCGTTATTATTTTGATCACTGGTATTAACCTAATAATCAGTTTTTTAGGCTATTTGAAAAAACTTAGTTGCGTCGCTTTGGTTCTATTAGGTTGTCAATTAAATTAAGTTTTTTCATAGTATTTCTTCTTGCAGCAACATAAATTTGGTTTAAGATTTTTAGAAACTCACATTTTAATAGAATAATGGTATTCGATGCAGCAAATAGTTGGAATTAGCATTCCACGATCTTGCTAAATATGTGAAGAAAATCTGAGCCTGATCTAACTTAGTAGTCGATTTTTTATAGTAAAATAAAAGCTCAAAAGTAATTATTTATCAGTATCTATGGTTAAATACCTGACTAAATTTACACAAATAGTAAATTCAAGTTCAAAACAAACTTCATAATTACATACTTTTTTATTAAAGTGCCATAAATAAATAAATTGTCCTTTGAATATTCACTTTCTTTATGAATAATAGATGATCACTGTAATTAACAAACAACGAAAGATATTTCTCGAAGGCAAAATAAGGAAATATTACATAACTTAGTAATTAGCGATATGAAGACCTTAGTTATCTCTAATCTTGTATTAGAACGGTTATAGTGACTGTTACCAACTTATCTCTCGTTACATTCTTCCAAAAAGTACTATATCATTTTTAATTTGTTCCAAAAAGTACTATATCCATATTATATTGTTTAAAATCATCTGAAAAGTGCAATAAGTTGGAAAAATGAGTTGGTAACACACTTAAAAATCAACTTTTGATTTTAATAAAAAAATAATCACGTAAATTGGTCCAATAATAAATAAATGACAGATGTTTGCGTTTCCTGAAACATTTTCTAAAGTGGATATAGTACCTTTTGGAAATCAACGGCTCAATTGTAGACTGATATACGATATGGCTTTAGCTAACATGTCCAACTGAAAAAGGCTAAAAGAAACCACCATGTTATATCATATATAACATATATAAGAAACCACCAAGCTGGACACCATTGTTATATCATTGAACTCTTATTTCACAATGGCTTACACTTATTATTAATTTATCCAAGACAAACGCAAATAAAGAAAAAATTATTAGAAAGCATGTAGAATAAGTATGAATTAGAAGACCCATGCAACAAGTTCCAACAACCAATAAGGAAAATTAGATATACAATTAGATTTTTTTTAATTTTTATAAACTTCATTATTTGAATCAAAACACAGACATATTACAGTGCAAGTAAAAATCACTATCCCACTAAGGCGAGCCCGTGTATTGGAAAGGAGTTCACCTGCGGCAATTCAATAAAAGTACAATAAAAAACAGTACACAGTATGATACAACATGATATAACACAATTTTATAAAGAAACTGTAACACACTATACAGCAAAAAAAAAAATATATATATAATACATAAGAAATATAAAATACAATTATAAAGAAACAATAACACACTATACAGCAAAACAATATAATACATAAGGAATATAAAATACAATTATAAAGAAAGTAACACAGTATGAAGCAGTAATTGACTAAGCTTCAAAGCTGTAAGGAATACATATACATATATACAAGATATAAAATTAATGCCTGCAAATATAAAATTGAATTACATAATCCCTAATTAATACAAAAAACAATTATAAAAAACAGTTAAACAGTACACAGAAGTAAACTGTAATTGACTAAACCAAAAGCAATAATATAATATACAAATATATATATATTCAAGATATAAAATTAAGGCAAGTAAATACAAGATTGAATTACATGATAAGCAATATACAGATACATAACATAGTACACAGTATGAAATTGACAAAATCAAAATTTATTAAAGAATACATATACTTGTATCTAGGATAAATATCAGAATGAGTGACGCAGGCTGGCATTGACGACATGTCTATAGCGATGAGTAATTTGGATTCAACAATTCAGAAATCTTTTCTTCACTGAGGGATTTCGCCCACATTTTAACATTGTAGTGATAATTTGAATACTTTGGAGGATTTGTGTGATAAAATTGAAAATTTGGAAGAATATTGTTGTACACAGTAGCAATGGAATAACAAGTCTGGTGTGTCGTCCAGGTATGTTTTGGTCTTGGCACAACTAAGCTAAAGTAATTTTTCAGTCTTGTAGAAAAACGATGAAAATCTCAGATAAAACAGAAACAGATAAATAAAACAGAAAATCTCATAAGCTAAACAATATGTAAACTTTTTCTGGTAAAATTAATTGATCTTTTACATCTATTGCATTTAAAAAATTTTTGGATATATTTCTATATATGGCTATTTCGTTTTTCATAGGACCTTTAAACACTAATTAGACTCTAATTCATTTAGTTCTCTTTAAAAAATCTTGTTCTCATATTTTTGAGTCTCACTACCGTGTCCTAAACCTAAGAAACAGAAACCATAGACAAAATTCAGTCTTTCTCTTGGGAGGAGAAAAATACTACCTGGGACCAGAGAGCGGCCGAAAGGTAAGAACAGGACAGCTAATAGATGAAGTTAATCCTTTACAACCGACTTCAACTACCCCAAGTCATGAGATAATTAGTTTCCGCTAGGCAATCTTGGTCCCAAATCAGCTCCTTCAGGCCTTTGTTGCTAGGGATTGCACAGGCATCCAATTGGAGACAAAATGCAGATTGGATAGAATTGGGGCCCTAAGTAGGCTTTCATTGTTGTCCAAAGTGCCCCTCCAATCCAGTGTTGTTAGTGGTCGGCCCCAGCTCTACCCCTCAATCTTTTTATAAACATTTTCTCCTGGGGATTATTTGTACCTCTTCATGCCGAAGGACGTTTATGCTTGATGCAGACCTAATTTTTACGGAATCCTAATCCTGAAACCGTGAATTTATCAAACTAGTTAAAAGCTTATAGCACAAAGGTCAATAAGACTTTAAAGTAGAAAACTTCTATGAAGGAAACTTGAATTTTTTTTTTTTTAACTTTGGTATTTGACTATCGTCTTGCTTCTCCCTTCCGAGCTTGCTTTTGCTTACATGTTCTAACTACAGTTTTATGTTTTATCTCTATACTTTATTAGTCTAAAAATAATAGTTTTCTTAAAACAAAAATAAAAAAATACAAATTTATAAAAATAAAAATTCATCACTTTATTATTATAAAAAGTTTTGATTTCCTTTTATCACATCTATGATTTTTTAATAAGTTTTAAGCTCATATTGCAAAGATTTTTTAAATATATGATAAATCTAAATCATGAATTTTAATTTTCGATCAATATATATATATATATATATATATATTTTTTTTTTTTTTTTTTATGGTATCATTTATCCATATACATTGAATATGGATAAGATAACGGTTTTAAGTTTCTGAAACTAACTTAATAATAATCTGTAGTAACTCGAAGTATTGTTGTAACAACGCTGAATAAAAATCTGCTGAAGAATAACATAAGAAAAAAATTAAAAAGGTATATTTGCAAAAAAAAAAAAAAAGAAAAAAAAAGGTTTAATGTCGATTTAAATTCTATAACTAACCGAATCCTCTATATTAAAAATTATACAGTTCTAATTATAATAACAGGATGTGCATGAATATCTTGTCAAAAATTTTATTGATTTCTCAAGTAAAAATGTTTTCAAATAAATGGTGAGATTTTAGCTAAATAATAAAAAATAATAATAATGATGATGAATAAAATCCGATGAATGTAAAGAATAAATGGGTATAACAATAGTATAATATAATCATAATAAATTAATTTAGGATGTAATTATATAAATAAAATATGTATATAAAAGTATTTTATTTTATTGTAAATTCCGTTAAGCTCATGATATTTTTTTTTAGTCCTAGAAATGTGTGTAGTAGACCATAACTTTCACACAGTCATATCTGGTTTCCAAAGGAACTAAAAGGGTGACATTTCCAACGAAACTGAAACAACGAGAAAAAATATTGAGTTGAGAAACGGGCTGGTATAATTCGACAAAACATGAGGGATGTCTCAAGAGTGTAGATAGTGAAGGGAGCTGGACTCCAGCCAGACCGCCGTTTGAAAGCCAGAGCTCATAAGTGATTTTTATCGTTCAGTGGATTACTTCTCATACCCAAGACTGCCGGATCGGACTTCATATGAGCTACTTCAGAAATCTGTTGCTTCAACTGCTCTATCTAAAGAGGTATTTTTCTTTAATTTGATTTTTTTTTTTTTTTTTTTTTTTTTTGGTGCGATAAATTTGAAACTTGACAATCTTTACTTTGATAGAAAATTCAGATGTACTTCAGTTTATTTTCAGTGACCGGTAACCAAATTTTACATTCACTTACTATATATAGTAAGGGAAAGTATTGCGATCGTGAAAATTTTCGAATTCCAGTTTTCAACGGAAATACACATTTTAGGGTCCCCTGAGTCCAGACAACCAAGTCCGAGAGTTTCCGCCTACAAACGAACTTGATACTTTTAGTTAGTCCCATTTAAGCATACCAGTTAAATTTCATTATTAGATTTTGTTTCTAGGTTATTAGTATCCTACTAATAAAATGCAACACATTAGTTTCATAGCACAAGTTGTTTTTATGAGCATAATAACAAATGTGCTTTTCACAACTATATTGAGGTTAGGTTACAGTTAGGTTAAGGTTAGATCACAATCGATTACATCTTTCGACATATGATCTATGAAATCCATTACATCAACAGATTCATTGACTTCGATCAATTTCCAATTATTATATAGTTCTGATGATATGGCGGTTTGTAGGCTTCATGTGTAATCAGATCTTTTCTAATGCATGACATTACGTTCAATAAAAAAATAATTAATAAACTATTATGATATAATTATCCTATAAAGTAAATTATTCTGATATATTATATTAACTAGATTCAGTTTAAAACCGCCAACTAGTTTTAAACACAATCGATTTCACCATATCTGTTGCGTGACTCAACGACTCAATCCTTTTCCTCTGATCGAATGTAAGTTCTATAAATAACCTATTCTTCTCTTTTTTAGCACCCATTTATAACTGCCTTTGTCCTTAGGTTTGACGGTGATAAACTGTCATTCTTCATATTAAAAAAAAAATCAATTGGCTCTGAATTGGCTCTCCATTTCAATTCAATCAATTTTCCTTTCTGAATTTGTTTGTCTTTTATACGAACAAAGACCCATCAGGTTCAATATAGTTTATTGGTCTCGAATACCTTTCATTTGCAAGCTTTTATTCATTCAATCATAAATGGCATGTATTTATTTATTGGCAAAATAATCATATTGATAATGGTTCCAGTTTCCTCCTTGTTTTTTATTTTAAATTGATATTCAAATTTTTATTAACACCTTTTCTTCGGTAGATATCATTTTTTCATATTGATAATATAATAGTGGGAAGAACAATTTTAGGATTTATTTCATTAACAGAATATTTATTTATTGTTCGTACGAAATATTTATACGCATAGATCTTAATTATTATTGTTCCATGGACACTTCAGGCTGTAGTGTTGGCTAACGGGTCTGACTACCCTAGGGGAGAGGCTTTGAGTAAATCTCGTTTTAATTATATGCTTTAAAAATCCGTGTGGGAACTGGGATTCAAACTCATGTCCACGGACTTGGTAGAAGAGCCTACTAGCCACACAGCTGAGACCTCCCATAACAATAAATCCATAGCTTATATGCATGTAATGCCATTTTAATGCATTTAAATAACCTAGGGAATGCACAGCTTACCTAATATCAAGTGGCTTTCTATCAGAATACATATTTATTGAAATGAAATGATAATTAATTTTATCTGGGACAAGTAGTCCCCATAGAATAATAAAAAGTACAATATAAATGATGATTGTCTAGTCTACTTATACTTCAATAAAACAGAAAGATTTTTACTTTCACATACTATATATAGTAAGGGAAAGTATTGCGATCGTGAAAATTTTCGAATTCCAGTTTTCAACGGAAATACACGTTTTAGGTTCCCCTGAGTCCAAATAACCAAGTCCCGCAAAAAGGTGTGTGTATGTGTGTGTGTGTGTGTATGTGGTAACTCCCGGGCTGAAACGATAAGCCCTATGAAACTGAAATTTCATACTTAATACAACTATACGCCCGAGACGTTACGAAACTTTTTTCATCAAAATAAGCTTACCAGAAGAGCCACTTTATACCCTGCATTTTGCACCTTTTTTCAATTTTCTCGAAAACTGTTCCGACGATTTTGATTAAACTCGCTATATCGATGTAAAATTTATTGGGCTTTAATATTATGTAGGTTTTATTCTGATTAATATAGTCTGACAGGGCTTAAATGCCGATATTTTAAATTTTCTTCTTCTAAAGTACCTTTAATTTTGTATATTTTATACAAATAACGATATTATCTAGTTAGCATTGATAACAAACAGCCAAATATGCAAGTTGAGCAAATTTGAAAAGCAACTAAAGGAGAAAACTGAAAAAATATTTTTTTAATGCAATTTTTCGTTTTTGAACTTAAGAACAGGATTAGGAAAGGGACCGTTGGAAAGCTAAAGATTTTAGAAAAAAATATTATCTAATACACAAGAGCTTGTAAAAGTTAATAGAGAGTGATAAAAAACCGATAAAACTAAGTGATTGTTTTAGATAATAATATCATAAATTTTTTAATAAAACACATGTTTCTATAGAAATTTAATTTAATTAATTCTTTAATAGTTTCACTCATTTTTATCTCTTACTGTTTTAGAAAAGACTTTAATCGATTCTAAAAACGAAGGTAAGTGAAAGTCCTCTGTTGCTAGCACCAGATTTTTTACTAAGGAATAGAGAACTATTCAACATCAATATAACGAGTTTAATCAAAATCGTCAGAACCGTTTTCGAGAAAATCGAAAAAAGGTGCATAATGCGTGGTACAAAGAGGCTCTTCTGGTAAGCTCATTTTGATGAAAAAGGTTTTGTAACGTCTCGGGTGTAGATTTGTCTTAAATATGAAATTTTCAGTTTCATAGGACTTACCGTTTTCGCTCAGGAGTTACCACACACAGACCTTTTTGCGGGACTTGGTTATTTGGACTCAGGAGACCCTGAAAACTGGAATTCGAACATTTTTACGCAATACTTTCCCTTACTAATACAATAGTAAATGAAAGTAAAAATGTTATTTTTTAGATTAATAACAACTTAGTTATGATTCGGTACTTAATATGCTTTCTAAAATCTTGCGCACTAAATGGAAGAAAATAATATGCAAGAATGTCTTATAAATTATATTCTTCCCATTCGCATTGAATTTGTAATTTTAGAAATTCGTTTATAGATTTCCTCATTTGTTTTCGGACAATTTATATTATTCTTGATTTCGGAGTCAAGGATTTTCCTCATAATTTTGCGTTTTTTAACTTCTAACTGCAGTTTTAATGTTCTATGTTAAAGGTTAAGAATTTCTGATGTATAATGTGCTTTTGGTTTGATTACTATTCGGTACTGGCGAAATTTGCAGTTTCGTGACAAGATTTTGTAACGTATTGAGTAATTTTGGATAGACCTACTTCTTCTGGTGTGTTACTACGAATTTCAGAAAATGAAATTAGGATCTAGCACAAAATATTTTGCGTTCGTTGTGCATAGTTGGAAGGATAACTGATAAACCGATATGAAAGTTAAACATATTTTATTTAATCTTACCATAAACTTATATTTGTAAAGCTAATGAACACAAAATAAAATAATTTCAAGCAAAACTGTTACAGATAGTTATTAAAATAAAGAAATGAAGGCAGCCAACATACTGCGTAATACCTAACCTGGCACATATCGTTGATTTGTATGTTTTTATAGGCCATTTGGAAACTCATGGTTTTGTTCTTAGAATCTTTTATTTATATTTATATCATTCATAACCATAAAAAAATCTGGTGCGGGCAACACACGACTTTCATTTACCTCCTTTTTTAAAATCAATGAAAGAATTCTGTATTTATAGTTAAAGATAAAAATACGTGAAACTATTAAGGTATTAATCAAATTGAATTTATATGGAAACATGTGTTTCATTAAAAAATCTATCATATTATTATCTAAATATAATAAGTTAGTTTTATGTTTATTTCATCACTCTCTATTAACTTTTAAAAGTTTGTGTATGAGATGATATTTTTTCTAAAATCTTTAGCTTTCCAACGGTATATCATACATGTGTAATATACACATGCTCTTATGTTCAAAAACGAAAAATTGCATTAAAAAAATATTTTTTCTGTTTTCTCCATTAGTTGGGTATCGAATTTATCAATTTATATATTTACCTGTTTTTCATCAGCGTTAACAAGATAATTTAGTTATTATTATTGAATCTACAAAATTAAAGGTACTTTAGGGAAAGAAAATTTAAAATATCGGCATTTAAGCCCTGTCAAACCATTTTTATCCAAATAAAACCTACATGATATTAAATCCCATTAAATATTTCATCGATGTAGCGAGTTTAATCAAAATCGCCGGAATAGTTTTCGAGAAAATTTAAAAAAGGTGCAAAATGCATGGTATAAAGTGCCTCTTCTGGTAAGCTTATTTTGATGAAAAAAGTTTTGTCACGTCTCGGGCGTATAGTTGTCTTAAATATGAAATTTCAGTTTCATAGGACTTACCGTTTCCACCCGGGAGTTACCACACACACACAGACCTTTTTGCGGGACTTGGTTATTTGGATTCAGGGGACCCTAAAAAGTGTATTTCCGTTGAAAACTGGAATTCGAAAATTTTCACGATCGCAATACTTCCCCTTACTATATATAGTATGTGAAAGTAAAAAATTAAAATACTTTTAAAACAAATAAGGAGAGATAACAATTATTCGGTCAATAATTATCTGAATAATATTACATTTAACTATCGATGAAATGAAAAATGGATGAATTCTGACAAATTATTCAGCAAAATTATTTTAAATACTGCGTTTGTAGTCCTCCTGTTTTGTAATAATTTAATTTTACTTTGATACATAAGGGAAAGATGAATAATTTGATAAATCCTACAATTTGAAGATGAAGAAAAAAACGGACGAAAGAGATGGGAAAGAGTTAAAAATTTAGATGACAGAGGTGAAACGAAACCTAAACCGGCCTTAAATTCCGAAATAAATGGTCCGACCAGGACACGGTGCAATTTGGGTTCGACGACGCCTGAAAAGGAGGGTCCCATCAGAACTGATGAAAATTCTACCAATTGTGCCCAAGAATCAAAGGGCCCACCGGTTTTTATTCAATTCCGGCTCAGGGGCTATTCATAACTCTAACTGAATTATAGGCCTTTCGGGCGGTTTGGAGTTTGGAAAAAGGAGTTGAGAGGGAGGAGCACGATTTGGGAGTTAACGAGAATGCGGTAAGGCCCGTACGGTGCCTCTGTTTTCCAAGCCATTTCAAATCTACACGCTTCGATCTCTTCTCGACACCTCCCTCAAATTCCTAGAACCCTTTGTAATTAAATTACTCCCTTTTATACATTGAATAAGGTGACAATTGTTGAAAGAGCGCTGAATTTCGTATATAATAATTATAAAATTATATACCAGTGTAATATGTAAACTATGTATAAATATGAATATATATTAAAGGTTTATATTAGTCTGCTCTGAAAATTTAAATGTCCATCAGTCTATTTAATGGACAAACGGTTGCTTTTAGCGGGGTGTGAACTTATGTTAAAATATATATTAAACATATAATTTACATTATTAGTTTATATTGGCATCTCATTATTTTCATCCGGAATATATAGTAATTAGTTATGTCAATAATATATTTCATATACCTAATTATGGATGAAAACCTGAATATTCATCATTTCACTTACGTTCCAACTTATAATAGATCCTAAAAGTTTCATGTAAATTTTCCTTTATTTTCGAAATAAATATGGGTTTTCATTAAGTAATGAAATTGTAAATTATTAATAAACATTGCTATTCATGATTTTATTTTTGTTTGTTAATCTTTCAGCCCCTCTCCATCTACTTTTAAAAATATTAACTTCATTTTTCTCGAATCATGAGCTTTTAAAGAGTATGCTTTACAAACACACATACAATCACTCTCTCTTTGCACACACACACACACACACACACTAAATTACTTTTAATGATTTTTTTATGTCTTAATTAATATTTAATATTAATATTTACTCGATATTACGAAAAAATAAAAATATTTTCTTTATAGTTTACGTTTAAACATTCATGTGAAAGAAATTAGACTTTTAAGGCCCTTTGGACTATTTCAATAAGTAAAATATTTACCTGTTATTAGAGATATTATAGACAAAAAAATGTCTACTAGAAAAAGAATGATAAGAAGTGAAATCTTTTGTGTAAAAGTTGTACTGACACTTCCGATGAACCCGTCTTGAAAATTAAATTTAAGTTTTATCTACTTTCCGCTTTAGACTTGTTGTGGAAAGTTAGTTCACAGAGATCATTTGGTGTGACTATTTTGGTAATATATTATAATTATATATTTTATTGTAGTGCTGAATATTTTTTCAAAGGCTCATACATAAAACTCCTAAGCAGATTGTAATAGCAATTTGTCCCCAGACATAAACGTAATTTGCTTAATAATAATTATTATTACAACAAACTTGGTCTTTATAATAAATCTCTGATATTTAAAACAAGAGGAGAACCATGGAGGAGGGATAGGTTACCTACCTGTGCTATGTGCAACCTAAATGTGCCAGAGGATACCTACCACTTTTTGGCAATATGTCCTGTCTTAAAGGAGTTCAGGATGAAATATATGGGAAAATATAAGCTAACTCCAGAAGAGGTAATAGACAGACTAAATGGGAAAAAATTTTTTGGTACAGCATTTTAAATATTAAATTTTTACAATCAATAAAAATAAATCATAACGTTACTAAAAATATAAATTACTATCAAAACTGAAAAAAAGAAAAAGGGGCAACTCAACAGACGGCTTAACGCCATTGTCTTGTGGGCTTTGATTTCAAAAAATGTTATTACTATTTTGTATATTATGTAAATAAAGCATTTATTCATTCATTCGTTTGCTTAATAACTTAAGCACATTTTTGTTGGTTCTCAAGTGTATAAAGATGTTATTTTCATGCTTCAAAATTTCAAAAAAGTAAGTAATCATTCAAAAAGAGTAATACCAAACTATCTATCCTTAAGTAATTTAATAGCTGGGGTAGTGCATGCACAAGTCCTAAATAAACAATCGAAGTAGTCTGAACAGCCAATACACCCAAATAATTAATACAAACTAGGTGGAGAGTGAAGTGTTGGGTAGGATAATTTTCAAGGCCTTAGGGGGTGGGTTTTGGGCCCTTACAAGCCGACATAACTTGCAGTGCAGTTAGGCCTAACTGCCCGAGAGAAAACACCCCAATAGGGGTTGCTAAATGCGCCTCACTGACCACCGCTGAGTGAGTGGGGTCTTCAGGGTACGTGGCACAACGGCCGCAATATCTTTAGGCCTAACAGCTAAGTGCACCTAAGGAGTGGTGGTGGTATATGGCCGCATCAACTTACCCTGAAACCAACACCTTACCCTCATCTCCTTCAATATTAATGCCTTCTGATAACAAATTACCCTTATTTTTTCACATTGCTAGATGATTTATATCCTCTCTCCTTCTGTCCCAAAAGCATTCAACAATTTTATACAGAGTGAAATATCTCAACAACAACAGCGGAAAAAAAATCTAAGTCATCTCCTTATTTCTTTAACTGTAGATGTTAGATAATTTTAGGATTCATACGATATTAGGAATGAACACATGGAACCCTCAAGAAAATATATTAGTCTGTTTAACGCTTTTACCAATTTTCAATACCTTGCACTCATACGAATGCTTATTTAAGTTATAATTTTACTTGCCTATATATGAAATATATAGAAGTCCGCCCAGTATTTCTGCATACGTATCAACATAAGAGGAAATGGGAATGTAATTCATTATATTCAATAAACAGTTTGCAAAATGTATGTAAAAAAATGTATAATGAGTGTTATAAAACGACATAGATGATGTTAATTAAACTTTATTGGAAATAAATAAAAGATATCTATCAATCGAATACGTTACAATAATTTTAGGATTAATAATGATATTCACTATGAGCTTTAAATATTTTTGAAAGCAACTGATTAAGCATCTTCGTCCCTTTCGATTGTGTCATGAATTAGTTACATTTAACACAGCGTATAAAAAACATATGCAATAGACCCTTGTTTACACCAATTTTAGTTCAAAATTTATTTTATTTTCATTAATTTTCTAAATTTCTTCACTCGCCGCAAACTTTATCCAATATTTTTTTTTTAGATCAATTTTACTATCACTTATGAGAATAAGAATAAAGAAAGTATTTCGATGGTGAAAATTTTCAAATTCCAGTTTTCAATGAAAATAGGCGTTTTAGGGTCTCCTGAGTCCAAATGACCAAGTCCCGAAAAAAGGTCTGTGCGTATGTGGTCTATCCAGCACGAAAAAAATAGGTGTACGAAATGATATTTCATATTTATGTCAACCCACACGCCAAGAAAAAACGTAAAACGCTAAACTTTCGACTTAGAATATTATATTCAATGTTACATAGACGTTCTAAATTATCCACCAGACAGAAACTCAATGTATATATTTATTTATTAAAACCACTATGGACTTACGCTTGTCAAATATACGGACCCGCTAAAAAGACACACATACGACAAATAGAAACCTTTCAATCGCAATTTTTAAGACTGGCAACGAACTCACCACCATATGTGTCAAACGATACCCTACATACTGACTTACGTATTCCAACAACAATTAACCACTTTCGACTGCCTTACAAACGATTTCACGACAAACTAAATGGACATAGAAACAAACTTGTACAAAACATAGCTAAAACTGACATACTATACATAACTCGGCGTAGGCTGATGAGGGACCTCCTAGCCTGAAAAAATAGTTTGTTTTTGAATGTCAGAAGGATGCACCACTGTGTACTGTCTCCCTCATGCCAGCCCACGCTATGTTTATCAAATATAACTCATTTGGTGATTGTAATTTATACAGGTGCAAATAAAATATTAAGTTAAAAAATAAAATAATATTTATGTCAACAACAAAAACAATATGTTACTCTCCAATAATTTGGTAATAATAATAATAATTTGAGGTAGAGTGACAAGTTTGGTGACGATAGCAGCGTGTAGGGTAGTGAATGTGTATTAGTGTTTTTGAAAAGGTAATTCTATTTAAGCCGTCAGCAATTTCACATACATCTAAATATAAGTTTACCCAAAAATACTACGTAGCAAAGTCATGGAGAAACGTCTATATTTCATATAATGTAAAGTGCTTTTGTCTCTTTAACCATTAAAATTGTCTCTTTTACCAAAAAAAAATTAAAGGATATATTTGGATGATAGTCCACCTACAGTTAGGTTCTTGGATGTCTTATTTTTACATGTATTATAATTGCTAAGATGTGAGGTGTTAATGGTGCTTTTGCTACTAGGAAATGGAATATTCTTATGAAAGACCGTCATCAGTAATATTGAATACAGTATTAAAAAAAAAATCTTGATATTAAAAAACCTTATCCATTATATAAAGTTTATTAACTAAAAATTTCAGATTGTTATTTAAATCTACCTAACCATAATCCGAACTTTTCATTATAGCTGCTGTTAAAAAAAGAAACTAAGGCTCCTTTAATTCTCAAGAACATAAAACATTCAATGTCAATAATAATATTTACCTTTCAGGAAAAAGTAGTTAGAGCACATAATAATATATTTTTAAAAAAACTATAAATTTAAATAATGAAAATCTTTTCAACGTAAATATAAACTCTAACAAACACATGTTATGGGATAGGTACTTAATACATATTTTGCGTTTGACACACCCTAAGGAATACTTATTAACTATAAATCTACTGAATAATAATTAATTATAATTATTATTTTTAGAATGAAATTACGTTTGTTTATTTATAATATTTGGTTTAGCAAATATTTCTTTCAAATAAACTGGTTTTGCTAATTAAATATATTCTATATATTTAGCAGCATGAAATTCGGAATAGGATCTGGAATTTTCAAGGAATTCCTCAAAATTGAATGAAATTGATTAATTCAATTTCAAATATAATATTTCATTACAATATCAGATTAAAGGATGAGATAAAATTATCTTGAATTTCGTTATTAATTCCAGTATTAATTAAATTCCGTAACAGCTGAAGCTCTGGTCTGGCAACATACATGCTCGAATTAGAACTGGATGGACTTTTATTTTGGGGCGAATCGAGAGAGTTAATTCAACCTTTCCACTCCAGCTAGAACAAGTTGATAACCTTTGTGATAATCCCTACTCTACGCCCTAGTTTGAATACATATATGTAGTCACGGTCATATGCATCTATTTAACAACGATTTCTTAATAATGTAAGAGAGGCTAACATATTTTCGATTATATGATTCGCTTTTAGTTCTTTTGTTTTAATTTTATAAAGGATAAATATGATTTTTTTTATTACTACATTACATTATTTATTTTATCAATATATTCTAAAAACGAAAGATCTCGTATAATTATTAAGGTAGATTTCGGGCTGAATAACTTCTTCCATAAATACTCAATTTTTTTTATTTCATCAACATGGCGTTTTTGGATATTCTCCCGTCTTCAGAAGTCTAGACTGATAAAATAAAAACATTTGAGTATTTATGGAAGAAGTTATTCAGCCCGAAATCTACCTTAATACATTATTTATGAACAATTTAACATTTACTAGCATTTTAAAATACATACTTTGTGATTTGCATGCACGAGACTTTTTCCTTCTTCATATAAATCATCCTACCTGTAACAAAAAAAAAAAAAATTAAATTAAACAAACTAATATGTTTTTATACTTGTATAATCATAAAAACATATATGCCACCACTATTATTGCTAACTATCGCCTTAAAAAATATATTACTATCCCTAGTTACTATTCAACAACCCAGTCATCTAAAGTTTCATTCGGTTGACAAATTCAGCGAACTATTTACTACTGGTTGAAAAGCTGAAAAGCTTCCACCATGAAAGCATTTCAACTATGCCCGAACGAGATCATTAATCACAGTTTGTACACCCGCCGCTACAAATGAAAGCTTCCAATCACGTGACCGTCTACATTCATTAAGAGTCTTATTGATCCTATATATAAAGGATGGATAAGTATTTCATCAATACTGTATAGTAATAAAATAGTACATACCTAAAAATACAGACATTTTATTTTAAAATGACAGTCTCTAATGCCCTCATACTTAACATAGAATAGAATAGAATAGAAAATAATCTTTATTCTGGGACATAGTCCCTTAAGAACAACAAATATGTACAATTAAAGTATACAGTGTGTCTGGCCAAAAGACCAAATGATCATGATTAATTCTTATTTACAATGGTGTAAGAAGTAATAAAATTAAAAAAAAAAAAAAAAAAAAAAGGAATATATCTATACAATAAAACAAAAGAGTAAAATAAATAAACTTCTTCAGATGCATACTTTTGCTGAACAAAACTAAATTTAAAAAGATTAATAAATTAAATAAGGTATGATCAATAAATAATATTTCCTTTTTACATTCAAAATCTGATTTTTGATATAAAACCTCATTGCTGTTGAGCGTCTGTTTGGGAATACAGGGGTATTGGAACAGTTGGGACTTGAATGATGATAGAGATGAAGCATGGCGGATATGAGTAGGTAGGGAATTCCAGAGATTTGCAGAGCGGACAAGAAAGGAATGATCAAAAGTTGTTGTTCTATGGGTAGGAATCCGTACTACTTCAAATATAAGTTAGTTAAATATGACCCAAAACCATCTTCATGAATATATCTACCAATAAAATTTGGCAACAATTATTGAAAATGTGGAAATCACCGAAAATAATTAACTATTATCATTATTATTGTCAAAGGTACTGAGTAAAATATTTGATCCGAAAAGAGATGAGGCCACTGGGGAGTTTAGAAGGATGCACAACGCGGAATTGCGGAATTTGTATCCTGTGAATACAATTGAGGTGATAGCATCACGGAGACTCAAATAGACGAGTAAAGTTGTTGGGCTCTTGGGGTGGGCATAATCGAATGACGATTATCGGATCATTCGATTATTTCAATGATTCAAAATAATTCGAACTGAATTGTTTAACGGTAATCGAGGGATTATGAGGAGATAAGCGAACGACCTTTTTTTATTTTATTCTTTTTTTTTTTTCTCATCACAAAAATTATATGCATATTTTCACCTAGGCTCAGCCAGCCCAACCATTATAGAAACGGGAATTGTGTCATATCGTCTCTCAGAATGCATATTATCACATTAATCGGTTTGGAGAAACGAATGATGATTCGAACTGAATTGTTTAACGGTAATCGAGGGATTATAAGGAGCTGAGGAAATAAGCGAACGACCTTTTTTTATTATATTCTTTTTTTTTTTCTCATCACATAAATTATATCCATATTTCCACCTAGGCTCAGTCAGCCCAGCCATTATAGAAACGGGAATTGTGTCATATCGTCTCTCAGAATGCATATTAATCATTCGATTATTTAAATCATCGATGTCCGATCATTCGATTATGCCCACCTCTATTGGGCTCGGTAAGGAACGAATTCCGAGAAAGTTGGTATTCGCTGATCCGACTGGTAGGCGTCCAAAAGGTAGGCCAAAGCGTCGATGGGAGGATTGCGGTAAGGCTGATCCCGGGTTTTGGGCTTGAACGGTGAAAATTGGACGAGCCTGTGTAGGCGGAATGTAGTGGTATCGGCATCGAACCTTCGAGTTTGATAAGCCTATTATAATTATTATTGTTTTCATTCGCAACAGTTAAATAGATCCCTCGGTCATCGTCTTTATAGTCTTCTTTGGGATTGGCGTGGTTACAATGAAGAAAAACGTTGATTTGGGTAGTGATCTGTCAATTAATGAAACGTGTTATATTTCTCGTGAATGTAAGAATATACTGTCAGGATGTTTGCGTGAAAATATTTTCGTGAAATTTTGGATTGAGCTGTTTGTGTGTACGTGTTTTGCAGAACCCTAAAATTCTGCATCCTATGTCGAGATTGATCTCAGTAGAGCAGAGTATATTTGTCGCTTGTTTAGTAAATTTAGTGTTGAACTACAATCCAATAGATGTGAAAGTTGTTTGTAACGTATTGTCAGTTCTTATCACTTTACTTTCTAATGTATGTTCCATGTCTTTTATCCAAATATAGACCGAGGTATCTTCTTACATAGGTTTTTGAAGGTACTGTATTGTCGATTTTCAAGCTGGACACATGTCATACCATACATACCTTTCCGCAAATAAAAGCTCCCATGGCACGATTTAAAGGCATTAATTTAGGTTTTCCATTTTTAAAAACCACATTTTTAGGTCAAATATAAAAATGTGAGGATTCGACTTCTTAACATTTTAGGAACTTTTCTCTTCTTTCATTTGGTACCTTTTATTTTTCAAATTGCACATCAAGTGAAAATCGTGAACATTTTTTTTTTTCGAATACAATTTTTGTTGATATTACAATCTGTCCTAATCAGGACTTTTATAATAGTGATCAAGTACATCATTCATATACTACATTCACACAGTATATAAAAATTATTTTAAAAAATAATGCAGTATACATATATACAGTAAAGAATCAATAAGAATATGTATAAAAGTCACTCTTTTCTCGTACTTATGTACAATCCTCTAGCATACATCGTGTGAGAGGAGAATCTAGCCAATGCTAGAACTCCAATCTACATGTTTACAAGAGGTATCGAGGCCGCAGCCGTTTCAACCTTTTGAGGGGATGGTAAGGATGTGTGGAGCTGGATAGGTTTTTGGGTTGATGCATTAGGTTCTGATGGAATTTGGAGAATTTTGATGGGATAAGGTCTAAAATAAATGTAATATAAAGGTCGTGGTGTAAGGTGTGGTTGGTGACAAAGGATTGAATGTTAAAAAATTTGGATGTCCTCCACAGTTCAAGTCTAAAAAAGGTCCAGATAGGTTTCAGTACTATACTAGGGATCTATTTAACTGTTGCGAATGAAAACAATAATAATTATAATAGGCTTATCAAACTCGAAGGTTCGATGCCGATACCACTACATTCCGCCTACACAGGCTCGTCCAATTTTCACCGTTCAAGCCCAAAACCCGGGATCAGCCTTACCGCAATCCTCCCATCGACGCTTTGGCCTACCTTTCGGACGCCTACCAGTCGGATCAGCGAATACCAACTTTCTCGGAATTCGTTCCTTACCGAGCCCAATAGAGGTGGGCATAATCGAATGATCGGACATCGATGATTTAAATAATCGAATGATTAATATGCATTCTGAGAGACGATATGACACAATTCCCGTTTCTATAATGGCTGGGCTGACTGAGCCTAGGTGGAAATATGGATATAATTTATGTGATGAGAAAAAAAAAAAAGAATATAATAAAAAAAGGTCGTTCGCTTATTTCCTCAGCTCCTTATAATCCCTCGATTACCGTTAAACAATTCAGTTCGAATCATCATTCGTTTCTCCAAACCGATTAATGTGATAATATGCATTCTGAGAGACGATATGACACAATTCCCGTTTCTATAATGGTTGGGCTGGCTGAGCCTAGGTGAAAATATGCATATAATTTTTGTGATGAGAAAAAAAAAAAAAGAATAAAATAAAAAAAGGTCGTTCGCTTATCTCCTCATAATCCCTCGATTACCGTTAAACAATTCAGTTCGAATTATTTTGAATCATTGAAATAATCGAATGATCCGATAATCGTCATTCGATTATGCCCACCCCAAGAGCCCAACAACTTTACTCGTCTATTTGAGTCTCCGTGATGCTATCACCTCAATTGTATTCACAGGATACAAATTCCGCAATTCCGCGTTGTGCATCCTTCTAAACTCCCCAGTGGCCTCATCTCTTTTCGGATCAAATATTTTACTCAGTACCTTTGACAATAATAATGATAATAGTTAATTATTTTCGGTGATTTCCACATTTTCAATAATTGTTGCCAAATTTTATTGGTAGATATATTCATGAAGATGGTTTTGGGTCATATTTAACTAACTTATATTTGAAGTAGTACGGATTCCTACCCATAGAACAACAACTTTTGATCATTCCTTTCTTGTCCGCTCTGCAAATCTCTGGAATTCCCTACCTACTCATATCCGCCATGCTTCATCTCTATCATCATTCAAGTCCCAACTGTTCCAATACCCCCTGTATTCCCAAACAGACGCTCAACAGCAATGAGGTTTTATATCAAAAATCAGATTTTGAATGTAAAAAGGAAATATTACTTATTGATCATACCTTATTTAATTTATTAATCTTTTTAAATTTAGTTTTGTTCAGCAAAAGTATGCATCTGAAGAAGTTTATTTATTTTACTCTTTTGTTTTATTGTATAGATATATTCCTTTTTTTTTTTTTTTTTTTTTTAATTTTATTACTTCTTACACCATTGTAAATAAGAATTAATCATGATCATTTGGTCTTTTGGCCAGACACACTGTATACTTTAATTGTACATATTTGTTGTTCTTAAGGGACTATGTCCAAGAATAAAGATTATTTTCTATTCTATTCTATTCTATGTTAAGTATGAGGGCATTAGAGACTGTCATTTTAAAATAAAATGTCTGTATTTTTAGGTATGTACTATTTTATTACTATACAGTATTGATGAAATACTTATCCATCCTTTATATATAGGATCAATAAGACTCTTAATGAATGTAGACGGTCACGTGATTGGAAGCTTTCATTTGTAGCGGCGGGTGTACAAACTGTGATTAATGATCTCGTTCGGGCATAGTTGAAATGCTTTCATGGTGGAAGCTTTTCAGCTTTTCAACCAGTAGTAAATAGTTCGCTGAATTTGTCAACCGAATGAAACTTTAGATGACTGGGTTGTTGAATAGTAACTAGGGATAGTAATATATTTTTTAAGGCGATAGTTAGCAATAATAGTGGTGGCATATATTTTTTTATGATTATACAAGTATAAAAACATATTAGTTTGTTTAATTTAATTTTTTTTTTTTTTTTGTTACAGGTAGGATGATTTATATGAAGAAGGAAAAAGTCTCGTGCATGCAAATCACAAAGTATGTATTTTAAAATGCTAGTAAATGTTAAATTGTTCATAAATAATGTATTAAGGTAGATTTCGGGCTGAATAACTTCTTCCATAAATACTCAAATGTTTTTATTTTATCAGTCTAGACTTCTGAAGACGGGAGAATATCCCAAAACGCCATGTTGATGAAATAAAAAAAATTGAGTATTTATGGAAGAAGTTATTCAGCCCGAAATCTACCTTAATAATTATACGAGATCTTTCGTTTTTAGAATATATTGGTAAAATAAATAATGTAATGTAGTAATAAAAAAAAATCATATTTATCCTTTATAAAATTAAAACAAAAGAACTAAAAGCGAATCATATAATCGAAAATATGTTAGCCTCTCTTACATTATTAAGAAATCGTTGTTAAATAGATGCATATGACCGTGACTACATATATGTATTCAAACTAGGGCGTAGAGTAGGGATTATCACAAAGGTTATCAACTTGTTCTAGCTGGAGTGGAAAGGTCGAATTAACTCTCTCGATTCGCCCCAAAATAAAAGTCCATCCAGTTCTAATTCGAGCATGTATGTTGCCAGACCAGAGCTTCAGCTGTTTTGGAATTTAATTAATACTGGAATTAATAACGAAATCCAAGATAATTTTATCTCACCTTTAAGCTGATATTGTAATGAAATATTATATTTGAAATTGAATTTATCAATTTCATTCAATTTTGATGAATTCCCTGAAAATTCCAGATTCTATTCCAGATTTCATGCTGCTAAATATATAGAATATATTTAATTAGCAAAACTAATTTATTTGAAAGAAATATTTGCTAAACCAAATATTATTAATAAACAAACGTAATTTCATTCTAAAAATAATAATTATAATTAATTATTATTTAGTCGATTTATAGTTAATAAATATTCCTTAGGGTGTTTCAAACGCAAAATATGTATTAAGTACCTATTCCAAAACTGTTGTTACAGTTTATATTTACGTTGAAATGATTTTCATTATTTAAATTTAGTGTTTTTCTAAAATAAATTATTATGTGCTCTTACTACTTTTTCCTGAAAGGTAAATATTATTATTGACATTGAATGTTTTATGTTCTTGAGAATTAAAGGAGCCTTAGTTTCTTTTTTTAACAGCAGCTATAATGAAAAGTTCGGATTATGGTTAGGTAGATTTAAATAACAATCTGAAATTTTTAGTTAATAAACTTTATATAATGGATAAGGTTTTTTAATATCAAGATTTTTTTTTAATACTGTATTCAATATTACTGATGACGGTCTTTCATAAGAATATTCCATTTCCTAGTAGCAAAAGCACCATTAACACCTCACATCTTAGCAATTATAATACATGTAAAAATAAGACATCCAAGAACCTAACTGTAGGTGGACTATCATCCAAATATATCCTTTAATTTTTTTTTGGTAAAAGAGACAATTTTAATGGTTAAAGAGACAAAAGCACTTTACATTATATGAAATATAGACGTTTCTCCATGACTTTGCTACGTAGTATTTTTGGGTAAACTTATATTTAGATGTATGTGAAATTGCTGACGGCTTAAATAGAATTACCTTTTCAAAAACACTAATACACATTCACTACCCTACACGCTGCTATCGTCACCAAACTTGTCACTCTACCTCAAATTATTATTATTATTACCAAATTATTGGAGAGTAACATATTGTTTTTGTTGTTGACATAAATATTATTTTATTTTTTAACTTAATATTTTATTTGCACCTGTATAAATTACAATCACCAAATGAGTTATATTTGATAAACATAGCGTGGGCTGGCATGAGGGAGACAGTACACAGTGGTGCATCCTTCTGACATTCAAAAACAAACTATTTTTTCAGGCTAGGAGGTCCCTCATCTAACTCCTTTTCAGCCTACGCCGAGTTATGTATAGTATGTCAGTTTTAGCTATGTTTTGTACAAGTTTGTTTCTATGTCCATTTAGTTTGTCGTGAAATCGTTTGTAAGGCAGTCGAAAGTGGTTAATTGTTGTTGGAATACGTAAGTCAGTATGTAGGGTATCGTTTGACACTTATGAACTCACCAGAGTTCGTTGCCAGTCTTAAAAATTGCGATTGAAAAGTTTCTATTTGTCGTATGTGTGTCTTTTTAGCGGGTCCGTATATTTGACAAGCGTAAGTCCATAGTGGTTTTAATAAATAAATATATACATTGAGTTTCTGTCTGGTGGATAATTTAGAACGTCTATGTAACATTGAATATAATATTCTAAGTCGAAAGTTTAGCGTTTTACGTTTTTTCTTGGCGTGTGGGTTGACATAAATATGAAATATCATTTCGTACACCTATTATTTTCGTGCTGGATAGACCACATACGCACAGACCTTTTTTCGGGACTTGGTCATTTGGACTCAGGAGACCCTAAAACGCCTATTTTCATTGAAAACTGGAATTTGAAAATTTTCACCATCGAAATACTTTCTTTATTCTTATTCTCATAAGTGATAGTAAAATTGATCTAAAAAAAAAATTATTGGATAAAGTTTGCGGCGAGTGAAGAAATTTAGAAAATTAATGAAAATAAAATAAATTTTGAACTAAAATTGGTGTAAACAAGGGTCTATTGCATATGTTTTTTATACGCTGTGTTAAATGTAACTAATTCATGACACAATCGAAAGGGACGAAGATGCTTAATCAGTTGCTTTCAAAAATATTTAAAGCTCATAGTGAATATCATTATTAATCCTAAAATTATTGTAACGTATTCGATTGATAGATATCTTTTATTTATTTCCAATAAAGTTTAATTAACATCATCTATGTCGTTTTATAACACTCATTATACATTTTTTTACATACATTTTGCAAACTGTTTATTGAATATAATGAATTACATTCCCATTTCCTCTTATGTTGATACGTTTGCAGAAATACTGGGCGGACTTCTATATATTTCATATATAGGCAAGTAAAATTATAACTTAAATAAGCATTCGTATGAGTGCAAGGTATTGAAAATTGGTAAAAGCGTTAAACAGACTAATATATTTTCTTGAGGGTTCCATGTGTTCATTCCTAATATCGTATGAATCCTAAAATTATCTAACATCTACAGTTAAAGAAATAAGGAGATGACTTAGATTTTTTTTCCGCTGTTGTTGTTGAGATATTTCACTCTGTATAAAATTGTTGAATGCTTTTGGGACAGAAGGAGAGAGGATATATATTAAGCCTTTGGCCGAAAATATTAAGCAGGTTCTATTAAATGTCCATTGTATTTTCGCAGCATTAAACAATCATTCTTGCGAAAGAAAATGCATTAAAAATCAAAAGATATGAAAATAAAAATGTCTGTTTGCACAGTATATTGTATTTTACATAAACACAAAATCATCAATTAATGTCAATAATTTTTGAAAAGCAGAAGACCTCGAAAGCTCTAGTTATCTATATCTAACCACAAAAATAAAATGAAATAAATAAAGCGACTTTATTGTGGTATCTTAATTTCAAGTATTTTACTTGAAGAAATTATTCCGGTCGGTGGTCATTCAATGTAAAATTGAGTAGTTTCAACCATTTATTTTCTGCCAACGTTTCGACCCCCATTTTGGGTCAACATCAGGGTTAAAAAGATACAAACGACATACATTTACAATAAGATTAAAAATACTATCTTAAAAAATATTGAACTAGAGGATGTCAATATTAAAACATCAAAAGGAACTAGATTTGTAAAGAAATCGATTAATTGAATTACAATTACTGGGGTATAATAATGAGAGGGCTATACAGAGCATCCAATGACTAAACATAATGTACAAAGATACCAAAAATTATAAGAAACAATGAAATATGTAGTAGAGTAGAGATACGTACCGTATTGTAGGCTAATGGGAATTGGTAGATTGGAGTATATGTAGGTAGAAAGGAAAGTACGTACGAGACGTAGGTAGAATGGAAAATGGAAAACTCCATTCTCTAACCCACTAGTTTTAATCCTTGCTTCCTCTACAATCCGAGGTGTCTGAAAAGAAGATGGCTCCGAAACCTTCTACTTAACATAGTCTTTAGGGAGCTGCCAATGGGTAGTATCCCTACATATGAATCATGTCAACATATCTTGTATCACATTTACTAAATATATTTTATTATAATTGTTGTTGTTGTTTGGGGTTTTGAGGCGTAAAACCCAGGGGTCATAAACGCCTATAGTTCTCTTTAAGTATAAATAAATCAAAACTAATAAACTAGGCGTATAATAATTAGATAAAATAGTAAAAAAATAAATAAATAATTAAAAAATAAATAAAATAAAAATAAGTTAAATTAAAAGACTATATTTTATTAAATAGTAGATGACTCGTAAGAAACCTGAACAGCGCCGAGATGTTGTTTTCATTATCGGAGAGTATGAAGGATATATTAGGTATAAGCCCAAATTTGTTTAAATCTGTCCTATAAGAAAGGCATTCTTCTAAAATGTGGCCGACAGTCAGGATATGATTACAATGTGGGCACTTCTTTATAATTAGATAAATTTTCGTATCATTAAAAAAGGCTATTTTTATTTTTAATCCTGGTCCATTTACGTAAATCTTGAGATGTATTGATTGAATATTATTAATGTTTATTCTATAACTATCAGAATGCATTCGCAATCTCAAAAATCTGGTGCGGGCAACACACGACTTTCACTTAACTCAAATTTTAAAATCAATGAAAGAATTTTCAAATACAGTTAGAGATAAAAAAAAACGTGAAACTATTAAAGAATTAATTAAATTGAATTTATATAGAAACATGTGTTTTATTAAAAAGTCTATTATATTATTATCTTACTATTATTATTATTACTCTCTATTAACTTTTAAAAGCTTGAGTATAAGATAATATTTTTTCTAAAATCTTTAGCTTTCCAACGGTATATCATACATGCATATTACTGCTCTTATTTCCAAAAACGAAAAATTGCATTAAAACATATTTTTTCCGATTTCTCCTTTATTTGGGTATCGAATTTATTCAATTTATATATTTACTTGTTTTTCATCAGCGTTAACAAGATAATATAGTTATTTTTTTAGAATCTACAAAATTAAAGGTACTTTAGAGAGAGAAAATTTAAAATATCGGCATTCAAGCCCTGTCAGACCATTTTAAGCAAAATGAAACCTACATGATATTAAAGCCCATTTAATTTTACATCGATATAGCGAGTTTAATCAAAATCGTTGGAACCGTTATCAAGAAAGTCGAAAAAAGGTGCAAAATGCTTGGTATAAAGTGGCTCTTCTGGTAAGATCATTTTGATGAAAAAGATTTTGCAACGTCTTAGTCACACAGACCTTTTTGCAGGACTTGGTTATTTGGACTCAGGAGACCCTAAAATGTGCATTTCCGTTGAAAACTGGAATTCGAAAATTTTCACGATCGCAATACTTCCCCTTACTTTATATAGTAATTGTAAGTAATAATAGCGTTTGTTTTTTTTTTCCGTTCCACAAAAATCAAGTATGGAATAGATCTGGATTAAATCACTATTTTGTTGCTGATTTTTTTAATCACTAGGATGATTATAGGAAGTAGCGAAAATTATTCATTGAAACAAAATTAAATTGTCTAAAGTTGTTCAGCAAATTTCAGTTTGTTTAACTAGCCTTCAATTTAATTCAACAAATGCAACAGGAAAAGCCTACATCTCTTCTACGAAAACATAACCTAACATCTATTTGAGTCTAAAGAGGCCTGCAACAAATTTGGGCTTAAGTAATTATATTATGTTGGAACGAGGAAGATATGCTGCACTTCTGCTGTTAAGGTTTCCGTTTTAGGAACAGTTAAATTTGGGATCAGTATGTTTTCCTCAATGCCAATAGATATTAATTAGAATTAATTTATATTAACTAGGGTACTTAAAACACATAGAAAGCATTATTATTTTATTACATTGAGAACAAATGAATATGTGCCACTTCTGCTGTTTTGGTATTTATTCCGTGTGTGTATATAAAGATCAAGAGAGAGAGAGAGAGAGAGAGAGAGAGATTTTATTTACCTTTAACATGTTTACAATTTTACATTTTGATGCTCTGAGACTCCATTGTCTAAATCAAAACAAATAAATATTAAATCAGCCGACAATTTTTACAAAACAATAATTATAAGTAAATGGATAAAAAATTGTAATTAACATAAAATGAATGACTGTTGAATAAAACTTTTCTTTACAAATAAAAATATATAAATTATTCTGAAAAACTTAATTTCACAAAAATGAAACTAAAATTATTTATCTATAAAGAAAATTGTCAAGAATATCGATAAATAAAACATGTAAATACTTGTGAATAACTCAAATTTTACAAACCAGATAAAAAATTTAAGCTCAAAAATTAATAATCAACATAAGAATCAATAAAAACAATAATCATAAATAGAAACAAAGTCCGAAAAATGATGAACATAAAATAACTAGCTGTTGAATCTTAAATTTTTGAAGTATTTCTTTATACAAAGTCAAATCAAATTTTTCTTCACAAATAAAAATACATAAATCATTTTGAAAAACTCGAAGAGAGAGAGAGAGTGAGAGAGGGGGGGATAAATAGATAGATAGATATACATTACATTTAGATATATAGAATTATTGACCATTGAGTACATAACTATACAATAACTGACCAAAAATATATGCTCAATTTACAATGAAATTGATTCATTCGAAAAGTTTTATACTAAACTTTTCTACTCAATACCTTCTAAACTTAAATTCAATTCGCAATTTAGCAGGAACATCATTAGTAGCTTATATTGTGCTGTTCTCTCAGGTTCGACTTCCCCGGCAAAAGGCTTGGAAGAGTAAAGTGATTCAGTTTTCTTATTTTATTGTATAATTGTGAGAGTGGTAGAAAAAGTTTAATTCGTTATTTATTTTTTTGATATGGTAACGTTTAATAAAAGTTTAGAAACCGATCAAAAAAATAAAATAAAAAAGTATCTATCAAAATCTCTCTCTCTCTCTGGCGCGACAGGCCTCGTAGGCGAAGGCCCGCGAAGGGCCGCGTGGTATAGACTCTTGGGAGAATATACTCACGTTTCTCGATGAAATGTTTAGGGAAGGGTTATCACTCCTTACGCCTATTTTCGCGAGTTGCCAACAGTAGGCTGAGGAGTTTCACTATCCGAGGGAGAGGCTGTGAGTGAGTCTCCATTTAATTATATTCTTATAAAAGTCCCGCTGGGACTAGGACTCGAACTAACACCTTTGGCGTGGAAGACTAGCGCGCTAGCCACTCAGCCACCGACTCCCCGATCTATCAAAATACAAAGTTCAATTATAAACACTGCTAATGATAAATACTAAATTTAATTTAAATGAATAATTTTCGTTGCCTATGATTTGATGATATAAATTTTTTAAGTAAGCTCACATCATAAATTATTAATCATTACCCCGAAAATTCAAATAGACGAATCTTCATATTGTTCTAATAAGACACTGACTCCTAAAGAAAATTAGGTTGCCTTTTTTAAATCAAAAAATAAAAATTCAAGTCATAGCGTTTTTTATACGGACGCATCTAAGCTTGTTCAGTCTTTGCAAATGTCATCAGGGAAGCTTTGTTGTACATAGGGATGAGTGTACGACTGAAAGAGTGTCTTGATAGCCATTAATAGCATAAATATTCGGCATCCGGTAGTGGTCGAAATCCATAATTTACTTGATGGCGTCTTGATGATGAACAAAGTAGTCGGGTTGAAATAGGTCACTGCATATAGTGGTGTATATGGCAATGAAAAATCCGATGCTGCGGCAAACTCAGCTCGTCTTTTAACATCGCCTCGAGCTTCAGTAATAAATAACATTCCCCTACAACACTAGACCAGGCAGTTTTGCTCGCTACAGAAGGAAATGTGGCAAATCAGGTGTAATATTAATTCATCGAAATCAAAAAATATATTGCCCTTTGGAAGACATCCTACAGGAATTTAAAGATAGAAGAAGTGATCCTCTACAGGTTCCGCATTGGACATTGTGAATTCTTACTCGACTACCTTCTGCGATATCTGGAAGCCACAAAACAAGTTGAAACGGGATTTTCACTATATTGAGACAAGGACTAAAAATTGATAACGCTTTGAAAGACATTCTAAAAGACGATGAAAACGTGATAACATGAAAATTATTATATATTAAATACAACAGCTGTTTTTACTTAACACCAGTTGTAAAATGTTGTAGCAGAAGATAATGGGATTATTCAAAGCAAAACTTATGAAAGAATTGTTCCTCACCCAACAGCAAGGCCAGTTGAAACATGGGATCCGAAAAGACCTATATCTTCGGTACTCAAACCCGTAACTATGACTGGGGGAAAGAATAGACAGGGTCGTTATCAAGCACTTCAGTTCATACTTCATCTGAATCTAATTATTACCAGGACATGCAGTACATGCAACATCAAAGACTTTCTTCTACAATGAACACTTATTATTGAATAGAGACGGACCAAACTAAATAAATGATAGATTTCATCCTCATCAAGTGATTGGTGGTTGTGCGTCCAGTCATTTTGGTTCGTGGATGCAGATGAAATAAAAGAAAAACAGCAATGATTGGAAGAAATGTGTTATTTGTTTTTTAATTTTGTTTCTTGTTTTTTTGTTTTTTTTTATTAATTTTTTTCACTGGAGAAAACTATTATATGTTTTATACAGCAGATGTTAAATAAAAACAGCTGTTCTAATTGTGAGCATAATGAAGAGTAATAATGTATGGTTCCTAAGTGTGTAATTATTTGTATTTATTAAGCAGATATAATAACAATGATATAGTATAAGACGTAAATCTAAGAAGAGGAATTTTTCCTTGGTACACCGAAGAGGTCTCATGTGACCCATTTATACAATGAGTTGAAGTGGCTCCTTCCTTCTATCCGAAGACAATATTTCCTAGGATCATATCTTTACCAAATAATCAAACCAGCTACCTCCATATATCTACAGACTTCTGCAATTTAAATCGTCAGTCCACTCCCTCAAAACAAGATCGCGCCATTCCGACCTTTATATTCCTACCCATCGAACAACAACTTTTGATCATTCCTTTATTGTCAGCTCCACTACTCTCTGGAATTCCTTACCTACTCATATCCGCCATGCTTCTTCCCTAAAATCATTCAATTCCCAGCTATTCCAGTACCTTCTGTCATCCCAAACACACGCTCAATAAGATATTTCAAATAAAAAAGAAAATCTGTTATTTATTGTTCATATTTTTATAAGGATCAATAATGAATCAAGTTCAATGTTTAGTTTTGTTTAATGCACCAGAAGTTATTATTTATTTATTTTACTCTTTTGTTTTATTATATCCTTTCTTTTCTTTGTGTATCATTGTGAATAAGAATTAATTATATTCCTTTGGCCTTTGTAGCCAGACACATTATATATATATATATATATATATATCTTAATTGTACATATGAGTTGTTCTTAAGGGACTTTGTCCCAGAATAAATATCTTTTTCTATTCTATTCTATTCTAAATCTATAACCCAATGAGCCACAGGGATAGAGGCGTCATAAATAAATAAGTTTATTTTCTATTTCTTGAATAGAAAGAAAGTTTCACAAACTATTTATTTAGTTGTGAAACAGATGCCTGTTAGAGGCGTCATCGAAAAATCGAAACTGTAAATCACGAGGAAACAATACTGAGAAAAAAGATACAATAGAAGTGTAAATTCATATCTGTCACCGGAACACTAGGTGTCATTTATCCCCGCCTAAGGACTGCCAAGAATATTTTCCCTAAAGTAAAATATGAAGCCTCCTTGAAAATTCCCGGCACATTCATAACAGTTTCCCCACCCTCCTACGGCTTTGGCAAAGTGTTTAACTGCGTTCTTTACGAGGGAGGAGCACCTGCCACCTCGGCATTCATTTCCCAGAAGGGCGCCGGCATTCCCCCTCGAGCACACCCTACGTCGGGAACCCCTCTGGGCTATGGGGCCGTCTGTAATTAGTTTGTCCCTCTTCACTTCTCTCTATGTAATTACTCATAATTTCAAGGTCGGGATAAAATGGAAGCATGAGATTGGTTCAGTTGAACCATGAGATTTTCAACAGTGAAGATATTAAAATACTATTTTTATTATGAGAAAATAATCTTCTGAACATAATGATAAATTGTGCTGAGGAGTTTGGGTGACTACAAGTGTACATTCCGAGGTCTCCTCCTATGAGTGTTACACGAGTAATGTTACAACCAGAGTGATAAGTCTTTTTTTTTTTTTTTTTTTCTAAGCCCCATGGGATTTGGGGTTGAAATCAAGGAAGGATAGGAGAAGGAATCAAGGATCTCTTGTACTGCATCAGATGCATTCTAAGAGGGGTCTGAGGATAGGAAGGTTTTCGGAGTCGGGAAGCAGTTTTAAGTCAGTTCTAGTGATGGGGCTCACTAGTCTTTTTGAGTCAGTGAAAGTAAGATATGTTTCCTCAGTCTAGTCTGAGTGTTTGTACGTGGTCCTGCCAACGCTGTGGCCGTCCTGTTGGAGTCAGTGTATTAAATAGTGGGTTCGTGCAGTACCGGAGGCTATCAAAGAATTTGATATGCCTGCGGGAGATGAACTCCGTCACTGTCGGGAGGTCTAGTGTGTCATATAACTGGTCTGTCGTTGTCCTCTGTAGTGAAGTATGCCTTACCATACGTCGCAATACTCCGTTTTGAAACTGCTGGAGCCTCTTTGCCGTTGGTGATGTTATGTTGGTTAGCATCGGTGATCCGTAAATGAGGGCCGGTCTGAGAACGGCTTTGTAAATTAATAATTTCAGGCGGAGTGATAGGTTTGGAGACATCAGTAAGTGATTCAATCGATAGGACTTGGTCCTAACCGATTTAATCCTCTTTAGGCAGTGATTTGCTAGTGTTAGGTGAGTGATAAGTCTTGAGGATCCGAGGGTAGATATAGCAAGAAGTTGTAGGGGGGATGAGGAAGCGGCATGGGCAGTCAAAGCAAGTGCTTGCAGGTGGTGGGTTTGAGCCCTAAGTACAGGTGTGTCCTTTCTAGGAAGCTGGTTTAGGTTTATCGGTGATAGTCTTGTTATAAATATTTTCGGAGACAAGGTTATTAAATATTACAATATATTATTAATCTCATTCCATAACTAGCGAAACTACGTATAAATCCCGTCCATTGCATGGAAAAGAAAACTTCGAAAAAATTATGATCTTTCAACACTTGGGACAGGTATTGATAGATGATAGGTATTGGGGGAAAGGTATGCCTCTTAGTATGGGTTTCAATGGTGTTAAGGCGTTATCATTGGAAATTTGTTTTCTATGTATTTAAACATATTAATGTTATTTTTAGTTGCATTTTATATCAATCTAAACTATAGTTTTCTCAGCCATCTCTTCTCTCAATATCTACACCATATTTGTAAGATTAACTCTTTGCGGCGACGACTTTTTCGGTTGGATGAGGTAGCAGGAAGAAGCGATTTTAGCGAATGCGTTGAGTGTCTTATATGATGCAATAAAACGATCTTACCTTTTAAAAACGTTATATTTCGATTATTTATGTATATTGACTTCTTTAAAACTGTACTCACAAGAATTACTATCCATATAAGAAACTAAAAACCGTGAAATAGGGTGATTAAGCCTTGATCACGCTCAGCCACCAGGATTTTTCCATAATTAGGGTACTCACTTTAAAGAAGCTGGGCTTGCCCCAGAAGAGTCTCCATACCCTAGGGTCACACACCGTCTAAATTAACAGAATAAATAATATTCTGCCATAGCCGGGATTCGAACCCAGGACCCGAAGAACAGTAGACTAGGGCTCTATCCACTAGACTACGCCGCTCCCAATGTATTCAATAGTCCTTATAGTTATATCATTTTCCAAAAAAAAAAAAAAAAAAAAATCAAATAACTTGAATTATGGCAAACTCGAAACATTTGTACAGCTGTTAAAGAAATATTATTTAACTTTCCGTGCCTAAGAAGGCAGGATATTCAATATTTGATGGATAAAAAAATACTTCAAAAAATAAATTTTACCTAAAATCAATTCCCAGGAGAGAAAAAAAAAACCTTCAAGATAAAAAAAAGTAATAATTAAAAAATACTTAACTCTCCACTCTGAGCTTCTTACAAAAGACTTATTTACCTTAGATATTCATCAACTATTTTACCTTCGGTTCTACTTTAATTAAAACAGCGACCTTTTAAAGAATCTCTATTATTCTTTATATAATTTTGCTATAACACTTTTTTTTTATTTGGTAACATTAAAATATTATCTTAATGTAATTTCGCTAATTTGGAAGGAATTCGGTATCGGCATCGATCCTTCGGGTTCGCTAAGCCTATTATTATTATTATTATTATAACATTAAAATGTGCTTTTTGAACTTACTATAAAAAATTATACGATAATCCCTCTAAATGAATAATTTGTAAATTGGTGGTTATGTTTACATATTTCTAGATATTTTTTATTGAATTTTATATCATATTTTTACGTAATTAACATTTATTAACGTTTCTTGCCCTAATCCATCATTCATTATGTAATTCTAACAATTAACTTTTTTTTTACTGTTTTATAAAAGTTCTTCACATTTTAACTTTTATTGGGAAATTGAATGTAATAATACGGATGAGATATATCAAACAAAATTTTATGTTGGTTTGAAAAAACCTCGTCTCACCCCTCGCAAAAAAAGTAATTGTAATAAATTAATTAATAAAATAAAATTATTTTTCACTCTTATGGTTCATCTATTGATTTATTCTGCCGAATTTTATTAAAAACTAAAATAAAATAAAACTGAAGTTTTGTTTTAATTTAATATTGGGTTGTTTCACATGAAATGTCCGTTTTTATAGTTTCTGAAATTCATAAACGATTTTTCGGGTCTCTGATCTTTTCTTCCGAATGTTTACATATTTAAAGTAAACAGTTACTAATCATCTACCTCTGTATTATAAACATTAGCTTCCCAATCAATTACCCACTTTTTAGTATACCTCCAAATATGAACATGGAAACACGAGATTTTCGAGTAATATTTTTTTACGAGTTTAAACTCGGCCATTCAGCAGCTGAGGCCGCTAGAAATATTTGCAAGGCGTTTGGGGAAGGGAGTGTTAATGAACGGACCATTCGCTGTTGGTTTGCTAAGTTTTCAGCTGGAGATACCGACTTGAAAAACTTGCCCCGAGGAAGACCTCCGTCCGTAATAGACAACGATGTCCTCATAATTAACATTTATTAACGTTTCTTGCCCTAATCCATCATTTTTTATGTAATGCTAACAATTAACATTTTTTTTTCCTCTTTTATAAAAGTTCTTCACATATTCATTTTTATCGGGAAATTGAATATTATAATATGGATGAGATATATCAAACAAAATTTTATGTTGGTTTGAATTCTAGATATATAGTTTTTATTATTCAACAATTTTATTGAAAATTTCTTATTCATAAAAAAAAAGGAATAACATCTCCGGTGAAGCAACATTTACAAATAAACCTTTAGAGCGGTAAACCAGAGAATGAGGTTCAACAGCGTTCTGAAATAACTTAGGAAAAATATAATGATAACCTGAATGATTTAGCATTTTTTTTACTTTTGATATAACGAATTGTTCGGTTACATTTGGTGGACTTTTAGTAAAATAAGACCTTTTAAAGAAAATGATATTAATAAGACATTAAAATAGAAACAAATGAATGATTTACAAAAATTGTGGATGTAATTAGTTGACCGTTGAGAATTACTGGAAGGAATTAGTCCAGGTGGCGGTCATTAAATAAAACAACTAAATAGTTTCAACTATTTATTGTTTGCCAACGTTTCGACCCCCTTTGTGGGTCATCATCAGGGCGCATGGTAGAATAGAAACTAGGTACCCATTCTCCTACCATGCACCCTGATGATGACCCACAAAGGGGGTCGAAACGTTGGAAAACAATAAATAGTTGAAACTATTTAGTTGTTTCATTTAATGACCGCCACCCGGACTAATTCCTTCCGGAGATTTAAAAAATGTTTACTTCTATAAATCGATTAATGACAACATGATGATGAAATGGTTGTTTTTTTAGTAGGGTTTTTTATTTTAGAATGCAGACGAAAACGGTAATATTTAAATTCATCTGATGAGCTTTCACTTCTCAACTTTTTTACAACTTCACTACTTCAAATTCTAGAAATCTGTTTTCTGATGACCTTCCAAGAACAGGTATTCTCCACCACAGATTCAAGAGGCGGGTCCCCTGCTTTGTAGTACAAGCAGGATTTCCGATTTCCAATTGATGTAAATCCTCTTACCTCCAAGAACATAGAATACTGTTTAATATCAAGGTCTTAGCTTTCAAAGCCTCATAAACAATTAAGGTACGCCGCATCTGTGGCATTAGGTGTCGATTTGATAAAGCCACCAAGTAAATTAGACCATTGACAAAAGGAAATAACCAGGGGAATCGCATATTGGTGTTGTTTTTTCATGTTTTTTTTTTTTTTTAAATAACGCCTAACTATATTTATTGTGTTTTTTTTTAAAGCTTTTTAATGTTATATCTATTGTATATCACTCTTATAAAAATTTATTTTGGATGTTACTAGGTTAATAATTACGATTATTAACGATTAGTAACGATTTTAATCAAATTCGCGTAAAACAAATGAATGATCTGAACTAGCAATAACAATTTATTTTGAAATATCTTCGCGTAAACATCGCGAAAAACAAATGTATGCCATTTTTCAATATTCATAGATACAAAAAAGAAATATGTTCTCAAGATCGAAATACGTACACCCGTACGTAATATATTGGGCTGATGCGAAATTAATGCAGGTTTCCTCTATTGCAATATCTTAATTCCAATTGTGTAAACAAAGCTAATCCTAACATTGGTCATTATTATACCAAAACAAACCTTATCTAATACCTCTCTTTCACCATGAATTTGTTTAGTAAAATCGTTTTGTTCAGTGTGTTCAAAGGTCTTGAATCGAAAATGTCAAAGTGCGATTTTCGTCAAATTTATTTTTACGAATTTAAATTAGGGCGCAGCGCTGCGCAAACGGCTCGTAATATTAATGAAGTGTGGAGTCAGGGGTGCACCAAAGTGCACGGTGCAGCGTTGGTTCCAGAAGTTTCGCAGAGGAGATTTCGACCTCGAAGACAAGGAAGGTCGGGGCCGTCATCTTGCTCTGGACAACGACCAGCTGAGGTCAAAAGTGGAAGAAGACCCAACCAAAACCACACGAGAAATGGCGGCGGAACTCGGTGTGAACCAATCCACAGTTGTACGCCACTTGGAAGCAATTGGTAGGGTAAAAAAGTTGGCCAAGTGGGTGCCACACCAATTAAACGACCACCAAAAAAATCGCCGCTTTGAAATCTGCTCCATGCTTGTGACACGCAATAAAAATGATCAATTTCTCGATCGCATTGTGACGTGCGATGAAAAATGGATCTTATACGACAACAGTAGGCGTTCTAGCCAATGGCTGGGCAAAGATGAACAACCTGGTGTTATTCACTACAGCTTTCTCAATCGATGTGAGACTATAACTGCTGACAAGTACTGTCAAGAAATTGACAGCATGAATCAAAAATTGCAACGTCTTTGCCCAGCATTGATGAATCGGAAGGGGCCGATCCTGCTCCACGATAACGCCAGACCACACGTTGCACAACCAACGCTTCGACGACTGCACGAGTTGGGCTACAAAGTTCTCCAACATCCGCCTTATTCACCTGACCTCTCTCCTACAGACTTCCACTTTTTCAGGCATCTGGACAACTTTTTGAGGGAGAAAAATTTTCAAAACCAGGACGACATTGAAAATTCTTTTCGTGATTTCATTGAGTCCAGGGATTCGGATTTTTTTTCTGGTGGAATAAGAAAGCTTGTTGAACGTTGGCAAAAGTGCATTGATTCAGATGGAAATTATTTTGATTAAATATATATGGTTAAAGTAAAGATATGGCGTATTTACAATACCTACTAAAAAACTGCATTAATTTTGCATCAACCCGATACAAAATACGTACATCAGTTTTAAAATTAAAAAAAAAGAAGGAAATAATATCAAATAATCTTCAAAGTAAAGTTAACAGAGGATGCTTACCGCTGGGTATAAAATAATATGACGAAAAATTAAATAGAAATAGCCTTAAACTGCTCCTGGTTGCTTCCCTGCTAACTCGGTACTTCCATCCATCTATTCTGGACGAGACTTTCTACCGGAATGGCTTAAAATCGCGGAATCCCCCTATCTCATCGGCACTTATTCTAGGCAGCGACACTGTACGTTTCTTTATATAGGCTCAAGTTTAAGACACCGGGCGGACGAAAACCGAGCTGGAAAATTAAAAACTTGTTACAATACATTGCGTTTTCAGATTTTGTTTCACTTCAAAGCTCAGAGTTATTCAGTTCGGGTATAAAAAAGTTGGTGTCACGTTGGGAAAAATGTGTAGAAAAAGAAGGTAAATACTTCGAATAAAATAATCTTGTTTTCATATCGTATTTTTAATAAAAATCCTTTACCTTGAAAACTGACATTTCATGTGACACAACCCAATATATAGCTGACATGGTAAAATTAACAAGGGGAAATTTTTATTTGTTTTTTTTAAAACATATTTATTGATATTTACAACTGTATTAAATAAAAATACATCTAGTAAATGTGATCGTAAAACTGTCATGAAAAACATGTAGAGACACTACCCAGTGGCAGCACTCTAAAAATATTCTAAACTAGAAGGTCCCGGGGCCATTTCCTTTTCAGGCGCCTCGGAGGATTATCCGGAATTGAAGAGGAAGAAAGGATTGAAACTAGTGGGTTAGAGTGAGAATGGAGTTTGCCATGAAAGGATTGATACCTGGTCCGGGCCAAATTATTATTTAAAAAAAAAAATCAGTTGCAGCACAGTAAATTAAAAAAAAACAAACTTTAATTTAGGAATATAATTTATTAAAAATGGAGTGAAAATTATAAGATCCAAAAATATCAATTGTATATTTTTCGGATTTTTTCCCTTATTTTCACTGGGAAGTTTAGAAGGTTGCACAACGCGAAATTGCGGAACTTGTATCCTGTGAATATAATTGAGCTGATTGCATCGCGGAGACTCAAATCGCGAGTAAAATTGTTGGGCTCGGTGAGGAACGGATTCCGAGAAAGTTGGTACTTGCTGATCCGACTGGTAGGCGTCCGAAAGGCAGGCCGAAGCGTCGATGGGAGGATTGCGTTAAGGCTGATCTCGGGGCTTGAGCTTGAATGGTGAACATTAGACGAGGCGGAATTTGGTGGTATTGGCATCGAACCTTCGGGTTCGCTGAGCCTATTATTATTATTATTTTCCCTTATTTATTCACCGAACTCATATTTCTACGGTTCGTAATTGCTGAGCGATCCCTATGCTTCAAGGATCAATCAAGAAACAAATCCAATTAAGGAAACTTGTATAAACGAGGAAACAGAATGGACACTAGCCGGAACCAGGGACTGAAATAACAATATTTTTTGGTATACAATAGCTCTGAATCGACTGGGCAGCCTTTAAATCGTGAAGACCACACCTGGCCACGAAGCCATCAGGGCGAGTGGATAACCAGACAATGCTCTGCTTTAACTCTTTTTTACAATCCGGGCTATATCAGCTCTACAAATGTAACGCCACCCCTTCACTCATATTTACGGCTAAAGGAAAAACTCAACGTATATCATCCCCAATAATTTTACATCCTTTTTCCTCTTTTCTTTTTTTTTTTTTTTTTTTTTACAAAATCGTTAATAAACCCAGAGGGCGCAGAATTTCCCTCGACCATTAAAAAAAAAAAAAAAAAAAAAAAATTAAAATAAAATAAAAATGAAAATTCCTCGATTCGTATAAGATAAAAAAAATGATTTTGATAATCTAAATGTTATTTTATCCGCCCTTACTTAGTATTCCTTTCAGGGTATGGATCTCGTCCTCACAGTAACCAAGGTAGAATTGGAGCCTACGAAATAATTCGTCGTGTTTGATTTGATTATAGTTAGTAAGAAGAAAGTTAAAGAACATCCTTCCCATCCAAAAACCTACGATTTATATGAAACATACTTAGTATTTATTTCATGACAGTATTCGAAATATATGTTCATTTTTAACTTAAATGTTTCAAGTCTCAAATGCAATTCAATGATCAAATAACCTTGATTAAGGAGTGTTTGTAACTTTGACTATTCGGTTATGTTCAATACACGTTTTACATTTCGAGTTTGAGAAACTAATCCGTTAAGCTCTGCTGATTTTAACTGAACGGTGTTCAATTTAAAAAAACTCTGGTGCGGGCAACACACGACTTTCGCTTACCTCCATTTTTAAAATCAATGAAAAGATTTTTAAATACAGTTAGAGATAAAAATACGTGAAACTATTGAAGAATTAATTAAATTGAATTTATATAGAAACAAGTGTTTTATTAGAAAAACTACTATATTATTATCTAAAATAATCAGTTAGTTTTATCTTCATTTCATCACTCTCTATTAACTTTTAAGAGCTTGTGTATGAGATAATATTTTTTCTAAAATCTTTAGCTTTCCAACGGTACATCATACATGTATATTACTGCTCTTATGTTTGTTTAAAAACAAAAAATTGCATTAAAAAGTATTTTTTCTGTTTTCTCCTTTAGTTGGGTATCGAATTCATTCAATTTATATATTTACCTGTTTTTAATCAGTGGTAACAAGATAATGTAGTTTTTTTTATAGAATCAACAAAATTAAAGGTAGTTTAGGGAAAGAAAATTTAAAATATAGGCATTTAGGCCCTTTCAAACCATTTTAATCAGAATGAAATCTACATGATATTAAAGCCCATTAAATTTTACAGAGTTTAATCAAAATCGTCGGAGCTGTTTTCGAGAAAATCGAAAAAAAGGTGCAAAATGCATGGTGTAAAGTGCCTTTTCTGGTAAGCTCATTTTGATGAAAAAAGTGTTGTCACGTTTCGGGCGTATAGTCGTCTTAAATATGAAATTTCAGTTTCATAGGTCTTACCGTTTCCGCCCGGGAGTTTACACACACACACACACACACCTTTTTGCCGGGTGTTTCATCCTTCATCATCTTCATCCTTCATCATCATTCATCTTTCAACCTAAAACTTTCTGAACAATAACAAAAGGATTATGGTACGTTAGCAACATAACTTTACATACTGACCTTCACATGCCAACCGTCAATGAGCACATACGGACACACTACAAACGATTTCACGACTAACTACAAGGACATCCGAACGCACTCATCAACAGCATGGCGACAACACTTATGCCAGACAATGCCCACAGAAGACTAAAGAGGAGTTGGATGAGAGACCTTCTCCTTTAATAATTCTCGCTGAGCTCATGCCAGGAGTGGGTGCTGCTGGGTACTGCTCTCCCTCATGCCTATCATGTCTTATGTATTATACTATAGCAAATTCACTGATTGTTTATTGTACTATTGACAGGTGTGAAGAAAGATGTAAAGTTAAAAAAAAAAATAATAATAAATAAATAAATAAAGTATTTTTAGTATAATATGCCTTCTTCTTTTTTTCTCTCATCATTGTAAAAAATAACAGTTTATGTAACATTCTTCTGTTTTTCAGACATATCATATGTTTCAATTGTACGTAACTGTTATTCTTAGGAGACGCAGTCCCGGAATTAAATTATTTTCGATTATGTTTTTAAATTAATTTGTAATCTTACCTAAATAATTGTTTTTATTTAAAATATCTCTGTCATATTGAAAATTCTCACAAAAATTGAATCTATAAACGGTTCAAATAATCCGTGATATCTAGCTTATTAGATGATGTATTGGGGTCGTATGAATAGAACAGAGGATCCAAATGGGAAAGTGAAGATCCACACAATCAGCAGCCAGCATCCAGGCCCGACTCCTTTTGTCTCCTAATCCCTTAATGAGGCACATTTATACGACAGATCAATATAGAACATATAGCAAGTAGCACCCCGCCTCTAGAGCTATTTCCATGCAAACAGGTCGTCCTGCTCCGTATACATTGTTATTAGCGAGTACTCATCTCCATTATTGCTTTGTAATGCATTACAATTACATTAATTACGATAATGCATGTTGTGAACTGACTGCCATAGTTAATATAATAATTGAATTACATTCAATTTTTAATTTTTTTGGAAGTTTTCTTAATATAAACATTTAAAAAAGCACAAACTGCCTTCTATTCCTCACCCAATCACTTTATATCAAAAGATTTTTATCAGTTTTTCATATTAGTCGACGTTTCGGGGCTGTTTCCCCCTTTTCCATTATATAATTACTATATCACATCTCGCCCTTCATTCCATCCCATAGCACACTGCTACTTGTCCATATTGGTGTTCATTGGCACACTTAGTTAGTTATTAGTGAGCCAATGATTTTGATACCTAAACAGAAAAGTAGCTATGAATTTATTTTTTCAACGTTTATCAAACTAAATCTTATTAGTAAAAGAAGTAGTTTTTAATTAATTATGTAATTCTATGCTATTCTCATAATGCAGCTAGTCAACATTGGTTTATTTTAACTGTTGTTTTTTTTTTTCAGTACTAATTTAGGATATAATTTTTGAATAATAGTATTGATATATTTAACAGCGTGTTTTTCTTACCCAATATCTTATACTTATGTCAGGATCTATAAAAATGATATAATAATTATAATAATAATTATAATTATAATAATAATTATAATCACGTTATAATCTGCTAATAGTTTTATAGTTTGTTTCAATTTTGATCTGGGTCCTTTTCTGTTTCTCTCAACTATTAACGGACAAGCCTTGTCTGCCCTGATTGTAAATACTGTACCATTATGCTAGTGTTTAAGATGATCATTTCTTTTAAAATTTAATTTAATTCTTTATCCCATCATATGTTATTTTTTCTTTTGTACAATTATGCTTTTTATTTACTTTTTTGCTTTCACTTACTATATACAGTCAGGGAAAATATTGCGATCGTGATAATTTTCGAATTCCAGTTTTCAACGGAAATACACATTTTAGAGTCGCCTGAGTCCAAATAACTAAGTCCCGCAAAAAGGTATGTGTGTGTGTGTGTGGTCGGTAAGTCCTATGAAACTGAAATTTCATATTTCAGACAAATATACGCCCGAGATGTTACAAAACCTTTTTCATCAAAATGAGCTTACCACAAGAGCCACTTTATACCTTGCATTTTGCAAATATTTTCGATTTTTCAAAAACGGTTCCGACGATTTTGATTAAACTCGCTATAACGATGTAAAATTTAATAGGCTTAAACGTCATGTAGGTTTCATTCTGATTAAAATGGTCTGACAGGGCTTAAATGCCGATATTTTAAATTGTCTTTCTCTAAAGTGCCTTTAATTTTGTAGATTCTATAAAAATAACCATATTATCTTGTTAGCATTGATAAAAACAGCTAAATATGTAAGTTGTGCTAACTTAATAAACAACTAAAGGAGAAAACTGATAACATATTTTTTTAATGCAATTTTTTGTTTTTGAGCATAAGATCAGTAATATACATGTATGATGTACGGTTTGAAAGCTAAAATTTTTAGAAAAAATATTATCTTATACTCAAGCTTTTAAAAGTTAACAGAGATTGATAAAAAAAAGATAACACTAACTGATTATTTTAGATAATAATATAATAGATTTTTTAATAAAACACATGTTTCTATATAAATTCAATTTAATTAATTCTTTGTTTGTTTGTATGTTTATTCGTTTAACGTCACTTTTATGCTACTTTGGCTAATCGGACGATGCTACGGTGGGAGTCCTAAATTTTGCCTATCCAGGTTTAATTAGGATAGGGATCTTTAACGAGTACCTGACATCGCACAGGCTCGGGACCACCTTTTAACGTCCCCTCCGCAGTACGGCATAACTAAGGATTTTTTACTCCCATTAAAAAATCCTAGGGCCACCCGCGGTTTTGAACCCGCAACCTTTGGCATAGAAAGCTGTTATGCTAGCCACTACGCTATGGGTGACCCCTAATTCTTTAATAGTTACACTTGTTTTTATCTTTAAGTTTATTTGAAAATTCTTTAATCGATTTTAAATACAGAGGTAAGTGAAAGCCATGTGTTGCCCGCACCAGATTTATTGTTACTATAAATAATGACAAATTAGTCTCAGATCACTCCTAATGTCCTCAGTAAATGTCAGCTATTATATAAAAATACTGAATAAATAATATTAATTATAAAAATGCATTAATAAAAAGCCATTATTCCTATATAAAAACCCATTCTTAAAGGGGTCATTCATGATCCGCACAACCATTTCTCTACATACGCTTAGAGTATAGGATTAAAATAGAGGCCAACACTGGGAGGATACATGGTCTAAGTTTAAAACTGTGTAAGCCAGGACAAAAAAAAAAAAAAAAAAAGCCTTCCGCTAGACTGGAGATAGTTTCCGGATGGGCGGCCCCTTTGTAAGAAGTTTAAGCAAAGCAAAGATAAGCTGGGAATGTAATCCTCAGCGACAAAGCCTGACCACACCACGGCCTATTTCCTTACTTACCTTCCTTCCTCTGTCCATCGCCTCCCCTCTCCTTCATTTTCCAAAATAGAGAACTAATTAAAACAGAATTACTGGTCAATTATACATCTCTAAATAATGTGATATTTTTTTTTAATCCAATAGGTATAAAAATTAATATCAATAATGCGGGCTACAATTATGATAAATTTTCTTGCTCAAAGGCATTATTTTTTCATTTGTCCAACAAAACATACAGTACAAAATAATATGTCCTATATACAGAACATGATTTTAGTCCTTCTTTTTACTAACGGATATATTATTAGCTATACTAGCTATCATAAATGTTGAGAGTGGGTTCAGACTGTAGAGGCCTGACCTCTTCCCTTATCTAGTATCTTTTCACCTCCTATAATAGGGGATAGTACCTGACCTGGGTGGTTGTGTTATATCTCCGAAGAGAGGGTTTATACACGCCAAATCAAAGAACTCGCTATGCCTCTGGCCTATGAACTCAGGCACCGTGAGTAGCAGGAGATCCTCTTTGATTGTGGCGTTTCTTGCTGCTTGGAGCGAGGTTCTTTTGACTATCCACCGTAGGACGGCGTTCTGGCAGATCTTTAGAAGGTAGATTTATAGAGGTAGCGAAGCAGTGGGGCACCATAGAGAAGCGTGGGTCTTATAAAGGCCATGTATATTTGTAACTTTGGGCGAAGCGAGAACTTCGGTGAGGTCAGCAAATGGTAGATCCCATACAACTTAAGTTAGAACACGTCTCCATGTGGCTTGAAAAGGTTAGATGCCTGCCGACGTCACGCCTAGGTGCATAATGTTGTTTGTCAGGTGCCGTTTTACACCCTCCAGAGTAAAGTCCTTCCTCTTTTCCTTCTGAAAGGACATTACGATGGCATCTGTCTTGGCTGGGTTCACTCTCATCCAAATCTTCCTCAGGTCTTCGACGATGATGTGTGTGGTTTGTTCGACCGGGTTGAGGGCCTTGCTAGCGTTGCATGCATAGATCCTGCTGTTATCTGCTTCACTGAGACCACTTTCGCCATGAAAACGACGAAAAAACGAACAGTATAGGCCAGAGTACCCTTAAGGTACTCCACAGGTGGTATTGCATGGATTCGATAATCATGATGAATTTCCAAAGGCATTCATTATAAGTACGTATTTTGGCATATGGGCAATTTCTTTCAGTTCAGATTGTGCATGGGAAGAGACCATTATTTCGGGCAAATTACTATTAAAATATTTTTTTATCTATTGGCCATTTTATACGAGATAGTACTGTCAATCATAAAAAAAATGATCAGTAAATGTACGATATTAAATTTTTGTTTGCATGTAATAGAATTGTGTTTTATGCTAGTTTATTTCATTGTATAATTTTGAACAATATGCTCTGATGATAAGGATTCCACCAGCATCATTATAGTATAAATTGGATTTTGAACATAACAATTGCTCATTAACGATGGTCAACAAAATCCCTCTGCAAGACTGGACAAGGCAGTTCAGCTCTTTACACAAGGAAAAGTGGCAAATCGAATGGAATGCAAATTCCTCTACATTAAATGAAATAAAAAAAGATTCTGCCCGTTGGAAGACCCCCAACAAGAAGTCAAGGAGAGAAGAAGTGATCCTCTGCAGGCTACGGATAGGACATAGTGAGTTCTCCCACGGCTACCTTCTGCGAGGTTTAGAAGCCCTAACCTGTACGCAATGTGACACAGTGAGAACAGTGAAACATATATTGTTAGACTGTCCAATTTTCAATAAATTAAGAATTGAACTACAAATGGAAAATACTATAAAAGAATTATTGAAAGATGATGAAATCAAAGTCAATATCCTCTTCAAGTATTTGAAAAGAGTTTCTTATTATAACAGAGTATAAAAATAAGTTTGAACGCCAATAATACAGTCGCTTCAAGGTTGAAAGGGTACGTTGAGAGATTTCGGAAATATGATTTTTAAAAGATAGACTTTGATCGAAGGTTACTCCCAGATTTCTTACAGTAGGGTGGAACTTTATAGGATTACTATTGAGGAACAAGGTTAAGATATGAGGAACAGTTTTCAGAAGATGAGGGGATCCTATTACAATTGCTTTTGTTTTTTCAACATTTAAGTTAACAACAGTATATTGTAATAAATCATAATCATAAGTATTGAATCATATAAGGAAATAAATATGATAATATAAAATGATTATTCAATATTTTTTATTCAAATAATAACTATTGAAGAGACCTCAAAAACTTTTTTAATTCATTGTTGAAACTGAGTTTCAAACTAAGCGAGGTTGATCGTCATGAAAGTATACAGTTACTAGTCCCTTCATCCAGTATTGAGTCCCCAAAGGAACGTATTTAATACCGTGGCCTAAAAGAATATCATATAAAATATTGGCTCAAAGGATAAAAAGAGTAGCAGCAAAAAAATTAAATTTGGCATATGGGCCATTGCCTTCAGTTGAGATTGTGAATGGGAAGAGACCATTATTTAGGGGCAAATTACTATTAAAATAATTTGTTATCTATTCGCCATTTTATACGAGATAGTACTGTCATTCATAAAAAAAAATTATTAGTAAATGATCGATATTAAATTTTTGTTTGCATGTAATAGAATTGTGTTTTATGCTAGTTTATTTTATTGTATAATTTTGAAAAATATGCTCTGGTGATAAGGATTCCACCAGCATCATTATAGTATAAATTGGATTTTGAACATAACAATTCCTCATTATTTAAATCAACAACAGTATATTGTAATAAATCATAATCATAAGTATTGAATCATATAAGGAAATAAATATAATAATTTAAAATGATTATTCAATATTTTTTTTATTCAAATAATAACTATTGAAGAGAACTTTTGAATTCATTGTTGAAACTGAGTTTCAAACTAAGCGAGGTTGATCGTCATGAAAGTATACAGTTAACAATACAGTTACTAGTCCCTTAATCCAGTATTGAGTCCCCAAAGGAACGTATTTAATACCGTGTCCTAAAAGAATATCATATAAAATATTGGCTCAAAGGATAAAAAAAATTATTCATGTTAGTGTTTATTTGTATGTTAATTATGGTTATTAGCATACAACTCTGCGCGGTTCTATCAGAAGATATCCTCTTCCGGATGTAGCATTCTACTTACAGTATTAAGGTATATTTAAAAATTAATTTTTACCTTGATTTATTTCGGGTATATCTTTCATATACTCGAATTTGAGTAGGCATATCAATCCTAGAACTCATAGCGTTCCTAAAAACAATCAATCCAAACTATTTTTAATTAAACTACAATTTAGAACTAATTCTGTAATCCTTCAATATACTCACAATTACAGTTAGAAAGGGTTTTTATTGAATGAAATAAAAATCTGCCTTTAAAAAAAACAAAACAATAAAAACATTTATTGAATGAGATTACGTACAACTATTAAGGATAATTCCTTTTGCAACTCGGCTAACAGAACAAGCACTTTTTATCCTTTCCATTTTACTCTTTAAAGTCAATTAAAAAAAAAAAAAAAAAAAAAAAGAGAGAGAGAAAGAGAAAAAGTAACAGCTCATTATATCCCGAAGCTCATTAACTGTAAAGAACAAGAACCTCGTTACTGAATTTAATTTATATTTGTCCAACTTCATGCGAAAAAAAAAATAGAGAAAACCCCATTTAATTCTGTGGCACCAGTTATTAAATAACAGATGCATAAATGAACTCACTAATGCGGATTTTCTACCTCTTGTATACTTCAAGTTCAAATATTTATTTATTGAGAATTATTACAAACTGTTTCAGAATGAACAATAGTAATACTGATATGAGACCACATTCATACAATAATATCTTGTATACTAAATTTAAAAACAAATAGAGATTTTAAAATTATGTTACATTACACTCACTTACTATATATAGTGTCAGTATTGCGATCGTCAAAATTTTCGAATTCCAGTTTTTAACGGAAATACACGTTTTAGGGTCCCCTGATTCCATATAACCAATTCCCGTAAAAAGGTCAGTGCGCGCGTCTGTGTGTGGGTCTGGAGTGTGGAGTGTCCCAGGCGAAAACAAAAAGTCCTATTAAAATGAAATTTCATATTTAAGACAACTATACGCCTGAAATGTTCTAATATTTAATAAAATATAGTATTATAATTTTATTTTATTTTTATCTAATATTTTATCCCATTATTATTACTATTATTATAAGCTTCACCTATTAATTTATATTTTTTTATTTTTAATTAAAGAGAACTATAGGCGTTTATGACCCCTGGGTTTTACGCCTCAAGACCCCACACAACAACAAAAACTTCATCAAAATCGGCCACTTTATACCATGCACATTGCACCTTGTTATGATTTTTTTTTTTCAAAATTATTCTGACGATTTTGATTAAACTCGTTATATGTATGTAAAATTCAATAGGCTTTAATATCATTTAGGTTCCATTCTGATTAAAATAGTCTGAAATTTATTCGCTCTTTATTTACAAAACAAAAAATATACCTATTAAATGATCTAAAACTAATAAAATATTTTAATTGATATAAAAAAAACGATCTATGAACCAAGGGACAAGGAATTTTGTTCACCTCCATTTTCAAGTACCTGATGGTGCAAAATAAGAGATAACTCAAAACACAAACCTGAATCTGATGAAAAATTTAAGAAGGTGCCAAACTTAGTTTAATTTCCTTTTACTCTTGGGTGAGTAGAAAACTCCAAAAGAAACCAGGCAGAAAGGGTAGAAAATAAATGGGGAAAATAACTGACCAACAATCACCCTATTTCAATCACTATTTACCACAATAAGTAAGTCCTCACTATGAAAATGAATAATGCTTCAATTTTTTTTTTTTCATTCATTACCAGATGCCAGGGAGGGATCACCAATCAAATGAAACTCTTTTTGTTTTATTGAGGTTTAAAATTCTTCGTCCAAAGTACTACCTTTAATTTTGTACATTTTATAAAATTGGGCATATTATCTAATAAGCAATGCTAAAAAAACAGGTAAATATATAAGATGAACAAATTCGATACCTAACTATAGGAGAAAACTGCGAAAATATTTTCAATGTAATTTTTTGTCTTTGAACATAAGAACAGTAATATTCATGTATAATATACCGTTGGAATGCTAAAGATTTTAGAAAAAATGATATCTTATACATAATATTGTAAAAGTTAACGGAGAGTGATGAAAAGCCTATAAAACAAACTCATTGTCGTAGATAATAATATAATAGATTATTTAATAAAACAATTCTTTAACAATTTATTTTCGTTACTAAATTTGTTTGAAAATTATTAAATTGATATAAATAATGTAGATAAGAGAAAGTCGTATGTTGTGCTCACCAGATTTGTAATTAATTAAATCATAATAGGCTAATGAAGAAAAAAAAAACATATGTTTAATTTCGTAGATGTTAATGTCATCTATGGAACATGACAGAGAGAATATAGTGTGTTACTATGTGAATATTATTATTTTTTCACTTTACCGTGTCTAAGGTGATATTAATCACTAAAATGTCTCTGTTTATTTTCATCACACTAGGAAGCGGCGTGGTCTAGTGGGTAGAGCGCTAGTCTACTGTGCTCCGGGTCCTGGGTTCGAATCCCGGCTGTGGCGGAATATTTTTTATTCTGTTATTTCAGCCGGGGAGGGGGGGGGGGCGATCCTGGAGCATGGAGACCCGCCTGGGGCCCACCCAGCCTCTATAAAGTGGGTACCCAAAAAAGGGGAAAAAATCTGGCGCCTCATTGCAAATCACGTCATTTCACGGCCGTTGGCCTAGAAACAGTGCGAATCACATGTACTGAGCCCAAAACTCTTAATGGGTTGTAGTGGTACAGATTTTTTTTTCACCACGCCAGTTTAAATCAGCTCTCATTCGGCACAGTGTAAGGTCCTTCGCTGGCCCAATTATGGTTAGATTTGCCTTCACTGAGTCAGATGGTCTGGACAGAAACTAGAAGATTACATACACTGGAGAGATAAACCTAAAAATCAATAGGTGCTTGGTTTCTCTGTTAAATTCAAGATACCATGTTAGAGGTAGTAAAATTAAATTAATTAAAAGCCTAATTAAATCTTTAAATCATTAGAAGGAAATTAAAACATTTTAAAAAAAAAATCTGGTGGCGGGCAACACACGACTTTCACTTACATCAATTTGAAAAATCAATGAAAGAATTTTCAAATAGAGTTAGAGTTAAAAATACGTGAAACTATTAAAGAATTAAATAAATTAAATTTCTATAGAAACATGTGTTTGATTCAAAAATCTATTATATTATTATCTAAAATAATCAGTTAGTTTTATGTTCATTTCATCACTCTCTATTAACTTTTAAAAGCTTGTGTATGAGATGATAATTTTTCTAAAATCTTTAGCTTTCCAACGGTATATCATACATGTATATTACTGCTCTTATGTTCAAAAACGAAAAATTGCATTAAAAAAATATTTTTTCTGTTTTTTCCTTTAGTTGGGTATCGAATTTATTCAATTTATATATTTACCAGTTTTTCATCAGCGTTAACAAGATAATCTAGTTATTATTATTGAATCTACAAAATTAAAGGTACTTTAGGGGAAGAAAATTTAAAATATCGGCATTTAAGCTCTGTCAGACCATTTTTATCTAAATAAAACCTACATGATATTAAAGCCCATTAAATTTTACATCGATATAGCGAGTTTAATCAAAATCGTCGGAACCGTTTTTGAGAAAATCGAAAAAAGGTGCAAAATGCATGGTATAAAGTGGATCTTCTGGTAACTTCATTTTGATGAAAAAGGTTTTTTAACGTCTCGGGCGTATATTAGTCTTAAATATGAAATTTCAGTTTCACAAGACTTACCGTTTACGCCCGCGAGTTACCACACACAGACCTTTTTGCGGGACTTGGTTATTTGGACTCAGGGGACCCTAAAACGTGTATTTCCGTTGAAAACTGGAATTCGAAAATTTTCACGATCGCAATACTTCCCCTTACTATATATAGTAAGTGAAAGTAAAAATCTGAAAGTTCTCCAAAAATGGGTCTATTATTGTGAATGATGTGTTAATTTGTTCTTTTATATATGTGCGATGCGGGTTGAGTTGTATATTTTACTCTAAAATATGCAAACTTTATCGAGTCCGGCCCGGAGGACCAGGAAAGTGAGTAAGCCCACCGTCGTTAACTAAAGCGACCAAGCTATTTGTCATTCGCTGCCATCCATCAAAGCCAGGACGCCTCCTCCTCTTAGCCGTGGCCTCTCCTCAACAAGTATTCTCCCGTTCCAGTTTTCGTTAGTGGTAATTAACTTTCTTTCTTTTTATTGGCTTCTTTATTAGCAACCTCACTTGTCCTCATTTTCTCGGGAAATTAACTTCAGAAGGAGACACCTCGTTCACAATCATTGACACTGTTTGGAAGAATTATTACCTCTGTTTCTCGTTTCATGCTTTTTAAATTTGTGGTGGATAATTGCATCCTTAAAAAGTGACTTATCAATTCAAAATGTCTAAATATGTATTAAAAATTATATAATAGAAAAAGGGAATTACTATGTCGGTTAGATGTTTTTTTTTTATTGTTTTTTTATCAGCGCCACATTTATTTTATACAATCAATTCAAAACAAATGATATTAGTTGGAACAATAAATAATGATTTTACTTAAAATAAAAAATAACAATATTTGTTAAAACAAATAATAAGAATAATCATAATAATTGATAAAAATAAATATAACATTAAAATAAATGAATTGTAGACTACAATTAGAATAAAATTAATTGGCTTTAGGTGTGATAATGGATGAGATTTAATTTAAATAAACAATAAAATAAAATAATTTTCTATTTAAATTTTTATTTCTTCAATTAGCGACCCTACAGCCAACTTCCAGCTAACGAATGAACTATCAATCGGAGAATGTTTATGTATGCATTAGCCCACAGGCTCCGAATCAAGAAATTTAGTAAAATACAAGGAAGAGATAGGCTTGAAAGGCTGTTGTTAAAAGATTAGCGTGCCGGTGGACAAATGCTGACAGTACACAAATAGCCCCCAGATGAAGGAGCTGAGGCTGAGAATACATGTGATTTATACGGGACCCCACTTCGATACCATCTACCCCACTTAGCTCTAACGACACTCAATATCAGCCCCGGACAACGCACAGATCAAAATTACTTCTTCAGGAAACATTTATAAAGCTTTTTCCTCTGCTACGATAAGGGATCGCCTTCATCATTTCTTTCCGGGGGCAGAACACAGTTGTTTTGATATCGCTTCCTCATATCACAATACAGTCTAAGCTTTTCATAATAAACAACGAAATGGCAGAAAAAGAGGACTCTTAGAAGAGAATAAAATTATTGAAGTGATTTATTTATTTTTGTAAAATACCAGTATCGAAGTCCTCCCGATTAGATTAAGTTGTTATTTTGAATCTTCACACTAGACTGAAACAAAAAGAAACTTCCCACAGACACCGATAACTATATTTCCTTTTAAACGCTCTAAACTCCTCACCTTATGGAAAGTATTTTATTTAATTTTCTTTTGTAACTTTTTAGGAAGTTTTACTTAATAATTCACACTCAAAAAAGCACTCCTTCACTTCCTTTTGTTATACATTTATTTGTCTTCACAATCTATTACATGGTTTTTCTACGTTTCGGGTTTCTTTCCCCATTATCAGGATATTATATGCTTTTATAATGAAAGAACCCCGAAACGTAGGAAAAACTATGTAATATATTGTGAAGAAAAATAAATGTGTAATAAAAGGAAGTGAAGGAGCGCTTTTTTTGGGTGTGAAATATTACGTAAAACTTCCTAAAAAATTATAAAAGAAAAGAAACTAAATTTAAATATAGAAATTACCAACAACCATATGCCAAACAATTCATCAAATTTGAAGAAAAAAATGGATGAACTTTTAGAGAAGCGTATAATATCTTTATAATGGTGAAAGAAACCCGAAACGTAGAAAAACTATCTAATAAATTATAGATAAACAAAATTTAAGACACTACTGGATGCTACTATGGCATCATCTGATTAGGCACAGTATCAGCAAGTGACGATTAATGAACAAGCATACTAATTTATACTATATCGTCAAGAAGGCCGATCTTTTTCTTATCGAACACTGTTGTAATAACTGGCGTGTAAAGGTGAACGAAGCCAAATGTATATTATAATAAATTATACACATACCCTTCACCCTTACACGATTATACAGTCCGGTATCTTGCCTTACTGTAAGACAAAAGATTGACATGGAACCCACATACAAGACTTAAAAGACAAGAACTCAACAACGATTCGGACAGTTATACCGACTGATCAACAGAAAATCTGAACTTACAGTTGACAACAAATTATTAATTTACTAGACAATACTGAAGCCTATCTGGACCTACGGACATGAACATTGGGAGACAGCTAATTATTCTAACATCAAACGCATTCAATCCAAAGTCATCCGTACAATAGTAAATGCTCCCTATTATGCCTCCAACTATACCTTCCACCACGACCTTAATGTTCCATTTATTTCAGACCTGATTCCATCCAAATTTTCCAAATTCCACTAGAACCTCATTCGTTATCCTAATCCTCTAGCTCAATCCCTATCCAGCTCCACCCATCTATACAACCCACCTAGAAGGTTGAAACGGCAGTGGCCCCGCGACCTTTTGTAAATATGTATATATTGGAGTTCCTGCACTAGCTAGATTCTCAACTCAATGTGATGTATGTATGAGTTTGTGTATGTGTATATAGGTATGAGTGATTTCTTGACTTTATTGTATTGATTCATTATTGTATTTTATTGTGATTTTATGCTGTATAAATGTTGTATGAATGTAGTACGTATGATATCCTTTACCACTACTATCGATGTCCTAATTGGGACAGATTGTAATTTTACTCAATAAAAATTGTTGTTGATTGAAAAAAATTAAGACCGATCTGGACATATGCGATTGTGGTAGTTGTATTCAGCAAACCATACAATCCTAAATCCTAAATGCCCCTTTTTATTGTCACCTATTCGATCATAATTAAGGACCTGAATATCCTATGAGGTGCAAAATTAGTCTGGAATAGAATTGTAAATGTTTTAGCCTGTTTACCTACCATCATCGTAATGCATTCCAGATGCCTTCGTTGTTTTTATAACTCATAATCACAGTTTTTTTAAGAATAAATGTTCACGCCATATGTTATGGCCTGATGAGGTTTCATGACTGTTTCATGAAAACAAAAGGAGAACTGTATAATTTTTACGATATTTATCAATAGATCATTTTTTGTTAATCTTTATTTTTTTATCTGTTTAAAAAATAGTTATTTTAAAAATAATTAAAAGTTTTGAATAGAAGAGAAATAAAAAAGAATACGATCGTACTTCAATTGTTTTTATTACCGCCTAGTGGCGGGGGGTTTTAAGCTACGGTCAAAAGGGTAGATGAGCCTTAGACCCGAGTCTGCTCTCATACTTAGTACGTTTGCAAACAAAGTATTTTTTCTCATCGTTCCCGTTGGAACTTGGAAAAGCGGCCCTGCGGTCATTCAACATACCTGAGAACTTCATCCAAGCCGCCCTGCGGAGATTTTCTACAATACGCAACTGGATTTTTTTCACGTGGATATAGCTTATCTATTTATGGAACTTTTAATTTCTTAATTCTTATTCAAGAAACTGTTTAATTTTGATAACTATTTTTTTTTTTTTTACATCGTTAAGCATTAATTAAGTAAAGTGTGTTTCTTCTATTTTCTACAATATTTTAATTAGGTTTATTTTGTTTCCTTCATTTTCTTACAGCTGTTTGATTATAATTAGGTTAATTTTTTTCTTATATAACTTTATTAGGTTAATTTGTTTCTTATCTTGTTTATATGTATTTCAGTGTATTAAATGTATTGTGATTCGTCGTTTGCTTTCATTATTTTTATTTATTTTAAATCTATACAGTCCACTAATTTATTTCAATAGAACCACCCTCAATTTTGAGTTGTCACTTGGAAGTACTATTCTTTCACGGATAGCCCAGCGTATACAATAAATATTTCAAGATAAAACTAAGTTCTTTTGAATCCAATATAGTTTAAAATAAGTTTTATAGTAACTCTTAAAAGTACACTATCATGAAATGTATGCACTGCAATTAAAATAGGTTAGAAACCTGTAGATAACCAGCCTTTCTGCACTAACTAAAGTGTAAAGTTCGCGAACCTAACAAACAACAGCAATAAAGATAACGTAACTCGGCAACTTCTCAATAAAGCAGTGGCTCGTTTCATATGAACTGCAAAATCTATGAGTTCTTTTGTCTTACACTCTTTTGTCTTCTTTAATTAAATCTTAAATAAATTATAACAAATTAAAATTAAGTATCAGTAAAAATTATATTACTACCATGAAACATAAAGTTACAAACTCGTAATAATAATTACTATGTATAAAGTATAGAAAACAAAATGGTGAATAAATGCTAATTTATATGATTCACGTAAATAATATAATTATTTGTTAAGAAAAACATTGAAGAAATTTTACCAAATAATACAGTTTTTAATGCGCAGACCTTTAAGCTAGAAATCTATCCATCACTATAAGTTAGAAACAGAATTCTTAACAGCCTTTTTTGGAGTACTTAAATGGTTTATGTATAAAAACATAATATCAAAATATATCATATGCATTAAAATATCCAAAATAATTTAACTCTCTTAAAAAAGAATTAGTAAACAGTACTAAATATCTTAATAAGTACTCACAAAATATACTTAGCCCGCAATTATTTTTTAAGCATCAACACTTAGAGCTTAAATATTAATATTATGTCTAGCATATTTATATAATGCATTAAATATAAAGGAATTTATTTGTCAACAATTATAAAAGACATATTGCTCCTATGACACAGTGATATTCTTAATAAAAATAGGTAAATCGGAAGAAAGCAATTTGATAATAAATAATTAATTGGTTACTTAATCTTTCAAAAACAGTTTATTACACAAACATCAAAACGAGTCAACGTTTCGAGGGCCTTTTCCATAATCAGGACTCACTAAAATACATTAACAAATTATCATTTGAGATTATTAAATAACTTTTTTATATATTAATTAAAATCATTATTAAAATATATATAACTATGTTACATAAAATTATATTTACCTGAAAGTGATTTAAAATATGATCCATTTTAATAAAATACAAAAGTTTTTAATATAAAAAGAACTGATAAAACAAAAATTAAATAGGCTAATGACAAAACCAAAAATTAGAAAAGTACAAATTAAGAAATTAACTAATAGTAAAAATAATAATAACCTCAAATCCATGAAAAGCCAAAATATAAAATGTGATTTCCAATTATCTAATACGCAACAGTATAGAGAAATATATCAAGATTATACTAAGATAAATATAATGGACTTTTTAAAATGAATATAGAATTGAAAATAATACCATATAAGAAATTCCTCCCAATATGATAAACTTATTATCATTATGGGAAAATTTCACTTTTGAATTTAAGAATAATGATAAAGAAATAGAGTCATTACTGACAGAAAATATCTTTAACAACATAAATTTCTTCAGATAGTCATATAAATGCCTTAAGAAATAGAATATGCACTTTAATAAATAACTATATACATAATAAGAATAATGATAATAACAATAAAAAATCAAAAACAATAAAAACTCAACCCTTAAATTGAAATGAATGAAATGAAAACGAAATGAAAATAGCCTTTATTTATGCACTAATATTACAATTTCAAAAGGTAACAAAACCAAATAAAACAATTACTTTTTTTCTTTTTCTTTTTTTTACATTATAATTTATACAAAACTTTTTGCTATCTTGCATAGGCCTTCCGTTAGGAGTCTTAAATTACAAATTATTAAAGATTTAAAATGTTTTAAGAAATTTGTGGAACAAAATAAAGATATTATTATTATTAAAACTGATAAAACCAGATGTTTGTGTGTAATAAACTGTTTTTGGATAATTAAGACACCCATTAATCATCTATTGTGATAATATTCTTCAAATAGTGCAATTATGATTTCATTTTCGGATTGTTTTTTTGTTTTTTTTGTTTTGTTTTTTGGTCTAGTAAATTAACTCAGTAATTTAACCTCTATATCAGAAGTCAATTGTTCTACTGTAAAAATGTAATGAATAATATTTAAATTTTATCTTTTTGAAAAGTTTATTTATTTAACTTTTTCATTAGGACTTGTCAGCGTTTTGACTTAAAAAAAAAAAATTCAAAGAATAATTAAAAACGTAAAGTTGTGATAATTCTTAAATTCTAATTCTTTAAACTCCTCTTCCAGAATATAATTTTCCGAAATCATATTTGTTTTTCTTTTTTTGGGAGAGAGGTAGGACAGAGAATGAAGGAAATTTGATATTTCTCATTAATTATTTATATTATAATTAAATCATTTTCAGATTTAACTGGTTCTTAATCTGTATTGAAAATATCATGTTGTCTGGTAACTATTTAACTCTATTTTATGCTTTGTAGAAACTAAATTATTTCTTGGCCTAAGAAAATGTTTTTCTTTAGTCGCTTTGAGAGGAAGTTTATAATCTAAATCTCGGCTAATGACTTGTAACGGTCTTGTCGAAAGTTCTCTTATTATCCTGTTTAATATGAGGTAATTAGTCTGTCTAATTTGTAATTCCCTTCAGGATTCGTGTTGACTTAAACTTCCACTTTATGTGTGTTCCGAGTTAGAGACAGTTGAAATAATCTGGTGTTTCCCCTTTACAAAAGAATACTCTCCCCCAACTCCTTTAGCCGAATTTTAAAACTTTTTTTACGGTTAATACGATCAAATCCTAATTACCATTTGTGAGAATAGCCCCCATTTTCTGTTACAATCCTTAAATTATGTTTACGAATTCGGTGGGTTAACTTGCTATCGTAACGGTCTTGAGCATACAAATATTTCCCAAGAGGTCGGTACTTGAGCACGTAGTCCAAGCCGTTCTATTAGCATTTAAGATCAAAAACCTTCCTTCGAACACAATCTATCTGAACTATCTTGGTCCCAGATTTTTTTTTTTTTAAATCATTGCTCTTGAATATTTAATTGTTGAGTAAGAATAATATTATATTTAATAATGAACACTATGAAATTTGAAAGTCAAGAATAAATAATTTAGGTACAGTTATTTGTATTCTATGTAGTTCTGAAATGAGGATTTATTTTTGGCTAATATAACATTTTATGACAAAATACCTTCTTTTAGCTTGACATCTTATGTATCGAGATTATTAACAGTATATACACACACACACACACACACACACATATATATATATATATATATATATATATATATATATATATATATATATATATATATATATATATATATATATATTGATTGATCAGTTCTCGACTGTTGATAATTTAAGTTTGTGTTGTTCTTAGGTTGCAGTCAATGAATAAACAATTTTATCTATGCGACGTTTCGAGAATTTATTGTTCTCATAATCATGCCTTAACAGTGGAAAAAAACAGAACATTAATATTATTGTACAATAATTAATATATGATGTTATTGTTAGAGATATAAAAAAGAGTACATTGAACAATGAATATTAATACAGTAGGTACATAGATATTTTAAATTAGGATTTACATTAAAGATATTATTATAAAATTACTTACAATTTTGGACAAAATAGTGTCTTAATTAGGCATGTTAAGCCTACAAGCTTTGAAAGAACACTGAAAAAATAAAAAAGGAATCGTTCAAGTATGGAAGATTTTTGTAGGAATTTATGATGACGTCAGGTGTCTGGGGTATTCTCCCTCCTATTGTTGAGTTGTTTTCGTTTTATTTCGTATTATTATCAAGACGTTTATTTTATTTTTTTAAATTTTAATATGTGTTTATCAAATTCGAGTAACATGCATTTAGGTTTTGGACATCCGATTTTTTATTTATGGCGCGATTTTTATATTTCTCTATGGTAATCATTTCTTTAAAATTTCGTTTGAAGCTGTTTTTTTCATAATGAATAATTTTCGGTGAGTGAAATTTAAATGAATGTCCCGTTTTTCTGAAATGAGTAGTGAGGGCAGTTTGGTCAGGTTTATTTGGGTCTTTTTTAATTGAAGTGCAGCTATATTTGTGTTGGTATACTCTCCTTTTTAAATATTGTTCCGATGTTCCAAAATAAGACTTTCCGCATTTGTCTTCACAAGGTATTTCGTATACTACATTTGATTGAAGGTCTAATTTGTCGGAATCTTTAGTTTTTGTAAATAATTTTGATAAAGTATTTATATTTTTGTACGTAATGGCAGAATCACTATTATTTCTGTTAATGTTAAGTGCTTTTGCAAGTTTTTCGGAAAGTGTGGGTATGTATGGGATAGTGTAATATATTTTGGTGCTGTTCTCATTGTGTTGTTGTTTTTGTGACGTTGGTATCTGTTTTAGTAGTTTACATATGAGTTTGTGTGGATAACCATTTTCTAAAAGGAGGTCAACTACTTTATTTTCCGCGATTTTTTGGTATTTTTTTGAGGTTAATTTTCTCGCTCGATCTATTAAATTTTTTGCTGTGTTGATTTTATACCTATTAGGACATTGACTTTTATAGTGGATGTATCTACCGGAATGAATAGGCTTTTGCCACCACTTGGTTTCTATTTCCCCGTTTTGTTTGTGAATTAAGAGTATGTCTAAAAATGGTAAACTATTGTTAGTTTCATGTTCAATCGTAAATGTCAGTCTGTGTGAATATTTGTTAAATTCAGTTAATATAATATCTTCTTCATTATTTTCTGTGGGTATTGCGGTTATGATGTCATCTACAAATTTAAATAAAAACGGAATATTGAATGGAATTTTGGGAATAACTGTATCGAGTAATTCTTCTAAGTAAATGTCTGCAAGAATTGGAGCAATAGGGGATCCCATGGGGCAGCCATACTTTTGAACATAAAAATTATCATTAAATTGGAAATATCCTCTATCCGTACAGAGGGTGAGGAGTTTCAAAAATTGGTTTTTGGGGATGGTTGTGTGTGAATTTAAAATATCTATGTACCTACTGTATTAATATTCATTGTTCAATGTACTCTTTTTTATATCTCTAACAATAACATCATATATTAATTATTGTATAATAATATTAATGTTCTGTTTTTTTTTTCCACTGTTAAGGCATGATTATGAGAACAATAAATTCTCGAAACGTCGCATAGATAAAATTGTTTATTCATTGACTGCAACCTAAGAACAACACAAACTTATATATATATATCAATCCAGTAATTTATTGAAGGGCGCCTTATAGAAAACTAAATGTTTCTAAAATATAAATTATTTTTATATTATTTTATATTTATTTATATATATCTTTTACAACAACAATTTTTTTATTGAGAAAAATTACAATCTGTCCCCTCAATAAATAATTTAGACATCAATAGTAGTGCTGAGTTTATATATATATATATATATATATATATATATTATATATATATATATATATATATATATATATCGTCCGAAAAGGACTAATTTGCAATTTCAAAGGATATGCCCGATTTTCGTATTTTAAGGACTGTCTTAATTTTCGTTTTTTTCATTCTAAGTTAAAGTCGCCATTCTCGTTGAAAGGATTTTTAACAATTGACATTTATTGTAACAAGGATTGTTACAAATGGAAAACTGTTCAAAATGGAAGAGAACCTCCATTTTCGACTCGATTCTCCTTTTAAAATTATACGAATCGAAATAATTCACTGGTAACTAGGATTAACACACTAAAAAGGACACTTTTTAATATCGAAACTCTTATAATAATAAGACATAAAAAAAAATTCTATAATTCTGTTTATTTAAATAACTTTAATAATATAAATTTGTTACGTTAAATTGATCCATTAGTGGTACTAAAAGATCTTCATCCCACTACGAGTTGATGTTATAATGTGAGCGATCTTTTAAGTGAATAGCACAGTCGTGTATTTACGGGCCGGAAATTTGTTCTATTGAACGATTTCACATCAAAAACACCGCAAAATCCTCTCCACCATTACCCTGATTAGTCCAGAATATTTAGCAACAGTCTCTGAAAATAGGGAACTTATCCCAGAATAAATATAGAGTTATTATTATTACAAAACACTTTTTACAAAAAAGACTCCGTGAAACGTAGTAAAATCCAATTAATATATAAGGCATGTGCATTTTGTTTTCAAACATTGAGGATAAAATTCGGCTGAATTCCAATGTGAAATATACGAATGCAAAGATATAGCACTGTCGAGATAAAAAAAATCTAAATTACCTGAAGCGCAATCTTGAGAGCCCGTGCAATTTTTTATGCAATAATTCATTGGGTTCTTTTCTTATGCCATCCATCTTGCGAAATGGAAGATTCACGGGCCTATGAAGAGAACCTAATCCTTCTATCCCTTAGAAAACAATTTTTCATCGGCAACTCTCTTACGTTGTTCATTTTCTTCTAATTCAATTATTTTTCAGGGCCGGTAATACCCGAGATTCAATCGCCTGAAGGCTTTACTCAATATTCAGAATAATTCAGCTGTATATTCAGCTCGGATGTATATTCTTTAATTTTTCCCTAGAATGTTATATGTATGGTATATCTTTGATAATATTATTTGACTGAAATTTGTGCTTATCAGTGTATGAATAACTGGAACTAATTAAACTGTTTTTTGTTTTTTTTTCTCATGAATTTTGATTTTTCAAGTAATGGCGCACCATTAGCTTGCCTTAATTTTGAAAACTTTGGTTTATGTAATAAAAGCTCATTGATTAATTTCCAATGATTTTTTCAGTGATATACATTTCTCTTATTCTTAGGTAATGTCTATTTTATTAGGTATATAATCAGGAGCGTTGGCAGGATTTTCGTTAGAGGTAGGGGGCTAGTAAGTTAAAATTCGTTAGAGAGGAGGAGAGGGAAGAGTATAAATAGTGGCGAAACTGGTCGAGAATATATGCCATCTTATTTAAACATCGTCTTTATGTATATTTAGTACGAAAAAGTAGTTTCTAAAAAACACATTTTATGCTAATACCTTCCTTATATTATTATTTGTTGAACCAATATTTAGGGAAGGGGCTCTTGATTTTTAAATTTTTTTTACTACTTTTAGAGTATATTTTATATATAGTATATATACTACATATATAGTATATATATAGTACTTTATATAGAGTATATGTTTATCATAGAATATTTGAAAAAAAAAAAAATATATATATATATATATATATAGAATAGAATAGAAAAAAAAATTATATAATAGAAGAAACTAGGAGCTTACGAGTGGATAGGGGAACAAAATGACGGGAGCGATGGAAAAATGTAACAGTACTTGGGAGATTTCAATATCCAGGAATGGGATTAGTCGATGGTGGTACCTAGGTTTTGACAGTGGGACTGAAGGTAATTGGGTAATTATAAAGGATTAGACTTGGAAAGTTTGTATTAGATTTGATAGGGGAATTGGAACTTATTACTATTGCTTGCGTCTTCAAAGCATTTAGCTTAAGATTCTTCAGATTTCCCCTGGCGCTGATTCTATCCAGTTCCTCCTGAATCTTGGAAAATGCTAATAATGTCTCGGAGGGGGAGAAGGATAGGTAGATCAGCGTTCAAATGGTGGGAGTAATGGTGGAAAGAGTTGGGAAGATCATTAATATAGGGAATGATTAAAAAAAAAAAAAAATATATATATATATATAAATTTAAATTTACAACTATATATTATAATACAACAAGTAAATATGCTCAATTATGATAAAATACATGAAAAATCATTAAGAGAAACTGCCTATACGCTCTTTAGTAGTGAATCTAAACAATTAGATTTCGGATGCATCTTCTTTTCAGACACCTCGGGGGATTATCAGGAAGAGGAAGCAAGTATTGAAACTAGTAGATTAAAGTGGGGGGAGCCCGTAGCTGAGTGGCTAGCGCGCTAGTTTCTCATGCTACAGGTAGCGAGTTCGAATCTCTGTCCCGGCGGGGCTTTTATAAGGATGTAAATAAATGGGGATTCACTCGCAGCATCTCCCCCGGGTATGTGAGACCCGTCAGCCAAACGGTGGCCACTCACAAAATTAGGCGTAGGGAGTGTTGACCCTACACTACGAATTCCATCGTGCAACGCGAGTGTAATCTCCCAGGAGATCACACTGCGAGGCCCAGGGCCTGCACGGCCTGTCGCGCCACTGAAAAAAAAAAAAAAAAAATCCCCAATACCCCTTACTTCGTCACAAAGAAACTCGGCCATAAAGGCCATAGTCCGGACCAGGTATCAATCCTTCGACGAAAAACTCCATTCTCACTCTAACACACTACTTTCTTTCCTAGCATCCTCACCGATTCCTGATAATCCTCCAAGGCGTCTGAAAAGAATATAACTGCGAGACATTCTGATTTAGAATTCCTGTTGGGGTACTGCTAAAGAGAAGTGTCTCTACATGTTTCGTACCTTCAATACTCGAAGGGTTATATAGTGTTCTCTTAATGTGCAGAAAAGAATACATCGACTAATTATAGCGTAGTTCTATAATCTAAAGCTTTGAAACATTACTTAAAGTATGTTTGAGATAATTCTATGTTCTCTTATCAGTTAAACCGAGTATACGAACTTAAGTATGCAGAGTAATATTTCTGGATCATTACAGCTTCTGGTCTGGAATTCATATGGCTAGTCCATCTTTAGTATCGGTTTTAAACAAATCTCCGGATTCAACAGGTCCGTTCCCTTTGTAAGGTGAATCACTTCATAAGATAAAGCAGGTTCAATGGCCCGTAATTGAAGCAACAGCCTGGAAGCAGAGGCTCCATTTTATTTCTTTCCAACTCCCCGGGCTAAGTAATTGAAGGCCGGGTCTTGAACCTGACCCCGCCGAGCAAAAAGCCGTTCTGAATATTCATAAAGCCGTGAGCTAGCAACCATCCCAGTACCTGCTACCCACCGGCCCGAAAACCGGCATATTTTTAAGTAGTTATAGCAAGCAGAATAAAGATGAATCCCTTTAAAAAAAAAGGTTCAGATGAATTTCATATTAAAATTACAGAAACATTGACTCCATAAGATCATACGGATCTCGAGAACTTACAATTTTAATTTGTTTCCTCTAATAAATACCTAACATTTATACTTCCAATATAACCAAAACCAATTCAGTATTAGCTTGAATTCTAAATCACAGATCTAAAAATGATCACTGTTCACTTAAAACACAGTCAAGAATCAGATTTAAACCATTCAAACAAGGAAAGAGATAAATACTTGATCTTATACTCAGTAGCAGCACCACTGACAAGTATATTCCGTAGTGCTGGTTTTAGTTTTATTTTGGGGCCACCCATAGCGAAGTGGTTAGCATAACAGCTTTCTATGCCAAAGGTTGCGGGTTCAAATCCGCGGTTGGCCCTAGGATTTTTTAATGGGAGTAAAAAATCCTTTGTTAGTTCCCTCCTTCGGAGGGACGTTAAAAGGTGATCCCGAGCCTGTGCGATGTCAGGTACTCGTTAAAGACCCCTATCCTAATAAAACCTGGATAGGCAAAATTTAGGACTCCCACCGTAGCATTGTCCGATTAGCCATAGCAGCATAAAAGTGACGGTTAAACGAAAAAAGAAACAAAGAAACAGTTTTATTTTATTTATTGAAATTTTATTTAACAAATTATTCATGTTGTTTTAATTTATACCAAGAATGTTTAAATTCTATGTTCTTACCACATTTATGCCAAAAAAAAAACTTGCTTATGGTCATATAGATGTCAGACTCATTGCCACTGCCATAGCATTTATGTAAAAATTCTAATTACTGTTAAAAGAATAAAAAAAAAAAAATTCTTTTATGGAAATTATGTTGTTTATAATTTTGTATTTCCTTTCTTTATTATGTTCTGTTTAAAGAACAAACACATAGGTTCTAAAGAAACTGGTTTGGCATTGTAAAAATCAAATAATAAAAATCTATTGTATTGTAACAACCTGGGGTGTAGTGGCTAGCATAACAGCCTTTAATGCGCAAGGTCGCGGGTTCAAACCGTCGTAAGAAGGGGTATTAGAAAGATAGCCTATGCGATATAAGGTACTCGATAAAGATCTCTCTGGTTGGCGAGACAGGCCTTGGAGACTCTTGGTCGTCCCGTGTGGTTTTCTAAGATTCCATACCGCGTTTATTAATAATTTTGGTATAGGTTGGGGTCATCACTCCCTACGCCTATTTTCGTGATTGGGCACCAGTTGGCTGACGGGTTCCATAATAAAGATCTCTGAAATAATTAAAGCTCGATAGGCAAAAATTAGGACTCCCTCTGCATCTTTATCCGATTAGTCACTGTAGCATAAATTGACGTTAAATAAATAAACTGGCTAATATAAATTTGACCAGCCATATTATCAACTATAATCTGAACAAATGAAAATAAAATATGACAAAAATATTATTAATCATTAGATTCAATTTCCAATTATGAAGAGTACATCACATCTAAATAAATTATTCGGAACAATCTCTTATTTTAAAAATATTCTTTATTAATTCTTCAATATTACATTGGCGTTTCGAGGTTTATATAATTTATCTTCAGAATCTCTAGTCAACAAATCATTCCATATTATTCAATAATAGTCAAATTTCCTTAGAATCTCTTTATTTATGCGTCAACAATGGTCATTATTATATTTTATCTCATATTTCTATTTATTTCATCCATATTTCGTTTAAAAATTCTAAATATAAGGCATATAAATCTCGAAACGTTAATGTAATATTGAGGAATTAATAAAGATTTTTTTTTAAAAAGAAGAGATTGTTCCGAAGAATTTATTTAGATATTACTAATCATGTTTTTTCTCGGTACAAGAAATGTCCACTTTCTTTGGTAACAAAAAGAAAAGTTAAAAATGTTCTCAACCCAATAATCAAATCAATATGGGAAATAGGGATGGCTCTACATATGATTTTTCATGGATACCTGCTTACGACAATATATAAACATACAATATATACATATTTTATAATAACCTTAGTATCTTACGCGATAATGACGATAAATTATTTCAATTGATTTGTGCCACAATATTCTCCCAAACAAATCTTGCAGAACCCCTAGTCATCATCTAAAAGCGCCATGTGTTGGAAAAGGCTGTTGTAGATTGTAAAACTCCCCTAATGTTAATTATTGCCCAAATATATATGAATTTCTTGAACCAACTAAAAGTTTCTTTATCCATATATCCAAAACGGGATCGTCATTGTTACAATTCTCTTGGTTCTAATATTTTAAATCCGATGTTTGTCTAAAAGCTTTCTCCTAATTTAAAAACCTCTTTCTCCAAAACACTACACGTGTGGCATAGATATTGAACATTGTTAACAAAGTTGATAATTTTGGCTCGTCAACACGTATATCCTGTGATGAATTGTGAAATATAATGATTCGTAGTGGCGTATAATTAATGTTATGTTCACAGTGATAATTTCATAAAAAAATATTTCAACTATAATAATTCTATGAAATTGAAGAATTATACTTTTTCATGTTTTTGTTATAAGACGATTTTATGTATACGAGTATATACGTATTAAATTTTTTATATATGTAATATGTGTAAATGTATTTCTACCAGTATATGTATATATGTACCTGAATATTTCCTTTGAATACATAGATTATTTATTTTCTTAAAACAAAATTAGGCTTTGTTAAGTTATCTCTTGTTCGTGATACAATGGCTTGAATGAAATATATAATTGATTTAAAATACTGCAGGTTTCAAAATTGATATTCGCATCTGTTGTCAGGTCACAGTCCACATTATTCCTCCTCCATGCAGATTTTATTGAGAGTAGAAAACATAAAATCAATTTATTTCGACGAATTAAAAAAAAAAAAAAAAAAAAAAACAATTTAAAAATCCTTTGATCCTTTGTCAATAGTAATCCGCTTGTGTGGATGAAAAATATCTGTTCGGTTAGTTGCATTGTAATTGACTTCATTCGAGAGATGGTAAATTAAAACGTGCTCCAAAATAATTTATTTTCATACAAACGTAAGTGATTGAATCGAGAAAAAAAAAAATCGGTCGAGTCTAACTATTGTAATTATCGATACAAATCCAATTGAAACTCAGTTCATACATATTTTTTGTAAATCCTTATTTTAATTTTTCTAGTTTTTGATATTAATTTTACTTTCACTTACTATATATAGTAAGGGAAAGAATTGCAATCGTGAAAATTTTCGAATTCCAGTTTTCAACTAAAATACATTTTAGGGTCCCCTCCGTCCAAATAACCAAGTCCCGCAAGAAGGTCTTGTGTGGTAACTCCCGGGCTGAAATGAAAAGTCCTATGAAACTATAATTTCATATTTAAGACATATATACGCCCGAGACGTTACAAAACCTTTTTTATCAAAATGAGCTTACCAGAACAGCCACTTTATGCCATACATTTTGCACCTTTTATCGATTTTCTCGAAAACGGTTCCGACGATTTTGATTAAACTCGCTATATCGATGTAAAATTTAATGGGCTTTAACATCATTTAGGTTTCATTCGGATTGAAATGGTCTGATAGGGCTTAAATGCCGATATTTTAAATTTCCTTTCTCTAAAGTACCTTTAATTTTGTTGATTTTATAAAAATAACTGTATTATCTTGTTACCACTGATAGAAAAACAGGAAAATAAATAAATTGAATGAATTCGATACCCAACTAAAGGAGGAAACAGAAAATATATTTTTTTAATGCATTTTTTTGTTTTTCAACATAAGAGCAGTAATATACAAGTATGAAGCTAAAGATTTTAGAAAAAATATTATATTATACTCAAACTTATAAAAGTTACTAGAGAGTGATGAAAAGAAGATAAAGCTTACTGATTATTTTAGATAATAATATAATAGATTTTTTAATAAAGCACATATATCTATATAAATTCAATTTAATTAATTATTTAATAGTTTTACTTATTTTTATCTCTAACTGTAGAGAAAGTCGTGTGATGCCCGCACCAGATTTTTTACTCTGTATCTTCTCCCATATTTCTTGATACATTTTAAGGTAAATCTGTACGACAATGAAATATGGTTGATTTATCTATAATATTACATAGATTATGTCGCCTCACAGATCGTTTTTCACTTTTGGCTGTTACAGAGTTCTATGAAATTGAATAAATTTTCATTTTCTAGGAGTCTGTTTGTGATTGTTTTTACGTGGTTCGTTCCGTCATTGTCGTAGCACGAATTCAGCCCAATGAGGAATAATATTAGAGAATATTGAGGTAATATAGAGCAGAGCAGAACGTATAATGTATGTCAATATCTGAACTTCCTACATTAAGTAAATTTTTTGAATTAGGTTTGACGACAGTTACATATTTCTTTTGAAAAATTTAAATGATTCTAGTCTGTACGCTGTAAAGATATAAATATTCAAAGAGTAACGAAAATAAAATCTTTGTATTCTTTTGAAAAAAAAAATTCCTATCAAAACTATTATTTTCCCCCCACTCAACATTTTATTCACACCTGTAACAATTACTATAAGAAAATGTGCTAAAATCCAAGAAAACATATGATGGGCAGACATAAGGGACATTAAGCAGAACTATATTTTCAGGTCCGGAGGTGCCTCATCCAAATGCTTTTCTGCTTACGTCGAGTCAAAGTTGTAGGCATGTTTTGAACAAAGTTTTTAATGTGTCCATGTAGTTAGTCATAAAATCGTTTGGAAGTCATTCGAAGATGTTTTGTTATAGTCGAAACACGACTAGATGAAGGGTATCGTTTGAAACATATGGTGGTGAGTTCAATACCAGTATTAGAAATTGCGATTAAAAGGTTTGTATTTTTCGTAAGTGAGTCTTTTTTAGCATTTCCGTATATTTCCATATAAGTTTTAATAAATAAGTATGTACATTAAGTCTGATTGGTAATTTTGAATGTCTACGAATTATCGAATACAACAGTCTCAGTCGAAAATGTAAAGTTTAAGTTTTGTCTTGATGTGTGGGCTCCATATCAAAAATGTGTCTTAAGTACGTTACTATGCTTGATTGTGGTGTCTAGTGATTATCTGTGTAAACTGAAGGACGGGATCAGTGTCTAAGTGTATATGTTTTTTTTTTTTGTTTTTTTTTTCATGTTTTTTTACTTTCACTTACTATATATAGTAAGGGGAAGTATTGCGATCGTGAAAATTTTCGAATTCCAGTTTTCAACGGAAATACACATTTTAGGGTCCCCTGAGTCCAAATAACCAAGTCCCGCAAAAAGGTCTGTGTGTGTGTGTGTGTTTTTTTTTTTTTTTTTTTTTACGAGGGTAGGTGGAAATCTTCAAAAGACGCGGATAAGCCCGTACCTATCCGTGTGTGGGATTCTTACCCACTAAAACCAACCTCCCTACACCTGTTTCTCTCCCACCACGGGACTGCCGTTAGGCTTGTGTGTGTGTGTGTGGGGTGTGTGTGTGGTAACTCCCGGGCGGAAACGGTAAGTCCTATGAAACTGAAATTTCATATTTAAGACAACTATACGCCCGAGACGTGACAAAACTTTTTTCATCTAAATGAGCCTACCAGAAGAGGCACTTTATACCATGCATTTTGCACCTCTTTTCGATTTTCTCAAAAACGGTTCCGACGATTTTGATTAAACTCGCTATATCGATGTAAAATTTAATGGGCTTTAATATCATGTAGGTTTTATTTAGATAAAAATGGTCTGACAGGGCTTAAATGCCGATATTTTAAATTGTCTTCCCCTAAAGTACCTTTAATTTGGTAGATTCAATAATAATAACTAGATTATCTTGTTAACGCTGATGAAAAACTGGTAAATATATAAATTGAATAAATTCGATACCCAACTAAAGGAGAAAACAGAAAAAATATTTTTTTAATGCAATTTTTCGTTTTTGAACATAAGAGCAGTAATATACATGTATGATATACCGTTGGAAAGCTAAAGATTTTAGAAAAATTATCATCTCATACACAAGCTTTTAAAAGTTAATAGAGAGTGATGAAAAGAAGATAAAACTAACTGATTATTTTAGATAATAATATAATAGATTTTTTAATAAAACACATGTTTCTATAGAAATTTAATTTGATTAATTCCTTAATAATTTCACGTATTTTTATCTCTAACTGTATTTGAAAATCCTTTCATTGATTTTAAAAATTGAGGTAAGTGAAAGTCGTGTGTTGCCCGCACCAGATTTTTTTGTTGTAATTTCCAGTTTTTAAACCATTTCATGTATATGTCGCGATTCGGATGTTTTCGTTTGTCGGTAAGTCATATGTGTATATTAAGAAGAGAAGTGGGGTCAGGATAGAACCTTGTGGAACTCCTGCACAGACTGGTTTTATTGATGAGGTCTCAGAACCATGTCGGACTAAGAAAAACCGGACATAGAGAAATTATTGTAAAAATAAATAATCAGTGCTTGGAAGTATGGGTGGGTTTTAGCAATCAAAACTTGAATAGTTTTTAAGTTAAATTTGTTGCAAATTGCTATACAAATTATTAAAAATATATCCCAAATTCATATTCTTTATGCGTTATTTTATAATAATATCCTTTCTACATTTTTAAAAATAGTATTTATATACTACTTTTTTCTATACTTCTATTGATAGAAAACGCCTTTAAATAAGACCTTTTTAATTTATAAAAATATAAAATCCAGAGGACAAGAAATATAATATGATCAATGCTAGGAATGATTAATTGGAAATACTGTCTTTTTTAAACGATTTTAATAGAACTTGCGTTAATTAAATTACCATAACAGACTCTACTTCGACATAAATCTAACTGTTCTTAATGCCGTACTTGCCTCAGACGCGGTGCACAATTAGTCATTGAAATTAATTACTGGCTTCTTGTCTCGGCACCGGAGCAAACTGGGCTAGAAATCGTGTTCCGAACCCAAATTATTTATCGGTGGACGCTTTGTGCTAAAACATAAGGGGTTCAAATAATAAGATTCAAAGTAAAATTAAAAAAACCTCTGGAAACGAGAAAAAAAATTTAGTCAATAGTATAATCGAACCTCTACATGGTAACTTGCGTATATTCTAAAGAAATAATAAATAAGAAAAAGCACTGAAGAAAAATCTTTCACATTTTCAAAAATAAAATATAATATGAATCCTAAATTAATTAAAAATATTTGCTGACCGTGCTCCTATTTCCTTAGACTGAAGCCCATCTACTATTATGTAACCAGATATCTGATCTGATTAAAAGAAAATATTACATAAATTAAAATTTTAGAGATGCCAAGTAGAAAATAAGACTTCCCTCAATTCTGTTTTACAAACTTCGTTATAAAAACCTTATGAAAGCAACTGCAAACCAGATTAGTAATATATTTTTATTGATAAAGATGTTTTACACCAAATACATTAATTTGATTACATGTACAATAAATATCGTTAAAATATATCAATGGAATAATAATTTAAATAAAAGAAAATCATAAAAACAATATCGGGGCAAGAAACCTTTTTTGAATTTTCATGATTTCAAAAAATTTAAAATTATTAATTTTTTTTTGTTTAAAAATAATACGAATTTACTGAATTCTAATGATTTCTCCTGTAAATATTAATTTAAATGAAATAAATAAAAAACAGTCAAACATTAATTATAAATTCAGTAAGTTACGTTTCTCCGCCTAGCAAGTAAATAACGCGTAGTCTTGGGCTAATCAATGTAAACATTTTAATATAATAATATTAATTAAATTGAAATAAATATAAATAGACGAGGAATCCAATGGTTAGTCGTATTAGATTTGGAACGTGTATATATTTAGCTGTATTTGACGTAGCTAATTTAATCAGTACGATTTTATTATTTATCGACAAATATAGTATCTGATAAATGAAATTTAATATGAGGATACAATAAATATACAGCAAGAAGTTTATTGTCTATTCAAAATAAATAAAATTGTTCATACGGTTGGTAACTTACTTTCCTTAAGGGAATAATTGTTTATTTAAGCTCCCCCCTTTTTACCAACCCTTATAGCTGCGGGGCGTATGCACACATAAGGGTCCGCAGTAAGGAAGTTTTCAGCCTCCGTATAACTTCAAATCGTCTTAGAAGAAAGTAGTATAAGAGATTCTGTATTTTATTTGAGTTCGGAAGTTTCTGTTTAACTACGATTTTTTTTTCCAGCTAATCTGATGCACTACAGCCTTATTAGGCTTATTGTGCGCCGTATAATCTACTGTTAATACAGGGCTAGCGCCTTGGTGAATCTGACTAACCTGTGGGGGTTAATCAGTTCACGCAACTTGGGATCAAGGATGCGGTCGATGCCAAAGTGGTAAAACCGTATCCTGGCAATCTCTGGACAACTGCATATCACATGAAATGCACATTGCATAATCTGCAAGTCGGTGAGGCAACCAAACCCATATTATAGAAATGCTTATTAAGTTGACAGTGTCCTTTGTACAGTCCTGTTACCTGCTTAGAGTTGTCCTGTCCATTGAGAGTAGAGTATAACTTCTCTCTTTGCAGGGTCCATCCAGAAACATCTTTGAGTGATGCTGCTTATCAGTATACATTCAGTATTTCCTGGATCTGTTGTCAGCAGCCGCCTTAATCAGACCTTTAGCATTTCTGAGGCTAATTCCACACTCAGGTTCAGGTGTGGAGGGTAACTTAGCAGAATCCCTCCTTGCGAGGCTATCAAGTCTCTTATTTCCTAGGAAGCCTGAGTGACCAGGCACCCAATGTACCCGGACATTATTCAGCAAAGAAAGTATATTAAGATTACTTTTGCATTCCTCTAATAATTTGGACTAAGTCATGTAATTACGCAGAGCTCCGATAGCAGCTTGACTTTCGGTATGGATAGTTATCTGTCTGTCTCTCATCCCATCTGAAATTAGGGTTTGAGCACAGATATTTATTGCCATTACTTCATTATGTTCACCAAGAGAAATGGACATCCCTTCCTTGAGTTTATCTGTTTTCCATATTCCATCACCTGAGCCTCTGTCAGGTATCCATCTGTATAACTGTTGACACCATTACACGGTTTGCGCGAGCCAGTCCTGTTAATCCCTACACAGTAAAGTGTATTTCTTTACTTGAAGATCGGAATGCAAGGCTAGCACCGAATCTTCGTCGATCCTTCTGAACAAGTTGCCATGACCCCGGTAAACCAGGGAGTTAGATCTTGTTCCTAACTTAGAGAGCCTATAGGCTGTATTAAGTGCTTGAGTTTCTACTGCTATGTGCAATGGTGCAGTTTCCCGAGCTGAAGCAAGTATTTGCATGTAATTGCCTTATGCCACCTCACAACAGATACATATATGACCGTAAGCCTTATAACTGTTTTATATATCCAGAGGACCATCTTAGGTTTGAGGCCCTATGTTTTTCCAACATCCCCTTTGAATGCAAAGAGACACTTGAGTGCCCTTGTACAGGTTTTGTCAATGTGGCTGTTCCATTTTAATTTACTGTCAAGAGTAATTCCTAGATGTTTAACTTCACTACAGATATTGACCTCGAACTAGGATTGATACTCTTCCTTAGATCGCTCAGATTCTTATTTAATTAATAATTTAAATTATTGTGACTAAGAAGATATAGGATTTCTGTTATCATTATAAGATACAGTTGTATAATTATTGGCTACAGGAATCATTGCACTTTCACCATTTTATTAATTAATAATTACAGACAAAATTTAATTAAGTATTTTTTATTATTATAATCTCATAGTTTTAATATTTTTATTAATTCAGCAGAAGTATGCTTTGGTGCTCCCAACAAGTATGTTGTGGTGCTTGAAACCCTTAAAGTAAGGAAACTTATTTTACTGTGCCAACGTTCCGGCCTGAATTTATTATTGATTATTTTTTAAAAAGTAATTAGTATAAAGATAAATGATCTTTCCCTCACCTCTTACCAGTTTTTCCCTCCATTCCTATAATTACACCTTTTCCATCATGTTGTTTCCTACATCTATCCATTATATTATCATATTTTATGATTATATTAATCGGAACATTCTCTTCTATTTATGTTTATATATATTTATTTATCATAACATGTCAAAGATGATTTTTATATTACGTTTCGAGGTACCCTATGCCTCATCTTCAGATTTTCAAATATTATATTTATTTCCATGTTGTATCTCAATAAAGGTCAATTACTATTATAAATTCTTCATATTAAGTTCATAGATATGAATAATCATTCTATTAAAATCTAATTTTTATCTATCACATATTCATTTTTCCAACTTTTTGTTGCTGTGCACTTGCAACTATCATGTATACTATATATTTTTTAATTGATATAAAATATCATATTTTAATGTGTCCTATTTTTTGTGGATACCGATATTTTAGGAGGAATTATACATATAACATTTTTTTTCACATCATATTCTAATTATCTGTTTTTATTTAAAAAATTGAACATTTTTCTGTCCTATTGTATTTCTGATCATTAGTTTAATTTATATTACATATCGTCTATTTCTCTCTCATTACTTACTACATTTACTTACTACTAATTTATGTTTATACCGCCTTATTACTTTTTATAAATATATTTCTTTATATATTGTTTAAAGTGACCTGGTTATTATCTATTGTTTTTATAGTCGTGAAGATGACCTAAAATTTAAGCCGAAAAGCTGGCACCAGCTTTTCATTTCAGCTTTATACAGTTAAACATTTTTCCATCTTTTATTTATTTTCATAATTTGAGATTATAAACCATCCTTATAACGGAATAATTATCAATTACGAAACATTCTTATCACATATTGTATTCGCATTAAACCTTTGGTTTTTTCTCCTGTTTGTTACTAAAACTCACCAGAAATATGATCCTGGCTATCGGTAAATTTAGAACACGATAAAATATAACGTTCAAAAATGGTGATGAGAAAACGTTGAGATAGAGCTGCGATAAAAGACAGGGCCGGTGATTAATACCTGGCAATAAATCGGTCCAGTATAGAGCACTAACTGTTATCAAGACGAATTTGCAATTGATAGATTTACGACTCCCAGTGTCGGAATCACCTTCACTAACGCGCAGGTCGGGTCCACAAATAGCGTTTTCAGTTTAATCACAGTAGCGAGTTGATCCATTTAACGTTGTTTTTAGTATATCATGTAAAAATATGGACTTATTAACTAAATAGTTAAGTTAGAATAATAATTATTATTAAATATCGGTTATAATCATTTTTTTTTTTTTTTTTTTTAGAAACAATTCTTTATTGAGCAATATTACAATCTGTCCAATTTAGGACATTTTTAATAGTGATGAAGTACAACATTCATACTACATTCACACGATATATAAAAAACAATAAATTTATATAATAATAATACAATATACATGTATACAAAACAAAATCAATAAAATATATGCAAAAGTCACTCATACCTATATACAATTCACAAGCATACAGCACGTGAGTGGAGAATCCAGCCAATGCTAGAACTCCAATATACATTTTACAAGAGGTCTCGAGGCCACTGCCGTTTCAACCTTCCAGGAGGATAGTAAGGAGTGTGGAGCTGGATAAGGATTGAGCTAGGGGATTAGGGTGATGGATAAGGTTCTGATGAAATTTAGAGAATTTTAATGGTATAAGGTCTAAAATAAATGGAATATTTAGGTCGCGGTGTAAGGTATGGTTGGATACATAATAAGGAACATTAACTATTGTTCGAAGGACTTTTGATTGGAAGGATTGAATGCGTTTGATGTTAGAAAATTTGGCTGTCCCCCACAGTTCAAGTCCGTAGGTCCAGATAGGTTTCAGTACTGTCTTGTATATTAGCAGTTTGTTTTCGATAGATAATTTAGAATTTCTGTTCAGTAGTCTGTATAATTGTCCAAATCGTCGATTAAGTTCTTGTCGTTTAAGTCTAGTATGCGGGTTCCAAGTTAGTCTTTTGTCCAGAAGGAAGCCAAGATACCGGACTGTGTCGGAGAAAGGAAGCGGAATGGAGTTAAAGAGAACTGGAGGGCAGGATTGTCTTCGAAGGGCAAAGGTGACATGTTTGCATTTGGATTGATTGACTTTGATTCTCCAGTTGTTACACCAGTCTTCAATTGGAGAAAGGTGCGTTTGGAGGCCTATATATGTAATTTTGGGGTCTAAGTGAGAGGATAGGATACCTTACTTGGAATCCTCACACTAGACTGAAACGACAAGAAACTGCCTGCAGATACCGCTTACTACACCACTTACTAGGCAAACGATCAAAACTCTCTATTTACTACAAAGACTCATTTACATGACGATTATCCGACCTATTTGGACCTATGGCATTGAGCTATGTGGGTCCACTAAACTATCAAACTTCTATTCATAGCGAGTTTATTAGTAGAGGGTTAGGGTATTGGAGTAGGTGCTCAACCTCTTGGTTATTAGCACCGAATAAATTTGTAGTAACAGATTTGTTTTACTCTTTTTATTTATTTATTTTTCCTTCTATTTTTTTTATTTATTTATTATTGTTTATTTATTTATTTTTTTATTATCATTATTTTGTTGACAAATTCTGAATTAGTGAATTTATTCCAATTTTTTTATTTATTATTATTACTATTATTTTTTTCTTCATTTATTTTTTTTTCTTATAGTTCCGGGAGCAGAGAACATTCTTTGACGAACCTAATCAGTGAACTAACTGTTTCACTAGAGTCCTTCAAGCTCTCAATCAACGATCTAGCTTGGTTAAGTTTATCTATTTGTACATGGAATTTGGGGCAGTTCTCAATTATGTGTTTTATTGAGAGAGGCACTCTAAAAAGTCACACATTGGTACGGGCTGCCTGAGGATGAGATGGAGATGTGAGTCTGCTATGTCCGATGCGAAGTCTCGCCAAAGCAGTTTCCTCGCGGCGATTACTTCGCAATGATGTATTCCATGGATCAGGCGATTGCTTGATATTTCTTAATTTATTGGTGTTGTCAAGATCCGACCACACCTGTTCCCAAGCCTGATATATTTTTACCTTAAGGTTATTTTTTACGTTTTCCTTGATGTAAGTTTGAGTGGATTTGGACGTTTGATAATGCAGCTTCTTTCGCAGCCCTGTCCGCTTCTTCATTACCATCAATGCCTACGTGGGATGGAATCCACAAGATCACAAGTTCTTTTTTCAGTATTTTTAAATCGCCCACATATTTTCTCATCTTATTAATTAGTGGGTTATCAATGCAAATATTATGAAGACTCTTAAGGGCGGATAGGGAATCGGTGCATATAATAAACTTTGACTCATCACGTGACCTAATAATTTATTAGTATATCATTAACCTGATTCAAAACTTTCAATAAATAACATAATATTTCTAATTAAACGTTTCTTAAAAAACACTAACCCATTACCCTCACCATTATACTAAACCAATAATAGTAATAAAATTCATTATTATGTAACTAAAAAAATAAAATAAAAGCATTGGAAACGTCCAAGACATGAATTAGCAATTTCAACTGATACACAAACACCTCGAAGACAGATTATGCAGAAATAAGGCGTGAGGTGGAAGAGAAGCGAGAAATTAGAGAGTGGATGCCTCAGAGAGGTGACAGCTTTATCCATCAAAGCCCAACCTAATGGCAGCCACTTCAATTTATTAGCCTCTGCCGTGGCCGGATCAAACCCGCCGTCTAAACTATTTGATCGACATGAAGCCCGTTTCCAATCATCCGAAAGCTCATAACCTTTCTGTGGGAGTGCGCTCTGTGTATCTAAAATAGTAGTCAATTTATGTTGTACCCTAAGAAAAAAAATCTGGTGCGGGCAACACACGACTTTCACTTATCTCCATTTTTAAAATCAATGAAAGAATTTTCAAATACAGTTAGAGATAAAAATACGTGAAACTCTTTAAGAATTATCTAAATTGAATTTCTTTAAAAACATGTGTTTTATTAAAAAATCTATTATATTATTATCTAAAATAATCACTTAGTTTTATCGTTTTTTTTTATCTCTCTCTATTAACGTTTAACAGCTTGTGTATGAGATAATATTTTTTCTAAAATATTTAGCTTTCCAACGGTATATTATACATGTATATTACTGTTCTTATATTAAAAAACAAAAAAATGTATATAAAAAGTATTTTTTCAGTTTTTTTTCTTTAGTTTGGTATCGAATTCATTCAATTTATATATTTACCTGTTTTTCATCAGTGGTAACAAGATAATAAAGTTATTTTTATAGAATCAACCAAATTAAAGGTACTTTAGAAGAAGAAAATTTAAAATATCGGCATTTAAGCCCTGTCAGACCAATTTAATCATAATGTAAACTACATTATATTAAAGCCCGTTAAATTTTACATTGATATAGCGAGTTTAATCAAAATCGTCGGAACCGTTTTCAAGAAATCGAAAAATGGTGCAAAAAGAATGGAACAAAGTGGCTCTTCTGGTATGATCATTTTGATGAAAAAGGTTTTGTAATGTCTCGGGCGTATATTTGTCTTAAATATGAAATTTCAGTTTGTGTTAAACTGAAATTTCATATGACTTACCGTTTCCGCTCAGGAGTTACAACACACACTCAGAATTTTTTGCGAGACTTGGTTATTTGGACTCAGGGGGGCCTAAAACGTGTATTTCCGTTGAAAACTGGAATTCGAAAATTTTCACGATCGCAATACTTTCCCTTACTATATATAGTAAGTGAAAGTAAAAATCTAATGATTGGTTCATAACCTTCCCGTAATACACGTAAAACAGACCAAACGTTTATGTTATTGGATTTTTTTTTTAGATAAAAGCGAGGGAATAAGAAGAAAAAAAATGTTTTACTCAACAAGTACAAAGCCCAATCATAATTTTTTTCATTGAATTTTTAAGGTAATAATTTTATTTAAATATAAATTTTTCTTTCCAGCACTTTATTCAATAGAACATACACAACCAGACTCTTTTATAAAATCAGCATACATTGAAACTTTAAAGGATAACACAACCGTTCGCTTTATTGCAGAATTTTTTTTTTTTTTATCATTTATTTTTACATCCACACCTGTCGCTCAGCCCGTGACAATAAGCGGATTTGATAACAATTGATATAAAAGGCATGTCAGGCATGAGGGAGGTCGATACCCATTGGCATCTACTCCTAACTTGAATTTTAAAAGAGTTTACTTAAGGAGATCTCTTAGCCAGCTTCTTTTCAGCCTTCTTTGAATATTCCCTGGCATGTCTGTCGTGGCCATGTTTTGTATGAGTTTGTTAGTTTGTCCGTGAAGTTTGTCAAAAAATTTTATGTAAGAAGTTCGAATGTGATCTTGTACCATTGGTATCTGTAAGTCTGTATGTAAAGTTTTGTTACTGACATACCAGGGTGATCGAGTAATAAGTCTTAAAGTTTTTGATTGAAAAGTTTGGATTTTTGCAATCTGAGTCGGTTTCGCTATTCCATAAATTTGAGAGGCGTATGTCCATATGGGTTTTAGTAAGTAGGTATAAGTATTTAGTTTTTGTCGGATTTTTAAAGAAGAGTGTTTGTGCAGTAGAGAATATAGAAGTCTTAGTCGATTGTTGAGAGTCAGCCGCTTCTGCTTAATGTGAGGCCCCCATGTCATCCTTCTGTCGAAAGTGAGTCCTAAGTAATGAACTGTGTTGGTTTGTGTTATCGGTAAGTTTTTTATGTAGACTGGAGGGCAAGTGTCGTGTCGTAGTGTGAAGGTGATGTGTTGCGATTTGTCAATGTTGAGTTTTATTTTCCATCTTTTAAACCAGTCTTCTAAATGTTGTAAATAATGCTGAAGGGTCTGTGAAGCCTGAAGTATGTTAGTATGTCTAGTGAGAAGAGCTGTGTCATCTGCATATGTCGCTATTAATATGTTAGGATGTGTTGGTATGTCATGTGTATAGATAATATATAGTAAAGGTGCGAGAATTGATCCCTGCGGAACTCCAGCCCTGATTGGACGAATAGAAGAGGTATCTGTGCCCTGCCGGACAGTAAAAAATCTGTCGGAAAGAAAAGAGAGAAGAATAAGATAGTAAGTTGAAGGAAGGAATGATTTAAGTTTAAAAAGCAGTCCATTATGCCAAACTCTGTCGAAAGCTTGAGCTACATCTAGGAATACGCCAGTAGCAAACAATTTGTCCTCAAGTGCAACGGAAATGTAGTCTGTGACTCTATGTAGCTGGTGTAAAGTTGAGTGTAATGAGCGAAAGCCGAATTGGTGGTCAGGTAGTATCTGATTGTCTGTCAGTATGTCCAGTATACGTTTATAAATTAGTTTTTCAAAAACTTTTGAGCAAATGGGAAGTAGACTAATCGGTCTGTAAGAAGAAGGGCTACTAGGATCTTTGTTGGCTTTTTGTATCATCAGTACTTCCGAAAATTTCCATTGCAAAGGGATTTTGGTTGTCCTGAGTATCGCGTTGAATAGTGTTGTTAAATAGACTATTGCTTTCCTGGGCATCTGTTGTAGTAGCTCAGCTGTGATGAGGTCATATCCAGGGGCTTTTCTTTTCGGTAAGTTCCTGATTTCTACCAGAACCTCATTTGGGGTAAAGGCAGATGGAGGTAAGCAAAGTGGTAAAGGAACGTCAAGGAAATTTTGTATGTGACTTTCATGTTCGATGTCTTTGTAGTCTGTATGTGGAGTAAAAACTGTCGATAGATGATTCGCAAAGAGTTCAGATTTTTCACTGTCAGACAAGGCAAAAGCACCATCCTCTTTTCGGAGTGGTACTGACACCTCACGATGCTTTAGCAGCTGTCTCGTTCTCCTCCATAAGCTTCCATCGCCGGTATTAAGGTTTCTAAGAAATGTATCATAGTTAGTCTGTATGAATTTCTGTATTTGTCGTTTTAGTTCGTTATTTATACGATTGTAAGTCTGTTTGTCCGATGGTAATCTGTCGGTCTGCCATACCTTACGAGCTCTTCTCTTTGCTCTGATCAAATCCCTAATGTACTGTGGGTAGTTTGGTTGGGTACTACGTTTGCGCTGGGGGAGGGATGAAGACCATGCAGATTCCTGGATACTCTTCGTGAAGAATTCAACACCTTCCTCGATTTCATTGTCAGATTTTAATGTTATGGGAACGGAAAGCAACTTATTCAGATTAGCTTTGTAACAATCCCAATTTATATTTTCTTGAATTAGCGTAGGGCGCTTTTCCTTTTGACGTGGTTCTTCAAAAAGGACCAATTGTATAAGAGAATGGTCAGAGCAAAGATCAGAACTAGACCTAACTGTGAAAGGTATGGCGTGCAGTCCTTTAGTCACAAAAAAGTCTAGCAGGTCCGGGGTCTTAAGTCTCGATGTCGGCCAGTAAGTCGGTGTGTCTGGTGAAATGGTATTTAATGAAAGCTTATGAATCGCCGATTGAAGATTTCTTCCCCTTGGAGTGCATAATCGAGACCCCCATGTCTGATGCTTAGCATTGAAGTCACCTCCAGCTATGAAGCGTCTTCCCAGTTGTTGAAAAAAGCTGCAAAACATGTCAGGTGTCAGCCTATACCGAGGGGGACAATATACCGCTGCTAAGGTTATTGTGTGCTGTGTGGTGTGGAGTGTTATAGCAGTAGCTTGTATGTCTGGTGATTTAGGTAAATGTATAGGATAGTGTTTTAGTGATGTTTTGATGATAATGGCTGTTCCTCCGTGTGAAGTGTTATCTGGGTGATCGGTCCTGTAAATAGTGTAGTCCGGGATATTTATTTTGTTACGTGAGGTGAGGTGTGTTTCTGTTATCAAGGCAATGTCTGTTCTTTTTTCATGTAAGTATATGTCAAGTTCGGTTTTATGTTGAATCAGTCCATTTGTATTCCACAGAAGGATAGACAGAGAACCTACAGTCAAGCCTTTACGGTCCATGAGCAGGGACGAAGGCTTGAGTAAATTGTGCTAACTGCTGAAGAATGCTGAAAAGAGGCTGGATAAGGTTATTTAGACCGTATAGTAAAGTAAAAATTTGAGGATTCTCACAAGAGGGCATCGGCTGAGAATTGCCTGGCCTCATACCTGACATACTTACATATTCGTTTTGTCTTCTTTCTGAGGAATGTAACTGCTGCTGCGAGCCAGAGGCTGGTCCTCTTTGAGTAGGCTGAGGTTGCTGTGGCTGTAGAGGCAGTGGAAAATCTTGCGGCATCAATGGAGGAGCGGCAGGTTGAGCTGGCACGGTTCTCTGGTGAGGATGAGTTCGCGAGCCTCGAAGTGTTCTCAATTCTTTCAGGGTTTGACATCCCCTATAGTTTGCCGGGTGAGCTCCTTGGCAATTTGCACATGTAGCGGGTGTATCTCGAGGTTTCTGGCAGGAAGAGCTTTGGTGTTGTTGCCCGCATCTGACACATTTAGGTATGTGGTAACAATAGCTCTTAGTGTGACCGTACTGTTGACAGCGATTACACTGAGGAATAATTTTCTTCTTACGAGGTTCTTCGACGATCACTCGTGTGTAGTAAATTGATTTAATTTGAAATATATTTTCGTTGTATGTTTGTTTACTAATATCAACGAAAAACATTGGCAACGGTTCCTTAAATCGGGATATTACATTGTTGACGTTTACTACATCATATCCATAACCTTTTAATGCCTCTACGATAGCAGAGTGTGGAGTTAAGTAATGGAGATTTTTGATAACCACTCGTGGACATCTATCTTCAGGAAGCTGAAATGTGTGAAAATCCGCTTCTTGTTTTCTGAGAGAGCTAACAATGTCACGGTAGTATTGAGGTGTTTGCGGATATACACAAATATTTTTAGCCGTGGATTTTAGGTTAAATGAATTTGGACCACATACCTTTTGTAGAAATTGTACAAAAGCTGAGTAGTTTTCTACTCCGTTAACGAAAATAGGTGGAGGTTTATCGTTCGTCTTTTGTGCTGTTTCTTTTTGTTGGGTTTCATCACTATTTGTTAAAATTTGAAATCTATTGAAAGTTGATGTGGATGGAGTTGATTTGGTTAGGTTTGAAGTTGTCGGAGTTGATATAGTGGGCCGTTTTTGTTTTTTTGGGTCGCTTTCGCCTTCTGAATGGCGTTTTCGACCTGTAACTATCTCCCACACACTTTCACATTGAGAATCGTTAGTTGCATTTAAGTCTATCGCTTCCATATCACTAACACTGTCTGAAGCCGAGGAGGGCTCCGTCATATTACCTGTTCCTTCGCGCACACACTTACTTAATTAATAAGTTTTATAAATTAGTATGTTCCTAACACACACACCTAATAAAATTAAGTTTTATTCATTTTAAATAGTGAAAAAACTTCATTAACAAAAAACTAACCTTATACACGGTCAAGCTAAACATCTGTTCTTATCCATCATCTTATTGCAGAATAAACCTAAAATTTAATTTTTTTTTTATGCACGTTCAACAACTAAATCCAACCACGAGAAAGCTTTCTCAAAGTTAGAGACTTTATAGTGCTCTTCATGTTAAGTTTATTTATTTAACGTCACTTTATGCTACTGTGGCTAATCGGACGATGCTACAGTGGGAGTCCTAAATTGTGCCTATCCAGGTTTTATTAGGATAGGGATCTTTAATTACTACCTGACATCGCACAGGCTCGGGACCTCCTTTTAACGTCCCCTCCGAAGGACGGCATAACTGAGGATGTTTTACTCCCATTAAAAAATCCTAGGACCACCCGCGGGTTTGAACCCGTGATCTTTGGTATAGGAGGCTGTTACGCTAACCACCCAGCTACAAATGAACCCCTTCATGTTAAGTAGATCCCATGTATTTTTTATTAATTAAATTATAATTTGATCATTAATAAAGCAAACCATATAAAATATAATTAAACTAGTGACCCACACCTGTTTCTCAATGGTACAATTGGAATGTGGTGTCATTCATGTTTAAAAAAACACTTTATGACTGATTCATTGGCGTAGACCTATCATTATTACATTTAAACATAAGACTAAATGAGAAACATGAAATGTCGAATAATCCCAAACTGGTTTAGTTAATTTATTTATTTTTTGTTATTTTAAGATGGATGGATGGATGTGAAACGTGGCCGTTTACTTTGAAGGGTGAACAACGGCTTAAGGTTTTCGAAAATAAGGTATTGAGTAAAATATTTGGTCCGAAGAGAGATGAGGCCACTGGGGAGTTTACAAGGTTGCCCAACGCGGAATTGCGGAACTTGCATCCTGTGAATATAATTGAGCTGATTGCATCGCGGAGACTTAAATGGGCGAGTAAAGTTGTTGGGCTCGATGACGAGCGGATTTCGAGAAAGTTGGTATTTGCTGATCCGACTGGTATGCGTCCGAAAGGTAGGCCGAAGCGGAGGTGGGAGGATTGCGTTAAGGCTGATCTCGGGAGCTTGGGATTGAATGGTGAACATTGGACGAGTCTGTGTAAGCGGAATTTAGTGGTATCGGCATCGAACCTTCGGGTTCGGTAAGCCTATTATTATTATTATTAGGGATGTTTAACGAGTGCCTGACATCGCAAAGGCTCGGGACCTCCTTTTAACGTCCCCTCCGAAGGACGGCATAACTGAGGATGTTTTCCTCCCATTAAAAAATCCTAGGACCACCTGCGGGTTTGAACCCGTGAATATTGGCATAGGAAGCTGTTACGCTCACCACTCAGCTACAACTGAACCCCTTCACGTTAAGTAGATCCCATGTATTTTTTATTATTAAATTATAATTTGATCATTAATAAAGCAAACCATATAAAATATAACTAAACTAGTGACGCGCACCTGTTTCTCAATGGTACAATTGGAATGTGGTGTCATTCATGCTTATAAAAAAAACACTTTATGACTGATTCATTGGCGTAAACCTATCATTATTACATTTAAACATAAGACTAAATGAGAAACATAAAATGTCGAATAATCCAAAATTGGTTTAGTTAATTTATTTATTTTTTGTTATTTTAAGTGATTTTATCTTAGATGCAAATTTTCGAAGAGCACATTGTTTTAACACATTGCAATCTGTTAGTCGTTAATAGAAGTGCGGATGGGATTAGTGAGCGCACATAAAAACGTTAAATGCTACCTATATCGTACTTTTTTTTGGACCATATGTATTATTATTTAATTTAAATGGACGAAGTCTGTCAAGAACATGCCTACAAGAAGTAGAAATAAGAGAAAAATACCACCTTACAAAAATATACGATTGCCCTCTAATCCTCAGGCTCTATGACAACAAATCTTTCAGAAAAAAAAAATTCAAAACTATATTATTAAAAATTTAATTTTTAAACTTCATTGTAATCTGTTGTACTTTTTAACCACCAAGAAAGAATATCTTAAATGATAGATAAAACATTAATATCTACAGCGTGGTTTAGGAGTTATTGGAAACCGAGATATCATTTAATATATAGCCAGAAATCAGACTATAAATTCTAAACGCTTCTTTCATAAGTTCCTTTTTAAGAAGAATATGATAGAAGGAATGGTTTTCACTAAGGGGAGCCTGTGGGAGTGGCTAGCGCGCTAGTCTCTCATGCTAAAGTTGTGAGTTTGAATCCCAGTCCCAACGGGGCTTTAATAAGAATGTAATTAAATGGGGATTCACTCACAGACTCTCCCCCGGGTATAATGGTGGCCTCCCACAAAATTAGGCGTAGGGAGTGATGACCCTACAATAGATAATACATCACGAAACGTGAGTGTAACCTCCCAGGAAATTACACCGTGAGGCCCAGGGCCTACACGGCCTGCCGGGACACGGAAAAAAAAATGGTTTTCACTCACGGTATTCATTTGTATTTAATGGGTTTAAATATTAATAGATTAAAAACTAAATTTTTTTTTTTTTGTTTCTGTTCATTAAGAAAGAAGAAACATGTATTAATATTAGTATAAATAAAGCTTATAGGTAAAGTTTTATTAATATGTAATAGTACTTATATTTTGTTTTAATTAATTTACTATGTTGGTTTTTTTAATTATTACAACCTGGAAAGAGATGAGAATGCAGCAGTTTTTTTCCGCTTTTATTTTTTATTTAGGAAGGGCGTACATTACAAGAATATATAAATTCAGTCGCTTTGGGCGTGGGTGTTTTAGTGAAATTAAACCCTGGATTTATGTTTGAACTGGTAAATGAAATCCTGGAAAAAAAACCGCGGATCGCTAATAACATTTTTTTTAAAGTATTAGGTTGTATTCGTCTATTATTTATTTTAAAAATAAAATAATTGATTAATTTGTATTATATTATAATTGTAATTTGTTTCAGTGAATATATGTATTGCTAGGTTATTTTTGATTAAATTGATCCATTTTCACTCAACATTTCTTTATTTCTTTCTCTCTACGTTTCAGCTTGATAATAACAAGCTGACAAGGCTAATTCAGCCTGTAATAGATTTGTTTTTAATAATAATAATAATAGGCTTACCGAACCCGAAGGCTCGATGCCGATACCACCAAATTCCGCCTACACAGACTCGTCTAATGTTCACCGTTCCAGCCCAAGCCTCCGAGATCAGCCTTAATGCAATCCTCCCATCGACGCTTCGGCCTTCCTTTCGGACGCCTACCAGTCGGATCATCGAATACCAACTTTCTTGGAATCTGCTCCTCACCGAGCCCAACAACTTTACTCGCCCATTTGAGTCTCCGCGATGCTACCAACTCAATTATATTCACAGGATACAAGTTCCGCGATTCCGCGTTGTGCAACCTTCTAAACTCCCCAGTGGCCTCATCTCTCTTGGGCCAAATATTTTACGGAGTACCTTATTTTCGAAATCCTTAAGCCGTTGTTTATCCTTCAAAGCAAGCGGCCACGTTTCACATCCGTAAAGTACCGTCGGAAGAATAATAGTTTTATAAATTCTAACCTTTAAGATTTTAGATAGCAGCCGCGAACTAAGTAACTTAGCAACTGAGTAATAAGACGCATTTTCAACCTTTGACCGGGACTTTATTTCTTCCTGGATTTCATTTTTTCTGTGTTCTAAAGTATGCCCTGATATATCAATATCACCAAGATCGCCACCATTTCTGCTACTAATCGTATATATATATATATATATATATATATATATATATATATATATATATATATATTTTTTTTTATTTTTTTTATTTTTTTTTTCTACGTGACCAAATGTATTTTTATATATGTCCAATATAAAAGAACCCTTAAAAATGGCAAATGCCGAAACGTAGGGAGAAAGAAATAAGGAAAAGTTGAGTGAAAATGGATCAATTTATTTAAAAAGAACCTAGCAAAATAATTGATCATTAAATTCGTTTAAAACGAAGAAATATTTTATTTGCAATAGATAATTATGTATTATTGTTACGTAAAATCCAAAAAACGTTGTATTCCTAATTCAAATTTCTAAAGCTCTAACTATGTATAATTAATTGTAAGAGTGATTAAAAAAAAGGAGGACGATAGGTTAGAATTGAGACGTTGATTTCCAAAAAGTACTAACGGACATTTTTTACGAAATGTTTTATATATATATATATATATATTTTTTTTTTTTCTTTTTTTTTTCAAGCACTTAATAGTAAGATTTGAATAATTGTGGTTTATCCGCATTAAATACTCTCCTCTATGGTTATCTTCTAAGCCCTTAACTAAGAGGTAAGTGTCAGCGATAAGAAACATGGATCTGACAGAAGATAACAAACATGCAAATTTAGGACAGGCCTTTGTATTTCAAGTTAAAACGTTTCATATGACTGAATAATTTTGGGGGAATAATAATGCGACGTAATTAACTTCACATTATAATTGATATGCTATCTCATCCAATAAATAGAAGAATGTATTTTTATGAAAATGTATTCTGGAATCATGTTCTCCACATCTGAAACTTCAGTTGATTGGACTTTGCTTTAACTTAAAGTCGGTATCCCCAGCTGGAAACTTAGCGAACCAACGGCGAATGGTCCGTTCATTAACACTCCCTTCCCCAAATGTCTAGCGAATATTTCTAGCGGCCTCAGATCCTGAATGGCCGAGTTTAAACTCGTACAAAAATATTACTCGAAAATCGCGTGTTTCCATGTTCGTATTTGGAGGTATACTAAAAAGTGGGTAATTGATTGGGAAGCTAATGTTTATAATACAAAGGTAAATGATTAGTAACTGTTTACTTTAAATATATAAACATTCGTAAGAAAACAACAGAGACTGCAAAATCCTATATGTATTTCAGGAACTTTAAAATCGGACATTTCATGTGAAACAACCCAATATTAAAATCCATTGTAGATAATTCTTTAACAATTTATTTCCTTTCAAAATTTGTATAAAAATTCTTAAATTGATATAAATAACGGAGGTAAGTAAAAGTTGCGTGCACCAGATTTTTATTCTTATAAAATCAGTTTTATCGGCAATAATTAGGTAGATAACCTCAGGAAATGAATACGGAGTGAAAATATTAACTATGTGATGGTAAATATTGTTGCAGGACTCTTGATTCATGATATGTTTGATATGCAACTGTGGAATTATAAACCTTGAAGAACAAGTTATAGATGGGTCACAAACACATCCTTTTTTTTTTACTTTCTTTTTTAAGTACATATAAATATTATTTGAAGCAATGATTTAAGGACGACAGTAGGAAAAACAAGAAGAGACACCTCATCGCTGTTGAAAACAGAAGGTGTTGATGTTTACAAAGGGTGCCGCTGACATAGGCCAGCTCCGCGGTCTGACACAAACCAGGGGCCTCTGGTCCCCATCACTCACCTCCTTTGGCAGACCCTGTTTTTTATTTCCTTCCTTTCATCCTCTCCTATCTGGGGTAAAATAATGTTTTTAGAAGCTTTCAAGGGCTTAGTTTTAAGGTAAAAACAGTATCTATTTTTGGACCCACACACGAAACACTGTACATAAGTAGGAAGGATATAATCAGACGTGTGAATAACCCCAGTGTAACCGATGCAGAACATAAGCGCGCTCTTGCGGAGGGTGGAAAGTTTACAAACACATGCAATCACTTAATATATATATATATATATATATATATATATATATATATATATATATATATATATATATATATTTTTTTTTTTTTTTTTTTTTTTTTTAATTTATATTTTATTGGAATCCTCACACAAGACAGAAACGACAAGAAACTGCTCGAAGATATCGATTACTACAACATTTACTAGACAAACGTTCAAAACTTCCAGTACATTAAAAAAGACTCATCTACATCACAATTATCAGACCTATTTGGACATATGGAATCGAGCTTTGGGGCTCTACGAAACCATCTAATTCCTCCCGCATCCAGTCCTTACAATCCAAAATCCTTCGCAAAATCCTGAATGCTCCTTATTTTGTCACAAATCAACTCCTCCATAATGACCTAAACATCCCATTTGTGTCAGACATAGCCCGTGATAGATACTCCTCTTTCCATTCTAAACTCCCTGCCCATAAAAACCCACTTGTCCGTAATTTATCTTCCTCAGATATCCCTGAAACCCTCCAAGGCGACTGAAAAGAAGGTGGCCTCGGGACCTACTGTATTAAAATAGTTAGTGAAGTGCTACCACTGGGTGGTTCTTTCTCAAGACATTTTCATGACTGTTTATATTCATTCTACATATTTACTTATTGTATTCTTTAGTACAGTTGTAAATTACTATAAATAAAAAAAAATAAAATATTTTATTGAATTTTACAACTGTATAAAAAATAAATACAAGTGTTGAAATAATAATAATAATTCTTTATTTATTCTGGGACGAGTCTCTTTAGAATAAAGATTAGAAATTCAATAAAGGGCGTGAAAAGGCTTCTGAAGAAACTACCCAGTGGTGGAACTTCGATTTCTATTTAAGTTAGTAGATCCCGAGGTCATCTTCTTTTCAATCGCCTCGGAGGGTTATAAGGAATATGTGAGGTTGATAGGTTGCGAACAAGAGGGTTTATGTGGGTTGGGAGTTTGGAATTGAATGTGGTATATCTGGTACGAGAAAGATCCCCAACAAATGGGATAAGGTCGTTATGGATGATTTTATTCGTGACGAAGTAAGGAGCATTTAAGATTTTGCTAAACGATTCCAGTTTTAGAGTCCTCTGAGTCCAAATAAACAAGTCCCGCAAAATAGTTTGTGTGTCTATGTGTGGTAACTCTAGCCCAAAAACGAAAAGTCGTACGGAACTGAAATTTCATAGTTGAGACTAATATACGCCTGAAATGTCACATCAACTTTTTACATAAATTCGGTTGACCGGAAGTGCTACTTTATCCCCAGCATTTAGCATCTTTTTACGTTTTTCTCAAAAACAACCCTAACGATTTTGATTAAACTCGCTATATTGATGTAAAATTTAATGAGCTTATATCATGTAGGTTTCATTCTGATTGAAATAGTCCGATAAGGCTTAAATGCTTATATTGTCTTATTACCATTGATAATTAATAGCTAAACATTATCGTTGAGCGAATTTAATAAACAACTAAAGAAGAAAACTGAACAAATATTTTTGTATGCATTTTTGTGTTTTTGAACAGAACAATAGTAATACATATGTATAATAACGTTGGATAGCTAAAGATTTTAGAAAAAAATATTATCTGATTCACGGAATTGTAAAGGGAAATGAAGAGTGATAAAAAGCCGATAAAACTAACGTTTTTTGGGTTCTCGAAAAGGAAAATTCATGTTGACGGTGCTGCAACCTTGCGTCAATGAAGCACAGCGCGCCAATTTTGTTTTTTAACATAAGAACAGTAATATAGACGTATAATATACCGTTTGAAAGAGAAAGGCTTTAGAAAATATATTATCTTATACACAAGCTTTTAAAATTGAATAAAGAGCCGATAAAACTAACTGATTATTTTAGATAATAATATAATAGATTTTTTAATAAAGCACATGTTTCTATAGAAATTCCATTTAATTAATTCTTTTATGGTTTTACTCATTTTTATCTCTAACTGTATTTGGAAATTCTTTAAGCGATTTTAAAAACGGAGGTAAGTGAAAGTCGTGTGTTGCCCGCACCAGATTTTTTTAATTGTGTAATATATCGGCATCTAGCTCACTTCAACATTACCGCCTGCATTACTACTATCTTTAATCTAATGTACCAATGTATTGAATTCTGGATTGGCATTTCGAATGACGTCTTTCATAGACAAAAAATATAAAAGTAAAAAAAAGAAATCGGAATGATATTAAAACTGATCAATCTTCATAAATTAAATTACCGGTATAGACTTTTTTTTAACCGCACACTTTTCAAATGACGTTTTAAATTTAATCTTTTCTTTTTTTCTTTTATCTCCAAGTTTTCTTCACCGCCTCTAATAAAGTTGGTAAAATAATATTCTTAAATAGTTTCTCTTTTTTTTTTTTTTCCTTTTGAGAATTTCTTTTAGTAATTACTTTTTCTGGAGTAAAACTTTTAAGAAATTGGTTTGATTTTTTATACGCAGCGTGGGCAGAATAATCTTGTATAAAATTGAAATAGTTGTTTTTGTCTAAGAGAATATCTTGAGAGTAAAATTTACTCCTTAACGATTAAAATTTTTTCCCTCATTACTCTTTGATCCCCCACCGTTAGGTTACTGAGTTCAGAGGGGAAAAGTAGCGGTTGAAAGTCGAGTAAATAAACTGTTTGGTATTCGAATCCTTTTTTCCCCTCTTTTTTTCATCTAAAGGGCAAGAATAAAAGATTTCTCCCTCAACAGCTTAGTTGGGTTTCCCTTTCCCTTTTTTTGTGTTTTAATGATCCTTTAAAAGTTACTTGGTACATTCGTAGTCCCATGGCTGGCATAGAAAAAATAGGAGAAAACAAGTTCTTTAGAGGTAGAGTCAACGTTATTTCATTTTCTTACTTCATTTTTTTTGTTTTTAAATTATATTAGATAAAAAATTACAACCAAGAATTTTTTAAAGAAGATTTTTCAAAGAATCTCGAATTTTATTGCTATAAATTTCAAACTATTTTTTTTTTTTTTAAATTTATTTATTCGTATGTATTATAGTTTGTCACAATCGACAATAATAATATTGCTAAAGGATCCCATTCATACAATATTTACAATATAAACAAAAGAAATGTCAAATTACATAAAATGAAACCAAACTAAATAAACGTATACAGTAACGAAATTTGTAGATAAAATAAATACAAATAAATGAAGCCAACAAATAAATAAACAAAAAACAAAACATTTCACATTCATACGTATGTACAATATTTACAATCAGCTAGGGAACCCCCGGACGGGGCTTGATCCCCAACTTGTGGAAGGACAAACAGAGTCTAAAGGATCCCAGCGCCTCCCTCTCAGCCGCATCACTGGTGAGAGTCAACCTATATTAAGCGGTTAAATTGAAACAAAACGATCCACTATGCAGATAATATGTTATAACACATTTTCGGATATAGCAAAATTAATAGGTTGATTGATTGCATATCCATTGCTCCATTACTACATTTTAAAACTCAATATCTTGCAATTTATGTTAATAAAATCATGATTGTAAGATAAACAAGAACAATAACATCTAATCTTTTTTTTTTTTTTTTTTTTTTTTTATTTATTGGAATTTACAACTGTATAAAGAAATACAACAAGTAAATTTGAGTGGAATATAAAAAGGCATGAAACACATGTAGAGAAGCTTCCCATTGGAAGCACTCTAAAAATATCCTTAACTAGAAGGTCTCGGGGCCATCTTCTATCCAGACGCCTCGAAGGATTCTCAGGAATTGAAGAGGAAGAAAGGATTGAAACAAGAGGATTAGGGTGGTAATGGAGTTTATCATGAAAGGAATGGTATCTAGATCGGGCCAAATCAGCAACATACGGAACATTAAGGTCTTTATGGATAAGTTTGTTCGTGACAAAGTAAGGAGCGTTGAGGATTTTGGATTGTAGAGATTGGATACGGGGAGAATTCGATGGTTTAGTAGAGCCCCAAAGCTCTACTCCGTAAGTCCATATCGGCCTTATGATAGTCAGGTAGATGAGTCTTTTGTAGTTAAGTGGAAGATTAGAACGTTTGGCTAGTAAGTGTTGAAGTAGTCGAAAACGCCCAGCAGGTTCTTGTCATTTCAGTCTTGTATGAGGGTTCCAAGTAAGGCGTTTGTCAAGGTGCAGTCCTAGATATCGGATCTGTTCAACCGGGACAAGATGAGTATTATTGAAGGAGAGAGTAGGGCGGGATGTCATAGGTTTACGACGAAGGGTAAAGGTAATTTAGGTAATTTGTTGGCATTAATTTTGATTCTCCAGTTCTGACATCATACCTCAAGGTCTCTGAGGTGGGATTGGAGAGTTTGAAAGGCGATAGTTAGATCTAATCTTTTAAAACAACGTAACACAATAAACTTAATAAGGGGATATATTTGTCATATAGAGCAGTATTTTTCTTAGAGTAGGGTGCCTCGGTAAAGCATTGAATAACCCCAAGGTTATTTATTATGTCCGATTTCCACTTGAGGACGAAATTTTATATTTCTTTAAATAAAAGAGACACTCCTAAAATTTTTAATTACATAGACATGACGTTTCGGGATCAAAATTTGAGTCTTTATGGAAGAAGTTATTCAGTCCGAAATCTACCTTAATAATTATTCGAGATCTTCCGTTTTTTAAAATATATTGATATAATGAATTTATATATAGGTAATGGCGGCTACCATATGAAACAGTGTAATTAAAATTTGAGTAAACAACTTAATATATTACTGCTAAATTTTATGATGGAAAGTAAAGACTTCTGAAGATAGGAGAAGATCCCGAAACGTCATGATGATGTAATAAAAATTTTTGAGTCTTTATGAAAGAAGTTGTTCAGCCCAAAATCTACCTTAATGATAATATAGTTATTCTCATAGAATCTACAGAATTAAAGGTACTTTAGATAAAGAAAATTTAAAATATCTGCATTTATGCCCTGTCAGACTATTTCAATCAGAATGAAACCAACATCATATTAAAGCCATTTAATTTTACACCCATATAGTTCAATTAGTTCAAGTTCAATCAAAATCGTTAGAGACGTTTTTGAGAAAATTATAAAAAGGTTCAAAATGCATAGTATTAAGTAGCACTTCCGGGCAGCCGAATTTATTAAAAAAGTATCTGTAACATAGTATAGTAGTCTTAAATATGAAATTTCAGTACGACTTTTCTTTTTGTGCTAGAGTTACCACACACACAGACAGACCTTTTTGCAGGACTTGGTTATTTGGACTCAGGGGACTCTAAAACGTGTATTTCCGTTGAAAACTGGAATTCGAAAATTTTTACGATCGCATTACCATCCCTTACTATATATTTCATATATATAGGTGGGTGACAACCTCAAAAGGTGCTACCTTGAGGAAATTCTTCCCCACTGTCCGGTCACGATTGGAAGCTAAATGGATAGTGCCGGATTACTGGGTCTCGCAATTCCTCACTGGGCACGGGCTTTCCGAAGTAAGTTACACAGTTTTGGGAAAGAAATAGATCCCCTGTGCTCCAGTTGTGGAGTCCCGGAGACTGCTGAGCACATAATTGTGGACTGCTACGCATTCGAAGCACTAAGGGTCAAACTACTAAGGGAATGTGGGCTCTGGGTCCTCACGGAGAGCGATTTCCCTCAGCTTGTGTCCAAACAGAATTATGGACATTTTCTATCATTTATTTATGCTTGGAAAACTTCACCTGGTCCATCAGCTTTTAACGTAGGTGGAACAGGACGAGATCGAGGAAGGCCACCTCAGAGAGAAGAAGCAGAAGCTGAAGAGGAGAGACCAGAGTGAAAAATTTGAGAAAGAAAGAAAAAAATAATTTCAAGATTACTACTGAAAGCACCTCAGTCATGGCTGCCGACACCCGTATTGTCATGTGGCAAGGTAGGGAGTAAATAAATAAATATAGGTAAGTGAAAGTAAAAAATTATAAAAGACACAAAGGTAATAGAAAAAGATAATAAACGTTGGAAAATCTTAACACGACCTGGCAATAATATATAAGAAGCTCTTCGAGTTTTAAGGAGTTCTTAAGGAGAGTGAAGGGAAGGGAGCATTTAAGATACTCCGCGGTCTGAGTCCTGACCTATAAAGCAATGCTTTTCAGGCCGCTCCAATATAATGGCTTCTGTCTCATACCACCATCATCATAAACTTTTTCTATAACCCTTCCCTCCTGTGACATTCTTTTCTCTTTAGTCCAATATCCCAGCCCCCGTATATTTAACCCTCCCCATTAAATACCCATTACTGCCTCCCATTTTTCAAATTTCGGAATTGAGGGGAGAAATATAAATTGAATAGGGCTGCTGCCGAAACTTAATTTAATATCCCGTTGGCGAATTATTGGCATAGCTGAAAACAATTTATTAAAAAAAAAAGAAGGTTTAACCCCATAATGCCTTAAAAAAAAAACTGGCAAAGTTCAACGTATAATTGTATAATATACTACATTAATAGCTTCCCCCAATACAGCGAGGTAGTTTTGTAAACATTAAATAAATAATTTCTTCTTTTTTTTCTTTTGAGATATATTACAATTTGTTACAAAATGAACAACAGTAATAGTGATATGAGACCACATTCATACAACATATACAGAAAATAATAATAATAGTCAAATTACATAAAATAGAAAATAAATGAATTCATATATATACAATAAAATAATAATAAATAAAAAACATAACAAATCAAAACAACAACCTATAATTGAGATAAATAAAAAGTTGGCAAATAAATAAACATCATACAAACAATCATAACTATATTCAATATATACAACAACATACAAGTGAATCAGAAAAGTTAATATGCAATAAAATGAATCTTTATATGTTATTGGTAAAGAGGAAGGTTATGATAGCGCAATGTTGCCACCGTTGTACACTATTATATTGGGTTGTGTCACATGAAATGTCCGTTTTCAAGGTAAAGGATTTTTATTAAAAATACGATATGAAAACAAGCTAATTTTATTCGAGGTATTTACCTTCTTTTTCTACACATTTTTTCCAACGTGACACCAACTTCTTTATCCCCGAATTGAAAAACTCTTAGCTTTGAAGTGAAACAAAATCTGAAAACGCACTTTTCACTTGATCATCATTTTCAAAATGTTTTCCTTTGACGAAGTTGTCTAAATTCCTGAAAGCAATGCCACCGTGTGGTGGATGTTATATCCTCCACATTGGAGCGAGGAATGTTTTGCACGGGTGCTTTTCTCGACGTGGAACAAGCGTTCGACCGAGTCTGGCACCCAGGACTCCTTTATAAACTCCGTCAATTCCTTCCCGCAACATACTTCCTCATAATCCGTTCCTACCTCACTAATAGAACCTTTCAAGTAAATTATAACCTTTCCTACTCTTCCATAATTTCTCAGTCTGCAGGTGTACCTCAGGGTAGTATCTTAGGTCCCATCCTTTATACGGTATATACAGCTGATATCCCACTCCATCCTAGCACTGTCCTCACAACTTACGCGGATGACACTTGTGTGTTATCCGTCCATAACGATCCAACCGCTGCATCCCAAATCCTTCAGTCCCACATCACAGCCATTGAGGAATGGTGTCGGAACTGGAGGATTAAAATAATTCCTAAAAAATCCCATCAAATAACCTTTACCCTTCGTCGAAAACCGATGACCTCCTGCCCTACCGTATCCTTTAATAATACGCCACTCATACCTGTTGAACAAATCCGATACCTAGGACTCCATCTTGACAAACGTCTTACATGGAACCCTCACACGAGACTAAAACGACAGGAAACTGCCCGTAGATACCGATTACTACAACACTTACTAGACAAACGTTCAAAACTTCCAATTCACTACAAAAAGCTCATTTATATCACTGTCATCAGACCAATCTGGACATATGGAATCGAGCTTTGGGGCTCTACTAAGCCATCTAATTCCTCCCGCATCCAATCCTTACAATCCAAAATCCTTCGCAAAATCCTAAATGCTCCTTATTTCGTCACAAATAAAATCATCCATAACGACCTTAATATCCCATTTGTGGCAGACCTTTCTCGAACCAGATATACCACTTTTAATTCCAAACTCCCAACTCATATAAACCCTCTTGTCCGCAACCTATCAACCTCGCATATTCCTGACAACCCTCCGAGGCGATTGAAAAGAAGATGGCCTCGGGATCTACTTACTTAAATAAACATCGAAGTACTACCGCTGGGTAGTTTCTTCACAAGCCTTATACGCCTTTTATTATAATTCATCACTTTTACTTATTGTATTTATGTAATATACAGTTGTAAAATTCAATAAAATATAATTTAAAAAAAAAAAAAAAAAAATTCCTGAACAGGTGGTAATAAGTCGGGAGAATATGGTGGGTGCGGAAGATCTTCGTAGCCCAGTTCTTTCAATTTTTGCACGGTATGTTTTGAAACATGCCGCTCAGTGAGATCATGAGGTACCCATGTATCGAGCTTTTTTACTTTCCCAATACACTTTATTGTCTGGAAACGGTAAATGCACTTGCATTTAGTTGTGCTGAGAGTCCTTTGACTGTTTGGTAGAGATTTCCTTCAACTGTATGTTTGAGGACATTTTTGTCTATTCCGGAAGGTCTTCCTCGGGGCAAGTTTTCCAAGTCGGTATCTCCAGCCGAAAACTTAGCAAACCAACGGCGAATGGTTCGATCATTAACACTCTCTTCCCCAAACGTCTTGCAAATATTTCTAGCGGCCTCAGCTGCTGAATGGCCGAAAAATATTACTACAAAGTCGCGTATGTCCATGTTTGGAAGTATAATAAAAAGTGGGTAATTGATTGGAAAGCTAATGTTTATAATACAAAGGTAGAGGATTAGTAACTGTTTACTTTAAATATGTAAACATTCGGAAGAAAACAACAGAGACCTGCAAAATCCTTTATGTATTCCAGAAACTATAAAAACGGGCATTTCATGTGATACAACCCAACAATAATGAATAGACGTTATAAAATAAACATATTTTCTTCCTATTGCACTTTTCGTTAGGATGAACTAACACTCCCAAAACGATTAACTCCAAATCGGTCAGATTTTTAAAACAAAAATGAAACATATTTTAAATTGCACCCATGCGAATCAAGTCCGCCATTCATGAATAATATACTTAAGTGTAAAAGCAAGAGAAAGTATTCTAAAATCATATCAATGACCGATTTAATATATGTTGTAGTATTTTATAATAGCCATATATATTTCCTTTGTTATTATTATTATATATATATATATATTTTTTTTTTAGTGGTCATTCTTGTAGGGGAAATTTCTTTCTTCCAGTATATCAATATATCATATGTGTATATCAATATATAATGCTTGTTTCTAAAGATATTACAGAAAATAAGACGTGGATTTATTTATCAAAAATATTAAATTATATTTTATTAACAAAGAAATTTACACCCAAATGACTGGTTGCATTCTTTAAATATCTTCACGATTCAAATCCTCTTGAATTACAATATCTGAGTAACAATTTTCTACAAATCCTCTCAGCCAGTGAAGAGAGCGACAAAGAAGAGATATAAGCCCGCTACAAACTTTCCTTAAGAAGTTTGAAAAGTAATTGGTAAGAAATGCGGTCTCTCTCCTCGAAGAGAAGCGAGAGAGAGTATAAGATTGAAATAATATTTCTGTGCCAGAAAGACATTATCTAATATCACCTGTTTCCCGTATTTCAACTTTAAACGGACAACTTTCAACTGACAAGACTGGGAAAAAAAAAAGTTTTGTCGAATCAATTCGGGAGTGTTTTCCATTTTTGAAGCCCGAGCTTTATCTCCTTCCAACCTACATTTGTTTGTTATCGTTATAGAAAATTCATAACCCAATAAATTCTTCAGGCGCTGGATAACTTGTTGATTATATATGCGATTTTCTATTAATTTGTTTCATATAAATTAAGCTGCTTTAAAAACAATATTTTAATTATCTATATTAAATATTTACATGAATGTAAGTTATAACATATTTTATGCTATCCTTTTGTAGATGAAGGCACTAAAAATCATAATTAAAAAACCTTAAAAAAAAAAAAATTTTCGGACTATTTAAAAAAAAAAAAAATTATTCCCTGGGGTTATGGTCGGTCAGTAAATAAGACATGGTATTATTTAACCTCCTTTAATAGGGATTACTTGTAGCTGGGTGGCTAGCATAACAGCCTCCTATGCCAAAGGTCACGGGTCCAAACCCGCAGGCGGTCCTAGGATTTTTTAATGGGAGTAAAAATCCTTAGTTATGTCGTCCTTTGGAGGGGACGTTAAAAGGTGGTCTCGAGCCTGTGCGATGTCAAGTACTCGTTAAAGATCCTTATCTTAATTAAACCTGGATAGGGATGGTTAGGGATGGTTATATATGTGATACTATCAACTCTGAAAGATAGTTATTTATTCTTTCATATCATATATCTATATAATTGGCACCCATAATTAGGGGGAAAACAAGAGATTCTGCGTGTTCTTGATCAAATCATCTACATGCACAACAGTTAGCAAACAGTATTTTTCTTTCAAACACGTACCCCACATCTTTAAATATAAATCGTTTTTTTTTATAAATGTGAGTAAATATAAAAAGGCATGCAACACATGTAGAGAAGCTTCTCATTGGAAGCATTCTAAAAATACTCTAAACTAGATGGACTCGAGGCTATCTACTTTTCAGACTCCTCGGAGGATCATCATGAATTGTATAGAAAGGAAGGATTGAAACTAGTGGATTAGAGTGGGAATGGAGTTCGTCATGAAAGAAATGATATTTGGTTCGGGCCAAATCAGCAATATGTAGAATATTAAGGTCTTTATGGATCAGTTTATTCCTTACAAAGAATAAACTTTGTAAAAAGAATCCTCAAAATGGAGCATTGAGGATTTAACGAAGGATTTTGGATTGTAGGAATTGGATACGGGAAGAATTTGATGATTTAGTAGAGATTTAGTAGTAAGTCTATATAGGCCGTATGATAGTCATGTAGATGAGTCTTTTGTAGTTAAGTGGAAGATTAGAACGTTTGTCTAGTAAGTGTTGAAGTAATCGAAAACGTCCAGTAGTTTCTTGTCGTTTCAGTCTTATATGAGGGTTTTAAGTAAGATCTTTAAAAATGAAATACAATAAGAAGACGATTTCTCTTGTGTTTAGAAGCATCCCCATTCTTGAAAAATTAAACACTTACCTAAATGTTGGAATTTAAAACAAACCTATAATAAATAAATAAAACCTAAAATAAAATAATCATAGCGTTTCCTTTATATATAACCATTATGCAATTTGAAATAAAAAATACTCCAGTCAAGCTGAGTATAGGGCCTAGTAAGTGTAATAGACTTTAAAACGTCAATTAAAAAGCTATTTCTAGTTGATGAATCATTTCAAGGAACTTTAAAAAGCAAAAGGACATATTGGAAAATGCTTTTTTTTTTTTTTTTTATAAATAAATATTTGATTTGAATTATCCGTTAGTACTTTCCTAATACTATTTTTACCACATTAAATCACTCAACGATGTCAGTCGTTTTAATTTGCTTTTAAATATTTGTAAACAGTTAAGAAAGGAAATACTATGATTCTCAGCCGACAATGTACTCTATTTTTAATCATCTAGCCACTTAAAATGACTTTATAATTTTTTTTATAACGGAACGGCCATAGAGACCACGCGAATATCATGACACTTGACTTCTTTCTCGTTTTTCCTTTCTTTCCACTCCTCTCTCATTATCTCCGCGTGCTTTCTCTCCTTCGTCCACGCCACTCCCTTTCTCGAACTTTTCTTCTTAACAAGAACTGTGATCTCCTTTAGTCTCTTACCATACCCCTCTCTGTCCAGACAGTCCTGGTCCGCTATTCCAAGTCTTTCCGTTTCTCTCTTCATCTGCCCGATGTATCCTCCTAAGCTTTTGTATCTACTGATTTTTTGGAATATTTACTTGTTAAGTCTTTCTGGTGCCGTTCTTACCATATGTCCGTGGAATTTCAGTCCCTTGATCCTTATTTCCGTTTCTAGATCTCTCGTGTCCTTGTATATTTCCTGATTGGATCTTAGCCTGTATCCTTCTTTTGTCTTTTTGGGGCCGTAAATCCTTCTTAGAATACTCCGCTCTATTCTCACAATTTTTCCAGACTGGGGAGGCATGTGGTTTCCGTCCCGTATAGTATCACAGGCTTAACAACTGTACTGTAGTGTCGTATTTTTGCTTCCCTGGACAGGTTTCTCTTGTTGTATATGTTACTGGTTGCAAAAGTTAGTTTTTCCAATTTGGCTATTCTTTCCTTGATACTTTCTTTTTCCGAATCATTATTACATATAGTCTCAAATTATTTATAATTTTATTATAATTAATCAGCATTAATTAAATTACATATTGACTTCCGCTAGAATTAATACGTGACATAAAAAACATTAGTTGCATATCACTCTTGAAACAAATTCGATACTCTTGGACCCAGGAAGAGAAGAAATGTTTCCTTTTCCCTATGGAAGGAACTTATTTTGCGATATCCGATTCGATATTGGCTCCAGGCTAGCATCATCCTCTTTTCTCTTGCATATTGCCAAGCTCCGTCTTGGGTAGGGTTATTGTGCATTCCCATGTACATAACATTCTATACCATCATATTCTTATGTTTTTATGTTTTAAAAAAAAAATCCCTAAAAAGTTAAGTTCATTTTATCTTATTGTAATTTTATCTGAACGTATTTTTATAAGCCTGCATGATTAATAAATACTCTTAATGACGTGTTTTTCTACCGTCCGTCGAGTTTTAATTACTAGCTACTATATTAATTGTATATTTATATTACCTCTTACCTTATATATATAGTTATATTATATATTATACTATATACAGTTTTATTATAATTAATTATCATTAATTAAGTTACAAATTGACCTGTGTTTATTAGTAATATAAAAAGAAAGATAGCTCTTAATAATGGTCATATTTATGATAGAATTGTATATTTTAAAATTTAAATTTCATGGACTATATAACATTTGTTTCAATGTGAAATCCTACAATACTCTTAAATGAATGAATTATTCTTTGAAATATAAATATATTAAAATTGCAAAGCAGAAAAAATCTAATTAGGTCTTCCTGGAAAAAAGCGATAAATTTGAAGCGGCTTTGTATAACAATATTAACAACCCCTAAATTTAAATCTTAAATGTGTTCCCATATATCAATCCTATTTACTTGTATTGGTTTAATACATAATAAATTTCCTTAAATAATTAAAAAAAATGTGTCAAGTTCATTTTTAAATTTTAGTTTTCGTTTTAGACCTATACTTATCATTCCAGTTTTAGTAACTTTGATTTTTATTTAATTTATTTATTTAATATTTAATTATAACAGTTGTTTCTTAGTTTAAAACCATAAAATAATTCTTTCTTTCACATAATTTTATCTATATATGTGCGTGTTTTTATTTATTTCGTTCCTTATAACATAGATCACCAAAAATAGATCAAAGCATTTAAGGAAGTTAACGAAAACCGAGAACGTATTTTTAAAAAGTAGTATGATGAAAGAAAGAAATATTTTTTTTTATTTATTCAAAGGCAAACATTTTTCCTTCGACACGCTTATGCACTGCTTAATATCTCGTTTTGTGAATTTTCTAGTCTATGCTAAGGTTGTGAAGGGTACATAAACATACTTCAAAATTTTAAGTATGGATCCAAAAGTAGAAATAAACCGTCTTAGAAAAAGAAAATAGTCTCAGAAAACTTCACCCCAGCAAGGGACTGTAAAGTTCAGTACATACAAATGATACATTCGAGTTGATGTTACAGTTTGATAATACAATGATACAGTTTTTAGGCATACGACTGAGAAAGAAAGTTATAAGACCGAGATATTGCTGTCACTGATTTTTCTTATCAATTTTTTTTCTTGTAACTCACTCTCTTTCTCTCTCTCTCTCTCTCTCTCTATATATATATATATATATATATATATATATATATATATATATATATATATATATATATATATATATATATATATATATATATTGGAGAGAAGATAGAGGATCTTTCGATCCCGTTGTCGACCCAAATAGAAATAATTATTTCTACAAACTAAATAAATGTATTACTTTCACTTACTATATAAAGTAAGGGGAAGTACTGCGATCATGAAAATTTTCGAATACCAGTTTTCAACGGAAATACACGTTTTAGGGTCCCCTGAGTCCAAATAACCATGTCCCGCAAAAAGGTCTGTGTGTGTGAGGTAACTCCCGGGCGGAAACGGTAGGTCCTATGAAACAGAAATTTCATATTTAAGACAACTTTACGCCCGGGACGTGACAAAACTTTTTTCATCAAAATGAGCTTACCAGAAGAGGCACTTTATACAACGCATTTGGCACCTTTTTTCGATTTCCTTGAAAACGGTTCCGACGATTTTGATTAAACTCTCTATTTCGATGTAAAATTTAATGGGCTTTAATATCATGTAGGTTTTATTCTGATTAAAATGGTCTGACAGGGCTTAAATGCCGATATTTTAAATTTCCTTCCCCTAAAGTACCTTAAATTTTGTAGATTCAATAAAAAAAAACTATATTATCTTGTTACCACTGACGAGAAACGGCTAAATATACAAGTTGAGCGAACTTGAATTTGAAAATGTTTTCATTGATTTCAAAAATGGAGGTAAGTGAAAGTCGTGTGTTGTCCGCACCAGATTTTTTTAAAGTTGTTTACGTTTTAAGATTAGTGTAATCGATGTTTGTTAACTTTATCATTATCACTCTTGGCCTACAAAGAAAGTCAGTTTAGTCAGCGAGAGGAAGGTTTTAGTATATCAGTCAGGACTAAATGGAAGTATTGAGATAATTACAATGAAAACAATTAACATCGGATAATAAAGCCAAAGGTGAGATAAACGAGGAGCTTATTGAAACAATTAATCCATCGCGAATGGGATCGAACATTACTAAGTCAGACCTGCGGACAGCCGTGAGGGTAATTAGCAGGGACACAGTGAATGCAATTAACAGGCCTACTAAATTTATTTAGCTTAATAACCCTACGCAGGACATTAGTTGTACAAGCTCTGAAACACAGCTAATGCTTTGCTTTTGTCTCCGAAAAATAGGAAGAGTGGTTTTAATTCGCATTATATTTATTCCATACCTCGCAGTTTATTTGTGGTGTTCCATTAAAATGCTGATTCGGGATGTAATAAACGAAATCTAGAAAATATTAACATAGTAAGTTTCTTTTACTATTTCATTTCAATTTTTTATTAAGTATTATTACAATCTGTCTCAATTTGGACATTAATAATAGTTTGTTTATTGTTTGTTTATTCGTTTAACGTCACTTTATGCTACTATGGCTAATCGGACGATGCTACAGTGGGAGTCCTAAATTTTGCCTATCCAGGTTTTATCAGGATAGGGATCTTTAACGAGTACCTGACATCGTACAGGCTCGGGACCACCTTATAACGTCCCCTCCGAAGGACGGCATAACTAAGGATTTTTTACACCCATTAAAAAATCCTAGGGCCGTAGGTTTGAACCCACGATCTTTGGCATAGAAAGCTGTTATGCTAGCAACTACGCTATAGGTGACCTCCACATTCATACAATATTTACACATAAATAAAATTACAATAATATATATATATACAATATTAAATCAATAAAATGGTAACAAAGTCTATAAATCACTCATACCAAAATACACGTCACACATACATCACATTGAGTGGAGAATCTAGCCAGTGCTAGAACTCCAATATATACATATTTACAAGAGGTAGGGGGGCCACTGCCGTTTCAACCTTCGAGGTGGGTTGTATGGATGAGTGGATCTGGATAGGGATTGAGCTAAAGGATTAGGATGATGAATGAGGTTCTGGTGGAATTTGGAAAATATGGATGGAATTAGGTCTGAAATAAATGGAGCATTAAGGTCGTGGTGCAAGGTATAGTTTGAGACATAATAAGGAACATTTACTAATGTTCGGAGGATTTTGGATTGAAAGGATTGAATGCGTTTGATATTAAAACGTTTAGCTGTCTCCCACAGTTCAAGTCCGTAGGTCCAGATAGGCTCCAGTATTGTATTGTATATTAATAATTTGTTGTCAACTGTAAGTTCAGATTTTCTGTTGAGTAGTCGGTATAACTGTCCGAATCGTCGGTTGAGTTCTTGCCTTTTAAATATTGTATATGTGTTTCATGTTAATCTTTTGTCTAAAAGTAACCCAAGACACCAGACTGTATCTGAGGGAGGAATTGGTAATGAGTTGAAATAAACTGGTGGACAGGATTTTCGTGTAAGAGTGAATGTTACATGTTTACATTTGGCTTCGTTCACCTTTACACGCCAGTTATTACACCAGTGTTCGATAAGGAATAGGTGTCTCTGCAGGTTTAAGGATGCTGTTTCTGAATTGGAACTGGATAATAGGATGGCTGTGTCGTCTGCAAAAGTTGCCAGAAAGGTATCAGGATGTGTAGGAATATCAGCAGTGTAAAGGATGTAGAGGACGGGTCCCAAGACGCTGCCTTGAGGAACACCGGCCACAACGGGATACAAATTGGAAAATTCTACACCACAACGAACTCGGAAGGAACGGTTTGAGAGATAGGATCGTAGGATGAGGCATAGAGACTAAGGTAAATGGGTTTTCAGCTTGAAGAGTAATCCAGTGTGCCATACCCGGTCAAAAGCTTGCGCAATAGTAAGTTTCTTTTAAATACAAAAATACGCATTGCACCTTTTTAACCTATTCCAGTCAAAGTTTCTATATTTCGCATTTCCATAAGATGACATGAAATATAAAATACATACCAGTATGGCTCCAACTTTTCAGGATTTTTTTAAATATTTTATTTATATTTACAACTGTACATGTAATATATACAAAAAGTAAATGAGCTAATTTACACTTATGGGCGTGATAATGTCTTGTGAAGAAACTACCCACTTCAATGTCTATTTAATTAAAGTAGGTCTCGAGGCCATCGTCTTTTCAATCGCCTCGGAAGGCAGGAAAATATAGTTTTAAAATTAGTGCTATGTAATAACCTAAATAAGAATTGAAATGCCTAAATAAATCATGGTATTCTTTGTAGTGTTAATAACTGTAAAAAAAAAAATTAATTGATCATTATCGTGAAGTAAACTCATTTAAATGTTGAATTTTTGAAAAGAATAGAAATAAAAGTTCAACAAATAACGTTTGACAAGATTTTTAAGCTTTCCCAAAAAAAAAATAAATAATAATAATAAAATATTTTCATCATAATGTTGATTTCAAATTAAAAATGTACAGATTATTTTTCAAATTCTATAAAATTGTAAATAAAATAAATACATACTAAATATGTATATTGAATACATAAAAATTAAACAACTGAGACAGTTACAAGAAACAAATATAAAAAATATATTATTGTTTTTCTTTTAATGTTGTAATATCTTTGCCTCTTACCTTATAGTGGTTTTTCCATTACAACTGAACAGAGTTCCGAACCAGATGAAGCCTTTAAAAAAACAAAAAAAAACAATTACTATACGCATTTCATTTTTTTATATTACAATGGAATAAAAAACATTTATTGTAAGTAATTAAATGGTTATTATCATATAATTTGACAGCGACCATTATATCAGAGGAATTATATGTTATCCAGAAGATTTTATCATTTCAGAGAGGGTGCAGAGTTCAGACGTCTAATCCCGAAGAATTAAAGGATTTTCGCTTTAAGAGAGGGGAGATGAATGGGTAAAGGTGTATTGGAGGATTAGAATATTAAGAAGATTAAATCTACTATTTAATTTATCCATTAGACTTTAATTTGTAATATAATAAAACATATAGTATTGAGTGTTATTGGTTAACAAAAACTAAATATTTCACATATATATTTTTGTGTCGAAAGTTCTTATGGAAAACTTTATTTTCTTGTGATTTTAGTATCTCTAATTAAATAGATTCAATTTGATATGGTACTGATTCAGAGCAATTAGTAGGAAAATATATTAAGATATTTAACTTAAAATTACACAAACTTTAGCAATACTTTGAAAATTGAATAGGTCTACAACGTTGTAACTATCACAATTAAACTTAAATAGGTCTACATTGTTGTAACTATCACAATCAAACTTAAATAGGTCTACAACGTTGTAACTATCACAATCAAACTTAAATAGGTCTACAACGTTGTAACTATCACAATCAAACTTAAATAGGTCTACAACGTTGTAACTATCACAATCAAACATAAATAGGTCTACAACGTTGTAACTATCACAATCAAACTTAAATAGGTCTACAGCGTTGTAACTATCACAATCAAACTTAAATAGGTCTACAACGTTGTAACTATCACAATCAAACTTAAATCTCAGGTTTATTGTTATTTTTATTTGTTGTAACTTTGAATTCTTAAGAAACTTTATAATGATCTTACTAAGATCAATCAGAAATAAAACTATTATATTAAATTATATGTCCGTGTATTTTTTTGCAATTTTGGTGTCTTTTAAATATCATTATTATTATTATTTGTATCTACATGTGCGTTTGTAATCTCTGCTATTCGCTAATTGTTCTGCACAGTAAATTTTCTTTAATGATGGAGTTTTTTTGACCGTTGAGAAATTAGATAAGGAAGATGGTTGGGGGTGCGGTAATAAATTAGATACACACATTTAAAATAAGTGCTATTTTAATTATGTGCTAAATTAATTAGCTTTAATTAAATTTTCTTTAGTATACATGTATTTTTATTCATTTATTATATCTCATTTAAGCCATTTACTATATAAAAATACTTATATATCAATAATAAAAATATAAAATATATATTTAAAATATAAAAAAAATATTTCAAATATGAAAATATTTTAAATAATAAAAATATTTATAATGTGTATTATATAAAAATATTTTTGTTTTCTTATACTGTACTTATTAAATTGTTGGGCTCGATGTCGAGCGAATTCCGAGAAAGTTGGTATTTGATGATTCGACTGGTAGGCGTCCGAAAGGTAGGCCGAAGCGGAGATGGGAGGATTGCGTTAAGGCTGATTTCGGGAGCTTGGGCTTGAATGGTGAACATTGGACGAGTGTAGGCGGAATTTGGTGGTATCGACATCGAACCTTCGGGTTCGCTAGGCCTATTATTATTATTATTATTATACTGTACTTATTAATTTATTTGCTTCTACTTATAAAAATAATTGGGGATAGAGCGCTAGTCTACTGTGCTCCGGGTCCTGAGTTCGAATCCCGGTTGTGATGGAATATTATTTATTCTAATTATTTCGGCTGGGGGGCAGACCCTCCTGGGGCAGACCCACCCTCTATAAAGTGGGTACCCAAGAATGAGGAAAAAACCTGACAGCTGAGCGTGATCTCGGCCGAATCCCCTCATTGCACGGCCGTTGGCCTCAACACAAGGAAATAAGGAATAAGGAAACAATACGAATCTCTATATGTCCAGAGCCCAAGACTCTTCATGGATTGTAGTGGCACAGTATTTCTTTTTTTTTTTTTTTTTTTTTCTAAAAATAATCCTTATTAAAACTTAGTAGGCCAGACCCCATGGCTACGATCTATACTAAGGAAATAATTTTTTTTTATTATATTCTATAGTAATAACATAAAAAGAAAAAAAAACTCAGTTATTTTGAAAGATAGATCAAAATATGTAACTCAATTATTTAAAATATATTTACTTAACTTATTTAATTTAAAAATGGATGAGATTTATCGTTTTGAACTTTATATATAACAATGGTGATTGGCCATTTTCTATGAATATAAATACAAATATTGCATAAAATGGAAATTGAAAATTAATCCCACCAAATCTGAAGCAATTCTTTTCACTAAACGTCGCCCACAAATAAACCACCAAATCAAGATAAATTCAGCTCTCATCCCTTGGTCAAAATCCGTACAGTACCTAGGCAAAACATTAGACAAATCTCTTCCTTTCACAGATCATATCAATAGAAACATCGATAAAGCCAAAAAAATAATATTTAAAATGTTCCCATACTTCAACAAAAAATCCCATTTGAGCTCTCATAACAAATTAATAATATAAAAATCAGTTATTCGCCCGTTAATTACATACGTCTCGCCAGTCTGGAGCTCAACCTGCTTGACTAACTACCAAAAACTTGAAAGAATTCAAAATCTATCAATGCGGATAATCAACAATTACCCCCGCTACACTAAAATATCATCTATGCTCCAGGACTTGCAGCTTCCTACAATTAAACATTTTCTCCATACTCAAATAGCTTCTTACTTCAGTAAAACACCAGTCTCCAAAAATCCATTAATAAAGGAAATCGGTAACTATAATAAAACATCTTTAAAACGCTACACTCATAGAAGAACTAAATATGTGTTGCTTACTTAAGCTAGTTTGTTTTAATTTCTAATTTTTTATTATCAATTATGTTACCCATTTTTATTTGTAGGTTTTTGTATAATTTTTTCTACAACCATATATAACCACAATTTAATTTTACCACTAATTATAGATTAGTTAATTAGATTATAACTACCAAATGAACCAAAAATTTGCTGTTTGTATGGATGTTTCATCCGAAATCATTTATAAATATTTTGTCAATTTGTAAAAATGTAACTAAAGTTTATTTTATTATATGAATATAAATTGATAGTGTTGCTTTTTTTGTTTTTTTAAATTAATTTATCGCTCTACATCCTATAAGTAAATTGTTTAAACAGCAACATGCATTTTTATACCCTAATATAATTATTTGCTGTTATTAGTACAATAATAAAACATTGTGCTATGATTTGCACATTTTTTTATTCAGTCCCGTCTGGTTGTACTGACTAAACAAGATAGATCTTGTCCTATTTATACCCTAATGAATAGATTAGCATCGACAGTGAATATTTTCCAGAGAGGAGCGGAAAGAGGCTGGGGACCTGAGAAAAGTAGATCCCTTGGGCCCCGGGAGAACTAATGGTCCGACACGGGGCAACTGAAATCCCACACTTGCCGTTGAAAAAGTATTGCAATCTAAGTTTGGCTGGCTGAGGCCTATCTCTCCTCACATCTCTCATGCAACTCCCCTCTCTCTAACTAACCTCTTCTGCCATTTTTTTCATGTCGAATCTAGCCTAAGCTGTCAATAATAGAAATAGAATGCTTTATTCAGTTTTATAAACTTTCCAAAGTTCTTATTTCTTAAGGAATCACTAAAGATTAGATTAAAATTCTGTGGATATTATAGCTAAAAATAATTTTAGTTTATTATTTTCCCTAGTATTTATTTAATTTATAAATTTTGTTATTATATACCTTTCTTAATTTTAGTTTCATTTTATGTAATTTGACTTTTCTTTTGTTTATATTGTAAATATTGTATGAATGTTATCATGTAGCAATATTATTATTGTCCATTGCGCCAAACTGTAATATATCCGAATAAATAAATATATTATAAAAAAAAAGTTTATTATTTTCAATAATTAACCTTTGTAATCGACAGCAAAAAAAAAATATCTCCTCAAAATTTGAGAGCTTAAGGAGCTTCAATTTCAAGATACGTAGAGCCCAATTAACATAGAAACTAATTGAAAATTTGCCCATAAATACGCCAATAACTCAGTTATGTTTGAAAATTGTAAGAAACGATTGTAGAGAGTTTTAGCATCAAGTCATGGCGAATAACATAGAAAAAAAAGAAAAAATTAAATCTTGCCTATATTTACGTTTATAACTCATTTTATACGCTTGTAACTCAGTTGTTATTAAGGAATAATTAATAAATAAATAAATGTCAAATTTCCTAAAACCTAAAAAAACGCTGCAAATTATTACTCAATTATTTTTAAATAACCATATTAGGGTATAATTATTCGTAGCTCCTAATCTTTTCTATTTTTTTTTTATCTTTAATAATAAAAGAGTTTTGGTGTAATTACTTCCGTTATAATATGTCTTAAATACATACATCAACTTCGTTTTTTTTTTTTTCTATTTATCGCTATACTGAATCTAAAACACTAAACATATTCAACACAATAAAAATTAAAACATATATAATGCATTTGGGCAGCATTTTTTTCTTCTTTTTTTTACATAAAGCATTTTCTCTCTGGGATATACATAATTGCAGAGTTTAAAAGCCTCAAAAAGTTCTTATTTCGTTCACCCTCTTGGTCCTAAGTGCACTCTGTAAACACGCGAACCAAATTGAGACATTGATTTCCAGAAGTTGCGATGTTTCTTTTCTTTAAAAAAAATTTAAAGGAAGCAAAATATCTCTTATGGATTTATTATTAAACCAATTTATTTCATTATTTTCTTATTTGATTCTTGATTTTTTTTTTTAATTTTTACTGTATTAATAACATTATTTTTATGTTATAGAAGGTAATGTTAAAATATAATTTGGATCGAAAAATCTGAAGAAATTTATGTGTTCTCTTGTGCCAAAATGAAGACAGTACCTCACATCAAAAAATAACTAGAAGGATAGTTGCGTGCAGTCATTGTACGTACCCTTCTAAGACATCCTTAAACTTAGGCATATTATTTTAGTAAAATAACATTATAAAATTTAGAATAAAATACTAACTTTTAACGGTCTTTATACAACAGTTCATTATATGATTGGAGAAATAGGATTCTCCAATCATATCCTTTCCAAATCTCGCTATATTCTGTATACATGCCTCCACAGAAAATGCGATTCTTAAAACAATACTTTGAGAATCGGTAAACAGCATTATAGAAATGGTGGCGTTATTTGAAGTAGTAAAAATTTCCAATATTATTTAATTTTTAAATATAGATAATTAAAATGTATATATATATATATATATATATATATATATATACATATATATATATATATACATATATATACGTTTTCAAGGTAAAGGATTTTTATTAAAAATACAATATGAAAACAAGATAATTTTATTCGAAGTATTTACCTTCTTTTTCTACACATTTTTTCCCGACGTGACCCCCAACTTTTTTATCCCCGAACTGAAAAACTCTGAGCTTTGAAGTGAAACAAAATCCGAAAACATACATTTCACTTGATCATTATTTTCAAAAAGTTTTCCTTTGACGAAGTGGTCTAAATTCCTGAACAGGTAATTTATTGGAGACAAGTCGGGAGAATACAGTTGGTGCGGAAGAACTTTGTAGCCCAGTTCTTTCAATTTTTGCAGGGTATGTTTTGAAACATGGGTCTTGCTGCCGCTCAGAGCTTTTTTACTTTCCCAATACACTTTAAATGTCTAGAAACGGTAGATTCACTTGCATTTAGTTGTGCTGAGAGTCCTTTAACTGTTTGGTAGGGGTTTCCTTCTACTATATGTTTGAGTACATCGTTGTCTATTACGGATGGAGGTCTTCCTTGGGACAAGTTTTCCAAGTCGGTGTCCCCAGCTGAAAACTTAGCAAACCAACGGCGAATGGTCTGTTCAATAACACTCCTTTCCCCAAACTTGTACAAAAATATTACTCGAACATCGCGTGTTTCCATGTTCATATTTGGAGGTATACTAAAAAGTGGGTAATTGATTGGGAAGCTAATGTTTATAATACAAAGGTAGAGAATTAGTAACTGTTTACTTTAAATATGTAAACATTCGGAAGAAACCAACAGAGACCTGCAAAATCCTTTATGTATTTCAGAAACTCTAAAAACGGACATTTCATGTTAAACAACCCATATCATATACATCATATTATTGGTATGATGCAAATACAAAATATGTTGCAAGATGTTTTTATTATAATTAGGTTTCAAAGTGGCTGAGGTTATTGGAGTACCTAATAAACCATTCTTGTCATTGAATATAGAACCTGTTGAATCGTAATTGTTTCCTAATGACTGTTTATTGTTTCATCAACAGTAACAATTCAATTAAGCTGATCGATACACAGACTTAATTAATTGCAGTCTTTAGCATTAATGAAGTAAACAATTTCCAATCTTAGTCATTGTATGACTTCCTTATTTGCGAAACTTTCGAAACAAGTTGACACCTTAGTCAGTCTGTTTAAAATTGGCATTAAAATCAAAGCATTAATGGAATATTTCTAAACTATAAATTATAGGAACGCACTAGTATACTCTTCTCCGTTCTCCGGGTTCGAAACTGGCTACAGCAGGAAATTATTTATTCCGCAATTTCTGCAAAGAGGTAACATTGGGGTAGGAGAACCTCCTGAGGCATAACCAGTCTCTGAAAAGAGAGTACCGAAAATTGAGATTAAAACGTTCGACTCTTCATGGGTTGTACGTACAAGTTAGTATCTCGCTAATCCTATATATATATATATATATATATATATATATATATATATATATATATATATACATATAATTAATTCCTACCATGCAAATACATTAAAAAAAAAAGTAAACTCAATCATACTAAATCATATGACAATCCAATGGAAACAATTCTTTTATTTATTTTTCGTGGCGAGGAAAGACAAAGCGGAAATTCCCCGATTAAATATATTTTTTTCCATAAGTTTTATGGATGAGTGGACTGGATAGGGAATACGCTAGGGGATTAGGATGATGAATGAGGTTGTGATGGAATTTGGAAAATTTGGATGGAATCAGGTCTAAAATAAATGGAACATTAAGGTTGTGGTGCAAGGTATAGTTGGTGACATAATAAGGAGCATTTACTATTATTCTGAGGACTTTGGATTGAAAGGATAGAATGCGTTTGGTGTTAGAATGTTTAGCTGTCCCCCACAGTTCAAGTCCGTAGGTCCAGATAGGCTTCAGTTACTTTACAAAATTAAAAAAATAAAATAAATAAATAATCGTTTAAGGTTGTCTAATTGGCTTTAGTGGGTTTTGAAATATAGATATGATATATTCACGTATCCTAAGTTATTACTTACTTAAAGAAATAAATACTTAATTTATTTCATTAAGCGCTAAATAAAACCAAAAAAAAATTTAATATTTTTATATATTATTATTATTATTATTCGATGAGACCATTTGGAGATCACATTGGTAGACTAACTTGAAGCACATTTCAAATTCTTATTTGTTCTCCTCTCCCAAGAAGCTTTCATCTGTTCAGAAAACCGCTGTTTTCGTCCTTCCGTCCACTTAGTTCCCGTTCTTACCCACATGTGTTCGACTTGGAAACAACCCTATTTTTTATTATTAATTTTTATGTATATATGTATATAAATATATATATATATATATATATATATATATATATACACACACGTTTACACTGCACCCTTTATAAAACTATTACATAAATAGAGTATGTAGTTCATGGTAATAGACAGAACTATTGGAGACCGACAAATCATCCTGACAAATTACTGCCGTTCAACCAATGAGGGTTCTATTCTGCTCGTATGATCTAAGCGGACTTGATGCACCATATCATTACAAACATTTCTACGCTTATTTCTCATTGATTTATTTATAGATTTTCAATAATTCTAATTCAAATAAAATCAAAACTTTTTTGCAGAGCATAAATATTTATTGAAACCTACCATTATCATCATAAAGATGCAAGATTAAATTATATATATGTTTAAAGAAGAATAGTAATTTCCTTTGTTTTTAAAAAGTGTATACATAAATGCATATGTTAGTGTGTCTTTATGTGTATATATATATATATATATATATTATTTTTGTATATTATTTTTTGTTTTTATGTAAACATACATTTATTTTTCTGGTTTGTACATTTTTATTATAATTTTGGTTTTAAGTTATTTTCTTTGTTCACGTTATTAGTTTAATTGTTTTCTGTTTTTCAGTCATTTTACTCTAAGACTATAGTCTTAAGTCCACCTTATTATTTCCTGTTATGTTATTCTGAAGGGACTTGTCGCAGAATTAATAAAGAATTATTATTATTATCAAATTAACAATTATTTGACTCCTTAACAAATTTGTGAAGTAAAAAACTAATTTATCATTAAATATTACCTACCTAAAAAAATACATGTAAAAAAAAAACGGAAACAGAAGTAGAAAAAATCTGATCACCACAATCACAATACTTCTAAGCTCAACGGTTTAGAATTAAAAAAGATCATTGTGATACCTAAAACAAAATGTTTTTAGTGTTTGAAAAATACAGAAACTACTGACTCACGTTTGCGTTGTTTTTGTTTTTTAAACCCTTTTAGAAAGCCTTTAAAATATACTTTTTTCGTGAAAATGGGTTGATCCGATCAGGATAAAACACTGTTTTCCGTTGTTTTTTTTCATTCCCCCATACCTCATGTCCCATAGTGATTAAAGGGTTATAATTTTGCAAAAGGAGGTTTCTCAAATGTGTGAATCGATGGTATAAATTTTATAAATAAATAAATGTTTTATTTGACTAATATTAAAGTATTTTAAGAAAATAAACAAAATAATTATTACAATATAAGACAATATTATTTTTTTTAACAAAGAAAAGCATTCGTAGACAATATCTGAAAGCAGAGAGTAAAGTTGCCCAACTTTTCACTTTAGTAACTTCATATTTATTTTTATGGTGGATGGATTATTAATATTTATTAAATGCTTCATGATTTCTTATAAGGATCAGTCTAGTGGGTAGAGCGCTAGTCTACTGTGCTCCGGGTTGTGGGTTCGAATCCCGGCTGTGGCGGAATATTATTTATTCTGTTATTTCAGCCGGTGGGCGATCCTGGGCTTCAATCAAGGGGGTATCCGAAAATGGGGAAAAACCTGGCGGCTGAGCGTGATCTCGACCGAATCACCTGATTGCACGGCCGTTGGTCTAGAAACAGTACGAATCTCTACATGTAGTGAGCCCAAAACTCTTCATGGGTTGTAGTGGCACAGGTTTTTTTTTTTTTTTTTTTTAGATGAATGGGTAATACAAGCCCTTGTATTGATATCCTATTCAGACATGAAGCTTCTGGGTGTATGTACCTACTCACCTTAGATAAAATTGTTCTTTTGCACCTGAGATGGCATTGGCCGAAACGTTGTGCATCAATATTTAATAAAAGAAAAGTGAAGTGAAATATCAGCCACCAACTTTATTCAAAGACTTATTATTATTGAGATATCTATGATGGAAATTTCTAGCAAAGTCAACTATCTCGGCTAGGCAATATCTTTCTCGAATTGGGACGCCAAAGTGATTGAAATTGAAATAGGTTATGCATGGAAGAAGTATTGAAGCCTCAAATGTATTTTAAAATGTCGGCAAGAAATGAAATGTAAAACCATCGCCTTTAACACATCAATTATTCCAGTTCTAACCTTTGGGTGCCAGACATGGATGTTGACCAAGAATCTGGAGAGAAAGTAATAAAATGTAATAATAATAATAATAATAGGCTCACTGAACCCGAAGGTTCGATGCCGATACCACCAAATTCCGCCTACACATACTCATCCAATGTTCACCGTTCAAGCCCACGCCCCCGAGATCAGCCTTAACGCAATCCTCCCATCGACGCTTCGGCCTACCTTTCGGACGCCTACCAGTCGGATCAGCGAATACCAACTTTCTCGGAATCCGCTCCTCACCGAGCCCAACAACATTACTAGCACATTTGAGTCTCCGCGATGCTATCAACTCAATTATATTTACAGGATACAAGTTCCGCAATTCCGCGTTGTGCAACCTTCTAAACTCCCCAGTGGCCTCATCTCTCTTCGGACCAAATATTTTACGCAGTACCTTATTTTCGAAAATCTTAAGCCGTTGTAGTAATAAAATGTACAAGAAAAAAATAAAATGTACGAGGGCAGGACGTGTCATGAGAAAATCCAAAGAAAGGAGAACTGCAGAGTGGATCCCGCTGGACAAGAAGAACCGAAGAGGTCCACAACGCATGCGATGGGTCGATCAACTCACTAAAAACCTATTGTTCCTAATGGATAAGATACGCAAGGGACCGAACATTGTGGAAAAATAAGTGCTAGCAACTCCAGTTCTTAAGTTCGGCTAGTCTTCGTTGAAGACTGTAATCTCCCATTAGGGAAGGTCTATCTATATGTCAATACATGAAATGTAATTTTTTTTTTCTGTCAACTGATGGAAGATTATTTTTACTTTTGTATTATCATATAAATAAAGACTTAATAGGTGTAGATTCTTTAAGGTGAAGGTCAAAGTCTATGAATAACTTGATGTCAATAACTTGATAACTTGACAAAGTCTATGATGCTCAACATTTCGGCTATAATGCCATCTTCAGGTGCAAAAGAACAATTTTATATAAGGTGACTGGATAATACAAGCCCTTGTATTGACATCCTATTGAGAAATTAGGCTTCTGGGTGTAAGTGCCCACTCACCTTAGATAAAATTGTTCTTTTGCACCTGAAGATGGCATTATAGCCAAAACGTTGAGCACCATTATTTAATGAAGTTTCACTGTTCAACTGACCGATGAGTGGGTAAACAGGGCAATTGCCAACCTGTTGGTACATTTGACGCTGTTTTACACCAACACAACTTTAAATCTTCCGTTATTGTATTCTATCAACTTGTCTTACAATAAAAACGAACAATTCAGAGTTCATAACAATAATGATAGGATTGTTTCATAGATTTTTTCAGTGGAATTAATAATTATCCCAACCAATTTCTTTTACGTTTTTAGCCTCTTTTACACTTAATTTTAAGTTATCGTCATCAAGTAAGGCAAAATAATCCCTGTGAAATTAAACACCAAACTGAATTTCTTCTAAAACGAATAAAATATCTTAATTATCTTATATAGATTAAGATATTTCCTTACGCGATTTGCACGGTCTGTCGCGCAACTGAAAAAAAAACACCTTGTAGTCAGAAAATCACTCGTTATTCCTATATTAGATTACGGTCAATGGTATATTTATCAATTTAACCCCACTTTATGCTACTATGACGAGATGCTCTTTCCCAAGAAATGAAAAAAAATTATAGAGATGAACTTAGTTTCCGTCGATTAAGTATTTGTGAATTCTTCCAGAATCAATGATATAAATAATAAATTATTTAAATTATAGTATAGGTTAAACATTTGTTTCTAGTTAGTTAGTTTATTTATTTTACGTCCCTTTATGCTGCTGTGGCTAATCGGACGATGCAGTGGGAGTCCTAAATATTGCCTATCAAGGTTTAATTAGGATAGGGATCTTTAACGAGTAACTGACATCTCACAGGCTCGTGAACACCTTTTAAGTCCCCTCCTCCTCCCCCCCCCCCCCGAAGAACGGCATAACTAAGAATTTTTTACTCCCATTAAAAATTTATTTCCATTCCTAAGTCCACCTGCGGGTTTGAACCCGGGACCTTGGGCATAGGATACGATCAATGGTGAATTAATTTAGTTTTCAATAGTAATTATATACCTTCCCATAGATCCTTTTTCAATTTCTAAACTTTGCATGATAGGACGTGGAGGCTCTTGACTGCGCTATAAAACGAATAAAATATCTTAATTAATAGAGAACTAAAATTATTGGTTTGGCGCTACGACACGTTGATGCGTCCAGGCCTTCTCAACCAGTAACCTCCAGAACATTAATATTCAATAAAGTTAAATCCCAGCCTCCAACTTTATTCAATGACTTATTATTATTATTGAGATATCCTACCTTTTTTTTTTCCATCATAGCTACCCAGGCTACATTCCACGGTTAGACATTACCACGCATTGTCAGTCAGGACCTTCAAAATATCTGGCCAAATAGAGTAGAGTCATTAGACGATGGTAAGGGAGGTGTTAATGCCCCCGAGGCATCGGCCCCCGGCCCGGAGGAGAGGCTACAAATCAGCTGAATATTGTGGGCACCTGTCGGTGAGGCCAGCGTCATTTCTCACCCGCCTCCATCACTTCCATTAGCCTCCGTCCACCGCAGCCTCCCACAAAGGCTACATACATAAAACATTCAAAACAAATTTCCTCCCTTCGGACAAGTCAATCCTTTTTTAGACCTACCGATATTTTACTAAAAGAGGTTCCGGAATTTCATTAAATAAACAAACTCCTCGGTAAAATATTTATCATGACCCTGTTAGCAACGATCCTTTTCGCTTTCGAAGCCTGAGTGGCCCATTTATTTCAGAACACTATCCTTATCCACACGCAAGCGAATATTCTATTCAGGCTCAAATTGACTATATAATATAAGAGTTCTTAATTGATAAGTAGATTATAATAAATATTTTAATTTGTTAATCAGAAAGTCATCAGAACAACAAAGCAATGAATTCACGCATATGAAGAATTTCTGATTTGTCGCAAGTTTTATATATATATATATATATATATATATATAATATATATATATATAATATATATATATACATTAAATCTCCAAGGCTTAAACAGCTCAAACCGTTATACTGGCATGATAAGAGATTGGAGTATACAAAAAGGTATACTTATTTGGGAGTTCCCTTCACATCATCGGGAAAATTTAAACAAGCATGTGGACACTTTACTCAGAAGTCATCAGTGGCATCTGCAAAAGTCATAGACATACTGAAAAAAGGCAAAAGTGATTCTTGGGAAACAAAAATAACTTTATTTAACTCAATGGTCTCATCAACTTTGCTTTATGCTTCTGAAGTATGGAGTCCCAATTATCTTGAGGCAATCGAAACGGTCCAACTTAAATTTTTAAAGCACTTATTTGGATGGCCTAGGAATACCCCAAATTATATAGTCCCTCTCGAAACAGGAAGAGAACCATTAGCCATGAATGTGATAAAAAAGATGACAAATCTATGGCCCAAGCTCGAGTTCATGCCAGAAGAACGACTTCCAAAACTTTGCTTCAATAGAATGAAGTCATTAGACAAGGATAATCCCGACATAAACTTCAATTGGGTGTCCCAATTTAGAGCAATAGCCGAACTAAATGCCTTTGCAGAAGAGCTTTCTGTTCACCATACAAACGGACTTCTTCGATACAAAGACGACATACTGGAAAAAGCACATAACCATTATCTCTCAGCCGACATACAAAGGACCCTAAATTCGACTAACTATCCTTTATATAGATTAATATGCAATTACAATGCTCCCGACCCTGAAATGTACCTCACATTTAAAGTACATATAAAGAAATTGAGATGTGTCAGCCAATTAAGAGTTGCAAATCCAGAACATATTAGAATCTATGGGAAAAACTCAGATTTTTTGTTCAAGTCACAAGAAAGCTGTATATTATGCAATCGATTTATCTACAACAGCCTACATCACATTCTCCTTCACTGCCCGGCACACAATGAAAATAGACGACAATTTCTTCAAAACTTCATCTTAGAATCTTCTGACATCCAAAGTATCCATGCTATACTGAGTATCGATAGTGTAGATAAGTTACATAAAGTGTACTATTACATGATGGGAGTTCAAAAAGTGCTCAATTCTTTATCCTAGAACATTTTCTATTCAGTGTTTATTTTTATTTTATCTTCAAAGTGATATTTTGCTTATTTATTGTGTCTGTTATAGCACCAGTAACTGTTTATTCTTTAATATGTAATTTTTTTTTAAAGTCAAATTGTTTTAGTAAATTTTCACTATTATTTTATTTATTTTTAAATGATATGTATATAAAGCTCTAAAACCATAATATTGTAATTTATAGCCAAGCTAGGCTCTATTTGTATGGGGAAGCCCCAAAGACAAAATAAAATTTCTATTCTATTCTATTCTATATATATATATACATTACGAAAGAGTCGCATTTACTACTGCTTATGGCCTTATTCGGATTCCTAAACATCTTGTGGGAGCCCGTGGCTGTGTGGCTAGCGCGCTAGGCTCTCATACTACCGGCGGGGCTTTTATAAGGATGTCATATAATGGGGATTCACTCACAGTCCCTCCCCCCGGGTATGTGAGACCCGTCAGCCAAATGGTGGCCACTCACAAAATTAGGCATAGGGAGTGATGACCCTACACTACAAATTGCATCGTGAAACGCAGGTGTAATCTCCCTACACGATTACACCGCGAGGCCCTGAGCAAAAAAAAACCTTGTATTCAGAACATCACTCGTTATTCCTACATTAGATTACGGTCAATGGTTAATTTATCCATTTAACGTCAATTTAAGCTACTATGGCTAATCGGACGATGCTACAGTGGGAGTCCTAAACTTTGCCTATCCAGGTTTAAGTAGGATAGGGATCTTTAACGAGTAACTGACATCGCACAGGCTCGTGGACACCTTTTAACGTCCCCTCCGAAGAACGGCATAACTAAGGATTTTTTACTCTTATTAAAAAAGTATTCCCATCCCTAAGGCCACCTGCGGGTTTGAGCCCGGGACCTTGGGCATAGGATACGATCAATGGTTAAAGCCCGGCTGAAAGATGAATTAATATAGTTCTCAATAATAATTATATACCTTCCCATAGATTCTTTTTCAATTTCTAATCTTTGCGTGATAGGACATGGAGGCTCTTGACTGCGTGGTGGTGTTTCCTAAGATTCTCGATGATATTTTATAAGGTAGGGTCATCACTCCCTACGCCATACACCTTTTGTGAGGGGCTCCAGTTGGCTATAAGGTCTGACATACCAGCGGGCAGGTTTTGAGTGAATATATATATACATATATGATTTTATTGATTTCCTTGTATCATCATCATTGTACCATTATTTTTTGTGTATATTGTATGAATATCGTCTCATAGCACTATTACTACTGTTCATTTTGAAACAAATTGTAATATATCTCAATAAAAAAATATTATTATTTAAAAAAAAAAATTATCAATTTATATGTCTTGACCTGTATTTTTATAAATGTTTTTAATTCTGTTACGATTTATCATTTAGGTGTGCATTTTCACATTTATAAATAAAGAGAAAAGATTAAATGCTGTGAAAGAGATGACAGAAATGTACTGAGGATGACTTGTGAATGTTCGTATCAAACATATAAAAAAGAAAATTAATAAAAGGTAACTTAAGAAAATACAATGCATTTGAGCAGCACTGTTTTAAAAACAGTATTTTTCTATATTATAATTATTTATTATTTATATCGTCCGTAGGCCTGTGAGACCCTCCTTGGGCACACTCAAGCTCTATGAAGTTGGTACCTGAATATTAGGAAAAAATTCTAGCTACTAAGCGTTATCTCAAAAAAATCATATTTTTTGCACTGATATTTGCGCAGAAAAAGTACGGATACTCCTACTACGTACTAAATCTACAGGTTTTTATCCCTGTAATGCTACAGCAAAAGTTTCTTTTTTGACCATTACCTCATTTTATTTTATGTAGACAATGGCACTTTTCCAAATATCCATTTACCTTTTCGATTGTAGGAAAAAAAAAAAAACTATACCTTAAAACATTAGCTTAATGATCAAATTTCGAAGGTTTGCGATTTCTAGTTATCAAAATGTTCAAATCTTATTACAATGCAATGCATTGCACAACATCTGACATCGAATGTGGCATGTAAGAGAAGTAAATAATTTAGCCAGCCTAATAATTCAATCTGAATATAAAAGGAAAGTTTTCTTGACGGGCTGCGGAACGCACATTCCCTGAAAGTTCATAATTGAAATACACGCCTTCTAATTACGGTAAATTAAAATGAAGTTGTCTGTACCTGGGGATAATACGCTTGTAAAGTTTCCATAACTCGACTGGAAAATAACGGCTAACTGTTAGGTCTAAACAACTCAGTTGGAATAAAATGTTGTTCAAAATATGAAACGAACCGTGTGATTTTACTCCCAACTTGCAGAGGAAGTCATAGGAGAACAAACGCATTTTCCATTTAGAGGTAATCAGTATGCATGAGATATCAGACAGCATAACTAGAGCTTGGGGCCTCACTGTTCAACTGAGCGATGAGTGGGTAAACAGGGCAATTGCCAACCTATTGGTACATTTGACGCTGTTTTACACCAAAACAACTTTAAATCTTCCTTTATTGTATTCTATCAACTTGTATTATAACAAAAACGAACAATTCAGAGTTTATAATAATAATGATAGAATTGTTTCATAGATTTTTTTAGTGGAATTAATAATTATCCTAACCCATTTCTTAACGTTTTCAACATCTTTTACTTTTAATTTAACGAGGTATCGTCATTAAGTAAGGCAGAATAATACCTGTAAAATTAAACACCAAACTGAATTTCTTCTAAAACAAATAATATATCTTGATAAATAGAGAACTGATATTATTGGTCTGGCGCTACATCACGTAGATGCGTCTAGGCCTCCTTAACCAGCAACCTCCAGAAGCTTCTGTCCTGCGCTGCAGCCATCCAGTTGTGGACTCCTAAACTCCTCGCATTCGTAGCCACACAGTCAGTCAGTCAATCGATGTCGGGGGCAACTAACTTTCCAACCATGGACTCTATCCGTTAATAATCTTATATTAGTTTCAAGTTCCTCCATCTTGGGCCACATGTACAGCCCATCTTAGGCGATGTCGCTTGATAATGCTAACAACAGCAGGTTCTCCAAAGAGGTTGTAAACCTCTTCATTATTTTTTTTTCTTCACCAACTAACACCTTCCCAAGAATCCTTCTCAGGATCCTACGCTTAAACGAGGTCAGCTTCTGATACATCTCCATGGCCATGGTCCATGTCTCCGCTCCATATGTAAGGACTGGGAGAAACAAATTTTAATACAAAGCAATTTTTGTTATTCTGGTTATTAGCCTGCTTGACAGATGTTGCCTCAATCCAAGCTTTCTATTGATCTCTGATTCGATTCCATTGTTGCATGTGACCTGTGAGCCAAAATATGTAAATTCATAGACCCGTTCGAAGTGACTATATCCAAATTCCACCTATTCCCCAGAATGTCCTGGGTGCTGTTCAGCGATCATATATTTGGTATTATCATGGTTGACGACTTGATCGATTTTTCTTGCTTTTTCCACGAGAGAGAGAAATGCCTCTTCGAGTCTCTAATAATATCGATTTCATTGGCTTATGCTGTGAGCTGTAATTCCACAATATGTTACGTGGAAAAAAAAAAAGAAAAAAAAAATTATCAGTTGAGTTAAATAGAAATAAAGGTTACTTTTGATAGCTCGATGAGGCTTATTTGGAAAAAAATATATTAAACAAATAAATAAATGTATGTTAAATGTAAATAGGTAATTAAAATTTTCGTGTTATTTTTAAGCTTAGATTAAGTATTACTGAAGCAAATACTTATTATATAATCCGGTGAGGGATAAGGGGAGTCTAGGAGCGAGATGAAGAAGGCTGTGAGCTCCCGGAGAGGGTGTGTAAAAAAAAGGGACATTGGGGCATAGCAGCTATTACCGAGTGGTTTACATTAGAATGATATAATTAGTGTGAACAGGGACAAGTACAGACGGATGAACTCGGCCGGACAAGGAAGGAAGTCAAGGTTTGGTTCTCGAGGAGAAATTGGAAACTTAAAAACTGCCTTTCTCCTAATCCCAAACCTAACCCTCATCCCGAACCTAGGTGAATATCATTTTGTAAATAACTTTTGGTTTGTGTTTGGTGACTGATAAACGAAAGTAGTAGTTTCAGACAATAGAAAAAAAAAGTTAGTATAAGTTGTAAATATGTTTTGTTATTTTATAATTTATTTATTTTTCTTTCTTTTCTTTTTTTTTTATTAGAAATAAAATTATATTTTGTAGTTTTTGTATAACCAATTTAACCATGTATTCATTTTTAATTAAAAAATTGAGTCTTGAATATTTACTTATTAATATTAACCTTAAAAAGTTAATACTTTACAACCCTCGTCGAGTCTAATACTGTGTAAAGGTATTGTGATGTCATATGAGTCCATAGCTCATGGGATAGGTAGATGTATTCAGACTGAGAGGTGACGAATTCGTAACCACCTGTTAATAGTAACTTTTTTTTCTGTTTATAAATTTAATTTTAATTTTTTATTTATTTTCATTAAAAATATCAATTTAAAGGGTTTCGCTATTTACCTTATTTCTTTTTTTTTAACAAATACCGTGGCGCTCGAGATAAATTTATTGTGGAACCCGCCCGTCTTCACTGAGTATCTGGGGCATAGTTACGGTTAGGGAATTCTTTTTTTTAATTTAAATTAATTATTTTTGCAAATTATAACCGTAAAAAATATCTTCTTTCCTTCTTTAGAGTAACAGTAAGCATGATAGCGCATCGTTCTGGCGGACTCTCTTTGTAGACGAAAAACTCAAAGCAATCACTTTGCATTTGTGCCACGCATTCGAGGTCTGTCATTGTCCTGATCAGTCTCATCAGACCTGCAGGAATATTAAGCTGTAGCAGTGCTTCATAAAGACCCTTTCTATCCACATTATCGTATGCTTTGAAATCTATGAGCAACTGGTGAGTTTTATACGGAACTCTCGTCCCTTTTCTGATATAGTCTTTAGGCAAAATAGTTGGTATGTTGTAGATTTTCATTTTCGAAATCCACATTGGTAAGGGCATATAGCTTGGAAAATGTCGTTGAAACAGAATACTTGAAACGAGTTTTATAAGCGCAGGGTAGGAGGGCTATGCCCCGATAATTTCCACAGACTAAGGATATGAAGCATATTGAAGACTTTCTCCATTCCGATGATAACCATGATCAGGTCGTGCAGGATCTTTTTTAGAATTTCCCCAATGTACCTGAGCAACCCTGCTGTTGGATTATCTACCAGTTTAGTCTTGGAAACGTAAGCCCATAAATATTGAGGGGGGTAATTTTTTTTTTTTTTTTTTCGTTTGATTAAAATGGTTGATTATTGAAAATGATAATATAAACCAATATAAAAAGAAAAATTGTTAACTCAGAATTTTTTCGTTCTTCCCAATCGCTAATATTAGCTAATAGCCATTAGCTCAATTATTTTTTTATTTTTTTTTTCCGAGGTGATAACCACCAGGGTCATGTTCGCCTTTACACCGTTAGACACAGGTTACATGATTATAGGAGTAGAGTGAGAGTATAGTTTAGATCTGAGAGTAAAGATGGTGTGACTTTAGGAAGCGAATGATGTTAGTTATATGAGGAGAGGAATCAGAGAGAAGAAGCGACAGATCGGTGGGGAGGTTGAAAAGAATACGTGAAGCGGTATATTGTCGGCATTCTGTGAGGATGTGGAGTATTGAGAGAGGAACCTGACATGATCGACAGAGAGGAGGATGTCCACGGGCCATGAGATAACCGTGGGTCAACCTAGAGTGTCCTATACGAAGTCGCGCGAGCACAACCTCTTCGCGTCGAGACGACCGGCAGGAGGACACCCAAGGGCCAACACGGGGCCGAATAAGGCGAAGCTTGTTGTTCCAGAGGGCCGCCCACTCTCGCTTCCAGCAACCCAATATGCTCGATCGAATTGAAGTGACAAGGTCAGGCAGGCTCACACCTTGAAGTTCAAGACCCTCGGAAACCGCATGACGTGCCGCTAATCAGCCCGATCGTTCCCCAAGATCCCACAATGTCCTGGAACCCAGAAGAAAACAATGTTGATCCGGGAGGAAAAGGATGCAAGTGTGGTATGAATTCTTTGGATGAGGTAGTCAGAGGAATATATGTTACGGATAGAGGAGAGAGTGGAGAGGGAATCGGTGCATATGATTACTTGAGAGGAAGATTGCTGGCGAAAAAGGAGGGACTGGAGGATGGCAGTTACTTCGGCGGTATAGCTACTCGATATAGAAGGGAGGGCAAACGTGTTAACTTGGGCCTCACTCACAACTGCAGCTCCAGCGCCTAGTTCTCCCCGAGAGCCGTCTGTGTAATAAACATTAGCATTATGGTACCTTTGGATAAGCTCTAAAAATTCTTGCTGGTATACTTTTGGTGGAGTCGTGAGCTTTGGAAGTCGTGTGAGAGACAGTTGACAATGGATAGAAGGGACGGACCAGGGAGGTATAGGGGACGGCCCGATGGGGTATAGCTGCTCCAAACTCTGGCGGAAAGGCAGAATCGCGTCGTGGATCCGAGAGGGAAGAGTGGGCATCAGCGGCCGTTCCCGCAAAGAAAGAAGAAATTGAGGTTTTAGTGGGTGATGAGGGTTGGCGAGAACTTTAAGGAAGTATTTAACCTCCATTTGTTGTCGGCGATAATGGGATGGCAACTCCCCGAAATTTCGCTCAATTATTTTAAGGAATTTCTTTTAATGATAAATACTACTTACTTGTCAGTTTGTCAAAGTCAAAAACTCACTAAAAAAACTTTAGATTGAAAAAATAGGAATATTAATGAGCAATTTCAAATTGTTTAAATCAGTGACTTGAATAAGGACATAGTAGGGGAAGAGACAATATGAGTTAACTAAGCAATAAAACCTGGAAAGGATTTATTACCAGACTTGTGATAAACCGCTCAGCACTAAAAAGGGCTTGGGTCTATAAATCAGGACGCCCGCATATGTTACCAACTAATTTCCCTTTATTAATGACACAAATCCGAGGAGTCTAAGATCGCCCATAACTTACCCGGTCAATTCCAGCAGACGCTCTATATCCACTTGTCACTATGAATAACAATTATAATAATCTTCAATTAACCTTAATATTAATCCGTTCCCCTCAATAATTGTATTTTATATCAAAACACTATTAGGAAAATAATGGTTGGTGTATTGTACTGTATCTTTTTCTAAAAGTTACTATGTATAAAATACTTTGTGCATATAACTTGTTATAATTCAAGCTAGTCGATAAAATCATCACTAGTTAGAAAATGACAATTCGAAAAAAAAATGGAGGGAAAAACGTATACCTGTCATTCATTAGTTGCCAATTTTAATGGTAATTATAGTACTTCATATTCCAAATAAAATTATCTGGTTCTGAAGAGGAAAATACTTTTGACTTGTGGGTTTGAATACAACTCAATAAAAATCTAAATAAAAACGATAATAACTATTATAGGTGGAATAATCAGGAATCAGTCATTTTTTGAATTTTTTTAATTTTGCCAACGTTTTGGCTCAAGCTTGTGAGCCGTCACCAGTGCTACAAACATCAGAACAAAAGGGATACATATAAATATGATAATGCAATTTTTTTTTAATGTAGTGACAATGATAACATTTGAAATAAAACAGAAAATATACCAACATACTTAAATATTATAGATACAAATAATGATAATATGATAAACAATCTGATGATGATAAGCATAAAAAACAAAGATAAGCTGTAGTATTTATATTTAGAATGGAAAACCTTCAGGGTTTTTATACGAACCTATGGCCATACTACATATGTTTATGGTTTTCCTCAGTTTAGGCTTGGAAATGGCTCAGTAATGGTACGTTTATATATATATATATATATATATATATATAAAATTATATATATATATATAATAAATAAATATAAATTTTTTTTTTTTTACTTCTATATTAAGTTTTGTTTTTATGCATATCATCATCAGATTGTTTATCATATTATCATTATTTGTATCTATAATATTTAAGTATGTTGGTATATTTTCTGTTTTATTCAAATTTCATCATTGTCACAACATTAAAAAGAAAATGTTCATTATCATATTAATATGTATCTCTTTTGTTCTGATGTTTGTAGCCCTGATGATGGCTCACAAGCTTGAGCCGAAACGTTGGCAAAATTTAAAAAATTCAAAAAATAACTGATTCCTGATTATTCCACCTTTAATAGTTTCTACAGTCGACTATACATCCTCAATATAAATATTCACAATAATCTTGTTTGTTTGTTTATTTATTTTACGTCCCTTTATGCTGCTATGGCTAACCGAAAAATGCTACAGTGGGAGTCCTAAATTTTTCCTATCCAGGTTTAATTAGAATAGGGATCTTTAACGAGTACCTGACATCGCACAGGCTCGGGACCACCTTTTTACTTCCCCTCCGAAGGACGGCATAAATAAGGATTTTTTACTCCTATTAAAAAATCCTAGGGACACCTGCGCGTTTGAAACCGGGACCTTGGGCAAAGGAGGCTGTTATGCTAACCACCATGCTGCAAGTAGCCCCTATTTATTTGCACTATAATAACCTTATAGGAGGAGTTAGGCTGGAATAAAAGAAATCAACAAAACTAGGAAACAACAACAAAACAATGATTTAATAAATAAAACTAAAATAGAACTTTATAAACAATATTGTTTTCTATCCTTATTTTGAATCGGTTATTTTTTATTTTTTCTAAGCACTAACGATGTGCTAAATCTTAAAGCAAAAAATCGGAGCACAACAAAGTAAGTTTCCTCGTTTGTGTAAAAAATCTCTTATCACCCAACTCCAGCCAACTTCTCCTCAAACTCATCCTACAGTCAACAATTCAACCTTATAGTTATATAACATGTAGATGTTATTAGCAGGTTGAATAAATAACTAGTGGCTTACATTTTGGTCACTGCGAAATATTGGGTTGATGCAAAATTAATGCAAGTTTTTAGTAGGTATTGTAAATACGCCATATCTTTACTTTAACCATATATATTTAATCAAAATAATTTCCATCTGAATCAATGCACTTTTGCCAACGTTCAACAAGCTTTCTTATTCCACCAGAAAAAAAAATCCGAATCCCTGGACTCAATGAAATCACGAAAAGAATTTTCAATGTCGTCCTGGTTTTGAAAATTTTTCTCCCTCAAAAAGTTGTCCAGATGCCTGAAAAAGTGGAAGTCTGTAGGAGAGAGGTCAGGTGAATAAGGCGGATGTTGGAGAGCTTCGTAGCCCAACTCGTGCAGTCGTCGAAGCGTTGGTTGTGCAACGTGTGGTCTGGCGTTATCGTGGAGCAGGATCGGCCCCTTCCGATTCATCAATGCTGGGCAAAGACGTTGCAATTTTTGAGTTCCGAGTTCCGCCGCCATTTCTCGTGTGGTTTTGGTTGGGTCTTCTTCCACTTTTGACCTCAGCTGGTCGTTGTCCAGAGCAAGATGACGGCCCCGACCTTCCTTGTCTTCGAGGTCGAAATCTCCTCTGCGAAACTTCTGGAACCAACGCTGCACCGTGCACTCATTAATAGCCCCCTGACCCCACACTTCATTAATATTACGAGCCGTTTGCGCAGCGCTGCACCCTAATTTAAATTCGTAAAAATAAATTTGACGAAAATCGCACTTTGACATTTTCGATTCAAGACCTTTGAACACACTGAACAAAACGATTTTACTAAACAAATTCATGGTGAAAGAGAGGGTATTAGATAAGGTTTGTTTTGGTATAATAATGATCAATGTTAGGATTAGCTTTGTTTACACAATTGGAATTAAGATATTGCAATAGAGGAAACCTGAATTAATTTTGCATCATCCCAATACAAGTACGTTTGGGTATTTATAAAAGTATTTTCTGAGGTTACCGCATCTACACATCATATTTTGAAGGATTATATGGTTTCTTAAGAGTTCATATTCATTTAAATATATTTATTAATAATATCCTGGGTCATAATACGAAAAATACCTATATAATAAGTAATTTTTTAAAATAATCAACAAAAGTATGGATGCGGTGATTTAGACATTTCTAAAAAAAGCCCCAAAAAAAAAAAAATCTACATTTCATTCCTAAATAATTCAATTTATGAGAGATCTATACAAATTATTTAAACCATATTTTCTGTGTTTGAAATAATTAAATTTATAAACCGTCACATGAGTATTGATTGAATTATAAGCGCATATTAAAGATGAAATTGTTAAACTAACATTTTTAAATTAATTTACTTTTAACAAACTGGAATGAAAGTCAGGTTTATGAGGACAAGTCAGATAATTTACTTGAGAAATTTAATTACTGTTTTAAGAAACTTGTTTTCATAACTTTTTTAAGAAGTGGTCTTGTCAGGCAAAGACTTTTTGAATTTTTTTAAATTAAATTAAGCTGAAATAAATGCTGAATATTATAAGTTACTTATATTAAAAGCCAAGGCTCTTTAACCCATAGGTGGCGTATGGATCTGCGTTATAGCAATTGAGACTTTGATTTCCAAAAGGTACTATATCCATTCTAGGAAATTTTACAGGAGGCGCGAAAATCACTAATTATTATATTATTGAATTAGCTAATTTGATTCTTTTCAAATTAAAATCCAGAATTGTTTTTTTAGTATATTAATAACATCATATTAAAGATATGAATTGAGATGTTTTGGTATAATTTGGAACGAAATTAAATGTGTAATTATTTCATTTAGAAAATAATTATATTTCTAAATTGCGTTTATAAAGGGCTTGGGTGTATATTAGATAAAATCAAATAAGAGATTTAGATACATTTAAGTGATATGTAAAAAATCCATTTTTGTAAAAAATGTCCTTTAGTACCTTTTGGAAATCAACGTCTCAATTGTTGGTCGTAGTACTAAAGGAAGAGACGGTGGTTATCGAGGGTTAAGGTTCGAATTATATTTTTAATTGCTTTATATTGACATTTTGGATTGAAGTGCGCTCACACAACCCAATAATTTGAATTCCTTTAATATATTTTTTTTTTAATTACTGAAATTAAAGGTTTGGGACCCTACTACTAACAGCTTAAATTTTCGTAAAACAAAACTAAAAATCATTACTCAATGAGTGTCTAATATTGAAATTATTTAAACCTTTCAATATTTGATTTAATATATTTCGAACTCCATATCAGTCCAAGCTCAATTTATTATTTACCGAATAAAGGTTAAAACAATCAAAAAGCATAAATAAATATAGTTTTCTTTAAGCTTCCTTCATTTAGAATGAAGAGATGAAAACTAACATTTCCCTCGTCATTAAAATTATCTACTCCTGTTTCAAAACTCACAAATCAGTGAAGATTATCATTTATTATATTTCAGACCTTTTGATCAGTCTGTCAGTCAAAATTCAAATAAATGTGGCGGACTTAGCACCAATAATCCCTATTTTAAGGCAATCTTCAGTTTGTTGCAGATCCCTGTTATAAGGATTAAATCAATTTTATCAAATTACTTCCTCTCTAACTTGCGCATGCACAAACATAAGTATCTACAAACGTCCCGATTTAAATAATAATAATAATTGAAATTTTTAAAAATAGTTATAAATTAGTGAAAATGTGTTAAAGCATAAAATAAATATGTTTTATCAAATTTTATTAACTACTTTTGCTTGTACAGTCTTTATTTTTATCTAAAAAACATTTCCCGCTAATAATGTTAACTAGTACACTGTTTTTTAATAATGGTTGAACTTCCACGGCGACTCAATAAAATCCGACTAGAGATAAATAAGGATTCAATTATTTATACTTTCACTTACCTATATACGAAATATATAGTAAGGGAAAGTATTGCGATCGTGGAAATTATCGAATTACAGTTTTCAACGGAAATACACGTTTTAAGGTCCAAATGATCAGTTCCCGTAGAAATGTCTGTGTGTATGTTTGTCTGTGTCTGTGTTTCCATGTATAAGAAAAGTTCTATGAAACTGAAATTTCATATTTCAGACAACTCTACGCCCGAGATGTTACTAAAACTTTTCATCAAAATCAGCTTTTTAATAAATTTTTTAATAAAACATATGTTTTTATAGAAATTCAATTCAATTCAACTGTATTTGAAAATTCTATCGATTTTAAAAACGGAGGGAAGTGAAAGTCGTGTGTTAGCGCACTATATTTTTTATGTATTTAGTAAGCACTCGAGACCTTGTTTAAAGTCACTGCGAGAGTGCTGCCGATGGAAAGTTTCTTTTCATTTACTTTGTCATTAAGCATCATATTTACTTGTTTTATTATCTTTTCTTTTTTAATTTTTTTTGGAGTTTTCTTAATATAAACATTTAAAAAAGCACACGCTGCCTTCCATTCCTCACCCAATCACTTTATTTCATAAGGTTTTTATCAGTTTTTCATATTAGTCGACGTTTCGGGGTTGTTTCCCCATTTTCAAGACTTATTCCTTTTCCATTATATAATTACTATATCATATTTCACCCTTCATTCCATCTCATAGCACACTGCTACTTGTCTATATTGGTGTTCATTGTCCATCAATAAAATTGGGAAACAGCCCCGAAACGTCGTCTAATATAAAAAACTGATAAAAAGCTTATGAAATAAAGGGATTGGGTGAGGAATGGAAGGCAGTGTGTGCTTTTTTAAATGTTTGTTTTATTATGATATACAGTTGTAAATTACAATAAAAAAAAACTTTAAACTATTGCTTACTCCAGTGTTCATAATATCAATGGATATATGAGTATTTTCAGGAAGGTTTTATTTTAATGTAATGATACAACAATATACATTGAAATATTTATTAAGAATCATATAACTGTTGCTTTCATTTTGTAAATAGTCTAAAGGCAAGGAAAAATACTTAAAATAATAGCTTTTTTGAAATGATTTTTAGAAATTATCACACTTTTCTCTCCCTCCTTCACCAAAAAAACAAAAAAAAAAAAAAAACCCGATTAATTTAATGAAAAAACAGTGGTAAATAAAGTTTAAAGTAAAAAAAAACAAATATCACCTTTCATTGCTTTCTATTCTGTATTGACTTGAAGGTCTTCCTCCTTCAATCTGACCCTGGTAAATTATTTCTTGTGAAAATTCGAGGAGAGGCTAATGTAATAAATTTTTAAATGATCCAGTTGTACTATCTGTTTCCCTAGCTTATATATATATATTATATATATTATAATATATATATATATATATTATATATGTAAATTATAATCATAATTTAGTTGTAGATAGTGTTGCCATTTATCATAGTGACAAAGTGTGATCACATGTGTTTTTAAACATTGGGTAGGTTACATGTGATCTCTGACGGTTAGCATCTAGATAGAGTAGAAAGGGACTTTTTATTCAATTCTACTATTTTAGGTAAGTTGTTTATATTTTCATTCTGTTTGTATGTATCTACTTTTGTATATTGTTATTAATAATAAACTACTATTTTAGAATCGTCTAAAGTCTACTTTCTTTAAGAATTACAAATTGAATAAAAGTCTACTCAACTATGGCTTCAAGTAAGAAACTTCATGTCCATATTGTCAAGAGAGGAGAAGCAAAGTATGAGTTAACTGCTCTGTCTGTGGACAAGGTTGTATGGTACAGTTTACCAGAGCAGTTAAAGGATTTGGACTTGCACAAAGAACTATTAGCAAGCAAAACAATTGTGAGTATGAAAAATTCTATCACTAAATTAGGAGGTTATAGAAAAGTTGCTATTGCTTTTAAACCGGAATTGAAAAATAAATATTTAGATGAAGATGATAACTTCAGAATTAGTGATCACTATTTAGAAGAATATAATGTAGATGAAGCTAGTGCTATGGATATTCCATTAGGGGAAACAAAAACAGCCAACGAGGTTTTTTTGATCAAACGTATTAAGGAATTAGAGGACCGTATTTCAACTACTTATGCAGTAACTTTGAGTGAAATAGAACACAAATTTCTTTTAAGCAAGTTTAATGGAAAGCAAGAAGCTTTAAATTGGATAACCTCTTTTGAGAAGGAATGTATCAGATTTAAGATATTTGATGGTTCCACCAGGGTAGAAGCTTTAAAGTTGTTTATGGATGGTAATGCAAAAGAATGGTACGGTTCAAGTTTAATTAAATTACCAATAGCTGATTGGGAAGTTTGGAAAAATTCATTTTTATTAGTTTATGGCAGAAAGGGTTGGACGGCGATTCGCACAGCATTCAATTACAAGTATATGTTCGGTTCGCTGATCGATTATGTTCTCAAGAAAGAACGTTTGCTTTTGGAAGCTGACAAAGATATGCCCGAAATGTATAGATTATATCAAATAGTGTATAATTTACCCCTAGATGTTCAGGATAGGCTTAATAGGGATAATATAGAGACAGTAAATGATATTTTGAGAGAAATGAAAAATTTTAATGATTCTTACGTGATGAAGAAAATATTGGAAAAAAAACAAAATGTAGAGACGAAGAAGACTGACATGGTGAAAAGAAAAACGGAAAAAGTAAATGCTATGGAGAGAAGACCATGCACCATATGCGAGGAACTTGGTTTTAAAAATCGTTTTCATCCAACGTCTGTATGCAGAAATAAACCGTATCAAAATAAAAATGTAGTTAATATGACGGAACTGGATGACGGCTTGAAAACTGATCTTTCGGGAATTGAAATTCAAAATGAAGAGATTTCAAAAAACTAAATTGCCCGGAAAAGCTCACACCATGTACATTAATCAAGATTAACGTAGAAGTGGACAGAAATAAAGTAGTAACAGCTGTTTATGATAACGGTTCTACTTGTTCATTGGTTAATGAAAAGCTTGTTCGTTTATTGAAATCGAAATTGCTCTCTAATAGAAGTATTTTGAAAACTATCAGTGGTGTGAATTTTTGCAAAAGCCGGGCTAGCCTTCGTTTAAAAATAGGGGAAATAGAAGATACACTTAACCTATATGTTATTAAAAATAGTAACTTCAATTACGATTTATTACTCGGTTTAGATGCTATAAAGAAGTTTAAACTTATACAAGATGAAAATCTAAGAATTAAACAGAAAACAAAGGACAGCATAATCGAAGTGAAAAGCGCGAGAATTGACAAGGATTCTTCGAAAGTTGTAACCAGAGAAGATAAATCAATATTGAATGATGAATCATTCGGAAATGATAAGAATTCCTTAGAAGTAAATTTAGAATATTTGGATGAAAATAAAAAGCATGACATTATGAAGATGTTAAATGAATACGAAAGGTGTTTTGCCAATAATAAGTTTGACGTGGGTATAGTTGGAGATAGCGAAGCTCACATTAAATTGAAAGAGGACAGATATATTTCACGGAAACCATATAGATGTTCTTACCCTGATCAAGAGGAAATAGACTCACAAATTTCCAAATTATTAGAAAATGATTTGATTGAAGAATCGAGTTCACCTTTTGCATCACCTGTAACATTAGCATTCAAGAAAGAAGATGGGAAAAGAACGCGGCTATGTGTTGATTTTCGCGAACTAAACAAGTTAGTAGTGCCTGAACCACAACCATTTCCCAGAATCGATGATCTAGTAGTGAATGTCGGTGACTGCAGCTGGTTTACTGCTTTAGATATCAACTCGGCTTTTTGGTCTATACCTCTTCGAATGAAAGATCGGAAAAAGACAGCATTTATAACGCAAAAAGGCCATTGGCAATGGAAAGTCCTACCGTTTGGTTTTAAAAATTCACCAGCTATCTTTCAACGAATTTTGGCAGGTATTTTACGTAAACACAGTTTAAGTAGTTTTTGTGTAAATTACATTGATGACATTTTGATTTTTTCACAATCTTATGAAGAACATCTGAAACATTTGGGCTTAGTCTTTGAAGCAGTTAAGAAAGAAGGGCTTAAATTAAAGCTAGTGAAATGTGGTTTCGCTATGCGTTCAGTGAAATACTTAGGCCACGTAATAGAATATGGCAAGGTTCGTCCGATCAATGATAATTTGATTGCAATAAAAGAATTTCAACGTCCTACGACAAGAAAAATGGTTCGTCAACTTCTGGGGAAAATTAATTTTTATCGAAAATTCATCGATCATTGTACAGAGAGATTAGCCCCATTACATAATCTGTTGAAGAAAGACGAAAAATTTATATGGTCTGATAAATGTGAATCGTGTTTTCAAGAATTAAAGTTATATCTATGTACAGCACCAGTCTTAGCAATCTATGACCATGAAAAAGATATAGTTATCGAAGTTGATGCAAGCCGTACGGGTCTGGGTGCAGTTCTGAAGCAGCCACAAGCAGATGGTATCCTACATCCGGTTGGTTATTTTTCTAAGAAATTGACCCCTGGTCAAATGAAGAAAGAGATAATGTATTTGGAATGTCTAGCAATAAAAGAAGCAATTGTTTATTGGCAACATTATCTCATTGGTAAGGCTTTTACTGTGACATCGGATCATAAACCGCTTATAAATTTAAAATGTAAATCCCGAACAGAGTAGGCGTTGGGTGATTTGATGTTGTATCTGTCTCAGTACAACTTCAAAGTCATTTATAAAGAAGGCAAGGACAATATAGAAGCTGATGCGTTATCCAGAAACCCAGTTCTAGAAAGCTTTGAAGATGAAAATGACTGTTTGAAGGTGATTAACATGATTCAAATCGATGACATCATAAATGATCAAGAAACAATTAAAGATGAAATTGCAGCTTCGAAGAAGGTTTTTAAAGATGACAAAATTAGCTTTAAGATGCTAAACAATAGGAAACGAATATATGTGTCAATGGGATTAGGACTCAACTTGATTGACAAAATTCACAAATTTTACGGGCATATTGGCACCAGCCAAATAGCTGAAAAATTGAGACCCTTCTATTATTTTAAAGACATGGATAAACTTATAAATCAGTTTTGTAGAGCTTGTGAGATCTGTGCTAAAAATAAATCTAGATCGGGAAGACCAATCGGACTCCTTTCTCAGTTAGGTCCAGCAGAATATCCCTATCATATCATGTCCATCGACACAATAGGTGGTTTTGCTAGAAATAACTCAACAAAGAAATACCTTCACTTACTGGTAGACCATTTTTCTAGGTATGCCTGGATCCGTACTTCCAATGGGCAAAGTGTTACTGATTTCATCAAACTGATCAACCCAGTGGCAGAAGGAAACAAAATAAAAATGTTGCTAGTTGATCAGAACATACCTACAAAACAAGAGAATTGATATGCTCTATACAGCAGTAGACAACCCACAATCCAATGGACTGAATGAACGGTTAAATCAAGCATTGGTAAACAGAATCCGTTGTCGAATAAATGAGACTGATGATGAGGTGTCTTGGACCACTGTGGCTGAGTCTTGTGTCAAGGAGTACAACAACACACCTCACGGAACGACTAAATTTTCACCCGCTTATCTGTTATATGGAATGACATCCGAAATAGTTCCTGGAGAATTGAAACGTGAAACTGATTTGAGTGCAGATCGTCAGAAAGCATTTGAAAATTCAAGAATAAGTTTTGAAAGAAATAAGAAGCGGGTAGATCAAACGAGGAAGGAACATGAATTTCAGGAAGGAGATTTGGTGTACGTTTCGAATGGCAATAGATTGAATAGAGATAAGTTGGATGAAGTTAGGAAAGGACCTTTTATCATAAAACGTAGGGTTTCATCATCTATTTATGAAGTTGACTGCAATACGAGACATAGGGCAGCCAATTTCTTCCATAGCTCTAAGCTGGTACCATACTCTTTTCCTGCGGAAAAAGAGTCTTCGACCAACGGAGGTGTAAATTATAATCATAATTTAGTTGTAGATAGTGTTGCCATTTATCATAGTGACAAAGTGTGATCACATGTGTTTTTAAACATTGGGTAGGTTACATGTGATCTCTGACGGTTAGCATCTAGATAGAGTAGAAAGGGACTTTTTATTCAATTCTACTATTTTAGGTAAGTTGTTTATATTTTCATTCTGTTTGTATGTATCTACTTTTGTATATTGTTATTAATAATAAACTACTATTTTAGAATCGTCTAAAGTCTACTTTCTTTAAGAATTACATAAATTATATATATATATATATATATATATATATATATATATATATATATATATATATAAAGGAAATTATCCTCTCTTATAATTCTTAAATGTTTGTAAGTGTACGATACAGAATAAGGGGTAGTACTGAAGAAATTATGAGGAGATTTATTTAAAAAAATAATAAAAATCCTTTATGTGATATAGTGATTAATTACAACAGATTATACAACGTTAGTTAAATTGAGGATTTTTTTTTAAACATATATTTTAAATAATAATAGTAAAATCATTCGTATATAGAACTGACACATATAAGCACATTTTATTTTAATATTAGTAGAAGCGATATAGATATCGGTATTGAATCTTAGTGTTAAATCATTCAGGAAGAATTTTAAAAAAATTAGCATTATTTATAAAAACGAAATCGAAATCTGCCTCCCTCTAATTACTGGCGCCCGAACTAACCTTTCCTTTCTTCATCTCCTTTTCATCCCACTAAAGTTAGCAGTCAATAAGAACTTGAGGTGGACACGAGTATACAAAACATTAAGCACCTATAGCCGACAGTGGACAACAATGCAGCCAATAAGACGGGAGGAGCCCACTGGCTAAGCCCTAACGGTCGACAATTAGCCCCTACAATCCAAACTGTTATCACCTCGGGAACTGCTGCACTGATAGCCCGATCATCTGCCAGAGCTTATCTTCGTGATGGCCTGATAGTGGGCAAGATCTGTTACTTGTACAGTCATCACTCTTTGTAGAATCAACACCTTCGGTTATACATCTAACAAGGGTCTTCACATTAATAGACTCATTAAAAATATTAAATTTAGGTAATCATAATGCTCAAAATATATAAATAAATAAAAAGTCCTCTACCTCCTCCTCTCACTCTATACTCCATAATGTTAATCCTATAACATATATATATTGGGTTGTGTCACGTGAAATGTTCGTTTTCAAGGTAAAGGCGTTTTATTAAAAATACAATATGAAAACAAGATAATTTTTTTTACACATTTTTCCCAACGTGACACCAACTTTTTTATCCCCGAACTGAAAAACTCTGAGCTTTGAAGTGAAAAAAAATCTGAAAACGCACTTTTCACTTGATCATCATTTTCAAAAAGTTTTCCTTCGACGACGTTGTCTAAATTCCTGAACAGGTGGTAATCTGTTGGAGACAAGTCGGGAGAATATGGTGGGTGCGGAACAACTTCGTAGACCAGTTCTTTCAATTTTTGCACGGTAGGTTTTGAAACATGGGGTCTTGCTGGCGCTCAGTGAGTTCATGAGGTACGCATGTATCGAGCTTTTTTACTTTTCCGATACACTTTAAATGTCTGGAAACGGTAGATGCACTTGCATTTAGTTGTGCTGAGAGTCCTTTAACTGTTTGGTAGGGGTTTCCTTCTACTCTATGTTTGAGGACAAGTTTTCCAAGTCGGTTTCCCTAGCTGATAACTTAGCAAACCAATATATTAGATTTTGCATTAACTTGAAGAACATTTTCATTAGTTAGGATATGAAATTAATTTTTTGTAAAAAAAAAAAAAAAAAAAATTTAAAATTAGATAAATTAGGATTGCCATCGTAATTTTATATAAAAAAATAAAATACATATAATTTATCATTTTAAGTTTTTAATTTGTGTCAGTTCTATATACGACTGATTTTACTATTATTAATATTTAAAATATATGTTTAAAAAAAATATCCTCAATTTAACTAACGTTGTATAATCTGTTGTAATTAATCACTGTATCACATGAAGGATTTTTATTATTTATTAAATAAATCTCTTCATAATTTCTTCAGAACTACCCCTTATTCTGTATCGTACACAACAAAGCATTTTAGAATTATAAGAGAGGAAAATTGTATTTGATATTTTTAATGAAATCTAAAAGGAGTGAGAGAGAATTTAGACAATTTCCTTTATATATATATAAATGTTAGGAAAACAGATGGATCATTTCAAAATTTATTACATTAGCCTCTCCTCGAATTTTCACCACAACTAATTTACCAGGGTCAGATTCAGTCCTTGGAAACATATGCTTATAACAATGCTTATAAAATTGAATGCATTATAAAAAAATAACCTCCACTCAGATGATTTTTAGTTAATTAATACCCCAGTCACAAGTATATTCAATTGTTTCAGATTGGAATTAAAGGGCTTTAGTATTCCGTGTAGATTCCCTTTATCTAAGCAAATAGGTTATGTGAGAGGAGACTTAACAGAGATTTACGTCCCAAATCTAAAACTGATAAGGGATATGTTTTCCGGTCACTAGCGCGCACCGTCCCCTACGTGATTCGGATTAATTTCCTGGATTATCCTGTACTCACACCAGAATGTTATTTTCCTATCTAACTTTATTATTAATGGAACCAGTAACTTTTTTTTATTAATAATTATTTTCATTATACATCATATAACTTATATAACTTTTTTCCACAACATTCTTCCGCACTTTGCGAATGCTTAGTTCATGTTATAGGCCAGCATCTGAATTTGAGTATTATCATTTTCATTATCTACTTAAACTCTTTTCTTTCAGAATATTCGAATCACTAACTAAAATCTTCCAGGATTCAAAAAATGTTTTGTTCTGCGAAATTTTTATTATTTTTATGATAATTAGTAATCCTGTAAACAGTACTTAATAATGTTAGGTAAATTCGAAATACATTTTTTCTCTTCTTCAAAAATAATTGGTTACAAGCGTTTATATAGGCAAAATTTCTATTTTTTCCTTCTGTTTTTTATTTATTTTATTATTTTTTTTTTTTGTTTAGCTTTAGTGATTCTAAAACTCTATACACATTTTTCTCTATCTTAAAAAATAACTGAGTTATAGACGTATTTAACAGTAAAATTTCAAATATTTTTTCCATTTTTCTCTTTCATAACATTATTCGCGGGCTTTTTAGTTAAAAACACGTATAATTTTGTTCTCAATCTACAAAAATAACTAAGTTATTGAATTAAATAACTTTTAATCGGCTGCTGTTTTAAAAATAATGAGTTGATATTAATGTCTTATCCAAGTCGGTATCCCCAGCTGAAAACTTAGCAAACCAAGGACGAATGAAAAAAATGTTTTGTTCGGCAAAATGTTTACTTTTCTTTATGATAATTAGTAATCCTGTAAACAGTCCTTAATAATGTTAAGTAAAATCGAAATATATTTTTTCTCTTCTTCTAAAATAATACGTTACAAGCCTATATTGTTACGGGCTACGGGGTGTGAGAAATGAACTACTCCAGTTTACAAATTACAGATGTTTATTAAATACAGAAAACACAAATACAAAGGGATTACTAACCACTATATTAACAATAATAATGGAATTACTAGCTTAACTACTAAACAGTATACATATAAAATGAGGTATTCCTAACGATTAAACTACTTACGTAAATTTATACAATATGCTAGATTTATTCTAAAACTTACAACTATAAGTTATATATAAACTACAGTCTTCTAATTTCCCACCGACCGGTTATCACAATACTGACACACAGTTTCACTACACTGTCACACTGTCACGAACGGTTCACTGTCACTGTTCACTGATACATCCCAGATGCTTGTTGAGCCGGATTAAGACTGACTCACCCAGGCTCAGGGGACCGCTATTTGTACCACCGCCGAATCTTCTAGACCCGGGCGCAGGTAAGGCGGTGGGCCTTTCCAGGCACTTCGAGGACTGTCCAGGTCCAGAAGTCTCTAGCCTCATCTAGGCCCCTCCAGGCGTGGTCCACCCGTCATTGTCTTGACCGTAGCACTACCCCCTCCTTAGACGTGCTCTGCCCCAGAGCACAGATTGCAGAAGCTGAGCGATGCTGATCTTCCTCCGATGTAGGTGTTTTGTCATTCCAGGGGTTGAACGTGCATACCATTATGATGACTCCAGAGTTGGCGAACGTCTCTTCTACAATGTTCCTGACAATCCTCCACTCCAGGCCATCGTATCCACAACCCAACTTCGGGATGGCGAGCTTGGTGACACGCAGTTCCAGAAGCTTTCTCCGCAGGTCGCCAAGACTCCGGCGCAGTGTGTCGTATGTCGGCTTCTGCTCTGATGAACTCTTGGTAACCAAGTAAAACAGGTGCCGGCCTTCATGCTCTTGATGGAGAGTCTTCCCAACTCTTGGTCCCTGGCGTTCCAGCTCTTCAATTCCAGCGAACTTCTTCCTGAAGACCGTCGCAATCCCCCGGGAATCCCTCAGATGTTCGGCGACACAATGTGCTAGAGCATAGTCTACCGGTAACGAGAATATGTCTCTGTAAACTGTCTGCGTTACCCTACGGGAGTCTGGCGCCTTAGGATGGGGAGTTAGGTCCTTGTCGGTGAGGTTCCTCACTTGCTGTTCCTCTGTAGGGCCATGGTTTCCCTTGTATGGAGCCAATCGGTTGAAATGGACTACCTTGGGTTTTCCTTTGGGCTGCTTCCTGATCCTATAGATGACATCATTGATCCTCTTGATGACCTCATACGGTCCGTCCCAGGAGTTTTGAAGTTTCGGTGAGTAGCCTTGCCTTCTTCGAGGATCGTGTAGCCAGACCAAGTCTCCAGGGTGGAAGCCACCTTTCTCTGCCTTGATGTCGTAACGCTCCTTCATTCTGTCACTTGCTCCCTGGATGTTTGTGCGAACCTTCTCGTGAATAGTGTTCATTCGCTTCCGTAGGTTCGTGACGTAGTCTTCTCCGGCGACCTCCTCATCAGGCTTGAAACCGAATTTCAGATCGCAAGGCAAGCGTAGTTCTCTACCGAACACGACATTGGCGGGGGTCTGCCCTGTCGTTTCATTGACTGAACTACGATAGGCTAGCAGGAACAGATGAAGATATTGGTCCCAGTCTCGCTGATGGTCAGAAACTACCTTGGCCAAATATCGACCCATCGTCCTGTTCATGCGCTCTACCATGCCATCGGACTGAGGGTGAAGAGGCGTCGTTCTGGTCTTCCGTATTCCTCGGCTGGCTGTCCTGTGGCTGTCCGTAACGCCCAAGTGGTAGGTGATATCTTCTTAGCGTTAACTGCCTTCGGGTTCAGTATTGTCATGGTTGCGCCGGTATCCAGCAGAAAACTCCGCAGCTGCCCGTTCACCATTCCATCCACATAAAAACTATTTGTCTTGCTCCCTATTGTCGCGATTCTCACGGCGACCCTGGGGCCTTTGATGCTACGGGTTGACAGTTGCCCCTTCCCATCAACCCTCCTTAGTTTTCCTGTGGCTTTTTCCGGCTTCCTGGTAGGACACTTGCTTCTGGGGTGTCCAAGTTGACCGCAGCTCCAACAGCGTATCTCCTTTTTGCGGGTCCTGAGGGCTTCTAAAACCTTTGCTACTATGTCCTCGATGGTGGGGGCCGCGTTAGGCTCCGCTTCTGCCGCTCGAACTCGTGCATGTCCACGGACTGACTGCCTGACAGCCTCGAATTCCATGGCCTGCGACAATGCATCGCCCAAAGTTTTAGGGCGTGCGAGTTTCACTGCCTGTTGGGTTTCCGGGTCTCGAAGTCCATCCAGGAATTTGTCGACAGCCAAGCTCTCGTAGACGTCGTCGGTGACCGTTGGGTAGGCATTCCTCACTAGCCGGGCGATATCTGCTTCAAATTCCTGCAGCGTCTCGTTGGTCTTCTGGACCCTGTTCTTTAACTGGGAACGGTATAGTTGGTCCATGTGGCGATGGCCGAAACGCATCTCCAGTCTTTTCATCAGCTCACCGTAGTTGCACCGCTCCGACATGGGCATCCCCTGTAGCACTCCTAACGCGTCTCCACGCAAGGCTAGGCACAACGCTGATGCTTGCGTCTCCTTTGACCACCCGTGGATCGAAGCCGCTGTCTCGAAGAGAGTCATGTAGTCCTCCCATGGCGTCTTCCCGTCGAACAATGGGATGGTGTTGTGTGTTGGTGGCATCCCAGCATTGGCGGAGGGAATGGTGTTGTGAGGGCTTCTCTCAGAGGGTTGGTCGGTGTCAATTGTCGTTGGGTTGTTCATACGTTCTTCTAGAGCTTCTATTCTTACCCTAAGTTCATTTTCTACTGAATCGACTTTTTCTCCTAATCTAGATTCTACATCAGCTAACTTATTATCTACACTTTCCATTAACTTAGTTTCTAAATTGCCTAACTTAGCCTCCAATGTATTTTTAACAGTACCTAATTCATTACCTAACTTCTTTTCTACATTACCTAACTCATTTTTAACAGTACTTAACTCATTTTTAACAGTACTTAACTCATTACCTAACTCATTTTTAACAGTGCCTAATTCAGTTTTAAAAGTTGCAGACAACTTACTGAAATCATTTTCAAACGTAATCTCGTCTGGATTTTCCCCTGAATCAACAAAAAATTGGCGCAAGCGTTGTTGCAATACTGATTTCGTTCCGGAAGTATCCAGATCTCGTTCTTCTAACTCCCGTCTTAAGTCTGCAACTTTTAAATCATTCAGTCTAACACTCTGAGAAGTCATTTTCCACACAGTAGCCCAATAATTACAAAAACAAGAAAACCAAAATTATAACCATTTACAATGATCCCACTTCTGACACCAAATTGTTACGGGCTACGGGGTGTGAGAAATGAACTACTCCAGTTTACAAATTACAGATGTTTATTAAATACAGAAAACACAAATACAAAGGGATTACTAACCACTATATTAACAATAATAATGGAATTACTAGCTTAACTACTAAACAGTATACATATAAAATGAGGTATTCCTAACGATTAAACTACTTACGTAAATTTATACAATATGCTAGATTTATTCTAAAACTTACAACTATAAGTTGTATATAAACTACAGTCTTCTAATTTCCCACCGACCGGTTATCACAATACTGACACACAGTTTCACTACACTGTCACACTGTCACGAACGGTTCACTGTCACTGTTCACTGATACATCCCAGATGCTTGTTGAGCCGGATTAAGACTGACTCACCCAGGCTCAGGGGACCGCTATTTGTACCACCGCCGAATCTTCTAGACCCGGGCGCAGGTAAGGCGGTGGGCCTTTCCAGGCACTTCGAGGACTGTCCAGGTCCAGAAGTCTCTAGCCTCATCTAGGCCCCTCCAGGCGTGGTCCACCCGTCATTGTCTTGACCGTAGCAATATATAGGCAAAATTTCTGGTTTTTCCTTCTGCTTTTTATTTATTTTATTTTTTTTGATTTATTTTTTTTTTACCTATAGTGATCCTAAAACTCTATACATATTTTTCTCTATCTTAAAAAATAACTATGTATAGGCGTATTTAACAGTAAAATTTCAAATATTTTTTCCATTTTTCTCTTTCATAACATTATTCGCGGGCCTTTTGTTAAAAACACGTATAATTTTGTTCTCTATCTACAATAATAACCAAGATATTGAATTAAATAACTTTTAATCGGCTGCCATTTTAAAAATAATGATCTGATATTAATATCTAAGTGTTAGGATAATCCTTGCATGCCCTAGTATTTTTGTGGCGAATTAAAAAAAAAAAAAATTTGTCAGCAGTTGACTAGCAAATGTATTTTTTTTTTTTTTCGGGTTCTACGTATCTTGAAAGGTAAGCCCTCACATTTTTTTTTTTTTTTTGTTTTGGTCGATTAGAAAGGTTCATTATTGAAAATAATAAACCAAAATAAGCCGTGTTAAATAAAATAAAAATCATAATGCCATAAAAGTTAATAATCATCTATTGACATTTAAAATAATTTTATCAGTAACAAGGAAATCTTTTGGCCTTTAGATTGTATGCAAGACTTCGGCATTTCCTGTTATCGTGCCGATTTAACAGTACAAATAAATAAAGTAATGGCTTCAAGGTAGTTGAAAGCGCTATATTAAATTACCAGGAAATCGGAAATAAATTGTTATATTTAGTATCGAAAGAGGAGCTGTTATATTTAATTTTAACAGACTGATTTAAAAAAAAATGAATATGAACGTGTCTAGGTTTGGGTATCACCAGAAAGTTTAATTTAATGAAGTTCCTATTCTCTAAAATAAGAAGTTTTCATATGTAGGCTTCCCCTTGTTCCCAAACGAACAAACATTTTCTTTCTAACATTGTATAACAATGCAAAATTGAAGTTTCTGAACTTTCTTAATAATGTGACCCATCATCTGAAGACACCAAAAACCATACTTTTAGAGTTTTGTGTATTACTAAGCTATTTATAAGTTTGAGAAGAGTTTTTAGGCTAAGGCTTGATACTAAAGTAAAAGATACATAAAATAATACAGGACGGCTAAATGATGGCAAAGATAATACATTCCTTACCTATTCACTTTCACTATGTATATATATTTATATATTTGTTATATTTATATATAACACTTCCCAAAAATACCTAATGTCCTAAATTCGGGTTTTTGTCTCCATGATACCGAATTGTATTTATATGTCATGGTTTATATTAATATAGCAATATTGCGTAGTGATAAGGCCGATATTACGATCCTCAGACGCCAAGTTTTCCCCCATTTTCGGCTACCTACTTTATAGACGCTGGGTGTGCCTGGTGAGGGTATCCATATCCTAGATTCACCCAGCAGTTGAAATAACAAAATAAATTATTGGGACCTGAAGAAAAGTAGACTATTGTACAATCCACTAGACCACGCAACTCCCAAAGACGAGATATGACCAACATTTAATATGCGGGATAAAATTTGGAACAAGAAAAAGTAATGAATAAGCTCTGTTTTTTCGAAACTGTCACTCAATCATTTCCTTTCGTGCATAATAGAATGTTCTTGTTTCAAGTAATGTTAGGACATACTTGAATCTTGGTAAAGATTAGATAATTTCAAAAATATTAAAATCAGAAGCATCTTTCATTTAGACTTGAACGATTCAATAATTGAGACGTTGATTTCCAAAAGGTACTATATTCACTTTAGAAAAGTTTACAGGAAACGCAAAAATCGGTCATTTATTTATTATAAGACCAATTTACGTGATTATTTTTTTATTAAAATATAAACTTGATTTTTAAGTGTGTTGCCAACTCATTTTTCCAAATTATTGCACTTTTCCGACGATTTTAAACAATATAATATGGATATAGTACTTTTTGGAACGAAACATGGATATAGTACTTTTTGGAACGAAACATGGATATAGTACTTTTTGGAAAGAATTAAAAGGCATATAGTACCTTTTGGAAGAATATAACGCGAGATAAGTTAGTAACAGTCACTATTAACCTTCCTTATACAATATTACCGATAACTAACGTCTTTATATCGTTTATTATTAAGTTTTGTATATTTCTTTATTCTCCCTCTGAGGAATATCTTTCTTTTTTGGTTAATTACATTGATTATCTATTATTCATAAAGAAAGTGAATATTCAAAGGACAATTTATCTATTTATGGCACTATAATAAGAAAGTATGTAATTATGAAGTTTGTTTTGAACTTGTATTTACTATTTGTGTGAATTTAGAAAATTTATCTATATTATTAACGACGTGTAAACAATATTTAACCATAGATACTGATAAATTATAACTTTTGATCTTTTATTATACATAAAAAAATCGACTACTAAGTTAGAACAGGCACGGATTTTCTTCACATATTTAGCAAGTTCGTGGAATGCTAATTCCAACTATTTGCTGCATCAAATACTATTATTCTATTAAAATGTGAGATTCTGAAAAATATTAAACCAAATTTATATTGCTGCAAGAAGAAATACTATGAAAAAACATAATTTAATTGACGACCTAAAAGAACCAAAGCGACTCAACTAATTTGTTTAAAAAAGCTTACAAACTGATTATTAGGTTAAAACTATTGATCAAAATAATAGCGGTGATTCAAGACGTGCTAAATGAACCAATAAAAATGCATAAAATGATGGAAGCAATAAATTAATGGTGATATATCAGGGGATTAGGTGCTTCTGCCGTATAGTAAGAAATATAGTACCTTTTGGAAGGAAATTAAAGGAAAGGTTATATCTCTTTACAAAGGATATAGTACGTTTTGGAACGAAACATGGATGTAGTACCTTTTGGAATGAAATGAAATGTGGATTTAGTACCTTTTGGAATGAAATGCAATTTTTAAATACTTTTTTAAAGGATTTTAATGTTTTAGATAAAATTTGATGACGGATTTAGATAAAACTAAACCATTAGAATACAAATATGTGAAAATATCAACTTTGAAAAAAACGTCATTTAGTACCTTTTGAAAATCAACGTCTCAATTAACCAATCCTGCTGCGACAAAAGACTTTACCCTCAAGATTCGGAACAGGAACTAACTCAGGGCTAATGAAGCCAGTATATCGGAAAGTAATACGGGACCGTTATCGGTTAGACGTTCATGGAGTTTGGAGTGCGATAGTAAAGTTACTTTAAAAGAGGTGGGCCATATCGGAGCTGGAGATCTGTCCAAAGTTGTGCCAATTATCCTCCTTCCTTTAATTAATTAATACCGCCTATTTGCCTGCCGGGCACGTTCGCCTCCGGTTTTGCCCCGTGTTCCTTCTTCCCTGGCTGGCCGCCCGTTTAACATTTCCACGGGGAGGCAGCCACCGCAGAGCCTGAAGTTTATGGGGTGAGTATGCAAATAGAGTCCTAACAGGTCCATGTCTCCCGCAAATACAGCTTCGATCCTAAGGTGTGCCTCCATTGGGATTATTCCCCAATCTCGAAATATCCGTGGATGGTTTAATGCTTTCCCTACCGGCAAATATCGAATGATCCACACACCCTTTCACCTCCAAATATAGTCGGAAAATCTCTTTAACGGTTTACATATATGAGTGTGTGTATATATATATATATATATATATATATACATATATACATTGTTGAGTTGTTTTCGTTTTATTTCGTATTATTATTAAGACGTTTATTTTATTTTTTTAAATTTTAATATGTGTTTATCAAATTTGAGTAACATGCATTTAGGTTTTGGACATCCGATTTTTTATTTATGGCGCGATTTTTATATTTCTCTATGGTAATCATTTCTTTAAAATTTCGTTTGAAGCTGTTTTTTTCATAATGAATAATTTTCGGTGAGTGAAATTTGAATGAATGTCCCGTTTTTCTGAAATGAGTAGTGAGGGCAGTTTGGTCAGGTTTATTTGGGTCTATTTTAATTGAAGTGCAGCTATATTTGTGTTGGTATACTCTCTTTTTTAAATATTGTTCAGATGTTCCAAAATAAGACTTTCCGCATTTGTCTTCACAAGGTATTTCGTATACTACATTTGATTGAAGGTCTAATTTGTCGGATCTTTAGTTTTTGTAAATAATTTTGATAAAGTATTTATATTTTTGTACGTAATGGCAGAATCACCATTATTTCTGTTAATGTTAAGTGCTTTTGCAAGTTTTTCGGAAAGTGTGGGTATGTATGGGATAGTGTAATATATTTTGGTGCTGTTCTCATTGTGTTGTTGTTTTTGTGACGTTGGTATCTGTTTTAGTAGTTTACATATGAGTTTGTGTGGATAACCATTTTCTAAAAGGAGGTCAACTACTTTATTTTCCGCGATTTTTTTTTTTAGGTTAATTTTCTCGCTCGATCTATTAAATTTTTTGCTGTGTTGATTTTATACCTATTAGGACATTGACTTTTATAGTGGATGTATCTACCGGAGTGAATAGGCTTTTGCCACCACTTGGTTTCTATTTCCCTATCTATGTCGCATAGATAAAATTGTTTATTCATTGACTGAAACCTAAGAACAACACAAAATTATATATATATATATATATATATATATATGAATTAAACAAGTAGGGTTAGTAATAAAATTCATGTAAAGAAAATCAAAGGCAGAGAAAACATTTTCTTATTAGAAAACATCTTTATTTTCTAATTATTACATAAATTAGGTTCGGCGGTTCACCATCAAGTATTCATTGCGTTTTAATATTCTATTTTTTTTTTTTTTTTTTTCAAGTAGAAAAACTTTTGTGATAGTTTACAGCTCAAACTTTAGGCTCGGTAGTTTTTGGAAAACTATGAAAGGTTTAATAACTTACGAGTGAAACCAAATGCAGCGCATCCCTTAAATATAAGCGTTACGCACTAATTTAATTAGTCTTACTGATCTTGACTCAAAATGTATTTTTCTTTTCTAACGGAAACAGTTACAGATTAATACATATTGCAAAAAAAAACTATATATTAACGTTATTTTAATAAGCTTACCTAGTATAGAATAATAAATTTATCTTCTAATGTAGGCAACATGTAAGCAGCGTAACTCTTAAAGAAAATTTAAATTGTCTTAAAAAGATATATTTTTCGTTTTCAGTATTATTTTTATTAGAATATACTTCTATAATTCTTGTACAGAGTTAACTCTGGTTAAACAACAGATGTGCTGCTAATAACCTATAAGAACTGTTTGTTTGTTTATGCACAAAGGCGTAAAACCCCGAGATCATCAACGCCTATAAATTCGCTTAAATTAAAAAAAGGTGTGAGATTTCTATTTTGACTTAAATAAAATAATCATAAGGAATGTACTGATTATAATAACTTTTAAAAAATAAATAAATAAAAAATTCAGTTATAAGACCTATAGTTGCGACAGGAGCTGGTTTGATTTCAAAAAATTTTTAACCATTGCTATTGCTGTCTCGTCGTCTCTCAAAATAATGCTCAAGTATGAAGTCAGAAATATTCTATTAATACTTCCTATATAATGATTCTATACTCCTCAGAGATGTGCTTTATGGTAAGGGTGGAGCTGCAGTAGGTGCATTTTGGCGGTGGCTGTTTTATTATGAGGTATGAATGGGTTAGTGCAGTGTGACCAATTCTTATACGAGCCAAGGCCACCTCCTCCCTACGGTTACTAAGGCAGGATGTCGACCACGGCTTTACTGTTCTCTTGATCTGTTTAAGTTTGCTGGGGGGGAGGGAGGGGGCTTTCGTCCCACATGACCTGCCAATTATCCCATACTTCTAATTTTAGGGGTCGACTTAATTCCGATGGAGTGAGGACGGCGATACCTCGACCTAGGAGCGTTAGCACTTCATTCGACCTCTAAGAACTATTACTTTCCCTGAAAACATATTTTATAAATAGGTCGGTCAAACTAAAAATAATATTACCATAACATAATCGTTATATAAGCATGAAAAACTGTCATTTACTATCTTATTTTAATGACTGAGTACATAAATTTAATGTTTTAAATATTCGCTTAGACTGTAAAACATGGGACATTATTATATTACTATATTTTAATTGTTGTTAGATTCAGAAAAAACAACAGTTTACAATAAAATTATTGACTATAATATATCTATAGTATATTGAGCAATGTCAAGTATGCATAAGTCTTTCAATATCGACAATTTTGAATTTTTATATTAAACATATACTTAACTGTATAAAAAAATAAAATCAACATAGAAATTAACTAAACGTAAAACTCTAAATTTTCGACTGAGACTATTTTATTCGATACTTCATAGACATTCTAAATTACCAATCAGACAAAAACTTAACGTATACACTTATTTATTAAAACCAATATGGACTTACGCTTGCCAAATATACGGACCTGCTAAAAAGACACACATACGAAAAATACAAACATTTCAATCGCCATTTTTAAGACTGGCAACGAACTCACCACCATATGTTTCAAACGATACCCTTCATACTGACTTACGTATTCCTACTACAACAAACCACATTCGACTTACAAACGATTTCACGACAAACTAAATGGACACATAAACAAACTTGTGCAAAACATGGCTACAACCGACATACCATCCATAACTCGGCGTAGGCTGAAAAGGAGTTGGATGAGGGACCTCCTGACCTGAAAATATAGTTCTGCTTAATGTCAGGAGGATGCACCACTGGGTGCTGTCTCCCTCATGCCTGCCCACGCCATGTTTACTTAGATTTTAGCACATTTGCTTATTGTAATTTTTTTTACAGGTGTAAATAAAATATTAAGTGAAAAAAAAAACATAGAAATTACTCAAGTTATTAATCTTATCTTTGGGGAATATACTGAAAACAGTTGATGTCAAGCAAAGGGTTTTCGAAAAAAATATTATATTAATTACAGTTAGTGAATTTCAGAAATTCCTACCATAGCTACCATATTCTATAGAAGCAATACCAATGAAAAAACAATATCTTATTATAATCAACTTATAAGTAAGCAAAGGCTTCTTGTCTTATCAAATTTTTGTTTTTCTTCTAATCTGCCATTATAAGTGAAAAAAAAATCTGATCATTTGAATTCATCTATTAAAATGATTAAACTGTTAAATATTCGTTTAAATTAATTTAATCCAATGCACATTGGTCTAGCCAGCAGCTAACAAAAAAAAAAAATATGTCCGAGAAATATGAATTGAATGGCATCATAGTGATTTCCCTTGTGGGAATTCCCCTAGGTTTTGATATATTGAATGATGAGGGGACAGAGTTTATAAGAAAGAGAGAGAAGAAGGGGAAGAAAGAAAAAAAAAAAAAAAAACCTACAATAAGTCCCTCATCCATTTGAGTTCCCACTGATGGTTTTGAAGCATTTTCGCCGTAAACATTTCTTCTATTAGCAGATTGATATGTTCCGCCGTTTTGTAAGTAAGGTTTATAGACAAAATTTTCACTAGAGTAATAATCTGCAATGGGTTTAAGATTCTTTTTTCTAAAATTTAAACTTCTATGCAGGTAATGGCTTAGCCAAGTTTATGTAAATGTTTTGGGATCAAAACCAATATTTATAGCTCGCAGTTTTCGGACAAACAGGTTACTGGACAAACGCTCAAACCTATCTCTTAATTGCAAAAAGTTCATCTACATGACTATTATAAGGCCAACTGGACCCACGGAATCGAGCTTTGTGACTCTACTAAACCATCTAATTCCTTTCGTATCCAATGCTTACAATCCAAAATCCTTCGTAAAATCCTCATTTCTTCTACTTTTTTTATAATGTCTAGTCATATTGTGGGATCAGATACAAAGCATATAGATAAGGTGTGACATGAAGGATTGCTTTCCAAGCTCAAAATTTTGCTTACTCCGTCTTATTATTTAATATTACTCTCTTACTTGACAGACCGACACTTTACTGTATAAGTAGGGGACGCATTTTCTGGTATGAAACTTGTTCAAGCGGAAGACCCATAAGGCTATGTACTGCGACCGTTACTATTTAATATCTACACGTCAGACTTATCAGAGAATGATCACACCTTTTTGCAGACGACACAATTCTTTTGACACCCCACCAAAACCCAGTTCTGGCATCTTTCATGTTGCAAGACCACCTTGACGATTAATCCAGTTTTGCTAGAAGGTAGAAAGTGAAAATGAATCATTCTAAGAGTTTATTTATGGTTTTCACGCTCAAGCACGGTGAATTTCCACCAGTCTATTTTGAGCATAAACCTATTCCAACTTGAGAAGAAGTAAGATATATGGAACTGTACTTAGACAAAAGACTGACATGGGTGGGTTCTCACATAAGACTTAAGAGAAGACAGCTGAGCAGACGATTTTAACCATAATCGTTCCTACATGAAAAACGAAAAAATTATCCTTGAACACCAAAATTACTCCTTACAAAGTACTGTTCAAACCCTTACGGACGTACGGGATAGAGCTAAGGGGATCTGTCAAAACCTCCAACATACAAATAATTCAGTCTCTTCAATCGAAAATATTACGAAAAATCGTCGATGCACTGTTTTATGTAACCAACGAATTACGGGTGGCGGGGTGGCTGAGTGGATTAGCGCGCGTTTCTTCGAACCACAGAGAGTTTGCACCTCGGTACCGGGGGGGACTCTTCATCTCGGCATTTAAACCCTCTATAGCCTTCAAAGGCGAAGTTGAGGCGAATAAAAAATAATAATAAAAAAAAGACCCAACGAATTACTTCACAAGGACATGGATATACTTACTGTTTCAGACACAGCCACTGATTATTATAAAAACGTTACTTACAACATGAACCCATCGGCAAAAACACCGGGCCCTGGAACAACCCACCCCTTTTGACGACATTTGAGGCAGTGACCTAGAGATGCCTTGAATTAACCTACTTTTCAGAAGTAAACATTTTTGCTTATTGCATTAAAAAAAAAGTTGTAAATAAATCATATTTTTCTGTAAAAAAAAAAAAAAATTGATCCAACCTAACTCTTCGTGTTTACAAACTGTAAAATAAACTTGCCTTATTGTCTTCATAATCAGTACCATTCGACAGATTGAGTGCTTCCTCTCGTTGGACGGGAAATATCACTCACCTGGTCGGGTGGATCGATAGGCTTTCAACACGATACTTTAAGTCGACTTTTGTAAAGAGGTGATTTGTACAGAAAAAACGGAGCGTAATTTATGGGCGAGGAGAGGTGGGGAGGGGCCCCTTTGCCGACCGCAGATTAATTGCGGGCCCTGGAAAACGTTGAGTAATTTCCTCCAGGCCAGAGCTCTGCTAATTCCAGTTCGGTTAAAGAAGTTTCGGCTGTTTTCAATTCCCTCAGTCTATTTCCCTGGCCGTCTTTACTTTATAGCCTCCTCATGAGTTATATCGGTGTCGTCTTCCGGCGTATGTGGTTCTTATAACTCTCTTAGCTCATAACATTTTTCTTTATACTTAAGTTTTTCATTAGGAAGAAAGAAGCAGTGGTGAAGCTTACATATAGGCGTTGAAAGAAAAAAATTAATAGAATAAAACTACTTATTCCAACAAATCAATAATGATTTGTTTTATAAAACAGAACAGCACATAAATCGCGAGTCAGCCAAAAAGGTCAGATGCCCAAAATACCGGAGTGGCTAGTTGAATATTTAGTAATAATAAAAAGGCATTTCAACTGAAATGTCGATTAAGATCATCAATCAAAATTCAGAGTAACAGTAGAGATCCTGATTTATAGTTGACTGCTTACCATTTAGTTGACCCTCTCGGAAAACTGGAACATTAAACTTTTGACCTCATCGACACAAGTGATTGTGTTTACTCCAAAATATTTATATTTATGACAAAATAATTAGATATATGTATCCGGAAATAGATTTATTTGGTAAATATATTTTCAATATTTTATAAAATATTTATTTCTGATTAACTGTTTATTACATATATATTATATAAAGGAGAGCCCGTGACTGAGTGGCTAGCGCGCTAGTCTTTCACGCTAAAGGTTGTGAGTTCGAATCCCAATAGCTTTTTCAAGCATTCAATAAATGGGGATTCACTCACAGCCTCCCGGGTATGTGAGGCATGTCAGCCTAATGGTGGTAACTCACAAAATTAGATGTAGGGAGTGATGACACTACCCTATAAAATACATCGAGAAACGTGAGTGTAATCTCCCAGGAGGTTATACCGCGAGGTCAAGGGCCTTCACGGCCTGTCGCGCCACTGGAAGAAGATATATATATATATATATATATATATATATATATATATATATATATATATATATATATATATATATACATATTTATTTATTCATTGTAAATTACAAATATATTATAAAACATCAAGTAAACGTGAGTATAACTATAAAAAGGCATCGTACAGATGTAGAGAAAGTATATTTGACAGCACTCCAAATATATATTATTTAATTAATTTTTTTTTTAATTTATCTATTAATATTTACAACTTTATTGGTTAATACATTTAGTAAATTAGCTGTTAGATAAAACACACGAAAATGACATGAAGAGAAAACGCCCGTTGGCAGCACTCCAATAGGTGATCTAAACTAGAATGTCTCCAGACCATCTTCTTTTCAGACGCCTCGGAGGATAGTCAGAAATGGAGGAGGAAGCTAGGATTGAAACTAGTGGGTCAGAGTGGGAGTGGAGTTTGTCATGGAAGGATTGATACTTGGTTCGGGCCAAATCAGCTACATGAGGAATATTAAGGTCTTTATGGATGAGCTTATTCGTGATAAAGTAAGGAGCGTTAAGGAATAAATATTAATACAATAATTAATAAATAATCATCCTGGAGTGATTATTTAATGACATAATCTTAAAAAGTGATACACCATAAACAATAATTAACCATATATGAATTAATTAACCAGTTAGTTTTTGTTTTTTTTATATATCGGGAAGTGGCGAAGAAACAGATAGGGCGTAAGAACTATAAATGACATTCTCCAGGAGTTCCAGGTTCGGGCTCCTGTGGTAGAATAGTTATTAACCTGAGGCAGACCCACTCCCTACAAATTTGGTACTCGACTTCTGGAGGAACCACCTGACGGTTTAGCGTAATATCGGCCTAATCACCTCCTTGCACAGCCGTCGGCCTATATACAGTACGAATCCCTACATGTGCAAGCTCAAGATCCCATATAGGATCTTATTTAAAAGCAAGTGGCCAAGAAATCTAACCACCAACCCATCTATAAAAGATATTATATTAAGGAACGGGTATTATATCATTTACATATCCAATCAATAGATAAAATATTAAATTTTCAATGGATTCCAAGTCACGTAGGATTATCTGGCAATGAGCCTGCTGACAGAGCTGCTGGGACAACTCAACCATTGAAAGAGAACGCTAAGGTACCCGTGATGGATCTCCTAAGACACCTAAGGAAAGAAGAAACAAGAGAATGGCAAGATAGGTATGACTGGGAGTCACAATCAAAAGCGAGAGACTTCTATAAGGTACAGTCCACTATGAGCTTTGTTCCATGGTTTGCTAGGCATCAGCAACTTACAAGAACGAGTATCGTACGAATCGTAAGACTGAGGACTAACCAAGTTTGTACTTACAAGCATCTTGCTCTTATGAAAATAAAAAAAGATGGAAAATGTAAATTCTGCGGACAGCCAGAAGACCCACAACACTTAGTTTTCAGGTGCACAAAATACAAGAGAGAACGCGACATTGCACAAGAGGAAGAGGCTGAATTTTTAAACAACTTGGACAAAGTGAATATCAAAAAGATAGAAATGTTCTTTAAAAAAAATACAAATTGTAAACTTTAATTTTAATCAATGCTTCCAATAACTCTGTACTTGTACATACATCTCTTTTAAATTGTTCACTGACCAAATAGGATTTGTTATCAAGTCTTGAGGGTCATTTGTAATACAAATAAATAAATAAAATATTAAATATAATGGACCGAGATGGTTTGCACGTAGTATTTGGCTTTTAATGGATCTGACTGTCCATCCTATTAACAATAGAGCGCTCTGTTTGTTTTAGTGATCGATGGTATCTTATAAAAGGAGAAAATGCTATAAGCACGCTATCCTAGCATATTTTCTTATTAATTCCCTTCAGCTTAAAAGGGATAGTTTAAATATCAAATAATAATTAACCATTTTAACAGTTAAATGAAAAAGTAATAAGTACTCTAGACATGTAAATTTATCAATAAATGTTAAATAAAAAAAAACATATATCTTATTGGATTTACATTAAAATAAATAAGATAAATGTTGGTTTGGAAAAAGGTTAAAATAATTTCAGAGTAAATATATATATATATATTATTAATACCTATCGTATTTGTGAACCATTCGAATAATTACAATATTAATACTATAGATAAAATAATGCTGAAAATGATCAGTTTATAAATCAATGAAATTAAAGATCGAAATCTTGATAGATAGTTTTACCCGCCCCGACTGTTAGCAGTGGTTAGTTGAATAGTGGTAATTAGTGATTAGTTAGGAATGGTTAGCCTGGTTAGGAGTGGTTAAGCGTGGTTTTGACTAGTTAGCAGTCAGTAGGAGTAGCTAGAAACGTTTACTTGCTTAGTTTATAACAGAAAATTACTGAGTCAAGTGACAACCGATATACTGTTATTACTTTCTGGTATTTTCGTTACTGACCCGCTTTTTAGTTTATAGCTACAGTATTTTTCCCTTTAAGATGATCAGTCGATTTGAAATACATTTAGCAAAAATAAAATTCATTGATAGAACCTTTTTTCTTCTTTTTTTTTTTTTTTTTTTTTTACTTACCCTTTAATGGAATATGTAGTAAGAAAAATCGTACGATAATCAAATTTCATATTCAAGTCAAGTATACGCCCTACGTGTTTCAGGAAGTGTTACTTTATATCATACATTTTGTACTTTTTTAAGATTTTCTTGAAAACGGCTTTAACGATTTCGATTAGACTCGCTATATAGATGTGAATATCATGTAGGTTTCATTCTGATTGAAATAGTCTGGTAATTCTTAAATTCCGATATTTTAAATGTTCTTCCTCTAAAGTACTTTTAATTTTGTAGTTTTTATGAAATTGGCATAAAACTACATAGCATTTCTAATAAGTAAATATATAAGGTGAACGAATTCGATATCCAACTAAAGGAGAAAACTACAAAAATATTTTTCGATTAAACTTCCTATATCTATGTGAAATTTAATGTGATTTATTATCATGTAGGTTTCGTTCTGATTGAAATAGTCTGGCGATGCTTAAACGCTGAATTTTAAATTTTTTTTATAATAATAATAGGCTTAGCGAACCCGAAGGTTCGATGCCGATACCACCAAATTCCCCCTACACAGACTCGTCCAATGTTCATCGTTCAAGCCCAAGCCCCCGAGATCAACCTTAACGCAATACTCCCATCGACGCTTCGGCCTGCCTTTCGGACGCCTACCAGTCGGTTCAGCGAATACCAACTTTCTCGGAATCCGCTCTTCATCGAGCCCAACAACTTTACTCGCCCATTTGAGTCTCCGAGATGCTATCAAATCAATTATATTCACCGGATACAAGACCCGCAATTCCGCGTTGTACAACCTTTGAAACTCCCCAGGGGCCTCATCTCTCTTCGGACCAAATATTTTACGCAGTACTTATTTTCGAATACCTTAAGCCGTTGTTCATCCTTCAAAGTAAGCGGCCACGTTTCACATCCGTAAAGAACCGTCGGAAGAATAATAGTTTTATAAATTCTAACCTTTAAGTTTTTAGATAGAAGCCGCGAACTAAGTAACTTAGCAACTGAATAATAACACGCATTTCCCACCTTTAACCGGGACTTTATTTCTCAACGTGTTCAAAAATATGCCCTGATACATCAATATCACTAAGGTCGCCACCGTTTCTGCTACTAATCATATATTTCGTCTTATCGGTATTTATTTCGAGTCCTATTTCTTTACCGGTTTTTATGAACACACCTGCATTTAGTTGTATGGTTTCCGTGTCTTCATCTAGCAGTACCAGATCATCGGCATACCCCAAAACCGGAATCTTGTCACCCATATTTAAACCTTTCTCGGTACACATGGCGCAAGATGAAAATTAGAGATCTAAATTTTATTTTATATAAAACTAAAAATGAAAAGAGCAAAAATATGTTTATATGTGATTTTTATTTTTCTAAAAATAAGAAAAGTAATATAGACATATGATATATCGTTGGAAAGCTAAAGATTTAAGAATAAATGTTATTGGAACGTTTAAAAAAGCACATACTGCCTTCCATTCTTCATCTAATATATTGGCTCACTGTTTCCATTAATAGACAAGTAGCAGTGTGCTATGAGATGCAGTGAAGGATGAAAAATGATGTAGCAATCGTATAAGGAAAAAGGAATAAGTCTTGAAAATGGGGAAACAAAACCGAAACGTCGACTAGGATGAAAAAAATTTAAAGGCCTTGTGAAATAAAGTGATTAGATAAAGAATGGAAGGCAGTATGTGCTTTTTTAAATGTTCCAATTAAGAAAACTTCCAAAAAAATTAAAAAAGAAAAGAAAATAAATGTTATCTTATACACACAGTTGTAAAAGATAATAGAGAGTAATGAAAATTGAACAGAACTAAATGATTGTTATAGATAATATAATAAATAGATTATTTAACTCATGGGGGTTGGGTACACTTGTAGCTGGGTGGCTAGCGTTGCAGCCTCCTATGCAAAAGGTCACGGGTTCAAACCCGCAGGAGGTCCTAGGATTTTTTAATGGGAGTAACAAATCCTTAGTTACGCCGTCCTTCGGAGGGGACGTTAAAAGGTGGTTCCGAGCCTGTGCGATGTCAGGTCCTCGTTAAAGATCCCTAACCTAATAAAACCTGGATAGGCAAAATTTAGGACTCCCACTGTAGCATCGTCCGATTAGCCATAGTAACATAAAGTGACGTTAAATAAATAAATAATAAAACACATGTTTCTATTAAAACTCAGAGTAATTAATGCTTTTACTTTTTTCATCCCCAAGTGTATTTAAAAATTCTTAATTTGATTTAAACAACGGAGGAAGTGAAAGTCCTGAGATGCGCGCACCAGATTATTTAATATTTATACAATTATTCGTTTATGAAATTCATATTTCTATATGACATTACTATAGAGATAAAATCAAGAAAACATTAATAAATGTAAAGGTTTAGTAAAATACATTTTTTTTTTAAATAAATATTGTTAAAGGATAATTTTATCGAAACCAATCTGTTGTAGTCCTTAATAATAAAACAAAACAAGAAAGAAAATAACATGACTATAAAAATTACAAACTTACTAACTAAAATTTAGGCATGTAGAACTATCCTAAGTTTATTTATAAGCCTATCGTACGGAAAGATTTTCAAAGCAAACATTGAACCTCTGGAAAATGATCGTCTTATTTAGCTGAGTTTCACTTGCCAAGGAACGATGGAGATCGTCCCTTTTAGGTCCGGCTTAAAAGAAACAAGTTTTTACTTCCTTTTCAAACTTGAAAGATGCCTTTAACTTCAAGGAACAGTTGCGGGTCACTTATTCTAAGCTGTTATGCTGTTTTCACCAATATATTTCAAGTGTGTGTAAACCAGTGATGGAAAAATATTATCTCTTTTTTACTTTCACTTATTGTAAGGGAAAGTATTGCGATCGTGAAAATTTCCGAATTCCAGTTTTCAATGGAAATACATATTTTAGGGTCGCCTGAGTCCAAATAACCAAGTCCTGCAAAAAGGTCTGTGTGTGTGTGGTAACTCCCGGGCGGAAACGGGATGCATATAGCACCTTTTTATAATTTTCTCAAAAACGGTTCCGACGATTTTGATTAAACTCGCTATATCGATGTAGAAATAAATGGGCTTTAATATCATGTAGATTTCATTCTGATTAAAATGATTTGACAGGGCTTAAGTAGCGATATTTTTAATTGTCTTCCTCTAAAGTACCTTTAATTTAGTAGATTCTATACAAATAACTATATTATCTTCTTACCACTGAAAAAAACCCAGGTAAATGTATAAATTGAATGGATTTGATACCCAACTAAAGGAGAAAACAGAAAAAATATTTTTCTAATGCAATTTTTCGTTTTTGAACATGAGAACAGTAATATACATGATCGATCATATACCGTTGGAAAGCTAAAGTTTTTAGAAAAAATATTATCTCATACACAAGCTTTTAAAAGTTAATAGAGAGTGATAAAAAGCCGATAAAACTAAGTGATTGTTTTAGATAATAATATAATTGATTTTTTAATAAAACACGTGTTTCTATAGAATCCCATTTAATAAATTTTTTAACTGTATTTGAAAATTCTTTAATTGATTCTAGAAACGAAGGTAAGTGAAAGTCGTGTGTTGTTCGCACCATATTTTTAATCAGATGTACAAATACTCCTCTCGAGTGGACACTCTGTAACGGACGAAGCCAATGGAATCTTAGCTGTTCTTAAACATAGGTTTTAATGTAATATCATGTTATTTTTTTTACTTTCACTTACTATATATAGTAAGGGAAAGTATAGGGATCGTGAAAATTTTCGAATTCCAGTTTTCAACGGAAATACACGTTTTAGGGTCTCCAGAGTCCAAATAACCAAGTCCCGCATAAAGGTCTGTGTGTGTGTGTGTGGTAACTCCCGGGAGAAAACGAAAAGTCTTGTGAAACTGAAATTTCGTATTTAAGGCAGCTATACGCCAGAGATGTTACAAAATCTTTTTCATCAAAATCAGCTGACCAGAAGATGTACATTATACCATGCATTTTGCACCTTTTTACGATTTTCTCGAAAACGCCTCTAACGATTTTGATTAAACTCTACATACGGATGTAAAATTTGATGAGCTTTTATATGATATAGGTTTCATTCCGATTGAAATAGTCTGACAGGTTCTTCTTCTAAAGTACCTTTAATTTTGAAGGTGATAATAATCTTGTTATCAACGATAAAAAACAGTTAAATAAATAAGTTGAACGAATTCGATATTCAACTAAAGGAGAATACTGAAAAAAACATTTTTTAATGCAATTTTTTGTTTTTGGACGTAAGAACGGTAGTATACAATATATAACATATCGTTGGAAAGCTAAAGATTTTAGAACAAATATTATTTTTTACAGAAAAATGTAATAGTTGATAAAGAGTGATGAAAAGCCGAAAAAACTAACTGATTATTTTAGATAATGATATAATATATTTTTAATAAAACACATTTTTCTGTAAAAATTCAATTTGATTAATTCTTTAAAAAATTATTTTTATATCTGTAAGTGAATACTGTGTGTTGCGCGCACCAGATTTTGTTTCCATTATTACTTGTTAGAATTTACAACTCTATTTGAAACACATCAATTAAATAACCGTTAATGAAAAAGTAACTTAAAGAACTGCCCATTGGCAGCAATCCAGTTAATAATCAAAAGTAGAAGTTCTCGAGGCCATCTTGCTTTCAGACTCCTCCGAGGATTGTCAGGAATTAAAGAGGAAGCAAATATTATGATTCGTGGCTTAGAGTGAAGAGGGATTTTGTCAGGGAAGGAACGGTACCTACCTGTAATAGTACTAAATCAGCAACACGTGGAAAATTCTTTATGGATTAGTTTATTTGGGACAAAGTAATAAGCGTTGAGGATTTTATGAAGGTTTTGGATTGTAAGGATTGAATACGGCAAGAATTCGATGGTTTAGTAGAGTCCCAAAGCTCAACTCTGTAAGTCCAGATGAAGGTCTTCCACTGTTAAGTGGAAGGTCTGAGCGTCTGTACAGTAAGTGTTGAAGAAAATTAAAGCGGCGAGCAGTTTCTTGTCGTTTCAGTCTTCAGTGTGCATATTCTATGTTATTCGTTTGTGAAGTAGAAGTCCGAGATAGCGGATCTTTTCAACCGTAATATTATTACAAGCGGAATATTATTAAACCATAGTGGACAAGTGGGGTTAAGGTTATTTGGAAGGATTTGTAACGGTTTATTTTAATTCCCCAATTCTAAAACCGTATGTCAGATAATTAAAAATAGAAAGTAAACTACTAATGATCGGTATTTGAAAAATCTGGTGCGGGCTACACACGACTTTCACTTACCTCCGTTGTTAAAAGCAATTAAAGAATTTTCAAAGGCAGTCAGAGATAAAAATTAGTGAAACTATTAAAGAATTAATTAAATTGAATTTATATAGAAACATGTGTTTTATTAAAAAATCTATTATATTATTATCTAAAATGATCAGTTAGTTTTATCTTCTTTTCATCACTCTCTATTAACTCTTAAAAGCTTGAATATAAGATAATATTTTTTCTAAAATCTTTAGCTTTCCAACGGTATATCATACATGTATATTACTGTTCTTGTGTTCAAAAACGAAAAATTGCATTAAAAAAATATTTTTTAAGTTTTCTCCTTTAGTTGCTTTTCAAATTTGCTCAACTTGCATATTTGGCTGTTGTTTATCAATGCTAACTAGATAATATGGTTATTGTTATAAAATATACAAAATTAAAGGTACTTTAGGGGAAGAAAATAAATATTTTCATTTAACCCATGTCAGACCGTTTTAATCAGAATGAAAACTACATGATATTAAAGCCCACTAAATTTTACATCAATATAGCTATTCTAATTAAAATCGTCGGAACAAAAAAAAAAAAAAGTGCAAAATCCATGGTATAAAGTGGCTCTTCTGGTAAGCTCATTTTGATGAAAAAGGTTTTGTAACGTCTCGGGCGTTAGTTAGTTGTCTTAAATATAAAATAAATAAATATAAAATTTCAGTTTCATAGGACTTACCATTTCCGCCCGGGAGTTACCACACACAGACCTTTTTGCGGGACTTGGTTATTTGGACTCAGGGGACCTTAAAATGGTATTTCCGTTGAAAACTGGAATTCGAAAATTTTCACGATCCCAATACTTTCCCTTACTATATATAGTAAGTGAAAGTAAAAAAGATTTTTTTATAGTGTAATTTGGAAGGTTAGATTAAAATGCTATTATTTTTTATCTGTCTTATTATTCAGCCAATTTTTATAATGAAATTAAACGGAAGTACATAGAATGCTTTTGAATTTATTATCCTGGACGGTTAGTTAAGCCACAGATTGAAAAAGAAAAAAAAATGTGGGGGAGGAATAAATTCAGCTCATTGTTTTTGCCTGAACCTGGGAGGGAGGGAAAGGGCTGACGATGCAGTTTGCTCCCTTTATTTAACAGAACCTCTCATTCAGCCATTCAGCCACCGTCGTCCATCGATTCCCAGCCTTTGTTTTCGTGATAACTGCCAGGATTTTATTCTTTTACTCTTCTTATACTATAGATATAATATAAGCTAACCTGCGTTGTTAAAATCAACTCAAAAACCTTTAAGTCTGAATCGCAGCTTTTTATTATTAATATATTTTATTGTTTTTTACAACTGTATATACAAATACAATAAGTAAAATGGCTGAATTACAATAACAGGCATGAATAGACTCGTAAAGAATCTATCCAGTGGTAGTACTTTTTAAAAGTTTATTTTATGAGCAGTTCTCGAGGCCACCGTCTTTTCAATAGATGTAGATGAGAGGTTACGGACAAGCGGGTTAGTGTATTAAAGGAGGTGTATCTATCGCGGGCCAAATCTGCAACCAGGGAGACATTTACGTCTCTATGGAAGAGTTTATTACTTACAAAGTAAGGAGCATTGAGGATTTTTCGTAGGATTTTGGATTGCAAGGATTGGATGCGGGAGGAGTTCGATAGTTTAGTGGACCCCCATAGCTCAATACCATAGGTCCAAATAGATAATAGTGATGTAAATGAGTTTTTTGTAGTAAATAGAGAGTTTCGATCGTTTGTCTAGTAAGTGTTGTAGTAAGCGGTATCTGCAAGCAGTTTCTTGTCGTTTCAGTCTAGTGTGAGGGTTCCAAGTAAGGCGGTTTTCTAGATGGAGTCCAAGGTAACGGATCTGTTCAACAGGGATAAGTAGAATGTTGCTAAAGGATGCAGTAGGACAGGTAGTCATAGGCTTGCGACGAAGGGTAAAGGTGATTTGATACGATTTATTGGGATTGATTTTAATGCTCCAGTTATGACACCATTCTTCAATGGATAGGATTGTAGGGAGACTGTAGGGATTGTAATGAAACCGTTGGGTCACTACTTACGGATAACACACATGTGTCATCAGCGATGAAAATTCTTAAGAGTACTTATAGTTCGTCTGGAAATTTTTTCAATGTAGGGTTTCCAGGAAAGGTTTGGTCTATGGTAATACCCAGCTTTTTGACAGAGGAACTGAAGGTAATTTGGAAATGTTATTAATAAAACCTATTAAAATGTCCTGAGTTTTCATAGCATTTTGCCTTAGTTAATTCAGCGTTTCCAAGAACCAGGCGCTGATTCTATGCAGGTCTTCCTGAGTATTAGTAAATGCTACTAATAATTCAGAAGGAGGGAAAGTTAGATAAATCTGAAAGTCTATACATCCATATCAAGGTCGTGAATAAGTGGTCAAGTCAAAATCTTTCATTTTACAGGTTAGGGACTTAAACTTTACGTAATACCCAAAATAGAGTTATAACGTACAGCTTTCTTTCCACCTAAAATTTCATCCACCAAGAAATTTCAATTTAACACGACGTGGGAGAGTTATTCAGTTTTTCACGACCGCCACAGATATTTCCCTTACGATAAATTTCATACCTAGGTAAGTGAAAGTAAAAAAATACATGTTTATAGAATGTTTTCCGTTAGAAAGCTAAAACCATATAGAAAGTTTAAAGCCTCATAGAATCTATGGCTTTTTTGGCCCAATAAACAGTAAACTAAATAATAGCATCCCTCGTGGAAAATCATAATCTAATTAATAAAAATGAAATTTTGTGTTATTATCTTTTAATTGTTTAGGAATAACAGGTACTTGTTAGATAAATAATATGAAATGGAAATTGGGTGGATCAGAATAATCCCTGACTCTCCTGAGCCGAGTGGGTGATGGAGTAGATTGAATAGCCGAACCGTGATGCGGATTCAGGAGAAGCAGCTGGCAGAGACGTATATTATTGTTTTTCGATATGGCTGCCTTGGAGGAAACAATCCATCAAATATACATTTGTCGATAGCCCGCCCCGCTGAAAAATCGACCACCCACCCGGTCCATTCTTCCCGTCGTTGGTATTTTATATGATACCGGGCTCTCCAGGTTCGGTTATTCGAAATCAAAGCACAGCTAAGAGGAATTTCAAAAATATAGCCTTAATATCAACATCAACATTGATTCGATCTTCACGACTAATCAATTTCTGCAATATTAATAATGTAACGTTTGTTAATTCAAAAGACACACACATGATTGTCCTCTGAAGAAACTACCGATTGGTAGAACTCCAATGTCCAATTTATGGTAAGAGGTCTCTTGGCCATCTTCTTTTAAGTCGCCTCGGTGGATTGTCAGGAATAGATCTTGAGGAGAGGTCAGGGGGCAGGAAGTTTGGAATGGAAGGATGTATATCTGGATCGGGCTTCAACAAATGGGATATTTAGTTCTTCATGGATAATTTTATTTGTAACAAAGTATGGAGCATTAAGGATTTTTCGAAGGATCTTGGATTGCAGGGATTGGATGCTAGAGGAATTTGATGGTTTAGTGGACCCCCATAACTCAATGCCGTAGGTCCAAATAGGCCTTATAATGGTTATATAAATGAGGTTTTTTTTGTAGTAAATAGAAAGTTTTGAGCGTTTGTCGACTAAGTGTTGTAGTAATCGGTATCTACGAGCGGTTTCCTGTCGTTTCAGTCTAGTATGAGGATTCCACGTGAGGCGTTTGTCTAGGTTTAGTCCTAAGTACCGGATCTGTTCAAGAGAAGTAAGATATTGTTAAGAATACGGTGGGGCAGGAAGTCATGGGTTCTCGACGTAGAGTGAAAATTATTTGATGTGATTTATTGGGATTTATTTTAATTATCCAGTTCTGACACCATTCTTCGATGGCGGATACCAATAAACATTAGTTCCCTTTCCGAAAAATTTGATGTTGAACCAGTATAATTTAAATCTAAAGGGGGAGTCCGTAGTTGTATGGCTAGCGCGCTAGTCTACCATCTAGTGAATGCGAACCCAATCCTGGGAGGACTTTTCTAACATATAATTAAAAGGGGATTCATTCACAACCTTTCCTTCGGTATGTGAGACCCGTCATGCAACTGGTGGCCAATCAAAAAAATTAGGCATAAAAATTGATGACCTTACCCTATAACATACTATCGAGAACCGCGGTGTGAAATCTTAGGAAACCACACCGAGCGGAAAAGGACCTCCACGGTGTGTCGCCCTAATCAGGGTAAGAAAAATTAAGAATACTAGAATCTAAATATCGAATACTAAATACCCGATGAAGTAGCTAAATTCTATAACTTATAGAATTTAGATAAGAACAAACGAAATACTCTTTTTTCATTTACCAGTGTGGGATGGTCTTAATTTGTGAGTTTAAAAACGTTACACCCATCATGTCTATAAAATTATTTATTTTATGAACTGATTTTTTCCATTTTTTAAATTTAGAAACTTTATTCTATATTGGGACTTCCGATGTGAAATAAATGACACCTCACTCCGTCTCAATAGAGGTTTCTGCATACATGATTGTCTTTTTCAGATATTTACTACATATTATATACCAGATCTATAAGTAACTATTATTTAAGACAAAAAATAGAATAATTTAAATTGACAAGATATTTTTTTTTTAGTGAATACGGATCAAACAAATTGCAAAAGCTACAAAAGTAAAAAGTATAACTCTTATCTATCGCATTTGATCGATCAAATGGTATTTATTTTTTATGATATTTTCGTTCTATAGACGCTCTAACATATAAAACAAAAAAAATCAAATATTTCTAATAAAAAGTTTAATGCTAATTATATATATATATATATATATATATATATATATATATATATATATATATATTTTTTTTTTTTTTTTTTTTTTTTTTTTTTTTTTTTTTTTTTTTTTAATAACTGATAATTTTGACATACCCAAATTCTTTATTTTATTTGTTTATCAGCCTCTACCCTCAAGGATCATTGGCATGATCGAAATAATTATATTCTATGGTAGAATCCTATTATTAATAATAATAATAGCCTTACCGAACCCGAAGGTTCGATGCCGATACCATTAAACTTCGCCTGCACAGACTCGTCCAATGTTCGACCCAAGCCCCCGAGATCAGCCTTAATGCAATCCTCCCATCGACGCTTCGGCCTACCTTTCGAACGCCAACCAGTTTGATCAGCGAATACCAACTTTCTTGGAATCCGCTCCTCACCGAGCCCAACAACTTAACTCGCCCATTTGAGTCTTCGCGATGCTACCAACTCAATTATATTCACAGGATACAAGTTCCGCAATTCCGCGTTGTACAACCTTCTAAACTCCCCAGTGGCCTCATTGGTAGTTCTCAATTGGACATTTTCTCTTTCCAGCCATCCTCCCACTCTTTCAGAAGAACTTTCTTATAGCTTCTCATCAAATCCTCCATTGTGGTTTCTTTTATTTGAGTAATCTCAACGGCTTCTCCTTTTCTGGCTTTATTTAAATTAATATGCATATTAATTAATTTAAAATTATATTTGATGCAATAAAACTCAAAATAAGCCAGATTTTTTTGCCTCATCAGCCGGCTATTATGACTGTCATCAATTATAGTTTGACTAAATTAATTTTATTTGATTTCTTCGAGCCTATTAAAATTCTCAGACCAATATTTTTATTTTGGCAACCCTTTTAATTCGCAGCTAAAAACGTGAGTTAGGAAAAGATACCAATAACTTTTTAGATATCAAATAAAAATAGAAACTAACAATATGACAAGGGTGTACTTTACATTTTCTGTCTTCATAAACAGTTAAGAATGTATTGGGTTGTATCACATGAAATGTCCGTTTTCAAGGTAAAGCATGTTTATTAAAAATACTATATGAAAACAAGATAATTTTATTCGAAGTATTTACCTTCTTTTTCTACACATTTTCCCAATGTGACACCAACTTTTTTATCGCGCGTGAAAACGCACTTTTCACTTGATCATCATTTGAAATTCATTTTGACGAAGTTATCTAAATTCCTGAACAGGTGGTAATCTGTTGGAGACAAGTCGGGAGAATATGGTGGGTGCGGAAGAACTTCGTAGCCCAGTTCTTTCAATTTTTGCACAGTATGTTTTGAAACATGCCGCTCAGTGAGATCATGAGGTACCCATGTATCGAGCTTTTTTACATTCCCAATACACTTTAAATGTCTGGAAACTGTAGATGCACTTACATTTAGTTATGCTGAGAGTCCGTTAACTGTTTGGTAGGGGTTTCCTTCTACTGTATGTTTGAGGACGTCGTTGTCTATTACGGGCAGAGGTCTTCCTCGGGGCGAGTTTTCCAAGTCGGTATCCCCAGCTGAAAACTTAGCAAACCAACGGCGAATGGTCGGTTCATTAACACTCCCTTCCCCAAACGCCTTGCAAATATATCTAGCGGCCTCAGCTGCTGAATGGCCGAGTTTAAACTCGTACAAAAATATTCCTCGAAAATAACGTGTTTCCATGTTCATATTTGGAGTAGCTAATTGATTGGGAAGCTAATGTTTATAATACAAAGATAGAGGATTAGAAACTGTTTACTTTAAATATGTAAACATTCGGAAGAAAACAACAGAGACCTGCAAAATCCTTTATATATTTCAGAAACTATAAAAACGGACATTTCATGTGAAACAACCCAATTAAAAAATTAATAAAAAACGAAATTTTTAACGAATTAAAAGTTTCTAATGAACAAGAAACTGAGATTTGACAATTAATTTATTTTCATGGGTTTCTTAATATGACAAAAATCTAGTTTTAGCGATATTTGAAGAAAAATATCTCAAAAGGGACTGAGTTAGTAGTAAACTTGTTAAATTTAAGAAACATCAGCAATTCAGTTCATAAAATAAATGATTTTAAAAAATCCAGAGACACAATGGGTGAAATGTTTTCGCTTCTATTAATAAAGGACACATCACACAGATAAATGAAAAAAGAATTATCTTAAGTAGCCGATTTTATATAGCTTTCCATTTAGGTCAGTGGTCACTCTTGAATGATCTCGGAATTCGACTTTAATATCAGCTATTTCGCTTCGAAATGGTGGCCGATAAAAAAGGTATTAACCCTATTACTCGACCATTTATGACGATATAAAGTGTCTTAGAACCAGTACAGGAAGAAATTAAAAATATGAGAAATAATAACTTCTACTTATACTCAATGGACATCGATTTAACCTTTTAAAATCGTGATTCATAATTACTATCATGCACACACTGCTATCTGCAAAGTATGTTTTGTTAATATGGGAAATACATATTAAATTTTGTTATAACTATTATTATTTATTATTAAATTTTTTAAACACAGTACAAAATTTCTGCATTATTTCTTTAAATGTTAATTTCTGGAATCTAAAAAAAAATTACTAAGGGGAAAAAATATTGTATCGCTTCGTTAACATAGTTAATTTTCCATTTTTGAATTAAATTTATAGCTCTCCTTTGATTGTGATAGAACTATGGTACACGAGTGCATTTAAGAATTTTTTATATTACTCTATGGTTAGCTTGGATTTGAGGCAATCAAAATAAAAATTTTAATTAAAAATTTACGTAACAGATAAAAGTTATAATTTACGAAATAAAAACGGTTTGCTTTTATTTTTCGTGCCCTTGTACAACTTCATCATCATACTTTTTATTTAATATCAATCAACATATGAATATAACACAATCCTTTATGAATTCTGTAAAGTCGAAAAGTTATGAATATTTCTACGAATAACATGGCGCCAAAATTAAACCAAGGTTTTTCAGAACTTTAACACGTTAAGGTCAATAGATTCTTCATCATTGGCCTCTGCCATGTTAAGATAAACATGTCTACAAAAAAAAAATTACTGTTAACATAATTGATACTTTGACATATTTTTATTGTCGAAAACCACCATCCTATTTCATCTAAAAAACATGAGAGTCCTATAAAAACACTTTACAGAAATCTAGTTTTTTTTTTTTTCAAAAGATACTATCCACAACCTTAATTTGGTTTAATCACATCGCATCAAAACATATCCGTCTATAACCTAAACATAATTTTACTAGTACAGTATTAACTTTATTAATTTAAAAAAAAATTACCTGAATATAATCTTAATCTGTCACGCGTTTGAAAATCAGTAATAGTGAATGACAATAAAGTTGAAGTTGTTGCGTGATAGGCATGATGGAGAGAGGATGCCCAGCGACACCTCTTCCTGGAGTGTTTCTTAATAGGCATTTATGTCAGGAGGTCCCTCATCCAACTTCTTTTCAGGCTTCTAGGAGTGTTGTGAGGCCTGTTAGTAGTGGCCATGTTTTGCATTAGTAAGTTGGTATATCCGTGTAAGTTGTCGTGAAAACGTTTGTAGAGGGTCCGGATTTTGGAAGTCCCATATATCTGACGATCGTTAGTCCAAATGGGTTTCAGTCGGTAAGTGTAAGTGTTCATTACTTTCACTTACTACAGGTATATAGTAAGGGAGAGTATTGCGATCGTGAAAATTTTCGAATTTCAGTTTTCAACGGAAATACACATTTTAGGTTCCCCTGAGTCCAAATAACCAAGTCTCAGTGTGTGTGGTAACTCCCGGGCGGAAACGGTAAGTCCTATGAAACTGAAATTTCATATTTAAGATTACTATACAACTGAAATGTTACAAAAACTTTTTCATCAAATACGGCTAAACAGAAGAGCCACTTAATACCATGCACATTGCACCTTTTTCCGATTTTCTCGAAAACCGTTCCGACGATTTTGATTAAACTCGCTATATCGATGTCAAATTTAATGGGATTTAATATCATTTAGGTTTCATTCGGATTAAAATGACTTGACAAGACTTAAATGCCGATATTTTAAATTTTCTTCCACTGAAGTCCCTTTAATTTTGTCGATTCTATAAAAATAACTATACTATCGTGTTACCACTGATGAAAAACAGGTAAATATATAAATTGAATGAATTCGATTCGAAGAGTGGTGAGTATAAAAGTTTTAGTTTTTTATTTAGTGTTATCAGATTTTTTACTCTATCTGAACTTGATGAGTTTTGGACCCATACTAAACCATCGAATTCTTCTCTTATGCAATCCTTACAATCCAAAATTCTTCCTAAACTTCTCAACGCTCCTTACTTTATTAGAAATAAACTCATCCATAAACACCTTTATGTTCCATATGTTGATGATTGCCCCGAACCAGGTTCTTCCATGATAAACTCAATTAGCACTCTAACCCACTAGTTTCAGTCCATGCAGCCCTTATATTCTCGATAATCCACCGAAGCGTCTGAAAAAAATATGGCTTCGAGACCTCCTGTTTTAGATCACAAACGGAATCGCTGCCCACGGGCAGTTTCTCACGATATTTTTTTATTTTTTATTTATTTTGTCTTAAAGCTTATTTACTTGAGGTAATTTTCAATACCGTTGTAAACTTCAATAAATAATAATCAAAAAATGTTTTTATTTTTATGAATGTCGAAAATGCATTTTTTTTTTTTTTTTTGCTTTTGGCCATTCAAAGTCCACAAAAATGAAATCTATTATACCGAACAGAGAAACCTCCAAAGCTTTAGCTGACTTGGTCCCAAGCTTGGGTTCCGCATGTTGATCTTGTGTTCGTGGAAGGACACCCCAGGACCTTCCTTAAATGCCCTTTGGAGATAGATCAAAGGATGTCCTTTAATTGTGTTGCCTATTAAACGGCAGGTTTGACCTGAGGCTTCTAATGCGGTTTGCAAACTCACCGAAAGGCTGTGGATCTGTCGTCCTATGCATATTGATAGGGATCTTAGGCCCATCAGCGGGCTCCCCCTCAACCTCCTTCGTCTCAGCCTATGTAATGGTTTGTAATCATCACAAATTACAATATTAATGGATTAACAACGACTGCATAAGTTGCAATCCAAAAATAAAACGAGAATTATAATATTATGTGCAGATGCATGTTATATATTTTAAGAGTGAAACGACAGCACACTCTTTCAAAGCCAAAGAGTCAAAAATGTAGTCAAAAATCTACCTCCGTTGTTAAAATTAATTTAAGGGTTTTTAAATCTATTTAAAGATGAAAAATCTCAAAAAATTAATTACAATAAGTTTCGATAGAAACATGTCTAATTAAATAATCTAAAATTGTGTTTTTATCTACAACAATCAGTTAGTACTATCGGCTTTTCGTCCCTCTCTATTAGCTTTTAAAATTCCGTGTATTATATAATATTTTTTATAAAATCTTTAGCTTTCCAAAGGTATATTATACACCTATTCATGTATTCGAAAACACAAATGTTGCATTAAAAAATATGTTTGCACTTTTCTCCTTTAGTTGTTCATCAAATTAGCTCAATTTCCATATTTAGCTGTCATTAATCAATGCTAACTAGAAGATATGCCTAATTTTTTTAAATCTACAAAATGAAAGGTACTTCAGAAAAAGTAAATTTAAAATATTGGCATTTAAGCCCTGTCAGACTATTTCAATCAATATGAAACCTACATGATATTAAAGCCCATTAAATTTTACAACCATATAGCAAGTTTAATCAAAATCATAAGAGCCGTTTTTGAGAAAATGGTAAAAGCTGCTAAATGCATAGCTGAAAGTAGTTCTTCTGGTTAGCTGATTTGATAAAAAAGTTGCTGTAACATCTGACGTAGTTCTCTTAAATATGAAATTTAAATATGGTTTATCATTTGGAAAAATTAAGTTAGACATCAAAATAATTTTATGTCAATTTTTTTCTGGTCTTTCCATTAAAGACATTTCTATAACCAACAATGCGTTCTTCTTTACCAAAAGGGTATAATCCAATTAAGCTTTTGAAAAATATTTGAAACAATATTTAAGGTTTTGATATTTGGTTCGTTAAAACTAGAAACAAAACTAAAATTTTAAAAGCGGTTTGCATTTCATTATGTTCTGCATACATTGAGTTATTTAAAATAATTTCAATTTTTTTGACATTTTTTGAAAAGTCGTTATATGAAACCCAAGGTTTCTTAAACTTATCTAGTAACGATTCCAAACATACTTAAATAGAGGAAATATAGATATATAAAGATGTACCTAAGAATATTCTCTGAAATTATTGACAAAACCTATATATTTTCATAGCATGAAAATGAGTTTAAAATATGCCAATCATACCATTGAAATAGAATTTAATGAGTAACAAAACGACAAAATGGCCGACATATCTTAAATAGAACGACCAGTGCAGACTTTTGTCCCGAAAAAGTGCGTTTGGAACCACTGTGCGGCGGGACTTTTATAAGCATATAATTAAATGGGGATTCACACACGCCCTCTCCTCCGGGTATGTGAGACCCGCCAGCCTACTGGTGGCCACTCATAAAAAAATAGACGTAGGGAGTGATGATCCTACCCTATAAAATTTCAACGTGGTGAGAGTCTCTCAGGAGATAACAACACGTTGCCAAGGACCTACACGGCCTGTCGCGCCAAAGAGGAAGAAATATATTTTTTTTTCTGTATCTTTGACAGGGAGAAGAAATATATAAACTAAATAATGAACGAATAATAAATAAGTTGTCCACTATATTATGCTTTGCTTAATACCAGTGCGAAAAACAAGAATATAATATAGTATTCATCACATGGCGTGGTGTCATTTGAAAGTTAAGAGAACTGTGTTTTGTACAGTCCTTGTGAAAGGATGTCCCTTGCCCTCAATGCTTCTTTACGGTTGGAAGGGTACTGACCCATATTGATTGCCTTTGGCTATGCCCTTCTTGTGGGACGTGTTGAGATGTGATGTGAGTAATACCAGCCTCCAATCGATAGATTTTACTTCTTTCTAAACTTTAACATAAACAATTTATCTTTCTTACTAATTTATTAATCACCTAAACTAAAGAATATATTGATAATTAAAAATGGTAATTTTTAGCTCTGGGAGACACATGTGATATAACACAATAGACTCTTAACTAGATACACAAACTGCTTTGCTCTTCCTTATACACCGTTGAAATGGAACAAAAACAAAATAAGGAAACTAAATTTATACTTGAATCAACAAACGAAATAAGTAATTAAGTTAACAAATAAGAAAAGTTTCGTAATTTATAAAAATAGTCATGAATTATCAAAGGTTTTTAATTTCCTAATTCATTAAAAGTAAATTCAGTTGATATTAAAATAATAATATTTAAATTGTTATATAAATTAATTTTAACATTTTTTAATATTCGATATTGTTATATTGTTCAATATTCGAAAAATACTAATATATTAAAACTTTGAATGACGTCTAAGTATAGTTATTAATTACTAATATTTATAGATCATAATTTTGCATTCAATATCTCTATCACCAAAGGGTTTCTTTAAAAACCTGAAATGTGAATTCGATGACCTGAAGTAAACCCCATTTTTCTTTCTTACCTGAATCTTTATTCGAGAAAAACATAACACTAGATAAAAATATATAAAGAATGCATTTGCATGCTCTGAATTTATTATTAAATAATTAATATATTAATAAAGGAAATATTAATAAGCCTTTGTCGGCAAAACACCAAAAGGCGTTTACCTCAATGGGGACCCCCAGCGATACCTCGGAAAACTTCCTAGACACTAGGACTAAGGACCCCCGGCTTGGGGCACTTCTTATATCAGCCCTGCCCGAGGTGACGACGATGAGGAGAAGATTCGAGTCAGTCAAGTTCTATCCTTAAGAAGAGGGCAGGCTTATTCCAGCCCGGAGAGTTGAAGTCCAGCAAGAGCCTCAAGAAGAAGCGATGTCCGCCATAGAGCAGCTGGAGGATGAAGCCTGGAAGGAGCGCCTAAGACTGATTCTACCTTCGCCAGCCGAATATGTGTTTTAAAGGTATTTATTAATTGTAATATTGTATGGCAAGTTTAACTATTGGGTTGTGTCACATGAAATGTCCGTTTTCAAGGTAAACGATTTTTATTAAAAATACGATAAGAAAACAAGATAATTTAAATCGAAGTATTTACCTTCTTTTTCTACACATTTTTCCCAACGTGACACCAACGTTTTTTATCCCCGAACTGAAAAACTCTGAGCTTTGAAGTGAAACAAAATCTGAAAATGCACTTTTCACTTGATCATCATTTTCAAAAAGCTTTTTTCTTTTTACGAAGTTGTCTAAATTCCTGAACAGGGGTAATCTGTCGGAGACAAGTCGGGAGAATATGGTGGGTGCGGAAGAACTTCGTAGCATAGCTCAGTGAGATCATGAGGTACCCGTATATCGAGCTTTTTTAGTTTCCTAATACACTTTAAATGTCTTGAAACGGTAGATGAACTTTCATTTAGTTGTGCTGAGAGTCCTTTAACTGTTTAATAGGGGTTTCCTTCTACTGTATGTTTGAGGACATCGTTGTCTATTACGGACGGAGGTCTTCCTCTGGGCAAGTTTTCCAAGTCGGTATCCCCAGCTGAAAACTTAGCAAACCAACAGCGAATGGTCCGTTCATTAACACTCCCTTCCTCAAACGCCTTGCAAATATTTCTAGCGGCCTCAGATGCTGAATGGCCGAGTTTAAACTAGTACAAAAATATTACTCGAAAACCGCGTGTTTCCATGTTCATACTTGGAGGTATACTAAAAAGTGGGTAATTGATTGGGAAGATAATGTTTATAATACAAAGGTAGAAGATTAGTAACTGTTTACTTTAAATATGTAAACATTCGGAAGAAAACAACAGAGACCTGCAAAATCCTTAATGTATTTCAGAAACTATAAGAACGGACATTTCATGTAAAACAACCCAATATAATGTCCCTAAGTATTCTCAGGCATTTTGTAAATGTTTAAGTTAAATTTAAATAATAATGTTTAATCTTTTATTAAAACATGTCTAATTAAATCTTACCCTGCATGCCACCTACTGGGATTGGTAAAGGAGAAATCTTTGGAAAGGAAATCCAAGGGTTTCATTAAATATTGTATATACATACATTAAATATATCAAATATGCTAGTTTTTGAAGCTACCGCTGCCTTAGAAAAGCAGCCGGTCAAAAACATAGCAATATATATACATATTATTATTTTGAAATTCACTTAGCTGAGAATAAACCTTCTCAACCCTGGGCTATATTTTCCTCCCTTTTATTTTGACTGGCAGTAGAACAGAATAAATATCTTATAGGTGAAGAAGGATCGGAAACCAATGTTGTAAATGATAAAGGGCCGAAGGAAGGTTTGAGGTCAAGAAGGGCTGTCAAATATTCACCCTAGCCCTAACCTGCCCCTCCCATTACACATTTACACCCTCTCTCTAGTCCTTGCGTCTCTCCAGCTCTATCTCATGACACTATTCTTCTCATTCATATTTTCTCACTGCCTTCTTTACTCTCTGGATTCTTCCCAAAAGAAAATATTACCAATTTTAAGAATATATATTTCTCATGATGTCTTAAACATTTTTACTTTCACTTACTATATATAGTAAGGGAAAGTATTGCGATCGAGAAAATTTTCGAATTCCAGTTTTCAACGGAAATACACATTTTAGGGTCCCCTGATTCCAAATAACCAAGTTCCGCAAAAAGATATGTGTGTGTGTATGTGTGAGAGTGTGTGGTAACTCCAGGGCGGAAACGGTAAGTCCTATGAAACTGAAATTTCATATTTAAGAAAAATATTCACCCGAGACGTTACAAAACCTTTTTCATCAAAATGAGCTTACCAGAAGAGCCACTTTATACCATGCATTTTGCACCTTTTTTCAATTTTCTCAAAAACAGTTCCGACGATTTTGAATAAACTCGCTATATCGATGTAGAATTTAATGGGCTTTAATATAATGTCGTTTTCATTCGGATAAAAATGGTCTGACAGGGCTTAAATGCCGATATTTTCAATTTTCTTCTTCTAAAGTACCTTTAATTTTGTTCATTCTATAAAAATAACTATAATATCTTGTTACCACTGATGAAAAACAGGTAAATATATAAATTGAATGAATTCGATACCCAACTAAAGGATAAAACAGAAAAAATATTTTTTTAATGCAATTTTTTGTTTTTGAACATAAGAGCAAAGTGAGAGAACATAATTGAAAGTCGTGTGTTGCCCGCACCAGATTTTTTCAACTAGAAATAATCGCTAATTTCACCTGATAAGGTAAACTGAAATTAGGGAATTTATTTCTGATAACAAACATATACGCAGGCCCTCTAAATATATTGTCTACTATTATACAATTCCATCGGTCCGGTTGCAAGGTTATGAGATAGTAAAATGTTTCTTACGTCGTAAAATAATACTTGCAAGATACTTCTTATATCTATAAAGTATCATTCAAGAGATTAATAAACTATATATAAATATATATATATATATATATATATATATATATATATATATATATATATATATAATATCTAACGTATAACCGTTATATGATTAGTAAAAAGAAAGAAAAAAAGTCCTCAGTTTTCTAATGTAAAATTTAGAATGTTGAATCTATTGAAAATTCTTTGAAAATTGTAAAAGAATAAGGACATCCCTTAATACCTTGAAAAATCACATTTTGTTTAGCAAACAAGTTTATTTATATAATTTGTTCGAAATAAACGTAACAAGTACATCAGATATAAAGTGACTCACACTGTTTTATTTTCTTTGTTGTAAACATACATCATACCTTTATGTATATATATATATATGGTTATATGTTCATTTCAGTATAATAGAATCACTGCCTTCAATTTTGTATTTTTGCAAAGTTATGTGGGCTAATTTGCAACCCTTTCAAATCATACTAACGAAATCAATTGTAAGAACCTAAGGGAATTCATTCTACACATCAAACACTGCGATACTTTTAAGTCTAATATTTTAACGCAAATTGAATCCTTACTGTACACTTGTAAAACAACCTTTATCTCACATAATTATATTCAACACTGTATCAACCTTCTGAAACAGAAAACCTGATATGAGATCAGTGACAGAAGACAAGAGCGGGCAGTACAATACTATACGCAGTAGAGGTAATGGATAACGTCACGGAGGCAATTAGAGCCTTTGAGAAAGCGCTCCTTTGAACGAAAACAGACCCGGCAGATAATTATAGAGGCGGTTAAGTAAGCTATCCAGCCCAGAGGACCAAAGTGAACTAATGGCAGATCCAAGGATTAGGCCCAGCGCTGTAGCTGGGGTTCTTCCCACCCACTCCCCAATCTATGCCTCTCCGCTCTCTAAATGGATTATTCTTCAATCTGAATTTTCCCTTCGCCCCCAAGGTATGCACTTTGTTCAATTCTAAACGAGAGTCCTCCAACGATTCCACTCCAACTTATTACTCCCGACTGGGTATGCCCAAGGATCCATGTTATATACCCTCAAATCAATTAGTTCAAGAGTCATCAATAAGCGTGCCGTGGTATTGCTTAAATTCAATAAAGAATACATTCTCTATAACAGTTCAAGCTCAATTTTAAAATATGATCGTATCTTTCAAATATTAAAATTACTAATACTATAAGCATTATTATAACATGCTAAACAGAAAACTAATTAAATCACGTAATAATTATCACAGAATGAACATTCTATAATAATTAAATATATGATATGTCACATCTGTACGAAAAATAATAACTACCATTATTAAGCTGCGAACTAAGCGAGAATACAAAGTTAATGTGATATTAACTTTCGTTTTCAAGGTATTTTAGAAATATTTTTTCGAAATTTATGTCCATGCTTATATTTGATGCTTGATATTTGCATTGTGATCTTATAATATCTTTGGTAACGATACCGAGCAATAATGTGATGCTATAAATGAGTTTTAGACTTATTATCGTATTACGATGACACCTGCAATCTGACTATATCAAAGTACTTATTATCTTCAGATTAAGAACTAAAACTAGACGTGTCTTGTTAAAGTACATTATATGAGGCAAATTAGGTCCCTGCGTAATAAAGGTAAAATATATATCTATAAAAAACAAATGTAAAGAAAAATGTAGAAAGAGAATGTTATTTACAATGAAAGACGTACATAATACATAGCCGGGTAGCAATTTTTTACTACATCTAAAAGCCGAGCAAGGTGTAAAATATGTATATTTTGAAAGTTAAATATTTAAATTACTTACAATATCTATGTATAAGGATATCAGAAGAAGACACCGAATACAATTATATCCAATACCAATGAATAATTAGCTTTTTGAATGACTTAGAGTTATGAGCTTTTTAGCTTGCCTTAGGAAAATTATTGATGTGATTACTTTAATATTACTGGCTTTATTTAATCTACCCTTTTACTTTCACATAATATATATAGTAAGGGAAAGTATTGCGAACGTGAAAATTTTCGAATTTCAGTTTTCAATGGAAATATACATTTTAGGGTCCCTTAAGTCCAAATAACCAAGTCCCGAAAAAAGGTCTGGGTGTGTGTGGTAACTCCCGGGCGGAAACGGTAAGTCCTATGAAACTGAAATTTCATATTTCAGACAAATATACGCCCGAGACGTTACAATACTTTTTTCATCAAAATGAGCTTACCAGAAGAGCCATTTTATACTATGCATTTTGTACCTTTTTTCGTTTTTTCGAAAACCATTCTGACGATTTTGATTAAACTCGCTGTATCGATGTAAAATTTAATGGGCTTTAATATCAGGTAGGTTTCATTCTAATTAAAATGGTCTGACAGGGCTTAAATGCCGATATTTTCAATTTTCTTCTTCTAAAGTACCTTTAATTTTGTTCATTCTATAAAAATAACTATAGTATCTTGTTGTTACTGATGAAAAACAGGTAAATGTATAAATTGAATGAATTCGATACCCAACTATAGGAGAAAACAGAAAAAATATTTTTTTGATGCAATTCTTCGTTTTTTGAACATAAGAGCGGTAATATACATGTATGATATACCGTTGGAAAGCTAAAGATTTTGAGTGATGAAAAAAAAAGATAAAACTAACTGATTATTTTAGATAATAATATAATCGATTTTTTAATATAACACATGTTTCTGTATAAATTTAATTTAATTAATTCTTTAATAGTTTCCCGTTTCAAGGGTGGCGTTTAGAGGTCAATTTAAATAAGTCTAAAATATTAATTTTCAGAAATGGAGGAGGTAAACGTGGGCGAAATGAAAAATGTTTTTTTAATACCCAAGCAATAGAGGTAGTAAATGAATATAAATACCTGGGTGTTATCTTTACACCCACACTATCCTTAAAAAAACATCTACAGCAGAAGTTATCAAAAGCAAAAATGGCAATCAACTCCATAAGGAAAAATTTCCTATTAAACAACAGTATACCCTAAAAATCGAAACTTGAAGTATTTAATGCCGTTTTTAAATCATTCATAGGATATGGAGCTCAGGCATGGGGAAGTAAGAAATATATAGAAACTGAAAAACTTTTATATTATTTTATTAAAAAATTATTCAGCCTACCACAAGCCACACCGTCATACTTGGTGCACATCGAAACAAAAATAGTCCCAATGTTCGTGGAAACTTTAAAAATTCAAAATAACTACAATCCAAAAGTTAAAAATCTACCAAATAATAGACTGCCACATTTCATAAATGAGGAAGTCATCAAACAAAATATTTTCTGGATTAAAGATGTAAGAGAACTGGCTGAAAAACATAATATTTCAATAGACATTCGACTTAAAAACAAATATATCTGGGCTCTAATCTTACAGCAATTTAGACAATCACTGATAGGTATTTACAGATCAAAATTTTTACAAAGGGCTATAGTCTCAGAGAAAATGTTTGTATATAAAAACTTAGATCATGATAATGGGACGCAATATTTGTTTGATACCAAATTAAGTTTTAATGGGGTAAAATGGATATTTAAAGTTAGATGTAAATTAAGATCTGAGGCGTGAGGAGATCATATCCAGGGGATTTACGGAGAGGAAGCTTTTTAAGAAGATATTTGACCTCAGAGGGATTAACTGCTTTAGGAGGTAAGGAGAGTGGTATTGGCGAAGTAAGGAACTGTTCAACTGTTGAAGTATGGTTTGGATTCAACTCAGGATGAGGAGTGAAAACTTTGGAAAGGTGCTGTGCAAATTCCTGGGCCTTATCCTTGTCAGTCACAGAAAGCCATTACATTCCTTACATATCTTTATAACAGTATCCTACGCACTACCTATTTTCCTCTCTTATGGAAACATTCAACTATCATCCTTTTCCTGAAACCAGGCAAACCTTCCAACAGCACGTCATCTTACAGACCTATTAGCCTACTTCCGATCCTCTCAAAAATTTTCGAAAAGCTCCTACTAAAACGAATCCTAGATAAATTTAAAAAATTTCCTTCGCATCAGTTTGGATTTCGTACTCAACATTCCACAGTTCAGCAAGGACTCCGAGTTGTGGATCACATTTCCTCTGCCCTTGAGTGCAAGGAGTATTGTTCGGGTGCCTTTCTGGACATAGCTCAAGCTTTTGACTGGGTGTGGCACCCGGGATTGCTCTTTAAGCTCAAAACCCATTTACCTCAATCCTTATACCTAATCCTCCGATCCTATTTATCAAACCGCTCCTTCCGAGCTCGCTGTGGTTCCGAATTTTCCAAACATTATACTGTTGTGGCCGGTGTTCCTCAAGGCAGCGTCTTAGGACCCGTCCTCTACATCCTCTACACCGCCGATATCCCTACCGATCCCGATACCTTTCTGGCAACATTTGCTGACGACACAGCCATTTTATCATCCAATTCCGATCCTGAAGTAGCATCTCTAAATCTCCAAAGGCACCTTTCCCTTGTCGAAGACTGGTGTAAGGCTTGGCGAATTAAGGTGAACGAAAGCAAATGTACACACGTCACCTTCACCCTTCGACGTAAATCCTGTCCAACAGTTAAATTCAATTCCATACCCCTTCCTTCCTCAGACACAGTCCGGTACCTTGGCTTTTTACTAGACAAAAGACTGACGTGGAACCCACATACGAGACTTAAAAGGATAGAACTCAACCGCAGATTCGGCCGGTTATACAAATTGCTAAACAGAAAATCTCATCTTACAGTCGACAACAAATTACTAATATATAAGACAGTACTGAAACCTATATGGACCTACGGACTTGAACTATGGGGGACAACTAAACATTCTAACATCAAACGTATCCAATCCTTCCAATCCAAAGTCCTCCGAACAATATTTAATGCTCCTTATTGCGTTACCAACTGTACCCTACACCATGACCTTAATATTCCATTTATTTTAGATCTGGTACCATCCAAATTCTCCAAATTCCATCAGAACCTTCTTCATCATCCTAATCCTCTTGCTCAATCGCTTTCCAGCTTCACCCATCCCTACAATCCTCCTCGAAGATTGAAACGGCAGTGGCCCCGCGACGTTTTGTAAACATTTATCTGGAGTTCTGACACTGGTCAGATCCTCCACTCATGTACTGTATGTTTGTGGCTATTCCGCTCTGGCTCGGCCTCCACTGGCATACACCAGTGAAGCGCTGAGTGGGAGGCGCTGGGATCTCTTGGATTCCGCTTCTCCCCCCACTTGTGGGGGGAGCAGCCGAGTCTAGGGTTCCTTTGGCTGATTGTATATATTGTATATAGTTAAGTATGCTTGTATGATTTTTATTTATTTCCCAACTTGTATTTATCTCTACTACAGGTTGTTGTTTTGATTTGTTTCTTGTTGCTTTTTTTTTGTATATATTTGAATTTATTTATTTCCGATTTTATGTAAATTGACTTTATCATTATTGGCTGTATATATTGTATGAATATGTACTACATCTCTATTACTACTGTTCATTATGCAACAAACTGTAATATTTCTCAATAAAAAAAAAAAAAAAAAAAAAAAAAAAAAAAAAAAAAAAAAAAAGATGTGAATTGGTATACCTCAACTATAATAGATTTTGGTCAAATAACAATGTGATGTGTTCCCTTTGTAATAGAAAAGAAGTAGAAAATACCCTACATTTCCTCGCCACATGTCCCATTTTATCTGAAATTAGAATAAGGTGTTTCGGAAAGAATTATTTAAACACCGATGAAGTAATAAACTATCTTAATGGACAGAACTGGATGGCTGTGTATAAATATCGTAAAATAGCATGGCCCTACAGATATAAACTTATAAAAGAGTTTAACTATATTTAAAAATTGTTATATATTTATATATATGTAATTGTTTATTATTATTGTTGTATTGTTGTTTGAGCCTGATAATGAAATAGTTGAATCAGTGAGTGAGATTATTTTACTGTTATTGTGTAGTGTATTGTATATGAATATAGTTACTGTTATATAAATTGTAAAATTGAACAGGTCGGCTCCGGACTAGACGGTCTAAAAGACCATAGTTCTATTAATGTTTTTTTATATGTTATATTTTTGTTGTCATATGCTGAAATAAAAAATTAAAAAAACAGTTATCTATCTATCTAATAGTTTCACGTATTTTTATCTCTAACCGTATTTGAAAATTCTTTCATTGATTTTATAAATGGAGGTAAGTGAAAGTCGTGTGTTGCCCGCACCAGATTTTTTTCTCTCCTTGCAGTGATTAAAAAATGGCAAATATTTGATATATTAAGTAATTTAATTGTGATTGTGAACCGCTTTAGTTATATTCTATTTATGTCCTAACAATATTTTTTGTTGGTTTCTTCATTTCTCATTTGAGCCTTAGTCATAAATTGTCATGTCATTCTTACCTACATTATCATTACATCCCTCGATGTGTCTTCTCATCGAATGTAAAATCTTTGTTACCGTTTTTGTTCTTATACTCTATGTTTTATTATTGCAACATTAACTACCCGGACGAAGATTTCAGAACTTTCTCAATGACACAGCTAAAAGAAAATAAAGACCAAGCTAGGCGGGGGCAGATAAGTCCGAAATAAGCCCTGTCAGGTAGGGCTGTCCGGCGCAAGAAGGGCAGGGACGTAAGGAGCTACGGGCCGAGGGAACAAACAAGGTGATTACGCAGGGCATTACCACTACCAGGTTTCCAATCTAACTTTGTCTCGGGCGGGCTTTGATCCACCACAACGCACGTCTATCTAATTCGCCGGTCGGATCCATACTACATCGGCCGATTCCTCTCCATTCTAACAATCTTCCCAGTTATTGGAGTTTCTCATTTAGGCCTCACCTAGCAATAACAGTCGGTGTTCCAAGTCCCCTTTCTACTCGCTCGGAGGAGGTGCTTCACAGATCTCTTTACTGGATAAGTAAACTGCTACTAATTAGTAGCATTGTGAGGATAAGAACAATTTGGTGGGAGATTTTATTTATTCGGAAAACAGACATGCCAGTTTCGTTTATACCATATTTTTTTTTTTTTTTATCACTTAACATTTTATTTACACCTGTAAAAAATATTACAATCAGCAAATGTGCTAAAATCTATGGAAACATGGCGTGGGCAGGCATGAGGAAGACAGCACCCAGTGGTGCATCCTCCTGACATAGAACTATGTTTTCAGGTCAGGAGGTCCCTCATCCAACTCCTTTTCAGCCTACGCCGAGTGATGGACGGTATGTCGGTTGTAGCCATGTTTTGTACAAGTTTGTTTATGAGTCCATTTAGTTTGTCGTGAAATCGTTTGTAAGTCGACCGAATGTGGTTTGTTGTAGTTGGAATACGTAAATCAGTATGAAGGGTATCGTTTGAAACATATGGTGGTGAGTTCGTTGCCAGTCTTAAAAATTGCGAATGAAAGGTTTGTATTTTACGTATGTGTGTCTTTTTAACAGATCCGTAAATTTGGCAAGCGTAAGTCCATATTGGTTTTAATAAATAAGTGTATACGTTAAGTTTCTGTCTGATTTACCATATTTGAATTTTACATATGTTTCAGAATACATGGAAGTTTGTTGGGGTGAGAACCTTTTCTTTTTTGTCCTCTAAAAATGTTCAATATTGAAAATATTAAACCAAAACCTTTTATTCTAAAATTTTATGTTTAATTAATTAAGTAAACTTATACTTTTTTTTTCAATGGCGCTAAAGACCTAGGAGAACCTTGACTTATGGTTTCCTAAAATCCCCTCACCGCGATTCTCGATGATATTTTATAGGGTAGGGTCATCACTCCCTATTTTCGTGAGTGGTCACCAGTCTCACATACCCTGTGGGAAGTTGTTAATGAATCCTATTTTAATTATATGCTTGAAAAAGTCTTCCCGAGACTGGGATTTGAACTCTCAACCTTTGCCAAGGTAGACTAGCGTGCTGGCCATACAACCACTTTACCTTTTTATGTACCTTAATAAAGATTCAACTTTAGTTAGTTAAAATAAAATCATGAACGGATTTTTTTAATTTCTAGATTTGCTGATTTCATATTATATTGATTCCATATCTGATTGGATAGTATGGAATATCTCACTTATTTTTCGATATTCAGTAACTTAGAATCATTAAACGTATAAAATTTCGATAGGAAATTAATTATTTTTCTTGGTTGGTTACAGAGCTTTATTATTTAAAACTATTTACCAAAAATGGTAAAAGCAATATTATAGTATCAAATTATAATTTCTAACAGTGTAGATATATAAGTAGAAAAATTACATCACTATGTTTAAAAATTAATCTCATAATAATATTTCAAGACCCTTTATGTTTAAGAAAGTAATAAATTAAATTAAAATTTATAATGACATAAAATTTTAAATCTCAAATTCAAGTATTTAGGTTCAATGATAACAAGAAAAAATGAAATCCAGGAGGAAATAAAGTCCCGACTAAAGAAGGTGTTATTATTCAGTTGCTAAATTACTTAGCTCGCGGCTTCTGTCTAAAAATTTAAAGGTTAGAATAGATAAAACTATTATTCTTTCGACGGGTCATGTGAAATGAAATGCCTCTTACTTTGAAGGATGAACAACGGCTTAAGGTTTTCGAAAATAAGGTACTGCATAAAATATTTGGTCCGAAAAGAAATGACGCCACTGGGGAGTTTAGAAGGTTGCACAACGTGGAATTGCGGAGCTTATGCCCTGTGAATATAATTGAGTTGACAGTATCGCGGGGACAAATGGGCGAGTAAAGTTGTCGGACTAGATGAGGAACGGATTCCGAGAAAATTGGTATACGCTAAACCGACTGGTAGGAGTCCGAAAGGTAGACCGAAGCGTCGATGGGAGGATTGCGTTAAGGCTGATCTTGGGGGCATGCGCTTGAACGGTGATCATTGGACGAAACTGTGTAAGCGGTATTTGGTGGAACCTTCGGGTTCGCTAAGCCTATTATTATTATTGTTATTATTAATAACATATATATAATAATATATATATATATATATATATATATATTATATATATATATATATATATATATATATATATATATATTGATTAAGCTTTTTTTTTAATTTTGTACTTTATGGATCATAGAACACAAAGTGGGATGCTTTAGCTCTATTAAGTAGCTAATGAATTCATAAATGAAGAATGCGAATTCCTCCATGCAGCACGCCGAGGTATGCAGTCGATAGGAAGCCACAGGGGTTGAAATTGGCCTGAGAGGTTGTAAAAGCAAATTGGCCTAGATGAAATTTTTCCTCACGGAAATATTCCCTCAGCAACTGTTCCAATATGTGGAAGGATTGAGAAGTTTAAGAAGACCTTTCATAGGTATGGTATGCACTTTATTAAATGGTTTGTTAATTTAATATTGAGTATGGACTGAAAAAACTAATATAGCGCATTTCGTGTGCTACAAAGCTGTAAAATAAGTAAACATGATAAATATATTTATTGATAAGTAATTAGAAATTAAGGCAATAATTAATATATTATTAGTTAACGTGGTTTTCATGTGTTGTGTCCTACACGCTAACCTATAATTCTAAATATATAACACCCTGGTAACATTTTTTTTTTTTTTTACTAAATATCATCATGAGTCGAGATTATATGAAATTTATATCCTAAACTACCATAAAAGTCTTACTGAGAAGCTCATCTTATTTTTAGAAACACTATTACCATAACCCTTTCTAGTTTAGCACCTTTCGAAATATAAGAACAAAACATCTAGTACGGGCAACACACGATTTTCACTTAAATCGACTATTAAAAACTATTAAATATTCTCCGATTTAAAAAAATAATATAAGTTGAATCTAATAGAACGTGTATTCATTTTCGTAGGAAATATATGATTTAGGTTGAATAATTAATATAACTAAATGAAATTGTTAATCACTAACTAGTTAATTCCCCATTCGTCACATTATGTTACCTTTTACAACTTTGTGCATCAGATAATATTTTTACTAAAAACATTATTAATTAAATGCCTTTCTCTTTCCAACGGTATATTATAAACCTGCTTTTTATCGATGGTAACAAGATTATATTGTTATAGTTTTATTATCTACAGAAATTAAAGGTACTATTAGAGGAAGAAAATTTAATGTATCGGCATTTAAGCCCTGTCAGACCATTTCAATCAGAATAAAACCTACATGATGTTAAAGCCTATTAAATTTTACATTAATATAGGGAGTTTAATCAAAATCGTTAGCCGTTTTTGAGAAAATCTTAAAAAGATGCAAAATGTATGATATAATGCGGATATTCAGGTAGCCGATTTCGATGAAAATGTTTTTGCAACATCTCGGGCGTATAGTTGTCTTAAATATGAAATTTCATTTTCGTACGACTTTTAGTTTTTTAGCTAGATTTACCACAATTTTATTTCATATATAGAAAATTTAAAGTAAAAAACAAAGTCAATAGTTCAATATCTATTCTAATTATTCAATATCTAAGTATTCAATATCTTGTTTTTTTTATTTATTTAAGGTCATTTTATGCTACTGTGGCTAATCGGACGATGCTGCAGTGGGAGTCCTAAATTTTGCCTATCCAGGTTTTATAAGGATAGGGATCTTTAACGAGTACCTGACATCCCACAGGCTCGGGACCACCTTTTAACGTAACCTCCGAAAGACGGCATAACTAAGGATTTTTTACTCCAATTAAAAAATCTATATCTTTGTTAACAAATTAAATTTTTTTATTAGACTTGCTCTATTGACAAGGTGACAGTTTATTTGAGAATGACTCACTCAGTCTTGGAATTACTGATTTGTGACTCAACAAAGAGCATCCAATAAGCTGTACAAAATAAACATACACACGATCCTCGGTACGCAGGCGGAATACTTAACTACTACTCCTCATTTTAGGCTTCCAGTATAATTCCAAGTTTAACCATTTAACTTAGTAATGCAGGTTATCTATAATTCTAAAATATAAGCCTTTTCGAAATAAATTGGTTATTTCAAATTTTAACGTTTTAGGTAAAATAAAAAATAAAAAGCAAGACCATTAATAAGGTTTAAATTTATAGGTTTCAGTAATTGCCCTATGTTTCTATACACTTCTTATGCCTCGACAGTACGGAACTGTTTAAATATGCCGGCTTATTACATTTATTGGGTTGTTTAACATGAAATGTCCGTTTTTATAGTTTCATAAAATACATAAATGATTTTGCCGGTTTCTGTTGTTTTCTTCCGAATGTTTACTTATTTAAAGTAATCAATTACTAATCCTCTATCTTTGTATTATAAACATTAGCTTCCCAATCAATTACCCACTTTTTACTATACCTCCAAATATGAACATGGAAACACGCGATTTTCGAGTAATATTTTTGTACGAGTTTAAACTCGGCCATTCAGCAGCTGAGGCAGCTAGAGATATTTGCAAGGCGTTTGGGAAAGGGAGCGTTAATGAACGGACCATTCGCCGTTGGTTTGCTAAGTTTTCAGCTAGGGATACCGACTTGGAAAACCTGTCCCGAGGAAGACCTCCGTCTGTAATAGACAACGATTTCCTCAAACGTACAGTAGAAGGAAACTCCTGCCAAAGAGTTAAAGGACTCCCAGCACAACTAAATGCAAGTGCATCTACCGTTACCAGACATTAAAAGTGTATTAGGAAAGTAAAACAGCTCGATACATGGGTACCTCATGATCTCACTGAGCGGCAGGAAGACCCCATGTTTCAAAACCTACCATGCAAAAAACGATAGAACTGGGCTACGAAGTTCTTCCGCACCCACCATATTCTCCCGACTTGTCTCCAACAGATTACCACCTGATCAGGAATTTAGACAACTTCGTCAAAAGAAAACTTTTTGAAAATGATGATCAAGTGAAAAGTGCATTTCCAGATTTTGTTTCACTTCAAAGCTCAGAGTTTTTCAGTTCGGAGATAAAAAAGTTGATGTTACGTTGGGAAAAATGTGTAGAAAATAAAGGTAAATACTTCGAATAAAATTATCTTGTTTTCATATCGTATTTTTAATAAAAATCCTTTACCTTGAAAACGGTGAAAACGGACATTTCATGTGACACAACCTAATATATTCGATTTCATATGTATAAAGATGAGCAAGAATTGCAAAATTCTTCAATAATAAACTTAAAATGCAAGAGAAAAAACACTTTATTATTAATTTGTATTGCCCAACTGTATTGGGTTGCTTAACACACAGCATAAAACAATTTCTTTAGAAATATTAGCTTTTTTTTTTTTTAAGAACTGTAATATAGACGTATAATATACCGTTGTATAGCTAAGGGTTCTAGAAAAAAATATTTTGTTATGCACCAAATTTTAAAAGGTAATGAAGAGTGACGAAAAGCGTATAAACTGACTGTTGCAGACTATAATATGCATTATTTAGTAAAAAACATGTTTCTACTGAAACTCAATGTATTAGGTTATGTGACACATGAAATGTCTGTTTTCAAGGTAAAGGATTTTTATTAAAAATACGATAAGAAAACAAGATAATTTTATTCGAAGTATTTACCTTCTTTTTCTACACATTTTTCCTAACGTGACACCAACTTTTTTATCTCCGAACTGAAAAACTCTGAGCTTTGAAGTGAAACAAAATCTGAAAACGACACTGATCATCATTTTAAAAAAGTTTTCCTTTGACAAAGTTGTCTAAATTCCTGAACAGGTGGTAATCTGTTGGAGACAAGTCGGGAGAATATGGTGGGTGCGGAAGAACTTCGTAGCCCAGTTCTTTCATTTTTTGCATTGTAGGTTTTGAAACATTGGGTCTTGCTGCCGCTCAGTGAGAACATGAAGTACCCATGTATCGAGCTTTTTTACTTTCCCGATACACTTTTAATGTCTAGAAACGGTAGATTAACTTGCATTTAGTTGTGCTGAGAGTCCTTTAACTGTTTCGTAGGGGTTTCCTTCTACTTTATGTTTGAGGACATCGTTGTCTATTACGGACGGAGGTGTTCCTCGAGGCAAGTTTTCCAAGTCGGTATCTCCAGCTGAAAACTTAGCAAACCAACGGCGAATGGTCCGTTCATTAGCACTCCATTCACCAAACGCCTTGCAAATATTTCTAGCGGCCTCAGCTGCTGAATGGCCGTAAAGTAGGTTATTGATTGGGAAGCTAATGTTTATAATACAAAGGTAGAGGATTAGTAACTGTTTACTTTAAATAAGTAAACATTCGGAAGAAAACAACAGAGACCTGCAAAATCCTTTATGTATTTCAGAAACTATAAAAAACGGACATTTCATGTGAAACAACCCAATAATTACCTTTTTTCGTCTCCTAATGCATTTAAAAATTCCTAAATTGATTTTAAAACGGGGGTCGAATTGATTTAAAATTTGTTTTTGAGCGCAATATATTTTTTTAAACTGAAATAAATATTTAGATTTATAAAATAAAACGTACTTAGTTTTGATCGGAGAAACCAAAGACGCCGGATACTTACTTTTATCCAATGTGCTTAGTTCCTTAAGTTTTAATACCTACAAATACTTATTTTATTTCTTCTGTTGTTAATACGGTTGTGTTTCAAGAAGTTAGCTATCATTTGAGAAGTAAAACATATACATACAATTTCGGACAGTCTCCTAAATTATCTTTGACATTAGAGATGTTTATTAAGGATCTTTCAGTATCATAAAAATCACAATAACTGTGATCTGTTTTTATTAATGTAGACATTGATCAATCGACCGAAGAACTCGTTAAGAGGGATAACTGACAAGAATAAATCTTCATATGAACTTGCAATCATCATAAAATGGATGATCTCAGTTTACTAATTCTGGACTGACAAGCAAAGTGAATCATGTAACGATGTTATATCCAATGGGAAAGACTAACGCAATCATTGCGGACAATTGAATTAGCATGTCGTTGCTGGATGCCGTGCTATGTCCTGTAAAATAGCTCCAATAAATTTTATAGGTTCAAAACCCCCAATCCTTTAACACTCATGAACAATTCGGAAAGCATCAAGCTAAATTTTAACGTCTTCGTATTAAAAAATTGATTTGTAAAAATATTATGATAATGACTACATATACATAATCGAAATTTAAAATCTGAAGCGGCAGCACTCTACGTTCTCTTATCTCGGTTGCTAAAATCAATTTAAAAACTACTAAATAAAATAAGAGTTGAAAAAATCTGGTGCGGGCAACACACGACTCTCACTTACCGCCATTTTTAAAATCAATGAAAGAATTTTCAAAAAAAGAGATAAAAATACGTGAAACTATTAAGGAATTAATTAAATTTAATTTATATAGAAACATGTGTTTTATTAAAAATCTATTATATTATTAGCTAAAATAATCAGTTAGTTTTATGTTCATTTCATCATTCTCTATTAACCTTTAAAAGCATGAGTATGAGATAATATTTTTTTTCTAAAATCTTTAGCTTTCCAACGGTATATAAAAAATCTAGTGGGCGCAACACACGACTTTCACTTACCACACTTGTTAAAATCAATTTAAGAATTTTGAAATACCGTTAGAGATGAAATTAGTTTAAAGAATTAATTAAATTGATTTTCGAAAGAAACATGTGTTTTATTAAATAATCTATTATGTTATTATCTAAAAAAAATCGGTTAATTTTATCCGCTTTTCATCACTCTCTACTAACTTTTAAAAGCTTGTGTATGAGATAATATTTCTTCTAAAATCTTTAGCTTTCCAACGGTATATCATACATATATATTACTGTTCTTATGTTCCAAAACAAAAAATTGCATACAAAATATATTTTTTCAGTTGTCTCCTTTAGTTGGATATCGAATTCCTTCAATTTATATATTTACCTGTTTTTCATCAGTGGAAACAAGATAATCTAGTTATTTTTATAGAATCAACAAAATTAAAGGTAATTTAAAGAAAGAAAATTTAAAATATCGGCATTTAAGCCCTGTCAGACCATTTTAATCAGAATTATACCTACCTGATATTAAAGCTCATTATATTTTACATCGATATAGCGAGTTTAATCAAAATCGTCGGAACCGTTTTTGAGAAAATCGAAAAAAGGTGCAAAATGCATAGTATAAAGTGCCTCTTCTGGTAAGCTCATTTTGATGAAAAAAGTTTTGCCACGTCTGAGGCGTATATTTGTCTTAAATATGAAATTTCAGTTTCATAGGACTTGCCGTTTCCGCCCGGGAGTTACCACACAGAGAGAGAGACCTTTTTGTGGGTTATTTGGGCTCAGAAGACCCTAAAACGTGTTTATTTCCGTTGAGAACTGGAATTCGAAAATTTTCACGATCGCAATACATCCCCTTACTATATATAGTGAGTGAAAGTAAAAATCTTTATAAGTAATATTCAGTTCCATTGGAAACATATGTTTTAGATTAAATCATATAACAATATGTAATTGTTATATCAAATAATCATAACCTTAACTTATTAGTGAGCCCTACTCGTCACTTTGCATTACCTTCTAAAACTTTGTGTAAAATATTCTTTCCTAAATCACCAGCTTTCCAACGGTATATTATTATACATCTAAATTACTATTCTTATTTGGAAAAAAAATATATATATGTATATATACCCCACTCATACTCGTTGAACAAATCCGATACCTAGGACACCATCTTGCCAAACATCTTACATGGAATCCTCATACAAGACTAAAACGACAAGAGACTGCCCGTAGATACCGATTACTACAACACTTACTCGACAAACGTTCAAAACTTCCAACTCACTACAAAAAGCTCATTTATGTTACCGTCATCAGACACATCTGGATATATGGAATAGAGCTTTGGGGCTTTACTAAATCATCTAATTCCTTCCGCATCCAATGCTTACAATCCAAAATCCTTAATGCTCCTTATTTCGTCACAAATAAAATCATCCATAACGACCTTAATATTCCATTTGTTGCAGACCTTTCTCGTACCAGATTTACCACTTTTAATTCCAAAATCCCAACCCATATAAAACCCTCTTTTCAGCAAACCTCGCATATTCCTGACGACCCTCCGAGGCGATTGAAAAGAAGATGGCCTCGGGATCTACTTACTTCAATAAACATCGAAGTACTACCGCTGGGTAGTTTCTTCACAAGCCTTCTACGCCCTTTATTGTAATTCAACACTTTTACTTATTGTATTTATGTTAATATACAATTGTAATAATAATAATAATAATAATAGGCTTACCGAACCCGAAGGTTCGATGCCGATACCACCAAACTTCGCCTGCACAGACTCGTCCAATGTACGCCGGTCAAGCCCAAGCCCCCGAGATCCGCCTTAATGCAATCCTCCCATCGACGCTTCGGCCTACCTTTCGGACGCCTACCAGTCGGTTCAGCGAATACCAACTTTCTCGGAATCCGTTCCTCACCGAGCCCAACAACTTTACGCGCCCATTTGAGTCTCCGCGATGCTATCAACTCAATTATATTCACAGGGTACAAACTCCGCAATTAAGCGTTGTGCTAACTTCTAAACTCCCCAGTGGCCTCATCTCTCTTCGGACCAAATACGCAGTACCTTATTTTCGAATACAATTGTACAAATACAATAAATACAATTGTAAAATTCAATAAAATATAAATAAATAAAAAATTATTGTACAAATATCCCAACGGTTCGATAAAACTGATTACATTAATATGAACTGTAAGTGAATATTTAATAATGTTTTAAAACCTAATTATGGATATCTTTTCATTAGTTCGGCTTTCGTAGTCTTTGGTACTGGAAAAATCAAAACATTTCAAGAAGAGTAAAATCTGTAAAAAAAAAATATAGTAACAAGAACATTCATAAGTTAAGTTATACCTACATTATTTATAATGCAGCTTCCTTTTAAAGGAGGAAATCAAAACGGAGATGAAAACGGCCTCCAACAGTGAACGAATCCAACCGGAAAATTTGAACTTTCTACCAGCAATGAATTATCTCCTTTGTTTGATTAAAGGAAAAACCGTGCGCAGAAAATAACAGTTCTTTAGAAATTTCCTCAATTGGCTGAAAATTCTAGGAATGGTTAACATTTGAAAGCAAAAATTTCTCTTGTGCTTTATTCTTCCACTTAGTTTCATCGGAAATGATTCGATTTGAGTCTCCTTTATTTGAGAAAAATGTTTCCTTTGTAATTCTCCAAGTCTAGATCATTATTGTCCCTTTTAATATGTTTGGGTAATAACAATTTATCTATAAGAGATGATTAGGTGTATAGATATTGATAAAAATTGAAATGAAAAATTAGTAATGTTTCTTCGTAACTTTCGGTATTTAAAATTATGAACACAAGGCACATAGAAGTAGAAGTAAATCGATTTCAGATCAAAACTGTGACTCAATATGAAACTGGTAAAATATTTAAATACTTTCGAAGTAATAATAATTATTAATTATATAAAATAAAACATTTCCATAGCATTTTATAGTAACTATAATAATTGTAATTTATGATTTTTTTTTATGTATTCTCTAATTTTTGTTTACAAATATAACTAAAAATAAAATGTAATTTTCTCTCTGACTGGTATTTGATCATGGATATTTTTATCTATAATCTACAGATTGTCGTTCAATTTAGAATTAAAAGAATTAAATTACTTAAATTAAAAATTGAAATAAATTAATTATTATTATAAATAAACGAAGTTCAGAGAAAATATAGACTTTTTTAATTTATATCCGTATAGCTCTTAAAGTGTTGGCCCTTGCGACAAATATTACATAACAAAAAATAATGGCTATTAAATTTCTGAAACGAGGACTGTCGAAAACTTTTTACAGGGCACGAACATTCAAGAATTCACGTTTTTGAATGTTAAAAAACCATATCAATGTCAAAATAATAAAACACCAAAACAGTTTGAACCGAATAAATTATAATATAATTAAAATTAACCCTCCTATCAAGCATCATAGTTACTTATTATATTTATTATTAAGTATAACCAATTATACTTGTTTTTATTATGATTCATTTATTCTTATAATGTTTTTTTCATATCCAGATTAAATTATGTTTGAGCGCCTTACTTGAAATCCTCACACAAGACTGAAACGACAAGAAACTGCTTGAAGATATCGATTACTACAACACTTACTAGACAAACGTTCAAAGCTTTCAGTATATTACAAAAGACTAATTTACATCACTATTATCAGACCTATTTGGACGTATGGAATTGAACTTTGGGGCTCTATGAAACCATCTAATTCCTCCCGTATCCAGTCCTTACAATCCTGAATGCTCCTTATTTTGTTACAAATCAACTCATTCATTATGATCTTAACATCCCATTTGTTGCAAACATAGTCCGTGATAGATACTCCTCTTTTCATTCTAAACTCCCTACACATACAAATCCACTTGTCCGTAATTTATCTTCCTTAGATATCCCTGATAATCTTCCAAGACGACTGAAAAGAAGATGGCTTCGGGACCAACTGAGTTAAAATAGTGAAGTTAAAATAGTTACCACTGGGTAGTTCTTTCTCGAGACATTTTTATGACTTTTTTTTTTTCATTCCTCATATTTACTTATTGTGTTCTTTAATACAGTTGTAAATTACTATAAATAAATTAAAAAATAAAATACAATTATGTTTGTGACTCCATTTTTTAGTATTCTCCATTCAACCATGAACTGTCTTAAGTAATATCTTTGAAATAATTAAATCCAATCATGCAAACATCGCCGTTGTTATGGATTGACTGTCTTAATAAAATAAATAAATATCAATTATAAATGAGTCATAAACAGAAACTTATTATTCTTACTTACTAGCTGACAGGACAGACGATGCCCTGTCTTAACTATGTCTTAGGGTAATGCGATCACCAAAAGAGAGTGAGAGAGAGAGAGAGAGAGATTATTATTTATTACATTGGAAAATTAAAAAAAAAATTACTTTTGTCTTTTTTTCTTTCATAAGATTCTTCCCCTGACTGTTATAAATACAATAAAAAAATAATTAGCGAAATCGGTCAAACCGTTCACGTGTGATGCGATCACCAAGGGAAAAGAGGATTAATTTATATATATATATATATTAATTTTTATGTCTGCTTAAGAATTCGCTTAAGCACGGATTTGACCTTTAACGTAATTTAAATTAATAGTTCCTTAATTACATTTTTGTTTTATATTATTAGATCATCTCTATTTTTATAACCCCATATTATTTAAAATTGAAAAAAAAATTAGGAATTTACAAAATATTTAATAGTGAACATAAGACAAAGGACATAACCTAGATTGAAAGGAGTCGGAAAAACGGATGTATTACCCAAGTAGTTACTATAAATGGCACTAGAGATCGCTTTTCTACGGATGATGCACAGTTCAAGGCAAGCAGTCTTATTTTGTAAAATATTACTTTTTTTTTTTAATTCTTATTTTGATAGGAATAACAACATGATGGTTTAATGAATTATTTTCAGTATGAATTATTTCAGCTTCCTGTGTTTTATTCGCCACACCAATTATTTTTTCAGATACTGTTAAAATTTGCTGATTGTCAATTTTCATAAAATCAAAGTGATGGAACAATATTATAGTCATTAAGGTGTTATAAACAAAAAACATATTTATAAATAATAACTAAAAATGTATTCTTCCAACATAAATCCTCCAGTTTTACTTTCTGTTTTTTTTTTTTTTTTTTTGTTTTTTTCTAAATACTCTAGCCACGAGAACAATCACTCAGTTGGAATATATAAAATACTCAAATGCTACAAATATCTTAATACAACAATTATATATATATATATATATTTCCCTGTCAAAAACTTCTTCATTAATTCAAATGCTTTCATAAATTACAATTTCGAATAATAATTGTTTCATTAATTCTGAGAACTATAAAAATTTGTCTGAGGTTATTCGGGTTATACTTTATAACTGTCATTTAATTGTATTTATCAGTTTGTTACCAACATTGTCTTAAAAGTGTGAAAATTTTTCGCAATTTTTAAGTATTTATTTTACTCGGTAATTCGGTGTATATAGTGTCCCAAATAGTTATCAAGAACAAGGCTCCTGTTTGGACTTCGGCGGAGGAGGTGGCAGAGAGACCTTCGCGCTGTTTAACAGATAACCTTTTGATATTTTTTTTTTCTTTTAATTAGTTTCCTTATAAATATTATTTTCTTTGCAAACATATTGTTCAGTTATTTTTTAGATTTCTTTATCGTTATTTTTGTAAACTGTGCATAATTCTGCACTGAACTAACTTACTATGTCTGGCACAAGTGATGGGAGGGAGGTTATCCCGCCTGATAAGTTAAGTAGTTTGAATAATAATGAAACAATAAACTTAAGCACGGAAATAGAAATGATGCCTGCAGAACACAAAAATAATGCAAGCAACGAAGAGCAGGAAATTAGTAAAGCCTCGACAGATAGAACACAAAACTCTCTACCACGCTTATATGAGAAGAGAGACATGGGCCCATATTTTGTTTTTGTTGAGAGTAAGTCGATGGAAGGGGTTGGAATTAGTCGAATACATCCAATGTCTGTTGGAAAACTATTGAATGATTCCTGTCCAGTAATTTACAATAACATTCTGTCTATCACCAGGTCGGGTCGCAATAGAATAAAAGTTGAAACTCGCTTAGGTTCACACGCGAACGCACTAGTCAATTCGGAAATTTTAAAGTCTAAACATTTTGTAGTGTATATTCCACAATTTATGCTGGAAAGAAAAGGAGTAATTAGAGGAATAGATACTAATTTATCCGAGGAAGACATATTAACTAATATTAAAACTTTATATTCTTAATCTCTAAAAATTATCTCAGTCAGAAGGTTCAAAAGGAAAGTTTTAAACCGAGATACAAAAGAATATGAACTTAAACCGACGGGTACGGTTCTAATTAATTTTAGAGGACAGTTTCTCCCTAATTATGTAAGCATCCATCACGTGAGATGCGAGGTACAAAAGTACATTCAATCAGTAGTACAATGTCAAGCATGCTTTCGTTATGGTCACGTGACCACTCAATGTAAAAGTACGACACCCAGGTGTTCGGATTGCGGTGAAAAACATGCGAAAGAAGAGTGCCCTCCTGGTACATTATTGAAATGCATTCACTGCCATCAAAATCATTCTTCTCTAGCTAAAGATATATGTCCAGAATTTAAAAAACAAAAAAATATAAAAGAATTAATGGCCACCCAAAATCTAACCTATATGGAAGCAAAACATTTCCTAGAAGGCAAATCATACAGTTGGGCCGTATTAAGACAGACACCTGAATCGTTCCCAGCATTAGATCAAACTAATAACAAACAATTATATAACAAAAATAACTTACCTTCTAATACAAATTTCCCAAAACCTAAAACTACTGGAACACCTCAGGTTAAACCGGATAAAATAAATCAAATTTCAGAAGCTATTTATTCAATTGTAAGTTCAATTTTGTCAAACAAAAATTTAATAATTTCTGAAGAAGAGATTAGGAACATAATAAAAGAGAGAGGAGATAGCTTGTTAATAAATCATTGATTCAGATAAAAATATTTTATCTAAACTATTTTTAATAATTTTTCAAAAAATTATTCATCAGTATCTAATTTAGCCCACCATTTTTATGACTAAATCCTATAAATTATTACAATGGAACGCTAGATCAGCAATAGCAAATAAAAATAGTTTAGAATATTTTTTATTTACAGACAATATTGATATTGCCCTAATATCAGAAACTTGGTTCAAGCATAACACATATGTGAATTTCCCGGGATACAATATCATAAGGAAAGATAGAGATGATGCCTGGGGGGGAGTAGCCATTTTGATTAGGAATAAATACAACTTTACACAGGTTAGAAACTTTCATAAAATAGACGGTATGGATGTGATTGCCGCGAAAGTCGTACTCAATAAAAATTTTAAAATTAACATAGTTTCGTATTATAACCCTCCTAAAAATTTAGTAATTAAATATCATTGGGAAAAATTTATTACGAGTTTTGACTTTCCATTAATTCTGGCAGGAGATGCCAATGCTCACCATTACCAGTGGGGCTGTAATTTTTGTGATAAAATGGGAAAAGAATTAGTTTCTGCAATAGAAAACTCCAGCTTAGTACTGTTGAATGATGGATCCGCTACATACGTAAATAATGTGAGTCAGACTAATAATATTGCCTTGGATATCACTCTCTGCTCACCCAATATCGTAAACAATATACAATGGAAAGTTCACGATGATCCCTTAGGTTCTAATCATTTACCCATCGTAATGGAGATTCACAATATGCAATTTAAAGATAGCAATATGAGTAAATCGACCAGAAAGTGGCAAATAAAGGCTGCTAATTGGGAGGAATACGAAACGTGTACCTCAGATAATTTCCACCTCCTATTCGATAACCCTACATATGAACAGTTCATACAATTTTTGAATAAAGCTGGCACGAAGTCAATACCAACTTACAAACAAATTTACAGGAGAAAATTTAGCAGAGGTTGGTGGGATAATGAATGTAGTCTTTCACTACAAAATAGAAAAAATGCCTACAAAACATATATAAAAACCCCAAATTCTTCAACATTTTTGACATACAAAAAGGCGGATGCGGAATTCAAAAAACTCACAGAGATAAACAGAGAAATTCCTGGCGACTATTCTGTGGAAGTATCAATAAATCTACCCCGATTAAGGATATTTGGCATAAACTAGCTGTACTCAGCAATCGCAAAACAAGTAACCGCTTACCAGTCACAAAGGATGAATGGTGTGAAGAATTTATGGACACACTGGCGCCCCCATATGTCATTTTTAAAAATAGTTTAATCACTGACAGTAGAGAAGAAACGTCTGAAGAAAATTTTCAACTAATGAAAGAGTTTACTCTAGAAGAGCTCAATAACTCTTTAAAGAAGAACCCTAATACAGCACCAGGACTTGACAATATACTTTACATCATGTTAACAGACTTCCGAAGAAAATTAAAATGAGCTTATTAAAAATCTTAAATGATGTTTGGCAATCAAATGTAATACCTGACTCATGGAAGGAGTTCTGTGTTGTACCAATATCGCGATAAGGATCCCAATAACGCTTCCTCATATAGACCGATTTCGTTAAGTTCGTGTGTACTAAAGACGTTTGAAAGAATGGTAAAGGAACGAATGGAGTGGTGGTTAGAATCACAAGATAAATTGCCTGATTACCAGTTCGGTTTCCGTAAAGGTAAATCAACGATGGATTGCCTTCTAGAATTACATACTGACATACATACAGCTTTCACATCAGGGAAAAAAACAGTCGCTTTATTTTTAGACATAGCAAAGGCATACGACACTGTTCCGTTACACATACTCAATAATAAAATGACAGACATGGGTTTCCCCATAAAATATATTGACAATATTATCAATCTGATCAGCGATAGAAAGATATCATTAAAAATATCAAATTCAATAATCATGAGTAGGGTGGCACAGATAGGTTTACCTCAAGGAGGTATTCTCAGTAGTTTATTATTTGCAATATTTTCTACTGATTTAAAAAAATACTTACCTGAGAAAGTTTCAATCTTACAATTTGCCGATGATATTTGCCTATATACCTCAAATCAAGATATTAATAAATGTGTCGAGTTACTGGACGAGACAGTAAGAGGGTTAAGGAGATGGGAGTTAGAGACAGGAATGACGATTTCAGCTTCTAAATCAGTTATATGCCCGTTCACTAGAGAACGCACATTTCCACTTGATGAGCGAGTTGAATTAGCTGGAACTTTCTTCACAAGCGTTAATGTCGTGAGATTCTTAGGAGTTTATTTCAACCGAAAACTAAATTGGAATCAACACATTTATAAAATCATAAAACGGTCGGAAAAAAAAATGAGCATATTAAAAATGATTAGCAATAACAGTAAATGGGGAGCAGATCCAAGCATTTCTTTGTTATTCTATAGGAGCACAATAAAATCCATATTCGATTACGGAGTCACATTATACGGTGAGGCCCCTAATACACATTTGCGTAAGTTGGATATGATTCATAATAGGTGCATAAGAATTTGTTTAGGAGCTCTTAATTCCACCCCTATCGATGCCTTATTAAACGAAGCCAGCGAACCACCCCTAAAACTAGAAGACAGCTACTAACCGAAAGAATCTTTTTTAAAACATACGCTAACAATCAGAATTGCTACAGTAAAATAGTTAACCTATGCATTCTTATCTTAAGTAAAGCTTATTGGGAGAAAAAGAAATATACACCATTAGTTTTCAATAGTTTTATAAGATATCAAAATTCATTACGTGATATATATTCAAATAAAATGCTACCTCAATATCAATTAAAATACGAAATGCTATTACAAAAATTCAATATAGAAATAGAAGTCGATAACCCATTGCCTCATTCAATGATTGCCTCTACTACTAAAGCATTGCTTGCAGACAAATGGCCGCATCATATTCATATATATACCGATGGCTCAAATATTAATAATAATTCAGGTAGTGCGATTCATATTCCTAAATACAACCATAATGCACAGTATAAATTACCTACTGGTTGTTCTTCTCATACTGCTGAAATGTATGCCATATTGGAAGCCGTCAGATACATTAATAAATCCGCGGATCGTAATTTTGTTATTTTGACGGATTGTAAGAGTGCATTATTGTCACTGACTAATAGTATTAACAAAAACATCAGTAGCTTACAAATGGAGATCATGAAAAACCACTATATAGCGGTCAAAAATAAAAAAGTTTTAGTATTTCGGTGGATTAAGGGTCACGCGGGAATCCCAGGCAACGAGGTAGTAGATGGACTGGCTAAATCTGCCACCACAGCTGGGCAACAAGTTGACTTTCGGATACCATTCAAAGATTTTTACAAAACCATTAAATTAAATACATTCGAAATTTGGCAACAGTTATATCAGGAAAACCCCACTGGACAATTTTACAAAACCATATTTCCCAAAATTATTCCAAAACCTTGGTTCGCGGAAACAAATTTTAGCAAAAACGTGGTAAAAACATATATTAGATTAAGGACAAATCACGGGATCTGCAATAATTACCTTCATAAAATAGGCGTATCAGAATCTCCGCAATGTGACAAATGCGGTGATAGGGAGACCCTAAAACACATATTATTGGTGTGCCCGGCATACAAAACTCAAAGAGAAAAGATGATTTTTGAAATAAATAATAATCAAAATATTAGTTATGAAAATTTATTAAAATTTACGAACAATAAAAAAATTTTCAGTATAAATAAATATTTACAATCAATTAACAAAAGAATTTGATAATTGTATTAGTTCAGTAATTGGTAATTGTAATTTGGTAGTTGTAATTTGGTGATTGTAATAGTTTTCACTAATAAGACATAATATATAAAATGGCTGTATGGTGTATGCCAATGCCATCCATTCATGGGGAAAAAAAAAAAAAAAAAAAAAAAATTGTATTTATGTTCCCATATTATTTTAATTTCATATTATTATTATATACCTAACGCATTATTAAGTCTATATATTACATTGGTTGTTATCTTGTTTCTTTTAGCCCTGATGAAGGCCCACATTGTAGGCCGAAACGTCGGCACATAATTAAAATAGCACTTATTTTAAATGTGTGTTTCTAATTTATAACCGCATCCCCAACCATCTTCTTCATCTAGCAATATTTTTGTTTATATCTTTAATTTACAATGAATAAAAGTAAATACTGGGATAGCTTTTGAAATGAACATTACCAATACCCATATAGAACTACGAGAGCTGAGAAAATCAATTGTTCTTTCTCTGTTGAAGCTGTTAATGTGTTGGTTCTACCGCACTGATGGGAATCGGGACAGGCGCCATTCCCAACCGAGCTCTCCCTTTTATGCTGGGCTCTTATAAACCTTTGCAACGAGAGGCGGTAAAGTCTTTGTGGCCGGACCTTGAGAAACTTGCCATAGACAGCTGTTGTAAAATGTTCTTCTAGACTCTTTCAGGACTTCATGATCTTTCCCTCCCTCTTGGTAACATCCTCCAGTACAAAGGCAGATGAAAAACTCCATTCCCCACTATCACCTTTGAAGTTTACCGTAAAAGCGATTTGGGGCAATCCACTGAAACAATGCTGTCTTTTCTAGTAAAGGGAGCACTTCACAACGGGAAGACAAAGAAGCGAAATAAAGTTATTTCGATATCCTTTGTGAGGGAATGATCGCTCTCTTAAATGATTATTAGCAAGTTGATGGAGTTTATTTCACCATGATAAAAAAAAGTATAAAACACATGTACAGGAAATGATGATGCCGCATAAATCATAAAATTGAAAAAATATTTCAATTTTTTAATTTTTTTTTTTTTAATTTCTTATTTATATTTATAAATGAGAGTACTATTTCACTTACTTTTCTGGACATGGAAGTAATAAAAAATAACTATGGTTGTGAAACTGGAATTTTTACCTGATGTTACCTCACCATATAAAATTGCAATGAGTCTGGGGTAAGAAAAATTCTACATCATACCATTTATAACAATTTTTTTATTTTTTATTATTTTACGAAATTAGTTTTCGAATAACATAAAAACTATACGGCTCTTAAAAAATTATCATTTTAAAAGATAATTAAGTTTCTAACCAAACTAAAGCGAATCTTAATTTTGATCCGAAATGTATTGGCAAAGATATTTAAGAAGCATTAATAACAAATAATTTTGCACATATTGCGTTGCATATCCATGTTTCGTGAGCTATTGGGTTGTTTCACATGAAATGTCCGTTTTTATAGTTTCTGAAATGCATAAAGGATTTTGCAGGTCTCTTTTGTTTTCTTCCGAATGTTTAAATATTTAAAGTAAACAGTTACTAATCCTCTGCCTTTGTATTATAAAAATTAGCGTCCTAATCAATTTCCCACTTTTTAGTATACCTCCAAATATGAACATAGAAACACGCGATTTTCGAGTAATATTTTTGTACGAGTTTAAACTCAATGGTATATAATATAATCAATGGTGATTCTCTTTTTCTTTTTATACTTTTAACTCACCAAAAGTCCCGTTTTTATTCCTTTTCAAGAATTTTTGAAACTACTTTCTTCACTTTTTAGGTAATGAGTTGTGGTGACAAAAATATAATCTATACCCTTATATTACTCTCAATGTTCGTTTTGATTTAATATCTTAAAACTTAAAATGACCGCAAGACTAAAAGTATTAGCCAGAAACATATTTTAGCTAAAGTTTTTTTAATCAGAAAGGGATAAAGAATAACTGGTAAAAAAAAAATCATGAAAATCCAAAATGTTGAGCGGCAAGGTCTGGACGATTTCGAATGTATTGACCCTAATCATGATCAATATAATTTGTAATAATAATACGGTGTTCAAACATAAATATAATTATAATATATATATATATATATATATATATATATATATATATATATATATATATATATATATTATATAAGAATGATTTAAAACAAAGCTATCACTATCTAAAATAAGCGGGATCACATGTAATATACAGCCGTCTTGCCAAAGGTCACGGATTCGAACCTGCAGGTGGTCCTAGGATTTTTTAAATGGGAGTAAAAAATACTCAGTTGTGCCGTCCTTCGAAGGGGACGTAAAAAGGTGATCCTGAGCCTGTGCGATGTAAGGTGCTCGTTAAAGATCTCTATCCTAATTAAACCTAGGTAGGCAAAATTTACCACTCACACTGTAGCATCGTCAGATTAGCCAATGTGAAGTGACGTTAAATAAATAAACAAAAGAATCTAAAATAAGTACTACTAAATAAATAAACAGTCGCCTTTTGGCCAATTAAGATATCATTTTGTAAATAAGTAGTGAATATTCTCAAATCCAAAATGTAATAATTTTATAAAGTTCATAATTTATCTTTATATTTCCTAAAAAATAAGTAAGGACAAATTTGATTAAATTGCCTGATTTATTTTTGTTGTAGTACAATAATGAAAACTATAAAAGCCCTCGTGTACTAGTAATTAAGCACATATTTCATGTTCTGGAACTGGTTTTAATTATATTCACATACCATTGTGGGACCGAAGCTTTTCTAACGACACCCTTGTTTAGCCAACAACAGTAGGGTCTCAATTATTTATCATTAATATTCCACTTAAATTTCTTGTTTCCCGGTATGTTTATTAGTATTTAATCGTCATTTTATTACTTCAAATTATCAATTTTTAATTTTAATTGGTTTAGTTACATGGTAAGGGAAAGTAGAATATTATTTATTATTATATATGGTGAGTGGTTTTAGCCTATATGAAGACTTATCCCTCCTCCTACGAAAATCTCTCTCTCTCTCTCTCTCTCTCTCACTCTCTCTCTCTCTCTCTATATATATACATATATATATATATTATATATATATATACAAGAATTTAATTCATCGACCCTTTTATATTACAATTTTATTTGAAATAATTCGGGTTTTAGGTCATTAAACTATCACTCCTTCTTAATTTTCTTTATTTGGATGTTTTGATCCTTCATCTATGTTTATACATTGAATCCTTTTCAACACTGCAATTAAACATAATTGGTTACATTTTGTTGAATATTGGTTACATTTTCCATAAACCATCTATCTATAGCCAGGTATTGTACAATATATTATAAAGACATCTTACCAAAGAATTTCATTGATCACCGGCACACCAATCCGGCTAACTACAGAGCACTGGGATCTCCAAGAACTCCCCCCCTCCAGCCTTGGCGGTCGAAGCTCAACTTATTAATAAATAAATTTAATAAAATTATTCTAGTAAAAATAAAAGGTCAACAACGCTTAAAAATGTAAATTGGAAAATGTAACAACAAAATGTTTGTTTGTTTGTTTATTCGTTTAACGTCACTTTTATGGTGCTATGGCTAATCGGACGATGCTACAGTGGGAGTCCTAAATTTTGCCTATCCAGGTTTTATTAGGATAGGGATCTTTAACGAGTACCTGACATCGCACAGGCTCGGGGCCACCTTTTAACGTCCCCTCCGGAGGACGGCATAACCAAGGATTTTTTACTCCCATTAAAAAATCCTATAGCCAGCCGCGGGTTTGAACACGCGACCTTTGACATAGAAAGCTGTTATGATTACCACTACGCTATGGGTGGCCCCACTACAAAATGTAACCAATTATGATTAATTGCAGTGTTGAAAAGGATCCTATGTAAAAAACATAGACGGAGGATCGAAACATCCAAATAAAGAAAATTAAGATATAGTTTAATGATCTAAAACCCTAACCATTTCAAATAAAATTATATATATATATATATATATATATATATATATATATATATATATATATAAAATATGTACATATATATAGGAAATGTATTTATATAGAAAATGAAAGATTAAAGTCAACTATCGGTTTAAATAATTTATCCTAAAAAAAAAAAAAATTGTCATTTTCACTATTTCTTTTGTCACAAATCACAACATTGGAACTTATATATGCAACTGTATAAAAATATAACAGATTATTTCAATTTATTCATTATTGAAATAAAGAATAAAAAAAATTTTATATATATATTTGCTATTCGAATAAGGATGAAATCGAATCATTCGTAATCTATTATTCCATAGTTTAGATAAATTTTGACTACACTGCTTAAGATATAGTGTTTGGTGGCAACACTGTGCCACCTTTTACCTTCAAGTGAATCTTTCAGTACAAACCATTATAATTTTAAAAATTAATTTGTTAAATAATGATATGTTTTTATATATCAAAATATGCAAAACAAGATAGTTTATTAATTTAAACTTTAATATAAGGGAATTTTATTGAGAAAGAAATTTTATTAAGATGCATTTAAAAATTATTAGGAATTTACTAGTACAAAGTTAAAATAGCATTCCCAATCAACATAACAAAGAATAAATACGTCTGCTTTAAAGTAATATAATATATCCTTATATAATGTTGATGAAAAAAAAAATCATTACCATGATTCACTCTATGAGTTACATTTTAATGTAATTATTTAAAGAAATTCAATCAAAAATCAACTTTAAAATTATGGATTTTTAGAGCGATATTATTATTTTAAATGGCAGAGTATAATTAAGAACACATTTGGAAGAATGTTTAAGAACAAAATAATTGAATTTTGCTGCTAACTGAAATAACCTACTCCTTAACAGTGAAACATTTATCTGAAGTAATAAATTGTATTTAAGATATTTTGTACTTAACAACCAAACCTCTGTTTATCTTGAAAAATTATTAATTACACTATTTATTTAAAAATTATTGTATGTTAAGTCCTTAGAAAGTTAATAAATTGACGTACATGAGTCAATGTCTTACATCAGTGAATTTTTCTTAACATGACTACATTACGGATATAAAAAAATCGAATCATTAAGCTATAAAATTGTGTCTGGGTAATAACGTAATTAAGTATGCTCTAGAAGGAAAAACTTTAAAACAGAATTCTAACAAATCAAATTTAAATAAATTAAGAATTTCCATGCATTATTCAACATTCATAACTCACAGCAAAGTATTCTAATATGGCCGTCCAGCCTTCTCTCTTGATGTTCACATCTCTGCCTTGTTTTTTAAAACTAGCAGATTTCGAAACAAAAAATTATTACAATACCCGAACACTTAAGTAAATAAATGACCGTTGACATATTTATATCACTTTTAAAATATATAAACACAACTATAAAGACCGACACAACACAATCTTAAACATGACTGAAGTTGACTGAACCAAATGACATATCTGTACTGTTGCTAGGTGGATTGGAGGCGCTAACTTGACTAAAGAATACTGGCTCCTAATTGGCCAGTGTTACCACCAGTGTTGCCACTAACACTAACCCTATTAATTTAGTAGTACTTATTTTAATAATAATAATTATTATTATTTAACGTTACCTCACTCGCTACAGTGGGAGTTACCTAACTTACCTAAATATAAAATATATCAATGTCAATAAAATATAATACTCTTAATATAATTTTAAATAGTTCTGTAAAGCTTTTTTCTTGGAAACAAGAGACACCTGTGGTTTCTTCAACGTGTAAATAACTATTTCAGTTGAAATAATATTATATACTAATTATACTAATACTATACTCATAATTATTACAGAAAAATATAAATATATGTATTAGTACTTAAAAGGTATACGTTTTTTTTTTTAGCATTAGCCATACTTAATTATTCTTTGAATAAATAACTGGGAATAAAAGTGTTATGAGAAAATACGTCTGAGCTGTACGGTAGTGCCCTCTAGAAATGATATGTGAATTCTCTAGAGAGGAGAGAGGGGAGGGGGAATTAAAAAAGGTTGCATTAATGCAAAAATATAAATTCTTGATTTTGTTAATTGAGTAGTAAAGTTTTTTAATAAAATCAGAATCCTAATATTAATATATTTTTTACAATTGAATGAAAAAAATCTGGTGCGGTCAACACACGACTTTCACTTACCGAAATCGATTAAAAATTTTCAAATACAGTTAGAGATAAAAATAAGTGAAACTAATAGATAACAGCTAATTAAATTGGATTTCTAAAGAAACATGTGTTTTTATTAAAAAATCTATTATATTATTATCTAAAATAATCCGTTAGTTATATCAGCTTTTATTAACTTTTACAAGTTTGGGTATAAAATAATATTTTTTTCTACAACCTTTAGCTTACAAACGGTATATCATACATCTATATTATTGTTCATATGTTCAAATACAAAAAATATGAGGTTTTCTCGTTAAGTTAGATATCTAATTCTTTCAACTAATATATTTACCTGTTTTTTTTTTATCGTTGAAAACAAGATTATATTGTTATTTTTTAGTATTTACAAAATTAAAGGTACTTTAGAGGAAGACAATTTAAAATTTTGGCATTTAAGCCCTGTCCAACTATTTCAAATCAGAATAAATCCTACATCATATTAAAGTCCATTAAATTTTACACCAATAAAGCGAGTTTAATCAAAATCGTAAAAAGGTGCAAAATGCATGGTATAAAGTGAATCTTCTGTTAAGCCGATTTTGATGAAAATGTTTCTGTAACATCTCGGGCATATAGCTGTCTTAAATATGAAATTTAAGTTTTTATAGGACTTTTCGTTTTAGCCCGGGAGATACCGCACACACACACTTTTTTGGAGGACTTAGTTATTTGGACTCAGGAGACCCTAAAACTTGTATTTCCGGTGAAAACTGGAATTCGAAAATTTTCACGATCGCAATACTTTCCCTTAATATATATTCTATATATAGGTAAGAGAAAGTAATAATATACTTTGATCAAATAACGACAGCCTTGGTTTTCTCAGCAAGACTTTTATAAACATCCTCTATAAAGCTAACGCTCCTAAAAACAAATTTATATATTTTCTTGATTATATATTAAGGTAAATTTATCATGAAACAGTCAGAATTTAAACATGAAAACACCATTAAGACTATAATAGATTATTTATATTTTAATCTAAAAAAAAAAAAAAAATCCTTAAACTTAAAATATAATTGTTTTCTTTAACTAGTCATTTGTTTTTAAGGCTTATTAAATGTTCAAGACTGATTCCATCGACATTATACAGATATAGTGTGGAGCTGAGAAGTTCAATGAATCCATCAAACTTCTTTCTAAAATCCAGAATAATATTTTTTTTTTAAATCTTCATTATATTTATCTAACAGAATGTTTTATTATTACTTAATATATTGCTGTAACATCTCACAATGTATTTTCTTCACCAACTCCTTACCGATTCACCATCTTCGAAATTATTATTTTCCTCTGGATGTGTTGATTCATATTGTTCTTGTATGAAGTTGTTACTGTGCCACCATCATGAAAGATCTGTCAGAAATCTTACTCATTCCATTCCGGATTTAACCTTATTCATTAGTGACATAATAGATGCTAGACTGTAGGTAATTCTTTCATGGCCTTTTATATATTATATTATATATATATATATACACAAATATACGGTTCAAATGGGAACTGGTAACAAACGAATTCCTCAGAAGTTAAAAGCCGACTTGTAGACCGAGGCGTATTCGGGAGGATTGCACTAGGGCTGATCTTAAAGATTCAGGTTCAGACAGTAGTAAGTGGGCGGGATTGTGTCGGCAAAGAGTAATTAGTGTTACTGGCTCCGAATATTTATTTTTTCTGAGCCTTCTATTCATTTATTTAAGTTTGAAACACTTATGATATCCGTATGTAAATGTTCAATTTTCTAAATTCGCTTCGAACTGGAGTAAAGTTTTAGCCCCAACTTAAACACTTATGTAAACGTTCGATTTTATGAAATCGATATGAAATCTCAAACAACGAAAAAAATCTAAGAAATAAATAATCGTATCTTATTCTCGGAATTTCTAGCTTCCTTTTCCGGTCCCATAAAAATATTATTGATTTCTTAAGATGATTATTTCTAAGCAGACATCCAAGTTATTTCACTCTTTTTTTTTTCTTTTTATTACTATAAGAATGATAAAATACTGACAGGATAACTAAACAAAATAAGAACCAATTTTCTTCCGGAAATATTTTTACTCGAGTCTTGAACAAGAAAGAATATACTTATTAAAATAAAATTCATAAACACAAAATGAAAAAGTGAGGTATAAAGAAAAATAGGTCAAAATAGTAATTAATTTAGGTACGAAAATAAAAAGCCGACATAAATATTTCTCTTAATGCCACATATAAAATAAAATTTATATCTATTGGCGTCATACAAATTATGGAGGTAATATATCGCGTAATATTCTTTTTAAATTATGAATGTATTATTCGGAACTTCAATTTAAAGTTTTACCCCCAAAGATATAAAGTAATAAATTCCAGTATAGTATGTTATAACAGACCTAATTACATCTTATACAATTTTTTTGTTTTAATTACAACACTAATTGGTCTATGGTCAGTTAAGCGGACTTAAAGCCCATGCCGATTTTCCTCAAGGACTCAGTCGTCAGTAAAAAGGGACAAAAGAATTTTGACGATAAAAAAAATTTAAAAAAAGGATGATTTCAAAGCAACCAGTTGTGCCTAATTAACAGACTCGTTAAATTTAAGTAAAAGTGAAATAAAAACGTGTTTTTCAAGGTGTCACCACAAGGGATACAAAAAAAAAAATATTTTTTTAAATATCTAGAATATTTTTTTTTTTTTTTTTCATTCAACTCCTGACGGGACTTTAACTTTTAAACGTTCTTTAAAATAAACAAGAAATATAATTTATTTAAGAAGAATTTTACATATTTTATTCTTGTTATTGCCATTGAACTTATTAAAATGATTATATTTTCGAAAAAGAATATTTAAGGTTTAAAGGTAAAAAAAGATATATGCTTTTTAAAAAATTGAAATAAAAAGCATTTTTTTTTACACCACAATTAAAATATTTGCAAGACATGCATAATTTTGAAACCGTTTAATACGGATATTTGTGACTATTTATATCTTCGAAAATCACAATTAACTAAAAGCTACAACAGTATCAAGTACAACATTTCCTCATTCCCGCTATGTAATACGGTTGTATTTGCGGGCTGTAACTGCCTATTTCAGAAATTGATTTAATCGCTAAGATGTTTGTTGTTGAATTTAAGAGATGTAATTTATTAACAGTTTAAGATTCACTGTTGACAACTGCGAATTTGTATTTGTAAAAATTATTTAAAATGGATATTTTTTTTTTAGGAAATCATAAAAAAAATTATGATACGGTTATGAAAATATTAACATTCAATAAAAGTATGATATGATAAACTGTTTATTGTTTCATATACGTATTTTTTTATGCATTGTTTTGGTTTGTATCGTGAATGATATTTATATGGGTATAACTTAGAATACATTTATTGAATTAAAATAACTCACAAATAAGATATCCAGGTTGAAATGCGAAGGTGAAGGCAGACGACGTTGATGATGATGATTTGCTCCGTAACGACCGACTACACTGCCCAAGCAAGACTGAGGGTTGAGCGGGTTGCCTAACCGGCTAGCGGCAGGCGCATGCTCCTCTCCACCCGCGCGCGCCGTCTATTCAGAAATGTACCTGCGGCTATGGCGGCAGTCTGTCCGCCTGTCGGTCACATCTGCTGTCTGTTCTTTTTTGTTTTGTTTTTCAACAGTAGTTGGGATTCCCTCCTGTAGATTTTTTTTTTTTTTTTTTTAACCTGCCAATTGTTTATTTGCCTGAAACCGATGGATCTTGAGAAGCCCAAGGAAAAAATCTGGTGCGGGCAACACACGACTTTCACTTACCGCCTTTGTTGAAGTCGATTAAAGAATTTTCTAATACAGTTAAAGATAAAAATGAGTGAAACTAATAAAGTATTAATTATATTGAATTTCTATAGAAACACGTGTTTTACTAAAAAATCTATTATATTATTATTATCCAAAACAATTACTTAGTTTTATCGGATTTTTATCACTCTCTATTAACTTTTCAAAGCTTGTGTATGAGATAATATTTTTTCTAAAATCTTTAGCTTTCCAACGGTATATTATACATCTATATTACTGTTGTCATGTCCAAAAACGAAAAATTGGATTAAAAAAATATGTTTGCAGTTTTCTCCTTTATTTAGATATCGAATTCGTTCAACTTATATATTAACCTGCCTTTTATGGATGGTAACAAGATTATATTGTTATTTTTTTAGTATCTACAAAATTAAAGGTACTATTAGAGGAAGAAAATTGAATGTATCGGTATTTAAGCCGTGTCATACTATTTCAATCAGAATAAAACCTATATCATGTTAAAGCTCATCAAATTTTACATCGATATAAAGAGTTTAATCAAAATGGTTCCGTTGAAAACTGGAATTCGAAAATTTTCAAGATACTTTCCCTTACTATATATTTCATTTATAGGTAACTGGAAGTAAAAATTGAATATTGATTCTGTTTTGTTTTTTTGTGTACAGGAATGGTACTACACAAGGCCAAATTTAATTTATGAATATTGATATGAATGTAAAAAAATGTGGATTCACTCACAATCTCTCCCCCGGGTATGTGAGACGCGTCAGCCAAATGGGTGGACACTTACAAAATTATTCGTAGGGAGTGATGACCCTACACTAAAAATGGCATCGTGAAACGTGAGTGTAAACTCGCAGGAGTTTACACCGCGAGGCCCAGGGCCTACATGGCCTGTCGCGTCTCTGGAAGAAGATAAAAGTAGAGAATGGTGGCCTATATATTTACTTTCACTTGCCTATACACACTTTTTCCCCACCCCTACCTCATCTTAGATGGTTATATGTTTCTTGAGCTAGAGAAAAAAGGCGGGGGATTAATACTGAGTTAAAGTCCCCCGGCACCGCGACGCGAGTTTGTAGGTATTTTCTTCCAAGATTCTGGTAATCTGGTTTCCTTTGCAACGCTCGCTAACCCACTCAGCCACTTGTACTTAGTCACATATGGAATATGTATAAATTGAATGTGAAAATTTTATAGTTCTAATTTTCAACCGAAAATACTCGTTTTTGGCGTCTCCTGAGTCCAAATGACCAAGCCCCGAGAAAAGGTCTGAATGCGTGTCTGTGTTAACCTAGTAAGTCTAACTCGAAAACGATGAGTTGTATTAAACTGAAATTTCATATTATACGGCTCTGATGATTTAGGTTAAACTCGATATATCGATGTTAAATTTGAAATGAAATGAAATGAAAAGAAATTTTATTCTGGGACAGCTAGTCCCCTAAGAATAATATAAATGTACAATAAAATATTTAAATTCTGGCTATATAAATTTTAACAACATGGTATCAAATTATATAGCATATGGTATATACATGCATGCACACACACAGACATACACACATATATACACACACACATTCATTTATATACCTACATATTTATACACACATTCAAAAACACAAACACATATATATATACATATACAAGGTCATATTACCTCAAAGAAATACAGATATTAAAACAAAATATAGTTAAAATTAAGATAAAAATAAAGAGGCCAAACGATTAAGTTTATAAAGGCACGGAAGATTGATGTTCGAGGAGATGGATAAATAGGTGATGTTTGAAGGAGGCTAAGGATTGGCATGTACGAATCGAAATGGGTAAGGAATTCCAAAATGAAGATGCACGTATGACAAAGGATCTCTTAAAGGAAGCAGTTCTGTGGGATGGAATGAGCAAGTTCGAGGGCTGGGATCTTGAGTTGATGGAGTGGACAGAGGAGAGGGGAGTGAACATATTGTAGATATAAATGGGTTTTTTGGTTCTAAAGGATTGGTAAAGGTAAGTTCCTAAGAAGTATTGCCGTCGGAATTTTGGGTAAAGCCACTTCAACTCTGCATACCAGGTGGAGACATGAGAGCGCCTGGGAATTCCGAAGATGAATCTAATGAATTTAATGGGGTTTAATATGATCATAAGGTTTCATTCTATTTGCAACAGTCTGACGGTTTAATGCAATTTTTTGTTTTTGAACATAAGAACAGTAATATACATGTATAATATACCGTTGGAAAGCTAAAGATTTAGAAAAAAATATTATCTTATACACAAGCTTTTAAAAGTTAATAGATAGTGATAAAAATCCGATACAACTAAGTAATTGTTTTAGATAATAATATAATCGTTTTTTTTTAAATAAAACACATTTTTCTATAGAAATTAAATTTAATTAATTCTTTAATAGTTTCACGTATTTTTATCTCTAACTGTATTTCAAAATTCTTTCATTGATTTCAAAAATCGAGGTAAGTGAAAGTCGTGTGTTGCCCGCACCAGATTTTTTTTCATTCTTTGGGTCCTTTTCAGCTCTAACTACGACTAATATGTCATACAGGTTTCCAGCCCATTCTAACAAGAGTGAGAAGGTTTAGTTTCAACCTATGTGATTGCCAAGAAATAAATTTCAATCCGCTCAGGCCGGACTCTAAACGACGGTTTTGAGATCGCTAAGGTTTCTAGGTCTCACTTCACATTAAGAATTCACATTATATATAGAAGTGATAATATAAAAAAAATACAAAATCGGGAAGAATAATTGTTGTTATTATCGTTATAAGGTTCAGCGAATCGTAATTGTCGAAGCCTACAACAGCAACACCGTGGAGCTCACACGACCATTCAAAACCTGACTCAATTAGAGCAGGCCTAACACAATACTGCCACCTACGATTCCGCCTACACCGTGGACGTTTACCAGGTAATCGGTCATTACAATGTTATTCAAACGTTTTACGTGCTCATAACCTTTGTATTGATATCTCATACATATTTTAATTTTAAAGATATTCCTGGGTTTTTTGTGTGTTTTTTTTATACATATTAATTTATTTTTTCTAATAGCAAGTATGGCACAAGTTATTAGTATAAACAGTAGTAGAAACCTTGAAATGTGGTGCGGGCAACATACGACTCTCACTTACCTCGATTTTTAAAATCAATAACAGAATTTTCAAATGCAGTTAGAGTTAAAAATACGTGAAACTATTAAAGAATTAATTAAATTTAATTTATATAGAAACATGTGTTTTATTAAAAAATCTTTTATTTTATTATCTAAAATAATCAGTTAGTTTTATGTTCATTTCATCACTCTCTATTAACTTTTAAAAGCTTGTGTATGAGATAATATTTTTCTAAAATCTTTAGCTTTCCAACGGTATATCATACATGTATATTACTACTCTTATGTTCAAAAACGAAAAATTGCATTAAAAAAATATTTTTTCTGTTTTCTCCTTTAGTTGGGTATCGAATTTATTCAATTTATATATTTGTCTGTTTTTCATCAGCGTTAACAAGATAATCTAGTTATTATTATTGAATCTACAAAATTAAAGGTACTTTAGAGGAAGACAATTACAGACCATTTTTATCCAAATAAAACCTACATAATATTGAAGCCCATAAAATTTTACATCGATATAGCGAGTTTAAACAAAATCGTCAGAACCGTTTTTGAGAAAATCGAAAAAAAGAGCAAAATGCATGGTATAAAGTGCCTCTTCTGGTAAGCTCATTTTGATGAAAAAAGTTTTGTCACGTCTCGGGCGTATAGTTGTCTTAAATATGAAATTTCAATTTCATAGGACTTACCGTTTCCGCCCGGGAGTTACCACACACACACATACCTTTTTGCGGGACTTGGTTATTTGGACTCAGGGGACCCTAAAACGTATATTTCCGTTGAAAACTGGAATTCGAAATTTTTCACGATCGCAATACTTCCCCTTACTATATATAGTAAGTGAAAGTAAAAATCTGCTATAAAATAATAGAGCTAAACAATTTCCAAATAAATAAAATAAATGAATTAATCCATAACTGTTGGATTTTGATGAAATGAAAAAAAAATTTGTCTTACGTTGAAAGTAGGATAGTGAATTAACAATTTTACATTTAGTGTGCGTCTCTTTGGGATCTTAGGAGGTGTTGGAAAAGATGGGATTTGAATGAAAGAAGGGAAGAATCATGGCGAATATGATTAGGTAGGGAATACCAGAGAGATGCAGAGCGGATATAAAAGGAATTATCAAAAGATTTGGTCCTATGGGTAGGAATGTAAAGGTCAGAATGGCGTGTTCTGGTTTCAAGTGAGTGAATTGAAGGATACTGTGAATATATGGAGGATGTTGTGATTTAATGACTTGGTAGAGGTATATCCCTAGGAAATATTGTCTACGTATGGAAGGTAGGAGCCACTTCAATTCGCTGTATAAGTGGGTTACTGGCGAGCTCCTGAAGGTACCGAAGATAAATCTTATAAACATATTCATAATCCGCTCGAGTCTGTCATCAAGTACAGTCAAAAGGTCTCCATATACCACGCAGCAATAATCTAAGTGGGGGAAAATAAGCGAGGAAACCAACATCTTACGGGTGGGAAATCGGAGGAGATGACGGAAGCGATGGAAGTACTTAAGAGTACTTATAGCTCGTCTGGAAATTTGAGCAATGCGGGGTTTCCAGGAAAGGGTTTGGTCTATGGTAATACCCAGGTTTTTGACAGAGGAACTGAAGGTGATTGGGTGATCATTTAGGATTAGACTAGGAAATGTAGTATTGGCTCTGAGGAGGGAATTGGAACCTATTAGGATGGCCTGAGTGTTCAGAGCATTTAACCTTAGTTTATTCTAGGTTGCCCAGGCACTGATTCTATCAAGATCTTCCTAAATTTTGGTAAATGCTGCTAATAACTCAGAAGGAGGTAAAGATAGGTAGATAAATAAATAACTAACTAGATAAAAATAACTAACTAGATAAAAATAACTAGTCATTCTAGAGATAAGAGATGGAACAGGCTAGGTATTGCATTGATAAAGGAATCCCTGAGGACAGTCAACTGGAGGAAGGAATTCTTTCAGTGAAAGGAGTTATGCGATACTCTCGAGTTGGAAGGGACACCTCAGCAGTGTATGGTCAATTGTGCTTGCTCCGGAGTTGAGAACAAAAGTTACCCCATCCTCTTCTTCGGTTTATCATTCCTTCTTCGAACGATTTTTAGTCCCTACCTTCTTTCCAAAGTTAGGAAATCATTATTCTCGATTAAACTTTATCTAAAGAGAAAGAAAGCTTCTTATGAAAACTGTCTTACCCCCGTGATTTTTATTCGAATCTAACATATTTTAACTAATCTAGTAACTATATTTTGACACTGGCTTCTGACGTATTCAGGAAATTCATTCCTATACAATCATAATATCTAAATCAAGTGCGTATTAAAGTTAGGGGTAAATCCAGAGGAGAGATGAAGAGGGTGAATTTTTAGGATGTAGTAGGAGAATTAAACCAAACAGAATAGGTGATAATCTATATTCTGTCACCTAACAATTTATTATTAAAAGTTGTAAGAGGTAATATGAAGTGACAAATAGGGAATAAACTTATTACTGATTAACAATTTGATATAGTTATATTATTTAATCCAAATCATATTTTTTTGTACCCTGTGAATATGATTGAGTTGATAGCATCGCGGATACTCAAATGTGATATTGAAGTTGTTGGGCTCGGTGAGGAACGAATCCCGCCGAGAAGTTGGTACTCGCTGAACCGACTGGTAGGCGTCCGAAAGTTAAGCCGAAGCGTCGATGGGAGGATTGCCTTAAGGCTCATCTCGGGGGCTTGGGCTTGAACTGTGAGAATTGGACAAGTCTGTGTAGGCGGAATTTGGTGGTAACGGCATCGAACCTTCGGGTTCGGTAAGTCTATTATTATTAAATTATTAAACAATGATAATTTAAATGTTATCCTTGCCCTCGCGCGGATCTCATTACCGCGTATGGGGAGCGTCTCACGGGTGGCGGATGTGGGGATGGTCGGTGGAATTTCCTCGGAAGCTCCTCCCGGCTAAGTCCGATGGACACGCTGACCAACAATGCTGGAGGGTGTGACGTAGGTTCGAACGCCCTACTCACATATTTTAGTTCAAAAAATACCGCAAACAGGATTCCTCTGAGGTAAAAAGCCCATTATCCGGAAGTAAACTAGTCCCCCGTTCGAGTCTCCGGGTGGGGACTGCTTCAGAGGAATCTAGGCGAAAGATGAAAATTAGAGATCTAATAATAGGGACGTGGAACGTTAGAAGTTTAAATACGGCAGGTGGGTTCAAGTCGGTCGCGAATGAAGTTAAGGGGTACCATTAAGATATCGTTGCATTACAAGAGGTTCGCTGGCCAGGGGAGGGTTCGTTAACAGAAGGAAAGTATACTATTTGGTACGGGGGGAGCATTAATTATTGTTTAGATACCGGGTTTCTGATTAGGAATAGATTTCTTTCTGCATTACGGGATGTACAGTTCTTTAGTGAAAGAATATCGGTTGCTATATTTCAAGGTCGTTGGTCTAAGATCTTGTTAATAAACATTCATTCTCCCATCGAAGATAGTGATGATGAAGTAAAATGCGGATTTTATGATTTAAATAGAGTCGGTTTACGATAAGTTACCGCGAAATTACAGGTTGGAAGGGAAGAAGTATATCGTCCTACAATCAGTAAAGAAAGTTTGCACGAATATAGTAATGATAATGGGACCCGACTAATAAACTTTGCCATTTCGAAAAACCTAATAATCAGGTATGTGCAGGCGAAGTTTGGTGGTATCGGCATCGAACCCTCGGGTTCGGTAAGCCTATTATTATTATTATTATAAATGTTATCCTTGCAATAAAGGCTTTATTCATTCATTCATATACTAATGACTGAAGTCTCTTGGTACCGATTTTAAGCCCACGATGCTCAAATCAAATGAGTAAGGAGTGTATCACATCACATATCGAATAATACAATTTCTTATATTTACATTATAAATATATAAAATCCACTTACATATAATCAAATATATGATTTATTTTGGAAAAATCCCTTTTTAGGTTTAATACTAAACGAATTAACATAAGGAGAATACCACTTGATACAGGATTTTTTTAGGCTCTATGAATGCTCCTAAATCAATTTAAAGTAATTAATTTAAAAACTAGAATATGTTATTAAAATTAGTCGATGAATACGATGGTAACCAAGGTGAAATGAAAATAAGCTTTACGATCTTATATTTATCTAGGTAAAATAATCCATGATCACAAATGAGACGTTGATTTCCATAAGGTACTAAAGGACATTTTTTTCAAAGTTGATATTTTCACATATTTGTATTCTAATGGTTTAGTTTTATCTAAATCAGTCATAAAATGTTATCTAAAAAACATAAAAATCCTTTAAAAAAGTATTTAAAAATTGCATTTAATTCCAAAAGGTACTAAATACACATTTTATTTCATTCCAAAAGGTACTAAATACACATTTCATTTCATTCCAAAAGGTATTATATCCATGTTTCGTTCCAAAACTTACTATATCCTATGTAAGCAGATATAACCTTTCCTTTCATTTCCTTCCAAAAGGTACTCTATATTTCCTACTATACGGCAGAAGCACCTAACCCCGTAAAATATCACCATTAATTTATTGATTTCATCACTTTATGCATTTTTATTGGTACATACATTTAGCTCGTATTTAAGCACCGCTATTATTTTGATCACTGGTTATAACCTAACAATCAGTTTTTAGGCTATTTGAAACAACTTAGTTGCGTCGCTTTGGTTCTTGTAGGTTGTCAATTAAATTAAGTTTTTCCATAGTATTTCTTCTTGCAGCAACATAAATATGGTTTAAATTTTTTTCAGAAACTCACATTTTAATAGAATGATGGCATTTGATGCAGCAAATAGTTGGAATTAGCATTCCAGGAACTTGCTAAATATGTGAAGAAAATCTAACTTAGTAGTCGATTTTTTTATGTAAAATAAAAGCTCAGAACTTATTATTTATCAGTATCTATGGTTAATAATATAGTTAAATTTGCTAAATTCACACAAATAGTAAATACAAGTTCAAAACAAACTTCATCATTACATACTTTCTTATTATAGTGCCATAAATAGATAAATTGTCTTTTGAATATGCACTTTCATTATGAATAATAGATAATCAATGTAATTAACCAGCAAAGAAAGATATTTCTCAGAGGGAGAATGAGGAAATATATATAACTTAGTAATTAACGATATAAAGATGTTAATTATCACTAATGTTGTATCAGGAAGGTTATAGTGACTGTTACCAACTTATCTCGCGTTATATTCTTCCAAAAAGTACTATATCCACGTTTCATTCCAAAAAGTACTATATCCACGTTTCATTCAAAAAGTACTATATCCATATAATATTGTTTAAAATCATCGGAAAAGTGCAATAATTTGTAAAAATGAGTTGGCAACACACTTAAAAATCAACTTTTGATTATAATAAAAAAAGAATCACGTAAATTGGTCCAATAATAAATAAATGACAGATTTTTGCGTTTCCTGTAAAATTTTCTAAAGTGGATATAGTACCTTTTGGAAATCAACGTCTCAAATATTTAGTGTTATTATATTTATGATAGTTAAAAGTTAACAACAGGATATAGAAAAACGATGTAAATTATTACACGATGGTTAATTATTTCTAAATAACTATATTAGGGTATTATTGTCTATAGGCAATTAACTAATATGAAAAGCAATACATAATGAAGAGAAAAATACAATAGAATATCACTGATGATAATTTCAAAACGCTATATCTCTGCGAGTTCTGAGCCAATTTCAAAGATTCTTTTTACTTTCACTTACTATATATATAGTAAGGGGAAGTATTGCGATCGTGAAAATTTTCGAATTCCAGTTTTCAACGGAAATACACGTTTTAGGGTCCCCTGAGTCCAAATAACCAAGTCCCGCAAAAAGGTCTGTGTGTGTGTGTGTGTGTGTGTGTGTGTGGTAACTCCCGGGCGGAAACGGTAAGTCCTATGAAATTGAAATTTCATATTTAAGACAACTATACGCCCGAGACGTGACAAAACTTTTTTCATCAAAATGAGCTTACCAGAAGAGGCACTTTATACCATGCATTTTGCACCTTTTTTTGATTTTCTCAAAAACGGTTCCGACGATTTTGATTAAACTCGCTACATCGATGTAAAATTTAATGGGCTTTAATATCATGTAGGTTTTATTTGGATAAAAATGGTCTGACAGGGCTTAAATGCCGATATTTTAAATTTTCTTCCTCTAAAGTACCTTTAATTTTGTAGATTTAATAATAATAACTATATTATCTTGTTAACGCTGATGAAAAACAGGTAAATATATAAATTGAATAAATTGGATACCCAACTAAAGGAGAAAACAGAAAAAATAATTTTTTAATGCAATTTTTCGTTTTTGAATATAAGAGCAGTAATAATACATGTATGATATACCGTTGGAAAGCTGGAAAGATTTTAGAAAAAATATCATCTCATACACAAGCTTTTAAAAGTTAATAGAGAGTGATGAAATTAAAATAAAACTAACTGATTATTTTAGATAATAATATAATAGATTTTTTAATAAAACACATTCTATATAAATTCAATTTACGTAAATATACGTGAAACTATTAAGGAATTAATCTTAATAGTTTCACGTATTTTTATCTCTAAGTGTATTTGAAAATTCTTTCATTGATTTTAAAAATCGAGGTAAGTGAAAGTCGTGTGTTGCCCACACCAGATTTTTTCATTTTGTAGGAATATACACACCAACTTTTTATTATTATTATTATTTTTTTTATCGTTATTTAATGATTCTAAAACTCTATGCATATTTTCTCTATCTTTAGGAATAACTGAGTTACGGGCATATTTAAGGTTAATTTTTTTTTTCTATTTTTTCTAATTATTCATAGTTTTTGGTTATAAAAACACTAAAAACAATTCTCTATCTTCGAAAATAACGGAGTTAGAAGCTTCTATATATACGCTCAATTATTTTCGTTTTTCCTTTTTTTGTTTATGTTATTTTTTTGTTTTTCGTGCTTTACTGATTATAAAAAGCATCTTCATAAATAACTGAGTTATGGACATATTTTTTTTTTTTTAATCTATTATTTATTCATTTACAACTGTATTGATTAATACATCTAGTAAATTAGCTGTTAGATAAAACACATGAAGAGAAAATGCCCATTGGCAGCACTCCAATAGGTAATCTAAACTAGAAGGCCTCGAGACCATCATCTTTTCAGACGCCTTGGTGGATTGTCAGGAATGGAAGAGGAAGCTAGATTTGAAACTAGTGGGTTAGGGTGGGAGTGGAGTTTGTCATGGAAGGATTGATTCCTGGTTCGGGACAAATCAGCTACATAAGGAAAATTAAGGTCTTTATGGATACGTTTATTCGTGACATTTTGACAGCGTAAGTGTATTAGCGTGACATTGTAAGGAGCGTTGAGGATTTTTCGAAGGATTTTGGATTGTAAGGATTGGATGCGGGAAGAATTTGATGGTTTAGTAGAGCCCCAAAGCTCTATTCCGTATATCCAGATTGGTCTTATAATAGTCATGTAGATGAGCCTTTTGTAGTTCAGAGGTAGGTTTTATCGTTTGTCAAGTAAGTGTTGAAGTAGCCTAAAGCGGCGAGGGATTGTAACATAAATTTAAAAACTATTAAAAATACTTCAATTCAAATATTTTAAGTTTATTTTAATAAAACGTGTATTAATTTTCATCGTTAATCAGTAATAAGTGTATTCCCTATTCGTCACTTCATACAACTTTGTATCCGATAATATTTTTCCTAAAATCTTCCTCTTTCCAATGGTATATTATACGTCTATATTACTGTTCTTATTATAAAAAAAAAACAAAAATTACATTTAAAAAATAGTATTAGAATATGGACGTACGTATTAAAGCGTAAAATTTCAATTTTTAGTTTTTCTTTCTTCTCTTTTTCATAATTATTCGCGTTTTTTTTTACTTAAAATACTAATCGATTTTTTCTCTATCTTCAAACATAACTGAGTTATTGAATTAAATAACTTTTTATCGGCCGCCATTTTAAAAATTGCTAGCTGATATAAACGTCAAGGTGTTAGTATCATAGTTGCATGCCCTGAGATTTTTTGGCGAATTTAAAAAAAATTGGTACAGTAGTTTCGGAGAAATACCGCAAACGGCGGACGTCAGGCAAACGATTTTTTTTAAATTTGTTATTCGGGTTCTACATATCTTGAAACGTAAGCGCTCAATTTTTTTTTTTTTTTTTTGTCAATTACAAAGGTTCATTATTTGAAATAATAAACCAAAATGTTTTATCAAGGATCAGCAGCAGCTATACTATCACTATTTTCATGTTTCGATTTATTTGAAGATTTCTACCGATTCTTGAACGTTATTTGTAATTTCTTTGTAATTTACATTTACTTAATTATTTAATTAGATTAATATTATTTATTGATTACTACACAAAAGGGTTAGGTTACGTTAATCAACCGAAAAATTATAGGCATGTACTTTTCAAAAAATTGAGAAGCTGTCAATGCTAAACACCATCTGCGCCACCTTCAATTTCTGTATTGATATCGCTTCTTCTTTGATGGGATAAACTGTCACTTCCTCAACCAGGCCATTAACGAATATTTTATCTTGCGAAGTACAGTCCTTTTCTAACTTATAAATTGGTTTTGATTCCTACCCTACATTTTGACTGTTCCATATTTTATTTGTAAGTAATTAATTTATTTGATTACATAATTTTGAGAAGTCATGCTTTATAAAAAGTGAAACAAGTCTAATATTCCAGTGTAGCCGATAAATCAATGACAAAATATCCGCCAACGCGCAATACCTGTTTTCGGCTACTTCGAATACGCGATTTGTATATTCGACTTTTAAAAATTAAATATCACTATTCGGCGTTCCTTTCGAATTAATAAATTAATATTATTTAATTAATGACAATACTAACTCACAAATTTATAGACAAAATTAATAGAAATGCATAAATTAATTTAATAAAGCATACATTATTAAAATTACTTAAAAAATTTAAATGTTTTTCAATAATATGAACTTCATTGAATAATGAGTCTTTAATATCACGCAGACTTTATCCTTATTGAAATAATGTTTAGCGAAAGTTAAGGCATGTGAGTACCAGGTTTTTAAATATACTTAGCAGTTTCGTTTGTGAGAATACAGTCTTATAATATGATAAGAAATTCTGCTTTTAGTTAATTAAATAGAATGAAACTTATATGCTTACATACATAGTTATTAGCAAGTCCACATTTAAATACTTTTTTTTTTTTTTTTTTAATTTTTGCTTCTCCTATGCCAAGAAAACTAATATTGTAATCAATGTCAAAATGAAACGACAAAAGCTAACTTCATGGTAGATCAGATTTTTTTTACCCAATAATAAAGTTAATAAATAAATATATTTAATCATTGTTTTCAACAATATAGATGAATGTGAATAATTAAAGTTGTGCCACTACTGTTGTGCTTCTACCACACGGGGCATATCCTTCCTAACTAATCCCCTCTGTTGATTGGAAGGTGCAAATTCGCCCCATACTTTTCAGGGTAATCTTTTGATGTGATATGTGCTTCTACCACGGAGAGCACCACTCCCATTTTACTCTCTTCCTTGCATGAACACGCAATAGTCGAGGCCTTCCGTGACACTTTCTTGTCCATTGTAATAACCACACCTCCACAGGTTCATATCAAAGAATGTACCGATTGCATCTTGCTCGAATTGATTTGATAAGTGAAATGTTATAGGCCATTTTTCAATACCTTATCTATTATTTTTTAAGATGATGAATGGGCTAGAAAAGGATGACTAGATATGGATATAGATAGTGAAAACATACACAATCTAACGTATAACTTAAACAAAAACATCAATGAAAGAAAAAAGTGGGAGGCCGAGAAATCCCTACACAGAGCACATAGTTATTTTGGAAGGATTATGGTTAGAATGAAATCAAATGAAGAATTTAGAACGACAGCGCAGCGCGTAGAGCCGTAAGTGTGGGTTATGACTATTTTTCATTGAAGAAGGTTAATTATATTGGATTTACTGACAAAAGTATTTATAGATTGATGTATTTTTTCGGAATCAGAAGTAGAAGAAAAACAGAGATTGAATCAAATTTTAAATCCAAGCAAGACAATAACGAGAAATTTAGCTTTATTTATTTAGATTCGATTGCAGCACGCTTATCTAAAAGTTCTGGAAACTTTTCTTTAATAATCCCTTCTGACTTTAATCAAACATTCGGGGGCCATACTAAAAACCAAAATTAGAAAAAAAAGTTTAAATGATAAGAACCTGTATTTGGTTGAGCGTGTGAATATTTGACAAAATATAATTATTAAATTATTCAAATCAATGTTTTGGGGTCATCTGTGGTGAAGTGGATAGCATAAAATCTTTTTATGTCCAAGGCTGCGGGTTTAAATCCGGCAGTTGGCCCTTGGATATTTTTTTCCCGAGCCTGTGTGATGTCAGGTACTCGTTAAAAATCCATATCCTAATTAAACCTGGATAGGAAAAATTTAGAGCTACCTCTGTAACATCGTCCAATTATCCACAGTAGTATTCAGTGACGTTAAATGAGAATAAAAAATCTGGTGCGCGCAACACACAACTTTCACTTACCACGGATATTTATATCAATTTAAGAATTTTTAAACAAATTTAGAAACGTATTTTAATAGAAACATGTGTTATCAAACATATCAAATAATCTATTATATTATTATCTATGGCTATTCATCACTCTCGGTTAACTTTTACAATGATAAGTATAAGATATTATTATTATTTAAATCTTTAGCATTCCAACGGTATATTATACATGTATATTACTGTTCTTAAGTTTAAAAAAGAAAATTTGCATTAAAAAAATATGTTTGCATTTTTCTCTTTTAGTTGTTTATCAAATTCGCTCAACTCGCATATTTAGCCGTTATTTATCAATGCTAATAAGATTATGTTACAATTTGTTTTAAATCTAAAAAAATAAAGGTACTTTAAAATAAGAAAATAAAAAATATCGCCATTTAAGCCCTGTCATACTATTTCAATCAGAATGAATTTATTATGTTTCAAAAAATAGTCATATGTTGAAGGAAATACCTTAAAAAAATAAAAACAATTATCATGCATAATTTTAAATTCTTACCTTTATGTCGAATGATCTCAATATGGCCTCCTATCTTCAAGTTTAAGACTGCCTGTCTTTTTCTTTAAAACATAGTTCGAAACGAAAATAAATAATAAAATGACAGAGCCATTAAGAAACTTAAATAAACCACTGTTTTCACATTTATGACACATTTTGCTCACGTTCTAAATAAATTTGGTCACCTTTAAAACATATATAAAATAAATTAAAAGCAATTAAATTACGGAATGGTTGTGGATTCCGAATACTTTTTACACTCACTGTATATTTCGTAAAAAGAGAAATAATGAAAAAATATTTATACCTGAACTGAATTCAACATGGCGTTTATCACCCTAATTTATTAACTAAGTAAAAAAGATAACTTTATACCTAAAATATTTAAATCAAGAGAATATTATTAACATGATAAAATAATTATTTAAAATCAACATATTAAAATAAATACATAGTAGGCTTTAAGATGCTAGTTAAAAAGTTCAACATTTGGCGGATTTTTAATTTCGCTAGTTTTGAAATATTTAAAATTATCTGGTACTGAAATGTTTTCTTGTAAGATTTTACATACCCTAATCAATGAAACATTCAGATCGAACACTTTTAATAATAAAATGCTAGAAAAACTATTTAAAATAAATATAAAATAAGGTTTGAGATGAATGTAATAAGTTAAATGCGCTGGCTTTGGTGGCTTTTAATTTAGCTATTAGCAATGTTGCCAGTTCCACCACTTATATTGAGACAGTAAGTTAAACTAAGTTTTAAATTAATATATTTTATTCTAAATATGTTAATATTTTATATAAAATGTATAATTTTTATATTTATATTTATTAACTTATATAGGTTTCTAGATTCTAGTACAGTATTTAGTTCTGACTTTGTTGGTTCTTAATTTCGCTATTAGCAATGTTGCCAGATCTGCAAAGTACCGAGAGAGACTATTAGCGGAAGCTGATAGAGGCCACTTTTATTAAAAAAATATGAAATTTTTTCTTTTAAATCTTTATATTGAAACAATAATGTATATATTTTTAAATATATAAAATAATATACAGTTATAACAGGGTTCGAGATGAGAATTAACACTTACAGTGCACAGCTCTGGCTAAGGTTTTTTTTTGTTAATTTTCCTATAATCAGAAATATTCTCTTATTTGGAACTGTTCAAATATTTCATTTTCAAATGTAAAATTTGTAATACAAACCCGAATATTTATACAACCAAATTTCCAAATGTATCATCTATTTAATATTCAATAAATCTAATAAATATCTTTATTAATATGATAAAGAAAAATATAATGATAATGGTACAGTTAAAATTTCATGGTCTATAAATTATATTAATATACATTGTTTTTAATTGGCTTTTTCCTAGTAATAACTAAAAGGAAATTAATAATGCAGATTAGACACAAAAGAGCAGTGGTATATAATTCATAATTTAAATATAATTGATTTAATTGATTATATTTCAAATAAGTCATTAACATTGTCAACAGTCATTTAAGGAATAATATCATAAATTATGTTAAAGAACATTCCTAAAACACAAAATTATTATCATGCATAATTTTAAATTCTTACCTCTATGTCGAAAGATTTCAATATGGCCTTCTATCTTCAAGTTTACAACCGCCTGTTTTTTTCTTTAAAACATATTTCGAAACGAAAATAACTAATAAAATGACATGGAATTAAGAAGCTTAAATAAATCATTATTTTCACATTTATAACACATTTTTCACACAATCTAAATAAAGTTAACCACTCGACACGGACCCGAACCGAACAAGATTATTATTTTAAAATAAAAGTAAACTGAATAACGTAAAATTAATTAACAATAATTAACACTGTAACAGTTTATTTATAAAATAACGGACAGAGAGTAGACCTAACCGCACAGAGACCAGTTCTCAACTAAATGATGTTAAGGCAGAGAGAAGGGCGACATCTATACTGCAAAATGTAAACATTCTATAATTTGATTAGGAAGTTATTGGCTACGAGAATATTAATTTGGCATGTGTGGACATCCTTATTAAGTCCATCTTCACTTTAATAATATTGGTTTCAACAGTTTGAATTCTAATTATATCTTTTTTATTTATATTTTTTTTTTCCAATTACTGCAAACGGGACCATACTAATACTGATTTATTTTGACCCAGTATTGTCTCATCTTATCTATTATAAGCAATAATTAAATTTAAAAAATCTCAGTACGTGTAAACGATTGTCCCATTCTCTACCTTGTTTAAATAAATAAATGCCTTGTCTATAATATGATAATATTTATATAACTAAATAAATACCAATGGCTTAACCTATACTACCGTCTAAAATCTGTGAGAATTTCATCCTCAAATCGGGAGCCGAACTTCTAGATACCGCTCTAGAAGTTCGGCTCCCGATTTTTTTTTTTTTTAAGGCTACACAGTTGAAGAAGAAATAAAACATTCGTGACAGCGAGTTAATGTGAGAGTTCACGAAAGTAGCGGAAGAGGAGGAAATATATATTTTTTTTAATTTGGATTATAACATGAAATATTAATTTTTTTTAAATCCTATATCATGAAATTTTTTTTTTTTTTAATCTAGTACGGGCATCACACGACTTTCACCTATTTCTATTTTTAAAATCAATGAAAGAATTCTCAAAAACAGTTAGAGATAAAAATACGTGAAATCATTAAATAATTAATTAAATTGAATTTATATAGAAAAATGTGTTTTATTAAAAAATCTATTATCTTATTATCTAAAATAATCAGTTAGTTTTATCTTCTTTTCATCACTCTCTATTAACTTTTAAAAGCTTGAGTATAAGATAATATTTTTTCTAAAATATTTAGCTTTCCAACGGTATATCATACATGTATATTACTGTTCTTATGTTCAAAAACAAAAAATTGCATTAAAAAAATATTTTTTCAGTTTTCTCCTTTAGTTGCTTTTCAAATTCGCTCAACTTGCATATTAAGCTGTTTTTCATCAGTTGTAACAAGATAATATAGTTATTTTTATAGAATCAACAAAATTATAGGTACTTTAGAGTAAGAAAATTTAAAATATCAGCATTTAAGCCCTGTCAAACCATTTTAATCAGAACGAAACCTACATCACGTTTAAGCCTATTAAATTTTACATCGATATAGCGAGTTTAATCAAAATCATCGGAACAGTTCTTGAGAAAATCGAAAAAAGGTGCAAAATGCAGGGTATAAAGTGGCTCTTCTGGTTAGCCCATTTAGATGAAAAAGATTTTGTAACGTCTCGGGCGAATATTTGTCTCAAATATGAAATTTCAGTTTCATAGGACTTACCGTTTCCACCCAGGAGTTACCACACACACACCTTTTTGCGGGACTTGGTTATATGGACTCAGGTTACCTTAAAATGTGTATTTCCGTTGAAAACTGGAATTCTAAAATTTTCACGATTGTAATTTTCCCTTGCTATATATAGTAAGTGAAAGTAAAAAATCAATGCCTAATAGTCTGGAAGGTGGATTTATACATAAAGGTTTACCAACCAGATGTTTAAATATTGTTAATGCTTTGATATAAGTAGGAAATCATTCATTTCCGAATAATTTTGGCTCTTCTATTTTGTGTCCAAAACATTAAAATAGAATTATTTTGAGGGGGGGGGGAGGGTTTAATTTCGGTTTTATGAGTTGTCTAGCCAGCATCCAAAATTAGGTTCCAAATCTATAAAAATAGAAAAGTAAATAAAAAAAACAAGTAAATTACAGATTGATTATCAAGCATGGTAGAAACTAAGTTTATTAACCATAAAAAGTAACATGCTTGAATACAATGATCAATGAGGTAACCTACTGTTACTTAGTTGAAGTACACTATTAAACAAGCTGTCAGTTTAAATCTATCATCTACTAAATTAAACATCAAAAGTGCAAAGTTTAGGTATTTTATTCTATCTTTTTATTAAGGGATACCATCATTTTTTATATTTAATATTAAAAAGCGTTTTGATTAAATTAACCTACTTCTCCTTAGATTTTAAGGGGCGTTACAGAAGTTTAGTGATTCTGAACATCAAAATTTTGATGGTCAAATAATATGACAATACATTTGTTTCCTCCTGCATCAATGATATCCTAAAAATCCAATGTTATCTTTAATGAGAAACATTCGTTTAAATAGTACAAAACAACAGAATAAAAAAAGCCTTAGTTTTCTAAAACGTAAAAGTTAGAGATGAAAAATTTTCAGGAGGAATTTGAGGTAAAGGATCACGAGATCGCCCCCAGAATACGAATACATCGATAAATTTGCTAACGACTAGGAACACGGTATTCTTCCATTAACTCCATGCAAGGTAAATTACAGCTGGCAATGAAACCCTTGGACACCATTCACTACAGATCGTGACAGAATTTTCAAAATGCCATGAGAAGTCGATACAAGTGTCCAGATCTTCATTTCTGTCAGTTAGGGCCCAATGTATGTAATGTAGAACCGTTCATAAAACCAAATCCGCTGAAGTGAATATAATTTTGAATTCTCCTTCAACTTTCTCAACGTTTCAACAAAAACAATTTTTTATCAAGTAGTATTACAATCTGTCCCAATTATAATAGTAGTGAAAGATAACATACATACTACATTCATACACTATTTAGACAGCAATAAAATATATATATATATATATATATATATATATATATATATATACAATAATAAATCAATAAAATGTTTACAAAGTCTAGAAATCACTCATACCTATTTTTGGATGTTAAAAAAAAAAATTCTCTTAATGTCATGTCTACCCTCACCTTTTAAAGATTGGTGAATCAAACAAAATTTATATAAATAAAAGATATATTAACTCAAATAAGTTATTAGATAAAATTATTGGCAAGAGACATTTTTTACTTCCAAACACGAACTTGATTTTCAAAGTAATATGCATATAGGCTCGGTTTGGAAAACCAACTTATATTTTCGGGCAACTTGAACTTGACACATAGAATAAATCTCATATCTCTTCGCCACAATTCGTCGTGAACCTGTTGGGTAAGCTGTCTTTTTCTAGTTGTAGTGTATAAAAAACTCAAAAATTAAATAGAACAAGAAATCGCAATAATATACACATAACAAACTTTCACCATTTGTTCACATGATGCCCAGAGGATATTTTACAAGTTCAGAAAAAACGAGAATCAAATGCGTACTATTTTTGGAGAAATAGTGTTATTATAGGAGACACTTAAGTAAGTATGCATATTTGAAATAGTAAGAGCTTTTTAAGTTTAGTCAGGAAATATGTTAATTAAGTAGAAATGTTTGGTTATCAATTGACCAAATGTAAATTTTTACAAAACTTATTTGGTTTTTTCTCTCTTTCAGAGCTATTTTCAATTCAGGAAATCAGAAAAAGAAAAAAAAAACATCATGGAGAGCAAGGGGCCTACTGAATTAATTTCTAGCGGATTTAGCTAATGATGGATCTTCAGTAAAATTATAAAGCTTCAAAAGGCTGTGACCCTTCAGTCTTCAAATATAAACAACTAAAATAATATATAATAAAATACTTAATATAAGAAAAAATAATGAGCTCAGTAACTGAACTATGAAACAGTGAAATGGGGAACAGCGTTTTGATTTGATGACATTAAATAAATGGTGTAAGGTAAATTTCTTACTGATTTCGTTTTTTAAAAACAATTATCCTGAAAGTTTCATCAGGATTATGTTTAATAAATTAATAAATAAATAAAATACAGCTTGTTACAACATGCAGCTTGGCTAATCAATTGGGTCGTGGAGAGAAGTTATAATTCATTCATCTCTGACAAAAAATCGCTGTTATTTAATACTACAAAAGTACTTAAAACTTACCTCTGGAGTCCAGATTTAAACCCTATAGAATTGTTTTTTAGCTCAATTTACTTCATAGGCACATAATTAAATAGAATAAATGTTCAGGGACAAATCTTGAAATTTCTTAGAAGAAAGGGAGAAAATGTCTTCATAGTAATAATAAGTAGTAACAATAGTTATTTTGAAGTTGACCCAATAAATGATCAAGAGCCTTGAAATGACTCAAGAAGCAAGGAAGATATTAAAACAATTAATATATGAATTATGACTTAAATAAAACTACAAATTATTGTAAAACAAGATCTATGAATGGTCCTAGGATTTTTTAATGGGAGTAAAAAATCCTTAGTTACGCCGTCCTTCGGAGGGGACGAAAAAAGGTGGTCCCGAGCCTGTGCGATGTCAGGTACTCTTTAAAGATCCCTATCCTAATAAAACCTGGATAGGCAAAGTTTAGGACTCCCACTGTAGCATCGTCCGATTAGCCATAGTAGCATAAAGTGACGTAAAGTAAATAAACAAATAAACAAGATCTATGAAAAATTATATTGCAGAAAAACCGATGTTCTTTACTTATTTCAATCTTGAAAATTTATTTATTTATTAACAATCCAACTTCTTTGATAAAATTGACAAGATCTGTATCAAGACTAAACACATAGGCATAAATAAAAAATAATTAATTATAATAAATTGTTTTAATTGTTCTCTTTTTTTTCCAATTACTGTATTTATACAAACTTGGATGGATGGCAGTGTAATACAGTAATTCCTGATTTTCCTTTTTTGTGAGGCGCCCAAATAGTTCGTTAAATTTGAAAGTAATAATAGAAGAGGGATTTTGAAAACTGTTAGAAAATTTTGCTTCAACCTAATCTGAATAGATAACGTATATATGCCCAGAGTCATGGTCACACTTATGTTGAAAAATTAATTTATTCATAATTTTTCTTCTAATTTGAATTCTGGCTTTTCATACTGAAAAACTGCATGAATCAATCAACAATTATGTTCAGGAATCCAAGCTTATCAAGTTCATTCACAAAAAAACAGACCTAACCATCACTGACCGCTCAAGGTGTTTTACTATGACATACTGAATTCTTTTTTTGATTTCCACCAAACCATATTTTTTCATAGGAACCATGTATTTTTGTATGGGGTTCATCTGTGGACATTGAAATTCATCAACCTTCTTTTAAACAAATGTTACAAATATTCAGCCTATTTTCTTTCCAGACTTTTTGTATCATGCATATTCTTTTAGAATGAGGCAAACAGTTAAAACACTTATTGTGTATCCAGAAGTTCTTAAAAATTCAGAAATAAGCTAAGGTTTACTCATTTGAGGAACTGTTTTCTTATATATTAAAAATCAGTCTTTCAATTTTAACATTTAATATTTTTTGGATGGTCGCTTTTTACTTTCACATACTATATATAGTAAGGGGAAGTATTGCGATCGTGAAAATTTTCAAATTCCAGTTTTCAACGGAAATACACGTTTTAGGGTCCCCTGAGTCCAAATAACCAAGTCCCGCAAAAAGGTCTGTGTGTGTGTGTGTGTGTGTGTGTGTGTGTGTGTATGTCTGTGTTTGTGAGTGTGTCCGTGTGTGGTAACTCCCGGGCGGAGAAGAAAAGCCCTATGAAACTGAAATTTCATATTTAAGATTACTATACGACCGAGATGTTACAAAAACTTTTTCATCAAATATGGCTAAACAGAGCCACTTTATACCACGCATTTTGCACCTTTTTATGATTCTCTCAAAAACAGTTCTGACGATTTTGATTAAACTCGCTATATCGATGTGAAATTGAACAGGCTTTAATATCATGTAGATTTCATACTGATTAAAATAGTCTGACAGGGCATAAATGCAGATATTTTCAATTTTCTTCTTCTAAAGTACCTTTGATTTTGATTCTATAAAAATAACTATATTATCTTGTTACCACTGATAAAAAAACAGGTAAATATATAAATTGTATGAATTTGATACTCAACTAAAGGAAAAAACTGAAATAATATTTTTTTATTGCAATTTTTTGTTTTTTAACTTAAGAACAGTAATATACATGTATAATATACCGTTGGAAAGCTAAAAATTTATCTAATACACAATCTTTTAAAAGTTAATAAAGAGTGATGAAAAGCCGATAAAACTAACTGATTATAATATAACTGAATTTTTTTTTAAAAACACATGTTTATATAGAAGTTAAATTTAATTAATTCTTTTATAGTTTCACTTTGTTTTATCTCTAACTGTATTTGAAAATTCTTTAATCGATTTTTAAAACTGAGGTAAGTGAAAGTCGTGTGTTGTCCGCACCAGATTTTTTGCTTTTATATTTTATTACTATATCCTCCATATAATACTCAGCCATCCTCATATCCTCATCAAATTTAAGCCATTTTTCTCTAAAATATTATTTAAAGCTGCTATTCAATTGTTATGCTTTTACTTTAACTCCTTATTTTAAAAACGTTTCTTTCTAACTTTTGGTATCAGTTACATAATTGAGAAGCATTGTTTAGAACATAAAATTATGTTGAAGATACATGAGAATATGAACATTTGAAACCATAAAACAACAGGATATTATAATTCCCGACTACTATTGACACTAAGTGATCTTATAATTTTACATTATTAATCGGATATTTTTAAATACAATAGACTTTTCGGTTATCGGGTTAGTGATTTTGCTTTATGGGAGCCTCTTTTAAAGGTGCATTATTTAAAAAATATAATGAAAAACAAAAAAAAATCTTATTGTCTAGTTACTTTTAAATAAAATATTTCAGCAATCCAATAAATCTATAAATCTTTGTATAGTTATATACACGTGGAGCATACACATATTTATACTATAAATACCTATATTTACTATGGGACAGAAGATTAAGATTCGAGTAGTTAATGGAAGAGTTAATATTTGAAAGAAGCAAAAGAGGCGGTCTTACAGATAGAGATAGGCAGGGAATTCCAAAAAAATGATGAGGGAACAAGAAAGGATTTGTGAAAGGAGGCAGTTCTATGTGATGTGGTATAAAAATTTATTGATTGGGTTCTAATATTCAACAAATGAATGTCTGAGCGGAGGTTGAAGAGTTCATTAATATATGAAGGTTTTCTATTTTTTAAGATTTGGAATAGGTGGAAACCATGGAAGTATTGCCGTCAAACATAAGGATAAAGCCACTTTAATATTTAAATTAGTATTTGTGAAAAATACTTAATCAACTTTTAGTTTTTGTAGTTGCCAGTATGTTGTAACATACTTGAGCTGATCTTCAATGTTTGTTTGATGAATATTTATTGGCATGTTTTGAATTTTTTTTTATTATTGAAAAAAGTTCATTTAATATCTGACCTTCATGTTTGTAAGATGTTTATTTTATCCGTTATTGTACAATCATTGCCAACAGTTAAAAAGCTCTTTTTAAAAAAATATTAATCAATTATAAACTCTAAATAAAATATTTCTAATGTTGTTTGGTTACTTTATGATTTTCACCATTTCTTTCTTTATGATTTTCTTTATTTCAATATTGTTACTTCATGATTTTTTTTTTTTTTATCATATTATATTATCTGCAATATTATTATGTTTGTAATACCCTGTAACTGTACTTTCCTAAGAACTATTCTTTTGTAATATTAGTCATTATTAGGCCTCCTAGCTTTATCAATCATTTTCCCTCACTATGATTATGGTTGTGGGGTATATGGCAACCTATCGAAGGTGCTCGAGGAAAGATTGAGAAGGGTCATGAATTCCTTTTTAAGATTTGTGTTCGGTACCTCAAGGGTTTTCATGTATTCCCCCTTTAAGACGAGTTAAAGCGGCTATCTCCCATCTTTCGAAGACAATTTTTCCATGGATCATTTCTCTTTCAAATTATGAACTCTCGCCATCCCTTTTATGTCTACAGCCTCCTGGTATTAAAATCCTCAACCCATCACCAGGAAATAAGATCCCGTCTGTCTGACCTCTACACTCCTTTCCATAGAAAGAAATATGACTGCTCCTTTTTAGCCCGGTCCACTGCCTTTTGGAGTACTCTCCCTTCAAACATCCGTCATACTCCATCCCTGTTCTCATTTGAAACCCCCCTCTTTCAATACTTTCTTTCTCTCCAATCAGATGTAAGCTAATTTTATTATGCCAACTAATGTGAGGTGAAAAGCTTATTCATTTTTAATGAGATGTAAAAGTTAAATTTTATGTTTATTCTTATTTTATTTTTTTATAATATGAAAATAGAGATAACACTATGACCTCTTTTTTTTCACTTATTCTTCTTTCTTTTGTTATTTAAATGTAATTGTATATATTTACTATTATCATAATTGTTTTTGGCCAGTCATAATTTTTATTTTGTTTGTTATTCTTAAGGGACATTGTCCCAGAATGAAGTTTCTTGTCCTATTCTCTTCCATTCTATTATTATTATTTCTACTCAATTTAATTTATAATTTCTTATCGTTTTCTAATATATTATTACTATTACTCGTTACTTAAAAAAAAAAAAGTAATTTTAGTAATATTGGTTTTATTTCAATTTGTAATATTTTTTTGATAGATAGATTACCTACCTAAATGAGAAAATGTCATCTTTGATCCAGCAAAAGTTATTATTAACATACATCAAGTTATAAAAAAATTTATTAATCCATTTTACATTTTCAATGCATATAGCACAGTAAAATTAGGTTTTTACTCGAACATCTAAAAAACAAAGCTGAAGCCTGTCTTAAATTTTTCAGTGCCCTTTCCTTATTAACCGGTAAAAAGTCCCAGGTTTCTCCATCGGGTTTTGTAGGAGGGAGAGGGAAAATGATAAAAAATTCTATTTTTTTCAAGTTTTTGAGAATATCTCAAAAAGTATTGTCTTTATCGTAACATTCATTTTATACAAAATTAAAGTACTTTAAAATGTCTTACAAAATTATAATATGAATAGTTGCGATGATATATAATGTATATTATCTTCATCATTTTTGTGGAATGGAAAAAATACAAAAATTTTAGGTTAGTTTTGAGGCAAAGTGAACTTTCCGCTGTTCTTATCCTGAAATGGTTCAATATTTACTTTGCTAGGATGTAGATAGTGCAAGCTGTAAAGTATAAATAAAATTATATCATTTTATGAGAATAGGAAAAATTGTATATTTACATCTCAGTGAGGCCAAAAAAAAAATTGAGGATCTTATAATGGGTAAATTTTGTACTTCTTGGTATAAGCCATGTATTAAAAAAATACAAAATACAATTCTTGAATTGAATTGGGATTTATTATTTTTGTAATCTTCAAGCTTAACTCTCGGGCGTATAGCGGCAATGTTCAATTATGTTTTTTAGTCAAAACCAAATGAGAATTTACTTATATGTTAATTGTGATTGATCATAGCTATGATAAAATATAGTAAGCAATCAAATTAAGTCTGGCAGTCGCCCATGAGCATTCATATATCATGGAGTTTGAAGAAATTTTTAAATGTGGAAACCTTATATAACCATTTATATAATCATGTTTGAAGATATTTTAAAGTACTTTAATTTTGTATATAATAATGTTTTCGATAAAATTAATACTTTTTGAGATATTCACAAAAAACTCTCCCCCTTACTAAACCCAATGTGGAAAACTCTGGGGCTTATTACCACTTAATAAGGAAAGGGTACTGAACAAATTTTAACAGGTTCAGGCGTTTTTTTTTTTTGTTTTTTTTTTCTGGATGTTCGGGTTTTGCCTGTTTTTTACCTAATTTTATTGTACTAATTCTCTGTTTTTGAATAACAATTTAAATGACTTGATTTAACTTTAAAAAACAGGGAGAATATTTTTTCTCATTCTTAAATCAATTAAGTTTTTTCTTTGTTTAACATCACTTTTATGCTACTGTGGCTAATCCAAGGAAATCTAAATTTTACCTATTCAGGTTTAATTAGGATAGGGATCTTTAATTGAGTACCTGACTCACATATGCCCAGGGCCACTACTTTATATCCCTTCCAAAGGTAGAGATAACCAAGCATTTCTTAATCCCTTTAAAAAATTGCAGGGCCGTCTGCTGGGCTTGAACCTTGGGCATCAAAGGCTGTTATTCGACCTATTACACGACAGATGGCCCCTCAGCAACTAAGCTTTAACACATTTTAATGATTCCTTATTTTGATTCTACATCTGCGAATTGACAAAAGGTAAAAAATGTTTGATGGAATTTAAATCTTCTTTGAGTTTCAAGAACCTTTAGATAATAATTTAAGGGGGCCTAGTTATATTATCATCAAATGATCTATGAATATACATGGAAATATGGAGTTAACCCTTTAACAGCCAGTGTTGCCCAAATGCAACTCCTTAAAAAGTGCACAAAACCAAAGAGGGGAAAGGGAGGTACAGATATTTACTACATATTTGTTGATTGGATTGTCTTCTCCAATCCACTTATTTAGTCCATTAGTTGGGGTTATTCAAAATGTGTAAAACAAAAAAAAGTGTTAGCTAGGAGTGTGTGAAAGCCAAAACTAGGAATAACAGCAGCATGGGATGTATAATTTTTGTCTACTATCAATGTTACTTGGTTACACTGAAAGTAATGGAAATTCCAAAGAAAGTAATGACAGAAGAGCTTTATTGAAAGAGAATAATCGGGTGATCAGGAAAATATTAGACTGGAGGTATTAGAGACTTGTACTAGAGCCTCCATGAACACCCAAAACTGGATGCATAAACTAGAGCTCGCTGAATGGGATATTGCAGCAATCATGTATATACGTGTATGTAACCATAAACCCATAGCACCTCAATATTCATTGCTCCTAAAGATGAAATGAAATAAAATAAGTAGAAATACATGTAGCACAATATACTGAAATAATAATTCACTATTTATAGTATATAAATCAGATAATAAAGAATATATGATGTTGAACCATTGATGGATATAGATAATTACTAAATATTTATTTAAATATCTGATTATATATAGAATCCATTACATAAAATTATGACTAGGATGAAGTAACAAATCAATAATATGTCATATTAAAAAGATGGAACAAACAATAATAAATTACATTGTGTAATTACTTCTTTATGATAAACAAGTTTTTTAAAATAAGTGAAAATTTATACAATATATGATGACGTAAGTAGATTCCGAGAATGAGGAAAGCTCCTTGAAAATATGAATTTAATTTCATTGCTGCTGTAAAATGTGAATAATGTTTAAGGAAGATATAATAATTTATTTATAAAAAACTATTAAATAATGAATAATGCAAATGTGCATTCTCCTGATTCTATTTTAAGTAGGATAAAAAATAGATAAGAATAATCTTATGAAATGACCCTAGTGGTTGAAAAACCCTAATAAATAAATAATCTTATGTAATTTTAATCCTACTTTACCTTTGTTTTTCGCTAAATATTTTATGATTGTGGTTTCTAAGCAAATTTACTATGGTTCTTATCGAGAAAAATTGTAATATCTGAGAAAAAATTTGTTTAACTTAATCCGTGTCCAACTTTTTTTTGTTTCAGCCACCAACATATCTATGTTTGTATGTTATGGCTCATAAAAGACTTACTGCATACTATTTCATTCAGAAACCCAACTTCTCAAATGGGGATGAAATTTAGTATGCTCACATGCTTTCTTTTATATAAGAATTATTTTATTCCAAACATAATTTTTTTTATCTCAACTAATATATAGCACTGGAGGTGTTGAAAAAAAAAAAAAAAAAAATTCTATATCCTCTGGAGAAAAACTTACTTTGTAAAAGTTGCTTGCCCAGTGGAAAAACAAATTATGTATAAAATAAAAAAAAATAAAAAAAATTAAAAGTAAAAAAACTGTATTTAAAAAAGAAAACAAATCAAAGTTATTGTATTGACATAGGGCATACATTTTTTCCTTCATATTTACCACATTTATTATTTCATTACATATTAGAAGATGTATAGACATTATTATCATGGCACTTGGATTCAATTCTTGGGGACAGGATTCTAAATAAAAGATATATCTGGTAATTAGAATAAAATTGAAAATGGAAGAGATTAGTAACAGATTTATTATAAATAAGAAATTTTAATAATGTGTTAGGTTAACTAACACTGCAGAACTAGTATGACTGAATAGATTTTTAAAACTTTTTCTTCTTCTTTTACTTAAATCTTGTTTTTTCTTGGTCTAATAATAATGATGATAATACCTGAATTCATATGAATAATCAGTATCATAATTCAGTTTATGCTGTACTATTTTGTTGGAGTGAATTTTACACAATATATTACTTATAATCTTTTATTTAAACATTAAATTGGGGATCACTTGTAGCTGGGTGGCTAGCGTAACAGCCTCCCATGCTAAAGGTAACGGGTTCAAACCCGCAGGTGGTCCTAGGATTTTTTAATGGGAGTAAAAAATCCTTAGTTATGCCGTCCTTCGGAGGGGACGTTAAAAGGTGGTCCCGAGCCTGTGCGATGTCAGGTACTCGTTAAAGATCCCTATCCTAATAAAACCTGGATTGGCAAAATTTAGGACTCCCACTGTAGCATCGTCCGATTAGCCACAGTAGCATAAAGTGACGTTAAATAAATAAACAAACAAAGATTAAATTGCATACTTGAAAATATTACATAACAGCCCTCCCTTATTGATCAATTATTGTTTGCTTTTGCTACAATAAATGTAACTAATCCTTATGAAATAGTAAACAGAAATAGGGATTTCTTTAAAATTATTTGGCTCTACATTGAGATAATCATTTTTTACTTTCACTTACTATATATATAGTAAGGAAAAGTATTGCGATCGTGAAAATTTTCGAATTCCAGTTTTCAATGGAAATACACATTTTAGGGTCCCCTGAGTCCAAATAACCAAGTCTCGCAAAAAGGTATGTGTGTGTGTGGTAACTCCCGGGCGGAAACAGTAAGTCCTATGAAACTTAAATTTCATATTTAAGACAAATATATGCCTGAGACGCGACAAAACCTTTTTCATCAAAATGAGCTTACCAGAAGAGCCACTTTATACCATGCATTTTGAAACGTTTTTCGATTTTCTCGAAAACCGTTCCGACGATTTTGATTAAACTCGCTATATCGATGTAAAATTTAATAGGCTTAAACGTCATGTAGGTTTTATTCTGATTAAAATGGTCTCGCAGGGCTTAAATGCCGATATTTTAAATTTTCTTCCCCTAAAGTGCCTTTAATTTTGTAGATTCTATAAAAATAAACAACTTATCATGTTAGCATTGATGAAAAACAGGTAAATATATAAATTGATTGAATTCAATACCCAACTAAAGGAGAAAAGAGAAAAATATTTTTTTTAATGCAATTTTTCGTTTTTGAACATAAGAACAGTAATATAGGTGCATGTATGATATACCGTTGGAAAGTTAAAGCTTTTAGAAAAAATATTATCTAATACACATACTTTTAAAAGTTAATAGAGAGTGATAAAAAACCAATAAAACTAAGTGATTGTTTTACATAATAATATAATAGATTTTTTAATAAAACACATGTTTCTATAGACATTCAATTTAATTAATTCTTTAATAGTTTCAATTATTTTTATCTCTAACTGTATTTGAAAATTCTTTCATCCAGATTTTTTACTTTCATTTAGCTATTGAGGGCATATAGCAAGGGAATACAAAACTTTTGAATAAGAGTTTTCTTCATATATTATTGTTATAGGATTATTTGATTGAGTCTATAGAGGGGAAGTAGTCCAAAATGTCTCACGAAATCAATAATTGTAGAAATGAGAAATGTAAAAATTTAAAAAAAAAACTTGAAAATCAACTAAAAGAGAAAAAAATTATATTTTTTCCTCGTGGAAAACACATTTCTGTTAATAGGATTATTAAAATAGATATATAATATGTTGTTTGAAAGATCTAGTTTCTAGAATAATTGTTATACAACTAATCATGTTATAGATGAGAATTGAGAGCGACAAAAAAGCTATACACTTAATTTGTTGTTGTAACTAATAAAATCTAAGTTTTGAGTGTATTTCATAAGTTTCTATAGAAACCAAATGAAATTTCAATGGAAACTAACAAAATCATGACTATCTATTTATTACGACATAATAATTATATTTAAGTTGATTACAGTTTTTAAAAAAATATTATTCAATTTTAACTTTAAAAAAAAAAGTAAAAAATAAAATAAACGTAAATTAATTTAAAAAAAAAAAAATCATTCAAAATATCAATAAGGTTAGCTTGTAAACAGTACAATTCTTCAGATTAATTCATTAACGCAAGCTTGTATCCCTGGACCTGTACACCCTGTCTTTCTTCTTCATCTCTCGGATGATGTGCGCCGGTAAGGTTCCAGCCACCGAAATGGCATACACTCCTGGTACGTACTTTGTCATCCTCTGCCATTTGCTGACCCAGCTGTCCTGGGGACAGATCATCCCGATGAAGCCGTCGAAGTTGGAACTGGTACAGTCGTGGACATTGTCCCTGTTCTTCTTGAGGTGGAGGAACTGCTCGCAGTTTTCGCAGCCCTCCTGCTCGAACTGGTCGAAGGTCTTGATCAGAGAACAGCTGAGGCATGCCCTGCACCCCCGAAGTTCGCGAGGTAGTATGCTAGCCTTCATGAAGAAACTTAATAAACTGGTTTTGAAGATGATAGCAGAACTGCCACTCTATAATGCCAAACAAGATACAAAAACCAGCTAAATCATATGTATTCAATATTGCACATCCCAAGGCCTTAATGATATCTTTTTAAATGATTGGTTTAGAATTATGCTTATAGTGAAATTTAAATATTTAATATTCATAGATATATTGTAGAAATTTTTTTTTTTTTTTTTTACAAGAAATATTACACATTAATTTTTTCTTTACGTTTCCAGTCAGTAAAGTTCTTCTCACAATTAACAGCATAATAGCTGGGTGGCTAGCGTAACAGCCTCCCATGCTAAAGGTCACGGGTTCAAACCCGCAGGTGGTCCTAGGATTTTTTAATGGGAGTAAAAAATCCTTAGTTACGCCGTCCTTCGGAGGGGACGTTAAAAGGTGGTCCCGAGCCTGTGCGATGTCAGGTACTCGTTAAAGATCCCTATCCTAATAAAACCTGGATAGGCAAAATTTAGGACTCCCACTGTAGCATCGTCCGATTAGCCATAGTAGCATAAAGTGACGTTAAATAAATAAACAAACAAACAGCATAATAATAATGAGAGGGAAATGCGAGTTATTTAGGCGGCGATACACGGTGAGAAATAGGGTATGTGTAGGTGAGGTGAAAGTACTCTCGCGAGAGTAGAGGTTGGTGAAAATTGCGCGAGAGTAAAAATGTGCGCGTATATACGGTGAGAGTACGCAACAGTACTCGGAAAAATGGCGGATGTGTGAACAGCTGATAATTCAGGAAAGTTGTTGAAAAGGTTGGTTAGCTCTGTTTAGGTTACCAAGTTCTTATGTAAAGATGAATGTTCAATTGGTATCATCTTGTTTTAATAATAATAAGAGTAATGTCTAAAAATGTTTACGACATTTTTATACAAATTTACGTACTAACCAACTACAAACTTCAACAACACAAAGTGACAAGTGACGGGAACATGCACGCCACGTATGACAGCAACATTGCTTTGTAAAATCTCTTCTAATTTTTTCTATTTCTATTTCGAATTTTAACGCAAAAAATGTTATGAATCTCAAACTATAACACAAAAATATATTTAATGTAATTTCTAATAAATAACTATAGAATTAAAATGTAATATCCGTGTAATATAAGGGTAATGTAACAGTAAAAATATACAGTGAGTGTCAAAAGTATTCGGAATTCGTATTTCTTTTCGTTTAATTATTATATTTCACAGCTATGAATTTATATAATTCTTTTTTACTACCAAATCTTTAAAAGATACTCCCATAAAGGAAAATCACTGACCAAATAACCGAAAAGTTTATTGTTTTTAAAAATATCCGATTAATAATGTCAAATTACAAGATCGTTCAGTGTCAAAAGTATTCGGAAATCGTAATATCCTGTTGTTTAATGGTTTCAAATTTTAGTATTCTCACCAATCTTCGACATAATTTTATGTTCTAAACAATTCTCCTCTCTCATGTTATATATATCCAACCATTAAAAGTTTTTTTTTTTTTTTTTAAATAAGGCCCTAAAATAAAAACGCAACGATCGTACAACGCCCTCGAATAATTTTTAACACGTTCACACGTTAACACTAAAGAGAAATAGTTGAGATGTTTAAAAAAATTGATGAGAATATATGGATGGATATGTACCGTGTAGATAATATAATAATAAAATATAAAAGCAAAAAAGTAAGCGTCCAAAAAAATATTAAATGTTAAAACTTAAAGACTGATTATTCATCAAAAAATAATCAGACGAACACTGGAAGGACTACTTTTCCATTCTGTTACAAGAAGACAGATCGGAATACAAGGTAGAAAAACAGGAAAATGACCACTGCGAGTATGAAAGTGAGGAGATCTCTGTGGATGAAGTGGAGGTTGCCTTGAGAAAGATGAAAAATGGAAAGTCACCAGGACCCGGAGATCTGCCAATAGAGTTGATAAAGGCAGGACCAAGAGAATTGAAGGAGATACTGGCTAAGATTTACACAGAGTGTATGAAAAAAGGAAAGGTTCCGGAGGATTGGTTAATGGGGGATATAATACCTATACACAAAAAAGGAAAAAGAAACATGTGCACCAATTACAGAGGAATCACGGTAACAAGCAGTATAGGCAGGCTTTATGGCCGAATTCTTAAGGAAAGGCTAGAGAAAGAGGTCTCTGATCAGATGACGGAAGAGCCAGCAGGTTTTAGAAGTAGGAGATCATGTAGTGACCATATTTTTACCTTGACTCAGCTGGTACAGAAGAGGATAGAATATGATCTCTAAACCCACTTAGCATTCATTGACCTTCGCAAAGCATACGATAGTGTTCCTTTAAAGAAACTGTGGGAAGCTTTGGGTCTGGCTCAGATAAATAGAGGTCTCATTAAAGCTATAAAGAGTCTATATATAGGGACTCGATCAAGAGTGAAAATAGGAAGAAAATATACTGAACCATCCCTGGTCACTAAAGGTCTAAAGCAAGGATGTTGCCTCTCTCCAACACTTTTTAATATTTACGTAGAACAAACCCTAAGATTGTGGAAACAAAAGTGTCGAGGAATGGGTGTGGAGGTTGGTGATGACACACTTTTCAGCCTTCAGTTCGCAGACGATCAGGTTGTCCTAGCTTCGGAAGATTGTGATCTTGAATATATGCTGAGGAAATTGAATGAAGCATACTCTGAGTGGGGCCTAGAGTTCAGCAGAGAAAAAACAGAGTATATGCCATGCAACTCAACAGTCTCGAGCATCTGTGTGGAGGATTGGACGATCCCACAGAGCAACGCCTTTAAATATCTTGGGGTAACCATGGATCAGTCCGGAACGATGACCAAAGATATTGAAAATAAGATTGCAAATGGTAGAAAAATAGTAGGAATCTTGAATGGAGTTCTGTGGAGCAGACAGGTGTCGCTTCTTACGAAAAAAAAGATTTACCATTCCTTCCTCCTAGGGACCACTTTATATGGCGCTGAAACATGGACAGTGCTAAAATCGGCTGAAAGAAGATTGTTGGCTCTGGAGATGGACTTTTGGAGAAGAGCCTGCGGCATATCCAGGCTGCAAAGAATCCCTAATGCGGAAATAAGAAAAAAAGTAGGGGCTGAGCTAAATATCTTAAATGAAATATCAAAGAAGAGGCTCATGTGGTATGGCCATGTCATGAGGATGGAAGGGACGCGGTGGCCACATAAAATGATAAAGTACTCCCCGCAGAAGAGGCGAAGACGAGGAAGACCCCGCAAAACGTGGATAGAGAGTGTGAGGGAGGACATGGCGGCCAGAGGCTTGACGGAGGAGGACTGCAGGGACAGGGAGCACTGGCGTTCTGAAATACTAAGTTTCGGGATGTGACGCAAGTTGCAGAATCCGAAGAAAAAAAAAAAAAAAAAACTTAAAGACTGATTATTCATCAAAAAAGAAAACAATATCTCAAATGAGTAAATCTTAACTTATTTATGAATTTTTCAGAGCTTCTGGATAAACAATAAATTTTTCAACTGTTTGCCGCGTTCTAAAAACATTTTATGAAAAGGAAAACATGGTACAAGAAGTACGGAAAACGTCTATCAGCAGGCGACGAAATAAGAGAATAGGCTGAATGTTTGTAACATTTTTCAAACAGAAGGTTGGTGAATTAAAATGTTTACAGATGAATCCCATACTAAAATACATGGTTCTTATGAAAAGATTATGGAAAAGATATTAAGTATGCCATAGTAAAATACCTTGAGCGGTCAGTGATATTTACGTGCGTTTTTCTTTGAAAAAGTTTGATAACATTGGATTGATGGACAGAATTATTGATAGGTTTGTGTATTTTTTGAATATGAAAAGCCAGAATTAAAAGTAGAAGAAAAATTAGGAATAAATCAAATTATTAACATACGCGCGACCATTACTCTGGACATATATACGTTATTTATTCATATTTAGTTGCTGCAATAGAGGAAGAACAAGCAGGTTTTAGAAAAGGTTTTTCAACTGTGGACGACATTCATACAGTAAACCAGATGATAGAGAAAGCTAAAGAATATAACTTCTCTCTGTATTTCTGTTTTCTCGATTTTAAAAAAGCTTTCGATAGTGTTCTACATACGGGTGTTCTTAAAGCTTTAAGAATAATAGGAATCGAAGAGAAATACGTTAGAATTATCACAGAGCTATATAAAGATATGACAGAAAAGAGGGGTCAAATCTTTCGTGTCGAGAAGGATGTTAGGCAGGTGGATCCGTTATCTCCCTGGCTGTTTATTCTGGTGTTGGAGATGAGCTTTTGGTGGTCTCTTGGATGGGAAAATGCAGGCATAAAGGTGAATGATTTTTAAGCAACGTACGTTTTGCAGATGACATTGTACTTTTTGCCAACAATTCCCGACAATTACGAGAAATACTAAAACACCTTCTAGGGGCCTGTGAAGAAATTGGTTTATACCCAAACCACAATAAGACGAAACTAATGACCAATAGTTCAAAGGAAGAAATAAAAATGAACAACTTCACCCTGGAATACGTAGAGGAATATGTTAACTTGGGACAGTTAGTTTCCTTTTCTGAAAGAGGTACAAAAGAAGTCCAGAGAAGAATAGCATTTGGTTGGAACAAGTTCTGGTCTCTGAAGTACATAACAAAAGGAAACATAAGTATCAACCTAAAAAGGCTAGTTTTCGATAGATGTATTATGCCAGTAGTGACCTATGGCTCCCAAACATGGTCATTGACAAAAGCCCAAGAGAGGAAGATCATGGTGTGGCAAAATGGCATCGAAAGAATCATTTTGAAAGTTAAAAAAATGGATAAAATCAGATGCAAGAAGATAAAGGAAGAAACAGGGCTCAAAGACACACTCTCGCAAATAAGAAAAGGCAAATGGAGATGGGTTGGACATCTTCTGCGATGCATCGACAATAGATGGTCAAAAATAGTCACCGAATGGACTCCATATGACCGGAAAAGGATGAGAGGCCGACAAATGAAGAGATGACGAGATCCATTTAGGCTTCTGGCAGGACCTCTCTGGTGGAGAACAGCTAGGGACAGAGATGTGTGGAAAGAAAAATGGTTAGAGGTCAGAAATCCCGCTTCCCAGTAGGGCTAGTCACCCAGGGAAGTGTTAAAGACTATTACTCCTAAGGGAAGGCCTATGCAAGATAGCAAACATTTTTGTATAAATTATAATGTAAAAAAAAGAAAAAGAAAAAAAAAAGAAATGGTTTTATTTTGTTTTGTTACCTTTTGAAATTGTAATATTAGTGCATAAATAAAGGCTATTTTCATTTCATTTCAGTTGCTGCAAAATTTTCAAAAAGTTCTCAAAATCCCTCTTCCATTATTCCTTTCAAATTTATTTAACTTTTTTTGGGTCTTACTAAAAAGGAACATCAGGAAATACTATATTCAAAATGAAAATGGCCACAGAGAATTTCAGGGTTGTACTATCAAAAAGTTGAGAATAAGAGAGGCTGAGAAACGGACAGAACAATTTCAGGTGGGAAAGAGAAGTCGTAGCCCCTGAGTTCCCATTATAACGCCCATTATAATTGGGAGCTAGCCTCTTGTGTAGATACCTCTTCCCTCAGCCATCTATATCCTCTCTCAGGCTACCTTTCATAAATTGAATGAGAACAATTTAGATATATATAGCTTTTTTATAAAATATATTTTTGAGGGTAAATTAATCTAAAGAAACCGTTCCGGGCACCACAGGACTATCATTTCACTTAACTTCTTGGTTGAAATAAATTTAAGGCCTCTTAAAAACAGTTAGAGTTGGAAAAAAGTTTAAAGAATTTCATACATTTCATAACCTTCCACAACTTTGTACGTAAGATAATAGTTTTTCTAAAATCTTTAGCTTTCCAACGGTACATTAAATATCTATATTACTGTTCATTGTGAATATTGAAATAAGGTTAGAGCTAAAAAAAGCTTTAAACAATTACATTGAGTTTCGATCTTTTATTATACAATAAATTTAAAAAATCTGCCAATAAAAGGTATATTATTGAAATTATATCGTATATAAATTCCCACTGCGAAAGACAGATTTTTTTTTTATCAGTTATTTTGGTATTACTGATACGTAAGACCCAACTGAAACAACTATATAACTGTACATTATGAATACTGAAATAAGGTTAGAGCTAAAAAAAAGTTTAAACAGTTACATTGAGTTTCGATGGAAACATTTAGAATAGAAAACAAATTTATTCTGGGACTGAGTCTCCTAAGAATAAGAGTTTTGTACAATTAAAATATATATGTCAGGCCAACAGGCAAATCAACATAATTAATTATTATTTAAAATGGTAAAATAAGGAGAAAAAAAATGTACAACTAACAAATAAATTTTTGTAAAATTTGTTTCTGTTCTAAATTTTGTTTTCTGAACAAAAAAAAACAATTATTTTTAACATAATGGATAACAAATAAATTTTTGAAAAATTTGTTTCTGTTCTAAATTTTGTTTTCTGAACAAAAAAAACAATTTATTTTTAACATAATGGATAATAAATAAATTTTAAAAAATTTGAGATTGTGCGGTAATCAGTTATCTTTTTTCATTCATTTTAGATGTCTGGAGTTGAAATATCACATCTGCTGATCGTCTATTTGGACTGATAGAAGGTATTGGAAAAGTGTTTTCATTGACTTCACACCAATCAACCACCGAATTTGTGTGCTTAGAGTGAAAGGAAAGTTCTACAACTACAGTCTTATCAGTTGTAAAGTTCCGACAGAAGAGTCACAGGATGAGGAAAAAGACTAATTTTATGACAGAATCGAAAAAGCATTTGATGACTGCCCAAGGAGCGATATTAAGATAATTCTTGGCGATTTTAATGCCACAATTGGGAAGGAGGGTATCTTTAAGCCAACCATTGGTAAAAAATAGTCTCCACAGGGAAACCAATGAAAATGGGAAGAGGCTTATCAGTTATGCTGCTTCCAAGGATATGATAATCGGAAGCACCTTCTTTCCAGGGAAGTACATCCATAAAGGAACATGGAAATCACCAGATAACACTACGGTCAATCAGATAGACCATGTGCTCATTAGCTGTCGAAATAAATCAAATTTTATAAGCAAGCTAACATACAGGGGAGCAAATGTGGACAGCGACCACTATCTTGTCGTCTCAAAAATCCGAGCCAAAACTTCAAATACAAAAAAGGAAAGAACGAAAACGCAGCAGAAATATCGTACCAATAAGCTGAAAGATCCTGATACTTGCTTAAGATATCAGTCTCAACTTGACATGATTCTTCGGGAGACTAAGAACACAGTGTCAGATACGGTGCAGAATCGTTGGGATTATTGTGTTCATGCCATTAAGAAGTCAGCTGAGCTCGCCTTAGGATTGGAAACACATCTACAGAGACCCTCATGGTTTTATAGTGAGTGTGCCTTGGTGACTGATAGGTAAAACGCCGCCTATCTCAACATGATTCTGAAGAAATTCACAAGAAGGCATCGGAGGAATACCGGGGTGAAAGAAGAGAAGACAAGAGAAAACACAGGCGAAAGAAAAGAGCGTGGGAGAATAAGCAACTGCAAGAACTTCAAGACCATAAGAGTTCTAATGAAACAATGAGCTTCTATAGCAGAGTGAATGGTATTAGGACACCATTCAAACCTATATTGAAATCCTACAGAAGTGAAAATAAAGCACCTTTCTGTGAATAATGACATAATGGAAAGATGGGCTCGACACTACAGCCTAGCATTGAACCAAGGAGCAGCAGCACTAGAAGACGATGAAATTGACCCCCCAGAATTCGAGGAAGTGGTAGGAGCAATAGAAAAAATTAAAAATAACAAAGCCCCAGGAGAAGATGCTATACCAGCAGAGCTTCTAAAGAAAAGCAGCGAATTCTTGCAAAAAGAACTGTACGAGCTAATTCTCTCTATATTGATTTAGGAGATGATTCCAGAACAATGGAAGAAGGGAGTCATCCGCCCGCTACATAAGAAGAGCGACATTTTGGATTGTCGGAATTATAGAGGAATTATACTCCTTCAACTCGGGTATAAGTATAATCGATTTTTTAATAAATCACATGTTTCTATATAAATTCAATTTAATTAATTCTTTAATAGTTTCACGTATTTTTATCTCCAACTGTATTTGAAAATTCTTTCATTGATTTTTAAAATGGAGGTAAGTGAAAGTCGTGTGTTGCCCGCACCAGATTTTTATTTATATCAACTATTAAAAGTGTTTAAAAATAAAAATAAACATATATAAACTTTATGTATCAACCAAAATATAAATATGTGTAAATAAAGGCTTATCTTATCTTATACGTCATCCTAGCTGGTAGGCGAAGGATATCATGGTTGACGAACTTGCGTACATGACTTAATACAACAACGCAATTTCATTATATATGCAATTGTATGATATACCGTTGTAAAGCTAAAGATTTTAGAAAAAATATTATATCATACACAAGCTTTTAAAAGTTAATATAGAGTGATAGAAAGCCGATAAAACTAAGTGATTGTTTTAGATAATAATATAATAGATTTTTTAATAAAACACATGTTTATATAGAAAATCAATTTAATTAATTCCTTAATAGTTTCACGTATTTTTATCTCTAACTGTATATGAAAATTCTTTCATTGATTTTAAAAATGGAGGTAAGTGAAAGTCGTGTGTTGTCCGCACCAGATTTTTAATACTCTCTTGAGTCTACTCTAAAGGTGACCTAGATCAAAAGGTGTTACTGACTTAGTAACACAAAAAGGTCTGTGGTAAGTCTAGTATTAAAATGGAAACAAAACAAAAAGTTCATCTTTAAGACTATATAAATGGTATGTAACATCAACTTTTTCACCAAAAGGGAAGAACCAAAGTGACAATTTATATCGTGCATTTTGCATGTATTTACAATGTTCTCAAAAATGCCTTTTTAATAATTTTGATTGAACTCAGTATATTGATGTAAAATTAAATGGGCTTCAATATCACATAGTTTTCATTAAATAGTCTGACAGGGCTTACATGCTGATATTTTAAATTTGCTAGGCCTTTTTTGTGCAGCAGTGAACAAAGTACGCATTGCCTTAATGATCGCCAACATCCATAACAGATAGTTACTACAAGAAGAATATCAATAGAGGTTCCAACTTCCAATGATAAAACTTCCATGCCAGACAACATTAGTACTGAAGTATATGCGTGGCAATGAACCACGATGGTTCGGCTGGGATTGTTGAACCATAAGAGATAAACTAGAACGTGCCAAAATTATCTCAGCCGGCGATAGGTTTAAGCAATAAATAGGCAGTTGGGACTTGTAATGACTCCTCCCGTCACTTCCCCACTGACCGAGGACAGAGCCCAAGTTTTCCTATTAGCCAGGGAGCAAGTCGCTAACTTTATTAGTTCTTTATCTCTCATCTCTACTCAAGTGCATTACCTACCGCCTCTATCTCTCTCTCCTACGTGAACGGAATGCCATCTCCTTCGCCCCAGGCCAAAGATAAAACCTCTTCAAGGGAAACTGCTTAATCAAACCCTTCTTGTTGGCTAACGATAAGCTGATATCAGCGATTGTGCTGTGTTTCACTTCGTACGTTCTCAGTGTTTTAAACGAGTTCGGTCCAGAATATTTATCAACGTGTCCTCCGTGACTCACTTTAAGCGAACTGTGCTTCCACAAAACTTAAGAGCTCTCTCTTAAAGACTCATTAGTCACAACTAAACATATAGCTTTTTTCAGTCGAATTCATAATTTTTTTCAGTCAAATTCATAATTTTTTCAATCAAATTCATAATTTTTTAAGTCAAATTCATAATTTTTTCAGTCAATTTCATAATTTTTTCAGTCAAATTCATAATTTTTTCAGTCAATTTCATAATTTCTTGTACCCATTTTATATAGTCAATTTAATGAGGTTTTGCTACCAAGAACTTAACTTTTTTATTAAATCTTGTTGTTTATCAATTGAGATGTTGATTTCCAAAAGGTACTATATCCATTTTAGGTAATTTTACAGGAAGCGCGAAAATCTCTCATTCCTATATTATTAAATCAGCTAATTTGGGTCTTTTTGCATTAAAATTTAGAATTATTTTTTTACTATAATAATAACAACATATTAAAGTTATAAAATGAATTTTTTTAGAATGATTTCGAACGAAAATAAATGCGTAATTAGTACATTATAAGAAAATGACCGTATTTCTAAATCGCGTTTTTCAAGGACTTGAAAGTTCATTAGATAACATCAAATAGAATATTTAGATAAAATTAAATGATGAGAATACAAATATGTAAAAAAATCAATTTCGTAAAAAATGTCCTTTAGTACCTTTTGGAAATCAACGTCTCAATTTAACGTCACTTTATGTTACTGTTCTTAATCCGACGGTGCAGCCGGAGTCTTTTGCCTATCCAGGTTTACTCCTTAAGATAGGGATCTTTTACGAGTTCCACTTTTTAAATCTTTTAAGAGTCACCTGTGGTGCACAAATATAGGGCGATCTGCTGGTTTTGGACTTGCTACCTTAAGCATTGAAGGCTGTTATGCTAGCCGCTACTCCACAGGTGACCCTCAATGCATTCAACAAGGTGTGTGAATCTGCCGGGTTTGAACCCGTGACCTTGGGCATATTAATCTTTAACACTTTGCTGAATGCATCCAGGGTCGCCTGTGGGGTAGTGGCTAGCATAGCAGCCTCTTTTAAAGGACTAAATAACCAAGGATTTTTACTCCCTAAAAGCAAATATAGGGCCATCTGTTGGTTTTGAACTTGAATGAAAAAATTATGAATTTGACTGAAAGCTATAAACCAAAGCTTTAAGCATCCATTATTGCCTTTATTGTGAGTAATTCACTCGCCATATATATTTTATCATTTAAATTTAAAACGCTGCAAATCATTACATAATGGTTTATTATTTCAAAATAACTAATTAGCGTATAACTGTTCATAAAGCTATCTATAGAAAGTTAACTAATATAAAAAATCTGGTGCGCGCATCACACAATTATCAGTTACCTCCGTTGTTAAAATCAATTTAAGAATTTTTAAATACATTTGAAGATACAAATAAATTGTAAAAGAATTAATTATTTTGAGTTTTAATAGAAACATGTGTTTTATTAAATAATCTATTATATTTTTATCTATTGGGCTGATGCGAAATTAATGCAGGTTTCCTCTATTGCAATATCTTAATTCCAATTGTGTAAACAAAGCTAATCCTAACATTGATCATTATTATACCAAAACAAAGCTTATCTAATACCCTCTCTTTCACCATGAATTTGTTTAGTAAAATCGTTTTGTTCAGTGTGTTCAAAGGTCTTGAATCGAAAATGTCAAAGTGCGATTTTCGTCAAATTTATTTTTACGAATTTAAATTAGGGCGCAGCGCTGCGCAAACGGCTCGTAATATTAATGAAGTGTGGGGTCAGGGGGCTATTAATGAGTGCACGGTGCAGCGTTGGTTCCAGAAGTTTCAGAAGACAAGGAAGGTCGGGGCCGTCATCTTGCTCTGGACAACGACCAGCTGAGGTCAAAAGTGGAAGAAGACCCAACCAAAACCACACGAGAAATGGCGGCGGAACTTGGTGTGAACCAATCCACAGTACACCACTTGGAAGCAATTGGTAAGGTAAAAAAGTTGGCCAAGTGGGTGCCAGTAGTAACGCCAGACCACACGTTGCACAACCAACGCTTCGACGACTGCACGAGTTGGGCTACGAAGTTCTCCAACATCCGCCTTATTCACCTGACCTCTCTCCTACAGACTTCCACTTTTTCAGGCATCTGGACAACTTTTTGAGGGAGAAAAATTTTCAAAACCAGGACGACATTGAAAATTCTTTTCGTGATTTCATTGAGTCCAGGGATTCGGATTTTTTTTCTGGTGGAATAAGAAAGCTTGTTGAACGTTGGCAAAAGTGCATTGATTCAGATGGAAATTATTTTGATTAAATATATATGGTTAAAGTAAAGATATGGCGTATTTACAATACCTACTAAAAACCTGCATTAATTTTGCATCAACCCAATACAACAATCACTTAGTTTTATCGGCTTTTCATCACTCTCCATTATCATTCAAAATTCCGTGAATCAGATAATATTTTTCCTAAAATCTTTAGCTACCCAACGGTATACTATACATCTATAATAAGTATTCTTGTGTTAAAAAGTACAAAAATTGCATAAAAAAAATATGTTTGCACTTATCTCCTTTAGTTGTTTATCGAATTCGCTCAACTTGTATATTTACATGTTAGTTGTCAATGCTACTAAGATAATTTACCTAAATCATTTAAATCTACAAAATTAAAATATCGGCATTTAAGAACTGTCAGACTATTTCAATCAGAATGAAACCTACATCATATTATATCACATCAAATTTTGCATCGATATATAGAGTTTAATCAAAATCGTTTTTGAGAAAACCGCAAAAAGGTACAAAATGCATGGTATAAAGTGGCTCTTCTGGTAAGCTGATTTTGATGAAAAAGGTTTTGTAACGTCTCGGACATATATTTTTCTTTTATATGAAATTTCAGTTTGATAGGACTTTTCGTTTTTGCCCGGGCGTTACCACACACACACACACACACAGACCTTTTTGTGGGACTTGGTTATTTGGACTCAAGAGACCTAAAATGTATATTTCCGTTGAAAACTGGAATCCGTAAATTCTCACGATCGCAATACTTTCCCTTACTATATATTTCATATATAGATAAGTGAAAGTAATAATAAATAATTCAAAGGACAATGGCCTAAAATGGTCTATCACCACTGCTAAATTCTAAATGCTATCAGTGCTATTTCTAAACCAATTTCAATGATTCTTTTTTTCTTTTTGTATGAAATTTAATTCTCTATCGAATAGCACTGACATTATTATTTATTCATTTATTAAATCGGCTTAACGGATTTTCTTTTATTCGTTATTCAGTTTCTACATTTCTTGAAATGTAAATCTTTACATTTTGAAACGGTCTAATTTTTTTTTGGTCGATAAAAAAGGTTCAATATTGAAATAATAAATCAAAATTATTTATATTGGACTACTTTACTATTTACTTTTCTTTTCTTTCGATTTTCATTTAAATAATTCAGATAAAATCTCCTGATTCCAGAACAACTTACATTTTTTTTCTACCATCAATAATAACCGAGTTATCAGCGATTCATATTTTTACTTTCACTTACTATATATAGTAAGGGGAAGTATTGCGATCGTGAAAATTTTCGAATTCCAGTTTTCAACGGCAATACACGTTTTAGGGTCCCCTGAGTCCAAATAACCAAGTCCCGCAAAAAGGTCTGTGTGTGTGTGTGTGTGTGTGTGCGTGTGTGTGTGTGTGTGTGTGTGTGTGTGTGTGTGTGTGTTTGTGGTAACTCCCGGGCGGAAACGGTAAGTCCTATGAAACTGAAATTTCATATTTAAGACAACTATACGCCCGAGACGTGACAAAACTTTTTTCATCTAAATGAGCCTACCAGAAGAGGCACTTTATTCCATGCATTTTGCACCTTTTTTCGATTTTCTCAAAAACGGTTCCGACGATTTTGATTAAACTCGCTATAACGATGTAAAATTTAATGGGCTTTAATATCATGTAGGTTTTATTTAGATAAAAATGGTCTGACAGGGCTTAAATGCCGATATTTTAAATTGTCTTCCCCTAAAGTACCTTTAATTTTGTAGATTCAATAATAATAACTAGATTATCTTGTTAACGCTGATGAAAAACTGGTAAATATATAAATTGAATAAATTCGATACCTAACTAAAGGAGAAAACAGAAAAAATATTTTTTTAATGCAATTTTTCGTTTTTGAACATAAGAGCAGTAATATACATGTATGATATACCGTTGGAAAGCTAAAGATTTTAGAAAAATTATCATCTCATACACAAGCTTTTAAAAGTTAATAGAGAGTGATGAAATGAACATAAAACTAACTGATCATTTTAGATAATAATATAATAGATTTTTGAATCAAACACATGTTTCTATAGAAATTTAATTTAATTTATTACTTTCACTTACTATAGGTTGTGGTCTTGATCTCGAAAACCTTTTCGATTTTTTTTTATCTTCAATAATAAGCGAGTTTAGGTAAAATTACATATATTATAATTTGTGTTTTTTTTCTATTTATTTATTTTTAGTATTTTACAACTGTATTAAAGAACACAATAATTAAATATGAATAATGAAAAAAAAAAGTCATGAAAATGTCTTGAGAAAGAACTACCCAGTGGTAGCACTTCAATTTGTGACTTAAATATATAGATTTTTTGTTGTTATCGTTCTTTACTGATTCTAAAACTCAATAAATATTCTTTTCTATCTTCTAAAATAACTGAATTATGGGCGTATCTATATATATATATATATATATATATATATATATATATATATATATATATATATATATATATATATATATATATATATATATATAAGTTTGTGTTGTTCTTAGGTTGCAGTCAATGAATAAACAATTTTATCTATGCGACGTTTCGAGAATTTATTGTTCTCATAATCATGCCTTAACAGTGGGAAAAAAACAGAACATTAATATTATTGTACAATAATTAATATATGATGTTATTGTTAGAGATATAAAAAAGAGTACATTGAACAATGAATATTAATACAGTAGGTACATAGATATTTTAAATTAGGATTTACATTAAAGATATTATTATAAAATTACTTACAATTTTGGACAAAATAGTGTCTTAATTAGGCATGTTAAGCCTACAAGCTTTGAAAGAACACTGAAAAAATAAAAAAGGAATCGTTCAAGTATGGAAGATTTTCCAGGAATTTATGATGACGTCAGGTGTCTGGGGTATTCTCCCTCCTATTGTTGAGTTGTTTTCGTTTTATTTCGTATTATTATCAAGACGTTTATTTTATTTTTTTAAATTTTAATATGTGTTTATCAAATTCGAGTAACATGCATTTAGGTTTTGGACATCCGATTTTTTATTTATGGCGCGATTTTTATATTTCTCTATGGTAATCATTTCTTTAAAATTTCGTTTGAAGCTGTTTTTTTCATAATGAATAATTTTCGGTGAGTGAAATTTAAATGAATGTCCCGTTTTTCTGAAATGAGTAGTGAGGGCAGTTTGGTCAGGTTTATTTGGGTCTTTTTTAATTGAAGTGCAGCTATATTTGTGTTGGTATACTCTCCTTTTTAAATATTGTTCCGATGTTCCAAAATAAGACTTTCCGCATTTGTCTTCACAAGGTATTTCGTATACTACATTTGATTGAAGGTCTAATTTGTCGGAATCTTTAGTTTTTGTAAATAATTTTGATAAAGTATTTATATTTTTGTACGTAATGGCAGAATCACTATTATTTCTGTTAATGTTAAGTGCTTTTGCAAGTTTTTCGGAAAGTGTGGGTATGTATGGGATAGTGTAATATATTTTGGTGCTGTTCTCATTGTGTTGTTGTTTTTGTGACGTTGGTATCTGTTTTAGTAGTTTACATATGAGTTTGTGTGGATAACCATTTTCTAAAAGGAGGTCAACTACTTTATTTTCCGCGATTTTTTGGTATTTTTTTGAGGTTAATTTTCTCGCTCGATCTATTAAATTTTTTGCTGTGTTGATTTTATACCTATTAGGACATTGACTTTTATAGTGGATGTATCTACCGGAATGAATAGGCTTTTGCCACCACTTGGTTTCTATTTCCCCGTTTTGTTTGTGAATTAAGAGTATGTCTAAAAATGGTAAACTATTGTTAGTTTCATGTTCAATCGTAAATGTCAGTCTGTGTGAATATTTGTTAAATTCAGTTAATATAATATCTTCTTCATTATTTTCTGTGGGTATTGCGGTTATGATGTCATCTACAAATTTAAATAAAAACGGAATATTGAATGGAATTTTGGGAATAACTGTATCGAGTAATTCTTCTAAGTAAATGTCTGCAAGAATTGGAGCAATAGGGGATCCCATGGGGCAGCCATACTTTTGAACATAAAAATTATCATTAAATTGGAAATATCCTCTATCCGTACAGAGGGTGAGGAGTTTCAAAAATTGGTTTTTGGGGATGGTTGTGTGTGTTTCGATTTTGTTCCACTTCATTTCAATTATTTCTTTAATTTTCAGAATACAAATATTAGTGAATAGAGAGGAGGCGTCTAATGAAATTAGTTTATAACCTGTGGGCACATGGATTTGGGTAATTTTTCCGTGGAATTCAAAAGAATCTTTAACATTATATTTGTTAGTTGACAGATATTTTAAAATATTGGCTAAATATTTGGAAAGTTCGTATGTAGGGGAATTAATAAATGATACTATGGGTCTCACTGGGTTTCCCGGTTTGTGATTTTTTATAACTGAATATAATTTAGGGGATGTTGGGGAATTCGTGATGAGTTTCTGATACGTTTTGATGTCTATGTATTTAAGTTTTTTTATTGTACTCAAGGCTTTATTGGTGTCTGTCATTAATTTATAAGTAGGATTTGAACCGATTTTTTTATTGTATCGGTATCTGTTAACAGTAAGTTGGTCTTAGTGATATAATCATTTTTATCGATAGCAACTGTTTGGTTTGTTTTGTCCGTTTTTGTGATTATTATGTCCGGATTAGTTTTTAAAAACTCTTTTGTGGTTTTATATATTTTTTGCGTGTCCGAATTCCTATTATTGAAGTTTCTGTTATTTTTATAATTTGTAATTATGTTTACACATTTACCTCTCATTTCATCTCGTTTGTTTTCTTCTATGTTGTTTTGTATAATATACTCAATATCACTAATAATTGTAGTTATTGGCACATGTTTGGGTTCACAATCTATGGAATGTTTGGGGCCAAGAGATAAAAACTGCTTTATTTCAGACGGAAACTCTATATTAGTGAGGTTTACGAACCATTTTTCATTCCCGATATTGTTGTGTTTTAATGCTGATATTTTTCTTATTTTATTTATTTGGGTTTCTTTTATTTGGCTAAATTGTTGTTCATATGTTTTATTAATATTATTGAAAAAACTGTCACTAATTTTACACGGTAAAAGTTTGCAAATTTCTACTTTATGATTGTTGATTTCACTATTTAAAATTCTAACTTTAGATATAGCACTTTTTATTTCTAAGTTTAAAATGTTTTTTTTAAATCTATCCATACCTTTTTTGAACTCCATCCTGAATTTATTTTCTATTTTACATGTTTGATTAATTTTATTTAGAGAATTTTCGATGTGTTTCGGTAGGATGTTTTCTTTTCTGCATCTAAGTAGGAAAATCTGGTTGTTTTTGGCAGCAGCTAGTTTCTTCAGAGTGTTCTGGTATAACTTCATAAGTGAAATTACCTGGGTACCATATGTTGATCTAATTTCTTCATAAAATCCCATTTTTTTTCTCCCCCTTTTTCCACTGTTGATTTTTCTTCTAATAACCTTTTGATAAAAAATTTCTTCTAATAAACCTTTTGATAAATTCTCGAAACGTCGCATAGATAAAATTGTTTATTCATTGACTGCAACCTAAGAACAACACAAACTTAAATTATCAACAGTCGAGAACTGATCAATCAATATATATATATATATTATATATATATATATATATATATATATATATATATATATATATATTATATATATATATATTGGTAAAATTTTAAAATATTTTTTTCTCTTTTTTTCTGTTTTATAATTAATAGCGGAGTACTGATCCAATACCTATATCAATATCAATATATCAATAATATTAAAAAAATCAAAAGAATGGTTTCTTTATCTTCTAAAATAACGGAGTTACGAGCATATATAATATATAGGAGTGATTTTTTTTTTCATTTTTTTTTTTTTTTGCTTAGTTATTTGATTTTTTTCTTGTTTATATCCATTTACTTATTCTAAAACTCTTTACATATTTGATCTCCATCTTGAAAAATAACTGAGTTAAGGGCCTGTATATGGGTAAAATTTTATTATTATTTTTTTTTTTTTTTTTTATAATCATTCCCGGATTCTCGCCCAAAAACACATAAAATTTTCTTTATCTTCAAAGATAACTGAGTCATCGTATTAAATCACCTTTAATCGGCCGACATTTTAAAATTAATTGGCTAATATCAATGTATAGGTGTTAGGATCATCACTGGATGCTTTGTTATTTTTGTACCGAATTTAAAAAAATTATTCTTTATTCGGGTTCTACGTATCTTGAAACGCGGACCTTAAAATTTTGAGAGGGGGTAATTTTTTTTGGTCGATTACAAAGGTTCATTATTGAAAATAATAAACCAAAATGTTTCTTACTAATGTCAATTAAAGCCTTCGACGTTAATTGTAATGTGTTTAGAAAATGGATAACTATTTAAAACCGGAGGGATTTAAAACAGAATCTACCTCTCCTAGTTGTGCTTTGTAATGGATGCATGAGAAAATGACATCCATCTACATTCACATAATTCTTATTGTTTTTAATTACTGAAGTAATCTACATCATATCAGGAAGCTATTACTCTGCAAGACCTTTGGACAAAGGTTATTATAAATTCTTAATTTAATTACAGATGAAGCTTTTTCAGATGCCCGTGCGTAGAAGTCTGTCCAAGTCTTTTAAGAATCCTACAAACCGATACCATCACAACTTGCATTTACAGCCTCCCTGTTAACATCAAATCAATCTTCCTCCGTCAAATGTGACTCATCACCCACCGCTGTAATCAACTTACAAAAATAAGGTCTCACTTCACATCTACGATTTCATTTTGTTACTCGAGAATCTCTTTGCAATAACTGTAACAATAGGAGTCATTTTGCTAAAGTTTTAAAATCTAGATCAAAAACTTAGATAGAAGTTAGTTAAATTTAGATAGAAGCTAGCCTACGATTGCGGCAGTTCGTTCTCTTCATTACACTCTTTTACAAGTCCATCTGGTATTTCAGCAATATCACTTGATACGGCGCCTCAAAGGGCTGCTGCACTGATCTGACAATATGTCACGACATTCTTAATCAGTATTCCAGTTGATCACTATATTTTAGATGTAGGTCTACTCTGAGTGTCAGTTGCCTCACATGTTCCAAGGTAGTACTATCCTCGCAGTTTGAGCATATATGATATATATATATATATATATATATATATATATATTATATATATATATATATATATATATATATATATATATATATATATATATATATATAATCGTATTTTCACTTGCTTAGCCTCTCTTTATATATTCTAATTACAATATTATCATCTCAATTCTGTTTACTTCCATACTTTATAACTATCATCTTAATTTTGTTTATTTCCATACTTTATAACTGTCATCTTATTATCATTTTACATTTAATTTTATTTATGTTCCCATATTATTTTAATTTCATATTATTATTATATACCTAACGCATTATTAAGTCTATAATTACATTTGTTGTTATCTTGTTTCTTTTAGCCCTGATGAAGGCCCACAATGTAGGCCGAAACGTCGGCACATAATTAAAATAGCACTTGTTATAAATGTGTGTTTCTAATTTATGACCGCACCCCCAACCATCTTCCTCATCTAGTATCACCTGCTAGTTTAGCAAATTCTGTGACTCCTTTAAAAATCGATGGACTATCGGTGTGATAGATACCAGAAGTACAGAGAGCTTCTTTAGCGACACTTTTGTATCCAAACATAAACTCAAACTCTATCCAAACGAATTTGCGGATAATGCGGTTTCTTCGGCTTCGTCCAATTCTGCTTTATCCATCATAGTATACTGCAGAGTAAACTTGCAGGTAATACTCAATATTTCTTCTACCGTTATAAAAACGCCCTAAAGGACTGCTGTACTGATCTGACAATATGTCACGACATTCTTAATCAGTATTCCAGTTGATCACTATCTTTTAGATGTAGGTCTACTCTGAGTGTCAGTTGCCTCACATGTTCCAAGGTAGTACTATCCTCACAGTTTGAGCATATAGCTCCTAATTTCAAGGCTATAGCTATAAAAGCAAGAAGGCATCTAGGCTAAAATGAAAAGTTTATCCGACTACACATAAATTAATTTGCTAAGAGATGTTGTAATCGGAAAAAAGTAACTCTCCATGGAGGATAACTCATTTTCAAAAGAGCTATTAGAAAATACCTTGTCGTCAAACTACAATGAGTTTGATTGGTGGAAAAGGGTATTATAGATTTTTTTCCTCTCTATAGAATCGTATTAGACCTATAATACTGCTATGTATCGAGAATACTGGGAGGTAAAGAAATATTTTCGAAGCGTATAAAATAGAGCAGTTTCCAGGCTACAAGCAGAAAGAGTTATTAGAAGGGCTATGCAAAAAATAGACCCCTCCACTCCTAGAGCAGGGATAACGGAGTACCTGAGGAGTCTTAGCCCGGACGGAGAAAGTCGGGGGTCAAGCCAGGGCAGAATTTTGCAGTTATGTCCAAACGTACTTTTATGTTACATTATTGCGGTAAACCTGAACAAACCTCAGTATTCTCGATAATGAACAATCCTTCGTTGTACAATGTTTTTATGTGTAATAATAAGTACTATTTTTACTTTCACTTACTATATATAGTAAGGGGAAGTATTGCGATCGTGAAAATTTTCGAATTCCAGTCTTCAACGGAAATACACGTTTTAGGGTCCCCTGAGTCCAAATAACCAAGTCCCGCAAAAAGGTCTGTGTGTGTGTGGTAACTCTTGGGCGGAAACGGTAAGTCCTATGAAACTGAAATTTCATATTTAAGAAGCCTATACGCCCGAGACGTGACAAAACTTTTTTCATCAAAATGAGCTTACCAGAAGAGGCACTTTATACCATGCATTTTGCACCTTTTTTCGATTTTCTCAAAAACGGTTCCGATGATTTTGATTAAACTCGCTATATCTATGTAAAATTTAATGGGCTTTAATATCATGTAGGTTTTATTCTGATTAAAATGGTCTGACAGGGCTTAAATGCCGATATTTTAAATTTTCTTCCCCTAAAGTACCTTTAATTTTGTACATTCAATTATAATAACTAGATTATATTGTTAACGCTGATGAAAAACAGGTAAATTTATAAATTGAATAAATTCGATACCCAACTAAAGGAGAAAACAGAAAAAATATTTTTTTAATGCAATTTTTCGTTTTTGAACATAAGAACAGTAATATACATGTATGATATACCGTTGGAAAGCTAAAGATTTTAGAAAAAATATCATCTCATCCACAAGCTTTTAGAAGTTAATGGAGACTGATGAAAAGAAGATAAAACTAACTGATTATTTTAGATAATAATATAATAGATTTTTAATAAAACACATGTTTCTATATAAATTCAATTTGATTAATTCCTTAATAATTTCACGTATTTTTATCTCTAACTGTATTTGAAAATTCTTTCGTTGATTTTAAAAATGGAGGTAAGTGAAAGTCGTGTGTTGCCCGCACCAGATTTTTATAAATAAATGTATATTTTAAGTTTATTACTTTATTCCCCTTTATGCCACCAGATCCCAATAATAAATTGATAAATATGATACTTTTGGAAAAGAAATCCAATAGTTTCATAAAATAAGAACCGAAAATTTTGATATTAATTAATACAGTTTTGGAGCCACCGCTGCCTTAGAAAAGTTGCGGCCGAAACCTCCATTAAGATTTTCATTTATTTCTTTTTCCAAGTAATTTAGATGGTTATCATTGATGCAAAGATTCTTCATCTTAAAATAATACCATATGTTGCTATGTAATATAATTATGTCTGTGGAAGTAGACTCTTATTACAAAAAGATTTACCAGAAGAATATTTGAAATGCGTCATTATAAGAACACCCCTTCTTTATGGGATTACAATAAATATGATTTTAGAGGGTGAGTCGCAGACAGGCAGGCAGGCATAGAGAATTAGTATGTACGGGAGAAGAGGAACGTGCCCGGGCAAGCGTTAGCAAGCGCCACCATCGGCCTCTTATCTGGCAATATTGAAACAACTAACATACTTACATGGCCGTCAGGGGTGGCCCCCGGCATACAAATATCGAGGTTTCCGCTGCACCTGTCCCCTTCCAAATGGTGGAAAACTTCTATCCCGCATTTTATGAACTGAGGGAGGATTGCTATCCTTATGGCTCATACTATCCAGAGAACGCGTCTGTATTAAGCCATTTAGTGGACCTAGAAAATGTTTCTCGTGTCCACCTCTGCTTTTTAATACAATGGCTGCGAATTATTTATGAACCCAAACCACATAATAAAGTAGAGTATAGAGAAAATGTCTAATTTCATTGAGTCCATCACCTAATCTCGTTCAGTTCAATGCAGGTTTTATAACGCTCAATAAAATTTAAGATTTAGATATAGGTAACAATGTAGCATATCGTTTTTCAAGGTCATTTTCCTCCATAATTTATATGTATATCTTGTCTTGTGTTGGGAAGAGGGGCGTCTAACGCGTTAGTTCGCAGCCTCGACCCGGTCGTTATTATGAGTCGCCGAATTTTCTGTCAATCCGTGTAATTTTGTTGAGGGTAAATAAATGAAATAATAAAAGAGAGAACATGAACAATCTTATATTAATTAAAATAAAACAAATACTGCTTATAATGTGCAAGCGGTGATCACTTCCTTCCCCCTCTCGTCTGCGACGTTCCTTCTTTCCTTTAGCGACTCCTGCTCCATGCGACAATTCTCTATTACTATTTTCTATGACTTTTGATTTTCCTCGATGAAGTGCGGTTTGAGAACAATAAGACACATCTGCGACCACCAACTTAATTAAACACCGTCTACACACGCGAATGACTCTAACTCTCCCTCTTACAATCCCAGAATGCATTCTGCCCAGCGGTCACTTAACAGCTGATTCAAATAGAATAAAACAAATGACTGTCACGCTTGCACATAATAAATCACAAAATAAAATTAAAAATCTGGTGCGGGCAACACACGACTTTCACTTACCACCATTTTTAAACTCAATGAAAGAATTTTCAAATACACTTAAAGATAAAAATACGTGAAACTATTAAAGAATTAATTAAATTGAATTTATATAGAAACATGTGTTTTATTAAAAAATCTATTGCATTATTATCTAAAATAATTAGTTCTATCTGCTTTTCATCACTCTCTATTAACTTTTAAAAGCTTCTGTATGAGATGATAATTTTTCTAAAATCTTTAGCTTTCCAACGGTATATCATACATGTATATTACTGCTCTTATGTTCAAAAACGAAAAATTGCATTAAAAAAATATTTTTTCTATTTTCTCCTTTAGTTGGGTATCGAGTTTATTCAATTTATATATTTACCAGTTTTTCATCAGCGTTAACAAAGAAAATTTAAAATATCGGCATTTAAGCCCTGTCAGACCATTTTTATCTAAATAAAACCTACATGATATTAAAGCCCATTAAATTTTACATCGATATAGCGAGTTTAATCAAAATCGTCGGAACCGTTTTTGAGAAAATCGAAAAAAGGTGCAAAATGCATGGTATAAAGTGCCTCTTCTGGTAGGCTCATTTTGATGAAAAAAGTTTTGTCACGTCTCGGGCGTATAGTTGTCTTAAATATGAAATTTCAGTTTCATAGGACTTACCGTTTCCGCCCGGGAGCTACCACACACACACACACACACACACAGACACACACACACACACACACACACACACAGACCTTTTTGCGGGACTTGGTTATTTGGACTCAGGGGACCCTAAAACGTGTATTTCCGTTGAAAACTGGAATTCGGAAATTTTCACGATCGCAATACTTCCCCTTACTATATATAGTAAGTGAAAGTAAAAATGGAGAGATATAAACATAAGACAATTTCAATTCTTAGCACCTTGTATATTTTCCTTGAAGCACATTATCATTAAATTTGACATTTTTACTTTCACTTACCTATACATCTTGGAGCTTACGTTTCAAGATGCGTAGAATCCGAAAAACGAATACAAAGAAATCCGTTGCTTCTAATTAAAAAATAAATACAAAACATTTAAGAGAGAATTAAATTGTGGAACAAATGAAAAAATAATCATTGAAATTGGTTAAAAATTAGCTAAGATATTGCGTTTTGAAATCAGCGGCAGTGATATGATATGATCCTTTGAATTATTGCTTTTCAGATTACTTAATTACCTATCAACGGCCATATAAAGAGTAATACCCTAATATTGTTATTTGGAAATAATAAACCATTGTGTAATAATTTGTATTGTTTTTTTTTACTTTCACTAACTATGTATGAAATATTTGGTAAGGGAAGGTATTGCGATCGTAAACATTTTCGAATTCCAGTTTTCAAAGGGAATACACGTTTTAGGGTCCCTTGAGTCCAAATAACCGCAAAAAGGTCTCTGTGTGTGGTAACTCTCGGGCAAAAGCGAAAAGTCCTATGAAACTGAAATTTCATATTTAAGACAAATATATGTCCGAGACGTTACAAAACCTTTTCATCAAAATCAGCTTACCAGAAGAGCCACTTTATACCATGAATTTTGCACCTTTTTACGATTTTCCCACGAAGTCCCAGAAAAAGGTCTGTGTGTCCGTTGGTCCGTGCGTGGACATTAAAGGATGGTACAGTAAAGAACTTCCATAGACTGGCGCCCGAAAAAAATCCAACAAAGAGTAATAATAAAAATGGGCTTACCGAACCCGAAGGTTCGATGCCGATACCACCAAATTCCTCCTACATAGACTCGTCCAATGAATAACGTTCAAGCCCAAACCCCCCCGAGATCAGCCTTAATGCAATCCTCCCATCAATGCCTCGCTCTATCTTTCGGACGCCTACCAGTCGGTTCAGCGAATACCAACTTTCTCGGGATCTGTTCATCTCCTAGCCCAACAACTTTACTCGCCCATTTGAGTCTCCGCGATACTATTATTCCATTATATTCACAGGGCACAAGCTCCGCAATTCCACATTGTGCAACCTTCTAAACTCACCAGTGGCCTCATCTCTCTTCGGACCAAATATTTTACGCAGTACCTTATTTTCGAAAACCTTAAGCCGTTGTTCATCCTTTAAAGTAAGCGGCCACGTTTCACATCCGTAAAGAACCGTCGGAAGAATAATAGTTTTATAAATTCTAACCGTTAAGTTTTTAGATAGAAGCCGCTAACTAAGTAACTTAGCAACTGAATAATAACACGCATTTCCCGCCTTTAACCGGGACATTATTTTCTCATGGATTTTAATTTTCCTTGTTATCATTGAACCTAAATACTTGAATTTCCCTACGTGTTCAAAAGTATGCCCTGATATATCAATATCAACAAGATCGCCACCGTTTCTGCTACTAATGATATATTTCGTCTTATCGGTATTTAATTCGAGACCTATTTGTTTACCTGTTTTTATTAGCACACTTTTATTTAGTTGTATGGTTTCCGTGTCCTCACCTAGCATGTCTTCACAAATCATCGGCATACCCCAAAATCGGAATCTTATCACCCATATTTAAACCTTTCTCGGTACACCTCACCTTTTCTATGATATATTCTAATGCTATGTCTATGTGAAAGGGAGTCACCCTGTTTCAAACCCGATCGCACCTCAAATCTCTCGGAGTAATTATGACTGATTCGAAATTTATGGAATGTTTCCGACAACCACATACTCTACTAGGTTAACTTACTTTCTTGGTATTCCCTGTTCAATTATTATGACTGACGGTCTATGGAATCTTAAGCCTTTTCAAAATCGATATAAAGTTGATGTTCTACACCATAAACTTTTCCAATACATTCCAACTTTTTCTCTGATATTTGACATAAGGAAAATATTTGATCAATAGTCGAGTGGTTCCGCCTAAAACCACATTGGCAGTCACCGATAATTTCCTCAGCGTACTCCGTGATTCGACTAGTTAGTATTGACGAGAATATTTTATAGCATACTGGGAGAAGAGAGATCCCACGGTAGTTGTTACAATCCGTCCTCGGCATTTTTTTGTGAATCGGAATAATCATTCTTTCCATTCTTCAGGCATTTTTTTCATTTTCCCAGATCTTTTTAACTAAAATACGTATTTTAGAAACACCCGCTTCTCCACACGCCTTGAATAATTTACTGGTGATATTATCATTTCCTGCAGCTTTATAACGTTTTAATTTCTCTATAGCCATTTCGGCTTCCTCTTGACTCGGCGCGTCTATCCACGTTTCAGCGCTCTGATATTCAGAGTGAGGAGATTAATTATTATTTTCCGTACTTAGAATGAAGTCAAAGTGTTTGTGGGGGATGCTACACACACTTGCTCACAGATAGCGCCAGCGGCGTCCACATACCTTACCGGGCAAATATAAGAAGACGCTATATCCAATAATATTGTATAATGTTAATAATTAATGTCACTGTAACTATTTGTACCGATATAACTGTTTTATGAGAATAAATAAAGCACTCAAGGTAATTTGACCTAGGGCCAAGACCCTAGCCGGCTAGCAAAGCTCTCACTGTCAATTATCGACATGGATGACTAAGATCCCCATGAGCTGGCACAGCTCTTCAGATCACCCAAGCGGGTATCTCCCTAGGTCAGATTAACTCTGCCTTTGATTCATAATGTGGTCTATCTTTAATTCACTTCCTTCTTCTACCTTGTCTCCTTCTTACCTTCGTTACTGCCAGGCTACTACCCCGCAGGGCGATTTCCTCCTGATCCTCGCTACTGTCGGGCTACTACCCCGCAGGGCGATTTCCTCCTGATCCTCGCTACTGTCGGGCTACTACCCCGCAGGGCGATTACCTCTTGATCCTCGCTACTGTCGGGCTACTACCCCACAGGGCGGTTTCCTCCTTATCCACGCTACTGACATGCTACTACCTCGCAGGGCGAGTTCTCTCCTTATCCACGCTACTGACGTGCTACTACCCCGCAGGGCGAGTTCTCTCCTTATCCACGCTACTGTCGTGCTACTACCTCCCAGGGTGAATCTTCTCCTAACCCACACTACTGGCGTGCTTCTACCACACTGAGTGTAACCAGTCCTCTCTGCTAATTCATTTAATGTCATCTCTATTAAACTCTCTTCCTTGCATGAATACGCAATTGTCCAGGCCTTCTGATACTCTTTCTTGTCTATTATAACAACCATACCTCGACATGTTGTTTGAATTTATTTAATATTTTATTCGGATCCACTATTATATTGTTATTTGCATCTTTAACCCCATTCAATAAGGGTTCAAATCTTTTACGCGATTTGTTTATACCTTTGTTTATGTACATCCCAAAAAAGAGTATTAAGTTAAATTTTTTCGAAAAGCCCTAATCGTCATATTTCTTCTTTGCTCGATTCACGGGTAGATTAGTGCTTGATCTCTACAGGTAGGAAGGGATGGTGTTTTAGGGCGATAAATGAAGAGATTATTACGCCCAAGTCTATATGTTTTTAATTTTTTACTTTCACTTCCCTATATATAAAATATATAGTAATGGAAATGATTGCGATCGTGAAAATTTTCGAATTCCAGTTTTAACGGAAATACACGTTTTAGAGTCCCCTGAATCAAAATAAGCAAGTTCCGCAAAAAGGTCTGTGTGTCCGTGTGTGGTAACTCTAGCGCAAAAACGAAAAGTCGTACGGAACTGAAATTTCATATTTAAGACAACTATACGCTCGAGATGTTACAGAAATTTCTTCACCAAAATCAGCTAAGAGAAGAGCCACTTTACACCATGCATTTTGCACCTTTTTAGGATTTCCTCAAAAACGCCTTTTACGATTTTGATTAAACTCTATATATCAATGTAAAATTTAATGGGCTTTAATATAACTTAGGTTTCATTCTGTTTGAAAAAGTCAGACAGGGATTAATTGCTGTTATTTTAAATATTCTTCCTCTAAAGTACATTTCATTTTGTAGAATCTATAAAAAATATTGATAAATATATAATTTGAACGAATACGATATCCAACTAAAAGAGAAAAGACCAAAAATATTTTTGTATGCAATTTTGGTGTTTTTTAGCATAAAAACAGTAATATAGACGTATAATATACCGTTGGAAAGCTAAAATTTTCGAAAAATTATTATACAATACACAAAATTTTAAAAGTTAATGGAGAGCGGTGAAAAGCAGGTAAAACTAAATAATTCTCATATAGAACAATATAATTAAGATATTTAATAACACACACATTTCTATTTAAATTCGATGCAATTGATTCTTTAACAATTTATTTTTATCTCTAAGTGTTTTTGAAAATTCTTAAAAACTATTTAAATTGATTTTAACATCGGAGGTAAGTGAAAGTCGTGTGTTGCGCGTACCAGATTTTTCATTAATACGATAATTCATAATAAAGTCATGACAATTGAGTCTTCACTTAACAAGTGCTGAAATATATTTAATGAACTTCAGTTAAACTTACCTCCGTTGTTAAAATAAATTAAAGAATTTTCAAATACAGTAAGAGATAAAAATTAATGAAACTATTAAAGAATTGATTAAATTGAATTTCTATAGAAACATGTGTTCGAAAAAATCGATTATATTATTGTCTAAAACAATCACTTAGTTTTATCGGTTTTTCTTCACTCTCCATTAACTTTTAAAATTCCGTATATTAGATTATATTTTTTCTAAAATATTTAGCTTTCCAACGGTATATCATACATGTATATTACTGTTCTTATATTCAAAAATGAAAAATTGCATTAAAAAAATATTTTTTCTGTTTTCTCTTTTAGTTGGGTATCGAATTCATTCAATTTATATGTTTACCTGTTTTTTATCAGTGGTAACAAGGTAATATAGTTATTTTTATAGAATCAACAAAATAAAGGTACTTTAGAGGAAGAAGATTTAAAATATCGGCATTCAAACCCTGTCAAACCATTTTAATCAGAATGAAACCTACATGGTATTAAAGCCTATTAAATTTTACATCGATACGACGAGTTTAATTAAAATCGTCGCAACCGTTTTTGAGAAAATCATAAAAAGGTGCAAAATGCATGGTATAAAGTGGCTCTTCTGGTTAGCCGAATTTGATGAAAAAGTGTTTGTAACGTCTCGAGCGTATATTTGTCACACACACAGACCTTTTTGCGGGACTTGGTTATTTGGACTCAGGGGACCCTAAAAAGTGTATTTTCGTTGAAAACTGGAATTAGAAAATTTTCACGATCGCTATACTTTCCCTTACTATATATAGTAAGTGAAAGTAAAAAAAGGTTACTAATTATCTGGAGCTAAGTTATCAAGTTCATTTGACGTTCTGATATTCTAATTAAAAATATCAGGAAACCAGATTATCATAAGGGAATTGAAATTGTTATGTAATATAATTTCAGTTTTATAAATATGTTAATTCAAGATAAAGAAGGTGGGGTCGGTCATTTTACATTAAATTAGTTCGCATTGCAGTACTCATTATAGTTACAAGCCGAGTTATCCCTCTGTGTTGTGAATAAGCTGTACAATTATACTTCATCTTCCCAAAAGTAAATATTATGAATTTTAAATGTATTATTCTGGTATCTCTAATATTATAATAATACTAGCTGACCCGGCAAACGCTGTTCTGCCATATACATTATTATGCACTCTTTTACGATTTTATCAAAAATGGATCCAACGATCTTCATTAAACTTCCTATATTGATGTAAAATTTAATGGGATTTAATTTTGTAGTTTAAAAAAAAAAAAAAATAAATAACCATAGCATCTTATTATAGAGGTTAAATATCTGGGGTTATAGGTTTTTTTTTGCTAAATAAAAAAAACAATTTTCATTAAAAAAAAGTTTATATAGGGACACCCGAACCACCTAGCGGTATGAAATATAATTTAGTGCCTATTATTGTACCTATCAAATAATCATTAAAAAATTTATTATAATAGGTCGAGCCATTTCAGAGGAGTATGACTACAAACACCGTGACACGAGATTTTTATATAATAATAATAGCTTTATTGGCATCAGTATTGGCAAAAGCCTCCCCCTTGATGGAGGAATTTATAGTAGTTGGCTATAGTAAGAAATAATTAAAATATTGAATAAAAAACAGCAAATAATCCAAAGAAAGGAAAAAAACACAAATAATTATAAAAAAACCTCAACAACCAAACAGAATCCTTGAAAAAATACACCAAAATAAAACACATAACTAAATATTTTTAAAACGTTTATCCACCAGGATTTATCCTTCGCAAATAGCAACCAGTTTTCGCCAACAGTCTGCGTCAATTCGTCCCTCGACCTGCGATGTGATAGCCCCCTATGCCTGCTGTCCTCTCTCGGGATCCACTCCGTGCAAGCTCTGGTCCATCTCCCGCAAAGTGCCCATCCCAGCTCCATTTCAATCGATGGGCCTCAACCCTTAGACTTTTAATGTCACTTTCTGAAGAATATTTTCGGTTTTTCTTTTCTCCTTTTTCTGAATAAACATTAAACTTCTTAGAAGATGCATTTACATGGTATTCAGCCTCCGATCGAGTTTTCTTGTTAGTGTCCAGGTTTGAGCCCCATAGAGAACCGTGGAATATGTTGCTTTTGAAGATCTTATGGAGAGACAAATATTTGCACCCCTCCCTCCCCCCATCTTAATTCTTCTTTATATTTCCTTATTCATATTATCCCTAAATGATATTGTCTGTCCTAAGTAAATGTACTCCTCTACATATTCTATCTCACTATTGTTTGCATAAATTGGTATTTCTATTGATTTTAGTTTGTATGTATTTATATTAAGTTCATATTTTTTACTAAAGCCTACTATTTTCTCTATCATCCTTCTTAGACCATATTCCGTTAATGTCCAGAGATATTTGACATATATCGTCCGCAAATCTTAAGTTGTTCAGCATTTTCCCATTGATGGATATTCCCAGGCTTTCCCAATTTAACTCTCTAAATAGTTTGTTTAACACACAATTAAACAGAATCGGAGATAGAGGATAAGATTCACACAGTGCTTTCCATAAATACTTATGTCTGGTCGAGCCGAAAGCCTTGAAATAGTCGATAAAACATAAATAGACCTGTCTGTCGTATTCTCTACTTTTCTCGATGGGCTGATTTATACATTGGAGTTGATCTGTTGCACTGAAAGTAGGACGGAAGCCGGCTTGTTCTCTATCGTGATCCTGATATATTTACTTCTCAACCTTCTCGCAAGAATAGAGGTGTACATTTTATAGGCTACGGACAGCAAGCTAATTGGTCTATAATTCTCGCATACGGTTGAAGAGCCTTTCTCATGCATGGGGACTATAGCGCTATATTCCCAATTTAAAGGAATTATCTTGTTATCCCATACAGTTTGGAATAGTCCTTGGACTGCTTTTTTGAGCTCTTCACCACCAAATTTCAGGAATTCTGGTAAAATTCCATCTCTTCCCGCTGCTTTATTTATTTTTATCTTTTCGAGAGCATATTCCACCTCGTCTTCTTCTATAGACTCTAGATTCTCCTGTGTATATCCATTGTAATATTTATAAATTGATCACAGCTGTTGCCCTTGAAAGGAATGTATACTAACTGAGCACAAGGAGTGGTGGAGTAGTAGCGGGATTATAGATAAGGAGCAGCAGTTAAATATTTAATTTACCTTATGATATTTCAATTCCGGTTCGGCCAATTTTCTTCAAACCTCGTATAATTATTCTATACACCAATGTTCTTAATTGTTCAAAAAATCTAAACAGTTACTCCTTTTTAAAGACTTTTAAATTCACTTTAGCACAGAGCCAAACTACTAATATCATTTCTATGTCTCTGCTACTCTGTAATTCAATGGTTTGATACAGTCCTCCATTCAGTAATTAGTCTTTCCTGTGGATGAAATCTATAACGAAGTGTCAGCGTTGAAGCTATCTCTATTTTGGGTCTTATCAAAGTCATATCGTGGCATAAAGCTCGTTTCAAGGTATTTAAAAATTGATACCAAACCAGGAAATTCTATATAGTATTCCTTAACAAAGAAATGCAGAAAAATATTATTGAAACATTTCCCGATCCAACTTTGGTACAGAATCAAATGAATGGTTCTTTCTCAACATCTCATATCTCTGTTGTCAAGAGTTCCAAATGTTCTCAGCTGCTCTAAAATAATTAATGTCCTCAACATCTTCTTTAACCGTTATAGATTCCATAAGTTTAAGACGTCCACTTCATTATTGTATATTTTTGTAGAAATTTATACTTCCTTTCTGGCCCCTTAGACTGTTTCCCCTAACTCAAATTTAACCAGTTTTCATTCCTATGTATTTAATATTGATAATAAGAACTTGAATCGAGCTCTGATGCCCCTTTTTTCTATGATGATAATCAACATATAAATATTTAGCATATTTAATTTTTGTTTTTTACAGAATGAATTATAATGTTTTGGAGCTTGGAAGCTTTGTAGAAAACAAGGATGGTGCTCCTCTCAAATTCAAAATCACAACCGTTCCCAAAGAACTTTATGAAGAAGTTATCAAATTCTTGGCTAATTTTATGATTCCAAGAGAAACGCTATGGATCCAAACCAGTAAGTTGTTTACTTGGAATAGATGTTTTAGCAATATAAAATAGCAATAGCAAAATTTAAAAAAAAAAAAATCTGCATACTGAAAATTGTAAAATCTTATTCCCTATCCTTGTACAAATTTACCATTATTACTAGTTGTAGCATTGCTCAAGTATAAATCATAAAAAAATTTATAGTAAATTAAAGGAGAAAAATAGTAGTAATAACGAAAGAGAAATGCTTAACTCTCTGGTAATGCTGCCCAAATACATTAGGTTGCTTGTTACACAGCTTACTGATCAATCTAGACTGGTCATATTGTACATAATGTTTCCTTTATTCATACTAACCAGTTCTAAATACCTAATGTATATTATTTACAGTTCCTTTCTTTATTTATTTTAACATTATTTATTTCACTCTCAGATCTCATTTTATTTTATTATACATTTATTTTTTTCATAATATATTTTTGGAAAGCTTATGGTTTCAGTAAACACGTTATGTTAAAAATAATTTCAGTATGCATTTTACAGGTGTTATGTTAGATCCCTTCAGTAGAAATAAGGTATATTTGTTTAAAAACAATAAATAAGTTTGCTATTGTATATACAAAGTAATTTTGTTCATATACAGAAATGGTGAATGATCCAATAGCCCAAAATGCTATAAGAATGTCATGGAGAGGCATTTTGGAAAGAGGTATTTCTCTGGTGGCCATTGCGGAGAAACCAGGACCATTGAAAGACCGTATTGTTGGCGCCAACATGATTTTTATCAGATATAAAGACAATCATGTGACTCCCACTGTAAGTTACCATGGCTATGTTAGTCCAGAAATCTTATATATAATTTCTTCCATATATTATATCAGATAGGTTTTCATCAGAAGATGAATTCATCACAGAGAGGTTTTATATAACTGATTTTTCTATATTTCTATGTATAGATTTTACTTAAAGTCCATTATGTTGTACATCATAAAAAAAAAAAATTAAGTAGAAAAATTGATAACGAAAAATAAATTTTATTTTCTCATGATTTGTTACTCTAAGTGCTCATTTCATGGTGAATTATTATGTATAACAGTAATTAAAGTAATTAAACTCTCTAAAAAATAAAAATTTCTTTATTATGTAATATGCTACAAAACCAAATGTTTAAGGTTTTCATCTCTCCTTCAGCGTGTTCAATCTTGTTCTACTTGCATGATTGTTGTAATCATTTCTCATTTTCTCTATATTTATATTATTTTATAATTGTTATCACTGAAAATTTCTTCCTTTCACAAAATTTAAGATTAATTAAACAAATTGTTCAAAAATTACTTAAATATATTATAAATAAATCGTACATTATAATGTAACAATATGATCCAAATATGACCAGAATTAATAAATATGCAAGGGAGGAAATTCCTGAGGATAATTGAAAGTTCAAGATTTAGTTTAATGGGAAGAGGAGTATGAAGTTTGTCCTTCATTATCCTCATGAGAAATCTTATATTCAAAAACAGTAAAGGGTTTAATGCTTTTACAAATAAAACATTATGTCGATTACATCTTCCCAAATAAATAAAGTATTTTGGGATCACTTGTAGCTGGGTGGCTAGCATAACAGCCTCCTATGCCAAAGGTCACGTGTTCAAACCCGCAGGTGGTCCTAGGATTTTTTAATGGGAGTAAAAAATCCTGAGTTATGCCTGTGCGATGTCAGGTACTCGTTAAAGATCCCTATTCTAATAAAACCTGGCAAAATTTAGGACTACCACTGTAGCATCGTCCGATTAGCCATAGTAGCATAAAGTGACTTTAAATAAATAAACAAACAATAAAGAATTCTGGCCGACCTCTGCTTATAAAATGAAAAACATAAATGAAATATCCAATCCTAGAGATAAAATGTTTAATGATCATTCAGATGGTCCTCCATTCATAAACAGTCTTGTCTCTCTGTAAAAAAAGATTAACTCACCTCATAAGATTATATTTTCATTACTTAAGCTTCATTAATGTTTAGACATACTATGCCAAAATCAAGTTAACAGTAATACTGTCAAGAACAAGAACATTAACGTAATCTTAAATATTATGATAAATTGAAATAAACTAAGAATAATTATTAAATAACTTAAGCATATTATTATTATTGTCTCTTAAAATATTATTTCTTATGGTACTCAAGAATATAATATTTCTTTTTGTGGTTTAAGTGATATATTTCAATAAAGATTTACTTGTTTAGTTTTTTATTTTACTAACAATCATGAATAGAAACAATTAATTACTAAATTATTTAAAACTTTCTTGCTGACAAAAAAAATAATCTTTTCTTAAAAATCTAGGAATCCAGAAGATCTTGGAACAAGCATTTTATTTATGTAATATCCCATTACAACTATGAATATTGTGAACAAAAGTCATTGAGATTTAATCCTAAACTTCCACTCTAATATGAAATCAATGACTAATTTTCTAATTTTATATTGTTATTGTTGTAGTAATATTTCCTCCAAAACGTTCTTGTGATATAACCTAGTTTTAATGCTTTACAATTGAGTTAACAACAGTAACTAGTTTTAATTAATTAACACCTATATTACCTTTAATCACAATTTGTGCTTTCAATTGAGATGTTGATTTCTAAAATATACTAAAGGACATTTTTACAAAATTAATATTTTGTCATATTTGTATTCTCATCATTTAGTTTTATCTAGTCCGCCTGTCCCATTATTTCCTTTAACAATATTCCACTCACCTCAGTTGAACAGATCCGGTACCTAGGACTCCATCTAGACAAACGTCTTACTTGGAATCCTCACACTAGACTGAAACGACAAGAAACAGCTCGCAGATACCGCTTACTACATACAACACTTACTGGACAAACAATCAAAACTTTCCACATACTACAAAAAATTAATTTATATTACCATCATTAGGCCTATTTGGACATATGGGATTGAGTTATGGGGATCCACAAAACCATCCAATTTTTCCCGCATTCAATCCTTGCAATCCAAAATCCTCCGAAAGATCCTAAACGCCCCTTACTTTGTCACCAATAAAATAATTCATAAAGCCCTAAATATCCCATTAGTCGCAGATCTAGCCCGAACTAGATATTCCTCCTTTTATTCCAAATTACCCGTCCACTCCAACCCACTCGTCCGCAAACTCTCATCTCCTATTCCTGATCATCTTCCTAGGCGGCTGAAAAGATGATGACCTCGAGACCTACTTAGCTGAATAAACTTTGAAGTGCTACCACTGGATAGTTTCTTCACATGCCTGTATCACGCCCACTTAATCTATTAGCACATTTACTTAATGTATTTTATTGTAATACAGTTGTAAATTTCTTTTAAATAAATTAAAAAAAAATAAATAAAAAAAGTTTTATCTAAATCTTCTATTTGACTTTATCTAATGAACACTCAAGTCTTTTAAAAACGCTATTTAGTCATGCAGTTATTTTCTGAAGGTGCTAATTACACATTTAGTTCCGTTCCAGATACTAATGCATTTTATACCATAACTTTAAAATAGTGTTATTGATAAAAAAAAAAAAATCTATATATTAATGTGAAAAGAATCAAATAAGTTGGTTTAATAATACAGTGATGAGAGATTTTTGTGCTTCCTGTAAAATTAGAATGGATATAGTACTTTTTGGGAATCAACGTCTCAATTGTCTCAAGCAAACTATGGAATTACCAGATAAACTGTTGATAATAGCTAAAAATTAAACCACATATAACCAGAATAAATAAGATACATAAATTAAATTTGATACTTTTGTAGAATAGTTCTGAAATAATGAGGGAACACTATATGGCCCTTAACGTTGCAGTGAATAGATCTAAAATTTTTGAAAGATACGGAGTTGATAAATATTTAGCATCTTTAGGCCTAACTGTGCACCCAAAATACCGCGGTTACCATATAGCAGAAAGACTTCTCCAATGCAGAAAGCCACTTTGTCGGTATCTTGGTATCAAGGTATTTAAATATAGTTGTGGATCTTCATATAATAAAACTTCTTCTTATAAAAGTAATATAATAGTGATAGTATTATTTGTAGGTAACTGCTGCAAGGTGTACAGTACCAGCAACACAATACTTGGTTAAAAAAGTTGGTTTCACAGTTTTGTATGAAGAAGAATATTCTAAATTCAGAAGGTAAGCATAATTTGTTAATAATAACATGAACTATAACTTCTTAAAGTTCCTGATATCTGCCCAACAAATCCCAAAGGAAAATTTGATGATCATTTCCTCATAAAAGTATATATTGCATTATATGCCAGGGTTAGGGCTCTGCTGGTGCTGGGGTTTCTATAATTAACAATTGTTATACCTTTAAATAATCTGATACATTCTAATCCTGAATTTAGAAGAATCATGGCAATGCCAGTTCCGTCAAGAATTTGAGTTGTCCTTGATTTCTTCCCATGCTGCAAGGCAAACATGACGTAGCACTGGGCTAATTCTACTTAGATCTTAAGGAGCTCCAGGTCTTCTATTATTATTTTCTGACGTATAATTTAAACCATGTACTAAAGAGGGCTGTCATAAAAGAAGGGTGCTCTACCCCTCAGCCTATCCTAAATAATTTGAAAATTAGAAGAATTGGAGTTTAGAACCTCTTTAAAACTTTAGAAATCTGAGGTTAAACTTAATATAGAAAGATTTACTAAAATTAAAAACTGATACTAATACCTATTGGGGTATTTACTACGAAAAGGGTAATATTTATAGTTAAATATTCATAAATATTATATTCATTATTCAATTATTCATTATATTCAATTATTATCATTCATTATTCAATTATTATATCCATAAATATAATATTCATAGTTAAATATAACTAGTAGTTGAATTATTATTAAATATAACTAGTAGTTTTAGGGAGCGGCATGGTCTAGTGGATAGAGCACTAGTCTGCTGTGCTCCGGGTTCTGGGTTCGAATCCCGGCTGTGGCAGAAAATTATTTATTCTGTTAATTCAGTCGGGGGGCGACCCTAGGGTATGGAGACCCTCCTGGGGCAGACCCAGCATCTATAAAGTGGGTACCCAAATTAATTGGGGAAAAACCTGACGGCTGAGCGTGATTAAGGCCTAATCACCTCATTGCACTGCCATTGGCCTAAAACAGTACGAATCTCTATACGTACTGAGCCCAAGACCCTTCATGGGTTGTAGTGGTACAGGTTTTTTATTTTTTTTTTTTTATACCTTTAAATGCTCATATACAGTATGAAGAAATTAGAATGAATTAATTGGATATTATAATTAAGAAATATTTCATACTCAAGTTTATTATAAAATTAATTATAATAAATACCAGAATTCGGAATAAATACCAAAATGGATACTTTTCAAAATTTGGAATTCTATGAGTATATTTTATCAATGATGGTTTAAAGTTAATTAATAAAATATTTCAAAAATGTGTAGATGTTGCAAAAGTAATAACAAAAGTAATAAGTAAAAAGTAATAATAACTGTTTATCTGTACTTTTTTAATTTTATTTATTCATTTAGCGACACTTTATTTTACTATGGCTATTACAATGCTACAATTGGAGTCCTGAATTTGCCTATCCATGTTTAACTAGGATAGGGATTTTTAAATAGTACCTGATATCGCACAGGTTCAGGACCACTATTTTACATCCTTTCGGCAGGATGGCATGGCTAAGGATTTTTAACTCCATTTAAAAAAAATTGTGCACTTATTATGACAAATAATATCCCAATTTTTGAAAGTTCAACATGTCCTTACTATAGAAGATAAGACACCAATTACTTCCAAGACCACTAGATTTGGATGTGGTATTGACACTTATAAACTACTGCTACTACTACATGGGTATATCGTTCAAAGGCTTTGACCTCAACAACTCACTTTCAATTAGATCAATCTGTTACAGTTCCTCTTTAAGTTTGAGGTAAGCCTGTACGTAGTCCATCTATCAGAGTGACTTTTTACTCTTTCTTCTTCTTCAAGATTTCCTTTCATTATTTGCTTAGGGAGTCTTTTTTTTAATTTATATTATAATTATAATATTCATATTACATAACAATATTATTTCCTTGTTACAGGGATGATGGTAAAGTTTTCTTTGAGGGCTATAACATACCAGGAAAATTTCAGTTCTGCGCATTATCATACGAATAACCAGAAGCATCATCAAGATATGTGAGGCAAAAGCCTTTTGCTAAAGATGAGACAATATTCTTACCTTGCTCAACATACATTTATCATAGCTATTAGCTCAAGATTATTATTCCTGATAATATCATTTTTTTTTTTTTAATTTCGAATAGGTTAATTAAGGACCACGTCATTCAACTTTTTCACTAGGAGTGTACTTTGATATTTGCCCAGTACATGCACTTCCTCTGGTCGTACTTCTGCTTTCTCTGCTTCCTCCAGAGGACTTCTGTTTTCTTACCAGGTGGATTCTCCTGAAAGCTCTTTTGCTTTAAAATTGCTGTAAACAGTGAATGGTCTCTGCTTTCGCTGCCAGATGTTCCCAACTCTTGAAGATCTTTTAACAGTTTCATTAACCGTGGGGTCCTATCCTTTCTCTTTTGCCAGTAGGATAGAATCTGAGAGGTCACTCTGTTGGGAATCATCCTCGAAATGTATCCACAGAAGGTAAAACTTCTCTATCTCACGTCTCTTTCACTCATTAGATCAAATGATATTCTCATTGAAGCAATAAAATCCCTGATTGTGCCATCTCCTATATTTACCATTTATCTTCGCTGGTCCCATTATCCTCCTCTGAATCTTCCTCTCCATAATTACCATCTAATTGTGGGGAAAACATCTCTTTTAGTGTATATTCTTTGTCAACTGGTAAGCCAGTTCTTATTTACTTATTCAGGTCCTTAGAGCTACTTGTTTTGACAAATTAGGTTCAAGCCACTTACCTTAGTAATTGAACTTGCTAACCTGCTTTTACTTCCCCTATTCAGAAGCAATTCTCTCTCTCACTGATGTTCCTGAGACATGGTGTTTTTTAGCAAAACTTTCAGTCCAACATTAAGCTGGGCAATCAATGTTGAGGCCTGATATTATAATATTAATATAATTGTTCATGTTATAATTCAGTTTTGTAAATAAAATTCTGCTAAATTATACTGTTTTCATACAATTATTATCCACAAATTATAATCCCATACAAATCTATTGATTTTATAATTATTCACACAGACCCTTTTGTGATATTTACGTGTAAGTATCTGTAAAAACTGAATTTTTCACAAGTTTAAAAATGTATATAAGAAAAAGAAATATACTCAAAAAAAAAAAAATAAATAATCAAAGTTGAGGTTTCTTTCCTTTATAAACTTTTAACTCACCCAAGGTCTTATTTTTCAATTTTTTTGAGAATCTTTTTAATTACTTCACTTTTTAGTTAATGTCTTGAAATGACACATTCTTATCATATTATTAGATTTTGATTTGATTAGATATTTGCAAAGTCATAAGAATTAGTCAGATTTTCTCCACACATGCTTTTAGCTATGAAGCTGACTTAAAATGGTTGAAAAGTTTTTACGAGTAAAATTTTTTATTTGCGACTTTAAAATCAGAAAATGATAAAGAAAACTGGTAAAAATTCATGAAAATCAAAAGTATTGAGCGGCATTCATTGACCCATGAATCAATGAAGGAATACATGCTTTTATTAACATAATACACAAAATAATAGTTATAATATGAGAGAAGTTGGTTCAGGGTGCAGTCAATATAACACACAATTAAGTATAAACTTAATTTATTGGTGCCTTTATTAAATTAAAGGCCTTCTTCAGGGCTATAAGAAAAAAAAAATATAACAACCAGTAGTGGGATACAATATATAAGCTATAGTATATGCTATACAATATATAGCTGAGATATAATTATTTATTCTGTTATTTCAACCGTAGAGTGACCCTGTGGTATTTAGCACCTTCTGTGGTATATCATAGCATTATAATATTCATGAATCATAAATCATAATAAACATATAAATAACTTTAAACAGCAGGCAATATTATTGCATTATATAAGAGGTTTTCTTTACTTATCCCACGGAATAAATAAACAAACACTCGTCGTATTGGCGTCAAGGGTAGCGGCAAGATTTCCTTGGCAAAGTATAGTTTTGGTATAATTCCTAAACCAAAAAAACACTAACTCTCCAAATATATATATTTTTTTGTCCATCGCTATCTCGCATTGGAGTTTATACGGGAGTTTCTCGGCCCAGGGGAGGATGGACAGGGGTTAATGGCTGGTCAAAAGCCCACTGCACCGAGACGCAGACTAGTGATGATTTGATTCCGTTTTTCGGTCATCTGGTAAGTGGGCAAGGAGTGGACTGTTCAATACGCGTTAACCTGCTCAATAACTCAGCCTCCCTAATAATGCTAAGTCAATCGTACAACTAAAATTAAAGGTTTATTACAATTTAGTGTTTTATTTCATTGTCATGAACTGTGCTCCATTGTATTCTAAGATGAGATAATATCGTATCTCTGGGTAGAAAACTAAAACCAAAATATCTGTTTTGCTAAATAAATGCATTTATAATCCTCATTTTCTTATCCACAAATTTACAAAAACATATACAAAAAAAAAATTAGGGTTTTTAATCATAATAATAGTTCTATTGACAAAAACCTTTCCCATAAGTAGGAAGTGAATAAAAGTTGACTATAGCAAAAAAAAATAGAAAATTAAAGCATTGAAATGAAAATAATCAGGCAGAAGAAAGAAAAAACACAACAACAGAGTTCTTATAAACATACACAGAAGAGAAAACACAAAACTCAATTTTCCTTAAAATATTTTTTCCAGCTGGATTTGTTCCTCTTGTCCCACGCAAGCAGCCTGCAGTTCCCGCCCACACACTGCGTTAATTGAGAGGTTGATTTCCAAAAGGTACTTAAGAACATTTTTTTCTAAATTGCTATTTTGACATATTTGTATTCTAATGGTTTTGGCTTATCTAGATCCGTCATCAGATTTTATCTAAAAAACATAAAAATCGTTTAAAACCGTATTTAAAAATTGCATTTAATTCCAAAAGGTACTAAATCCACATTTTATTTCATTCCTAAAGGTACTAAAAACGTTTTCTTCCAAAAGGCACTATATCCTCTGTAAAGAGATAACCTTTCCTTTCATTTTATTCCAAAAGGTACTATACATCAGAAGATCCTAACCCCGTAATATATTATTAATAATCTATTGTTTTCTTCATTTTGTGCATTTTTACTTTCACTTACTATATATAGTAAGGGGAAGTATTGCGATCGTGAAAATTTTCGAATTTTCAACGAAAATACACATTTTAGGGTCCCCAGAGTCCAAATAACCAAGTCCCGCAAAAAGGTCTGTGTGTGTGGGAAACGGTAAGTCCTATGAAAATGAAATTTCATATTTAAGACAACTATACTCCGGAAACGTGACAAAACCTTTTTCATCAAAATGAGCTTACCAGAACAGGCACTTTATACCATGGATTTTGCGCCACACCATAAAACACATGTTTCTAAAGAAATTCCATTTAATTAATTCTTTAATGGTTTTACGTATTTTTATCTCTAACTGTATTTGAAAATTCTTTCATTGATTTTAAAAATGGAGGTAAGTGAAAATCGTGTGTTGCCCGCACCAGATTTTTATTGGTTCAATTAGCACATCTTGAAACACCGCTATTATTTCGAACAACGGTGCAAAATCTACAACTAATCTAGTAATCAATTTTTAGACTGTTTTAAACAACTTTGATTCGTCGCTTTGGTTCTTGTAGTTTGTCATTTAAATAATTTTATGTTTTATAATATTTCTTCTTGCAGCAACACAAATGTAGTTTAAAAAATTTCAGAAACTCACATTTTAATAGAATAATGGTATTTGATCCAGCAAATAGTTGGAATTAGCATTTTCACAATAATAATAATAATAGGCTTACCGAACCCGAAGGTTCGATGCCGATACCACCAAACTTCGCCTGCACAGACTCGTCCAATGTTCACCGGTCAAGCCCAAGCCCCCGAGATCAGCCTTAATGCAATCTTCCCATCGACGCTTCGGCCTACCTTTCGGACGCCTACCAGTCGGTTCAGCGAATACCAACTTTCTCGGAATCCGTTCCTCACTAAGCCCAACAACTTTACGCGCCCATTTGAGTCTCCGCGATGCTATCAACTCAATTATATTCACAGGGTTCAAACTCCGCAATTCCGCGTTGTGCAACCTTCTAAACTCCCCAGTGGCCTCATCTCTCTTCGGACCAAATATTTTACGCAGCACCTTATTCTCGAAAACCTTAAGCCGTTGTTCATCCTTCAAAGTAAGCGGCCACGTTTCGCATCCGTAAAGAACCGTTGGAAGAATAATAGTTTTATAAGTTCTAACCTTTAAGTTTTTAGACAGAAGCCGCGAGCTAAGCAATTTACCAACCGAATAATAACACGCATTTCCCACCTTTAACCGGGACTTTATTTCTTCCTGGATTTCATTTTTTCTTGTTATCATTGAACCTAAATACTTGAATTTCTCTACGTGTTCAAAAGTATGACCTGAAATATTAATATCATCAAGATCGCCACCATTTCTGCAACTAATCATATATTTCGTCTTATCGGTATTTAATTCGAGACCTATTTGTTTACCGGTTTTTATTAACACACTTGTATTTAGTTGTATAGTTTCTGTGTCTTCACCTAGTAGTACCAAATCATCGGCATACCCCAAAACCGGAATCTCGTCACCCATATGTAAGCCTTTCTCGGTACTCATCACCTTTTCTATAACATATTGTAAGGCTATATTAAACAAAACAGGTGAAAGGGAGTCACCCTGTTTCAAACCCGATCGCACCTTAAATCTCTCGGAGTAATTGTGACCGATTCTAACTTTATGAAATGTTTCCGACAAACACATCTCTACTAGGTTTACTAACTTTTTAGGTATCCCCTGTTCAATCATGATGTTATATAGCTTCTGACGGTCTATGGAATCATAAGCCTTTTTAAAATCTATATAAAGTTGATGGACTACACCGTTGTATTCCAGTTTCTTCTCTAATATTTGACGTAAGGAAAATATTTGATCAATAGTCGAGCGATTCCGCCTAAAACCACATTGGTAGTCTCCGATAATTTCCTCAGCGTATTCCGTGATTCGGCTAGTTAGTATTGACGAGAATATTTTATAGCATACTGGGAGAAGAGAGATCCCACGATAGTTGTTACAATCCGTCCTTGGTCCTTTTTTGTGAATCGGAATAAGTATTGATTCTTTCCATTCTTCGGGTATTTTTTCATTTTCCCAGATCTTTTTAACTAAAACATGTAATTTGGAAACGCCCGCTTCTCCACACGCTTTGATTAATTCACTCGTGATATTATCATTTCCTGCAGCTTTATACCGTTTTAATTTTCCTATCGCCATTTCAACTTCCTCTTTACTCGGTGCGTCTACCCATGGTTCAGCGCTCTGGTATTCAGAGGGAGGAGATTGATTATTATTTTCCGTATTTAGAATGCCGTCAAAGTGTTGTTTAAATGTATTTAATATCTCAGTCGGATCCGCAATTATGTTGTTATTCGCATCTTTAACCCCATTCAATACAGGTTCAAATCTTTTACGCGATTTTTTTATACCTTTGTACATCTCTCTTACGTTATTTTCGCTTCTGTGTTTTTCTATTTCTATTATTTTGCCTTTAAGATACTCTCTTTTCTTATTTTTTAAGAATTTTGAAGTTTCGTTTTTTACTAACCGAAAGTAAGCCACATTATTATCGCTTGGATTATTTAAGGAATTCAGTTTAGCGGTTTTTCTTTTTTCACACATATTTTGACAATCCCTGTCGAACCAAGGTTTGTTCTTTTTATTTTCGATTTTCCCAAGACATAAGTTACCGACCTCTTTAATATTATCCCTGATCCCTTCCCACAATTTGTTTACATCTTCGTTTCCCTCGTCTGAAGATTCCAAAGCATCGAACCTATTTTTTACTTCTATCGCGAATTGTTTTCTAATTTCGGGGTTGTTCAATTTAACAACATCAAAATTCTCGGGATGAATATAGTTCGGTGTTCTCTTTTTTGTATTTAGTTTTTGTCGAAGTTTCGCGATTACTAATTCATGATCAGATCCGCATTCTGCACCACGATACGATCTCACGTTAATTATGCTACTTTGCCATCTGTTTTGTACTAAAATATGATCTATTTGATTACGGGTATGTCCATCCGGCGATGTCCACGTATACTTATGAATGTCCTTATGTTTAAACGTAGTACTTTTGATTATTACGTTTTTCGAAATGGCAAAGTTTATTAGTCGGGTCCCATTATCATTACTATATTCGTGCAAACTTTCTTTACCGATTGTAGGACGATATACTTCTTCCCTTCCAACCTTTGCGTTTGCGTCACCTAGTATAATTTTCATGTAATTTCGCGGTAACTTATCGTAAACCGATTCTAGTTTATCATAAAATTCGCATTTTACTTCATCATCACTATCTTCGGTGGGAGAGTGAATGTTTATAAACGCGATTTTATACCAACGACCCTGAAATATAGCAACCGATATTCTTTCACTAAAGAACTGTACATCCCGTAATGCGGAAAGAAATTTATTCCTAATCAGAAACCCGGTACCTAAACAATAATTAACGCTCCCCCCGTACCAAATAGTATACTTTCCTTCTGTTAACGAACCCACCCCTGGCCAGCGAACCTCTTGTAATGCAACGATATCTAAATGGTACCCCTTAACTTCATTCGCGACCGACTTTAACCCACCTGCCGTATTTAAACTTCTAACGTTCCACGTACCTATTGTTAGATCTCTACTTTTCATCTTGCGCCTAGATTCCTCTGAAGCAGTCCCCACCCGGAGACCCGAACGGGGGACTAGTTTGCTTCCGGATAATGGGCGTTTTACCTCAGAGGAATCCATGACTGTTTGTGGTATTTTGTGAACTAAAATATGTGAGTAGGGCGTTCGAACCTACGTCACACCCTCCAGCAAGCCTGGAGGGCCGCTCTCATTGTTGGTCAGCGAGTCCATCGGACTTAGCCGGGAGGAGCTTCCGAGGAAATTCCACCGACCATCCCCACATCCGCCACCCGTGGGACGCTCCCCATACGCGGTAATGAGATCCGCGCGAGGTAGCATTTTCACAAACTTGCCAAATATCAGAGGAAAAACCGTGCCTGATCTAACTTAATACCAGATTTTTTTTTTCATTTTTTATGTAAAATAAAAGCTCAAAAGTTATTTATTTATCAGTCTGTATAGTTAAATATTGTCTACTCGTAGTTAATAATATAGATAAATTTGCTAAATTCACACAAAAAGTAAATACAAGTTCAAAACAAACTTCATAATTACATACTTTCATATTATAGTGCCATAAATAGATAAATTGTCCTTTGAATATTTACTATCTTTGTGAAGAATAGATAATCAATGTAATTAGCAACAAAGAAAGATATTTCTCTGAGGGAGAATAAGTAAATATAAATAACGTAGTAATTAACGATATAAAGATGTTAGTTATCGATAATATATCAGGAAGGTTATAGTAACTGTTACCAACTTTTTGCGCATTGTATTCTTCTTAAACTGCTATTTTCCATATTGTATTGTTTAAAATCATCGAACAATAATGTATTGTAAAATAAGTTGGTAAACGCTTAAAAACCAATACTAGTGAAATAAATAAAACATTATTAGCATATGATTACCCAACATAAAATTAGGCCTTTATAACTATAATAAATTACAAAAATTCCTCACCAGTACAAAAGACCCTATAAGTAATGGAGAAAAATTAAATGTATACAAAATAAATTTTCTGGACTGTGAAAAATGTTACATAGGAGGAAACGTCCAAAAAAGTTAGTACTAGAACTAAACAGCATAAAAGTAATTGTAACAACAGTAAAAATATAAATACAACTGCTTTATCACAACATTGTATACATTTAAAACATAAGTTTGATCTCAATAGACCACAAATTTTGGAAATAGTCAAAAATAAACAAAATAGAAAAAACATATAGGCTATATATATATATATCGATAAAAATATAGATAACACCGTGAATTTTAAAACTGACTCAAGACATTTAAGTTACCACTATTCTGATTTAATTAAAAATTTAAAAATATAATATAAATAATTAATAATAAATGATTTAAAGAATTTCACAATATGAAATAACAATAACCATATACAAGTTAAAAATTGGTCTAATCCTTAATCCAGTTGAGGACAAAGATCTGAGCAATACTCTTGCACAGATCTGATGTTTTTAAATATTGACTTCATTTTTACTAATTTACCTAATTGAATGTGTGTATTAGTGAAAATGCTGTGAGTTCTGAATATATAACAAGGTAATTTTATAAGATTTATTTATTTATTTAACTAAGTACTATGTAACATAGTTAATTTTTGCTTTTAATTCATCCTTCTGATTTTAAATTTGTTATTTAATAGTTTTAAATTTTGTTATCAATAGACACCTAATTTATAATTTTTTTAAACCATTCACTTCAGTTTAGTATTTTTTAATGTAATGGTTATCGCGTAATTTACTTTGTAGACTTCTGAAGATGGGAGAATATCCCCAAACGTCATGTTGATGAAATAAAAAATTGAGTATTTATGGAAGAATTTATTCAGCCCGAAATCTACCTTAATAGTCCTATCCTATTTTTCCATTGACGGATAGTCCCAGGCTTCCCCATTTAATTCTTTAAATTACTTGTTTAAAACACAACTAAACAGAATCGGAGATAGGAGTTTCTCTGTTTCACTCCTCCTTCAACCTCATTTTTTTTCAAATTGTGTTTCCTTTTCTATGCAACTCCATAATGATTTTTGTAGAGTTTGTCCAGATTCATATAGTAATTCCAAAATATATTTTGCCTGATCGAGTCGAGTGCCTTCAAACAGTCGATAAAACATAAATAGACCTTCCTGTCACATTATGTACTTTTCTAAATGTGCTGATTAATACATTTGAGTTGATCTATTGTACTGAATGTTGAATGAAAAAAGAAATATCCCGAGACATAAAGTTAGTCATTTTTAAGACGATATTTCTTCCGGTCCTGTTGTATGGAGCAGAACACTGGACAGTCCTAGATAAATTCATTAAAAGACTCACTACAGCTGAAATGAGATTTCTTAAGTGAGTAGTGGGAAAAACAAGGAGGGACTGCGACAGAAACGAAATCATAAGAGATGATCTAAATGTATCAACCATGAAAAGCAAGATCGTGAAACAACTGAAGTGGTTCGGGCATATATGTAGAATGCCGGAGGATAGGAAAGTTAAATGGTACCTGGAAGTAAAGCCAGAAGAGAAGAGACCAGTTGGTAGGCCGCGAACCACCTTCAATGATTATCTGGAAAAGGTAGGAGAAAATCGGGGGATGTCAATGGCTCAGAAGAAACGTATGGCTTGAATCGAGAGGAATGGAAAAAGTGGGCCGAGGCAAAGCATGCTCAACGCTAAAAGGCACTAAAGAGCAAGTGAAAGAAGTGATTCATATTTTTCTCTCAATAATTTATTTTTCATTTCCAACATTTCTGCTGTAGGACATTTTCAAGGAACCTAATAACGTAATTTAAAAAAAAAAGGCAATCAACATTTATACATTGTTATAAAATATTTACATAACCATTAATCTGTCATATTCATTTACATTTAAATATATTCATGTATTCAACATACCAAACATCTCTAACCTTAAGAGCCTTCTTTTGCAATACTGGATTAAGGTACCGTAGGTAGAAATAATCGGGAGTCAGTTTTATTTGAATATTTTAATTTTGCCGACTTTTCGGCAAGTTTGAGTCAAAACGTCAGCAAATTATTTCTACCAACGATAATTTCAACAGTCGACTGACTATATATCCTCAATCTACATTAAATTTTACTGGGAGTAAAAAATCCTTAGTTATGCCGTCCTTCGAAGGGACGTTAAGAGGTGGCCCCGAGCATATACGATGTCAGGTACTTGTTAAAAGCCCCTATCCTAATAAAACCTGGATAGGCAAAATTTAGGACACCCACTGTAGCATCGTCCGATTAGCCATAGTAGCATAAAATTACATTGAATAAATAAACAAACAAAAAATCAATCTACATTAAGGTAATTCTTTCCTTCCAATTTCAATAACAATTCGAACTAAAAACATTATTTTTCATTCATTGTCCTTCCTTAAAATATCTTATATAAAACTTATACAAATATATAAAAAAAAACAATTAAAATTAATATTCACATAGCATAATTAGGGATCGGTTTGGTTTTTATTTGTACAAAACATCTCGGTCATCAGAGCCAGATACACCCATTTTAGAAAATAAATTTAAAACAAATAATAATAATAATTTCTTCAATACATTTTCTATTAGAGAGCGCGCTAGCTCTGTTGGTGTAAGCAGTGCCCTACTACCACGACCAGGGAGAGGCTCTTGACTGCCTTATCTGCCATTTTATTTCCTATTATCGTCATGTGACCTGGTATCCACACATAATGGAATCTTTTCCCATCTTCAGTCATGATTTGTTAGATTCCAGGATTCTTAAAATTCCTGGATGGTTGGAATGCATTCCTTCTAGTGCTTTTAGAGCGCTCAATGAGCCAGAGGCTATGGGGATCGTTTTTGAATAATCTAGGGCCATTGCGATCGCATTCACTTCAGCTGAGTAGATGGAACTAAATTTATGCAGTTTTGACCTGAATGAGTGAATGAGTCCGATTTATAACCATCCTTGAATATTTTTGGCCAGGCAACGTGCTGATAATTTTCACGAGGCGGTCTTTAAAATTTATTGATGCCAACTGAAGATATAAATAAAATAATATAGACGGGGTTACTGTTTTCTATTATATCTGTATTTAATAATTTTAACTACGGATAATATTCTTTCTGTTAGTGGTAAGGTTGGGTTAGTCCTTAGTTGAAATCTCGCGGAGTATTTGGTATTACTATGTTAAATAATTACTGAAATAATGTGGAAAATAATACGGAATAATTACTTTGTTAAAAATAAACTCTATAATGTCGATTTGCGAATATATTATTTTATATTTATCATTTGTTTAAATGTTAATTTTCGGTAAAAATTCTAATTGTCGTTCCCTAAGTCCTGCTTATATACAATATACATTGTTTCTTTCACCCTATAATTAAAAACTTATATTTTTGGAGTTATAATTTCATTAATATATTAAATTTAGTAATATATTTTAGTATATGTTTGATTAACATATATTATATTATTTAACAATATTATATGAATGTAGTACTTTTTGGAAAGAATTAAAAGGGATAAAGTACTTTATGAAAGAATATTATTGGTGAAAATCGCTGTGTTGGTCAGTCAGTCACCATGACTTTCTCAAACATTACTGATAACTATTGTCTTTACTATATTATTTATATTCCCTTATTCTCCCTCGGAGAAACTATTTAATTAGGTAGTTTGTTTTATTTATTCATATTATAAACTACGTTTAAATACTATTTACTATAGAAACTGATGAATAACTTTTAAGCTTTTCTTTTAGTCGTTTTCATATTATCGCTTCTATATGGTTAGAAAAGGCTCGGTTTTCCTTTCTTATGCGTCAGGAGATGCGAATTCCAACCATTTTCTGGATCAAATACTATTATAATATTAACATATTAGTATTTGAAAACTTTGAAACCAAATTTATAAGGCTGAAAGAAGAAACACTATGAAAAAACTAAATTCTTTGAGAAGCAAAGCGAAGCAACTAAAATCGGAAAATTACTCCCATAATCATTTTTTATAATTTCTAACTTCAGTATCAATTTTAACTTTAAGATTCAATTGGAAATCATGAAACAAAATTACAAATATGAGTCAAAAACGTTCTTAAGCATAAAGGGTAACTAAGGTACAATATGAACAGAATAGGAATTCACTCACCTATTTTATTTTATTTATTTTATCATTTAAATTTGTTTGTTAGTTTATTTATTCAATCTAATTTTATGCTGATGTGGCTAAACCGGACGATATTACAGTGGAAGTTTTAAATTTTTCCGATCCAGGTTTAATTAGGATAGGGATCTTTAACGAGTACCTGACATTTCGCAGACTCGGGACCACCATTTTATGTAACCTCCGAAGGGCCGTATAACCAAGCATTTTTCTCCCTGTAGCGGATGCTTTACGCGCTCGCTCACAGATCACAGATAGCGCTAGAGGCGGCTTCTTATGGGTCACCGGCCGAATATAAGAACATCCTATATTTAATAATATTGTGTATTACAACTCATTTATATCATTGTAAATATTTTTATCCATGTAACTGATTTATGAGAATAAATAAACCTTACGAGGTATCTTGACCTAGGGCCGAGACACTAGCCTGGTAGAGAAAGTTTCGCTATTAACAATATACATTGTTTTATTAGTAAAGCAAGAAGTAGCTAGGTTAGAGTATTTGTTCTTTTGTATCATGTTTAGCTCTGTCTTTATTTCTCAGCCTTCATCTACCTTTTCTCCCCAATCCTTCCTACCCCCTCATAGGACGGGGCATTGCTTCCACCCATGTGCGCCTATGAGGAATACTTTCCAATTGGTTGTGCTTCTACCACACGGAGAATTTCCATCCTAGCCAATCCCCACAGCTTATTGGTAAGTGCGGGTGCGACCCCTACCTGGCAGGGTAACCTCTTACCTGGTAATGCTGCTTCTACCACGGCGGGCACCACCTCCCATCTTATGCCCTTCCTTGCATGAACACGCAATTATTGAGGCCTTCTGTGACCCTTTCTTGTCCAATATAGTAACCACACCTTGAATTCATAAATTCATGACAATTGAGTCTTCACTAAACACGTGCTGAAATATATTTAATGAACTTCAGTTGAACAATTTAACTGAATAAAAAAATGTGTTTACTAATTATCTGGAGCTAAGTTATCAAGTCTTCATTTGACGGTCTGGTGTTCAAATAAAGAATATGAGGAAACTAGCTTATAATAAGGAAATTGAAATTGTCACCAGTAAACTGTTATGTAATATATACTTTTTTTTTTAGATATGTTAATTCAACGTGAAGAAGTTGAGGTCATTTTACTTAATTGTTAAATTAGTTCCATTGAAGTACTCACTTATGTTACAAGCCAAGTCATCCCTCTGTGTTGTGAATAAGCTGTATAATTATACTTCATCTTTCCAAAAGTAAATATTATGAATTTTAAATGTATTATTCTGGTATCTCTAATATTATAATAATACTAGCTGACCCGACAAACGTTGTTCTGCCATATATATTATTATGCACCCTTTTACGATTTTGATTAAATCTTGCTATATTGATGTAAAATTTAATGGGATTTAATTTTGTAGATTCACAAAAAAATAAAATAACCATACCATCTTATTAGAGAGTGTGAAAATCTGAGATAGTAGGTAGTATATTGGGGTTATGCCAAATAAAAAATATCATTTCTATGGTAAGAGAGAGGCAGTTTTATGTATGACTCTGCTACTCTGTTATTAAATGGTTTGATACAGTCGTCCATTCAGTAATCAGTCTTTCCTGTGGCGTCTATCGGATGATATCTATAACGAAGTGTCAGCTTTGAAGCTATCTTTATTTTGGGTCTTATCAAAGTTATATCGTGGTATAAAGCTCGTTTCAAGGTATTTAAAAATTGATACCAAACCAGAAAATTCTATATAGTATTCCGCAATAGAGAAATGCAGAAAAATATTACTGAAACGTTTTCCGATCTAGCTTTAGTACAGAATAAGATGAATAATTTCTGAATTGTTCTCTCTCAACATCTCATATCACTGTTGGCAAGAGTTCCGAATGTTCTCAGCTGCTCTGAATTTAAATTTATTAATTTATTTATTATTTAAATTTAACCAGTTTTCATTCCTATGTATTTAATATTGATAATAAGAACTTGAATCGAGCTCTGATGCTCCTTCTTTCTATGTATGGGATGATAATCAACATATAAATATTTAGCATACACTATTTTTGCTTTTTTCAGAATGAATTATAATGTTTTGGAACTTGGAAGCTTTGTAGAAACCAAGGATGGTGCTCCTCTCAAATTTAAAATCACAACCGTACCCAAAGAACTTTATGAAGAAGTAATCGAATTCATGGCTACTTTTATGATTCCAAGAGAACCGCTATATAACCACACCAGTAAGTTGTTTATATATGTTTGTTCGCAACAGACTTCTTAACTGACTGAAGCTTTCTGCAAATCTTTCTTTGATCAGAAAAGCAATGCTCTGAAGTAGTGTCATTGTCGGTCCAGTCATTTCGGTTGCGGTGGTTTTGAGAGTGGTTTATTATTTTACGTACTCTTTTTTTTAATATTCATATAATTACCCAATTTTTAAGCGGTTGAAAGCGTATGTATATTTCATCCCTATAACGTCAAATTAAAGGAAAATTGAAAGAAGTTACACTAAAGACCTTCCATAGACTGGCGCCCGAAAATATTCCAACAAAGTGTATTGAATAAATTTTTCGAAAAGCCATAAAACTACCTGTCGTATTTCTTCTTTCCTCGATTCACGGATAGATTAGTGCGGGTCTCTACATACACGTTTGCAGCGTTGGTGTTTTATGGCGATAAATGACGAGATTCTTACGCCCATCTCTACATATAGTTGACTAATGTAACAATAGGAATTATTATCAACAACAATTGCTCAAGTCTTATTTATTTCCAATTCCAATACACTGTTACCACTTGTATTATTGTTTTACTTTCACTTACTATATATAGTAAGAGAAAGTATTGTGATCCTGAAAATTTTTGAATTCCAGTTTTCAACGGAAATACACGTATTAGGGGATCCGGAGTTCAAATAACTAAATCCCGAAAAAAGGTCTGTGTGTCCGTTTGTCTGTGTGTGCGTGTGTGTGTGAGGGGGTGTGTGTATGTGGTAAGTGAAGCTCGAAAACTGCAAGTAGTATAAAACTAAAATTTGATATTTTATGATCGTACGTATATGCCTGAGATGTCATAGCAACTTTTCCATCAAAATCGGCAAATCAGAACTTCCACTTTATACCATGCATTTTGCACCTGTTTACCATTTTCTTTAAAAAACGGCTCTAACGATTTTAATTTTAGTAAAACTGTTAAAATTAAATTTCATGTTGTTAGTATTTATTGGATGGGTGATAATCATCTCAAACAGAAAAGAGCAAAAGTATTTTTAATGTATTTTTTTTTTAAAGCCATAAATAAATATGTATTGGGTTGTTTCACATGAAATGTCCGTTTTTATAGTTTCTGAAATACATAACGGATTTTGCAGGTCTCTGTTGTTTTCTTCCGAATGGTTACATATTTAAGGTAAACAGTTGCTAATCCTCTATCTTTGTATTATAAACATTAGCTTCCCACTTTTTAGTATACCTCCAAATATGAACATGGAAACACGCGATTTTCGAGTAATATTTTTGTACGAGGAAGACCTCCGTTCGTAATAGACGATGTCCTCAAACATACAGTAGAAGGAAACCCCTACCAAACAGTTGAAGGACTCTCAGCACAACTAAATGCAAGTGAATCTATCGTTTCCAGACATTTAAAGTGTATTGGGAAAGTAAAAAAGCTCGATACATGATCTCACTGAGTGACAGCAAATATGTTTCAAAACATACCTTGCAAAAATTGAAAGAACTGGGCTACGAAGTTCTTCCGCACCCACCATATTCTCCCGACTTACTGATCAATCTACACTAGTCATATTGTACATAAAGTTTCCTTTGTTCATTCTAACCAGTTCTAAATACCTAATGTATATTATTTACAGTTCCTTTCTTTCTTTATTTTAACATTATTTATTTCAATCTCAAATCTCATTTTATTTTATTATACTTACGGACTAGAGCTTTGGGGCTCTACTAAACCTTCAAATTCTTCCCGTCTCCAACCCTTACAATAAAAAATCCTCAATGCTCTTTATTTTGTCACGAATCAACTTCTCCATAAAGACCTAATTGTTCCCTATGTTGCTGACTTGGTCCTAACCAGGTACCACTCCTTTCATGACAAACTCCATTCCCACTCTAATCCACTAGTTTTAAACATTGTAGTGGTTACAATCCCTGGTAATCCTCCGAGGCGTCTGAAAAGAAGATGGCCCCGAGACCTTCTGGTTTAGCATAGTTTTTGGAGATCTGCCAATGGGCAGTATCTCTATATGTGAATCATGACAGTATAAGTTTGTATCGTAAAATACAGTTGTAAATATTAATAAATATACATATAAAAAAAATTTATTACACATAAATCTTTTTCATAATATATTTTTAGAAAGCTTATGGTTTCAGTAAAAATAATTTTAGTATGTATTATACATGTGTTACGTTAGATCCTTAAAGTAGAAATAAGGTACATTAGTTTAAAAACAATAAATAAGTTTGCTATTGTGTACAAAGTCATTTTGTTGATATACAGAAATGGTGAATGATCCAATAGCCCAAAATGCTTCAAGACTGGCATGGAGAGGTATTTTGGAAACGGGTATTTCTCTAGTGGCCATTGCGGAGAAACCAGGGCCATTGAAAGACCGTATTGTTGGCGCTAACATGACTTTTATCAGATATAAAGACAAACATGAGACACCCACTGTAAGTTACCGTGGCTAAGTTAGTCCAGAAATCTTATATATAATTTCTTCCATATATTTTATCAGATAGGTTTTCATATGAAGTTGAATGCATCTCAGAGATGTTTTATATAACTGATTTTACAGTTTATGCATTTCTATATATGATTTTACTTAAAGTCCATTATGTTGTACATCATCAAAAAAATGAAGTAGAAAAATTTATAACAAAAATTAATTTTATTTTCTCATGATTTTTTGTTCTAAGTTCTCATTTCATGATGAATTATTATGTATAACATAATATGAAAGGTAATTAATTTACACCTATATTAACTTTAATCACAATTTGTGTTTTCAATTGAAACATTGATTTCCAAAATATACTAAAGGACATTTTTTACAAAATTAATATTTTGTAATATTTGTATTCTCATTTAGTTTTATCTAAATCTTTCATTTGATTTTATGTAATGAACACTCAAGCCCTATAAAAATGCTATTTAATCATGCAGTTATTTTCTTTCTTTTTTTTTCGTACATATTACAATTTGTCATAATAGACAATAATAATATTGCTACAGGATCACATTCATACAATATTTACAATATAAACAAAGGAATGTCAAATTACATTAAATGAAATCAAAATAAATAAACGTATACAATAACAAAATTTGTATGTTGTGTTTGATGTTAGAACATTTAGCTGTCCCCCACAGTTCAAGTCCGTAGGTCCAGATAGGCTTCAATATTGTCTTGTAAATTAATATTAATGTGATGATGTGCTAGGCTGTGGTTCAGATCCTAAAGAGCTGAAGCGGTAGCTGGTGGAATCATTTTTTTATTATTTTCACAGCGAGGTCTCTGTTTTGTGGGAGACAAGTTTGAACCTGCAGGTCTAGATCTTTTACTTGTAGCTTTTAAGGACAGCACTTGATGAAAATATCTCATTGATAAAAAAAAAAAAAAAAATGATAAATAAATAATGAAATAAGAATAAGAAGGAAAAAAAAAAAGAAAGATAAGGAAAAGAAAAGCAAGCCCGAGCTTGACGAGCTAGCGGCAATCAGCTGATCAGTGTATAAATTATAACTTTGCTTACCGATATTTCTCCAATATTCACTGCTGTGGTTTTTCTGAAGTCTAGTGATGTTTTCCAGGCTGAAGTCAAGCGAATTCCTACTGAAAAAAGCAAAAATCTGAGAGAAGAAGTAACATATGACTGTTATCATCGAGCGCATCTGTTGATTCAGTTATTTTCTAAAGGTGCTGATTACACATTTATTTACGTTACAGATCATACCAAAGCATTCTAGTCCATAACATTAAAATAATGTCATTGATACATTAAAAAAAAATCTATATTTTAATGTGAAAAGAATCAAATAATTTGGTTTAATAATATAGTGATGAGAGATTTTTGTGCTTCCTGTAAAATTTCTTAGAATTGATATAGTACTTCTTGGAAATCAATGTCTCAATTGTCTCAAGCAAACTAAGGAATTACCAGATAAACTGTTGATAATTGCTAAAAATTAAGCCACATATAACTAGAATAAATAAGATACATAAATTAAATTTTATTCTACTTGAAATTTGATACTTTTGTAGAATAGTTCTGAAATAATGAGGGAACACTATTTGGCCCGTAAAGTAGCAGAGAATAGATCTAAAATTTTTGAAAGATACGGAGTTGATAAGTATTTAGCATCTTTTGGCCTAACTGTGCACCCAAAATACTGTGGTTACCATATAGCAGAAAGACTTCTCCAATGCAGGAAGCCACTTTGTCGGCATCTTGGTATCAAGGTATTTAAATATAGTTGTGGATCTGAATATACTAAAACTTCTTCTTATAAAAGTAATATAATAGTGATAGTATTATTTGTAGGTAACTGCTGCAAGGTGTACAGCACCAGCAACACAATACTTGATTAAAAAAGTTGGTTTCACAGTTTTGTATGAAGAAGAATATTCTAAATTCAAAAGGTAAGCATAATTTGTTAATAATAACATGAACTATATGATTTCTGCCAAACAGATCCAAAAGGAAAATTTGATGACCACTTCTTCGTAAAAGTATGTATTGCATTATATGCCAGGGTTAGGGCTCTGTGGTGCTGGTGTTTCTATAATTAACAACAATTGATATTCCTCTAAATGCTCATATTCAGTACAAAGAAATTAGAATGAATTAATTGGAGATTATAATTAAGAAAAATGTGATAGCCTATTTTATTATAAAATTAATTGTAAAGCCCATTCGGAATAAATACCAAAATGGATCCTTTTCAAAATTTGGAATTCAATGAGTATATTTTATCAATGGCGGTTTGAAGTTAATTAATAAAATATTTAAAAAATTTTTAGATGATGCAAAAGTCATTAAACTGTTTGTTTGTACTTTTTTAATTTTATTTATTCATTTAGCATCACTTTATTTGACTGTGGCTATACGATGCTACATTTGGAGTCCTGAAGTAGCCTATCCAAGTTTAACTAGGATAGGGATTTTTAAATAGTACCTGACATCGCACAGGTTCAGGACCACTATTTTACATCCTTTCGGCAGGATGGCATAACTAAGTATTTATTAATGATTTATTAAACAAATTGTTAACTCCATTTCAAAAATTTTACACTTATTATGATAAATGATATTCCAATACTTGATAGTTCATCATGTCCTTACCATAGAAGATAAGACACCAATCACTTCCCAGACCACTAGATTTGGATGTGGTATTGACACTTATCAACTACTGCTACTACTTCATGGGTATATCTATCAAAGGCTTTGACCTCAACAACTCACTTTCATTTAGACCAATCTGTTACAACTCCTCTTTAATTTTGAGGTAAGCCTCTACGTAGTCCATCTCACAGTGCCTTTTTACTCTTTCTTCTTCTTCCAGATTTCCTTTCATTATTTGCTTAGGGAGTCTTTTTTTTAATTTATATTATAATTATAATATTCATATTACATAACAATATTATTTCCTTGTTACAGGGATGATGGTAAAGTTTTCTTTGAGGGCTATGACATACCAGGAAAATTTCTCTTCTGCGCATTATCATACGAATAGCCAAAAGCATTATCAAGATATCTGAGACAAAAGCCTTTTGCTAAAGATGAGACAATATTCTTACCTTGCTCAACAACATATATTTATCATAGCTATTAGCTCAAGATTATTATTTCTGATATTATAATTTTTTTTTTTTTTTTTTTTTTATTTCGAATAGGTTAATTAAGGACCACGTCATTCAACCTTTTCACTAGGAGTGTACTTTGATATTTGCCCAGTACATGCACTTCCTCTGGTTCTACTTCTTCTTTCTCTGCTTCCTCCTGAGGACTTCTGTTTTCTAACCAGGTGGATTGTCCTGAAACATCTTTCGCTTTAAAATCGCTGCCAGCTGTTCCCAACTCTTGAAGATCTTTTAACAGTTCCATTAACCGTGGGGTCCTATCCTTTCTCTTTTGCCAGTATGATACAATCTGAGAGGTCACTCTGTTGGGAATCATCCTCGAAATGTGTCCATAGAAGGTAAAACTTCTCTCTCTAACGTCTCTTTCACTCATTACATCTTCTCATTGAAGCAATAAAATCCCTGATTGTGCCATCTCCTATATTTACTATTTATTTTCACTGGTCCCATTATCCTCCTCAGAATCTTCCTCTCCATAATTACCATTTAATTGCAGAGAAGACATCTCTTTTTGTGTATATTCTTTGCCAACTGGTAAGCCAGTTCTTATTTACTTATTCAGGTCCTTAGAGCTACTTGTTTTTACAAATTAGGTTCAAGCCACTTGCCTTGGTAATTGAACTTGCTAACCTGCACTATCTTCCCCTCTTCAGAAGCAATTCTTGCTCTCACTAATGTTCCTGAGATATGTTGTTTTTAGCAAAACTTTCAGTCCAACACAAAAGCTAGGCAATCTATATTGAGGCCTAACATTATAATATTAATATAATTGTTCAAGTTATAATTCAGTTTTGTAAATAAAATTCTGCTAAATTATACTTTTTTCATACAATTATTATCCACAAATTATAACCACATACAAATCTATTGATTTTATAATTATTCACACAGACCCTTTTGTCACTATTTACTTAATGTCTTGTGATGACACATTCTTATCATATTATTAGTTTTCTTTTGATTTGATATCTGCGAAGTCATCAGAATTAGACAGATTTTCCCCAAATATGCTTTTAGTCGCAAAGCTGACTTAAAATGGTTGAAAAAGTTTTGTTTTATTTATTATTTATTTAACATACCTTTATGCTGCTGTGGCTAATCGGAGGTGAAAAGTTTTTACCAGTGAAATGTTTTATTTGCGGTTTTAAAATAAGAAAATGATAGAAAAAAACTGTTGAAAATTCATGAAAATCAAAAGTATTGAGCGGCATGGTCTGGACAATTTTGAATGTATTAAGCCATAAGTCAATGAAGGAATACATGCTTTTATCAACATAATACACAAAATAATAATTATAATAGTTATCTTATAAAACTAGATGTTTCAAGATAATGGGGATGAGCTGTCTGTCAAGATGCTCTTTTTTTACACCTTTTTTAAATATGAAAAAAAATTAAGTTTTTCTCATCATTGTCGTAATTTTTCTTTTGTTCTAATATTTGTTCGTTAATTATCAGGCCGATTTGCAAAAGAAATTCTTGGATATTTTTTTAAAACACTTTATTTATTCCAGTATCGCGACGTTTCAGCCTCTAGGGCCATTTTCAAGCTTCTGTAAATCAATTAAAATCTTATTGCATTTATATATTTTTCCAACAATTCAATTACAACAACATATAATAAATTATTTTTAATAATTTTGTCACCTACCATGCATATCCATCTCAGTTATCTTTTAATTTTACCGCATTTCACCAGCGTCGTCATAATTTTTTTAAAAATGTCATTTTTCAAAAAAACCTGTATTCAAAAATATCATATTATTTTTCATCATCCATTGAAAAAGTGGATCTATTTATTCAAAAAAGAAAATAAACATTTTTTCCAACTTACTTAACAGTTTTCAGCCGCCTTTTAGGTGTTCTCGTGCGCGACTGAACTTGGGGTGGGGATCCACTTTTTCAATGGATGATGAAAAATAATATGATATTTTTGAATACAGGTTTTTTTGAAAAATGACATTTTTAAAAAAATTATGACGACGCTGGTGAAAAGCGGTAAAATTAAAAGATAACTGAGATGGATATGCATGGTAGGTGACAAAATTATTAAAAATAATTTATTATATGTTGTTGTAATTGAATTGTTGGAAAAATATATAAATGCAATAAGATTTTAATTGATTTACAGAAGCTTGAAAATGGCCCTAGAGGCTGAAACGTCGCGATACTGGAATAAATAAAGTGTTTTAAAAAAATATCCAAGAATTTCTTTTGCAAATCGGCCTGATAATTAACGAACAAAAAATTAAGTAGTTATGATGCATTAAATAGTGGTCTTCTTAGGGTTAGGTTTATCAAACCTTCCCACTTGAAGCCTCGTCGAGTTCAATACTCTAGAACCAATTAAGTCTTAGTCACCCAATTTGAGAAATAATTGTATTTCCAGTTAGGAAGAAGAATAGAGAAAGGATACGACCCTCAAATACTTTCATCGTTCCCATCATCTTCTTCCACTATCCATCCGTAACCTCCTTATTTCCTCACTTGTTTTCCCCCACTTTGACTATTGCTGCTTAGTATACGGTGGCCTCCCGACAGTGCTTGAGGACAGGCTAAAGCGAATTATGAACATATTTTTAAGATTTGTCCTTAACACTCCGAAGCGGTCTCATGTGACCCATTTATACCGCGAGTTAAAGTGGCTCCTCCCTCTAATTCGTAGACAATATTTCCAAGGATCATTCCTTTACCAAACTATTAACACCCAGCTCTCTCCTTATATCCACAGTCTTCTAAAATTTAAATCGTCAATCCACTCCCTCGAAACAAGGTCTCGCCATTCTGACCTTTACATTCCTACCCATAGAACAACTACTTTTGATCATTCCTTTCTTGTCCGCTCTGCAAATCTCTGGAATTCCCTACCTACTCATATCCGCCATGCTTCATCTCTATCATCATTCAAGTCCCAACTGTTCCAATACCTCCTGTATTCCCAAACAGACGCTCAACAGCAATGACGTTTTATATCAAACATCACATTTTGAATTTAAAAAGGAAATATTATTTATTGATCATACCTAACTTAATTTATTAATCTTTTTAAATTTAGTTTTGTTCAGCAAATTTATGTATCTGAAGAAGTTTATTTATTTTACTCTTTTGTTTTATTGTATAGATATATTCCTTTTTTTTTTTTTTCTTTTTTTTTATTACTTCTTACACCATTGTAAATAAGAATTAATAATGATCATTTGGTCTTTTGGCCAGATACACTGTATACTTTAATTGTACATATTTGTTGTTCTTAAGGGACTATGTCCCAGAATAAAGATTATTTTCTATTTCTATTTCTATTTACAATAGCAATATTAATTGGAAATGACTAAGATGATTCTATTAATAGGTCTGGGATCTTGATGTAATTTAATTCTAAAAATTAATTTTTTACATAACCTAAGTTATTAGATACAAATATATTCATAAAGATAGATTTAAAGCCTCTGTTGCATTTCAGTATCTGCTTTTATCTCTCCCTTTCCCCTTACTTATATCCCTCTATTTTATAATATAATTGTTTCTGGAGATTTCAATACAGATTTTCTGGTTGATTCTTCTGATAAACCCTATCTTATTGACCTTTCCTACTCCCTCAATATATATATAGTACCCTATCATCTCACCCAATATACCAAATTTTCATGTACTATATACCATGCAAAATGTATTTATTTAAATTTCCTCCTCCCAGTATCCAGTACCTTTTCTCTCTTCAGATGATCTTATTTCAGTCTCCTACAATATACCTTTGTAAATGTCCAAGAAAATAGAAAATCCATCAAAATTCACAATGGAATCCACTACTCCATGATTCAACACTTCCCTAACAACAGATTAACCTAGCTCATAAATTATTACAATCTCATTTAGCAGACTGGCGATTTTCCTGGCCCTAGTGCCAATCAGAGGTAATTCCAATTTTGAATAATGGGTAAGGTAAGAGATACCCTATAAGCTACAGAGCAATTTTCTTAACGAGCTGCTTGTGCTAAGGTATTGAGCGCATGGTGAATAAAATACTTACCTGGATTCTGAAAAACAATTACAAAGCATATATAAGCCATTTTAATAACATCATAATATATTTAAATTAAAATTTCCTCAAACCTCAAAACCCTAACCTGATGATTTCCATATCTACCTATCCTTCTCCCCTTTTGTGTCATTAGTAGCTTTTTCCCAGATTCAGGAAGAACTAGATAGAATCAGTTCCTGGGAAAATTTCAATAAACTAATACTAAATGCTATGAAAACTCAAACCATTGTCATAGATTTTCTCATCAAATCTACTTATTTCATGGAAACCCAATTACCCAAATCACTCGAAGAACATATAAGTACCCTTAAATTTTGCCATCGCTCTCTTCTTTTCTCCCACATTGAGTACTGTGCTCAAAGACAGTCGGAAGAGGAACATTTGTTTAAAGATTTGTCTTTGGCATTCAAAGAGGTTTCAGGCTACCCACTTATACGGTGAGTTAAAGTGGCTCCTTCTCCTATACCTGCAGACAATATTTCCTGGGAACATAACTTTATCAAACAACTAACTCTGAACATCCTACCTACATCCACAGTCTCATTCAATTTAAATCCTCAATCCTCTGACATGAAACTAGATTGAGCCATTCTGACCTACTCGTACTGACGTTCCTACTCACAGAAGTAAAACTTTTGATCATTCCTTTATTATCCACTCTACTACCCTCTGGAATTATTTATCAACCCACATCCCCCATGCTTCTACATTATCCTTATTCAATTCTAACTTTTCCAATAACTTCTGTCATCCCATATAGATGATCAGCAATTGTGATATTTTATTTATAGATATCTAACATTGAATGAATGAAAATAACTATGTACTGCAAAGTTTAATTTTGTTTTCAATACATATTATATATTTCAATGTTACATAACTGTTGTTCTTAAGGAACCCAGTCTCAGAAATATATATATATATATATATATATATATATATATATATATATGTTGCTGTCTTTATATTTTAATCAAATAAATCAGCTTAACATTAAAAATATTGTTTTTTATTAGGCACATTACATTATAAACATTTTTAACCTTCTCTAATAATTGATCAATCGTATCGATAATTATACCATTGTTATCAATATTATTGATACTATCTGATGTTACCCTACACACACACACACACACACATCGCCTAGCTTACATGTTTTTCATGAAGGTTCTGAACGAAGGGCACCACCTCCTCAACCAATGAACAAAAAGAGGAAAAGAAAGACAAAGCTTTAGAAAGGACAGGAAGAACATGTTCCTCTTCCAGCGGAAAATAATCCTTCCAGCGATCGACCGGCTAATCAATGGCAGACGGTGAAAGCTAAAAGGAGAAATAAAGTAGTCATATTGGCGAGAAAAAAGCACGAGACCTGCTCGTCCTGATGCCTTAATGGTTACCGCAAAGGAGGGATCATCATATGCAGAAGTCTTGCGAACGTTGAGAAGCGATCCGGAGCTTCAAGCGATAGGGGAAAACGTCCAAAAAATACGAAAGAGTCAAAAAGGGAGTCTCGTTTTGGTTTTAGAGAAAAAGGAGCAGCACAGGACAGATGAACTCCGTTCTGCCATAGCAGAAAAAATGGCTGACAAAGCAGAGGTCACTAGCAAGATTGACTCTGTCGCTACTGAATTAAAGGATCAAGATGAATTAACGGTAGCTGAAGAAGTGCACAAAGCACTTCAAAATCAAATAAATGGGGTAGAAAATATTGAAATCTCTGTTGTGAGATCTCTTAGGAGAAAAGATTACGTTTCAGAGATGTTTCCGATGCCTTGCATATGGTCACATTGCTAGAAAGTGTAACGGACCTGACCGCACGGGACTTTGTTTGCGTTGCGGCGAATACGGACATCCAGCCAAGGAATGTACTGCAGAACGGCGCTGTCTTCTATGCCCTGAGGATAAAAACAGTAGACACGCGACAGGTGGCTTTGGCTTTCCGTTTATCAACAGGCAATGAAAGAGGCAGGTATTCACGCAAGATGAGATTATTACAACTAAATTTAAACCACTGCGAAGCGGCCCAGGGTCTTTGCTGGCAAAAAATAAGTGAGAAGGGTATTGACGTTGCTGTACTGTGTGAACAGCATAAGAACATGGAAAATTCCTGTTGCTGGAAGACGGACAAAACCGGAAAAGCAGCTCTCTGTGTAAGTAAGGGTCATTTTATTCAGCAAACCCAGGAAAATTTAACAAGCCACTTTGTTTGGGTCAAGGTGGGTGGTATCTACATCTGTAGTGTCTACGCACCTACAAGCGCTTGTCAAGTTGAATTCGAAAAAATGCTTGATGAAATTGTACAGGGACTGCGGAAAGAAGTTTTAGGAATGAAATTTTAAATTAGTATTCTTTGATAAGAACTGAAAGGAATATGGCACTGTATGGAATGATATAACCTGTAATAACTGTGTGGTGGCAACACTGTGTCGTCCTAAACTTCTTCAGAACATTACTAATAACTGTTGAGTTTATTATTAAAGTAATGCTTATTAAATTATGTTTGTTTCTGAAAAATATTTTTCCGTATTGGTTAATTACGTTTCAAAATGTTCTATTTTTATTAAAGAATTCGAATATTTATAAGATGATTTATTTACATATAACACAATTATGGGAAAAATACGTGACTATAAATGAAATATGTTTTATAAATTTTCTGAATTTAGCAAATGTATTTATATTACAATCTGTGTGTAAACAATAGTTGACTCATAGATACTGAAAAATAAATGATGTTTAAGCTCCTTCTTTATTATTTTTCAAATATATGTTTTCCTATTTATTTGGATTAAGCTCGTTTCTCCTTCTTATATTTATATTTATACAAATATCTTCCAGAACAAAGCAAAGCAACGCGATTAAGTTGTCTGAAGCAACCTTAAAATTGATTATAAGATTAAAACCATTGATCGAAACCATACTGCTGAGTCAAAACGTGTCAAATTAACCTATGAGAAATCACATAATTATAAAAATAATTAATAAATTGTAAAATATTTATTTAAGAAGGTAAGTGCTTCCGCTACCTAATAGGAAATATACTACCTTTTGAAATAAACTAAAGGAAACATATTTTTTTGGTCAGAATTTTTATTCGGAATTCACAGAAAAGAAATGAAAGGTGTACCTTATGAAATATCATATGTATTACTTTCACTTACTATATATAGTGACAAAACCTTTTTCATCATAATGAGCTCACCAGAAGAGGATCTTTATACCATGCATTTTGCACCTTTTTTCGATTTTCTCGAAAACGGTTCTGACGATTCTGATTAAACTCGCTATATCGATGTAAAATTTATTGGGCTTTAATATCATGTAGGTTTTATTCTGATTAAAATAGTCTGACAGAGCCCGAATGCCGATATTTTAAATTTTCTTTCTCTAAAATACTTTTAATTTTGTAGATTGTATAAAAATAAGTTTATTATCTTGTTACCACTGATTAAAAACAGGTAAATATATAAATTGAATGAATTCGATATCCAACTAAAGGAAAAAACTGAAAAAATATTTTTTTAATCCTTTTTTTTTGTTTTTGAACATAAGAATAGTAATTTACATGTATGATGTACCGTTGGAAAACTAAAGATTTTAGAAAATATATTATCTCATACACAAGCTTTTAAAAGTTAATAGAGATTGATGAAATGCCGATAAAACTATTTGTAAGTGAAAGTCGTGTGTTGCCCGCACCAGATTTTTTTATGACCACCATAAGGCCAGTATGGACTTACTGAGTTGAGATTTGGGGCTCCACTAAACCATCAAATTCTTCCCTTCTTCAGTCCTTACAATCTAAAACCCTTCGAAAAATCCTCAATGCTCCTTACTTTGTCACGGATCTCATCCATAAAGACCTTAACGTCCCATATGAAGCTGATTTGGCCCGAACCAAGTACCAATCCTCTCCTGACAAACTCCACTCCCACTCTAACCCAAGAGTTTCAATCCTTGTTTCCTCTTCCAATCCTGACAATCTTCCGAAGGGTCAGAAAAGAAGATGGCCTCGCGATCTTCTAGTTTAGTTACCAAATGGAGTGCTGCCAATGGGCAGCTTCTCTTTATATCTTTTTCATGTAATCATATCTTTTTCGTCTCAATTCATTACTAAACATAAACATTAATATGAAATTTAAGATCATAATCATGTCACCTTGGTAACCACTGTGCAGTTCGATTGATGTTGGTAAAATATCCTAGTTTGATAGTTTGTATCTATTGTAATTACATAGTGGATCAATGTATATTATATAATTTATCAATTTAATAACAAAACATTGTTTTGTATTTTCCCGTAAGAGCTTAATTCGAAGGCCAAAAATATTAATTAATCATAATATAATTAGCTCAAAACTACATATATATATATAAACGTTTCCATCGAGCGAAAACGTACACTTTTCTAAAAAGCAACGAAGTGACCACTTGATCTTCTCAAAAGGTGATGTGAATATTCTTAATTTTAGAGAAATTTTTGTTGTTGGGGAGAAGGGAGGGAGTGGTAGTTATCAATTATCCATCCAAACGAATATCAATGCACTCTTACCTTAAAATTTGTTAACTATTAAATCCTAAATATAGGTAGTGTTTGTTGCAATAAGATAAGAAAACGACGATCATAATCACTTTTAAGATTATACATGTTTATCATTACTTTTTTAAACATCAACAATAATGTCGATTTGCGAATGAATTATTTTATAATTAACATTTTTTTGAATGTTCATTTTTCGTAAAAATTCTAGTTGCCGTTCCTTAAGTCCTGGTTATATACAATTTATATTTTTCCTTTCATCCTATTATTAAAAAAGTATAAATTTGGAGTTATAATTGCATTAGTATATTTAATTTAGTAATATGTTTTAGTGTATTAATAATAATAATAATAATGATAATAGGCTTAGCGAACCCGAAGGTTCGATGCCGATACCACCAAATTCTGCCTACACAGACTCGTCCGATGTTCACTATTCAAGCCAAGCTCCCGGGATCAACCTTAACGCAATCCTCCCATCTCCGCTTCGGCCTACCTTTCGGACGCCTACCAGTCGGATCAGCAAATACCAACTTTCTCGGAATCCGCTCGTCATCGAGCCCAACAACTTTACTCGCCCATTTGAGTCTCCGCGATGCTATCAGCTCAATTATATTCACAGAATGCAAGTTCCGCAATTCCGCGTTGTGCAACCTTCTAAACTTCCCCAGTGGCCTCATCTCTCTTCAGACCAAATATTTTACGCAATACCTTATTTTCGAAAACCTTAAGCCGTTGTTCATCCTTCAAAGTAAGCGGCCACGTTTCACATTCGTAAACACCAGTTGGAAGAATAATAGTTTTATAAATTCTAATATTTAAGTTTTTAGATAGAAGCCGCTAATTTTCATCATGGCGCAAGATGAAAATTAGTGTATTAATAGTATATGTTAAATTAACGTATATTATATGGGATCACTTGTAGCTGGGTGGCTAGCGTAACAGCCTCCCATGCTAAAGGTCACGGGTTCAAACCCGCAGGTGGTCCTAGGATTTTTTAATGGGAGTCCTTAGTCCTTCGAAGGGGACGTTAAAAGGTGGTCCCGAGCCTGTGCGATGTCAGGTACTCGTTAAAGATCCCTATCCTAATAAAACCTGGATAGGCAAAATTTAGGACTCCCACTGTAGCATCGTACGATTAGCCATAGTAGCATAAAGTGACGTTAAATAAATAAATTAATAAATAAAACTTATATTACATTATTTAAGAATATGATATGAATTTAGTACTTTTTGGAAAGAATTAAAAGGGATATAGTACTTTATGAAAGAATATCATTGGTGAAAATCGCTGTGTTGGTCAGTCACTATAATCTTCCTCATACAACTTTACTGATTACTATGGTCTTTACTGTGTTAATTACTAAATAATTTATATTCTCTTATTATCCCTTGGATAAATATCTGTCCTTATTGGTTAATCACATTTTACATTCGATCCTTCCTAAAGAAAGCAACTATTCAGAAGACATTTCATTTATTTATGATACTATAATGAGAAAGTATTTAATTAGGAAGTTTGTTTATATTATAAACTATGATTAAACAAAAGTTAACTATAGAGAATGATGAATAACTTGTAAGCTTTTATTTTAGTCTTTTTATCTTTTCCACATTATCGCTACTATATGGTTAGAAAAGCCCCGGTTTTCCTTTCTTATACATCAGGAAATGCTATTTCCAACCATTTTCTGGATTAAATACCATTATTATATTAAGATAATAGTTTTTGAAAACTTTGAAACCAAATTTAAAAGGCTGCAAGAAAAACACTATGAAAAAATTTAATTTCATTGAGAACTTGTTCATAAAAAGCTAAAAGCTGATTATTAGGTTAAAACCATTTTTCAAAATAATAATATAATAAAAAACGCTGCAAATTATTACACAACGGTTTATTATTTCCAGGGTGGTCTAGTGGGTTGAGCGCTAGTCTACTACCTGGGTTCGAATCCCGGCTGTGGCGGAATATAATAGATTCTGTTATTTCAGCCGGGGGGCGATCCTGGGGCATGGAGACCCTCCTGGGGCACACCCAGCCTCTATAAAGTGGGTACCCAAAAAAGGGGAAAAACCTGGCGGCTGAGCGTGATCTTGGCCGAATCATGTCATTGCACGGCCGTTGGCCTAGAAACATTACGAGTCTCTACATGTACTGAGCCCAAAACTCTTCATGGGTTGTAGTGGTACAGGTTTTTCTTTTCTTTTATTATTTCCAAATTACAATATCAGGGTATAACTGTTTATAAAGCTGTTGATAGGCAATGAAGTAATATGAAAGCAATTAATAATTAAAATGAAAATAGCATATCACCACTGCTATTTTCAGAGCACCATATCTCTGCTAGTTCTGAACTAATTTTAATGTGTTTTTTTTATTTTGTAGAAAATTTAATTATCAATGAAAAAGCTCTAGGAGCAAATTTTGGTAATTATTTTATTTTATTCGTCATTCTGGTTCCACGCATCTTTAAATGTAGGTCCTCAAATTTTGAGGGATTGTAATTTATTTATTTTTTGGGTTGATTTCAAAAATTCATATATATATATATATGTGTGTTGAAAATAATAGACCAAAAGCATTCATACTAGACTACTTTACTATTTCCTTTTTTTTTTTTTTTTCTTTTAAGTCCTAATTCCAGAACACCTTCAATAATAACCAACTTTTGGTGGAATTACATCTATTATAATTTTTTACTTTTTTTTTTTTTTTTTATCGCGCTTTAGTGACTAAACAAATTTTCTGTACCTTCAAAAATAGCCGAATAATAACCGTATTTATGAATAAAATAACATTTTTTTTTTCATTTCTTTTTCCTAATTATTCGTGTTTTTTTAGTTAAAAACACCGAAGAATCTTTTCGGAAAATGGATAAAATAACAGAGTAACAAACGTACGTATATGCTAGATTTAAATTTTTTTTCATTTCTCCTTTTTATTTATTTATCGCGCTTTACTGATTCTAAAACTTCATACACATCTCTATCGTCAAAAATAACTGAGTAATGAGCGTTTTATATTCCAATTTTTTTCTTTCCTTTTTTTTTTTTTTTTTATCTCTTCTGTAATTATTCCGGGTTTTTGTCTAAAAAAACTAACACATTTTTTATATATCTCGAAAATTGTTTGAATTGAATCACTTTTAATATCAACGTCTAGGTGTTAGGATCATCGTTACATGACCTAGTATTTTTGTGGCGAATTTCAAAATAATCGGTCTAATAGTTTCGAAGACGGCGGTCAAGCGAATTTTTTTTATTAGTTATTCGGGTCATATGCGTCTTGAAAAGTAGGCTTGAGGGTGGTGGTGTGAGGGGGTGTAATTTTTTTTTTCTTTTTTGGTTGATTACAAAGGTTTATTATTGAAAATAATAACGGCGGTTAAAACATACTCAATGAACCAGTAAAAAGTTAATAAAAAAATAATTAATAAATAGTAATATTTTATTAATAAGTGGTAGGAACTTAAGTTCTAGTTAGAAAATGTTCGTAGTACGTTTTGGAATAAAATGAAATGTGTATTTAGTACCTTTTAGAAATAACTGCAATTTTCAAACACTTTTTTAAAGGAATGGTGTGTTGTGATTAAATCGGATGATGGATTTCGATGATGATACCTTCGAAAGTGTTAAAACACCTTAACGGCGATCGTAAAAATTTATGAATTTCAGTTTTCAACGGAAATACACGCTTTAGGGTCCCCTGAGTCCAAGTAAACAAGTCCCGCAAAAAGGTCTGTGTATGTGGTAACTCCCGGGCAAAAACGAAAAGTCCTATGAAACTGAAATTTCATATTTACGACAATTATACGTCCGAGACGTTACAAAACCTTTTTCATCAAAATAAGCTTACCAGAAAAGAGCCACTATATCCTAAGCATTTTGCGCCTTTTTTCGATTTTCTCAAAAACGGTTCTGACGATTTTGATTATACTCGCTATATCGATGTAAAATTTAATGGGCTTTATCATAGAGGTTTTATTTTGATTGAAATAGTCTGACGAAACTTAAATGCATATATTTTAAATTTTCTTCCTCTAAAGTACCTTTAATTTTGTATATTCTTATAAAAATAAGCATATCATCTTATTACCATTGATAAAAAATCAGGTAAATATGTAAGTTGTGCGAATTTGAAAAACAACTAATAGAGAACACTGAAAACATATTTTTTAATGCAATTTTTTTTTTTTTTAACATAAGAACAGTAATATACATGTATTATATACCGTTTGAAAGCTAAATATTTTTGAAAAAAATATTATCTTATACACAAGCTTATAAAAGTGAATAGAGAGTGATGAAATGCCGATAAAACTAACTGATTATTGTAGATAATAATATAATAGATTTTTTAATAAAACACATGTTTCTATATAAATTCGATTTTTATCTCTAACTGTATTTGAAAATTCTTTAATCGATTTAAATAACGGAGGTAAGTGAAAGTAGTGTGTTGCCCTCACCAGATTTTCTATAGTCAATTGCACATATTTTCATAAAGATTTCATCTTTATTTTATCGACATTGCTTGAGATTAATGTGTATTCATTTAATTATTCTTAAAGTAATTTAGACTTTCGGCTATTCTTCGGATATTCTTAAAGTATTACGACTTTTATGTTAAAAAATGTTATTGTAAGACGACCTATCCGCAAAATGATGTTTTATTACTACTTATCTAAGAATAAATATTAATCTTCTTAAACAATCACTTAGGTTTATGCGTTTTTGTCCCTAAAAAGTTTAACTTTACATCAATGTTAATTCTCTTACATCTAGGGCTCAGTTTATAAATCAGGTACTTTTTCCTCCTTAAATTAATTATCAAATTCTTTTTGAATTTACAATTGAGATGTCGATTTTCAAAAGGTACTAAAGGGCATTTTTTTCTAAATTGATATTTTGGCATATTTGTATTCTAATGGTTTAGTTTTATCTAAATCCGTCATCAGATTTTATCTAAAAAACATAAAAATCCTTTTAAAACTTATTTAAAAAATGCATTTCATTCCAAAAGGTACTAAATCCACATTCCATTTCCTTCCAAAAGGTACTAAAAACGTTTCCTTTTAAAAGGTACTATATCGTCTGTAAACAGATAAGCTTTCCTTTCATTTAATTCCAAAAGGTACTTTATTTCCTTCTATACAGCAGAAGCACCTAATATATTACCAATAATTTATTGTTTTCTTCGTTTTGTGCATTTTTATTGATTCATTTAGCACGTCTTGAACCACCTATTATTTTGATCAATATATCTGAACACCTAGTAATCAGATTTTAGACTATTAAGCAAATTGCGTTGCTTTGGTTCTTGTAGGTTGCCAATTAAATTAACTTTTTTTTTACAATATTTCTTCTTGCAGGAACATAGATTTAGTGAGAAAAATTTCAGAAACTCACATTTCAATAGAATAATGGTATTTGATCCAGCTAATAGTTGGAATTAGCATTCCACGAACTTGCTAAATATATTTTTTTATGTACAATAAAAGCTCAAAAGTTATTTATTTATCAGTCTCTATAGTTAAATATTGTTTACACGTAGTTAATAATATAGATAAATTTGCTAAATTCACACAAATAGTAAATACAAGTTCAAAACAAACTTCATAATTACATAATTTATTATTATACTATTATTATAAATAGATAAATTGTACTATGAATATTTACTTTCTTAATGAAGAATAGATAATCAATGTAATTTTTTTTTTTTTTTTTTTTTTTTTTTTTTTTTTTTTTTTTTTTTTTTTTTTTTTATATATTACAATTTGTCATAATAGACAATAATAATAGTGCTACAGGATCTCATTCATACAATATTTACAATATAAACAAAAGGAAAGTCAAATTACATAAAATAAAATCAAAATAAATAAACGTATACAATAACAAAATTTATAGACAAAATAAATACAAATAAATGAAGTTAACAAATAAATAAACAAAACATGTCACATTCATACCTATGTACAATATTTACAATCAGCTCGGGAACCCCAGATGGGGCTTGTCCCCCCACTTGTGGAAGGACAAGCAGAGTCCAAAGGATCCCAGCGCCTCCCTCTCAGCCGCATCACTGGTGAGAGCCAGCGGAAGCTAAGTGAGGGCGCCACAGCCACAATCACACCGCACATGAGAGGAGAATATGACCAGTGTCAGAACTCCAGAATAGATGTTTACAATATGTCTCGGGGTCACTGCCGTTTCAACCTTCTAGGAGGGTTGTATGGATGAGTGGAGCTGGATAGGGATTGTGCTAGAGGATTAGGATGATGAATGAGGTTCTGGTGGAATTTGGAAAATTTAGATGGAATCAGGTCTGAAATAAATGGAATATTAAGGTCGTGGTGTAAGGTATAGTTGGAGACATAATAAGGAGCATTTACTATTGTTCGGAGGACTTTGGATTGAAAGGATTGAATGCGTTTGATGTTAGAACGTTTAGCTGTCCCCCACAGTTCAAGTCCGTAGGTCCAGATTGGCTTCAGTATTGTCTTGTAAAGTAATAATTTGTTGTCAACTGTAAGCTTAGATTTTCTGTTTAGTAGCCTGTATAACTGTCCGAATCGTCTGTTAAGTTCTTTTCGTTTAAGTCTTGTATGTGGGTTCCACGTCAATCTTTTGTCTAGTAGTAAGCCAAGATACCGGACTGTGTCTGAGGAAGGAAGCGGTATGGAATTGAAATGAACCATTGGACAGGATTTGCGTCGAAGGGTGAAGGTGACGTGGGTGCATTTGCTTTCATTAACCTTAATACGCCAAGCATTACACCATTCCTCGATAAGACAAAGGTGTCTTTGCAGGATTAAGAATGCTATTTCAGGATCGCAATTTAATTAACCAACAAAGACATTCTCAGAGGGAGAATAAGGAAATACACATTACTTAGTAATTAACAATATAAAGACGTTGGTTATCGTTAATGTTATAAGAGGAAGATTATAGTGACTGTTACCAATTTATCGCACGTTACATTCTTCCAAAAAGTACTATATCCCTTTTAATTCTCTCCAAAAATTACTATATCCACGTTTCATTAAAAAAAAAAATACTATATCCATATTATATTGTTTAAAATACATTGGAAAAGTACAATAATTTGGAAAAATAAGTTGGTTTAAAAATTAACTTTCGATTTTAATAAAAAAATAATTACGTAAATTGGTCCAATAATAAATAAATGACAGATTTGTGCGTTTCCTGTAAAATTTTCTGAAGTGGATATAGCACTTTTTAGAAATCAACGTCTCAATTCTGTTTTATTAAGAAGTAACCATACAAAGTATAACTTACATGTAGCTTAAATATTTAATCTAGAATTGTAGGTCTTATCATGATTATCGGCTTATAATGATTGCTAAACAACGTGTTAAGGTGCAACAAAAGTTTTGTTAATACGATCGAGATTAGTAAATTTATAGATAACAAAGGTTGGTTTAACAGGGCATTAGTTAGAAAAGTAAAAACAAAAGAAGAAAAATGTCCATTTCATCTTAATCATTTTCACAGAAGAATGTCGGAAATTATGCAACATATATTAAACACACCTCATGCATAAGAACAGGAAAAAATCTTAACAAAACAAACTTCCAATTGATAAAAACTACATAATGTGTTTCTCGGTGGTACGACCTTCAAAATTGGCATTTATAATTTATTTTGGAATATAAAAGATCTTGTTATTTATTTTTACACAGCGGTTTTCATAAATTGAATAATGTTTCATAATTATTCAAAAAAAAAAAAAAATATTCAACCTTAATTACTTTCACTTACTATATATAGTAAGGGGAAGTATTGCGATCGTGAAAATTTTCGAATTCCAGTTTTCAACGGAAATACACGTTTTAGGGTCCCCTGAGTCCAAATAACAAGTCCCGCAAAAAGGTCTGTGTGTGTGGTAACTCCCAGGCAGAAACGGTAGGTCCTGTGAAACTGAAATTTCATATTTAAGACAACTATACGCCCGAGACGTGACAAAACTTTTTTCATCAAAATGAGCTTACCAGAAGAGGCACTTTATACCATGCAATTTGCACCTTTTTTCGATTTTCTCGAAAACGGTTCCGACGATTTTGATTAAAGTCGCTATATCGATGTAAAATTTAATGGGCTTTAATATCATGTAGGTTTTATTTGGATAAAAATGGTCTGACAGGGCTTAAATGCCGATATTTTAATAATAATAACTAGATTATCTTGTTAACGCTGCTGAAAAACAGGTAAATATATAAATTGAATAAATTCGATATCCAACTAAAGGAGAAAACAGAAAAAATATTTTTTTAATGCAATTTTTCGTTTTTGAACATAAGAACAGTAATATACATGTATGATATAGCGTTATAAAGCTAAAGATTTTAGAAAAAATATTATCTCAGTTACAAGCTTTTATAAAGTGAATGGAGAGTGATGAAAAGAAGATAAAACTAACTGATTATTTAAGATAATAATATAATAGATTTTTTAATAAAACACATGTTTCTATATAAATTCAATTCCTTAATAATTTCACGTATTTTTATGTCTAACTGTATTTGAAAATTTTTTCATTGATTTTAAAAACAGAGGTAAGTGAAAGTCGTGTGTTGCTCGCACCAGATTTTTTTAAAATATTATTATCATGTCTTTATTTATTTTAAAGTCACATCTCTATGATTTTCTTTTTTCTCTCATATATCTTTCATTTTCTTTTTGGGAGCTTGGAAGCCAGTATCTGGGTACACAGTAATTTTTGCTGTTTAGCCCTACTTATATATTTGTAACTAATATGTTTGGTTTTTTTTTAATAACTTCTTTATTTAAATCAAAATACAGACATTTTTATAGTGCAAGTAGAAATCACTATCCCACTAAGGCAAACCCTTGCGTGGGAAGGGAGTTCAGCAGCGGAATTTCAATAAAATTACAATAACAAACAGTAACACAGTACACAGTAAGAAACAACACAATAATTAAATAATATTAAAAAATATAGAACAAATTTTTATATTATACTTTAAGAATATAAAAATACAATTATAAAGAACATTAAAACAGTACACATTAAGAAACAGTAATTGAGTAAAACAAAAAGCATTGAGGAATAAATATACATGTATACATGATAAATATGAGAATGAGTGACGCAGGCTGGCATTTGAATTCAATAATTCAGCAATTTTTTCTTCACTGAGGGATTTCGCCCATATTTTAAGTTTGTAGTAATAATTTGAATACTTTGGAGGATTTGTGTGAGGATATTGAAAATTTGGAATAATATTATTGGAATAGCAAGGATAGCAGAGAATATAGTGCTGGACTCCCTGGGAATTATACACCATCACGTTTACTCATAGCGAATGAAACAGGAATCGATGGAGGGACATGGGTTGTATGTTTTTATTTGTTTTAATATTTTAACTTTTTATTTTGGTATTATTATTTTATCTTATTTTATTGTATATGCTGGAGATTTAATATTGAAGCGGAGATTCATATGGTTGTTGTAGGATATCATGTGATAATTATTATGATCATTATTAATATATAATTTTTTTTTTGTTATATACATATATATATATATTTGAAGTAATATGAGAGATAAACAAGAAAAGAAAAAAAAAAAGAATAAACTGAGAAAATAATCTAGGAAAAAAAGTGTTAAAAGAAAAAAAAATTAATCATGTAGGATATCATGTGATAATTATTATGATCATTATTAATATATAATTTTTTTTTTGTTATATACATATATATATATATATTTGAAGTAATATGAGAGATAAATAAGAAAAGAAAAAAAAAGAATAAAATGAGAAAATAATCTAGGAAAAAAAAGTGTGAAAAGAAAAAAAAATTGTTAAAAGAAAAAAAAATATATTAATATATTTTTATGTGTTAAGATTTTTAAGATATTAATATGTTTATATCAAAAATTGTCCATTAAAGAAAAAACAATGTAAGCTGTGTAATTAGCAACCCAATTAAGGTGGGCAGCACCACTTGTTCAATAAAGTGTATCTCTCTCAGTAGATATAAAAATAAAAAGTCTGTGTGTCGTCCAGTTAGGTTTTGGTCTTGGCACCACTAATAATAATAATAATAATAATAATAATAATAATAATAGGCTTAGCGAACCCGAAGGTTCGATGCCGATACCACCAAATTCTGTCTACACAGACTCGTCCAATGTTCACCATTCAAGCCCAAGCTCCCGAGATCAGCCTTAACGCAATCCTTCCATCTCCGCTTCGGCCTACCTTTCGGACGCCTACCAGTCGGATCAGCAAATACACACTTTCTCGGAATCCGCTCGTCATCGAGCCCAACAACTTTACTCGCCCATTGGAGTCTCCGCGATGCAATCAGCTCAATTATATTCACAGGATGCAAGTTCCGCAATTCCGCGTTGTGCAACCTTCTAAACTCCCCAGTGGCCTCATCTCTCTTCGGACCAAATATTTTACGCAATACCTTATTTTCGAAAACCTTAAGCTGTTGTTCATCCTTCAAAGTAAGCGGCCACGTTTCACATCCGTAAAGAACCGTTGGAAGAATAATAGTTTTATAAATTCTAACCTTTAAGTTTTTAGATAGAAGCCGCGAACTAAGTAACTTAGGAACTGAATAATGACACGCATTTCCCACCTTTAACCGGGACTTTATTTCCTCCTGGATTTCATTTTTTCTAGTTATAATTGAACCTAAATACTTGAATTTCTCTACGTGTTCAAAAGTATGACCTGATACATCAATATCACCAAGATCGACACCGTTTCTGCTACTAATCATATACTTCGTCTTATCGGTATTTAATTCGAGTCCTATTTCTTTACCGGTTTTTATTAACACACTTGTATTTGGCACCACTAAGCTGTAATAATTTATTTACTCTTGTAGAAAAACGGTGGTCAATCTCCCCGACTAGCTCATCCCGTCTAAAATACGATATATGAGATTTTTTTTTTTTAACTTTTTTTTATCTTTTTTTTTTTTTTTTTTCGAACATTACATCAAGGTCTGAGAACAAATTAATAGATGAGGATCTTGGATTCATACCCAAAATTACCTTAATAACTTTTCTCTGCACAATCTCAAGTTGAATGAGATGTGCAGCAAAGTAATTCCCCCAAATCAATATACAATATTGAATCAGTTATTTCACCATTTATTGATGATACATATATCCAATAGAAATTAGTTGAAAATAGATGTTAGGGAGGACAGAACATTCATGAAACGTGCAAAGAGAAAATAAAAGATAATGGAGAGAAAAGTTTTTCCTATATTTTGGCGTAAAGAAAAATTAACGAAATAAAAATTATCTTTCTTACCGATAAGTATTCAAATTTGAACTGTTGACGTACTAGTTAATAAAAAATAAGATATACCACTCTGAACTTGCAACTCCTAGAACCTTCATGGTATTTGTTTTTGTTTGGGCCATTGTACAAGGCATGTTTTTTAACTAAGTACCGTCTTGCGATTATGCCGCCGCAGCGCTACGGTTGGCGTTCCGCGCATGCGCGCTGGTTACCAAAATATCTTGTCTGCGCACATTACAGTCAGATTCTTCATTGTATACGTCGTTTACTGGGTGTTTAAGATGCCTCCGACAATCGTGAGTCCCGCTGATTGTGAAGTACGGGCTGTTATACGATCTCTTAGTGCTAAAGGCGTAAAACCAATCGATATTCATCGTAAAATCGTTGAAGTTTACGGACAAAACATTATGATTGAAAAAGAGTGAAGTTTAAGCAAACAATTTCTGCCCAGAAAATCAAGTGCACAGTTTTTTTTTGGGACAGAAAAGGAGTATTGCTAGTGGAGTTTCTGCCTCGTAATGAGACAATCAATGCAGCGTCTTATTGTGTGACATTGAAAAATCTGCGTCGTGCCATCCAGAAGTTGAGTAAGGGTATCGTTTTGCTGTATGACAATGCCCGTCTACATGTGGCTAATCGGACCAAAGATCTCATAAAATCATTTAAATCGGAAACTCTAGATCATCCTCCATACAGTCCTGATCTGACGCCCAGCGACTACCATTTGTTCCTGTACTTGAAGAAACGCCTGGGCGGTCGGCGTCTTCAAGACACTAACGAAGTCAAAACATTTGTGATGCAGTGGTTAACAAGACAGGCGGCAGAATTTTTTGAGGAGGGTATTCAAAAACTGGTGCCACGTTATGGCAAGTGCCTCAAAATTCATGGAAATAATGTAGAAAAGTAGATTAAGGTACAGGCTTTCATGTAAAAATAAAATTATTGCGATATCTTTGTACGCCTTTTTTTTTAATTAAAAAACGGTACTTACTTAACAAACATGCCTTGTATATTTTCATACGATTTTATTCGTGAATGCTTAAAAGAAATTAGAAAACACTTTGTAAAATAAAAACTAAATCAGTAACTTTAAATCCAATGATATTCTTGTATTAGTCAAAATCACACACACAAGTAATCACTTAATAGAGTGACTCTCCGCACAAGCGTCGCCCAGTAACAGAATAAAAAACCATCCACCAAAACCGTGTTACGAACACGAGACTCAGAAAATAGTAGTCAAGTGCTCTGTTCCAATAAACCACGCCGCTCCTACCGCTGCAAAATAAAAAACGTTCACTCTAATCTAACATAATAATCGAGCGTAGTTTTCGTTTGTATCAGCTTGTATTTATTATTATTACTAGTGGACTGGCCCCTGTTTGCAAGGGTGCAATATGTTTGAGGTGCCATTTGTTTAAAAAATCTGATGCGCGCAACACACGACTTTCAGTTACTTCTGTTATTAATATCAATTTAAGACTTTTTAAACAAATTTAGAATAATAGGCTTAGCGAACCCGAAGGTTCGATGCCGATACCACCAAATTCCGCCTACACAGACTCGTCCAATGTTCACCATTCAAGCCCAAGCTCCCGAGATCAGCCTTAACGCAATCCTCCAATCTCCGCTTCGGCCTACCTTTCGGACGTCTACCAGTCGGATCAGCAAATACCAACTTTCTCGGAATCCGCTCGTCATCGAGCCTAACAACTTTACTCGCTCATTTGAGTCTCCGCGATGCAATCAGCTCAATTATATTCACAGGATACAAGTTCCGCAATTCTAAAATTCTAAAACAAATTTAGAAACGAAAAAAAATTGTAAAAGAATTATTTACATTTGATTTTTATAGAAAAATGTGTTTTATTAAATAATATGTTATTATCTATGAAATTCAGTAAGTTTTTTTGTTTTTTTTTCATCACTCCGTGTTAGAACTACTTGGAGCGTCCGGCGATGACAGCGCCTTCCAGTGACTAAGCCGTGAAACAATGGCATTAAACAATTTTTTTTTTCAGTTTTCTCCTTTAGTTGGATAACGAATTTGATTAACTTATATATTTACCTGTTTTTTTATCAATGGTAATAAGATGATATGCTTATTTTTATAGAATATACAAAATTAAAGGTACTTTAGAGGAGGAAAATTTAAAAAATCCGCATTTAAGCCCCGTCAGGCTATTTCAATCAAAATGAAACCTGCATGATATTAAAGCCCATTAAATTTTACATCGAAATAGCGAGTTTAATCGAAATCGGACTTCCGGTCAGCCGATTTTAGTGAAAAAGTTGCAGTAACATCTCGGGCGTATAGTAGTTTTAAATATGAATTTTCAGTTCCGTAGCGTAGTGATTATCTGGATAACAGTACCCTCACTGCCATCTACCAAGTTTCGTTCGAACTAGCTACCAGGAAACGAACGTTTTTTGTTGTTTATCGTGAGAAGTTCAACATTCTATTTTATTTTCACTTACCTATATATAAAATATACAATAAGGGAAAATATTGCGAACGTTATAATTTTCGAATTCCAGTTTTCAACTGAAATGAGTCCAAATAACCAAGTCCCGCAAAAAGGTGGTACTAAACTAAACTTAAATTTCATATTTAAGACTAATATACGCCCGAGATGTTACAAAAACTTTTTCACTAAAATCGGCTGACCAGAAGAGCCACTTAATACCGTGTATTTTCCACCTTTTTACGATTTTCTCGACAACGGATCTAGTGATTTTGATTAAACTCTATATATCAATGTAAAACTTAATGAACTTTAATATAATGTAGGTTTAATTCTGATTGAAATAGACTGACAGGGCTTAAATGCCGATATTTTAAATTGTCTTCCCCTAAAGTACCTTTAATTTTGTAGATTCTATAAAAATAACCATATTATCTTGTCAGCATTGATAATTTAGCTAAATATGCAAGTTCATAAACAAATAAAGGAGAAAACTTAAAAAATATGTTTTTAGTGCAATTTTTCGTTTTTGAACATAAGAACAGTAATATATAGACGTATAATATACCGTTGGAAAGCTAAAGATTTTATAAAAAATATTATCTTATACAGAAGCTTGTAAAACTTAATAAAGAGTGATGAAAAACGGATAAAACTAACTGATTATTTTAGATAATAATATATTAGATATTTTAATAAAACACATGTTTCTATGAAATTCAATTTAATCAATTCTTTAAAGGTTTCACTCATTTTAATCGATTTTTTTTTTTTTTTTATACAATAAATACTACCAGTAAAAGTGCTGAATTATAATAAAGGGCGTGAAAAGACTATTGAAGAAACTACCCAGCGGTAGAACTTCAATGCTTATTTAAGTTAGTAGATACCGAGACCATCTTCTTTTCAATCACCTCGCAGGGTTATCAGGAATATGTGAGGTTGATACGTTGCGGACAAGGGAGTTTATGTGAGTTGGGAGTTTGGAATTGAAAGTGGTATATCGGCTACGAGATAGGTCTGCAATAAATAGGATATTAAGGTCGTTATGGATGATTTTATTATATGTGAAGAATTAAGGAACACACTGAATAAATATAAATCGATATTATTAAAAGATGTAATACAATTTCGATAAAATTTCAAAAGCACTTCATTTTCTTAGCACTTCAGCAATTCTTAGGGGACTAGTTGTCCCAGAATAATTTTTTTTTTTTCATTTCATTTCATTTAATATTTTTTCAGAATGGTTGGTAAAGTAGTAGAATTAGGAAGCTTTGTAGAGACCAATAAGGATGGAGTTCAACTCAAGTTCAAGGTATCCACAATACCAGAGGAAATTCACGAAGACGTTGTAAATCATATGGTAACTTTCTTTGTGCCCAGGGAACCATTAAGTGCTCATTCAAGTAAGTCAATCTTACTATTGATAGAATATATAACAATACCCGAACAACCACCAATTTATATATATATATATATATATATATATATATATATATATATATATATATATATATATTTCTACTCGAATATAATTTACAGAAGTGCAGGATGACCCATCAGCAAAAGAGGCTGCCAGAACGCTATTTAGAGACATCGTAAAACGAGGTGCTGCTATGGTCGCCATCGAGGAGAGACCTGGGCTGTTGAAAGATCGTATTCTTGGTGCCAACATGACTTACATCAGCTATAAAGACAAACCTGAGAAACTTCCTGTAAGTTACTATGTTTAATTGTTTATTAAAACCTCAGAGAATATTATTTCTTGATTTCCGCTCCACAAAGATATTGAGGAACATACTATTGGTTCCTCTGAATATAGAGCCGGTCTAAAACAGTGACATACCAAACATCTCTGCCGAAAAGGTGGAGTAGGTCTGTTCGCTGGTGACGGTTTGGAGATTAAGATCTTCTTCACAGCTGCTTCTTCCGATTCCCCGCATCTCGAGTACTATTCGCTTAAGTAATGACTCCTTCATCTTCCGTCTTCTACGTAACCGTCTATCGCCCGCCAGAAGTCAAATTTGATAAAATCTTTGAAAGATCTCTCCTCACTTGCGCCCCTTTATATGATAACCTTATTATAGCTGGTGACTTTAATACCAATCTACTATTCGACTCTCCCGATAAGACATACCTAGTTGACCTGGCTTATTCCCTGAACTTATTCATTGTTCCTTTTTAGCCTACTTATCATACTCAGTTCCTGATACATTAATTGACCTCACCTTTGTCGATTCCCAACAGTCTCCAAACTCTCCTTCTCGCAAATTCCAGTTCCTATCATAATCTAATTATGATTCAATCCAAATTTCATATATTATTTCCACTACAACGCTCATTCCTAAACAGGTCTCAAGGAGAAATCACAACTCGTTTTAAACAAAAACAAAAAATCTAATCCTTGATTCACTAGCCCAAAATTTAGAACTACTCCTCCCTTCTCGTAGATGAGATGGTAGAATGCCTCTAATCCAACCTACTTTTCTTTTCAAATCAACTTGCCCCTATCAAAACTCATACCTTCCCACGTTCCCCAACTCCTTGGATTGATACTAAAATTAGGAATTTGATGAAGAGAAGAGATGCCGCAAGAAGACGTTTTAGGCGTGCCCGAATCACTACACAACATTTAAGAACCTACAAAGCCTCACCCAATCTACCTTGCGCCGTGCCAAGGCACAGTATTTTAATTTGATTTTATCCAATGCCTTAGACTCCAAAAAAAAGTGGGAAATTCTCCATCACTGCCTCTGCATCCAGTACTTACTTCCCTGTTTCACCCGATAATTCAAACATCAATTTTGTTGCTCTACTTCCTAAAGCCTACCTACCCCCTTCTTTCTACTCCTGCCGCGCAATTTATTTCTGAACCACATTTTTTCCTTTCTATCTGAAATCTCTTACAAGTGACTATGATCAAGACCAAATCCCAGGGAAATGATAAAACTTCCAGCCACCCTTCCTGCCCTTGTACACATAACTTCTCCCTCCAAATCCCGTTTTCCTTCCCCTTGAAAAAAGATTATCAAGCGCCCATTGAATAAGGTTCCTTCTCCTACCTCGGCTTCTGATATAATACCAAGATCTATCCTCTCTGGAAGAATAGTCCATTCTTAGATCTCTTCCTCCCTGGAGAATAATCCAGTACTTAATTCTTACCAATCAGTTCTCCGTTTCGGTTATTCCACGAACTCAGCTTCGTTGAAAATTACCCAAGACCAACAGAAAATCACAATCCTTATCCTTTATAATTTTTCTGAAGCCTTTGACTGCGTCGATCACTCAATCCTCTCTTCCAACCTACAAGATATACCCCTGTCAAATTTTCATCAATCATTCAAATTCCTCAATGATCATCCCTCTCTTGAACCTTATTTTTAGTCTTCATAAATGACCTACCTAGATCTATCCAACACTCTAAAAATCATCTGTACCCAGATAACTTATTTACACGTCCTCCCATCGTTCTGATATAATTGAGCCTTCCCATAAAATCCAAGTAGATATCAATACCACTAACCGCTTGATTATGCTGAGCCTGAATCCAGCGAAAACAAAGACAATGCTTATTGGCTCAAAAGCTTTCCTCCATTCACTTCCGTACTATTCATTACTTTCCAACTCAAAATCTCAATAAAAAAAACTCGGTTGCGCTTTCGGCTTTAACGTGACTACGTTTGAAGGCAACATGAAACTCAATGAATCATCAGCACGGGTCACAGACACTACCCCCACTCCTTGACGATCAACTCTGACTCTTGCGCATGCGCACACGTACAGGGTAACGGGACACAACTTTTTCGTTCATGCACCTATCAATTTATAAGACGTTGTCACGTCAAAATCTAGGAGTTATCTTCGATCAAAATTTAACGTGGAGTAACCATATTTCCCAAATTACCAGAAAATCTATCTCGATTCTCAAACAGTTCTTACGTTTCGTGACTTTTTTCCTAAAAGTACCCGCCATCTCTTAGTGTCTTCTCTCATACATACTTTCCCACTTTGACTATCGATGCCTAGTATATGAACCACTTTCTGAGGATAATGAGATGAGGCTGAAGAGATTCTTGGGGTCGACTTATTCCAATCCTTGCGAGCCAGAAAACCTTCCTATATATTTAACCCCCTCACTCCTCTTCCGTATATAACTTAAACACAAGATCCTCATCTAGCCATTAATATGTACTATCTCACAGAAATGCATCCTTTGAAAAGTTCTTTATCATCCGTGCTATCATACTTTAAAACTCACTACCCATCGTGAAGTATCGTCCTAATTATGAGCTACTTAATTCATAAACATTTCATCTACACATAGTCTTCATATTTTAATTTCATAATAGTTAGATATGTAATTATCTCTAAATAACTCCAATTTATGTAAATTTCACTAAATAATGCCAGACAAGCTGGAGCTTATACGTTCAATATTCTTTATTCTTAGGAAACAAAATGTCCAAGAATAATAACAGTTATTTTCATTTCATTTTAAACTTTTCCTTCTCCCATTACGAAAATCTTGCGTTTACAGGTGTAATTCAACATACTAGACGTTTTATCAACGCTCCCACAATTATATTTCACAAAAATATTTTCAGACAACATTATAAAATAGAAAACAGTCATTTTACGGTCATAGGAAATGACACACTCCAATAATGTAACTGTTGAATTAGTTACTATTTCATTCTATTTGTTATCATTATTTTACTTAAATATCTTTTAATACTACACCCTTTGAAAATTTCTTTAAATCATTCTACGAATAATTAACCTCCCATCATTAAAAAAAACTTGTAATCTATTCTCAAGAAATAATAATAAATTGTAATTTTTTTTCATTTCAGTGAATATAATCACAATGCAGTTTTAATAATATAAACACCTAATAATGTAATTTAATAAATAACTTTTATAAACTTAGTACAATCTTCAATGAATGTCTATATTTATGAAACGTTTAACTTTTCTGAAGGAAAACTCTGAAGTGTACAGAAACCTCTTTATGGCTTGTGAAGTAGCAGCAGAAAGAGCAAACGTTTTCGAAAGATTTGGAATTGATAAGTATTTGACTGCTTTTGGCCTATCTGTAGATTCAAAATACCACGGTTTCCATATAGGACAAAGGATTTTCGAATGCAGAAAACCGCTTTGCCACCACTTAGGGCTCAAGGTATTTAAAACTTATTACAATAGTTTATAAAAAAAAAAAATAATAGTCTTATTAAGAAATATTTTGTTTCTAGGTGACAGGTAATTTGTTCACAGCATCAGTTTCGCAATACATGTCAAAGAAACTAGGTTACCAAGTTGTGTATGAGGAAGAATTTCCTAAATTTAAAAGGTAATAATGAGTTAGTCATAATTGTATTTTTTGTTACATAATCCATACGATCGTCTGTGGTTACCTAATTTTTCCACATCAGAATCTAAAGGAAAGTTATAATTTATAAATTCATTTCATAATATAATAGGGGTACACACTACGTTTGCTAAACCCATCAATTTTATACAGGAAATAACTGTAGAAACTCGACGGGTTTAGCAAAATAACACAAATAGCATGCTATAGCAAACGTAGTGAGTACCCCTATTATATACAATCGTATTTCATTTGTATGCTATAATACGAAACAACCTTCCCCAATCATTAAGTTAGTGTGAGCCCCATGTCATTCTTCTGCCAAATGTCAAGCCGAGATATTTTATTGTGTCTGTCTGTAGAATTTGGATTCCGTCAAGATATACTGGCGGGCAGGTGATGTGTCGAAGAGTGTAAGTAATATGTTGGAATGTGTCCTTAATTAAGTTAATTCGAATTTTCCTAAGTTATTTTGTTATCATTGATGTATTGTCTGCGTATGTCGCTGTTTGAGTTTCGGAGGTGATTGGCATGTCGTATATTGTGTAAAGTAGTGGTGCGAAAAGCGATCCTTGAGGTACTCCTGCTAAGGCTGGTCTTGAAATTGACGAGATTCCCGTGCCTTATTTTATAAATATAAAAATGACTTTATTACATACCGTTTTCTAATAATCCACGTCACCATTTTATTTAGTCCTGATAATATTCTTCCCAAAGTTCATAGCCTATAGTAGCCCTTCTACTCTTACTAATTAAGAATTAAGAGGGGGTTCCTCAGTAATTGAGACGTTGATTTCCAAAAGGTACTAAAGGACATTTTTTACATAATTGATTTTTTTACATGTTTGTATTCTCATCACTTAAATGTATCTAAATCTCCTATTCGATTTTATCTAATGTACACCCAAGTCCTTTATAAACGCAATATAGAAATATTGCTATTTTCTAAAGGAAATAATTACACATTGAATTTAATAATTAGCTAATTTAATAATATTATAATTAGTGATTTTCGCGTCTCCTGTAAAATTTCCTAGAATGGATATAGTACCTTTTGGAAATCAACGTCTCAATTGCTCAGTGGTTCCTCGACTTTGTTTTCTGATCATTTATTTGGAATGTATTGTCAGCTAGATATTCCACAACTACGTCTCCAAAAATGCATTTCTAATGGAACAAGGTTTCTTGCTGAATCTCTTAATATGGTCCATATTGCTGAGGTATTCAATGCAGTGCTTTCAACAAATGAATATAAGAGCCTCCTTTTTCCATAAAAGATAGTTCTGATTATTTTACTCCCTCCGATGACTATCTCGTCAATTACTCTTTTTCTGCTGCTTTCTGGGGAAAGCCACCAATGAAAATATTACAAGTCCTCATTTGGGAACCAAAACGATTCACCAACATTTAGAGCTGAATTATGTTCTTTTTAATTTTTTCCGATTTTCTCCAATTCCTCATACCTTATAGGTTTCTAATAACTTAAACATAATGATTGATGAGTTTTCTTCCTTATTAGCTGTAATGGTCTGGTCATCAGCAAATTGTAATTTTTACTGGCATTCATCATCTATGATTATCACTATTCCGTTACGCCTCCCCATCCATAGGCTTTAGGATACTGCAATGTACACATAAAACAGTAGATTGGTTCCTCTCAAGCATCCTTGATTAAGACGTTTGGTAATAGGGGATTCTTTTTTTACCCACCTTCGTGCTATGCCCTTGCTTTTGATGGCGAAAATAGACTTTTTAGTGCTCGGATTATGTGCTGGATAAACTCTATGATTTCTAAAGCGCCCCGAAGTTCACTGAGACAGAATGTTATTTGTAGATCAACAAATATTAAATTCATCTCTTTATTATAGCAGAAACGGTAGTGGTCTTGGTGATATTGATATACCAGGGCATACTTTTAAACACGTAGAGAAATTCAAGTATTTAGGTTCAATGATAAAAAAAAAAATGATATCCAGGAAGAAATAAAGTCCCGGTTAAAGGTGGGAAATGCGTGTTGTTATTCAGTTGCCAAGTTACTTAGTTCGCGGCTTCTATCTAAAAACGTAAAGGTTAGAATTTATAAAACTATTATTCTTCTGACCGTTCTTTACGGATGCGAAACGTGGTCGCTTATTTTAATGTATGGATGTAAGAACAATCATGTTGTCTCATATCAAGGTTTAATCCGATTTATTGACCAATGTTCTTTTTACTTACAACACATGGGATTTAGGATCTAGGAATCTCCTGAATTAAATTGTATGAAGGCTAGAATCATGGGAACAAATTTCTCTACTAAGTGGGCTCTACTAAACCGTCGAACTCTTCTCGTATCTAATCCTCACAATTCAAAAGCCTTCGGAAAATCCTCAATGCTCCTTTGTCACGAATAAACTCATCCATGAAGACCTTAATCTTCCATATGTTGTTGACTTAGCCCGAACTAGATACCATTCCTTCCATGACAAAATCCATTCCCACTCTTACCCTCTAGTTTCGACCCTTGCTTCCTCTTGGATTCCTAATTATCCTCCCCACGCGTCTGAAAAGAAGATGGTCCCGAGACCGCCTAGTTTAGACTCTTAGAATTAGTTTGGACTGAAAGATATTAATTATTTTTTTTTTTTTGTTTTGTTCTTTTAAATTAAATGAAAAATTATAGGGAGCAGATGGGGTTCCAAGTCGTGGTTAAGGGAATTCTCCTTGTGATGAGAGACACCGAAACCAAGTTCCCTGTTCCTCCAGGTTGGGGGTTGGCGTTAGGTTTGCAGCCCATCGCTGTAAAAAATAAATTAGCGTTCAAATATAATTTTAAAAAACTTCGGATCTAGGACTGTCAACAAAATGGGAACAAGTTCTTCGGAAATGGAAAATTGGTACTTGGAACGTAAAATAAAGTTTGAGACAATGATCTAAGATAGTTACAGACAATAAGATGCTCATTGGATATGATATATAATTGCATGAGTAGGAAACAAAAATAAATTTTAGACAGTGTTAAGATATGAGAAAAAACAACTATCGATGTCGACTGATAGACCTATGTGACGAAATGGACACGAGCATCTTAAACAGATTCTTTAAATTTAAATTTCCCAAAAAAGTGAAAACAGGAAACAAGCAAATGTCAATAAATATTTAATTGATAATAGAAGCTTAAAACAAGAGTGGGTTAGGATGATACATCATTATAATGTATTTAAAATGGTACTAAAAAAGTTGCCAACAACAGACTCCTGAGAGATCAATATAATGAGATTCACCATGTAACAGGTGGCATTAGGAATACTTGACAAAACGGACAAAAAATGGTGGACTAAGCGACAGGAGTAGTCAAAGAAAAGAAGGAATTATATTAAAGACGGCTTTCCTGCTTTGACCCAATCCGTTACAAGAATATAAAAGGAGCAGTATAGAGGTGAAAGGAAAAAGGACGAAAGCTATAAATGAGCTAAGGAATAAGAACTGAATATATTGACGCAACGGTCAATATTGGCTGAATTCTAAAAACAATGACGAATCCAAAGCGGAAAAATGTTCAAATTGGAGCCATACAAGTATCAATTTCTAAATTGAGAGAGGATGAAACGAAATAAATAAAACATTATATGAGTGCTGTTTTCAATGCCTGTTGCATAGCAACCGCAGATCACCAAAAACTTGACCGGGTTCAGAAGAGGTAGGTCATGTATAGATCATAATACTATACACTCACGTAACTTGTTGAAAAAATCCTATAATAATAATAATAGGCTTACCGAACCCGAAGGTTCGATGCCGATACCACCAAATTCTGTCTACACAGACTCGTCCAATGTTCACCGTTCAAGCCCAAGCCCCCAAGATCAGCCTTAACGCAATCCTCCCATCGATGCTTCGGCCTACCTTTCGGACGTCTACCCGTCGGATCAGCAAATACCAACTTTCTCGGAATCCGCTCATCATCGAGCTCAACAACTTTACTCGCCCATTTGAGTCACCGCGATGCTATCAACTGAATTATATTCACAGGATACAAGTTCCGCAATTCCGCGTTGTGCAACCTTCTAAATTCCTCAGTGGCCTCATCTCTCTTCAGACCAAATATTTTACGCAGTACCTTATTTTCGAAAACCTTAAGCCTTTGTAAAAAACCTTAACACACTAAATCCCATGTGTTGTAAGTAAAAAGAACATTGGTCAATAAATCGGATTAAACCTTGATTTTAGACAACATGATTGTTCTTACATCCATACATTGGCTGTTAACAATTAAAATCTTTAAATTTGTTCTACATTCTATTAGATGTTTTTCAATATAATATAAGAAATTTTTTTAGGGTTTATTGTAACCCTATCGTACTTTAATTAGAGAACGTGTTATGTATAATATGACATTATTAATCTTTGTTTATGTAAACATTTCTCTGTATTTATTTCATCATAATATAAGAAACTTGGTGTTGTCATTAGAAAAATAAATTATTTCATTTTATGTTATTAATACAATCATTGCCTCGAAATGAATTATCTTCAAACAGGCTTATTCCTGATGATATATACTTTATGTATAACGTATTTCCAACCATCAATGAAATAAAGTCATGATATGCGAACATAATACATGTTTATAAATGATTGTTTTTTGTTTCAGTGACGACGGTAGAGTTTTCTTTGAGGGTCTAACAGGAACACTTCAATTTAAAGTTTTGTCTTTTGATTAGCCAAAGAATCATCAAAACATGTAAAAGAAATGCTATTAGTGAATAATGATAATATTATGAATATATCTAATGTATTTTTATTGCTAATAAAATAATAATACAATTAATATAGTACTTAGAATCCGCTCATAGTTAAAAATTCTAATTGATATATCTTTATATGGCTTATTGTTACAATTCAATTGTGTAATTAATGTTCTATTTAATTATAGATATTTTCTTGCAATTATTACATTTATATCCTTTAAATCTCCTTAAACTCAATCAATATTTTAATTATGTGAATTTCAAAACGATGAAAAAGTAGTGAAGGACAGCTATAAGTATCATAGATCAATAAATAAACAGTTACCAAAAAGCCTAATTAACAGTTAGATTTATTAAAAGGTTTTGTTCCATCTAAAACAAAATATTTTTTTAATTTATTTTTTATATAATCATTTATTGAAATTTACAACTGTATTACTTAATACATCAAGTAAATTAGCTAACAGAGAAATACATGAAAAAGTCATGGAGAGAAAATGCCCATTGACAGCACTACACTGAGTAATCTAAACTAGAAGGTATCGAGGCCATCTTCTTTTCAGACGCTTCGGAGGAGTGTCAGAAATGGAAGAGGAAGCAAGGATTGAAACTAGTGGGTTAGAGTGGGATCGGAGTTGAAAAGATTGATACCTGGTTCGGGCCAAATCAGCAACATATGGGATATTAAGGTCTTTATGTATGAGTTTATTCGTGACAAAGTAAGGGGCATTAAGAATTTTTCGAAGAATTTTGGATTGTAAGGATAGAATAGTGGAATAATTTGATGGTTTAGTAGAGCCCCAAAGCTCTACTCCGTAAGTCCAGATAGGCCTTATGATGGTGATGTAGATGAGCCTTTTGTAGATAAGTGGAAGGTTAAAGCATCTGTCCCGTAAGTGTTGAAGTAAGCGAAAGCGACGGGCAGTTTCTTGTCGTTTCAGTCTTGTGTGCGGATTCCACGTTAAACGTTTGTCAAGTAGGAGTCCTTGATAGTGAATCTGTTCAACCGGGACAAACGGAATTTTATTAAAGGACACTCTAGGGCAGGATGTGATAGGTTTACGACGAAGGGTAAAGGTAATTTGGTGGGATTTGTCGGAATTGATTTTGATTCACCAACTCTGACACCATACCTCAAGGTTTCTGATGTGGGATCGAAGAGTTTGAGAGGCAATAATAGGATCGTTATTGAATGATAACACACAAGTGTCATCAGCATAGGTAGAAAGGAAGGTGTTCCGATGGGTTGGGATATTAGCTGTATAGACTGTGTAAAGGATAGGTCCTAGGATACTACCTTGAAGGACACCAGCAGACTGAACAAAAAGGGATGAATAGGAACTATTGTGATTTATTTTGAAAGATCTGTCAGTGAGATAGGACTGGATGATGAGAAAGTATGTTGGAGGGAGGATTAATAAATAAGAATTAATAAATTTAGAATTTCAGTGTTTATTCAGACACCATACTCCAGCTTCTTTGTTGTGGGTTTGAAGTGTTTTAGAGACAATAGTTGGATCGTTATTGACTGAACACACAAGTGTCGTCAGCAAAGGTAGAAAGCATATTTTTACGATGGACTATGATATTAGCTGTATAGACTGGGTAAAGAATGGGAATAATCCTACGAGGAGCCATGAGGAGCGCTAGCAGACTGAGTAAAAAGGGGTGATTTATTTTGAAGGATCTTTTAGAGAGGTAGGACTGGATGATGAGGTAGTATGTAGGAGGGAGGAATTTGAGGAGCTTGTAAAGGAGTCCTGGGTGCCAAAATCGGTCTAAGGTCTCTACAACTATTTAAAAATTATTTTTTTGATTTGTTACGAACATTATTTGAATAATATTTAAGCTTCTTTAGGAATAATGTTTGTCTTAAGCAGATTTATCTGTTTCATCAGATGAAATTCCAATATTTTGGTGTTTTTAAACATTAAATCAATGTGATCTGATTTAATTGATCGATCAAAATATGGTCCTACGCTTCATACATTGTCCAACTGACAATTTTTTTAAAATCATGTCTTCGATTAAACCAATACATCTTTATTAAGTTAATTTTGATTAAAATGTTGAGTATTTTATACCCAGGCTAGACACTGTTTATATTTTATACTGTTTATGCTGGGATTTAGATCTCAATAGGCGCTTTTCCAACCATTCCTAATCCTATAATCCGAAAATAACACCATTCCTTCTGAGTACGAAGTACCCTAATCTATCCTTCTCAAAAACGTTCCGGAACATTACTTAATTTATACCGATGGATCCAAATCTGATAAAAGTCTTATTTGAATTATACAGGTGTGAATAAAGATATTATGTTATATATATATATATATATATATATATATATATATATATATATATATATATGTTTGGTTTTATTATTGTAATAATGTCGTATTAACAATTAGACTGATTCGCAATCAAACTTGATTTGATGATCGCTTCTATTTTTTTATTGTTCTACAAATTACTTGTGATAAAAAATCTGCATGATTTTGCTGTATAGTAAGTAGTGTTGGCCACTGCTCCTTAGTTTTTGCTTTTCTAATGATTAAACATTGGCTAGCAAACTTAATAGACATTAAATATGGAAAAAATTAATAGTATAAATTATAATCTAGTTCAAAACACATTGAAAACAGGAGCTGTTCAAATTTTAAATTTTATTGGATAAGTACAAACCTATTCCTTGCTCTGTAACACTTTGTCAATTCTGTTTTTATAATTATGGCAAAAAATTCAACAACTTTCAATATTATCATCATCATGGACCATACGACCCGATCCAATCATCCCTATCCTGCGCCAGGGTCTACCAAACTCTGGTGTTTAGAATCTTTTCTGCATCGGCTTTGATCTCATCTGCCCATCTCAGTCGTGGCCGTCCTCTCTTTCTCTTTTCAAAAGACTCTTAACTTTCGACTTTAACTCTTCGATGTGCCTATTCCCCAAGGGTCTTCTAGCTTCATCAATTTCTTCAAAAACTAGAGTCGATAATAACTAATTACAACCCCCTTATCAAATTTGGTTTAGAGTTTGGCGGCATAGTATGTGCCTAAATCAGAGATAGGATGAGCTCTCACAAATACATGCTGACCTTCCGCCAAACTGGCCAGGTCTTCTTCTAATAAGATTATGAAGTCGAACGCTTGGCTTAAGCCTGCAGTAAACGACTCTGGTTGGGTATCAATGAGACGCCTAATAGTCTAAGATCCGAAGTTGTAATGATCTGCACCGGCTGATAATAAAATGAAACATATTTTATAACAAATAGAATGTTAGAAAATATATAGAATGTTAGAAAATATATTAAGAATAGGTTATCTAAAACAATCCTTGACAGACTATTTTTAATTATTTTTTAAAAATCATTTTTAATTAATATGTTGCAACATCATGATAATAAAAAAACTTTTACCCTGACTTAAAGTATCAAAGGTATAGAATACGCAGCCTGTTGGGTTGCCTAATCTTTTCCCAGCAGAGACACTCATGTGTAGAGAAAAAGTACGATTCTCACCAAATCAGTCCAAGTAGTTGCCTACGAAGACGATATAGATATCATAGCAAGACCGCAGAAGAACATAGGAAAGGCGTTCTTAGCTATAGAGGCGGCAGGTCTCCGGTTCCTACTGGGATTGAAAGTAAGTAAAGATTAAACAAAATATATGGTTGCCAATTCTCTAAGACCAAAATCATCCACATCACACTCGGAGAGTACACGTTTGAAGCTTTGTGTATCTCTGGTCACTTGTTTGTGCGGAAATATGCCCAGTTAAGAGATGCTGCAAAGAAACACGAAAGGAAACAAGTGTCACTTTGTCCTTGCCAAAATACTATGATACAATCTGCTTCCAATAAGCACAAATATCACCCACTACAAAGCACTAATAAGACCTGTGCTGATATATGCATCAGAGACGCTGTTCTGTCACGGGCAGATGCCATAAAAGTAGAAGCTTTATGTAAGAAAGATATTAAGGAGAATGTTTGGCTCTATAAAGGATGGGACACAGCACAGGCTTAGGCACAATGCAGATCTGTACCAAATTTACTGGGAACCGGATGTGGTACGATTTTTAAGGTTCTCAAAGCTACGATGGGCTGGGCACGTAGCAAGAATGGACAGATAATCACGAACCAAGAAGAAACTCTCGGTTATTTGATGGTATACCTGTCAAATTAACAGAATTATGCCTTCCCGAAATCTTACCTGTCCTACTCTACATATATAACTTTTCACTCCAAAATTCCGTATTTTCTACCTCCTGGAAAAAAGCAATCGTACACCCTATTAATAAAGCCTTTAACCCAACTTCCCCTAAAGCCTATCGCCCTATTTCTATCCTCTCAAACCTTTCTAAACCGCTCGAAAGAATAGTTCAATATCAAAGTTCCTCGAAAATTCCAAACTGCTTGATCCTCTCCAATCTGGTTTTCGTACCGACTTTTCCACTCAATCCGCTCTCCTAAAAATCACCAGCGACATTCATACTGCAATGGACGAAAAAAGTTGACAGTGCTCATACTTCTGGACTTTACAAAAGCTTTTGAGTCTCTTGACCATTCTATCCTTTTTTCCAAACTAAAATCTTTGTCATTTTCCAATAGCACAATTCGTTGGTTCCAGTCTTTCCTTTCCAACAGAACTCAAGCTATTACCATTTCTAATCACCCTCTATCTTCCTTCTTAGCCCTTTCGGCAGGTGTGGCCCAGGGCTCAAGTATCTCCCCTCTCCTGTTCAATTCCTATATCAATGATCTTCCCAATTCAATCCTTCACTGCTCCCATCATTTATATGCTGACGACTTTCAGATCTACCTATCTTTCCCTCCTTCTGAGTTATTAGTAGCTTTTACCAAAATTCAGGAAAACCTTGATAGAACAGTGCCTGGGCAACCCAGAATAAACTAAGGCAAAATGCTATGAATACTCAGGTCATCCTAATAGGTTCCAATTCCCTCCTCAGAGCCGATACTACATTCCTAGTCTAAACCTAAATGATCACCCAATTACCTTCAGTTCCATTGTTAAAAACCTCATAGACCAAACCCTTTCTTGGAAACACCACATTGCTCAATTTCCAGACGAGCTATAGCTAACTCTTAAGTACTTCCATCGCTCCCGTCATCTCCTCCGATTTCCTACCCGTAAGATGTTGGTTTCCTCGCTTATTTTCCTCCACTTAGATTATTGTTGCGTGGTATATGGAGGCTTCTTGACTGTACTTGATGACAGACTCAGGCGGATTATGAATATGTTTATAAGATTTATCTTCGGTACCTTCAAATGATCGCCAGTAACCCACTTATACAGCGAATTGAAGTGGCTCCTACCTTCCATACGTAGACAATATTTCCTAGGGACATACCTCTACCAAGTCATTAAATCTCAACATCCTCCATATATTCACAGTATCCTTCAATTCAAATCCTCAATTCACTCACTTGAAACCAGATCACGCCATTCTGACCTTTACATTCCTACCCATAGGACCAAATCTTTTGATAATTCCTTTTATATCCGCTCTGCATCTCTCTGGAATTCCCTACCTAATCATATTCGCCATGCTTCTTCCCTTTCTCATTCAAATCCCATCTTTTCTCACACCTTCTAAGATCCCAAAGAGACGCACACTAAATGTAAAATTGTTAATCCTCTATCCTACTATCAACGTAAGACAATCTTTTTTTCATTTTATCAAAATCCAAGAGCCATGGGTTAATTCATTTATTTTATCATTTGGAAATTGTTCAGCTCTATTATTTTATAACAGATTTTTTCTTTTGTTTATATTCCATATATTTTTTATATGTCTATATAAATAGGTTTTACTTTTATTTTTTTACACATTTGCAAATAAAAATTTATTTCATTGGTCTCTCGGTCAGACATGTATATAATGAAGTGTATATTTAATGTACGACATTGTTATTCTTAAGGGACATAGTCCCAGAATAAAGTTATTTTATTATTTATTTATTCATTGTTTTAATTAATTGTAAAGGAAGAGGCTCACAAATTATGAATTTCTTGACACTTCCTCTAGAGATGAATTATATTTTTGTATATAAGTAGTCAGGTCTGTTATTTCCATACACAAGTGTGGGAAAACAAGCCCTCCTGCACATGGAAATTCTCTTATATAACAGTTTAATATTCATATATTACAATGAACATACATAAATTACAATGGCAGATTTTTTACCTCCATTTAAGCGAATTCCAAACTTTGTTGTCCCTTTTATATACTACTAAGGACACGTCTAATCATTTTCCAGTGACTGTTCATGGGTTTATTGTTGAATCGACAAAAGTAATTGACTGAGTAGCAGGTATCTGGGCTTGATATGGTATCAAGATATAGTATACTACCAAAGACTTTTCTATACCGTTCTGACTTATTTTATAATATACTACCAAAGACTTTTCTATACCGTTCTGACTTATTTTATAATATACTACCAAAGACTTTTCTATACCGTTCTGAATCATTCAAAGGACTATTATTTAAATTTTTTTTTCATTTTTAAGAGCTTCAGAGATTGAGATAGCATTTATCTTACAAGGCATACTTTCATCAAAATCTTTTAATATTAGTGATATATTAGTGACATAATCATTTAATCTTGTTGGTGCTCTTAAAGAGCGATGATCTCCCAGATTTCTACTGACAGGAGTCACAGGTGAACTTTCAGAGCTACCAGACTGATTTTCATTTTTACTTTCACTTACAAATAAATCACAATGGGTCCTACTCATCTCTTTTTACTCAGTCCGCTGGTGTCCCTCAAGGCAGTATCCTAGGACCCATTCTCTACACAGTATATACAGCTGATATCCCAACCAATCCTAACACTTTCCTTTCCACTTATGCTGATGACACTTGTGTGTTATCAGTCAATAACGATCCAACCGTTGCATCTCAAACCTTCAATCTCACATCAGAGACCTTGAGATATGGTGTCAGAATTGGTGAATAAAAATAAATTCCAACAAATCCCATCAAATAACCTTTACCCTTCGTCGTAAGCCAATGACACCCTGTCCTACAGTATCCTTTCATAATATTCCACTTGTCCCTGTTGAACAGATCCGCTACTTAGGACTGCTCCTTGACAAACGTCTCACATGGAATCCACACACAAGACTGAAACGACAAGAAACTGCTCGCCGCTTTCGATTACTTCAACACTTACTAGACAGACGCTCAAACCTTCCACTTAACTACAAAAGGCTCATCTACATGACCATCATAAGGCCTATATGGACTTACGGACTTGAGCTTGGGGGCTCTACTAAACCATCGAATTCTTCCCATATCCAATCCTTACAATCCAAAATCCTTCGTAAAATCCTCAACGCTCCTTACTTTGTCACAAATAAAATCATCCATAAAGACCTAAATGTTCCATATGTTGCTGATTTGGCCCGAGCTAAATATCAATCCTTCTATGACAAACTCCATTCCCACTCTAACCCACAAGTTTCAACCCTTGCTTCCTCTTCGATTCCTGATAATCCTCCGAGGCGTCTGAAAAGAAGATGGCCTCGATACCTTCTTGTTTAAAATAGTTACTGAAGTGCTTCCATTGGGTTGCTCGTCAAAAAGTCTGTCTCATGTGATTTTTCTTTTAGCATATTTACATGTAATATAAAGTACAGTTGTAACAAGTTTTAATTTTCCCGCTCGGTTTCGTCCGCCCGGTGTTTTAAACTTGAGCCTACATATGGAAAGTACAGTGTCGCCGCCTAGGAAGTACCGTGGAGGTACCGGAATTCCGCGATCTTAGGCCATTCCGGTAGAAAGTCTCGTAACGTATCCATGTATGGAAGTACCGAGTTAGCAGGGAGCAGTATAAGGATATTTTTATTTAATTTTCTTCCGTCATATATATATTTAAAATATACCCAGCGTTGGTGTTACGAAGAATATGTTTTGCCGTATACTTGTATGCCACAAAGGAAATAAAGTAGAAGATCGTTAATAATTGTATTTTCTAAGAACCTGGACCTTAACCGTTAACCATGTCACAAATCTATGGCGCCCGAGACCAGGACAAGGACATTTTTTTAAGTTAAGTGCTGACTTTAATGGTTATTTTTTTTGTTAAAAGGAAATGAATAATACATTGGAAGAATTAAGTGACACTATTTGCATTGCAGTAATTCGCAAGCATGGTATTAGGTATAGTCAATTGCATCAACAAAGTTAAGACTTTTATGATTATCGTATCGAAGGAAAACATTTTATTTTTTTTTTTATTTTAAAAATTGTAATATATTCCGTAAAACTTTATTGTATCGACAAAATATTTCTATATTGTTCTAATTAAGAAGAAAAACATTTTATTTTTATTTTTATTTTAAAAATTGTAATATATTCCGTAAAACTTTATTGTATCGACAAAATATTTCTATATTGTTCTAATTAAGAAGAAAAACATTTTATTTTTATTTTTATTTTAAAAATTGTAATATATTCCGTAAAACTTTATTGTATCGACAAAATATTTCTATATAGTTCTAATTAGGAAGAAAAACATTTAATTTTTTATGGTAATATATCTTCCGTAAAAGTTTCTTGTGTTATTTAATACAAAATATTTCTATATTGATTAAAATTTTTTATTTAAAAGTAACGTTTATTAAACTGTTTTAGTAAATTTAGACTGTTTTATTTTAATTAAAATCTCAAATTAAAAGGTTTCAAATTAGGATTTTATTTACTTGTATTTAATTAAGATTTAATAATTATGAATTTTGTGGTTGATAAGAATTATTATTATAATAACAATATTTTATTTTTTTTTTGTAAATAACTTTAGATAACAGAGAAAATAATTTTTTGTACAAAATAATTTTTTGTTTTTATAAGGTATCTTATTAATCAAAATTTAGATTAATTAGAGTTTGAGAATAACTGTTATTTGTCTCATTAATTTATTTCTTAAACTTTTGTTTTGATAGGTTCATATAAGTTTTAAGACTTTGTTTTCCTGTTATTCAACTTGTACCTTGAATTTGTAAAGGACGCTTACCGAGTTTAATTTAATTTAAGTTGTTTAATCTTTTTTACAGGTTTTTATTTTAATTGCCTTAAAGTAGGAATTTATTTTATTTTATCTTAAAGGAAAATTTTCTCCTGGTTCTATTATCGGTTTCCAGAGTGCTAGTTTATTTCTGTTTTTTTAAATTTTTTTTTACGTTTTGTTTGCTTTGCCATAATGGGTAATCCCGACGTCTTGATATCGGAACGGGAGGATATATTTGCTGCAGTTCAGAACATTTTTACTAAATCAAACTCCTTGAGTGTTGATACAGTAGTTGATTTTAAACCAGTTTATGATAGGCTGGTCAATTACGAGTCGCGTTTTGAAAAGATCCAGTCCAAAATCCGTGAATACAACTCAACCGTGACGGGTACTAAGGACAAGGTCGAAACCTCAGCTGTACAAAATTCATTTTTCGATTTAGTCGACACCACTAAAGCGAATTATTATAAATTAATTAAAACGTGTACTCCCACGGAAAAGAAACCTGATGTTTTTTCTACCCCTACTTACTCTGTTCCTCAGGAGCTACCAAGAATTGATTTACCGACATTCTCGGGGAAATTGGAAGACTGGAATGAGTTCTATTCTCTTTTTGATTCTATGGTTCATAGAGAGAAATCTTTATCGACCATAAGAAAATTCCATTATCTAAGAAGTAGTTTACGCGGGGAAGCTTTGTCCCTTATCTCGGGGTTCGCATTAGAGGAAAGTAATTATTCCCTAGCCTATGATGCGGTAGTTGCTCGTTATCAAAATAAAAGACGGCTAGCCCGATTTTACATTAAAAGAGTGTTGGATTTCACCCCTCTAAACAATTCGTCCGGAAATAATTTGCAAAGATTTTTATCCGAACATGAAAATAATTTTTCCGCCCTATCGGCTTTAGGCATCGAAGATATGGGGGACTTCATTAAACTTCATTTAGCCCTCACCAATTTAGACCCAGGGACCAGAAGATCGTTCGAAGAGCGGATAAAGTCGACTGAGATTCCCTCTTATAGGGACTTAATAAATTTCGTCACGGAACGATCTAGAATCTCCGAGATGATGGCTCAAGAAGGCCGAGCGGAAAAACCGAATGGAAAAGAGAAATCCCGATTTACGAATCCCACTACAAATAGGCAGTATAAGAAAGAATCCTCGGGAATATATAGTATTTTACCTTCGGGTTCCTCGGTGCCAACAGATTCTGACGCTTCTGCCGACAAATCAAATTGTAATCCCGAATTCGAACGAATGAAAACCGAGTCAGTTGGTTGTATGGAAAGGTTATCCCCATCGACCAAAGTACGATCCAGAAATAGTTCTGAATCAATCGTTGACAATAAAAACATCTCAAAAGACTTACAGCCAGCTCTAACAGCTAAGAAATTAAATTGCTGGAATTGTGGTGGACCACATGTATATTCCAGATGTTCGCTACCTCGTAAGTTGTTCTGCTATCGTTGTGGTAACCCAGGAGTTTCCATTCACGCCTGCCCTAAATGTACTCCGGGAAATGGGCGAGGGAATCGGAAGTGAGGGTCATTCCTATTCCTACAGTTTTAGCTGACCCACTAAATACCGTTCCGTATCGTATACCTTTTTGTACCGCTAAATCTGATCTCGTTTCCTCAAATGTCGCCTCGAATTCTTTAGAAAATTTTACCGTACCTCTTTATCCCGTATCGTTCCCTAAACAGCTTTACATGGTTTTCCAAATAGGAAAACAGTGCCGAAGAGAGTTGAATTACTTGGCCCTATTTGACCCTGGTTCAACCACCTCATTCGTTGGACCAGAAGGGATCAAAATTCTCCTTCAACTGGGTTATGTCGTTGAGGAAATTCCCGAGTTTAATATTTGTGTCGCTAATGGAAGTACCAGTATTGTGGATAAAATATTCTCTATTCCAATTACTGTTGGAGGTAGGTCGTACAACATAATACTGTATGCTTTAACATCACTTCCATTTATGTTTTTGTTTGGATTAGATTTTATAGTTAATTCTAATATGTGCATGAATTTTCGTGAAGCAACCTGGTGGTTTCAAGACGATCCTAGCCATAAGTTTTCGTTCCGTCAGGATGTTCCAATAGAGGGAAGGGAAACATCAATTTGTGGTATTAATTCACTCAGTTCCTCAGAAAAGTTAGATCTGGATAAGATAGTTAGTGAAGGTTTGCTAACTCTCCAAGATTCTCCGGGATTAACAACCCGTATAAGACATAAGATAGATGTTATGGGTGCTCAACCTATTAAGCAACGCTCCTACCACTACTCGCCTAAAGTTCTTGAGGCAATGTACCAGGAACTTGATCGGATGTTAGAAGAAGGCTTAGTTGAGCCTTGCCAATCTCCATGGTCATCTCCGGTAGTCATGGTTCGCAAGGGATCGGGTTACCGGTTCTGTATCGATTTTCGCAAGGTAAACGAAGTTACTTGTAAAGATTCATATCCCATGCCAAATATGACTTCTCTTTTAGATGGACTTAGACAAGCGAGATATCTGTCCAAATTTGACCTTAAGCAGGCATTTCTGCAAGTACCACTAGCTGACGAATCTAGTAAAGAGATTACAGCGTTTACAGTTCCGGGCAGAGGGTTATTTAGGTTTAAAGTTATGCCTTTTGGGCTAACCAATTCACCTGCTACCTTTCAGAGGTTAGCCGATGCCATATTTGGACCCGAACTATACCCGTACGTTGTAGTTTTCCTAGACGATATTTTGGTTTGCACGCCAACTTTTAAATTGCATTTAGACATGCTTCAGAAAGTATTTCGTCGACTTAAAGCTTCAGGGTTGCGTATTAATCCCGATAAATGCAAATTTGGTTGTAAAGAAGTTAGATACTTAGGGTATTTAGTTAATAGTGAAGGCCTGAGCGTTGATCCAGACAAAGTAAGTTCCATTACTTCGATCCCTCCACCCACCAATGTTGGGCAACTTAGAAGGTTCCTTGGAATGGCAGGGTGGTATCGCCGTTTTATAAAAGATTTTTCCGCGGTTGTCTCCCCCCTTACATCCTTGCTCAAACGCAAAGCTAAATGGATATGGTCAGGAGAGCAAGAAGCCTCTTTCAATGCTCTCAAGTCAGCACTGACTGAAGCACCAATATTAGCAAGGCCCGATTTCGAGCAGCCTTTTCAACTACAGACCGATGCCAGTGATACAGGTCTTGGAGCTGTCTTAACACAGATACAAGATGGCGAAGAAAGGGTTATCGCTTTTTGCTCACGTACCCTCAGTCCAGCTGAAAGAAATTATACCGTCACCGAAAAGGAATGCCTGGCAGTCCTGTTTGGTATCGAAAAGAATCGGCATTACTTGGAGGGATATTCCTTTACCGTTATAACGGACCATGCCAGTCTTAAGTGGCTTCTAAATTTGAAGAACCCTTCGGGTCGTTTGGCTAGATGGGCTCTTCGGTTACAACCGTATAATTACAAAGTGGAATACCGTAAGGGCAAACTGAATACAGTGGCCGATGCATTATCCAGAATTGCCGCAATAACTGTTTTATCTACAGGTATCGATCATGGCTCCTCTTCCAATGATATTTCGTCTTCGGGAACCCCTATATCGTCTGATGAATGGTACGATCAGAAATTTTACAGAGTCCAAAAGTTCCCAGAATTTCACCCTGGCTGGTTGATAAAGGACGGGCAGTTACTGTATCATCGGAAGAACTCTTTGAAAGGAGAGTTGGAGGACCCCAGTGAGGAGTGGAAAGTGGTTGTTCCAAGACACCTGCGGAGATCTATAATATATGATAATCATGATCTTCCTCAGTCTGGCCACTTAGGGATTGATAAGACGTTCTCGCGGGTTAGCAGACTATATTATTGGCCGGGTCTTTATTCGGATATAAGCCAATATGTGAGACAGTGTGAGTTGTGTCAAAAGGTAAAACCCAGAAATACACCACCTCGTGGATTGATGTACCCTCGCTATAACAAGCAGCCGTGGGAAATCGTTTCTGTCGACATTATGGGTCCCTATCCTAGAAGCACTAAAGGCAACGTTTATCTCCTAGTTTTCGTCGATTTATTTAGCCGATGGGTGGAATTGTGTCCCATTAGGAAAGCTACCTCTTCGGTTATAGTGTCGAAATTAAAGTCGCGAATATTATATAGGTATCGTGCACCTAGGAAATTAATTTCCGACAATGCAAAGAACTTTGTGGGTAATCTTGTTGATGAAGTAGCTAAGGAGTTCGGAATCAAGAGGGAGACTACTCCTCTTTAGCACTCACAGGCAAATCCCACAGAACGGTCTAACCGTAATATAAAGCAACTTATCGTCACGTATCTTGGGAAAAAACACCAACGCTGGGACGAGAAGTTAGGAGAGATCCAATTTGCATTGAATTCCGCAGTTCAGGACTCGACCAAGTTCAGCCCTGCTTTCTTAAATTTCGGTAGAGAGCTAAGGCCTTTACACCAAGTTCTCGAGGGAGATATTCTAGCAGCTCGCGAAGAAGAACAGACTCGTTGGGCGGCAAAAGTGGCCAAATTGCCTGAAGTTCATCATGTCGCTGAGGAAAATTCTCTTAAAGCAAGCATAAATCAGAGTAGTCGTTATAATTTGAGACGCCGGAAAGATCGTTTCCATCCGGGAGATCAGGTTTTAAAAATGACTTTTCAGTTATCTTCAGCAGCAGATAAACTCGCAGCTAAACTTAACCCCAAGTATGAAGGCCCTTATACAGTTGTCTCAGTTACGGGTGGCGGGTCGTGTAAGTTAAGGGATCAGAATGGAAAGTTCGTAGGTTTATGGCATCCATCGAAGCTTAAGTTATTCCAAACCACCTGACGGACTTACCCGCTGGAGGGGAGTGTGTAACAAGTTTTAATTTTCCCGCTCGGTTTCGTCCGCCCGGTGTTTTAAACTTGAGCCTACATATGGAAAGTACAGTGTCGCCGCCTAGGAAGTACCGTGGAGGTACCGGAATTCCGCGATCTTAGGCCATTCCGGTAGAAAGTCTCGTAACGTATCCATGTATGGAAGTACCGAGTTAGCAGGGAGCAGTATAAGGATATTTTTATTTAATTTTCTTCCGTCATATATATATTTAAAATATACCCAGCGTTGGTGTTACGAAGAATATGTTTTGCCGTATACTTGTATGCCACAAAGGAAATAAAGTAGAAGATCGTTAATAATTTTATTTTCTAAGAACCTGGACCTTAACCGTTAACCATGTCACACAGTTGTAAATTTCAATAAATAAATATAAAAAAAACAAAAAACTTTCACTTACTATATATAGTAAGGGGAAGTATTGCGATCGTGAAAATTTTCGAATTCCAGTTTTCATCGGAAATACACGTTTTAGGGTCCCCTGAGTCCAAATAACCAAGTCCCGCAAAAAGGTCTGTGTGTGTGTGTGAGTGTGTGGTAACTCCCGGGCGGAAACGGTTAGTCCTATGAAACTGAAATTTCATATTTAAGACAACTATACGCCCGAGACGGGACAAAACTTTTTTCATAAAAATGAGTTTCCCAGAAGAGGCATTTTATACCATGCATTTTGCACCTTTTTTCGATTTTCACGAAAACGGTTCCGACGATATTGATTAAACTCGCTATATCGATGTAAAATTTAATGGGTTTTAATATCATGTAGGTTTTATTCTGATTAAAATGGTTTGACAGGGCTTAAATGCCGATATTTTAAATTGTCTTCCGCTAAAGTACCTTTAATTTTGTAGATTCAATAAAAATAACTGTATTATTTTGTTAACGCTGATGAAAAATAGGTAAATATATGAATTGAATAAATTCGATATCAAACTAAAGGAGAAAACAGAAAAAATATTTTTTTAATTCAATTTTTCGTTTTTGAACATAAGAGCAGTAATATATAGCATTTCCAAGTCAAATTCAACCTTTTCCAAGTCAAATTCAACCTTTTCCAAGTCAAATTCAACCTTTTCCATTTCAAATTCAACCTTTTTCGATTTCAATAAAATAATAAAAATCAAATTAACATGATTATATGTTTTTATGGGTTTTTTAATTACACATTATGTTTTTAATCCTTGTGGCTTATTAAATGTTCCCAGGGACCTTTTTACATATAATCAGTCACGATTATAATAATAAGTATATCCGATATTTTAATTTTTAGACATTTTCGATACAAGGTCTGGTAGTCGGATTAGCGGGGGTCGTTTTATTTTAGTTTTATAATCGCGGGCGAAAATATTATCAATAGAGGTTTATTTTAACTTTTTCGTATTTATTGGATAGTAGGCTCAGTAGATGCGTTCACAAAGGTTCGTTACCGATTACTCTATTAATTTTAATCGCGCTCGCTCAAATATGGGTTTATTATAACTTTTTCGTATTTATTGGGTAGTAGGCTCAGTAGCTGCGTTCCCAAAGGTTCGTTACCGATTACACTATTAATTTTAATCGCGCTCGCTCAAATATAGGTTTATTATAACTTTTATGTATTTATTGGATACAAGGCTCAGTAGCTGCGTTTCCAAAGGTTCGTTACCGATTATAATATTAATTTTAATCGCGCTCGCTCAAATATGGGTTTATTATAACTTTTTCGTATTTATTGGATAATCGGCACAGTAGCTGCGTTCCCGAAGGTTCGTTACCGATTACTCTATTAATTTTAATCGCGCTCGCTCGAATATGGGTTTATTATAACTTTTTCGTATTTATTGGGTAGTAGGCTTAGTAGATGTGTTCCCAAAGGTTCGTAAGCGATTATACTATTAATTTTAATCGCGCTCGCTAAAATATGGGTTTATTATAACTGTTTCGTATTTATTTGATACAAGGCTCAGTAGCTGCGTTTACAAAGGTTCGTTATCGGTTACACTATTAATTTTAATCGCGCTCGCTCAAATATGGGTTTATTATAACTTTTACATATTTATTGGATACAAAGCTCAGTAGCTGCGTTCCCAAAGGTTCGTTACCGATTATAATATTAATTTTAATCGTTCTCGCTCAAATATGGGTTTATTATAAGTGTTTCGTATTTATTCGCTATTAGGCTCAGTTGCTGCGTTGCGGGGGGGGGTTCTATCCCGATTATTTAATTTATTTTAAGTGCGCTCGCTCAAGAAGAAGTTTATTTTGACTTTATCGTTTTTATTGGCTACTAAGCTCAGTAGCTGCGTTCCCGAAGGTTCGTTACCGAAAATACTATTAATTTTAATCGCGCTCGCCCAAGAAGAGGTTTATTTTAACTTGTTCATATTTACTGCATACTAGGCTCAGTTGCTAAGTAACCAAGGACTCGTTACAGATTATACTATTAATTTCAATTGCGCTAACTCAAGTAGAGGTTTATCAAATAAAAATGGACGTATAAAATCGTTCTGGTTAGCTGATTATAATCAAACTCCAAAATATTAACCAAAAAGGTAACTTACTATCCTGATTAAAAGAATTAGCGGTAACCCAATAAATGAAAAGTTACCAAAAACACGATATAAACATACATAGACCAACTGGCAAAAAAAAATTTCCTAACAAAACCCTTCAAAACACAAATACAGAAATTAGCATAGGAAAGAAACACGAAGTTATAATAAACCCATATTTGAGCGAGCGCGATTAAAATTAATAGTGTAATCGGTAACGAACCTTTGGGAACGCAGCTACTGAGCCTTGTATCCAATAAATACGAAAAAGTTATAATAAACCCATATTTGAGCGAGCGTGATTAAAGTTAATAGTATAATCGCTTACGAACCTTTGGGAACACATCTACTGAGCCTACTATCCAATAAATACGAAAAAGTTAAAATAAACCTCTATTGATAATATTTTCGCCCGCGATTATAAAACTAAAATAAAACGACCCCCGCTAATCCGACTACCAGACCTTGTATCGAAAATGTCTAAAAATTAAAATATCGGATATACTTATTATTATAATCGTGACTAATTATATGTAAAAAGGCCCCTGGGAACATTTAATAAGCCACAAGGGTTAAAAACATAATGTGTAATTAAAACAAACCATAAAAACATATAATCAGGTTAATTTGATTTTTATTATTTTATTGAAATCGAAAAAGGTTGAATTTGAAATGGAAAAGGTTGAATTTGACTTGGAAAAGGTTGAATTTGACTTGGAAAAGGTTGAATTTGACTTGGAAAAGGTTGAATTTGACTTGGAAAAGGTTGAATTTGACTTGGAAATGCTATACATGTATGATATACCGTTGGAAAGCTAAAGATTTTGGAAAAAAATATTATCTCATACACAAGCTTTTAAAAGTTAATAGAGAGTGATGAAATGAACATAAAACTAACTGATTTTTAGGTAATAATATAATAGATTTTCTAATAAAACACATGTTTCTATGTAAATTCAATTTAATTAATTCCTTAATAGTTTCACGCATTTTTATCTCTAACTGTTTTTGAAAATTCTTTCATTGATTTTAAAAATGGAGGTAAGTGAAAGTCGTGTGTTGCCCGCACCAGATTTTTCGGAATTGGTGATCAATCTTCATCTTCAGCGTCAATACTCTCACATTTCGGGCTTTTGCCAAATGTTTTAGGTAGCAGCATCTCAGCAAAGCTTTCAGTTTAGGTTTTGTCATCGAAAACTGTATTACTGATGAATACATATGTGTGATACATCATAATACATCAATACACTTATGTGACATTGTGATGTGCAAGTTTCTCATCCCAATTTCTTAAGGAAATATTAACAAGACGTTTTCTTGACCTTCTAAGAAATTTCATTTCATTCTCTTTCTGCTATTGCATCTAAATTACCATTTTGATCTTTTAAAACTAATTTATCTGCATTTTCTGACTGTTTATAGTCCTTGTCCAACACAGAACTTACTGAGAAGAGATTAAAGGACTTCTTTGGGGTGTATAGGACATCTTTCAGAGTAAGGTTTTTCCAAGTCTCACCCTCAAACCTTCGAGCTCGATATTACCACTACCAATTCTTTCTAGTTCGGTTCCATCGCCAATAATAAACATTGACGGTTGTTCAAGCGAGATATAGTTCTTGAACTATTCCTTATGGTAACTCATATGTTGCGTTGCAGCACAATCTTGATATCAACTTTTGTTTATAATTTGTTTATATATTAATAATTAATGCGGCACAACCGCATAAAGAAAGAAATAGCAGAACTTTTGGAAGTGAAAAATTATAAATGTTTTCAGGAAGTTTTTTTCCTTGATACAGATGGGTCGACAAGATTTGTGGATATCTTGGAATTTACTACCACAAAAAATGAAGCACTGATAGTGGATCCCACTATCAGATATGAAACTAATGACCAAGAACAAGGCAAAAGAATTCAAGAGGAGAAAGAGAACATTTATACAAAATGTATTCCATACCTGAGGGAAAAATTTCGTGAGGAGTTCGGCGAAAGGGAATTTAAAGTCCTGAGACTTTGGTTCGGAAGCAGGGGGACCATCCCAGTAGCCACTGGATTATTTTTAGAGAACTATGGACTCGGAAAAAATGAGATGCAAAACATGGCGGAGGCCATAATCTTGGACTCGCTGGGAATCCTGCATCACCATATATATTGAGGCTGGTCTGGATTTTCATATGTCCATGATCGATTTCAAAATTAGTAAAATATATGTATTTCCTATTTGGCAGAATCTCTTTCTATCTTTTTTCTTTAAGATTGTCTTGGGGATTGATGCGGTATGCTGTGTACTGATAGCAACTCAGTTGAGCAGCAGATCCAAATTGGAATTCCTCCTCCTATTTGTCTTCAGAATTTTTGTTAAAACATTTTACTGAAGATAAACTCACTGTAGAGAGCACGTCCACTACTGTCATTCTTATTGTACTTATTAGGTCTGTCTTCTTCCTCATCTGAGTTTACATTTGGAAAATCTTTTGCAAAATGTCCTTTACCTTTCCATTTATTGCAGCCATGTGTGTTTTTACAGTACTCTAAATATTCTGCAGACGCATTCCCCTATTCATGTGGTGACTTCTTGAGGCCAATTTTCTTACCTGGAAGCTCAAACACTTATTGGCATGAATAGCAGTAGTTCAATTGCTCTGAAAATTTCAAAATGCACATCTGCCAGTAGCATGTTATCAAAATGGCATACTTTGTATGGGAAAAAGTCAGATGCTTCCATTGAAGTTTTACAAAATCAATTTTTCGGGTACAAACGCAATGAAGGTATGTCAGTGATAGAACATTGCATGTACATTAAGCAGCTAGCTGATAGCTTGCCAGCAGAAGGTGAACAATTGAAGGATTCGTGGATCATGCAGAGAATCTTGGTTATATTACCACCAAAAACCTTGGTTATATTACCAAGAGCGTATACTTTACATCTAGATTAAATTATTGATAATGTTACTAATTGAATAGACTTCATAAACTTCACCTCAGTTCATTTCATCATGTCCGGGTCCATAACATGATGAAACATTTTGCTTCCTTTTTTAGCATGATACATGCTGGACACTTAGCTATAATGAAGTATTGAGCTTGAGTGAGGTGATAAACTTAAAACCGGTGATGGGGTTGTGGTGGGGAGCTCCAGAAGAGGTGGGGACAGATAATGTATGATTTCTACCAACACTACCTGCTCTAATGCTACATTCTATGTATAATATTAATTAATACACTAATACTGGAAGGAATTAGTCCGGGTGGCGGTCATTAAATGAAACAACTAAATAGTTTCAACTATTTTATTGTTTGCCAACGTTTCGACCCCCTTTGTGGGTCATCATCAGGGCGCATGGTGGGAGAATGGAAACATCAGTTTCCATCAGTTTCCATTCTCCCACCATGCGCCCTGATGATGACCCACAAAGGGGGTCGAAACGTTGGCAAACAATAAAATAGTTGAAACTATTTAGTTGTTTCATTTAATGACCGCCACCCGGACTAATTCCTTCCAGTAATTCTCAACGGTCAACTAATTACATCCACAATAATACACTAATAGTTTTCCTTACTAGAGGCCTTGACACTTAGTTACCAGAGTAGAAAAATTGAACTGATTACTAATTACAGTAGACGATAGCAGTATATCAAGTACTATTAGAATTACTAAAAGTACTAATGAATTTTGAGAGAGCAGAAAACGATATGAACACTAGGACGGTAAAAACCAAACTTAAATTTGTTATTTTATTAACCAGAATGAAAGAAAAATGTGGTGTTTTTTTTCCTTTATTTGGTTATTGAACTCGTTCAACTTCTATATTTACTCTGATATATAAAATGGTTCTTATATTAAAAAAAAATTACAATTTCAACTTCGATTCAACGTTTCGGGGCTTTTCTCCATCTTCAGGACTCCTTGTCAGTGCCATATTTTACAATTCATAGATTAAGTGAAAGCAAATTTTTTTTTAAATGCATTTTGTTGATATTTACCTTACAACTGTACTTATAATAAATACAATAAGTAAATGGGCCAATTTACACTTATGGGCTTGATGATGTCTTGTGAAGAACTACTCAATGGTAACACTTCAAAGTCAACTTAGGTTAGTAGGTCTCGAGGCGATCGTCTTTTAAATCGCCTCAGAGGGCTGTCAGGAATAGATGGGAATAATAAGTTGCATACAAGAGGATTCGTGTGAGTCCATTTAAGGAGCATTTAGGATTTTACGAAGGATTTTGGATTGTAAGGATTGAAAGCGAGAGGAATTGGATGGTTTAGTAGAGCCCCAAAGCTCGATTCCATATGTCCCGATGGGTCTGATGACGGTAACATAATTGAGTTTTTTGTAATACATTGGAAGTTTTGAACGTTTGTCGAGTAAGTGTTGTAGTAATCTGTATCTACGGGCAGTTTCTTGTCGTTTAAGTCTCGTATGAGGATTCCATGTAAGACGTTTGTCAAGATGGAGTCCTAGGTATCGGATTTGTTCAACAGGTATGAGTGGGGTATTATTAAAGAATACAGTGGGGCAGGAAGTCATCGGTTGGTAAAGGTAATTTGGTGAAATTTTTGAGGATTTATTTGAATCCTCCAGTTCTGACACCTTTGCTCAATAGATGTGATGGGGGATTGAAGGGTTTGGGATGTAGCGGTTGAATCATTATAGACGGATAACACACCAGTGTCATCTGCCTAAGTTGTGAGGGCAGTGAAAAGCAAAATGTAAGAGCAGAAATTTGCATTCTAGTTACCTCAGTAACCACGGTGCGATTCGATTGATTTCAGTAAAAGAATCTAGTTTTTAATTAATTCAAAAGCTTTAGCCTGAAAAAGGAATCTATCAAACAGAAAAACATCTATTTTTGATCCAAAAGCGATCTACCTGACATTCTAAATCCAATAATAGACTATTCATTTAAGCCTCCTGGGATCTTATAAGCGGTACCAGTCCATATTTTAGGAATTTGGCTGTAACTGTATAGGAGATTAATTTACATAAATTAAATAAAATAATATGGATTACATTGAGTTTTCCTTTAAGAAGTCACTTCGAAGGCCAATTAAATGGTATAATTATATAATTATAATTATAGATAATTAACTACTTATATATACATATCCATCGAGTTCAAACGTTCACTTAGCTATAAGGTTACGAAGTCACCACTTGATCTTCTTAAAAGGTAAGGTGAATATTATTAATTTAACAGATTTTCTTTTGGGTCTCTCCAAGAATTCAGAATTTTGTCCACTGTAGTGAAAACGAGCTGCTTCTGTGGAGTGAGATAATTTTTCCCTCACTCTCAACCACCAAGTTTTTCCCTAATAAAGGTTACCCATATTATAAAGGCTTGGAGTGCCACATTAGGGTCTCCCGTACCCCAGTGTCGATCCAAGGCCGAAATAACAAAATATGTTTATATTCTGAGGCTTGTAGCCACATGTAAAATAAAAAAACCTTGAAAAAAAATTCAGCTTGTATAGCATTATCCGCATTTACTTGTGAACCAACATACACAAACTCATTTTCTCTTTTAAATTAAATCGGCCTGCAGGCGTGTATTTGGTTTTTGATTCTATGTTCTCTAAACCCAATTTTAGCCACTGCTATCTCTGGACTGTTAAAAGCTCTTTCTAAATCTGTAGGGGTTCTTACAAAAATATCTATGTCATCAGGGAAAGCCAAAATCATAGAATATCTATTAAATATTCCACGACTTGTATTCCAGATTTTTCGAGGGCTAAATTGAAGATAAAGCATGCGAGAGAGTTTCGGAGTGGTTAGTAAAGTAGTGGAATTAGGAAGCTTTGTAGAGACCAATAAGGATGGAGTTCAACTCAAGTTCAAGATAACCACAATACCAGAGGAAATTCACGAAGACGTTGTAAATCATATGGTAACTTTCTTTCTGCCCAGGGCACCGATAAATGCACACTTAAGTAAGTCAATCTGTTGATAAAATATATAACAATAGCCGTACAACCATATATATATATATATATATATATATTTCTACTCGAATATAATTTACAGAAGTGAAGGATGACCCATCAGCAACAGAGGCTGCCAGAACGCTATTTAGAGACATCGTAAAACGAGGTGCTGTTATGGTCGCCATCGAGGAGAGACCTGGACTGTTGAAAGACCGTATTCTTGGTGCCAGCATGACTTACATAGCTTATAAAGCCAAACCTTTGATATCGCCTGTAAGTTACTATTGTTTATTTTCAATTTAAGCCTTATAGCACCCTCACACAAGAATGAAACGACAAGAAACTGCTCGAAGGTACCGTTGAACAAATCCGATACCTAGGACTCCATCTTGACAAACGTTTTACATGGAATCCTCATACGGGACTTAAACGACAAGAAACTGCCCGTAGATACAGATTACTACAACACTTATTAGACAAACGTTCAAAACTTCCAGTATATTACAAAAGACTCATTAACATCACTATTGTCAGACCCATCTGGACATATGGAATAGAGCTTTGGGATTCTACTAAACCATCTAATTCCTCCCGCATCCAATCCTTATAATCCAAAATCCTTCGCAAAATCCTGAATGCCCCTTATTTTGTCACATATCAACTCCTCCATAATGACCTAAATATCCCATTTGTTCCAGACATAGCCCATGATAGAAACACCTCTTTTCATTCTAAACTCCCTGCCCACACAAACCCACTTGTCCGTAATTTATTTTCCTTAGATATATCTGATAACCCTCCGAGGCGATTGAAAAGAAGCTGGCCTCGAAACCTACTGCCTTAAAATAGTTAGTGAAGTGCTACCACTAGGTAGTTCTTACTCAAGACATTTTCATGACTTTTGTTCATACTGCATATTTACTAATTTTGTTTTTTAATACAGTTGTAAATTACAATATATCAAATAAAAAAAAATAAGAACCCTGATAGATATAGACAGTGTTTGAATTTTGCCTGGATCCCTCCCCCCTAATAATTTTCAACCTACTTGCACTCCTCCCTTAACAAAAGTCTTGCGTTCCCCGCTGTAATTTTACATACTAGACGATTTCTTAACGCTCCCACAATTTTATTTTTTACTGATTTTTCGGACTTAAAATATTATATAGAAAACAATCAATTAATGAAATATTTAATGTAGAATTTAGTTGAGAGTTAGTTCATAGAAAATAACATACATACAATAACTATTTAATTTATTTTTTTATATAGTTATTGATATTTACAATTGTATTATAAAATTTATTCAGTAAATGTGATACAAGATTATACTGTCATGATTCACATGTACAGATACTGCCCATTGCCAGATCTCCAAAAACTATGCTAAACCAGAAGGTCTAGGGGCCATCTTCTTTTCAGACGCCTAGGAGGAATATCAAGGATTGTTATGGTGGCAAGGTTTGAAATTAGTGGATTAGAGTGGAAATGGAGTTTGTCATGAAAGGAGTGGTACCTGGTTCGGGCCAAGTCAGCAACATAGGGAACATTTAGGTCTTTATGGATGAATTTATTCGTGACAAAATAAGGAGCATTGAGGATTTTTCGAAGGATTTTTTATTACAAGGATAGGAGACGGGAAGGGTTTGATGGTTTAGTAGAGCCTCAAAGCTCTACTCTGTAAGTACATATCGGCTTTATGATAGTAATGTAGATGAGTATTTTGTAGTTAAGCGTTTGTCCAGGAAGTGTTACAGTAGTCGAAAATGTCGGGTAGGGTCTTGTCGTTTCAGTCTTGTGTGAGGACTCCAAGTAACACGTTTGTCCAGATGGAGTCCTAGAAATCGGATCTGTTCGACTAGGACAAGCGGAGTGTTATTGAAGGAAACAGTAGGGCAGGATGTCATCGGTTTACGACGCAGAGTGAAGGTTATTTGGTGGGATTTTATTTTTATCCTCCGATTCTGACAACATATTTCAAGTTCTATGATGTGGGATTGAATTGCTTGAGAGGCAATGGTGGGATCATTATAGACTGACAATACACAGATGTCATAAGCATAAGTAGAAAGGAAGGTGGAAAGATGGGTTGGGATATCAGCTGTAAATAATGGTTCCAAGAATACTGCCCTGAGGACAATTTATTTATTATTATTTTTTATTTTGGTTAGATTTCCTTAAGACCACACCCTCTTTTTAATTTAAGACAGACAATTTTTTTAATCAGTCTACGATACATCTCCTATAATTAAAAAGCAAGATAAAAAAAATGTCTACCAATTTTTATTTCAATAAATATAATTACAATGCAGTTTTAATAACAACTAATAATGCAATATAATAAATAAAGTTTATAAGCACATTCTTTAATGAATATCTATATTTATGAATTTTCTCAAGGAAAACTCTGAAATATACAAAAACTTCTTATTGGCACGTCAAGTAGCAGCAGATAGAGCTAACGTTTACGACGGATTTGGAATCGATAAGTATTTGGCCTCTTCAGGCGTATCTGTTAATTCAAAATACCAAGGTTTCCACATAAGTGAAAGGCTTTTAGAATCCCGAGAACCACTTTGCCAACACTTCGGTATTAAGGTATTTAAAAATTACTGCGATAGTTTAGTCTAAAAAAATAACACCATAGTGTGCTAATAAGGAATGGTTTGTTTTTAGGTGACAGGTAGTTTTTGTACAGCAGCAATTTCACAATAATTGTCAAGGAAACATGGTTACCAAGTTGCATATGAGGAAGAGTTTTCTAAATTCAAGAGGTAAGGATGAGTTAGTCATAATTTATTTTTTACTAGCTGTTGCGCGCGACTTCGTCTGCGTCAATTTCAGTTATTATGATCGCTATTAAGACGTTTTTAAAAGAATATATTGGGTTGTCCGGAAAGTTCGTAGAGAAATTCGGACAACAATAAAAATTGAACAGCTTAAAATTTATTTATTTAATCTACAAAATAGTTACCACCGTTAGTGATTACTCCCAACGGTTTGGAAGGTCCATTATCCCTTTTTTCCAAAAATCACTGTCCTTCCTCCTGAAGAACAATAAAAGGTCCGTTCTGACGTCATCTTCTGAAGAGTAGGATTTCCCTTGTAGAAAATTATCGAGGGAACGGAATAGATGGAAATCCGAAGGAGCAATGTCAGAAAAGTACGGTGGGTAAAACCTAAACCACTTCTGAATCGTGCTATCAGCAATTGAATCGCTGCCATACACGGAACGAATCTTTCTTGCAGTTTGGGCTACGTTATTCCCTTTTTTTAAAAAAGAACAGCATATTATGCCGAAAATGAACTGAATCGTCACTCATGTTGGTTCGTAATTAACTACACTACTGAGCCTTAATAAAGACGAATTCAGTGTGTAAACATAGTTCATTCCATAAGAATTAAAGGCATATAAATAAACATTAGCCTCGTGATTCATTTTTAGTAGAAAAAACAGAAGGTAAATTTTATTTTAAAAACCTCTACCAAGTTTTCGGACGACCCAATATTTTAAAGTATTTCTGCTTAAATGATATTTTTGGTTTTATTTTCTTGTGGCAGAAGAACATATTAATTTTCTCCACAACCCGATCTTGACGTAAATCGATTCCTACGTGTTTAAATGCTTGCCCATGTGATTTATTAATTGTTACGGCAAAAGATAACAACGGGAAATTGAATTATTTTAAAATTAAAAGGTAAATCATTTGGGATCTTTGGGATTCGAGGTCAATTTTCTCTGTTTTTTCGAAGATTTTCCACTGATTCTTCGGTCCTATTGGTCGCAGGGTGATGTTGTATAGCCTATAGCCTTCCTCGATAAATGGACTATCCAACTCAAAAAGAATTTTTCAATTATAACCAGTAGTTTCTGAGATTAGCGCGTTCAAACAAACAAACTCTTCAGCTTTATAATAGTAGTATAGATAATACAACAGTTTTCTGCGGTTAATAATTGTTTTTACATCACATACTTTAAACCTAATTAAATTGAAGGTCATTTTATCATACAATATATACTTTAATATTAAATACTCACACTATAACAAGGAAGTAAATTCATTAATCAATAATTTGGTGGAAATTATCTCTTTTTTTCTTTTTATGCCATGACAAAATACTTCTAAGCCAAAACCCTGCAGATATTCTACTATGTTTCGGTGGCATAAAGGGTAATAAAGTAATGATCGAATCTTTTAAGAGTATTCATTATTGAATTTTCGAAACGTGCCATCCTTTTAAAAAAAATATCTTCTTCTTCTTTGAAGTTTAGCTTCTTCCCTCTTAATTTGGTCTGTGGCTTAGTTGTATTCGAGCCCGGGATCACTGACTGTCCGGTCAACCCCAGATCAGAAATTTCTGAACATTTTGGCTTTGGTAGCTCATCTACTCTGGAAGCCATAGTAAAAAATCGTGTGCGAACAAATAAAAAACAAAACCCTGGCTAATATTCAAAAACTAACCACTTTCAAGACCTTAAAAGACGCACAAGATGCTAACAATTAAATATAAATTAATGAAGCATTAATATCAGATTCTTATATAACACTAATGACAATATTACCCTATAATAATGCCACCTATAAATGTACTTTCAATGAACTTATACATTTTTGCTAATTAAATTAATAATACCAATAGTGAATTAATAAATACGTTCCCACAAGCTGGATGTCATAAACTACTATGTTCCGGTGGCATAAAGGGTAATAAAGTAATGATCTTGAAATAGTCATTTATTCATAAAATAGCACTTGTTATCTATACTAATATTATAAAGCTGAAGAGTTTGTTTGAACGCGCTAATCTCAGAAACTACTGGTTCGAATTGAAAAATTCTTTTTATGTTGAATAGTCCATTTACCGAGGAAGGTTATAGGCTATATAACATCACGCTGCGACCAATAGGAGTGAAGAACCAGGGGAAAATCTGAGAAAAAAACGGGAAAATTTTGGGAGAAAAAAAACCACGCATCCCAATGATTCCAAATGATTTACCTTTTATTTTTAAATGATTCAATTTCCCGTTAATTTATATTTTTCTGTAACAATTAATCACAGAGGTAAACATTTAAACACTTAGGAATAGATTTACGTCAAGATCGGGCTGCGGAGGAAATCAGTATGTTCTGCCATAAGAAAATAAAACTCATTTAGGCGGAAGTACTTTAAAATATATTCTTTTAAAAACTTCTTAATAGCAATCATAATAACAGAAATTGATGCAGACGAAGTCTCTTTAAAATATATCAAAGAAAAGGTAACATGCACTAAGAAGGTTTAAATTTGGGTGATAAAATTCCGGTTCTGGGAAACACCAATCATTCGGTACTGCTGGAGGAAGACACGGAAGCTATAAAACTAAATACAAGTGCATTAATAAAAACCGGTAAAGAAATAGGACTCGAAATAAATACCGAAAAGACAAAATATATGATTTGTAGCAGAGACGGTGGCGATCTTGGTGATATTGATATATCAGGGTATACTTTTGAACACATAGAAAAATTTAAGTATTTAGGCTCAATGATAACAAGAAAAAAATAAATCCAGGAGGAAATAAAGTCCTGATCAAAGGCGGGAAATGCGTGTTATAATTCAGTTGCGAAATTACTTAGCTTCTGTCTAAAAACTTTATATATAACTACGTTAGAATTTATAAAATTTATAGAATTTATAATATGGCAGTGATTCAGGTGCAAGATTTTACCGACGAATATCATTAATTCATAGTTAGGTTGTCAACGGTTTGTGACGATTATTTTTTCATATTAAGTGATTATGGGTATAACCACTTCTACTGGTTTGCTACAGTAAATTTGGGAGGAGGAAGTCAAGATCGGGCTTTAAATGATAACAAAGAGTAGCTGATAGTTGATATTTAATATGGCCAATCTTACCATAAACGCACATAAATTAATACGAAATGCAATATTCGCGAGCAAAGCTGCGTGTCACAGCTAGTTACACATAAAAACATGATACAGCGAGGCATTGTTATCATCGAGAATACTGAAGTTCTATTTACCACATAATATAACATATAATATATAACATAATATAACCTTTGACAGATCTGCATAATTATTCTCTCACTTGACCCCCCTGACCTCTTCCGTCCGCGGCTTGACTTCCGCTTCTCTTGCCGTCCGGGTACTCCTCAGGTACTCCGCTATCCCTGCTGTACGAGTGGAGGGGTCTATTTTTTGTATAGCCCTTCTAAGAAGCCTTCCTGCTTGTCGCCCGGAAACTGCTCTATTTTGTACAATTCAAAAATATTTCTTCACCTCCCAGTATTCTCGAGACATAGCAATTCATTTTCAACTAAAATAGTTTTGTGATGGGTGTGCTGTGTGCGAAGGATTGAGATTACTAACATACAGTAGGCGGAGGCAAAGAGGTAATTTGAAATAGATTTGTCACTGCTTAAAACATATTTATTTATTTGAAGCTATTTTTGTATTTCTTATTTGATTTTCCATATATCATTTTTCAATTGACTTAATTGTATAATTCAATTGAAAATCCATTGAAACCTCTTTACTAGCTCATGCCGATTGTTATCTCTGTTATTATAGTGGTGGTGTAAACTTTTTCATTTTAAGTTTTCCCCGATTGATTTTAAAATTAATACGACTTTTTAAGTAAAAAAGTTCTAAAACTTTATTTAAAATTACCATGCATTTCCATACCTCAAGAGGTATTGTTAAGTATTACAAAATCAAAGTCAATCAAAATCAAACTTAACTTCGAGTTGTAAAAAAATAATACATAGAAAATTACTTTTAAGGAGCAGTAACTTGTTTTTTTTTTACTATTCAACAACTTTATATTAATATTATATAAACAATGCATTAAAAGATAAAATCCTTTAAGCTAATTTAAAATAACATGAATAAATATATAAAAGAAAAATTATCTTCCTTCTATATTAAACCTTCTTTGAGACCTTTTATTTTCCTTTTGAAACATCATACTCACACTTTCTTACATCTATATGTACCTAACTTATATTTCAAATATATATAAAATATCTTAGAAAGAGAATTAAAGTAATGTAAAATCAGAAATGGAACAATTAATGGACCATAATAATAATCAAATGTAACAGAAAAACTATAACTCATCAATTTGAGGTTTAAGACATTTTGGATAAACTTGGAACATTCTTCCTGTTTAAGCAGCTAACAAAGAACTTCCTGATTCAGGTTATCCTACTACTTCTCCCTTAGAACTCCATTCAATTAAAGTATCATCATCAAAGCCCATACTCTTGAACCACCTTATGCAGTGTGAGAAAGAAGTCTACAGAGCCCACTCCAGCTCTGCCGGTCTTCCATAAGTCGCCTTCCGTCATTCCATTGAAGTCCCCTCCTCTGGAAGTCTATTTTGACCTATTTTTCCCATTTCGTTCTAGGCCTTTCTAACCCTCTCTTGCTCTATACTTTAGCTCTATAAGCTTCGCTTTTTCAGAAAAAGAACCGTCTCAGTCGGTTCTCCTGTATCGAATCGTTGGCCGGTCTCCCGCCTGTTTAAGAAACCTTTCTTGACCGCTTCATACATACTGCCCGCAACTACGTTGAAATACGTTCCTAGGTATTTCAAGCTTACTACTTGTTTGAGGATTTTGTCTTCGATTCTGATAATGCGCATATTTCTCCTGGACTTCTTCTCAAGCCTCGTCACTTTCTTTTTCGCAGGATTGATAATCATATGAATCTTCAGGAGTTCTCCTTTTAATTTATTAACGTTGTACTGAAGATTCCTACCACCATCCAAGAAAATAACGATATCATCAACGAATGCAAGTAACGAGATGCTCACTGGTCTCAGGTTGGCTTATCGCAGGTGGAGTTTCCTCATTTTTTCTTTGGCCCTTCGAATTGCTGAGTCCATTACTAAAATAAACAAAGGCGGACTGAAACTGCAACCTGGTCAGATTTCGATTTTCTGAGAGGTGAAGTTGGAAAATCTGATCACATTTCTTGTTGAGACTTTCGACCGCTAGGACATGATCCTGATCGATCCCTTTTTCTCTTAAGACATCCAAGATATCAGCTTTTTTTGCACGATCAAAGGCTTTTGTAAAGTCAACAAAGCACTCCGACATTTCCTTCTCTTTTTCTAATACTTATTAAAAAACCGGTCTCATGGCAAAGATAAGGTCCTGCGTGCTACGATTTTCCCGAAAGCCATATGGTTCCTCTTCAAGTAATCCTTCGAACGTCCTTTTTATTCTCTATTCCAGGATCTTGGAGTAAATCATACTTATTACGCTCAAGAGAGATATGCCTCGGTGGTAGTTGCATCCTCTATTGTCTCTTTTCTTAAAGATAGGGACGATGAAGGCTACCTCCCAATATTTTAGGATTTTCTTTTGCTTCCAGACGAGGTTAAACAGATACAGCAATTTTTGTTTTCCTTTAGTTTCTATGTATTTCAGCTTTTCAGGAATTAATCCATCATTAATCGCGGATTTCCCTAACTTCATATTGCTTAGTGCTTCTTCCAGTTGGCCATTATCAATAAAGTCATCCTCTTCCCACGGCTTTACCTCTCTTCCCTCTTGATCTACACAGGGCGTCTGTCCATTCCCATTCAATAGAACTTGGAAATACTCCCTCTCCAACTTTCCATTATTTAGTCCTTCTCCTTGAGGATGTTTCCTTCCTTGTCTTTTTTAATCTCTTGAGGACACATTACAATAGTTTTTTAATTTGGTAAAAATCAGACTCCAATTTTCGGCCAATATCAGCCCAGGCTGTTCTCTTGGATTCTATCACTTTTTAGCCTCAATTATTTTCATCTTATACCATTCCAAGTTATCCGTTATTTTTTGCTCGAGGTATTCTTTCCAAAGCTTCTTCTTTTCTTGGATTACTTTTTAAAACTCATCTGACCACCATAATGTCCTCTTGTGTTGGCCTCTGATTTTTTTTTGTTTTTTTTTTTACCACAAACCCATGCTATTGCATCCGTAACTATTTCCTTGAAGTAGAACCAGTTTTTTTCTATGTCATTAGATTATCACGAATATTCCACATCTCTGGCCATTCTCTCAACTTCTTCTTGTAAGTAGGTTGCTATTTCATCTTTTTCTTTTAGTCTATGCACCTTTACCACTTCTATTCGGGTCCTTCTTGCATGCTTTCTGATCCTTCTCTCTCCTTTCCACAACAAATCCATTTTTAACAAGTAGTGGTCGCGTCCTATTTCAAAACCTCTTTTAACTCGCACGTCAATCACATCTTTGAGAGATTGTTTCTTTACTAAAAAATAGTCCATTACAGACTTTTCGTTTCTGCTTCGTTCCTCTCCAGGAAATTTGTGTACATTTTTATAAGGAAGGTTTCTATTAACGACGATCATTCCACATAATTGGAGTATTCTGTCCTCGTTATCGTTTATAACATCTTCTTCATGGACACCTAAAATATCCGGTCGCAAGTGGGAATCTCTTCAAACGCCATTAAACTATCCGATGGCATTATCGTTTGGTCCGTAGACTACAATAATACTCTTGAAGGCATCTACTTCTTTTAGGTCAACCACCATTAACCGATCACTTACGAATTTCCATTTCTTGATCGCTGTATTCATTAAGGCTTCCTTGAACATAATTGCTACTCCTCTGCTTGATATTTTGTCTTCAGCGGTCCCAGAATAGATTAGAATACAATCCCCAATCCTCTCTTCGCCTTCCCCTTTTCTCTTGATCTCAGTTATTGCTAGCAGATCAGTCTTTGCTTTCTTCTTCTCCTCTAGTAACTCTTACTTCTTTCCTCTTAATTCCCGCACGTTGCAGGTTGCCAATTGTAAAATTAATTTTTCTTGCCAGGTCGAAATCCATAAAAGCTGTCCGACTGTATCTCCTCCAATACTCGTGATGTGTACAATTTCTGATAGGCAGGATATCGGCCTGTCCAGTCTTAGTATGATCGGGGGAGCTGCACCTTAGGGTGGCCGGACACACCCTTCCAGAAAGGAAACACTGTATACTGTAGTTGACCTCAGCCTATGTTGAGAGTAAGTGAATAAACTGCGGTAACCCGTGGGAGCCAAGTACCTGCATGTAACAGTTACTCCTTGCGGGAGTCAATAAAAGTATTTATATTTTAATGAAATTGAATCTGTTAACAATTAATATCTATGTATTGTATATTGATTATTTTATTAAATGGTTTTCTATATAGGTTGAGTGAATGTCTTGTGGTTTATGTAATATTGATTCATTTAGAAAACATTATATGTTTGTATGATATGGGGTAACTTCTTTCCGTATTGGTGAACATTTATATATGTTTATAATCTTTCTAAGGGAGCGGCGTGGTCTAGTGGATAGAGCGCTAGTCTGCTGTGCTCCGGGTCCTGGGTTCGAATCCCGGCTGTGGCGGAATATTATTTATTCTGTTAATTCAGTCGGGGGGCGACCCTAGGGTATGGAGACCCTCCTGGGGCAGACCCAGCCTCTATAAAGTGGGTACACAAATTAATTGGGGAAAAACCTGGCGGCTGAGCGCGATTAAGGCCTAATCACCTCATTGCACTGCCGTTGGCCTAGAAACAGTACGAATCTCTATATGTACTGAGCCCAAGACCCTTCATGGGTTGTAGTGGTACAGGTTTTTATAATCTTTCTAACATGGGAATTTTTTTTTGATATTTTAAAAATAAATTATTGCTTTTTATTTTATTAATTTAAGCATTGCGACGTAATGGATTTTTTTCAACCAGGCCTATCCCAGCCAATATCTAATTTATTTATTTCCTACTCCCAATAATTATAGATATGATTTGCAAAAAGTATATATGTTCATACAGGATTGTTGTTTCTTTCAGGGACGACGGTAAACTTTTCTTTGAGGGTCTACCAGGAAAGTTTCAATTTTATGTTAAAACGATTGTAAGATAAATTTCTCTCATTTATCTTCACAACCACAACCACGAATTATATTCCTCAAGCCTCTGATATATCACTTTTGTAATCTAATTGTAACTGAGATATATCCCATCTAGGGTTTATACAAAAACCGAAATTTTAGAAAACCAGTTTTCGAATACAGTGAACCCTCGTTATAACGAATTCCACGGGACCAAAAAATTCTCTGTTCGTTATAAAAGAATTCGTTATATCCGAAAAATGTATTGTGTGTATATATGCGTCTTGGTATAAATTTATGTGGTTAAAAAGAGATATTTTCAATACAGCATTCGCTTTCAGGCACATTCTTATTTAGAAACTACAAAAGCATTTAGAGTGGATTTTGATATCCCGTATTTTTCGGCAATTTTCGATTTTAACTCAATTTTTTTATCCACTTTTTGGAGAATCGTCAACTTTGTATTTAAATCGATGCATTTACTCTTTGACATAGTCTACGGAGCGGAAGCGCAATTAGAACGAAAAGCGAGACAAACGACCTCTAAGGAACCTCGAATAAAAATAATAACAGAATAAAAAGGAATCTATGAAGGCAAAATTAGGACTTCTACTGTGTAGCATCGTCTAATTAGCCATAGTAGCATAAAGTGAGACTAAATAAACAAACAAACAATAACAAGCTGAAACTCTAGAAGCCATAAGCTTTCACAGAATTCAGTTGAATAGAGGGATGAGGTAAGAAGGATTTGGACTGAAAGGCGCCGCTATTTACCGAGAATTAAGACGTATCGTATTTTTTTACTTTCACTTACAATATATAGTAAGGGAAAGTATTGCGATCGTGAAAATTTCCGAATTCCAGTTTTCAACGGAAATACACGTTTTAAGGTCCCCTGAGTCCAAATAACCAAGTCTCCCAAAAAGGTCTGTGTGTGTGTGTGGTAAGTCCCGGGCGGAAACGGTAAGTCCTATGAAACTGAAATTTCATATTTAAGACAACTATACCCCCGAGACGTGACAAAAATTTTTTTCATCAAAATGAGCTTACCAGAAGAGGCACTTTATACCATGCATTTTGCACCTTTTTTCGATTTCCTCGAAAACGGTTCCGACGATTTAGATTAAACTCGCTATATCGATGTAAAATTTAATGGGCTTTAATATCATGTAGGTTTCATTCTGATTAAAATGGTCTGACAGGGCTAAAATGCCGATATTTTAAATTTTCTTCCTCTAAAGTACCTTTAATTTTGTAGATTCAATAAAAATAACTACATTATCTTGTTAACGCTGATGAAAAAACGGTAAATATATAAATTGAATAAATTCGATATCCAACTAAAGGAGAAAACAGAAAATATATTTTTTTAATGCAATTTTTCGTTTTTGAACATAAGAGCAGTAATATACATGTATGATATGCTGTTGGAAAGCTAAAGATTTTAGAAAAAATATTACTTCATACACAAGCTTTTAAAAGTTAATAGAGAGAGATGAAATGAACATAAAACTAACTGATTATTTTAGATAATAATATAATCGATTTTTTAATAAAACACATGTTTCTATATAAATTCAATTTAATTAATTCCTTAATAGTTTCACGTATATATCTCTAACTATTTTCGAAAAGTCTTTCATTGATTTTAAAAATGGAGTTAAGTGAAAGTCGTGTGTTGCCCGCACCAGATTTTTTTCTTCTTCATTTTTCGTAATAACCGAACAAATTCAATTCTAAGGCCCACAAAAGTAGTTCGTTAGTTCGTTATAAGAGAATATTTCGTTATAAACGAGGAGAAAGCATAGTTTTCTATTTATTTTTCAATGGACCGCAACGACAGTTCGTTATAAACGGGTGTTTGTTATAACCGTGTTCGTTATAAAGAGGGTTTACTGTAGTATTTTTTCCCAGAAATTAATTTTTAATATTTAGTATTTTTAATTGGTTTCGAATTTTATGTAAAAATTTTTATGCAATATAGTAGAACAGAGAAATAATAGTTGACCAGGATTAAATAACTTTAAAAACAATTATTCGTTGTTTATGCATTGTTTTCACTACAAGGATGTAAATATTTTTATAAAAGTGAAATGAGTTTTTCAGTAAAAGGTTCGAATAAATAAAAACAATGTTATTAGATACAGATGGATACTTATTAAAAACAATTATAAAATATATAACTGTATATTATATAATTTAAATTATAATCAAAGCAGAAAGACAAGAGTTAATAAAGTTTATGCATACATACTTATTAAAATCAATCTTAGTTTTAAAGACAATTAAGCAAAGGACCGAGTGTTTTCTATTCAGGGCAATTTTAATACAAATTTAAATATTCTATTTATTTTTTTGTTTAATGAAATATGATTTCAGAAAACAGAGGACGTCTATCGATTTTCTATTTAGCCGTGTCCTTAGTTTATTCACTAAATTCCCCGAAATAGAAAATACTCTCTGACTGGCAACCGAGCTAGGCTTAATCGTTTTTAAAGCCTGATTTTAAATGTTTATAATATTAAAATATGTCACCTACTTACATTTTGTATAATATCATCTATAACAAATATCGATCAATGTAACTGAACACTGAATTTATGAACTGTACATAAAGAAGCCAGAAGACAAACTGATATAAAATCTAAATTAATTCATCCAATAGACAAAACACACCGTTTCTTGAAATCATATCCGACCGATATGAATCCATGAACCAAACCGCTTGCAACAGTGTTTTCATCGATCTGGTATATTTGGCTATATTTGTCATTTTTTTTTTTTTTTTTTTTTTTTTGTTATTCATGTATTGTCATTTACTACTAAAAAACCGGTTTTCGTATTTCACAATTTTCTCCAAAAAACCTGTTTTTAAAAACCGACAAACTCTAATCCCATCTTTAGTTCCTTTTTGGGTTATCGATCATTAAATACTCGTGGTAATATTATCTCTAGCGTCTAGACCTCAATTAGCTATTCTATCCTCTCGCCTAACGATTCCACTTACTAGCCTACATTCCTCAACAAAAGTCCTGATATCCTAAATATATTTGCCTCATCTCTCAATGACCTTCCATCAGACCATAATCCAGTTCTACTTCCCATGCATTCCAAATTTGTCTCTAAACCGACCCCTCCTAAATTGATAATTGAACAAGTTAACTGGGACAGACTTGGTAACCAAAGTGGACATAAAATAACCACTAAAGACTAAACTAGTTATTGACAGAGCCTTTCGAAAAACTTACTTAAAATTCAAATAGTAGTTGTATATGTGATAACACTAAAATAGCTAACAATAATATCAAGATCGAAGGATCGAAGGGGCATATTTCTAGATAGCCATCAGAAAAAAAATAGTATACCTAATTGACTAACAAACTGAAATCAGAAATTAGGAAATTCTAAATTTACTGAACATGACTGAAACCCTAACTACAACAGACTAATCACTGTAGGTGACCATAAAAAAACTGCTCAAGTTCAAAGATTTTAATAATCGACTCCTTCATGAATCCCATTCCAGGAAAAGATCTCATGTTGAAAAGTTCCAGACTTCCCCTCAGCATCTCCTGAATATTTATATCCTTAATCTCCGTCATTTTGAATGTATTGAAACAGAACTGAATATTCCACTTCTGATGGCCCTTCGTCTTAAAGCGTTTCATTGACATTTCCTCCTTCAGGAATATCAAACATAACCCACAGATCATATTCTCTAAAAGCCCTTGTCCATAATCTAATTACTCCCCATATCCTAAAATAACTTACTGAAATAACCATCCTACTCCTCACCTATATTTACTATTTCATACTACGTATTTTCCTGACCCCTGACATTATCTATCGGCAAAATGATCCCTAAATCCAAAAAGCCGCTGGAATTCCCTTCTTATTGTACTATCTCTATCCCTACAAAGGGCTCATACTGAAACGACTATAATCAATTCTAGAATCTAATCACATAATCCCAGACCACCGGTTTTGATTCCAAACATCCCATTCTATCATCCAGCAATGTCATCGTGTGGTGGATGTAGTCAGATCTGCATCAGAGCTCGGATTGTTCTTCAAAGGCATTTCAGGACTGCAGTACAAACTCCATACATTCCTCACTATCCAGTCCTACCTGTCTAAAAGATCCTTCAAAATAAATCACCTTAGTTCCCATTCATCCCTTTTTACTCAGTCTGCTAACGCTCCTCGTGGCAGTATCTCGTAGAACCATTCCCAGTCTATACAGCTAATATCATAACCCATCGTAAAAATTTCCTTTCAACCTTTGCTGATGACACTTATGTGTTAACAGTCAATAACGATACAACTATTGTCTCTCAAACACTTCAAACCTACAACATAGACGTTATAGTATGGTGTCTGAATCCCTGAAAGAACCCTAAAATTCTACATTTATTAGTTCGTAAAGATGTCCGTTTATTTCAATTGTCAAGAGACTTAAATCCGTTGTTTAAATATTTTGTAGGTAGGTATGGGAAGGGTTTTAGGCCAATAAATAACTACATTATTACGTCCGTAAATATTTTGTATTTTATTGTTACTTTTGTAATTTTTTTTTTTTTTTTTTTTTTTTTTTTGACGTGAAACAGCCTTAAAGACCACGCAAATATCATTCCTCCCTAACTTTGCCCACACGTTCCACTCTTCCCACCTTTTCTCCATTCTCTCAGACTGGACTCTTCTCTGTTCCTCGCTCCATACTCTCCCCTTTCTCACCTCTTTGGCACCCACAAGGACCATTATCTTCCTCAATTTTTCCCTATATTCATCTCTATTGACACAACCCTGTGTTGAGATTCCCAACCTCACTATCTCATTTCTCATCTGATGAATGTATCCTCCTTCCCCTTTATACATCCACATTTTTCAAAGATTTCTTTACTTATTCTGTTCGAGCTCATCCTTACCATATGCCCGTAGAAACGCAGCCTCCTTAACCTAGTGTCCGTTTCCAGATCATCCATTTCTTTGTAAAGTTCTCTGGTAGGCCTCTAGTAACTTTACTGGCCCATAAATCTTCCTCAAGATCTTCCTCTCAATTCCCAAAAAATACCTTAAGCTAGGAAGATAAGCGGTCTCCATTCCATACATAATAACCGGTTTGACAACGGTGTTATAGTGCCTTATTTTCGCTCTTATTGAAAGAGCCTTCTTACAGTATAGGCCACTGGTAGCAAAACTGAGTCTTTCCATTTTGATCAGCCTCTTCTCCATACTCTTTCTCTCGGACCCATTATTACAAATATTCTCCAACAGATATCTGAAGCTATTGGTGACCCCGATTTCTCCATACTTAAGTATTTTATTAAAATTATTGTATTTTTTTTTAAATACTTTTTTGCGCTGAATATCCAATAGGCTAATTATGAGATCTATGTATTTTATTATAAACTATTCATTTCGTACATAATTTGACCTTTATTTTAATTTAATGATATTCATTTTTTTTTCCTGAATTAGTCATATACATTTTTCAACAAACATTATTATACTATAATCATTAGGCCTAACATGACCTGTTTCTTCAAAACCAGCACATTTGTTTGTTACTTACGTGTGTATTAGTGCTGCTTGAATCACACATGTGCGAATACAGACATTATATTAAAAAATAAATGTATTAAGTTTTCTTATTATAATAATATCGTTTGATAATGGGGCTAGTTCGTGATCGAATTTAATACGACGATGTTATACGACGTTGATTATTTTTATTTCTTTAGATGTTCTACAAGTGGAATTATTACTGATGAAACGGAACAAAAGATGCCAGACCCGCATTACATTGCTATGTAGTAGGTAGTGTTGGTCACTACTCCTTAGTGTTTGCTTTTTTAATGACTAAAGATTATCTATTTTTAACTGTATTAGTTAATACATCAAGTAAATTGGCTGTCAGATAATATACATGAAAAATAGATTAAGAGAAAATGCCCATTGGCATCACTCCACTGCATGAAGTATTTAAAATGAAATTACAAAGATTTACATAAGGAAGAATATTCAAAATACAGAAGGTTAGCATAATTTGTTCATATTTCTCTGGAACTTCAAGTTTCTGATTTCTGTCCATCAAATCACAAAGGAAAAGTTCATTTTCATGTCATTGTAAAATCATATTTTTCATTCAAATTAAAGCAATAAAGATGTTTAGATAGAAATATTTTTAGAAATTTATGGAATGAAAAAATATAAAATAAAATATACATTGCTTCAGCTCAGGTAAACTGTTTTTGATTGTGAACTTTCTATCTAAAATTTAACACAACTTATTTTTTATTTTACTACCACAGTTCTTCTACGATGGTGTCCAAGGCATTTTGTTATGGCTCTGCAGACTCTGGTGTTCCTAAACTTAAAAAAAACAACTAAAATACCCTTAAATGTTCATGTACACTATAAATCAATGATAATAAATAAATTATACAATATAATTAAGAAAATATATAAAATACTTTATTACATATATTCAATTGATCGGTAATTAAATTCATAAAAAATCTAAAACTAATAATTGAAATCTGATAAGTATTAGTCAATATACAGTGCTTTTAACTCTTTAATTGTGATTCATAAATTATTTTTCTGAAAATACTGCTAAAGTAAATCAACTGTATACCTGTAACTGTGTACCTGTATGTATGGTAGTTTAAAAAAAACTATAAATCTTCTTGAATAATCCATATGCTAACTTAAAAGATAACTTTATTTCCTAAACATCTAATTACAACAAAATTAATCTGAATTAGACCATATAATTGCTAACATATTTTCATTGGATTCAAACCCAAAATGTTAAGAAAACTATTTAATTGAAACAATTTATATTATTTATACTTTATATGTTTTCTATATAGCCATTTCATCTTGAACTTTTTTATGTTTTCCACTCACACATAACTTCACAGTTGGTTATTGCTGCAGCCAGAGTAAGAAAAATGTGAACTAATTCTGTGACAGCATAGTTGGTTTTCCAGTTTTCTCCCTATTTACCTCTGTTAAGAGCAGGTTGTGATGGCATACTCAATTGTGTCTGCAGCTGAAGGGATTATGGTATTTATGTTCTTTCCCAATCTACAGAACTTCTTGTAAAATCATATCAGGGAGGGTCACTTCCAGTAATCATAAAATAAAAAATACTAAAAAAAAAAGTACTACAATTATACTTGTACTTGTACCCTTGAAGGGTCTTGGGCTCAGTACATATAGAGATTCATACTGTTTCTAGGCCAACGGCCGTGGAATGAGGTGATTAGGCCTTTATCACGCTCAGCTGCCAGGTTTTTCTCCAATTTTTTGGGTACTCACTTTATAGAGGCTGGGCATGCCCAAGGAGGGTCTCCATACTCTAGGATCACCTCGGGATTGAGTTAACAGAATAAATAATATTCTGCCGCAGCCAGGATTCGAACCCAGGACCTGGAGAACAGTAGACAAGTGCTCTATCCAATAGACCACACTGCTCCCAATCATAAAATATAAGAAAATAAATAATTAAAAGTCATTGCAACTCTTTACCAAGTTCATACTAATGTTAAATTTACACTTGTCTAATCATTGATTATGATCATAATTAAACCAATGACTGTAATAATTATTATGCCATTAACTCGGTTTTTTATTTAGGTTTGATTAAGCAAATAGTTTATTAATTTCATACTTTTGTTTGTTTGTTTACTCATTTAATATCACTTTCATGCAACAGCGCTTAATCGGATGATGCTATAGTAGGATATCTAATTTTTTTCTATCCAGATTTAATTATGATATGGATTTTTCATGAGTAACTGACAATGCGCAGACTCGATACCATCAATTTACCAATTTACTGCATAACCAAGAATATTTTACTCCCTTTCAAAACTTTTCACATTTTTTATTACAAATAATATCCTATTAATATATTATTAATATATACAAATAATATATTATTTGAAAGTTCAATATATCCTTACCACAGAAGACACCAGTCACTTCCGAGATGATTAGATTGGGATATGGTATTTACACACATACACTACTGCTACTACTTCATGGCTATGTCTTATAAAGGCTTTGACCTCTACCACTCTCTTCTAATCAGACCCATCTGTAGCAGCTCCACTTTTAAGTTCTCAGACCCAGTGACCTAAAGCCAGCCTCTGCTTTATATATCCTTCATAGTGTCTTCTTTCTTCCTCTCCTTCTAGAGATCCTTCCATTAATTACTTTGCAAGTCTTTTCTGATTCATATTACGATTGTAGTCATAAAAATATTACAATATTATTCTCTTGTTACAGAGATAAAGTTTTCTTTAAGTGTTATAACTTACCAGCAAATTTTCAATTATGTACATTGCAATATTTATCACTTGCTCAAAAAACATTTTTATAGCTATTAGCTCAATATTTTAATTAGTGAGATGATAATATCAATATAATTGTGATGTTTTATATAATAGTGATAATAATAATAATTTATTGATTCTGGAGCATGTCAAAATACAAAATGTTTGAATAAAATAACTCAAAAGATACATTCTTATAATAATATACAATAAAGAAATAATAAAATAAAACAACTTTAAAAATGAGATTAAAAAATCATATTTTTATACAGTTTTGAAAAAGAAGGCCACTACAATTCTTCAGAATTTTCATAAAATAATATATAATTTAATCTAAAATAAATATGGTGAAGGGATTGAGAGGAGAGATTACTAAAAAAAGGATTAGGACTGAGAGATAGTATATAACAATTTTTCATCCAGCACTCTATATCAGATTGAGCTAAAACACTACTTGGAATAACATAAATATATTTAAATGATTACCAAAAGAATTTCAATGAAAATTAAATTATAGTAACAATTAAAAATGACTAAAAAAAATTACAATAAAAGAAAGTAAAATAAAAAATCTCTCAAATAATAATAAAATTACATTAAGGAAAATGGGACCCTATACAAATAGGACAGGGGAAAAATGCAGTCAAAGTACCTTACTTAGCCTTCACAGACGACCTAGTGATCATAACAGGCACACCGGAAAAGCCATAGAACAGATAGAAACATTAAAAGAAAATGCAGGAAAAATAGGACTACAAATATCCTTAAAAAAAACAGAGTTCCTAGCAACAAAAACAGATGAAACAAAATTGAGCGTAAAATATGGAGAGATCAATAGGGTTAATCACTTCAATTACTTGGACAAAAAAACAGCACAGAAACAGGACAAAAAAACAGTTACAACAGACAAGACTACAGAAAGTAAAGAGAGCACTATCAATGACACAGAACATATACAAAAAAAATCAATCTCAACCAACACAAAGAAAAGACACTACAGAACTGTAATAGAACCGATGGCACTGTACGCAAGTGAAACACTGGCACTAAACTGCAAAGGACAAATCGAAGAACTAAAGAAAGAGGAGATGAAGATCATGAGAAAGATACTAGGACCAAGAAAAACAGAAGATGGATACAGACTGCAAAGCAAGAAAACAACAGCAAAACACGCCAACATCGAGACAGACATCAGGAAAAGAAGACTGAAATTCTATGGGCACATACAAAGACTATCTGAAACAAGACTGACACGACAAACACACGAAGCAACAGCTACACTCAAAAGCACTACGAACTGGGTCAAACATACACGAGAAGACTTAAGAAGAGCAGACATAAGACAAGAGGAAATCCAAGACAGAAACATATTTAGAGACAAAGTAAACAAATGGGAAGTAACTCTAGAGCAAAACAATCAGATACCATACAGACCCAAATGGTCTGTAGAAAGAAAAGAGAAGTTCAGCCAAAGAATGAGACAATACTGGCAAGAAAAAAAGAACAAGAAATAATAAAATTGAGTCATAAGTGCTTAGCACCTTCCTTTTAGGGAGATATCACACTAATAATAATAATAAAATGACATTCTTCTATATAACAAATGAAATACCTACAGATCAAAGAGTTTTAATTCAACAAACCTTTTATTTAAGGAACATGTAACATACATTTATAAAAGTAATCTTCATATTCCAAATCAAATCACTTCACGCTCAATAACATGAGTAAGCCATAAATCGTTCCTTACACTCAGATAATACATACAGTCTGAGGTAATATAATTCTGTTTTATAAATAAGATTCTGCTTAATTATGTCATTTCCGCAATAACTCATTTAGGTCTGCATCAGGTTGCATAACTGACACTCAAGGACAAAGATTTTTTTTTAATGTATATTGTTTTATTAATTATTCATACCATCAATCAATAATTCAGTATTAGTGATAAAATTAAATATTTAGAAACTATTTATATTGAATGACAGAAATTTTTATTGATGGATATAATTATTTATGATAAATATATGAAATCTAACTGACATATATGTCACATAAACTGATTTTGCTATAAATTCTTGACCAATTCTCTGTGAATTCCACTAACAAATTATAGGAAATATTTTTAAATGTTCTGTTATTCTAATTAATATTATTAGTAAACTATCATATTATAAAAAAAATATAGATTTCCCACAGGTCAAACCAGATATAATATAATATTATTTTAGTCTTATAAATTTGTTAACTTATTCTCTGGACAGAGTATACTTCTGAGATAATTATTATCAATTGTTCAATTAGTTCTTATTGAAGTTCTTATTTATATTAGTAGCCTCAGACATTCAGCAAATTAAGGCAGGTGTACCTCAGGGCAGTGTTTTAGGACCAATATTGTTTAACATTTACAAGTCAGATCTTCCCCAGCACAATGGGGCTCTTTTGGCTACTTTTGCTGATGATACAGCTGTTATTTGTTCAGATAAGGATCCTTTACAAGCGGCAATATGCCTCCAAAACCACCTTGATGAAATTTCTGTTTGGGCTTCTAGGTGGAAAATAAAGATGAACGAGTCCAAGAGTGCTCATGTAGTGTTCACCCTGAACCATAAACCTTCTCCTCCCATTAACTTTAATAATATTCCTATTCCGACTTCCGACGAAATCCGATATTTAGGTATTCACTTGGACAAAAGACTGACCTGGAGGACCCACATTCGACAAAAACTCAAAGAACTCAACAGACAATACGGTCTTTTATCTAGATTACTTGAAAGACACTCTAAATTATCACTAACCAACAAACTAACTCTTTACAAAGTTTTGCTAAAACCAATCTGGACATACGGGACAGAACTGTGGGGCTCTGCTAAACCATCAAGTATCCAAAGGATACATTCTTTTCAGTCAAAAGTGCTGCGCAAAATAGTGGACACACCGTTCTACGTAACCAATGATGTTATACATAACGACTTAAACATTCCGACTATTTAAGCCACTGCTACAGAACAATACAATAACTTCTACCAAAGACAACATAAAACACCAACCCTCTTACAGAAACATTAAAATGCTCTACGAATCCTTACAGCCCACCCCGACGACTACGCAGGCGGGGACCAAGAGATATGCTTATAATTTAACGAACTCTGCTGTGATGATCCGCTGCTTCAGCAGTCGACAAATTTGCTTATTGCAAAGAAAATACAGATGGCAAATTAAATTTTATGTCAAATTTTTTGTTTTGTAATAAATAAATATTAGTAGCCTAGTATAACTCTCAGCCTTGTTTATTAGCTTTAAAATAAAAGTACAGACAATAAATAGTTAAACCTATTTAAATGTTTCTTTTACTTACCACCACTCGGACTAATTCCTTTCTGTAATCAATACATCAATTAAATTATATTTATATTAACTGGAGCATAATTCATTGTTAAATACAGTTTATCTCGCAAAAAATTGATCAATGGTAGAGATTCTTCTAATCGGAAAGTAACATTGAAATCTTCAGCAAGAATCATTGATAACTCATGATAATTCATATTTAAAAGTATTGAACCTTCAATAGTAATGTAGAGTAATTGCTGATGGATAAATTTTATGATTAAAAACGAAGGAGCCTTACAGTAGTCGCACATGATGTGTTTAATGTTACTTAAAGTTTGAAGTTTTATACATAAATTCAACTAAATTAAACTTCAGATTTACATATTTTTTGCTGTAAAGTTTGTTTGTTTATTTATTTAACGTCACTTTATGCTACAGAGGCTGATCAGACGATGCTACAGTGGGAGTCCTCAATTTTGCCTATCCAGGTTTTATTAGGATAGTGATCTTTAAAGAGTGCCTGACATCACACAGGCTCAGGACCACCTTTTTATTAAAGTTATAGAGTATTAGGCAGTGGAATAAAAGAACCTTGTACTAGACAGCTTGTTTATTACTGCTATATATACAAACAACATGGCGCAGGGGACGCCAATATTAGGATAGTGATCTTTAAAGAGTGCCTGACATCACACAGGCTCAGGACCACCTTTTAACGTCCCCTCCGAAGGACGGCATAACTAAGGATTTTTTACTCCCATTAAAAAATCCTAGGACCACCAGCAGGTTTGTACCCGTGACCTTTCGCATAGAAGGCTGTTATGCTAGCCACCCTGCTACCGGTGATCCCTTGCTGTAAAGTTAATTAAAAGATAATATTGAGGCATTGCAGAATGTACAAACATATTTTTTATATCTTGCTTGTTTTCATCCATCAATTACCTTTGGGGACATATTTATTTGAACTAATATTCTGTTTTAATCATTCAACAAGAAGATTTAATGTAATAATATTTTTTTTTCACAAACTTGTCCATTACATTGAAGACTGCACAGTTCTCCAACAATTAGACATCCATATTCCTTATTATTGAACCAAATATAAATAAGTGTAATCTAATATTTAAATTATCCAAAAAAAAAAATAAGGGTGACCTAGTATATAATGTCTGCAATTTTCATTGAGTGCAATAAAAAAACGTTCCATCTAGAACAGTGGTTCCCAACTAGTGGTCCGAAGACCTCTGGGTGTCCGCAGTCTATGTCCAGAGGGTCTGCAAGATGTCATTACTTTAATGTAATTAATTAATACTTAAATTGCCTTCAAATATTTGTGAAGTCTTTTTTTTTTTTGTGACAAGAATCACTCAGACATTGCACAGACTCAATTACATGCAAAAAATGATAGTAAATAGGTGCCTATATTAGATATATACATTTTATTAATTAACTTAGAACAATGTTTAATGGATTTTTGTCAGATTTAGTATAAACAATCTTGGTTTATCATTAACACTTTATTCCAATCATGTTCACTAAATAGTTAGTCCATTATTTCAATCACAGAAGGTTTCTGTTAGCCGGATGTACCTTAAAATTAATACAATGATTTGGAGTGGTTACTATATCATTTTAGAAAATATTCAGTATGGATTTTTAACCAATTTACTTGATTAGTTTTGCATTGAATTCGAAAAAAAAAATTTTGTTATGGAAGAAGATATTTTACTTTGCTGTGGAATGCAATTAAATATAAACTTTCGAAGAGACCTGCACTTTTCAAACATAGTCTTAATATGTATATGTACTTAAATAAATAAATTCTTTTTTATCCTGGGACTTTATATATTATGCTAATGTTAGAATAACATAAACATAATATAAAAATTGGACTTCAGAGTCTTAGAGTAATTAAACATATATAAACAAGTTAACTAAAACAAATCAAAGACAGACATATTCAAATAAGTAGAAAATAAAATAATATAGAATCTTATTTACAATTCTGTTATGATTGAGTGGTCATGAGATGAATAAATAAGCGGGATTTGAAGGTAGGTTGGAGTGAAGGATAGAAAGAGGAATAGAATTCCATAAGGAATAGGTGGCAAATGGAATCCAGTTGCTTTAAGGTGAGAAAAGTACGACAGGAAAATTCGGAAATATGGTTTTGAAGGACAATTTATGAAGAATTTTCCATTTAGATTCAGAATTGAGAGCATCAGAAAGAGCAGGATGGGTATAGAGGGATTATCACGTCGCACTGTATATTGAGTTTTGCTACGGAGTTACTTGAAAGACTCATAGTCTTCTTGCAGATTAGTGCATCGAAATTTACATCTTGCCACTACCCTTCTCTTCATCATGGTCTTTGTTTCGGGGGTAGCCAAGGCACAGTAGGACACTGTAAGGTCCTGGTTTTCAGGAGGGCATGAATGTCATGTATGGAGCATAGGTTTTGTTTTTTTTTCAACAATTTTTTATTGAGTAGAATTAAAATCTGTCCCAATTTGGACATCATTAGTAGTGGTGAAAGATAACATACATACTACATTCATACAATATTTACTCTTCAATAAAATTACAATAAAAAATATATACAATAATGAATCAATAAAATGTTTATAAAGTCTATAAATCACTCATACCTATATACATGTCATACATACATCACATTGAGTGAAGAATCTTGCCAGTGCTAGAACTCCAATATATACATATTCACAAGAGGTCGCGGGGCCACTGCCGTTTCAACCTTATAGGGGGGTTGTATGGATGAGTAGAGCTGGATAGGGATTGAGCTAGAGGATTAGGATGATGAATGAGGTTCTGGTGGAATTAGGGAAATTTGGATGGAATTAGGTTTGAAATAAATGGAACAATGAAATAAAGGCGTTGATGACCCTCGGGTTTTACGCCTCAAAACCCAAACCAACAACAACAATAAATGGAACATTGAGGTCCTGGTGCAAGGTATAGTTGGAGACATAATAAGGAGCATTTACTATTGTTCGGAGGACTTTGGATTAAATGTGTTTGATGTTAGAGCGTCTAGCTGTCTCCCACAGTTCAAGTCCGTAGGTCCAGATAGGCTTCAGTATTGTCTTGTATATTAATAATTTGCTGTCAACTGTACTCGTAAGTACAGATTTTCTGTTGTGTAGTCAGTATAACTGTCCGAATCGTCGGTTGAGTTCTTGTCTTTTAAATATTGTATGTGGGTTCCATGTTAATCTTTTGTCTAATAGTAACCCAAGATGCCAGACTGTATCTGAGGGAAGAATTGGTAATGAGTTGAAATGAACTCCTGCTTTAATTGTCTACAGTAAAAGTTATAGGAGCAGCGATCTGTTGGGTGTCGGGTGCGCTGCCATAATGATCTTGCTCGCTGTTTGGTGTGGATGAGGTCTATGATATGTTGAGATAAATGATTTAGGTGAGGATTTATATTGGAGTGTTTAGGAGAGGAGGCAGTCCAGACAGTTTGTTGAATGGCAGTGGTAAAGGAGTAGACAGAATTATCTAGGTCATCTGGGGTTTAGAGGGTCACTCTGAGGTCAATAGTAATGGTCAGAATTTGGCGGAAAAGGTTCCAGTTGACAGGGCCTCAGATGAATGATAGTGGAATGGGTTTCAGAATAGGAGTTAGGAGCCTAGGTTTAAGGTGAGAAAGGAGGCCATAAGATCAATGGAGTTTTGGGTGTATAATGTGTCCCAGAGGATAGAATCAAGATCAGGTTGAAGAGATTCATGGGAAAGTAGGTCCAAATTATTATATGATATGACTTTTGGTGTAAAGGATTTGACAAGTACGTCATAAGTAATGTAGATAAGGTGTGTGATGAAAGAAATGGAACGGGGTGGTGTAGGGAGAGAATAATTTTTATATGAGAATCAGAAATAAGGAAGTCTAACCAGGTATCAGAGTATTGTGTGTGGTGGGTCGGGCAGCAAGGAACGAGGTAAAGATTGAGAAGATAAAAAATAAGAAATTGAGGTAAATATTAATTAGATCAATAAAAAAGGATTTGTCGCTGGACACAGATAATATATTATTATTGAAGTCACTGGAAATAATTATATTGTTATATGCTGAGACCAGTCAGACAAGGGATGATTGGAAGAGGTCATCAAATGGAACACAGAGAGATCAGTAGACAATGGGGTATAACAAGGGTGAGGAGATGGTTGAAATTTTCAACAAAAACATATCTTATGCGAGGAAAGGGATTAAGAGGCAACTTCAATTGAATTTAGACTTTCAGGCTATCATGAATATACCAACTCCACCTCCAATGCGATCAGATCGGTCAGAAAGAGTAATTTAGAAGGAAAACCTTAGAGAAGATAAATGGTTTTAACTATGTTTCGCATAAGGCTACTATGTGATAAAAATTGTCAAGGAAATACAGTTGAAATTCATCATAGTGGGCTTGGAGGGATTGTACATTGATGTGACAGGAATTTAGGATATTAGTCATGATCGAGGTATTGAGAGGAGGAATGACTGAAAAAGGGATTAGGACTAAAGGACAGGATATAACAATGGCTCATCAAGTACTCTTTTTTAGATTGAGAAAAATCGGAACTGTAAATAACATAAATAGGTTTAAATAAATAAATTTTAAAAAATCCAATGAAAATTATATGATAATTAAAAGAGGGAAAAACTATATGATAATAACCACTGGTAAAATATAATAATAAATAAAAATGAAATTCGCTCCAAATAAACAAATATATCTTCAATATAGAGTAAATAAATAAAATATCTTCAGTGCAAAAAAAATTTTTTTTTCATTTTAAAAATAAAAATACTGTCTCTCAAATAATAAAATAAATAAAAAGATGCTAATACTGCTACATAAAAAAGGAAAATATTTTCAATAAAAACAACAAATATAAATACTGATGTTTGAACAATTTATTAGGTTAACCTTTGATATTGTGAAATGGAGCAAGTTACATAAAAGAAAATTTTAATTTAAACTGATAAAGAATATAAAATGAGGATAAATAGCAATATGCATGCAAATATAAGAAAATTGAACTCTGAAGAAGAGGTAAACCTTAAAACTCAGGTTTTATTCCAAAAAGCATTGTAAATAATAATGAGATTTTTAAAAAAATTTCATTCATTCTTCATTCCAGTGTAGGCTCTGGGCCTTGGGGTGTAATCTCCTGGGAGATTTCACTCATGTTTCACGATGCATTTTCTAGTGTAGGGTCATCATTCCCTATACCTAATTTTGCGAGAGGCCACCATTTAGCTGACGGGTCTCACATACCCAGGGGGGAGAGAGGCTGTGAGTGAATCCCCATTTATTTACATTGTTATAAAAGTCCAACTGGGACTGGGATTTGAACTCACAACCTCTCCATTCAGCCACGGCTCCCCTCAGAAAAAAAAAAATTTAATGATCAGAATTACTTTTCATAGGAACTAATAAATAACTCACCATGAAATACAATCTTTTAGCACAGAATATTGTAAAAATCCAATGTTAGAGTCAACAATACTTTTCAGGCATTATCAGCTTCTAGCATCCCAGGAATCAATTTTTTGGCTAAATCTCAGGTAATTGAATTCTACAAGAATTTGTTCCAAGAAAAAAAAAAAAAAAAAAAGTAGGAGGCTTTCTGCAGCATAAAATCCTGTTAGTAGAGAATGAGGCTCACCTTTGATTAGTTTTCTTTTAGTTTTCATCATTGTACTGATTTAGTAGAAATTCTATTCTTAAAAACTTACTGTTTTTTTTCCCCCCTTCACTGAATTTTCAAACATTAAATAATAATCATTTTCATAATAACTATCAGAAAATAAATGGCACAAAATAGTTGAATGTGATTTAATCGATTTTAGAGTTATGAAACATTAAATACTAGTGACAATTATGGCATAAAAATTATTTTTTTTTTTTGTTTTTAGAATGTATATATCTTAGTAAATTTTTTACCACTTAGACCAATAAAGTGCTCGCTCCAAGACCCAACCCTACTTTCACCTTGAATTTATTAAAATGTAAGTTATTTTTGTGTGATTGAAATGGTCTCTAACTAAATAATGGCCCAAAATAAACTTACTCCAGAACCGTCATTCAAAATACATAGTTTATATATTTTAATTAAGGATGACATTTACACTCAATGTTCTTTTATATTAATATCAATATCAATAAAAATCCATCCTTACCCAAAGACAAATCAGGCATATACAACTATCTTGGTATGCTTAGTACTAGTAAATTTGTTGTATATAATAACCATTTATGTATTTCAAATTCATATTAAGTAAAATTTAATTTATATCAATAATAATTAATTAAGAATCATTTAGTTATGCTCTTTTGACATTGGTAGTTCTTTATCTTACTTTAAATGAAATGGTAAATCAGATTTTAGAATCTTAAAATTCCACTTATTTTTCCTTAATACACCAGCATTTCATGGAGTTGTCCATTTCAACCTAATGTTGGAAGGGAGTTGGAACGACAGGTATGTGTATATTTTAAAAAAAAAAATAAATATTTTTCCTTATTACACATTTGTTTATTGACGTCCTACATGATAAACATAAGAGTTTTAATGAAAAATATACTGATATAAATATTGCTTTATCTTATAATATCAATAATCTTGATGGATGTTATCATAGCTGGTTAGGTAATCACAATGAAGGTTCAATGATTATTAAATCTAAATTATATTTCCCTAAATGAAAATAATCAATGGTCAAAACTATAGAAAATAATTTTCAGTAATTTGAAATATATAATTTTTAATTTAAAATGTTTTTTAATTTGATTAGATTTGCGGTAATATTAGAGCTACAGTAGTTTTTTAATTTGAAAATAAATTTTATTCTGAGACAGCTGTCCCTTGGGATTGTTCTAAATGTACATTTCAGAATTAATCTTCTGGCGATAGAAATATTAGAAAAAGAAATATTTTACTTTATATACACTTGATAGATAATAAAATGTATTATTAAATTGTTTATAAAATTTGTGATTTATAAGGTAAGTTTATAAAGGTAGCTTTCTTAAAAATAGTTTAAAAAAAAAACATTAACAAAAATGACGAACAATTGAGATAAAAATATTAAATAATTACAATAATTTTTGTTTTGTAATTGAACTGAAAGGTTTGTCTGGGTATAGAAGGAAGTTTTTGGAGGAGTTAGGAACTATATTTTTGAACATTATAACTAGTGATTGAAAAAAGTCAAAGTTCCCTGAGGATATAATGGGACTCACCATGTTCAAAATTGGTCTTCTGATGTGGACCAAAGACCTTTACGAGCTATTTTTTTACCACTGCTATTCATCATTGGGTATAAATGTACAATTTTTTTTTTTCTAGGCAATCATAGAACTTCATAACAGGTTATGTTATAAAATAATAATCAGGGTATGATGTAAGATAATAAATTGGTGTCAACACAAAAAAACATAGTAAATTCAATACTTTTAAGTCGATTGCAAGATAGTTTAAATTTGAAGACCAGTTGTAATTAAACGTCCAACAACAATGAATAAGTCTCAAATAAATGTCAATATTTTTAGAATATCTGAAATTATTCATTAGAAAATGCACCTTATTAGCAAAAATATGATCAGTTAAAAATTGACCCTATTGCACATCAGAAATTGATCTTTCAAAGACTGTAATTATTTTATTCTTGGATTTCCAATATCTACATATGATCATTATATTATAACTAAGAAGAGCTTAAATTAAATTAAAAGAACATCGGTTAAATACTAACAATCAAGCTCAACACTATAAAATTTTGAATATATATTCATAATATAATATATACAAATATAGTTGTTACACATTATGTACAAAACTTACAATTAGAACTATTATTAAATGTGGACTATGCATTATACTATAGACGTAGAATATAATTATATATGTATAGAGTGATATATAATATAAGTAAAGAAAAATATGTAATAATAATAATAAATAGTAATATAATTATAGAATAATATGAATTTATATAATTTATTTACACAAATATAAATTTATAATCTAATAAAGATATTATGAATAATTATACATAATTATAATAGGTTGTTCATCACAACAAAGAATAAAAGAAATAAGTGTAAATAAACATTGAATGTTTATAATAACAGAACAAAAAATGACTCGTTATGAATTAGCAAAGAAAAATTAGATTATATAATCTATTTAAAAACTATTAATAAATATTATATAAATTATATATTATAAATATTATTAGTAAATTTTATATAATAAAGTTAATAAACTATGGCTTGAATTCTCATTAACATTATTTTTAAAATAGTAATGTGTTAATAATTGGAAATAAATCATTTGATTTGGTGGGATATTGAGAAATTCTAACTTTAAATTTCAATAGTAAATCAGGACAATCGATACAGCTATTTAGAAAAAAAATGTTTCTTTTCTTCTAATAGATAGCCAATAGACATAGACATCATTAGGAGAAATAGCAGTAAGCTATGTAATGGAAAAAAATGTGTGTGTTTAGAAAGTGATTATAAAAGTAATGATAAGGGGAACAAAACCACGAAACGTTGAAAAACAATGTAATAGATATTGAAGAAAAATCAATTTTTTAAGAAAAGGAAGTTATTGAGTTCTTATTTAAATATGAAAAAAAAAAAAGTTGAATATTGAAAGAAATTCTGATGTTTTTTAATTTAATGTTGGTAAATTTAGGTCATTTATGATACTTTCTTTAATAGTCCAGTTTTTCAAAATCAATCATTTGTTTGAATGCTATGGTTTGTGCTGAGCAGTTTCTAATAAGTCAAAGTGTACCTTAGGGTTCCAATTTGTGTTCACTTTTATTTAACCTCTTCTTTAATGAAATTGGTAAAATATTCACAGATATCAATTGTTTAATTTTTTCTGATTATTTAAATTCGTTTAAAGTAATTAACAACCTAAGAGATGCTTTAATTGTTCAAATAAATCTTAATCATCTATTCACATAGTGCAATAACCATGATTTACATTTGAACATAAAAAAAAAATGCAGCTGCATTTCAGTCAGTAGATCATTCCAAAATCAATAAAATTTCAATATACAATAAAAAATAAAACAACAACCAAGTTTGTTTTGTCAGTTATCTAGGAGTTTTATTTAATTCAAAGATGTTATTTAAATGGCGATGATTTTTGTCATTTAAATGCAGCAAGAAGGATGCTTGGCTTTATTAATAAATCTACCAAATCATTTTCCAACATCAAAGTCGTTTATTTTTCTGAAGTCAGAAGTAGACTAGAGTACATGTCATCCTATTTACAAAACCCACTGGGTCATTCCATGCAAATTCATTCAGAAATTTTAGTAGCTCAGATTTTCATGAAATTTAGCACAATGTACCTTTCATGTAGTTAGGATGATACACAATGGTTTAGTTATCTATCTTGAATAGTTTTCAATTTAGAGCCACCCAAATTTTGCCATTTTCATAACCTCGGCACACCCAGAGAAGCTGGCTTACTCAATGAAATAAAATTGTACTATTGTTATTTTTTAATCAAACAGTATGAAAAATTCAGATAACATAAAGGAACCTTTGGTTATTAATCTTTGATAAATAAAGAATCAGCGAATTAGATATGCTAATGATGATGGCTCCCCAATTTGAGATCTAAACAGTTATCAAATATTAAGTGACATTAAGCAAATATTAACTAACGTTAATATCCAGTTTTATGAGGACATTATGATTCGTTGATTCTTTATTTTATTTCTATAAATACAAATAAATACAAAATAGCTCAATTTTTTTTTTTAATTTAACATTTTAATACAATAATAAATAATAATAACAAAAGAGGTTAACCTAGATTTGACCTGTTGTAGGAACATTATGGACCAGTGCATCCTACTGTAGTCTGTATACTACATCGTGCCAAATACAAAGTTGAAAGAAATTCTTCGCTTTACAAATTTTATTCGAAGACTTTTCAGGTGTTTAGTTACAACTGTTCTTGAAAATTCAAGTTATTTATCAATGGCATGAACATATCTAATATTTTGCATTTATATTTTTAGAAGTTGGGAGTCCTTGCCATTAAAATAATGGAATGAAGGGATCCGCGATTTTTTTTTTTTTTTTTTTTTTGGAACCACTTTTACAGATAATGAATTAAAATAATACTTTTTAAAAAAGCTATTTAACTTTTTGCCACTTTTGTTTCATATATATTTTAACTTATTTACAATTTCCAGTAAATGACTAAACCATGCTGATTCAGATACAATAGCAAATAAAATAAATATCATAAATGGTTTTGATGGGATTGTTAAAATTTTCATAAAATGCAATCGCTCAGATTATTCTTTTCTTCTAAGTATTATTCTTATTCACACAGAGCTTGGGAAATAATGTAAACTGTATTGAAAAATATTCATATGGAGTTAAATATCTCTAAAGCACATTAATATGGTATTTACAATGATAATAATGATTGTTTTTATAAACCTTATACTTGCTGGAAAATCGGGTTTATCGGATTTTTTTTTTTTTAAATATTTAAATTTTCACTGAATTTAATGTTATACGAGTGTTATGTGTTATATATATGTTTGTATTAATAGAATTCTAACTTTTTATCATTGCCTTATGAATTACGTCACAACCTCAAGAGTGTTTTTAATGTAAATATTTGTCTTTTTTTATCGCTGTTTACCTAAGTCGGGTACTTTGGTCACGCACTAGTTAATGCACATAGTATTGAATTAATTTTTAAAAATAAAATAAAATAAAATAATAATAATAGTATTAAAGGATAATCCTAAGCCTGACAATATGAGGAGCATGCTTGGAAGACGTTTTTCGAAAAAGGCTAGACGAGATTTGTCCATCAGGAGTGATAATCATTTGGGAGAATTGTTACTACAAAATGGAATCTATCCTGTGGCATCTCAAATATATAAGAGTAGGGGACGGACAACAAAACCTCAGTTCTGTACTGATTGTCAAAGCAACCACAGGAGCAGATCCTCATTACAAGTAAGGTCTCACAATTTTAATGTTGATCGTTAACATTTATTACCATTTAATAATGTTGAAACATGACCTTAACTATTGCAAATTGTTTATGATAGACATTAGTCATTGTAAAATGTATTCCTATCTTTCTAATTGATGCAATAAATGAGACCGTAAATTCATACAAAAAGAAATTAAAAAAAGGATATTCCTCTTTCAGGCTATTTCATATCTCTTTGTATCGCTTTGTTCTATTTATATGTACTTATGTAAGGAGTGCATAACCTGACAAGATAGCTGTATCGTAATTTATAAACAATATAAGAGGTTCTAACTGCTGTAAATGTGCGACATTTTTTTAATTTTTTTTTTATACAATTAGCAATATGGGTCGGCCTTTTAAATCCTGAAAGAATAAATTATTTGCTTCATTTGTTGAGAAAGCTCTTTTATTATAATGATTTTTAATCTCGAAAAAATATTTGAATGAATCAGTGATACATCAGATTTATCACTGAATTACCATTGGAACCGGAAGGTCCTGTCATTTTACCAATAATTACTGAAAGAAAGAATCAAGTTACTGAAAAATATGTGTATCCACCGCTTTGGTATTGCATATTATTATTAAATAATTTTAATATATTAAAAAACACTGTATATATGTGTGTGTGTGTATGTATATGTATATATAGTGCACATATGACAGGATTTAATACCAACCACTACTAGTTTGGCTTCTACCGGAAAAAAATAATAAATCAGATTCAAATTAATAAATAAAAAAATTTACAGATGAACGAATAAGGTTGTGAATAAACATTTTATTACAAAAACAAAATGTAATGCTTTATGTTTAACATACAAAAGGGTTTCAGAGCAATAATAATACACTATAAAATAAGATAAGTTGTATGTAAAAAATTGTATATCATTTTAATTTGTTGAGTTAATTGATGAAAATTCGTTAAAAACTATGTCAATTCTTCTATTATTTGATTTATACGAACAAAGACTAATTCTTCGAAATTTCGTTGGTGGAGGCCATATCTCGTATATTTATATCTATTTTAGGAGTGCCGCCAGAAGATCCCACTGACATCAAAAGCCAAATACTTATTTTAACCTTAATATTTTTGATCGTGCAATAAGCTTAGAGGAGGGGAAGTTGTCTATTTTTATTTTTTAGTTCAGCGCTTTTTATCATATTTATACATTTATTAATTAAATACAACTTGTTCTTGGCATATTTCCAAGATGCTTCCAAATCGCGAATCTGTTGAAAGGAATCGTTTGTTATTCATAATTAATCAGATGTCCATCCATTTTGATCCATGAACACAAATCATAATCTAAATAAGATTGCATATATGTAATTTGTTCAGTTTGATTATTTTGTACATCCTTCAACGATCTCCATGAAAAAGGTTTTGTATTATTATCATTGACAAAGTTTTACAAAAATTACATGAGTAACCCGTCGAGTTTGTTTTTTGGGCTTTTAAAGATTTCAACCAATCGCCCAGCACAATCTTAATCTTTCCTTACACAGTGTTTGAAATCACTTTATATAAAGAAGTCGGTCGTTAAAAAACAAAACGAATAAAATATATTTTAAATATGACATGATATTTAATGATTAAAATATTGACGTATTTCTTTTCATTAGATATTATCAATTAAAATGGCTGCAATCAATATTCTCTCATAAATATCAGTTCTTTTTATCTTATCGTTTATTTATTTATTTCGTATCTTCCGATCTGTCCATGCATTTCATTCATGAAATCAACACGCTAAAAAGGGAAAAAATATTTGTTCGCACATTATGAACTGTAGAGTTTTATATAAGTATTTTATCTCTGTCACAAATATTTGTGAACTAAAATCATGGATGCACCATTTTAGTTCACAAATATACTTCATTCATTTTGTTTTGTAACGACCGACTTCATTATATAAAGTGATTTCAAACACTGTGTAAGGAAAGATTAAGATTGTGCTGAGCGATTGGTTGAAATTTTTAAAAGCCCAAAAAACAAACGACGAGTTACTCGTGTATTCATTTATTATTATTTTTGTGAAACTTTGTCAATGATAATAATACAAAACCTTTTTCATGGAGATCGTTGAAGGATGGACAAAATAATCAAACTGAAGAAATTACAGATATGCAATCTTATTTAGATTATGATTTCTGTTCATGGATCAAAAAGGATGGACATCTGATTAATTATAAATAACAAACGATTCCTTTCAACAGATACGCGATTTGGAAGCGTCTTGGAAATATGCCAAGAACAAGTTGTATTTAATTAATAAATGTATAAATATGATAAAAAGCGCTAAACTAAAAAATAAAAATATAAAACTTCCCCTCCTCTAAGCTTATTGCACGATCAAAAATATTAAGGTTAAAATATTTGTAAACTAAAATCATGGATGCACCTATCACAGAGATGCATTTGGAGGCCATAAGATATTAAATTTTATCATTGTTTGTATAATGGACTATTCATATACAGAGGATAATATAAACAGTTTTTATTTTTTAGCCTTTTATTTAAGCGGGAAGATATTATATTTTATCTCAATGAAGGAAGTAGTTAAAAACGTCATTTACACATAATTATGATAAAATTGGAAAATTATAATGTAAACAGAAGTAATGTTCATCTTTAAATCTTTAGATAATTTCTTCGTATTAGCCTTGAGTGAGGTAGATTGTTTTCTTTTCAATAAGAATCATTAGCACCTAACCGTTATTTGTTCGGAATTATTATATAAACATTTCCTTGAGAAAATATCATCTTGCTAAAGTACTTTTCAACTATAGAGACTAACAAATAATAATAAATCTGGTGCGCGCAACACACGACTTTCACTTACCTCCGTTATTTATGTCAATCAAGGAATTTTTAAACAAATTTAGAAAGGAAAATAAATTGTTAAAGAATTATTTACATCGGATTTTATTAGAAACATGTGTTTTATTAAATAACCTATTATATTATTATCTACTACAATAAGTTTGTTTTATCGGCTTTTTGTCACTCTCTGTTAACTTTTACCATAGTTTGTGTAAGATAATATTTTTTCTAAAATCTTTAGCATTCCTAAATGTATATTATACATGTTAATTACAAAAACTAATAATTGCATTAATAAAACATTTTTGCAGTTATCTCGTTTAGTTGGGTATCGAATTCGTTCAACTTATATATTTACCTGTATTTTAACAATGGTAATCAGATGACATATCGTCTGTCCGATCTGTCCATGCATTTCATTTATGAGAAAAAAAAAAAAAAAAAAAAAAAAAACCTGTACCACTACAATCCATGAAGGGTCTTGGGCTCAGTACATATAGAGATTCGTACTGTTTCTAGGCCAACGGCAGTGCAATGAGGTGATTAGGCCTTAATCACGCTCAGCCGCCAGGTTTTTCCCCAATTAGTTTGGGTACCCACTTTATAGAGGCTGGGTCTGCCCCAGGAGGGTCTCCATACCCTAGGGTCGCCCCCCGACTGAATTAACAGAATAAATAATATTTCTGCCACAGCCGGGATTCGAACCCAGGACCCGGAGCACAGCAGACTAGTGCTCTATCCACTAGACCACGCCGCTCCCCTTCATTTATGAAAAAGGGAAAAAATATTTGTCGGCAAATTAGGACCTGTAAAGTTTTATGTAAGTATTTTATCTCTGTCACATATATTTCTGATTATATCGCATAGTCAATTTCATAAAAACTACAATATTAAAAGGTACTATAGAGGAAGAAATTTTGAAATATCGGTATTTAAGCCCTGTCAGACTATTTCAATCTGAATGAAACCTACATCATATCTAAGCCCATTAAATTTTACATCAACATATTGAGTTTAATCAAAAATGTTAGAGCCGTTTTTGAGAAAATCGTAAAAAGGTGCAAAATGCATGGTATAAAGTGGCTATTCTGGTCAGACGATTTTGATGAATAAGTTGCTGTAACCTCTCGGGCGTATAGCTGTCTTTAATATGAATTTTCAGTTCCGCACGACTTTTTGTTCTTGCGATAGACTTCGGAAATTTTCACGATCGCAATACTTTCCCTTATTATATATTTCATACATAGGTAAGTGAAAGTTAAAAATACGTAGTTCTGCTGGCGTTAAAAAAATTCTTAACCCACTAACAATACCAGAATTCAAAAGGCGCTTTTAAGTCGCGTTTTTTTTATTCTTTCGATGATTTCAGCAATCCACTGTTTCATAGTACCAAACACCTCGGAAACTAATGAATGAAAACAGAATTACCCTCGAGGAAAGTTCTAATTTTGACAACAATCTTTAAATACCTCAACAGAAAGGTATCTTACAATTTACCTAGGATAAAGAAGAAAAATAAGTCATAGTAAAGAATTTAGAAAAGTGATGTGAGGATCTAAACAACGAATAACTGACGTATAATTCTCAAAAAGGTCTTATCTAACCCATATCCAAGAACTAAAATTTCTCACGAGATCCGCGAGTTTTAGAAAATAAAAATGTTAGGCGGATATAAAGTAAAATTGATTGTTTTTTACTGCTGTGGCATAATCGTTAAACAACGTCTCGTTGACCATGTTAATAATGAAACATATGTGTATGCATACATACTTAAAAATATATATATATATATATATATATATATATATATATATATATATATATATATATAATTTTAGATCGATTGAGCTCTATGGACAGATAAAGGATTTATCTCTGTAGTTGGACCAGAGCGAAGGTTCCGACAAGCCTTGGCTAGCAATCGCTATATGATTTTGTAATACATTGTGGTTTCAGCACAATTTTTATTATTTACATTCAGTAATATTTGCATACACGAAGGTTTTATACAAATTTCAGAACCTAATTTATCATATTATACACTAGAAAAGTGAAGTCAATTGCAATAATATTTTTCAAGTTCTAAAAGAGATTATATTAAATTTAACTAATAAGAAAAACGTTGGAACGCCATATAAGAAATGGTAGAAGGACTTTAGTATTAGCACTAGAAACAATTTTATTTAACAAGTGTCAGCAAGTAATTTTAATGATTTATTCTGAAGAGTCATACGTGCCCAGATCTGTTATGCATCGCCCGTCTGGAGCTCGACTAGCAATACCAATTATAAAAAAATAGAAACAATACAAAATACATGTATGCGAATCATCAAGAAGTACCCACAATATACTAAAATTTCAAAAATGCTCTTTGAACTAAATCTCCCAACATTAAAACAGAATATCTACACAGTAACCAAAAACTATTTTGATAAAACCACAGCTTCTGAAAACCCATTAAAACTAGAAATTGGTAATTACAACAAAACATCACTAAAACGCTACACGCAAAAAAGAACCAAACATGTACTTTTAAACTAATATTGTAAATAATATTGTGTAGGTTTTTTTTTTTTTTGTGTTACTTTTCCTACTGTCTTAAACAAAATATTGTATAATTATTAGTAAATTCAAAGGATGATTGAAACTCTCTTATCATGAAAAAGGTCCACTGAAATCATGAAACCAAACATGTTTGTATTGAGTGTACAGTGTAAATATTATGTAAATAAATAAAGTTTCTTCTTCTATTCTGAAGATGAGACGATAGGATAGGACTTCGAAACTTTATGTATAATTAATGTGATAATATATATATATATATATATAATATATATATATATATATATATATATATATATATATATATATATGAGAAGAGATTTTTCTAATTAATATAATAATATATTTATACTCTTTGTGACAGTAATTTGAAACTAAATATATATTTATATATCTGTGGAGGTCGTGAAAAATTAGATAACTCGGTTTATATAAAAAATGAGTTAACTCCACGTATCGCTCCCTCAGACCGTCTCCCACGTCGTGTTAAATTGGTTAAAGAAATTCCTTGGTGGAAGAAATTTCAGGTGGAAAGAAAGCAGTAATTCGCTCCCCAGTAAAATGAAAGATTTTGACTTAACCACTTATTCACACCGCCACAGATATATAAAACCCATAAAGAAGATGGTAGGAGGTGCGGTAATAAAAAGAAATTCATACAGATGAGTAATATTTATTGTAATTGTGTGCCGACCAGATACCTTCTCTGAGTCACCCTGATGATGTAGGCCGAAACGTCGACACACAATCACAGAGAGATACACTTTATTAAACAAACAAGCGATGCTGCCAAAGTTGATTGGGTTGCTATTCACACAGCCAACGTTTTGCTATACACACTCCTTATTGGACAATTTTTAGTAATAATATAATATAAATCTTAACATATAATGAACAAAAAAACAAAATAGATTAAACAATTTTTTTTCTCTTAACTTTTTTTTAACATTTTTTAAAAAATTATTTAACTCCTTTTATTCCTTTTTTTTTTCTTTTTGGCTTTACTTTTCTCTTTCTAATACTTATTAGTAATTGTAATGTAATTCTTATTAGTGTGTAATTCTTTGATGACCACACCCCCAACCATCTTCCTCATCTAATATTCTCAACGGTCAACTAATCTCCCTCATTATAAAACCCATGAAGGTCTTGGGTTCTGTACACGTAGAGATTCGTGCTGTTACTTGGCCAACGACAGAGCAAGGAAGTGAAATCACGCACACAACTAGGCTGGAACGCGCTAATCCTCAAGATTTTTTCCCAAAATTTAGTGATCGCACTAAACCTCCAGATTGTTTCCTCAAATTTTGTTATCGCACTTTATTGGGGCTCTGTGTGCCCTTGCAGGGTCTCCCTTCCTCTGGTTCACTCCAAGATTGAAGCAATAGAACAAACAGTTATCCTGCTACAGCCTGGGTTTGAACCCGAGATCCGAAAAACAGTAAATAACTAATAAAACTAAAGCATAAATATAACCTAAACCCAAGAGACACGAACTCCTCAAAAATATAGGTTCGGATCATCAGTCTTAGGTACATTTTATGGAGACAAAAAATCTGGTGCGGGCAACACACGACTTTCACTTACCTCCATATTTAAAATCAATGAAAGAATTTTCAAATACAGTTAGAGATAAAAATACGTGAAACTATTAAGGAATTAAGTAAATTGAATTAATATAGAAACATCTGTTTTATTAAAAAAGCTATAATATTATTATCTAAAATAATTAGTTAGTTTTATGTTCATTTCATCACTCTCTATTAACTTTTAAAAGATTGTGTATGAGATAATATTTTTTCTAAAATCTTTAGCTTTCCAACGGTATATCATACAAGTATATTACCGCTCTTATGTTCAAAAACGAAAAATTGCATTAAAAAAATATTTTTCCTGTTTTTTCCTTTAGTTGGGTATCGAATTTATTCAATTTATATATTTACCTGCTTTTCTTCAGCGTTAACAAGATAATATACTTATTTTTATTAAATCTACAAAGTTAAAGGTACTTTAGGGGTAGAAAATTTAAAATATCGGCATTTTAGCCCTGTCAGACCATTTTAAGCAGAATGAAACCTACATGATGTTAAAGCCCATTAAATTTTACATCGATATAGCGAGTTTAATCAAAATCGTCGGAACCGTTTTCGAGAAAATCGAAAAAAAAGGTGCAAAATGCATGGTATAAAGTGCCTCTTCTGGTAAGCTCATTTTGATGAAAAAAGTTTTGTCTCGTCTCGGGCATATAGTTGTCTTAAATATGAAATTTCAGTTTCATAGGACTTACCGTTTCTGCCCGGGAGTTACCACACACACACACACACACACACACACACACACACACACACACACACACACAGATACACAGACCTTTTTGCGGGACTTGGTTATTTGGACTCAGGGGACCCTAAAACGTGTATTTCCGTTGAAAACTGGAATTCGAAAATTTTCACGATCGCAATACTTCCCCTTACTATATATAGTAAGTATAAGTAAAAATTCAGCAACAAATCACTGTGAATAATATATAATTTGGTGTTGTATTTCGCAGTCATAAACTGTACTTCATTATATGCTATTGTACCAAGGCCCCAGATAGAATTGATAAATCCTGAAATGGCTAATGGCTGCTTATCAAGATCCATCTTTATGGGCTATTTATATAATTTCTTATCATGGTTTTGTTCCAGTCTTAAAAACTGAACCAATAAAAATAAAATATAATCACACATATAGTCTTTATATCCGTATCCACATTACAAAGATATTGTTTTCTTGTTTTGATGGTACATTTCACGGTTATGATATATGGTATATGACCTACAAGCATTGTAGGCAGGTTCAGGGCTAAATTTATCAGCTGATACTATCCAATTTTTATTAGTCCTCATTTTAATAATGAACTATAAAAACGCTGAAAATTATTACACAATGGTTTATTATTTCCAAATAACAATATTAGGATAAACGGATTTTTTTTTTTTTTTTTTTATTATTTTTTTTTATTCGTTATTCGGATTCTACGCATCTTGAAACGTAAGCTCTCAAATTTTGACTATTTCCTTTTCTTTTCTTTCGATTTTCATTCAAATAAATCTTCTGATTCCAGAAAACTTTACATTTTATCTTTATCATCAATAATAACCGAGTTATCAGGGAGTCACACCTCTAATAAGTTGTGGCTTGACCATATAAGATGATATTTTTAATTTTTTTTTTTTTTTTTTTGCACTTTGTTCATCGCGTTGTCTTGATCACGAAAATCTTTTCGATTTTTCTCTACCTTCGACAATAACTGATTTTTTTGTGTAATTACATCTATTATAATCTGTTACTTGATTATACATAAGATTTTTTTTTGTTTTTATTTATTGTGCTTTACTGATTCTAAAACTCTATACACACTTTTCCCTATCTTCAAAAATAACTGAGTTACAAGCTTATTTATGAGAAAAATTTCCATTTTTGGTTTATTTTATTTTCTTTTTTCTCTTTTATTTAATTATTCGCGGTTTTCTGGTTAAAAAACAAGAATGAATTGTTTTTCTATCTTCGAAAATAACGTAGTTATAAGCGTATATCTATATACGCCTATGCGTGAATTTATTTATTTTTTTTTTATTATTATTATTTTTTTTTTGTTTATCGCGCTTCACTGATTCTAGAACTGTATACATACTTTTCTCTATCGGAGTTATGTGAAAAATTTCTAATTTTTTTGCTTTTCTTCTTTCTCCTTTATATAATTATTCGCGGGTTTTTGTTTAAAAAACACAAATAAATTTTCAATAAAATATTCAAAAATAACTGAGTTATTGAATAAAATCCTTTTAACCGGCCGCCATTTTAAAACTAACTAGCTGATATCAACGTCTAGGTGTTAGGATCATCGTTGAATGGACTAGTTTTTTTGTGGCGAATTTGAAAAAAATTGGTCCAGTAGCTTCGGAGAAATGCCGCGGACCGCGGACGGCGTACGGCGGGGGCGGAAAAACTTCTTTTTTTTTCGTTATTCGGATTTTATGCATCTTGAAACGTAACCTCTCAAATTTTGAGCAGGGATAATTTTTTTTTTTTTTTTGGTCGATTACAAAAGTTGATTATTCAAAATAATAAACATAAAAACATACTTAACATTTGGTTTCTAATGGTTAATTCTTTATATACATTCCATTCTCTTAATTTCACTACATCTCATTTCAACAGGGTTTATAGTTATTTTGGCAGGAGAGAAAAATTATCTATTTGGCACTTAGAAATATTTCAAACTATGTCAGTAATATATATATATTTTTTTTTTTAATAGTATTAGATACACTACAAATAGTAATTTGTAATTTAAAGGTTGTTAAAGATTTTGTGACCAAACTCGGACTTAAGCTAGATATCTAGTTTTATTTGTTAAAACTAATTAATCGGATCCGTTCAAAAATTTTTGTTCGATTTATATTTAACTAGAATTCCATTATCAAAACTGTATTGGAACAAAAAAATATTTTTAAAAATTAATATTTAAACAAATTTTAAAAATGCAGCAAATTATTACATAATATTTTATTATTTCCATTTAACTATATTAGGTTATAACAGTTTATATAGCTCTTTACAGCCAATTAAGTAATATAACAAGTGATTAAGTAATCGAAGAAAAACGGCCTACCACTGCTAATTCCAAAACTCTATATCTCTGCTATTCCTTAACAGGTTTCAATGATTTTTTTTTAAATTATTCATTAATTAATTTATTGTATTCATTATTCGCAAGGCGTACAGATTGATTTTTTTTTTTGAGGGGAAGGAGTCATTTTGTTTTCGGTCTATTACAAAGGTCCTTTATTGAAAATATTTGATTAATATACAATCTTTTTAAGACTTGTCCTTGGCACACAGCAGAGGTCTCATGTGACCCATTTATACAGTGAGTTAAAGTGGCTCCTTCCCTCAAACCGCAGACAATATTTCCTTGGATCATTCCTTTACCAAACTGTCAACTCCCAGCTACCTCCCTATATCCACAAACTTCTGCAATTTAAATCGTCCGTCAGCTCGCTCCAAACAAGATCGCGCCATTCTGACCTTTATATTCCTGCCCACAGAACAACAAGTTTTGAACATTCCTTTCTTGTCCGCTCTACTACTCTCTGGAATTCTCTACCTACTCAAATCCGCCATGCTTCTTCCCTACCATCATTCAAGTCCCAGCTGTTCGAGTACCTATTGTCATCTCAAACAGACGCTCCACAAGCCTGAGTTTTCAAATCAAATATCTATTCAAAAAGAAAATTTATTATTTTTTGTTCATGATTCTGTATCGATCAATTATTATGAATCAGTTTCAATGTTAAGTTTTGTTCAACATATCAGAAGTTATTAATTTATTTTACTCTTTTGTTTTATTGTATCCTACTTTTCTTCTTAAAGCTTTGTAAATAAAAATTAATTATAATCCTTTGGTCTTGTGGCCAGACACATTGTATATATTAATTGTACATATCATATTGTTCTTAAGGGACCCAGTCCCAGAATAAAAATTATTTTTCTATTCTATTCTATTCTATAATGAGATATATAATACATATATAACGATTTATGAAAAAACAAAACTGATTTTGTAAAATTGTTGTGAAAAAACTGTCATTATTTTTGGACGAAATTTTACAATCTAAAATTCATGAGCTGATATCTTGTTTATATTTAGATTAAAATTATCTTTATTTTTTTTAAATACCAGTAATTTCATTTTAAAAACCTTTACAAGGGTTTTTTAATTTAATTTTATACGTAACTCATGTACGTCATATATGAGTAAATTAAAGGAACAATATATCTTATAAAATTATCATTAAACAGTACACAATACAAGTTTTGTTTTAAATATTTATTAATAACAATATATCTTATAAAATATTTATTATTTATTTATATCTTAATTATTTATTATTAACAATATATCTTATAAAATTATCATTAAACAGTACACAATACAAGTTTTGTTTTAAATATTTATTTTCGATACGGTATCGGGCGAAGAGCTCTAACGTCAACCTATCAGAAGATAAGTACCGATATCAAAATCAAACATGATTAATTCAAAACATTTTAGTTTAACAATTGATATAATAAGACTTAAAGAAATGTTTTAAATTTATTTATTCCTTATTGAATTTTTTTAAGATAAAATTTAATCACTTATTGATAGTTAAAGATGTCTTGAATTAATCAAATTACGTTAATTTTATAATAATAAACAATGCCACGCACTCCCCCCTAAAATTTGATATGACAAATAAAAATAAAAGAAATAAGGTTATAAAAAATAAATAAATAAGGTGTTAAAAAATGTTTTTAATTTTAAAAACGTGCTTCATTTTCAAATTATTATGCGTATTGATAGTGTTTGCAAAAAATAACTTTTAGACGAATTTGTCAATCTCCTTACGATTTTCAAACCACTTACCACCTCCCTTAACGAAAATCCTTCCTACACGAGTGGAAATGATGTCCGAAACAGACGGAAGGCGTAGACTGAAATAATATATTTAAAACCAAGATGGGGTTTATGCAATATCCAATAACACAATGTAAATATTTTTTCCAACAACACTGTTATTGTGTCTTTAGCTTTGTACACCATTTTTATCAAGTGAAATGTTTATACAGTTATATAAATTTCGATACAATGATATAATTATTAAAAAAAAAAAAAACAGTACAACTACAAACCATGAAGAGTTTTGGGCTCAGTACATGTAGAGATTCGTACTGTTTCTAGGCCAACGGCCGTGCAATGAGGTGATTCGGCCGAGATCACGCTCAGCCGCCAGGTTTTTCCCCCATTTTCGGGTACCCACTTGATTGAGGCTGGGTGTGCCCCAGAAGGGTCTCCATACTCCAGGATCGCTCCCAGGCTTAAATAACAGAATAAATAATATTCCTACCCAGTCTGCTGGTGTTCCTCAGGGCAACATTCTGGAACCCATCCTTTACACAGTTTATACAGATGATATCCCAACCCATGCTAACACATTCCTTTCTACCTATGCCGATGACACTTGCGTGCTATCAGCTCATAATGATCCTAGTATTGCCTCTCAAACTCTCCAATCCCACATCAGAGACCTTGAGGGATGGTGTTAGAATTGGAGAATTAAAATCAATTCCAATAAATCCCATCAAATTACCTTTACCCTTCGTCGAAAACCTATGACATCCTGCCCTACAGTTTCCTTTAATGATATTCCGCTTGTCCCGGTTGAACAGATCCGCTATTTAGGACTCCTGCTTGACAAACGACTTACATGGAATCCGCATATAAGACTGAAAAGACAAGAAACTGCTAGACGTTTTCGGCTACTCCAACACTTACTAGACAGACGCTCTAACCTTTCACTTAACTACAAAAGACTCATTTATATGACAATCATAAGGCCTATCTTTACCTACGGAGTTGAGCTATGGGGCTCTACTAAACCATCCAATTCTTTCCGTATCCAAAATCCTTACAATCCAAAATCCTTCGTAATATCCTCAACGTTCCTTACTTTGTCACGAACAAAATCATTCATAAGTTCCAAGTTCCGTATGTAGCCGATTTGGCCCGTACCAGATATCATTCCTTCCATGACAAACTCCATTCCCACTCTAATCCACTAGTTTCAATTCTTGCTTCCTCTACAATCCCTGATAATCCACGAAGAGACGATGGCCTCGAGACCTTCTTGTTTAGATTGATCACTAGAGTGCTGCCAATGGGCAGTTTCTCTTCACGTTTTTCATGTACATATTCTTTATCAGCATATTTACTTGATGTATTGTAGTATACAGTTGTAAATTTCAATAAAATATAATTTTTTTTTTTTAAATTTTATTGATATTTACAACTGTACATATAATATATACAACAAGTAAATGGGCTAATTTACACTTATGGGCGTGATAATGTCTAGTGAAGAAACTACCCAGTGGTAGCACTTCAATGTCAATTTAATTACAGTAGGTCTCGAGGCCATCGTCTTTTCAATCGCCTCGGAGGGTTGTCAAGAATAGATGGGAATGATAAGTTGCGTACTAGAGGATTCGTGTGGGTTGGGAGTTTGGAATGAAAAGAGGCATATCTTTTTCGGGCTAGTTCTGCGACAAATGGGATATTTAGGTCTTTATGGATGATTTTATTCGTAACGAAATAAGGAGCATTTAGGATTTTTCGAAGGATTTTGGATTGTAACGATTGAATGCGAGAGGAATTAGATGGTTTAGTAGAGCCCCAAAGCTCGATTCCATATGTCCAGATGGGTCTGATGATGGTAACATAAATGAGCTTTTTGTAATAAATTGGTAGTTTTGAACGTTTGTCTAGTAAGTGTTGTAGTAGTCGGAATCTAGTTTCTTGTCGTTTAAGTCGAGTATGGGGATTCCATCTAAGACGTTTGTCAAGATGGAGTCCTAGGTAACGGATTTGTTCAACAGGTATGAGTGGGGTATTATTAAAGGATACAGTGGGGTAGGAAGTCATCGGTTTGCGACGAAGGGTAAAGATAATTTGGTGGGATTTGTTAGGATTTATTTTAATCCTCCAGTTCTGACACAAAATATAATTTAAAAAAAAAATAATAATAATATTCCGCCACAGCCGGCATTCGAACCCAAGACCCGGAGCACAGTAGACTAGCGCTCTACCCACTAGACCACGCCGCTCCTGATATACTTATTAAGAAATAATAAACAATTGTGTAAAACTTTACTTACCGACTCTATCCTTACAGGTCAACAACCTATTCTAAGTCTAGTGGATTGGTCAAGATTCATTCCGGGGACTGCAATAAAATAAATTTTAACCCGCTTAGACCGAATATGTTGCAAAGGCGATACTTAAAGGGTAGGCATGCCAAGTTATTGGTTTTAAAACCTACCAATAAGAGCTAATCGGTATTATATTTATTCAGTAAGTTGTGTATTCCTGCATTTACAGCCTCTATCCTCAAGACGATTTAAGATGTAAAAAGGTACGATTGGTGCACCGTCTGCATTACAAACTTGTTTTTTCAAGGTTGAATGACTTATAAATAATATCTCTACTGATTACCAAGTGATTCTAAAAACTCCTTCATAAATTATCGCTTCAGAGCAGAGTAACTTACATTTGATATTTAAGGATGTGTTGAAATATTTTCTTTTAGCCATTTCTAACTAACTTGGGAGAATAATAGATTGCTAAATCTAATGAGAAAACAAATGAGCATATCGATTGTTAACATTCGCCGATATTAAGCGCAGCCACGTGTCACAGCACAATGACACTAATCATCATTATTTTAAATTTATGGACTTTTTGTCTTTAGCGGTATTAGTTCATCTTTATGGATGCAGCTTCTCAAAGTCCCTATTCAATTCCCTATTCCCTCCTATTCAACATATTTATTAAGGTTTAAAATACCGGGAAAAAAATTAATACAAAAACAATGGAGATACTAAAGACTAAACAGATGAGTTACAATATATTTCAAGACGTGTATTTAAATTTTGTTCAGAATAAATAACTCAAAGCTCAAGTTTTGATATTTCCAATTTAGGCTTTAATATATTAATTAAATTAGTGAATTACAAATATTATTTTGTTTTTACTTCAACAATCTTGTTAAAACATCTTCTAATACCGTTATGATGTTATTAATATTGTAGGTTTAATCTGAACACTTCCTTTTATGTTAATATTACAATTTTACTCTTTGTTGTCAGATCCCGTCTAGAAATGTGGTACGTATTTTCCATTTTACCCAACATTTTGTACGTACTTTCCTATCTACCTGCCTATATTCCTTATTACCAAATTGTACCTAGTATCTCCACTATACTCCATTTTTTTAATGGTTTTTATTTCATGTAATTTTTTCTTATATATTTGTACATTATCTTTAGTCATTATCTGGCCTGTATAGCTCTCAGTAGTATACCTTTATCATTGTAATTTAATTAATTGATTTCTTTACACATCTAGTTCCTTTTATGTTATATTATTGACATTCTCTAGCGCAATAGTTATTTTCTTAAAAATAGTATTTTTAATCTTATTTTAAATGTATCCTTTTTGTATCTTTTTAGCCCTGATGACCCACAATGGGGGTCGAAACGTTGGCAAACAATAAAATAAAATAGCCACCCGGACTAATTCCTTCAGTACAAATATTATTACAATAAATCACAAAATTAAAAATCTGGTGCGCACAACACACCTTAGCTTACATTCCTCCTTGAAATGAAGTTTTAAATATATTTTTTAATTAAATATATTTATTGATATTTACAACTGATTAATAAAATACATCTAGTAAATGTGATACAAGATTATACTGTCATGATTCACATGTAGAGATACTACCAATTGGCAGATCTCCAAAAACTATACTAAACCAGAAGGTCTCGGGGCCATCTTCTTTTCAGACGCCTCTCTCGGAGGATTATCAGGGAAAGTAGAGGTCGCAAGATTTAAAAGTAGTGGATTTTTTTTTTTTTTTTTTTTTTTTTTTTTATTGAGATATATTACAATTTGTTTCTATATGAACATTAGTAATAGTGATATAAGATCCCATTCACACAATATATACAGTATACAATGATAAAGTCAAATTAAAGAAAATATAATATATATACAAAATAAAAAATCAAACAATAACCTATAATTGAGATAAATACAAATAAATGATAAATATATATATATATATATATATATATATATATATATATATATATATATATATATATATATATATATATATATAATTAAATAATAGTAAATATAAAAACAAAACAAAAACAAAAGTTTGTGAATAAACAAACATAACTATATACAAAATATACAAGTGCTATAGGAACCCCAGACTGGGCTTTTCCCTCCACTTGTGGAGGAAAAAGCGGAATCCAAGAGATCCTAGACCCTCGCTCTCAGCCGCGTCACTGGTGTGACTCAGTGGAGGCCGAACTAGGGCGCAATAGCCACAAACATACATCACATGAGTGGAGGATCTGACCAGTGTCAGAACACCAATTTAAACGTTTACAATACGTCTCGCGGCCACTGCCATTTCAATCTTCGAGGAGGATTGTAGAGATGGGTGGTACTGGATAGGGATTGTGCTAGGGGTTAGGATGATGACTAAGGTTCTGATGAAGTTTGGAAAATTTGGATGGTACCAGGTCTAAAATAAACGGAATTTTAAGGTCGTAGTGTAGGGTACAGTTGGTAACGTAATAAGGAGCATTAACTATTGTTCGGAGGACTTTGGATTGGAAGGATTGGATGCGTTTGATGTTAGAATGTTTAGCTGTCCCCCACAGTTCAAGTCCGTAGGTCCATATTGGTTTCAGTACTGTCTTGTATATTAGTAATTTGTTGTCAACTGTAAGACTGTACAAGTAGTCTGTATAACTGGCCGAGTCTGCGGGTGAGTTCTTTTCTTTTAAGTCTTGTGTGTGGGTTCTACGTCAGTCTTTTGTCTAGTAAAATGCCGAGATACCGGACTGTGTCAGAGGAAGGAAGCGGTAGGGAATTGAAATAAACCGTTGGACAGGATTTGCGTCGAAGAGTGAATGTGACGTGTGAGCACTTGTTTTCGTGCACCTTAATACGCCAAGCGTTACACCAGTCTTCGACAAGGGAAAGGTGCTTTTATAAATTAAGCGATGCTGCTTCAGGATCGGTATTGGATGACAAAATGGCGGTATCATCAGCAAATGTTGCCAGAAAGGTATCGGGATCGGTAGAGATATCGGCGGTGTAGAGGATGTAGACGCGGGTCCCAAGACGCTGCCTTGAGGAACACCAGCCTCAACAATATAATAAGAAAGAAGTGGATTAGAGTGGGAATGGAGTTTGTCATAAAAGGGGTGGTACCTGGTTCGGGCCATGTCAGCAACAAAGGGAACATTAAGGTCTTTATGGATGAGTTGATTCGTGACAAAGTAAGGAGCGTTGAGGATTTTTCGAAGGATTTTCGATTGCAAGGATCGGAGACAGGAAGAATTTGATGGTTTAGTAGAGTCCGAAATCTCTACTCCTTAAGTCCGTATCGGCCATGTAGATGAGTCTTTTGAAGTTAAGCGGAAGGTTTGAGCGTTTGTCCAGTATGTGTTGAAGTAGTCGAAAACGTTGGGCAGTTTCTTGTCGTTTCAGACTGGTGTGAGGAAATAAATTTAAAGTAGAAAAAAACAAACTAAATTAACCAAGATAAAGTTTTAGCCATATAAAAGAAAACTAAAATATGACATAATTTACAAAACTATCCTTCTCCCGACCGTTCCTAAACAGGTGCGAAACGTGATCACTAACTTAGAAGGGCGAACACCATTATAAGGTTCTACGTAAACTTTTTGGTCCGAAGAGGGATAAGCCCGCTAGAGAATTTAACAGGGTTGATAGGGTTGATAGGGTTGATTGATATTGATTTTTTGACTAATTTTTATACCAGTCATTTAGTTTCATCGAAATCTGCAAATCCGATTTAATCTAACAAATTAAATTATTTCCAAAAGGCGCTAATTACTCATTTAATTTCATTCCAAAGCTTATTAAAACATTTCCTTCCATAACTTAAAAATAATGTTCTTAATATTGTAAACAACAAAATTCTAAAATGTATTCGATAAGTATCATATAAATTGTTTAATAATTAAATTATGAGAGATTTTCGAGCTTTTTGTAAAATTATCTTGAATGGATATAATACCTTTTGGAATACATTAGAGTAGATTAATGTGCATTAATTATACAAAACATTGTTTTAATTTTTCCCGTAATAAGTTACTTCGAAGGTCTTTAATTTAATCGAATTTAATTGTCACTTAGCTACTTATATCTATCCTTCGAGTACAAACGTTTTGACAAACCTACACTTTTCTGTAAGGTTACCAAGTCACCTCCCGATCTTCACGAAAGGTGAATATTAATATTTTTAAACATTTGGTTTTGGTTTCGTAGTTGTATCAATGATCCAAACGAATAGTCAATGCAATACCAAACGACTTGCGGTGCATTCTGAGCTTAGGATTTTATAAATAAGAAATCTATCGGGTTGTTTCACATGAAATGTCCGTTTTTATAGTTTCTGAAATACATAAAGGATTTTGCAGGTCTCTCAGGTTAATGAACAGACCATTCGCCGTTGGTTTGCTAAGTTTTCAGCTAGGAATACCGTCTTGGAAAACTAGCCCCGAGGAAGACCTCCGACCGTAATAGACAACGGAGTCCTCAGGAAACCCCTACCAACAATGTCCACAGTAGAAGGAAACCCCTACCAAACAGTTAAAGGACTCTAAGCACAACTAAATGCTAGTGCATCTACCGTTTCCAGACATTTAAACTGTATTGGGAAAGTAAAAAAGCTCGGTACATGGGTACCTCATGATCTCAATGAGCGGCAGCAATATAAAACATACCGTGCAAAAATTGAAAGAACGAAGTTCTTCCGCACCCACCATATTTTCCCGACTTGTCCCAACAGATTACCACCTGTTCAGGAATTTAGTCAACAACAACAACTTCGTCTAAGGAAAACTTTTTGAAAATGATGATCAAGTGAAAAGTGCGTTTTCAGATTTTGTTTCACTTCAAAGCTCAGAGTTTTTAGTTCGGGGATAAATAAGCTGGTGTTACGTAGGGAAGAATGTGTTGAAAAAGAAGGTTAACATTCGAATAAAATTGTCTTGTTTTCATATCGTATTTTTAATAAAAATCCTTTACCTTGAAAACGGACATTTCATGTGACACAACCCAATATAAATAATAAATCTATAATAATATAATAAAGCTGAAGAGTTTGGTTGTTTGAACTAACTGCTAATCTCAGAAACTACTGGTTCAAATTGAAAAATTTGGTGTGGGATAGTCCATTTATCGAGGAAGGATTTAGGCTGTGTAACATCACGCTGCGACCAGTAGGAGTGAAGAATCAGTTGAAAATCTGAAAAAAACGGGGGAAATTGACCTCGCATCCAAATGATTCCAAATGATTTACTTTTAAATTTTCAGATCCTTTAAAATCAATCATAATAATTCATTTTCGTCCATTTTTAGTCAGTCTGCTGTGTCCCTCAAGGTAGCATCCTAGGACCCATCCTTTACACAGTTTATACAGCTGATATCCCAACCCATCCTAACACCTTCCTTTCTACCTATGCTGATGACACTTGTGTGTTATCAGTCAATACTGATCCAACTATTACCTCTCAAACTCTCCCATCCCACCTCAGGGACCTTGAAGTATGGTGTCAGAACTGGAGAATTAAAATAAATTCCAACAAATCCAATCAAATTACCTTTACCCTTCGTCGTAAACCTATGACTTCCTGCCCTACTGTCTCCTTCAATAATACTACTCTTGTCCCGGTTGAACAGATCCGATATCTAGGACTGCACCTTGACAAACGCCTTACTTGGAACCCTCATACAAGACTGAAACGACAAGAAGCTGCACGACGTTTTCGACTACTTCAACACTTACTAGACAAACGCTCTAATCTTCAACTACAAAAGACTCATCTACATGATTATCATAAGACCGATATGGACTTACGGAGTTGAGCTCTGGGGCTCTACTAAACCATCGAATTCTTCTCGTATCCAATCCCTTCAGTCCAAAATCCTTCGTAAAATCCTCACTGCTCCTTACTTTGTCACCAACAAACTCATCCATAAAGACCTTAATGTCCCATATGTTGCTGATTTGGCCCGTACGAGGTATCAATCCTTCCATGACAAACTCCATTCCCACCCTAATCCTTTCTTCCTCTTCAATTCCTGACAATCATCCGCGGCGTCTGAAAAGGGGATGGCCCCGGGATCTTCTAGTTTAGAATATTTTTAGAGTGCTTCCATTGGGAAGCTTCTGTACATGTGTTTCATGCCTTTTTATATATTTCATTCAAATTTACTTGTTGTATTACTTGTTATACAGTTGTAAATTCCAATAAATAAATATATGGGGGGCGGGGTAGCTGAGCGGGTTAGCGCGCGTTGCTTTAAACGCGCGTTGCCTAGCAACACAGAGGACCGATTAATTTGAAACCCAAAAAATTACGAGTTCAAGACTCGGTGCTGTGGGGGACTTTTATTTCAGCATTTATCCCCCGCCCTCACCCCCTGGCCCGAGAAACCCCGTATAGCCTTCAAAAGCGAGGTAGGGGAGAACAAAAAAAAAAAATAATAAATAAAATAAAATAAATAAATAAATATATAAAAAAAAAAACCTTTAAATTTTAAAATAATTCAATTTCCCGCTAATTCATCTTTTGCCTTAACAATTAATAAACCACAGGGGCAAACATTTGTTTGTTTATTTATTTATTTAACGTCACTTTATACTGTGGGAGACCTAAATTTTGCTTCTCCAAGTTTTATTAGGATAGGGATCTTTAACGAGTACCTGACATCGCACAGGCTCGAGACCACCTTTTAACGTCCCCTCCAAAGGACGGCATAACTAAGGATTTTTTACTCCGATTAAAAAATCCTAGGACCACCTGCGGTTTTTAAACCGTGACCTTTGGCATAGGAGGCTGATATGCTAACCACCCAGCTACAAGTGATCCCGGCTAAACATTTAAACACGCAGGAATCGATTTACGTCGACTGCTTTTCACACGGCATTGTCAAGATCTGGTTGCGGAATAAATCTGTACGTTCTTCTGCCAAAATAAAATAAAACTAAAAATATCATTTATGCAAAAGTATTTTAGAATAGAATAGAATAGAATAGAAAAAAAAATTCATTCTGTGACTTTGTCCCCTAAGAATAAAATGAAATTTAAAAGTAAAGGTAGCACATCTGGCCAGATAACATTAAATAGACATAATTATGTACATAAGTAAAAGAGGTAGAAAAAGAAATTTATATAAATGTATGTACATACACATCTCTATGTACCAAAGATAAGTAAAAGCGTAAAAAAAGTAAAGTAAACAAATAGTAAATTGAAAGTAAGAAACAACTAATTTTGAACACTCAAACGAAAAATAATAATAATATATACATGTATATATGAAATAAAATATAAAATAAATAAGAAGGTAAACATAGGATATTCATTCCTTATAACGATTATAATGAAAAATCTAATTTAAAATTAAGATTAACAAGCGTCAGTTTGGAATAATAGGTGTTGGAAAAGGAGATATTTGAATGTGGATAAGGATGAAGCATTACGTATATTGGAAGGAATGGAATTCCAGAATGTAATGGAACGGGCAAGAAAGGGTCGATCGAAGGCTTTAGTTCTGTGGGATGGCATATAAAGGTCGGAATGGCGCGATCTTGTTTCAAGCAAGTGGACTGAGGATTTAAATTGAAGGAGACTGTAGATATAGGATGGATGCTGGGATTTTATAGTTTGGTAGATACTATTTTAATATATATTCCTTTAAAAACTTCTTAATCGCGATCATAGTAATAGAAATTGACGCTGACGAAGAAGTGTGCAACAGCAAGTATAACATAAATCTTCTATGACATAATCTAGTGCGATTAAATATTAATAACAGATTCTGAATTTGGGAAGGAAGACAAACTGTGTCGTCCTTGTGAGCTCTTCTGAAAGGATTGACTATTATCATTATAAATTGGCCTAACAGGATAGTTGTAACTCAATTGACAAGATTGAGGCACTTTAGAATCACTACAACTATCTCCTTCGTTTTTGTTATTTGTTGTTCCCTGTAGAAGTGAAAAGTGCATACTAACTTTTACATTATGAATATTATGAGCGTAAGCAGTGTTGTCCGTATAAATATTTTTATTTGCTTTAAAAAAATTTAACTAGTTAATGTTATCAAATTTGACTCACTACTTTCGACCGGTGTTTTATTTTTTAGGTAAATTCTATTACTATTCAACACTCCATCCAACACTATTTCACACGCGACTATTCGAAATAAATTGTAACCATTTAGGTTTGTTTTTATTTGAAATTCCCTTCACAATAAATAGAAACATCTATTTTTATGAAATTATTGAACAAAATTTAAGTATACGAATTTTTTTCACCCTCCAATCAATACCATTATTGGCAAATCCAAAGAAAAAAATCTGGTGCGGGCAACACCCGACTTTCACAAAGAATTTCAAAAACAGTTAGGGATAAAAATACGTGAAACTATTAAAGAATTAATTAAATTTAATTTATATAGAAACATGTGTTTTATTAAAAAATCTATTATATTATTATATAAAATAATCAGTTAGTTTTATCTTCTTTTTATCACTCTCTATTAACTTTTAAAAGCTTGAGTATAAGATAATATTTTTTTTCTAAAATATTTAGCTTTCCAACGGTATATTATACGTGTATATTACTGCTCGTATGTTCAAAAACAAAAAATTGCATTACAAAAATATTTTTTCTGTTTTGTCCTTTAGTTGGGTATCGAATTCATTCAATTTATATATTTACCTGTTTTTCATCAGTGGTAACAGGATAATATAGTCATTTTTATAGAATCAACAAAATTAAAGGTACTTCAAAGAAAGTAAATTTGAAACATCGGAATTTAAGCGCTATCAGTCCATTTTAATCCGAATGATACCTACATGATATTAAAGCCCGTTAAATTTTACATCGATGTAGCGAGTTTAATCAAAATCGTCGGAACCGTTTTCGAGAATATCGAAAAAGGTGCAAAATGCATATTATAAAGTGGCTCTTCCTTTATAATACATATTTGTATTATAACATATTTGTATTGGCTCTTCCTTTACGTCTCGGGCGTATATTTGTCTTAAATATGAAATTTCAGTTTTATAGGACTACCGTTTCCGTCCGGGAATTACCACACACACACACACAGACCTTTTTGCGGGACTTGGTTATTTGGACTCAGGGGACCCTAAAATGAGTATTTCCGTTGAAAACTGGATTTCGAAAATTTTCACGATCGCAATACTTTCCCTTACTATTTATAATAAGTGAAAGTAAAAATTAATTTATTAATATTTAATTATTGAGAATAATGATGCTTGAAATTTATGTAAATACTGACAAATAATATAAGTGTATGTTAACTTTCGTTTTTTCGAATTATGCTGTATCAATACCTTGTACTGGGTTAGCAATATATTGTGTAGTTTGATTAATGAAAGGCTGTATAAAAAGAAATAGAACTACTACTTGGAGTGCCAATAGATTGGGGGGGAAAGTGGTCTGACAATTTTTTTATTTTTATTTTTTATAAATAAATGCTTCCTTAGTTTCATAATGAGCATTGTCATAATTTAAGTAATCCTTCAGAGGCATCCTCGTACATAAACATTTATTTAGATATCAATGGTTAAAAATGTACTTAACACACAATGTGTGACTAACTAGTTCTGCCATAAAGATCGTTACAAAAGTTGAACTTGGTTTATATCCTTGGGCATTACTTAGAAAATCTTCCCCTCTAACAGATTATTTTCTTTACATATCCGGGTGGCTATTGGCTTAGACCAGTGATGCGGCTGAGAGAGAGACGCTGGGATCTCTTGGATTCCGCTTTTTTCCTCCACAAGTGGAGGGAAAAGCCCAGTCTGGGTTCCCCTTAGCAGTTGTATATATTGTATATAGTTACCATTGTTTGTATGATGTTTATTTATTTGCCAACTTCATCATTATTTTCTGTATATACTGTATGAATGTGGTCTCATATCACTATTACTACTGTTCATTCTGAAATAAATTGTAAATATATCTCAATAAATAAATATAAAAAAAAAAAACATATCAGGGTAATAATCCCAATTAGTTTGTATGTTTCTTTCGCTCAGTTAACATGGAGTGAGGTGATAAAGAAAACGGAATAGCTGTGGTCGCGTTGTGCAAAGTTGAAAAGTGTTGGTAAGAGATTTTCAACAGTTTGAAACCCTCTCTCCGTGTACTGCACGGTAAATGGATATAATGAGACCCTATATCTAAGTGACAGACCTCGACGAGGTCGTCCCCGCAATGTGAGAACGGCAAATCCATTGAGAGAAAAGGCTGCTCGAATTAGAAGAAATCCCAATTACAAACAACAAATCATGTCTCGGGAAATGGAAATCTTTTTAAGAACACTGTCTCGCATAATGAAAGTGACCTTAGGAAGGGTGCATTGCATTTGAAGAATGACAGGACCAAGGCTAACCACCTCTCTAAAACAAATTACAGTGGATAGATGCAAAGTGCTCCTTGGCCGATACATTTATGATCTTCATTAAAAAATTTTTACAATCCAAGAAAAATTAAATCGAAAAAATTATCATGTTTTCGCACAAAACTCTAAAGGAGCCTAGGAAGGCATTAGAAGAGTTTGTTTATTCGTTTAACGTCACTTTATGCAACTATGGCTAATCGGACGATGCTACAGTGGGAGGCTTAAATTTTGCCTATCCAGGTTTTATTAGGATAGGGATCTTTAACGAGTACCTGACATCGCACAGGCTCGGGACCACCTCTTAACGTCCCCTCCGAAAGACGGCGTAACTAAGGATTTTTTACTCCCATTAAAAAATCCTAGGACCACCAGCGGATTTGAACCCGTGACCTTTGGCATGGGAGGCTGTTACGCTAGCCACCCAGCTATAAGTGATCCCTCATTAGAAGAGTGGTAAAATATCATCACTCTTTTTAAGTGATGGTTTGCTTTGATGGCACCACAAAGCTTCATTTTTGTGAAAAACGCCCAAAACTAGCAGGACGATACTTTGGAACGTTGTCAATCATATATATGATACTCTGTTTGCTAAAAGTCATTGAGTCATTTAGCAGGATTCCGCTCCAGCTCGCAAGGCCAGGCCAACTCAGCAGTGGTTGCAAAAGAACATTCCAGCGTTCATCTCTAGCTGAGATTGGCCCTTAGAAACCCTGATCTCAACCCACCGTCTTTGGTCCGAACTGGAGAGGATGGCATGCCAAAGAGCACATCATTGTGCTACGTGCTGCTATTAATGACTGGCTACGGGGATTAAATGCCTGTGCCAAGGCAAAAGGGAGACATTTTGAATCATTTTTTTTTTGTTTTGCTCTCTATAGATATACATTTTATTTCCCAATAAAGATTTTCAAAAATTAATTTTTCAGTTGAAATCTGTAAATACATCGTTGTAAACTATTTATGGCAGGACTAGGCATAATCGTCAGTCTTCGTTATTAAACCAGGCGATCTCCGATTCTGGAAATATTCTCCTCTGAAAATTTTCTGTTAGAGGAGACAACTTATTAAATTACGTGTATAATAGCATAATTATATCTTATCTCAGGGGCAAAATTATATCTTTAGAACGTCAATTGTACCAATTGACCAAACTTTACTTTAGAGTTAATTTATTAAAACAGGGCAATCAATCTAAATTAATATAATTGTTATTATTTTCTGATCCTATAATGAATGCTTCCTGAATATTTAATATGTTGTTCTGTATGAACTGGAACAAAGCTGAAAATACACGTTCTTAGTCACATACCAATAATTGTTCATGATTTATTAATACTTACGATTTTGCAAAAACAGTTTTCAACAAAAACTATATTTTTAATGGAAATGTTCGTTATCATAAAACATAAACTGATAGTATGTTTCTAACGAATTTTAATCACAAATCGGGGGTGAAAAATTCCAATTTACACAACTTCTTTTACTTTCACTTACCTATATATGAAATATATAGTAAGGGAAAGTATTGCGATCGTGAAAATTTTCTAATTCCAGTTTTAAACGGAAATGCACGTTTTAGAGTCCCCTGAGTCCAAATAACCAAGTCCCGCAAAAAGGTCTGTGTGTCCGTGTGTGTGTATGTGTGTAGTAACTCTTGCGCAAAAACGAACAGTCGTACGGAACTGAAATTTCATATTTAAGACTACTATACGCTTACGTTTCTTATGGCTTTGTATATTGTTTATTTTATTAACTTGTATATTATAAGGCTATACCATATCTTTTGAACTAGAATCAGATAAGTTCAGAGATCACTTGTAGCTGGGTGGCTAGCGTAACAGCCTCCCATGCTAAAGGTCACGGGTTCAAACCCGCAGGTGGTCCTAGGATTTTTTAATGGGAGTAAAAGATTCTTAGTTACGATACATCGTCCGATTAGCCATAGTAGCATAAAGTGACGTTAAATAAATAAACAAATAAACAAACAGATAAGTTCATGATAATAGCGTAGTTTTCAAGTTATCAAAGAACTACAGAAAACCAAACAGCTACTAAGAATAATTTACGAATTATGACTTCTAACATTTCTCTCGGTTAATAGAGTTATGCTAGTGGCTAGCATAACAGTTTCCTATGACAAAGGTTGCGGGTTCAAATCTACAAGTAGCCTAGGATTTTTTAATGGGAGTAAATAATCCTTAGTTAGGCCGTCCTTCGGAGGGGACGTTAAAAGGGGGGCCCTAGCCTGTACGATGTCAGGTACTCGTTAAAAATTCCTATCCTAACAAAACCTGGATAGGCAAAATTTAGGACTCCCACAGTAGCATCTTCCAATCAGCCATCGTAGCATAATGTGACGGTAGATGAATAAACAAACAAACAATACTTATCACCTAAAGGGGTCACCTATAGCTTGGTGGCTAGGATAAAAGCCTTTTATGCCAAAGGTCACGAGTTCAAAAAACATGGATAAGCTAAATTTAGGACTCCCACTGTATCATCGTCCGATTAGCCACAGTAGCATAAAGTGGCGTTAAATAAATAAACAAACAAACAACATTTATCCGACTTCAATTTTTGTAATTTGTTTATATTGAAATTAATTACTTAAAGGTAGCCACAACCAATGTCAAACCTCAAATTTTGAGAGGTGATAATTTAACAGGTAAATTTAAAATCAATAAGTAGTTAATTAAATGAATAAACGTTTATTTAAATAAATCCTTGGCTCCTCAAGACAGAAAGCTACTTGTAAATATGTCATTAAGTCTGAGTTGGTAGGATTAAAAGTAAAAAGTGGGTATCGCAATGCAGATTACGCACATGATGTAATATATGTTTATACAAAAATTTGTACAGTAAACCGATATCTAATTGTTTAACATAAACTCTTTCATCAATGAACCACTGGACCATCATATCAAGATAAATTAACACGGCCGATAATCGTCAAATATGCAATTTATACACCTATGCTTCAATTTATGTATATTTGTTTAATTTAACCGCGTTAAAAAACTGAATTAAATCGGATTTGTTTTCAAATAGAGAATTTATTGAAATGACTATGCCTAACTTTGTAACTAATAAACTCATCCATGATTAATTAATTAAGTTTTGGAAAATGAAGTGTTTTTTTTTTTTTAAGTAGAGCTGCTTTAAAGTCGCTATCAGCATTTACGAGAAATTTTAAACAGTCCTTGACTATAAATATCTTTCACAACCGTCTCACGATGATACAATCGGAATTTTTAAAACATGTTAAAGTGCTAGAAATGTGGTTATGATCTGCATGTATTATGCACTTGTTGAATCTTCTTTCCTGCTGTATTTATTTAGGTCATGTAGTACTTAGCACATATTTTCATATGGAGTTAATCTTTATTTGCTGTTTGTTTGCGATATGTGAGGTTAATTTTAATTATGTTTTAATTATCCTTGAGGTAATTAAGACCTTGCCTTCCTAGATCTTCAAGCTGTATTTGACTCGAACCCAAGAAAAGAAATATGGGAAAAACTAAGAGCAAAGAATGTTCCAAGAAACCTGGTGGAAGCCATAAAATTTATATACCAAGATCCAAAAGCATAGTCAGGCTGAATGCACAGGAATGTGGCTATTTTAGAATAGCTAGAGGGGTTAAACAAGGAGAAAGTTAAAGCCCATTGCTATTCACATTATATATGGATGAAATAGCTGAGCCTATGCAATCTGCAAAAGGCGAACAGAAAGGACTTTCGTGGGGAGAAGGAATCTGCTTCCAGTAGTGGTACAGCTTCTCCTGTATGCGGACGATATTCTCCTGATTGCAGATTCTGTAGAGAAATTGCAGCAGGCAGTTGACGAATGGAACAAAGAGATCCGCAGGAAGGGCATGCACATCAGTACCAGCAAGAGTAAGATCTTACACGTTGGAAGGATACACTAAGATGTTGAAACACCAAAAATGGCTAAGTAGGGAAGAAAAAAAATCTTATTCTTAAATAAATAAATAAATTCTTTATTATACTGGGACAAGTCCCTTTATAATAACATTGACATAACATATAAATTGTGCTTCAGAGCCTTAGTAATCAATTATTTATAAACATGTTAAATAAAACTAAACGAAAACAGACGTACGCAAATATATAGAAAAAAAAAATAGAGTCTTAATTACAATTTTGTTGTGACTGTATGATCATGAGATGAATGAATAAGCGGGATTTGAACTTAGGAAGAGAGTTGGAGTGACAAATAGAAAGATGAATAGAATTCCATAGGATTGAGGATCGGATAAGGAACGATCTGTCAAAATGTGCAGATTGGTGGGCCGTTGTGTATAAATCTGAAGGCCTAGAGCGTGTATAGCGGGAATGGACAGAGGATTTGATTGTAGAAGGTCGAAAATGTATGATGAACAGCGTCAAATATTCTTGAGGCGAAAATATTTGAGTTGACAAGTATTTCATCATCTAAAGGATTTAAATTGCCTACGTGTCCATTGGAGTCTAAATTACGTGTTATGTCAAACGACGATCAGTGCAACGGAATTTCTGTTGAGATCAAATTATTCAGATAAATAAATTTATAGTTAGCAAGAGTCGGTGAAACTTGTTAATAAACAATGATTTATATAATATTGTATTTTAATGGCAACACTGCGTCGGTTGTGAACACTGTGTTAGTAGTGAAGGAAGGTTCTATTAAAATACTGTAGCTCTCCATGTGTTAAAAGTTTTATATCTTTAATTATACCTTTAATCCTTAACAAAACTGAACCGTAGTAGGAAAGCAAAAGAAGATAGAAGTTTTCATTTTTCCTCAAGTTCTTCTTAGAAGGATGTCGTAAATTATGCAAAATAAATTACATTGCACACCTCATGCATATAAAGAGAAAAAAAATCTTGACCAAAGAGCACTGCCGATTGAGAAAATCTTGACCAAAGAGCACTGCCGATTGAGAAAAAGTAGATATTATCCTTGGGGATATGACCTTCAATATTTTCATATAGGATTTGTTTACATTATTTTTACACTGCAGCTTTCATGAATTAAATAATATTTCATAATTATTAATACAATGAATTCTACAGTAGCCCTTTATTTCACTTTTTTCATTCATTTATAGTAAGGTCAAAAACCTATGTAAAACTTTTATCTTCAATTTTCTTTTTGGACGTTTCAAACCCAGTCTTTATGGACTTTAATACCAATAATTGTTCCATTTTGAATTATTATCATATTTGGAAAATTTATCTATGATGACGTAATGACGCTGTAATGTAGATGCCTATAATAAATTTTAAAAAAAATCTGGTGCGGGCAACCCACGACTTTCACTTACCTCCATTTTTAAAATCAATGAAAGAATTTTCAAATACAGTTAGAGATAAAAATACGTGAAACGATTAAAGAATTAATTAAATTGAATTTCTATAGAAACATGTGTTTTCTTAAAAAAATTATTATATTATTTTCTAAAATAATCAGTTAGTTTTATCTTCTTTTCATCATTCTCTATTAACTTTTAAAAGCTTGTGTATGAGATAATATTTTTTCTATAATCTTTAGCTTTCCAACGGTATATCATACATGTATATTACTGCTCTTTTGTTCAGAAACGAAAAATTGCATTTAAAAATATTTTTTCTGTTTTCTCCTTTAGTTGGGTATCGAATTCATTCAATTTATATATTTACCTGTTCTTCATCAGTGGTGACAAGATAATATATTTATTTTTATAGAATCAACAAAATTTAAGGTACTTCAAAGAAAGTAAATTTAAAACATCGGAATTTAAGCCCTGTCAGACCATTTTAATCCGAATGATACCTACATGATATTAAAGCCCGTTAAATTTTACATCGAACCGTTTTTGAGAAAATCGTAAAAAGGTGCAAAATGCAAAGTATAAAGTGGCTCTTCTGGTAAGCTCATTTTGATGAAAAAGGTTTGTCACGTCTCGGGCGTATATTTGTCCTAAATATGAAATTTCAGTTTTATAGGACTTGCCGTTTCAGCCCGAGAGTTACCACACACACAGACCTTTTTTTCGCAATAAAAATACCAAATCATAAACTCCCAGCACCCTCCATACATTCACAGCATCCTTAAATTTAAATCCTCAGTCCACTCTCTCGAAACTAGATCCCACCATTCCGACCTTTACATTCCCACCCATAGAACTAAATCTTTTGATCACTCCTTCTATATCCGTTCTGCAACCCTCTGGAATTATCTACCTACTCATACTCGCCATGCTTCTTCCATTGTCTCGTTCAAATCTCACCTTTTCCAACATCTTTTGGCATCCCAAATAGATGCACAACAAATGTGAATCTGCAACTGACTTATTTTAATTTCAATACAAGTTATAATTATCTATTTTACCTTAACCAATAGCAGTGGAGAATAATTAGTTGTTTTTTTATAATTCCCTCAACCCTATCAGTAGCCTTTAGGAGATTTCTCTTCTTTCTTTCCTTTTTTGTTTTATTCTTGTGTGTTTATTATCCATACTTTTTGTACATGAATGTATGTAAGTCTAGGTAGTGTTTAATTTTTTTTTATTTGCACATTTGTAAATAAAAATTAATTTTATTGTTTTCTTGACGAGACATAAATATGAATATCTACTGTTCATTTTTGTTATTCTTAAGGGACATAGTCCCAGAATAAAGTTTTTTTATTATGATTATTATTATAGAGGCTGGGTGGGCTCTAGTAGGGTCCCTCTAACCCAGGGTCATCCAACGGCTTATATAACAACAAAAAAATTATTCCACTACAACCGGGGTTAGAACCCAATACTCGAAGAATTTAGCTCTATTTTTCTTTTCCAATATTCCACCGCTATATAATAAAAATACATTTACTCTAAACTAATAGCAAACGCTACTTTTGTTTTGAGTACCTTGTATTTTTTTTAAATTTCATATCTCCGTTATCTGAAAAATGTGCTCTTGCTGAAATATGATGTAGATAGATACTTGTCAACCTTATCTAACAAAAACAGTTCTTACATAATTATTCTAAAATATCGTATGTACAACACATATGAACTGTTTAAGGAAAAATTTATAATGTAATTATTTACGATATGAACTTTTTTAATATATTATTTGAATATTTTTTTTTATTTATCTGATATACTTTTTGTATTTATCGAAAAATATACTTATAAGTTAAATGAGCATAAATGTTTATTTCCAGATGCATTCCGCCATTATCCGAATAATATTGACTGTTTCATTACATTAAAATAACTCGTGACCGCTATGTACATCTTTTACAGAAATCTGAAATTTTAGAAAATCTGTAGAAATCTGACTAGCAGTAGCAATAATAATCCTTCTTTTCTTAAAAGAAAGTTTCTGCTCATGATCATCCCAAGCAACACAAAATAAATAAATTTTAAATTAAAAAATAAAGTGGACTATAGGTGTTAGTGAAGAAATATTCTAAATATTATACATAGAGCTTTCTGGATATAAAATCGGGCAGACGCCGCATACATGGGCGAAACACCAAATTATTGGACATAGTAGGATGATGGCCAGATTGTTAGCGGCAGAAAAAAAAAAAGTTAAGCGTAGACCCTCATTATTTTTTAACGAGGAATCGATTTCTGTGTCCAGATTTTAATTTTGATGTACAGGGTGTCACAGAAGACACTTTTTTTTTTTTAATTTGACGTCGTAAATTGATTCCACACCCTATTTCCAGCAACTTTTACTTAGGAGTTTTCTTGATAGGAGCATCAAATTTTGAGTATCAGGTGATAATTTATTTTTAAGATTCATGAGAATTAAAGACAATAATCCGTTCATAAAGTATAAACAAACATTTAAAACAAAGAAACTGGAATTTATAGGGACAGCATTTGAGAAAAAGCAAGTACTAAAAAGAAAAAATATATATATGTTTTTTTTTTTTCGTAAACCGGCACGAACCTGCAGGTAATTAATTATTAATGGAAAGTAAACTATAAACCTTCGATTTAATTTATAGGTTGAAGATTTCTGGGCGATTTTCGTTATGAATGGTTTTTTTTTTTTTTTTTTTTTTTTTTTTTTTTTTTTTTTTTTTAATTCTTTTATTGAAATTTACAACTGTACAATTTCCATAGTACAATAAGTAAATGTGATATTTACAGACAATTTACAGGCTTGAAAAGTCATGAGAAGAATTTACCCAGCGGTAGTACTTCAATGTTTATTTATTCAGCAGGTCTCGAGGCCACCGTCTTTTCAGACGCCTCGGAGGAATATCGGGAATAGAAGTCGATGAGAGGATACGGACAAGCGGGTTTGAATGGGCGGGTAATTTGGAATGAAAGGAGGTGTATCTTTTTTGGTAAGTTGCTGCAACTAGTGGGATATTCAGATCTCTATGGATGAGTTTGTTGGTAACAAAGTAAGGAGCGTTAAGGATTTGTCGAAGGATTTTGGATTGCAAGGATTGGATGCGGGAGGAATTCGATGGTTTAGTGGATCCCTATAGCTCAATGCCATAAGTCCAAATAGGTCTAATAATCGTTGTGTAAATGAGTTTATTAAAGTAAATAGGGAGTTTTGCACGAGCAGTTTCTTGTCGTTTAAGTCTTGTATGAGGATTCCATGTAAGACATTTGTCAAGGTGAAGTACAAGGTATAGTATTCGTTCTACAGTGATGGGTGGGGTATGATTAAAGGAAACAACTGGACAGGAAGTCATAGGTTTACGTCGTAGAGTGAAAGTGATTTGGTGGGATTTATTTTGATTCTCCAATTGTGACACCATTCTGCAATGGCGGATCCATGGCTCTGTAGGATTTGGGAAGCTACAATAAGATCATTATTCACGGATAGCACACAGGTGTCATCAGCGTAAGTAGAGAGGACTGTGCTAGGATGGATAGGGATATCAGCTGTAGGTATACACCGTGTAGAGGATTGGGCCTAGGATACTACCTTGAGGTACACCGGCTGACTGATTGAGTAGGAGAGGTTATGATTAACTTTAAAAGTTCTATCTGCCAGGTAGGAGTGGATTATTAGGAAATATGTCGGGGCGAGGAATTTGCGGAGTTTGTAGAGCAGACCTAGATGCCAAACTCGATCAAAATGAATGTTTTAAATTTTGTTTATGTTTTTCATTCATAACAACTTTAAGAATCTATATAAGTTCAAGCTGCATAAACTTAAATTATGATAATAAAGTTAAATTATCGGAATGAAGATGATTCATTAATTTTGGTACATCAAAATAGTTGTGGTAATTTAAAAAAAAAAAAAAAAAAAAAAAAAAAAAAAAAAAAAAAAAAAAAAAAAGGACATTTTTTAAAAGAACGGTCGTTTTAATAAGATATCTTAGATGGAAATTATTGATTTAAAAAATAACTGATGATAGACAATGATAATAAAAACTAAAAACAGCTAAATAAAAAAAAATATGGGGAAATTCGAAATTTCAGATATTGGTCCAATGTCCAACGAAGGCATAGGCTCTTCCCACTGTGCACCAGTCCAAACCTATCGACGAAGTTTTACTTACACTATTGATAATATAAACAAGTATCTTTGCAAATATAATTTATCATCTGATAATTTAGGTATGATAATTTTCAGTCTCAATAAAGTAATTTTAAAATAGTTTTTCAAACGATTATTTTAGGAAGGTCATTGAGATAAATGGTGAATTGACATAATTAAATAATGAAATTGCCGTAACGATCGTTTCAACGGTAAATGATAAATTAATAAGGTAAATCGCTGCAATTTTGTTTCAATTATTGGTGACATCCAATTGAGCTGTCAAGGATTCCAAGGTGACTCACTTGCCTGAGTATAAAACCCCATTCTCTAGTTATCTGCCATTACTGTGATTTAAAAATTATTTTTGTTTACAATGAAGTGATTGTACAAGTTTTTGGAATGAAGGAGGGATATCAAAACCAGAAAACCTTTCTACAAATTAATAGAATAATTAAAATACAGATACCCAAACCTCAATCCTTATTTCCAGTTTCTTAATATTTACAAGTCCTTGTAACATTCACATAAACACATAGATGCATGTAGTAAATAAGAAGGACATGGCTCTTTTAACATCTCATTGAAACCCAGTTCTGGCATATTTTTTGTTGCAACACCATCTTGAAGCTTCATCTAGTTGGGCTAAAAGGTGGAAGTAAAACTGAATCAAACTAAGATTGTGTTCATTGTTTTTACGCTGAAACGTGGTGAATGTCCAACAATCTATTTCGAGGATAAACCTATTCCAATTTCAGAAGAAGTACGATATTTTGGACTGTACTTGGACAGAAGACTGACAAGGAGGACCCACATTAGACTTAAGAGAAAACAGCTGAACAGACGATTTGGACTATTATCCAGGCTACTTGACAAACGATCAAAATTATCCTACACCAAAATTACTATTTACAAAGTGTTCATCAAAACCTTATGGACATACGGGATTGAGCTACGGGGCTCTGCCAAAACCTCCAACATCCAAAGAATTCAAACTTTACAAACCAAAATATTAAGAAAAATCGTGAATGCACCATTTTATGAAGCAAACGAATTACTTCACTAGAACTTAGACTTACTCACAGTTTCGGATACTGTCACACAAAATTATAAAAAATTTTAAGACATACTGACTGACAAGATGAAACCATTCGTCCAACCAATTTAATCCTTCACTAATCCGTACGACTTTTGAGGCGGTAGATAACCTATGAATTAACAATTAACTCGGAACTTAATATATTTGCTTATTGGAAATCGATTTTTTTTCTTTTCTGATAGCAAATAGCAACTTAATCAAAACAATTAAATGTTAATAAATAAAATTTACAAGAATATTATTATCTGCAACAATACTACTATCCGTGATAGCTGAGGAGTTGAAAGATGTCTGATTCAGTCTTCTTATTAGAGAAGCCCCAGGTTGGATGGCATACCAAACAAGGCACTAAAGGCGGAAATGGAGGCTAAGCCACATCTTTTTCAGGAGTACTTCAATTTCCTTAAGTGAAAGGTCTTTTTCTCGACCATAGAAAGGCAGCTTCTTATACTGATAACGAAAAGCAAAGGAAACCCTTCGGACCCCTCAACATATCGACCGATGTGTCTGCTGCACACAGCTGGCAAAGTCTTATAGAAAATATTAGCCAGCAGGATACAAGAGATCACTGAAGCTGAAGGGGCCTTTCAAGGAATCAATTTGGCTTCCGAAAAGCGAGATCCACGCTGGACGCTATTAACCTAGAAATTGGAACTGTCCCAAAAGCTATTGCGAGGAAGAGGTGGAGGAGAGTTGCGAACTGCTATTGCGCTGTCGTCATATTAGATGTGAGAAATGCCATTAACTCGGCCAAATGCAGCTGCATTCTTGGCGTTCTGCAGAAAATGGGAGACAGGATCAGGATATGTTCAACAGAGGATGGCCCAAAGACGTTCAAGGTGACTTGCGGGGTACCCCAGGGACAGTTTTGGGGCCCCTATTTTGAATTATCCTTTATGATAGATACGTTTATAAGATTAATTTGTCGTCCGTTATATGTAATGTCACTGTGTTTAATCATATATGCTGTTGTCAGGTGATGTTTGGAATGGAGCACAATAAAAATAAATAGTATACTTTCTAGCTTTCTAGGGTTATTAAAATATATTCCCATTCTACTTGTTTAAAATATAATATTACAAAATGCCTAATCAACACTTCGCTTGGTTAGTTTCAGAATGGCTGGCAAAGTATTGGAATTGGGAACATTTGTAGAGACCAATAAGGATGGAGTTCAACTCAAGTTCAAGGTGACCACAATACCAGAGGAAATTCACGAAGACGTAGTAAACCATATGGTCACTTACTTCCTTCCAAGGGAACCACTATGTGCTTATGGAGGTAAGTCGATGTTTCTTTTTGATAAAAAATCCGAACAACCAAATATATATTTACACTGATATGTAACTTGCAGATGTGATAAATAACCCAACAGCACTAGAAGCTGCAAGAACAATATTCAGGGAAATTATAAAACAAGGCAATGCTATGGTCGCCCTCGCGGAGAAACCTGGGCCGTTGAAAGACCGCATAGTTGGTGCCAACATTACTTACGTCACATATAAAGGCAAACCTTCCTCACCTCCCGTAAGTTATTTTATTCAAGTTTGTGTTGAAACATGTTAAAATATTAGTTCTTTCATCTTCTTGATTTTCCGTTCCACAGAGAAATTGGATCCTATTGGATCCTCTGACTATAGAGCAGTCAATAAATCTTGAACCTCTATCTTACATGATTTCATGTTATTTTTAAGCTTCACAAGCAACTAGATCTCACAGTGTGTCTTAGTAAGCCTTTCATCGCTACTCTCGTTCAGCGTGGGGTTGCTTGGATTGTAACCAATCAAAGACGATATAGCGATGGGGCGTACGCAGCGTGATTTAACCCCCTCCCCTAAGCATTATTACAAAAAGTAAAAATACAAGGAAAATATAAAGTGAAGTATGAAGGAAAAAGAAAGTGTTTAAAAGCTATTGGGTTGTGTCACATGGAATGTCCGTTTTCAAGGTAAAGGATTTTTATTAAAAATACGATACGAAAACATGATAATTTTATTCGAAGTATTTACCTTCTTTTTCTTCACATTTTTCCCAACGTGACACCAACTTTTTTATCCCCGAACTGAAAAACTCTGAGCTTTGAAGTAAAACAAAATCTGAAAACGCACTTTCACTGAACAGGTTCGAATATGTTGGAGACAAGTCGGGAGAATATGGTGGGTGCTAAAGAACTTCGTAGCCCAGTTCTTTCAATTTTTGCACGGTATGTTTTGAAACATGGGGTCTCGCTGCCGCTCAGTGAGATCATGAGGTACGCATGTATCGAGCTTTTTTACTTTCCCAATACACTTTAAATAGCTGGAAACGGTAGATACACTTGCATTTTGTTGTGCTGAGAGTCCTTTAACTGTTTGGTAGGGGTTTTCTTCTACTGTATGTTTGAGGACATCGTTGTCTATTACGGACGGAGATCTTCCTCGGGGCTAGTTTTCCAAGTGATCCCCAGCTGAAAACTTAGCAAACCAACGGTGAATGGTCCGTTCATTAACAATCTCTTCCCGAATGGAAATCGCGTGTTTCCATGTTCATATTTGGAGGTATTCTAAAAAGTGGATAATTGATTGGGAAGCTAATGTTTATAATGCAAAGGTAGAGGATTAGTAACTGTTTACTTTAAATATGTAAACATTCGGAAGAAAACAACAGAGACCTGCAAAACCCTTTATGTATTTCAGAAACTATAAAAACGGACATTTCATGTGAAACAACCCAATATATTACTTTCACTTACTTATATACGAAATAAATAGTAAGGGAAAGTATTGCGATGTTTAAAATGTTCGAATTTCAGTTTTGAACGGAAATACATGTTTGAGTCCAAAAAACCAAGTCCTGCAAAAAGGTCTGTGTTTGTGTGAGTGTGATAAGTCTATCAGGAAAACATAAAGTCGTACGAAAATGAAATTTGATATTTAAGACAACTATACTACACGACAGTGACTTTTTCATCAAAATCAGAGAACCAGAAGAGACCCTTTATACCATGTATTTTGCTGGTTTTTCTCAAAAACGTCTTTAACGCTATATTGATGTGAAATTGAATGAGCCTTAATATATTTTAAATTTACTTCTCTAAACTGTTTTTAATTTAATATATTCGAAATAAATTACCATTGATGAAAAATTGTCATTGATAAAAAAGGGATGAATATATAAATTGAACGAATTTGATGTCCAACTAAAGAAAAAAAAGAGCAAAAACATATTTGTTATGCAAGTTTTGTACTTTTAAACATAAGAACATTAATATATATGGGTAATATACCTTTGGAAAGCCAAAGAATTTAGAAACAAATATTATCTTATACAAAAATCGTAAAAGTTAATGGAGAGTGATGATAATTAGATAATAATATAATTTATTACTTACTAAAACTCATGTTTCTATCGGAAATCAATTTAATTAATTAGCTCTCGCACTGTCCTCAATACTTATGCTGATGACACGTGTGTCTTATCCGTCCATAATGATCCAACTACTGCATCCCAAACCCTCCAGTCCCACATCAAAGCCATTGAAGAATGGTGTCAAAATTGGAGGATTAAAATAAATCCCAACAAATCCCACTAAATCACCTTTACCCTTCGTCACAAACCGATGACTTCCTGCCCCCCAGTATCCTTTAATAACATTACCCTTACTTCTGTAGAACAAATCCGATACCTAGGTCTCCATCTTGACAAGCGCCTTACTTGGAATCCTCACACAAGACTGAAACGACAAGAAACTGCTCGAAGATATCGATTACTACAAGACTTACTAGACAAACGTTCAAATCTTCCAGTATATTTCAAAAGACTCATCTACATCACAATTATCAGACCTATTTGGACATATGGAATCGAGCTTTGGGGCTCTACGAAACCATCTAATTCCTCCCGCATCCAGTCCTTACAATCCAAAATCCTGAGTGCTCCTTATTTTGTTACAAATCAACTCATTCATAATAACCTTAACATCCCATTTGTTGCAGACATAGCCCGTGATAGATACTCCTCTTTCCATTCTAAATTCCCTGCCCATACAAACCCACTTGTCCGTAATTTATCTTCCTGAGATATCCCTGATAACCCTTCAAGGTGACTGAAAAGAAGGTGGCCTCGGGACCTACTGTATTAAAATAGTGAAGTGCTACCACTGGGTGGTTCTTTCTCAAGACATTTCCATGACTTTTTATATTCATTCTACATATTTACTTATTGTATTCTTTAGTACAGTTGTAAATTACTATAAATTAATAAATAAAAAAAATAGATAAAAAATAAATTAGCTGAACTTTTTTCATTTGGAAAAAAATAATTTAATGCCTCCTATTTTCATTCTTCTTTTTTTTTTTAACAGAAAAAAATCCAGTATTTTGTAAGTTTCCACATTTCGTTTTTGATGTAAAGCAATTTGTTGAAGTATCCTCCTTCAACAATAACAAATATTTTATCATTGAGAGGCTCAAACATTTTATGCCCTCTATTTTGTGTGCTCAACACAATATTTCGTATATAAGTAAATGAAAGTAATATATTGGGTTGTTTCACATGAAATGTCCGTTTTTATAGTTTCTGAAATACATAAAGGATTTTGCAGGTCTCTGTTGTTTTCTTCCGTATGTTTACATATTTAAAGTAAACAGTTACTAATCCTCTACCATTGTATTATAAACATTAGCTTCCCAATCAATTACCCAATTTTTAGTATACCTCCAAATATGAACATGGAAACACGCGATTTTCGAGTAATATTTTTGTACGAGTTTAAACTCGGCCATTCAGCAGCTGAGGCCGCTAGAAATATTTGCAAGACGTTTGGGGAAGAGTGTTAATGAACGGACCATTCCTCGGACCTCCGTCCGTAATAGACAACGATGACCTCAAACACACAGTAGAAGGAAACCCCTACCAAACAGTTAAAGGACTCTCAGCACAACTAAATGCAAGTGCATCTACCGTTTCCAGACATTTAAAGTGTATTGGGAAAGTAAAAAAGCTCGATACATGGGTACCTCATGATCTCTCATGGGTACATCTCGTGATCACTTGTAGCTGGGTGGCTAGCGTAACAGCCTCCCATGCTAAAGATCACGGGTTCAAACCCGCAGGTGGTCCTAGGATTTTTTAATGGGAGTAAAAGATTCTTAGTTACGCCGTCCTTCGGAGGGGACGTTAAAAGGTGGTCCCGAGCCTGTGCGATGTCAGGTACTCGTTAAAGATCCCTATCGTAATAAAACCTGAATAGGCAAAATTTAGGACTCCCACTGTAGCATCGTCCGATTAGCCATAGTAGCATAAATTGACGTTAAATAAATAAACAAAAACAACCTCATGATCTCACTGAGCGGCAGCAAGACCCCATGTTTCAAATCATACTGTGCAAAAATTGAAAGAACTGGGCTACGAAGTTCTTCCGAACCCACCATATTCTCCATATGCAAGTCAGGAAAAGTAAGTGTGATTGAAGAGACAGTTCAAAGAAAGTTTGTAACATTACAATACGAGTATATGAGTTTCTACTGAGTTTCTTCTTCTGAAGCGGGAATGAAGCAGGGAAGAGATGATGGGCCAGCTACAGCCACAAGTTCTGTACTGCCACAATTTCAAGTATAAAACAAACATTAAAGACCAAATATTGTTAATTTTAAAAGCTTTAAATATCAAATCCTAATATTAAAAAATTAATAGGGAACAATGACAATTATGAAAAACGCTGGAAATTATTACACAATGGTTTATTATTTCCAAATAATAATATTAGGCTATAGCTGTTTATATACGTATTGATTAAATAATATGAAAATCAATAATTCAAAGATCCATCGGATAATTGGCAGGTTATGTGGGACGAAAGTCCCCCCAGCAAACTTAAACAGATCAAGAGAACAGTAAAGCCGTGGTCGACATCCTGCCGTAGTAACCGTAGGGAGGAGGTTGCCTTAGCTCGTAAAAGAATTGGTCACACTGCACTAACCCATTCATATCTCATAAAAATACAGCCACCGCCAAAATGCACCTACTGCAGCTCCACCCTTACCATAAAGCACATCTTTGAGGAGTGCACTCATTATATAGAAAGTATTAATAGAATAGGCCTGACTTCAAACTTGAGCAATATTTTGAGAGATTTTGAGCAATAGGTCTTATAACTGAATTTTTTATTTATTTATTTTTTATTTTTATTTATTTATATAAAGTTATTATGAACAGTACTTTCCATATGGTTATTTTCTTTAAGTCAAAATAGAACTCTCACACAAATTTCTTTAATTTAAGTGAATTTATAGGCGTTGATGACCTCGGTGTTGTCATGCCTTTAAGCATCAACAAACAACAAACAATAATTCAAAGGATAAAATCATATCACTACCACTGATTCCAAAACACAATATCTCAGCTAATAAATAACCAATTTCAATGATTATTTTTTTCATTTTGATGAAAATATAATTTTCTTTAAAATTAATTAATTTATTAAGTAGAAGAAACGAATTTTTTATTATTCGTTATTCGGATTCTACGCATCTTCAAACGTAAGCTCTCAAATTCGGAGCGGGGTTAATTTTTTTTTTTTTTTGGTCGATTACAAAGGTTGATTTTTGAAAATAATAAACCAAAAACATAATGTAAGGAACACCAAAATCTTTATTAAAAATATACTTTGACGTTTAAAATTTTTTAGATTAATATTGCTATAATTCTATATACCAGACGTTTCTTCAACGCCCCGACAATTACTATGTTACGGAAAAGTAGTCTACCTTGAAGTCCTGTATTGAACACCTTATGATATAATTATAGGAAAACTGGTTTAGAAATAAAGAGAAGATATAAAACACTTGTTGACTAGACACTTCATGTTTCTGAGGACATCAAATAATATGAAAAATCATATTCGTTTTTTATTTTACATTCTGCTTTCCCAAAAATGCACACACAACACAGTCCAGGGGCCAGATACATTGTTGACTACCCCATCGAACATACATCTAGAAATATTTTTTAAAATGTCTTTACTATACTTATTACAAAAATACATTTTTTGCCATTCTAAAACTCTTACTAAGCAGGCTGCTATTATTTCAAAACATTGAAAGTTGAAAAATAATAATAATAAAATTAATTCTTTATAAGTTACTTACCAAACATGTAGGCAATTTGTCGTTCTTTAAAATTACTAACGACAAAGTTTGCTCTAAAATATTCAGGAAGAGATTTAGAAGGAAAAAACTGAAAAAAGTACTTTTTCTAAGAGGTTTTTTCAAGATGGCGGAAAAAGCACAAGGGTGAAAATTTGGGTTTTTAATAAGGGGAGCAGTACAAAGAATCGTGCCTAAAAATTAAATTTACCCCACCTTTTTCTAGCCAAAATCCTATTTCTACTGGGCTAGAGGTAGTCAACTATGCGTCTGGCTCCTGCACTAATAGCTGAGACCTTGTATACGTGCAGCAATCGAAAAAAAAGTATGACCTCATGATGAACAATGTATACTTGCATCAGACGGTATAAAGAGGAACCAATATCTATTGTCAAATCCATAGATATCCATAGACCTCCATCCATAAGGTTGGATGATGGTTAATAACACTTATCACCATAAAATCGATTTTTATGGAAATTCAGGGTTCACGCTGATCTACCAGACCTTAAGCTGACCTTGATGTTCTAAAATCAATAATCCAATTAATAATACAATCCTTACACACTACACCCAGCTACCGGGTACCCGCTCGTTTTATAATTGTGTATGGTGTAATCTTTTTATCCTATAGCATTTCCAAGTCAATTGTAACCTTTTCCATTTCAATTGCAACCTTTTCCTTCACTTAAATGCTCTATTTTATTTATTGAGAAATAATTAGTTTAATTAAAATTATTTATTTCAAAATAATCTTGGCATATTCTATCGACATGTTTTTGTTGTTTAGATAAACAATGCTAAGTACTGTTTTAAACAAGTTGAAATTTTTTAAAATAAATTGGTTCATTTCAATTGAGATCTGACCTAACTTAAATGCTCTATTTTATCTTAAATATGTCCAAGTCAATTGTAACCTTCAACAAAGAAAATGTAACCTTTTAACTTTCACTTACCAATATATAGGAAATATATAAGTAAGGAAAAATATTGTATACAAATTTTCGAATTTCAGTTTTCAAGATCCCCTGAGCCCAAATGACCAAGTTCCGCAAAAAGAGGGATCGGGTACCATAGATGACTAGAAATATAGAATTACATAGTTACGAGTTCGCGTCTCGATTCCGGTTGCTTTTATCTCATCAACCCCTCTGAAAGTAAACATTTACTAATCCTCTACCTTTTTATTATAAACATTAGCTTCCCAATCAATTACCCAATTTTTAGTATACCTCCAAATATGAACATGTAAACACGCGATTTTCGAGTAATATTTTTATACGAGTTTAAACTCGGCCAGTCAGCAGCTGAGGCCGCTAGAAATATTTGCAAGGTGTTTGAAGGAGGGAGTGTTAATGAACGGACCATTACATCCACGAACAAAATTAGAGGGGTAGCAAAAATATTTTTGTATGTATTTTATTTTATTTTTTTAAGATAGTGGTTCCTACAATACTACCCGTAGTTCTTTAAAATTTCGTAGTTCCTAATTTCGATCTGAAGTTTAACTATTTAAAACAGGTAATTTTTTCGTAGTTTTATATCCTTTCCTATCCAGAAATAACAAACACGACGGTTTATTTTATAGGTAACCAACCTATCCTAACCAGAGTGGGTAGGTCGTGATTGATTCCGTGGAACAGCCACGAAATAGATACCGACCAGCGCAATGTGACGATGAGGTCGTTAAGGTGACTACTAAGCCATATAGCCCAGGCAATTAAGGTCAAAAATGGCCTTATGTCAAAAGAAATTAGAGACAAGCTGAATATTTTCGGAACATTCTCCCTGAAGTCCCCAACCCTCCCCCTTGTGCTAACACCCTCCTCACCCCAATCTGAACTTTATTTTCAGGCTTTGCTTCATATCTCTGTTATTAACCTTCTAACACTTTATTTCAATGTATCATTTTCTTTCTTAGATTGTTGTGGTCAAATAAGGAGTGTATACATTTTCTTCTATGATCAATAATTTTGCTGTTATTCGCTAAAATAGAATAATTTTTTTTTGAAAAATTATTTCATTCTTTTATAAAATACTGTCAGATCTTAATTATTAAAAAATCTTCAAGTCAACATTGTAGCGCAACTTGACTTCAAATGTTTTGGGTTGTGTCACATGAAATGTCCGTTTTCAAGGTAAAGGATTTTTATATTTCCTTTGACGAAGTTGTCTAAATTTCTGAACATGTGGTAATCTGTTGGAGACAAGTCGGGAGAATATGGTGGGTGCGGAAGAACTTCGTAGCCCAGTTCTTTCAATTTTTGCATGGTATGTTTTGAAACATGCCGCTCAGTGAGATCATGAGATACCAATGTATCGAGCTTTTTTACTTTCCCAATACACTTGAAATGTCTGGAAACGGTAGATACACTTGCATTTAGTTGTGCTGAGAGTCCTTTAACTGTTTGGTAGGGGTTCCCTTCTACTGTATGTTTGAGGTCATCTTTGCCTATTACGGACGGAGGTCCGAGGAATGGTACGTTCATTAACACTCCCCCAAACGCCTTGCAAATATTTCTAGCGGCCTCAGCTGCTGAATGCCCGAATTTAACCTCGTACAAAAATATTACTCGAAAATCGCGTGTTTCCATGTTCATATTTGGAGGTATACTAAAAAGTGGGTAATTGATTGGGAAGCTAATGTTTACAATACAAAGGTAGAGGATTAGTAACTGTTTACTTTAAATATGTAAACATTCGGAAGAAAACAACAGAGACCTGTAAAATCCTTTATGTATTTTAGAAACTATAAAAACGGACATTTCATGTGAAACAACACAATACTTGATTGCCTGTAGGTTCTCGTCCCCCAAAATATTAAGTTAGAGACATAATAGGAAAGGGTAGGAACTGCGCTATAACTTTTATTTGACATTTTTTTCGGATTTACTTCAAATAAAAATTCTTTTTAAGAAAACCACATAAAATATGAATTTTAATTCGAAATTTTTTTATGTTTTATGAAATTGAAGCGAAAGCATAAATGTTATGCAAACATATTATATAACAAGTTTTAAAGGATATAAATAAAACGACACAACATTAATATTGAACGAATAATAGCGAAGTTATGGGCAAAAACTGAAAGACTCCCGAAACAGATGTTCAAGGGGACTAGCTAGGGGAGCACAAGGGGAGGAGTGGGGACTTAAGAAAAAATACACCTCTAAGGTCCCAATAACTGACAAAAAATCAGCTTGTCTCTAATTTCTTACGAAACAAAAACTTCATTGGCTGGACATACAGCTTAATCAGCCTTTAACACCTCAAAATAAACAATTGAAACATAGAATTCGTATTTTATTTTATTTTTGTTTGTATTTGTTGCCCCAAATAACCAATTTATGTACTGAGAGAGCTAAACTGACTTACTTGTATCATATTTTTACTTTCACTTACCTACATATGAAATATATAGTAAGGAAAAGTATTGCGAACAAGAAAATTTTTGAATTGCAGTTTTCAACAGAAATACACGTTTTACGGTCCCTTGAATCCAAATAATCAAGTCCCGCAAAAAAACAAATAAAAAGTCCGCAAAAAAAAAAAAAAAAAAATCCCGAGAGGTCACAGCAACTTTTTCATATTAATTAGCTAACCAGAAAGGCTACTTCATACCATGAATTTACGATATTATCAAAAACGGCTGTAACGATTTTTATATAGATGTATGTAGAATTGGACGAGCTTTAATATCATGTAGGTTTCATTCTAATTGAAATACTCTGACAGAGCTTAAATTCCGATATTTCAAAGTTACTTCCTCTTCAAAGTACCTTTAATTTTTTAGTTTTTATGGAATTGACCGTATCATGTGATTAGTTTAAAAACAGGTAAATATATAATTTGAATGAATTCGATATCCAACTAAAAGAGATAATTGCAAAAATATTTTTTTATTGAAATTTTTTGTTTTTGAACTTAAGAACAGTAATATACATGTATAATATACCGCTGGAATGCTAGAAATTTTAGAAAAATAAAATCTTAGACATACTATTGTAAAAGCTAACGGAGAGTGATGAAAAGCCGATAAAACAAACTGATTGTCTTGGATAATCATAAAATAGATTATTTAATAAAACACACGTTTCCTTTAAAATCCAATATAAATAAATCTTTAAGAAATTATTTTCGTTTCTAAATTTGTTTAAAAATTCTCAAATCGATATAAATAACGAAGGTAAGTGAAAGTCATGTGTTGCGCGCACGAGATTTTTTACTTCAGTTTATACTACATGTTACATAAATTCCAATTAATAAAATAGTAATAATGAATGTAAAATATTTAAGTTTTGCATTATTACTAGTCATTAATAGCTAAAGAAGCACCTACATACATTGTTTATATAGGAATCCCAACTTAGCAGTTTCAGGAACTAATTGAAAAAATAATGTGCTCTTTCTTTTACCATATAATTGCATTAAAATTTATAATGTTGACTTTGGAGCCATTTCATAATTATACAATACTATAGTCAAATAGAGAGTAAATATACCTAACCTTAAAGACTAATAGAGACAAAAACATCAACACCTGAATAGCAACAATAATAATAATAATAATAGAAGAAAATCAATAGATGAAAAATAAAAATAAAATGTGTTTTATTCAATGCTAGGCTTGCTAAAAATTTTGGCAACAAAGGTATTACAATGGAAAATCTACATCACCCTTCACACAACTTTCACTGGCTTCTCCAATTGAAATACATTTTTCCAGTTTAAGAGCAAAAACAATAGTTAAACTTTTCATAAACATTCAATTTACTTTTTATGTAAACCAATGGACATCATATAAAAGTAGAAATAGCTAATTAAAACAATAACATAACTTTAAGAATTTTTCATCATTCTCCACTAACTTCTAAAATTGTTTACATATTAATTTATCAAAATATCTGTATTTACCTATTGTATAATATACATATATCACTATCATTCAGGCAAGTTATTCATTGTTACCCATTTAGACTGTTTAATTAAGATAAAAGCTGAGATGGTACTTCCAGCGAGTTGGTTTTGGTTAAATTCTTGCTGTAACATCTGAGGGATCTACAAATCTTGAAAGTAACAAATGAAACTATCAAAATTGAATTGAATTGAGTAAACTATTTTATAAACCAAAATCCAAATGGAAATTTTCCAATATGTATCTGAACATGTGTCAACACCTATTGAACAAACTAAATGTCTAAACTTTGGCTAGAAATATTGAAAGGAGAAGGAGAGAGTTACATCAATTAACAAGAATTCCAGCATTTCATGAAACATGATTAAATAAAACTTGTGATAACATAAAGATGAGAAATGAAACCTCCAAGAAATGGAGAAAGGACTAAGAGGGATGGCTGATGAACCAAACATCTGGAATTAAAATTATACAAGTTTATTATGCTAAGGTCCAAGAGGAACAGCAGGTCGAGGAAACCAATATCTTAGCAAAGAAGAGGATGCTTAATCTGATACATTACTTTGGTCTGATAGGAGTCTCCAAAAAATACTCCATTTGATCAAGAAGAAACCTAATAATAAGAAAAGGAAGATGAGAGAAGTTCACATGTATACACAGGTTCAACAGATACGGAAGGGAGAAATAAGTGATATTTTAGTTGATAACTAACCTGTTTAAACAAAAACCAAATGGAAAAAATAAAATGTTAAATAAAAAATGATTATTCAATGATTCATTTACCATAAACATATTTAAGCTTATGCATTGAAATATATGGAAGATAAGAAATACACAAAATATGGATTTATAATGAAGGAATACTGAACTATTATTATAGTACAGTCAAATTAGGTTTTATCCTGAACAGCCAAAAAAAAAATCTGTAACATGTCTTAAATTGTTCAGTACAGTTCTCTTATTAAGTCGTAAAAAGTCCCAGAGTTTTCCATGTTGGGTATTGTAGGGAGGAGAGGGAGAATTAGAAATTTTCAGTTTTTTGTGAACATCTCAAAAAGTATTATCTTTATTGAAAGCATCATTCTAAACAAAATCAAAGCACATTAAAATATCTTCAACAATGGTTATATAAATGTTTTCACCAAAATGAATAGTTGCGGAGATATTAAAGGGGCAATATGCTGCATATATTTCGCAAAATAAAGTAGCAAAATATTGATTTCTGAGTTTTAACGGGAAAAAAAAGTTTTTTTAGAGACCTTTATCTCGAAAACTATTAAACTTACAAATCAAAGGTAATTAATTGGGCTATGAATAACTTTATCTTCTTAATTGTCTTAGGAACTACAGATTTTATGATATTTTACACAATGAATTAACAAAATATTGTTTTCCGAGCTTTTGAAATATCGTATCTCGGTAGTTATTAAACTAAAGATTTTTTATTACCACTCAAATTAAAGTTAAGAAAATCAGTCATTATTCGATTTACCTTCATTATCTTCGTAGTGATAACAATTTTTATGATATTTTACAAAATAAATGTAGAGCTTGACGATATATTTAAAAAAAAAAAAAAAAAAAAAAAATCATTATCTTGGAACCTACAATACATAAAGAAAATTTACATGGTTCTGCCAATAGCAATTTCAATGTGCTTTTAAAAGAAATATACTGTTTTTTCCCTTAGTTTTTATGTATTTAGATATTGAAGGTTGAATGAAAAAAATGTGGAAATTTTAGGTTCATTTTGGAGTTAGGTGAACTTCCATGGTTATTATTATAAAATGGTTCGATATTTACTTTTCTAGGACACTGATACTGCAAGTTGTAAAGTGTAAATAAAAATTAAACAATTGTATGAGAATCGGAAAAAAAATGTATATTTACACTTTAGTGAGGCAAAAAAAGAAAATAAAAATCTTATAATGGGTGGACTTTGTACACCTTGATACAAGCTATGTAATTAAAAAATACAATTCATCTATTGTATTGGAATTTATTATTTTTTTTAATTTTTGAGCTAATCATGCTGGTAAATACCGGCAATGGTTAATTATATTTTTAGTCATAATTGAATGAGAATTTAATTGTATGTAAATTGTGATTTATCTATCATATCTACAATATTAAATTATTGTAAAACAATCAAATTAGGCCTGGCAGTTGCCCAAGAAAACTCATATTTCTTGGAGTTTGAGGGAATTTTTACTACATGAGGAAAACCCCTGTATATCACCTCTTCATTATCTCCAGAACCATCCATTTTACTAAAGCATTTATATAGTCATTTTAAAAAATCTTTTAAAGTACTTTAATTTTGTATAGAATAATGTTTTCAATTATGTTAATACGTTTTGAGATATCCACAAAAAACGGAAAACATTTCTGATTCTCCCCCCTCCTCTCCCCTACAAAACCCGGCATGGAAAACTCTAGGACTTTTTACCACTTAATAAGGGACGGATACCAAACAATTTAAGACCGGTTTCAGTTTTAAATTAAACAATTTAAGACCGGTTTCAGTTTTAAATTAAACAATTTAAGACCGGTTTTTTTGGCTGCTTGGGTTAAAACCTAGTTTTACTGTACTATTAGGGTCATGTACTTAGGAACATAGACCAGTTGATAGAAATAAATTTGATTTAATTTTTTCAAACAGTAGGCAGGCAGCAGTCTCCCTCTCCATTAGCCCTTTAACTAGCCACTAACTTTAGGGTCATACAAACATTATTTTATGAGAAATATTACATGAATCTACTAGACAAAACCATAGTGACACAAATATTGCATTCATTATAAATATTTTTTAAATCAGATAATAAACTTCCCTTGGAAGTTATTTATAAGAGACTGGTTTTTAAAATCCAAATCAATTATTAATTATAATAAGAATAATAATCACAACCATAAATAATTCTAGAATTAATCGATAAATTAATTATACTCAGAGTCGGGCTTCAACATAAGCATACATTTAAAACTTTTAAATTAATAAACCTAATATAAAACCAATATGTTTTAAATTAATTTTTTGTATGTACATATTATAATAAACCACTGTGATAATAGATGATAATAATTAAATAACATTTTTTTCATTTGTTCATTTAACTAGAACCCCCGAATTTCTCAACAGCATACAAGCTTTTCTGTCCTATTCAGTTCTATACATATGCACATAGGCCAAAATAAAGTAATTTTTCAATTTTGAAATTCACAAAAATTGGTAATCAAATAATATTAAAGGTATTAATTTATTTATAAGACAAATAATTTTAAAAACTGACTAACTATAAGTAAATAAATTTAGATATTATTCATATATTGTTAGAAAGTTTTAAAAATGAACATACTAACAAATGTATTGTTTGTTTGTTTCTTTATTTAATGTCACTTTATGCTACTATGGCTAATCGGACGATGCTACAGTGGGAATCCTAAATTTTGCCTATCCAGGTTTTATTAGGATAGGGATCTTTAACGAATACCTGACATCACACAGGCTCGGGACCACCTTTTAACGTCCCCTCCGAAGGAGGGCATAACTAAGAATTGTTTACTCCCATTAAAAAATCCTAGGACCACCTGCGGGTTTCAACCCGTGACCTTTGGCATAGGAGGCTGTTATGCAAACTGCCCAGCTACAAGTGATCCCAATAAATGTATTTGTTGGCAATAATGATTAGAAAAAAAATGAATGCTTTAAATTTATTTTTCAAAAATATTAACTTTTACTTTTGTTAAAAACACATGACACATGAGTTTTGTACACATTTTTTGGTTAAATAAGTGTATGTTTCTTACCACACAAAATGTATATACTATTGGACAAAATTTGTAAGAATAGTGGTCTAAAAGAACATAAAATTACTTACTCATATCCACTCTCCTATTGCAATCACTTTCTGAGTTTTGCAATTAGAGCTCATTGGTTAAAATTTATTTTTATAATTAGTCATCTTCATTGTATGAAATTTATGACTTTTATTTTAAGAGTGTTAAATTATAACTACAATAAAAGATAGAACTATTGGCACGTGAGCATTGTGAATGATACCACCTCTTTTTAGTCAAACCATGAGTAGGCAACTGGAGTTCAACGTCAAAGATCTTCTGAATTTCAAAGTACAGGCCACTTACCTGGGGATCTCAAATATCTGAGATCATTTGTCAGACCTAGTTTGCTGTAAGCATATAGAAGTAACAATCTGTAATATAATTATGCAGACCAGTTACTATAATCTTCTTACATATACAGCTGATTACCAACAATTAAACCATAAGCCATCAAATTAAAGTAGCATGTTTGGACCTCAAATTTTACTTTTATTTTATCTTATTAAAATCAAGCTGCTTCTTCTCATTCCGGAATATCAATGAAACCAAAGTGGGTGTAATTTCATTTAACTGTCATTGTTTGTTTATTTAGTTAAACATTCTTATATACTCTGCAGAAAGAAAAGTTACACGTCATCAAAATATGCTGACCATACAGAAATACAATTTAATCAAATAATTCAATACTCCTAGCCTTGCACAAAATTATTGATTGAAGGGAGTCATCACTTCCAAAAAGCTCAATGTTTGAAAGGAAACAAATCCATGGAAAGTATTTAATACCATATGGATTCTTCAACATACTCCATATTTAAGTAAATAGTTTAAAAATAAAGTAAATTGTTCAGAATAAAGTAGATAATTAAAATTTTAATTGATGATTGAAATTAGTTTATGTACAGGAACAACCATATCATGACAGCCCCAATACTAGTTAAAAAGATATCTGAAAATCATTCACCAAATGTGAAATATCTTTAATAATTAATTTTTTAACAAACATCATTGTGCTTTTCATTAATTATTGTTGAAGAATGTTAAGTAAAAAATTATATAACTTAATCTGAAATAAATGATTTTGAAGATTCTGAATTAAGATTCCCAGATGGATGAATTGGAGCTTATTATATGAATGTTTTAGAATTTTGAAACTCGGATTGGAAGATATAAGCTATATCTTAATGATATAACTTATATGGATTTAAGAAATATAAAATTTAAATTTATTAACAAATATTTTTATTAAACTGAATTAAAAAAATTAAGTAAAATTGTTAATTGTATAAAGAAGTTATTAGCTACTGAATGCAGACATACATATCCGATAAAAATATGTTAAAACTGTAACGAATTTTTCTAATTATAAGTTACTCTAATCAGAAATCCAAAATAACTCCGAAATTTTCTTTATAAGTTATTGTTCAAATGTATACCTTTAATTAGAAACTTTTTTGAAACAGCAAATATAAAGAACTTTTTTTAAACCATTACATTGCACAACTTTTCCTGAAAACTTAGGCAGTAAAAGTTTTTTAATAGTAATACAAGAACATTTAAAGTTCCAACTTAAATATTTATTCTCAAGATTCTCATAAAATTGTCTGGAGTTTCAGTAAGACAGGTTTTTTACCACTTTGTTATTCAAACTTTCTTAAAAATAATTACATAAAAAAAAACCTTTTCTTGTAATTGTGTGAAAATTAGAGTTTAAAATGTTTTCTGTTAAACATTCTTGTTGAAGTTAAATGCTATAACTTTAATGTGAAAAGTTATAGTAAAAAAGTTAAGTGAAACTGAATAAAAAATAATTATTTGCTCATGCACTGGTATAAATCACTGGTTAAAAAAAATTAATACTTTATAATCACATTTACACAATCTGATGGAGCCAAAGACTCCAGTCTGTAATAAAGTATTATGTCTAGCATAAAATGAAATATATTTAAAAATGTGAGAATGTTTTACTGCATATTGAGAAGTAAACTCAGGGTGGTCACCAAAACACTTTAATTAAGTAAAACTTAATTTATTGTGCCGTTTAGAACTAAATTTTAGGCCATCTTCAGGGGGATCACAACACTTGAGTCATGATCACGTTTAACTAATAAACAATCAGTCAAGTTATGATGAATACAGCAATATTTCGAATTAAAATTACAGGAAACTACTAATTAATAACATTTTTAATATGTAAGTTGGTTGGGTCTGCAGAAGAAATATCACATTCCAATAATGTAACATTTTATAATAAATTTTGTTTTTATTTAGTTAGATTACAGTTTAAACCGCATCCCTAAACAATCTCTTTAAATCATTCAATTAATTTTATTTCATTCATTCTATATCCTGTCAATTAATCTTCCATTGTTAAAAAACTGGTAATCTTCTCTTAATTCAAAAACAATTTCCATGTCAATAAATAAAACCACATTGCAGTTATAAGAACTAATAATGTAACTTAATAAATAACTTATAGAATTAGGAAACTAAGCAGACTTTTTTATTAAATAATTGTCTTTATTTATGAAACTTATGACTTTTCTCAAGGAAAACTCAGAAATGTTCAAAAATATCTACAAGGCATGTGAGGTAGCAGCAGAAAGGGCAAATTTATATGGCAGATATGGAATAGACAGGTATTTGAGTGCTTTCGGTTTGTCTGTAGACCCCAAATACCATGGTTTCCGTATAGGAGAAAGGATTCTAGAATGCAGAAAACCACTATGCCAACACCTAGGTGTCAAGGTACTTAGAAATTTTTACAATTGAGAACAAATTAATAAGAATCTGCTTAGTAGTATGTTATAAAATATTGGTGTTTTTTTTTAGGCAACAGGTACTATTTTCACAGCAGCAGCTTCGCAATACTTATCAAGAAAAGTTGGTTTCCAAGTTTTGTATGAGGAAGAGTACTCTAAATACAAAAGGTAAGAATGAGTTAATCCATGATTGTATTTTATGTAACACTACAATTTTCTGTGGTTACTAATTTTTCCGCATCAGATCCTAAAGACAGGCTATAATTTGAACCTATTTTATTTGAAGGTCATCATTTCATCATAGTTGTTTGTATTAGATAACTGGATATTAATGCAAGAACAAGAAAGCAACCACTTAAATAATGAATTGAAATTATATCTTACTTTTATTACTGAGCCTTGCTCAAAACAAATACTAATAAATAAAAATTCAGCAGATTATTAGATAATCACTTCTATCTAAAATTGTTGAATTTTAACTATTTAAGTAAAAAGTTTGAAAAATTACCAAGACTTACCACAACTCAACAGCAATTGTTAAGTATTACCAATCATAGAACTCAACTTCAAATTTAAATAAAATAAATAATTTAAAATTACTTTTGAGGGAATTTTTTTTTTAATATTCGGAAACTCTGAAAATACCTTTGAATAGATACAATACTAGCAATTTAATTAAAATAACAGGGTTAAAATAAATAAAAGAAAAAATTATCTTCCTTCATCTCCTTCTCAGCTTTTATTTCATTTTACATTGTAATGAATATGTACATGTCACATTGCATATAATTAATAGTTTAAATTAAAAGTTATCATTTTTCAATTCATTTAAAAGAACAAAAAGTGAAATATCTTTGCAGAAATAGAGCTCAATTGCAGAATGTAACATAGAAAAAATAAATGTAAAAAAAATATTAAAATAAAAAAGGAAATAATTTATAATTTATCCAGATATTGTGCAAGATCTGGTAAACCTTCTTTAAGACCTTTTCTTTTCCTGGTGTCTTGAACAATGTTGAAGGGCTTGGTGTTGGTGTCGAGTGGGTCACCTGGTAAGATCTGCCAATGGTCAAACACACACTGAGGGAAAGCCTGTCCACCAGTATTACTTCTCAAATCAGCAGTGAAACCAAATGATTCATTTACAGGCAAATAAGCTTTTACCACAAACATGGGTGTTCCAGCAACTTGCATTTCTTCAAAAACATGGCCTCTTCTTCTATTCAGAACACCATAGATACCTCCAACGGCAACCTCAGGACATTGGATTTCACAAAGGTATACAGGTTCCATCAATCTGGGACTAGCTGTAAGAACACAGGCATAGAGACATCTACGGGCTGTTGGAATAATCTGCCCACCTCCTCTGTGAATAGCATCAGCATGAAGAGTTACATCATAAATGTTAAACCTCACACCTCGCATGTTTTCTTCAGCCAAAACTCCCTCCTTTGTAGCCCATTGGAATCCAGCAACAACACTATCCTTGATTTCGTTCAAGTATTGAACACCCTTAGTGCAGTCCATCAGCAGGTTAGGTCCTGAACCATCAGGTCCAAATGCCCAAATTTTTCTTGCTTCTGACACATCGTATTCATACTTCTCAGCTAAATATCTGGCTCTCACTTTGAAGTCATCACGTGGGTTAACATCTCCTTTGTCAATATCTTCAGGCAATCCATCTGGCATAGGTAAGGCTTTCATAAAGAGACGGTTGTGTTTGTTGGGTGATTTGGACAGACACATTTGATTACTTTCTTCTGAGACAGTTTCTCTGTAAGATACAACGGGATCAGATTTTTTCAGAGGAATGCAAGCATGATCCTCTTCAAGATCTTTCAGACAAATTTCAAGATGAAGTTCTCCAGCACCAGCAATGATATGTTCACCGGACTCTTCAATAATACATTGTACCATAGGATCTGATTTGGCCAAACGTTTTAATCCTTCAACAAGCTTAGGTAAATCGGCAGGATTTTTAGGTTCAACAGCCACTCTCACAACTGGTGAAACACTGAATTTCATGACCCTCATGTTATGAGCATCTTTAAAAGTTGTAATAGTACCAGTTTTTACTAAAAATTGGTCAACACCGACCAAACCACAAATGTTACCGCTAGGTACATCTTCAATAGCTTCAACATAACGTCCCATCATCAAAATTGTTCTCTGAATAGCTTTTTCATACAAATCCTCTTTCTTTCCTGGAACAAAATTTGGTCCCATGATCCTAGCCTTCATACCAGTACAAACTTTTCCAGAAAATACACGCCCAAAAGCATAGAAACGTCCTTTGTCTGAGGTGGGTACCATTTTTGAAATATACATCATAAGTGGAGCATTAGGATCACAGTTCTTAATTCCAATAGCAGCTTCATCATCGTGAGGCCCTTCGTATAACATTTCCATCCTATACTTCTGGGCAACTACTGGAGATGGCAAATGAATGGCTATCATTTGAAGTAAAGCTTCACCAGCTGGTAGCCAAGACCTCATGACAACTTTCAATAATTGTTTCCCATCTTTTTCCCGATCTTCAACACCTAATTTGATATTCAATTTTTCTAATAAAGTGGCAGCTTCTTCCTTCTTGTAATTCATAATAGAGTCAAAAATTTTATAAATAGGATCTAAAATGTACATAACAAATGAGCGCTTGTTGTCTTCTTCCTTTTGCTTAGCCCACTTCTTAGTTTTAGGATTAAAGAAATTTTCACCCCACAACCTATTCATTAGTTTAACAACATCAATTTTAAATTTCTCAGCATACATTTCAGCAAACTGTTTGAGAGTAAATGCCCAACCATGAAGCCCAGAACCAAATCCAACACTTCCTTTGCTAGGATCTACACGTACTTCACCCATAGGTCCGCTGTCATCACTGTATGTTGCAATTATGACATTAACATTTTCAACAATACGCTGAAAGGTTTGGTAAAGATCTTCAGGGTCTAATTGAAGTTCCAACAGAGCTCTGTCCATTTTATTCATGAAAAGGACAGGCTTTATACGTTCAGCAATAGCTTGACGCAAAACAGTTTCGGTCTGCACACATACTCCAGACACACAATCAACAACAACTAAAGCTCCATCAGTTACACGAAGAGCAGCAGTTACTTCACTGGAAAAGTCCACATGCCCAGGGGAATCAATAAGATTAATAAGGAAACCCTTTTCTCCCTTATCCCTCTGGTCTGGGTTTGTAATGAAAACCAAGTCTTTGTCATCAAGTTCAAAGAACATAGATATAGCTGTTGATTTAATAGTAATACATCTTTCTTGTTCATCTTTTCTAGTGTCAGTAAATCTTGTTTCTCCAGCTTTGGCACTAGCAATAATACCAGCTTTAGATACAAGTGAGTCTGTCAATGTAGATTTTCCGTGGTCCACGTGCGCAATGACAGACATATTACGGATATTCCGTTTTTTGTCCATCATGGTACGTATTTCATCTACTGTAAAGTTCACCATTTTGATGGTTTACTTACTTGACAAAAGTTGATGATGAAGAAACTCAATATACTGGAGACAAACTCAGGACCAGAAACTGCTGCTTCCAATTGACCGAAACACCTTTCACCAAAAGGGTAGGGAACAGTAGGCTATTGCGAACAGTGACGCCACACTGTGACACGTTTTCTCCCAACTACACAAACGAAAACGTTTTCTTTTAAAAAAAAACAAACATCTAACTGTCCTATAGTATTTAAAAAAATATATAGAATTTTTAAAATTTTAGTTTAAAAAAAACTAATAATATTATCCATTTTAAAACTAGTTTTTATAATGAAACAGGAGAGTCCTTGATCTTAAATGCCAGGTGTAGTATGTTGCAACAGAACACGAAACAAGAGAAGGTTACAGATGGTTATATTATGTTAAGGTTATAATTTAAATTTTTTTTTTTTAAATCTTATCAAGTATTTATTGAGTAACGAGATGATTTTTAGATTAAAAAGAATATCGATCTTTAAATTGGATTTAACCAATTAAATTCATCTTGATATTGGGCAAAATTGTTTCATTTATATTGGCTGTTAACAATTAAAACCTTTAAATTGGTTATTGATTTTATTAAATTGTTTTCATTATAATTGTGAGGTTGATATTGAATCATGGTATGTATATAGTAAATATTATGTGTTTGTATGATATGACTTTATTTATTTCTGTATTCATGAGCATTTATATATGATTATAATCTCCCTTATTTCGGCATTTAATGTTGTCATTTGAAAAATAAATTATTTCCTATTTTATTAATATAAGCATTACCATGTAATAGAATTTTTTTAACCTAGTCTATCTCATATTTTTTTTATGTGTTATTTATTACCAACCATCATTGAAATGAAGATATGATTTACTTAAAGCATATATGTTCATACATGATTGTTGTTTGTTTCAGGGACGATGGCAAACTTTTCTTCGAGAAGTTACCTGGCAAGTTTGAATACAATGCTTTATCTTATTAGGTAAAGCACTGTCAAGATTATTAAAGAAATAATACTAGGGAAAAAAAGAAGAAATAGTGAATATACTTAACTGAAAATGTATTTTTATTGCCAATTAAGCAATATTATAATTAATGTAGTACTTAGAAACCACTTATAATTAAGACTCCTAATAAGAATATCTTCATGTTTGAATTCAATTGTGTAAATAATATTCTCTATTATACATATTTTCTTGCAATTGTTACATTTATATCCTTTGAATGTCTGTAAAACCAATCCTTATCTTATTGGTATACATTTTAAAACAATGAATAGGTAGTGAAGGAAAGTAGTAAATATCAAAGCTCATTGAAGAAAGAGATACCTAATTGTATAATTAACAGTGTAGCTCTTCATTTTAATTATTTTATCAGTTGAAAATTATTTGCTCATGCAGTTAAGAAACAAAATAAAGTTTCTTATAGACACTGGATATACTGGTATTTCAATTGGATGAAAGGACTTAATGAGGCTTGTAATTATCGACCCTGTTTGCCTTATCCTAGTGGCTTCCTAGAGACCGCTGCCCCATACTAAGCAAAATACAATTTTGAGATATATTAAGCTTGACCACTACAATATTAAGAAACCCAGATATAAAACAAACTGTTGCTTCTTATCCCAATGACTTTGTCAAACACAACTACTACAAAAGAAAAATCTATGTTATTTCGGGTTAATTTACTATTATAACATTAAAAACCTGTTAAAGTATGGTAACATATTGTCATTCAAGTCCTGGTTGCTCAACATGTTCTGGTTAGGCATATTAATATTTTTTCCTAAACCAAAAGCTCTTTCTAAAAGTCCAGATTTTCACTTGAATATGTGTATTCTCACAAGAAATTCCCATTACCCAATTTTCATACCTCTAGTTCTTTCGTTTATCTCATAATTAGTCTAAGTATCTTGAAAATCTAAAACTTTTTTACTCTATTTTGTTGTCGTAAAAATAATTTTTCAATACTAACTTAAGCCATGGATCTCATGAACTATTAACAGAAATTCTTTCAGGTCTTTAACCAAAATTTTGGGAAGAATTTACATGAGACAGCTAAACAGAATAAATAATCGAGATTTAACTTCTAAATGAGATAAGTTTTATTATTACTGATATTAAAAATTAAAAAAAATATATTTACAAGCTTCTGGTTGATGAATTTTTAAGAACTTATGATTACGATAAGTTATATCATGACAAATTTTAAGCATATTATTTTTTTTTTATGCCTGGTTCAAGAGAATGATTGCTTCTTCTTTTAGGTACAAAGGCATCCAATAGTTTAATTTTAAAGCCATTCTATCTGATCGTAGAGATAGGTAGGTGAAGTAAGCCAAAGCACTCTCACGATAGTAGCAAGAATGGAGGAAGGCATAATTTTTAATGAAGGCAGATAATGACATCAAATATTACTTTTAAAATAATTCTATATCATTAAATATTATTTACAATGAAAGTTCTAAAATAATAATGATAAAATTATTTATAAAATACAGTTATTGTATATTTATTATAATACATTGAAAGTATGAGATAATTTACTACCATCAACATATCACATGCTTTCACTTGCCTCTCTCCATGTCATGCAGCCTGTCCCTCAATGTCTTATTCAGATGTCACTGAGTTTTTATTTTTTGTAAGAGAATAAATAAATAAAAAAATACAAGGATATCTATAAAGAAATCTTGAGTACTTTGGAGGGTCAAAATAAAACATTCATCAAATGACCACAGCTAAATGTAAACTCTTAATAAAAATATTATAGGTTATTGAACTTGTTATTATCATGGTCAAATGGTAAGATAAATTTTGTCCTCAGATGGTAAAATAGTATAAGTATTTTTTTTAATTTTACAGGATAGCAATTTATAAATTCAAGATGGCATGAAAAATCAGGTAGTTGGTTTAGATGAATAAGTATATTACCAATATCAATGAAAAGTAGTTGGCTAATACTTACAATTAAGGCACCTTAGAAATATTGCTGTTACCTAATCAGCATCAACTGTTTTTCCAGAATTTTCCCAACTTGCATTAGACCACCTAATTTTTTCCTTTTTGCACTATATGGTATAATATTTTAGAATGGTTATACTAGGTAAACTTATTAATTAAATGAATGTTTATTTGTTAAATTAATATAACAAAATTGATTGATTGTATATTGTAGTAAATTTCACTCAGATTCTATCTGTACAAAAATAATTTATAAACATATTGACAAAAAAAAATGTTTTCTTTATTTTTACATAATGAATCTTTCGCTAGACTATAAAATTAATGTTTTTCCCTCTCAAAATCTTGAAATTATTTTCAAAATACCTGGAATCTAAATATTAATAAAAACACGTTAATCTATGTTTATAATTTAAAAAATCCCATAATTTTCAGCAATTAAATAGTCTTCAACCTCGTCAAATTTTGCACCATTTTCACTGGTTCGCAGGTATTTCTTAAAGTCGTGACTGTTTTCTTAAATTGAGAGAATTGACAATTTTTTTTTCTTTTTCAAAGAGTTAACTAATGGGCAGTGAGAGTGGTATGGGGATGAAATCCAATGACAGTGGCCTTTTTGTCTCTGGAAATCTAAGACCTGAAATTCCATCGATTTGTCCAGATTGTACTTATATTTCATTACTCCAAATGTTGATTCATAGTGCGACCATTTTATTTTCATCCACTCTACTTTTTCTTCATTTCAATTAATGGTCCTTTTTATCATAGTTATCCTTTTTCCTAAAGTTTGAAGAAAGCAAGTAAAAGTGGGTTTTCTATGGGAGTGACATGAAAACATTTCTCTTCGTTTTGTGGACCCTGTTTGCCGAATACAAGTGGGACGGAACAGTATCAGCCTCCTATAGTCCTGATGGCTGCTTGCTTTTTTTACCCTTTCAATCCTATTATGATCAATATCACAATCTTGTGTGGCCAGGTTACGATTGCGAAGCTGAACATTATTGTGACTTTCTGTATATTTATATAATATATTGACTTACTGTAAATTAACGATATACTGTCGGGCAACATCATGATTTTTCAAAACACAGATGAAGCTATTTGATCAGATCCATGTCCTCCAAATACCTCATGCTAAATGAAACTATATGTATCCTGAACAATGTGCACCGAGGTTGTAGTTATATAGTAACCTTTTGCAGTATGATATGCTGATGCTAATAGAAAGATAGGGTGTTGGAAGCAGTTGCTGCAAATCAAACACTAATACCCATTCTACTGGATTGTGAGTAACTGACTCCTTATCTTTTATTAAGCTTTCATATCCATTTACAGCCCAAGAAATGTGTTCATCATAAAGCAAAGACAAATGTTCACATTCCTCCAGGTTAGTAGAAAGCTTTTTCTTACTTCATTTTTGAAATTTTTAGGATCTTTAAATGATTAAATATGTTAAATAAATCTGTCTATTTTTACTCTCTCTTTTTTTTTCCTATCTGTAATGTTTATCCGATGTTTGATTTTAATCTAAATTGCGCATCGAGTTCTTTCTGAGCCTTAGGTGGACATTTCTCACTAAATTTCTTGAGTATGCTGTTATGTCAGTTGTTGCGATACGAGTGCACAAGAAATATGGAAGGTAACAAAATATCATAACTCAATTTATAACATTTTGCCAGCTTGCAATGCTGTGGCTTTTGACTTATCACAACTAGCTGTAGTTTTTTACTCATAAACTGGAAGAGAAACACTTATGACATTCTGCACCTTTTCTTTTTTAATTTTTTTGGAAGTTTTTCTTAATATAAACACTTAAATGAGCACACATTGACTTCCTTTTGTCACTCAATTACTTTATTTCATAAGCTTTCATATCTGTCAACGTTTCGGGGCTGTTTCCCCATTTTCAAGACTTTTATTTTTTTATATAAATGCTTTTTCACATATAACCCATCACTTTATTTCATAGCACACTGCTATTTGTCCTCATGTAAGCCAAGAATAAGCCAATGAACACCCATGAGGACAAATAGCAGTGTGCTATGAAATAAAGTGATGGGTTATATGTGAAAAAGCATTTATATAAAAAAATAAAAGTCTTGAAAATGGGGAAACAGCCCCGAAACGTTGACAGATATGAAAGCTTATGAAATAAAGTAATTGAATGACAAAAGGAAGTCAATGTGTGCTCATTTAAGTGTTTATATTAAAGTTATGGAATGAAATGTTTTAGTAATTGGGAACGGAAATAAATGCGTAATTAATAGATAAACTCAAATAGAAGATTTATATAAAAATAAATTATGAGAATACAAATATGTCAAAATATCGATTTCGTAAAAAATGTCTTTGTGTACATTTTGGAAATCAATGTCTTAATTAATCAATTTCTACACCTAACCCTGATATTTGAATTATCACATCATTCAAGCAACAAATTTTACTGCCTCGATTTGATTAAGGATTTTTTTCCCCTGAGATACGTTTATCTATTAAAAAAAAATGAAAAAATACTTTATAAATACAAAAACATTTTTTTTTTTCTAAGCAATATTTTATTTTTCTTACTAATACATCCATATTTTTAAAACTACTTTAGAATCAGTACATAAAAAAAAAAAAAATAATAATGTACAAAAGTAAAAATAGTTCAGAAATAAATTTCGGTTGAGCTTGATATTTCAGTGTCATTCAAAACTTGAGGATTGAAAGGAGGTTTTACATATTTCTTTCCAAATAAGCAGCTTCCCATTTCTTGCAACTACAAAACAAATGCAGAAAAAACATTATTAAATTAATGAATAAATTTTATATTTCATTAGAAAGTAATAAAATAAAAAATAAAAAAATAAGATGGACTAATCTCTGTTCATAGAACTTTCTTTTCTTTTTTTAACTCGAAAATTTTATTTACACCTGTAACAAAATTGGAATAGGCAAATATGCTAAATCCTATGGAAAACATAGAGTGGCAAGGCATTTAGGAATTCTTAACTATTCTATTATTATTTAAAATATTTTATATTAATCCTATCATAAGACCGATATGGACTTATCGAGTAGAGCTATGGGGCTCTACTAAACCATCAAATTCTTCTCATATCCAATCCTTACAATCCAAAATCCTTCGTAAAATCCTTAATGCTCCTTACTTTGTCATGAATACGCTCATCCATAAAGACCTTAATATCCCATATGTTACTGAATTAGCCCGAACCAGGTATCAATCAATCCATAAAAAACTCCATTTCCACTCTAATCCACTAGTTTCTATCCTATCATCCTCTTTGGTTCCTGATAATCTTCATGTATTTCATGTCAGATTACTATGTCCACCACATTTACTTGTTGTATATCATAATACAGTTGTAAATATCAATAAATTGTTTAAATAAAAATATTAATCCTTATCTAAATAATGGTTGAAACTGATTTCAGGTTATTTTCCAAACTGCTTAGAAATCAGTCAGTTTTTCTTATCTAATCCATCAATTAATTTCATGGGAGAAGTTAGTTGAGGGTGCAGTCAAATAAACACAGTATAAACTTAATTTAATTTAATGGTGCCAGTATAAACTTAATTTAATGGTGCCAGTATAAACTTAATTTAATGGTGCTTATACTTAATTGTGTGTTTATTTGACTGCACCCTCAACTAACTTCTCCCATATGTACACACAGTCAACCATATATATAAAATCATTAAGTTTTTTTGTTTTTTTTTACCATTTCAGGTTCAAATAGTAATATTAATTGGATGATCACTGATTATGACAAGCCTATACAAGCCTCCTATTATGTTAAGAATTGAATGCTTATTGTTCTTTATGATTGCTAGTGATCTTTTAATAATTAAAAACTATAAAAATTAAATACTATGAATTATAACAATTGGAAACAGTTGCCAATTTTTTTAGTAATGGGTTCTTTGATATACACACTGAGAGTTAATTGTTCTATGGATCCATAGCATCAAGAATGCTTAGATTAAATTTGTTCTGATGGGTGTATAATACTTACTTCAGTCAATAGTTCTGTATTATGAACGAGCTTAAGTTTGTGAACACAAACACAACATTGTTCGCTCTTAACTAACTTGTATTTTTCTTAAAATATATAGTTTCAAAAACTGACATACCTTGTTTGCCATTTCGAGTGCTGGTGCTGTATCTAATTGTTCTACAAGGTCTGTAAATTTTTCTCTAAATGATTTCAGAATCTGAAAAGAATTTTTGTTTCACTTTCATGCAGATCATATAGATTAAATAGTTTTAAATTAAATTTATTCTAAATTTTACCTGTAAGTACCCATTCCGAGTAGGCGGATTTAAATTAATTTTTGGAATATAATCAAGAGTCATCATGCATTTCATTGGTGACTGAAAAAAAAAAAAATTAATTAACAAGAAATATTCTAGAGAATAATTTTGAGAAAAACCATATTTCTTACAGCGAGTTGCTCTTCTATGGATGTCAAATTACGGATTATTGTAGCTTTTCCTTCGTCTTGCTTAGAATCAAACATCTGCTCGTAAAATGTACAGAGTTCATTGATAATATCCAACTAGAAAAATATTAATAATTATGATATTCGAATTCCTTGAGTTATCTAAAATACTTCAAAAACAGCATAATTGAATTAAACTGAAATATCAAGTAATGTATGCAATGATAGTTATGTAGGTGTTCAGTGTGATATTAAAAATTAAGCAAATAATATTTTTTGTTTATTCGTTTAACGTCACTTAATGCTACTATGGCTAATCGGACGATGCTACAGTGGGAGTCCTAAATTTTGCCTATCCAGGTTTTTTTAGGATAGGGATTTTTAACCAGTACCTGAAATCGCACAGGCTCGGGACCACCTTTTAACGTCCCCTCTGAAGGACGGCATAACTAAAGATTTTAACTAAGGAGTATTAGTTGTATTTAACATTAAAAAAAATATATATTTGGTTGAAAAACGGCAATTTTTTTTTGTTGAAATAAAGAGTTTTGGGGATGTTATATCTTTTTCACATATTTTACTATTATATTATAATTTATAAAACTTCCAATATTAGTTTTGTAAATCCTTTAAATAAACAATACATATTCTCAAGTCAATTAATATCGAAAAATTTAAATTTCACATGGGATTCATAGAAATATTCATTGGTTTCGAAAATGATTCCAAAATGCATCCATCTTTTAGAATATTATGAAGTTAATTGGTATTATATTTATTAAATTCTTATGTTGTGCTAAAATCTGTGGTAGTATCCTCATTGAGCTTCATTTATTGAATTCCATTTCAGTTTTGGATTGCCACTTTCAAATTTATTGTTAGTCATTAAATCTATTTATACTTATAATGATATTTACCATTATTGTAAACTTTAAACTTTGACTTACTAATAGTTAAGGACATATATTAAGGGTAGACCTATATCCTCTCAGTCCCTGTGAATCTTAAAAATAATTGAGTTATTTTATGACAAATGGCTATTTAATTTCATAGATCTATAACTTTCTTCAGGATCATGAGGTATTATTTAAAATAATTTAGAAGAAGGATTGTCAAAATTTTCAATTAAACAGCAAAATGAATTTTAGCAATAAATAAAACAGAAAATTAAAAAAAAAAATTATGTAATTATTAACAAAGACTGAGTGTTATTCAGACATGTTTTTCAGCTTTATAATTTATACAATTTACATCAATCGAAAAGAATAATTTATCGATACTCATCGATGAAAACCTAAATCATCTTCCCTACAGTATAACTTTATCACAGAAATACAGATTTTAAATAATTAAAAAAAAACAACACTTCAAATCTAATTTAATAAGATTGTAAGAAAATATATATAATCACTTACACCAGATTTGATTTCTTTAGATAGCTCGGGTAACAATTTTTTTAAGTCACTTTCAAGTTTTGTCATTTCATTATTAAGACGGGGAACTGCCAGTGAAACTCTTTTCTCATGAGCTTCTTCTTTTAGTGACTTTCTATTGATTTCTCCTATTTCTCGATTAGTTTTATCACTGTAGATCTGTAAAAGAAAAAAAAAAGATTTCATAGTATCAACAAGGTAGAAGTTATTTGTATTACTAACCAAAAAATAAGAATTGAATGAATTATATAATTGAAACAGAAGATGAGCTGAAAACAAACCATTAAGAGTAACTAGAAATGTATCTTCTTCATAAAAAAAAAAAAAAAAAAAAAAAAAAAAAAAAAAAAAAAAAAAAAAAAAAAAAAAAACCTGTGCCACTACAACCCATGAAGAGTTTTAGGCTCAGTACATATAGAGATTCGTACTGTTTCTAGGCCAACAGCCGTGCAATGAGGTGATTCAGCCAAGATCACGCTCAGCTTCCAGGTTTTCCCCATTTTTGGGTACCCACTTTATAGAGGCTGGGTCTGCCCCAGGAGAGTCTCCATACCCTAGGGTCGCCCCCAGCTGAAATAACAGAATAAATAATATTATGTCATAACCAGGAGCAAAGCAGACTAACGCCCTATCCACTAGACCACGCTGCTCCCTCATCTTCTTCATATAAAAATAAAAAATATATAAAAAAATCTGATGTGGGCAACACACGACTTTCACTTGCCTCCATTTTTAAAATCAATGAAAGAATTTTCAAACACAGTTAGAGATAAAAATACGTGAAACCATTAAAGAAATAATTAAATTGAATTTCTATAGAAACATGTGTTTTATTAAAAAATCTATTATATTATTATCTAAAGTAACCAGAATTATCGGCTTTTCATCACTCTTTATTAACTTTTACAAGTTTGTTCATTAGATAATATTTATTCTAAAAGCTTTAGCTTTCCAACGGTATATTATACGTGTATATTACTGTTGTTATGTTCAAAATAAAAAAATTGCATTAAAAAAATATTTTTTCAGTTTTCTCCTTTAGTTAGATATAGAATTCGTTCAACTTATATATTTATGTGTTTTTCATGGGTGGTAACAAGTTAATATATTTATTTTTGCAAAATCTACAAAATTAAAAGTACTTTACAGGAAAAAAATGTAAAATATCGGCATTTAAACCCTGTCAGACCATTTTAATCAGAATGAAAACTACATGATATTAAAGCCTATTGAATTTTACATCGATATAGCGATTTTAATCAAAATCGTCAGAATAATTTTGAAAAAATCATAAAAAGGTGCAATGTGCATGATATAAAGTGGCTCTTCTGGTTAGCCAATTTTGATGAAGAAGTTTTTGTAACATCTCGGGCGTATAGTTGTTTTAGATATGAAATTTCAGTTTCTTAGGACTTACTGTTTCTGCCCGGGAGTTACCACACACACACAGAGCTTTTTGCGGGACTTGGTTATTTGGACTCAGGGGACTCTAAAACGCGTCTGATAAAATTAAATTATGGCTAACAACTATAACAATGTAAATATTTATGTAAATATATTCATTCATTCGTAATCATAACAATACAAATTGTATCTTAAAATGATAACAAATACATTTAATTGGTAATGTACCTTTTCTTGTTTTTGAAAAGAAGTCTTGATTAATTCTATCTCACTTGCATGATACGCCTTTACTTCTTCAATTTGTAAAACAATGTTATTTAAAGATGACTCCAAATCATTAATGCTCTCACTTTCACTGACTTCCATTTTAACATTAGCTAGCTCGCTCTGTGATGTAACTAGATCTTCTTCTGCTATTGCTAACTCTTCATAGTGACTCTTTAATTCTTCTTCTTTATTTATTACGTCTTTACCTTCCTGTTGTAATACATTAGTAACAATTAGAGAAAATTAATCTTGAAATATGGATAAATAGATAAAATATAACTGTTTTTTAAGGAAAGATAAATAAGATGAATTTCTGTGGTGCATTCACCTGTTTAAATTCTTAACAAGTTCACAAACTCAGGAGAAGTACACAATAAAACAATCCAGACAATATGTCTTTACAAATGAAATTTGTAAACAATGATGCGGACCACCAGTTGGTATAAATAGTATCTCTACTGAATGTGGACAATATAATTTTTGTGAGAGATACATTTTTTACCCCTCTGAATGGACATTTATTTTGAAACTGGTTGAAAATTAAGAAAGCCTAATTTAAAATTGTATGGATTTCTCCCGCATCCAATCCTTACAATCCAAAATCCTTCGTAAAATCCTGAATGCCCCTTATTTTGTCACAAATCAACTCCTCCATATTGTTTGTTTGTTTTTTTATTCATTTAACGTCACTTTATTTATGCTGCTGTGGCTAATCGGACGATGTTACAGTGGGAGTCCTAAATTTTGACTATCCAGGTTTTATTAGGATAGGGATCTTTAACGAGTACCTGACATCGCTCAGGCTCGGGACCACCTTTTAACGTCCCCTCCGAAGGACGGCATAACTTAAGATTTTTTACTCTCATTAAAAAATCCTGAGACCATCAGCGGGTTTGAACCCGTGACCTTTGGCATAGAAGGCTGTTATGCTAGCCATTCTGCAATGGGTAATCCCGTTCTCCATTATGACCTAAACATTCCATTTGTCGCAGACATAGCCTGTGACAGATACGCCTCTTTTCATTCTAAACTCCCTGCCCACACAAACCCACTTGTCCGTAATTGACCTTCCTTAGATATCCCTGATAATCCTCTGAAGCTATTGAAAAGAGGGTGGCCTCGGGACCTACTGCCTTAAGATAGTTAGTGAAGTGCTACCACTGGGTAGTTCTTTCTCCACACATTTTCATGACTTTTCTTCATACTGCATATTTACTCATAGTTTTTTAATATAGATGTAATTACAATAAACAAATTTAATAATAAAAAAAATTGAATGGTTTTATGCACTGATTTAAATATGTACCTACAATTAAATAATAAAGATCACTTTTTATTAAGGTGGAAAATGTAATCGAATTAAAGAAATTCCTCTTCTAATCAACTAAATAGAGTAAATTTTTGATCAGGTTTATACAATTTTCTTAGAACTATTTATGGTTTGCTCCATTCTTTGACTAGTTTATTTATTTGTTTTTTACAAATCCCTCTCTTTTGATCATCACATTTTAAATTAAAAACCCAATATGCTTGAATTGTTTTTAGCAAATTGTTCACTGATAAAAAACAGTGCTTTAATAACTATTGAATATTAGCTAGGTCTATGGTTTTCAGGATAGTCATCAAAATTCAAGATACATATTTAAAATTAGAACAATAAACTAACTTCTTCAGTTTCTGCCAATTTCAATTCCAGACACTCTATATCGTTTTTTAATGAACAAATTTCTGTTTTCATAACTTCCATTCGGTTTTGATGTTCATTACACACTATACCATTTTCAGAAATGCGCTCTTTGATTTCATCAAGTTCTTTCTCTTTTTCCTTTATGTGATTTTCAAAGCTACTCCTGAAATAATACAATTAAATATTAATAAAGATATATAATAATAAAAAATAAATAAAAAACCTGTAACTCTACAACCCCGGAAGGGTCTTGGGCTTAGTTCTTGAGAGATTCGTACTGCTTCACGGCCAACGGCTGTGCAAGGAGGAAATTAGGCTGAGATCACGCTCGGCCACCGGGTTTTTCCCCGTAACCTAACACCGTAGCCTAATGCTCTATCCACTAGACCACACCACTCCCTTATTAATGATAGCAAAACTAAAAGGCTTCTATAGAAAATATTTACATGATTATTTTTTGTTGTAATATAAAAATTTATTATTGATATGCAAATAAACATTTGACATATCTAATAAAAAATAAATAAAAAAGTTTAAATGAAAAAAAATTATTCTTTATAATTCACATGCCAAAAAATTTACAAACCATTTTTATTTTTAAATTTTTATGTAAAATAAAATATTACACGATAACTTAAGGTTATATATATTTGTGTGAATCTGTTTTTTAATATCCTGAAGGAAATTATTATGGTTTATGGTCAAACATAAATTAACCGAGAAATAACAATAACTCACATGTTTAATCTCTATACTGACTAAAAAATACACCATACTCTGTTCAAACCCAAATCAACAAGGTCGGATAATTTATTTTGATAAACTCAAGTATAAATAACTGATTTAATTTTAACTTTCAGGCAACCAGAAGCAACAGAGTAATTCCTAAGAAAGAAATAATGAATATTTCCTGTTTTAATTCCTTCCTGAATTCTGTTTATTTTAAATATTTTAGTCCTGAGATACTTGAACTTCTTTAAATACTTTATCTATGACGGCTCCAATCACGACCGTTCGTACTACTAATAATGTGTTTTGTTTTATCTGAGAGTTTGGCAGAAAAAAGTAACATTTCTCCAAGTTTTCTATCAAAAGCATGAATGAAAAGTGTGAACAAGAAGAAGATGACTGAAAAATTATTAGGAAATATATGTAAATTAATTATGATAAGAATGAACCATAAGAAGACTGTTGTTGTCACAGACTCGATGAGCGTCTTATCCGCTATAAGGATCCAAACATCCAAACACGCCGTAATAGCGGAAATTATGAACATATTATGGTGTTCCGCACAACAAGGCCACGAAATAGCTTTAATTTGGGTCCCTTCCCATTGCGGCATTGGAGAGAACGAAAAGGCAGACGCCTCTTCCCGGTTGGCTCCAAAGGATGACACCTATCCCGTGAAGGTGATTGATCAAGTTCCTCGGGAAGACTGGCTGAGGCAAACGAAAAACTTCCTAATGACACAATGGGGAGAGGTATGGAGAAGCAGTCCTTCGAAATTGCTTGACATAAAAAAAGAAATCAAAAATTGGGTAATCAATAGGGTAAGCAATAGAAAATCAAGAAAGGAGGAAACAATTCTATGACGCCTAAGGATTGGACATTGCGAGTTCTCCCACGGCTACCTTCTTCGTGGCTTAGAAGCTCCTACATGCTCGAAATGTGGTGTTATAAGGACAGTGAAACACATTCTGGTAGAATGTAAAGAATATACCACATTGAGAAAGCAGTTAAATATGGCCGAAACTCTTTGTAACATCCTCCAGGACTCCGAAAAAGACGTGGATTCCCTAATGGAGTTTCTGAAAAGAAGTAAGTTTTATAATAGAGTATCAAACAAAAATATATGCCAATAACCCTTATGGGTAGAGGCATTCTATACAAAATAAATAATTTAACCTTAATTAATTCATTTAACATCACTTTATGCTATTGTGGCTAATCAGCCGATGTAGCAATGAGTTTGTATCAACCAGCCCTGTCATGGTTGTTACCCTGGGCTGGTCAGCCTATAATAGTTTTATTTTTATTTTTTTTTTAATGTGACAAAATATATATTTATATAAGTGCATAATGATGGAATATTAAAAGATTCCTTGAAAATGGCAAAAAGCCGAAACGTAGGGAGAAGAAAATAAGAAATTAAATAAGTTGAATGAAAATGTATCATTTTAATTAAAAGAACCTTACAATAAATAAATAAATTCAAACAACTTTTAATTGTAATAAAAATTAATTTTTTTTTTTTTTTTCTAAATCTTTTCAGTACTAATTTTCTTTGTTAAATTTAATTAAATTATTTCCAAATATGCATGAAATTAAAATTAAAATAAAAGCATACAAGTATTAATGAATTTCAAATATAAGAATTTTAGAATATTAAATGAACCATAACCTTTGTTCTTGTAAAATTGAATTTTTATTAGATTCATTTTCCACTGCTCCTTCAAGTGTTGATTTTGATATTTCAAGTTCGGATAGAACGAGGGACAGGTTTATATTTTCATATTCCTTTTCTTTTTCTTCCTCTTCCGCTTTCAATTTTTTTTCTTCATCAGACAAATGTTGTACACAACTGGATAAATCTTTCTCTGTCAGTTCTAATTGACTTAATTTTTCTTCAAGAACGGGTAACAATACTACTTCAGCTTCAAGATTCTGTTGCTCAGCCAATAAACTCTGTATTTCCGATTTCAACGACGAACAATTTTCGACTAATAGATTCAAATCCTACAAATAATTTCAAAATGTAATAATAAATATGATTAATAATTTATATAAAATGCCTAATTTTTGGTTTGTTATTTTTAATATTAAACCATTTTAATTTACTAAGAAAATAAAAATTCTTAACAATTTCTAAAAATCTATACCTGTATAATAATTTATAAGAGATGTTATAATCTCATTGTTCAGTATTTTATATATTTATAGAGAAAAGTTTATTGGAATCAGTATTCAGATTTATAAAAAATAAATAAAATATGACATAATTATACTTGTTTTACAACTGAGAATTATTAACTGAGATATGGCATTTTTAAATTTGTAATAATGATTTCAAAATTATTGTTCTCTACAGACTAAGATTGTAACTGGATCACCTTTCTTCAGTCACCTGAAAACTATACATCCTCCTCAACAATTGGCCTAGCGGAATGAGGATGTGAAATTTGCCTCCACCTATATCAGAACCAAATTTATACCATTGATTCACACCTATGAGAAACCACCTTTTGCAATTTTTTAGCCCCACAATTGTTATGGATGAGAATTTACAGAGGGAGAAAGAAAAAAAAAAAAAATTCTCCTGAACAGCTCAAACTATTTTCACAAAAAAATTATATGTTAAGAATTTTCAAAAAATATTTTTTTATTTTTGTTTCATGATATAATGTGTCATAAAATTTTTTTATTTTATTTTATTTTATTGGAGGGCCATACGTAATATATATTTTTCATGATTTCATCGCACTTGTACCCCATGATGAAAAATAAAAAAACAAAACATTTTTTTCATTCAAGGGATCAACCAATTTTCATGAAAAAAATATATGTTAATTGTTTTATAAACGAGTTTATAATTTTTTTGCAAAACGTTGGTCCAAATTTTTCTTTTTCAAAAATACTTTTTTAGGTTATGTTGGATTGGTACACTTAAAATTTTTTGCTACTTTATTTCATTGGATGGTCTTGCACAATATATATTTTTTTTTATAATGATAGAGTTTTTGTTGACCGTTGAGAAATTAAAAGAGGAAGATGGTTGGGTATGCAGTCATAAAATAGAAACACACATTTAAAACAAGTGCTATTTTAATTATGTGCTGATGTTTCGGCCTACATTGTGGGCCTTCATCAGGGTTGACTCTGAGACGGTGTCTAAAGAAGTGACCGCACCCCCAACCATCTTCCTCTTCTATATTTTTTCAAGTTGATCTCAAATGTACCCAATGGTGAAAAATAAAAAACAGTCTTGTAAAGTCATTAGATCACTTATAAATATCTTCTATTAGATGAATTTTTTTTTTTTTTTTTTACTTGAGTAATAACAACATAACACTATATGTTATATTTGTATAAGAAAAATGCTATATTTGTATAAGTAACTACAAAGATTTTTTTAATATATATTTTTTATGTCCTTAGGATAAAAGTGTAAAACTAGTTAAAAAGTAAATCTAAAAAGCTATGAGTCAGAGCTGCAAGGAATTTTCGAGAGAAAATCATTATCTTTGTCTACCACTGGAAAAATTCTATTTTTTATGGAAGTTAAAAATTATTTATCTATTAAATATCATCCATCTATCTATTTAAATATCCCGAATTTTTTTCAAAAAATACTGGTATTTTTATTTATTTTTTTCACAAGCATTCCAAACAAGTCTGACATCATAGCTTTTTAGCTCAACTTTTTTACTAATATTACACTTTTATCCTAATATAAACAAATATATATTTTAAAAAATCTTTGTGGTTACTTATACAAAATAGTTACAATCCTACTACTCTATCCCAACTCTTTAGACACGACCACTCACAGCATGGCTGGTGAGAGAGCTGACAAAAAATTATTTTTATTATTTTTCACCATTTGGTACATTTGAGAACGACTTGAAAAAAATATTGTACAGGATCCCCCAAAGAAATAAAGTAACAAAAGATTATAGGTGACTTCCGACTACCCACAACAGAATAAAGTGACATTAAATAAAAAAAGATTGTAGGTGTACCAATCCAACATAACCTAAAAAAGTATTTTTGAAAAAAAATGGACACATTTTGTTAAAAAATGTAAAAAAAAAAATAAAATGTTATTACAATCTACTTTTTGTAGAGAATTTAATTGTAAAGAAAACAATTAACTTTTTTTTTTGTGTGTGTGAAAATTGGTTGATCGGTTGAGGAGAAAAAATTTTTTTTTTTAGTTTTTCACCATAGGGTACAATAACGATGAAATTGAAAAAAATACATATTACATATAACCTCCAATGAAATAAAATAGAAAAAAATTGGAGATGTACTGATCCAACATAACCGAAAAAAAAAAAATGAAATACTGAAAAAAAATTTTGTATTGCATTTTCGTGAAAAAAAAAATCAAAAAATATTTTTTGAAAATCCTTAACATATAATTTTTTCGTGAAAATCGGTTGAGCTGTTCAGGAGAAAAATTTTCTTTTTTCCCCCTCCATAACTTTCCAGCCATAAGGATTATTACAAGGATTAGAGAAATTGCGAAAGGTGGTTTCTCAGAGGTTTGAATTAATGGTACATTTGGGGATGTACGTGGGGTCAGATTTCACATCCTTATCCCGCTAGGCTTTTTGATTCTCGGTTAAAATATGACATTATGAACAGCCATAACCATCACCTTATAATTTTTAAATACATTATTATACATTATACAGTATTTATTTGTAGAAAATACAGATTCATAAATGAAAAAAAACATTTTCACATTTATAAATGTTAGATTGATTACAAGAAATATAAAAAACAAAAAAAAACGTAATTTTGATAGAACTAGACAACAAATAACAAATTTATCTGATAAGAAGGAATTAATTAACTTAATACCTGACTGTCGGATTTATTATTTATTTCAAAATTTGAAATTTTTCTTTTAAGTTCAACATTTTCATCAGTCAAAAGCTGTAAATTTTCTTTTTTATTTGATAATAACATATTTTTGTCTGCCTTTTTCTGTATATTTTGTTGGCACCTGTTAGAAGCAGAAACAATTAGAATTAAACAAATCACAATAACTTGTAATTAGTCGTTGAGAAAATCAAAAGAAGGGTATTTACCTTGCTTGGAAATCTAAAATTTCTTGGTTAAGTTTATTCAAATTATTTTTTTGAATATCAGCAGATTTTTTGTATTCAATTTTCAATTTTTTTAAGTAATCCTCCTTCTAATAAAATAAAATAAAATAAATATTTGATTCAATGAAACATTGATGAATAATATTCAATTAAATATAATTACTTCAGTAATTGTGGCTCTAATAATTGTATTATCTTTTTCTAAACCATATAATTCCTTTCTAATAAAACATATTTTCTCTTCCAATGTTTTTCTAGAGTCAACAGTTGATTTAAAGCCAACTATATCAATCTTGAGATCTTCAATTATTTTAGATTCCTGCTTTAAGAGTTCTTCATAATTAAGCTTAACTAAAAAAAATTTGACAAAATAATAATTGTTTACATTTGGATAAATAAGTGCATAATACACGAATGGTTGATCTCTTCCAAAGATGGTATAACAAATAAGTGCAATGTAATGTAAACAACCAGAACAAGTTTTAATAAATACTCTGCAATAAAGCCAAACATTATATATTATATACATGTCATAATTATTAACAGCAATTTTTTTTTTTTTTTTCTGGCAAATTACTTCAGAATAAAATTGATGTTTTTTGAAAAATTAATTGATTATTTCCTTACATTTTGAACATAGTTGGCATGATTAATATTAAGAACTTGTAAAGAATTTTTTTATGCGCACATGTGTTATTGTCAATATTTAATTATTTATTACCCTCATACAAGACTGAAAAGACAAGAAACTGCCCGACGTTTTCGACTACTTCAACACTTACTAGACAAACGCTCTAACCTTCCACTTAAGTACAAAAGGCTCATCTATATGACTATCATCAGACCAATATGGACTTACGGAGTAGAGATTTGGGGCTCTACTAAACCATCAAATTCTTCCCGTCTCCAATCCTTGCAATCAAAAATCCTTCGAAAAATCCTCAACGCTCCTTATTTTGTCACAAATAAACTCATCCATAAAGACCTTAACGTTCCCTATGTTGCTGACTTGGCGCGAACCAGGTACCACTCCTTTCATGGCAAACTCCATTCCCACTCTAATCCACTTGTTTCAATCCTTGCTTCCTCTACAATCCCCGATAATCCTCCGAGGCGTCTAAAAAGAAGATGGCCACGAGACCTTCTAGTTTAACATAGTCTTTGGGGAGCTGCCAATGGGTAGTATCCCCACATGTGAATCCATGCCATTTTTATCTTGTATCTCATTTACTAGATGTATATCATTATACAGTTGTAAATAGCAATAAATCTATCTAAAAAAAAAAAAAAAATTATTTATTACTTTCACTTACTTATATATGAAATAATAAATAGTAAAGGAAAGTATTGCGATTGTGGAAATTTTCGAATCCAGTTTTCAACGGAAATACACGTTTTAGGGTTCCCTGACTCCAAATGACCAAGTCCACAAATAAGTTTGTGTGTCTGTGGAAAGTGCAGAGGTAAGTCAAAAACGAAAAGTCCTATAAAACTCTAACTACTTATTTAAAATGACTATATGCTCGAGATGCTACAGCAACTGTTTCATGGAAATCAGCTAACTATAAGAGCCACTTTATACCACAAATTTTGCACCATTTTTCGATTATCTCAAAAATGGCTCCAACGATTTTGTTTAAACTTGCTATAATTCAATGTAAAATTTAATGGGCTTTAATATTATGTAGGTTTCTTTCTGATTGAAATAGTCTTACAGTTCTTAAATGCCGATATTTTAAATTTTCTTCCTCTAAAGTATCTTTAATTTTGTAGATTTAAAAAAATCAGGGACATCATCTTACTAGAATTGATAAATAATGGCTTAATGTGCAAGTTGAGCGAATTTGATAAACAACTAAAGGAGAAAATTCCAAACCTATTTTTTAATCGATTTTGTCTTTTTTAACATTAAAACAGAAATATAGATGTATAATATATCGTTTGAAAGGTAAAGATTTCAGAAAAATACTATCATATACACAAAATTCTAAAAGTTAACAGAGGGTGAAGAAAAGCCGATAAAAAAAACTGATTGTCATAGATAAATAAAACACATGTTTCTATTCAAATTTAATTTAATTATTTCTTTAATAATTTATTTTAATCTATAAATCTATTTTAAACTTCTAAAATTGATTTTAACGATGGAGGTAAGTGAAAGTCGTGTGTTGCGCGCACCAAATATTTTATCTAACTATTAATAAATGCTCACACTGCTTAAGTAATAGAGAGGAAGCAATTAAGTAGGTAACTATTTATTTTTAATTGAATGAGAAATTTTCAAATATTTCAATTCATCATTTCCCAGTACTCTTATTATTTAAAAAGTTTCCATTTAGTCATAGAGGTAGCTTCTTCATTTCAAAAATGTAAATATCAAATAATGAAATCAATGGAACAATGACATAAAACTAAAAACACTTTTCATTCAGAAGTTATTGTAATGTATAAAGAAGAATAGCATAAACCAAATGAGAAACACCTCATTTTATTATTTCCACAAAAAAGGCAACAATTACATCATATTCTGAAATTCAACAATTTCTCACAGAACAATACAAATTCAAGTTTACATAGATGGTTTTAAAAAAATATCCATGTTTAAGTCCATACCATACCACACCATTTTAAAATTTAAATTGACACAGATATTTTTTTCTTGGCTAAGTACAACTAAATTAAGTTTGAACAAGTTTTGTAATTTCTGTATTTAACTTTAAATGTTTCTCAGTATCATGGTTGTGTCCCTGATCTCTTTTTCTGAGTATTTTCTGGTTAAACATATCTTTAGACAATGGTAATTGTATGCAAAGGTCTCGAAATCTTTTAAGAACAGGATCCATCATTTGGCCGCCTTTGTAGACTGAAATAAACTACTAAAATTAAATAATGTGTAAAAATGTTTTTGAATTGAGCAATTATGCAATAATTTTCAGAGGTCAGTTCCCTAATGACTAACTGGATCTTCATTCCCAGTACCCAGTTGATGAATGCATCCGCAGTACTTATGCATCCTAAATCTTTACTAAGCGTGAACAGGGCAAAATAGTAGGGTTGGAACAAACCTTAGGTATGACTTATCCAATATACCTTCAATATTCCTCTTTACAATATGACACATCATTGTTATTACTTTATAATGGAATAATCTAGACCATGGAGAATATATGAGAGAGAAATCGGTTGGGAAGTATAGTGATAAAAAAAAAAAAAAAAAAAAAAAAAATCACATTAATTAGAAAATTTTATTATATTTGTTTCAGGCCTTCATCAGTCAAGTTAGCCAACTTAGTCAGTCCGTAAGTTTTTCTTATTGTTAAATCTTTCTGTTCTCAAGTTTATCTTTCTGTTCCTATCCTCATCCTATCCAGTTCCATCACATATGATTGTCAGTTTAACATTATATTACTTTAAAATTATCTGCCTAACTTTTTTTTATTAATTTTAATACGGTAATTCCACAAATATTTCTCCGCCTATACCCGATCAGATACAACATTCTAATAACAAAATTTTTCATAACTTTTGTAATTTTATAACTTGTTCATATAACCTTGGATTATGTTCATACCAAAAATCATCAAATATTACAGTTTGCTTCTATATTTTGTTATTGTTATTTCATTACTATACTGTTCAATTATTTAAAAAAAAAAAAAAAAAAAAAAAAAAAAAAACTACTTGGACATCTTTCCAGCTAGCTGCCTCGATGAAGGCCTAAAATTAAGGTTGAAAAGTCGGCACACAAACATAATTTCTAGTTTTCTTATTAGTCTGATTTTTTTTTTTTTTTTTTTTTGATTTTTTAAGAACTCAGCCCAAATCAATATATCCATCATATTGTTATTACTATTTTTTATAATCCAAAATTAAAGAATATGTTGAGTAGCTAGGGTATTCACTGTACCAAAACTCTATAAAGCACTTTTACTAAAGGATCCAAACTGGACTTAAGCTATAATAAAAACTCATTGTTAAATTAGCTGGGATTCAACTCTGCATTCAGAGGATCCTGCTGATGAACATTCAGCTGTAATGAAGCAAGTACCTGATTATTCATTAGATTGGAAGGAAAACATGTGATCTTGTACAGCTGTTGGGATAATTAAGTGTGATCTTGTCACTACCTTAATGACTATTGATCGAAAAATAATACTATAATATCAAATTCTGAATTTCAAACCTTAAATTGGTAACATTATACAATAAGATGGAATAAACAATGTTTTTAATTAAACTAAATATACAGTATTTATTTTATTTTTTTAATGCATTATTTTTGATTTTACTGTGTTTTAATGAATTCAAAATAATAATTAAAATATATTAAATTTATGTATCAATTAATGTAACTTATGTAAATTTAATGTAACTTACAGGAATCATTGATTTCCTTAACTTCTTTAATATAGCTTTCTCCTTCCTTTTTATGCAATTCTATTTCTTTTTTGGAATAATTAAAAAAATCTTCACACTTAGCTTTCTCTGTATTTAAAATTTCAATAAATTTTGAGTATGTATTACATACATAAGCATCATTTTCTAATATAATTTGCATTTCTTGTTTTATTGCTTCAAATCTAGAAAATTAAATGAGTATAAAATATAGTTACTTACATTAGTTTAAAAATTAAGAATGAAAATTATTTCTTACTTTTCTAATTTATCCTTCTGATTTTCATTCCAAATATTCATCTTTTCAGCATCTAAATTTTCTAATCTTATTTGCAAATCAACAAGACTTTTTTTCTGGCATTCTTTTTGCTTGTTGAGAATTTCGCACTCATGTTTGGTTTCAGTCAGAATTTTATTTAATGATAGACTGTTATTTTCCAAAATTTTCAAATTAAGTTCAAGCTCTCCACCAAGCTGTTTATAACTTTGAACCATAGTATCCAAATCAACATTTGTCAAGTTCCTACTACTGTGGGATACATTATAATTATTTTCAGCATCAGAACATTTCTGAGCATCAAATTCATTACATTCATCATTGTCAGAAAGTGGAGAGGAAGATCTGTATGATCCAGAGCCTAATAAGCAAAAAACATTTCAGTAAATTTTAAGTGGATCTTGAAGATTATCAAAGTTTCATTTCATATAGTATAATTTTAAATTAGCTATTGTAATTATTTCATTTCCCAGCGGTCATTATGGGATAATGGATGCCACCAGGTTTGTGTAATTTTTTTTTCTTTCAACTAGACCTGTTTTTGTACACTTAAAATACATTCATAATCACACATTAAAAGAAAAAAAAATGAACTTTTTGTTGAAATGAGTACACAAGTAATGTTGATAAAATAATTAAAGATAGAACTCCCTTTAATCTAATAAAACAAGTTTACTTTAATAGCTATCATTAATTATTATTTTAAAGAATACCAATGACATATTTTGACTATTTTTAGTAATACCTTCTGACTGTAAAGTCTGTTGCATCATACAATCCATTTTTATATAATCTTAGAATGTTTTATGATTTTTTACACATTTAAATCTGAGTACAGAAACTTTATACAGTGTTGCCAACAAGCCAGCTTTCAATTATATTAATAATTAAACAACATGATTTTACATCCATCTCACTAGTGGTAAATTTGTAATGTATAAATCAATTTTGTGATATATATGTTCTATAATATACTAACAACTTCTTGAGCTTTTACTTAACATCAGAGGTCATGTATACCTTGAAAAGAAATTAAGTTTTGCTGCAATTCTTAATCGATGTCATTCATCACCTTCTGCTTAGAATGATCCTTAAAGACTTACATTTGGTAAATATCGAATTTCGTCATTATGTTGACCGTCTGAGAGTAATTTAATGTATAACGATATTACGTTAAATCTAAATATGACTTGTATGTATTCTACATCTACATTTTCAATTTTATTGACTGTAAAAGGAAGATGAAGTCAAAGGAGTGGGCAGAATTTACGTTAAGGGGGCGCCAATAGGTATGAAATGCTTGTGTTTAGTGTCCTAGTAGGTAGAAAATGTAAGACGATTTTCCAGGCACTCTCTATAAACATATGAATAATTGTTATTTAATTGTAGTTATATATTGTTTTTGGACAGTTATCATTTTTCATTTGGGTCATTAACGTTATTCTTAAGGGACTTAATTAATTCTCAGAATAAAGTTTCTTGTTCTATTCTATTCTATGAATTTAAAATTTAAGTACAAGCTTGGAAGTAAAAGCAACGTTAAACCACACATTTTATCCTAATACCTTACTTTATTGTCTTATCTTTTATTTTTACAACTTCTATTTGACCCGATAATTTTTAGAGGGGACCGCAGCCTTCTTTTACTTTCATCTGTTTACGACCCTGGATGGAGTTCTAGTTAATACACATTTCTAACGAAAAAATAATAAACTGTAATAAATAAAAATTATATTAATTCAAGTTTAACTTATATATATATATATATATATATATATATATATATATATATATATATATATATATATATATATATATATATATATATATATATATAAACAATAAATAATGGCTCGAGTGCACACTGTTTCAATAGAAAGAATCTTAGTAATAAGTATATAAAATATTTCACAATGCTTATATATTTTTGTTTGTTTATTAAATTTGCTTAAGATAATATAAAAATTTATTATAAACGTTTTATTTAAGTTAACAATACGATAGGTTTGCACAATATATTGCAATAAAACTCTATAGTATATAGTCGTGGTGTGCAGAATTTCTAATCTAGTTGGCCGGGAACTTAGGACGAAGTAGGTCTTTCGGCTGCTGGTTGGTCTTGTGGTAAGTTATTCTGAAATCTCAATTCATCTAAGTTCATGTTTCTTATATTTGTTAGTTCATTAATTTATTAAGGTCTGTAGTAACGTACTATTTTTGTTTTTACAGAAAATGGGAAGAAGACCAGCTCGGTGGTAAGTTTATACATATGGTTTCGGCTCTGACTCGTGTGGTTTTGTTAATCATCCTTTTTATTTATATTTTCTTTCTGACTCTAAATAATGTTATCTATCTTTATTTACTGAAAGTGTAAACATATTGTTTTTAAGTTTCAAATGTCCAGTTTAATGGTAACTGCTGTTAGTGTTTTATTTCCTTAGTATGTTAACCTGTTACAAGACACAAGTAACTTGTCTGAACACCAATCATTTTTTAAAACTAGATTATTTAGAAATTGAAGTCTTAAGCGTTTGAATCCCTCTTTATATGCTCTTTTACATTCAGGAATGAATCCAAACATTACTCTTAACAAAGTATTAAATATAACCCCATTGAGTGATCTGTTCTCCCAATGTTAAGCTAAGTTATTCATGCCATTTTGTTTATGAAATTTCCATTACACCGTTTTTTGCTAGAATTTCATTTATCCCTTTTGTGATCTTGTTACATTATTTTGCTTCTATTTTAGTTTCACATACATTTCCTCTCTAAGGTTGTTGATAATTGTTTTATCTAGCCAGTGTTGTTTGTGCCTGAGTTATTAATTATATTATATATTATTAATTTTTCAATTTGCTATCAACTTATTAATGTGCCTGAATTGTTTATTATTTTCTCACTTGATAAATCTTAAGTTTTGGAATGTTGATTGCTCAAAGTTATACAGTATCTATACTCCCTGATTTCAAAATCCTGTATAGTTACAATGTTCAAAATTTAATTTTATAGTGTTCAGTTATACTACATTGTGCTTGTTCTACGGGCGTAATAATCTAGAAATTTATCACCCTAAAACATCTTACCTACCTACCTGTGCTTGTACTTTAATGATTATTAACACTAAACGAATTATCTGAATTCATGTGTTCTGTTATTATTCTGCTTGATGCATGCAATATTATTCATAGATTTTACCTATATTAATCTTTACAATTTGTTTTGTTTTTAGTTATCGCTACTGCAAAAACAAACCTTACCCCAAGTCAAGGTTTTGTCGTGGTGTGCCTGATCCTAAGATCAGGATTTTTGATCTTGGAAAGAAAAAGGCTCGTGTAGATGATTTCCCATTATGTGTACATCTTGTGTCTGATGAATATGAACAACTTTCATCAGAAGCACTTGAAGCAGGACGTATCTGCGCCAACAAATATCTAGTGAAAAATTGTGGTAAAGATCAGTTCCATATTAGAATGAGATTGCATCCTTTCCATGTCATCAGGATTAACAAAATGTTATCGTGTGCTGGAGCTGATAGGTGAGTAAATCATAGTGGTTATTTGGTCATATTCTATTGATTATATGAATTTTTAATGATTTTCTCCTAATCTCACTGTAATTTTATGTATATAGCCCAAGATTACTAGTGAAATAATATTAATTCTTAAACATTACACATCTTAAGTGTAGTTTTAAATACTTATTTTATTGCTGATGTCTTGAAATATTCTACCTCAACAACTTAATTATTTACTGAAATTAACTTATTAGATAGGTTAAACTCTAATCTCTCAAGTTTAATTTTAATGGTGAAAGCATTGGATATTTTGTTTCTTATTTAATTAGTGTATTCTACAACTGAGTTGTTGTTTGTTATATCATTATTAATCGTTTTTTATTTCATTATTGATATAATGTAATGATTATTGCTCGTGAGTTAAGTTGCACTCACTGTGGTAAGATGGTGTAACTCCATGTTTCTGTAACCTAGTTATTGTAGAATATAATTCCATTCAAATAACCGTTTATAAAGTAGAATTATCAAGTAATAGAGGTGGGCATTTATATTCTCCTGATAATGAAAATAGTTTCACATGATTTTAATCTAGAAAAAATAAAAATTAATTTGAGCATGACGACTCCCAGCCTTTGAGTAACTTATTTCATTCTTCCCTCATATGTAAACTTGGTTGTTTGTGTTAGCCGAGAGGTTTTTTTTTTTTTTTTTTTTTTTCCTTTCTTTCTTTTTTATCAAAGTGAATATATCTGTTTTACCTTCTATCCCTTAATTGTTTTCATTTGAGAAGGTTGCCAGTGGGTTTCTTTTTATTGCTTAATTTGCTATACTTTTAAGTGAAAGATACCTTCACTTAAGCTAGGATTTTTTTCTAGTCCTCTTTCAAATGTATCCAAACCCCATAGTTTAAGAGCAATGGATTAAGTACCATTAGGAACCCAGTAGCTAGAGTAACCAGTTTACTGGTCCTATGTTTTCTATTATATTAAGATGTGCTTAAGCAGTAAGTTAAGGGTGGATTAGGGTGAGATGCTGTGAACTTGCCTTGTCCAGCAATCAGATGACCAGTTTCTTAAATTAAAAATTATTAAGTTCCCGTCACCATGCCTGGGTAGGAGGGCTTTTAATTCAGCATTTATCCCCTGGACTTAAAAAAAAAAAAAAATGCTTGATCAGAAGAAACAGAATATTTTTTTTAAGCGAATGGGAAACATCGCCTTTCTATTTTTTTCTTGTCTTATAAGATATGTGAATAAATGGTTGGACCCAAGTTACTGTGATGATAATTTACACGATGGTCTTCTGAGAACTTCATGTAGACATTCCAGCCTCTGAGTAACTTGTTTACTGGTTCTTGTTATGTTTTTTATCATTTAAAGGATATGTCGTTGATTAGATTCTAATAATTTTATTCCCTTTGCCAGAACCTTCAAATTTGTTAACGTTATAACCCTCAGCATTTAACCAAGAGCATTAGTGTCCTCATTGATGTTCTGTTGTGATAAACTATATACTAGATAAATCAAACATAACTTTTATATACAATCCATAAATTTTGATGTAATGAAGGACCAGATAGTTCTAGGGGCTGACCATTAAAGATAATCATTTAATATTTATTGCAATGAACAGTACATTAAAAAAAAAATTCCCCCTCCCTTCCCCATCATTTATAGATTTTGTGCTCAGTTGAATTCAAATAACAATATGTTTTGGCCTAAACTTGAAATTTATTTGTTTTATTACACTTGTCTGCATCAGCACCCCCACTATAATTTCATTTAAATAATTGTTTTAAGTTACTATGATGATAATTTACACGATGGTCTTCTGAGAACGTCATGTAGACATTCCATTCTCTGAGTAACTTAAAAACTTTTTGTTGTCAATTCTTTTTTCCCATCATTTATAGACTTTGTGCTCAGTTGGATGCCAATAATATGTTATGACATCCTTTAACAAAAACTTGAAAGTTATTTGTTTATGTACACTTGTCTGTATCAGTGTCCCCACTATAATTTTGTTGAGGTATTAGGTTCAGATGAATGAAGAAACTCATTAAATAATTGTTTTAGTTACTATGGTAATTTACACGATGGTCTTCTGAGAACATCATGTAGACATCCCAGTCTCGGTGTAACTTAAAATTTTTGTTGTCAACTCTTGTGTTTTGTTTCTTTATTTCCCCATCATTTATAGATATATGTGCTCAGTTGGATACCAATTACGTAACATGCTTTAATAAAAACTTGAACGTTATTTGTTTATGTACACTTGTCTGTATCATTGTCTCCACTATAATTTCTTTGAGGTATTAGGTTCAGATGAATAAAAAAACTCTTTAAATAATTGTTACTTTAACTTAAATTACTATGATGATAATTTACACGATGGTCTTCTGAGAACGTCATGTAGACATTACATTCTCTGAGTAACTTAAGAATTTTTGTTGTCAATTCTTTTTTCCCATCATTTATAGACTTTGTGCTCAGTTGGATACCAATAACATAACATCCTTTAACAAAAACTTGAAATTTATTTGTTTATTACACTTGTCTGTATCAGTGTCCCCACTATAATTTCTTTGAGGTAGATTAAGTTCAGATGAATCAAAAAACTCTTTTTTAATAATTGTTTTAAGTTACTATGATGATAATTTACACGATGGTCTTCTGAGAACGTCGTGAAGACATTTCAGTCTCTGAGCAACTTGTAAACTTTTTGTTGTCAATTCAATTTTTCCCATTATTTATAGATTTTGTGCTGAGTTGGATGCCAATAAAATAGTATGGTTTAACAAAAACTTGAAATTTATTTTTTTATTACTCTTGTCTGTATCAGTGTCCCCACTATAATTTCTTTGAGGTAGATTAAGTTCAGATGAATCAAAAAACTCTTTTTTAATAATTGTTTTAAGTTACTATGATGATAATTTACACGATGGTCTTCTGAGAACGTCGTGAAGACATTTCAGTCTCTGAGCAACTTGTAAACTTTTTGTTGTCAATTCAATTTTTCCCATTATTTATAGATTTTGTGCTGAGTTGGATGCCAATAAAATAACATCTTTTAATAAAAACTTGAAATTTATTTGTTTATTACACTTGTCTGTATCAGTGTCGTCCCCACTATAATTTCTTTGAGGTATTATTGTACAAATTGCTTGTGCAATGTATATTTTATTTAATAATAATAATAATAATAAATTCTTTATTGATTCTGGGACAAGTCCCTTCAGAATAATTACAGACAAATCAAATTCAAACTTCAGTATCTTAGAGTAATAAAAAAATAAATAAATAAAATAAGCAAATAACAGCAGAAATAACAAAGAAAATAAATAATAGTAATAAATTAACAGATAGCTTCTAATAATAATAATTTAACAAAACAAATAAAACAAACTAGACAAAAAATAAAATATTTACATATCCATATATACAGGATTAATTAAAATAAATTTACAATGCTTGTGAAAAGTCTAACATAAAATACATAAATGTTTAAATACAATGCACAATAAGGTATAGTCAATTATTAGGTTCAGATGAATCAAAAAACTCTTTAAATAATTGTTTTAAGTTACTATGATGATAATTTACACGATGGTCTTCTGAGAACGTCATGTAGACATTCCAGTATCTGAGTAACTTGTTAACTTTATGTTCTAAATTCTTTTTTTTTTTCTTTATTTTTCATTTTCTGTTTTTATTTCCCTTTCCCTCCAACATCATTTATAGATTTTGTACTTGGTTGGATACCAATAACAAAACTTGAAATTTATTTGTTGTTTACACTTTTCTGTATCAGTGTCCCCACTATAATTACTTTGAGGTATAAGATTCATATGAATCAAAATCATACAACTGTTCGATGAATCTTTTAAGTTACTATGATGATAATTTACACGATGGTCTTCTGAGAACGTCGTGAAGACATTTCAGTCTCTGAGCAACTTGTAAACTTTTTGTTGTCAATTTAATTTTTCCCATCATTTATAGATTTTGTGCTGAGTTGGATGCCAAAAACATAGTATGGTTTAACAAAAACTTGAAATTTATTTTTTTATTACTCTTGTCTGTATCAGTGTCCCCACTATAATTTCTTTGAGGTATTAGGTTCAGATAAATCAAAAAACTTTTTAAATAATTGTTTTAAGTTACTATGATGATAATTTACACGATGGTCTTCTGAGAACGTCGTGAAGACATTTCAGTCTCTGAGCAACTTGTGAACTTTTTGTTAATTTAATTTTTCCCATCATTTATAGATTTTGTGCTGAGTTGGATGCCAATAACATAGTATGGTTTAACAAAAACTTGAAATTTATTTTTTTATTACTCTTGTCTGTATCAGTGTCCCCACTATAATTTCTTTGAAGTATTAGGTTCAGATGAATCAAACATCATACAACTGTTCGATGAATCTTTTAAGTTACTATGATGATAATTTACACGATGATCTTCTGAGAACGTCGTGAAGACATTTCAGTCTCTGAGCAACTTGTAAACTTTTTGTTGTCAATTTAATTTTTCCCATCATTTATAGATTTTGTGCTGAGTTGGATGCCAATAACATAGTATGGTTTAACAAAAATCTGAAATTTATTTTTTTATTACTCTTGTCTGTATCAGTGTCCCCACTATAATTTCTTTGAGGTATTAGGTTCAGATGAATCAAAAAACTCTTTAAATAATTGTTTTAAGTTACTATGATGATAATTTACACGATGGTCTTCTGAGAATGTCATGAAGACATTTCAGTCTCTGAGCAACTTGTAAACTTTTTGTTGTCAATTTAATTTTTCCCATCATTTATAGATTTTGTGCTGAGTTGGATGCCAATAACATAGTATGGTTTAACAAAAACCTGAAATTTATTTTTTTATTACTCTTGTCTGTATCAGTGTCCCCACTATAATTTCTTTGAGGTATTAGGTTCAGATGAATCAAAAAACTCTTTAAATTATTGTTTTAAGTTACTATGATGATAATTTACACGATGGTCTTCTGAGAACGTCGTGAAGACATTTCAGTCTCTGAGCAACTTGTAAACTTTTTGTTGTCAATTTAATTTTTCCCATCATTTATAGATTTTGTGCTCAGTTGGATGCCAATAACATAGTATGGTTTAACAAAAACCTGAAATTTATTTTTTTATTACTCTTGTCTGTATCAGTGTCCCCACTATAATTTCTTTGAGGTATTAGGTTCAGATGAATCAAAAAACTCTTTAAATAATTGTTTTAAGTTACTATGATGATAATTTACACGATGGTCTTCTGAGAACGTCGTGAAGACATTTCAGTCTCTGAGCAACTTGTAAACTTTTTGTTGTCAATTCAATTTTTCCCATTATTTATAGGTTTTGTGCTCAGTTGGATGCCAATAACATAGTATGGTTTAACAAAAACTTGAAATTTATATTGATTTCAAACCAATAACAAAACAAAAAAACAAAAAATTTTTTTTTTTTTTTTTCTTCACATCATTTATAGATTTTGTGCTGAGTTGGATGCCAATAACATAATGTGGTTTAACAAAAACTTGAATTTATTAGTTTCTTTTTTTTATTTATTTATTCTTGTCTGTATCAGTTTCCCCACTATAATTTCTTTGAGGTATTAGGTTCAGATGAATCAAAAAACTCTTTAAATAATTGTTTTAAGTTACTATGATGATAATTTACACGATGGTCTTCTGAGAACGTCGTGAAGACATTTCAGCCTCTGAGTGACTTGTTTCTAATTGTGTGTTCGGACTATACTAAATATAACAACTTTAATTGTACACTGTGTACTCGGATTAAATGTTTATTCTCTTAGTTTATTTTCATGTTTTTAGCCTAAATGTGTATTAAATATCTAGGTAGTTACACTAATTGTCCCGGTATTAATTTTTCTTTGCTTCTTAAGGAAAAAAAGATATTGATTCTAACTTATTGATGGACAAGTTACTGTGATGATAATTTACACGATGGTCTTCTGAGAACGTCATGAAGACATTCCAGCATCTGAGTAACTTGTTTTGAAATGAAGTTTCTTTTCTGGAACTAAGAAATGCCCCTCCCTCTGAAATTATCTACTTACTATTGAGGTTTTTTAAAAATAATATTCGGGTTTGTTCATTTAGAAAAAATATGTATGTTTTAAAAAAACTTACATGGTACTTGTAATTGTGTGACTATACCTTTATGTTTTTTTTAGTTCAGGAACTGGAAAAGAGATACAAATTCTAAGCCAATATTTTTTATTTATTTAAAGATAACTTTGTTATATATTAATTTTTAAAATTATAAATATTTCTTTTTTTTTGTTAAGGCTCCAGACTGGGATGAGAGGAGCTTTTGGAAAACCACAAGGTACTGTGGCTAGAGTACACATTGGTCAGCCCATCATGAGTGTCCGTTCCAGTGACAGGTACAAGGCTGCTGTCATTGAGGCACTCAGGAGGGCCAAGTTCAAGTTCCCAGGAAGGCAGAAGGTATTAAGATAAACTTCACTGTTTTTTTTTTTGTTTTTTTTTTTCATCTAATTTTAATATCAATAATTTTTTCTCAACTTGAACTTGATATATTTTTTTAAAAATCTGGTGCATGTCACACACGACTTTCAATTATCTCCACAGTTGAAATCAGTTTAAGAACTGAGACGTTAATTTCCAAAAGGTACTAAAGGACATTTTTTACAAAATTGCTTTTTTTTTTTTACATATTCGTATTCTCATCACTTAAATGTATCTAAATCTCCTATTTGATTTGATCTAATATACACCCAAGCCCTTTATAAACTCAATTTAGAAATATAATTACACATTTAATTTCGTTCCAAATTATACCAAAACATCTCATTTCATATCTTTAATATGATGTTGTTAATATACTAAAAAACAATTCTGGATTTGAATTCGAAAAAGAATCAAATTAGCTAATTTAATAATATAATAATTAGTGATTTTCTTGTCTTCTGTATAATTTCCTAGAAAGGATATAGTACCTTTTGGAAATCAACGTCTCAACTATTGATTTAACTTTTTATTTATTTGAATTTACAACTGTATAATGTAATACAACAAGTAAATTGGATGAAATATAGAAAGGCATGAAACACATGTAGAGAAGCTTCCCAATGGAAGCACTCTAATTGATTTAACTTCGAGTTGAAATGAGTTTTAAGTCAATTTAAATATAAAGTTTATTCAGTTTCATTGGAAACCTGAATTAGATTAAATAATATGACAATATTAAATTGTTACTTATAATAATCAGTAATAAGTTTATGCCTTATTCCTCACTTTACATTACCTTTTGCAACTTGGTATATAACTTCATCTTTAGCTTGCCAACGGGAAAATTATACATCCATGTTACTGTTCTTATTTTCAAAAAGTACTAAAAAATACTTTTGCTCCTTTTAATGGTTATCAAATTCATATAACTTTTATATTTAGCCACTTCTTATCAATACTAAGATGATATGGTTAATTTTTTCGAAACTACAAAATTAAACGTTCTTTAGAGAAAGAATATTTAAAATATTATCATTTAAAATGCATAAGTAAAGTGGATCTTCTGGTTAGCTGATTTTGATGAAAAAGGTTTTGTAAAATCTCGGGCATATATTGGTCTTAAATATGAACTTACCACTGGACTTTTACGATACACACACACACACAGACCTTTTTGTGGGACTTGGTCATTTGGACTCAGGAAGCTGTGGATATCCGGTGAAAACTCGAATTCGGAAATTTTCACGATTGCAATACTTTCCCTTACTATTTATTTCATATATAGTTAAGTAAAAGTAAAAAAAAAATTAAAATTAACTTGCCAATTTGATTTTGGAAAACTGATATTCAATTTTTTTCCCTCTGTAATGTGTATGTTTCACTTTTTTTTTATTTTATAAATAATATGAATTGCTTTATTAGCCGAAGTTAGTCATTTTTTAAACATAATATTAATATCCACAGTGTTTGTACCACATGTGTTATGTAATTCAATTTTTATTTCTACAGATCTATGTTTCCAAGAAATGGGGTTTCACCAAGTATGACAGAGAGACATTTGAGGAACTGCGTGCTGATGGGAAGTTGGCAAACGATGGTTGCAATGTGAAGTATAGGAGGGATCATGGACCTTTGTCCAATTGGAAAAAGGTTCAAGTTGAACTGGCTGCTGCTAGTTAATTTCATTTTATAATTTTCAAAAGAAAATAAATTGTTTTAAATAGACGAATTGTTGTTAAATTGTTTCTCTATTCCTTCCTTCTGTATGGTTAAAACAATTAAAATTTATTTTATGGTCTAAATAAATATGGTTGAAAAGAACCTGGAATGCCAAATTTCAAATTGTATGTATATAATGAAGAAAGAGGTACTTTATTGGTCCCAAGAAATGACTATAAAAAATAAATGAAACTCTTGTGAAATCCATGTTTCAACATTCATTGCAGGTCTTCATCAAGGCTAAAGTAACTAGATACAAATTTAAGGTTTGTATAGAGATCAAAAATGAATAATATCAATATATTCCAAACAACGGAAGATCTTGCATAATATTAAAGGTAGATTAGGTTTTTTGGAAGAAATTAATCAGCCCAAATATCTACCTTCAGCATAAAGTTTTTTTTATTTTAATGATATTTACAAAAATCTGGTGTGGGCAACACACGACTTTCACTTACCTCCATTTTTAAAATCAATGAAAGAATTTTCAGTTAGAGATAAAAATGAGTGAAACTATTAAAGAATTAATTAAATTGAATTTCTATAGAAACATGTGTTTTATTTAAAAATCTATGATATTATTATCTAAAATAATCAGTTAGTTTTATCGGCTAGTTATCACTGTCTATTAATTTTTAAAAGCTTGTGTATGACATAATATTTTTTCTAAAATCTTAAGCTTTCCAACGGTATATCATATATGTATGTTACTGTTCTTATGTTCAAAAACGAAAAATTGCATTAAAAAAAATATTTTTTCTGTTTTCTCCTTTAGTTGGGTATCAAATTCATTCAATTTATATTTACCTGCTTTTTTATCAGCGTTAACAAGATAATATAGTTTTTTTTATAGAATCTACAAACTTAAAGGTACTCTGGGGGGAGAAAATTTTAAAAATCGGCATTTAAGCCCTGTCAGGCCATTTTAATCAGAATGAAACCTGCATGATATTAAAGCCCATTAAATTCTACATCGAAATAGCGAGTTTAATCAAAATCATCGAAACCGTTTTCGAGAAAATCAAAAAAAGGTGCAAAATGCATGGTATAAAGTGGCTCTTCTGGTAAGCTTATATTGATGAAAAAAGTTTTTGTCACGTCTTGGGTGTATATTTGTCTTAAATATAAAATTTCAGTTTCATAGGATTTGTCATTTCCGCCCGGGAGTTACCACACACAGACCTTTTTGCGGGACTTGGTTATTAGGACTCAGGGGACCCTAAAATGTGTATTTCCGTTGAAAAGTGAAATTCGAAAATTTTCACGATCGCAATACTTTCCCTTACTATATATAGTAAGTGAAAGTAAAAAGTACATTAAATGTTATAAACAAAAATAGTAATGAATAAATAAGCCATTCATTTTGAAAGTGGCCTAACTCCATTCTTATCATTTGCCATGGTTGTTGAATTTACAACTTATGTTGTAATTAACTTACAACTTATGTTGTAATTAACTTACAACTTATGTTGTAATTAACTTACAACTTATGTTGTAATTAACTTACAACTTATGTTGTAATTAACTTACAACTTATGTTGTAATTAACTTACAACTTATGTTGTAATTAACTTACAACTTATGTTATTTATCAGTAAAGATAAACTTGACACATAAGTTTTCAGTTAGTGCAATAATTGAACTGTGTAATTAGATTAATATGAAAATCAAGATATTGAGAATGTCTTATTAGTATTTACAAGCTGAACTCAGGTTTTGGGCAATTGTGTAAGTTGAATAATCAGTATGATTAAATTTTAGAAATTATTCCACCCAGGGGGGTGAACAGAACAAAACTATTTAGTTCAGATATTTTATCTGATCGAGAATCTCTAAACTGGTTAAAATATGTTGGATTCGTTTTGTCAGAAATGAACTGTATACAATTTTCTCTAAGGTAACAATGAAAATTCTGAAGTACTGAATTTATTACCACATAGGGGTGGACCAAAAAAGTTTGAAAATATTGTATTGACTCCACTGTATAAAAATATAAGACAAATTAAAACAGCTATTATGATACACATCACCAGAACATGAGTTCTTCAAGTCCCTTTCACACACACAAAATGTAGTGCAAGTTTAGTCTGAAGTATTTTAAAGGTATGTAAAATAAATTCAGTACTGTTTTTTCAATTTGAATAATCTTAAATTATGTTGAATGGACTTGGGCACCATAGAATTTTTTTAATGAATGTTAAATTTGAAAGTGGTCTAACACCATTCTTGGTAAGAAAACATTATTCACTTAATAATTGCTACTATTTAAATAGGAACTATAAAATTAACAACCTTAGATACACTTAAACAGTATGACTCATTAGTACTGTACCTATATTTTTAAATGCATACCCTTAAATATGTTGATTTAAGATAAATGGCCTTAGGCCACTTTTAATATAAACGGCTCAAATATTTGGTGTCCACAACAAAGTACTTACACTTATCTCTCTTCTTGAAGTATTTAATTAACCAAATATAAATGAGTATTATGTTGTTATGTTGGAAACAATTAATTATATAACAATAGAAATTATTTTTGTTATGTATAGAATCAATGCCCTTTTCATTACTTCACATTACCTTCAGTCGTCAGATATTTTTTCTAAAATCTTTAATTTTTCCGTATTAAATTGTATGTCTATCACTATTGTCATTTGTGGAAAAAATAATTCCCCTAGAATAATAGTTCTTCTACTTTATCCTTCAGATGGCTTCAGGTTATTTTGTATATTATAGTCATCCATTTTTTATCAACACTTTACAGATAGAAAATTATTTAATTTAAATTTAAATTAAAAATTATTTCTAATCATAATTAATAGTTCTATATTGGGACAATTTTTCAGATTTGAGTTTACCCATGCTATTTCAATCCCGTTAAAATCTTATTAAAGCCCATTGAAGTTTACATTAGTTTAGTAAGTTAAATAAAAATTGTTTAAGCTATTGGTGAGGAAATATTAAAAAGGTGCAAAATGCATGGCATTAAGTGGCACTTTTAGTTTGTTGATTTTAGTGAAAAAGTTACTGTAACATCCAGAGATGGATTCAAAAATGAAATTTCATTCAGTTATGAAGGACACATTGTTTTCGTGCTAGACATACAGCATACACACAGAGACCTTTTAGCAAGACTGTTATTTGGGACCAGAGATATTTCTGTTCATATTTCGAGTTCGAAAACTTTTACAATCTCAATACTTTCCCTTTCTACATATGTCATATATAGGCAAAACAAAGTAAAAAAATAAAATAAAAATTTCAGTGAAAATAAAATAATAACATAAATAATAACAATAATAATAACATAAAAATATGTATGAGTGTGTGTAGATATATCTTCAAGAGACAACTGTATTAAACAGAGAAGATATTCAACAAGATAAAGGAAGCAGCAGAGTAGGGATTTTTTTCCAATAAAACCTTATAAGTATATTTAAACATCTTTATCAGAAACAAATTATTAACGTGAATAAAATTAAATAACCTGAAAACATTTCCTCCCTAATTTTCCCATGGTCAACTATTATTCATTAAAAATAACTACATAGACATGTGAAATATATCATTCCTGGTCTTAGGGCTTTCCGTTAAATAATGAAGCAAATTTTTCTCCTGTCATTTATTGTTATTACAAATAATGACAAATTCTTATGACATTCCGCCATCTACTCAGGCTTACTATTTGGCTTTGCTGAAAGGTCATACCTGTTTTGCTTTATTAAAGATTTGATGAGGCTTAGGTTCGAATCGCATTGACAACATGAATAATCAAGAACAGATTAAAAGTGCATCCTACACTTTTAGGGTTGCTGGGATCACTTGTAGCTGGGTGACTAGCATACATAACAGCCTCCTTTGCCAATGGTCACGGGCTCATACCCGCAAGTGGTCATAGGATTTTTTAATGGGAGTAAAACATCATTTTATGCTGTCCTTCAGAGGGGACGTTAAAAGGTCTTTAAAGATCCCTATGCTAATAAAACCTGGATAGGAAAAATTTAAGACTTCCACTGTAGCTTCGTCCGATTAGCCACAGTAGCATAAAGTGACGTTAAATAAATAAACAAACAAACTAGTTGCTAAATGAAAATGAAACATCAGTTTCCATTAAAAGCATGGAGAATTTACATAAGTGATTTGCAGAAAATATTCATAAGCCCATAGGTCCATTTTCCATATAAAACATTAATGAATGTATTTTTTGATCAATGAGAGGAGGTTAGATTTGTAGATCTGACAACCATCTTATTCTTCCAGTTCATTGAAGGATCAGGTCTTCACATAAAGTTAGGATGTACTGTGAGAGGAGGGCTTCCAGATGACAGACCAGAAATGAGTTTCTATTACAGTTCAATCAAAAGCTGGGCTCCATGTTAAGGTTTCTGGAGCACCTCTCTTCCAAAAATATTTAATAGGACACTTCAGATTTTATCTTTGGTTATTCACACTTAATATGATGAATCTATCTATTTTATAATTACGAGGCATGTTTTTTAAGTAATCACAATAATTTTATTTTTACATGAAAGCCTGTACCTACTTTTCTATATAATTTCCATGAATTTTGAGGCACTTGTCATAATGCGGCACCAGTTTTTGAATACCCTCCTCAAAAAATTCTGCCGCCTGACTTGTTAACCACTGCATCAAAAATGTTTTGTCTTTGTTATCTTCTTAAAAAGACGTGGCAAGTTGAGTAAGGGTATCGCTTTGCTGCATGACAATGCCTGTCCACTTGGGGCTAATCGGACCAAAGATCTCATCAAATCATTTAAATGGGAAACTCTAGATCATCCTCCATCTGGCGCCCAGCGACTACCATTTGTTTCTGCACTTGAAGAAACACCTGGGCGGTCGGTTTCTTCAAGATGTTAATGAAATCCAAACATTTGTGATGTAGTGGTTAACAAGTCAAGTGGGAGAATTTTTTGAGGAGGGTATTCAAAAACTGGTGCCACACAAATGCCTAAAAATTCATGGAAATTATGTAGAAAAGTAGATTAAGGTACAGGCTTTCATGTAAAAATAAAATTATTGCGATATCTTTGCACATCTTTTTTTAATTCCAAAACAGTACTTACTTAAAAGACATGCCTCGTATATCATGTATCTCAGAAATTAACTTGCTATATAAAGGAACTTTAAGATATTCTCAAAATTAAAATATATCACAGTAAAGTATATTTTATTCAAACCAAACCAAATTATAATAAATATTAGCATTTATGAAAAATTATAATGAAAACAAATAAATATATTTTTAAATTTAAGTACAAAAAATAAAGTAATACTGGTTTACATAGTGATAAAGTTCATCTTGATAAAATAACATGAATACAGATTGTCCATATAACTGTTCTACCACAAGCCTGCTAACTATTGTCATTAACTTTAAATGGCAATCTACTAACTTGATTCAAGTATTAAATATTTTATTGCTAAAGTTAAAATGGTGAAGTGACACGAAAAGTAGTGCTAAGTCCCAATATTGGGAAAATAAGAATAAAATAAATAAATAAAATAATATATTAGAAATATAAAAAAAATAATAAATATGCACTTTCTAATTCAAATAAATTCTTTATAATCATGCAGATCTGCTTCTTACAATTGTGACTAATGAAAAATAAAATAAATTGTAATTGCTTTGATGTGACATAAAAGAAACAATATATTTCTTTTAATTGATTACATTCCAATACATTTACACAGCACTTAAAATAAAGTTATCTATCAACAGAATTAAATAAATATTATATAATAATAAATTACAGTCAAAATCCAGAACCTCTAATCACAATCAACAGGTATCACAAAAAAATATTGAAAAATAAATGATAATTAATAGATTCATATAACATGGGACACTATTTGTAAGAGAGAAATCTGAATCTAATACAGGATTAAAAATTTTTTTTTTTCAATTTTTTTGTTTCTTAACAAACATGGATAAAATATGAAAATTTTTAAGATCTCGTTTATTACATTAATTTTCTTAGCTAAATAATTTATTTCAACATTTAATTAATATAATTTTTCAAACACAAGATTCCATCTTTAATAATTAAATCATAACAAAAAGAATAAATTATGATTATTCATAAATCATGCTATAATTCTGTCAAATATATGATAAATTAGAAAAATAATTATCAAATACAAAAAAAAAATTATGTCAATCAACAAAAATAGATATGGACCTATTTCTTGAACTTATATAAAGAAAATTATAGTTAAAAATGCAAATTTTAAAAAATTGGCTTTTTTATGTGGATAATTTCCAAAATATTTTCATAAAACAGCTATTAAAATTTTGAAAAATAACATGTATTTTTTCAAATACGTTATTATAAAAAAAAAAAAAAGAAATGTAATAAAAATCTCTCATATCAAATTGATTATTTCATTTCATCAAGTGGGCAGATAAAGCAGGACAAACAGTCATACTGTTCTGATAGATACAAATAACAAAGATAAGCCATTATTTTTTCTTCATACAAGATTATACATCACTTTATAAATGGAGGGGTGATTTATCAATTGAAAATAAATTAATCAAAGTTGCAGGTAATAAAATTCATCATTACTTCTTAAATACAATTTTTTTTTAATTATTTCTCATTGAGAATGTGTCTATTAAAGTGAAATTTAACTTTAGCTGGAAAAATGAAAATGATGAAGAAATAACTATTGAGTCTATACATAGAGCAAGCATATTAAGGTAATACAGTAAGTAATAACATCTTTTAATTAATAAAATTATTATGATCAATAATAATCAGACTGAAAGAGTAATTCACATTTGATAAATGGTTAATTGTCACTTCTTACATATGGGTCACAGAAAAAATATTTAAAAAACTTATTCAAGTTAAGCAAAAAATTAGACCTTTTAAATAATCAATATAAGTTAGATTTATTGGTCAAAACAAGTGTTTTCGAAATTATTAAATGAAAACTCATTCAGTCACAATTTTAAATCATGACAAAAGAATTTATTTGAAAATAAAAGTTATAATTCTAAGTTATAAAATGAAATAATAAAGACCCAAGTAAAATTTTATTTTAGAAACAAAATGATAAATTTAATTTCGGATGTAAGATAAATAATAAAGTAACAAAGTGATGTCAGATAATCAATTAACTTTCCACGAAATCATTTCTAATTTCTAATACCACATTTTCAAAATAACAGGAAAAAAACAACAAAATTTCTGTATCAAGATAATAACAAAAAAATAAATATAAATTAAATTAACTGCTATGCCTTGTTGGTTCTGCCAAGTAAGAGCCTCGCTGAACCAGAGGAGGAGTAGCTGTCTGCACTTGACCGATGGCTGGCAGTACTCAAAGGGGTTCCTGGAATGGATCCACCACACCATTTTCCCTCTACCTGCCATCAAACATTAAATTACCAAAAAATCTTTAAAATCATAATGCTAATGGTTGTCTTTGTCCCATGAATCAAAAATATACATTATGGTTGGCATTTGTGGTAAGCAATATTAAGAAAACCAAATTACATTCTTCCTAGTAAGGAATGATAATCGCTTAACAATTTGAACTTTTTCTAAGCAAATTTTTACGAACAGAAATTAATTATTTTTATTTAATAAAATTTACAACTGTACTGAATAAAAACACATCCAGTGAGATATATAAATGTAAATAAACTACTCTGATAACATTTCTAAGTTTATAAGGCCATTTTCTTTTCAGATGCTTCAGAGCAGCATTAGGATTAAAAAGGAAGTAAGATTGGAAACCAGTGTGTTGGAGTGACAATGCAGTTTGTTATGGAAGTACCTTGTTCAAGACAATTCAGCAATATATCGAACATTAAGCATGATTTTTATCCACGGCATAGATGAAGAATTGAGGATTTATGAAGGATTTTGAACTTCAAGAATGGATAAAAGGAATAGGATTGTTTAATGGAGCCCCAAAGCCCGACTTGGTAAGTCCAAATATGTCTTGTCTTGTTATAGTTTTGAGGTTAATTGGAAGCTTGGAGCATTTGCCTAGAAGTGCTGAAGTAGCTGGAAATGGCAAGCAATCTGTTCTCATTCAGTAATGAAGATTTTAAGTCAGATGTTTGTTAAGATATAGTCCTTAATATTGTATCTGTTAAACAGGAATAAGAGAAATATTATAAAAGGAACTGTAGGACAGAATGATTTGGAACTTTATGATTTTTTAGTAAAAATGTAATACTATTTGTAAGGATATAAAAAACAATATTTCTATTATTAATTAATGATCGATGATAGAATCAATGATTTTTTTAAATATTAAGACTATCAGTAAGGACATACAATACAATACTTCAAAATCCTAAACATTTTTAGTTTTTCTTTTAGTTATTTTTTTGCAAGTTTTGGATCTATTATATTGTAGTTTGAAAAGTGTAAACCTTAAAATATTAAAAATGGGGTCTTGCTGCCGCTCAGTGAGATCATGAGGTACCCATGTATCGAGCTTTTCTACTTTCCCAATACTCATTAAATATCTGGAAATGGTAGATGCACTTGCATTTAGTTGTGCTGAGATTCCTTTAACTGTTTGGAAGGGGTTTCCTTCTACTGTATGTTTGAGGGCATCGTTGTTTATGACCCAAACATACCGTGCAAAAATTGAAAGAACTGGGCTACAAAGTTCTTCCGCACCCACCATATTCTTCCGACTTGTCTCTAACAGATTACCACCTGTTCAGTAATTTAGACAACTTCGTCAAAGGAAAACTTTTTGAAAATGATGATCAAGTGAAAAGTGCGTTTTCAGATTTTGTTTCGCTTCAAAGCTCAGACTTTTTCAGTTCGGGGATAAAAAAGTTGGTGTTAGGAAAAATGTGTAGAAAAAGAAGGTAAATACTTCAAATAAAATATCTTGTTTTCATATCGTATTTTTAATAAAAATCCTTTACCTTGAAAATGGACATTTCATGTGACTCAACCCAATAGTTGTCTGACATATGAAATTTCATTTTTGTATGACATTTTCGGTTTTGGGCTAGACTTACTACATCTAAACATAAAATTATCATAACCAATAGCTATTTTCAGTTGAGGGATCTTTTTTGTTTAAAAAATTGAAAGTCATTTTGGTTTTTAATAAGAGAGAATCAATATGTATAAAATGCATAAAATGAACATTCCCTTAATTCAAAAAGATTTATCTAATAAAAATTTAGTTCCTTAATGGAATATTGATTACAAAAAAATTATAAAAATAAAAATTAGTAAGAAAAAAACAGGACAAGCAATAACTATTTAAATTTTTCTAACGAAAAAGTACCTTTCTTTTAATAATTCATATTTTTTTTACCAACTTATAGTTACACTGTATTAAGGGTCAACCATTATAAATGAATGATAGATGATCTAAAAATTCATTCTTTTAAATAAAATGTAATGTATCAATCATTATTTTAAATAAAATAATTTTTAATTTTACCTCAATAAGTCTTCATTAAAAATACTAAATATTGAGTAATTAATTCAGTTTAATATAAATTTAAAAATTTTATATAATTTGTACAATTCACGACATATTATCATATATTTTTCAAGTTCAAATCAACATATGAGAGAGAAATGAATTTAAGATTTGCAACATTTTAATTTAGTTGGTATATTTTTCTCAATTTTTCTTATTTTTTTATAAACAATATAAGTTGGCTATAAATAGAATAACCATACATTAAATATAAGCTTTTGAAAAAGTATTAAAGAACTTCACCAAATAAACCATAAATATCTTAGCTTCACCTCACCGCATTTGTTTTTCTCAGCCAAAAAAATAACTAATTCCCTAATTATCAAAACAATAGGTGTTAAGATTTACAAGGTTGAACAAATTAGTTTTTGATTTGTTAAAAATTAGCTCCGGTTATGCAATTCTGTTTGCTAAAAATAGTGTTAACAAAGGCTTTTGTTCCCAATACACACCCGTGGCCTAAACAAAATGACCTTCTAAATAGTTCAACTGACCATATTAAGAAAAAGAAACATTCAGTTTCAGAGCACTCTAGTCCAATCATCAGTTGAAAGCTGCTTTTAAGGGAATTATCACCAGACCCATTTAAAGGAAGGTAGTAGAAGCCTAGTATTAACTTGATTTAATTATTTAGCTAAGAGAACATGGTTTTAATATTTTAAAATCATCATTAATATTAAAAGTCATAATAGTAATGACAAAATTGAAAATGAAAACAAAAAATAAGGGCATCTAATGACCTAATAAACTGGACTTGATCTAATGATTTAATAAACTGGAATGTAATGTCAAAAAGTACAACATGAAAATGCCATATTGATATACAGTAAAAATAATTTTAAAGCACAGAAAATCATTTTTTTTTTTTTTTTTTTTTTTTTTTTTTAATGTGTTACAAATAGTAAGTTAGCAGAGGCACTTGAAAAATAATCATGTCTATTTGATTTTTTTTTAAAATCACAATTTCATCAGAAATAAAACAAAAATAAACAAATAAAATTTACAATTAAAATGAGTTTAAACGCATTTGAATTTTAGTTGACAATCATTTTAAATTTGAAAAAAAAAAAAAAAAGGGATGTCATAGAAAGCAAGTTATTGATGATTTATCTTCCCAAATGAAAGACATCAGTAGAGCAACTATCACTAACTATTGAGGATATTTATGCGTTCTTTCATGTTCCCTATAAATTTGATATCAAACTTGTAAAAATAATCTGTTTATAACTGTTCCTGTGCTGTAGAAAGTAAAAAGTCGTAAAATGACATTAATGATTTTAATACTTCAATTAATGAGGCATTGATAATGATAAAAAGAACAAAATGCTTGGTTAAGAATATATACAATTGCGAAAAAAAAAATTTTAATAGACTAAAAAACAATTAATAAAAGCAATTCATTACAACTAATTATTTTAAAACCTAAGAATATAGGTTTAACAAATATCTAGTCGATTTGATTAAAAAAGAAATAAAATAACTCCGCAATAAATAAACATACTTTAAACATAAATACAAACAAAGAATATCTGTCTTGATATAGTACAAGTTTTCATGAATGACCATATTATAAAATAATTTATTTATTGAAGTTAAAATTTTAAATTAATATTTTGAATGAATTCCTTTATTTTTGAGTAGCATTTCAGATCACTTGGGCTTTGATTGGGTCAACTTAGGAGAAAACATTTTATACCAATAAAATATTTATAGAATAAAAATATTTTATTATATAAAGGGACGATATTTTATAATTATTTTAAACGAATAAGCAATAAGTTCTTATGCCGACTTAATATTTTAACTCTGTGTTAGAGAATTTGACTTTAGCTAATAAAAGTTTGACAGGATTAAAATATGGACTCTGGTGAGGAGTTTTGTGGTTATGTTTATCATCCAAATAAAATCTGAATCTTCTTTTCATTTTTGTCATACTATCCAAAATATTATTATGTTTAATATTGCCATAATTCCTGCAAAATATAATGATTTCCTGAAATAGTATGCAAAAACATATCCCCAGACAATAATGTTTCCACCATTCCCTGTAGCAAACAATTTTTTTATGGAATTCCTTTTAAAGTTTAAAAGTCTTTATTAGCAGGGAAAATTTTAGCAACTTTGCTGTTTTTTAAATAACAAATTCTACAGCGAATACCAACTTATGTTCCTTACATGTTAAATATATATTGGGTTGTAAAGTAAGTTCATAGCATTTTTAAAGATTTCAATTTAATCCTCTCTATGTTCATGAAATCCTGTTTACTTGGTCAATAATGTTTACATATTCTAAAAAATCTGGTTGCGGGCAACACACGACTTTCACTTACCTCCATTTTTAAAATCAATGAAAGAATTTTCAAATACAGATAGAGATAAAAATACGTGAAACTGTTAAAGAATTAATTAAATTGAATTTCTATAGAAACATGTGTTTTATTAAAAAATCTATTATATTATTATCTAAAACAATTACTTAGTTTTATCGGCTTTTTATCACTCTCTATTAACTTTTAAAAGCCCAATCTTTAGCTTTCCAACGGTATATCATACATTTATATTACTGTTTTATGTTCAAAAACGAAAAATTGCAATAAAAAAATATTTTTTTCTGTTTTCTCCTTTAGTTGGGTATCGAATTCATTCAATTTATATATTAACTGTTTTTCATCAGTGGTAACTAGATAATATAGTTATTTTTATAGAATCAACAAAATTAAAGGTACTTTAGAGAAAGAAAATTTAAAATATCGGCATTTAAGCCCTGTCAGACCATTTTTATCCAAATGAAATCTAAATGATATTAAAGCCCATTAAATTTTCATCGATATAGGGAGTTTAATCAAAATCGTCGGAACCGTTTTCGAGAAAATCGAAAAAAGGTGCAAAATGCATGGTATAAAGTGCCTCTTCTGGTAAGCTCATTTTGATGAAAAACGTTTTATAAAGTCTCGGACATATATTTGTCTTAAATATGAAATTTCAGTTTCATAGGACTTACCGTTTCCGCCCGGGAGTTACCACACACACACACACGTAAGCAACTATTACTATATATATATATATATATATATATAGTAAGTGAAAGTAAAAAGGATTAGTTAAGGCGCTTTTATGCATCAGTTTTAACAGAGATTCCTTATCTTTAAGTGGAATGTTGAGAGAAAAAAAAAATTCATTTTTGTCATATAATGATTTTTTATTTCGGAAAAAGAAAATCTGATGTACAAAATTTGGATTGCAATCTGTATGGCAATGATGTCTTAAGTGAAAGCACCATCCATGAGTGGTTTGCTCGGTTCAGAACCCGAAACTTTGACTTAGAAGACGCAAAGCGCTCAGGCCCTTCAACTGTTGATGATGACCAAATTTAAGCATTGGTCACAGACAACCTCCACTCTACGATACCGGATATTGCAGAAATGCTTAAAATATCTCATGCAAGTGTCCCAAATCATTTGGATGCGGTGGGATATTTTCCTCAAAGTGAAATATGGGTTCCTCACAATTTGTCAGTAAAAAAATAATTAGACCACATTTCCATTAGTATTCCCCTCCTGAAATTCAATGTTAATGATCCATTTTTAAAAAGGTTGATAACTGTGGATGACAAGAGGGTCTTGTCTACCTACTAACTAAGAAACATTTATTTATCGAAAACTCGAATCATCAAAAGATAGTTGAAAATTATTTAGGTTGAGAAGTCATGAACATCTCAATTATTCCTTTTATTAGTTTATCAACATACCGAAAATATATCAAAAGTCTATGTCAATATGTTAATTTTAAATTATGGATCATGGACTTGGTAATCATGGTAATTTACCATCCTTAAGTTAGTTTTATTGTACTGAAAATAACAAATCTCATGTTTCATATAGTAAATATAATATCATGAAAAGTCCAATAAAAAAATTGAGCATATACAGATTCTTCAATAATGGAATAATTTTGTTACAATAAAACAAACTTTGTATCATATTGAGGATGTATAGTCGACTTTAGAAACTATTATAGGTGGAATAATTAGGAATCAGTCATTTTTTGAAAATTTTTAATTTTGCCAACGTTTCGGCTCAAGCTTGTGAGCCATCATCAGGGCATTACTGAGCCATGTCCAAGCATAAACTGTTTTTTGAGTTTATGCTTGAGCCGTTTCACAAGCTTGAGCCGAAACGTTGGCAAAATTAAAAATGACTGACTCCTGATTATTCCACCTATAACAAACTTTGTATCTTTTTTTTAAACATAAATCATATGTGAATTCCTGTATGTTCCCAAAATCCAAAGACTGGTTTTGCAAATAAACTAGTTTTCCAAAGAAAAATCTCATTATGGCATTAAATCGGGACTGTACTAAAGAATTTTTTTTTTCTTAAAGGCATAAAATGTAACAAGATGATTTAAAAATTAAGAAGACTTTAACACAACATGTAGTGCACTAAAATCTTGATGCAAATTACTATCAAACCAACATTTAAACCATAAAGAGTGATGTTTACTTCTCTAAAAATTGAAGATTAAACATGTGCATAAACGACATAAACAATCTCACACAAGTATATTTGTTCCAAAACATTTTCAAAGTGAATATAAGGAAAAATTAATAACAGTTTAACTCACATTATAATTAGACAGTAACTCTAGGCAGACCATCTGCTGTTTTAAAATACTCCACCTGGACATTGTACTTCTTTAATTATTCATAAAATATGGCGTTTTATAAGTTTAGTATATATGTTTTAAACATGTTTTGTTGTGAACAATCAAATATTACATAAAACAGATACTTTTTAGAGAATATATTTCCGGGCTTAACACAAATGCAGTAAATATATGTTAAAAGTAATACAGAAGGATATACAAAATAGAAACATAAAGTTCAAGATAATGCAAACAATTAACCCATGCAACAACAATATGGTCAACAACACCCAATTATTATGTTCAAAAGAAAATATTAGTTACAAGCAGTACATTTAAGTAAAAGACAACAAATATAAATTAATTTTATTCTTTACAGATTTGACCATTCCACACAAATTAAAAAAAAAAAAAAAATACACAAAAAAGAGGATTCCATACTAAATGTTTCAATATATTTAGACAAAATTAAGTAAACATTTATTTATACTGAGTATTACATAAAAACCAAAAAACTTCAAGGGACCAATTCAACACCTAATTGTAAGATTGAACAAATAGTTCATGTAAAAAATCATACAATTTTTTGGAAAATTCAACAGCAATGTTTCGTTTTTTACTTTTTAAATTTTCCATGGAAAATAAAACCCTTTTTGCTGGAGATACTGATCCATTCTGAATAATTTATTTTTTTTATATCCATCCAATGACCACCAGAATTCATCAAAAGGGATTATAGAAGGGATAATCATATTTAAAAAGATAATATTGATGTTAAAAATATGATAATTAAAAAAAAAAAAGTTCATTTTCTATGAATTCATAAAACATTTGATGATGGTTATGAGAGAAATTGTCACAATGGAGGTGTATACTCAGCCCCTTTAGTTTTATGATTTTTTTTTTTTTTTCTTCCTGTAATTATGAATTATCTCTCATAAAGTGAAAAATAAAAAATAAATTAAACATTTATTTTACAAATTTATAAAACAATGAAGTCGATAGTTACTAACTGAGAACTACAGAGATGAAATGATCACAAAAATAATTAAGGAACAAATAAACAATCATATCACTAAAACAATACAGAAGTATAGTAGAATAGTGACATTAAAATAATAAAGCCAGTAAACACATTCAAGAGTCTACCGGGACCAGAAGAGTTATTTTTTTAATGCTTGAAAATTATTATTTTAAGTTGAAAAGGATTTAATGAAACCTGAGTAGTTATAAATATCTATCATGTAGAAATTTTTGATCAGATGCATTGATATCTAAGAAAATTATTGAGTGGATCCACAAGTTCATTTTGTTTCGAAAGGTAACACAAGTTTTTTTTTAAACAAAGAATAAATTTTATTCAATAATATATGCACCATTTTTATAAATGACCTCTTTCCATTTAACTATTTCATTGTTTCACAGTTGGAGAACATCTGGGGCTAAGAAGGTAAAACTGAACGAGATACATCTCACATCTCACTCATAAATGAACGATTTCTTGTTGAAGAAGTTTTGGAGGACCCAAAATAGGTGGTGGTCAGATGATGCAAAGTCCATAGAATACGGTGGACATAATAAAACATCTCAGCCAAATTTCACAAACTTTTATTAATCTGGTGTTATCATCATGTTGGAGTACAACTTCGTGACTGAATAGTTCTGAACATACGGTCACAATGCTTGATCAAATTAACAAAAAAGCTGCGTGTAGTAGATCTTCAAATCTGAGATCTAATGATGAAGCAAAATGCATAACAATACACCACGATAATGCCACTCCAAGGAGAGGAAAATCTTTTTCATATGTAAGCCGCCCTTCGGGGTAGCATTATGAGACTGATCAGCAGTTGTCAACGGTCTCCTGCATACTACATTGTCACAGATGATCCAGTTTTGGTCACCTGCCATTACCCATTTGAGAAATGGGTTCCAGTACCTGTCGTGCTGGTTTAAAAAAAGTTTCAGATTGATATCTGGTTGGCCAGGTTTGCCTAATTCAGGTGGTGTGGCACCCAAACATCAAGGTGGGAAAGCTAATGTAGCAAACCTGTTTTATGGTTCTAAAACCTATTTCCAGGGTTCTTGCAATTTCTTATACCTGTAGTTAACGTTCTTGTTTTGTTAAAGCCTTAATGTTGCTTGAATCAATCTTGATGGGCCGACTGCTTTCCAATAAAACTAAACATAATTATTTCCAAGAGCAGATTTAAACCTTTGTGATAACTATCATTAATGTTAGATGAGGCTAAGAGAAATGGAGAGATTTGAAAACAATTCACAACCTAACAACAACTAAACAACTTGTGGATCTGCCTAATAATTGCAGTTATTATTATAAGTTAAAATGAAATGATTTTTTTATTTAATTGCATTTTAATTTTAATAAAAAATGCAAGAGTAGTAGATATCAATTTAGGAACAGTTTCATCGATTTACAATCCAATATTTTAATTAATGCAGAAAAAAAAAAAAAAAAAAAATCAAAATCCAGTAATCTATCAAACTATTACTAAGAAATCATGTATTCATATAAGATGATTTTTTTTTTTTCAACTTCGTTTTTATGTTTCTTAAACATTTTCTAATTTTATTAGTTAAAAGAAACTATTTGAACTTTAGAGACTAACTGAAATCTTCTGCTCATAAGTTATTTAAAAAAAAAAAATTAATTAATACCACATCTCAAATAAATAATACAGATTTATGGATAAAAATGTGTCAAATGTAATCATAGTTTTCTCAAGAGGATTTGACAATTCAAACTTTGTCAAATTTAAAGTTTTAGTCTGAAATTTATGTCATACCAAGGAATGAAAAAGTTTTAAAAAGCTCTGAACTTCTGTTATGATATGATAATCTAATTGCTGGTTTTAGTATTATCTTGCTTATAATATAATAATTATGTTTAATAGTAATGAGAACTTACATTAGATAAAAATAATCTGATTAATATGGTTATTTTTGTTGTAAACAGGTAATATAATCAATATCTAAAATTCTTAAGTAGCAAAATAACATCTATTATTATTATGTAATTTATGATAGATTGGTAATGCATTGAATGTAAAGCATTTTCAGAAAGCTCATTTTGAAGAACATAATACTTTAAAGCAAGGACGGGAAATGAAAAAGCAATGAAAAAGAAGAGACATTGACTGGAAGAAAGAAGCCACCACCGTAAGTTATAAAAATGCAAGCAGATTACAAATAGTTCACACCAGGCACCCATTCTCATACAAACAATAATTTAAGACTTACATTCACCACACTCAGAACATCAATGCTGTATATTCTCGCTCGCCCTGTGGGAAAACTAATGTAAATAAGAAAAGTGAAGTTACAGAAAGAGAGAAACATGGACAAAGATAATAACAAAAATTAGAAGTGCAGCTTTTAAACAAAATAAAGTTAAAATAAAATAAATACACCAATAACATGACAACAAATAAAATTAAAAAAAAAAAAAAAACTTTCATAAACTTAAATAACTAAGGGAGAGAAGTTTTATCAGAAAATAGTAATGGCTGATTTATACTTTGATTATTTTTTTTTTTCATGTATGTTGACACCAGGATGCCTTAAAGCTGGTATTCAGATTCTTCACAGGTAAGAAATAAAAAAGAAAAATGAGTCTTACTTTTTTTTTTTTTTCTTCTTTACATTGTGTCAATCTTTCTTCGCTTCTTCCATGATTTATTTCAGCCCTGATGATGGTGTACATTATTTGGCAGCAATGTAAGCTTATAATAAAAAAAAAATACATAGCTCTATTTTTTAAGTTGTTTCAATTTTACCTGATTTATCTCAAATCCGGAACACATAGTAGTATAACAAAATCATATCTAAGGTATGTATAAAATAAATAAATGGCTTCTCTCCCTTTTTTTTTCAATATTAAATAAAATTAATGATTTTTTTGAAAATATAGATAACAAATAACCAGTGATAGAAAGCAACATAATTATATGCAGTATCACTAAGTGCCCACAATGACATAAAATCACTTTATTTTTATTTTTAATAACATTATTTTTTAAATTATGACCACATATAATAATTTATTAATGGTTTATTATATTTAAAAACTTAAAAGATAATGCAAGCCTGACACCACACTAAAGGCATAATATTGATTTAATAATTCTTACCAATCAACTATTAATATTTATCAGTTTTAATTTATATCCTCTGAAAACTATTAAAATCAAAATATATACTACTAAAATAATTAAAACGAGTCTTATATAGTTAGTTAAATCAGCTTTTGAACTCGGAAATAAAATAGGTCTTATGTTAAATAACCAAAATTCCTGTTCTGCTATAAACACTTGATATATAGGAAAAATTTAGGATTTCTACTTATAACAAGTATATTTTATGATCTAACTTATTATCTTTTCTACAGCTGATTTGTACTAAGCTCTATAAATTTCTAGAAATTAGCATTAAAAAACAAAAATAGCAATATATATCTATATTAAAAATAAAAACTTTTTGGTCACTGAATGGACAAGGTTAGTGTATCTGTAAACACTTTTTAATTTTGAAAATTCAAAAGTTTTCAAGGTCATCGATTTCCTGCCATTTGGTTAGTTGCCTTATAAAAAATTTATATATATGAGAGTTACAAAATAAGAAAATATATTGAATTGTTGGGTGTAAATAATAACACCTTAAAAATTATAAATAATGAGTTATGTATTAAAATAATTATTAATATATAACTCTATATATAAATAATGACGGATGAAATGGTTTGGATTGCAGTCAATGAATGTTTACATAAAAAATATCAAATATTTATTATTTAACCAATGTTTCAACCAACGCTTCATTTGATACACCTTTATATTACATCTAGTTACTTTCAAGTCCTGATGAAGACCCAGAATGAATGTTGAAATGTTGATTTAAAATTCAAGTTTACACTAATTTAGGAAAACATTCATTGAATGTCACCCGAATCATCACTTTCGTCCATAAAAAATATATAAATCTTTCCAAAATAATAATTATAACTAATTCGACCCTTAAGAGATATGTCAAATATCTTCACCACCTTGTCTCTCCCATTCCAAACAGCACTTGGAAGATTCACTTTAGTGGGGTGAGAGGAAAATAAATATAGATGGGAATATTGGCATTGATGCTTACTTTGTCGGCAGAATGAAGAGGGCTGAGTACAGTGGCAGGTGGATCATCAGGAGTGTAATAGTCAGAATCATCAACAGTTATTACTCCACAAGACAACTCCATTTCTTCTAGAGGAGTGGCTAAACACAAAAAATTATAGACCCACATTTCTATTTTTTGCCTTTCATTGTTGATTATAAAATTTTTTAAAGTTAATTTATTCGAAACAAATAAAATTATTATAATTCAAACCTGATTGCTTCGGGCTTGATTTTCCAGCTTCCAAGTCATCTTGAGTAACACTTTCACCTATGGAAACATATTTTATTCTTAAATATGAGTACAAGCATCAAAAATTAATTCAATTTCCACAAAATAATAAATACGGTTTTCTCTTCTATTAAAATATTTCATAGGGATGTAATAATACAACAATAATACACTATTTTTTACAAATAAAAGCAGTTACGACACTATTATAAAAACAAAAAAATACTGAAGAAATAACTTGCACTAACTCAAAGCAATCTAAAAAAGCAAAAAAAAAAAAATATAATGCTGAAGAAAACTACCTCACACCAAAACTAAGTTTAGGAACAGAGAAAAGTACTAAAATGGATAAATATAATACACTTAAATTTTTCTCCCATTTTCATCAACAATATTGCGTCGGTAACAACCCATGCATAACTTCAAGCACATTTTGATGCACTTGTTACTAAGAGTTGATAGAAGTATAAGCATTTTTTTTTTTTTTGCTGTAAGATTACAGGAACAACAGAGAGGTATATAGCCAACTAAATTTGAAGGTAAGGAACTATTTTTTATAGATTTCTAGCCAAATAGATAAAAATGTAAACTGATATGTCTTAAATGGGGTAACAAATACTGATAACATTTGATATAGTGAAAAGAGTGGGAGCACGCTCAGACAAAAGTTAAAGTATAAAATGTTTGTTTCGATCACCGGAGATTTGAAATATTTTTAAACAAATTTACTTTTTAGAATAATAGTTTAAACTTTTGTGTTCTTAAGTGGTTTTATTTGCTGGGCTATTATTAGGATGATTCATACAGTAAATCATATCTGAACGTGGATAATGGAAAATCATCTGGAAATGGTCTTATTTGCCATGTAACATTTATATAGTCTCATGTAAATAAATTTTACAAGACTTTTAATTAAAAAGGCAATCAAGAGTTGAAAGCATGTACATATAAAAAACAGTTGTGAAAGTGTTTGATAAGAAGATAATCAAAATTTGTTAATGAGGTAATTTTTTTTTTTTTTTGTCCCCCCCCTACCTCGCCTTTGAAGGCTATACTGGGGTTCTCTAGGGCCAGGGGGTGAGGGCAGGGGATATATACTGAGATAAAATCCCCAAGCACGAGAGTCGAACTCGTAATTATTTGATTTTAACTTTTCGGTTATCTGTTGCTAGGCAACGCATGCTCACAGCAACGCGCGCTAACACACTCGGCCACCCCGCCCCCCCATTAATAAGGTAATCAATAGATTTTTTATTTATCATCATTAAAAAAAAAAGTAGAGCTAAAAAATCTAGAATATTTATACATTATTTTAAAACAGCTCCTAAAGAATTCAACAATGAAGATACAGTATATGTAAATAAAATATTTAGGTTTTTTTTAATAGGATTGCATGTATTGGATTATTGCAAAAATAATTCAGGTTTCTAATATTAATTGAAAAGAATACCTTTACTTCAACAATATATATTTATTAAAAATAACTTTCATCATAATCATTTTTGGCCATTGAAAAATCTTATAATTAATCCTAGCAGAAAAGAAATTTGGATCCCTAAAAAAAATTACACTCAAAAATCATTTTCTATAAATATCATTCTGGTTTTGAAACATGTATTCCAGGTGCTTAAAAACAATGTTTATCAAGAGGAGAGAGGCAATAGTGTTTGGGTATATAAGACTTTGGTGGTAATATGTGTGACCGGGCATTATTACGGAAAAGGAACAAGCTCTTCTTGCAATGATATTACCAATTTTGATCCATTTATACAGTGATGATCTCATCGTGATAGCAAAAGTTGTAGAGGATAATATAGGGAAAAGGCTAACATATTGTGACTATAACATGTTTCATTAGCAATACAGAAAAATAATGCTGCTCTGTGTACTGTTAATTATTCCCTGATTCCACACTACATAGATATTATGAGCAGTTTGTTACTATTTGCTGCCTTAGCTTAAATTAGAAGAAATACATTTGAGAAGAAATGTTCTCATGACAGCTATATTTTCAAAGCAATTATATAGATTGACCAATTTAATTTATATATTGGATTGTCTGAAAAGTTCGTAGAGATTTTTAAAATAAAATTCCTTTTATTTTTTCTACTAAAAATGAATCACAAAGGTAATGTTTATTTATATGTCTTTGATCCTCATGGAATTAACTATGTTTACACACTGAATTCGTCTTCATTAAGGTTCAGTAATGTAGTTTATTGAAACCAACATGAGTGACGATTCAGTTCATTTTCGACATATTATGCTGTTCTTTTTTAAAAAGGGAAAAATGCAGCCCAAACTGCAAGAAAGATTTGTGCCATGTATGGCAGCGATTTGATTGCTGATAGCACGGTTCAGAAGTGGTTTTCGCGGTTTAGATCAGGAGATTTCAATTTGGAAGACCAACCACGGGCTGGCCGGAGTTCAACTCTTGACATCAAGGATATTATGATAAACAATTCATCGCAAACAATTCACGAATTACTGTCCGTGAGATAGTTGCGGAGTTAAGAGCCTGCAAATTGACTGTTTTTGATCATCTAAACAAGGCAAGGTACGTCTGTCGTTATGACTTTGGGGTTCCCTATGTGCTCAGTGAAAGGAACCTTATTGATAGGATTTCATGTTGTGATCTGCTGCTGAAAAAAATGTGGAGGATCCATTTGTGAAACTAGTTGTTACTGGTGAGGAAAAATGGATTCTCTACATCACCAGCTGAAAAAAATCTTGGGGGTTGCCTGAAACAATCCCGCTCGAATCACCTAAGGCTTGCGTCCAAGAAAGGTGATGCTCAGTATTTGGTGGGATTAGAAAGGACCCATACATTTTGAGCTCCAGAAAAACAAATTATAAATACAGGCTTTTACTGCGCCCAGTTAGATCGATTGAAGGCAGCAATTAACAGAGAAACGGCCAGAGTTGGCAAATCAGAAAGGAGTGCTATTCCACCAAGACAACATTAGGCCCCATGTGTCTTTAAGGACTCAGCAAAAGTTATTAAGCTTTAGATGGAAGGTTTCACCTCACTCGCTGTACTCTCCTGACATTGCTCCTTCGGATTTCCATCTTTCCCGTTCCCTCAAAAATTTTCTACAATTAAAATATTACTCTTCAGAAGACGATGTCAATACGGACCTTTTATTGTTCTTCAGGAATAAGGACAGTGGTTTTTGGAAAAAATGGATAATAGACCTTCCAAGCCATTGGGAAAGGGTAATCGCTAACGGTAGCAACTATTTTGTAGATTAAATAATGAAATTTTAAGCTGTTCATCAATTTTAATTTTTGTCCAAATTTCTCTACAAACCTTCCGGACAACCCAATATTATATCACTGATGTTCGGCCAAAAGAGCTTAGGTCAACATTTTTATGATATGGGTTTACTATGTTTTCAAATAAATTATATTTTGCGTATGTTGGTATTTTACTATAAACAATAGCTCCTTATGAGATAATGAATAAAGAAATAGACTGGATTTAAAATGATTTTTCAAAACTTTGGATAATTCCTCCAGTAAACTTCACATTACAAGACTTAAGCCCCTTTGCCTAAACATCAGTGATATATGACATTAATATTAAGCAATTGTTTTTCGTACTCAAAATGTTCTAACATTAATATGTGAACAATTTGGTTTTAATGAATGATTTACCTAAAACTTTATTTAAATGTCTCTGGAATTTCATTAGCACCCAAAAATGACTTTTTTAAAATCTCAAGGCAGTAACAACGATCAACTAAAATTCTATTAGTAAAACAGTTACGGACCACTAACAGCTATGCAAATCATGCTGACTAATATTGTACTCATAGACCAAGAACAACTAAATATTTATACAAAAATACTACTGAGCAAAATACTATAGTGTTTATTTTAAAAAAGCAATTTCTCACTACTGTGGTTAATACATTATTCCAAACCTATACCCCAAAGTAAATAAATACATTATTTCTAATCACTCCGTACTCACATGAACCTTTAGAGGGTGTTTTGCTTTTCTCTCCAAGGGGTGTCTCAGAAATTTGAACTTCACCTGATTTAAGTTTTAGAAATTAGTATTTTTTGGGGGGAATGGTTAAACAAATAAAACCTAAATTATACCATAGTTAAAGTGTTCAGGATTATGATGAAGAATTAAAATTGCAAAAAGAAATTAGATAAATATATAGAAATATGAGTTCCTTATAAATGATCTAAAAAATAAAATTATTATACATAACTAAGAAATATTCTGCTTATCTGCAAGATTAGGATTCATATGAATATGTATAAATAAATACACATAAATATATATTTATTATTTACAATTAGGCTTCACATTATCACTATGGAAAAAAAAAGAACAATAAATAGATGAATAAATGGGCATATTTACAATTTAAATACCAATACTTTCATAATTGAAGATTGGAGGGAATAATTGAATGATTATTGAAGTGAATTTCAGAAGGGAATAAAAATTATAAAATAACAATTTTAATTTTTTAAAAGGAATTATTAACTTTAACAAACAGTGAGAGGCAATAAAATACTCCCTATAAAATGTAGTTGTTTAACAATACATTATTAAAAAAAAAAAAAATTAATAAAAGAATTATGACAACCTTTTTCCTAAAAAATGTGTGTTTGTCCAACATTAAGGAAGAAAGATTCTGGTCAGATAGATCTGACCAGCTAGGTAACCTGACACGAATAAATAGAAATCAATAATAGACGTCTTTGAATAATTGATAATACCATATATTGCATCCATTAACAAGAAAGAAAGAATAAGATTGTTTGGTCACCTATAGAGAAAGAAAAAAATAGAATCCTCAAAATAATTTTATTAAAATGGTGTCCAAGATGAAAAATATTTCATGTGGAAGTAGGCCTGAGGACACTTGGAAGTGAAAGATGGGAGATGATAGCTGCAACAGAATGGAATGGCAAAGGATCGTGAAGGATGCCAGGGTTCTTTACACATCATAATACCAGGAAAAGAAAAATAATTAGGTTAAGTAACATTCACATTATAAATGTTAATAACAAAGACCAAGAAAGAAGTAGAAGAAGATACTAAACAAAGCCGAAAGTTTTTAGAAATATCAGCGGAGCTGAGGGGGTCGTATATTGTGGTTCCATCCAACTTTGAAAGAAGAACGAATTATCATGCATAATTCACAAGAAAATGAAGTATTAAAGGTTAAATAATTGCTTTTTAATTAATGAAATTGTTTTTCCTAGCCAACTATTTATTGATGAAGTATTAGAGCCCAAAACATTTTATTTATGTATTACCAATACAAATATATATAAAAAAAAACTTAGAACAGTGGAACAGCTTGGGCAAATAATAAGAAAATATTTTAACTTCAGCTCTACAAATAAAAATGAATAAATCAAATACTTAACATATCACAAATAATATCAACAGATTATTCAGTTAATAATTTAAGGGACTAACTAGTAGAACTTTTTGATACTACATAGGAAATTTATAAATTACTGAGTTGGTTAATATGTGGAGTAGAATAAAAATAAACCATCTCACTTTATGAGCTAATGCTATTGATCTAGATGTGCAAGAAATAAATTCAAGGGACAAATAATATAATAACTGTTAATTTTTTAATTTCTCAAGTTTTATAAATTAATGATTATTCAATAAACCTTAATTTTTAATCAACTAAACTAGCTTTATAATCTACTGCTAGGACTTTCGGAAGCATATTTACGTTCAATCATTCTACAAATTTATTGAGTAGAAGAAAAACTTGTGTGAATATCCCTCAAAAACCAACAACACATTTTTGAGAGGATACTTCAAGAGTCAATTATTTTTATAATTAACTAAGTAAACCTTGGGATGAAGGACTCTGATCAGAAACTGGTGAATGACTAGGACTCCCTTCATCCTTGCTTTCCTTCCTTGTTTCGCTCAGCAAAGGAGACATTTTTTCAGCTTCACTATCCATGTCTTCTTCACATGCCTACAATAAAAGTTATAATAGTAAAAACATTCATTAACCTGAATATTCTAAGGACTGTAAATATTTTACTCCTATTTAATACTTAATAATCCCTTCAGAGCATTCTCAAAGTTAGGTTAATCCCATTTGACTTCTTTGCTTCAAAGAAGCAACATGACTGTGTCCTACGAAATTCTTGTATTTTTAGCTAAAGCAACTCATTAAATTATTAAATAATACGGGAAAGGCATCTATACCTTGACTAGCACACTGCGTGGTGTTGGTTTGAAAAATTTAGTAGTGGAGATACAATGTTGGAAAGGAGAAGGGCTCTGGGCGACCATAGATGGATATTGATGAGGTTTGCTTGCCAAGTACTCCCAAACTTTCCAAGAAGTGTGGTGAGTCTATCAATGATACGGTCGTCATCTACTAACCGAGGGAAAAGTGAACAAGAATAGTATATGGGCCCCTAACAAACTTAATCCTCAACAATCAGCTAAGAGGTCAGACATTTGTGAAACTTTATTGATAACTCTTCTGATATGATGCTCTACTGAAAAATTGTCATCTGTGATGAAAAGTGGGTTTACTGGTGAAATCTGAATACCAGTGACCAATGGCTAGATTGCAGTGAAACTGCTTTTGTAAGAGGGCAATTAGAAAAAAACAAATTCATTCTTTGGAATTTTGAAGATGTTCTTAAACATGGATTTGTTCCTGATGGATACTCTATGAATTCTGAATTCTACTGCGAAGAAATGGAAAGATTTTACAAAGTTGTCAGATCGTTATCTTGCTTTAATCAACCGACAAAAAAGTTTAAATTCCAAGAAGATAATGCTTCTCCTTACCCTTCCCATCAAACCGAAGAAAAACTTAAAGAGCTTCATAGGTTCAAAACCTTGCCTCATACACCATTTAGTTCAGATCTCTTTGGATTACTATTTGTTCGATCTATGACCCATTTTCTACAAAGAAAAAATTTGATAATTTTGTGGAAGTTGAAATTGCTGTCCTGGAGTTATTTGAAAGCTATCTCAAAGAATGGAATCAAGCAATTGGCTAATGATGGTAGATAGCAATGGACTACACTTTGAGTATTAGTTTGTTTGTTTATTTATTTAACGTCACTTTATGCAACTGTGGCTAATTGGACGATGCTACAGTGGGAGCCCTAAATTTTGCCTATCCAAGTTTTATTAGGATAGGGATCTTTAACAAGTACCTGACATCGCACAGGCTCGGGACCATCTTTTAACGTCCCCTCCGAAGGACGGCATAACTAAGGAGTATTAGTTGTATTTAACATTAAAAAAAAAAAATAATACAAATATTTGGTTGAAAAACGGCAATTTTTTTTTATACACCCCATTATTATAATTTTTATTTGATCATTTGATATCACATGAATCACTTCAATATATTTTTTAGGTGCAGTTCACACCAATGAGACACTAATACATAGTTTTTTCAATAGATTATCTTTCTGTACCCTACTTAATTGTAAACTACTTAAACTGGATGGATCAAACAACCCTTCTTAAAAGAACTTCAATTCCTCATGAATTTTGAAGTTTTTCTTTCTTTTCATTTTATATAATTTTGATTATAATTGATTTTGATCAATTTTTTTTTTCTTTAACTAGCCATATATTTTGTTTTATATAACTTGGTAAATTCTGCAACTTCCTTAAGCAATATCAAACTGTCAGGGCACTTTTCCTAAGATCTTCATAAAGGAATGATAAATAATGGGGGGATTTTTTTTTTTTTACGATAGAGAAAAAGAACTTAATATAACTTAAACTCAACTAAATAGTGTTGTTACTGTTTTCAAAAGATGAACCAGATATTGCTCCTTCTCAGCCAGCAGTCATTGAAGAGATAAAGATAGATAATTGAGACGTTGATTTCCAAAAGGTACTATATCCATTCTAGGAAATTTTACAGGAAGCGCGAAAATCTCTCATTACTATATTATTAAACCAAATGATTTGATTCTTTTCGCATTAAAATCTAGAATTATTTCTTTACTATATTAATAAATCCATATTAAATTTATGGAATGAAATGTTCTGTTATGATTTGGAATGAAACTAAATGTGTAATAAGTATCTTAAGAAATCAATAGCACTTCTAAATCACGTTATTAAAGGACATGAGTGTTCATTAAATACAATCAAATTTAAGATTTAGATAAAACTAAATGAGGAGAACATAAATATGTAAAAATATCAATTTCCTAAAAAATGTCCTTTAGTACCTTTTGGAAATCAATGTCTCAATTGTCCCATGGAAAATTATACTAATGCCATATTGAAACCAGATAGAAAAATATTTCTAAAACTAAAAATATTGTTTCTGTTCACTTAGATGCCACCTTACCTCATCATGAGCATTATTAGAAGTCTCACTGACTGTTCTAACAGTATCTTTGTGCCTGTTCTTATCCCTCCACCTGGGAGATAACACGGGCGACTTTCCTTTTTCTTTTGGACTGGAAGCTTCTTTTTCTCTGGCTAAAAGTACTGACATACGAACCTGAAATAATTAATGAAATATCATTACTTTATTTTAGCATTTATTAAGTATCACATATCACCAAAAAATAATATCATTACTGAACCTCAGGAGTTGGAGGATCTCTTTCATAATCTGGGCTCCCCACCATTTTTGAAGACTTAGGAGTTCTTTCTAAACTTGACCTGGATAAAGAAAAATATATGTGAAGAACTTTAACTAATAAAGTATTTAGTTTAAATAAAACAAAAATCAGTCATGATGTGAGAATGGTTGACAGTGTGTAGAAATTAAGTTGAAGTAAACTGAGGGTGCAGTCATCAAAACATTTAATTAAGTAGAAACTTAATTTATTTGCGTCAACGTTTTGAACAAAAATTTAAGCTGAAATGTTGACAAAAATAAATTTAGCTTTTACTTGATTAAGAGATCTGCTGATTGCATTCCAAATCAACTTCTCAAAAATTAGTCAATACACTATTTTAAGGTTATATAATAGTAAACAGTTTCAATATTGCATAAAATAACTGGTCTCTTTTCAAGAGTATTTTTATTCATCTTTCTTATGATTATTATGTCCATTAAATAAGATCCCGTCTTTCCAACCTCTAAATGCCTTCCCAGTGTACCAAAAAACATGAACATTCCTTCTTAGCCCAGTCCACTGTTTTCTGGAATACTCTCTCATCAAACATCCCCCATGCTCCTTCCCAACCTTCATTCAAATCTCAGCTGTTTCAACACTTTCTTGCTTCCTGACCAGATGTTAACTAATTTGAGTATAGCGATTAAAGTGAAGAGAAAGTTGATTTTTACTTCATTTTCATTCTTATTTCATTTATTCTTTTAAATATCATATTACATACAATAAGATATTATTATAATTTTTTCATTCTTTCTTTTGATAATTTTAAAGACAATTGTATATATTTGTTATAATCATTAATGTTTTTAGTTTTTATTTAATGCACTTTGGCAAACTAAAATTTTTATTTTTCTAGTACATTTATGATATTTTTAAGGGACCATTTAATTATAAAATTTCATTTTTCTTTCATACAACCCACTGACCTGATTCCTTGATGATTGAATGGTTTGATAGAATACCTGTTGTAATAGTAAAAATATGCCTTCCTATAAATCCTAGTTGTTTCTTCTTTTTATCTATAATTTTTTCTCCAAAACATAGTTTTTCCAACAACCTTGCCCATCTTATAAACAAAATTTTCAACCTTATATCTTTCTCAAGCTCACTTTCCTATCTCCATTAAATCAAAAATATTTCCATACGTTTACAGACTTTATTTATTCTTTCATCCCTCTATTTATTAGAAATTTTAGCCAATATTCAGGAAGACCTAAGAAGTTAGGGACTATAAACTGTTTAAGTACTATTATTAGTACTATATATATTAGTATTATACTGATATAATAACTACAATATTTGATATTAATACAATATTTCCTTGGATGTTCCAAAAAATAAACATGTATTAATCTTCTGAAATTTAAATACTCAGGTCATTTACAAAAAACACCATCTAATCTCCATTAAACGTTTCTACAGAATTAAAACATTTGAGAGATCCCCTGTTTTATTATCACCCTCTCAAATTCTCTCCCATCACCATTTCCATGTCTCTTACTTATCCTCATGTAAACCACTCATTTTTAAATCTTTACTTCCTTATCAGATGCTAGCTAATTCGATAAGTTCCAAAACAAAATTTATATCTCCTTAAGCACTAATTGGATTAAATGTTAAACTTTAGCAATGATTTCAAGATATAACACAAACAAGTTACTGGAACTGACACTTGACAGCAATTCCAAACTATATTTTATTAGAAGGAAAGTGAAGAGTCTGTCTTAAGTCAGAGCAGAAAGACAATACAATCTTATTTGTATTTCAATTTTTTTATAAGAACACTTAATGAACAAACTAATCTATTTACCATTTCCATGCTTAGACATTGAAAGTTGAGCATTTTGTAAAGTTCTAGTAAAAAACTAAAGGAAAAAATCCTGTACTTCTATAATCCATGAAGGGTACTTTATATTAAGAGATTCATACTGTTTCTAGACCATGCAAGAAGGTGATTAGGCCAAAAGCATGCATAGCCTAAAGGGTTTCCCCCAATTTTTGTCTACCAACTTTTTAGAGACTGGATGTTCTCCATGAGGTTGTCCTTACCCTAAGGTGGATCCAGGTATGAAATAACAGAATAAATTAGCTTTCTGCAGTCAGGGTTCGAACCCAGGACTCGGAGGACAATAGACTGGTGCTCTTCCACGAGACCACGCCATCCCACATAGTTTCAATAATTAATATTCAATAACTATATCTACTGCTGAGCTCACTAAATAATATACAGTACTATTTTGTAAACACAGGCAGAAATAATTGGGAGTCAGGAGTTCAAAAATAATTTAACTTTTCCAACATTTCGGCTCAAGCATGTGAGCCATCATAAGGGCATTAATCAATTAAAATGTCAAAAAATAAAATATTTTTAAACAACTCTGATTCTGGATCACTTCTACCTATGACCATTTCAACAGTTGACTATACATCCTCAAAATATATTTATGCTTTTTTTAAACTTATATAATTATGTTGCACCATATGGTCAGCTTCCTTATATCCTCCAAATAAATTTGGTATGAATTAAGAAAATAGAAAAAAAAAAAAAAAAAAAATAACAGCTTATACCTCACTGATGAAAAAAAGGTTTTCATAAATAAAATTTAAATTCTTCAATCGCATAACGAATATAGAATAACTTTTTTAAGATACTTGCCTCACTGTTGCTGGCCCATTTAATGCTTCTATGAGAGAAACTCCTTCATAGCCTGGGGGTATATTTTCACAGCTACCCTAAATATAATCAACTAAATATTAATCTGCTATTGGAAGAATAGTTGATTTTAAGTGTATAGTCATAGAATGAATTAAGTGTGAAGTCGGTTATGGATGGAGCTATTGTAAATATCGTACTTAAATAAGGAAGTTTATATCATTCTTGAGCTGATGTTTCAACCTAAAGTTTAGTTTGATTCTCAAGTGATAGTTAATTCCTAGTTTAAGAATGATCTTTTTTGATTGAATCCAGTCTCAACCAACTTCTATAACTATTAATATGATTCTCTAAGTTAATTTACGAGAAGTTAAACTGATGTTATACCAGCATTAAAACTTTAATTGATAACTTCAGTTAATTGTAATAGTGTACATATTATAACAAAAAACAGTTATTACTAATTTTTACAAAAGTTACCAAGAAATCCGGCTGATAAGCATTTATAAGGAGATTGTGTTGGTGAAGTTGGTGGGAAGCATAACGCTGATCTCTTATTTATAATAATTTTAAATATATTCACGAAGAAGTTCAGAATTTTGTTAAGGGTCAAATCCAGTTAAAATTGCCATTATGTTACTTGACATAAGGTTCTTTGCAACACCAATATAAACCTGCCCAGCCAGATCATGTGCACAGTACATGTATGTTTCAGTTGTAAGAATAAGAATGAATAAAATCCAGAAAGTGTAGCTTTACTTATTTGTTTATATTCTTAATCAAATATCGTATTTTCAAAAATTTAAATAAAAGACTTACGTCATGAGGTAAGGCAGGAGGAGGATGTGAAGATCCTGATTTTTGCAGAGCTCTTATCTGCAAAAGTGCTCTGAATGGAGCCCTACATATCGGGCAATTATTGGCTTGATATCGTAATGAGTCAGCACAAGAGTTACATAAACAAAGATGTCTGCAGGGTAAAATCAAAGTATCTCTAACATCACACATACAAATAACACATTCGGCTCCATTGTCTTCGGTTTCTACATCACTTGTTCCCTGAAGCATTATAAAAAAACACAGCTTTGTATAAGAGAGAAATCACATAAAATTATAGCATATATTATAAATTATATATCTGTATATATAGAGTAAAATATTTTAAAAATAGATATACTAACCTTAACACTTTCAATATTTTTATTCTCAATGCCATAAATTTCTTGCAACAAATAACATAAGCCATCAACAAATAACTTTTGCTTTAGAGCTTTTAAAACATAAGTTCCATCAGAATGACGCTCAACGACAGATATACAAGTATGAGACTGTTTTGAATCTGAAATTTAGAATACGTGACATTATCGATCAAAATAGTCATTATATTAATGGTACATCCATTCAATAATAAGAACTTGGAAATTTTTATCAAATTTAGGTATTAAATATTCTTAATGAAACTGCTAGATTTAATTTTTCCATTAGTTTAGGAAACCCATTAAACAGATATAAAAATAAAAAATACAGTATGTATTCTCAAATCATTTACCAAGTCATTCATCCAACTTTTTTTTTTTTTTTTTTCTCAATAAATATAAATAATCTAAGTAAATATAACTAATAAAAGTAAATAACTGAAATAAATACTAATTACAGTATACATAAAACGTCACCTTCTGACCCTTCTTGTGCTACACAATGAATCGCAATGGGTATTATTTCCTTTTCTGGATAGTATAATAATTCTTCTTCTGTGTATTTACTAGGGTCAAACACAACAGATGGCTGAGAGAAAAGCTGATTAGCTCCCTTTTTATAATGAAATGTTTCTGATGTCATGGAAGGATCCCTTGATGTATATCTAAAAATGAGATTTTCCTCGTTAACAAAGCGACAAATATGTGAAATACTGATAAAAACCATAAAGAAATTTACTAGCAATTAAATTATTTAAAAATTTAACTTTTCAGGTATGGTTAAAAAAAACTTTGGTTACTGATAATATTATATACAAAGCTTTGGCCATGAATAGATACAAAAATTTGGTCTTGGTAGCCTAAAAACTTAAGTCATGTTGCCTCAACTACCTTGAATTACCTAGATGTGAATTCATGTCTGACCTGGGTGGACTGTAATGTGGTGATACCTCAGAATAAATCTTGACCTTTTCACTCAACTTATAAGAGGTTGGTAACTTGTAAAATGACCCATACCCATTTTATTTGTTTTAAATGGTGTAAAAAAAGAAACTCAGAATAAAAAGAAAAAACGTAAAATAATTATAATGATGGAGTAATAGTTGACCGTTGAGAATATATGGTGAAGAAGTTGTATGAATAATAATTGTCACACAATATTTTTTTTTTTTCAGAAAAAGTCACATACTAAAATAATTGGCTAAATAAAATAACTGGCAAACAATAACATAAGTTTATCTATTATTAGTTTTTTTTTTTCTTGATGATTTCACCCTCGACCAACTTCTTCATCATAACAATTAAGTAAATTAAGAAGAGGAAAAAAAAAAAAAAGTATACTTATGATCTTGCATATACTTTTCTAATAGCTACTAATCCTTATTCGGGGAATTTTTAACATTTTTCCATATTTCAATAGCTTTCATGCTATTTGATAGCAAAGAAATTATGATAGTAGATATAATTAGCTGACCGTTGAGAATTACTAGAAGGAATTAGTCCGGGTGACGGACAGTGAAAGGAGTTTCCATTCGCTTACAATACCCCCTGATGATGACCCACAACAGGGGTTGAAATGTTGGCAGAAAATAAATGGTTGAAACTACCTAATCGTTTCATTCACCGACCGCCACACGGACTATTTCCTTCTAGTACTTACACTGACCGCAACACGGACTAATTCCTTCTAGAAATAAATTATGAAAAAAATGAGATAAGTTCAAATTTAAACATTAAAAACTAATTATATTTATTTATGTCACAATAATAAAACAGAAACTACGTTGTTACATAGAAACTATTTCTTAAAAATAAGACATACAATAAACACTCTGTTTATTCAACACTCTGATGGAATTAATGTTGGACACTAATTAATGTCAACCTTGAACATTCTTCATAATTATTTTCAATAATGAACCATTGTGAGTGATCATAAAATAAAATAAATAACCCTCTTAATTTTTTAGGCTTCATGTTTCAGGATATGTGGAATACAAATATTGCAGTGTTTTCACATGATTCATCAATCATTTTTTAGTGGTTTGGGGAGTAAAAACATAAAATTGACTGATTTATTAGTTGTCACATATCTGTTATACTTAACCTGTGGACGAGGTTTCTCAGGGCTTAAAATTTAATATGTGAAAATTCTCATCCTAGATTCCATCGAATGTTAGGTTCCAGAGGAATAACCATTGAAGAGAGATATACAGTTTAAAAGAAAATTTGAGAAAATAAATACACTTAAAATTATAACTATTAACATCAAATTTGATGTATAATAATGCAAACATAAGTTTTTAAATCTTCCTTCTAGTAATTTTTAATGTGTTGCAAATTGATAACGCATTATTAGTAGTATTTTAAGTTATACTTGCTAAATAAAATTAAATATAAGGTCAGTACAGTAGCACGATACAAATAATCAAATTATCCATGAATGTTTTACATCCACATATAGCGATGTAACAATGAGTTAAACAAACAAAATTCTTAACCAAGAAAAAAAAAACAGTAAATGTACTAACTAATTAGCTTAGTCTCTAAATGATAACAAAACTTACACAAGGCCATTAACAGCAATTTCTTCAGAGGCAAAATAGTATATAGTAATGGAAGTCCTGGCATCACAGTCAAATGTAAATTCAATATTGTATTGAGGTGGTTTAATGATATCGCCTTCATTCTTCCCTCCAAGTGACATTGTTTTAACAAGTCTTAAAGATTCTTTTCGGATATTAACAAGACTTTTTAATGTTTTAGTAGGCTCATTGGCTGGAGGAGGAGGGTAAGGGAACTAAAACAAATTTCATTGATCAAAAATTGGTAATAATTAAACATAAAACCAAGCAGAAGAATAACTAAATATATTACTGGTGTAGGTCTACTTCCTAGAAAGTTCAAATCAGCATTCTCCCCAAATAAGTATGCTTCTGGTTGTGGTGTATCAAACCGCTCACCACCCATAATAAAGTGACTACCGAAATAGTTCCCTATAAAACATAATTGAAATGAAGTCATAAAATTAAAATTTATCACAACTCACTATGCAGGAATAAAATTATGAATATCAATCTACAGAGTAGCACCACTAACCAGATTTAGGAGGATATTTATAAGCATGATTAGAAACTATATCTACTTCTTCCACACCAGCATTTTGACGACTAGTTAATGCACCCATTGCAACAGTTTATGAAGGTCCTTATTCCTATTCAATTATCCACTATCAGACACAACATATCACCCGTCTGTTTACTTGTCTCATTTGACAACTATAGAGTGAGCTACTTGATCAAAATTTATATTATTTAATAAGATTTTTTTTTAATAACTCCCATTTCTCGATTGATTTTAATTATTTAAATAAATTACTCTTTATATTTATATACTTTTATAAAAATTTGTGATATATTGGTAAAGCTAATAAAGACGGAATAAGATGAACAATAATGAAGCGAAGTTAGAAGTAGGGAGGTTGGCAATACTGTTTATTTATTGCCTGCCACTGTATATCGTGTTTTGGTTAAGGTTGAGTTGTGTTTTTCCGAATATTTAGTTATTAATGATGGAAAAGAGAGATGGAGTCCTCCCATGATAATCAGGACCCACACGCAAATGATTTGCCCGCCCGCTTATCAGTAGAAGACGTGGATGTAGATTTTTTACCTATCATCTATGATATAATACGAGGGTAGGTAACGTCATGTGTGTTACAAGTCTATTTATAGTAGACTTTAATTATAATCTTATCATATGTTGATATTGTAGGTTAGAAAAAGATCCTCACGAGTCAAGTCAAAAGCCAAGTCACTCTCAAGACATAAGCCAGAAAGTTTTGGAACTACACAAAAAATTAGAACTTGCTAAGGAACAGGTTGGTGCTTAATTATTTTTTTGCTTCTTAGCACACAGCTCTCAAGATTTTTACTTGTGTCTTATATTTTTTAACATTAGATTTTTGTATGATTTAGATTAAGAGGTTGCCTGGTGTTGAATACAGTAAAGAACAGCAATTGGATAAGTTAGAAGCTCTTCGAACCCAGCTGAAATTGAAGCGAGATTTATTATTAAAGTATAGAACAATGTGCACATTTGACATCCCCAAGGCTTAGAGTTTGAAAATGGTTTGGAGGTTCATCACCAGGTTTTTAATGAATGAGAGAGTTGTAGACAAGTTGGCTGAATCGTATCCTATCCGTAGAGCTGCACAGTGGGTTGTATACTTTATTAACAAAACTAGAGCTGTTGAGGGTGATAAATATTTTAATTTTAAGAATCAAGCAGTCTTCAAAAGTCTAGGTCAGCGGTTAGAAGCAAGACTAAAGAAGGTGAAAGAAAATCTGGAAGAAAAATCAAAGAAATATTAAATATGTTCATATAATGTTGACTATTTTATATGTTTATAGATCTGTATAAATCATGAATAACCATTCAGTGATATTTATTGAACACCCTGAAGTAGAGTATGAAAGACTTAATAGACCAGAAACTACATATAAGAAAAATAAATTAGTGGCCTATTTTTTAGTATCTCCATTAGAGCTTCCTCAAAGAATATTATCATCATTTATACCACCTATTTTTGGCAATAACTCAAGGAAAGTGTATGTTGATCTCGTAGGTCCCTTAATAGCTCTTATTTTATTGGCAAGTGTTTTACAATATGGCCATGCCAACAAATACCCGAAAGCATTAATTCTTACTTCTCCCACTATAACTTTACTTTATTATATTACTTTTGTGCCCATAACTTGTCTCATGGTTGCCAAAATTGGCAATGCAAATCTTAGTCCTCCTAAAATTCTTGCATTACTGGGTTATGGTTTATATGGACACTTATTCACTGTGATTACATCTATGCTTTTTGATTCGAGTAATGGGTTCTTTTTCACAGTAATGGTTATATTCGGAGGTACAAGTTGTTTTAAAATAGTAATAGTCCTTTTACTTACAATCCCTAAACCTGTTTGCAGACTGTTAATTTGCAGTTTAGTTAGCATTTTTCATCTTCTTTTTCTTGTGTTTATACACTTCGCTTATATGCATAAAACATTTGTGTATGGGATAAATTCATGATTATTTTTTAATTTAATTCACAGATCACTTTTCATAAATGAAAGAAATACTTTTCTTAATAGATTATTTTATTTGTTGTGAGAATGTTTTTCTTATTTCTGTAATCCAGTGAGATATGTCGCTGAAAAGTAATTTTTTAGTGAGTACAAAATTAAATTTCACAAATTTTAATAAAGTAGTAAATTAATTATGATATGAAGACTTTTACTATTAATAATAAAATGATTGCCTTAACTATTTACCTCAGGGATTATTGTTGCCTAAGCAATAGTTGAAAGACATGAAATTTTTACGTAGGAATATAAGCTGTATATGATGCTTTATCTTGCTAAGAAAATAATAGCCATCTAGTTCATAAACATGTAGCATTAGTAACGTAGCATTAAAAAAAACAAAAACATTAGCAAATGAAATATTTCAGTCTAGTTAATAATTAACTATGCTTACAGCTATTCATTATTTTATTATCTGTTTTACATATAATTAGTGAAATGAACCATTTATCTAAACTTATAAGGGCCTTATTCAATTATAAAATAATTAGATTACGAAAAGTTTTCACTTGTTAGATTTTGGAAAAGAAATATATTTTTTGTTTTTGTGAATAGTTATTCTGCTACTAAAATATAAGATTAGATCTGCCATGAAATAATAAATAATAACTAGCTAGGAATTGATTATGCATATTTAAAATGTATAATGTAAATCACGCACACGTGGTGTTTTTATGTCATGTTTAAAAAGAAAAACGAGAATTTCTAATCACTATTTTAAACCTAGTCATGGAATGTAACCTAGTTAATTCAAACAAAGTTTAATATATTCCTTCCTTTTCATTAGTTGTTAATTAAGTTTTTTAGGGTCGAATGAAGTTAAATGAATTATTAGTAGAATTGTTTTGTAATTTATATTATAAATATATAATTGATTCATTGCATCAAGCAATTTATGAAAAAGTGCTTTAAATCAATCAGTATTTAATCAATTTATTGGCCATCAGAATGATGTATTATAACAATAACATTAGCATGTATGATACATACAACATGTTCAATTATATTGGATGTGTACAATGTTCTTGATACTATATTTTTTTAATACAATATAAATTGAATATAAATATTTTCTATAGAAGTTCTATAGAAGGTAAACTGATTAATTGGAAAATGTTTGTGTGTGTATATATATACACCTGTAAGAATTGGTTTTATTAAACTTAAATAAAATATTTTATGTGTTAGTTTACTAAGAGGAATCATCACTGTATAATTGAACTTTTTCATTATTATCATCTTCATTGATTGATAGATAATAAAATCTATTTAAGTGTTAAATGGCTTCACAGTTTATTAAATATTTTTAAAATCTTGAAATTTAGTAGTTTTATTTAGGTACCAACCTTTGCTGTTATGATTCTAGTTAAAATATGCTTTGTTATATAATTTGACCTTGTAGAAACATTTGGCATCATATTCAATCTGAAATTAATAAAATCTAAATTTTGGCTACTAAAGATTAAGTGTGTTAGTCTTTAGATTAAAAACAAAAATTGTTTGTCAGTGACATTAATAGTGAGAAATTTGTTTCTAGTTAAAAAAAAAAAAAGTTAGTTTTTATATGCTTCTTATATTGTAAGTTTTCCTGTCACCCTGCTGTCTTGTTTAGAGGAGAAAGATCGTTACTAAAACTAAACTAGGGATGGAGCATCCATTTAAATTTTCTATATATTATTACCTTTTAAATTTGTTTGTTTTTAAACAAATAATAAATGAAAACTTACTTTGAAATACTAACTGTATCAACATAATTATGTCACCTAAATGCATTTTTTTATTAATTTTTTTTTTTTTTTGTATAAACCGTAAAAGCTTAGGAAATTTTTTTTGTTTTCTAATTATATATCAGTAGATAAGACTTATCTTATATTACAGTAGGAGAATAACTATCTAAAGTCATTTATTGCTCTAAGAAAAATTATTCAGCTTTAAAGAGGTTTCTGTAATTTTAAAAGTTTGATAAATCTATGACAAGTATCACTGCGTAACTGACATAAGGCAGCAGATGGATGGAAAATTGAGTTATTATATATAAAAAGGAAAGGATTGAAAAACTTAGCATTCACAAGATAAGTGCTTGAGTTGAGGTGGCAAAAATCTTCTAATGAACCTATTAGCCCAGGCCATGAAGGTTTTGTGTCGAAGAAATTAGAAACAAGCTGATTATTTGCCCTCCTTGAACATTAGTTGCAGGAGTCTTTTAGTTAAAACTATGCTACACTGTGTTAGTTAAAACTATGCTACTATAATATTAATGCATGATGTGTCATTTTGTTTCTTTATCTATAAGCTTTAAAATATGATATATAAAATTTTTGTGTAACATTTATACTTTCAACAAAATTTCCTAAAACGTGCAAAATTTTCTAATTGAAATTCATATTTTAGATATAGAAATAGAAAATAATTTTTATTCTGGGTCCCCTAAGAATAACAGAATTATAAAATTTAAATATACAACATGTCTGGCCAACAGACAGAAGGAACATAATTAATTACTTATTACACAGATGGGTTAATTCGAGTGTTCATATCACACACGAATATCCACACATATATATAAAAAAAAAAAAAAAAAATGATATGATGAAATAAAATAAAAATACTGTGTTGAACAAAATTAAAATATAACAGCATTTAAATAAAGAACAAATATTACTTTTCTTTCAAAGTGTGATATCAGGAACATAAGAATCACCGTATTTAAGTGTCTTTTTGGGATAATAAATGGTATTGGAAAAGTTGGGATTTGAATCAGGAGAGAGAAGCAGCATGGCAGATATGAGTAGGTAGAGAATTCCAGAAATTAGAGGAGCGGACAAGGAAGGAACGATCAAAAGTTTTAGTTTATGGGTAGGAAAGTAAAGGTCAGAATGGCGCGATCTTGTTTCAAGAGTCTGGACTGAAGATTTAAATCGTAGGAGACTGTGAATGTATGGAGGGTGTTGGGATCTAATGATTTGATAAAGGTATGATCCTAGAAAATATTGTTTGCGGATTGGGGGAAGGAGCCACTTTAACTCACCGTAAAAATGGGTTACATGAGACCTCTTCGGAGTACCAAGGACAAATCTTAAAAATATGTTCATGATGCGTTTTAGCCTGTCCTCAAGCATCGTCGGGAGGTCACCGTAAACTAAGCAGCAATAGTCAAAGTGGGGGAAAATAAGTGCGGATACAAGGAGATTACGGATGGAAAGTGGAAGATGGCGGGAGCGATGGAAATATTTCAGGGTACTTATTGTTCTTCGGGAAATTAATTATCTTCTTACTAATACTGTCCAAAGAATCGGGGGCATACATTTTTTCCAGAAATTTTAAATTAAAAATTTAATATATTAAATTTAATTCATTATATTATTTTTAAAATACCCACACATTTATTGATTAATGTTTAAATTATGTATTTTATTTATTGCCATCGATTTTACTCAATATTCATTCAAGATTAGGGTGGAATGCGAATACGAGTTCACTTTAATAGTCAGATATAGTTGTTCAAAGTTAACTTGTAATTATACCTCCACAGACAGATTTAGTGCAGCAAGTTCTTTAAAAAACAAACTATTCATTTCAAATAGTTTGGTTACATATTTCTGTGACTGTAATTATACTCTTATTATTTGGTATTGACATACTTCAGTTGTGGTACGCTTGTCTTTTATGACCGCCACCCGAATCATCTCATACTTCATAATAATTAATATAAATAAATCCTTTTTCTTTGGTTTTGAGATGAAGGCTAAGTTGACAAATTTGTGGCCGATCCTTTGACTACCTCCTTATAGCTCTTCTTGAGCTTTTTTTAATACAGAAATTATCATATCTTATTCCTAGCTCTGTTGAGCAAGTATGATTTATATTTTCATTTTATTAATATCTTAAGCACCTACTAACAAGTTTTTTAAGTATATAGTTTTTCCCAAGAAGTGTCACATTGTAATTTTCCAAAATGTACATTACAAGAATGAATTTCTGTTTGGGATCCTAAATTGTTTGTAGTTCAGTGCTCAAGAAATTCTTGAAAGACAGGGTTACATTCATAGTTAAATAAAACATATTCACCATTTTCCCATTAAAGTCCAAGTGGCGGTAAAGATTATTTATTGCACTATTCATTGCCTACGAATATAGGTCTTCAACAGGTTACTTTAAGGTACAGAGTGAGAAATATCAAACCTACAATATGGACTTAAAAAAATAGTTCTGTATATTAATATTAACGGCAATAAATAGTTAAGACAAATTCTTTATATTGTCTTGTGCGGTTATCTTCCTTCTTCATTTCTTATTTATTATCAGTAACTAGGAGTGGGCATAATCTAATGATCGTCATAATCGGATGATCGGACTTCGATGAATTAAATAATCGAATGATTAGTATGCATTGTGAGAGGCGATATGTCTATAATTTATGTGATGAGAAGAAAAAAAAAAAAGGGTTCTTCGATTATCCGAGCTCCTTATAATAATCCCTCGATTATCGTTAAACAGTTCAGTTCGAATGATCATTCGCTTATCCAACCCGATTAATCTGATAATCGATTTATTCGAATGACCCAATAATCATCATTTGATTTGATTATGCCCACCCCTATTAGTAACTATGACTATTTGCAAAATAAAAATGCTCATAGACTACTATTAACAATTTTTTTTTTTTATTTGAAGAAAGGAAAAAGAAATGTTTAAAGAAATCCTTCCATCGCCAAATCTTAGTTACCAATAAAAACATAATAATTGTTTCACATTTAGAAATTTAATATCTCAATACCATATTGTTTAAACGTATTTAATTTAGACTATAAAAATGAAAACCGAGCGACTTACTAGGCGCTCAGCTATGTAGGGCTTTATTTTGAGTGGTATTTTGTTGTTCCAATAAATATATAATAAATGCGGTTAAATACATCATTTTAAAGAGGAAAAGTTGTGCTAATTGTAGCATTTGTTTATATGAAATTTTATAATAATTATTATCATACTATTTTATTAAAGAATGAAATTATTGTTCAAAGAAAAATATTGTATTTTAGCGAATAACAACTAAATTATTGATGATAAAAGAAAATTTATATACACCTTGTTTAATCACAACAACCTAAGGAAGAAAATGACACATTGAAATAAAGTACTTAATTGATAATAACAGAGATATGACGCAAAACCTGAACGCTTGGAAAATGAAGTTCAAATTCATTTAGAGGGATTAGGGGACTTTTGGGAAAATGTTTTTTTTTAATGAACTTTAACAATTGGCAAAAATTCAGCTTGTCTCTAATTTCTTCAGGCGTAAGGCCATTTTCGACCTTCATTGCCTTGGCTATTCGGTATTATTTTCATTCACAATTTTTCAAAAAACTAGTAATATATATTTGCAGGAGCAGTCATGGCCCTTCATGGCTTGTTGAGGTATAAGTTCTTTTTTATTTAGGGTACCAAAATTCCTAGTTTTGAAATAATTTAGGGAACAGTAAAACACTATGTAAATTTAGACTGTTCTAAAAAGTCTAGTACATAATTCATTAAAATCACCAACAGAAATTTATTGCTTGGCTAAGGATAAGGGTGAATTATTAAAAAAAAGAAAGCTATAATTAAAAATTTAATTTTAATATGTTTAAGAAAATTTGGATAACACTTTTTTGACATACTTATGCCAATAAATAAAATAAAAACAATAAAACAATCAGGTTTCTTTAATAATACATAAAACTATGGAGTAGAGTTAGATTTTCTTATAACAATATACAAAGTCGAACAATTACTTAATTACAGTTAATAATAAGTATTTATATCAAACTTTTAACAAATAATATTTTTATCCAAGTAAATTTGTACATATAATGTCATTGAACTAATCATGAATGAAACAATTAGAACTGTTTTAATTAAAAAATTAATTATATAATACATTATACCTCTATTAAAAACATTAAAACCCTTTTTTATATTATCACTTCAATAAAATACTTCTTAAAAAGAAAATAACAGTTTCCAAGAAGACTATACCTGATGGGAATCAGAGGTAATAAGAGAAAGTTATTTCTTCAATCCGTTAAGTAGAACTTTGAGAAGTGTCGATAAGAATGTGCAATAGAAGTCGAGTAACTCCTTTAGTATTTCTGTAATAGTAAAAAAAATAAATAAATATAGATAATCATTAAAATATAGTTTACAAAGTGAAACAACTTATAAGAAGATAATAACTAAACCATTGTTAAGTATGAATGAAAGATGAGATTATTACGATATTGCTAAAATAGTGATGACTAATTTACTGGGAAGCAAACATTTTGACCAAAATTCCAGGTCTTCTCTAAGCAAACTAAAGTCCCTGTCAAAATTATTGCAACACTTGGAAATATTTGAATTTCACAAAAATGTTCTTTTTTTTTATAATAAAGATAGGTTCTGAAGTCAATAATAAACATTTTTAAACTGAAAATAAACAAGGTTTATTAAAATAAATTACAATATTTATTTCAATAAACAAAAAATTAAGAAAACAATTTATAAAATTTTCCTTTTTTACAAGTTTAACGTTTAAATTTTTAATTTACATTTAATAAGACGTATTTGCCCCCTCTGGCTTGAATGATTGTTTCCATCCGTCTTGGCATACTTGTAAAAAGATTTTAAAGAAAATGTTGGAGTATATTGTCCCACTCCTCCAAAACAGCTGTCTTTAGCATTTCAAGGGTAGTAGGAGGTGAATCTCGCGACAGAACCTTTATTTTGAGATAATCCTAAACGTGCTCGATTGGGTTAAGGTGGTCAGGACTTCTTGTGGGCCAATCAATTGTGTGAATATTTGTGGTGTTCAGGTATTCAGAAACACATCTTGCTTAGTGAGGACGAGCATTATCATGCATGAGCAATGATTCAGAGCCTATAACAGACACTACATGATCTTGAAGAATCATTTCTACATACCTCAAAGCATTCAAAGCCCCTCCTTAGATTGGCACTAACTCGGTGCGCCCCTCCCAAGATATGCTACCCCATAACATGGTAGAACCCCCTCGAAATGGCTCAGTTTATAATGTGCAGCACTGACTATACCGTTCTCCAGGCCTTCTCCAAAATCTTTCACGGCCATCTGGGGTGTTAAGGGCCACTCTCGTCTCATCAGTGAATAAAACTTTTTTCTATTCCTCCACAGTCCAAGATTGGTGTTGCCTTGCAAATCTTAATCTTTTTACACAGTGTTCTGCGTTGAGAAGAGGACCTTTCACTGGGCTTCTTGACCAGAGGTTTGACTCTCTCAGTCTTCTAATAACCGTTGACTCAGAGATTGATGACTCTCGAACACCAGCAATCAAGTTTTTAATGGAAGATGCAGTAGGATTACGCTTCTGAAGTACTTGTATAGCTGAAGCGGTCATCTATGGGGTGAGTAAAACTCTGGGACGCCCTGACGTTGGTAGTCTCGAATGACTACCAAGTCTCTCTGTACCTTTATGTGGTCCTTGAGATGGTAGAATAAGTGAATCTCAAGGCGATTCGCAATGATGTGCCTTCATCATAGAGAGTGATTCTAACCGAAACATTGTGACTTAAACGATTTATTGTGAATAAAATTAATTGTTTTAATTAAACTTCAGAGAAAAGAGAGAACAAACTTGAGGGAAAACGAAAGATAAACACGGACTGAAAGGAAATTTGAAATGAATGAGACAAAATTCCATCGTTTGTTGGTAAATAGTGAATAAAAATGATATATCTAATCCCAAATATCTCTCATTTAATAAATAATATTACTATAGATATAAAATAATTCTAAATTAAGGTCAAAACCAAGAAAATCTCGAGAATTATGGGTGTTGTAATACTTTTGATGGGGAGTGTATTAGATACAACAGCTGTTTCTGCTATTTGCTGAAGCAACAGTTGTTGGTAGATAGATGGCGCACTATGGGTCTCAATGTTGCTTTCTTAATAAATAATTTATACTATTTTAGGTAATCATTTCTTAACTGCCATCGCTTCTTTCATTTAAAACAAATACAGTCAACTAGTCATTATTTTTTTTTTTTTTTGGTCAATTACAAAGGTTCATTATTGAAAATAATAAACCAAAAACATTATTATTATAAATATATCGGGTTGTTTCACATGAAATGTCCATTTTTATAGTTTCTGAAATGCATAAAGGATTTTGCAGGTCTCTGTTGTTTACTTCCAAATGTTTACAAATTTAAAGTAAACAGTTACTAATCCTCTACCTTTGTATTATGGACATTAGCTTCCCAATCAATTACCCACTTTAGTATACCTCCAAATATGAACATGGAAACACGCGATTTTCGAGTAATATTTTTGAACGAGTTTAAACTCGGCCATTCAGCAGCTGAGGCCGCTAGAAATATTTGCAAGGCGTTTGGGGAAGGGAGTGTTAATCAACAGACCATTCACCGTTGGTTTGCAAAGTTTTTAGCTGGGGATACCGACTTGGAAAACTTGCCCCGAGGAAGACCTCTGTCCGTAATAGACAACGATGTCCTCAAACATACAGTAGAAGGAAACCCCTACCAAACAGTTAAAGGACTCTCAGCACAACTAAATGCAAGGGCATCTACTGTTTCCAGACATTTACAGTGTATTGGGAAAGTAAAAAAGCTTGATACATGGGTACCTCATGATCTCACTGAGCGGCAGCAATTGAAACACCTTGAGACCTGCGTTTCTTTGCTTGCGAAGCAAAAAACCGAGCCTTTCCTTGAAAGAATAATTACCTGCGATGAAAAATGGTTCGCATATGACAATCAGCGTCGGTCAGGGCAGTGGTTGAACATCGACGAAACCCCGGGGCAAATGCCAAAACCGAATTGGCATCCCAAAAAATTGATGGTTACAGTATGGTGGTCCATGGCTTGGATAATTCATTATTCCTTTTCACCTAGAGGTAAAACCATTACCTCTACAACGTGCTACAATGAAATTGACCAAATGCACACAAAATTATTTAAAAAAACAACCTGGATTGAAAAAAAACAACAAACTGGGCTACAAAGTTCTTCAGCACCCACCATATTCTCCCGACTTGTCTCCAACAGATTACCACCTGTTCAGAAATTTAGAAAACTTCCTCAAAGGAAAACTTTTTGAAAATGATGATCAAGTGAAAAGTGCGTTTTCAGATTTTGTTTCACTTCAAAGCTCTGAGTTTTTCAGTTCGAGGATAAAAAAGTTGGTGTCACGTTGGGAAAAATGCGTAAAAAAATACTTTGAATAAAATTATCTTGTTTACATATCGTATTTTTAATAAAAATCCTTTACCTTGAAAAAGGACATTTCATGTGACACAACCCAATAGAAAAATATGGTGTTAGTAAAATTCTCTAAGAAGAAAATATCAGTCCAAATAAATTATAATTTTTGCAGTAATGCCATCTAATTTGAAAAAAAAAAAAATGTCAATCGGAATGAAACAGCATTCATCATAAAAAAAATAAATAAAAAAAATTAAGCGAATTGATTTTGATTTAATAATGATAGTGATTTTAGGCATCGAATAGCTGGAAATCAGTCATTAAAATAACCAATTTAATTCAAATTTCAAGGGTAACAAAAAAATTGAAAAGGTAAAAGTGACTACCAATTAGAGGGTATCTTGGTAGGAGTAAGTACTGTCCTCGCAGGCTGATTCTGTTCGGCAAGTGGTTTGCCTGCACCCTGTCCTGATCGCCCCCTCCCACCTCGTCTTCCACGCCCTCTCTTTGTACACCCCTGGCCCGTTCTCTGGGGGGTGTTTTCTCGTTTGTCAGCTGCGCTGCCTTCAACCTCATGTTCAAAGCTTCCCTACCAAGCCATAAAAAAATACCAATTTTTATTTTTTTAAAAATAAAGTAAGCGACATTATAAATAAACAAAATATCTATAAATCTTGTTATGAACAAATTAATGATTTTTATTTTTGATAAATAAAATGGGTTGTATGACAAAAGAGTATTCCAATATTTTCTGAGGCTAAGGCAATCAACTGAGCATATGAATCCTTCAACTAAACAACTTTACAGAAATAAAAACAAAATGATTTGTAAAAAGGGCTAACAAACATATTAAAGAAGTAATTTAAATTTAAATAGAAGAAATGAAAATTCTTACTTTTTTACCTTTGAACCAAAATATTTAAATTGTTTAAATAGGCAAAACCAATGAATTCTTCTGAAAATAATCTAGAAGATATTTGGCTAAAACAATGGGCTTTTAAAAATTGTTTTATGCTTTGTTTTGACATTCCGATTTTGTTCAAATATTAATTATTTAACAATACATAAGTATTGATTGATTATTAATAGAAAATAAGTTTATGCACTCAAACATTCCAGTAAAATGTAACATCTTAAGAAATCATACTACTATAGTAGACTAATATTTTCTAAATAGACCTATGGTATTAATAATGGCAGGTAGTCTTTTTCCAATCCAAAATCTTGGGTTGGCAAATAAGTCTTTTGGTTTTTCAGGGTGAAATAAAACTCTATGTATTATAGACACAAAATTTATTTTAAACTGCAATATATTAACCATTATTTAATATGACTTTTTTCCATCTTTTCACTAACTGCAAAATCCAATGTTCATAGAATATCTGGTGTTTATTGTTTAAAACCTGGTCCAAGTGATTTTTGATGCCCTCTTCCTTTTGGAATTTCTTTCAATTTCTCTTTGAGTTCTACATAAACCTGAATAAGTAGTAATCACTTGGAGCTGGGTCTGGTGAATAGGGAGGATAGGGCAAAAGGCCCCATCCAAGGCTCAATTTTGGGGATCACTTGTAGCTGGATGGTTAGCATAACAGCCTCCCATGCAAAAGGTCACAGGTTCAAACCCGCAGGTGGTCCTAGGATTTTTTAATGGGAGTAAAAAATCCTTAGTTGCGCCGTCCTTCGGATGGGAAGTTAAAAGGTGGTCCCGAGCCTGTGCGATGTCAGGTACTCGTTAAAGATCTCAATCCTAATAAAACCTGGATAGGCAAAATTTAGGACTCCCACTGTAGCATCGTCTGATTAGCCATAATAGCATAAAGTGACATTAAATAAATAAACAAACAAACCAAGGCTCAATTATTGATTGCAATTGATCTATGAGGTGTGGGGCCTAGCATTGTCTGGTTGGAACACAACACACTTTTTTTTTGCCAGTTCTGGACGATTATTTTTAATTGATTGAGTCACTTTTGTTAATTGTGAGCAGTATAGAATTGAATCATTTGTTTGTCCTGATGGTAAAAGCTCATAGAAAATGACACACTTAAAAATCCCACCATATGAAAGCATTATCTTCTTTGGATGCAATGCGGGTTTTGACATTCTTCTAGGAGCCTCACTACTAGGTCCCCACGATTTTCTATGGACTACATTATCGTCAAATTTTCACTTTTCCTCTCCTGTTCCTAACCTTTTCAAAAATGTGTCGTTTTGTTGATGTTTCCACAGTGAATCCCAAACAGAAATGGGTGTTGCCAAGTTGACTTCAGTTAGAGACTGAGGGACCCAAAAATCAAGCCTGGAAACAGAGCCGAGCTTGTGCAAATGGTTATCTACGCTTGTGTGCGACACATTTAGAGCCATAGCAATCTCTCACACTGAGATTTTGATCAACAGTGGCCATAAAATTGCTAGTTTCAATTTCATGTGGGCGAACAGACCGCTGAGCATCACTGATGTCAAATTTCTTGAATGAAATTTGGCAAACTCATTTTGATAGAAGCATTAAGTTAGACATCATACCCATAAACACTGCAAACTTTTCCAGGAGCTTCAGCAGCACGCTTACATCTTTTAAAATAATACAACAAAATACGCCAATAATGAACGATATTTTCTCCCATATTATCATTACAGTAGCAAACACAATGCTAATGCTAGTTTCATTTCAAGAAGAGTTAACAGATAAAGTTGTTGACATATTACAAACAAGAAAAAAAAATTCACCTTACGAATTAATTAATCAGATAAAAAGTGCACCATTGTGGCATAAAAATAAACAGAAAAACCGAAAGTACTTATTTGCCAACTCAATACTAAATAAAAAAAATTAATAAAAGCTTGTCCAACAACATGATACATTTATTTCATTGAAATGTTTCTCGGATAAATCAAACTGTAACTAGACAAAGTGTTTTTTTCTCAAGTTGTTTTTACCCAGTCATGTCATCCACATTCTTTATGTTCTAAATTATTTAATAATGTAGTGAACAGTGACATTGGTCAATGTTATATTTGTTTTCAATTTACCAATGTAAAAATAATTCAAATAAATAAATATTTTCTAGAAATGAAATACTGATGTTAGATTACATAGAGGCTGATATAGGTTAGTATCATTTGTATAAATGACATTAAAAAGTAGAAATAAATACAATGGAGTTCAAAAGGGACAATATTACTCTAACAAATAATGAGGAAAAATTAAAAATAAGGTTGAATTTGTTCAAAGCAAAGAATACAACACTGGGAGAGAAACTTTTTCTGAAGTCTCAAGGAAAATTATTTTAAATAAACTTATTGGCCAGTCCATTGGAAATGTCCAATTTTCATAAATTTTGCCGCTCACCATATTTGATTTTAATGATTTTTTAACCAGTTATTCTCTATCCTTAATGAATAAAAAACTGGATAAAATTTTTTTTCCAGCAAATACATTTAGTGCAGCAGTCGTTTTAAGTCAGCATCGTGACTAAAAACATGTTTTAGGAAAATCTCTCCAATTCTGGTATTTTTGTAGATATCAAGTCAAAACAAAAACTAACAATGAGATAAGGATATGCTTTATATCTTTTGTCATTACAACTTATTATCTTAAAAGTGAAGAAAGTGGTTAAAAAAATTCTCGAAAATTAATAAAAAGTGTTTAATTAATTTGGGGACTGAGACTGAACTGGTTCTCAAGTTCTAAAATTCTCTTCCCTGTTAAAATAATGTTTTATTTAAAAATTATTAACTCTTGTAATTTTGCATATTTCAGAATGAAACAAAAACTAGAGTGTTGATGAGAGCACTGTTTCCAGTTTTGGTCCTTACAGGATATTACCTAAGTAGCCAAGAAAATCGTTTAAAAAATTCACAAAAATTTAAATCAACTGAAACTTAAAGCAGACTTTAAACTTTGCGAAAAGTGAGTTTTTGCCATTTTTGAAAATTCATATACAATAAAGGACTATGTTCTTAAGATCAAAACTTTTACAGCATATAGGGCTGTGACTAACCTATCTATGAAGAAATAATCAAAGGTAAAGTCTCTTTTCCTTCATAGATTTTTAACTCGATAAATGATACATTTTTATTAATTTTCGAGAATTTTTTTAACCACTTTTTTCACTTTTAAGGTAATAAGTTGTAATGAAAAAAGATATAAAGCATATCCTTATCTCATTGTTAGTTTTTGTTTTGACTCGATATCTGCAAAAATACCAGAATTAGAGAGATTTTCCTAACACGTGTTTTTATTCACAAAGCTGACTTAAAACAGCTGCAACACTAAAATTATTTACCAGAAAAAAAATTGTATCCACAGTTATTTATTCATGAAAGGATAAAGAATAACTGATTAAAAAATTAGGAGCGGCAAGGTCTGGACGGTTTCGAATGGATTGACCCTTATACTAAAAAAGTTATCTAAGATATATTAAGTAATAAAATGCTAAAAAAGTATTTTGAGATATATTAAGTACCTGCTGATGAGAAGATAGCATTTTATGCTGTTTCAATGGTACTGATGTCATCAGTTTAGAACCAACAGAAGGGAATACTCGTAAGACATTGCCTACAGCTTTAGTCCTGCCCTCCCTGAACACTAGCCTCTGTCCAGGTTTCAAATATTCAGGATGCTTAATGAACCGGAAGTGAACAACAGCTTTATCACCAGTGCGTAGGCATTCCTCTGACATTGAGAGAATTGATGCTGTCTGACGTATGCTTCCACAATGTACTAAAAAACATAATTACAAATATACTATTATAAATTAAATAAAATACTAAAGACATACTGACACATTATTGTCTGACAAGAAAAGAAAGAATACTGTTCATTATTAATTACATTTAAAAAAATGAGTACTTAAATTAAACAATTATCAAATAAAATTTTACCTCAAGACCATCAATAACACGATAAATTATTTTCTTTAACATTTATTTCCTAATTTCTATCTATACCCTTCAGAAATCTTTATCAGCCTTCGATCTATCTGTACCATCATAATCTCTCAAACTACGGTACAGATTATAATTATTATAATTAAATGAGCACACCTTAACTTCCTTTTGTGTTTAATTATTTTATTTTATAACCATTGACATCTATCAACGTTTCTGGGTTGTTTCCCCATTCTCAAGACTTATTTTTTTAAAAACATTTTCTCATATTATAACTCACTACTTCACTCTATAGCTTACTGCTAATCGTCCACATGTTCATTGGCTTACTGTTTCTATTAGAAACAATAAATAAGAAAGAGAAATTTAAGTGTTAATATTAATAAAAACTTCCAGAAAAATTAAAAAAGAAAAGAAAATAATTATTATTTTTATTTTGACCTTCAATATCCATGTTAAAAACGAAGGACAGACAATAATTTTCAATGCAATGCAGAGAGCTTGATGAAATATTTCAGAAGTATTACCCAAATGGATTTTGGTGCTTGAGGCTTGTTTTACTAAATCTGTCAACCCAGTTAACGATGCAAGGTTTCAGCCACATTAAACCATGAAGCAAATAACAAACCTTAATATTAGATGATTATTTGAGAAAAAATTACTTCTCTGTGTCATTTTACATTCTAGGTTTGGATAATCAAATTTGGATATTCGCCTATGCAGGAAAGATAAAATTAAATCATTTAATTATAGACTGAGTGTACTCCTATTCATGAGATTTTTGTTTATTTTCTTTTTAAATTTTTCAGGAAGTTGTTCTTAATATTACACACTTAAATAAGCACACCTTAACTTCCTTTTGTTATATATTTATTTTCTTTCATAATTTTTTACATTGTTTTTTCAACGTTTCGGGGTTCTTTCCCCATTCTCAAGACTTTTTTTGAAAACACTTTTACATATATCATTCATTATTTCACTTAATAGCTTACTGCTATTCGTCTACATGGGTGTTCATTGGCTGACTGTGACGAATGAACTTCGATGTAGACGGATAGCAGTAAGCTATAAAGTGAAATAATGAATGATATAATTAAAAGTGTTTTCAAAAAAAAGTCTTGAGAATGGGGAAAGAACCCCGAAACGTTGAAAAACGATGTAAAAAATTATGAAAGAAAATAAATATATAACAAAAGGAAGTTAAGGTGTGCTTATTTAAGTGTGTAAGATATTTGTTTTTTAAATGCCAGGAATAGAGCCGCCACTAACAAGTAGAGAGAACAGACAGAGCTGATCTTATTTTCCATGTTAATATGGTCTAGAATCATCTTCATCAGGCAGTTGAATTGAAGCATCATCATAAAGTGATCACTCTCTCTTACATGACATCAATAGCCAATTGAATAGATTATTACTAATGAAATAACTTGACTTTGTGATCAACTATCGCTTTTCCTCCATATGCGAAGCAGAAATCTCTTATCGTTTTCTGATCCATGAGTAAGTATAAAGTACTTGAGTTCTATTAGACATCTGCACTAGTTGTTGGTATGAAATAGTTGACTATTTCTAATATAGCACTGCCAAATTGGCTTTAATGATGTTGACAAAACAACCGACTAGCTAGCTATTCATAATTGGAAACGGGTTCTAAAGCATAAGTACATATGTCCATTCTACATACCCATAGCTTGGTATCTGGAACTGATAGTTGTTGGATGATGCAATACAAGGATTTCACCTTCAAACTCCCAACAGGCAGTAGGATTAAGAGCTGGTGAGACCATCACCATTCCTTTCCTTATTTGGGATCTCTTGATCTAGGAGATTGAACCGAGTAAATGTTTCACACTTCTTGATAGTTATCAGTTACAATGTTAAATAGTTATCAGTAGTGAATAACTCCTTACGTAAATTAATTTTTGCAAATAATTAAGTTTTTTTTTTTTTTTTTGTAATCTGAACATGCTTTTCACAAAAAATGAGATATTTTAGTATTTATTGATACAAAACAGCTTATTATTAAATGTACATTTCACATAATTACAAGAGGCATCTTTTATACTGTTTTAAAATCAATTTAAGATAGAGCAAATTATCTTGACTTCATTAGTAAAGGAAGAAGAATACCTTTTTCAGAGCAAATGAAGCAGTTTGAGATGCACTGACTTGTCTCACTGCCATCCTTTTCCTGTGTATGCTTTTGACAGCAATTGGAATAAACTGACCTACAGGGTCTGGTCCAAGCATTAATGTGTCATTAAGACGAATAACACCTTTTAAAGTAGTTCCAGAAACAACTGTCCCGACACCCTAGAAAAATGAAAATATTTAGTAGAAAATTTGGAATCAAATGAATTCAAACCTATAAAATAAATCTCTATTCATATTTATCAAGGCCTGCTTATTTTTTTCAAAACAAAGTTTTCATTATTGAAAAAGCCTTTAGCTACATTAAGAACCAAAAACTCTTTGAGAAAATCGGGTAAGAAAGGATCATCATCACGGGCCTCCATTGACCCCTATCCTGCGCCAGGGTCCGCCAAGCTCAGTCGGCTTCAAATTCAAATTCAGTCGTGGTCGTCCTTTCTTTCTTCTTCCATGATTGAAGAGTCTCGGTCCATTCTTGCTACATGCCCAGCCCATTGCAGCCTTGAGTGTGATTAATATGAATGATGAGATGATTCACACGGGGGTCAAAATGGGTACAAAATAGTGACAAAAAACTATTTCATAATTAACCAATGTTTTGGATCTTCAATGAAGCAACTGGTTGCTTCACTGATTAAAAAATACTTGCTTCATTGGCTTCAGCCTGTAAGTCCTGATTAAGAGCCACAACTTCGGTCGAAACTGGGTTTAGCAAATGGTTTTGTCACTATTTTATAATCACTTTGATCGCCATCTGAACCATCTCATCTTTCAAAATATAATTATTAATAGCAATTTATTGGTGGTCCAGACATTAAAGAAAAATAACTGTCCAACATATTATTATAAAATTTAAATTAAAGAAAATATAAAATCAATACTAACAGGAACAGAGTATGTGTCATCTATCTGAAATTCAGCAGGTTCAGAATCCTGACAAGTCATTCTTGTTGTTAATAAGTTCAGAAACATTTTTAGCAGATCTAAGTTTTCCCCATTAACATTTGATACTTGAAATATAGGACACAGCCTAAAAAAAAAAATACATTTTTTTAAAACTATTATATTAAATTAAACTATGCTAATAAAATAAAATACACTAAATAAATAATAAATATTAATAAAGTGGTTTTCAATTCTTCCATGAATATAGTATAATAATAAATATCATAAATTTGTGGAAAAATTGGGAAACAATTTAATAATCCTACAAAAAATAAAAAATATAAAGCAAATATAATAATCAATGCTATCATATAAACATAAATCAATATACCTTTCAGAAACAAAGTTCGTTGCAGATATTATAACTTCATCTTTTGTTTTCACCATTATTGGCACTTTCCGGCAACCAGGAGACTTCAACACCCTTGTCAAAAGTCGAAGAGTATCTTGAAGAACATTAGGAGGACACATATCTATTTTGGTTACAACAACAAATACTGGCACCGAAAGAGCAAGTGCTAAGCCCAAATGTTCTTTAGTCATTCCTATAATTCCTGCATTTGCACCAACCTTAAAAAATAAGGACATATTATATTATGTTAATATTAAAACTAAATTATTATTTAAAATCAACTTAAATCATACCATTAGCATTCCAAAATCTGGTGCATGACCAGTCATTCCGAAGACTGTTGTTTTTAGATATCTCTCATGTCCTGCGAGATCAATGAAAGTAATAACCTTTGAAGATCTTTCACAAATCTTAACCCAATCAAGTGATCCATGTTCGGGTTTATTAACAACATTCCCTATTGAATAAAGCTAATGAATATACGTATAATACAGTATTTTTTATTTCTAAATTGTATAAATATATAATCTTCGATAGAAAACTAATAATTGTTAATATATTTTCATAACCAAATAATATTACCTAGGCTGTCAAATCCAAGTATATCATTTCCTACAGAACTTGTTCTCCCAGATTCCATTTCATGCTTATGACGGAACAGTTTCTGCCTAGCATGCCCTCTGCCATTATCCAATTCTCCATGCGTAAGCACACCAAGTAGAGTCGATTTGCCAGCATCAACATTTCCAACTACTGCCACTCTGTAGGTATTATAATAAATTAACAGTTTAAAACAAAGCATCTAAGAAATAAAAAATATTTTATTAATTTTGAACTGAAAATAATTTGTAAATACTACTACAATACTACCAAAAATAAAAAACAGACATAAATGATAAAATAAATATATATTAACCATATTTTCAATACAACTTCATCATTTTTTAAAAACTTTTATTATTAATAATATTTATTTTTAAAAAATTGGGTTTCTAAAACATGTTTCCATAATGTGTACATAACAACTGTTTGTTATGATGTAACGGTCTGTCTGTAAAATAAATTCATTATATTTTTCAATAATAAATTATATTCTTCTTCTGTTTTAGAAGTACTGTTTATTCTGTCAATAATGTTTACAACCTTTGAAAAAACATTATTACTAATACCTTAAAAGGGATTAGTTTGTTAAGGTGTTTACATGCATTAGTATCGGTAGAGTTCACGTATCTCCAAGAAGTGTAGTACAGGATTAAAATGGAAGAAAATAAAGGGCATTTTTGACAGTTATTAGTTTTTCATTTCTATTAAGGAAAATATTTGGCAAATAGATTATGGAGCTATGGGCAGTCTGCTGCTACACTGTGAAAACCATAGTTTGTAGCAACAGAAAGTTGGATGATCACCTCCCGGCTCTGTGCTTCTACAAGGAAATACGTACAGAGGAACATATAAGACATTTCAGAGGTTTCGGTAATGTCTGATAAACTATTCTTTGCTGATTCATTCGAGCTTTTCCAACAGCTCCCTTTTTATTAAAAAAGTCAAAATTCAGTAAGTTTATTTGTTTTGGCAGAACAATATCATAGTTATAAGGATGCATTTAATAATTAAGAATAAAATAGTAAAAAATTTGAAAGTTAATTGGGTTGGTATTAGAGCTAATTTAAAGCTCCCAAGTCCAAGTAATTTAAAGTCCAATCTTGATTATGTAGGTGTAATGAAATTAAACAATGTTTCCTGTTGTTTTCTACACAAAATTTAATCATGATATCTGAGGAATTAAAGTAGGACTCTTATTCTCAAATCTTTAATGAGATGTTTATGGTAAGTATAGAAACAAATTTTGTCAGCTAAATTAAAGGAATTGTAGTCACGTAAAAACCTTCACCAATGTAATAACATTAACATAGCAGAATAATATTTAGTTACAAAAATGTTAGAATCAGTCTAGTTTGGTTAATACACAATAATAAAACAAGTAACATACCTGATTTCAAGAAAATCTTGTTCTATAACCCTTTTTCTCACTAAATATTGCCCTGTAATTCCTTCTTCTCCTTTTTTATTTCTTAATAAAACACAATCTGCATCAAGGGTGGATGCTAATGATTGAAGAGTAGCAACTGCAGCATCATACTCATCTGGACTTAAACCTGATTCACCTCCATCTGAATTCATGGCATAAATTAAATTTTGAGATATAAACGAAAAACGATACTATTGCTACTTAGGTCAACAAGAAATAACAAACCTTCACCAACACCAACTTCAAAAATAGTTTCTCCTCGACCATTTTCAATCCTTTCTTTCAATTTACATTGAAGTAAGTCATACTGCTCAGATGTTGGGCTAACAAGGCATGTCTATAACAACCAAATCAAAATATAAATTTATCTCATGAGAAAAAGTTATATATCTTGTAGAGTCGCCTTAGCTAACAAACCAATGGTGTAATATTTCATCATACAAACTTGGTAATAAGAATTAGTTTATAACTGTACAAAAAATATTAAGTTTTAACAAGATGATAGCACTAGTAAAACAAAATATTCACAAACCTTGGCACGGATACTTGAGTAATCGACTGCAGGAACAGCAGGATCTTTCTTTGGGGATAGAAGATTAGAAGTATTTTCAGCCGTAGTAGGAGTCTGATCAACAACACTTGCCATTATAAACCTTAAATTGTCTGCCCCATAAATGAATCAACAGCAACAATCTCACTGGTCAGCTCTGATTTATGTTTTCATATCTGAATAATTGTGCATTGATGTATGCTGGTTGCTATAACATTCATTAAAACAATTAAATGGGTTTTTCTCTTAAACAATGATTCGATTGTGAAAGTCACTTAAGGACAAATATATAAATATGAACAGTTCTGCAGGGATACTATTTTAAGATACCCTCTATCAATTATAGGGGTATAACTATACATAGTTTGTTCAAATAAGGTAAGATTACTATAAACATACCAATTTGTTGAATATTAATCAGTTTGACCATTTCGCCTGTTTTCTTAAGCAGCTGTTGTTAAACATACACAATCAGATGATGCAGGAACAGATGTGGCAAATCTTATTATAACCCCTCTTTAATCAAAGTGGCAGTGTGTATATTTTGGCGGTTATGATAGAGAACTGAATTGTGATTACGTGTGTTATTTCTTAAGTTATTTTTATAATTTTATCATTTGTTTTATTATTCTGTTTTAAAGCCATGCTATGAAATGGACCCTGCAGAAATAGAGTTTATGGCAGAGCAGGAGCATATTTCCATTATACCGAAGTTTAGTGATATGCGAAGAATACATTTAATAGCTGGAGACATAGGACCATTTCGTGCCGGAATTCCTGTTTCAGTGCCTATTTGGGTTGCTATTACTTTGAGAAAGAAAGAAAAATGTACGATAATAGCACCAGAATGGATGGACGTAGATTTGTTGGAAGGAAAACTTGAAGAAGAGAAAAACAGTCGGTATGTGTTATCTATTTTTTCATTTTTTTGTATATTTTTTTAAAAATAATTTATATTATAGCTAATGAGAATATTTCCTTTAGGTTATTTACTAAAATGCCAAGTGATCATTACATGAGTATTGCACATTTGGTCTTTTCAACTGCTGGACAGGATATTGATAATGCTGAAAAAATTAAGACTTTAATTAAGGTATTAGGCTCAGTACATATCAGTAAATTACATTACGATATTTTCTAAATTTTCATTGAGGTCACATTCTTATGCCTAAAATCATAGTCTAATTGTGAAGCCTCTTGAATCCTAATTTTCTATGTACGGGTTTAGTGATTATGAATGATCATTTTCCCTTTTGGCATATTCTAGGAGCATTTATGTCAGTCATTAACCTAATCATTGATTGGTTTTAGCTTAAGGGACCAAAGATAAGAAACAAACCTAAATCACTATACTCCTTTGTAGAAAATTTGGTCTCTGATAATGAAAGTTGACTAAATAGTAGTTATTTATACTATTTATCTTCAGTTCTAATTTATGTCTTAGGATTTATGGGATTTAAGGATATCCAAAGCAAGATCATCTGCTGATACATTTTTGAAGAGTGGAGGACGCCATGCTGGGATAGATTTCTTAACTCAGCTGGAAATTTCAACGTTACGACCACTGTTGCTTGATGCTTTAGATACTGCTCAGTGGTTAAGTGTAGGTTTTTTTTTTTTTTTTTAATTTTTCAACTTAGTCGCATCAATGGCTTATTAATATTTAAAACTTAACTGTGATTTAGGTAATGGATAATGATTGTATTTACTTCTTAGTTGATTCATTTAATGATTGAATTATTATGCATTATTATTGAATTAAATGGAAGACATTATCTGATCGGACTTAACATTTGGAAATTTGGTTTATTTTCTTGTTTCAATATCACTTTAGTTCTATGTTTTTACCTATAACTTTGTTCTTAATTCGAAGTTAAGATAGATATAAATGAATCCATAATTAAAAATGTTTTCAATTAATGTCAATTTATATTTTGCTTTTCTGAAACCGTAGCCATGGAAACATTGAAGAAAAAAAATTGGAAACATGAAAAAAACAAATGGAAACATTATGGTTCCATTGAAATTCTCATGCCATAAATTTATTTTGTATAAATTATTGATTATGTTTGTTATTTCTTTTTTTATATCTTAGCTTACCATATAATATTACTACAAGAAATCAATCACTGTAACATATAATTTATTGCATAGAGATAATTTTATGAATTTGGATCATATTAATATACATATAATTTATTTATTTTAGACTTCTACTGGGCAAAACTTAAATGATGCAAGTACAATGTTGAGTGAGTCGTTTTCTGGTTCAGCAGGACCATCTCGTCTTTCCAGTAGTTTTCGTCGATCTCAGTGAGATTGTAATGGGAATCTTATTTATGGGTACGTATTGATATTTGACATTAATCCTGGCTAAAAAGTATATGTACAGTAACAGTTGTGAGAATAATTTGTTATCAGCTTAAATTTTTCACCCAAACATTATTTCTTATTTATATATGGACCGTAAATGGAATAGAATAATAACAAATCATTAATTTTTTATCGTTTCACTGTTGTATGTGTTTTAAGGAGGCTTAAACTATTTAAATAAGAACACAGAATTATGTTATGGTGCGAACCCAATTATATTGTAGACAAAACAATGCACTGCTATCAACCAAATTCAATACAGACACCTATCGATATAGTAAATGACAGTGTTGCCACAAAGGGGAGAAATTATTAAAACTAAACATAGCTTTGTTCAACATTCCCCACTTAAACTTCACAGTACCTATAAATAAAATTATATATAATATCCGACCAATTCAATAAAACAAAAATAAAAATAAATCACTGAAATGTGAACGTTTCACTAAGGCTAAGAATTTAGCAATAGGATAATAATTAAAATTTATAACTTAATGCATTACAGAAAAAATTATAAATTTAGAATTTAAAACACTACCAAAAAATTTAGACTTAAAAACTTATTAGAACTTAAAGCACTTCACAACCCTACCAATCAAGTCATTATAGTTTTCTAATTCTATTCCATATCTTGAAATTTTATTGGTAGTTTTATCAAATAGATGAGTAGTTTTTGGAGTTGCCGGTGTGCAAACAGGAGTATTAGGTAATGATAATTGTTGGCTTGGTGAAGCCACAACTTGAGGACTAGGTGACCTGACAATATCACTTGAAGGTGGTGAACTACCAGGTCGATTAACCTCAACATTTTCTTTAGGGACTGGAGTGGGTTGTCCCTGTTATTACTATCATTGTCCAACTGATGTTGGAGCCCAACGATTGCATCTCAAAATTTTATTTCCAGTCTCATCAATCTCATAAGTTAAGTATGAAGGTTTTCATCAGACAAAACTACTTTACTATACCTCTTTAGATCTTGAATCCATACTTAAGAGCTTAAAGAAAGGGGTTTTAATTCCCTAGTACCACAATGACTATTATAATAATATTTTTGATGTTCTTTGTGGAGAAATTCCTTATTTCTAAGATTTTCCTGATCTGTAATACAGCTATCCAGCTTCCCTTGATGCATAGGCAAAATAGTACACAGTTTCCTGTTCATTAAAAGTTCACTAGGGGAGTAACCACTATGTCTTGGCGTGGAATCATATGGAAGATGTCCTCTGCTGCTCATTGAGAATTTCTTGAAGTTTGGCATCTGATGCTGAGTAAAATGAAAATAATAGATTGATGTATTCTTCAGCTTCTGGAAACCATTCTTCATTAGCAGATGGCCAATAGGTTGCCTGGAAGAGTATCAGTTACCAATAAGTCCTTTCCAGGAACTTGGACAATATTATAAGAATATCTCGAAAGACGAATCTTAAACCTTAATAATCCTGGTGATTAAGAATCTAAACTTATAGTAGAAAATATGAGAACCAAGTGTTTGTAGACCGTTTGTAAAGTCACATTAGTTAATCCAAGTATGTAATCCTCTATCAATTCTCTCCCGCTCTATTTGCGCATAACAACGTTTAATCTCATTTAGAGTGTGGAATACATAACCAATTGGTCTTACTTGACCATCGGGTTGCTTCTGAAATAAGGCACTGCCAATGCCGTGTGACGAAGCATCTACCGAGACTATAGTTTTAAAGTATGGATCGAATTCAGCTAAAGCTGGACTTTGAACTAAGATTTTCTTTATTTCATTGAAACTCCTTCGTTGGTCTGGTCTCCAGAAAAATATAGTATTATCCTTGAGCAATACATATAATGGTTCAAGTATTGAAGCTCAGTTAGGTATTGAACGGCATACAAAATTGATCATGCCTAAAAATCTTTGAACTCCTTTCTTATCAGTAGGTTCAGGCATGTCGGATATTGCTTTCATCTGGTCTTATACCAATTCCATCAATTTTATGTCTTAGAAAATGAACGGATTCAACTCCAAACACACATTTAGACTTATTTAATATTATGCCACTATTTTTAAGTTTTATTTAGTACTTGCCTCAACTGGTGATTATGTTCAGATAGCATGTGGCCCAAAACTAAAATGTTGTCCATCCTATGTGTTGCTCCTTCATTTTAAATTTCTTCCATTTTTCTTTGAAAAATCTCAGAAGCAGAGATTATACCAAATGCTAAACAGTTAAATTTATACCTTCCATTGGGATTAATAAATGTTGTTATGTGCTTGCTTTCCGTAGCTATTTGGATTTGATAGAATCCTGGTTAGCATCAAGTTTCGGAAAATATTTAGCACCAGATGTCATGGCCAATATACTTTTGACCTTAGGAATGGGATGATGCTGCCTTTTTATTCTATCATTTTTCATATTAAAATAGATGCACTACTTTATTTTAGGAATGTCTTTAGAAGTAACTTTTTTGGGGACAATAACAATAGGAGAACACCATTAACTTGGTGCCTCAGTCTGATTAATTATACCCTTTTTCATTAAAGTTAATATAAATTCTTTCTTAAATTCCTCTTTAAGAAGATAAAAGCAGAATCGGATACTTCTAGGTGTCGTTAAACAGTAAGGTAACACCATCCTCTATAATATCAGTTTTATAGACTCCCGGAATAGTTCCTAATCTATTAATGATGCTAGGATGCTCTTTAAATATATCTTCTGTCAGACTTGTATTTAGTTTATTCAGCACAAGTTTAATCATTTTAATGTTTTATATCACTGGTCTTCCAAGGAGAGATTAAGACAAATCTTTAACATAATAAATATCTTCAGTCGACTGTCTACCATGATATTTTAATTTAACTCTAAGTTAACCTACAACATCTATCAAATATCATTATTCCGAGTAAAACTATGGCATCAGTCACTGCAGTATGTATTAAATCGGAAGTATAGAGCAAATATTTCTCGCAAGCCCTAGGACGTGTGTACAGAAACATCGATAAAAAATACATTTTTTTTAAGAATCTTACCTACCAAATTCAAAGAGATTTTTTAGACTTAAAATTTGATGCTCTACAACTTTCATTCTATGACTTTTTTTAATTTGGATAGTTGTTTCAAAGTTACAACTGTCTCTTAGTGACCAAATTGGGTTTTTCAACAAAAATGGAAAATTTTGCCTATTTCTGACACACAATAGCGGCAATATTACTGAACTAAATTCTATAAGTATAGTGGCTTTTAGAAAGCAAATTTAACGTTCTTCCATTTTAGAAAGAAAGATATTTTCTGTAGGAAGCACCGTTTTCGAGTTATATGTGATAAACTGAAAAAATTGACCAGATCTGCAATAGCACAGTTGGCCATCGAAATGTTGGGAAATAGACGAAGCTCCAAATATACAAGGCAGTCTATACTTATATATGGGAGTGAAAGCTGGATCATGCTTGACAAGCCCATCAGCTGGATTACAGGAGCTGGCATGAGATACCTTCACAGTGTGTTCGGCAACACAAAGAGGGGGACTGTAGTGGAATACTAACATAGGGGAGCAGCTACAGGTGTCTGAACTGAAGACTTCTATTAAAAAAAGACAGCTTAAGAGCTTCAGCCATGTTTTCTGATTGACGAGCAATGGCACCCCAGATAGGTAATGGAAGCTTGCCCGCTAGGCAGAAGATCCCATGGTCACCTGAAAACCCTCTATGAGGATTATATCCACAGAATGTAACCCGAAAGAGGAAAAGCTTTGGCTCAAATGAAGAAGATTTGTCACAATAATGTTAATGGCACAAAAAAGTGAGCAAAATAAGAAGAAAAGTAAATGAATGTTCAAAATAAAGTGATTTTTGGTTTTAGCTGTTGTATGCCTTCCATATAACATTATAAAACGGGTAAAAATTCTTTGAAAACAGAAAAAATAAGTTAAAAGTAAGTAAATTACAGAACGCTAATGAATTCTGAATTTTTTTCTCATCATTGTCGTCATTTTTCTTTTGTTCTAATATTTGTTCGTTAATTATCAGGCCGATTTGCAAAAGAAATTCTTGGATATTTTTTTAAAACACTTTATTTATTCCAGTCGCGCACGAGAACACCTAAAAGGCGGCTGAAAACTGTTAAGTTTTTTTTGAAAAATGACATTTTTAAAAAAATTATGACGACGCTGGTGAAAAGCGGTAAAATTAAAAGATAACTGAGATGGATATGCATGAAGCTTGAAAATGGCCCTAGAGGCTGAAACGTCGCGATACTGGAATAAATAAAGTGTTTTAAAAAAATATCCAAGAATTTCTTTTGCAAATCGGCCTGATAATTAACGAACGAATTCTGAATTCTTTTGACACTCACTGTAACTCAATTTATACAGAAGTAAATTTTATTTATTTTTTCTTGAAGTTAAATTTTAAATTCTAACTTGTTTTGTCTATATTGTCATAACATACATAATAACATTATAACATAAGAAAAACATATTTTTACGTATTCTCCTTTTCCTACATAAAAACATATGGGACTTGTCCGAAACCGGACTTAATTAATTAATTAATAGCCTTGTTATTTTGACATGACCTCCTGTAACCTTGGCTGATCTATATCACATGGAACATTCTTCACGAATAATACAACTCCCATATCAAAATCTTATGTATAAAAACAAATGAATTAAAACTAAAAAAAAATTTTTCCTTCCATTCTTCTGTTCTTAATTTAACGCCTCTCTTAAAAATAACAAATCCTATGGTAATTCCATATGATTAAGTAAATATTTTATTCGTTTAATTTATTTTTGTCTGACTTGTTTTGTTTTTTATATACCAATGGGGTTGACTATTAATTATCTGTTTTGTAATGTTTAAGATTCTAAATTATTGATTGTTAAAAATTCTTTATTCAATACTTAATAAATTATTTTTATTAACCATTCTTGTTTTTAGTTATGCATTCCAAATCCAGCCACAAGATCTCCTTGCTGTTATTATTATTTACTTAATTAAAGTATATCATCGTTAAATCATATTTAGTAACTTATTAATAATCAAGGAATATGTGACAAGATTAAAAATATATGATATTTTAACTATTTCATATTGAAATATTTTTCATACTAAATAAACTATACATTCTACTTGAATTAATGTTTGATAGATTAATTGATTTGTAAATTTAATATATTTATGAATTTGTTCTGTGCCTCATATAACATTGCCTATGAATTTCAATTATCCTTAGTCTTAATATAATTAAGTTTGTTGTTATTTTGAAAGTTTATAATTTATTTTTAGCTGATGTAATTATTATATTTAATTTTAATAAACAATTTTTTAAATTTTATTTATTGATTTCTTACCCAAACCCTCATTATTTTATTAGTTTTAGTTCAGTTTAAAATTTATTGTATTCACTCTTGAAAGGTCAATAATTGAACAGTCTGGAATCTGTTCTAGCTAGATTAAAATGGTTAAGATTTATTTTGTAGCAATGAGTCGAAATAGAAGTCCTGGTTGGTTTTCAACTGGCCTTCAGTAAAAATTAATTTAATTTTTATTTGAATTGAGTTTCTGCGTTTTCTTTCTTTTCGGAAGTTTTTTTTTATAAATTCTGTTGTACATTAAGCTATGAATTTTATAGATATATCTTATTATAATACATCTCTTCTATCCCATGTTGGTCAAAAGAATCTGGCATACAGGGGTTGTAATTTATTTTTTAGAATAGGTTCCTAACTTGTTTGAATATTCTGTCATTAAAGTCAGTCATAGATACAGTGAGTGTCAAAAGTATTCGGAATTCACTACCAGTCCGTAATTTACTTGCTTTTAACTTATTTTATACCTTTTTAAAGAGTTCTTAACCACTTTATAATGTTAGAAGGAAGGTACACAATAGCTTAAACCAAAAATTACGACAAAAATAATTTTATTTTCAACTTTTTGAACGTTCATTTACGAAAATATTAAAAATAGTGTATGTCAATGGTGTCAAAAGTATTCGGAATTACGTGTTTTCCTTATTGTATTAATGCAGTGATCATAAATAAACATCAAATTGGTAAAACTTTTTGTATAATTATACATGTTAGCCTACTGGGAATTTATATTAGTAATTAATTGATTGTTTGGTGTTAAATAATATTCCACTCAAGCACTTATTGTTTCTTGAGGCATTTTCATTTTAAATATAGTATTTCTTGATTTTCCTTTATGGTAGGACCCACAAATACTTAATTAAATTCGAAAGAAATAATCGAAGAGAGATTTCAAAAATGTTTTAGTAATTTTGCAGCGACTAAATCTTAATAGATAACGTATATGTGCCCAGAGTCATGGTCGCGCATATGTTAAAAATTTAAATTATACGTAATTATTCTGGCTTTTCATACTTATAAAATACACAAGCCTATCAATAATCCTGTCCATGAATCCAATACTTTTAAAACTTTTTCAAAGAAAAATATACCTAACTATCACTGACCGCTCAAGGGGTTTTACTATGGCATACTAAATTCTTTATTTTAATTTAAGTACTTTCTAGAGATCTCCATGTTGCAAACACCTGTAAAGTTATTATTTCATTTACTTCCTTGTATTATTTTTTATTTATTATTAAGTCTTTAAAATAAACAATATAATGTAAAATGATATATATATTATATATATATATATATATATATATATATTTACTATTGAATAATCTCATTCATGCTAAAATAAAGGAAGTAAAATTTTTCATGGAGAAGGGATCAGTTATGGTTCAGTCTTCCCATCCTGTCTTTACCTCAGCCTTTCATTTCTTATTATTAATTTGCTCTAGATATTTATTTTGTATTATTGTTGATTTATTGTCCTCTATTTATATTGCTAAATATGCCTGAGGTAAATCAGTATCTTCAATAATATTTTATGTTGATGAGTCCCTTTCATTGCATTATACTAATTAATTTTAATAATAATTTAAGATTCACACTGAGGATAGAGAAATACCCCCTTTAATTCTTCTTTTTGGTGCTTATTAGGGTTAGCATTTAGTATTTAATGTTTGTAATATTATCTTGATACCTCGCGCGGATCTCATTACCGCATATGGGGAGTGTCCCACGGGTGGTGGATGTGGGGATGGTCGGTGGAATTTCCTCGGAAGCTCCTCCTGGCTCCTCCGATGGACTCGCTGACCAACAATGAGAGCGGCCCTCCAGGCTTGCTGGAGGGTGTGACGTAGGTTCGAACGCCCTACTCACATATTTTAGTTCACAAAATACCACAAACAGTCATGGATTCCTCTGAGGTAAAACACCCATTATCCGGAAGTAAACTAGTCCCCCATTCGGGTCTCCGGGTGGGGACTGCTTCAGAGGAATCTAGGCGCAAATGAAAATTAGGGACGAGTCTGTGCAGGCGAAGTTTGGTGGTATCGGTATTGAACCTTCGGGTTCGGTAAGCCTATTGTTATTGTTAATATTATCTTGATATGTAATAGATTAAGTTTTTCTCTATTTGCTATTTTTTCTTTGCCGCCACCTGAATCATCTTATCTCATCCTTTACATAAAAATCAGTTCTGTTTTATTTTGTTTCCGCTCTCTTATTCCTTTTGAAAAATAGTATTAATTAAAAACTTAACATCAATAAATTTCTTATAGGTGGAATAATCAGGAGTCAGTCATTTTTTTGAATTTTTTTTTTTAATTTTGCCAAAGTTTCGGCTCAAGCTTGTGAGCCATCATCAGGGTATTATTGAGCCATGTCTAAGCATAAACTCTTGAGTGTATGCTGATGATGACTGATGGCCTGATAATGGCTCACAAGCTTGAGCTGAAACATTAGCAAAATTAATAAAAATGACTGACTCCTGATTATTCCTCCTATAATAGTTTCTACAGTCGACTATAAATCCTCAATATCAACAAATTTCATTAACCTGTTTCATTTAAAGATTATGTAATCTATGTATTTGTTAAATTAAAAAAAATTACTTTTTATTAATTTAAAATTCTTAAAAATTTAATTTCTTTCAAAAATTTCATTGGATACAATTGTTATTTAGATTTAATATCTTTCATAAAACTTAAAAATGACTGTATCTCATAAATTTTTGATATATTTTCAAAGCATCTAAATATAATCTTATACTTATCTGGTCATTTTAGGTATAATATTATTATTTTTATTTGAATTTTTTTATATAGAGATATAAAAGATGTGTTACAGGACTCCACATGTGAAAAAATTTTTAAATACATTTGTATTATATATTAGTAATCAGTAGCAGGATTATGCTTTTGTATATTTTAATTTGATATGGGGGAAACAAAAATAAGAAATATGTATCTTGGTAAGAAATCTATTCATTAAAATCACATTTAAACAATAACTATTTACATCAATATAATATACACAGTCGTATAACATAGAATATACATATATCACTTGGTGACTATCAAGTTCGTTAAATAATAATAAACTTTGGCAATTAATAACTATAAATACATTTGGAATATTAAGTGTCTTAATTCTTTTAAATAATAATTAAAAAATGGTGCTCTAACTATAAACTAACTAATTTATGAGATCTTATGTACACACAGTATTGATATGGTATTTGTTGTTTAAATTATAAATAGTATAAATTGTCAACAACATAAAATAAATAAATGATTGTTCCATGTAAAACATATAACATTTTCTCTTTCATATAAGTTTAACATAGATGTAATAACTTATAAAATACATAAATTTTATATGTTGTTCGAAAGAAATATTTTTATTTTATAATTTTCCAATTGCACTAAGGTATTACTATTTCTAGTGACATCATTTTTTTTTTTTCATTTTCAAAATATATATCTCTGAATTCAAAATTATAACTAATAAGTTATAATAATATGCTAATTATTCATAGTATTACTTTAATCAGTCATATAATTTAAAGACTAATATGTTGCTGACATTCCTATTTGACTGATAACTTATAAACATAAATTAACAAATGAACGGGTTTTCGCAGTTAGACAGCAACGATTTTGCTTGGGTCAACTTTAATCCTGATAAATATTGTGTCATCTCTTACGAATCCTCGCTTTTGTAGGATATCGTGAGAAATGAATCTTGGAAAGCCGAAGCCAAGGGTGTCAGGTTCTTTGCTAGGCCTCTGAAAATTTTCCCATGTTGGATCGGGAACAAAACTTTCTACGACGTTGCATGCCTGGATAAAAAGAAAAGAAAATTTCATTAATAAATGTTATTCAAATCTCTGTAATTTAAGGTTTTAGTTAATTAAAATTATTTTAATTGTATATTAAATTATTTTATGAACAGGCTAAAAAACGTAATAAAGAAAATATAATAGACATTACCTTTTCACTTTGATCGAACAATGTGAAAGCTACTGAATGTGAAAACGGCCATTTGAGGAGAGCGTCGTATTCTCCAGGGAGCAATTTAATGTACAGTGATAAGTGGGTTCCTTCACCAGTTCCGTTTCCATTTAAGAAAAGGGATGCTTGAAGTTTGTAACCAAACTGTGAAGTGTACCATGTTGGGGAGACTAGTTCCATGCCTTCTTTTGATTGTGCCTCTGTCATTTTTGCTAGGAAATCATTAATCCTCCATACCAAGGTTCCTGTAAAATAAAAGAAACTAACATTAGACTTATTTTTATTTTATTTTTTCCACTTTTTTATGATTTTCTCAAAAATGGCTCTAACGCTTTGATTGAACTCGCTATGTTGATGTAAAATTTTATGGGCTTTATTATGGCGTAGGATTGAAATAGTCTGACTGGGCTTAAATGCCGATAGTTTAAATTTTCTTCTTCTAAAGTACCTTTAATTTTGTATATTTAAAAAAATTAGCCACATCATCTAATTAGCATTGATAAATAACAGCTAAATATTCAATTTGGGCGAATTTGATAAACAACTAAAGGAGAAAAGTGCTAACAAATTTTTTTGTGTTTTTGATTATAAGAACAGTAATATAGACGTATAATATACTGATGGAAAAAGAAAGAATTTAGAAAAAATTTTATCTGATACAAAAGTTGTAAAAGGTAATTTAAAGTGAAGAAGGGGGAATAAACTCGTTACTGATTAACAATTTAATATTGTTATATTATTTAATAAAAATTATATGATTCTAACGAAAATGAATACATGTTTTATTAAAATCAACTTCAAATATTTTTCAAATTGAAATAATAAACAGTTTTTAAATTGATTTCAACAGTTGAGGTAAGTGAGTCGATTTTTTAATATTATGTCTTTCTAACTAATAATAACTTAAAAAGTTATTGAGAAAAAAAAAGTACCTGATGTATTGAGAGACAGTCTTGATAAGGCACTTTTCAGGCTTGAAATTTGGTGTTGCTGTCTTGACACAAGACTGCACATTAGGGCTAAATGTTGTTGGGTACTTTCTTCTAAATGCCTTTCCATGCTTCCTCCACGGAGTCCCTGTTACAAAAATAGTTTTAGATATTGATATATTATAACATTACGTTTTTTTAAAATCAAATTATAATAGAATTAATTTTTTTACCTTGAATCTACATCCAGCATCCTTGAAAGCACATGGTGTTAAAGGTGATGAACACTGTTCTTTAAGATGTGTTTCTAGTTCTTCTCTGGCAATTGGCGACATTTGGCAGCGGTTAGGGCAAGGGACTGGGAGGCGAGAGCATTTGCTGTGATGAATGTTTAATGTATCGCTTACAAAACTTGCACCGCAATGCCTGCAAGTAAATAAAATTTCATTAGGAAAATAGATATTGTTTTTTTAATATTACTGAAATTTTGCAGATGGTAGTTCTTATCAAATTCATAACTTATTCAATTTTAAACATAAATACTAATTTCAGAACATTTCAATTATAATTTTATGTACAACTTTCAAAACATCAAATGGCCATTTTTCATTAGGGTAGAGACAGGATGATATGAATGTTTATAATTGTTAATTTCATTATTTGAATATATTTATGAATATCCTTACCTGCATGGGACTAGTCTTTTGGTGCACTCAGTGGCCTTATGCCTGGGTAGGTGCCTTCGTTGTACTCTGACTCCACACTTGTTCTCACAGTAGAGTGGTTCCTTTGGGCAACTACCAGGGTGTGAATCCAAAGCAGGTCCACTTAACTCAGAACCACAAAACTCGCAGGTTTCCGTCCGAGAAGGGCATGTGTACCGTAGATGGTCTTCCATCAAAACTCTTGGGATCTGGGCGCCACAAAGATTGGTACAAGGCATAGTGTCATACTTGCATGTATTCAAATGTGCCTAAAAATGATTCATCTTTTAGATACAAAATTCATTATAATTTTTGCTTAATATTATAAGATTATTTTTGTTCTTACGATTATGATATATTGAAATAAATTTTAAATTTAAGATTTTTTTTTTTATTGTGATTATAAAAAACTGTTATTGAAAATGAGGAATATTAATTAACATTACAAATAAGTTTTATTTACTTTAGTACAAAAACCTGCCAGAATTTAGCTGTTACTAAGGGCTATTCATTACTCAACAACATCTTTATTTTGTTTTTCATGTTTGTACATTATTATTTTAAGTTTATTGTTATGTAAACATAGGTTCAGAAGTTGCCCAAACAGAGCTGTAAAGACCAGTATTTATAGTTACAGTGTTATTTATGTTTGCCCCTGCAGAGTTGAGGCATGACAACCCCCATATCCTGACTTTTTTCACTAAGAAACCTCTTTAGCCTCTTGGAACAAGTATTTTGAATTATTTTTAAGTTTAACCAGTATTTCTATTGAATATTTTAACAATATCAAAAAAATAAAAGTGGGATTATATCAATGGAAGGAACTTAAAAATTTCGTTCATTGGCTATTGTTACCATCAATATTTTTTTAATTCTACATAATTATTAATTGTTAAATAGATATTTACCTTCAGTTTTTTAAGCTGGTCGCTCCATTTACATCCTTCCTTATGGTGTATACAGTAGACAACTGAGGACATAATATCCTTCTCAGAATCCGAAATCTGAAACAAGAGTAAGGAATTTTATAAACTATGTTCCATTATAAAATAAGAACTTAAAAATAGACATGAGAATGTGGTGTCTGACCGTCATCATCGCCGTTAAAGTAAAAATGTAAAAATTGCATTTTTCGTATTGCCTAATTTTTTCTATCCACCAATAAACATACTTTGTTGTTTAATCATTTAAAGTCACTTTAAGCTACTGTGGCTAATCGGACGATGCTACAGCGGGAGTCCTAAATTTTGCCTATCCAGGGAATATTCTTTGAAATGAAAGGTCAAATGCAAAATAAAGTTCATTCATGATTTAAATGAGTATCCATGTAGTAAGGTATTGTAAGATGTGATCAACAAAATTTCGAGTTATAATAACATTAAATTTAAACCACCTTTTTCCAATTTAAGGCAAACGTTTATCGTTATACTAATGAGTTTATGTGGATGGAAAAAGAAAATATAAATTACATAAACGTTTCTAGCTGCAAATCCACATTAGAGAAGAAATGGAAATTCCTTCTCTCCCAAAATAATGACTAATTTAAAATACTGAAATGTACACGAAATTAGTAAAATTACCAATACCAGGTTACTGAATTTAGCGAGAATGGATAAAAACTGTTTAGCTTAAATGGTGTAGAAAATTACGTCAAACCCTCTTACTTTCCTTCCGAAAAAAAAAAAAAAAATTGTAAGACCAGAACGTTTCAGCAAATTACAAATAGTCGAACAAGTCTACATTATTGTATGAAGTTTTCTTTAGATAAGTCATTTATTAAGTTAACCTATAAATACATCGATGAGGTTTGAATTAGGGGTGGGCATAAGCGAATGATCGTCATAATCGGACTTCGATGATTTAAATTATCGAATGATCGAATGATTAATATGCATTCTGAGAGACGATATGCCACAATTCTCGTCTCTATAATGGCTGAGCTGCATATAATTTATGTGATGAGAAAAAAAAAATAATAAATAAAAAATAAAAGGACATTCGATTATTCGAGCTCCTTATAATCTCTCGATTATCGTCAAACAATTCAGTGCGAATGATTGAAATAATCGAATGATCCGATAATCGTCATTCGATTATGCCCATCCCTAGTTTGAATTAAGGAACGATATATTTATCTCAATGCGGAAATCCTTCAAGATTATCAAGAAAAATATCTTCCATATTTTTTTTACCCACACGCAACTTAAGTGGCTGTTGACCTTTTGACCACAATGTGCCAGTGGTTTCTATTAGTTAGTCAAATGAAGTGAAGCAGTTGTTTTTTGTCAGCAATAAGATTAGAATGATAAGTCAAGAACGCAGTAGGAGGTGAGTGACGTTCACAAGTGGCGCGCTCATCTTAACGTCTTGGTAGCGCCTATATCGATTCCTCATGAATTATTTCTTTGTTTTAATTTTCTCTTATTGGGGATACGTTTGAAAGGGAAGCAAGATAAAATATCTTTCACTGGACTACTTGGGTGACCTCAATCACTTTACCGTAAAAGAAACGTTTCAACGTTTGGGCCTTGTAGAAAAATATTAGTCTTTCTGAAATTTTAGTTTTTGCCATCTAGTTATTAGTACCATTTAGTCAGAAAAAATCACTAGGCATGGAGGTCTAGAAATGCCTAGTCACCAAAGAGAATTTGCCTAAACTGAATAAATTAAAATAGAATATTCAGAATATTTAATTCTAGAACAATAACAGTTGGTTAATAATATTGTTTTAAAAGGGACTATTCTAATGAACAGTGGAAAAATAATAAGATAATATACATATGCATAATTTTATAAATACATGTGGAGTTAAATAGTTCTCATTTTTATTTTCACTTACTATATATAGTAAGGGAAAGTATTGCGATCGTGAAAATTTTCGAATTCCAGTTTTCAACGGAAATACACATTTTAGGGTCCCCTGAGTCCAAATAACCAAGTCTCTTAAAAAGGTCTGTGTGTGGTAACTCCCGGGCGGATACGGTAAGTCCTATGAAACTGAAATTTCATATTTAAGACAAATATACGCCCGAGACGTTACAAAACTTTTTTCATCAAAATGAGCCTACCAGAAGAGCCACTTTATCCCATGAATTTTGCACCTTTTTTCGATTTTCTCGTAAACGGTTCCGACGATTTTAATTAAACTCGCTATATCGATGTCAAATTTAATGGGCTTTAATATCATTTAGGTTTCATTCGGATTAAAATGGTCTGACAGGGGTTAAATGCAGATATTTTAAATTTTCTTTCTCTAAAGTACCTTTAATTTTGTTGATTCTATAAAAATAACTATATTATCTTGTTACCACTGATAATAAATAGCTAAATATGCAAGTTGAGGGAATTTGAAGAGCAACTAAAGGAGAAAACTGAAAAAATATTTTTTTAATGCAATTTTTCGTTTTTGAACATAAGAGCAGTAATATACATGTATGATATACCGTTGGAAAGCTAAAGATTTTAGAAAAAATATTATCTTATACTCAAGCTTTTAAAAGTTAACAGAGAGTGTGATGAAATTAACATAAAACTAACTGATTATTTTAGATAATAATATAATAATTTTTTTAATGAAACACATGTTTCTACATAAATTCAATTTAATTATTTCTTCTATAGTTTCACGTATTTTTATCTCTAACTGTATTTGAAATTCTTTCATTGATTTTAAAAATGGAGGTATTGTCGTGTGTTGCCCGCACCAGATTTTTAAATCTATATTGATTAATATTATAACTAAATAAGAATCCAGTTTAAAAGTTTCTATCATATAGTAAGAGATATTACTAAAACTTTTTCTTTTTTTTTTATATCAGTTTAGTTTTCAGTTTAAATATTTTGTGATAACTAGGACTTTTTCAGCTGCTCTGAGAAGGTAGACCGTTAACCATTTCAATGACAAGGATCGGTAGAAGACCCTTGAAGGTACCGAATGGAACGCACAACAAAGGACGTGTAGGGCACATGTGTAAGACTGACCTTTCTCGATCCCTCTCTTAGATATTTTAAAAGGGAGATGGAAAAAACATTGAAGAGGTCTATTGTCCTCAACAGCTGGGCAGCACATTTCTTGAACCGCATCTGTTGCAACTAGTTCACATTGTGCCGTTTGTTGTTAATTTGCAGGGGCAAATCAATTAATACGTTTTGTTCATAAAGTAAATTCTATGGGTTTACGAAGAGTACTTTGACTTATAAGTAGTCATCGAATTGTTGAAATATTTTAGAAAAGTATCTGGGACATCCCTTCTTATAGACTATATTTAAATGGCTTGGAATTCAAACCAATATGCAACGAACTCCGAACCTATTTCCATCACTGAAATATTAAAGTAAGAAAACAAGATCTACTTTAGGGTATCGATATAAATACATTTATCATAACGAGAGGAAATGGAAATAAATCGAATCTTGACTTTAAAGTGTCGTAGTCTGACAAATAATTGAAATCGAAAATCTCTATTCACTGATAATTTTATATATGCTAAAACACTTTGTAATGTTAAAGATTATGTGTGAAAATTAAACACTTAATGGTATGAACAGTCTTCATTCATTTATATTAAATAAAGCAGTTTTGGCACCACATTGGTAGATTAATTTTTCGGTGGCAGATTACATCAATGTTTGTTGTAAAGAGATTTCACTGATTTTCTGTGGTTTTGATTTGATATGGTGAAAATATACTTATGTATCAGCTACATCATATACAAAATTGTCAATGTAATTGGGCATGCGCCTTTTGAATCTCAAGTGTATCTCTATTGACCTTTTGTCACACAGTCCTTCAAGAGAGAACTGGATTTAAAGTTTAGACGTTTCTAAGCCCTAAAGTCCTTGCTTCTCCTATTCATACCAATCGGATATGAGAGAAGGTCCGGCCTGCATTCTGTAATTGTTATCATCATAAAAAGAAAGTATCTACGAATATAAACCTATCTTTTATGAACTTGTATAACATTTTAGTTATGAAATTTTTAGGTTTGGATAATTAAGTTCTTAGCGTTGACTCCTCTTTGGTTTATGAGATAATTTAGTGTAATCTGCAGACCTAGATCCGCATTAGAGCTCAGGGCTAAACGAGAGGCGCTGAGACCCTTATCGCCAAGTTTGTGAGAGTTACTTTCAGTTGAGCAAGCGCCAATCCAGGTACAGGACGTCATCGCCTGCACATTCCTGTCCACCGACGTGTAGGCAGTAATACCGCATTTTATTCCGCTTAAGTTTGGTCGCATGTCGGCCATCTTGAGGGTACCGTTATAGCGATGCAATTATTTCAACCTATTCACTTCCAATTGAGGAAATTTATTGCCCTTACTGGTAGATTGGAGCTTATAAAAAAACTTGAGAATTTTTTCTCTTATTCAAAGCTTCGTTCTCATAATGCAATGTTTATTTTCATATCCTGAAACTTGAAGCTTTTTATGGCTCTCTTAAAAACGACGTTAGAATTGATTCCGCTTATGTTTTAAACTTGGATAGTTTTATTTGTGCGATCATGGTTCGACATTAATCATACTGTACTAAATGGTATTTCAACTTGAGTCAATTAAGATAGTTAACAGGAAGCCTTTGGTCATCTTTTGAACTATTAATACGTATTGAAGTCTGTCAACCTCGATAGTTCTATGCCAACTATTTTCTATAAATGTAGATCTGTATGGTTTGTCGTGTACCTTTCCAATTTGGGCCCGATTCTCTACACGGTGTATACAGCTGTTATCCCTATCCATCCAAGCACTTTCCTCTCTACTTACGCTGATAACGCATGTGTGCTATCCGTAAATGATGATCCTATTGTTGCTTCCCAATTCCTACTGAACCATTTATCCGCCATTGCAGAATGGTGTCACAATTGGAGAATCAATATCAATCCTAATAAATCCCACCAAATCACCTTCACTCTATGACGTAAACCTATGACTTCCTGTCCAGTTGTTTCCTTTAATCATACCCCACTCATCACTGTAGAACAAATACGATGCCTTGGACTTCATCTTGACAAACGTCTTACTTGGAATCCTCATACAAGACTTAAACGACAGGAAACTGCTCGTAGATATCGACAATTAAAACACTTACTTGACAAACGATCAAAACTCCCTCTTTACTTCAAAAAAACTCATTTACACAACCATTATTTGACCTATCTGGACTTATGGCATAGAGCTATGGGGCTCCACTAAACCATCGAATTCCTCCCGCATCCAATCCTTGCAATACAAAATCCTTCGTCAAATCCTATACGCGCCTTACTTTGTTACCAACAAACTCATCCATAGAGACCTGAATGTCCCACTAGTTACAGAAATCGCTCAAAAAAGATACACTTCCTTTCATTCCAAATTACCCGCCCATAAAAACCCGCTTGTCCGTATCCTCTCATCGACATATATTCCCGATAATCCTCCGAGACGTCTGAAAAGACGTGGCCTCGAGACCTGCTGAACAAATCAACATTGAAGTGCTACCGCTGGGTAGATTCTTCTCATGGCTTTTTCAAGCCAATTGTCTGTTTTTAGCACATTTACTTATTGTACTATGTAAATTTCAATAAAATAATTTAAATAAAAAATTAAAAAAATTCCAATTTCCACAATCCAGAACCAAGATGGATTGATGGAGATACCAGTGATAAAAATAACCCAATCTCCTGCGATGTGGTGGATGATATGACCTGGGATGGTAGGGCACGCGTGAGTTGAGTTTTACTCCGATGCCCCCAGTGGCTCTGCACAATGAGAATGGAACAGAATTATACTGGGAAACAGAGCGTGAGGCAGATTCTCACGGAACGTCTGTCGGACCTCGATTGTTTTAACATGTTAGGCCTCTGTCGAGGATGTGGATGGTTTTTGCTTTTTCCTGAAAAATTTAGCGACGGTGTATGCTAAGGTTGTCCACTAAATATTATACAACCAACTAAGTACGGTGAACGATCGAAAATAACCTTTAAATCGAAAATTAGATGGTACTTAGAACTGTTTATGGCTTTAAGATCGAATCTGATATCTATTTACGACATGAATTTTTTAAAATGACTTCATTACATTGAATAAAAGACTAACATGGAACATATATACGAAATTAAAACGTCAAGAACTAACAAGACGTTACAAACATTGGTTTACATATCATCACTAAATTTACGAAAAGAGCGACTAATATACACTAGGGGTGAGCATAAAGATTATAGGATCATTCGATTATTTCAATCATTCAAATTAATCGGTTTGGAGAAACCGATCGAACTGAATTGCTTAAGGATAATCGAGAGATTATAAGGAGCTTGGATAATCGAACAAACTTTTTTTTTTCTCATCACATAAATTATCTGCATATTTGCACCTAGGCTCAGTCAGCTCAGCCATTTTAGAGACGGGAATTGTGGCGTATCGTCTCGATTATGAAATCATTCGATTGTTTAAATCATCGAAGTCCGATCATCCGATTATGACGATCATTCGATTATGCCCACCCCTAATATACACTACTCAGACCTATCTGGACATACGAAGCAGGACTTTGGGGTTCTGCAAAACATGTACACACAAACAAAATAGAAACTCAATCCAAAATTCTACGAAAAGTTTTACTCACATGGTATGTTTCGAATCACAAGATCCACGATGACATAAACATCCCTATAGTTTCTCTCACACTCTCGACAAATATAGCACTTTTTATTCATCCCTATAGCCAAGCCAACCCCAAAGAAGACCTAAAAGAATATGGCTGAAGGATTTACTCAATAAATTTTTGCTTGGATTTTTGGATAAAAAATGTTTTTGCACGACCCTGATCAGGAAAAAACTATATCGCATTCGCTAAATGCACAGCAATGCAATGGGAGTATAAATACTAATGATAAATAAATGTCTTTACATTAATGATTCACAAGTATCACCCCAAAGATCACTTAGAACCAATAAATAGCATTAAAATTTATTTTAAGTTTTTAAAACTTGCATTAATAATATATAAGAGATCTTATGGATTAAGATAACCAATAGCTGAAGACAAAGAATTCTCCTGTTGGCACTTGTACTCCAGGTTCGATGGGATTGACTCTTGTCGAGGCCTGTACGGACAAGTCACGTCCTGCATCCTGATTAAGTCCGATAGAGTCAACACTCTTCCACTTTTCAGCTGTCACAAGAGATAGTACATCTTTTGCTGTCTTAATTACTTTAATTGTTATCATTTCATGTTATAATGTTTATATCTTTTTTTTATTGTTTTGTTTTGTAATTTTTATCCACGTGCAGATTATCATGCCAACGAAACTCTTTGAAGCACCTTCAAGTTTCGCCACTTCCTCATCATATTAGTGTTTAAGAATACTCAAGATATCCTTCATAAGCCTATAAACGTTCTTAAATGATCCTATAAATTTCTATCCAATCCAGTCTATTTTTGGACCTTTAAAAGAAAATTTTGCCGATTACCTTCTGGTTGATGGGCTGACGTTAATAGGATTCATCAACTTCTTTTCTCCAACACACTTGTCAATAATAATCCGAAAATTGACAAGTTCGTTTTCTGCTTAATAGTCTCTTATAAGCCGTTTTTCACTAAAGATATTTTATCTCAGCCCTCAATTGGAGCCTAACAAAAGTCGGAAGCCATTATCTTTGAATAAGGACTATTTAGGAACAAAAGATGACCCCGGGGATTTCATTTCTTTTCTTCTTTATAGAAGAGACAGGGACCTCGCGTGGAAGGGCTCCCATTAATACGTAATGGCTACTCCATTGATCCGCTGTCCATTCTACTTATTACCCGCGGGCTATTTGTTATTAGCAAGGTTTTTTTTTTTTTTTTTTCTTTTTTTCTCCTATTTTGAATATTTCATTATTCGTTAGTCCTCTGCTAATATTACACTTGCTCGCCATTTTGCGACGCAGCTCAATCAGGGAATGATGAAAGTGGTTTCATATTTTCTTCACTTTTTTTTTTTTTAATTCTTTTATTGAAATTCACAACTGTACACAGTACAATAAGTAAATGAGCTATTTACAGAGCATTGGCATGAAAAAGTCTTGAGAAGAATCTACCCAGCGGTAGCACTTCAATGTTTATTTGATCAGCAGGTCTCGAGGCCACCGTCTTTTCAGATGCCTCGGAGGATTATCGGGAAAAGATGTCGATGACAGGATTTGTAGGACAAACGGGTTTGTATGGGCGTGAAATTTGGAATGAAAGGAGGTTTTTTCGTCTTTGGGCAATTTCTGCAACTAGTGGGATATTCAGGTCTTTATGTATGAGTTTGTTGGTAACAAACTAAGGAGCGTCGAGGATTTTTGATGCGGGAGGAATTCGATGGTCTAGTGGATCCCCATAGCTCAATGCCATAAGTCTGAATACGTTTAATAATGGTTGTGAAAATGAGTTTTTGAAAGTAAAGAGGGAGTTTTGATCGTTTGTCATAATAGTCGATATCTACGAGCAGTTTCTTGTTTTAAAGTCTTGTATGGGGATTCCATGTAAGGCGTTTGTAAATATGAAGTACAAGGTATTTGTTCTACAGTGATGAGTGGGGATTTTCATAACTTAAAACAAAATTTTGATAAGTCATAGAGCAATAGTTTTGTTTCACCAACTGTTGATAGATTTCGAAAGTGCTTATGATCGAATTGAACACCAGAAGTACCCTTCATACATATGACTGGATCACTTGTAGCTGGGTGGCTAGCATAACAGCCTCCTATGCCAAAGGTCACGGGTTCAAACCCAGGTGGTCCTAGGATTTTTTAATGGGAGCAAAAAATACTCAGTCCTTAGTTAAAGATCCCTATCCTAATAAAACCTGGATAGGCAAAATTTAGAACTTCCACAGTAGCATCGTCCGATTAGCCATAGTAACATAAAGTGACGTTAAATAAATAAACAAACATGCATACATATGACAATACACCCCTAGCTTACATCAAAAATATATTGTGGTAAATTTCTGAATCGCCTTTCCCTCTACAAATGTAAACACATTTCCGTCATTTAATAAGAGAACTGGTTTTTTGATTGGTGAATTTGGATGCTAATTCTGGTTTGTAAAATATTTTATATTAAAGTTTCCTTTACTATCTAGATGGTTAATTGCAAAATGTTATTAATAATATAATGGACTGGGGAGGAAGTATTTAATGGCCTATGTATTATTTAAATTACTCTGCATGCATTGAGCAAGACATGATGACTTAGAGGTTATTCAAATGATGACCCACGTGGCATGCAGGGGTCCATGCGAACGGCTTCACGCAATCATGAACGCGGTAATAGCACCAGAGGCAGAAACTGGAAAGCAGAAAAGGTTTTTAAAACGAGGGATTAGGACCCTGAATAAACCGTGGATGTGTACTTTTTTATGCAGAATAACATTATAAATAATGTAGCTTTAAATTTCTATGTCTGGTTTTATCACATGACATCAAGTTTTTAAGAGGGGATAAAGCCATTACCTTCTTACAAGTAAATATACTAGACTTTCAAATTCATATATATAAATACATATATAAATCTGGTATTCTATGAAAGGAGATCATTAATAAGTATTGTGTATTAAATATTTTTTTGTTTTTTTTAAATATTTATATACTATATGCAGTATACTTTAAAAATATCGTTACATACTAAAAACAAATGAAATAGCTATAATAGTACTCATTTCGGTAAACATAAAGATGAAATAGTTTATCTTTTATGTGCCCTGTCAGTATTCTAAGGACGTGTTTTTGTGTTAAGTCTGTTAGCATTCATGTTACATAAACATGCAGAAACAGAACATCCAACTAGAATATTTTCAAGGCAAATAGTTCGGTATTTTTTACCTTTGTTTCTTTTAACAACGGTTTAAAAAGATATTCATAGGAATTTCTGTTTTTAATTGTCCCATTAATATAAGATTTTACAGTTCCTTTTTTTTTTTTTTTTTTTTTTTTACAAAGTATACACTCGTGTTAATATTTGCTTTGAATATTTAAAAAAATACATAACATGTTTTAATTTATATTAAAAAAAAAAAAATTATTTTTAAAACTTTAACGGTCTTATATATCTTGAAGGGTAGTTCTTAAAACCATATACCACATTTATATGAGCCGGTCTGCCTCTCATTTTATTGGACTCTCACCTACAATATATATCAGTGGCGGTATATAGCTGTGAGTTTGAGAGGACGCAATTAAAAAATAATATATCCAGGGAAGGATACATAACAAAGTATAATTGATATATAAGGATAAACTTTGCGAAACGCAACTTCAAGAAAATGTTTAGTTATTTTTACTTTCACTTACTATATATAATAAGGGGAAGTATTGCGATCGTGAACATTTTCGAATTCCAGTTTTCAACGGAAATACACGTTTTAGGGTCCCCTGAATCCAAATAACCAAGTCCCGCAAAAAGGTCTGTGTGTGTGTGTGTGTGTGGTAACTCCCGGGCGGAAACGGTAAGTCCTATGAAACTGAAATTTCTGATAAAAAAACAGGTAAATATATAAATTGAATAAATTCGATCCCCAACCAAAGGAGAAAACAGAAAAAATATTATTTTAATGCAATTTTTCGTTTTTGAACACAAGAGCAGTAATATACATGTATGATATACCGTTGGAAAGCTAAAGATTTTAGAAAAAATATTATCTCATACACAAGCTTTTAAAAGTTAATAGAGAGTGATGAAATGAACATAAAACTAACTGATTATTTTAGATAATAATATAATAGATTTTTTGATGAAACTCATGTTTCTATGTAAATTCAATTTAATTAATTCTTTAATAGTTTCACGTATTTTTACCTCTAACTGTATTTGAAAATTCTTTCATTGATTTTAAAAATGGAGGTAAGTGAAAGTCGTGTGTTGCCCGCACCAGATTTTTTAGATAAAGAGTGTTAGTTTTCCTTGTTTTTATCAGAATTCATGTGTCACAACTTTTTAGTCATATTTTCCTGAAAACGTTAGATTTTTGCATCGAAGGTTTGTCATCGAATGTTTGCATTTTATCATCGAACGAAATATTGGAGATTCGAGTGATGTCCAATATGTATTTAATAAAACATGTTTATGCCTTGACATTTCACCACGAATGAACAATGGAAACAATTTTAAATAAAGTTATAATCAGTGAAGGAAGTTTCTCAAGAAGGCAGATTCTCGTTGGCCATTCCCCGTTTTAACACAAGGACCGGATGCAATGGTGAGAGCGCTGACTAGTTTCCTTGAGACCGGAAATTCTTGAAATAACAACTACACAAAGAGTTATATACTTTATCAAGGACATTTTTATATAACCTAGGGTTCTTGAAGAGAAAAAAACAAAACAAAAAACATTCAGTTGATCGAGTGAGTGGTAAAGCTATTAATGGTAAATTGGACCGTGTATGCAAACGAGTTTGTATCCTTGTCTGCACTTTCGCAAATTATATGCGCATTTAATTGTTTAAACACATTATTAAAGTTATAGAAAATTAAAATAATTGAAAAAAAAAAGGATTTTTTAAAGAAGAAATCAGTAAGGCACCCCGATTTCCAGGCGTACTGCAATGCCAGTGGTACCTCACGATAAGACCCAAGATAACGTTATCTGTACAAAAGCATACACCACTGAATTCATATCTACATCTGTAACGCTCATGGTTATGTTTTCATGAATCATTTTATATAAATTTATTATAACTTAAAGTTTTTATTAGAGACATTATATTGTGATCACATAAACATTTACACATTGTAATTACTATCGGTTGAAATGGCTTGGTAAAACTATAAACAACCTTCAGTTTTTATTATTCGCTTCCTTAATATAATACAGCTGTTATAACTGGAAGCGGAATATTATCCAATAATTGTCTAGGTCATTTAACAATGGAATTTTTTTTCCCTCTTACATTGAATAAAATATATATATATATATATATATATATATATATATATATATATATATATATGTTTTTAATATACTGTTTTTAAGGGTATAAATAGATTTCTTACACTGACATAATTTTTGTCGTGTCCTTTAAAATTAGCAAGTATTTACATATTTTTGAATTTGAGTATGTTCGGTCGCCAAATAAAAAAAAAAAGAAAAAACAAAATGCAATACTTAAATCGACTGATTAATTTTTTTTAAACGCAAATATTATATTTACTTTTGTGTTTTGATTCATGAACTGCCACATTTTATCGTATCTTTTCTGTTACTCACACCATTCTAACTTGATGAAGTTGACAATTATTGATTATGACTTTGTGAGGTATGAGAATAAATTATTTTTAGTTTAAAAAATATTGAATGCGTATACCCTAACTAGTTAGCAATTGTTGCGAAAAATTTTCGGAATGCTGTATTTTTTTTTTATCATGCATACCGATATCTAGGATGATAACTATTGATTACGAATTTGTTATATTGTGATATGCGTAATATACTTTGATATATTACCGGCTGTATAGCAGATGACGGCTGTACTCTCCTGAACATGTCTGCGCGCCTCCATAACCTAGGGTTGACTGGTCGCCCCTCCACTATCTCCACTAATTACAGATGCAAGAGGGAGGGGGTTCTTGGTAGCCACTTGGGAACCTTCCCAGGGATGTCATATGTTAAAGGGAGTACTCTGACTGTACGATGTAGCAAGCTGCCCGGATATCGCACCCTCATAATGGGGTGTGACTGTTTCAAGTAGAAGACGTATGGTCGTTTATGGTTAGATGATTTTCATATCATGTCAAGTAGGGGATGATAAAAAATAAAGTGCCTCAAGAAAAACTATATTATGATATTTTGGGCCCTTCAGGCATCAATTTTCTTTGTTAATCATTAAAGAGGTATAATAATAATACATATATTACTGTCAAATATTATGCTCAACAACCATAATAATCGAAACTCCGAATTTTTTTTGTTTTTGTTTATTTAACGTCACTTCATGCTAATCGGACGATGCTACAGTAGAAGTCCTAAATTTTGCCTGACATCGCACAGGCTCGGGACCACCTTTATACGTTCCCTCCGAAGGACGGTGTAACTAAGGATCTTTTACTCCCATTAAAAATTCCTAGGACCACTTGCGAGTTTGAACCCGTGACCTTTGGCATAGAAGGCTGTTATGCTAGCCACTTGCTACAGGTGTTCCCAGAAACTACGAATTATCTATGATGTATGATTAAGATAAAAATGACATTTCATAGCAATTTTATTTTTTTCGTCGTTCCTATCACGTTTTTATAAGGTAAATGATACTGATATTGACAAATATAAATATAAATGATTAAATAAAATATGTTTATATCTAATCAATTTTTATAATATAAATAAATAATTTATATATCTGGAATTGGCTCTGCATAATTATAATGTAAAATTTTACATATTTACCAAACAGGGTTGAGAAATACATACACAACAATATTTTCTATTTTTTACCTTTATTAACATATTTTTTATCGCGAATTAAGACGTATAGTATTAATATGTTTTCATATCGTGCATTTTGAAAATTTTAAACGCATTAGCTAATTATTTATATATAGATATATATTTTGTTTTTGTTCGTTTAGTATAATTAATATATAATGCAAGTTAAATCAAATAACGCATTGTGTATTTAACACATCATACAAAAAACATAGAAATAAGAATTTTAGGAAATATATGTATGAAATACAGAAATAGAATTAATTCATATATGTTTGGCTCCTAGAGATATCCTATCAAATATTTTCTAACGAATTATTTATCTATCTTTTAGAATTTTATTACAATAAATAATGTTGATAAAATAAGTCATATAATAGCGTAAATCTAATGAAATAATAGTTTTCAAAGGAAATTATTTTTTTTTTTAGTTAAAATTAATATACTAGCAGGATTCTAATTATAACCAATATGATAAAATGAATATGTTTAAATAAAAAGTTATCAATTTCGGGATCGTAATTATACTGATTAATTAATTTATTTTTAATTATGAAATTTATTATTAAAGTAAGAAAATATAAAAACAAAAATGAACCAGTCAGCCAATAGTTTTCATCAGTCGACTTGTAGCATAGTGCCACAAAATTATGATTAAAAATGAAAAAAATAAATAGGTATAAAGTTAATAACTGTATATTATGCTTATATTTTTGGCATGTGATACTTTAAATCAATTTTTAAAAATACATATGTTGACCCAATAAATTCATTTATTTATTTATAGTTGAATTTTTTAAATCATGAAAGTCGAAAAGGACCCCGAAACGTAGGATAAATGTAAAAAGTTTTTAAAATAATAAAAAGTAAATAGATGTATATATTGCTTAATTGAATATATTTATTTTTAGAATTTATTCGATCAGAATAATAAATTTTAAGTGACGAATCTACCAAGAAAATATTTTTGTATGATTTATTGTCCTTCGTGGGCTGAAATATGTGGGAGGCAATCTCGCGGTATACCTTTGAGTTTTTAAGAGTAAATTTGCATTTATAATTTTGATGTGTAATGGAGAACAAATTTTTTAAATAAGAAATTATTTAAATACACTTTTAGTGTAAATGTAAGTATGCATATTTACGGTTGCAAACATACCTATGTATATTTAATTCTTTTTTTTTTCTTTTCTCAAGTAGGCAACATTTATTTCGCAATAACGTCTTTGCTTCACGGTTTATATTTATCTCTTGACCGAAGGATATAAATTAATCTGACTAGGAATTTAAATCAGTAGATGTCCTAGCTAACAGATGAAACAAATCCATCTAATTTGTATTATAAATACTTAACAAGGCCGAAGGGCTGGATGGTACACCTACACAACTCAATATAATTTCCATAGCTATAGCCCATTAGATTATGAACGCCCGCTCTTATTTAAATAGTTCTTTTCCTTCACTGCTGAAGAAATTCATATTAATATTTTATGGATTATTTCATGCTAAGTGTACTTTTATGTTAATTTAATAACTTAAAATTATTAACTTATAAGAGCTTATAAATTTAATGAATTTAACCTTCCCAACATTCATAAGCATATATATTTATATTCGTCATTAACCTTTTGTTCTTTTTAATAATTAATTTAGAGAAAACGACATTTAAGCTATCTTTAGGGTTTTTTAGTATTCGGGCGGTTCGAATTGGGCCAAAAGTTATTTTGTTTCAGACCCACGGAACGAACTTTAACCAACAACTCTAAATAAAATATGTTGACATAATCACGTCTACTTTACTATGAAATTACTTTCTAAGAAATATGTACTTTCAATGAAAAAAATTAAATGTGCTAGACGGTTGATACTTGAAACAATCGAATAAAAAACAAAACATTAAATGAGCAGAATAATTTTTAAAAATACTTCTTGTGACACCTCTGGAAAACGGGTTGAATGCAATTGCAATTTAATGAATTTGGAATTATTTATTTAAAACTTAGTCGAAACCTAATTTTGAAGTTCCAACTAACGCAGGATTCACTTTATAGAGGCTGGGTCTGCCCCAGCAGGGTCTCCATACCCCAGGATCGCCCTCCGACTGAATTAACAGAATAAATAATATTCTGCCACAGCCCGGATTCGAATCCAAGACCCGGGAAACTGTAGATTAGTATTCTATTTTACACATGAAATTTTTTTTTTATTTAATCATTTTATTAGTATTTACAACTGTATTAACAAAAATACATCAAGTAAATGTGATGTGTTATATAATACAATGACTTGATATACATGTAGAGAAGCTTCCCATTGGAAGTACTCTAAAGATATTCTAAACTAGAAGGTCCCGGGGCCATTTCCTTTTCCTCGGAGGATTATCCGGAATTGATGAGGAAGAAAGGGTTGAAACTAGTGGGTTTGAGTGCGAATGGAGTTTGTCATGAAAGGATTGATATCTGGTCCGGGCCAAATCAGTAACAAAGGGAACATTAAGGTATTTATGGATAAGTTTATTCGTGACAAAGTAAGGAGCGTTGAGGATTTTACGAAGGATTTTGGATTGTAAGGATTGGATGCGGGAAGAATTTGATGGTTTAGTAGAGCCCCAAAGCTCTACTCCGTAAGTCCAGATTGGTCTTATAATAGTAGTTCAGAGGAAGGTTTGACCGTTTGTCTAGTAAGTGTTGAAGCAGCCTAAAGCGGCGAAATGTTACACAAGAGAAATTAAATATGATTGAAAGACATACTTATGATTTTTTTTTAAATGGTCAATTCATTGATGAAAATGGTTATAAAAGAAAATAAATGTAAGTATATTTATGTAAGTAAATCGCATAAATTATTAGTTTCACAGTACGTAAAAATTCAGGGTCTGAAGATGTTTCAAAACAAATATTGAGAATTCCTTTTTAATTAATTTATTTATATATTTATCTGTAATAATTAGTCAAGACGGTGATAGTATAATCGATGGCTAATCATCAGTATTTAGGCACTAATCAGCAAACGTTAGTAACTTCAACTGTTTACAAGGAATATCACATAAATCATTTACTGACAATAAACAATGAGAATGAACACAATAGGTACAATGCCAAGTCAGTTTGAAATGAAGCTTCAATTTCACTGAACAGTTTCCGTTACGGAAATTTGTTTTTGTTGGACTCCTACGCTCACCCTAAATTGCCAGTGGGCAAAGAGAGCTGAGTAAAACGTCCTCGTGAACTTGATAAATGACCGTGGCGAAACGGAACACCCTCCAACATCAAAGCGAGGTGTTGCTGTTAGTCTTGACCTGAGGGTGGAAGGAACGGCAGAGGGCGGTGACAGGGCTAACAGATATATATACGGCCGTGTCAGTGGGTGAGCGCTTTGGGCTGGCTACCGGGGTGGTCCTTGATTCGGGTTCACCTGTGAAATCGGCGATGTAGTGACTTCAGGGATAGGGCACCATAACAAACATTGCCCTATTAGTTACCTATGCGGTAGGCCTTGGCCTGGGAGCCCTTCATTAGGAGGACCGAAGGGTCTTCGTGGGGTAATGTAGGTAGCAGCAAGTAAAGAAAACACTTCCAAAAATAAAAAAAAGTAACCGAACTATAATAAACCTATCACTAAGTAATGAGATACTTTTTTTTATTTTTTAATATTTTATTAATATTTACCTCTGTACTTATAAGAAATCTGTGGCGGTCGTAAATAAGTGTTTAAGTCAAACTCTTTCATTTTACAGGTAAGCGACTTAAACTTTACGTGACACCCAAAATAGAGTAATAACATAAATGAAATGAAAAATAATTTTATTCTGGGACGAGTAGTCCCCTAAGAATAACAAGAAAAGTACAATATAAATAATAATTGTCTGGTCGTTTAAGACTTCAGTTTAACAATAAAAGACAGGTTCTGTGACAATGAATAGTTATCATCTATAGGTTTTAAATATTACATATGATGGGAAGATTGATGCTTTAGGAGATGGAGAAATAGTTGGTGTTTGAAAGTGGATTTTACGAATGGATACAGGCAAGGAATTCCAAAATAGGGTAGCATGAATAATAAAGGATTTTTTGAAGGAAGCAGATCTTTGAGAAGGTATACACAAGTTTATAGGTTGGGATCTAGTGTTTACTGAATGGACAGGGGAACAAGTGGTAAGCATATCAAGAATATAAGGAGGTTTGTTTTGTATTGAAAAATTGGAAGAGACAGAAACCAAGGAGGTACTGCCGACGGAAAGAGGGATTGAGCCAATTCAACTTTGCATACCTTCTAGAAACATGGGAGCGCCTGGGGATTCCACGTGTGAATCTAATGGAACAATTCATAAGTCTTTTGAGTCTCATATCGAATTTCTCAGACAGTCCGCCATATACGAGACTACCGTAGTCAAACTGGGGGAAAATGAGCGAAGAGAAGTGTAGCATACGAAATCTTAGAAATTGTTTTATAATAGCGATGGATTTTCGGGTGATTTGAGAAATATGATTACTCCAAGATAGGTTCTGATCAATAATAACTCCAAGATTTCTTACAGAGGTGTGGAAGTGGATAGGTATGCCATCTATCTATACATACAGCTTTCTTTCTACCTGAAATTTCTTCCACCAAGAAATTTCTTTAACCAATTTAATACGATGTGAGAGACGGTCTGAGGGAGCGATACGTGGAGTCAACTATGTATATAACTCGAGTTATACAGTTTTTCAAGACCGCAACAGAAATACAACAAGTAAATGGGCTAATTAACACTTATGGGCGTGATACATAGCACTTCAATGTCAATTTAATTTAGTAGGTCTCGAGGCCATCGTCTTTTCAATCGCCTCGGAGGGTTGTCAGAAAAAGATGTGAATGATAAATAGCGTACAAGAGGATTCGTGTTGGTCAGGAGTTTGGAATGAAAAGAGGCTTATGTGTTTCGCAATAGTTCTGCTACATATAGGATATTTAGGTCATTATGGATGATTTTATTCGTAACGAAATGAGGAGCATTTAGGATTTTGCGAAGGATTGAATGTCCAGATGGGTCTGATGATGGTAACATAAATGAGCTTATCGTGTTGTTGTAATCGGTATCTACGGGCAGTTTCTTGTCGTTTAAGTCTCGTTTGGGGATTCCATGTAAGACATTCGTCAAGATGGAGTCCTAGGTATCGAATTTGTTCAAAAGGTATGAGAGGGGTATTATTAAAGGATACATATTGAGATACTAAAATATATTTTCTATTCATTGTTAGTGCGAAAGTGTTCTTCACAACACATCTATTGAGCACGAGCGGATTCGGAACATTGCTCCATCATCAGAGGCAAGGTGAACTCGGCTACGTGACTGCGATACGTCTCAACACCTCGAGGTCTTCTAGGCAGAAGTGGCTTGCTGCATCATTACTATCTTTTGCTAGATCGTATTGTATAGTATTCAATTTTATTCTCCATCCATCAAAGGGGTCCTAAACAGGGCTATGATCCCATATTTATGAAAAGATAAAATGATTTAAATCCCCTATTATGACACCATTCTACTATATTTCCCTCCCAGCTTTTACAGATCTTATTTGATTTTTTTTTAAAAGCATATAATTATATACAATATTATTAAATTACGTCATAATTTTTTAAAAAAAATACCAAGTGTGAATAGCGGAAACATATCCTATAATCTTTCGGTTGATAATCTGACGTTTTACCACTACACCTCGAGGAGACTTCGTTGTAAACATGTTTTCTCTAAAACCTTGTAGGTGGATAAACGTTTATAATCGATATAGATTTGTTATCTATCGACCCACACCTCTCTAAAAAACATTCAAGTGTTGGTTATAGGCAATGTTATCTTTCTTTATGGATGATATTTCGTTTATTATGCTAACAAGCTGTATCACCTATGACAGCTAATTTTGTTGATTTTCTCAAATATAAGATTAATAGATGAACAATGAAATTTTCATTCTAAAGGAATCTGATTGCCTAGACAAAGCATGCTCCCCATTTCACCGTTTTAAGGAAGCGGTTAATTAGCAAGGTCCTAATGAGATCCGCAGGTTGATGCGGTTCAGCGACGTCTTCAAAGACGGCCAAGTAATTAGGAGCGGCCATGTGTGGAGGATAAATGGAAATAGGTAACTCGGAGGAAATAAGCTACACGATTCAGTGACCAAGGCGCGTGCGCACCAGCTGCCCTCCAGGGGTAATGATCTGAGTTTCTTACGGTCCACGGGGTATGCAGCAATAGATGGTAATTAGCTTGCTGTGCTGTTTTGTTTTTGCATCGCGAAGGTTGTTCGATGGGCAGACTGGCGTGTCAAAGACGGTGTTCCGGTTGGGTTTTTTTATTGTGTGCTGTTTATGGAAAACATCCTCAGCCCAACAGTACCAAAAGTGTCGTAGAATATCTTCCTTGGAGGATCAACCAATACCTTTGGCATAACATAATGGTTGCTCTGGTAGTGGTGAACCGCTTCACCACCCTTTGAAAAATACTAAAAACTACGTGTATTAGATTTAACCTTCATGACTATTAACAATAAAGAGTTCTAGTTTAATTTAAAAAAAGATATATTCATTCATTTTTCTTCGTATTTGATATTGGATCCCACTATCACATACGAGACAAATGACAGGGAACAAGTCGAAATGTATCCCTTATCTACAAGAAAAATTTCGCGAGGAGTTTGGCGAAAGAAAATTTTTAGTCACGGGACTTTGGTTTGGAAGCAGGGGGACCATCCTAGTAGATACTGGATCATTTTTGGAGAGGTATGGACTCGAAAGAAAACAGTTACAAAACGTGGCGGAGACCATAATCCTGGACTCACTGGGAATCCTGCATCACCATATATATTGAGGCTAGGCTCGATTTGTCCAAGAGGCCCATCGATATGTCCAAGTGTTACTTTTTGGCAGAATCTCCCTCTATTTGTACCTTAAAAATTGTCTTCAGGATTGATGCGGTATGCTGTGTACTCATAGCAACTCAGCCAAGTTGAGCAGCAAATCCAAATCGGATTCTCTCTCGTATCCTAGCAGAATATATAGGAAAAAAACTATAAAAAAAAAAAAAAAAATTGAAACCTTGAGTCATTGGATAAACGCATTTTTAATTTCAATTATTTTGTAAAACATTATAAATTAAACAAGCAATTATAAATCATTAATAAAAAATAAAACTCTTCAAAGAACCTTGATAAGATATTTAATTGTTTCGCTTTTGATTATAGGTTATGAGAATGAATGCACCCTGTTTTATTAATTGCTTTAGTTATAGTTCAGAGGTATTTTCCGGTCATACACTATGTAATTTGAACAGCTGCAGGAAATGCAATTAAAAGAAATAACAGTCAATTAATACAATAGAGTCTAATTTGCGTTGCCATATTTGGCCTATGCATAAGGGTCTGGAGCCATTGGGCCACTATTGGTATCATTGGCGTGAGATCGTTTTGCAAATTGAAGGAGAGGTTCTTAAAATTCTAATATTTTCTTGTTATGGATAGAATAATATATATATATATATATATATATATATATATATATATATATATATATATATATATATATATATATATATATATATATATATTTTTTTTTTTTTTTTAATTGAGCTTAAATTGCGGGTAAGGATAATTTTGATTTTTTGGATACAGTGGGAGAAGAATGCATGATAACTGTTGGTACTGAAGCAGTCACCTCCAGTAACGCCATTGTTGATAGCGCCTTTTTAAAAATGTTTTAAACGTGTTATTGTTATTTATTAATACGATTTAAATTTATAACTCATTGGGAAGCAGTGAAGACAACTACTTTGCCATATAAATAGATTTTCTTTTAATCCTGGAACGTGGAGCATAACATTAAAGTCAAACAGCGTGGCGATCCGTAGCAGCCATCGGAAAATATATACAGAACCATTTTGAAGTAAGGTGGTGCGTACGATATGACCGCTTCCGGTGCCTTGTGGGAACTTCCTTCGGCCCCGTGCATTGTCATTCCACTTCACCCAATTAGTCCATAGGGACGGAATACAGATGTCGCTCTCCATCGTGTTCCGGAGGAAGTCGCGTATTCTTGTTCCTCATGTGCGGATCCGGATAAGGTGCTAACACCCGTTGGGCATAGCCTACGCCTGCTTAGTATTACCCTACTCGCACGGCATACTCTCGAAGTAGTGTTTGCTGACTTGAATTGATGGAATGGAAACAATAACTTAAGGGGCTGAATTGTAAGCCATCGTACAGAGATGTGCTTTACAATTCGTATTCCATTGTACTCCTTAGTATAATGTGTAGTAAGCTCATTGAAATACTTCAAGATGTTTGAATTCTCTCGATAAAATCTCCTTAAAATTAATGAATTTTTACTAACGAAACTAAGGTCTTTTTCTTATATTTAATTAACAAATGAGAAAAAAATTATAGTATTAAGAACCACAATTTGAAGTAAATTACATCTTATATTTCAAATAAATAAAAAAATATGGTTCGAATGGCGGTAAAAAAAAAAAAAAAAAAAAAAAGTACGGATGCCGGACGATGATTGATGATAAGTTGAATTATTGTGGAGATGTGTTTCTCCCACCATGCGCCCCACAAAGGGGGGTCGAAACGTAGGCAAACAATAAATAGTTCAAACTATTTAGCTGTTTGAATTAATGACCGCCACCCGGACTAATTCCTTCCAGTAAGTTGAATTAGTTTTCTTACTTTGTGTTAGAGAAGGCCTGATGATGACCCACAGCGTGGTTGAAAAAGTTGGAAATTAGATAGTTTCTTTCCTTTTTTTTGTTTTGCCGCCACCAAAACCATCTCTTCCTCGATATCATCTCATGGTCGACCGTTGACAATTCAATATGATTCATACAGAAACTATTCTTTTATAGTTTTCTTTATTTTGTGTACTCATGGTAATGCTTGAAAAGAATAAAGTAAAATAGTTGTGATTATTCTTGTGGTCATCTTCAGGTTGAGTTGGAATATTTCTTTTTTAAGAGTGGACAGTTCCACCCGTAAGATTCCTCAAGTTCAGACTCGGAGGACCTCCCCTCCAGAAGAGAAAGGGGATGAGCAGAAACTGGTTGAAGATGGACCAGGTAACGGTTGACGACCTTCAAGGCCACGAGGGGTATTTAAACTTTGGATTGTTGGCGCTTTCGAATGCTTAACTCTTAATGAAGTCAGTCTCGCTAAAACGAAACTCAGCTCTCAGGAAAATATTTATGATAGACGACTGATTTCCTTTAAATCTATCGTAGATAATGAAAGTGGAAATTGGGAGAACTATGAAAATGAATAAGGATCCGTGATTCAAAGGTGTAAATTTATCTTGTTCATTTCTTAAACCCAAGTTAAATTCAGTATCAGTCAATAATAATAACTAAACAGTACACAATTGTAAAAAAAATAAGTCATAAATTTAAGAAGTTTTTTATTGTCAGTTTGTTTATTTATTTAACATCACCCTATGCCATTGTGGCTAACCAGACTTTACAGTCCTAAATTTTGCCTATCCACATTTAACTATGATAGGAATTTTCAAAGAGAACCTGTCGTTCCACAGGCTCGGGACCACCAAGGATTTTTTAGATTCTTTGAAAAATCCTATGACTATCTGCCAGGTTTAAACCTGTCACATTGGGCATAGAAGGCTGTTTCCCAACCACTACACCACAGGTGCCACTGAATAGCATTAAGTAACTTTACAGGCAGTCTTTTGCTAATCATCAGAACTGGAAAACAATAAGTCTAACAAATTCAGATCAAAGATAGCACATCTCAGCCTGGGTTATTTGATCGACAGTTGTACAACATTTGGTCTTGTGGTCTGAATCGCTTGAGGAACTGTTCTCACGCTAGGCATATGGCCGTCATTATGGACGACATTGAAACTAAATAGCATACACATGCCATTGCTAAAAATTATACACTAGAGAAAGGTTCAAGAAAACACTTATAATTTATGGAAAATGTTGCTAACAGATATCACAATTATTTTAGCCTGATTATCTGGTGCGGGCAACACACGACTTTCACTTACCTCCATTTTTTTTAATCAATGAAAGAATTTTCCAATACAGTTAGAGATAAAAAAAATCTGGTGCGGGCAACACACGACTTTCACTTACCACCATTTTTAAACTCAATGAAAGAATTTTCAAATACACTAAAAGATAAAAATACGTGAAACTATTAAAGAATTAATTAAATTGAATTTATATAGAAACATGTGTTTTATTAAAAAGTCTATTGCATTATTATCTAAAATAATCAGTTAGTTTTATGTTCATTTCATCACTCTCTATTAACTTTTAAAAGCTTGTGTATGAGATGATAATTTTTCTAAAATCTTTAGCTTTCCAACGGTATATCATACATGTATATTACTGCTCTTATGTTCAAAAACGAAAAATTGCATTAAAAAAATATTTTTTCTGTTTTCTCCTTTAGTTTGGTATCGAATTCATTCAATTTATATATTTACCTGTTTTTCATCTGTGGTAACAAGATAATATAGTTATTTTTATAGAATCGACAAAATTAAAGGTACTTCAGAGAAAGAAAATTTAAATGATCGGCATTTAAGCCCTGCCAGACCATTTTAATCCGAATAAAACCTAAAAGATATCAAAGTGCATTAAATTTTACATCGATATAGCGAGTTTAATCAAAATCGTCGGAACCGTTTTCGAGAAAATCGAAAAAAGGTGCAAAATGCATGGTATAAAGTGGCTCTTCTGGTAAGCTCATTTTGATGAAATAGGTTTTGTAACGTCTCGGGCGTATATTTGTCTTAAATATAAAATTTCAGTTTCATAGGACTTACGGTTTCCGCTCGGGAGTTACCACACACACACAGGCCTTTTTATATAGTAAGTGAAAGTAAAAAGTTGTACGGTACTGAAATTTCATATTTAAAACTACTATACGCCCGAGATGTTACAGCAACGTTTTTCACTAAAATCTGCCGACCGGAAGTTTTACTTTATCCCATGCATTTTGCAATTTTTTCGATTTTCTAAAAAAACGGCTCTAACGATTTTGATTAAACTCGCTATATCGATGTAAAATTTAATGGGGTTAAATATCATGCTGGTTTCATTCTGATTGAAATACCCTGATAGGGCTTAAATGCAGATATTTTAAATTGTCTTCCTCTTAAGTACCTTTAATTGTATACATTCCAAAAGATTAACCCTGTCATCTTAATGACATTGCTAAAAAAACAGATAAATATATAAATTAAACCAATTCAATATTCAAATAAAGGAGAAAGCTGAAAACATATTTTTTAATGCGATTGTATCACCGCTTGGCCACTGGATGGCGCTGTCATTGTCGGACGCTCCAAGTAGTTCTAACACCGAGTGATGAAAAGCCGAAAAAAACTTACTGATTTTCGTAGATAATATTATAATATATTATTTAATAAAACACATCTTCTTATAAAAATCAAATGTGAATAATTCTTTAACAATTTTTTTTCGTTTCTAAATTTGTTTAAAAATTCTTAAAATTATATTAATAACAGAGGTAACTGAAAGTAGCGTGTTGCGAACAGCAGCAGATTTTTTTTCTTATTTCGTTTATCTGAAGTAGTAGATACGAAAGTTGTGAAAAACTCAATTGAAATAAAATAATGCAAAGCTATTTAACTTAACAATGGACCCTAAAGATTAAATAATTCCAATAATTTTAGATGCGACATTTATAAAAGACACATGTGGGCAATGAAAAATAGAACAGTGATCACACTTTAACAAAGCGAAGACCGATTCGGAATAGGCATTGGCGGAAGAATAAAAAAAAGGAGAAACTTTTTCTTTTCCATGGTTCCTTTGTCCTGAAGATCTGGAGGATGTGCTTCGAGTCGGCGGTTGCGGTCTTTAAAAGGATCTCTTTGGGTATTTAACCGCTCTCAGACTTTTTCCAAACTTGGGCGTAATTAGGGTAGATAACCAATTTAATGCATTAAGAATTTCTTGTTGTCTTTTGTACTATGTTTAATGATCCACGTAACCGATTTTATAAATATTGTTAAATACACGAGTTAAATACATTAGACAAATTAGTGGGGGTTGGGATTCTAGTCGTTACAGAAATAGTAAACAAAACAGTCGTAAGCATGTATAGAATTTTAGTTAATGATGTGAGATAATAAATATAATTAATAGACACAGGATTTATCTCTGGTATATTACATTATCTCCTTGAGTTTAATGGCACCAGTCCCTTTAACGTTAGTTAGGTCTAAATATATAATTAAGTTTGCATTACTGACTATTAACGGATAATTAATAGCTTATTAAAATTAATAAGCTTATCGATACTAATTTATGAGATAAATGATTTATTATGTAAAGAAAAAATCTGTTCCTTATATTAATATATACTATGCGATATAAATTAATTATGACAATTATACTTTCTTTTTTTTTTAATTGTCTATATGTTGTATTTCTCAGTCTTAAATATTCTAACGAGTAACCCTACAGATATTTAACTCCAACAAGAATAAGATAGGTGAGATTTATTTGTAATTTTAAGATATTTTTAAAAGTTTGTTACAGTATATTTTAACTAGTTTTTCTCTATTGAAGCCATTTTTTCAACTTTCAATAAATGTTATAAGATGTATATACAAAAGTATCATTAACCTAAAATGAAATTGATAATTAGTTATAGTTAATAATAGTATGAATGTGTAATTGTTAATAAAAGTTGCTGAGAACAGATCATATTTGTCTTTGGGTAATTTTCCATACATATAAAGTTAATCATTGGTCATATCGATTGGAAACGATCTCTTCCTTATTTTGTTCATATGTATCCTTTTATTAGCACATGTTAAACTTTATAACGTTTCAAGGCTTATCTTGAGAGACCAGTTTAGAACACATTCAAATGCACAGTGCATATTGACATATGTGATGATGAAGTATCAGGATTTAATGTTGTGATTTAAATTTATTTGAATGACCTATATTATATAAAAATATGGTAACAGATATAATATCTGAAGATGAGGCAAGATAAGCCTCGAAACGTTATAAAGTTTAACATGTGTTAATAAAAGGATACATATGAACAAAATAAGGAAGAGATCGTTTCCAATCGATATGATCATATGATATACTCTTCTATAATAGTGAATGATATAAGTTAATCATTGGTTATAATACAAAGTTATACATTTTTTTTCAATTTTAAAAATTATAGTAAAAGATTTGTTCAAAAGTATACCTATATAAATTTAAAAAAATTAAGTTTGTAAAAGAAAAGAATATTTGTTATCATAAGACATGTGCTTCTGTCATTGCTTTTAAAATGAAAATGAACTTGGTATTTTATAACAATAATTAGAAATATTAAAACTTAAAAAAAAAAATATATATATATATATATATATATATATATATATATATATATATATAATAAAGGTTTTATATTAATTTAAATATGAAATGAGAAGATTGCCTCGGGATCTACTTGCTTAATTAAATATCGAAGTACTACCGCTGGGTAGTTTGTTCACAAGCCTTTTACGCCTTTTATTATAATTCATCACTTTTACTTATTGTATTTATGTAATATACAGTTGTGAAATTCAATAATTTGATCAATACATTGCAAAGTCAAGGCTAATTTTATTTATACAAATGAATTTACCCATAAAGGATTTAATGGTCTTGATCAGATTATAGAGAGAGAATAGATTATTTTATAGATTATAATTTTAAAAAAAAGTTATCTATCTAAAGCATACTGAATTATACCAATTTATTATCACAAGGTATTTTAATATTAACACTAACAGCTTTTCGGCTTTTTGCATCTACCATTAATTTAATTAACAATCCTCCTAATCTTCAGTTGTCGACAGGTCGACAAAAAAAAATCGAATTTGCATCATTTGAAGAGATAAAGCTAAAGACGCTAAATAAAATAAAGTCGAAACCGGAGAGGGAAAGGCCGTGGGAAGATGAACCCCATTATCCGGGGCTGTGTCCAGTGACTGGACTCCAGTGGCTGGATTTAAACACCCGGGGCACGCCTCTTCCACTAAGTCATTTTCTTCTCAACCGTGGGAGGGCACTTATCTACAATTGGCCATTGTTTAATTCTTTTATTCCTGCCATCAGGAAATTAGTTATGTCATTTGGAAATTATGGAGAACATTATCGATTATTTTTTATTTATTTTTTTATGACTTGTAGGACTTTTAAATAGTTCTCAAATATATTTTAAAGGTTGGTTCTGTTTTCCAATTCAATGTTTTCAGAGATGTTTCAAGATTTATCTTTTTAAAAAAATGTAATTGGGTTCATATAAATTTTACCTATTTATAAAAAATGATATTTATGAAAAATAATATAAGTTTTATTACACGCAACTATATATCAATAATCTGATAATAAGATTTTTCAATAAGATAAGAAAAAGTTAAAATATTGCATTAAAACAGCATATTTTAACTTGTTTTTCTCTACTGAAACCATCTTTTCAGCTTCCATTAAATGTTATAAGGTACATATTACTTTTAAGTATCATTAACTCATTATGAAATTAATTATTAGTTTTTGTTATACTCAATTAATAGTATGGATGTAATAATCTAGAAATTTATCGCCCTAAAACACCTTACCTACCTACAATAGTATGGATGTGAAATAGTTAAGAAAATGTGCTCAGAACAGAAGATATTTTGAATTATGTGTGTGTGTGTGTGTGTGTGTGTGTGTGTCTATATATATATATATATATATATATATATATATATATATATATATATATATATATATATATATATCGATTTGACAATTTTATTTTACTATTATTGTTATTTTTAAAATTATTATTTTATTTTTTATTATTTTTAAATTTATTTATTTTATTTTTAATAATTTTTTTTTTATTAAGTTATCTATCTATCTATCTATATATATATATATATATATATATATATATATATATATATATATATATATATATATATATATATAAATATATATATATATTTTTTTTTTTAATACATTTATATTATGATATTATTATTATTAGATATTACATTTATTCTTACTATTGATTATTCTTATAGTTATTTGTATTCAACTATTTGTTGTTATTTTTTTAAAACTAAAATCATTGTTCATTGTTTAACCTAAAATTGATTTTCTAAAATGAGTGTCTGGTGACCGAGATGTTTTGTGCCAATAAAATATAACAACCAACCAACCATATAAAATAATAGGATTTTTATGATTTTCATTTATTTGAGAATAATCTTAGCTTTTTAATACTTATTAACAAATCTGGTATGAACTATATTTCCACAGGTTTATAACGTATTCAATTTACACAAACTATGACAATTAGGAACTAAAAATGAATTTATTTTTTATATATTAATATATGTTTCTTTATCGTCGTTATATAAACGCCTTATTTCCATATCACGCAATTTCATCCTCTGACCTATTATTTTAAGATTAATATGGCTCCGTAGGTGTTATAAAATATGTATATATAATACGTTATTTTTATAGGTTAACCGCTGTTGGCAGTTTCGTTGTCAATTACTGGCTACCAGCGACCATAGGCATTTGTGGTTGATGGATGCTTCATTGCATCAGTTGGCTTTAAAATGCTTCTCAAAAAAATCATCTTAAAAAAGAGGTGTTAGACTTTTTATTTACTTAAATTATCGAACACAAAATAATTTTGTAGAATAAACTGAGTTCAGATGAAATCTTTCATGAACTTTGTTCTTTTCCTAGGTTAATAAATAGTTATTTATCCACCATATAGTATTTAATACTTGTTATTATTCAGTTGCTAAATTACTTAGCTCGAGTCTTCTGTCTAAAAACTTGAAGGTTGGAATTTATAAAACTATTATTCTTCCGACGGTTCTTTACGAAAGTGGCCGCTTACTTTGAAGGATGAACAATGGCTTAAGGTTTTCGAAAATAAGGTACTGCGAAAAATATTTGGTCCAAAGAGAGATTAGAAGGTAAGCCACTGGGGAGTTTAGAAGGTTGAACAACGCGAAATTGCGGAGCTTGTACCCTGTGAATATAATTGAGTTGATAACATCGCGGAGACTCAAATGGGATATAGTTATATGGATAAAGTTGCTGGGCTCGCTGAGGAACTGATTCCTAGAAAGTTCGAATTCGCTAATCCGACTGGTAGGCGTCCGAAAAGTAGACCGAATGGGCTTGAACGGCATCGAACCTTCGGGCTCGGTAAGCCTATTATTATTATTATTACTCTATAGTGTGATAGAAATTATTTAAGATTTAAGATCGATGGGAGGATTGCGTTAAGGCTGATCTGGGGGGCTTTGGCTTGAACTGTGAACATCGGACGAGCCTGTGCAGGCGGAGTTTGGTTGTATAGGCATTGAGCCTTCGGGTTCAGTAAGCCTATTATCATTATTATTATTATAGTATTAAATAATAAAGTTTTATTAATTCCTAAATTTCAGGTTTACAATATTATAATTAGAATATAAAATTCATTATTATCGTTTTATTTACAATAATTACGACGTATCTGCTCGGTATAACGGTGTTAAATCATAACAAGAGCTAACAAAAATTATTTGGCGTGTTCATAAACCAATTTAATCCTCAGTTGTGTTTTCTTTCGCTGACGAGATTCATGGAGGTTATAAATCTAGGCGTGGGTAGACACCTAATTCTCAATAACCCAATCATAAATTCAAAATGCACCGTATCGTATTTTGTGGACTACACTAATATAATCTGGACAAGTGGTAAGTAGGTGAGGCATAAAACAAAGGATAGGATTGGAAGGGGCTGGAGATCTGTTGAGAGAGTTGCCCCACTTGCTGGAGAACCTGTCGGGCCCCTCTGGACAACTGATAATTCCAGCTCTCTTTTGGGTCAGAATTTCCACGATGGACTTCTTGGAGGGTAACGGGGAAGTTGACTTCGACTTGGGGGGTGGAGGGGAAATGTATACGAGGAACGATTTTCTGAATGGGATTTGGAATACTAATGGAATATTAAGAGCACATCTGCGAAACCGGTGCTCCATCGTATAATGCCAAAGTCGTAAATTAAAAAAAGTAAAGTTGCACTTTTGCAAGAATATTTTGATATAACCGACGTGCTACTCGATACAAAATGCTAATATTCGATTTATTTTAATTTAAACAAAAATCTATTACAGTGATATTAATAAGCTGAAGCATATTTTATAAGCATCGATGATCTAATATATTAAATAGAAATTCATATTGAATTAATAATATGACTTTTGTGGGTTTCTCTGTTTTGAAATTATATATTTTTTAAATTTACCACGTTTACTACTTATTGTATTTTTATATACAATTTCTTTTAAATATTAATTTACTTACAGATACTGGGGTTGTATTAAAATAACTAAATATGTGATAGGGTTACAATGATGATTACAAAATAACAAATATTGATTTTAAGAACCAGAATAACAACAATTTTGTATTTAGACAATGTAATATGCTATATTTTGGCAATTTTACATTGAAGTTTGATAATCCTCTGGTCTAGTAGACTAAGGATGCTAGATGCAGAAAAGCCTGATATAGATTACAACTGGGTTTCACAGGTCAATATGATAGCCCACAACTATGGATGTAGAGAAAAATTCAATGCGCCTCTGGAAAACGATATTTTGAATCACAAAGCCGATATTATCGAAACAATCATAAACAATAACTATTCGACTGACATTAATAGAGCAATGAACTCAAATAGTAACCCGATAGACCGATTACTCAGCAGTTACAACCTACATAAACCCGAAGAGTACCTAACATATAGGCTAAATTTTAAGAAAATAAGATGTATCAGCCGAATAAGGGTAGGAAACTCAGAGATTATCAAACTCCATCATGGAAACAAAACAATTATTATTAAGGCAAATGAACTTTGTATATTGTGCAATGATTATTTCAACAATAGTTTGTACCATATCCTCCTACATTGCCCAATCTTTAAAGACAATAGATAATATATCATAAAACCATTTGAATCCGTATCCTGTGACCTACAAAAAATTGAAAATATCTTGAAGATTAATAGTGAAGCCAGACTCAACAGTCTTTATATTTATATCTTAAACATATGTAATAAATATGATTCTATTAGTCCCATATAAACAATATTATGTAAATAGTTTTCGAAACCATTTAATCACTGTACTTTTACTACGCTTCCGTTTATTTTAGATGTCTCCATATTTTAAGTTTAATAATGTGTAGTAATCAATATTATGTTAAAAATTTTGTATTATCCAGTTCGTTTTATTTTTGTTTACTATTTTGTAAGGAGTACCTGTTTTATCTTTTGTTTAATGTTTTTGGTAAAGATCACTAGACTCAGGTTATATTTCTTTTATAATTGTAATTTATGTTGTAAATTTGTACAAGACTGTCTTTCACAAATAAAATATATTCTATATTCTATTCTATATATTGTAATCCTCTGGTCTGGTGAATCTATATAATTAAATATCCTGAAATTATTTAAAAATTAAATTAAATATACAAGGCCTAAAAAATCTTCACATATATAATTTGTTATTATCTTGAAACATATACGTATATCCACGTTTATTGATTCTAATTGGAGTTGTTTTACAAGAGAAAAAAAAACAGGTTTAATTTCTCAGATTGATATTATAAGTTTATCATTCAAAAAAAAAAAAAAAATTAAATAAATATAAATGCTGAATTAACATAAAATATATCAAGTAAGGTGGTGATTGTCGTATCAGGTATTAATTGGAAATAGAAAAAAAGTCTCATAGGGAATACATAGAACCTGGTTTGTCCTTGAGTACCTTTTTTTTATTTTATTTACTAAGTAGTTGACACCGTTACTTTTCCTGTTATGGACGTTACCACATATGCAAGAGCTTTTATTTCTTTTTATCGCCATGCTCAGTTATAATAATCCTTGAGAAACAGGTGCGTTCTGACTAATCAAGATTGTGCAGATTGCACTAGTGCATTTATATATCATTGCAATCGTAGCCGTATTTGTTTATCATAAAATTTTATCCATAGCATCCTTGCAAACTAAACGTTTGATATATGCTTTTGATTCTTATATTAAAAACAAATAAGCTTGATAGGCAAATTGGAAATAGCTTATTTGCATTGGAAATTTCAGCTTTTTTACTCTATTTATATGTTCATTGCATATTTACCTCGATGACATACTTAGATATATCTCAATTATAAAACTCGAACCCTTAAGGTGCAAAGAAATTATTTTTATTTACTAAGAATTGTCATTTATGCTTATTTAATGTAAAAACATAATCATAAATATAAAAATTAATAAGTTGAGAAATTTTATGATGAACTATATTACGTAAAACCATCTATCTCTTATCCACCATCTACGTAAAACCATCTACTGCTTCCTCCTTCAAATCGCTCCTTTTCAACCACCTTCTCCTTACCCAGTCAAACAGACAATAACTTCAAACTGCAGATGCTATAAATACCAATTATTATTTTTGTGTGTTTATATTACTCAAATTATCATTGATGAACCAGCTATTTCTGTTTTTTTTTTTGTTTCTCTTATTCGGAAAGTCTGACTTGTAAAGATGTACATATATTACTACCTTAATTATTTTTTAGTTTAGTATTTTGTTATTCTAAGCAATGACCACACTGTTCCGGTCATCAATTATGTATTTTATTTTATTCTTAAGGGACTTTAGTCCCAGGATAATAAAGAAGTTTTTTCATTTCATTTTCATTTATCTCACAGAAGAAGGCTATGTTATTTAATCTAAATTTTATTTTGTAGTAATATTAAAAATGTGCAGGTTAAAAATTTATAATTTTTTTATAATATATATAATATATATTTATTTATTTATATTTATATTTGAATTAATATGAGAGACAAACAAGTAAAGGAAAAAAAAAAAAGAGAATAAAATGATAAAAATAATTTTTAAAAAAATGTTTTTGTTTTGTGTGACTAACTTGGAACCCACATACTAGACTTAAACGACAAGAACTTAATCGACGATTTGGCCAATTAAACAGACTACTGAACAGAAATTCTAAACTATCCATAGAAAAAAAAACTGCTAATATACAAGACAGTACTGAAACCTATCTGGACCTACGGACTTGAACTGTGGGGGACCGCCAAATTTTCTAACATCAAACGTTAAAATCTTTTCAATCCAAAGTCCTCAGGACCATAGTCAATGCTCCTTATTATGTCACCAACCTTACCTTACACCGCGACCTAAATATTCCATTTATTTTAGACCTCATACCGTCAAAATTCTCTAAATTCCATCAGAACCTTATCCATCACCCTAATCTCCTAGCTCAATCCTTATCCAGCTCCACACATCCTTTCCATCCTCCTAGGAGGTTGAAACGGCAGTGGCCTCGAGATCTCTTGTAACATGTATATTGGAGTTCTAGCATTGGCTAGATTCTCCACTCACGTGCTGTATGCTTGTGAATTGTATATAGGTATGATTGACTTTTGTATATATTTTATTGATTTTGTTTTGTATAATATTTTTATTGATTTTGTTTTGTATATATGTATATTGTATTATTATTATATAAATTTATTGTTTTGTATATATCGTGTGAATTTAGTATGAATGTTGTACCTTATCACTATTATTAATGTGCTAATTGCACTGATTGTAATATTACTTAATAAAGAACTGTTTCTCTCTCATTTTTCTTGTGTATTGCATGTCAAGTTTTGTATTTGTAAAATTTTCCAATAAAGAAAAAAAAAAGTAAGCTGTATTAATAGCAACCCAATTAAGTTGGGCAGCATCGCTTGCTTAATAAAGTGTGTCTCTCCTCTTTATTTAATTATTATTTTACACTTGTTCGCATACACATGTTTGGGATGCACAGAATCTAGCTCCGAATTTATCCTGACGAGGTGCGTTTTGTATTTAAAATGCGTTCAGTTCGAGAATATGCTGTAACATTTAAATTTATAAAAAATAAAAAAAAATATATATAAAAAAAAAGTCATAACGATACCATGATTTTAAAAATGTTTACGTCCAATGATTCATTCAATATCTCATATTCTTTTTTTTTTTTATCTCCTTCGAAATCTTGAACAAAGGCACTTTCTTCGAGGCCAATAAACCCCATTCTTAGAAAAGAATTGGAATATTCTTGAAACACTGCCTGTGAGAATTTGGCGAGATTCCAAATTATTCCCCTTTTCCCTGCCAACACCTGAGGAATTTCCAGTTTTCACGGTTGCTTGAGAGATGGCAGCACAGTGTTGGAGAGGGAGGAGGGATGGGAAAAAACGACATAATGTTCTTTATGTACAGGCTCCTATGGAATGTTTGGCCAGGCCCTGAGGATAAAGGACTCTGCTTTTTCTTACGTTCAACGTCCTCGCCGCGTATAAATGATCTTCGGCCAAGGAGGAATCTTCCGGCGGAAGCACAGGGATGGTAAAAAAAAGACCTCGATAACAATCGGTCTAATATTAAGGATTAAATTCTTCATTTTTGGAAGCCAGCTTTCAATAAACTCTTTAGAATCCTGAATAGAGGAATTTTGCAATTATGTTGTTATTTTTTTATTTTAATCAAATCATTAATAAATTGATGACACAAAAAAAGAACCTTTAAGGTTATAAAAAAATTTATTTGAATGAGGTCGCGTGTAAATTTTAATTGAATTTAATTGAGATCGAAAAAAAACATTATTTGATATGATGCACTAAATAGAATATTTAAATAAGCGAATGTACTGGTATTTAAAAAAAAAAAAATATTATTAAATCAATTATTACGAAGTACACAATTGGAAAATTACTTAAGTATATTACAATCTAGTAACCTGGTTATATCGATTGATCGTCTAATTTATTATCTTCTTTTAACAATTTTATTTATTTTTTTTTTTTTTTGAGTGCTCATTGGGTTTCGCCTTTTCTTATTTATTCTCACGTTTACATGATATATTATTATTACAGTTGTAAATTGCAATAAATATATTTAAAAATATTTGGGAGGTTCAGAAGTAGTCGATAGTTGTTTAAAATGTATAAAGCATGCCACTGCATTGAAAATCGTTATGCTGGTGTCAGAAGAAAAGGTTTGGGCATACACAGTCATGATAATTATGATGATATTAGAGGAAAATTTAAGTATTCCAGTATGTCATATTTAATTAAACAAATATTAAAAAATAAAAATGAGGTTACAGGTTTTTTTTTGTTGAATAGAAATTGAGACCTTAGGAAGGGATGGTATGCTGGTGTTTGAAGAAATGTGTAAAACAGCCTATTTAAAGGCTATTGTATTTATAGTGACAGTTTAAGGGTTCTGTGGGGTACCTGCAGGTAAACATCCTACTTACTAGGTTTTTTAAAATAATGTTTTGGTCTGAATAACGGTGTATTTTTTTATTTATTTCGGTAAAAAAAATCTCATTTTTAACTTCTCGTATTTGTTTCTTCCATTTTTTAGTATGTATACTCAAATTAATTATATCATTAATGACCTCCAGCTACCCCCGTGCCTGAATATATAGGCCGGAGGCACATCAATTTCTTTGATGGGCTAAAGGCTTTTGCCAACCCTCTCTTCAGAGATATTGCACCACTGCAAGCACTGTCCCTTTAGTCGACGTTATCGCTGAAGGTAAGGGTCTGGTCTCTGTATTCTGAATCCATTATATTTACATAAGCCTGGAAGATGGTCTCCCCATCCAGTATTGTTGAGGCGAAAGCCTGCAATCGGAACCACTACATGCAGTGGACTTAGGAATGCCAAACATGAAATGCCTCAAAGGTAGCGTAAGTTCGGATAAGGCCTGTACTGTTGCACTGATTTGTTTTGCAACATTGTTTTCTTTGTTTTGGAGTTTTTTATCAATAATAATAATTAATAATTTAATAAAGGAGATCAGACAAAAAAAAAAAAGAATCATTAAGTATTACAAAGCTTTCTCAGGTTAAAAATAGTTCATACCTGTGAAATTCCTTCTCATCACAATTTTTTATACTCGTTTCGAAATTTATTCTTTAGCTTAAGGAATGCTCTGAGCAGTCACGTCTAATACGTCAAGCTGACACTAAACTTCTGTTAGCCGGATTTGACGTCGTGGCTCGATGGTCTGACGTCCTTGATTTAGAGCGTCTAAGTCTCTGCCTCAAAGCTCTGCGACGCATACCAATAGATTAGTCAATAGCAAGTATGACCTCATGGAACCCGATTGGCTTCTTTTCAAATATCTATATGTAGCTAGCTATATTATTTCGTTCATAACCACCGTACCGTTAGAAATGAAAAGCATTTATTAGAAAAATTAAAACAAGTTAAGTAATTATTAGATTTTTCTATTCACGGATGTATAAAATGTCAATTTCTCTGATTTAATGATAAAATCAAAACTATAAACAAGAGCTTTACTAATTAATATTAATTTTTACAGGATATATTTGTACAAAAGTACTGGTTTATTTTCAGAATGTCCGTTTAATAGTTTCTGAAATACACAAAGGATTTTGCAGGTCTCTGTTGTTTTCTTCCGAATATTTACATATTCAAAGTAAACAGTTACTACTCCTCTATCTTTGCATTATAAACATTAGCTTCCCAATCAATTACCCACTTTTTAGTATACCTCCAAATATGAACATGGAAACACGCGATTTTCGAGTAATATTTTAGTACAAGGTTAAACTCGGCCATTCAGCAGCTGAGGCCGCTAGAAATATTTGCTAGGATTTTGGGGAAGGGAGTGTTAATGAGCGGACCATTCACCGTTGATTTGCTAAGTTTTCAGCTGTGGATACCGACTTGGAAAACTTGCCCCGAGGAAGACCTCCTACGTAATACTAGTACGTAATAGTCAACGATGTCCTCAAACATACAGTAGAAGGAAACCCCTACCAAACAGCTAAAGGACTCTCAGCACAACGATATGCAAGTGCATCTACCACTTCCACACATTTAAAGTGTATTGGGAAAGTAAAAAAGCTCAATACATAGGTACCTCATGATCTCACTGAGCGGCAGCAAGACCCCATGTTTCAAAACATACCGTGCAAAAATTGAAAGAACTTGGCTACGAAGTTCTTCCGCACCCACCATATTCTCCCGACTTGTCTCCAACAGATTACCATCTGTTCAGGAATTTAGACAACTTCGTCAAAGGAAAACGTTTTGAAAATGATGATCAAGTGAAAAGTGCGTTTTCAGATTTTGTTTCACTTCAAAGCTCAGAGTTTTTCAGTTCGGGGATAAAAAAGTTCGTATCACGTTGGGAAAAGTGTGTAGAAAAAGAGGGTAAATACTTCGAATAAAATTATCTGGTTTTCATATCGTATTTTTAATAAAAATCCTTTACCTAGAAAACGGACATTTCATGTGACACAACCCAATATTTATTTATATTACAAATGACCCTCAAGACTTGATTAGAAATCCTATTTGGTAACCCAATATTTAGGAGTCCTCGTTTTCTTCTCGATTTCACTCGTGAAATATGCAGTATCCTCGGAACGTATTCTGTCAACGTTCTTCGTGGTGTAACTATACCGGAACAAGCAAACACACTACATTTCCCTATTGTGCAATACAATAAAACGTATCATATCTTCCCGGAGAGCCGTGGGAACACATAGTTTAAGACGGACCGTGTTCAATTATTCATTGTTCTTTCTTTATTCAAGTCTGTCAAATTTATTCTGAATAATAGGGTAATGTTTTTCTGTGTCTATCCATACTACTGAAGGTTTAAAAGGTCATTGGATTATAGGAATATATCATGTATTCAAAAACAGTTTTGTTTGAAAATATTTTATTTTTATACCTCGTACAGTTATGAACATATTTTTAAGATTTGTCCTCGGCACACCGAAGAGGTCTCATGTGACCCATTTATACAGCGAGTCAAAGTGGCTCCTTCCCTCTATCCGCAGACAATATTTCCTAGGATCATACTTTTACCAAACCATCCACTCCCAGCTACCTCCCTATATCCCCAGATTTCTGCAATTTAGATCGTCGATCCACTCCCTTGAAACAAGATAAAAAATACAAATACAAGGTACAAAAACTTGTTAACATTCTTTTCTTGTCCGCTCTACTTCTCTCTGGAATTCCCTACCTACTCATATCCGCTATGCTTCTTCCCTACCTTTTTCAAGTACTGCTGTAGGTGCTGTTCCAGTACCTACTGTCACTCTAAACAGGCGCTCAACAAGCCTGATTTTTTAAATCAAACATCAATTCATAAGGAAAATTTATTATTTATATTGAGCTTAGTTAATCAATCAGTTTCAATGTTTAGTTTTGTTTAACACTTTAATCTATAAGAAGTTATTTATTTTTATCTTTTTTTTTTTATTGTATATTTAAATCCATTTTTTTCTACTGTAATCATTGTAAATAAAAATTAATTATAATCTTTTGGTCTTTTGGCCAGACACATTGTATAACTTAATTGTACATATCAATTGTTCAGAAGGGACCCTTTTTACGAATATTTTTTTGTTTTCTGTTCTATTATATTCTATAGTTTAATAAAAAAATAAAATGAAAGAATAAGCACAGCTACAATTCATTAATCTCGGGTAATCATATTCTGGAATGCAAATATGATGCCAACCATCATACGACGTTATGTATTTTATAACAATAAAAATATGCATATAATGCTGTACATATTTTTATAAAATTCGCAACCCCCTCAGTGGAGACTTGAACGGTAGGGTAGATAGGTATGCGCTTCGGGTCTGGAGGTAGGCGTTTCTCTCACGAGTGTGGGTTTATCTTATCTTCCAAGGCTGTTATCAGACCTATAGTTCTGGTATGCCCCTGGGCATTCCAGAGTATTTTGTACTAATTTTTGTCTGCTCTGATTTCTGTATCTTCATGTAGTCCGGGTGGAAGACAGTTTTTGATTTTCGAATTCATTATTATAAAATTAATATAATTCATCGACTTTTGTTTAGTTTTTAAATAATTAGAAGATTATGAAAACATTAATAAGATTATTCGTACATAACGTTATGTGGTACTCTACATCATGTCTTGTGGCTGACCACAGCTTGGGAATCTCTGTTTAGATTACTGACCACAGATTTGTGTGAATAGGGTGGATGACCGCTGGATGGCATCGGTTTAATAATCTAGATTCAAAAATCTAATTTATTTAATATTAAACAGAATTAAAATAATCTGAATACGTATGAACTTTCACTTTTTTAACTGTCAGAATTTATTATTAATATGTCAATCTATATAAAATTTATACTATGAAAAACCTTTAGTTCCTAAAATTTACCAAAATTCCATATAAGAAAAATTACCTTAAAAATAAATGTTCATGATTTTGATATTATTATTCAACTTTTCGTTATGAAAACAGCTCGTTTCGTATAATAAAAATGCCTAAACACCACAGGTGTAAAACAAAATTATAAAAAATCTTAGTCAAACATTTTTTAAAAACTTATTTAGTTTGTTTAACGTTTTATTTGGGGGTTACCTGTAGCTAGGTGGTTAGCATAACAGCCTCCTATGCCCAGGTCCTGGGTTCAAACCCGCAGGTGGCCCAAGGATTTTTTTAATGGGAATAAAAAACCCTTAGTTATGCCGTCCTTCGGAGAGGACGTAAAAAGGTGGTTCTGAGCTTGTGTGATGTCAGATACTCGTTAAAGATTCCTATTCTAATTAAACCTGGATAGGCAAAATTTAGGACTACCATTTTAGCATCGTCTGATTAGCCATAGTAGCATAAAGTGACGCTAAATAAACAAACAAATTTGGAGTTTCCATTATTATAATTGTTGAGCATATAATTTGACAGTAATATATTTACTATTATTATACCTCTTCAATGATTAACAAAGAAAATCGATGCCTGATGGGCCCAAAAGAGTATAATATAATTTTTTCTTGAGGCACTTTATTTTTTATCTTTCCCTACTTGACAAGGCAAAATTTAGGACTCCCATTGTAGCATCGTCCGATTAGCCACAGTATTATTAAGGGACATTAAAAAAACAAACGTTTTATTTTACTTGCCATTAGATCTAAATTTAGTTTCAGATATAAATAAAATTAATTTGTTGTATTTATTTGATACATTAAGCTGAATTCGCAGTAAATATTCATATATGAGGTCATCCTCACTCTTCCAATGAAGAATATTATGACCGACTTTCCATCATTAGAGATTTGAATAATACATGCTTAAGATAAGAGTTCTTTTATGATATCAAGTAGATTCAACATAAGAGGGATAACACGGAACTACAACATGGAGATTAATAACAGACGTTATCCTGCGAACGGGTCGAGGAAAACCCATGCTAATCCAAAAGAGTTAGCAATGAGAAAAACTTAACAGCGGTCTTAACACTGATCCTTAAAAGACCAAATAGGGATCGACCGAGTCCCAGTACTTACAGTTATTTACACCGTTATACTGGCGGCAATGTTAAATATTAATCTCACGCCTCATACACGGCATGCCTTGGTTTTCTTTCCCTGCCTAGGTGACTCCTATAGGTCAATTATTGTAGTCTTTGGCGCCCGACTTGTTGGAAAGATGAAGAAGTCGGCTGTCCTCGAGGGAACGGGAATCTTAAACGGGCATTCCACCTGAGCTCTAAGAGCCTGCCACTCTTGACGACTATTCGCGCTGGAATTTTGATGTTCAAGTCGTAAAAGGATAACTCGGGGTTAACCGAGATAACACTCAACAAGTCTCAAGAGATTAACTTTAGATTGGGACCAACCTAGTATGTTTCTTACCAGGCCAATAAACGTCTTGCATAAAGATTTTAGAAAAAAAGAAAATATCCCTACAGGTTTATTATCTTCTGGACAGAATAAAAAGATTTGAATTTATATAGATATAATATTCTGTAATGAAAATCGACCTTTTAGCTTGTTTGGTAAAAAACAGTCACACATTGCTTTTCTTTGGTGAGGACAACATACTAGGGTTGGGCATAATCGAATGATCGGTCTCCGATGATTTAAATGATCGAATGATCGAAGAATGATTGATATGTATTTTAAGAGACGATATGCCACAATTTCCGTCTCTGTGATCGCTGAGCTGGCTGAGCCTAGGTGGAAATATGCATATAATTTATGTGATGAGAAAAAAAAAGAAAAGTCTTTCGGCTATCTAAGCTGCTTGATTATTGTTAAACTCATTTAAAATTCAGTTCAAATGATCATTCGTTTCTCCAAACCGATTAATCCGATAGTCGATTAATTCGAATGATTGAAATAATCGGATGGTCCGATGATCGTCATTCGATTATGCCCACCCCTAAAACATACTTCCTTAAACCATGTAAATGCCATGAATTAGGTTAAGAAACAAAACAACAACAAAATTAAAATAATGTTATTCAAAAGCAAATTATACTAACATTTTAGAAGAATTGGCTACGACAATTTTGCCAGCTTATGTGCCATGGACGTTACGCTCATTTTGTAAACTTTTATTATTCAAATTTTTCGGCAATATTTCACAAAATATAAATATTAAAAATGAAATATTCTTAACTTTATATTTTCTTTTTAGTCTTTAGTTAAGGTCTTACAGAAAGAAACCTTCTATCTATTGTTACAAGTAAAAACAAAGGTAGCCTATTTGTTTATTTTAGGTGTTAAGAATATTGAGCGCAGATTTTTCGTTCATAGATCATGTACTAATTTTCATGATAATATAGATTGATTTTATGTAAATTGAACATTGTAGTTTACGGAATACTTTAAATATATATGAAGAGAATAATGGTTACGTTAAAAAGGACAAACAAAGGTCGTTCTCACTTTTTTGTCTTCTGACTAATTTTGCATTATTGTAGATTAGCGGTAATGATTTATTAATAAAACACTTTAAAAATCATGATGGTGATTTTAATACCACTAATTATTAATCCAACTTATGCCATACGAATCATATTTATCACCGACGATAGCTACATGATTCACAATATTCTACACTATCTTCGATGACTGCATAACCATTAATAACACAAGGATGTTCAGGTCGTGATCGCAAGTACCAACCACTTTCCAAGAGATATCTTGCACCACGCTGCGTGAAATGCCAACTCCTGAAACGTAAGCTGCCTCAAGAGTGGCCTTCGACGGGTCTGTCATAATCTTTTGCCGGAAGGAGATGGAGGAATTAATTGGCGAGTGATGTACGCTTTGGTTGGTACCCTCTTCTTCAGGAGGCGGTGACCCCGAACCTGTCGCAACATGTGTAACTCTCACCCCCCTACCGCCCACGTCTCGCTCATCCGGTCCCTTCCTTGGGACCTGCATCTCTAATATCTGAATTAGTATTAGGCCAGTCATTCAACAAGTTGAATTCGAGGCTAAATAAAACATCTGGTGCGTGCAACACACGACTTTCACTTACCTCCGTTATTTATATCAATTTAAGAATTTTTAAACAAATTTAGAAACGAAATAAATTGTTAAAGAATTATTTATATTGGATTTTAATAGAAACATGTGTTTTATTAAATAATCTATGCTATTATTATTTACGACAATCAGTTTTTTTTTATCGGCATTAAATCACTCTACGTTAACTTTTACAATAGCATGTGTAAGATGATCTTTTTCCTAAAATTTTTAGCATTCCAACGGTATATTACTGTTCTTAAATTCAAAAAATAAAAATTGTATTTAAAAAATATGTTTGCAGTTTTCTCCTTTTGTTGGATATAGGATTCGTTCGACTTCTACATGTACCTGTTTTTTAGCAATGCTAATCAGATAATATGGTCAATTTTATAAAACCTAAAAATTAAAGAAACTTTGGGGGAAATTTTTTTACAATATCAGCATTTAAGGCCTGTCAGACTATTTTAATCAGAATGAAATCTACATCATATTAAAGCCAATTAAATTTTACATCCATATTGCGAGTTTAATCGAAATAGTTAAAGCCGTTATTGAGAAAATCATAAAAAAGTGCAAAATGCTTGGTATAAAGTTGCTCTTCTGGTGTACTCATTTTTATGAAAAAGTTGCTGTAACATCTTGGGTGTATTGGTGTCTCAAATATGAAGTTTCATTTTCGTGCTGGACTTACCACAAACACACGGACACATTTATTTGGTTATTTCGACTCAGGGGACCCAAAAACGTGTATTTCCGTTGTAAACTGGAATTCGAAAAATTTAACGGTCTCAATAATTTCTCTTACTATATATTTCCTATATAGGTAAGTGAAAGTAAAAATGATAAAATCGATTTTTTGGGGGAAAATTTAAAAACTCACTTTATTTCTTCACCGGTATTTTCTAAAGCATTGAATATAATGACTGTCATCTTGGATATAAAATATGATGAATGTAAAACGTTTTGGGAAAAAAAATAACTTATATTTCCGAATAATACGTGTATACCCTCTCCTTTCCCAACGATTATCAATACACTTTGTGACCTTAAAAAGAAAATTCTGTGTAAATTTTAATTGCTTATTACAGCATACAGTAATCAAATAAATATATAAATTCCTAAAATAACAACAAAAAGAATCTGTAGATTGTTTACAAGCAGAATATTAAACCGAGTTTAATATGGATAAATTAATAAATTGCCAATTTAATAAAAATATTTTTTTTAACCCAGGTGCTTGGGTGTAAAATGAAGTAATGTAACTAACCAATATGATTGTTCAACATACGTAAAGATACTGAAATAAAAAGGAATGACAACAACTACTTGTAAGCAAGAAGAAAGTATTTCAAGTTTTCTTATAAAAAGCTGTAATATCCGTCAATACGTTAACTTATAAATGCACTATTGAGAACAATTACTGCCTAATGCTTCAGAGGGTATCCATTTACAAGTTGGCTGGACAAAAGAAATGGAAAACCTTAGGGACACAATGCTGGAAACCGCTGGAAGGAGTCGAGTTGCGCTGAGTCAGGTACCAGTCCAGGACATCTAGGCCACGCCGATCGTGGGAACTGCCCATCGCTGATAAACACAGGACCTGTTTGACAACTGTAATTTCCCGTCTCTATTCTATTAACTCCTATCCTTTATTTCTAAGGACCTTCTCATCTTTTGTTGTAGTTTATTGGTATTTTTTTCTTTCTATTCCAGTTATTAGTCGCACCTATTGTCGTTTCTAGGAAGTAAAAAAGCCTTTTCTTTACACGATTTTTTGTTTATATGGAGGAGGGGAGGTTAAAGGATCCATTTCACGATCAATAATCAGGCTGTTAGGTTGTTTAATCCCATTAGTTGACAAAATAAAATATTTATTGTTCTTTAACAAAATTAAAGTTTAAATAAATTAATATATATATTTACTGAAAATCATAGTGAAAAAATTCTTAGCAGTATTTATTCCACTGTAACACTGGAGTACCGCTAAACTGTTGTGAGAATTTAGAATAGTTAAGAAATCGTTTGCTAATATAATGAGGCTACACTGATGTAACAAAGGCTGTGTGTACTTGAGCAAGTGTGTCTTGTGCAAATCTTTGTATACGCAAGTCACATACCTCTAGGGGATGTTTTAAGATATTTACAAACAATATATTTAATATATAATTGTAACTCTCCACATCAAAAATATTTTGGGAATTATTTCATTTCTTATTACTCCATATATTTAACCATTTAGATAATCCAGTGCATGGTGTGGAAGTGTGTATGTAGGTTCATAGCCATAACCACTTAAAATTGCGTCTAAAATTGAAAAAACTGTTTAAACCATTAAATTGTATTAAAATTACTGCCCTTGTCACGTGCCCTACCACCATCTAATAATTACAACACATAACACTAATAAAAGCATGGTGGTGCTATTAAGTTTAATATTATCATCTTTAATTATTTCTTCGAACTGTGTTCATAAGCTTATCTACACTCTTTTAATTGAATCCTAATTGAACATGATCCCCAAACGAGGGAAATAAAATGTTTTGTACATCTATCCGGAATCCTACGAAAACGCAGATGTTTTTTCCATTGACGTCATATCGTTGGTATTGATAGGCCAGACTTTAGAGGAAAAGCAGAAATTTCTTAAGATGGTGTTTTTAAATGACTACTCATGGCTTGTTTATGTTTGGTACTTGATAAATATAAATGTTTAATGTAATTTTTCGTTGTATTTTACTTGATTAAAAAGCCTGAAGAACAGCGCAACGTAGACTAATTAAACAATAGATTAGCTAAGTGAATGGTACGAAGAATAAATTGGTAACTAGGCTCTTGCATACAAACGAGTTGGATAATCAAGGTTTATTAGAATGAAACTAATTGATGAATTAAGATCCGGTACAAGATAATATCAAAACGTAAAATATTCCCGGGTATCTCAAGATCAGAAACTAAACTCGTTGAAATTTGCGGTTTAGTTATACGAAAATTCAATCTATTACAGATAAGATATTACTGTAAATTAGCCTTATTAAGAAATATAATTGTTTGGTTTTTAAAAGTATATGGCAGTACTCAGCAATACGTAGTTTTAAAAAATCCTTTGACCTAATGGAGCTGTTGAAATATTTTATTTGTGCTAAAGGTTACACAAATTATTTAATATAAACTTTCAAACATTTTTAACTAATCACGTAATTCAGAAATATTGTTCTTAAATATGTTCATGTAACAATTTTTTTATAAAATTTAAAGTCATGAATGCTTGGATATCTTAGAACACTACTAATTTCATAATAGTTTGATATGAAAGTGGGCGTGAGGCATTAGCAACAGTATATCAAATATCTATTTATCATTTTACTTATAATTTTTATTTATACATATGTTAATGAATTATTGTTTACTACGAGCTGATCTCGTACTTAGGGTATTGGATTATGTATGATATGGACACTCTCTAATAGTAGTGATTAAATTCTTCAAATAGATGTGTTTTTCATTTATTTAGATTTAGAACCGGCATGCGATTACTTGTGGTGTCTAATTAAGAGACTGCTGTATTATTCCATAGTATCCCAATTTGTATTGTAGCTCATACATCATGATTCACTTAAAAAATGACACCAGTAAGAAAGACTAAGACGATTGTGAGGGTCAAAACACCTTTTTTTTAGACATATCCTCCGACACACAAATAATATTTGTAGGATAGTACTTACATCGGGATTGCTGGATACAGGGGTGGTTACATCCTGACTGCTCTGGGGAGATCCACTGGCCTTCCCCGGACTCAGACGAGCCGGGAAGCTGAGGGTCTTGGTCCACTGTGCGAAGCTCCTCACCATGCTGTTAACACTGAGCAACTGCGGCCTTGCCTGTAGGTCGGCTCTCCCCACTCCTTCTTACTTTCTGTAAAGGGGGCAGCCACCTGACAGCTGCTGTGGCAGGGGTTTGTCATCTCGTATTATTGCTATTTTAAATAAATATTTCTTATAAAAAAGGAATTTTTTGAGGTTTGATTTGTAATTTTTAAAACAATGCAGACATTATACCTAAAAACATTAATTTTAAATATGAAATCCTTTCCCACACACGGGCTCGCCTTAGTGGGATAGTGACTTCTACTTGCACTGTAATATGTCAATTTTTACAACGGTGTAGTCCATCAACTTTATATCAATTTTAAAAAGGCTTATGATTCCATAGAACGTCAGAAGCTATATAACATCATGATTGAACAGGGAATACCAAGAAAGTTAGTAAACCTAGTAGAGATGTGTTTGTCGGAAACATACCATAAAGTTAGAATCGGTCATAATTACTTCGAGAGATTTGAGGAACGATCGGGTTTGAAACAGGGTGACTCCCTTTCACCTGTTTTGTTTAATATAGCTTTAGAATATGTCATAGAAAAGGTGATGTGTACCGAGAAAGGCTTAAATATGGGTGACAAGATTCCAGTTTTGGGGTATGCCGATGATCTGGTACTGCTAGGTGAAGACAAGGAAACCATAAAGGTGTGTTAATAAAAACCTGTAAAGAAATAGGTCTCGAATTAAATATCGATAAGACGAAATATATGATTAGTAGCAGAAATGGTGGCGATCATATTTCAGGGCATACTTTTAAACACGTAGAGAAATTCAAGTATATAGGTTCAATGATAACAAGAAAAAATGAAATCCAGAAAGAAATAAAGTCCCGGTTAAAGGTGGGAAATGCGTGTTATTATTCAGTCGCTAAATTATTATTATTATTAGTTATAAATTAAACTTTTTTTTTTTTTTTTTTTTATAGGTTTACGTACATAAAAACATGAATGATCCATCTTAGTCGTTAAACTTTGTTTTAGCATGCGAAGCAGACACTGACATTGACACTGACTTACCAACCGTTTAACAAGACAACATACAGACAACTGCAAAACTTTTTGACTTCCTACGACAGACCGACTTGTACAATAGACTATAATATTTAATCTGTTAATCAAAGTGATTTAAGGCGAAAATGACCCAAGTGGTTTACGCCTAAGAAAAAACAAAACAAAAAAAAACTTTGTTTTAAAGTCAAGTTTTCAAAGGTATTATCCATAAGGACCTTAATATCCCATTTGTTGCAGACCTTTCTCGTACCAGATGTACCACTTTTAATTCCAAACTCCTAGCCCATATAAACCCTCTTGTCCGCAACCTATCAACCTCTCATATTCCTGATAACCCTCCGAATCGATTGAAAAGATGGCCTCAGGATCTACTTACTTAAATAAACATCTAAGTTCTACCGCTAGGTAGTTTCTTCACAAGCCTTTCACGCCCTTTATTCTAATTCAACAGTTTTAATGATTGTATTTATGTTAATACAGTTGTAAAATTCAATAAAATATGAATAAAAAAAAAAAAGAAAGTTTTACAAGCTTTTACTTTACGGTGGTTGTTGCAGAAAAAATCTGGAAAATGAGATAATATCTAGTGACTTATCCTCAATATTTATATAGTTTATACATATGGATGTTTATGTTTTTATTAGTAAATAATTGAATACTTTGATTTCTGAATACCATTTTCACGGAAAAAAATTGTATACTGCACTTCAAACATATATATCAATATAAGCATCAAATACTTTTGACGCTGAGTGAAACCACTAACATAAAGAGTACAATGAATTCCAACTATTCTAGAAGTAAAAATTTTAGAATTTTTGAGTGGAAAAAGGAAAATAATTCTATTTTCCTAAATATAGTGGTCATAAAATTAGATATTTGAAGTGCCGACAAGATAGAAAAATGGGGCATTAAAAGGCTTAGAAAACCTAGCCCCTGTCAGTCAATTGGAATTTATGGTCTACAAGTATTTTCAAAATCCATAACCCGTCCTAAAAGCATACCTGAAACACAACTCAAATAATCTGTCAAGGATATATCATTATCAGAATAGTTTTTTTTTTTTTTTTTTTTTTTAACATTTTATTGAATTTACAAATGTTTTAACAAAAAAAAAATAAATAAATAATAATAATATGCTTTCCGAACCCAAAGGTTCAATGCCGATACCACCAAATTTCGCCTACACAGACTTGTCCAATGTTCAAAAAAAAAACAAAAAAACATGAAGTAAATGTGATGTGTTATATAATACAATGTACATGGTACACATGTAGAGAAGCTTCCCATTGGAAGCACTCTAAAAATATTCTGAACTAGAAGGTCCCGAGGCCATTTACTTTTCAGGCGCCTCGGAGGATTATCCGGAATTGAAAAGGAAGAAAGGATTGAAACTAGTGGGTTAGAATGAGAATGGAGTTTGTCGTGAAATGATTGATACCTGGTTCTGGCCAAATCAGTAGCATAAGGAACATTAAGGTCTTTATGGATAAGTTTATTCGTGACAAACTAAGGAGGGTTGAGGATTTTACGAAGGATTTTGGATTGTAAGGATTGGATGCGGGAAGAATTTGATGGTTTAGTAAAGCCTATTAGAATCTTAAAATATAATATAGCTTTGTAGAAACAGTACGAATCTCTATATGTACTGAGCCCAAGTCCCTTAATGGGTTGTAGTGGTACAGGAAGATGAAGAAGAAGAAGTACTAATTTGAATAATTTGGAGGATTTGTGTGAGAAAATTAAAAATTTGGAGGAATATAGTTGTAAACAGTAGCAATGGAATAACAAGTCTGGTGTGTCGTCCAGGTATGTTTTGGTTTTGGCACAACTAAGCTATAGTAATTTTTCAGTCTTGCAGAAAAAACTATGGTCAATCTTCCCGACTAGCTCATCCCGTCTAAAATACAGCTTCTTCATAATTGAGACCATGTATAATTTTTTTACAGACATTGCATTAAGGTCCGAGAATATATTAATTGATGGGGGTCCTTTATTGATACCCAAAATTACCTTTATAATCTTTCTCTGCACAATCTCACAGTATGAATCTTTTGTTAAAACCACAGTTTTTAGTATAGAATTAAAATTTGATGAATGAACAATTAGGAACAATTTCGAATCCTAGTTTTAACGGAAATTATAATCGATCAATAAAAATTAAACCGAGACCTCTAACCGTTGATCTGGGATTTATTTATCTCGGTCAAAGATAAGAGAGCCCCGTCAGGGTGATGGTTGTTTAGGCTTTACTCTCAACCGAAAACAAATATAAAAAATAACGTTATACATTATTCCTATCGCATCTACGCATTACTTTTATCTAGTTTTTTCAAGATAAAGTCTTTCAAACAAGATTGGAATAATGTAGAATGCCGTCTGTTGTGTGCGCACTGGGGTTCTCATTTCGAGAAGTCACGTGCATATGGAGGGAGGAGCAAGGGTTAGCCGCGGCCATAACTCTCTAAATATTATCTGGTCAATTAAAAATAATAAATACAAAAGAAATATAATAAAATATTAAGAAAAGACTCTTATGACTTCCAAGCATGTACTTCATCTTGAAACAGATACTTATATAAACAGTTTTTGGAAAATCATCTTATATCTCTGACATCACAACTTACTCGGATGACACTTGTGTCTTATCCGTCCATAATGATCGAACTGCTGCATCCCAAACCCTTCAGTCCCACATCAGAGCCATTGAGGAATGGTGTCAGATCTGGAGGATTAAAATAAATACTAAAAAATCCCACCAAATTACCTTTACCCTTCGTCGCAAACCAATGACTGCCTTCCCCACTGTTTCCTTTAATAATACCTCACTCATACCTTTTGAACAAATCCGGACTCTATCTTACATCGAATCCTAATACGAGACGACAATAATCTGCCCGTAAATACAATCAAGAAGACAAGAAACTACCAGTAGATACCAATTACTACAATACTTATTCGACAAACGTTCAAAACTTCCAATTTATTACAAAAAAACTCATTTATGTTACCATTTTGAATCGATCTTCGGGGCTCTACTAAACCATCTAATTCGTCTCGCATCCAATCCTTAATGATTGTTATTTCGTTACGAATAAAATCATCCACAATGACCTAAATATCCCATTTGTCGCAGAACTATCCAGAACAGATTTTAATTACAAACTCCCGACCCACACTAATCCTCTTGTACGCATCTTATCATTCCCATCTATTCTTTACAACCCTCCGAGGCAATTGAAAAGACGATGGTCTCGAGACCTACTTAATTAAATTGACATTGAAGTGCTACCACTGGGCAGTTTCTTCACAAGACATTTTCGCGCCCATTTGTATAAAATAGCCCATATATTATGTATTGTGTATTTATTATATGTACAATTGTAAATATCAATGAAATGTTTAAAAAAAATTATCTTTAACCACTTGCAGAAGCTCGGCGAATGGATCTCAGAGTCATTGAGGAAATACCAAAGTAATAACATTAAGAAGAAAGAAGCCCGTACATCCTCAATATACATGTGTTATCAGCGATTACACATTTGAAGTGTTTAATAATTTTCGCTATCTCGGGTTCCTCATCAATATACGCGATGAGGAGACATGAACAAGATTTTTTGCAGAAAATCAAGAATATTTTGCTCTTATTAAGCTATTCAGAAGTAGATTGCTGAGCAGGACTACTCACATTAGGCGCTACAAGACACTTGTTAGACCGGTAATAACTTTTTTACTTTTTTTTTTTACTATTCGTTGGTAATAATTTTTTTTTTTTTTTTTTTGCGTTAAAATTCAAAATAGAAATAGAAAAAATTGAAAGTGATTTTACAAAGCAATGTTGCTGTCATAGGTGGCGTGCATGTTTCCGTCACTTGTCACTTGTGTTGTTGACGTTTGTAGTTGGTTAGTAAGTAAATTTGTATAAAAATGTCAAAAACATACTTAATATCTGTATAAATTACCAAAGTTACTAACCACGAAGCTTTAAATATGATAATTATATACCAGTTTCCATAATTACATATCTCATTACATATGTTTTTTATGAACTCTATTTCTACCTAAATCCTCTAGTCTCTCTACCCTGAAGTTTACCTGACACTATACTTTTACCTTATTTTTTAGGATAATCCTTCGACGCCTATACAGGTACTCAAAAAGGGTATTGGTACTGGTTCTATTGTTGGGAAAGCAGTGCTGCTCTTTCTGTCGTTTTTGCCGACATCCGTTAGGTACCCAGAGGGGAATACGTTTTATGGGCCTTTTGCTAAAGAAATTGTGAGAACCGAATCCACTCAGAACGAAATACTCTGGTAGCTCCATTCCAACAAAAGCGGCTTCAACTAATTTTTAAGGGATGATAATACCAAAGTTGAATAACTTTTCATCATTAAGAATAAGAAGAAGGTGGCTCGGGACCTACTACCTTAAAATAATGAAGTGTCATGAACAACAGTCTACATTCCAGTCACCTTGCTTCTAACCGATTTCTGATAGCCATTTTATGCTTCTAAAAAGATTAAATATACAATCGGCTTTCGTTAATAGTTTCTCGGAGGTTTTTTGGTATCACATAGGGTTCCGACTTGTCAAATCTTCGATTGGCTGACAGTTCTTTAGGGCTATCTTATTCTCTAATGGAGAGCTTTTAATTAATTCATTGAACAGCTTTAAACAGTGGTTTTTCTCACTTTACAAACTTATGAGTACACCTCTTTTCCAAAAAAAAAAAAAAAAAAAAAAAAGAAAAACGAAATACAAATTTGACAGTAATTTAAAAAAAACAACTGAAATATGTCTGCCATTGTACAAGGCTGTCTGCTCCATGATTGAATCTGATCTAACGGTTGCGATTATTTTCGCTTTTTTTTTCAGGCATTTTGGTTGGAAGCTTCCACGAGACCGTGTAAGAACGCTAACATTGTTCATTTTATCACTCTTATAAGAGTATTTCTTTAATGATTAAGTTGTCATATACTCTGAGCATCTAAAATCTTTCGAGTGATTACATTAAGTGTGGATACAAGTGATTATCAGTAGTACATTATATACGAGGTGTGTTCAAAAAATAAGGTGAATTTGTATTTTTAAGAAAAAATCTTTATTTATTTATCAATATTTATGTTGTCCCCATCAAAGTAATCCCCCTGAGATACAATACACTTATGCCAACGGTTTTTCCAATCCTCAAAGCACTTCTCATAAGCACTTTTCGGTATAGCCTTGATCTCTTCCAGCGATGCAGTCTTTATCTCTTCAACCGTTGAAAACCTCCGTCCTTTCGTAGGTCTCTTTAGTTTTGGGAACAAGAAAAACTTACATGGGGCCAATTCCGGTGCATATGGTGGCTGAGGCATGATTGTGGTGTGGTTTTAGGCCAAAAAATCTCTCACAAGCAAAGATGAGTGAGCAGGGGCATTATCGTGATGCAAAAGCCATGAATTGTTTTTCCACAATTCTGGACGTTTTCTTCGTATTGCTTCTCGCAAACTGCGCATAACTTCAAGAAAATACTGTTTATTGACCATACGACCATATGATAAGAACTCCTGATGCACTCGTATCCGTGTGTATATTTATATGTTTAAGAATGATTTATCAGAAAATTCGATTCCGAAATGACTGAAATTGTTTTTAATTTTTATCAATTAAAAGTAACATAAATATTGGCAATCTTACCATAGAAAACCAATATACTCGGGATCACTTTTAGCTGGGTGGCTTGCATAACAGCCTCCTATGCCAATGGTCACGGGATCAAACCAGCAAATAGTCCTAGGATTTTTTAATGGGAGTAAAAAATCTATAGTTAAGCCGTCCTTCAGAGGGGACTTTAAAAGGTGGTCCCGAGCCTGCGCGATGTCAGGTATTCGTTAAAGATCTCTATCCTAATAAAACCTGGATAGGCAAAATTTAGGACTCCTACTGTAGCATCGCCCGATAAGCCTAGTAGCATAAAGTGACGTTAAATAAATAAACAAACAAACAACAAGCCAAATTACTTGAATTAATTTCGTTGAAAATGCAACAGAAGTCTATGCAGCAAAATTAATTGTTTAAAAAAAAAGTTTTGTGAAACTACAATAGGCTAGGTGAATAGGCTAATAACATGGCATAGTGCCTAAAGTCGCAGATTCAAACACAGCAGATGATTCTGAAGGCAGTTAAAATTCCTACGTTATGCCGCCCTTCTATGATGACCAGAATGGTGGTCCAGAACCTTTGCGATGTTAGGTACTCGTTAAAAACCACCTATACTTATTAATCACTGACAGATAAAATTCAGAACTACCGATGTAGCATTGTCTGATTAGCAACGGTAGCATAACAGTGACGTTAAATGGATAAACAAACATCCTTAATTCAAAGTACGCCAAAGAGTATGAAACGAAAAAAATAAATAAAAAAGCGAAGAAAAATAAGAAATACACAACGATTCGAAAAGTAAAAACATATGAGTTTTCAAAATCCTTATCAAGATAACAACATTGAAGATATCCATTCCACGATAGATTGTTGGTTTGTTTGTTTGTTTATTTAACGTAACTTTATGCTCCTGTGGCTAATCGGACGATGCTACAGTAGGAGTCCTAAATTTTGCCTATCCAGGTTTAATTGGGATCTTTAACGAGTACCTGACATCGCACAGGCTCGGGACCACCTTTTAACGTTCCCTCCGAAGGACAGCATAACGAATTTTTCACTCCTGTGGGTTTGAACCCATGACCTTTGGCATAGGAGGCTGTTATGCTAGCCAACCATCTACAAGCGATCCTGATAGATTGTTGGTAATTTTTTTTTTTTAATAAACTTATTTATTGATATCTAATGAATTGGTTAGTTAGTGAAAACCGAGGATATGTTTTTGCAGATCGGATCGTCTTTTTCTCTTACATAATATCCGTTATTACTTTATAGAATAATTTTAATTATTTGACGCTCATCTCATAATGTAAGATTTCTCTAACAGGCATGGAATCAGAGGTGATATCATCGGTAAGAAGTATAAATTAAAATTGTTTATCCGAACGGTAAATATTGTTAATGAAGTGCTGGTTGAGCAAGCAGGATCAGCCAGAGATTGCAGGTGGCCTATAAATAATAAAGAAGGTACCGAAGGCCGAGTGAGAGGTGGTACTTTCCAAGCAACTTCAAGTCCTTATCTCCTTCCTCTAAATGTCATCCCTTGGTAACCCCTTGAGGTTGGAGCATCTCTTGTAACTAGAGTGCATCCAGCTGTAGGAAACGTAACATTATGTGTATCACAAGTCATCTTGGAAGCTAAATAATTAATAAATGCAATAATTTTAGATCATAAAGGGAGATCACTGGGTGGTTAGAATAACAGCCTCCTATGCCAAAGGTCACGGGTTCAAACCCGCAGGTGGTCCTAGGATTTTTTAATGGGAGTAAAAGATCCTTAATTATGCCGTCCTTCGGAGGGGACGTTAAAAGGTGGCCCCGAGCCTGCGCGATGTCAGGTACTCGTTAAAGATCCCTATCCTTATAAAACTGGATAGGCAAAATTTAACTCCCACTGTAGCATCGTCCAATTAGCCATAGTAGCATAAAGTGACGTTAAATAAATAAACAAACATAAACATAGATCATAAAGGGTGAATCACAAGCGATTGACGATATTTATTGAGGCGAATGACTGGCCTAGAGTTGTGTCTCGGTGCCGGTGGTTTTTTAACCGTGGCCCTCACCCCTCTGGCCCGAGAATTTTTGTAATTCGGAGGAAATAGATATAATATTATTCTGCAAGGAAAATTTGACATCGGATCGGTATAGTACATTTAATTTACTATAAGAAAAATATGTTTAATACAGAAAAGAAGTAGAATAAGGAAACCTATATTTAAAAAAAATCTTTTAAATATTCTGCAATTTTCAATCGCATTTAACCTCTTCACATGTATTGGGAAAATGTCCACATAACATGCTTCTCGTTACCCGCCGGCACAACCGCATAAAGAAAGAAATAGCAGAACTTTTGGAAGTGAAAAAGTATAAATGTTTTCAGGAAGTTTTTTGCCTTGATACAGATGGGTCGACAAGATTTGTGGATATCTTGGCATTTAATGCCACAAAAAATGAAGCACTGATAGTGGACCCCACTATCAGATATGAAACAAATGACCAGGAACAAGGCAAGAGGATTCAAGAGGAGAAAGAGAACATTTATACAAAATGTATTCCATATCTGAGGGAAAAATTTCGTGAGGAGTTCGGCGAAAGAGAATTTAAAGTCGTGGGACTTTGGTTCGGAAGCAGAGGAACCATCCCAGTAGCCACTGGATTATTTTTAGAGAATTATGGACTCGGAAAAAATGAGATGCAAAACATGGCGGAGACCATAATCTTGGACTCACTGGGAATCCTGCATCACCATATATATTGAGGCTGGTCTGGATTTTCAGACGTCCATGATCGATTTCAAAATTAGTAATATATATGTATTTCCTATTTGGCAGAATCTCTCTCTATCTTTTTTCTTTAAGATTGTCTTCGGGGTTGATGCGGTATGCTGTGTACTGATAGCAACTCAGCGAAGTTGAGCAGCAGATCCAAATTGGAATTCCTCCTTCTCCTCCTAATATTATAAAGCTAAAGAGTTTGTTCGTATGAACGCGCTAATCTCAGAAATTACTGGTTCGAATTAAAAAATTTGTGTTGGATAGTCGATTTATTGAGGAAGGCTTTAAGCTATATAACATCACGCAGCGACCAACAGGAGCAAAGAATCAGTGGAAAATCTGGAAAATCATCCCAATGATTCCAAATGATCTAACCTTTTAATTTTAAAATAATTCAATTTCTCTTTGAGTTATCTTTTGCCGTAACAATTAATAAATCACAGGGGCAGACATTTAAGATTAATATTCAAGACTGCTTTTCACACGGCCAACTATATGTCGCTTTGTCAAGATCGGGTTGCGGAGAAAATCAGTATGTCCTTCAGTCACAATAAAATAAAACGAAAAATATCATTTACAACAAGATAATCTAGTTATTATTATTGAATCTAAAAAATTAAAGGTACTTTAGGGGAAGACAATTTTAAATACCGGCATTTAAGCCCTGTCAGACCATTTTAGTCAGAATAAAACCTGCATGATATTAAAGCCCATTAAATTTTACATCGATATAGCGAGGTTAATCAAAATCGTCGGAACTGTTTTCAAGAAAATCGAAAAAGGGTGCAAAATGCATGGTATAAAGTGCCTCTTCTGGTAAGCTCATTTTGATGAAAAAAGTTTTGTCGCGTCTTAGGCCTATAGTTGTCTTAAATATGAAATTTCAATTTCATAGGACTTACCGTTTCCGCCCGGGAGTTACCACACACACACTTTATTTGGAGTTTTTTTTTTAACCTATAAGGCTCTTACTTTATTTTTTTTTACTATCCTATTACTTTACTTACCTAAATACTGTTTTTTTTTTGCTACATTCTTTAACTATTAATTCAGGGCTGAAATAAACAATGTGGTTCAAAGAAGGAAGGTAAGGCTTACATAAAGCCTTCATGTTTAAAAATAATATAAATGATTCTTTCACTAAATCTGTTAATTTCAGATTTAGTAGGCATTTTACATTGGAATTCAGATAGATTTGGCAAAATTTAGAAAAATAAAATAATGTTTGTTATTCTTATATCTGCGATAGTTGCTGTATGACTTAACTGTTGAGTTCTGCAATGAGGTAAGACCTTGTAACCTCAAGAACCTTGGTTGTATTACTCAAGATCCTCGTATAGGTTATTCTAGAGGTTAATTGACTGAGTTGGTGCAATAATGAACAACATCATTTGTTCTGTTTTATTATTTTTATATGAAAATATATTAAAATTATGTCTAAGCTCTCTTCATAAAAAGAATGTTTAATATGATACAAATTAATCTTACCCCGAGGAAGACCTCCGTCTATAATAGACAACGATGTCCTCAAACATACAGTAGAAGGAAACCCCTACCAAACAGTTAAAGGACTCTCAGCACAACTAAATGCAAGTGCATCTACCGTTTCCAGACATTTAAAGTGTATTGGGAAAGTAAAAAAGAATGATATATGGGTACCTCATGATCTCACTGAGTGGCATGTTTCAAAAATTGAAAGATCTGGGCTACGAAGTTCTTCCGCACCCACCATATTCTCCCGACTTGTCTCTAACGACTTGTCTCCAGACCACCTGCTCAGGAATTTAGACAACTTCGTCAAAGGAAAACTTTTTGAACATGATGATCAAGTGAAAAGAGAGTTTTCTGATTTTGTTTCACTTCAAAGCTCAGATTTTTTCAGTTCAGGGATAAAGAAGTTGGTGTCACGTTGGGAAAAATGTGTAGAAAAAGAAGGTAAATACTTCGAATAAAATTATCTTGTTTTAACATCGCATTTTTAATAAAAATCCTATACCTTAAAAACGTACATTTCATGTGACACAACCCAATATTTCCCATTTGTAATAATTATTCTCATACATCCACTGGTAATCTCTCTATATTTTTACTTATATATAATTTTTTTTAAGCATTGCTAAGTGTTTTATTTGTACCTGTATTCTCAACTCTTATTTTGAATAGTAATATAATATTTAAAGAGCATTGTAACTTATGTAGAATTTGAGTTAGTTTTGAATAGTTTGAAAGTTATTTTACCTATATTGAGGAGTGAACGTTTTTGCAAAATGGTTTAGAAATAATGAACCTTTGAAAAAATAGATACAATTATTAAAATTGTATTTAATACTGGGATAATTCAGTATCTAATTGGAGGTGTGCGTGATTGAGAACCGATTCGGCCATGAAAATTCATTTCGTGATCTGGATTATAATGGATTTTTCATTATTTTGCAACAAGTATTCGGCACTTATTCAAATTATCGTCTTGGTTTAGACCTTGGTCACGTAATGTAATACTTATTTTATTAATCTTATTTGTGAAAAAAATATTTCGTACATGCAAGTATCTACCATTCATGTATACAAAAATATTCAAAATTATCCTCATTACAATAGAAGAACCTTTTTTGTTTCTGGTAATCAAGTTTCGACCGATACAGCTCATAAACAGTAGGCCCTAGCGACAAATGTTATATAACAAAAAACTACATTTTTGGCACAATAACTGTCGTTGTTTACGTCATATGTTATGGTCTGATAAGATTTTTCATGACTGTTTTATTGAAAATAAAAAACTGTATAACTTTTATGATAATCATCATAAGATCATTTTTTCGTATAAATCTTTATTTTTTACTTGCCTTAAAAATAGTTATTTTAAATATAATTAAAAGTTTTTGAAACGAGAGTGAAAAACTGTAGAAGAGAAAGACAGAAGACGATCGTACTTCAATTGTTTTATTACTGCCTCGTGGCGAGTCGAGTCTTAATGTCTTAATCTTAATGTAGCGTTTGAACGGTGAAGATGTGCCGAATATACACAAGTCTCCTCTCAAGAAATTTTGAACGTTTGCAAACGTAACGTACGAGTATTTCATCTTCTCGTCGTTTCCCTTGGAACTTGGAAGCAGTGATGGGCAAATACTCAAAAAATTTTAGTACTGATTACTGTAATCAAATGATGCTCGCAGCTGATTACAAAATCTACTCAGCTTTCCTCCTGATTACTTTCTATTTTCCTCTATAATCAAAATTTTCGTACTTTTGAGTACTTGATTACTTTTTTATATGAGGTAACCAAATAGATTATATTACATACATCTATTAAGTTAAATTATATTAATAATTTCTTTAAGCCATCTTTTTGTTTCATATTATCGATTATTTTAAACTTTTCATAAAAAATTGATAAGGGTAAATTATTATTATTAAGATGGTGGGTTTATAGATTATTGTAAACTCTTCAGATAAAATCGTTCCAAAAGGTTCGTTACCGATTATACTATTAATTTTAATCGCGCTCGCTCAAGAATAGGTTTATTTTAACTTTTTCGTATTTATTCGATACCAGGCTCGGTAGCTGGGTTCCCAAAGGTTCGTTACCGATTATACTATTAATTTTGATCGCGCTCGCTGAAGTAGAGGTTTATTTTAACTTTTTCGATACCAGGCTCGGTAGCTTCGTTGCCAAGGGTTCGTTACCGATTATTCTATTATTTTTATCGCGCTCGCTTAAGCAGAGGTTAATATTTAGAGGAAATATATTTACTTTTTAAAGGATTTGGTTATTAGTATAATTGATTTCAGTCAGTTGCTGTAGAGTAGATTTTGGGTGAAAATTTGTTATCAATAAAAATCCTGATGTTAAGATGATTATTATCAATCACCAACATACTAACAAAAAATATAACTATATTATACCGATTAATGAAAAATTACAAAAAAACTTAAAATAAACATACACTAGACCAACTGACTAAAAAAAAAATAACACATTCACTAACTAAACCCTCTAAAAACAATATACACATATAAAAAATTAGCATTAAAAAAACACAAAAAAATTAAAACAAATAAATGTTTTTGTAGACGAATGTAAAATGAATAAAACGTTTATTAGCCAAAACACTGAAAAATAAAATACAGAAATGTTATAATTTTAAAATTAAAAGTATAGTAAGTATAAGAACCGTTGGTAACGCAGCTATTTAGAATAGTAACGAACGAACTCGAAAAAGTTTAAATAAACCTATTCTTGAGCGAGCGCGATTAAAATTAATAGTATAATCGGTAACGAACCTTTGGGAACGATTTTATCTGAAGAGTTTACAATAATCTATAAACCCACCATCTTAATAATAATAATTTACCCTTATCAATTTTTTATGAAAAGTTTAAAATAATCGATAATATGAAACAAAAAGATGGCTTAAAGAAATTATTAATATAATTTAATTTAATAGATGTATGTAATATAATCTATTTGGTCACCTCATATAAAAAAGTAATCAAGTACTCAAGTAATCAAGTACTCAAAAGTACGAAAATTTTGATTACAGAGGAAAATAGAAAGTGATCAGGAGGAAAGCTGAGTAGATTTTGTAATCAGCAGCGATCATCATTTGATTACAGTAATCAGTACTCAAATTTTTTAAGTATTTGCCCATCACTGCTTGGAAGAGCCGCCCTGCGGTCGTTTTCTTCAACACTCAACTGGACATCTATATCCATTATTGGAACATTTAATTTCTTAATTATCATTCTTAGAACTGTTTAATTTTGAGACCTATATGTTTTACATCTTTAAGCATTTAATTAAGTTAAGTTTGTGTCTCATATTTTCTTCAATATTTTAATTAGGTTTATTTTGTCTCCTACATTTTCTTACAGCTGTTTAAGCATATAATTAGGTTATTTTGTTTCTTATCTTGTTTATATTTATTTTAATCTATTAAATGTATTGTGACTCGTCGTTTGCTTTCATTATTTCTATTTTTTAAATCTATCACCCTCAATTTTGGGTTTTCACTTGGAAGTACTGTTCTTCCACGGATAACTCAGCGTATACACTCGTCAAATTTTCGAACCGAACAACACCAATAGTGTTGGGATGAGTGACGTTAAAACAAAATGAAAGTAGATGGGCTAACGTAGACTCTATCCCGTTTCGAAAAGAGCTGGTCTTGAGTACTTAACATTAAAATAAAAAAATAGGTAATATTAAATAAAAAGATAAAATTGAAAGTAAAAAAATAAAAGTTTAATAAAAAAATGAGGAAAATTTACAAAAAAACTAAATCATTTTGATTTATAAAAAAAATTCTTCGATTAACCAAACTGTAAAAAAATAAGTTTAAAAATTGGGTTAATGTGTTAATACTATTGTAAAGGATAGTTATCTGTCCATAAATTCTTAGGTTCCGCCCGACGGGTAGGCGATTCTGGAAGGACGGTGATGCTCTGGAAGGACTGTTATCTTCAAAAAGACAAGACGAAGTCCTGATCAAAAAATGGTTTGAAGATGCCAAACAAGAAAAGCGTGCTCTCAGCTTACTAGTGTGATCGGTACTAGCTTGAGGGCAAGGGGGGCACTCTTATCTGCCTAATCCCTAACTACACTATTGAATAGAACACGTAAACTAACAACAAATATAAATATTTTCCTCATTAAAAAAAAACAAAACTGTTTTTAATTTAATTTAATTTTTAAATTCCAAACAAGAATTAAAATAAATCCTAACAAATCCCATCAAATGACGTTTACCCTTCGTCGCAAACCTATGACCTCCTGTCCCACTGTATCCTTTAGTAACATCCCACTAATTCCTGTTGAACAGATCCGCTACCTCGGACTCCACCTTGACAAACGTCTAACTTGGAAACCTCACACCAGACTGAAAAGACAAGGAACTGCTGGCAGATACCGATTGTTACAACGTTCTTACTTGACAAACGTTCAAAACTTCCAATCTACTACAAAAAACTAATTTATATAGCCATTATTAGACCTATTTGGACATATGGTATTGAGCTATGGGGATCCACCAAGCCATCAAATTCCTCCCATATCTAATCCTTGCAATCCAAAATCCTCCGAAAGATCCTAAATGCTCCGTATTTTGTCACTAATAAAACTATCCATAAAGACCTGAATATTCCGTTTATTGCAGACTTAGCCAGAACTAGATATACCTCCTTTAATTCCAAACTACCAGCCCACTCAAACCCGCTTGTCCGTATCCCCTCATTTCCATCTATTCCTGATAATCCTCGGAGGCGCCTGAAAAGACGGTGGCCTTGAGACCTGCTAATGATATAAACATTGAAGTGCTACCGCTGGGTAGCTACTTCACAAGACTTATCAAGCCACTTGTTACTTTTTTTTTTCACATTTACTTGTTGTATTTTTTCCTGTACAGTTGTAAATATCAATTAATAAATAAAAAAATCCAAACAAAATATACATGTAAAAAGAATATATATAAGGCCCAGGCTCAAACAAATAGTACTAAAGCGTGTCAAACTTAAGGTGAAACGTAGTAGTCCAAAGACGTATCCATGTCAAAATATCAGTTAGAGATTAAGTTAATATGACCGCGATTAAAGTCAACTCTCTTGTGTCTTATATGCTGATCTGCCCGCGTTATGTATTATTGTAAAGCATTTGTGATTTTACAGAACGAGTTTAGATTATTTGAAATACTCTACAATAGACTAGGGCACAACATAATGCTGGAATTCACCTTGTTCAACTAAAGCTATAAGAAACTGAAGACTTTGAAGGGTCGCTCGAAGAAAAAGGTACTGAAGTACGGCAACAGGAAGTCGGGGGAGGTGTGTCTTGGGTTACAGCGCAGGTGCCACGATCTACTACCGGATACAGCTGTCCTCCTCCATCTTAGTAATTGATACCTCCGCCAAAATTATTAATAACTTATACGCTTCAGTAATAATTATCAACAAACATCATAAAACTATGTTCAAAGTTAAAATAGTTATAGAGAACATATCAGAACATTCCATGTAAGTTAAGGCCGCGTTACATAGCTGAGAGAAGAACCAGGTGAAAATTTGCGAAAGCGAGTGCTTGTGAGAAACTTTGTTCAAAGAAGGAAGAGGATAGGGCATAATGTTTTGTAATAAATTAGTATAATAACCTCAACATTAACAACATTACTTTTTAAAAGACCCAATATCTCTAATTATTATTTTTAAAAAAATGATAAAGGTATATCAAAACAGAGAATTGTAATATAAATATTAGGAAGATGTTTTTTACTTTCACTTACTATATATAGTAAGGGAAAGTATTGCGATCGTGAAAATTTTCGAATTCCAGTTTTCAACGGAAATACACATTTTAGGGTCCACTGAGTCCAAATAACCAAGTCCCGCAAAAAGGTCTGTGTGTGTGGTAACTCCCGGGCGGAAGCGGTAAGTCCTATGAAACTGAAATCTCATATTTAAGACAACTATACGCCCGAGACGTTACGAAATTTTCATCAAAATGAGCTTACCAGAAGAGCCAGTTTATACCATGCATTTTTCACCTTTTTTCGAGACGATTTTGATTAAACTCACTAACCTTGAGACATTTAGACAGCTAACTAACCTAGAAATGTGCCTTGTGGAGTGTTGCTCTGTTGCGAAATCCGCCTACTCTTGGAATTTGTTCCTAATAGCGACCTCTTTAATATAGATTCTAATGAAGTTGGATAGGTACAAATGCTCTATGACAGAAATGTTTCAGAGGCAAATTAATAATCATCAGTTGTTTTTAGAAGTGAATACGTGACGGTTAATAATTTTCTTTACCATAATTAATATCATTTTAATGATAAATAACGTTGCTATGAATAACCATTTCATATAATTTGATAACATCAAACCGAACGCGTAAGGATATTTTAAAGAGCCAAGCGGGTTTTCATTAGACAAGATCATCGGATTCCTAGCCTGTTTCGGCATTGCAGCTGATTTTTACTTAAGGTTCAAAGGCCAATGTAATCGTTAGAACTTACAAATCGTGACATGTTAACATATAGATTAATTTCGAAACATTACTTTAATTTCAAAAGTACCAAAGTACCAAATCATTAGGGTATGTCGATGATTTGGTACTGCTAGGTGAAGACACGGAAACCGTACAACTAAATACAAGTGTTTTAATGAAAAATGGTAAAGAAATAGGACTCCAATTAAATACCGATAAGACGAAATATATGATTAGTATCAGAAACGGTGGCGATCTTGGTTATATTGATATATCAGGGAATACTTTTGAACACGTACAGAAATTCAAGTACTTAGATTCAATGATAACAAGAAAAAATGACATCCAGGAAGAAATGAAAAAAGGTAAACAAAAAAAGAAAGGAAGTCCTGGTTAAAGGTGGGAAATGCGTCTATCTAAAAACTTAAAGGTTATAATTTATAAAACTATTATTCTTCCGACGCTTACTTACGGATGTGAAACGTGGCCGCTTAATTTGAAGGATGAATAACGGCTTAAGGTTTTCGAAAATAAGGTACTGCGTAAAATATTTGGTCCGAAAAGAGATGAGGCCACTGGGGAGTTTAGAAGGTTGCACAACACGGAATTGCGGAACTTGTATCCTGTAACTATAATTGAGTTGATAGCATCGCTGAGAATCAAATGGGCGCGTAAAGTGGTTGGGCCTGGTGAGGAACGGATCCCAAGAAAGTTGGTACTCGAAAGGCAGGCCGAAGCGTCGATGGGAGGATTGCGTTAAGGCTGATCTCGGGGGCTTGGGCTTGAACGGTGAACATTGGACGAGTCTGTGTAGGCAGACTTTGGTGGTATCGGCATCGAACCTTTGGGTTCGGTAAGCCTATTATTATTATTATTACTTTAATTTGGGGGTTTGGCGAAGATCACACTAAACCGCCGGATGCTCCCCCAATCAAGACTAAGCAAACACACAAGGTCTTCCAATCCTAGAGTCAATCCACGGCTGATGTTACTGAACAAATAATTACTTGGCTGGGGCAGGATTCAATTCCGGGACGGAAAGATTAATTGAACTAAGCTAAGGCGCGCGACAGAACTTATGCTCACTTGCAAGTGCGCCGACGTTCCGGCCTATATTTTAGGCCACCCATCATCCAGGTGATGGAGTGGCTACTCGACTCGAGCAGTTCTAGTTCTGGAGTAGCTCCTAAGAGTATCTACCTAGTCACCCTGAAGATTGGCTAAAGTTCTGGCCAAAACGTTGCTACAATAAATAAGTCCCCTTATTTGGAGTGTGTTGGATACCATTTTTTTTATAATTATGGATACTATAAATTATTGATAGGGACACTCCTTCTCAACAAATAATGAATCGAATTTAAAAAGTCCTCCATTTTCTACTCCGTAAGTTTTAGACGTATCATTTAACACCCGTACTACACGGCGAGAGTAGATAAGTAAAATACGAAAATGTGTGTAATGGTTTGATGTGATGTCGGGTATAGTGATAGTAAATTATCATACACTCTCAATGTATAATAATAAATATACAATAACCAATTGTATTTATTATTATTATTGATTATTGATTATTATTGGTTATTGATTATATTGGCCTTATTTGTTATAAAACTTTTTTTTTTAACTTATATTATAAATAATGTTTAATTTTGTTTTAGTGGAGCGGCTTGGTCTAGTGGATAAAACATTAGTCTACTGTTCTCCGGGTTCTCAGTTAGAATCCCGGCTGTGGCAGAATATTATTTATTCTGTTGATTCAGTCGGAGGACAATCCTAGGGTATAAAGACCCTAATAGGGCAGACCCTGCCTCTATAAAGTGGGTACCCAAAATATTGGGGGAAAACCTGGCGGCTGAGCGTGATCAAGGCCTAATCACCTCATTGCACGGCCGTTGGCCTTGAAACAGTATGAATCTCTATATCTATTTGAATCTCTGAGCCCAAGACCCTCCAAGGGTTGTAGAGGAACAGGATTTTTTTATTGTTTTTAATTTAGATGAAATGGAGTTCTATAATTGAAAAAATCTGGTGCGGGCAACACACGACTTTCACTTACCTCCGTTTTTAGAATCAATTAAAGAATTTTCAAATACAGTTAGAGACAAAAATGAGTGAAACCATTAAAGAATTAATTGAATGGAATTTCTATAGAAACACGTGTTTTATTAAAAAATCTATTATATTATTACCTAAAATAATCTCGTAGTTTTATCGGCTTTTCATCACTCTCTACTAACTTTTAAAAGCTTGTGTAGATAATATATTTTCTAAAATATCAAGCTTTCCAACGGTATATCATACATGTATATTACTGTTCTTATGTTCAAAAACAAAAAATTGCATAAAAAATATATTTTTTTAGTTTTCTCCTTTAGTTGGGTATCGAATTCATTCAATTCAGATATTTCATAGCTGGCTGAACTATTTCACAAAAATATTGTATTGTTATTTTATAATAAAATCGAGAGTATTTTAATATAGAAGAACGCATTATTACTTTAACTTACTATATATAGTAAGGGAAAGTATTACGATCGTGAAAATTTTCGAATTCCAGTTTTCAACGGAAATACACATTTTATGGTCCCCTGGGTCCAAATAACCAAGTCCCGCAAAAAGGTCTGTGTGTGGTAACTCCCGGGCGGAAACGGTAAGTCCTAAGAAACTGAAATTTCATATTTAACACAAGTATACGCCCGAGACGTTACAAAACCTTTTTCATCAAAATCGGCTTACCAGAAGAGCTACTTTGTACCATGCATTTTGCACTTTTTTTCGATTTTCTCGAAAACGGTTCCGACGATTTTAAAAATAACTATATTATCTTGTTACCACTTATGAAAAACAGGTAAATATATAAATTGAATGAATTCTATACCCAACTAAAGGAGAGAAAACGGAAATAATATTTTTATAATGCAATTTTTTGTTTTTGAACATAAGAGCAGTAATGTAGATGTATGATATACCGTTGGAATGCTAAAGATTTTAGAAAAAATATTATCTTATACTCAAGCTTTTAAAAGTTAATAGAGAGTGATGAAAATAAGATAAAACTAAATGATTATTTTAGGTAATAATATAATAGATTTTTAATAAAACACATGTTTCTATATAAATTCGATATAATTAATTCTTTAATAGTTTCACGTATTTTTATCTCTAAATGTATTTGAAAATTCTATCATTGATTTTAAAAATGGAAGTTAGTGAAAGTCGTGTGTTGCCCGTACCAGACTTTTTTTAGTCTAGTGGACGAACTAAAACGCTACCTGAAGAGCTAAACTATTTATGTTTTGAGCTATTTATTAATTATGATAATCTTGATTTGTGTTCAGAAATTGAGGTATTCTTCAACTTAGACAAAGCTGCTTATGTTTCTGAATTCAGGATTATATTTGGAGTTAAGCGCTGAGTTAATATAAATACTCAGGAAATGATTTTTAAATCTATTTATTATGTCAGTGAGATATCGTTAGGCTTTTTCTTGTTTTTTGTTATCTTCTTTTAAAATCAATGACAAGTATACTTTTGATAATTAGCAGTTGTATATACATTTTTTTTGCCTTCCAGTTTTTTTTTCTTTTTTGTTTTAATTAAAACATATCTGATTTTCTATTTTCATATTTCTTCTAAATTACCTCAATGAGGAAATTTTACATTTGCACCCTGTTACTCACATCATGAAAGGAACCATGCAGAGCAGACGGCAAAATTAGTATTTGAAAACATGCTTAAATATTTTAAAATTAAAGCTCCTTAATTAAATAAATAAGACAACAAAAAGAATGATGAAGGGTGTTCTAAAATGACAGCACACCAGCAGCACAAGCTCTGTCCCTAAAGAAAAATTATATTGAGTGTGACAGTACGGTAAAGATATTATATAATTGCCGAAAACCCGTTATTATTATTTATAATTTTTATTTTTCGGTATTACACAAGTTGGCCGACCTCAGCTGAAACATATAGAGAAGGCCGTGGAACGACCCGAATGTGACGCAACGCAGAGCGAGGAGCGGGCAACATTCCTCAGTCCTGGGAAATAGTAAGTGTGTCACCAGGAAGCCGATATCTTAGCCAGCTCTGCAATAATAATCATTGCAAATTAATTCCATCATCTGCGCGAGTAACTGCGAGCTGCAACCAGCTGCAATTAGGTGAAAGCCCTAGGGGACAACTGCAATCAATGTCAATTGCCCTATCCACCTGTATCGTGATTTTATTTAAAACGTATTATTTACTTGTATTGACGACTATTTATCGGATTAAATATAGATTGGCCTACTATCCTTTTTATAAAAACCTATACATACTGCTGGAGTTGAATATCATTTATGCATTATAAAAACTACAAGGCAATAGAATAACCAAAAATTGTTTTTTTACCCTCAAAGAAAAACACAGGGAGTATTATGATTAACTAACCGATAATTAGTCTTCAGGCTGAGTTCAAACTGCAAAACTTAAAATAATTTTTTTTTCGCAAAATGTAAAAAGGTTTGGCTAGGGGTAGCTCCCAGATCGTGAGGAAAAAGGGAGTTATAGAACTATAGTTTAGATTCCATAAGCATTAGGGGTGGGCATAATCGAATGACGATTATCGGATGAGAAACGACTTTTTTTTTTTCTTTTCTCATTACATAAATTATATGGATATTTGCACCTAGCTCAGGCATCATAGAGACGGGAATTGTGGCATATCGTCTCTCAGAATGGATATTAATCATTCGATCATTCGATTATAACGATCATTCGATTATGCCCACCCCTAATAAGCATGTCTCTGCAGCATAATTAGTTCATATTTTTATTAATTTTATCAGTTTTCCTTATATCAGTTATTCCTTCCTTTTCCACGCGGTGTTTTCTGCGATTCCGTACTGCGTTTCTAGATGATAAGGTGTAGGGTAGGGTCATCATTCCCTACGCCTATTTTTACTTGGGACCATCAGTTGGCTGACGGGTCTCACGCACCCGGGAGAAGGTTTTGAATGAATCCCCATTTAATTATATGCGTGAAAAGCATAAAAGCATGAAAAGCATCCTGGAACTGGATTCAAAATAACAACCTTTGGCGTGATGGACTAGCACTTTAGCCACACACGGGCTAATCTGGTTTACATCTTTAATTATGAGTTATGGGCGTATTTATGGATAGAATTTAAATTTATTTCGTTTCTTTTGACTTTCACTTACTATATATAGTAAGGGAAAGTATTGTGATCGTGAAAATTTCGAATTCCAGCTTTCAACGGAAATACACGTTTTAGGGTTCCCTGAATCGAAATAACCAAGTCCCGCAAAAAAGTATGTATATGTGTGTGTGTGGTACCACCCGGGTGGAAACGGTAAGTCCTATGAAACTGAAATTTCATATTTGAGACAAATATACGCCCGAGACGTTACAAAACCTTTTTCATAAATATGAGCTTACCAGAAGAGCCACTTTATACCATGCATTTTGCAACTTTTTTCGAGACGATTTTGTAAAATTTGATGGGTTTTAATATCATTTAGGTTTCATTCAGATTCAAATGGTCTGACGGGGCTTAAATACCGATATTTTAAATTTTCTTTCTCTAAAGTACCTTTAATTTTGTTGATTCTATAAAAATAGCTATATTATCTTTTTACCACTGATAAAAAACTGGTAAATATATGAATTAAAGGAATTCGATACCCAATTAAAGGAGAAAAATGAAAAAAATATTATTTAATGCAATTTTTTTTTTGAACATAAGAGCAGTAATATACATGTATGATATACCGTTGGAAAGCTAAAGAATTTAGAAAAAATATTATATCATACATAAGCTTTTAAAAGTTAATAGAGAGTGATAAAATGAAGATAAAACTAAGTGATTATTTTAGATAATAATATAATTGATTTTTTAATAAAACACATGTTTCTATATAAATTCAATTTAATTAATTGTTTAATAGTTTGACGTATTTTAATCTCTAACTGTATTTGAAAATTCTGTCATTGATTTTAAAAATGGAGGTGAGTGAAAGTTGTGTGTTGCCCGCACCAGATTTTTTGTAATTAAAACGGATAGCTTATGAAAAATAGATATGTCATATAAATTGTATAATTCATTGCCAGAAGAAAATATTTATTTGTTTTTTCTTTTTGGACAGTTGAATTTATTTTTGCGTTGAATCTTTAGCTCATTTGTATAAAGTTTAACGGAAAAGATTTTTTCACATTTAAGGATATTCTTTAAAAGGCGTTATGTATTTTCAAAAATATATTTTAAAATTACTTGAAGCTGTGTATTCTTGAATAACGTTTTATTTATTCCTGTTTTTAACAATAAAATAGTAATTTGAAATCCCTTTTAAAAATTACAATTTGTACAACATTTTATTTTTCATTAAGTGTTCGATTTTATCACTACTAAGAAATGAACCAATCTTTGACCTCATTCTAAACAGCTGTTGCCACAGATGTTATAGGAAAGGCATTTAGGTTGTTATTTTGTGTTTTCGATGGTTATTGTGAAAGTAATTATTGATACCCTGTAATTTTTGATTCTATTTTTTAAAATTATGACAATTTCATAATCATAATATTTAATTTTTATTTACTCTGTTGAGAATTTTTCATTCAACCTTTATGAATCAAGAAATTTCCCTAGAAATCCGATATCTGTAGGTTAGCGTAGACTCAGAAAAACATTTAAAAGTATAGATGATGAAGAAATAAAAATATTTTGCTATTAGTCTCTTACAATAGATTTTTTTTTAGAAAAAATTGATTTTTTAAAAAAGAAATTTTGTATTTTCTCTATTCTAAGTGTCATGCTTAGGAAAAACACCGTAAATTATTACACAATGGTGTATCATTTCTATATAATTTTATTGGAGTATAACAATTTATATTGCTGTTTAGGCAATTAACTTATATACATAGCAATCAATTAATCAATGCATCGATACTGTTAATTTATATTAAAGGAAAATGGACAATGAGTACTATTAAGTTCCATACCTATGCTATTCTTAACCGATTTTAATTATTTTACGTGATATACGAATAAATTTGTACTGTTAACAGATTTTTTTTTTTTCGTTAAACGTAATAAGACATTCATTACGGAAAGTAATAAACCAAAAAGAAAAACTTACATTCCTACTTTTCAGAGTAAAATCGGACCGTAGTCACCATATGGGCTTCTATGATTCTCTTAAAGAATACAATCAGCTCCAGATTCTTAGGAGTTAGGTCCAATATATGTATATACACTGCCGGACAAAATTAAAGGACCACTTACAAATATTCATATTATTATTACATAAGAGATAAAAATAGGAATTCCTTTGTCCCAGACTGGACTTTGTGTTGTATCTTATCAAGTTAATCCTCTATCTGTTTATGTTCCCATCCGTTTATGGAGAAAAGGGTCAGTTAATCCTCTTATTTTCTTTCTTCCTATCAGTAAATGGTTAGTTGTTAGCAAAGATTCATCTTATTGAAGATTTTCCAACATTTAAGAGACTTTAGTTTTTACTTGTGAGTTTAAGAAGAACGTTGTGATGGCCAACAGAAGAGCATTGACCGAAGTGGAATCAATTCGTGTTGTTGCTTTGAGTGAAGAAGGGTTTTCTCAAATGCATATTTCGCAACGGCTCCAGCGGTCACAATCCGTAGTGTCCAGGGTGCTTAATAGGCGCCGTCGAACTGGAGGGCATACAAGAAGAGTCGGACAAGACCGTCCGAGGACAACTTCCCACCGTGACGTAAGATTTTTGCAACTGCATGCTCTTCGGGATCGCCGATCAACTGGTAACAGTCTGCGTGGTCTCCTCTAGAGGTTCAGGAATGTGCAAAGTTCAGAGCGAACCGTGAGAAGACGACTCAAAGATTATGGATTGACCTCCAAACCTTCAGCTAATGGACCTCTTCTCTCCAGGGAACACCGGGTTGAGCGCTTGAGGTTTGTTCGGGAGCACCTAAACTGGACTCAGGAAGATTGGAGCCTCGTATTATTCAGCGATGAGTCAAGATTCTGTCTCCGATCTCCAGATGGAAAAGGTATGGAGAAGGCGTGAGAGAGGTATGCTCCATGCACTTTTTCTCCAAGGGTTGCGTTTGGTGGTGGGTCAGTGATGGTTTGGGGGGAGGCATAAATTTAAACTCCCGTACAGAGTTGGTTCTTGTGAATCGTGGCTCTATAACTGCTGACAGGTACAATAGGGAGGTACTTGAGCCACATGTAATACCTTTCGCCAGGAATATCGCAGGTAAGTTTATTTTTATGCACGATAATGCCCGACCTCACGTTGCTCGATCAGTGCAAAATTTCCTCAGACAAGAAGAAATTGACGTTATGGTTTGGCCACCCAGAAGTCCAGATATGAACCCAATAGGGCATGTATGGGACATGCTTGGAAGACGTGTTCATTTCATTTGAAAGATTTACTTTTTCATCTTGAGACTGTAGGACATTTTTATTTTTTTATTTGTTTTCCTATTAAAAATTTCTAGAAATGAATTTTTTATTACCCTTATAATAAAGTCTGACTTCCAAAGAAAAAAGAATATTTTCAAAAATGCCCTATTCAGTTCAGTAATTTCAAAATATTGAAGTGATCCTTTAATTTTGTCCGGCAGGGTATTTAGTTTTTAACTACATTCTTATTTCTTAGACGAATTAAAATAATTTTGTTTCAACCACTTAATAATGATGTGCTTAAAAATGATATGAGACCAAAACATTGATATACGTCGAAGTTTCTCTAAAGTACAATAGATTGTAATTCTGATATGAAGGATGAGTTAGGGTGGTGGTAAAATAAAAATAAATAAAAATAAAATATTAGAAAATTGTGAAAAACTATTATTATCCAACGTCTCGACCCAGATTGCGGGTCTTCATCAGGGTAAAAAACATAACAAAATACAATGTACGTGTTTTTTAAATAATTATTTAAAATTAATAGAACAAAGAAAATATTAAAAAATAGTGAGTTAAAGAGTGATGAAATAAAAGCTGATGAAAAAAAATTAGTAATAAGTTAATAAGGAGTCACCTGTGGTACAGTGGCTACCACAATAGCCACTGTACACATTCTATGTCTAAGACTGAGGGTTCTAACCTGGCATATGACCTTAGAATTTTATAATGGAAAAAAAAATTAAAGATCCTAGCATAATTAAACCTGGATAGGCTAAACATAGGACTGCTACTGCAACATCGTCCGATTAGCCACCGCAGCAAAAAAAGAAACAAACTAATATGTTAATAAACCAACAAGTTAAATTAGTGAGGAGAAGTTATTATGAACTCCGCTCACACTTACCAAGCAAACATGTCTCGCAACGCAATAAGGCAATTCTCTACAAAACCCTCATCCACCCTATTCTGACTTATGGTTCTGAAACCTGGACCACTGAAAAGAATATGAGAGAGACATCCTAACATTTGAAAGGAATACCCTTAGAAAAATCTATGGGCCCACCTGTGCAGATGGAAGGCGTTGGAATATGGAGATCTACGGTCTCTATTAAGGGTGGGCATAATCGAATGATCGTCATAATCGAATGATGAGACTTTGATTATTTAAATAATCGAATGATTTCATGATCGAATTATTAATATTCAGTCTGAAAGACAACATGGCACAATTCCCCTCTCTATGATTGTTGGGCTGACTGAGCCTAGGTGTAAACTTCAGCCAGCTCAGCAATATATTTACAATATCTATATAATTTATCTGATGAGCAAGTCATTCCATTATCCCAACAAAAAGTTCAGTTCGAATGATCGTTCGATTCTCCGAACCGATTAATTCGAATGATTGAAATAATCGAATGGTATGATAATCGTCATTCGATCATGCCCACTCCTAGTCTCTATAGCGAGTCTGACATTGTTGCAATTATCAAGGCAGGTAGGTTAAGGTGGAAACCTCGCAAGGATGCTTAATAATTCAATACCGAAGAAAATACTGACGGAGATTGGACGGCGAAAAGTTGGGAGACCCACTTACGGTGGTCGGGCTGTGTTGCAGGTGATTTAAGGACCACCGGAGTAAGGTAGTGGATGGCAGCAGCACAAGATAGGGGGGATTGGCGATTGCTAGTGGAGGAAGCCAAGACTCACGGGTTGTAGAGCTGACCTATTACTAACAATAAAAAATTAGTGAGATTAGAAATGAATATAGTTAACACAATTGTATGAAGATAAAGTAAAGATAACTAAGTCTAGTTAAAGATAACAAATATCAGATGCCTAACAAAATTAATATATAAATAATAAAAATATATAGTATAAAGTAAATAAAATGAAATGAAAAGTAATTTCATTCTGGGACGAGTAGTCCCCTAAGAATAACAAGAAAAGTACTATATACATGATTATTGTCTGGTCGTTTAAGACTTCAGTTTAACAATAAAAGATTTTGTGACAATGAATCGTATCATCTATAGATTTTAAATATTACATATGCTGGGAAGATTGATACTTTAGGAGATGGAAAAATAGTTGGTGTTTGAAAGTGGACAATGATAAGGATTTACGAATGGATACAGGCAAGGAATTCCAAAATAGGGTAGCACGAATACCAAAGGATTTTTTGAAGGAGACGGATCTGTGTGAAGGTATATACAAGTTTATGGGTTGGGATCTAGGGCTTACTGAATGGACAGAGGAACAAGTGGTAAGCATATCAAGAATATAAGGAGGTTTTTTAGTTTTGAAAAATCGGAAGAGACAGACACCTAGGATGTACTGCCTACGGAAAGAGGGATAGAGCCAATTCAACTCGGTATACCTTCTAGAAACATGGGAGCGCCTGGGGATTCCACTTGTGATTCTGACGAAACAATTCATAAGTCTTTTGAGTCTCATATCGAATTTCTCAGACAGCCCGCCATATACGAGGCAACCGTAGTCAAACTGGGGGGAAATGAGCGAAGAGACGAGTAACATACGGGTTTTAGGTGGGATTGAATCACGAAATCTTAGAAATTGTTTTAGGATAGCGATGGATTTTCGGCTGATTTGAGAAATATGATTGCTTCAAGATAGGTTCTGATCAATAATGACTCCAAAGTTTCTTACTGAGGTGTGGAAGAGGATAGGTATGCTATTGAGACAAAGAAGTGGATAATATGGAAGCGAATTTACCAGGTTCTTGGAACCGATGAGAATGGCTTTGGTTTTTCCTGCATTCAACTTCAAATCATTTGTCGTAGCCCATGCGTTGATGTTGTCAATACCAATACCTTGTTAAAGTTTTTGGATAGTCTTTAGCATTTCGGAAGGATGGAAAGAAAGATAGATTTGCAGATCATCTGCATATAGGTGGTATTGTGAGTGGCGGATGCAGTCAGGGAGGTCATTAACATAGATGGAAAAAAAGAGTAATCGTATATAAGTTTAAAGTAAACAGTTAAATAATGCAGATCGTATATATTCTGTTCTCTTATAATTATATTATATATCGTTCTTATATATATATATATATATATATATATATATATATATATATATATATATATATATATATATAATAATTCAGCCGCTTTCAAAAAATACAATTAACACGTACTGTTTTTTAGTTCATGAAGCGATGTTACTTGGTTGTAAGTAGACAATGAAACGTACGCTGTGGAGTATGGAAGTGTTTATCCAGTAATTAAAATATTTACACAAGTAATTCCACGATGTTGAAAACTTTTAAAAAAAATTATCAAAACCTAAGGCAACCAAGCCGCTAGTGAAAATAATATCGGAAAGCTAAAAGATGCCCATAGATGGTGAGGAGTGGACCGGTGAGAATATGAATGGAGCCAGGTGAAAGGACAGGTGGGCCAGGCGGCATTCCTGGTAGTTCACCTAGGCCGGCCTGTCTTCCCACCTCCTGAGGACGCTGTCTCTTAGGAGGGGGAAGGTTTCACTATAAACTAATGTACCCAAAATTATTTTAAATAAAAACTAACAAGTTTTTAAATATATTACTAAGACGAAAAACTAGAACGTCAATCACATACACACCAATACTTCTCAACCCATTTCATATTTTTTTTCAAACGAATTCATACATTTTTAACCAATTTAATAATCTTGATTTAATTAGGTATTATTATATGGATAGGATTAAGGGCTGATGTTGAATTCCAAGGGGAATCGGTTTATAAGTGGTCCGCGGACGATATCCAGGTATCCGCGAGATGTTATTGGGATTTTTTTTTTTTTTAAACATAATTTATTGAAATTTACAACTGTACTAAAAAAAATACAAGTAAGAATGATATAAGAAAAAAGACATTAAAAAAGACTTGTAGAAGAACTACCCAATGGTAGCACTCTTGAAACTATTCTAAACTAGAAGGTCTCGGGGCCATATCCTTTTCAGACGCCTCGGAGGATTGTCGGAAATTGAAGAGGAAGAAAGGATTGAAACTCGAGGATTAGAGTGGGAATGGAGTTTGTCATGAAAGGAATGGTATCTAGATCGAGCCAAATCAGCAACATACGGAATATTAAGGTCTTTGTGGATCAGTTTATTAGTTACAAAATAAGGAGCATTGAGGATACAGGAAGAATTTGATGGTTTAGTAGAGCCCCAAAGCTCTACTCCGTAAGTCCATATAGGCCGTATGATAGTCATGTAGATGAACCTTTTGTAGTTAAGTGGGAGATTAGAACGTTTGTCAAGTAAGTGTTGAAGTAGTCGAAAACGTCATGCAGTTTCTTGTCGCTTCAGTCTTGTATGAGGGTTCCAAGAAAGCGTTTGTCAAGGTGCAGTCCTAGATATTCGATCTGTTCAACCGGGACAAGAGGAGTATTATTGAAGGAGACAGTAGGGCAGGATGTCATAGGTTTACGACGAAGGGTAAAGGTAATTTGGATTTGTAAAGGATTTGTTGGCATTTATTTTAATTCTCCATTTCTGACACCATACTTCAAGGTCTCTGATGTGGGATTGGAGAGTTTGAGAGGCATTAGTTGGATCAGTATTGACTTATAACACACATGTGCCATCAGCATAGGTAGAAAGGAAAGTGTTAGAATAGGATGGAATATCAGCTGTATAAACTGTTTAAAGAATGGGTACTAGGATACTGCCTTGAGGAACACCAGCAAACTAACTAAAAATGGATGAATAGGAATTATTATGATTTACTTTGAAGGATCTGTCAGTGAGGTAGGACTGGATGATAAGATGTAGGGGAGAGGAATTTGCGGAGTTTGTAGAGTAGGATATTCGTAAAGTTATATATAGCTTGTAATAACAATCACAAATGCTCTAAAGATACACATTAAACATTTTTACTTTCTCTTACCTATATATGAAGGTAAGGAAAAGTTTTGCGATCGTGAAAATTTTCGCATTCGAGTTTTCACCGGAAATACATGTTTTTAGATCCTCTGAGACCAAATGACCAAGTCCCTCTAAAAGGTCTGTCTGTGTCAGTGTTAGGTAAGTCTAGCGCAAAAACGAAAAGCCGTATGAAACTAAAATTTCACATTAAAGACAACCTTACGCCCGTGATGTTACAGCAACTTTTACGTCAAAATCAGCTAACCACTTTATACTATGCTTTTAGCACCTTTTTATGACTTGCTCAAGATTTTGATTTAACACACTTCATCGACCTTAAGTGTATCGGTTGAAAGAATGATAAATTCGTTTGAAAATATAAAATATACATATACTATATATGAAACCGGTTGAAAAATTATGAAATCAGTTGAAAAAATTCTGAAATTGGTTGGAAAAATCATTATGATGTTTGGAAAATTATGAATTCTACTTGAAAAAGGTATAAAAGTGAACCACTATTGTTGATTCATATGTTGGTTTGGAAGGATTTTATTTGGTATGAAGATATTGGTGAGGCAATCGAAGGAAAGAAATCTTTTAAATAGTCATGTTATTTAGTTTTCCTGACTTCCATTCTTGTCCTATCAAGGAAGACATCGCAAACAAAAAAGAAAGACATGGTCCCTCCTAGAACTGTGATGCATATTCGCTTTCTCTCGATAGATTCCTTCCGCCTAGGTAGTGTCTGGTAAAAATGTGTCATCTAACCATTATGTGTCCTATGAACGTTTTCCAATTGTTAATAGATATCTTATAGTTGTATTTCTTAATGGTTCCTAGATATGTACGTATATATATATATATATATATATATATATATATATATATATATATATATATATATATATATATATGGGTTAGGGTATTAGAACAGATGCTCAACATCTTAATTATTAACACCAAATACATTTATATACCACTTTTTTTTTTAACATATTTGCAATAATACACCTTTTTATTTATATTTTTTTTCTTTTTAAAAAATTAATTTTTTTTTTCTTCGCAGGTCACGGATTAGATGGTATTCTTTTTTGAACCTCATTAGTGAACTAACTGTTGAGTCCTCCAAGCTCGCACTCAGTTAGTCTTGGTAAATAGTTATAAACGGCCTTACATCGCACAGGATCTGAACAACCTTTTTACGTTCCATCCGAAGGATGGCATAACAACCGGATGATTTTATTTGTGACGAAATAAGGAGCATTCAGGATTTTGAGAAGGATTTTTGATTGTGCGGATTGAAGGTGAGAGCCCCAAAGCTCGATTCCATAAGTCCAGATGGATCTGATAATGGTAATATTAATGAGCTTTTTGTAATAGAGTGGAAGTTTTGAAGGTTTTTCAAGTAAGTGTCGTAGTAATCAGTATCAACGAGCAGTTTCTTGTCGCTTCTCGTAAGAGGATTCCCAGTAAAAACTTTCTGAAGATGGAGGCCTAAGTATAAGATTTGTTTAATAGGTATGAGTGGGGTATTATTAAAGGATGGCTTTGATCGGAAACATGCATCACCTCCTACTGGATGTGATTATCTTGAGAGGATATCTTCACTGAACAGAAGTCACGAATGGTCTGTTATGCAACGGTGTAGAGCTGATTACTAACGCATGCCCATCCATTTACCAGATAGTCATTTTTTATGGTGAGATCTAATGGAATAGAGGAGCCATTGTTAGAAGTTATAGTTCTGAGTATAGATCAGTTAATTTTTTTATTTATAAAGTCTTTTCTGTATTCATACTAATGTGCAGAACTTAAAGAATATTGAATATGTCGAATCCAAAAATTGAATTTAAAAAATTAATTCTTTCGGAAATGGTCAATTTGCAAAACACGTTCGAAAGGATTCTTCAAATAGAAACAATAAAGTAGTGAGTAGAGGTAGGAAATAAATCTGTATAACCATCGCCTAGGCCCCTCCGTCTAGATCACATTCACCAGGCGCATTCCGCTTCACTAGACTAAACGTTAGTTATTTTGAAGAAAGGTATTTTTTTCCCCGTAAAAGTTGCTGAATCAACAGCTGTTCTAACAGTGATTTTTACTTTCACTTACTATATATAGTAAGGGAAGGTATTGCGATCGTGAAAATTTTCGAATTCCAGTTTTCAACGGAAATACACATTTTAGGGTCCCCTGAGTCCAAATAACCAAGTCCCGCAAAAAGGTCTGTGTGTGTGGTAACTCCCGGGCGGAAACGGTAAGTCCTATGAAACTGAAATTTCATATTTAAGACAACTATACGCCCGAGACGTGACAAAACTTTTTTCATCAAAATGAGCTTACCAGAAGAGGCACTTTATACCATGCATTTTGCACCTTTTTTCGATTTTCTCTAAAACGGTTCCGACGATTTTGATTAAACTCGCTATATCGATGTAAAATTAAATGGGCTTTAATATCATGTAGGTTTTATTTGGATAAAAATGGTCTGACAGGGCTTAAATGCCGATATTTTAAATTTTCTTCCTCTAAAGTACCTTTAATTTTTTAGATTCAATAATAATAACTAGATTATCTTGTTAGCGCTGATGAAAAACAGGTAAATATATAAATTGAATAAATTCGATACCCAACTAAAGGAGAAAACAGAAAAAATATATTTTTAATGAAATTTTTCGTTTTTGAACATAAGAGCAGTAATATACATGTATGATATACCGTTGGAAAGCTAAAGATTTTAGAAAAAATATCATCTCATACACAAGCTTTTAGAAGTTAATAGAGAGTGATGAGAAGAAGATAAAACTAACTGATTATTTTAGATAATAATATAATAGATTTTTTAATAAAACACATGTTTATATATAAATTCAATTTGATTAATTCCTTAATAGTTTCACGTATTTTTATCTCTAACTGTATTTGAAAATTCTTTCATTGATTTTAAAAATCGAGGTAAGTGAAAGTCGTGTGTTGCCCGCACCAGATTTTTAATGATGGAGAAAAATATGTAAAAAGACTTTTAGATTCAGTTGAGTGCGATAAACAGAAAATAAGAAAGAAAAAACATTGATCTATATCTTATTGATCTATATATAGTCAGAAATATTGGGCTGATGCGAAATTAATGCAGGTTTCCTCTATTGCAATATCTTAATTCCAATTGTGTAAACAAAGCTAATCCTAACATTGATCATTATTATACCAAAACAAACCTTATCTAATACCCTCTCTTTCACCATGAATTTGTTTAGTAAAATCGTTTTGTTCAGTGTGTTCAAAGGTCTTGAATCGAAAATGTCAAAGTGCGATTTTCGTCAAATTTATTTTTACGAATTTAAATTAGGGCGCAGCGCTGCGCAAACGGCTCGTAATATTAATGAAGTGTGGGGTCAGGGGGCTATTAATGAGTGCACGGTGCAGCGTTGGTTCCAGAAGTTTCGCAGAGGAGATTTCGACCTCGAAGACAAGGAAGGTCGGGGCCGTCATCTTGCTCTGGACAACGACCAGCTGAGGTCAAAAGTGGAAGAAGACCCAACCAAAACCACACGAGAAATGGCGGCGGAACTCGGTGTGAACCAATCCACAGTTGTACGCCACTTGGAAGCAATTGGTAAGGTAAAAAAGTTGGCCAAGTGGGTGCCAGTAGTAACGCCAGACCACACGTTGCACAACCAACGCTTCGACGACTGCACGAGTTGGGCTACGAAGTTCTCCAACATCCGCCTTATTCACCTGACCTCTCCCCTACAGACTTCCACTTTTTCAGGCATCTGGACAACTTTTTGAGGGAGAAAAATTTTCAAAACCAGGACGACATTGAAAATTCTTTTCGTGATTTCATTGAGTCCAGGGATTCGGATTTTTTTTCTGGTGGAATAAGAAAGCTTGTTGAACGTTGGCAAAAGTGCATTGATTCAGATGGAAATTATTTTGATTAAATATATATGGTTAAAGTAAAGATATGGCGTATTTACAATACCTACTAAAAACCTGCATTAATTTTGCATCAACCCAATAATAATATATGTAATTCCACCAAAACTCGATTATTATTGAAGATCGATAAAAATCGAAAAGAGATCAAGACGCCGCGATGAAAAATAAAAAATAATAATAAACAAAATTCCCGATTTGTCTGGATTTAATTTTGAGATGATCAATGCAGGATATAATCATTTTCCTTTAACTTATTATTCCAGAACAATCTATGATAATACAGTGCTACTACTTCGTCTGTTATTTCCAGTTCTACATAAAAAAAAACGACATGGTATCATTTTGCACCTTTTTTCGATTTTCTCGAAAATGATTCTGACGATTTTGTTTAAACATTACAAGCGAGTTTAACTCGCTCTATCTATGTAAAATTGAATGGGCTTTAATATCATTTAGGTTTCATTCGGATTAAAATGGTCTGACATGGCCTTAATGCCGATATTTTAAATTTTCTTTCTCTAAACTACCTAATTTTGTTGATTCTGTAAAAATAACTATGTTATCTTGTTACCACTGATGAAAAACAGCTAAATATATATATTGAATGAATTCGATACCCAACTAAAGGAGAAAACTGAAAAAAATATATTTTTTATGCAATTGTTTGTTTTTGAAAATAAGAACAGTAATATACATGTATGATATAACGTTGGAAAGCTTGAGATTTTATAAAAAATATTATCTCATACACAAGCTTTTAAAAGTTAGTAGAGAGTGATGAAAAGCCGATAAAACTAACTGATTATTTTAGATAATAATATAATAGATTTTTCAATAAAAAACATGTTTCTATAGACATCCCATTTAATTAATTCTTTAATGGTTTCACTCTTTTTTATCTGTAACTGTATTTGAAAATTCTTTAATTGATTCTAAAAACGGAGGTAAGTAAATGTGGTGTGTTGCCCGCACCAGATTTTTTAAAATACATTTACCATAAACAATAATAGTGCATATGGTGTAAACACAGGGCTAAGAGAGGGGGACATGCTGACACCACTGCTGTTTAATCAATCCCTACACCGATTTACCAGAAGGATAGGACTGAACCATGGCAATATCATATTTACTAAAATGGTACAAATTCTAGCGTGTTCGGTTGATGTGCTGATGCTGTGGAAGCCATCTATAAAATAGAAAAGGAAGTAAAAACCATTGGACTTGAAATACACACAAAAATAACTAAGATGGTGTGCATAAAAAACAATAAGATAGCTTCACGATAAGTCAGATTGGGATACTATACTTTTGAGGTTGTTTCAAGATAGATAGATAGATAATATGTTGAGTAGCGTCAGCCAACAGAACATACTTTTCCCTATCCAAACTTTTCAAAAGCAGACTCTAAGAAATTAAGAATATACTAAATGTCTTGTAAGGCATATAACAACGTGCGCGTGTAAAACATGGATGATAAATAAGTCTGTTGAACATAAGGTTGACTGCTTCGAAAAATATATTCTGTGACGCATTCTTGGACCAGTTAAGGAAAATGAAATTTGGCGTCTTCGCAGGAATCCGGAACTGTATGCCGAATATCAAGATTTGAGTATTCCAAACTTCGCCAGGCTCCAGAGAATGGAGTGGATCAGTCACGTGCTCAGAATGGAAAATAGCAGGGTCTCTCTAAATATATATAGATTGATGGGGTAGACCAAAATCGCGATGGAAAAATAATGTCCTTTCAGAACTGAGAAAAGCAGGAATTAGCACAGCATGTGCTGTAGTCAAGATCACTGGGGGCAGAATGATCGAGCAGACCAAGGACATCTTTATACGTCTAATAATGGAAGAAGAAAAATGCATTACCTAGGTTTTTAAGATTATTGGTTATTCCTCCTGATTGGTCCACGGAGCTCGACATTTCCACATTTTATTCGATCCTAAATGGAAGTCGATTCATGGAATTTAAATTTGTATACGCTAATACCTCGGCCATTTATTAACATAATTTAAAAATATAAAGTGGTATTAAATAAATAGACTGCTATCAATACTTTAATTAAGGTAATTTACACAAAAACAATCGGCTTTTTTTTTTTCTTTTTATTGAGTTTTTAGATGTATTCCATTAAAAGAGATTAAAAAAAATATATTAAAAAAACGGACTGTCTTTATGTAAATTACCTTACTTGAAATATGAAGTGTTTTCGAATCAATTATAAGAAAGTTGTTAAAAAAGAAAAATCAACAGATTACTTCTTTGTTTTAATATCACTATTTAAAAATTTAAATAAGATTTTTTCATTTGTTATTGAAGAGGATTTAAAAATAAGATATACTACAGTACTTATGCTCGAGAATCGACATCTACGATCTATAATGTGAATTAATGTTTCATTGATGTGCTAAAAAAAATGAAGTGTCGAAAACGTCGCTATCTTTTGTATTATAAGCTCTGTCCATTCTTCGAGGGTCCTCGGACATTACCGGCTACTCATGTCGCCATATTTCCCCAGAAGATATTCCCATGGTTCCTCCTGAGTCTGCGTTTTTCGCTCACCATTGAACGACTCCTTCAGTGAAAGAGGCGGGTCGAATCGGCCGCCGCCAGAGCCGGGTGATGTAATCTTTTGTGCCGGCTGCAGGTTCCAACATGTTCGCATCACTATCCTTTTCTTCTTGTCTCTGGGGGTTTTAAACTGGAATCTTCACGTCTAGCCTCCAGTATATACGTTTCATTTATCATGGCTTTGTATTATACCCATAACTCAATCACATATGTCCAAATAGCCCTAATGATGGTAATATAAATTAATTTTTTGTGGTATGTGGAAAGTTTTGATCGTTTGTCAGGTAAGTGTAATAGTAAACGGTATCTACGAGCTGTGGGGAGCCCGTAGCTGAGTGGCTAGCGCGCTAGTCTCTCATGCTACAGGTTCTGAGTTCGAATCCCAGTCCCAGCGGGGCTTTTTTAAGGATGTAAAAAAATGGGGATTCACTCACAACCTCTCCTCCGAGTATGTGAGACCCGTCAGTCAAAGGTTGGCCACTAAAAAAATTAGTCTTAGGGAGTGTTGACCCTACACTAAAAATAGCATCGTGAAACGTGAGTGTATACTCGCAGGAGTTTACACCGCGAGTCCCAGTGCCTATACGGCCTGTCGCGCCACTGAAAAATATACGAGCTGTTTCTTGTCGTTTCAGTCTAGTGTGAGGATTCCGAGTAAGACGTTTGTCTAGATAAACCTGTGTTACTACAGCCCATGAAGTCTTGGGCTCAGTATATATAGAGATCCGTACTGTTTTTAGGCCAACTGCCGTGCAATGGGGTTATTCGGCCGAGATCACGCTTAGCCGCCAGATTTTCCCCCATTTTTGGTACCCACTTTATAGAGGCTGGGTCTGCCCCAGGAGGGTCCCCATACCTCAGAATCGCCCCCCGGCCGAAATAACAGAATAAATAATATTCCGGCACAGCCGGGATTCGAACCCAGGACCTTGACCGGGAGGTTTGATGATAACCTTGACTAATTTACAAAGATTGTACTAATATTAAAATAATGTAAAATTGGACTAATTAGGGAACTCTTACTAATCATTTGATTTATATTATGTTTGATTAAGACAATAGAAGCTTCTAGATTATTTTAATATATTTTTAATTAATTCAGTGATGAAAAACAAAATGAAATATGATAAATTACTGATTTATTATAAGAAAAAACTTGATAAAATGTAAATTTAATGTCGATACAATTTCCATACAATGTCAAACTTAATACATTGTCCTTGCAATCTTCCTGAACAGAGCCCCAAACAATAAATAGTTAAAATTATTTCTTTGTTTTTATTTCAGTCACCAACTGCCACCAGGACTACTATTCTCATTAATACAAATTTAATTTAAAAAATGATTGAAATTGTAAAGTAATAAAATAACTTATAAGTAATATTATAAGAGTGAGAATATTTATTAAATTCTTTAATTAAGAAATCAAATAGTTGTTATATACTATAATTTAAGCTGCCAGATATTAAAATGTTAATTAAGACCATCTCTTAGAAAAGATTACCTATGTCATTTCAGAATTAATATTTAAACCTAATTAGTTATAATATAAATTATTTCGATTTTCAAGTAAAATGACATTGTGGAAATATGATGGAACCACATAATTTTAAGTTTGAATAAGATTCACCAGGGACTGCAATTAGAATCCATTCCCACGATTTTTTTTTCTTTTTATTTAAAAGAAAACACAGATGTTTCAGATCCTCAAGGTCCTTCGCGGTTTTCGTCGTCAACAGGTGAATATCCCTTCTACTATTTGGTCTGCGAATAATCTCTGCCAAAACATTATTCTATATTATTTCCATATTTTATCTTTTTTCTTTTGACTAACTGTTGTTTTATTTATTTATTTTAATATTCGTGGTAAATACGATATGTGGTTTATCTATACGATTATTTAAAATTAATTGAAGAAAAAGAGAAATGTTATTTATAATCATGCTTTATTTTATAATATTGGGTTGTGTCACAAGAAATGTCCGTTTTCAAGGTATAGGATTTTTATTAAAAATACGATATGAAAACAAGATAATTTTATTTGAAGTATTAACCTTCCCATTTTTATCCCCGAAATGAAAAAGTCTGAGCTTTGAAGTGAAACAAAATCTGAAAACGCACTTTTCACTTGATCATCATTTTCAAAAAGTTTTCCTTTGACGAAGTTGTCTAAATTCCTGAACAGGTGGCAATCTGTTGGATACAAGTCGGGAGAATATGGTGGGTGCGGAAGAACTTCGTAGTCCAGTTCTTTCAATTTTTGCACGGTATGTTTTGAAACATGGGGTCTTGTTGCCGCTCAGTGAGATCTTGAGGTACCCATGTATTGAGCTTTTTTACTTTCCCAATACACTTTAAATGTCTGGAAACGGTAAATGCACTTGCATTTAGTTGTGCTGAGAGTCCTTTAACTGTTTGGTAGGGGTTTCCTTCTACTGTATGTTTGAGGACATCGTTGTCTATTACGGAAGGAGCTCTTCCTAGGGGCAAGTTTTCCAAGTCGGTATCCCCAGCTGAAAACTTAGCAACCCAACGGCGAATGGCCCGTTCATTAACACACCCTTCCCCAAACGCCTTGCAAATATTTCTAGCGGTCTGAGCTGCTGAATGGCCGGGTTTAAACTCGTACAAAAATATTACTCGAAAATCGATGTTCATATTTGGAGGTAACTGAAGCCTTTTGTACATGTTTTAATCTGGACATTTTGTTAAGGATCCTCTAAATTGCTGTAGGATTTAATCCCATACTACTTAATATGAATAGTAGTATTAAACATGTGAGAAAGAAAAATTCGCAACAAAATCTTTGGTCCTACGGAAGAAGATGATCGCAGGAGAATGATGAAATTAGAAAGCTGTAACAAACACCTGAGATAGTTGCCACAATTAAGAGCGCCAGAATAAGATGTCTTGGGTATGTACAGAGAATGGAAAGTGAGGGACTACCAAAAATGATGATGGAGGGACACACTGGTGGAAGAAGGAGCAGGGGCAGACCTAGACTTCGTTGGCTGCAGGACGTAGAGGAGGACCTTCGATCGTTGGGTGTCAGCGGATGGAGAAGGTCAGCCGAAGACAGGTCAGAGTGGAGGAGGATCGCTGAGGAGGCCAAGGTACTCCAAGGACCATAGCGCCGTTAGATAGGATAGTATTGAAATAAATAAGACATGTTTCATTTGAATTGAATATTTTGGGAGAGATTGGGCAGAAAACTAAGGAAATATAACTTTTTTCACAAGGATTTACGGGAAAATTTTGGATCGCAACAAGTATTTCTACTTTTTACGGTAAGTCTCATGGTCTTGACTTGAAATAAATATTCATTGTTGAAAGTCTATGTGTTTTTTATTAATGATATAAAAAAAATAAAAATAAAAAAAATGCACATCTACAACCCATGAAAGGTCTCTGGTTCAGCACTAATAGAGATTCATACTATTTCATGGCCAACACCCGTGCAAGGAGATGATAAGGCTTAAATCCGGCCGCCAGGTTTTTTCCCCTCAATTTTGGGTACCCACTTTATAGAGCTGGGTATGCGCGAGGAGGGTCTCCACGCTTCAGGATGGCTGCACTGACGAAATAATGAAATAAATAATTCTGTCTCAAAAGTTCGAACCTGAGACCCGCGGAAATACGCAATCCAAATAGCATATAATATTCGTGTTCCACTCACTATATCTCTCAGGTGTAAAATGAAGCTTAAAGGAGCGCTTCAGCATTGTTTCAACAAGTCCCAAGCAGCTCACTTATTAAGCAGAAAAAGTAACTGACTAGATATAATCTCACAGCTCGCGGGCGTTGTCAGATGTCATAACTGAAGTAAAATTTTAAACAGCCTATTATACCGGAATAGAGTCATATACAGTAACATAAATATGAATCCACAGCCTGATAGAGTCGAGCACAGTGAACCCTGAGGACAGAGTGGAAGCTGTGAACCAGGAACTAATTGGTAATTGTCCGTGCTCCGGGCGGTGTGTCATTAGGGTACCTAGGCACGTACCTAACCAACACCACTCCGAGGGAAAAGCAGGGAATCATCTTTCTTGTATCTATGTCTTCTAGTGCAGTTCATAATATTATATCAATCAATGGAACCCAAACAGAAAATACAACAAAAATTATAAAAATGAAAAATACAATTTTAACATCGACATTGATTAAGTATATGATGATCATTACAAGAAAATGTCCGTTATGCAACCAAAAAATCTTGTGCGGGCAACACACGCCTTTCACTTACCTCCATTTTTAAAATCAATGAAAAAGTTTTCAAATATAGTTAGAGATAAAAATGAGTGAAACTATTCAAAAATTAATTAAACTGAATTTCTATAGAAACATGTGTTTTATTAAAAAATCTATGATCTCTATTAACTTTTAAAAGCTTGTGTATGAGATAATATTTTTTCTAAAATCTTTAGCTTTCCAACGGTATATCATACATGTATATTACTGTTGTTATGTTCATAAACGAAAAATTGCATTAAAAAAATATTTTTTCTGTTTTCTCCTTTAGTTGGGTAACGAATTTATTCAATTTATATATTTACCTGTTTTTCATCAGCGTTAACAAGATAATAAGTTATTTTTATTGAATCTACAAAATTAAAGGTACTTTAGAGTAAAAAAATTTAAAATATCGGCATTTAAGCCCTGTCAGACCATATTAATCAGAATGAAACCTTCATGATATTAAAGCCCATTATATTTTACAACGATATAGCGAGTTCAATCAAAATCGTCGGAACCGTTTTCGAGAAAATTGAAAAAAGGTGTAAAATGCATAGTATAAAGTGGCTCTTCTGGTAAGCTCATTTTGATGAAAAGGGCTTTGTAACGTCTCGGGCGTATATTTGTTTTAAATATGAAATTTCAGTTTCATAGGACTTACCGTTTCCGCCCGGGAGTTACTACACACACACACAGACCTTTTTGCGGGACTTGGTTATTTCGACTCTGAGGACCCTAAAATGTGTATTTCCGTTGAAAACTGGAATTCGAAAATTTTCGTGATCGCAATACTTTCCCTTACTATATATAGTAAGTGATATAAAATACAATCAACACTCAAAGTATAGTACATTCTTTGCCCCCTTCTATCCGATTGCTCGATCCCACGCTGATACTGTTCTTTGATATAGCTGTCAAAGAACTCTTTAACTTCCGCAAAATTATCCGATTTTTCCTCGTTTAAGAAATGTACCATGGAATGAAACACGCTGTATTCCGATGGTCTGGACTAAATGGTGGATGAGGCAGGAGCTGGAATACATAAACTTGTGTGTGCTGATTACTGAGGCGTTAGTCTTGAAAGACCAGTCTACTGCTCTTTTTACCTCCCCCATGAAGAGGAGATGGCGACTAACAGTATCTTCCGACACACCACACTCTCTACTAACTTCGCAAATACTTTTGGACTGATTTGACTCAACACCTTCCTGCAGAACCACGTCAATATTTATTAATGGTAACCCTGAGCTTTTCTTTCTTTCCAACGTCGTATCTAAACTGCTAAATTTTTCAAACCAACGACGGGCAGTCAGCTGGCCAATGACACCTCCCCGTTCATATTTAATAATTTTACGAGTTGCTTCATCGGCTGAGACTTTTTTTGAAGATGTCGAATGAGATCAAAAAAGCTTTGAGAATGCTCTAAAGGGATTATTAACTATTGGTAAGTATTAAACTGGATTAAAATGTCTAGATTCCTTTGAAATCTTAAATTTAATGAAACAGTATTTTTTTTTTTTTTTATCTCCTTCCTGCGAACGTATTCATCTGAATGCAACACAGACTACTAAACTCCATGTTCATATGAATATGCAGATCCAAGGAGCCATTTATCAGTCTGCAAGGGTTCAAGAAACCAAGAGCAATTATTTTCCAATCGGCTCCATGATTCTGAACGTAGATTTGTTTACCGACGTCTAATGTTTGAACTTCAAAAAACATCTCTTGTTACCAAAACACCACAATCGACTGATAGTGTCAGGATTCACAGCGGCTGGTTCCAAAGTTTAGATAACAAACAGACATTCTTTTTCTGCCAATCCCGTTTTTGAACTATCTAATAACTACTTTTTTTTTAAAATCCTTAAATTTCAAAACTATGTAGGAGATGATTAACTTTTAAAACGTCTAAAAATAAATAGTTATTAAATAAAATTCCTTGTTGAAAGTCACCCGAGTTACCTTAATTCCATCGTCATTTTCAAACACTTACATTAAATATTTTAAATTTAAAAAGTATATATAGATTACTGGCCGACCCATCACACAACGGCACTTAGATTAATAGGCACTTGCGAACAACTTAAGAGAAATCATGAAAATCATATTTAGTTCGACAGAAATGGGGTTTCCATTTTTTTAACTATCCAGGAAATATAGAAATCTTAGAACTTACACACTAAATCAGATTTTGCAATATTTCAGACCGATATAAAAGTTATATGAGGCCCGAGATTGAATTCCATGAGATAAAAAAAATATTATTTTAAATTATCCTTTTCAAAAGCAAAAACACAATAGCTTATGCATAAAACTTTCAGTGATTAAGGAAAAACCGTCTCTATCCAAAAAATATATTTTAGTGGTTAGCGACAATTCAACGAAAAGCTCTGCTGCGGGTCACTAGAGCGTACCGAACTGTATCGCATGAGGCAGTGCAAGTCCTCGCAGGAGCAGTACCTCTTGACCTAGTTCTGCAGGAGGATGGATTGAGGCACACGTTTAAGAGGGAAGGCTCATCAGGCCTGCCAGATTATCTAAAAATTAAAATTGACGAGGAACCCAGAAAATGGAAAACCGTTCTCCGGGAGGACACTATAGAAAAGTGGAATCGACGGTGGGTGACATCTCATAAGGGCGCTACCTTAAGGAAATACTTCCCCACCGTCCAGTCTCGTTTAGATGTAAAATGGGTCCTTCCGGACTACTGGTTCACGCAATTTCTCACAGGGCATGGGGGCTTTCGAGCTAAACTCTCAGGCTTTGGGATAGATATCGATCCTTTATGCCCTAGCTATGGAGTACTCGAGTCTGCTGAGCATATCCTGTCAACTTGCACCGCCTTTGAACCCCAACGGATCAGACTTCAGAGGAAAACCGGACTCTACGTCTTATCAGACAACGAATTTCCGTGGGCCCAGACCATTTTAGGATCGGGAGAAGACCAGCAAGAAGAATAGAAGGCAGAGAAGGTGCTCCTTAAGGGTAAAGATTAGAAGACAGACAATCTTCAAGAATATTGTTGGCAACGTCAACTTCTTGCTATAACTGGCGACTAGACGTTGTCACAACCCGTGTTGCATATTATGCAAGGAAGCGTGTTCAAATAAATAAATAAATGTTTTTACGCCAGTTTTTTATAATAAAAAAAAATCGATTTGTTAGACATTTATTTTTAACACTTTGTTTTAATATAAATTATTTTATGGCTTGTCACTCAATATAATTGTTAAAAGTTTTTTTTTTTCATTCATCGAAAAATTCATAATTTTTTTCTATAATAGAAATTTACTGTTTTCAATTAAATTTATAATTAACTTGTCAATATTAAATATTTATAAGCGTGACGTTTGATTCACTCATCAAGAAAATACTGATATATTTTAAGTCTTTTAATAAATTTTAGCCACACCTTTTACTAATCTTTTTATTATTTTCGTAATATGCCAAGCAATTATATTAGTGACTCACAGATATAATTGTCGCTGGACAGGAGAGTTGTAGTAATAGATATAATAACTGTCGGGTTGAACGTCAATTTAGCCTTGGAAGTTAAAAACACGCAGTCTACTTAAACACACTCATGCGATAGAAGGATAGTTAGTTATTTTTAAACATTGTAAATAAGATTCGTATCTTCAGAAAATGGTTGTTGTTGGTTTAGGTTTTAAGGCCTAAAATCCTAGGGTCATCAACGTCTTTATTTCGTTTGTTTATTTTATTTAACTTCTATCCAAATTGAAAGAAAAATAAATAAAGACATTATTTTTAAATATGGTTAGTCTCACACGATTATTTTCGTGTACGGCATCCCTATATTTTATTTAGCAGCTGCTGGGCCTTAAGAAAGTTTAGCAATAGTTTTATATTATTTTCGAGTATCAGGTTTTAGTCAAGAAGGGCATTCCTCCAATATGTGTCTGACAGTAAGCGGGTTGTTACAGTGTTGGCTATAGTGGTGACTGTTTGGTGATATGAAATTGGTTATTTATTTTGCTGTAAATCCGATTCAGTAGATCAAAAAAATAATTGAAAGGTAAAAAAGTATTATAGTTGTATTTAAAAAATATTTATTGAATAGTTTCCATTTATGATAATATAGATTTAAATTATCATGAATGGAAACTATATAGGAAACTATATTATAGACGGTAGACGACTTTTTTGTCTCAATTTACTGGACTGTTTGTCATAGCCTAGACAATAGAAGTGTACAGGGGTCTGCATCTCTCGGAATCGACATTACCCGGCAGACTTTCTGCCTCTTTCTATTGTCACCTGAAGAGTGCTTCATACTGGAACGAATGTCTCAAGACCACTGAATGTAGTCCTAAGGGGATTCGAGATGGGACAATATATCCTTTCTTTCAGCAACATAACCATTGCTAGTAATGAACAAAAGATGAATTTAAAACTATTGATAAATAAATGTATACTCTATACTCTAATGAGTCATGGCTTTTATTTATCATGAGATAAAATTCTAATTTTGTTAATGCCATGAGAAGATTAATTTAATGACTAAGGAATAATTAAACTAGTATTATTGTTATCGTTTTGAGGTAATTGTACCACCTTCAAATCATCCCTGCGATTCCTGATTTAGTGCAGATAATATTCCATATATATAGAATTTCCAAGTCAAATTAAACCTTTTCCAAGTCAAATCCAACCTTTTCCAAGTTAAATTCAACCTTTTCCAAGTCAAATTCAACATTTTCCATTTCAAATTCAACCTTTTTCAAGTCAAATTCAACCTTTTCCAAGTCAAATTCAACCATTTCCATTTCAAATTCAACCTAATTCAGGTCAAATTCAACCTTTTTCGATTTCAATAAAATAATAAAAATCAAAGTAACATGATTTTATGTTTTTATGGTTGTTTTAATTACACATTATGTTTTTAAACCTTGTGGCTTGTTAACAGTTCCCAGGGGCCTTTTTACATATAATTAGTCACGATTATAATAATAAGTATAACCGATACTTTAATTTTTAGACATTTTCAATAGAAGGGCTGGTAGTCGGATTAGCGGGGGTTCGTTTTATTTTAGTTTCATAATCGCGGGCGAAAATATCGCTCTCGCTCAAATAAAGGTTTATTAACTTTTTCCTATTTATTAGATACAAGGCTTAGTAGCTGCGTTCCTAAAGGTTCGTTACCGATAGACATTTTCGATAGAAGGCCTGGACATTTATAACGAAAAAGTTATAATAAAACCATATTTGAGCGAGCGCGATTAAAATTAATAGTATAATCGGTAACGAACCTTTGGGAACGCAGCTACTAAGCCTTGTGCCCAATAAATACGAACAAGTTAAAATAAACCTCTACTTGAGCTAGCGTGATTAAAATTAATAGTATAATCGGTAACGAACCTTTAGGAACGCAGCTACTAAGCCTTGTATCCAATAAATAGGAAAAAGTTAATAAACCTTTATTTGAGCGATAGCGATATTTTCGCCCGCGATTATAAAACTAAAATAAAACGAACCTCCGCTAATCCGACTACAAGCCCTTCTATCGAAAATGTCTAAAAATTAAAGTATCGTTTATTCTTATTATTATAATCGTGACTAATTATATGTAAAAAGGCCCCTGGGAACAGTTAACAAGCCACAAGGGTTAAAAAAATTATGTGTAATTAAAATAACCATAAAATCATGTTACTTTGATTTTTATTGAAATCGAAAAAGGTTGAATTTGACCTGGAATAGGTTGAATTTGAAATGGAAAAGGTTGAATTTGACTTGGAAAAGGTTGAATTTGACTTAGAAATGCTATATATATATAAAACTCTCATTTATTATTTAAATATAATTATTAATGGTTATCATTAAAATTAATAATTTCTCATTCATTATTACACTATTCAAAGGGAATATTACAAATTATTAAGGTCTAATTGAAAAAGATTCTTATCATTAACTTTTGGCAAAAAAAAGTAATGGAAAGAAAGGGCTTTTAATAAATAAAAAATAAATAATATAATACATACATATACTTATTGCATTGACTAAATTTAGAACTCTTTTTTTAAAGAAAAAGCATCTTTTTTTTATAGCCAGTAATAAAAAAAAAAAATATAACAAGCATTAAGCTCCTAATATTTTTAAAATTTAGTATTAAGAAAAACAATGACAAAGGCCAGTATCAAGAATATTGCACTAAAATAAAAATTAGAGAAATGTTATAATAAATAAAAAAAAAAATCTTAAAACTATACAACTATAACGTTCAGACAATAAGTTGCTACATACAATTACTAAGTTTAACTAACACAATATAAATCTTTTATTGCGTAATTTTGGCTCACCTATATGAGTTCGCTGACGCAATGTTGACGACTAAATCGTGTGTCCCAGACCATTGATTTTCAACAACAATTTTTATTGAGTAAAATTACAGTCTGTCCCAATTTAGACATCAATAGTAGTGCTGAAAGATAACATACATACTACATTCATAAAATATTTACACAGCATAAAATTAAAATAAAATATATACACAATAATGAATCAATACAATAAAGTCAAGAATTCACTTATACCTATATACACATACACACACTCATACATACATCACATTGAGTGGAGAATCTAGCCAGTGCTAGAACTCTAATATATTTACAAAAGGTCGAGGGCCACTGCCGTTTCCACCTTCTAGGTGGGTTGTATGGATGAGTGGAGGTGGATAGGGATTGAGCTAGGGGATTAGGATGATGAATGAGGTTATGGTGGAGTTTGGAAAATTTGGATGGAATTAGGTCTGAAGTAAATGGAACATTAAGGTCGTGGTGCAAGGTATAGTTGGAGACATAATAAGGAGCATTTACTATTGTACGGAGGACTTTGGATTAAAAGGATTGAATGCGTTTGATGTTAGTACGTTTAGCTGTCCCCCACAGTTCAAGTCCGTAGGTCCAGATGGGCTTCAGTATTGTCTTGTAGATTAATAATCTGTTGTCAACTGTAAGTTCAGATTTTCTGTTGAGTAGTCGGTATAACTGTCCGAATCGTCGGTTGAGTTCTTGTCTTTTAAGTCTTGTATGTGGGTTCCAAGTAGATTTTTTGTCTAACAGTAAGCCAAGTATCTGAGAGAGGAATTAGTAATGAGTTGAAATAAACTGGCGGACAGGATTTTCGTCTAAGACTAGACCATTAAAGTTTTGTCTTGGATTGAATTGAAGTCTGAGAAATACTTACTTTTTTGTCACGATTTTATTAATCAAAATAATTTATATAAACGTACATCTAGGTTTTTTTAACTTACTTTACTTTTTACTTCTGAGTTCTCTACCTCCAAGTTTTTTTGTTTTTTTTTACTTTCACTTACCTATATATGTAATATCGTGAAAATTTTCGAATTCCAATTATCGACGAAAATACGCATTTTAGGTTCCCCAAAGTCCAAATGACCAAGTCCCGAAAAAAGGTCTGTGTGTTAAGTCTAGCGCAAAAACGAAAAGTTGCAAGTAGTTGAAATTTCATATTCAAGACCACTCTACGCCCGAGATGTTACAGCAACATTTCCATCACAACCGGTTAGCCAGAAGATCCACTTTATACCATGTATTTCGCACCTTTTTACAATTTTCTCAAAAAAAGTTACGATTAAACTCGCTATATCGATGTGAAATTTAATGGGCTTTAATATCATGTAGGTTTTATTCTGATTGAAATAGTCTGAATGGGCTTAAATGCCGATCTTTTAAATTTTCTACCTTTAATTTTGTTTATTCCAAAAGATTAACTAAATCATCTTAATGACATTGATGAATGACGACTTAGTATACAAGTTGGACGAATATGATGACCAACTAAAGGATAATAAAGAAAAAACATTTTTTAATGTAATTTTTGTTTGTTTTTTAAAAGCTGTTCTAACAATGATTTTTACTTTCACTTACTATATATACTAAGGGGAAGTATTGCGATCGTGAAAATTTTCGAATTCCAGTTTTCAACGGAAATACACGTTTTAGGGTCCCCTGAGTCCAAATAACCAAGTCCCGCCAAAAGGTCTGTGTGTGTGTGTGTGTGGTAACTCCCGGGCGGAAACGGTAAATCCTATGAAACTGAGATTTCATATTTAAGACAACTATACGCCCGAGATGTGACAAAACTTTTTTAATCAAAATGAGCTTACCAGAAGAGGAACTTTATACCATGCATTTTGAACCTTTTTTCGATTTTCTCGAAAACGGTTCCGACGATTTTAATTAAACTCGCTATATTGATGTAAAATTTAATGGGCTTTAATATCATTTAGGTTTTATTCTGATTAAAATGGTCTGAAAGGGCTTAAATGCCGATATTTTAAATTGTCTTCCCCTAAAGTACCTTTAATTTTGTAGATTTAATAAAAATAACTATATACCGTTGGAAGGCTAAAGATTTTAGGAAAAATATTGTCTCATACACACGCTTTTAAAAGTTAATAGAGAGTGATGGAAAGCCGATAAAACTAACTGATTATTTTAGATAATAATATAATAGATTTTTTAATAAAACACATGTTTCTATATAAATTCAATTTAATTAATTCCTTAATAGTTTCACGTATTTTTATCTCTAACTGTTTTCGAAAATTCTTTCATTGATTTTAAAAATGGAGGTAAGTGAAAGCCGTGTGTTGCCCGCACCAGATTTTTTATATTAAGAACAGTAATAATATACCGTTGGAGAAAGAAAGATTTTATAAAAAATATTATCTGATACACAAAGTTATAAAAGTGAATATAAAGTGACGAATAGGGAATCAAATTATTAATGATTAACAATTTAATGTAGTTATAAAAATAAAATAAAATGAATAAACTTTATTCACATATTTACATTTTGACAAAATGTTAACAATGATATTGGATGAGTCATCCTTACAATCAGAAAATATTTTTGTTTTTTTTGTGATTATAGTGCTTTAGCCTAAATGGCAAGCATATGGTGAAATAAAATTAAGGTTATATTGCAATTATAAGAACAATTATACAAAAAACCTAGGCATAATGTAGTTATATTGTTTAATCTAAATCATATGTTTCCGAGGAACATGAATACACGTTTTATTAGAAGCAACTTAGAATATTTTTGAAAAATAAGTAAGTATGTTTAATAGTTTTTAAATTGATTTTTTTTGTTTATAAATAAAATGTTTTTTTAATAAAATAAAAGTATATATATATATATATATATATATATATATATATATAATTCCTTTAAATGGATTCCGTCAACCTATATAGGTACTAGATGCCGTGTAGCTGTTAATCTAATCACTTGGCAACTTATAAGAAAAACTTTTTCATCCCTAGACCGGTTTTATGAACCAAAGCGGATTAGTTGGGTCATTGACACTACTTGGAAACAGTCTCATGTCCTTCTTGGGGTCATTTATTTTTTTGATTGGCTAGCACTTATTAAAAATAAATCTAACTTTGACATTACTAAATATCCTTTCAAAAGGTTTACTCATTCAAACGGTCGAAGTGTGGATTGATTTCTAAGAAAGAGAACATGTTTAAATGTGTCTTAAACGACGATATAAAACAAATATAAAAAAAAAAAAAAAAAAGGTTCAAAATGTATTGGGTCGTGTCACATGAAATGTCCGTTTTCAAGGTAAAGGATTTTTATTAAAAATACGATAAGACAACAAGATAATTTTATTCCAAGTATTTACCTGACACCAACTTTTTTATCCCCGAACTGAGCTTTGAAGTGAAACAAAATCTGTGAAACAAAAATTCACTTTAAGTACATGGTGAATGTTGAAGTTTACTGGAGTAAGTAAAAATAAGGTTATTTTGTAAATACATGGGACATACACCTAGCTAGTATGTGAAAGTCGAAATTCACCAGATTTCGGTCTTTAACGGTAATATATATAAGAATGAGGTATTGTTTTATTAAAAATTATTTTCCATTAATGCGGTTACGCCGGTACGGTAATAAAAACCGGTAAAGAAATATGACTTGAATTAAATACCGATAAGACGAAATATATGATTAATAGCAGAAATGGTGGCGATCTTGGTGATATTGATGTATCAGGGCATACTTTTGAACACGTAGAGAAATTCAAGTATTTAGGTTCAATGATAACAAGAAAAAATAAAATCCAGGAAGAAATAAAGTCTCGGTTAAAGGTGGGAAATGCGTGTTATTATTCAGTTGCTAAGTTACTCAGTTCGCAACTTCTATCTAAAAACTTAAAGGTTAGAATTTATAAAACTATTATTATTCCGACGGTTCTTTACGGATGTGAAACGTGGCCGCCTACTTTAAAGGATGAACAACGGCTTAAATCTTTCGAAAATAATGTACTGCGTAAAATATTTGGTCCGAAGAGAGATGAAGCCACTGGGGAGTTTAGAAGATTGCACAACGCGGAATTGCGGAACTTGTATCCTGTAAATATAATTGAGTTATAATTGATAGCATCGCGGAGACTCAAATGGGCGAGTAAAGTTGTTGGGCTCGGTGACGAGCGGATTCCGAGAAAGTTGGTATTCGCTGATCCGACTGGTAGGCGTCCGAAAGGTAGGCCGAAGTGTCGATGGGAGGATTGCGTTAAGGCTGATCTCGGGGGCTTGGGCTTGAACGGTGAACATTGGACGAGTCTGTGTAGGCGGAATTTGGTGAGATCAGCATCGAACCTTCGGGTTCGCTAAGCCTATTATTATTAATGCGGTTAATCGCTGTAAGTCATTTGCCAATAAAAACAGTTCGTATTGATTCTGTTGGTTGTGCCTGTTTTTTAAAATGAAACATTTCTTTATTCCACTAAGGATTCCTTTTAACTAATCTAAAATTTCTACCGCTCGACCTTCCTTAACATACGTTGCTTTTCTGGCACAACTTTTCTCTGGCCTAGAAAACCGAACTCGATGTTCAAGTGTATGTAGTAAACGATATGCTCTGGGAATCATGTGTATCAACGACTAACTGCTATTTGTAGATTGGTGACCTAATTTAAAGGGAATATTTTTCTTTCTATATTTTACATTATAAAACGTCCTTCTGTGCTACAGGAGCTAATCAGAAGTTGTTACTTTTTTTTTTCAGTGGCGCGACAGGCCGTGCAGGCCCTGGGCCACGCGGTGTAATTTCCTGGGACATTGCAATCGCGTTTCTCGATTCAATTTGTAGGGTAGGGTAATCACTCCCTACTCCTAATTTTGTGACTGACCACCATTTGGCTGATGGGCCTCACATACCCGGGGGAGAGGCTGTGAGTGAATCCCCACTTAATTATTACCTTATAAAAGCCCCGCCGGGACTGTGATTCGTACTCACAACTTTAGCAAGAGAGAATAGCGCGCTAGCCACTCAGCCACGGGCTTCCCTAGGAAGTTGTTACAGTTAGTCATAAATTTTGCCTGCGTATGAATAAATAATGAATGCCTGTGGATGCTTTGTACGAATAATTAAATAACTTTTTTTTTTATATATTTTTCTGTTCTATTATTGCAAAGTTTTATGATTTTAGTTATTGATATTGGATTTAAGAATGGATTTATTTTAGAACCCTAAGACTGTTCAGATAATGTATTATTTGCCTACTTACATTGAAAATTATTTGTGTTATATATCATTAATAAAGATTAATGATAACAGTGTTATTGTTGGTTTAAAATAATCAATTATACAATGAGGTTTGATTAAAAAATTACACATAACATTTTTACCTCGTTTTAGAGGATCGTTAATTTGATTTATCATAATTTTAGCATTTCTTTGTAATAGGCGTTGAGACGATATCATACTGTCTCAGACGTTACAGTTCCAGGTTAGTGACACTAGTTGTATTCATCTGATAGTAAAATCTCTTACATAGCTTTAATGATAAGGTATTAAGTTTCTTTCTTCTTCCAGTGGCGCGACAGGCCGTGTAGGCCCTGGGCCTCGTGGTGTAAACTCCTGCGAGTTTACACTCACGTTTCACGATGCAAGTGTAGGGTCATCACTCCCTACGACTAACTTTGTGAGTGGCCACAGTTTGGCTGACGGGTCTCACATACCCGGTTGTGAATGAATCCCCATAAGGTATTAAGTATTAAGGCGAATTAATTAGTATTAGTAGGCGTAGATTAGTTTATATGGTTTTCTTAGCTGCAAAATATTTTGTTAAATGTTTTGGATGTACTTTTCTACTGTGACGAATATTTTTGAAGGGGTGGGCATTGTTCGGTATTTGGTTTCTTTCCAAGTTTTGACGATTTTAAAATGTTTAATTAGAATAGAGAACTTTAACGAGTACCTCGCATGGGACAGACTAGGTGACCACCATTTTACGTCTCCTCCGAATGACGGCATTTACAAGAGTTTTTGACTCCCTTTAAAAGATCTTAGGACTGACTATTTGCCGGGATTGAACCAGCGAGCTTGGGCATAGAATGTTGTGCTAGCCTCTACACCATAGGTGACCCCAGTATTGTTTGTCTTAAATACTGCCGTAATATAAGGTTTTATAGTTATTAGAAAATAAAACATTTTTTCTAAAAATCATATGTTCGTTGTGGTCAAGGCCACACTCCGACGGGAGCAGATGAGCCGCAAAATCCTCTCTAAAAGTTATCACATATATATATATATATATATATATATATATATATATATATATATATATACAGTGAGTGTCAAAAGTATTCGGAATTCACTACCATTCCGTAATTTACTTGATTTTAACTTATTTTTTATGTTTTTAAGGAGTTGTTAACGACTTTATTATATTAGAAAGAAGGTATACAATAGCTAAAACCAAAAATTAAGACAACAGCTACTTTATTTTTAACGTTTTGAACGCTCATTTACGAAAAAATTAAAAATAGTGTATGTCAATGGTGTCAAAAGTATTCGGAATTACGTGGTTTCCTAATTATATTAATGCAGTGATCATAAATAACCTTCCACTTGGTAATACATTTTGTAAAATTATTCATTTTAACCAACTAGGAACTAGTCTAACTAATTAATTGCTTAGTGTGAAATATTACCCCATTCAAGCCCATCTTGTTTCTTGAGGACATTTTCATTTTGAACACGGTATTTCCTAATTTTCCTTTTTAGTAGGACCCACAAATAGTTAATTAAATTTTAAAGAAATCATAGAAGAGGGATTTCGAGAACTTTTTGAAAATTTTGCAGCAACTAAATATGAATAGATAAGGTATATATGTCCTGAGTCACGGTCGCGCGTATGATAAACATTTAATTTATTCATCATTTTTCTTATACTTTTAATTCTGGCTTTTCATACTTAAAAAATACACAAACCTATCAATAATTTTGTCCATGAACCCAATGTTATTAAACTTTTTCAAAGAAAAACAGACCTAACTATCACTGACCGCTCAAGGTGTTTTACTATGACATACTGAATTCTTTATTTGGTTTTCTCTAAACCATAATTTTTTTCATAAGAACTATGTATTTTAGTGTGGAAGTCTTCTGTTAACATTTTAATACATCAATCTTCTCTTTAAAAAGATGTTACAAACATTCAGCCAACCATCTTATTGCCTTGCTTGCTGAAAGACGTTTTCCATACTTCTTGTACAATGTTTTTCTTTACGTCATACTTTTTTAGAACCTAGTAAACAGTTAAAACACTTATTATGTATCCAGAAGTTCTGAAAAATTTAGAAATAAGCTAAGGTTTACTCATTTGAGGTATTGTTTTCCTACTAGATGAATAATCAGTCTTTCAATTTTAACATGTTTTGGACGCTCAATTTTCTGCTTTTATATTTTATTATTATATTATCTACACTATCCATAACCATCCACATATTCTCTTAAATTTGTTTAAAATTTAAACTATTTCTCTTTAAAAAATTATTCGAAGGCGTTGTTCGACTGTTCGGCGTTTTTATTTTAGGACCTTATTTTTAAAAAAAAATCTTCTAAAGATTGGATATATGTTACATGAGAGAGAAGAATAGTTTACAACATAAAATTATGTCGAAGATTAGTGAGAATATTAACTTTTGAAATCATTAAACAGCAGGATATTACGATTACCGAATACTTTTGACACTGAATTTTACATTATTAATCGGATATTTTATAAACCAGTAAACTTCTCGGTTATCTGGTCAGTGATTTTCCTTTAAGAGGGTCTCTTTTAAAGATTTATGAATGAAAAAGAATTATATAAATTCATAGTTGTGAAATATACTTATTAAATGAAAAGAAATACGAATTCCGAATACTTTGTCATTCACTGTATATAAGAGATTAACATAGAAGAGTCTACGGAAGAAAGGGTCCAAAGGCCTACTTTGGAGTCTTTCCGAGAAAATCGATTTTTTAGGTTTGGATCTTTAATTACTTACGTATGTTTTATCATTTTTCTTTAATTATTTTATATGTACTTTCCCTTTTTGTTTTGCGTGTCAAAATAATAAATTTGCCCGAAACAGACATAACACGCTCTAAAAAAAAAATGTTTTAGTAAAAAAACAAAACAATTTGAACATAAAAGAAAGGGGAATAGTCCTGGACGCTTCCTCTTTCTTCCCCGTTTTATTGATGAAATGGTGATATTAAGACACAATCCATATAATATTTTGATATTCTATATTTAGATTTAAACGTGACTCTCCCCTATTCTAGGTTTTATGATCGTCATAATCGGATGATCTGACTTCGATGATTCAAATAATCGAATGATCGAATGATTAATATGCATTCTGGGAGACGATATGCCACAATTCCCGTTTCTATGATGGCTGAGCTGGCTGAGCCTAGGTGCAAATATGCAAATAATTTATGTAAAAAAAAAAAAAAAAAAGGTCGTTCGATTGTCCAAGCTCCTTATAATCCCTCGATTATCGTTAACAATTCAGTTCGAATGATCATTTGTTTCTCCGATCCGATTAATCCAATAATCGATTAATTCGAATGATTGAAATAATCGAATGATCCGATAATCGTCATTCGATTATGCCCACCCCTACTATGCATGTTCTTACTTATCAAAATGTATAAAGACAATGTTTGAAAAAAAAAAAGTTAACATTTCTAACCCTTACCTATTTCTAACATGACGATTTTGAACCTATTACCCCTTTAACAAAACTTCTGAGCCTGGGGTGTGTTTAATATAAAAATAACCACCCTTATATCGTGGATCATAAGACTTAATATCTACTTCATCTTGAATAATAACATTCACGGATTTTGATGTCACAAGATGGTTTCCCAAACCAATTTAATTAATGATCAATTTAAATATATTTTCAAATATAATAACGGCCACCGTTTTAACCAACTCTTGAAAAGTTGTCAATAGACAAACACATTCCCAGCTGATTATAGAAAATAACAGTGCGACAGAAGCTAAACGGAAACATATGACGGAAAACATCTGCTGGGCGGCTAGCATATGCCAGCCACAAAGGATAATGTCTTTCTGCTGTCCGTGTCCTTTCTGCGGTGTGCCAGGGGATGACGGGGGTTTGAGAAACGGTTAACAATGCTCCCCACCTTTTACCATAAAACTTTTTGTGTGACCGTGAAATATGTTAGAATAGAAGTATAAATATATTGTTATCATTAATTCACAGATTGGAATGAGCTAACGCTGAACTGTTTACTTCTGGAACTTCTAATCCTTCTGTGTACTAAAGAAAATTACAAACCGTTACATCAATTGTAGTTTTACCTTGGGTCAGGAGAACGCTCTGAATTAAATGAAGTTGGTATCATTGGAATAGTCATAGTGATTGAGATCGTTTATGACATTTAACCATACAATTTATATTTTTAAATCAAATATTTATCAATACATCTCTTAGCTTAATATGTATTTTAAATTTACATCTTTTAACAGACATAATTATATATTTTTCTTTAGATTACAGGTGATCACAAGTATTAGATCTTGTAATAAGGGACTCAGGTAGAGGAAGGATAACGTCCTTTCTTGTTTTAACATGCCGATGCAGGTCTGAACACGATCAAGCTGTCCGACCGCTCTGAGGTCGCGTGGAAGGCCACTTTGACCTAAACATGGCTAGAATAGATCCTTTTTTTTTCATTTAATGTTTTCTAGTCAGTTTGAATATAAGACAAAATGAAAAAAAAAAAAAAAAAGGATTTCCTTTGTAAGTACATTACAAATTCAGTAAAAATCTGAACTATTCATATTCCTTGCCAATATACAGTTAGTGACAAAAGTGTTTCTTTTCGATTCATTAGTATTTTTCACAACTATTAATCTATATAATTCTTTTTAACTAATAAATCTTTAAACGAGAGATTTTCCGATGTCCTTCATACTGACTTACGTGATACAACTACAATAAACCACATTCGACTGACTTACAAACGATTTCACGACAGACTTAATAGAAATAGAAACAAACTTGTACAAAACTTGGCTACAACTGACATACCATACATAACTCGGCGTAGGCTGAAAAGGAGTTGGATGAGGGACCTCCTAGCCTAAAAAATAGTTTGTTTTTGAATGTCAGGAGTATGCACTACTGGGTACTGTCTCTCTCATACCAGCCCATGCTATGCTTATCAAATATAACTCATTTGCTGATTGTAACTTATACAGGTGCAAATAAAATTATTAATTTAAAAACAAACAATTCTTCTCCTAACTGTATCATATTTAAAAAAATTAATTAGGATAATAACATAAAATATTACTATTAAAAAATCCTATATCATTTGATTTAATAAAGAACAAAACGATAAAGTTATATGAAAACAAACTGTTGTAATATACACATTATGAAAACATGTTTTTCAAAGATAGAACTTAAACTTATCCACACACAAGACTGAAACGACAAGAAACTGCTCGAAGATATCGATTACTACAACACTTAATAGACGAACGTTCAAAACTTCTAGTATATTACAAAAGACTCATTTACATCACTATTATCAGACCTATTTGGACATATGGAATCGAGCTTTGGGGCTCTACGAAACCATCTAATTCCTCCCGCATCCAGTCCTTACAATCCAAAATCCTGAATGCTCCTTATTTTGTTACAAATCAACTCATTCATAATGACCTTAACATTCCATTTGTTGCATACATAGCCCGTGATAGATACTCTTCTTTTCATTCCAAACTCCCTGCCTATACAAATCCACTTGTCCGTAATTTAACTTCCTTAGATATCCCTGATAACCCTCCAAGGCGACTGAAAAGAAGGTGGCCTCGGGACCTACCGAGTTAAAATAGTTAGTGACACTGGGTAGTTCTTTCTCAAGACATTTTCATTACTTTTTTTTTCATTCCTTATATTTACTTATTGTGTTCTTTAATACAGTTGTAAATTACTATAAATAAATAAAATAAATTAAACTTTATTCTTAAAAAAAATGAAAAAGTTTCCTAGAAAATACCGTTAAGGCATATTTATTAATAAAATTATGAAAGTCTATGATAATTCACTACCACAGACATATCATCAAACCTTCGAATATCTTAATATTTCACCTACCCTCGCCGTATAACGCTGCATTTAGCCTAGAAAAAATACGTTTTCTGAATATATTTGAATCCAAGATCCTTCATGGGTTACAGAAATGCAGATTTCTTGTACAATCAGATCTTAGTGCATCCGCAGTAAAGCTCTAGATTCCTAAATACACTTATGTAAACTTTGAATGACCGGATACTGACAATTTTTACAACGAAAATCAAGGTTATTCATTTAGAATTATCCAAGACGAGCTCACATCAAAAATACCACTAAAAAGACTGATGAGGAGCTTGATTTTTAGTTTTTTACCCCTTCCTCATCTTTGAAGGCTATACGGGGTGTTTTTGGGCCGCGCGATGAGGGCGGGGTATAAATGCTGAGATAAAAGCATGCAGGTCGAGACGCGAACTCGTAATTATTTGGTTTCAATTTTTGTTTCTCTATGATTGTTAGATAATACAAGGCAACGCGCGCTAACCCACTCAGCCACTCCCACCCCATGGAGCTAGATGATCTCACTGACAATGTGTAACTGGAACCATTAATTAATATCTGGAGTGAAGAAGGTGGTATTCAATAATTCTATTTTTTAAGCATAGCATGTCCTATTATTATTATAAATATTGTTATCGTTGACGAAAATACTTATAAAGAGATTGGACAAAATTAATACTGAATTTTTTAAATGGCTCATTTTAAATTTAAATAGTTTCCGTTCCTCGAGCTCTTCATCCAGACATCTACCAGTACTCATCTAATCAGAATAACAGTACTCCCTAGTTCCTCTAAGATTTACGCCTTACCGGGACTTAGTGCAATCACTCCGCCGATCTGCAACCTCCTGGAAGTTTCCCCTCACGTCCTCCAAGGATATTACGTCTCCTTGGGGTTTCTTCTACCTTTGCTCTTCCCACGCCGCGTTTTATTTTCCCTAAGACCGCAGACTCGTGATCCTGTCCGATCGGCTCCTCCCGATTAGAATACTAATGGCTGCTCTCATCATAGCGGCGCAAATGCTCCGGGTTAATATCGTGGAGAAGAATTGGAGCGGTAGCCAAAGGAAGTTGGAGTAATGGCTCAATAGAATGGTCAGAATCGAAAGGTTGTGAACTCGATTATGTGGCAAGTGATGTAGTACCATCGCTCTTTTAAATAATCTTTGAGCTAAACAATTAGAACATAAAATATTCCAGTCGTTTTTTTGTTTATTTATTTAGCGTCACTTTATACTGCTTTGGCTGATTTTGTTTATTTATTTAGCGTCACTTTATACTGCTTTGGCTGATTTTTTTTATTTATTTAGCGTCACTTTATACGACTGTGGCTGATTTTGTTTATTTATTTAGCGTCACTTTAAACTACTGTGGCTGATCTTGTTTATTTATTTAGCGTCACTTTATACTACTGTGGCTGATTTTGTTTATTTATTTAGCGTCACTTTAAACTACTGTGGCTGATCTTGTTTATTTATTTAGCGTCACTGTAAACTACTGTGGCTGATCTTGTTTATTTATTTAGCGTCACTTTATACGACTGTGGCTGATCTTGTTTATTTATTTATCGTCACTTTGTACTACTGTGGCTGATGTTGTTTATTTATTTAGCGTCACTTTAAACTACTGTGGCTGATGTTGTTTATTTATTTAGCGTCACTTTAAACTACTGTGGCTGATCTTGTTTATTTATTTAGCGTCACTTTATACGACTGTGGCTGATCTTGTTTATTTATTTATCGTCACTTTAAACTACTGTGGCTGATTTTGTTTATTTATTTAGCGTCACTTTATACTACTGTGGCTGATTTTGTTTATTTATTTAGCGTCACTTTAAACTACTGTGGCTGATCTTGTTTATTTATTTAGCGTCACTTTATACGACTGTGGCTGATTGGACGATGCTACAGTAAGAGTCCTAAATTTTGCCTATCCAGGTTTAATTAGGATAGGGATCTTTAACTCTAATCTAAAGCTCGTATTATGAATAATTATCGGAAGAAAACACAATTTAATTTTCTTAAAAATGATTTTTATGATCTAATTAAAATAATATTAGTTTGTTTGTCTTTAAGACTCTTTCTGACTTCAGAGCGTGTATTCCTTTAGCTCCTCACTTTTTGCGTTTATATGAATCTATGGTTTTAGCTGAGACTTGAAACTTTGAGACTCCAAAATTTTAGGAGACATTTCGAATGACGCAAGAACGTCTGGAAGAAGTGTGTAAGTCGTGCGACACTGTACCCAAGAACCCTCCCTTAATGATAGAGAAGACTACTTGAATAGAGCGGGCGTGTTGAAGCGTGTGTGGTCCTCTCCCGTAGTTTCTTTTTCATTTCCTTTTGTGTTTTTTTGGGATCTGACAATCCTTCATGGCTGACAAATCCACGCTCTGTAACCCATGGGAAAGCAATACAGGAGCTTGTAATTGCTTAATCTATAAACTAGTGTAGGTAGCATATCGTAATGAAATAATTGCTGGAAATACTGGGTAACCTTCGGATCGTTGAGTGTTGAAATGATCGTGCTCAAATTTTGTAGTTTTATTCACGATCAGGCTATATTTGATTATTTTATTTAAATTAATCAACTCTTATAGAGTTGGATAGTCAGTTTTATTATAATTCTTAGATTCAAAGATTAAACTAAGTTCAAAACAACTAGAATCCCAAACCATACTTAAAAGACCGCTTTAATAAATTTTAAAAATATTTTATGGTTTATGAGCAGAAATTAAGTTTATTTTTTAAAAATTATTATTCAGATTTTGTTATAATGAATAGTTATCATTTATAGCTTTAAAATCACATAGGTTAGGAAGATTGATACTTTAGAAGATGAAGAAATAGTTTATGTTTTAAAGTGGATAATGATAAGGCTTTACGAATGGATACAGGCAAGGAATTCCAAAATAAGGCAGCACGGATGACAAATTATTTTTTGAGGGCGACTGATCTGGGAGAAGGTATAGTGTTGTTTCACATGAAATGTCCGTTTTTATAGTATCTGAAATACATAAAGGATTTTACAGGTGTGTTGTTTTCTTCCGAATGTTTACATATTTAAAGTAAACAGTTACTAATCCTCTACCTTTGTATTACAAACATTAGCTTCCCAGCCAATTACCCACTTTTTAGTATATCTCCAAATAAGAACATGGAAACACGCGATTTTAGAGTAATATTTTTGTACGAGTTTAAACTCGGCCATTCAGCAGCTGGGTCCGCTAGATATATTTGCAAGGCGTTTGGGGAAGGGAGTGTTAATGAACGCACCATTCGCCGTTGATTTGCTAAGTTTTCAGGTGGGGATACCAACTTGGAAAACTTGCCCCTAAGAAGAACTCCTTCCGTAATAGACAATCTTGTCCTCAAACATACAGTAGAAGGAAACCCCTACCAAAACAGTTAAAGGACTCTCAGTACAACTAAATGCAAGTGCATCTACCGTTTCTAGAAATTTATTGTGTATTGGGAATGTAAAAAAGCTCGATACATGAGTACCTCTTGATCTCACTGAGAGGCAGCAAGACCCCATGTTTCAAAACATAACGTGCAAAAATTGAAAGAACTGGGCTACGAAGTTCTTCCGCACCCACCATATTCTTCCGACTTGTCTCCAACAGATTACTACCTATTCAGGAATTTAGACAACTTCGTCAAAGGAAAACATTTTGAAAATGATGATCAAGTGAAAAGTGCGTTTTCAGATTTTGTTTCACTTCAAAGCTCAGAATTTTTCAGTTCGGGGATAAAAAAGTTGGTGTCACGTTGGGAAAAATGTGTAGAAAAAAAAGGTAAATACTTCGAATAAAATTATCTTGTTTTCATATCGTATCTTTAATAAAAATCCTTTACCTTGAAAACGGACATTTCATGTGACACAACCCAATATATACACGTTTATGGGTTGGGATATGGGGTTTACTTGTATGGACAGAGGAACATGTAGTAAGCATTTTAAGAATAAAAGGAGGTTTTTTTGTTTTGAAAAATCGTAAGAGGCAGACATCAATGACTACCGACGGAAAGAGGGATAAAGACTTTATTATATTTATTTTATTTCAACTCGGTACACCTACTAGAAACATGGCAGCGTCTGGGGATTCAACATGTGGAACAATTCATAATAAGTCTTTTGAGTTATTAAGAATCATGGTTAATCTAACGATAAAAATCTCAATACATCAATTGAAATGAAATATCTCCTATTATTTTGTAGGTAGTATTACCGAATGAGAATGAATGATGTATTGAGGACGATTGCCACATTTAATAATTGCAAACCACCTGTGTGGTACCCATTTATCTTACAAATAAATCCTTGGTTGAGTTCATATATAAATCAGATGTAGTGTATCATTAATCATCAAATTATGGTTTTCTATTTCAATAAATGATTTTATGGTTACAATTAACCCATTTATGATAGTCTTTGCTTGTTTCTTATTAACTATTTATTATTAGGAAGTTTAAAAAAAAAAAAAAAATGTGCCCTACAACCCATGAAGAGCCTTGGGTTCAGTACTTTGTACTGTTTCACGGCCAACGGGCGTGCAAGGTTGATTAGTCCTTGATACGCTGAACCGCCTGTTTTTCCCCTATCTTTCGGTACCCACTTTATATACGCAGAATTCCCCAGTGGGTCGCTCCACGGCTGAAATAACAGAATATATAATCCTGCCTGTCAAGTTTCGAAGCCGAGACCTGGAGTATTTTATTGTCTTGTTATCTTATTTTTCTATTTTTTATTATTGTTATAGTATTTTCCCGATCTCTCTGGTTTAGAAAGAACAGAATCGTTATTATTAAATGTCCTCAACTGCGCTTATTCCTCTTATACCACCTATGAACACCTCATTCCGCCACACACTCGGGTGTCTTTTTACAACAACCAGTTTAGCTGAAAAATGTTTTTGAAATTTTATTTCAAATCCATGTATCAGTTCATCAGATTTTTTTTTAACATTATATACATTAATGCTATAAAAAACAAAACATTTTTTATAAGAAGACATTCTTATAAAAAAAAAAATAAAAATCTGGTGCGGGCAACACAAGACTTTTTATTTTTAAAATCAATGAAAGAATTTTCAAATACAGTTAGAGATAAAAATACGTGAAACTATTAAAGAATTAATTAAATTGAATTTATATAGAAAAAAGTGTTTTATTAAAAAATCTATTATATTATTATCTAAAATAATCAATTTTATCTGCTTTTCATCTCTCTTTATTAACTTTTACAAGTTCGTGCATTAGATAATATTTATTCTAAAATCTTTAGCTTTCCAACGGTATATTATACGTGTATATTACTGTTGCTAGATTAAAAATAAAAAAATTGCATTAAAAAAATATTTTTTCAGTTTTCTCCTTTAGTTAGATATCGAATTCGTTCAAGTTATATATTTAAGTGTTTTTCATCGGTGGTAACAAGATATTATATTTTTATAAAATCTTCGAAACTAAAGGTACTTTACAGGAAAAAAATGTGAAATATCGGCATTTAAGCCCTGTCAGACCATTTTAATCAGAATGAAAACTACATGATATTAAAGTCCATTAAATTTTACAACGATATAGCGAGTTTAATAAAAATCGTTGGAACTGTTTTCGAGAAAATCGAAAAAAGGTGCAAAATGAATGGTATAAAGTGGCTTTTCTGGCATGCTCATTTCGATGAAAAAGTTTTTGTAACGTCTCGGGCGTATATTTGTCTTAAATATGAAATTTCAGTTTCATAGGACTTACCGTTTCCGCCCGGGAGTTACCACACACACGCAGACATTTTTGCGGGACTTATTTGGACTCAAGGGTTTAGGGTCCTACGTGTATTTCCGTTGAAAACTGGAATTCGAAAAATTTCAATATCGCAATACTTTCCCTTACTATATATATAGTCAGTGAAAGTAAAAATCATAACACTGGATTTTTAACAAGTACCTGATATCAGACAAACTCCAAACCCCACTTTTACATCCCTTCCGAAAAAAGGCATTACTAAGGTTTTTTTACCCCCAATAAAAGATCATAGGGACACCTGTCTGGATACTGCAAGCGATTAGTTAGGAGGTTTGAGTGTAGGAATCACTTATAAGGTATAGTATTTCCATTTAGTTATCTTTTTCTCTCTCTCTCTCTCTCTCTCTCTATATATATATATATATATATATATATATATATATATATATATATATATATTAAAAAGGAGAGTATACCAACACAAAAATAGCTGCACTTCAATTAAAAAATACCCAAATAAACCTGACCACACTGCCCTCACTACTCATTTCAGAAAAACGGGACATTCATTCGAACTTCACTCACCGAAAATTATTCATTATGAAAAAAACAGCTTCAAACGAAATTTTAAAGAAATGATTACCATAGAGAAATATAGATATCGCGCCATAAATAAAAAATCGGAAGTCCAAAACCTTAATGCATGTTACTCAAATTTGATAAACACATATTAAAATTTAAAGAAATAAAATAAATAAATAAAATAAGCTGACAACAAGCTCAACTTGAATGCTGAGAAGACCAAGGCAATTGTAATAGGTTCCAATCCCCTCCTTAAGGCCCTTCCATAGATTCCTACTCTGTTTCTAAATCACAATCCAATACAATTCCATCAGTCCGTTAAAAACCCCGGGGTCATCTTTGACCAAAGCCTTTCCTGGAAAAATCATGTTTCCGAAATCTCCCGTCGAACATTCTCCGTCCTCTTCTTCCGATCGAAACCCGTAAGCTCTTTGTTAGCTCCTTAATATTTGCCCACTTTGACTACTGCTGTACGGTGTATGGAGGTGGATTTAGTACCGTTTGGAAGGAAATGCAATTTTTGAATACTTTTTTAAAGGGTTTTTATGTATTTTAGATAAAATTAGATAAAACTAAACCATTAGAATACAAATACGTCAACATATCAACTTTGAAAAAAATGTCTTTTAGTACCTTTTGGAAATCAACGTCGCAATTCATATAAGTTCAACAATACAATTTAGTCGGATCGTAAGCTAAATAAAACTGTATAATATTCCCTAGATTCTGTTTACAGAAACTGTCCTACCCAATAACATTCATAATAGGCTAGCAAAATAAGGGAATTCATGGGAATTAAATTAGGCAACTGAATCCCACAATTTCCCTCATTGCAACTTCAGAAATAACATATGTTCCTAACTTTATTGCAATATATTTTACTGGTAAGCCTTAAAAGAAAGCCCTAAATGATATTGAAAACCGTATTAAAATCAGTCGCATGATTTAGAAGGAGTTCTTGAAAAACAAGAATTGCGTTGTAGCCATTTTTATTTTAGAAATGTCATCAAATGGAATTGTTTATCAGGTTTTATTAAGAATGTTTTCTTTTTATATAACTATTTTATCCTCTTCCTAACGTATTTTTTTAATCACATATTTTTCTGAAATATTGTTTTTAAATAGTCATTCTTATTTTTTCCCGAAAAATGTTCCTATTTACATATTTTATACATCAATTCTACGTATGAAATTTTACTGTAAATATAATGATGCAGTTTAGTTGACCGTTGAGAAATTAGCTGAGGAAGATGGTTGGGGGTGCGGTCATTAGGAAGAAACACACATTAAAACGTAGTGCTTATTTTAATCGTGTGCCGACGTTTCGGCCTACGTTGTGGGCCTTCATCAGGGTGACTCTGAGACTGTGTGTAAATAATTCCTTAGACTGTGAGTCTGACTTTGACGTTTCGGTCTACATTATGGCCGATTATGCCAATTAAATTAAGCATTACGTTTTAATGTGCGTTCCTTCCTAATGACCGCATCCCCACTTCTTTAGACACAGTCACGGAGTCAGTCTCACAGTCTCAGGACTTATCTAGAGCCAGCCTCAGAGTCACCTTGATGAAGGCCCTCATTGTAGGCCGAAAAGTCGGCACACAATTAAAATAAGCACTACGTTTTAATGTGTGTTTCTTCTTAATGACCGCACCCCCAACCATCTTTCTCATCTACTGTAATAATAAAATAATTTAAAAAATCAATGGAATTAAAGCATGCACACTGATTAGACATTCAAATCTTGGCACAAAATGAAAATTAAGAGGAAAATGCCCAATTAAAAGATAAAAACGGATGATTTTTTTCATTACAACAAGCGTTCCCACGAACGGAGACGTTTCCCTTTTCAGGATAAGATTGGTAATGCAAAGGCTGTAATCAAATTCCTCGAAGAAGCCCACGCCGCTGATTATACGCTAACATTCATTTACAATTTGAGATGAATTGACAAAGGAAGTTATTTGGCCGCCCTAAGAGCTCAATGAATGGGTTCTAAGTGAATGAACTTCCCAAATCGGGACTGAGTCACCATGATTTATGCCTCTCTCTTGGAAAAAAAGAACATGATTTTTTAAAAGTAAATTTAAAGTTTAGCCTCACCTACTCCGAGTGGGATTAAGACATCGTGGGAACCTTTAAGATAACTTTTCATTATAGATATAATCATTCTTAGTCCTTGTTCATACTTCCAGCGATTAACTATTCTGACAACTCGGGACAACTCCCTTTAGAATAATACAGCAGGAAACATAAAGTGGACTTAAGACTATAGTCTTAGAGTATAATACAATAATTGAAAACAATAGAATTGAACTAATAATCTGAACAAAGAAGATAACATAAAAGATAAATTCTAATAAAAATGCACAAAAAAGAGAAATGAATGTATGTTAACATGAGAACAATAAAAAAAAAAAAAAAAAAAAAAAAAAAAAAAAAATGATTTCTTTTTATATTTTAAAATAAAAAATACCAAGAAAAGAAATTACAATTCTTCAATGTATGCAAACATAAGAACAAAAAAATATGTTTACAGTTTTAAATTAAATAAAAAAAGAAAAGAAATTACAACTCTTCTGAGTGTTTGTAAAATAATAAATAATTGAATCTTACGTCTTTGAATAGATTAAAAGAAAAACTTTAAATAATATTTGCTGTTAATGGAAACGAGAAAAAGAAAAGTGAATAAATAAATAAATTAATGTATCTGTCTGCTTTATACGTTGATCTTCCCTGAAAGTAGCATTTACTTGGGATTGTTTGGGAATTGTATTGATAGGAAATGGCTAAATAGACGGGATTTAAATGTTGAGGGAGTTTGGGAGTTACGGATATTAGAAGGAATGGAGTTCCATAAGGATGCGGATCGGATTAAGAATGATCTATCGAAAGATGTGGATCGATGGGATGTTATTTACAGATCAGAAGGCCGCGAGCGGTTGTCACGGGAACTAACAGAGGATTTGAATTTAAGGAGATCAAAGATGTAAGACGGACACTGGGATTGGATACCCTGGTAGAGGAAGGATGCTAGGAAATACTTACGGCGGAAGGAAGGGTAACGCCACTTCAACTCTTCGTAAAATCGGGTGATAGAGGTGTCTCTGAAGATCTAGAGGCAAAACTAAAACGAATGTTTAATTGCTTTATACGTTTCATCTTTGGGATAAGTAAAATCGGGTGATAGAGGTGTCTCTGGATATCCCAAAGATGAAAAGTATAAAGCAATTAAACATTCGTTTTAGTTTTGCCTCTAGATCTCCAGAAACACCTCTATCACCCGATTTTACGAAGAGTTGAAGTGGGCTTTACCCTTCCTTCCGCCGTAAGTATTTCCTAGCATCCTTCCTCTACCAGGTTATCCAATCCCAGTGTCCGTCTTTCGACGTTTCGGCCTACAATATGGCCCTTCATCAAGGTGACTCTGAGGCTGGGTCTAAATAAGTCCTGAGACTGTGAGACTGACTCTGAGACTGTGTCTAAGAAGTTGGGATGCGGTCATTAGGAAGAAACGCACATTAAAACGTAATGCTTATTTAATTGGTATAATCGGCCACAATATAGACCGAAACGTCAATGTCGGACTCACAGTCTCAGGAATTATTTAGACACAGTCTCAGAGTCACCCTGATGAAGGCCCACAACGTAGGCCGAAACGTCGGACCACGATTAAAATAAGCACTACGTTTTAATGTGTGTTTCTTCCTAATTTCTCAACGGTCAACTAAACTGCATCATTATACTTACAGTAAAGTTTCATAAGTTATGAGAATTGATGTATAAAATATGTAAATAGGAACATTTTTCAGGAACAAAATAAGAATGACTATCAATATTTCAGAAAAAATACGTGATTTATAAAAATACGTTAGGAAGAGGATAAAATAGTTACATAAGAAGAAAAAATTCTTAATAAAACCTGATAAATAATTCCATTTGATGACATTTCTAAAATAAAAATTGCTACAACGCAATTCTTGTTTTCACGAACTCCTTCTAAATCACGCGACTGATTTTGATATGGTTTTCAATATCGTTTAGGGCTTTCTTTTAAGGTTTACCAGTAAAATATATTGAATAAAATATATATATATATATATATATATATATATATATATATATATATATATATATATATATATATATATATATATGTTTTCCTTTAAATCTTATATAGACGTATAACATACCGTTGAAGAGCGCAAAATTTTAGAAAAGTTAATATGCAATTAAATAAGTTGAAAGGTAACAGAATGTCTTTATAAGCCAAGAGGGAAATTGTGGGATTCAGTTGCCTAATTTAATTCCCATGAATTCCCTTATTTTGCTAGCCTATAATGAATGTTATTGGGTAGGACAGTTTCTGTAAACAGAATCTAGGGAATATTATACAGTTTTATTTAGCTTACGATCCGACTAAATTGTATTGTTGAACTTTGAAATTGTATGAATCGAGACGTTGATTTCCAAAAGGTACTAAAGGACATTTTTTTCAAAGATGATATGTTGACATATTTGTATTCTAATGGTTTAGTTTTATCTAAAATTCATAAAAATCCTTTAAAAAAGTATTTAAAAATTGCATGTCATTCCAAAAGGTACTAAATCCACATTTTATTTCATTCCAAAAGGTACTATTATCCATGTTTCGTTCCAAAACGTACTATATCCTATGAAAACAGATATAAACTTTCCTTTCATTTCCTTCCAAAACGTACTATATTTCCTACTATACGGCAGAAGCACCTAATCCCGTAATATATCACCATTAATTTAGTGTTTTCATCATTTTATGCATTTTTATTGGTTCATTTAGCATGTCTTGAATCACCGCTATTATTTTAATCGATGTTTTTAAGGTAATAATCAGTTTTTAGGCCGTTCTAAACAACTTAATTGCGTTGCTTCGGTTCTCGTAGGTTGTCAATTAAATTAAGTTTTTTTATAGTATTTCTTCTTGCAGCAACATAAATTTGGTTTAAAATTTTTCAGAAACTCACATTTTAATAGAATAATGGCATTTGATGCAGCAAATAGTTGGAATTAGCATTCTACGAACTTGCTAAATATATATGGTTAAATATTGTTTACTCTTCTTTAATAATATAGTTAAATTTTCTAAATTCAAACAAATAGTAAATACAAGTTTAAAACAAACTTCATAATTACATACTTTCTTATTATAGTGCCATAAATAGATAAATTGTCCTTTGAATATTCACTTTCTTTATGAAGAGTATATAATCAATGTAATTAACAAACACAGAAAGATATTTTTCAGAGAGAGAATAAGGAAATATACATAACTTAGTAATTAACGATATAAAGACGTTAGTTATCAGTAATGTTGTATCAGGAAGGTTATAGTGACTGTTACCAGCTTATCTCGGGTTGTATTCTTCCAAAAAGTACTATATCCCTTTAATTCTTTCCAAAAAGTACTATATCCATATGATTACATCAATTGGAACATTCTCTTCTAATTATGTTTATATATATTTATTTATTAAAACATGTCAATGATTATTCTTATTACGTTTCGAGGTACCCTATGCCTCATCTTCAGATTTTCAATATGATATTTATTTCCATATTGTATCTCAATATAGGTGAATTAATACTATAATTTCTTCATATTAAGTTCATATATATGAATAGTAATTCTATTAAATTCTAACTTTCTAACTATCATGTATACTAAAAAACTTTTTAGTATACATGATAGTTGCAAGTGCACAGGAAAAATGAATATGTGATAATGAAAAGTAAAATAATTAGAAGAGAATGTTCCAATTAATATAATCATATCCTAAATTACTCTTCTATAATAGTAATTGATATAAAATACTATATCCATGTTTCGTTCCAAAAAGTACTATATCCATATTATATTGTTTAAAATCATTGGAAAAGTGCAATAATTTGGAAAAATGAGTTGGCAACACACTTAAAAATCAACTTTTGATTTTAATAAGAAAATAATTACGTAAATTGGTCCAATAATAAATAAATGGCAGATTTTTGCGTTTCCTGTAAAATTTTCTAAAGTGGATATAGTACCTTTTGGAAATCAACGTCTCAATTATGGAAATGCAATGCTATTGAAATGCAGATGCGCTCATGATATATGTTATTCTCAACCACAGTACGGCACTTATCGCCCCCGACAAGGACCTACCTAGCTACCTACCCCTTGGACCACTGTATACATGGGCTGGAGCTTCCAGCTGGAGAGGGTGGCTACCATTGTAGGCGGAGGGCGGGCAGGTGCCTGCAACAGCTGCCCAGCCACGTGTCACCTGCCTTCTAGTGGGCTCTAGTCTCTAGGATATGAGGATGTGGGCCCGACACTTCTTCAAGGGGCTCTAAATCACAAGCTTACTGCTTCCTCCTTCTGGATGCTACAATTTTTTTTTGTTATTCCACCACAACTTTGGAGGGTTCACAATTCATGTTGCCATTTCTATTCCTTAATACCTAACTTCTGTTCATAACTTATATTCAGCTTTAAAAGAGACAGGGTGTAAGTGACTTAAAAATAATGAATTGGAATTTCATCCGCTACTTTTCATTATGTTTTTCTTTGAAAGATATAAAAAAATTCCTGCCTAATTAAGTGGAAATTCTTATCTAAAAATTTGTTAAAAGGTTGTAAGTTTTAATCAACATCATCCAAAATGAGAGAATGGAAAAAAACCAACCCATATGTATAGACATCGGAAATAGAAAGTCGATTTGTAGACTGTATATATATACTAACATTATAAAGCTGAAGAGTTTGTTTGTTTGAACGCGCTAATCTCAGAAACTACTGGTTCAAATTGAATAATTCTTTTTGAGTTAGATAGTCCATTTATCGAGGAAGGCTATAGGCTATATAACTTCACGCTGCGACAAATAGGACCGAAGAATCAGTGGAAAATCTGGGGAAAAACGGGGACAACTGACATCGCATCCCAACGATTCCAAATTATTTAACTTTTAATTTTAAAATAATTCAGTTTCCCGTTAAGTTATATTTTGCCGTAACAATTAATAAATCACACGGACAAACATTTAAACACGTAGGAATCGATTTACGTCAAGATCGGTTCCGGAGGATCCATTTTTGAAACGATTTGTTACTGGTGACGAAAAATGGATTCTCTACATCAACACCAGCCGAAAAAAATCTTGGGGGTTGCCTGGAACAACGCCGCTCGCAATACCAAAGGCCGGCTTGCATCCAAGAAAGGTGATGCTCAGTATTTGGTGGGATTGGAAGGGACCCATACGTTTTGAGCTCCTTCCGCAAAACCAAACAATAAACACAGACTTTTACTGCACCCAGTTAGATCGATTGATGGTAGCAATATATATACTAGCTATTGCTCGCAACTTCATCTGCGTCAATTTCTGTTATCATGATCTCTATTAAGACGTTTTTAAAAGAATATATTGGGTTGTCCGGAACGTTCGTCGAGAAATTTGGACAAAAGTTAAAATTGATGAACAGCTTAAAATTTATTTATTTAAACTACAAAATAGTTACCATCGTTAGCGATTACCCTTTCCCAACGGCTTTGAAGGTCCATAATCCCTTTTTTTCCCAAAATCACTGTCCTCACTCCTAAGAACAATAAAAGGTCCGTTTTGACATCATCTTCTGAAGAGTAGGATTCCCCTTGTAGACAATTTTCGAGGAAAAGGAAAAAATGTAAATCCGAAGGAGCAATGTCAGAAAAGTAAAACCTCCCATCTGAAGCTTAATAACTTTTGCCGAGTCGTTAAAGACACATGGGGCCAAGCGTTGTCTTAGTGGAAGAGCATACATTTCCGACTCGCGAACTCTGGCCGTTTCTCTTCAATTGCTACCATCAATCGATTTAACTGGGTGCAGTAAAAGTCCGTGTTTATTGTTTGGTTTTGCGGAAGGAGCTCAAAACGTTTGGGTCCCTTCCAATCCCGCCAAATACTGAGCATCACCTTTCTTGGATGCAAGCCGGCCTTTGGTGTTGCGAGCGGCGTTGTTCCAGGCAAACCCCAAGATTTTTTTCGGCTGGTGTTGATGTAGAGAATCCATTTTTACAGTCTACAAATCGACTTACTTTTTTCCGATGTATAGGGGTTGTAGTTTAAAAAAATATACACTAAACTCTCGTTCAGAAGCTGTCACAGACTGTGAATCACAGAATTGGTGCTGAATAGAGGGAAGAGGTAAGGATTTGGACAGAGAGGCGCCGCTCTTTACTGGGAATTAGGACGTTTCGTAATTTTTGTCTTCTTTATTTTTCGTAATAACCAAACAAATTCAATTCTGTGGTCGACATAAGTAGTTCGTTAATTATTTATAAGAGAATATTTCATTATAAACGAGGAGAAAGCATAGTTTTCTATTCATTTTTCAAGGGACCGCAACGATATTTCGTTATAAACGGGTGTTCGTTATAACCGTGTTCGTTAAAAAGATAAGGGTTAATTAAGAAGGGTTTACTGTAACCTGATAAAGGAAAAAGGAGTTATTTTAAAGGCTTATACAAGAGCTGGTATTTGTAGGTTCTTTGAACTCAAGAGATGCGGGCTTAATCTCAGCTAAGCTTCCGCTTGTAAAATATTATTTGCTTATTTTTCTTTAACCTTCTAACGGTAAAGTCATACTAAAACGGTGAAGTCATACTACTTACAGGACAAGGTCGGGCAGGATGAGATAACCAATGCTATTTCTGCTAATTTGGACACTTATAATTTGTAAAAGAAATTATAAATTATAACAAATTAGATTTTTAATAAGGTGTAGATTCTTTAAGGTGAAGGTCAAATTCTGTGAATAAAATTGGAGGCTGATTCATACTTCACCACTCTTTTATAAAAGGGTTGATTACATTGGTTCCCAGTGGTGATTGATTGTCATTATCATAATCGTTAAATTACTTAAAAATGATTACATTGGAAAAATGTTATGAAATGAAAGATGTATGCATTTAGACATGAATGGACACGTTTTTGAACTATTGGTAGATGTTTAAAAAAATAATGATAATATTATTATTTTTATTATTATCATCTTACATTTAATTTTATATTTGTTCCCATGTTATTTTACTGTCACCATATTATTAATAATAATAATAATAATAATTCTTTATTTATTCTGGGACGAGTCCCTTAAGAATAATAATACAGGAAATAAGCAAGGGTCTTAAGACTAGAGTCTTAGAGTAAAAAAATTAAGAATATAAAGATAAGTAAAAATAACAACAGAATTGAATTAATAAGATGAAAAAAAAATAAAATAACTCAAAAGACAACTTCTAATAAAATGTGAATACAAAAAAATTTTAATAAATAAAGATATATCTATATGTTAAAATGAGTACAGAAAATAACATATAATTAAAAGTACAATAATATTATTTTAAAAAAATTAAAAATATATAGTTAAAAAAAAAATTACAATGCTTCTATATTTTTGTAAAATTATATGTGATTTAATCTTTCATCTTTGAAAAGATAATCTTTTAAATAATATTTGCTACGAATGTATCCATTAAAGTTAAATAACGTATCTGTCTGCTTTATTTGTTGATTTTCCCTGAAACTAGGATCTAATTGGGATTATTGGGGAATCGGATTGACAGAAAATGGCTGAATAGACGGGATTTGAATGTTGAAAGAGTTTGGGAGTGACGGATGTCGGAAGGGATGGAATTCCATAGAGATGCGGAGCGGATTAAGAATGATCTATCCAAAGCTGTGGATCGATGGGGCGTTATATACAGATCAGAAGGCCGCGAGCGGGTGTTACGATAACGAACGGAGGATTTGAATTTAAGGAGATCAGAGATGTAGAACGGACATCGGGATTGGATTACTTGGTAGAGGAAGGATGCAAGGAAGTACTTACGGCGGAAGGAGGGGTAAAGCCACTTTAACTCTTTGTAAAATCGGGTGACAGAAGTGTCTCTGGATATCCCAAAGATGAAACGTATAAAGCAATTAAACATTATTGTTATATACTTCACGTATTATTAATGATTTGGTTAAAAATAAGAGACATTTAGGATTTTTCAAAGGATTTTGGATTGCAGGGATTGAATGCGTAAGGCGTTATATGAATTAGTAGAGCCCCAAAGCGCAATTCTATATGTTCATATCGGTCTGATAATAGTGACGTTAATGAGCTTTTTGTGTATTTTATATAATAGATTTGAAGTTTTAAATGTTTGTCAAGTAAGTATTGTAGTAATCGTTACCTACGAGTAGTTTCCTGTCGTCTTTTGTGAGGATACCATGTAAGATACTTGTCCAGATGAAGTCCTGGTTGTTGGATGTTTTCTACACTAGTAAGAGGGATACTACTAAAAGATACTGTGGGGTAGAAAATCATCGGTTTGTGACGAAGAGTAAAGATGATTTGATGGGATTTTTTTAAATCCTACTATTTGAAACCGTTCTCTAATGGCTGTGATGTGGGACTGAAGAGTTTGAGATGTAGCAGTTGTACTTTTATTACCTTTGAATTTTTTTTTGATGAATTTTAAAGTTTGGTTTTGCCTTATTATATTTGTTTGACATTTCTTCATTTATTTTTTTGTTCTGGTCTAAAAAACTCTTCTTTTTTTTCATTTCTTATTTTTTCTTATTACATCTTCACTACCGTTTTGGAATACCACCCATTTTCAATATAATTTTCGTTGAGCCATGGTTGTACTAATTCAAACTAATTCTTTTTTTAAACATCTACTAATAGTTCAAAAACGTGTCCATTCATGTCTAAATGCATACATCTTTCAGTTCATAACATTTTTCCAATGTCGATTTCATTCATTTTTAAGTAATTGAAGGAAAGTTTAAAAAAATAAATATTAAAAATCTGTAAATAAAATTGGAAGCTGATTCATACTTCACCACCCTTTTATATAACCTCATTAACGTCACTATTATCAGACCGATATGAACATATGGAAGTGCGCTTTGGGGCTCTTCTAATTCATAGAACGCCTCACGCATTCAATCCCTGAAATCCAAAATCCTTTGAAAAATCCTAAATGCCCCTTATTTTTAACCAAATCATTAATAATACGTGAGGTATATAATAATAATATGGTGACAGTAATATAACATGGGAACAAATATAAAATTAAATGTAAGATGATAATAATAAAAATAATAATGATAATAAAAATGAAAAAATATCATTTTACATTTAATTTTAGATTTGTTCCCATATTATATTACTGTCACCATATTATCATTATATACCTCACGTATTATTGAGTCTATAATTACATTGGTTGTTGTCTTGTTTCTTTTAGTCCTGATGAAGGCCCACAATGTAGGCCGAAACGTCGGCACATAATTATAAATTATTTATATATTTTCTTATCTCCACTATGTTAAAATAAAAATTATGAGACTAGTCATACTCACCCTAGAACCGATTTACCAATTTATTATGCCAGATTTTTTTTTGTTTTTTTGAGTTAATTGTATCTAATTAGCCATGCCGTGGCAGGAGTTAGGCCCCGAAGAGAGGCGAGGACTCGCCGTTGACGACCGTGAGATCTCTGTAAACTCCCACGCCCTGGTATGTGCTCCTATTGTCTCTAATAACGGAATACACATCCACCGCATTCCTACCCTCCCCATCGCTTAGTCAAATCTCCAGTCGAATTAGTTTTAATGCTCGGTCGTTTGAGTCTTTTTGTCCTGGCAATCAAGTGTCTGCCAGCCGTATGCCCTAAGCGCTACACAATCCTCTACACCTCTCCTAAATACGATGCAATACTTCAAAAGAAAGCTTTCTCTCAGACTTTCGTTTTCTTACTGCAATTAGCCTGATAACGACATAATTAGTCTGCTCGAAAGAGGATTCGTAAAGGAATAGAAAACAGCACACGTGGGAATCTATAATTCTAGATAACGTAGGAAAGGATAGTCCTAGTACTTACATAAAACGCATGTGGACTGTATTTAAACCATATGCGACTGACCATATAATAAAATAAAGAAATGAAATTATTGTAAGATATATATTTGGCCGTTCCAAAAAGAAGTTTATTGATTTATTTCACTTTCACACCTTACAAAGTTTCGGCCTCTTGGGGCCATATTCAAGTATCTGTAACAATTAAATTTGTATGGCATCTTTCTGATTCATACATCTAATTTTAATATTTAAATCAATTTTTTTACCAATCGAGCCTTTTTCTAAAAATGCTTACCCATCATGCATAATTATCTATATACAGTAAACCCTCTTTTTAACGAACACGGTTATAACGAACACCCGTTCATAACGAACTATCGTTGCGGTCCCTTGAAAAATGAATAGAAAACTATCCTTTCTCCTCGTTTATAACGAAATATTCTGTTTTAACGAATTAACGAACTACTTTTGTGGACCTCAGAATTGAATTTGTTCGGTTATTACGAAAAATAAAGAAGAAAAAAATTTACCGGACGCCTTAATTCCTAGTAAAGAGTAGCGTCCTTCCTGTCCAAATCCTGCTTACCTCTTATCTCTATTCAGCTGAATTCTGTTATTCAGTCTGTGACAGCTTATGGCTTTTAGAGTTTCAGCTAGTCTTTCCGTTTTTATTGCTTTTATTACTTGCTTTAATTCAAGTTTCCTAGGAGGTCAAGTCAGTCTTGCTTTCCGTTCTAAGTAAGCTTCCGCTCCGCAAGTATGGCAAAGAGAAAATCCATTGATTTAAATACAAGGTTGGCAATTCTCCAAGAAGTGGATAGAAAAATTGAGTCGAAATCGAAAATTTCGGAAAAAATACAGGATATAAAATCTCCTCTATCAACGATTATCTCTAATAAAGATAAAATCGATGCCTCCAACTTTATATGGATTGCTGTGATTTTGACATTGTAAGTCCCTTTTCAAGTTTTGCATTTTGAATGATGGTTTATGTTAATCTTAAAGTATTATGTAAAATTTGAAATTTAATATTTATTTATTGAGAGATATTACAATCTGTTTCAGAATGAACAATAGTAATAGAGATATAGGACCACATTCATACAATATATACAGAAAATAACGATAAAGTCAAATTACATAAAATAGAAAAACAAAATCATTTATATGTACAATAAAAAAAAACAAAATAAAAAAAAAAACTACAGCCTATAATTGAGACAAATACAAAGTTGTATAAATATATATAAAATAAATAAACATCATACAAACAATCATAACTATATACAATATATACAATTGCTAAGGGGACCCCAGACTGGGCTTTTCCCTCCACTTGTGGAGGAAAAAAGCGGAATCCAAGAGATCCCAGCGCCTCTCTCTCAGCCGAATCACTGGTCTTAGCCAGTAGAGGCTGAGTTAGGGCGCAATAGCCACAAACATACAGTACATGAGTGAAGGATCTGACTAGTGTCAGAACTCCAGTATAAATGTTTACAGAACGTCGCGGGGCCACTGCCGTTTCAATCTTCGTGGAGGATTGTAGGGGTGGGTAGAGCTGGAGAGGGATTGAGCTAAAGGATTAGGATGATGAAGAAGGTTCTGATGGAATTTAGAAAATTTGGATGGTACCAGATCTAAAATAAATGGAATATTAAGGTCGTGGTGTAAGGTACAGTTGGAAACATAATAGGGAGCATTAACTATTGTTCGTAGGACTTTGGATTGGATTCGTTTGATGTTAGAGTATTTAGCTGTCCCCCACAGTTCAAGTCCGTAGGTCCATTTAGGTTTCAGTACTGTCTTGTATAGTAGTAATTTGTTGTCAACTGTAAATTTACGATACTGTCAGAAAATTACAATTTTAAAAACACTACTTATACAACTAACTTGGGGTGGGGATGTTAAAGGCTTTATATATTTATTTTAACTATTGTGCTTGAGTAGAACGTGTTTAAATTGTCTACATCTGTTTGTTGGTTTACTGCTTTTTCTTATTTCTTTGTTATATATATGTGTATATAGATTCTATATATAAAATAAAATATGACTCTTTTAAGACATGTGTTTATAAAATTGTAATCTTTTGACACAGCCAGCTAATTTGGACGACACTGCTGATGAAGCTGAGCTAAACATAGAAAATGAACACTCAAAGAAGAGACTCATGTGGTACGGCCATGTCATAAGAATGTACGAAACGCGTTGACCACTTAGACTGCTGCATTACTACCTCAAGAATAGACGAAAGTGAGGAAGACCTCGCAAAATGTAGATAGAGGATGTCAGGTAGGAAGTAGCGGCCAGAGGTTTGACGGAGGAGGGCTGCAGGGACAGGGAGCACTGGCGTTCGGAAATACTGTTTCGGAATGTAACGCAAGTTGCAGAACCCGAAATTATAATTAAAAAAAAAAAAAAAAAAGATATATATATATATATATATATATATATCTTTTTTTTATTATATTATATATATATATATATATATATATATATATATATATATATATATATATATATATATGTTATTGAATAATCTATTATATTATTATCTACAAGAATCAGTTAATTTTATCGGTTTTTCATCATTCTCCATTAACTTTTGTAATGGTGTTAATAAGATAATACTTTTTCTAAAATGTTTAGTCTTACAACGGTATGCTATACATCTATTGGATTGTTTAACATGAAATTTCCGTTTTTATAGTTTCTGAAATACATAAAGGCTTTAGCAGGTCTCTGTTGTTTTCTTCCGAAGTTACATATTTAAAGTAAACAATTACTAAATATGAACATTGAAACACGCGATTTTAAAGTAATATTTTTGTACGAGTTTAAACTTAGGCCGCTAGAAATATTTGCAAGGCGTTTGGGGAAGGGAGTGTTAATGAACGGACCATTGGCCGTTGGTTTGCTAAGTTTTCAGCTGTGGATACCGCCTTGGAAAACTTGTCCTGAGGAAGACCTTCGTCCGTAATAGACAATGATGTCCTCAAACATTCAGTAGAAGGAAACCTCTACCAAACAGTAAAGGACTCTCAGCACAACTAAATGCAAGTGCATCTACCGTTTCTAGACATTTAAAGTGTATTGGGAAAGTAAAAAAGCTCGACACATGGGGGTACCTCATGATCTCACTGAGCGGCAGCAAGACCCCATGTTTCAAAACATACCGTGCAAAAATTGAAAGAACTGGACTACGAAGCTCTTCCACATTCCTCCGACTTGTCTCCAACAGATTACCACCCGGTCAGGAACTTAGACAACTTCGTCAAAGGAAAACTTTTTAAAATGATGATCAAGTAAAAGTGCGTTTTCAGATTTTGTTTCACTTCAAAGCTCAGAGTTTTTCAGTTCGGGGATAAAAAAAGTTAGTGTCACGTTGGGAAAAATGTGTAGAAAAACAAGGTAAATACTTCGAATACAATTGTCTTGTTTTCATATCGTATTTTTAATCAAAATCCTTTACCTTGAAAACGGAATTTCATGTGACCTTGTCAGACTATTTCAATCATGATGAAATCTACATGATATTAAAGCCCATTAAATTTTACATTAATTTAGCGTGTTAAATCAAAATTGTTTCCGCTGTTTTAGTTTCTCATAATAATTCATTACAAACACATACAAGCAATGTTGTTGTTTGTTTATTCGTTTAACGTCACTTTATGCTACTATGGCTAATCGGACGATGCTACAGTGGGAGTCCTAAATTATGCCTGTACAGGTTTAATTAGGATAGGGATATTTAACGAGTTCCTGACATCGCACAGGCTCGGGACTACTTTTTAACGCCCCCTCCGAAGGACGGCATAAGTAAGGATTTTTTACTCCCATTAAAATATCCCAGGGCCACCCGCGGGTTTGAACCTACTTTGGCAATAGTAAGCTGTTATGCTAGCCACTACAATATGGGTGAACCCCAAGCAATGTTGTAGAATGCCAACGCCATATTTGGTTACTGCTGCATCAAAAATCCTTCAGAGGTTGTAGCTCTATTCTCATCCCTTATTATTAAAAAATAAAATGTCTAACGACAATTCCAGGTAGTCTTAGAGACAAGGAATATGAATTAGTTAAAGCTTCTAGTTGTTGCTAATCATTTAGTAAATTAACCAAAAGATACAGCAACATGTTGGAAAGACTATAATTTTCTGGCCAAAATGGTTGTATTTGTTATTGTTTAAAAATACATTTATTTACTGAAATCACCAAAAAATAAACAGACTCATTCGCACCTTGATTATATGTTTCTGATATTTATAGTTCCCAATCTATTTTATCCCAATAAATTTTTACCCATCGTGCTAAATAATTCTTTGATGAATCCTGTTTCCTTCTTTTGTAATATATTGTCTATAATCCGTTAATCCTCCTTCTGTTTTACTTAAAACAGTATTTTTTATCGACAGATGTATAAAATATTATTAACCATGAACGTCTACGACAAAGGAAAATCCTTCCATAAATTACACTTCTCCGTCCCTAATCCCAAAGCATTTAGATAATTGTTTTTTCCTATATTCCCAATCATCCGCCTTTACTAAATACTTCAGGATTCGCTATTCCATGATTTCCCACAAAAAAAGATCCTTAATGGCCCCCTCTCCTCCTCACTCCTCAAATCAGCCTAATTTACGCATTACATTAATTTAATAACTATCGCATCAAACTCTAAACAAACCACATATTTTTATTATATTAACAAGTTCTTAAAAGAATATTTGAAATACGGTTAAAGTTTTATGTTTTTTAAAAGTGCTTATTCGCTAATGAAAAATAATTCTTTTAAGATTATATCGTCTCCTTCCTATGGCATTATGGCAAAGAAAATAAATTACTCCAGTATCTTAATGAGTCAGATATCCCTTTTGTCTCTGGACCTGAAAGTCGAGTGAAGCCAGGAAATTATCCAAGAACAATGGAGAAAACAGAAGGTATGGCCTCTCCATCTGGAATGGAATGTTCCTGGAAAATTATCATTAACACTGTTTGAATTTAAAGTAACAGTCATGGAAATAATTATATATTTTTCAAAACATATTTAGAATTTTTTTTTTTTTTTTATTCATAAATTATGGAAATGCTTGAAATTTTAGATTCTCTTTATTACATTAAAGGGCCTAGCCGGATAAGCATGTGAAATCTGCCCCCGCGTGTATTTGAACCAAATTTATACCATTGAGTCACACCTATGAGAAACAACCTTACGCAAATTTTTAGCCCCTTAATCCTAACGGGGAGGAAGTTATGGAGGGGGGGAAGATAAAACAAAAAAAATTGTTTTCTCCTGAACCGCTCAACTGATTTTCACGAAAAAAATATATGTTATGGATTTTATAAATAGGTTTTAAAAAATATTTTTTTAAATTTTTTTCCACGAAAATGTTGGTCCCAAAAAATTTTTGAATTTTTCAAAAAAATATTTTTTGGTTATGATGGTTTGGTACACCTCCAATTTTTCGCTACTTTATTTCACTATAGGGTCCTCCATAACATATATTTTTTTCAATTTTCTCGGAAGTGTACCCCATGGTGAAAAATAAAAAAAACAAATTTTTCTCCTGAACGAATCAACCGACTTTCACGAAAAAAATATATGGTAATGGTTTTCTAATAGAGTTTCAAAAAACATTTTTTGAATTTTTTATTTCGAAAAGGTGAGTCAAAATTTTTATTTTTAATTTTTCAAAAATAAATTTTAAATTATGTTAGATTAGTACACCAACAATTTTTTACTAATTTGATTCATTGGAGGGTCCTGCGCAATATATTTTTTTTTTCAAGTTGGTCTAAAATGTACCCAATAAGGAAAAATAAAAAAAAACAGCATTTTTTTCAACTCTCTGAGTAGTAGCTGGTGACGCATGAAGAGTAGGGATAGAGCTGTTATTATGTCATTAATATTATCAAATGTCATTAGATATTACTTACACCATTATGCACATACATACTATTTATTATACCTATTATAATAAATATCTTATATTGGATCGAATATATGTATTTTCCTTGTATTTAGTTAATTTTTCTTACTTGGATAACTACTACACAGCACCATATGCTATATTTATATAAAACGTAACTAAAACGATTTTTTTAATATATATTTTTTCATATTATTATATGTTAAATAATCAAAAAAGTTAACAGTCGACAGGCTTTTTGTCGAACACTTCATGCAAGTCTGTCATCATAACTTTTTTTATTAACATATAATAATATGAAAAAATATATATTAAAAAAATCTTTTTAGTTACGTTTTATATATATATATAGCATATAGTGCTGTGTAGTAGTTATCCAAGTAAAAAAAATTAACTAAATGCAAACAAAAATAAATATATTCGATCTAATATAAGACATTTATAATAATAGGTATAATAAATAGTATGTATGTGCATAGTGTGTAAGTGATATCTAATGGCATTACGGTCCCACAGCTAGGGATAGAGCTCTTCATGCGTGACCTCAGAGAGTTGAAAAAATGCTGTTTTTTTTATTTTTCCTTATTGGGTACATTTTAGACCAACTTGAAAAAAAAAATATTGCGCAGGACCCTCCAATGAATCAAATTAGTAAAAAATTGTTGGTGTACTAATCTAACATAATTTAAAATTTATTTTTGAAAAATTAAAAATAAAAATTTTGACTCACGTTTTCGAAATAAAAAATTCAAAAAAATGTTTTTTGAAACTCTATTAGAAAACCATTACCATATATTTTTTTCGTGAAAGTCGGTTGATTCGTTCAGGAGAAAAATTTGTTTTTTTTATTTTTCACCATGGGGTACACTTCCGAGAAAATTGAAAAAAATATATGTTATGGAGGACCCTATAATGAAATAAAGTAGCGAAAAATTGGAGGTGTACCAAACCATCATAACCAAAAAATATTTTTTTGAAAAATTCAAAAATTTTTTGGGACCAACATTTTCGTGGAAAAAAATTTTAAAAAATATTTTTTAAAACCTATTTATAAAATCCATAACATATATTTTTTTCGTGAAAATCAGTTGAGCGGTTCAGGAGAAAACAATTTTTTTTGTTTTATCTTCCCCCCTCCATAACTTCCCCCCCGTTAGGATTAAGGGGCTAAAAATTTGCGTAAGGTTGTTTCTCATAGGTGTGACTCAATGGTATAAATTTGGTTCAAATACACGCGGGGGCAGATTTCACATGCTTATCCGGCTAGGCCCTTTTATCGATATACTCTTCAACACCACTTTTGAGACCTTGAAGTTTGGTGTCAGATTTGGTGAATACAAATTAATTCCACCCTTAAACAAGACTGAAACGACAAGGAACTGCTCGAAGCTACCGATTACTTCAACACTTACAAGACAAACGTTTAAAACTTCCAATTCACTACAAAAAGCTCATTTATATTACTGTCATCAGACCCATCTGTACATATAGAATCGAGCTTTGGGGCTCTACTAAGCCATCTAATTCATCCCGCATCCAATCCTTACAATCCAAAATCCTTCGCAAAATCCTAAATGCTCCTTAATTCGTCACAAAAATAAAATCATCCATAACGACCTTAATATCCCATTTGTGGCAGACCTTTCTCGTGCCAGATATACCGCTTTTAATTCCAAACTCCCAACCCATATAAACCCTCTTGTCCGCAACATATCAACCTCACATATTCCTGACAACCCTCCGAGGTGATTGAAAAGAAGATGGCCACGGGATCTACTTACTTAAATAAACATCGAAGTACTACCGCTGGGTAGTTTCTTCACGAGCCTTTTACGCCTTTTATTATAATTCATCACTTTTACTTATTGTATTTATGTAATATACAGTTGTAAAATTCAAAACAATATAAATAAAAAAAAAATTGTGATATCAGGATTCTGCATATCTTCTAATCACTTTCCAGATTTCCACGACGTACGTAAAACTCATCAGTTGATGTAATAAACTTTTTTTCATGTAAATCAACTACTACATCATCAACTATTCTCTTTAATTTCTTGTAAACGGATAGAAAATACCTTACGAATTATCCTAAAATAGTCGTGCTCTTATATTTTTGAGGTTCTATGTTGCAAATATGCATGTTGTATTCATTTAGATTTCATGTTCTAGTTAACCATACATCTATGCAGGGAAAAGGAGGAAAACAGGAGAGAGAATGAGCGAGGAGGGTCACGGCACCATCCTAAAAATAATTGGGTCTAATAACAACGATAAAAATAAAAGATTAAACAATTAAATAAGGTATTAAGATAAGATAAGATAAAAATTAATAAGGTATGGTTAGAGACTGTTGGTACTTCCAAGCACGTAATATATTTTTCTAATTTATATTTATTTAGACAGTGTTTAGATGAAGTAACTTCAATTTTGAAAGTAATGTTCTCTGTTTACTTTTTTTTCGAAAAACTCCTACTAATCAAAATCCTGCATTCGCATTTGCTGATGTATACACTCTATGTTTTATGTTAACTCTGAAAATTAGGTTATAATTGTATCTGAAAGTTATAAGTTAAATTGTAATACTTAAAACAATTACCATTATTTTTTCTTCGTTTCCTTTAGGTTGTGACGTCTATATTGACTTTATTAATTAACCGATCTGTTTCATATTTTGCTGAATTTTTACTTAATGCTCTAACTTCGCTTAGTTCAGTGGCTCTTCAATCCACTATTAAAATGGAGAAATATTCAGCCAGCACCATTTGTCTTAGGAGTACAGTGTAGCGAAGGAAACATTAACGCAGGGGACAATGAGATGAAAGTAGTCAGGTGTTGTGAAAAGCAGATTGGACACGGGGCGTGTAATATTAGTAATGCATCATGCAACGGACGAAAGTGGACGATGTGCCGTTGCACTCGACAGAGGATGTCATCTCATTGCTTCTCAGTTTCACCGTTATTCAACGCAGCTCTTCCTTTGAAGTTTTTATCATAATACCATTTTAGGCTATAAAAAAATGATAAAGTAGGAACTTTCGGAATATATTTTTAAAAAAATTATTTACTGATATCTACAACTTTATTGTTCAACACATCTAGTAAATAACTTAAAAGAAAATAGTCATGAACAAAACATGTAGAAAAACTACCCATCGGCAGCACTCTAAAAATAAGGTCTCGAGGTCATCTTCTTTTCAGACCCCACGAAGGATTATCAGAAATTGAAGAGGAAGAAAGGATTGAAACTAGAGGATTAGAGTGGGAATGGAGTATGTCATGAAAGGAAATGATATCTGATTCGGCCCAAATCAGCAACATACGGAACATTAAGGTCTTTATGGGTCAGTTTATTCGTTAAAAAGTAAGGAGCATTTAGGATTTTATGGAGGATTTTGATTGTAGGGATTGGATACGGGAAGAATTTGATAGTTTAGTAGAGCCTCAAAGCTCTACTCCGTAAGTCCATATCGGTCTGATGATGGTCATATAAATAAGTCTTTTATAATTAACAGGAAGGTTGGAGCGTTTGTTCAGTAAGTGTTGAAGTAGTCGAAAACTTCGGGCAGTTTCTTGTCGTTTCAGTCTTGTATGGGGATTCCAAGTTAAACGTTTATCATCTTTTGTAGTTAAGTGGAAGATTAGAACGTTTGTCTAGTAAGAGTAATTGGAGAAGCCGAAAACGTCGAGCCTTTTCTTGTTTCAATGTTGTATGAGGGTTCGAATAAGACGTTTGTCAAGGTGGAGTCCTCGGAATATTTATTAATCTAGCAAAATAGTGACTGGTTTCAACCACATGGAAAATATTTTTAATTAATATGCCTGATGTATCATGGAATATGTAAAATATAAAAAAAATACGATACAATATAAAAATCAACATAAAACATAGAGTGTATACATCAGCAAATGTCCTGCATTCGAAATATGAAACAGATCGGTTAATTAATAAAGTCAATATAGACGTCACAACCTAAAGGAAACGAAGAAAAAATAATGGCAATTGTTTTAAGTATTACAATTTAACTTATAACTTTCAGATAATATTATAACCTAATTTTCAGAGTTTGCTATATAACTGGGAAAAATAGTGAAATAATTCTAATTTTTATTCCTGTTCTAGGATGTTTAAATATGCCACACATAAGACGAATTGGTCAAAAAAATATTTCTAATCATGTAACCAGACCAAAGTTAGTAACTAACGTAAACATTTTGAAAAGGTAGTGCAACAAAAAAAGCTCTGGCTTCCTTCGGGATGGGGAAGGTATTTTCTCAAAATAGACGTGTTAGAATAAAGATTAAAACAAAAATCATCTGCCATTTTCTGCGTATCCGATCATAACACCGCAAAGAAAAGAAAGAATTATAGTACCGCTTTGATTGTTGCACTATTTTGTTTAGCCAATTGGCTCAGATAATACATTTCCTCACGCCAAAATACTTTTAATTCCAGTTCAGTCTAGTTGCTAACGTTTCTAGCCATGAGCTCTATCAAAATTAAATAACGCGATTTGTGTAGGTGCTTGTGTGGTGGTACAAACTTCGAAGTATTTCTTCGACGAAATCATCCTGAACTTGACGAGGAAAACATTTCTACAATGGTAACAGCTCTAAATAAGAGTTTTTGCCTCGTTTTAATAAAAAAACAAACAAGGCAAATCGGGACCGGGCGAGGTTAAGAAAATGATTATGTTTTCCACATACCATACGACAAATCCAGCTACTGAAGACTTCAGATTCTTTTACCATGAACATGAGCCTCGAACCAAAGTAAAAGCACCTGGAATTCAGTGATGCAGCTAAGCAACTGTTAATATAATTTCCTTTAATTTGAAATCGTAAGTTTCTTTTCAATTTGAGCAAGCTTTGACTTGAACCTCTAGTTTAATTATTTACGAAATTCTCCAGTCTTTCAAACTTACTTGAATTTTTATTTGTAAATATTATTTAATCTCAATATACACTCAAAATACATGTTTAAACTGGTTTTCATAAGTGCAACCTATTACGAAAATTTCCAAAATTTTTATCTTGCCTATAGGCTTTAATTTTCTGATTAGTTATATTTAATTTTCTTCAAATTTTCAATAAATACCGTTGACCTTGATGTATTCTGAGTCGAATGATACCTATCCCACGTTCTATATTAATCCGTTTTTGAGATATTTTTCCACTTTTTGGCCATTCATATACTAAAAATATACTAATATGACAATAATAGCTCTTATAAGCTTATTCATTTAATGTTTTCTCATATTGTTATTTTTATATGTGGAAAGTTGTTGCTGTACGTAGATGTATTTTTTTTTTTCATACTGCTATATTATATACTCAAACATGTCAGTTAAAGACTAAAGTGCTACTTTCAACTATTATTTAATTATGTTTCACTTTCACTCACACACACACACACACACACACACACACATATATATATATATATATATATATATATATATATATATATATATATATATATATTATATATTAAGTAAAATGTTTGAATCCGAGTTTTAAAAGGGTATAGTATATGTCCGTTGAGTCTAAATTAACCGTGCTCGCAAAATGGTGCAGTCTTGCCTCTTGTCTTCTCTACACTGTAAATCATGGAGACAAACCGGGAAAACTATCAATGATTAAAAAATGGTAAATTGGCTTATTGTTGATTTGAAAGTTAAATTATTTCATTATAAAACATTAATATAATCGTACAATAGAAAAGATATTGCGTTACACGTGGTTTAGAAAAAAAAAATATTCTGCGCATGTTCCCATGATAATCCGTTAATTTTTTTTTAGTATATAGTAGTAAGTACTCATTATATGCCTCCTTACTGTTACCGTTGTTCTATGTTACCGTCGACTTTCTGTTAATAATTTTAGCATCCATAAAATATTCGCCCTAATATGAAAAGTGTTCTTAATCATTTGATTCGCTGTTTGATTTGCAATGAGGGATTCTCTAACTCTAGTAATTAAATATGATTTAATCCTCCAGATTAACAGTTCAAAGAGTAATATTGGGTTGGAAAATGAGTTCATAGTTTTTATTTTTATTTTATTTTTTTTTATTTTTTTTTTATTTCAGGTGATTTCAATAAAAAATTCAGATTCTTGTGTATATTTTTTATCAATTATACATAACGCATTTTTATTTATTAAATGTTACCATATTTTTGGTAATATGTGGGATTCGTTCATCATCAACACTTGAATGACGACCACATCTCTTTGCGTCTTCTGAGTGGAAATATCCGTATCTGAACCGAGAAAACCAACTACGAACGGTGCTTTCTCCAATGACATCATCCCAATAATAATAATAACAGGCTTAGCGAACCCGAAGGTTCGATGCCGATACCACAAAATTCCGCCTACACAGACTCGTCCAATGTTCACCGTTCAAGCCCAAGCCCCCGAGATCAGCCTTAACGCAGTCCTCCCATCGACGCTTCGGCCTACCTTTCGGACGCCTACTAGTCCGATCAGCGAATACCAACTTTCTCGGAATCCGCTCCTCACCGAGCCCAACAACCTTACATGCCCATTTGAGTATCCCCGCTGCTATCAACTCAATGCAACCTTCTAAACTCCCCAGTGGCCTCATCTCTCCTCGGACCAAATATTTTACGCAGTACCTTCTTTTCGAATAGCTTAAGGCGCTGTTCATCCTTCAAAGTAAGCGGCCACGTTTCACATCCGTAAAGAACCGTCGGAAGAATAATAGTTTTATAAATTCTAACCTTTAAGTTTTTAGACAGAAACCGCGAGCTAAGTAACTTATCAAATGAATAATAACACGCATTTCACACCTTTAACCCGGACTTTATTTCTTCCTGGATTTCATTTTTTCTTGTTATCATTGAACCTAAATTCTTGAATTTCTCTACGTGTTCAAAAGTATGCCCTGATACATCAATATCAACAAGATCACCACCGTTTCTGCTACTGATCATATATTTCATCTTATCGGTATTTAATTCGAGTCCTATTCCTTTACCGGTTTTTATTAACACACTTGCATTTAGTTGTATGGTTTCCGTGTCTTCACCTAGCAGTACCAGATCATCGGATACTCCAAAAACGGAATCGTTTCACCAATATTTAAACCTTTCTCGGTACACATCACCTTTTCTAGGACATATTCTAAAGCTATATTAAATAACCTGTTTCAAACCCGATCGGACCTCATATCTCCCAATACACACTGAAAATTTTGTTATCCGTCTGTGCAGCGGTGTTTCCTTTTCGGAAATAAAAATCATTAAATGACGGAAATGTTTTTTTCTTTTCCATTTTAGGCAAGCAAAATACCACTTAAAGATAAGGAATCTCGGTTGAAGTTAAGGCATAAAAACACCTTAACTAATCTTTTTTTAGAATATGTAAACATTATTGCCTATGTAAAAATAAAGATAAATTGAAATATTAAAAACGCTAAGAGCTTATTTTACAAACCAATTCTTAGTTAGTAATTTTTATTTTTAATAAACAGGTAACACGAAAAGAAATAACCATAAATTTTGTTTCGAATGTCATATTAGTCATTATAGAAACTCCATTACCTTTCATCTTGATTTAATTTCATTCCGACCATAAAATAACCTCATTCAAATTCATACACATCAAGTAATAAGTAATGCATGATTTTAGTTTACTATTAAAAGTTTAGTTTACTAATATCATTAATATATAATTTTTCAATCGAGTTTTCGATTCCCTTATATCACAAGGGTCTGTATTCAATGAGCTTTTAAGTTTCCTATTTTATCCTTTTTTTTGGTGGGGTTTTATTTGTGTGGGTTGGTGTATGAAAAACTATTTTTTTTTACACATTTCCTGCCGAAATATAGTTTCTTTTTAAGCGTGTAATGAAGTGTTATTTCATTATGTTAAAATGTTTACAACTTTTACATATTCTGTACCACTTGCAATGAATTATCATATCACTATTCTCTCAGCGAATAATGTTTAACTGATTTCCTTCATAATTTGTTTATTTATTTAACGTCACTTTATGCTAATATGGCTTATCGGACGATGCTACAGTGGGAGTCATAAATTTTGCCTACCCAGGTTTTATTTGGATATATCTTTAACGAGTACCTGACATCGCACAGGCTCGGGATCACCTTTTAACGTCCCCTTCGAAGGACGGCATAACTAAGGGTTTTTTACTTCCTATAAAAAATCCTAGGACCACCTGCGGGTTAGAATCCGTGACCTTTCACAAAATTATGTTAACCTTGTGCATGTTACACCAGGCCAGACGATTAGGGATTTAGTGCTTGTCTCTACAACGTCCTTTTTAAATGTCGTTTTTATTTATCTGAAAAACTATTATTGTAATATTTAATTTAAATTATATAATTGTTGTTAAATGAAGGATAATACATTATAGAAGGTGCATGCGCTGAAAAGTATCCGGGACCAGCCCCTCGCATATCCTACTGGAGCGACCTTGACTTTCTCCGACCTCCTTACACATTTAGATGACTAAGATTGTGGGTGTAGCCCAGCAACCTCATGCTTATTCTTAGTGCATCTTCCAACCATTAAGTCAGGTGACTCTAGCACCTTACGGTTTGCTTATGAAAGTGCATACTACAGTAGACTGCATAAGGAAAGCGTCTTATCCATGGAAAGAATTATACAGTTTTAGCTAAATGGATGGGAAGAGTCGCATTCAATATATTTTGCTCGGGAAGAGAAAGTATCTTTATATTCTTTCACCGGAGCCGCTGGTCGAGGTTTACAAAGATGCTTACAATTTTTATCTCAGCTGGATTCAGTCAAACTCTGATATGAGAGACTCCCAAAACATTTGTATTTTATGCACTGAACATACATCATAAGGGTAGATCGCTATTCAAGGAAAAAAACCCTATTCCTAATTATATTGAGTTTTCACTGCTTTCTACCATACAACTAAATACAAGTGTGTTAATAAAAACCGGTAAACAAATAGGACTCGAATTAAATAGCGATAAGACGAAATATATGATTAGTAGCAGAAACGGTGGCGATTTTGGTGATATTGATGTATCAGAGCATACTTTTGAACACGTAGAGAAATTCAAGTATTTAGGTTCAATGATAACAAGAAAAAATGAAATCCAGGAAGAAATAAAGTCCCGGTTAAAGGTGGGATATGCGTGTTATTATTCAGTTGCTAAGTTACTTAGCTCACGACTTCTATCTAAAAACTTAAAGGTTAGAATTTATAAAACTATTATTCTTCCAATGGCTCTTTACGGATGTGAAACGTGGACGCTTACTTTGAAATATGAACAACGGTTTAAGGTTTTCGAAAATAAGGTACTGCGTAAAATATTTGGTCCGAAGAGAGATGAGGGCACCGGAGAGTTTAGGAGGTTTCACAACGCGTAATTGCGGAGTTTGTACCCTGTGAATATAATTGAGTTGATGGCGTCGCGGAGACTCAAATGGGCGAGTAAAATTGTTGGACTCGGTGAGGAACGGATTCCGAGAAAGTTGGTATTTGCTGAGCAGACTGGTAGGCGTCCGAAAGGTAGGCCGAAGCGTCGATAGGAGGATTGCGTTAAGGCTGATATAGGGGGCTTGGGCTTGAACGGAGAACATTGGACGAGTCTGTGTAGATGGAATATGGTGGTATCGGCATCGAACCTTCGGGTTTGGTAAGCCTATTATTATTATTATTATTATTATTCTCTGGTTTAAAAAAAAAAAAAAAATTACCTAAACATGGAACATTAAGGTCTTTATGGATGAGTTTATTCGTGACAAAGTGAGAAGCGCTGAAATTTTTACAGAGGATTTTGGATTGTATGGATTGGATGCGGGTAGGATTTGATAGTCAGCCCACAGCCCTAAGTCCAGATCGGTCTTATAATAGGGGTACTCACTACGTTTGCTATAGCATGCTATTTGTGTTATTTTGCTAAACCCGTCGAGTTTCTACAGTTATTTCCTGTATAAAATTGATGGGTTTAGCACAATAGCACAAATAGCATGCTATAGCAAACGTAGTGAGTACCCCTAATGTATAATGTAGATGAGCCTTTTGTAATTAAGAGGAAGCTTTGACCGTTTAACCATTAAGTAGCCTAAAACGGCTAAAAATAATTTAAATCAATAATCTGTTATTTTTGAACATAGAGAAAATTTTGTTAACCAGAACATAGTGATTGATTATAAATAAGAAAATTAAAAAAATAAATGTTAACTATTTATTCACAAATAACTCACTTGTTATTGAGGATAGAGAAAAAGATGTATAGCATTTTATGATCAGGACACCGAGACGAACAAAAAAAAAGATATTGAAATCATGACTGTATGTATAGTCATGATTTCAATTTCTTTTTTCACAGTATTTTTACGTTAGAATTAAATTCCTTAAAAAAAAAAAATAAATGAAAAGATCATCGAAATCGGTTTAGAAATAGCAGAGGTTTTGGTTTATTTGTTGTTTGTTTATTTGTTTAACGTCACTTTATGCTACTATGGCTAATCGGACGGTGCTACAGTGGGAGTCCTAAATTTTGCCTATCCAGGTTTTATTAGGATAGGGATCTTTAACGAGTACCTGACATCGCACAGGCTCGGGACCACCTTTTAACGTCCCCTCCGAAGGACGGCATAACTAAGGATTTTTAACTCCCATTAAAAAATCCCAGGGCCAGTCGCGGGTTTGGATCCGGGACCATTGGCATAGTAAGCTGTTATGCTAGCCACTACACTGTGGGTGACCCCCAAGCAATGTTGTATAATGCCAAAGCCTTATTTGGTTACTGCTGCATCAAAAATCCTTCAGAGGTTGTAACTGCGTTCTCATCCCTTATTATTAAAAAATAAAATGTCTAACGACAATTCCAGGTAGTCTTAGAGACAAGAAGTATGAATTAGTTAAAGTTCCTGGTTATTGCTAATCGTTGAGTAAATTAACCATAAAATACAACAACAACACCGAAATTTTGGGAAGACTATAATTTTCAGACCAAAATGGTTGTATTTTTTATCGTTTAAAAATACATTTGTATACAGAAATCACCAAAGAATAAACATACTCATTGGCATCATTACTTATACGTACTCCCATAAAAAAATCCTAGAGGCACCCGCAGGTTTCAACCCACGACCTTTGGCATAGAGGTTTTGGTTTATTATTTTCAATAATCAACCTTTGTGATAGACCAAACAAAAAAGAATTACTCCTAGGGATCACTTGTAGCTGGGTGGCTAGCGTAACAGCCTCCAAAAAGGTCACGGGTTCAAACCCGCAGGTGGTCCTAGGACTTTTTAATGGGAGTAAAAAATCCTTAGTTACGCCGTCCTTCGGAGGGGACGTTAAAAGGTGGTCCCGAGCCTGTGCGATGTCAGGTACTCGTTAAAGATCCCTATCCCAATAAAACCTGGATAGGCAAAATTTAGGACTCCCACTGTAGCATCGTCCGATTAGCCATAGTAGCATAAAGTGATGTTAAATAAATAAACAAACAAGAATTACTCCCGCTCAAAATTTGAGAGTTTACGTTTCAAGATGCGTAGAATCCGAATAACGAATACAAAAAATCCGTTTCTTATAATAAATAAATGAATAAATACCAAAACGTAGCCTTATAAACAGTAATACCCTAATATTGTTATTTGGAAATAATAAACCATTGTGTAATCATTTGCAGCGTTTTTTACTTGGTGATGTGGTGATTGATCTATTTATCGGTATACACGTTATATAATTGTTTTTAAACAGCTATATAAATTTTAATACCCATACATAATTATTCGGAAATAATAATCCATTATGTAATAATTTGCAACGTTCTTTCAATATATGCAGTATGTTATTGTACATTTCCTTTTCCGACTATATTCATGAACGTTTTTATAACTTTAATTGACAGTCTGGACTTGTTTGATTTACTTCTGTTAGAATGTTACGCCTCCAGGAAGAGGCGATTTTCCGCGCTGTGCCTAAGACTCTTGGTGGGACTCGGAAAATGTCTACTGCAGAGTGTATCAAATAAAATAACCAAGATAAAATCGAATATTATCATGAGACATAAATCAGATTTGAGGTACTATTTGCGAGACGAGAGAGAGAGAGAGCTATATAATGGACGAAGGCCTCTTGATGATAATAACAGGGATTGAGCGAGAGCAGATTGCATCCCGACCTGCATCCCCATTCAGCCCCTCGTTTACCTTCTGCTTTCGGCCAGCTGTCCGGTCTATCCACTGTTTTCATTATATTTTGTAAGGCCCATTAGCTCAAGATTTTTTCTAAATAATGGATGAGCGAATCGCTCTTGTTGTTCTTTATTGTTATTTGCGGTTGAGTATGGAGTTGTTTTCTCAAAGCATTATTTGCTGGTTGAAAAGTAAATGATGCATTTTTTCTCATATCGAAATGACATTTTTACTTTCACTTACTATATATAGTGAGGGAAAGTATTGCGATCGTAAAAATTTTCGAATTCCAGTTTTCAACGGAAATACACGTTTTAGGGTCCCCTGAGTCCAAATAACCAAGTCCCGCAAAAAGGTGTGTATGTGTGTGTGTGTCTTAACTCCCGGGCGGAAACGGTACGTCCTATGAAACTGAGATTTCATATTTAAGACAACTATACGCTCGAGACGTGACAAAACTTTTTTCATCAATATGAGCTTACCAGAAGAGGCACTTTATACCATGCATTTTGCACCTTTTTTCGATTTTCTCGAAAATGGTTCCGACGATTTTGATTAACTCGCTATATCGATGTAAAATTTAATGGACTTTAATATGTAGGTTCCATTCTGATTAAAATGGTCTGACAGGGCTTAAATGCCGATATTTTAAATTTTCTTCCCCTAAAGTCCCTTTAATTTTGTAGATTCAATAAAAATAAATATATTATCTTGTTAGCACTGATACAAAACAGGTAAATATATATAAATTGAATAAATTCGATACCCAACTAAAGGAGAGAACAGAAAAAATATTTTTTTTAATGCAATTTTTCGTTTTTGAACGTAAGAGCAGTAATATACATGTATGATATATCGTTGGAAAGCTAAAGATTTTAGAAAAAATATTATATCATACACAAGCTTTTAAAAGTTAATAGAAAGTGATGAAAAGAAGATAAAACTAACTGATTATTTTAGATAATAATATAATAGATTTTTTAATGAAACACGTGTTTCTATATAAATTCAATTTAATTAATTCTTTAATAGTTTCACGTATTTTTATCTCTAACTGTATTTGAAAATTCTTTCATTGATTTTAAAAATGGAGGTAAGTGAAAGTCGTGTGTTGCCCGCACCAGATTTTTTTATTCCAGTTTTGACTGGAATCAAATTGTCAAGGAAACTGGATGTAAAACTGTACCGCGCATACTCTAAACTATTTTCAGTGGCCATAGACTTGCCTTGGAAAGTGCCTATTTACATAAAAGAGCATAACAAGGCTCTAATTTACAACTTCTCTTTGGCGATTCTTGGTTTCCGCAAGGCTTCTAAACCACAAGACGGATTTTCAAACGGTTTTCACCACCATTTATTGCATTTTTTTTAATGAAGGTTTATTAGTAAAATACATTGCAATGTAGCTTTTCTTAAAACGGAAAAAATAAATTTCCTGTACCAGTCATTAAAAAATTATTCCTGAAATATAAATAGTAATTTAACGTATAATAAACCGTTGGAAATCGCAAGAATTTAGATAAGTAAATATGCTAAAAAGAATTTCTTAAAATGAAGTTGTTGTAAGCTCATAAGCTTTACATAAATGAAGTTATTTCTATCGTTTTTGAATAGATACATACCAATCAAGTTTATTTATATGGGAAAATTAAATTATCCGTTATCTCTGCTTCACTTTAAAAAACAATAAAAATAATCTTAACCAATTTCACATTTCGTTACGGTAAACTAAAACACTTAAAGCAATAAACTCCAAATCGGTCAGAAAGAGCCTTTTTTAACATAAATGACTCCTCATTCAAATTGCACCCGTGCGAAGCTATTTTCATTATAAGATATATTTAACAGTCTACTAAATGGTATTATTATGGAAACTAAATTAAACTTTTAAATAGGTAATTTGAAATATAAACCGAACACAGCACAAAAACATATTTCATAATAACTAGCAGTAAAACTTTGACAACGATATCTAAAACCAGCCAAAGCTGTTGGATTCCTAGAAACAGTGGATAAATTGTCTATATGTTTGACTTTAAAACAACATATAAATAAACTGAACCTATTTTGCTTTATTGATAGAAATAACGTTTTTGATTTCTAACGATGATTAAATATAAAAAACAGGTGAATAGATAAATATAATATTCTGTTATGCTGTGCACTTTTCGCTATGATGAAATAGATAAACTCTAAAACGGCCAAACTGTGCTTCTTTAAGCACAAATGACACCACATTCAATTATAGGTATGCAAAGCAGGGGTGGGTCACTAGTTTTGTATTAATGAAGCAATAATTTGTTATTATGTATTAATTCCAAAATCTGCTGAATCATATTTACATTAAATATTGAACAGCTATGTGTTACATATTAACTAGGGGAAACATTTTTTCTACGCATTTTTCCTGTCAGACGCATCCTCTTTACAAAAAGACGGATTCTTCTGAGGATCACGTAGGAGTAGAATGTTCCTGCTTTTTTCCCATTGTGATGCCTCTCAGTTCGGTCTTGAATTGAATACAACATGAACCGAAGTAATTTTTTTTTATTTGAGCCGAGTGAGGTCTGTAAATGGGCGCGCCCTAGGCCGGCCTCGAAAACCACAAAAACTAATCCGGTACAGCTCCATCCGCCATCTAGTCGGAATTATTGCTCTTCCATCGTTCTATTTGCGTTCGCTCGAGGATATTAGGACGGTCGCTTGGAGCCATTTTTCTAGGATGTAGGCAGGTAAAAGTAACTTTAGATCGAATACCATTAGGTTCATTAAGAAGTTTAGGTTACAGGTAGTATCGAATTGGAGTGGTGTAATGTTGTTTTTCTTTAGTATGGAAATCGTGTCCATTTACAGACCTCACTTAGTGATGCAAACATATTGGTTCTTTGTGTTTCTTAATTAAAAATAATTTATTTAGATATACAGATAGATAACTGTTTTTTTATTGTTTTTTTCAGCGTATTACAACAAAAATAAAATAAAGGACTATCTTACAATTTATAAAAAAAAATTAATAGAACTATGGTATTTTGGACCATCTAGTCCGGAGCCGAACTGTTAAAATTTACGAATTAATTTGTTTATTTATTTATTTATGACGCCTCTACCTTTGTGGGTCATTGGCGTTCACACTTACATTTTATACTCTGTTATAATATAAACTTCTTTTTAAATGCTTGAAGAGGATATTGGCTTTGTTTTCATCATCTTGTAATAATTCTTTTAGAGTTTTTTCCATTTTTAGTTCAATTCTTAATTTATTGAGAATTGTACAATCTAACAATATATGTTTTACTGTTCTCATTGTGTCACATTGTGTGTCAAATTTACGAATTATACAGCAGTAACAATATAATAAAAATAATACACTGTATAAAAATAGTACAGTTTTTTCAAAGTCGAAGGAGTGGTTTAACAATAAAGAATGTTCTGAGAGCTCAGACGCAGTGGGTTTTTTTTTTTTTTGAGGAAACGGAATATTTGTGCTGAGAGATACGGTCCTTGAGAAGGTTATTAATCTCCCCAATGTAAGAGGAATTACAGTTTGGACTGGAGCATGGAATTCTGTCTAAAACTTGTGAGCGATGGAAAGGGAAAAGAGGATCTTTTAGATTGTAGAGTTTGGAAAGTCTATTTTGGGATTTGAAGGTCTTAGGTTGGGATTGAGGGAACATAATGATTTTTTCAGAGAGAAAAGGAATATATAGAAATGATTTATAAAGAGGGTTGGAAATGGAGGGATGGGAAGTAGAAAGTGATGGTGGATGATTTATGTCTTTGTCGATAAGTCTGTTGATAGTTGGAAGAGGAAAGTTATTTGATATTAGGATTTGTATGATACGATTTTTGTTGGAGATGGAAAGACTTCTATAAATACAGTTTTTGGCTATATTGATTTTTGATGATAAGGGTGCTGGGAGTGATAGTTCAAAACTCTTAAAAATTTGGCAAAAATCTGGAAACGTAGACTACATTTATTTTTGAAATTGTTAACGGAATAAAACTTAATTGGAAGTGGAAATTGCTCAATTATATTTTTTTAAATACAATTGAAACTCTTTCAAGTTTATAAAAAAGAAAGAAAATTTATTATATTAGTCCACGTCTTCAGAACAGAAATTACCAAATGAATTTAGGAAATCATAGGAAATGTATTTATAGCATTTTTTTTAAAACCTTGAAAATTGAAGATTAAAGAAAGAACCCTAAAAAGTCGAAATAAAATAAATGAATTGTAAAAATACAATTAATGTTCAAAATCCTTAGTAATATGTTATATTTGCTTTTATAATAATATGTTATTCTTGATATGGATTCAGATTCGTACTATAGCCATCAATTAGTCATTATGTCAATCCGAAATTTCGAAGCTCAGTTCGTCTCAAAGCAGGAGGCATATTGAGAAGATTAATGTTTAATGAAGTATTGGGTTCTAAAATAAGTTTGAGGCGTTTTTAAATGTTTCGATTCAATTCTCTCTGTGTTTATAAAATCATGTTTACTAGGTCAATAATGTTTAAATATCCTAAAAAATGATCATTTAAGGTACTGTTATGCATAGGTTTCAACAAATATTTCTTATTATAGGTGGAATAATCAGGAATCAGTCATTGTTTGAAAATTTTTAATTTTGCCAACGTTTCGGCTCAAGCTTGCGAGCCATCATCAGGACTACAAACATCAGAACAAAAGAGATACATATTAATATGATAATGAAAATTTTCTTTTGAATGTAGTGACAATTATAACATTTGAAATAAACCAGAAAAATATACCAACATACTTAAATATTATAGATACAAATAATGATAATATGATACATAATCTGATGATGATAAGCATAAAAACATTTCTACAAAACTTTAGACTTTAATATAGAAGTAAAAAAAATATATATATATAAACGTACCATTACTGAGCCATGTCCAAGCATAAACTGAGGAAAACCATTAACATAGGTAGTATGGGAAGGGGTTCATGTAAAAACCCTGAAGGTTTTCCCCTCTAAATATAAATACTACAGCTTATCTTTGTTTTTAAAAAGTTTTACAAAATTCTACAATGGAAAAACAAAACAATATACTCGTATGTACAATAAGGATCAACATTTTTAACAGAAAATTATAAACACTAGAATCTGAGGTGTGTAAAAGATCCATGAGGTATATAATAAAAAATAAAATAAAATAAATAAATAATAAAAACAAAAACCAGAGGTGTTATAAACGAAAAGATAAATATACAGTAAATAAAATATAAATTACACAAGCAATTTGCACAATAAAGTAATAAAGTTATAATTTAAGTAGACGGAAGATGTTGGCCTACGAGGGAGAGATTATCGGTCTGTTTTATGATTAACGGGTACTCGATCACTACATTAATCATCAATTGTCACCACATTCAAAAGACAATTTTCATTATCATATTAATATGTATCTCTTTTGTTCTGATGTTTGTAGCCCTGATGATGGCTCACAAGCTTTAGCCGAAACGTTGGCAACATTAATTTTCAAAAAATTACTAATTCCTAATTATTCCACCTATAATAGTTCCTACTTTTGACTATACATCCTCAATACAATATTTCTTATCTTTAAGTGGTATTTTGATTTTTTATTTCCGGAAAGGAAAATCCGCTGCACACACGGCTAACCAAATTTACAATATGTAATGTCCGATTATTCCTTAGGAGAAGGTCCGTAAGTGGTTTGCTCGATTCAGAACCGGAAATTTTGACTTGGAAGATGTTGAACTGTTCTGGGAGGATATAATTTAAAAAATACCTGAAAGATGTCAACATATTATTGATCAAAATGGGTCAGATATAATTGGTTAAAAATATTTACAAGAATCCAAAGTTTTTATTGAAATCGCCTATTGAAAACGGTACAAACCTTTTTACAACTAAATATATTTCGAAACTTTTCATTGTAAAATTTAAATCAAAAACGTATATTTTTATTGCTGGATCTATTACTGAACAATAACTAGCAACATATGTACATTCTGCTGTTTTTGGCCGACTGCTTTTCTAAGGCAGCGGTACCTTCAATAACTAGCTTCCTTCACAAATATTTAATCCATATTTAAACTATATTTAAGGATACCATTGGATTTCCTTTCCAAAGGTATCGTGTTTACCAATCCAATAGGTGGCATGCAGGGTAAGATTAAAGTAAACAAGATTCAATTAATACATTATTATAATTATTAACCTACACATATCCATTATATTAACACATTGCTTAGAACTTTGGTTGAGAATACTGAGGGACATTTTCACTACTACCTTTGCCATAGAATATTACCAATAACGATGTACCTTTGAAACACTTAGCCGGCTGGCGAAGGAGGAATCAGTTCTTAAGTTTCATCTTCCAACTGCTCTAAGACCCCCGGCGAACATCTCTTTCTCTTGTAGATGGACCCCGACTCCCCTCTTGCTATACTTCCATTCTCGAGGCTGGAATATACTCACCTCATCTTGAGGACAGAACTTGACTGACCTTTTCGAATCTTCTTCTCATCGTCGTTACCTCGGGCGGGTGGTAAGTGCCCCAAGCCGGGGGTCCTTTTTCCTAGTGTCTATGAAGTTTCCCGAGATACATATTGATGGGGGGCCCCATGTAGGTAAAAGCCTTTTAAAGTTTTGCCGACAAAGGTTCGTTATCTTTAATTGTTTAATATTAAAATTATTTAATAATGAACTCCCCTCAGTATCCTTAATACATTACAATTCTAATATGCCACTATTATAAAGGTCCAAATGCGTCAGGTGTAATACTTAAGTAATTTAAAAGAACGCAGAGATAGGCTTTTGGATTCTAACTTTGTAAGGATAAAGTTGTTCTGTGCAACCTTGAAAAGGGGATAAAAAAATAAAATAACAATCTAACATTAAATAATATCTAAGCATCAGCATGAACAACATCTGCTCAAAACTATTATTCCCGATGTCATGTCCCGATGATTCAAGTTCTGGAAACCATGACATCCAATAAAGGAGAAATATCATTGACTCTATGGGCAGCCACCCGTCTTGGAATTACTGCTAAGAAAAAGTAAGATGTGCAGGAACTCATGTCCTATCAGGGCTGCAGACAGTAAACGTTGGATTGGACAGGTTTTTAAGAAGAACACGGCGATTCAAAGAACGTTGTTACTTTTTTTTATATAGAACATTAACTAAAACTTTTTTTTTCTATTCGTATTGAAACCGAAAATATTAGAGAATTGTAGTGGTTCCTCTTCAGCAGCATGGCGGAAGTGCGTTTTCTAACCATATCACACCTTGAAGAATTATTATTTTCATTTTAATGTCTAAGATATGATGGACAACTCCACGAGTTTCTTTCTACCTGTCGTTTATTTCGGGTAGTATTACTTTTAAGATTATAGATTCGATTATTTTTATCCCAACACATACATAATTAACAATGATAGAGTTTTTGTTGACCGTTGAGAAATTAGATGAGGAAGATAGATGGGGGTACGGTTATTAAATAGAAACACACATTAAAATAGCACTTGTTTTAATGTGTGTTTCTATTAGGTTGTTTCACATGAAATGTCCCTTTTTATAGTTTCTGAAATACATAAAGGATTTTGCAGGTCTCTGTTGTTTTCTTCCGAATGCTTACATATTTAAAGTAAACAAGTTCAGTCCATAATATCCCCATCCCGGGCGCCATACTCATACCTTCTTGAACACGATCATGGCTCCGTTTGAGTCGAACCAGCTAAAATTAGGTATTTAGGTTTTTCAGATGGAACGATATAATAAAGCTTTAATAAAAATTATATCAAATAAAGTGATCATGTTCGAATTTAATTAAAAGATATGTAAAGGCATTTTTATTTGCTAAATATGGCAAAAATGTTGACAGACTAAAGTTCTTAAATTCGTTTTACTCAAAACAAGTATTGTCATGAGTTACGTTTTATTAAACCTTCCACCACAATGGAAATAAGGGCAAATTATTTACTATATTAGAAAATAGTACCTAATCGGTACATAGAGAAGTAATTGTAAGATTTACAACGGTTTCGCTAAATAACTTTCAATTCCGTTGGAAAGATATAATCAAGGATGTTTAACTCACAACGGTAGTTTTCAAGGACGTGGGTAAGGATTTGTTTCGACATTCTCGTTTTCCACAATTGATAATAACTTCAATTATCCAATAAATATATGTAGTACAGTTTAATCAACTGATTTATTTGCCTTCGGGTAGTAGAAGAGTATTTATTCCTTTCATATTTGTTTTTTTGTGAAATAAATTTGGAGAATGAGAAAAAAAACAATATCTTTTATAGATATGATGATATTTATTTTATGAATTGCCCATATATGTATATACAAAGAACATAAGAATTTCAAATATCAAGAAAAATTCTTGAAGTGACAATGTTTGACTGTGTGTATATATGAGAGAAGTTGGTTCGGGTTGCAGTCAATTTAACACACAATTAAGCGTAAACTTAATTTATTGGTGCCGACGTTTCGGCCTAAATTATAGGCCTTCTTCAGGGTGGTTGCGTGTGCTGAGAAGGCGTCAGTCAACAACGGTTGTGTGTATTAGACGCAATCGTAAAAGTTAATGGAGAGTGATGAAAAGCCGATGAAACAAACTGATTGTTGTAGATAAAAATACAATAGAATGTTAAATAAAACATGTTTCTATTAAAAATTGATTTCAACTACGATGGTAAGAGGAAGTCGTGTCTTGTACACACCAGATTTATCTATGATGGGCTAAACAAAAAAAATTAACGTTGATTAGCAATTTATCTAAAACACCAATGTATTATATATTTTTTAATTTTTCTGTTTGACGCTAATTAGTTTTAGTAGTGATGTGGTACAATTAATATAGAAACTGTACTAAATCTATAGTTAACAACGGAATAGTTGAGCCATCACGATATTCCAGTTAGGGTTCGGGAAGCTTCCATTTGTGTAAGTGCTATCGCCTGCAAGAATCTTCCTTCGACATTTTCTCATGAAAAACATCTCAGGAATTCGACCTTGTTAGTCTACATCTAAGGTCGTACTTCATTCTCTACAATTAACCGTAACCGAGGGAAAAATTCACAGAAATAGCACACAAAGCACTTGTTTTAATGTGTGTTTCTATTAGGTTGTTTCACATGAAATGTCCCTTTTTATAGTTTCTGAAATACATAAAGGATTTTGCAGGTCTCTGTTGTTTTCTTCCGAATGCTTACATATTTAAAGTAAACAAGTTCAGTCCATAATATCCCCATCCCGGGCGCCATACTCATACCTTCTTGAACACGATCATGGCTCCGTTTGAGTCGAACCAGCTAAAATTAGGTATTTAGGTTTTTCAGATGGAACGATATAATAAAGCTTTAATAAAAATTATATCAAATAAAGTGATCATGTTCGAATTTAATTAAAAGATATGTAAAGGCATTTTTATTTGCTAAATATGGCAAAAATGTTGACAGACTAAAGTTCTTAAATTCGTTTTACTCAAAACAAGTATTGTCATGAGTTACGTTTTATTAAACCTTCCACCACAATGGAAATAAGGGCAAATTATTTACTATATTAGAAAATAGTACCTAATCGGTACATAGAGAAGTAATTGTAAGATTTACAACGGTTTCGCTAAATAACTTTCAATTCCGTTGGAAAGATATAATCAAGGATGTTTAACTCACAACGGTAGTTTTCAAGGACGTGGGTAAGGATTTGTTTCGACATTCTCGTTTTCCACAATTGATAATAACTTCAATTATCCAATAAATATATGTAGTACAGTTTAATCAACTGATTTATTTGCCTTCGGGTAGTAAGAAGAGTATTTATTCCTTTCATATTTGTTTTTTGTGAAATAAATTTGGAGAATGAGAAAAAAAACAATATCTTTTATAGATATGATGATATTTATTTTATGAATTGCCCATATATGTATATACAAAGAACATAAGAATTTCAAATATCAAGAAAAATTCTTGAAGTGACAATGTTTGACTGTGTGTATATATGAGAGAAGTTGGTTCGGGTTGCAGTCAATTTAACACACAATTAAGCGTAAACTTAATTTATTGGTGCCGACGTTTCGGCCTAAATTATAGGCCTTCTTCAGGGTGGTTGCGTGTGCTGAGAAGGCGTCAGTCAACAACGGTTGTGTGTATTAGACGCAATCGTAAAAGTTAATGGAGAGTGATGAAAAGCCGATGAAACAAACTGATTGTTGTAGATAAAAATACAATAGAATGTTAAATAAAACATGTTTCTATTAAAAATTGATTTCAACTACGATGGTAAGAGGAAGTCGTGTCTTGTACACACCAGATTTATCTATGATGGGCTAAACAAAAAAAATTAACGTTGATTAGCAATTTATCTAAAACACCAATGTATTATATATTTTTTAATTTTTCTGTTTGACGCTAATTAGTTTTAGGTAGTGATGTGGTACAATTAATATAGAAACTGTACTAAATCTATAGTTAACAACGGAATAGTTGAGCCATCACGATATTCCAGTTAGGGTTCGGGAAGCTTCCATTTGTGTAAGTGCTATCGCCTGCAAGAATCTTCCTTCGACATTTTCTCATGAAAAACATCTCAGGAATTCGACCTTGTTAGTCTACATCTAAGGTCGTACTTCATTCTCTACAATTAACCGTAACCGAGGGAAAAATTCACAGAAATAGCACACAAAGCATTTTTATCACGATCCAATAAAATAAATTATTGTTTTAATAACATTAAAAATGCCACTGTCTATATTAGATTAATGCTTATTTTCTTAATAAATAGTTTACATAAGTAAGTAATGTAAAAATTTATTTTATGTTGTTAGAGTTAGGATATTGGAATAGGTGCTCAACCTCTTGGTCATTAGCACCGAATATATTATAGTAACAGATTTTTTTATAACTAGTTCAAAATGATAAAACACAAATTTTTATTTACCTAATGTTTAAAAATTAATTTTTTCACTTTTTTCATTTTTACTTTCACCTACTATATATAGTAAGAGAAAAAATTGCGATCGTGAACATTTTCGAATTACGGAAATACACATTTTAGGGTCTCCTGAGTCCAAATAACCACGTACCGCAAAAAGGTCTGTGTGTGGTAACTCCTGAGCGGAAACGGTAAGTCCTATGAAACTGAAATTTCATATTTAAGACAATTATACGCCCGAGATGTTACAAAACTTTTTTCATCAAAATGAGCTAACCAGAATAGGCACTTTACACTATGCATTTTGCACCTTTTTTCGATTTCCACAAAAATTGCATCAAAAAATATATTTTCTCTTTACTTCTTTTAGTTGATTATCAATTTCGTTCGACTTTTGAGCTGTTTTTTAAAAATCTCAATCAGATGATTTGGTCAATTTCATAAAACCTACAAAATTAAATGTTCTTTAGAGGAAGAAATTTTAAAATATCAGCATTTAAGCCCTGTCAGACCATTTCAATCAGAATGAAACCTACATGATATTAAAGCCAATTAAATTTTACATCGATATAGCGAGTTTAATCAAAATCATTAGAGCCATTTCTGAGAAAATCGTAAAAAGGTGCAAAATGCATGGGGTAGAGTGGCTCTTCTGGTTAGCTGATTTTGATAAAAAAGTTATTGTAACATCTCGGGACTATAGTTGTCTTAAATATGAAATTCGACTTGGTCATTTGGACTCAAGGGACCCTAAAACGTGTATTTCCGGTGAAAACTCGAATTCACGAGTTTCACGATCGCAATACTTTCCCTTACTATATATTTCATATATAGGTAGGTGAAAGTAAAAATGTGAGAAAAACATGATTTATTTCAAAAAATGATACCATCGGTTTGAACGATGCATTTGGATCCAAAAGTAGCATTATAAGGTGTTATGTCTATTCAGAAGACCTTCCACAAAATGGTTTATAGACCATTCAACTACTCCTTACAAGGCGTTCCACACCTCTTGATAAAGTATCAACTCGACTAGTGAAAATATATTCTCAGAGTGTGATTGTCCTGGAGCAGCCATCCGTGAATGAGGTATCAAATGGAATGGAGGACTAGAGTTTGTTTATTAATTTCCATCTGAGTTCCTGAGGTTCGCTGGAGCGTGGTTCCTCCGACGAAGACTTCTCAGGAGTGGCCCACTCTTATACTGCTAGAAGGAGAAGACCAAAAGGAATGGAAGTATTTCTCAATTCCTTAAGAAATTGATTTATTCTTTTATGTTTCCAAATATAGGATTCTAAAAGCATTGATTGACTTAAAAGTTCTCATCTGATTCTCATACTCAGGAAAATCATTCTGAACATGTATTAAATTTATTGATAAGCCAGAACAACTGAGTAATTATTCCATGCAATACTTTTGATAACGTTTGTTCAAGAATAAAATTATTCTTTCAGTAATTTAATTTTTTAGAAAAAACACATGATATAAACCCATTAAATCAATATACAAAATGTTAACATTTATACTGTCTATAATACTATTACTTTCACTTACTATATATAGTAAGGGAAAGTATTGCGATCGTGAAAATTTTCGAATTCCAGTTTTAGGGTTCGGAAATACACATTTTAGGGTCTCCCGAGTCCAAATAACCAAGTCCCAAAAAAGGTCTGTGTGTGTGTGTGTGGTAACTCCCGGGCGGAAACGAAAAGTCCTATGAAACTAAAATTTCATAGAGGCCCGAGACGTGACAAAACCTTTTACATCAAAATGGGCTTACCAGAAGAGCCACTTTAAACCATGCATTTTGCACCTTTTTTCGATTTTCTCAAAAATGGTCAAGACCATTTTGATTAAACTCGCTATATCAATGTGAAATGTAATGGGCTTTAATATCATGTAGGTTTCATTCTGATTAAAATGGTATAACAGGGCTTAAATGCCGATATTTTAAACATTCTTCTCCTAAAGTACCTTTAATTTTGTTGATTCTATAAAAATAACTATATTATCTTGTTACCAGTGATGAAAAACCGGTAAATATATATAATGAATGAATTCGATATCCAACTAAAGAAGAAAACAGAAAACATATTTTTTTAATGCAATTTTTTGTTTTTGAACATAAGAACAGTAATATACTTGTATAATATACCGTTGGAAAGCTAAAGATTTTAGAAAAAATACTATCTCATACATAAGCTTTTAAAAGTTAATAGAGAGTGATGAAAAGCCGATAAAACTAAGTGAAAGAAATTCAATAGAAATTCCATTTAATTAATTCTTTATTGGTTTCAAACATTTTTATCTTTTACTGAAATCGAAAATTCTTTAATAAATTCTAAAAATGGAGGTAAGTGAAAGTCGTGTGTTGCCCGCACCAGATTTTTTTAATGATAAAAATGTGATATTTAACAAAATATATTTCTAAACAGATGTCACTCCCAAATTAAGAAATTTCTGGAGGAAAAGGCATTACAATAGCTAATTGAAGGTTCCTATGACAGTAAGCACATCTTTACCTGGCCTCCACTGTTCTTCTCCTACCTGCTGTACCCTACAAGTGTGCAGTATGGTAACTGTCATTCAGCTACGTACCTCTTGGGGGCTTTATGCTTTTGTAAAATTTCAAGCTTTTTTAATAAGTTTTTTACTGGTTTGATATGATGGTATGGCTGTTGTTAATTGTTGTCATGAACGTTTGTAGCAATTTTTTAAATTATTTTATACCGACAGAAAGTAGTTGAGGTTTAGCGCACTCGGAATCACTGTACCGAAATCTTTAAATCGCATTTGATAAAAAAAACAAGTCATTCCGGTTAAAAAAAATGTCTTTAATGACTTACAGTAAGCCAATGAACACCCATGTAGACGAATAGCAGTAAGCTATGGAGTGAAGTAATGAATTGTATATGAGAAAGTGTTTTAAAAAATATAAGTCTTGAGAATGGGGAAACAACCCCGAAACGTTGATAGATGATGTGAATGGTTATGAAATGAAATAAATAATTAACAAAAGGAAGTTAAGGTGTGCTCATTTAAATGTTAACATTAAGAAAAACTTCCAGAAAAATTAAAAAAGAAAAGAATAATTATTTGTTTTGTTGTTATAGCCGGGAAGTGACGACCCTTTGGTATGGATACCCTCTTGTGGCACACCTAACCTGTAGAAAGCGGGTAACCAAAAATGGAGAAAAACATTCTTAAAAGTAAAATATTATAGAATATTTAAATGGTATTCAAAGTGTTAGTAATGGAACGACAAAAACAGACATCAAGCCTTGATAACAATTATAAAATTGGCTTAATAACAACCATGCAATAAAAAAAAATAACAGAAGAAATAGCAACGAAAACAACTCTTTCGCAAAACAGACAATAGTCAAAAAGTAAGGAAAATAAGAAAAAAACAAATTAAGTTAAGCACTTAAAAGAAAAAACATTAATTTACGAGAGAGAAAAACAATGACAAAATCACATATTACAACGCATTACCAATATGTGCAGTACTTAATGGAACGTTCATTGAAAAAGATACTCGGCACTGAAAGGAATTTACTTAAACACATTAAACCATAATGATAGAACAAGAGTATGTTATAAATTGAAAGGAGAAGATATAGACAGCGTGAGAACTTGAAGGCCTCGTCGCGATAAAAACGTTTTGAACGAAAAATAAGAATGTATAATGATGTCGTATATAAGAATTGTAATTGGATATTTATGTGTAATATATCTATTTAATAGCTATCAATCAATAAACTGGCTCTTGTGTGGATTAGTCTCGTTTCTGAAAACTTAGAATTAGTCTAGACATGAATTATACTATATTATAATATTTTTATTGGGTTTTGTCACATGAAATGTCCGTTTTTCGAACAAAGACACATCTATAATACAAGCAATATAGTAAAGTTAAAAATTTATTAAACAAGTAAAAACCCTAAAGTAATTCTAAATGAAAAAAAAGAAAGAAGAATTTTGCTTGATATTTGAAATTCTTATGTTCTTTGTATGTACAAATATAGGCAATTCATATAATAAATATCATCATATCCTCACACTAGACTGAAACGACAAGAAACTGCTCGAAGATATCGATTACTACAACACTTACTAGACAAACGTTCAAAACTTCCAGTATATTACAAAAGACTCATTTACATCACTATTATCAGACCTATGGAATCGAGCTTTGGGGCTCTACGAAACCATTTAATTCCTCCCGCATCCAATCCTTACAATCCAAAATCCTTCGCAAAATCCTGAATGTTCCTTATTTTGTTACAAATCAACTCATTCATAATGACCTATGAGGAGAATATGAGGGGTGCGGAAGAACTTCGTAGTCCAGTTCTTTCAATTTTTGCACGGTATGTTTTAAAACATGCCGCTCAGTGAGATCATGAGGTACCCATGTATCGAGCTTTTTTACTTTCCCAATACACTTTAAATGTCTGGAAACGGTAGATGCACTTGCATTTAGTTGCGCTGAGAGTCCTTTAACTGTTTGGTAGGGGTTTCCTTCACTAACTATTTAACTCAGTAGGTCCCGAGGTCACCTTCTTTTCAGTCGCCTTGGAGGGATATCAGGGATATCTAAGGAAGATAAATTACGGACAAGTGGATTTGTATGGGCAGGGAGTTTAGAATGAAAAGAGGAGTATCTATCACGGGCTATGTCTGCAACAAATGGGATGTTAAGGTCATTATAAATAAGTTGATTTGTAACAAAATAAGAAGCATTCAGGATTTTGCTAAGGATTTTGGATTGTAAGGAGTGGATGCGGGAAGAATTAGATGGTTTCGTAGAGCCCAAAAGCTCGATTATGTCCAATAGGTCTGATAATAGTGATGTAAATGAGTCTTTTGTAATATACTGGAAGTTTTGAACGTTTGTCTAGTAGGTGTTGTAGTAATCGATATCTTCGAGCAGTCTCTTGTCGTTTCAGTCTAGTGTGAGGATTCCGAGTAAGGCGCTTGTCAAGATGGAGACCTAGGTATCGGATTTGCTCAACGGGAGTAAAGTTATAAGGGTAATGTTATTAAAGGATACTGGGGGGGCAGGAACTCATCGGTTTGCGACGAAGGGCAAAGGTGATTTGGTGGGATTTGTTCGGTTTTATTTTAATCCTTCAATTTTGACACCATTCTTCAATGGCTGTGATGTGGGACTGAAGGGTTTGGGATGCAGTAGATGGACGTTTAAGACACACGTGTCATCAGCATAAGTATTGAGGACAGTATGAGGATGGAGTGGAATGTCAGCTGTATACCTTTTGGAATGAAATCGATTTTTTAAACACGTTTTTAAAGTATTTTTATGTTTTCTAGATAAAATCTCATGACGGATGTAAATAAAACGAATATGTAAAAATATCAATTACGAAAAAAATGTCCTTTAGTACATTTTGGAAATCAACGTCTCAATTTTTGGTAGCCTCCAATAATGTTTGCATACAAAGAAGTTGAGATACAAAGGGAAAGCTTCGTTAGGTATGGAACGGTTAATTCCCTTCTGTTCAGACCCGTGGAGAGGGCTCTCAGACCGCAGTTCCGCCAGATGGTTCTGACCACCTTTCAGGGAATATCGGGGCTTAATCTTCATCTACAATGGAACCATAGAGTGTCTGGGTCAATGTTTCACAGCTTTAGATCCTATTGAGATAGTATGAATTCCAGCACTATTGGAATTGCTGGAATCAGAAATACTTCGAAGTAGGGGTGGGCATAATCGAATGACGATTATCGGATCATTCGAATTAATCGATTAGCAGATTAATCGGTTTGGAGAAACGAATGATCATTCGAACTGAATCGTCTAACGTATAAGCTAAGCGAACGAGCTTTTTTTTTTCTTTTTTTTTTTTTTTTTTTTTTTTTTTTTTTTTTTTTTTTTTTCAGAAAGCATATTAATCATTCGATCATGAAATCATTCGATTATTCAAATCATCGAAGTCCGATCATCCGATTATGAGGATCATTCGATTATGCCCACCCCTACTTCGAAGTGCTCAAGAGTGAAACGTATGCGTGGGAAGACCAGAACATGATGGCCTTTGGAAAATCTGGCAGAAGTTGAGTGAATGATAATGGAAGGTGACATCGGACAAATGTCACTTTCGCTACTTTCTGTATATTATAACAGGATCTTCATTCATTTTTTTTTTTTTTTTTTTTGTAATGTTTTCTACTTTCAACTTTTTTTCATTTGTAATGCATATAAATATTAATTTTTTATTGTTAGGATCTTTTAATTAAAATGATCCATTTTCATTCAACTTTAATTTAATTTATTATTTTCTTCTCCCTACGTTTCGGCTTTTTTCCATTTTCAAGGGGTCTTTTAATATTCCATCATTATGCACAAATATAAATATATATTGTGTCACAATTTATCTCTGTAGAGTGGATGATAGCAACCATGACAGGGCTGGTCAGCCTATAATAGTTTTATTTTTATTTTTTAAATTGAATTATTATTATAATTATTAAATAAGTTCAATGAAAATGGATCATTTTAATTAAAAGAACCTAACAATACATTTATTCATTCAAACAACTTTTAATTGTAATAAAAATTAATTAATTTTTTATTTGTTTATACAACTTATAAAAATGAATGATCCAGAGAAAGCTTGATAAACCGATTTTTATTAAGCATTGGGACCACAAAAAAGGTGGTCATGCTAAGCAGATTAAGGAAGATCTCAAAAGAGTCGATATTATGGAGAACGATTGTCTGGCAAGGTATAATACCGAAAAATAAGCTTCCGATAGAGGCAGAATCAAAATTTGAAGAAAAGAAAATGATCTGTGAAAAGAAGAGCCGAGCAATTAATAAGAATACAGTAAACCCTCGTTTTAACGAACTCCAAGGGACCAAAAAATTCTCGGTTCGTTATAAAAGAATTCGTTATATCCGAAAAATATATTTTATGTATGTTATATGTCTTGGTATAAATTCAGGTGGTCAAAAAGAAATGTTTTCAATACATCAATCGCTTTCAGGCACATGTTTATTTAGAAACTACAAAAGCAGTTGTACTATTCACTATGTACATATATCTATCTTATTTCAAATTTTATATAATACTTTAAGATTAACATAAACCATCATTCAAAATACAAAACTTAAAAAGGGACTTACAATGTCAATATCACAGCTATCCATATAAAGTTGAAGTAATAAAATTTTTTTATTGCAATGAAGACGCAACGGAGGCATCGATTTTATCTTTATTAGCGATGATCGTTGATAGAGGAGATTTTGATATCCCGTATTTTCGACTTCGACTCAATTTTTTATCTACTTCTTGGAGAATCACAAACCTTGTATTTAAATCAATGGATTTTCTCTTTGACATAGTGTGCGGAGCGGATGCGTACTTAAAACGGAAAGCAAGACTGAGTTGACCTCGTAGGAAACTTGAATTAAAGCAAGTAATAAAAACAGAAAAACTATCTGAAACTCTAGAAGCCATAAGCTGTCACAGACTGAATCACAGAATTCAGCTGAATAAGAGGTAAGAAGGATTTGGAGAGAAAGACGCCGGTCTTTACTAGGAATTAAGACGTATCGTAATTTTTTTCTTCTTTATTTTTCGTAATAACCGAACAAATTCAATTCTGAGGTCCACAAAAGTAGTTCGTTAATTCGTTGTAAGAGAATTTTTCGTTATAAACGAGGAAAAAGCATATTTTTCTATTCATTTTTCAAGGGACCGCAACGATAGTTCGTTATAAACGGGTGTTCGTTATAACCGTGTTCGTTAAAAAGAAGGTTTACTGTAATGAACTCTTGGAAGAAAAATGTAGATGCCAAAGCGATCTGAAAATAGTTTTTTTTTTTTTTTAGACTGTTGATGAGAGATGTTCTGTCTCTTGTCTTAATTTAAGTTATAATTTATTTTTCAGTACTAGTGAGCTTTGACGACAGTTCGTAACTCAGAATTTTAGAGTAATATTTTTGATGTATAATATTTTTCGCTAGGAGCTTCCGATTAGGAACTATATTGGTCAAATGAAGTTTTAGATTATTTAACGTCTAATTACTTTATGCTACTGTGGAAAATCGGATGATGCCACAGTGTGTCATAAATTTTGCCTTTTTACATTTAGTTAGGATAGGGATCTTGAACGAGTACATGACATCGTACAGTCTCGGGACTACCTTTCTACGTCCACCCCGAAAGATAGCATATTTAAGGATTTTTTATTCCCATTACAAAATCCAAGGACCACCTGCGGGTTTGAATCTTTGGCTTAGAAGTCTGTTATACTAGCCCTGCTACATGCTGATCCCAAAAACGTTACGTTTTGCTACATTGAGTGCAGGTGCTTTGTTTGTTTATTCGTTTAACGTCACTTTTATGCTACTATGGCTAATCGGACGATGCTACATTGGGAGTCCTAAATTTTACCTATCCAGGTTTTATTAGGATAGGGATCTTTAACGAGTACCTGACATCGCACAGGCTCGGGATGATTAGGGACCACCTTTTAACGTCCCCTCCGAAGGACGGCATAACTAAGGATTTTTTACTCCCGTTAAAAAATCCTAGGGCCACCCGTGGGTTTGAACCCGCGACCTTTGGCATAGAAAGCTGTTATGCTAACCACTACGCTATGGGTGACCCCAGGTGCTTTATTGACATGCTTCGTGTAAAATATGCTGTGTAGGTATGGATGAAGTTATTTCCGAAATTAACATTTGTCACTACAACCTACTGTTTGGCAGCTATATTATTTTAAATAAAAAAAAAGTCACATTTTGCCTTAATTTGTTTTGTGTTTAGGGCTTAATTGATACGCTTACTGAAAAAAAACAAAAACAACTTTGTGTTGGTGTAGCTCGCATTAAAAATTTGAAGTTATTTCTGTATTTTACATTTGTCACCAAGATTTATTGTTTAGGAGCTATGTTGTTTTAAACGAAAAAGTCACGTTTCGCCTACATTTGTTTAGTGTTGGCGCTTTTTTGACACGCTCTTATCACTGTTGGTGTTTCTCGAATCAATATTTTGAAGAAATTTGTCAGAAATTTTAGCGCAGAATATTTTTTGTTATAATAACAATAATAATAAAAATTTTTATTAATATAATACAACATTTCTTTTCTCTTTTTTTTCTATAAATACAAAATAAAAACATTCTTGCTTTGGATTACTCCGTCAGCAGAGTTGCAAATATTATAAATTGAAATAAAAAAATGAAGAAATAATAATAGTAATATTACACTTAGATAAGTAAAAAATTAAAAAGGAATCATAAAACCACATATCAAACTAATAAACGGATCAGTGAAGAAAATACCAATGATAAACGTAAATTTTAATAACCTATAGCAATTACTTATTTAAATTCCGAAAGTAAAATTCTTCAACAAACTGTCTTCCTTTTTCTTTTCTTTTTTTTCCTTCTTAATTATAATTAAATTCTTGAACTAAAAAAGCTCTATAACGTAATGCTTCTCTTAAAAATTTTACTAGGACAGTCCAGTTAGAGACGTTTAAAAGATAAATGACTTCACTGTCTGTTAACGTTGCACTATTCAAAAATTTGATTCTATATGGTCTTACTATAGGGCAGATGGCAATTAGGTGCTTAACATTTTCAACTTCTTTTAAATTACAAAGAGGGCATAGTTGACATATATTAGTTCTAAACGATTTATAATTTAAATTTTATAATTCTGCGCGGCTTTTTAGTATTAATTTAAATTATAGATAAAATTAAAAAATCATGTTATATGGTCAAGCCACATTTTATAATAGATGTGATTCTCAGATAACTCGGTTATTATTGATAATTAAGTTAAAATGTAAGGTATTATGGAATCAGAATATTTTATTGGAATTATATGAATGAAAATCGAAAGAAAAGAAAAGGAAATAGTAGGCACAGTTTTGCATAAATGCTTTTAGTTTATTTTTTTCAATAATGAACCTTTTTAATCGAACAAAAAAAAAAAAATTAACCCCTTAAAAATTTGAGAGCTTGCGTTTCAACATGCTTAGAATCTGAATAACGAATCTTCAGAAACAGTTCTTTATTGAGTAATATTATAATCAGTCCAATTTAGGACATTTTTAATAGTGATAAAGTACAACATTCACACAATAGAATAGAATAGAAAAATGAACTTTATTCTGGGACATAGTCCCTTAAGAATAACATTGATGTTACAAATAAATATAGCTCTTCTGGCCAGAATACATTAAATTGATTGAATTATTACAAACTAAATTATTTACATAAATAAAGTATATTAAAAAAAATATATATATACACACACCTACATACATACATACAAAAATCACAAAGTAATAATAATAATAGTGATAATAAGTAAAATAGAATGAGAAAATAAAAACAACTAATTTTCCGAGAAAAAAAAAACAAAACAAACAAAAGCAAAGTCAAATAAGCATTTAGTCATTATAATTAATAAATTATCAGATTTAAGATCAACAAGCGTCTGTGAGGGATAATAGATGCTGGAAAAGAAGATATTTAAATGTGAATAAGGAAGAAGAACGACGTATATTGGAAGGAATGGAATTCCAGAATGCAGTGGAACGGGCAAGAAAGGATCGATCAAAGGCTTTTATTCTGTGGGATGGGATATAAAGGTCGGAGTGGCGCGATCTTGTCCCAAGCAAGTGAACTGAGGATTTAAATTGAAGGAGACTGTGGATATAGGAAGGATGCTGGGATTTTATCGTTTGGTAGAGAAAGGACCCAAGGAAGTACTGTCTGCGTGTGGAAGGGAGGAGCCACTTCAACTCGGCATAGAGGTGAGTCACGTGAGTCCGTCTCGAGGTACCAAAAACAAATCTCAAACAACAATTCATAATACGCTTTACTCTGTTCTCAAGTACCATACAGAGGCCACCGTACACCGCACAGCCGTAGTCAAAGTGGGGAAAGATGAGTGAGGAGACAAGGATTTTACGCGTGGATTCGGGAAGAAGGTGACTGGAGCGATGGAAAACCCACAATATATACAAAACGATAAATTTATATAATAATAATAATACAATATACATATATACAAAACAAAATCAATAAAAATATATACAAAAGTCACTCATACCTATATACAAACCTCAAGCATACAGCACGTGAGTGGAGAATCTAGCCAATGCTAGAACTGGATAAGGATTGAGCTAGAGGATTAGGGAGATGGATAAGGTTCCGATGGAATTTAGAAAATTTTGATGGTATAAGGTCTAAAATAAATGGAATATTTAGTTTTCGGTGCAAGGTGAGGTTCTGAATAACGAATCAAAATAAATCCGTATCTCCTAATTAATAAATAAATAAATACTAATTTTTTTTGGTTTTAGTGCCATTCGGTAGAGAATTAAATTGTTGACAAAATTAAAAATGAATCAATGAAATTTGTTAACAACTAGCTGAGATATTGCGTTTTTAAATCAGCTGTAGTGATATGATGTTATCCTTTGAATTATTGGTTTTCATATTACTTAATTCAAATATTAGTTAATTCATAGTATCCAACTGTGCTTTGCGCTGGTTTCAATCCTTCCTCTCCGATCGTTCTCAGTATGTAGTAGTGCCAGATCAACCTCCTTCCAGTACCCTGCCTCTATCCTGTGGTGTCCCTCAGGGATCGTCTCTATCTCCTACCCTATTCGCTATTTACATCAATGACCTCCCTCTCCATATCCATCACTCTATATACCAGCTCTATGCTGACGATTTCCAAATATACCTTTCCTTCCCACCTTCCGACCTATTACCAGCTACAAAAAGACTACAAAAGGACTTAGATCGGAAAAGTCACTGGGCTGTAGTCAATAAACTGAAACTAAATGTCGATAAAACAAAAGCCATTGTAATAGGATCCCATCACCTCTTGAAAACTGTTCCATATATCCCAACCCTCTTCATAATGATAACCCTAAAAAGTTTTACCCGACCGTCAGGAATCTGGGAGTAACCTTTGATCAAACCCTCTCTTTCAAGAACCATATTTCCGAAATTTCCCGCCGCACCTTTTTTACCTTAAAGCGACTGAATTCCCTTCGTCACCTATTCCCGTATGAAACCCGGAAGCTCCTCGTTACCTCGTTACGGTATACGATGGTGTTTCTGGGGATCTCGAGGTAAAAATTAAACGCTTAATCAATTACTTTGTCCGATTCATCTTCGGGGTCCCTAGATACACCTCCGTGTCCCAATTTTATGGCGAGTTGAAGTGGCTTTACCCTTCCAATCGTCGCAAGTATTTCCTTGCGTCATTCCTTTACCAGGTTATCCAATCCCGCCGCCCATCATACATTTTTGACCTCCTACAATTCAAATCCTCTATCCATCCTCGTTGTACACGCTCCAGGCCTTCAGATATATACAGTGCGGCCCACCGAACTGCACATTTCGACAGATCCTTTCTCATTCGATCCACAATCCTATGGAATTCCATTTTTCCTTCCATCCGTCACTCCAATTCTCTTTCTACCTTCAAATCCTGCATATTTAATTACTTAATGAATATCCAGGCTCAATAAAATTGCCAATAAGCTTTCTTTTAATTATTATTTTTTATTTATTTTTTGTGTGATTGTTGCTTTCTTCACATTTAATTATGTCTAGTTCATATGAGTAATTCTTAATTTGTTTATATGTAGTCATAATATACTTTAAATAATATACTTTAAGACTCCAAAGCACACTTTGTACTTTCTGTATTATTTATTCTAAAGGGACATATCCCAGGATAATAAAGAGTTTATTTATTTAATTTCTTATCAATAGCTATATAAAGAGTTATATTCTAATATTGGTATTTGGAAATAATACACCATAGTTTTTTAAATGCAAATTTAATTTCTACTAATCTAATCATGACACTAAGATCCTTCCACCCTCGGGAACCCAGGCCCCGTGCTGCCATAATACTGCTTTAACGACCGCATCACGGATATCTTAGGCCACGCCGAAGGAAAGTGGTCCGAAAGACCTCTTATCGAAGGCCTCTTGTAATCTAACTGGAGCTGGGGCCTCTGGCATTGATCCCTGAGTGCTTCTTTATGACTTTCTCGTGGATGGCCAACTTTATTGAAGGTTTATGCCCCTTTGTTCGAAGGTCCAGTGAAAGGCTTCGAAGATATTGAACCCTCATAAAACTCAAGTAACGATGACTTCTAGTAAGGTGTTCAACCGCTTACCAGCCTACATCTCTATACTAGTTTTGTATACTTAAAAAGATTATTTTAAATTAATAAAAAAAAGTACCTCTACAACCTATGAAGAGTATTAGATTCATTACATATGAGATCCGTACTGTTCCAAGGACACGGCCAGTGCAAGGAGGATGTGACGGGCCTGATGTGTGTGAGGGAGTGAGGTTATAAACACACAGCTGGTGGGAGCAAAGAGGTTATGTGAAATGGATTTGTCACTGCCTCAAACGTGTTTATATTTTAGTTCTCTTTATATTTGTTCATTTGCTCATTTATTTAACGTCACATTTATGCTACTATGGCTAATCGGACGATGCTACAGTGGGAGTCCTAAATTTTGCCAATCCAGGTTTTGTTAGGAGAGGGATCTTTACACTCGTACTCACCTGACAACGCACAGGCTCGGGACCACCTTTTAACGTCCCATCCGAAGGACGGCATAACTAAGGATTTTTACTCCCATTAAAAAATCCTAGGACCACCTGCGGGTTTGAACCCGTGACCTTTGGCATAGGAGGCTGTTATTCTAACCACCCAGCTATAAGTGATCCCCTCTTTATATTTAATTGAATCAGGAGCGCACAATAACAATAATAGAGATAGATGACAACAGCTGGTGAGAGGTTATAATGGATTTGTCACGGTAAAATAAAATAATCTTTCTATTATAATAAGATACAGAAAATAAAATAAGAAAAAAAAATGAGCTCTTTATATTTAATTGAAGCTCATGTTTATTTCTTATTTTAATTTCTGTATCTTATTATAATAGAAAGATTATTTTATTTTTCAGTGACAAATCCATTGCAACCTCTCACCAGCTGTTGTCATCTATCTCTATTATTATTATTGTGCGCTCCTCATTTGTCTCTCTTCTGGGTTAATTTATTCTTTTTCATTTTCTGTCAAGTGTACCTACAGGACAATAAAAGAATATTTTTGATACCATTGTGCCGCTATTAATTATTTCACCCTCAAAAAGGTGATTATGCTGATATCACGGTCGCTGTCATAGGTTTTCCATTTTTTGGCTACTCTCTTTATAGAGACTTAATGACCTAAAGTTGAAGAACGTCAGGACTAAAATAAGAGAATAAATCGTTAGCCTGCTTCTGCTGGGGTGTGAACACGATATCCAGAGAACCGCAGTCCACATGACCACGCTCCTCAAATAAATTAATCAACATTATTTTAATAAATAAGAAAACTTCTTTTATTCTTCTTCAAAGCTCTACAACCCGTGAAAGATCCTGGCTTCCTCCAGCAGTAAACACCACGATTCCCTATCTTGTGCTGCGGCCATCCAATTTCCCACATTCAAGTAGTTTCGCGCTCCATTGGTCACACAATCCGCCCAGCGCAGCCTTGGCCTTCCAACCTTACGACGACTGTAAAGGAGTTCGGTCAGTATTCTCTTTGGAGGCATATAGTCAGTCATTCGGGCCAGATGTCCTGCCCATCAAAGCCTCCCAAGCTTAATGTAGCGGGAGATATCAGGTTCACGATATAAATCGTACAGCTCTCTGTTGCTCCTCCGCCTCCATTCATTATTTTCATGAACACCACCATATATTCGATGCAACACTTTCCGCTCGAATATAAGTAGAAACTGGTCCTCAGCTCTGGGTGCTGTCTAAGTCTCCGAGCCGTAGCATAGTACATGTCGATTAGCGTTTTATACATCGTTACTTTTGTTCGTCTTGTCACATGACGGCTGCAGAAATGTTTTCGAATCCCAAAATATCAATGATTTGCGGCTAATATTTTTCTTTTTATCTCAGCTGCGGTTTCGTTGTTGTGATTTACCTAAGACCCCAAGTATAAAAATTGTGAATTCTGCTCAAATTCGTATTTTCCTAAAGAAATCTGGGTGTCAAATAATCTTTGTTCAAAAATAAGAAAATTATTCATATGTTTTGATGATAAACTGCAGTTCACTGTTAATTACTCAGATTGGAATTATTATAGTATTGTATAATTATTATCCTAAAAACTTATGTATAATTATTATTGTCTAAAAACTTAAAGGCTAGAATTTATAAAACTAGTATTCCTCCGACGGTTCTTTACGGATGTGAAACGTGGCCGCTTACTTTGAAGGATGAACAAAGGCTTAAGGTTTTCGAAAATAAGATACTGCGTAAAATATTTGGTCCGAAGAGAGGTGAGGCAACTGGGGAGTTTAGAAGGTTGCACAACGCGGAATTGCGGAGTTTGTACCTTGTGAATATAATTGAGTTGAGGAACGGATTCCGATAAAGTTGGTATTCGCTGAACCGACTGGTAGGCGTTCGAAAGGTATGCCGAAGCGTCGATGGGAGGATTGCATTAAGGCTGATCTCGAGGGCATGGGCTTGACCGGCGAACATTGGACGAGTCTGTGTAGGCGAAGTTTGGAAGAGATCTTCACGGATGCCTCCAAATCCTCTCACCAAACTGCAATAGCTGTTATTGATACAGTCAAGGATTACACAATTTCGGTCGCTCTACCTTCGAAATTCAGTATTCTCAGTGCTGAACTGTATGCCATTCTCAAAGCAGTTTGTTACAGTCAACGTGAATACTCTAACACCAATATAGTCATATTCACAGACTCGGCATCCTCGTCCAAACTATTGGAAAATGTTTATAAAAACAAATTAACAACCTATATAGCTCTAGACATTATCCGGAATATACAAACCGGCAGCAACAGTTATAGCTTCCAATGGATACCAAGTGATATAGGACTGTCAGGAAATGAAGCGGCAGGTAGAACCGCCGGGGAAAAACAAATTATGATAGAAAATGCCAAAGTACCTCTCCAAGACCTTTTTAAATGTCTACAGAAAGAAGCAGTCAAGGAATGGCAGGAGAAATATGACTGGGAGTCACAATTTAAAGGCACAGATTACTATCAAATCCAGCCAACCATTAGCCTTATACCATGGTTCTCCAATAACCAACAACTTGATAGAAAAGAAATTTCACAATTAGTAAGACTACGGACTAACCATGGCTGCACAAAAAAATTTCTCAGTTTAATGAAAATAGAAAAAGATGGCAATTGATTAATGCAAAGTCCCTGAAGGCCCGCGCCATATTCTATTTCAATGCAAAAGTATAGAAAGCAAAGGGAAGTAGTGGTTTCCCCAGAAACAGAATCAATGTTTTTACATAAGTTAGACAAAGAAAAGTTCATGATCAAGCAATTTTTCATTAACGCTCAATGTAAAATCTAAAAAAAAAAAAAAAAAAAAAAAAAAAGAGGCACTTCACAGAGTTTAATTTAATTTTAATATTATTTCATTTCTTCTATTTATTTTGAGTCACCTTCCTCTCTCATTTACATTATTTTATACTCTATTTAATTAATGTATTGATCTTTTTCTATTATACTTGGTTCCGTAACCTAAGTTTCTATTAAATTATGGCACAACAACAAGTACTGACCATATAGGATTTGGATTCAAACCTTGACGGTCATTTGAATAAAAAAAAAAAAAAAAAAAAATTTGTTACATGAAATATGCTCTGTATGTAGCAATTTCGAGTTGAAAATATATTTTTTCTTTCTTCCTTTTGCTAATTGTATGTAATATATATATAATGCATATCATAAATTTGAGTTGAAGCCAAATCCTTTGTATGGGAGATTTCCACAAAGCCAATAATAAAATAACTGCAATTCACCGGCACAGTGGAAAGCGCGAACCTTGCAGCACGTCTAACTCTTAATTAAATTATAGAAAGCCCGATGAGTTGGAAAAACAAATACAAAAATCCGCTTCTGTGAGTAAGAGTTTTTCATGATATTTACTTTTCTCGACAATGATTTGACTTTTAATGGAGTATTTTACTCGCCATAACGAAACAACGCTAAATGCTAATGTAATAGCAGTAAAAAGTCGAACTCGCCAAAGAATATTAAGAATTAGATTTAATAATGGGTCGACAATAAATCACCATAGGTGGAATGTGCGCATTCTTGGCAAAGTTCACAATAAAACACATTCCCCGTAGGAATGTAAAGCTCGCTATGAAGCTATAGCATAATTGAAGAACTGGGTGTAATTATGGTTGAGTACATTAACAAAGGTTTTTATACTTTTTTAAGATTAATTTTATTGTAAGATAATTAATAACTTTTAAAGGTTTAATTGGGTAAGCCAATAGGATTGAAGGTTTTCAGAAATAGGCGAGGAAAATATGTTATCTGGATTGAAACAGAAATTATTAAGTTAAAATATCTAAAGTACTATTATATTTTATGCAATTACATCACCACGATTTACAAATCTGAACAATATCGACGTTCGATTCCAATTATAACAAAATATTTACCCTCCTATACCAAAGTTCACGGGTTCAAACCAGCAGGTGGTCCTAGGATTTTTTAATGGGAGTAAAAAATCTTTAGTTATGCCGTCATTCGGAAGGGACGTTAAAAGGTGGTCCTGAGTCTGTACGATGTCAGGTACTCGTTAAAGATCCCTATCCTAATTAAACATGGATAGGCAAAATTTAGGACTCCCACTGTAGCATCGTCCGATTAGCCATAGTAGCATAAAGTGACGTTAAATAAATAAACAAAATATTTACCAATGATATTGAAAAGCAAACATATTTAACAGTAGAATCCCCATTTAAATTCACCGATACACTGGCACTACTCCGTCTTTCCAGTAAATATGTAATCAAAATAACAGTCTATAACCAAACTCATTTAATTAAACAACAACTCCTCATCCGCATCCAGCAAATCAACACATCATGTAATTATAAATTACCCGAAAACCTCTTTCATTTATTAGTTCAATGCCCCATGTATCATGATTACAGAGAACATTACCTACCTAAAACCAAAAAACTTCAATAGTTCGGGATCACTTGTAGCTGGGTGGTTAGCATAACAGTCTCCTATGCCAAAGGTCACGGGTTCAAACCCGCAGGTGGTCCTAGGATTTTTTAATGGGAGTGAAAAATCCTTAGTTACGCCGTCCTTCGGATGGGACGTTAAAAGGTGGTCCCGAGCCTGTTCGATGTCAGGTACTCGTTAAAGATCCCTATCCTAATAAAACCTGGATAGGCGAAATTGAGGACTCCCACTGTAGCATCGTCCGATTAGCCATAGCAGCATAAAGTGACGTTAAATAAAAAAAAAAAAAAAAAAAAAAAAACTTTAATAGTTCATAACTCAGTTACTTAACAATAGCTTGTGACGCTCTCCTTCAAACGCCCTGAAGAAGGCCTTTAATTTAGGCCGAAACGTCGGCACCAGTAAATTAAGTTTATACTTAATTGTGTTTTTTTTTTTTTTTCTGCACCCTGAACTAACTCCCCCCATATTTTATTTTTTGTTTAGTTAAAAAAACCTGAACCATTAACTTCTTACGGCCAAAGACCGTGTCATGAGATGTTGGCACGCTCAGCTGCCAGGTTTCCCCCCATATTTTTGGTTACCCGCTTTATAGAGTCTGGGTCTGTCCCAGAAGCGTCGCTCCCCAACTAAATTAACAGGATAAATAATATTCTGCCTCAGCCGGGATTCGAACCCAGGACCCGAAGAACAGTAGACTAGTGCTCTATCCACTAGACCATGCCGCTCCCATTACATTTTTTTTTAAAGTTAAACATTGGTAAAACTGTTTTATAATAGTTTTTAAAATCATTGTTTAATTCTGAGATAAATATAAAACTATGAAATTATAAGAAGATTATGTTTATCCAATCATGGTAAACAATAAGCTGTACATACATACAAAATCGAAAGAAGTCGTTACTAAATAAAGAAACTTTCTCTACAAATCATGAAGAGTTGGTCTTGAATTCAGTACTTAGGTTTTTTTTTCCCAAGTTTTGGGTACCACTGATAGTTTTTAAATAATTATCCTGCCACAGCCGCGTTCGAATCCAAGACTCGGAGAGCAGGAGTCCAGTGCTCTATATACTTGAACACGCCGCTCTTATTATAAAGAACATAGTGATTTTAATTGACTAAAATGGGCAATGTTAGGTCATTAATTGAATAATTTTAAATGGCTGTGAAGCAGAAGAAATAAATGGGACTTATACAACCCTACGTTTCGTTAATGGCTCTGGAAACTTCTCTATTCTCCACTACCATATTCCTATTTATTCTGTGCTAATTATCTGGGGAATTCATTCTTTGACAACTTTAAGAACTTTAAAACAACCGAATCGCATTATATTTATATGGTTAGGGGAGCCCGTGTCTGAGTGGCTATCGCCCTAGACTCCCACGCCAAAGGTTGTGAGCTCGAATCGCAGTCACGGAGGAACTTTTTCAAGCATTTAATTAAATGGGGATTCACTCTCAGCCTCTCTCCCGGGTATGTGAGATCCGTCAGTCAAATGGTGGCTACTCACAAAAATAGGCGTAGGGAGTGATGACCCTACGCTACAAAAATTTCATTGTGTATTCTCCTATCAGATTACACCACGCGGCGCACTACACGGCCTGTCGCGCCACCGAAAAAGAAATGCATCTGGTTCTATTTTGTCTCTTTGTTCTATTTGGAGTCCCCTAAATTCTTGGATCCAGCTTTGATTTAATAAACCTTAGTCATTATAAAATTTACAAACTGATTGTCTGATTCATTTAGAGACAATGAACTTCCTATCCATGATCTAATGCATAACGTTGGCTCACAAAAGATTGTGATATTCAGCGGTCTGACGAAGAATTTACCAGTGCGGTCTCTTTCTCTTTTTATACCCATCATTACTACAAGGTAATGCAACCGATGGTGGCAACGAGTCATCGGGACGATGCGAAAAAAAAGCAAAACAAATACTTTCATAAAACCGCTGTTAGATTTTTAGTGATGACCTCCCATAATGCGGCCAGACCACTTTTCTATTACGAAAGGGACTACGATTCTTCCCCCCATTAAGTTGAAGCCTTCAATACTAGCCCGCAAGACCGTTATAGAAGACTTTTTGTTAAACCTCATAATGTAAAATGATAATATTCTAAGCAAATTATTATATCCGAGGTTAGCTCCTCAGTAAAACGACATAATATAAAATTTAAATTTATAGAAATTTGTTCCATATTCAAATATGGGAAATTTATGGAATAAAAGGAGTTACTGTAAGTCATAAAAGTAGTAATATTCGAATTCTTCGTTTTTAATATTGTAACTAAAACCTTAAACGTTAAGTGATTCAGGACCGGTATTGCTATTCACATTATAAATAGAATAACTTACGAAAAGGACGTAGCTCAAACACAAAATCGTAAATCCTGCCTGTCCTAATCAACACATATTTCTATTGGGTTGTTTCACATGAAATGTCCGTTCTTATAGTTTCTGAAATACATAAAGGATTTTGCAGGTCTCTGTTGTTTTCTTCCGAATGTTTACATATTTAAAGTAAACAGTTACTAATCCTCTACCTTTGTATTATAAACATTAGCATCCCAATCAATTACCCACTTTTTAGTACACCTCCAAATATGAACATGGAAACACGCCATTTTCTAGTAATATTTTTGTACGAGTTTAAACTCGGCCATTCAGCCGCTGAGGCCGCTAGCAATATTTGCAAGGCGTTTGGGGAAGGGAGTGTTAATGAACGGTCCATTCGCCGTTGGTTTGCCAAGTTTTCAGCTGGGGATACCGACTTGCCGAGGAAGACCTCCGTCCGTGATAGACAACGATGTCCTCAAACATACAGTAGAAGGAAACCCCTACCAAACAGTTAAAGGACCCTCAGCACAACTAAATGCAAGTGCATCTACCGTTTCCAGACATTTAAAGTGTATTGGGAAAGTAAAAAAGCTCGACACATGGGTACCTCATGATCTTACTGAGCGGCAGCAACACCCCATGTTTCAAAACATACCGTGCAAAAATTGAAAGAACTGGACTACGAAGTTCTTCCGCACCCACCACATTCTCCCGACTTGTCTCCAACAGATTACCACCTGTTCAGGAATTTAGACAACTTCGTCAAAGGAAAACTTTTTGAAAATGATGATCAAGTGAAAAGTGCGTTTTCAGATTTTGTTTCACTTCAAAGCTCAGAAAATATTTGACATAGTTTGAATTTATTGTTACTACCATCTACAAGTTTGCATGTTTTAATGATTGAATTTCAGAAGTCAAATAACAATTTTGACATAGCCTACAATCAACCTATAATAAATATTATTTCAGGCCTACGTAATAATATTCGTATTAAAACACAAGGGTGTTTTAATTTAAATAATAATTTAATAATAATTTTATTAATAATTTCATACAAAAATGTAGTCTGCTTTGGCATCAATACTTCTTTGTAACATGTATTCATGTTTGCTTCAAACACCACTTTTTCCTTAACTCCATGCACATCTGTTCCCAGATGACTTCAACAAAATTTATTTGTCAGGTGACTTTTAGTCTCAAAGACGTGCAATCGCTTTCATTGGCTTGAAAATCAAAACTTTAATAAAATATTTTATTTTACTCTTAACTTGTTTATAATATGAGAGTTATAATTAAATTTCCTGTTTGTAAAACTATTTCTTTCAGTAAGTGAAACTATTATTACGTGTGTGAAAAATTTTGAATTCGAGATTTCCGAAAAAATGCCAGTGCGTTTAAAATATTACACATAAATAAATAAAAATAAAACTACTATTTTACTTTTCTTGTGTTTCTTGGATTATTTGCACGTAATTCAATCATAAGCTACTCCGAGAGATTTGAGGTGCGATCGGGTTTGAAACAGGGTGACTCCCTTTCACCTGTGTTATTTAATATAGCTGTAGAATATGTCATAGAAAAGGTGATGTGTACCGAGAAAGACTTAAATATGGGTGACAAGATTCCGGTTTTGGGGTATGCCGATGATCTGGTACTGCTAGGTGAAGACGCGGAAACCATACAACTAAATACAAGTGTGTTAATAAAAACCGGTAAAGAAATAGGACTCGAATTAAATACCGATAAGACGAAATATATGATTAGTAGCAGAAACGGTGGCGATTTTGGTGATATTGATGTATCAGAGCATACTTTTGAACACGTAGAGAAATTCAAGTATTTAGGTTCAATTATAACTAGAAAAAATGAAATCCAGAAAGAAATAAAGTCCCGGTTAAAGGTGAGAAATGCGTGTTATTATTCAGTTGCTAAGTTACTTGGTTCGCGGCTTCTATCTAAAAACTTAAAGGTTAGAAATTCTAAAACTATTATTCTTCCAACGGTTCTTTACGGATGTGAAACGTGGCCGCTTACTTTGAAGGATGAACAACGGCTTAAGGTCTTCGAAAATAAGGTATTGCGTAAAATATTTGGTCCGAAGAGAGATGAGGCGACTGGGGAGTTTAGAAGGTTGCACAACGCGAAATTGCGGAACTTGTGTCCTGTGAATATAATTGAGCTGATTGCATCGCGGAGACTCAAATGGACGAGTAAAGTTGTTGGGCTCGATGACAAGCGGATTCCGAGAAAGTTGGTATTTGCTGATCCGACTGGTAGACGTCCGAAAGGTAGACCGAAGCGTAGATGGGAGGATTGCGTTAAGGCAGATCTCGGGAGCTAGGGCTTGATTGGTGAACATTGGACGAGTCTGTGTAGGCAGAATTTGGTGGTATCGGCATCGAACCTTCGGGTTCGCTAAGCCTATTATTATTATTATTATTATTCATTCATAAGAAAAAAATTTACGTTGACTTGAAATCTACTTAATTGTAAAAATGCAAAAGCAATTAATACAAAAAAACAGAACAAAATAAATAAAAATATAAAACAGCATACATTAAACTGTATATTTAAAAAAAGCGAAAATTGATGACCAGAACCATCTAGTGGGCGAATAAAATACGACCTAAAGTCTCATTAGCTCACTTCTGCATAATAATAATATTTAGCATCTTAATCAGTCTTAATTTCCAGTTGAATTTGGATTATGACATAAATTTTTCAACGAAATGATGTAGGACATATTGGAATTTAAAGCAAATTAATTACCATAAGTGATTTTTCAAATCAAATTCAGCACTATGGGTGTTCCATTTATAATGGAGGTGTGATATAGTGTTTCTGTTTTCCATCTCTAACACAGCTGTCTCTGCAATTATTTAAAACTGATAAGACCATCAATATCCCTACAACTGATATTTCATTATGTTAGGGAAAGCTTGAGAACGGTTTTTCGTGTCATTGTTTAAGAATAAAAATTGTGAATGATAAATTCGTTTTGAGGCTTGGAAGAGAAACTTTTAATTCATATATAAAAAAATCTGGTGCGGGCAACACACGGCTTTCACTTACCTCCGTTTTTAAAATCGATTAAACAATTTTCAAATACAGTAAGAGTTAAAAATGAGTGAAACCATTAATAAATTAAATTTCTATAGAAACATGTGTTTTATTAAAAAATGTATTATATTATTATCTAAAATAATCAGTTAGTTTTATCGGTTTTTTATCACTCTCTATTAACTTTTAAAAGCTTGTGTATGAGATAATATTTTTTCTGAAATCTCCAACGGTATATCATACATGTATATTACTGTTCTTATGTTCAAAAACAAAAAATTGCATTAAAAAAAATATTTTTTCTGTTTTCTCCTTTAGTTGGGTATCGAATTCATTCAATTTTTATATTTACCTATTTTTTATCGGTGGTAACAAGATAATATATTTATTTTTATAAAATATACATAATTAAAGGTACTTTATAAGAAAAAAAGCCCCGTCAGACCATTTTAATCAGAATGAAAACTACATGATTTTAAAGCCCATTTAATTTTACATCGATATAGCGAGTTTAATCGATATCGTCGGAACCGTTTTTGAGAAAATCAAAAAAAGTGCAAAATGCATGATCGCAATACTTTCCCTTACTATATATAGTAAGTAAAAGTAAAAAAGAAAAAAAAACAAAAAACAACTGGATCTTTATAAGCCATTTATACTTAGGTTCAGTAAATACAGAGATTCGTAGTGTTTCACAGCCATCGGCCGTGTAAGTACGTGATTTGTTTGTTTGTTTATTTATTTAACGTCACTTTATGCTGCTATGGCTAATCGGACGATGCTACAGTGGGAGTCCTCAATTTCGCCTATCCAGGTTTTATTAGGATAGGGATCTTTAACGAGTACCTGACATCGAACAGGCTCGGGACCACCTTTTAACGTCCCATCCGAAGGACGGCGTAACTAAGGATTTTTCACTCCCATTAAAAAATCCTAGGACCACCTGCGGGTTTGAACCCGTGACCTTTGGCATAGGAGACTGTTATGCTAACCACCCAGCTACAAGTGATCCCAAGTACGTGATTTAAGCCTTCATCGCGCTTAACCGCCAGTTTTTCCTACTTTGGATACCCAGTATACAACCGTGTTCTTTTCAACACCTGTTTATAACAAACTTTCGTTGCGGTCCCTTGAAAATGAATAGAAAACTATGCCTTCTCCTCGGTTACATCGAAATATTCTCTTATAAAGAATTAACGAACTACTTTTGTCGACCACAGTTTTGAATTTGTTCGGTTATTACGAAAAATAAAGAACACAAAAATTACGAAACGTCCTAATTCCCAGTAAAGAGCGGCGCCTTTCTGTCCAAATCCTTACCTCTTCCCTCTATTTAGCTCAATTCTATGATTCACAGTCTGTGACAGCTTCTGGTTTCTAGTGTTTCAGCTAGTTTTTCTGTTATTATTACTTGCTTTAATTCGAGTTTCCTACGAGGTCAAGAGAAAAACCATTGATTTAAATACATTAATTTTTTTTTTTTTTTTTTTATCATTTCAATTTTATACGAATTGCTGTGATTTTGACATTGTAGGTTCCTTTTTAAGTTTTGTATTTTGAATGATGGTTTATGTTAATCTTAAAGTATTAAGTAAAATGTGAAATAAGATAGATATATGTACAATGTGCATAGTTTTAACTGATTTTGTAGTTTCTAAATAAACATGTGCCTGTATTGAAAATATTTCTTTTTAACCACCTGAATTTGCACAAAGACATATAACATACATAATAATAATAGGCTTACCGAACCCGAAGGTTCGATGCCGATACCACCAAACTTCGCCTGCACAGACTCGTCCAATGTTCACCGGTCAAGCCCAAGCCCCCGAGATCAGCCTTAATGCAATCCTCCCATCGACGCTTCGGCCTACGTTTCGGACGCCTACCAGTCGGTTCAGCGAATACCAACTTTCTCGGAATCCGTTCCTCACTAAGCCCAACAACTTTACGCGCCCATTTGCGTCTCCGCGATGCTATCAACTCAATTATATTCACAGGGTACAAACTCCGCAATTCCGCGTTGTGCAACCTTCTAAACTCCCCAGTGGTCTCATCTCTCTTCGGACCAAATATTTTACGCAATACCTTATTTTCGAAAACCTTAAGCCGTTGTTCATCCCTCAAAGTAAGCGGCCAAGTTTCACATCCGTAAAGAACCGTTGGAAGAATAATAGTTTTACAAATTCTAATCTTTAATTTTTTAGATAGAAGCCGCGAACTAAGTAACTTAGCAACTGAGTAGTAAGACGCATTTCCCACCTTTAACCGGGACTTTATTTCTTCCTGGATTTCATTTTTTCAAGTTATAATTGAATCTAAATACTTGAATTTCTCTGTGTTCAAAAGTTTGCCCTGATACATCAATATCACCAAGATCGACACCGTTTCTGCTACTAATCATATATTTCGTCTTATCGGTATTTAACTCGAGTCCTATTTCTTTACCGGTTTTTATTAACACACTTGTATTTAGTTGTATGGTTTCCGTGTCTTCACCTAGCAGTACCAGATCATCGGCATACTGCAAAACCGGAATCTTGTCACCCATGTTTAAGCCTTTCTCGGTACACATCACCTTTTCTATGACATAGTCTAAAGCTATATTAAATAACACAGGTGAAAGGGAGTCACCCTGTTTCAAACCCGATCGCACCTCAAATCTCTCGGAGTAATTATGACCGATTCTAACTTTATGGAATGTTTCCGACAAACACATCTCTACTAGGTTTACTAACTTTCTAGGTATCCCCTGTTCAATCATGATGTTATATAGCTTCTGACGGTCTATTGAATCATAAGCCTTTTTAAAATCGATATAAAGTTGATGGACTACACCGTTGTATTCCAAATTTTTCTCTAATATTAGACGTAAGGAAAATATTTGGTCAATAGTCGAGCGATTCCGCCTAAAACCACATTCTGATACCTCTTCCCTCTATTCAGCTCAATTCTATGATTCACAGTCTGTGACAGCTTCTGGTTTCTAGTGTTTCTTAGTTTTTCTGTTATTATTACTTGCTTTAATTCGAGTTTCCTACGAGGTCAAGAGAAAATCTATTGATTTAAATACATTAATTTTTTTTAATATCTTTTCAACTTAAAGTATTATCAATGTTAATCTTAAAGTATTAAGTAAAATGTGAAATAAGATAGATATATGTACAATGTGCATAGTTTTAACTGATTTTGTAGTTTCTAAATAAACATGTGCCTGTATTGAAAATATTTCTTTTTAACAACCTGAATTTATACCAAGACATATAACATACATACAATATATTATTCGGATATAACGAATTCTTTTATTACGAACAGAGAATTTTTCGGTCCCTTGGTGTTCGTTAAAACGAGGGTTTACTGTATAAAGGCTATGTTACTATCTTGAATGCGAAAACTTCAACTTTTAAAGTGGAAATATTAAAATTCGTCATCATTGAAAATAGCACCGAAAAAAATTAATACAATTAAAAAGGCCTGTAGTATGTTTGGTTCAAACACTTACGTATAGACAAACACAGAGACTTTTTTCAATATCTCTAGCTTACTCAAAATGACACACTACACTAATTTCAACGTTGATGGCGATAGTTACTGGAGAGAGGTTTTAAGTTTATGCTGTAAGTATAGTTTTAAAACATCCAGATATATTAACAATAAATATATAAATACGGGGATTCGAACTCTAGAGCTAGAGACATAGCCACGGAGTCCCCGTTAGGGATAGACAACTTAGGTCAATAGATAACTTTGAGGAGTATTAATTAATTTATTTTTTTTTACATTTGAGGTAATTTTCTAAAAATGTACATTAAGATACTTTAATGATAGGGGTGGGCATAATCGAATGATCGTCATAATCGGATGATCGGACTTCGATGATTTAAATAATCGAATGATTAATATGCATTCTGAGAGGCGATAAGCCACAATTCCTACCTCTTAATGGCTGACCCGCAAAAAAAAAAAAAAAAGGTAGTTTAGTTCAAGTGATCATTCGTTTCTCCAAAAACCGATTAATTCGAATGATCCGATAATCGTCATTCGATTATGCCCACCCCTATTTAATGACATTAACATCCGAACAGTAAATTCTTACATCCATGAAAAATATCATCGGCACGTAACCACGAAATCATGTTGTTTCTTCCCTCTCTTTTTCTCTGTTACCAGACAAACGCCGAAGAATACTTAAAAAGATGCCCGAGAAATCTACTTAATTGAGACGTTGATTTCCAAAAGGTACTAAAGGACATTTTTTACGAAATTGATTTTTTTACATATTTATATTCTCCTAATTTAGTTTTATCTAAATATTCTATTTGATGTTATCTAATGAATTCTTAAGTCCTTAAAAACGCGAATTAGAAATGCGGTCATTTTCTAAAAGTACTAATTACGCATTTATTTTCGTTCCAAATCATTCTAAAAAAATCATTTCATAACTTTAATATGATTTTATTATTATAGTAAAAAAATAATTCCAAATTTTAAGGCAAAAAGACCCAAATTAGCTGGTTCAATAATATAGTAATAAGAGATTTTCGCGCTTCCTGTAAAATTTCCTAGAATGGATATAGTACCTTTTGGAAATCAACGTCTCAATTCATTATCACAAAAAAACAGGAAAACTTAGTATATCACATTCACTAGATGAGCAGCTATGCAGTTGAAAATATAAATAATAATATTAATTATTATTATCTCTATTGAGCTCAACAGGATATTTTAAAACCTCCAGGATTCATTACACGGCCGCTCGATCCGCCTTTCGCTTAAAATTATGTATCTATCTATTAAAAGTCCTATATGTTTCTCCTGTAGCTCTGTTCGTTATATTATAACGATGATAATTTAGAATTCGTGGAGTATAGAAGGCATGCTAGGCTATAATCTCGTAGAAGAGCGGAGATGACCTGGGTATAGCGCGGCCAGCAGCTGCTCGCCCAGGTGTAGGAGCAGCTGGTAGCTTCACAAGGAATGCACAGCTGGTGGTACCGTTCTATAGTCCAGAGGATTAGTGCGTAGCTAGCTCTGTAGCTAACTTGGGAGTGATTATATTTCTTCTGGAAGGGTTAAAGCTGGCGATGAAAGTGTCACTGTGATATTAGAGGCCATCAGTCTTCTATTGGGTTGTTTCACGTGAAATGTCCGTTTTTATAGTTTCTGAAATACATAAAGGATTTTGCAGGTTTCTGTTGTTTTCATTTGCTTCCCAAGCAATTACCCACTTTTTAGTATACCTCCAAATATGAACATGGAAACACGCGATTTTCGAGTAATATTTTTGTACGCGTTTAAACTAGGCCATTCAGCAGCTAAGGCCGCCAGAAGGCCTCCGTCCGTAATAGACAACGATGTCCTCAAACATACAGTAGAAGGAAACCCCTACCAAACAGTTAAAGAACTCTCAGCACAACTAAATGCAAGTGCATCTACCGTTTCCAGACATTTAAAGTGTATTGGGAAAGTAATAAAGCTTGATTCATGGGTTCCTCATGATCTCACTGAGCGGCATCATGTTTCAAAACATACAGTGCAAAAATTGAAAGAACTGGGCTACGAAGTTCTTCCGCACCCACCATATTCTCCCGACTTGTCTCCAACAGATTACCACCTGTTCAGGAATTTAGAAAACTTCGTCAAAGGAAAACTTTTTGAAAATGACGATCAAGAGAAAAGTGCGTTTTCAGATTTTGTTTCACTTCAAAGTTCAGAGTTTTTCAGTTGGGGGATAAAAAAGTTGGTGTCGCGTTGGGAAAATTGTGTAGAAAAAGAAGGTAAATACTTCGAATAAAATTATCTTGATTTCATATCGTATCTTTAATAAAAATCCTTTACCTTGAAAACGGACATTTCATGTGACACAACCCGATAAATATTATAGAAGAACTGGATGGCCGCTTGGTCGCCGGAGATGTGTTCAATTTATTTAGAAAAGAACGTATTTATTTGGACACTTTTTGAGATATTTCGATTAAGATGATTGAATGCTGTACATATAATGCCCTATCGGTTACGGTTTATCTTAATGGCGTACTATTGCACAGTTTAAAATATGCCTTATTTACATAAATATGTATATAACTTCAAATATAGTCGTAATACCATAGCTAACTACATTATAACCTTATAACTAAACAATGTCAGCTTGGAATAGAGAGGAGAAAGACGTTAGGTCACACGGTCAAGGTATACTGTCATCCTCTCCTTTCGATTTTGCGTAACATGAAAAGGCAATTGCAGTGCGTTTGTGTCCAGCATGGCAACAAATACTGAAGATTTTTTTTTGTTTTTTATTTTCTGCATTGTATGTTTGTAAACCAATTAGCGCTAATATTTAGCTGTTTTGTTCAGTTAAATGTATATTTAATCGTGTTTATTTTTTATTTTTTCAATACTAACAAGATGATATTATTATTTTTTGTTTTTGGAATCTATAACATTAAAGTTTGTTTAGAGGCAGAAAATTAAAAAAACTCGGCATTTAAGTGCCGTCAGACTATTTAAATCAGAATGAAACAAAAGTGTCTCATCTGGTTGGCAGATTTAGATTTTTAAAAAAAAGTCACGTATCGGACTTAGAGGTGTCTTAAATATGAAATTTCTGTTTCATGCGACTTCTTGTATCCGTGCTAGACTTCAAACACACATTCACGCAAAACTTTTTTCGGTACTTTTGGAAAACCTGTATTTTCGTTGAAAACTGGAATTCGACATTTTTCACAATCGCAAGTGACACTAATAAGGGGGTGTTCTAAATATTTGGTAGGGAAATATATAGGTATAAAATATTGATTTTAATTATCAACCATTTAATATTGATTTTTTTTTTGTTCACCCCCACCTCGCCTTTGAAGGCTATACGGGAGTTTCTGGTAGGGGTAGGCATAATCGAATGATCGTCATAATCGGATTTCGATGATTTAAATAATCGAATGATTAGTATGCATTCTGAAAGACGATATGCCACAATTCCCGTCTCTATGATGGCTGAGCTTGCTGAGCCTAGGTGCAAATATGAATATGATTTATGTGATGAACAAAAAAAAAAAAGGCGTTTCTTATCCGACCTCCCTAAATACTTCGATTATCGTTAACAATTCAGTTCGAATGATCATTCGTTTCTCTAAACCGATTAATCCAATTATCGTTTAATCCGATTGATTGAAATAATCGAATGATCCGATAATCGTCATTCGATTATGCCCACCCCTAGTTTCTGGGGAATGCGGGGGATAAATGCCGAGATAAAAGCACCCCAGGCTAGCCAACGCGCGTTAACCCACTCAGCCACCCCGCCCCCCACTTTAATATTAACTTTAATTATCTTAGAAGAAAATAATGACGAGTTCACGTATCGATGTCGGAAGGCGTTTAACTCGGAATTAATCCCCGCCCTCTTCCCCTGGCCCGATAAATCCCTGTATAGCCAACAAATGCAAGATGAGGTTGGATTTTTATATAGGTAAGTAAAAGTAAAAATTACATACAAATTTTATGTGTTACAAGACTCGTTTTACAGCTGTTTCTTGGAAGTAGACGCTCAATAAAACATTAGACCGCAATGTAAATAAGATTTGACCTCGATAATTGTATTTTTTTTTTTAGTAATAAGAAGTGGAGTTGCGGTTTCGGTGAAGAGACTAGTACCCCCATGATGACGACCGGTCCTCCCCCAGACAGGCATGGGCCTCCCGACAGTGTAAATATTATCCCGCCTGCCCGCCCGCCACCTTTCTCCTTTCACTAATCAGCATCTGCAACATCACCAGATCTCTCCCATTATGTCCTCCGCAAAACATGTTTTGTATATCATTCATGTCTCGATTTACGTTTAGCTCCGTTCATAATTCAATGTTCAAGTAGGTTATCGGGTGAAAAAAAAAGTTGCTCATCATTCAATGGTTCCAAACGAACTTTTTCGAGGCAAAACTCTTGCCCTGGTAGTTCTATTTATGATATATCAGCTATTTCCTTGGTAAATTCACTTTCAATAGTATAATCGAACACCCAAAAAAAAAACGATAAACGAATTTGAAAAACATATCGGATATAATTTGTAGACCGCTGAAACAATTGATTAGTTTCAACAATTTATTTTTTGCCAACGTTTCGATCCCCATTGTGGGTCATCATCAGGGCGAATGGAGGACGGATGGAAACTCAATTTCCAGTTTCCATCCGTCCACAATACGTCCTGATGATGACTCACAATGGGGGTCCAAACGTTGGCAAAAAATAAATTGTTGAAACTACTCAATTGTTTCATTCACTGACCGCCACCCAGACTAATTCCTTTAAGAATTTGAAAAAGGTAAAGAAATTTTAAGTACGCGACTCGGTGCCGGGAGGGATTTTAAGTTGGCATTAATCCCCTAAAATAGAGATCAAAGTAAATTATTAAAGAATTAATTAAATTGAATTTCAATATAAACATGAATCAGAAACCCGGTACCTAAACAATAATTAACGCTCCCCCCGTACCAAATAGTATACTTTCCTTCTGTTAACGAACCCTCCCCTGGCCAGCGAACCTCTTGTAATGCAACGATATCTAAATGGTACCCCTTAACTTCATTCGCGACCGACTTTAACCCACCTGCCGTATTTAAACTTCTAACGTTCCACGTCCCTATTGTTAGATCACTAATTTTCATCTTGCGCCATGATTCCCCTGAAGCAGTCCCCACCCGGAGACCCGAACGGGGGACTAGTTTACCTCCGGATAATGAGCGTTTTACCTCAGTGGAATCCATGACTTTTGGTGGTATTTTGTGAACTAAAATATGTGAGTAAGGCGTTCGAACCTACGTCACACCCTCCAGCAAGCCTGGGGGGCCGCTCTCTTTGTTGGTCAGCGAGTCCATCGGACTTAGCCGGGAGGAGCTTCCGAGGAAATTCCACCGACCATCCCCACATCCGCCACCCGTGGGACGCTCCCTATACGCGGTAATGAGATCCGCGCGAGGAATATAAACATGTGTTTTATTAAATAATCTATTATATTTTTTTATCTACAACAGTTAGTGTTTGGGGTAATCACCTCCAACTCAATGTCAAGGTGATCACACTAGGGGCGCTCTGCTTCTTTGATAGTCCGCCATGTGGCAGCACGGTCAACATGAATTTCCCTTTAGTTAGTTTTTTTGGCTTTTGATCACTCTCTATTACCCATTACAATTGCGTGTATCAGATAATATTTTTTCTAAAATCTTTAGCTATCTAACGGTACATTATACATCTATATCACTATTATTGTGTTCAAAAACACAAAAATTGCATAAACAAATATGTTTGCACTATTCTTCTTTAATTGTTTATCATATTCGCTCGACTTCGATATTTAGCCGTCCTTCATCAGTGTCATTAAGATGATGTGGTAAATCTTTTGGAATGTACAAAATTAAAGGTAGTTTAGAGGAAGTTTTAAATATCGGTATTTAAGCCCTGTCAGGCTACTTCGATCAGAATTAAATCCACATTATATTAAAGCTCATTAAATTTTACATGGATATAGCGAGTTTTATCAAAATCGTTAGAGGTGTTTTTGAGAAAATCGTGAAAAGGTGCAAAATGCATGGTATGCAATGGCTCTTCTGGTTAGCCGATTTTGATGAAAAAGTTGCTATAGCATCTCGGGCATATAATTGTATTAATGACATATGACTTTTCGCTTTTGCGCTAGACTTACCACACACACAGAACATTTTTCAGGGCTTGATTATTTGAACTCAGGAGGCCCTAAAACGTGTATTTACGTTGAAAACTGGAATTCGAAAATTTTCACGATCGCAATATTTTCCCTTAGTATATATTTCATATATAGGTAAGTGAATATAAATATATAGCTTTTTTCAGTCAAATTCATAATTTTTTTTAGTCAAATTCATAATTTTTTTCAATCAAATTCATAATTTTTTAGTCAAATTCATAATTCTTTTTCAGTCAAATTCATAATTTTTTCAGTCAAATTCATAATTTTTTCAATCAAATTCATAATTTTTTCAATCAAATTCATAATTTTTTCAGTCAAATTCATAATTTTTTGTACCCATTTTATACAGTTAATATAATGAGGTTTCGCTACCAAGAACTTAACATTTTTATCAAATCTTGTCGTTGTTTATCCATTTAACGTCACTTTATGTTACTGTGCTTAAACCGACGGTGCAGCGGGAGTCTTAAGTTTTGCATATCCAGGTTTACTTAAGATAGGGATCTTTTACGAGTTCCACTTTTTAAATCTTTTAAGAGTCACCTGTGGTGCACAAATATAGGACGATCTGCTGGTTTTAGACTTGCGACCTTAAGCATAGAAGGCTTTTATGCTAGCCACTACACCACAGGTGATCCTAAATGCATCAACAAGGTGTTTGAATCTACCGGGTTTGAACACGTTACCTTGTACATGTTAATCTTTAACTACTTGCTGAATGCATCGAGGGTCACCTGTGGAGTAATGGCTAGCATAACAGCCTCTTTTAAAGGACAAAATAACCATAGATTTTTACTCCCTAGAAGCAAATTTAGGGCCATCTGCGGGTTTTGAACTTGCGACCTTAAGCATAGGGAGCTGTTATGGCTAGCCACTACCCCACAGGTGAACCTTTATGCATTCTAATAGGTGTTAAGGACTAATATGTCAAAGGTCACGGGTTTGAACCGGGCAGATCAAACACCTTTTTTTGAATGCATCGAGGGTCAGCTGTGGTGTAGTGGCTAGCATAACATCCTTCTATCCCCTAGATCTCGAGTTCATACCTGGTAGATGGCCCTATGTTTGCTTTTAGGGAGTAAAAATCCTTAGTTATTTCGTCCTAAAAGAGGCTGTTATGCTAGCCACTACTCCACAGGTGACTCTCGATGCATTCAGCAAGGAGTTAAAGATTAATATGTACAAGGTAACGTGTTCAAACCCGGTAGATTCAAACACCTTGTTGATGCATTTAGGATCACCTGTGGTGTAGTTGCTAGCATAACAGCCTTCTATGCTTAAGGTCGCAAGTCTAAAACCAGCAGATCGTCCTATATTTGTGCACCACAGATGACTCTTAAAAGATTTAATAAGTGGAACTCGTAAAAGATCCCTCACTATCTTAAGTAAACCTGGATAGGCATAACTTAGGACTCCCGCTGCACCGTCGGATTAAGCACAGTAACATAAAGTGACGATAAATGGATAAACAACAACGAGATTTAATAAAAATGTTAAGTTCTTGGTAGCAAAACCTCATTAAATTAACTGTGTAAAATGGGTACAAGAAATTATGAAATTGACTGAAAAAATTATGAATTTGATTGAAAAAATTATGAATTTGACTGAAAAAATTATGAATTTGATTGAAAAAATTATGAATTTGACTGAAAAAATTATGAATTTGTCTAAAAAAAGCTATATTAACTGATCCAGGATTAAATATCTTAGTAAGAGGTGACACCAAATCCCATAATCAAATAGTTTAAGTTTCTAATTCGAGTGCTACCTCTGTATAGTTTCTCTTCACGTTTGTTTCACTTTTTTTCATATTCAACTGATGAATAACTAGATACAGTTGTAAATTTTAAGTAAAGCACTAGAATCCAGAAACCTCACTGCTGATGTGAAATAAAACAAATTTCTTTCACACTGCTACATTGGAACCAGTCTTAGGGTTGGACAAACCAATGCGTCTTTAAACTCCCCGAAGCTAGGAAATAAGACGGTTCTAAAGACCTCTGAAGGTAGTCGTGGTTGTTTCAACGACGGTTAATATATTCACGTATCATTATCAAGTTTATGAATAAGACTTAAAAATGTACTCACTTTATCTTTTTATGGTTTAAAATCTCAATATATACGTACACATCCTTTATAGCCTTTCTTTAACTTCATAAAAAACGGAATTCCGTGATTTTATTTTTCAATTTATTTAAGAGCATGTGCCAAAAATGGGGCGCGTTGGCGTCAAGAACGCCGTAAAACGAAGGGCGATAAAATTTACGTAGGAGTGGAGAGGAATGCTGAAGTGTGGGTACCCGTTTTAGCAAGCAGCCTTCCTCACTTTCGGAAAACTTCTTAAGTTCTTTTTTTTTTTTTTGTTCTTTTTGCTTATCGGCGTATCGTAGGAGTATAGATATATATGTACTATTGATACCGATGAATGTACTTAGAGGTTTCGCCTAATACAGACTACGTTGTAGTTAACGGTATTTGAACATCTTATGGAAGATAAATAATGCAATACTGAATTCAAGTCAACATTAAAATAGGTGGTTGAAAATTATCTGAAATTTTTTTTCAGAGGAATGAAACAAGTTTAATTGGTCCATATTTTGTTATTAAATTTGTTTATATTTGTTTTATAATCCTAATAATTAAAAACTTCGAATATTTTACTTTCACTTACTATATATATAGTAAGGGAAAGTATTGCGATCGTGAAAATTTTCGAATTCTAGTTTTCAACTGAAATACACATTTTAGGGTCCCCTGAGTCCAAATAACCTAGTCCCCCAAAAAGGTCTGTGTGTGGTAACTCCCGGGCGGAAAGTGTAAGTCCTATGAAACTGAAATTTCATATTTAAGACAAATATACGCCCGAGACGTTACAAAACATTTTTCATCAAAATGAGCTTACCAGAAGAGCCACTTTGTACTATGCATTTTGCACCTTTTTTCGATTTTCTCGAAAACGATTTTGATTAAACTCGCCATATCGATGTAAAATTTAATGGGCTTTAATATCATGTAGTTTTCATTCTGATTAAAATGGTCTGACAGGGCTTAAATGCCGATATTTTAAATTTTCTTCCCCTAAAGTACCTTTAATTTTGTTGATTCTATAAAAATAACTATATTATCTTGTTACCACTGATAAAAAACAGGTGAATATGCAAGTTGAGCGAATTTGAAAAGCAACTGAAGTAGAAAATATTTGTAGTGTTCCTCATTTTAGATTGAAATATGACTATTATTTTTCAATTATTCGGAAAATTGATTAGTGAGGAGATGATGGAATAATTTGTTTTTAAATAAGTTAATGAAAAATATTTCATTAAGAAATTTAAAAATAGTTGAACAATATTTTTTAAAAACAGTACCTCTACAACCCATGGATGGTATTTGCTTGGTAATGGCCTCGCAAGGTGGTGATTAGGGTGCGATCACACTCACCCACCAGATTTCTCCTCTAAATTTTGGGTACCCACTTTATAGAGACTCGGTTTGCCCCAGGAGGGTCTACTTCCCTAGTGTCGCCAATATTTTAGTACAAATTTACTATGTAGTATTTTATACTTACCCCAGCTCTATGGCTTTATTTCCTAATTGAATGAGACTTATTTTAATTTTCCTAATATCCAAGGCTATGATAATATTTGAATTTTAATCGTAATGGTACTTGTCGTCATCAATATTTACACAGATATATAGTTGTTCATTAATTTCAAGTTAGCTAAACCGAATTTTTGTTTATATAAAAGATTGTCTAAGAATCCTCGTAAATGATAAACTACCTTCGGGTTAATATCCTATACTTTAAAAAAGAAATTTATTTCAAATTATTCATATAAACAGTCTCTCATATTTCCTTGGAGCCTGAAGAACAATGTTTATTTGGTATGGAAATGTGAGAACCACATGGCCAGGTGCTGGCGTCCACGCTTCAACCTAACAAACAAGATCGGAATCCTGAATATTTTTGACAGCAGGTGCTCTTTCGTAAACACCTGCTTTTCTTTGCTTATAGGTTTTAAGGTCACTTATTTTATTATTAGATCTGATTCAACAAAATGTAAAAGGCCAAATTTACTTGGACGAATATAATTATTTTTTTAAACCATGATGAATAGTTGATCGTGTCATCAAATTGAATGATAAACTGGTTCGGGTGGCAGGCTAAATGATTACAAAACGAAGTCAAAACTATTTTGTCTTTATTTTATAATCACTTTATTCGCCACACGAATCATCTCATACTTAAATTATATTTTAAGATTATTTTATTCAATGTCTTGTTATTCAATGTAATAAAATAACTTGAATAAAAATAGCCTCCTTTTATTTATTCCATTTTTTTTATTTATTTAATAAAAGCCCTCAATTCTGATATTTCTTTTATTTAATTTCCCCAGTGAATTATTTGACAAATTAAGTTGAAGAGAGAGCTTCTAATAAATACATTTCGATATTGTCCAACTATTTTTTATGCTTTTTTTCTTTCAATTAATGAGAAACTGTATCTTATGTTTATGTTAATTGTATCTTATGTTTAATGTATACTTTTGGTACAACATTATGTATGCCGAAGTCTTAACTCCAAAGCCACATTACGGATTTATGGTATTGTACATACCGTTCTCATTTATGGTATTATTTCCTAAAGGTCTGTGAGTAAAATACATTTCAGTTAAGTCTTTCTTATTAAATTTTCTGTAACGAAGGCAATTAAAAAATAAATTAATATAATAAATTATTCCTGAAATATGAGTACTAATATAGACTTATAATATACTGTTGAAAACAAAATGATTTTAGAAAAGTTAATCTATATATATATATATATATATATATATATATATATATATATATATATATATATATATATATAAGTGAATCGCCTTTTCCCTTGGTCATCGCATGACGCGTGAACGGCTTGACCGATTTCTTGAATTCTTTTTTTGTTATGCTTGTATCAGTCAGGAGAAGGATCATATGAATGAAAAAAAGAGAAAAGTTACTTTGGTAGATAGTTTTTTTAATATTTCAAAGGTAATAATGATCGCTCTATCTGTATACATAAAAATAAAATCGCCTTTTACCTTGGTCACCGCATCACGCTTGAACGGCTTGACCGATTAGTGAATAGGTTTTATTTTTTACTTTCACTTACTATATATAGTAAGGAAAAGTATTGCGATGGTGAAAATTTTCTAATTCTAGTTTTCAACGGAAATACACATTTTAGGGTCCCCTGAGTCCAAATAACCAAGTCCCGCAAAAAGGTCTGTGTGTGTGTGGTAACTCCCGGGCGGAATCAGTAAGTCCTATGAAACTGAAATTTCATATTTAAGACAAATATACGCCCGAGACGTTACAAAATATTTTTCATGAAAATGAGCTTACTAGAAGAGCCACTTTATACAATGCATTTTGCACGTTTGCATGGTCTGACAGGGCTTGAATGCCGATATTTAAATTTTCTTCCCCTAAAGTACCTTTAATTTCGTAGATTCTATAAAAATAACCAAATTATCTTGTTAGCGTTGATAAATAACAGCTAAATATGAAAGTTGTACGAATTTAAAAGACAACTAAAGGAGAACACTGAAAAAATATTTTTTTAATGCAATTTTTTTTTATTTTAAACATAGCAACAGTAATATACACGTATAATATACCGTTGGAAAGCTAAAGATTTTAGAATAAATATTATCTAATGCACAAACTTGTAAAAGTTAATAAAGAGTGATGAAAAGCCGATGAAACTGATTATTTTAGATAATAATATTATAGATATTTTAATAAAACACACGTTTCTATATAAATTCAATTGCATTAATTCTTTAATAGTTGTACTTATTTTTATCTCTAACTGTAATTTGAAAATTCTTTCATTGATTTTAAAAATGGAGGTAAGTGAAAGTCGTGTGTTGCCCGCACCAGATTTTTTTTTCTCTAATGTGATCTCTCTATCTACGTATATAAAAATGAAGCCCCCCATTTCCTTGATCATCACATCTCGCGTGAACGGCTTGACCGATTTTGCTTAGACATAGTTTAGAAAGGATATCGTCTTTCGGGTCAGTCAATATGCAATAAAATAAGTTGAACAAGTTAACTAAATAAGTCCCTAAACTTATGAACATGTGTTATTTGTAATGTTTGTAAGCCCTGTCAGACCATGCAAACGTGCAAAATGCATGGTATAAAGTGGCTCTTCTAGTAAGCTCATTTTCATGAAAAATATTTTGTAACGTCTCGGGCGTATATTTGTCTTAAATATGAAATTTCAGTTTCATAGGACATACCGTTTCCGCCCGTGAGTTATCACACACACACAGACCTTTTTGCGGGACTTGGTTATTTGGACTCAGGGGACCCTAAAATGTGTATTTCAGTTGAAAACTATATATAGTAAGTGAAAGTAAAAATAATAATCTAAGGATGTTTTTCACTTGAAAATCCAGTTATGATAAACTAACTCGCGGTCTATATCTTTCTTATAACATCTAATATAAGATGGATATATCGATATTACATCGGATATCCGTTATTATGTAATTCGATGCTTCAAATGTTTTCGATGTAAGAAGACCACCCAAGACCGACAGGATGTGTGAAGCCTGCAGAAGAATGCTTGAGTGAGGAGCAGATTCCAAGGATCCAGCGAACCATGGAGTAACAAGGCAGTTACAGAACCATCGTCTTAGGGTCAGGAAATGTCTTTATAGGCCGAAAGTTTGTTTACAATTTCTCTATAGAAGTATATACAATATGTCTTATCTATTACGAAGATGATATAAGTCTTATGTATGAATGAAATGAAATTAAAAAATAAAAATATAACTGACTATAAATATGACTATAAAATATCATATATATTTTTTCATATGATCCAACAATACAATATAAAAGTAATTATGGGGAATAGATTTATGAGAGTTGATATCGTTAAGAACCTCTAATATGCGCTGAAGAGGTGTTAGTAATAAAGGATGTGAGAAGGATTTAAATATGAATTGAGGATCTCAAAATAAATAAAAAATATTCAGAGATTAGTACATAAAATTTCCATTCAAGACCATTCCGTAGGATTTTTTTTTTTCTGTTCAAGGCCCTGAATTCATTTCTGAAGTCTGGCCGTTTAACACTAAAACACCATGTATATATATATTTCTCATCATCACATAAAAGTATTTTCTTTGACAGTGGCAAAAGTGAAAATAGTTTTACCATAATTACTTAAACATTTGAAAGCAGTTTAAAATTAACTAATAATTTTCAAAATATTTTTAATTCAGATCTACGCCCTTTATTATTACAGTTAAAATTAAAAAATTTCGTGAAATGAGAATCTAACCATTTAATTTAGCAAGCTGGCCTAAGGATCAGGATAATCCCAGGAAACCACCGATCTACCCACATTGTAAGTCTTTAAAGTGTCTTCCTTTCATATTCTCAAATGTTTTGGACACAGATACTATCCCCAATTGATTAATTTTTTTTTACTTTCACTTACTATATATAGTAAGGGGAAGTATTGCGATCGTGAAAATTTTCGAATTCCAGTTTTCAACGGAAATACACGTTTTAAGGTCCCCTGAGTCCAAATAACCAAGTCCCGCAAAAAGGTCTGTGTGTGTGTGGTAACTCCCGGGCGGAAACGGTAAGTCCTATGAAACTGAAATTTCATATTTAAGACAACTATACGCCCGAGACGTGACAAAACTTTTTTCATCAAAATGAGCTTACCAGAAGAGGCACTTTAAACCATGCATTTTTCACCTTTTTTCGATTTTCTCGAAAACGGTTCCGACAATTTTGATTAAACTCGCTATATCAATGTAAAATTTAATGGGCTTTAATATCATGTAGGTTTTATTTGGATAAAAATGGTCTGACAGGGCTTAAATGCCGAAATATATAAATTGAATAAATTCGATAACCAACTAAAGGAGAAAACAGAAAAAATGTTTTTTTAATGCAATTTTTGAACATAAGAGCAGTAATATACATGTATGATATACCTTTGGAAAGCTAAAGATTTTAGAAAAAATATCATCTCATACACAAGCTTTTAGAAGTTAATAGAGAGTGATGATTAGAAGATAAAACTAACTGATTATTTTATATTATAATATAATAGATTTTTTAATAAAACACATGTTTCTATAGAAATTCAATTTGATTAATTCCTTAATAGTTTCACGTATTTTTATCTCTAACTGTATTTGAAAATTCTTTAATTGATTTTAAAAATCGAGGTAAGTGAAAGTCGTGTGTTGCCCGCACCAGATTTTTACTTTTGATATGCAATTTGAAATCTCTTATCTATCTTGTTCATGTTACGTTTTTCAGTCCTGAACATGTCTGAATGAGCAAAATAATTATAATAATGACTGATATAGAATGTTTACTGAAATTTGAGATTCACTTAAAATCTTCCGATGGTAAACTAATAAAAGAAATATTTATTTATCATAGAGGATCATTAGTAACTGTATAAAGCTTTTATAGGTGGAATAATCAGGTATCAGTCATTTTAGGAAATTTTTTAATTTTGCCAACGTTTCGGCTCAAGCTTGTGAGCCATCATCAGGGCTACAAACATCAAAACAAAAGAGATACATATTAATATGATAATGAAAATGTTTTTTAATGTAGTGACAATGATAACATTTCAAATAAAACAGAAAATTTACCAACATACTTAAATATTATAGATACAAATAATGATAATATGATACACAATCTGATGATGATAAGCATAAAAACAAAACTTTAGACTTTAATATAGAAGTAAAAAAAATATATATATAAACGTACCATTACTGAGCCATGTCCAAGCATAAACCGAGGAAAACCATAAACATAGGTAGTATGGGAAGGGGTTCATGTAAAAACCCTGAAGGTTTTCCCCTCTAAATATAAATACTACAGCTTATCTTTGTTTTTAAAAAGTTTTACAAAATTCTACAATGGAAAAACAAAACAATATACTCGTATGTACAATAAGGCTGAACATTTTTAACAGAAAATTATAAACACTAGAATCTGAGGTGTGTAAAAGATCCATGAGGTATATAATAAAAAATAAATAAATAACAAAAAAAAAACAGAGGTGTTATAAACGAAATTGCTTGTAATTTATATTTTATTTACTGTATATTTATATTTTCGTTTATAACACCTCTGGTTTTTTGTTTGTTATTTATTCATTTTATTTTATTTTGTTCTGATGTTTGTAACCCTGATGATGGCTAACAAGCTTGAGCCGAAACGTTGGCAAAATTAAAATTTTTCAAAAAATGACTGAATTCTGATTATTCCACCTATAATAGTTTCTACAGTCGACTATACATCCTCAATATAAAGTTTTTAGAAACTCATTACCACGATGTAAACACTTATAATAATACTAAAACGAACATTTCTATTATCTGGTCATTAATTAGCTATGAAAAACAAATCCTCAAGTTGCCATTATAATATATTATAGCCTAATCTTAAAATTATTCATTCGCAATAATATAATTTAAGATAATCTAAAAATCACACGCTCGCGGACAATTTTCAAAGAAATATGGCTTAAACGGCTTATGTTAATGGGCCAAATAATGGCTACACGACTTTTCACTAAAGAGGGCTATTTAGAATATCGTAGACCGCTATCACAGAGGCCTTGGCCAAGGAGAGGAAGTGGGACCGGTTCCACTTCCGCCGGCTACTCCATCGCCTCCTTGATATCGGCACCAAACACCAGGCGGTGGGAACTCTTCGTTCCAACAGGTGGTAACCCTTTACCTCTGCCTCCGCTTAGCTTCCAGTCGCCAACAACTAGCCCAAGGTGGATTCGAAATATCATTACATTCTATCTGTGGCATCACGTCCGTGGGACATTGTATACTCCTTGAAATGAAATAAATTCTTTACTCTGGGACCAAGTCCCCTTAGAACGAAAACAATGAAAACAAATAATTGCTTATGGTCTAGTTACCTTTTACTTTCACTTACCTGTATATGAAATATACTAATATTATAAAGCTGAAGAGTTTGTTTGTTTGAACGCGCTAATCTCAGAAACTACAATTGAAAGGTTCAAATTGAAAAATTCTGTTTGTGTTGGATAGTCCATTTATCGAGAAAGGTTATAGGCTATATAACATCACACTGCAACCGATAGGACCGAAGAGTCAGTGGAAAATCTGAAAAAAAATCGGGGAAAATTGACCTCGCATCCCAACGATTTCAAATGATTTACCTTTAAATTTTAAAATAATTCAATGTCCCGTTAAGTTAAATTTGTCGTAACAATTAATAAATCACATGGGCAAACATTTAAACAAGTAGGAATCGATTTTATCCATCCTCATGGAATTAACTATGTTTACATACTGAATTCGTCTTTATTGAGAATCAGTATTGTAGTTTATTGCAAACCAACATGAGTGAAGGTTCGTTTCATTTACGGCATATTATGCTGTTCTTTTTTTAAAAAGGGATATAGCATCCCAAACTGCAAGAAATATTCGTGCCGTGTATGGTAGCGATTTAATTGCTGAGAGCACGGTTCAAAAGTGTTTTTCGCGGTTTAGATGAGGAGATTTCAATTGGGAAGACCAACCCCGGGCTGCCCATAGTTCAACTCTTGACATCGAGAATATTATGACCGTCATCAAAAACAATCCACGAATTACTGTGCATGAGATAGCTGCGGAGTTAAGATCCTGCAAATCGACCGTTTTTGAGCAACCAGCCGAAAAAAATCTTGGGGGTTGCCGCTCGCAACACCAAAGGCCGGCTTGCATCCAAGAAAGGTGATGCTCATTGTTTGGCGGAATTTGAACGAATCCATACGTTTTGAGCTCCTTCTACAAAACCAAACTATAAATAAATTTCCATATCTTCTGTTCCCTCGAGAATTTTCTACAAGGGAAATCCTACTCTTCAGAAGATAACGTCAAAATGGAACTTTTATTGTTATTCAGGAGTAAAGATAGTGATTTTTGAAAAAAGGGGATAATGGACCTTTCAAGCCGTTGAGAAAGAGTAATCCCTAATGGTGGTAACTATTTTGTAAATTAAATAAATACATTTTAAGCTGTTCATCAATTTTAATTGTTTTCCAAATTTCTCTACAAATGGAATAAGATGGAACTTTATTTATAGTTTGGTTTTGGTTTTCCCCAAGATTTGTTTTCGGCTGGTTGCTCAAAAACGGTCGATTTGCAGGATCTTAACTCCGCAACTATCTCATGCACAGTAATTCGTGGATTGTTTTTGATGACCGTCATAATATTCTCGATGTCAAGAGTTGAACTCTGGCCAGCCTGGGGTTGGTCTTCCAAATTGAAATATCCTCATCTAAACCGCGAAAACCACTTTTGAACCATGCTATCAGCAATTGAATCGCTACCATACACGGCACGAATCTTTGTTTGGGATGCTTTTTCCCTTTTTAAAAAAATAACAGTATAATATGCCGAAAATGAACCGAACCTTCACTCATGTTGGTTGGCAATAAACTACAATACTGATTCTCAATAAAGACGAATTCAGTATGTAAACATAGTTAATTCCATAAGAATGGATAAAATGGATTCCTACGTGTTTAAATATTTGACCATGTGATTTATTAATTTTTTCGACAAAAGTTAACTTAACGGGACATTGAATTATTTTAAAATTTAGAGGTAAATCATTTGGAATCGTTGGGATGCGAGGTCAATTTTCCTCGTTTTTTTCTTTCAGAATTTCCACTGATTCTTCGGTCCTATTGGTCGCAGCGTGATGTTATATAGCCTATAACCTTCCTCGATAAATGGACTATCCAACACAATTTTTTTTCATTTTGAACCAGTAGTTTCTGAGATTAGCGCGTTTAAACAAACAAACAAACTCTTCAGCTTTATAATATTAGTATAGATTTAAATAAGTTCTCTAACATTCGTAACGCCTACTACCTTCCTTCGTAACGAACCAGCAATGATTATCTGTTTTGCGGGTTCAAGCAGGTGTGTTAAGGCTCTGGCAGAGCCAATAACCAACCGATGAGCATTTTTGTTTTCTTTTACATTGTTATTTACCTTTTTTTTCAACTTCACTCAAAAACAATTAATAATAAGCAAGCGAACGAGAGAATACCTGATATTATTGAATAATTAAGAAAATATGGGTGCATCATGGCCTCTAATTGGCTTGGTATATAATATTTTTCTATTCAAGTAGGTCTCTCATTTATTCTTATTTACAAAAGGTATATATTGAGTAAGCTATACAGCGCTAATAGGGAGGTTTTTTTCTATCGTTAATCATCATTAATTCGACCATTCATTTGCACTTGCTTGTTTATTTATTTATGTATTTAACGCCACTTTATGCTACTATGGCTAATCGGACGATGCTACAGTGGAAGTCCTAAATTTTGCCTATCCAGGTTTTATTAGGATAGGGATCTTTAACGAGTCCTAACATCGCAGAGGCTCGGGACCACCTTTTAACGTCCCCTCCGAAGGACGGCATAACTAAGGATATTTTACTCCCATTTAAAAATCCTAGTACCACCTGCGGGTTTGAACCCATGACTTTTGGCATAGGAGGCTGTTATGCTTACCATCCAGCTACAAGCGATCCCATACCTTTGCACTGTCCCTCTGAGGGGACATGAAAATTTATTAGTGATTATGAAAAATGAACTAATTCAACCGCAATTTTTTAAAAAACCTATATTTTTCTACAGTTTTTGTATTAAAATGTCACAAAAAAAAAAATAACAGATCACAATATCATGAAGCATGATAAATACATCAACCGGTGTTACATATAGAGAATATCAACAATATAGAGAAACTTCAAAAGATAACAAATAAATTCCAAAACTGAGAAAAGAAATTTACTCAGACTGTATTGACTGTATAACAGACCAAACTGAATCGTAAAGATCGCTGCTGAAATAAGACAGTTTTGTGATTTCTTAATTTAAATTTAGTAATTTCCAAAGAAGGCTAAAGAGAAGCTGGATGAGTGACCTCCTCTGATAAAATAAAGCCATGGAAGGGGTGCTGCGGGGCATTTTCCTTCTTCATGCCTACCATGCCTGATCTCAATTTATACAGCACATTTGCTGATTGTCAGATACATTCTGACAGGCGTGAATATAGATATAAAGAGAAAAAAAAAGAAATTTCCAAACTATTTTTTCATTCATTCTTTCATGCTGTTATATTTTTTTAATGGCAAAACGACCAGACAGTGAGTTTATGTGATGTAAGCAGTGTAGTGTAAGATGGATTTCAGATAAGCATTTATACCGACAGATTTAACAAAATAAATATTCAAGCAATAAACGATAGTAATGATAGAATGATATTATCCAAGCAAGAATAAAACGAAGAACCTTACAGACAGTGATAGCTATACAACTAGTGTGACAGAAAACATCTCCTTAGAAGACCTATCAATCATATGAAATAAATTTGGATTTTATTTATTTATTTTTTACTTTCACTTAACTATATATAAAATATTGCGATATATATTAAGTATTGCGATCGTGAAAATTTTCTAATTCCAGTTTTCAACGAAAATACACGTTTTAGGGTCTCCTGAGTCCAAATAACCAAGTCACGAAAAAAGGTCTGTGTGTACAGTCCTTACAATCCAAAATCCTGAATGCTAGTTATTTTGTCACAAATCTACTCCTCCATAATGACCTAAACATCCCATTTGTTGCAGGCATAGCCCGTGATACATACTCTCTGCCTATACAAACCCACTTGTCCGTAATTTATCTTCCTTAGATATCCCTGATAACCCTCCAAGGTGACTGAAAAGAAGGTGGCCTCGGGACCTACAGCCTTAAAATAGTTAGTGAAGTGCTACCAGTGGGTAGTTCTTCCTCAAGATATTTTCATGACTTTTTATTTTCATTCTACATATTTACTTATTGTGTTCTTAAATACAGTTGTAAATTACTCTAAATAAATAAAGAAATAGGAAAAATATACCCACATCTCAATCAAACTTTCAATATTCTGAAAAGCAATGTACAACATCATTGTGTCAGTAATGTACATCATTTTAATTCAATCATTCGTAATTTTTAAAATATATCCTGTTTCATTTAATTAACCGCTCAAATATTCTTTAGTAAATAATTAGATACTTTTAACGGTCAGTTCTGAAAACTACAAAGAGATTCCATTATGGGAACCAATCTCACCACTTGTAATTGAAAAAGCAACGAAATTCCTTACCCCTTGGGGTAAGATTTAATATTAGGAAATTATATTGTTATTATTAATAGTTAATAATTACGATTCATCTAACTCTTGCCAACACCAAAAGGTTTTTAAATAATTAATTCCTTTGTTCTGCTCAATGGTAGCGCACCAGTTGCGAAATACAATGAACGTAGCTGATACAGCTTTCAGTATTCGAGTAGTTTAACTCCGTGCTTCTGCATGTTCGTAGGTAGTTAGAAGTTACTCTAAAAGGTATTAATAGTTTAAAATAAGATATTATAAAATATATAAATAAGATTCGGATTACTCAACATATGTCTTAAATGTAAATACATATAACGTGGATAATTATTAAACCTTTAACCAGTTTTATTAAAATTTAAATTAAACTTACTTTCAGTGATAAAACGGTAGAATGGTATATGATAGCCCATATAACAAGTCTCAAATGAAACAGGCTTCATGTCAACGATTATATACTTTTTTTTTTATTTAACAATTTCATAGAAAAATATATTTAAAAAAAAAATATTTATTTGTATTTACAACTGTATAATAATATACATTTAGTAAATGCTATACAATATATATTGACATGATTCACATGTAGGGATACTACCCATTGGCAGCTCCCCATTGAAAAAAAAAATAATATATATATATATATATATATATATATTATATATATATATATTTTTTTTTTTGTATTCAATAATTAACAGTCCCTCAACATTAGTTGCGATAAAATATGTATGAATAGGATTAAATCATTATTCAAAGGATAAATCAATATTTCCACACAATGAAAAACAGTTTCTGAAGAAAGGTTTATTAATAATTAACAGTAATTATGTTGTGGGATCACTTGTAGCAGGGTGGTTAGCATAACAGCCTCCTATGCCAAAGGTCACGGGTTAGAACCCGCAGGTGGTCCTAGGATTTTTTAATGGGAGTAAAAGTTAAGTTAGTTAGTTATGCCGTCCTTCGGAGGGGACGTTAAACGGTGGTCCCGAGCCTGTGCGATGTCAGGTACTCGTTAAAGATCCCTATCCTAATAAAACCTGGATAGGCAATATTTAGGACTCCCACTGTAGCATCGTCCGATTAGCCATAGTAGCATAAAGTGAGGTCAAATAAATAAACATAGTAATTACGTAGATATGTAATGTATGATTGAAAAGATAAGGATGTTAGAAAATATATGAACTATAACTGAATGAGCTCATAAAATCTGGTACACAGGTAACTGACATTGTAGTTAAGTATTTCCACATACACGTTATTTAATACAATTTCCATTAAAACTAGTAAAATTTATTTGGAGCTCGACATATCAAAACTGTGCACAGCACAGAATTGTAGTACTGCAGTAGTTAAAATACAAAAATTTTACTGCCTGAGAAGAAGGGTAAAAGTTCATGCTACTGAAAATATATTAAATAGATTAGATATATTTAAAATCTGTAATATTCCTAGTATAGATAATTATTCACAGTAGAATGTAAAAGCTGTGAGATGCACACACTACACCAAAATTTGTTTATTTCAGGAACATATTGGCTACATAAAATGGCAGGTTTTTGGAAGAACATCAATAAAATACAATTGAGTAAAATTTAACCAACCAAAACCATTTCAATTTTTTTTTCAAATTCAATTACTTACTACCTATTTATGGATACAATTATTTTTATTTTATTTTTCTACCTTTCATATCTAAGGTTGAGAGGAAATGAGGTTTTGAACCAGGTGCTGCAAAAGTTCAAGGTCAGCAAAAAAAAAAAGCAGGTAACCAGTCTCTGATTTGTGGATTAGTATTAAATAAGTCTGATTTTTAAGCCTTGGTAAATTTGTCTGCTGGTATCAAAATGGGTAATTACAAATGTAACAGCCCTATAACCCTATAGCCCCTGGTGAAATGCTTTATATGATTATATTTTATTTTAAATTGAAGTTCTCTTATTACTATATTAATAAAACAATTTTAATCGCATTCACTCACATATTAGTAATATTACTGTTGAAACTGACATATCTTATAATACCATTATTTTCAATTTTTGACTAGTGCATGGTGCCTATCTAATTGAATGTATTTAATATATTTTTAAAACTATTAAAAAAAAAAAAACTTAATTTACTACTGATTAGGGAAATGGCTTGGTAATAGGATGATAATAGTTAATAGTTAATATTCTACTCACTTTTTATGGCCCTTTTGATAAGCAGCTAATCAATAATTTGAAGACAGCTCCTAATAAAGTTGATGAAGTAGGTAAGAAAGGGCGAGAAGACATATTTCATCAATGGTTACCTAAATAAAAATTCAAATCATAAATTTCCTAAAGAAATACATTTTTTAAAAGTGATATCATTGTCTTAAATTAATATATTTTATAGATTAATAATGCTTTATCTGGGGAGCAGCATGGTCTCATAGTCTGTTTCATGGGTTTTGGGTTCGAATTCCGGCAGTGGCAGATAATTATTTATTCCGTTACTTCAAGCTGTGGGGTGATCCTGGGAAATAGAGGCCGTGGTACACCCAGTCTCTTTAAAGTAGATATCTAATAATATTGAATAATTAATTAAACCTGGTGGGTGAGGGTTATCTCAAGCCTAATGTCGTCATTGTGTGGTCGTTGGAATAGAAACAGTACATATCTCTATATGTACTGAACTAATGACCTTTTAAGTGTTGTAGAGATACAGGTAATAAGGCTTTAGCTGCCAAAACATGTGGTAATATGCCTTGCCCTAATATTAGTTCTCTAACATGTTGTTAGAAACAAAATTCTACATACACTACAATTTTTTTACATTCATAGATGTTGATTATTTTCAAATTATTATCTTAGATTATTATCTTATTATGAGATAAAAATTTTGGAGTAGATAATAAACTAAATAGATATTTAGATAATGTTAAAATGTTATAGGTCATGTTCACAATATTCAATTTTTAGGTGGGTGACAAATAAACCCAAATCATCCTAAGACAAATTCAACAAAGATACACTTGTAAATATAGGATTAGAAAATGTTAAAATGCCTTCAGTCCAACATATATTTTTATTAAGAACAGAAGTATTTACTAACAAAAATTACTGTTTACTAAAGTCATTTCTTGATTTAACTAAATTATATTCATAGATATTATGATAGTTCAAGAACCATAGAGGGTTCAAAGTTCTTGATTCCCAGGAAAATAATTTGAAACTTATTTCAATCAAAAATTTAACAACCTTGGGCTTCAAAAGTTTTTGAACTTTAGTTAAATATGTTTCTTTTTCTTAGAAACTATAAAATAGGTATTTTATATTAATTATTATATTTTTTATAGAAACTATAAAATCCATTGAAAATTGGTACCTATTACCCTAAATAATTTCATTAAATAAATAAAAACTAGAGCAGTAAGTACATCTTACAACTTTCACTTACTATCCTACTCAAAATAATTTTTAAATATTTTCATGTAATGATAGCAATTATTAACTACAACAATCGCTTTGGACAAAGCATTTTCTATGATTTTATACATTAATTTTTTTAAAGTTTACTTTTCAAAACTTAGTTATCAACCAGGAAAAACATTTAAACTGTGTTTTTCTCTTAGATAAAAAAAAACAAATTGACTGTGGGGAGGTTCAGAAGGAAATTCTTTCATGGCTTATTGATTTCCATTTTTATAATAGATAAATAAAATAAAAAAAGGTTACAGATCTTAAATAAATAACATTAAAGGAACTTTATGGAGAGCCATTATGAACATTCGGCAGTAATGCTCTGTCAGACTATTTCATTTGGATAAGACCATGACAAAGACAACTCCTTAATAAAGTAATATAACTAATTATATCAAATATAACATAAGCTTTTTTTTTTTGTTGTTTTTTTGGAAAATAGTAAAACTATGAGAAACCATTTATCTTGTGACATGATATGGTGATTTTAATTGAAGGTGCTTTTAAATCTTAGACTTAAGTAAATCTATTTTAAATAAGTAATTTCATTTAGTGCATCTATCCGTTTTTTATTTTATGTGACTTACCACTCACTAATTCCATGTATAACATATTGTATGTTAAGATGGTAGAATCATTTGTCAAATCAAATTTCAGTTTAGGTAAGCAGAAATTAATCCAGGGACTATGGAAGCAGTCTTGGAATGACTTCTTACTCATAATGATGTTGTAATTAAACTTCTTTTTATGAAAAGTTCGTAAAATTTACCACATCCTTAATGTGTATTGTGGTATACATTTAAAAAATGTATTTAATTTTAATACATTAATATTAATTAATATTAATATATACATTATAATATTAATATTAATATAATATTGATTATATTATGAATATTAATATTATAATTAATATATACATTAATACTACCTTACCGGTATTTTACTTTTCATAAACCAAACGAAATTGCTACAGCCACGCCACCTATTGAGGACACACTCTATTAAGTGCTACATCAACAATTCTATAGAGCGCATTGCTCTCAAAAACTTTAGATTTACATATATGTTTTCAAAAATTAATATCTAATCATTTTTAATTTATTTCTCATATTTTTTTTTTTTTTACAAAATTCTCAAAACAAACATTTGTAATTAATGTTTTTTTTTATGAAACATTTTCCTGGATGTTTTGCTATAAATGTTATCAGTATTGGCAGCGCTGAAGTTTGTTAAAATGGAGGCCTGATGCAACCATTGAAACAAATTTTTCAACGGTTATTTTGGTAAATCTAATCAGAAGTTCTTTAATATGTGTTAATGTTAGTTGTTAGAGTTTGTTTTGTTGCCCTATGCAACTTTATTGACATTAGTTACCATTAGTTGTGTTTTAAACCATTTTTAAATTGTCGGTCTCCTAAGTGGCGGTTGTTTATATCCTTCCTAAAGCTTTTAAAGTTTAAAAGGCATCTTTGAAAGGTAACATCTGATACTTACTTTACAGAACAGTTGAATGAATGTCTACTACTTAAGTTATGAAAGTGACAAACAGTGAAAAAGTGACCTATCATCAGGAAACCTTGAGGATATTACCATCTCTAAGTTTATTCATATCATATTTAGTGATTAATGATACTTGCTTAATGTTTATTTGAAAGTTTAAATTTTATATGGTTTAAACTTTTTGTTTGATAACTTCCTCTACAGTTTGTTCATTTTCTTTTTAATTACCAATTAAGTTTATACTAATTTCATCGGAATTTTAATTTTTATTATGATAGGCTTTCCTAGATGTTATAAATTTCATTCTGTAATAATTCATTTTTTTACTATGAATCATTTCTAACATGTTATAGTACTATTTGAAGCTTAAAGCATTAATTTCTAATATGAATTCACATGCATTAATTTTTAAATAATTTAGTTTTGATGTATCTAGCATTATATTATTTATTTGTTTTTTACATCATATTACTATATTTTGTTTTATTACAGATATGTCGAATAGGAACTGCATTTACTGAAGAAGTTGAAAATGGTTAAAGGAAGGAGAAGAGGTAGGACCCCCTCAACCCGGGTCACAGAAAGTCAAAAAAAGTCTGAAAAGGTGACGTTTCAAGGAAGATTATCTCACACAAGCCCTGCTGGTAAAATTACATCATATTTTGATGCTGACAGTAATTTGGATGCCACACCTAAGGTAGCTCCAAGAAACCTTTCTCCAGCAGTCTCTGTATTACAACAAAACAATAATATTATTAAGAAAAGCCCTCACCGCATAGAAATCTCTGACACGACTGAAGTGAAGAAACCCAAAGCTCCTGTGCCCTCAAGAAGGAAAGCCCCTTTAAACGATGCAAAATCTAATAAGCTAACTGATTACTTTCCGGTTAGAAGGAGTGTAAGGAAGACCAAAAAGACTGTATTGGAAGAAAAGCAGAAGAGCATTGAAGAAGCTGTGTTATCAGGTCGAGAAGATGGTCTAGAATGCAGAACATTTGTTGGAAAAGGCAGAGGTATAGTATCTATCAAAGAATTCAAACGTGGAGACTTTGTCGTTGAGTATGCTGGAGAATTGATCTCACTCGAAGAAGCAAAATTACGTGAAACTATGTATGCCCAAGACCAAAATACAGGTTGTTACATGTATTATTTTATGTATCGCAATGTGCAGTACTGTGTTGATGCTACAGCTGAAAGTAATAGACTTGGAAGGCTTGTAAATCACTCTCGCAATGGTAATCTCATGACAAAAACCATTTCTGTTGGTGGTATACCACGATTAGTATTGATTGCTAAAGAAGATATTAATCCTGGTGATGAGCTGACTTATGATTATGGTGATAGAAGTAAAGAATCATTAAGGTTTCATCCATGGCTTGCTTCTTAAGCAGTATTATATGATCTTACATTATTTTTATGCTTTGGTTTCATTAAAAGACTGTACCTTAATTTTATGTTACATTTTGTATATATTTATTATCTATTTATTTTTAAAATGATTTAAGTTTAAATCAGTTTTATTAGTTTCAATGAAATTCTTGTTTCTATTACGGTGATCAAATTTATTCTGATCAAAATTTTTGTTTTTGTAAATAATTATGACATTTAAGACCTTACCGCCAAATTTTAAATCTGTTATAAATAAGAAGATATAAACCATTGATGGTTATTTTCACATTTATCGCTAAGTTATTGCACTTGTTGTCGTTTAAATTGTATTATCAATGTATTTTACTATAGGAGAAGGCTTCCAAGGATTACTGCCATATTTATTGTTATTTATAATATATATTTAGACTGTTGTGAATTGTTTATAGAACTGAAATGAAATTTTGAATAAATCGAACCTTATCAAGTAATGTTATCTTTATATAATTCACATAAACTTCATTTCTTCACACTTTACATTTAACTGTGGGTTATTTTTACTTTTACTTACCTATATATGAAATTTATAGTAAAGGAAAGTATTGTGATCATGAAAATGTCCTATTTCAGTTTTCAATGGAAATACATGTTTTCAGGGTCCCCTGAGTCCAAAAGACCCAGTCCTGCAAAAAGATTTGTGTGTGTGTGTGTGATAAGTCCAGCACAATACCGAAAAGTCATACGAAACAAAAATTTCATAATTAAGACAAGTATGCACCCGAGATGTTACAGCAACCTTTTCATCAAAGGCGGCTAACCAGAAGAGTAACTTTATTTCGTACATTTTGCACCTTTTTATGATTTTATCTAAAACAGTTCTAACAATTTTAATTAAACTTACTAAAGGGATGTAGAAGTGAACAGGCTTTAATATCTTATAGGTTTTGTTCTGATTAAAATAATCTGACTGGGCTTTAATGTTGATATTTTAACTTTTTTTTTCCCTCTGAAGTAGCTTTAATTTTGTAGATTTGAAAAAATGAAATATATCATCTTATTCATAAAAAATGGCTAAATTTGCAAGTTGCATGGATTCTATATCAAACTAAAGAAGGAAAGAGCTAACAAGTATTTTGTATGCAATTTTTGAGTTTTTGAAGATAAGAACATTAATATAGATGTATAATATACTGTTGGAAAGCTGAAGATTTTAGAAAAAATATTATCTTATACAATTGTAAAAGTTAATGGGGACTGATGAAAAGCGGATAAATCTAACTGATTGTTATTAATAATCTAGATTATTTAAAAAACGTTTCTATCGAAATTCAGTTTAATTATTTCCTTAATATTTTTGCTTACATTTAGCTTTTTTATCCATCTCTAATTTTATTGAAAAATTCTTAAATTTATTTTAACAATGGAGATAAGTGAAAGTTGTGTGTTGCTCTCACCCGATTTTTTTGTGCTATTTTAGTGAGCAATTTATTCATTATTCAAACCAGGAATGTTACATGCCAATTTCATTGAATGCTTGATTTTCAGCCATTTTATGTGGACACAGGTAATGTATTTACATATTTAAATACTGACTGCAGTTTTCCTTTTACTGAACGTTAATCTATCTTACTAGTTTTATTACATTTAAAAAATTTAAGGTACTATTCTTCTTCCACTCATTAGGAATTAATGAAAGTACATCAGGCTTGCGGAACCTTAGTCTTTATTTACTCCCTACCTTGCCATTGAAGGCTATATGGTGATTTTTTGGTCTAGGAGGTGAGGGCGGGGAATTAATGCCAAGTTAAAAGCCTCCCAGCACCAAGACATGGCTGTGATCTGTGAAACGACCAAAGAAACATTGTTAAGCGTTGATAACGCGCAATACAATCGAACCCACGTTCATCGTCACAATTATACGTACATTTTTAATTATGTCAATTATTTGCAACTACTATTTATATCTTATAGTTGTAAAGTTTTTCTTAAAAATCTGCTTAACTTTAAAGTTTATAGTGATAAAATAAAAAAGAAAAACTAATGTCTTCCGTGAAACAAGCTAAAATACCTTCAAAGTTTTCACCTCACCTTGCCATCGCTTAAGAAAACCGTTTTCAAAACATCCTTAACCACTCTTAAAACAACGCACTTACTAAACTAAGAATTAATTATTATATCTTATTCAAATTCGATTATCAGGTTAGCCAGCCAAATTTTGTGTTTGTATCGCAGTCCCACCTATATTTTTTCTAACAATTAATTTTTAAAAAAGTCAATAAAGAATCCTGACAGACTGCCAGGATTATTACACCCGACAGGCTTGGACGAGCTGTAAATTGGATAGCTCCTTTTAAGTCTCCTGGCACTGATGGGATATTTCCAGCTCAGCTGCAGAAAGGCCTCCCAATTATCAAACCATACCTACTAGCATTGTTTAGCGGTAGTCTGACACTAAACTATGTGCTGATCAGTTGCAGGGAATCCAGACTGCTAAATTCAAAATCCAGAGAAGGGTTCTCAAGGAAGATCCAAAATCGTTTAGACCTATCTGCCTGTCTTCCTTTCTACTGAAAACTCTTGGGGAAATACTGAACAGGTATATTAGGGAATACTTACGGGTCAACAGACCAATTCACTCTCTTCAATTTGATATTAAGCTGTATCAAATCCTATGATGGCTCTCTTCATGTTGGTATGCTATCCCCTCTACTCTGGTGTTTAGCTGTTGATTCTCTCATTCACAACTTATAAACAAGAATATGCAGATGATATAGCTTTCCTGATAGGAGGCAAACCTCAATGTGCTATATCCTCAATGTTCAAAAGTGCTATATGTACTCTTGGTGTTTGATGCAAAACCCATGGTCTTAACATCAATCCACAAAAGATAAATGTTTGAATCTTCACAAACAAAAGGAAGGTAAACACCCTACCAAGAATAAATGGTTAACATCTAACCATTAACAAAGATATAAAACACCTTAGAATCATTCTTGACCATAAGTTGCAGTAGAATAATCACATTTCCTACATTAATGGTAAAGCTCTCAAATGCATTTGGACGTGCAAAAGTGCTGTCAGCAATGCATCATCATCATCATCCGTGGCGCTACAGACCGATGTGGTCCTTGGCCTCCTCATTAATTCTTCGCCAGGTGGTTCGGTCTTGAGCAGCCGCTCGCCAGTTGCGGGTGTCAAGTAGGCGAAGAGCATCCCTGGCAATGGTGTCCTCCCATCTAAGCCGAGGTCTTCCTCTTCCCCTTGTCCAATGGAGCCTCCCATCCAGCAACTTTTTGGGAATTTCATTGTCTGGCATCCGTACTACGTGGCTAGCCCATCGCAGTCTTCCTAAGTTGATTAACCTCATCACATCAGCTTCGCCATAGATCCGGTAGATTTTCAAGTTTGTCCTCTGCCTCCAGCTTTCCCTGATCTTAACTGGCCCAAATATATTTCTTTCAATAATGAGGATATCCCTCTCCTCTTTACCAGTGAGGGTCTTATACAAAAGGCACTTTGTGCGACGGGTGAGGTAGGCACTTCTCAGGTGCTTTCTGAGGCTAAAATAGCACCTGTTGGCTTTGAAGAGACGCTGACTTGTTTCCCCGGAGATCCTATTTCCACAATTTACTACTGATCTGAGGTACACAAATCGATCAACACTCTGGAACGCAAATGGGCCCATTATCACAGGATGTCGGTCTGCAGTCTCTGTTCCCAGCCCAGCTCTCATGTATTTTGTCTTCTCCTGATTGATGTGCATCCCCATATCCTTCGCTGCCTCCACCATCCTGAGGAAAGCATCTTCTAAGGACTCAAATGACCTTGCGACAATGTCCAGGTCGTCAGCAAAGCCGAGAATTTGGACCAGATGGTGTCCAAAGTCTGTATCCCTGAATCGCGCACTACCTTTTCCAAAGCCAAATTGAACAACAAACACCTTTTGCAGTTTCAAACTGTGCTGTCAGCAACGCATAGGGACTTAACCAACAGATGTTCTATTGGCTATATGCGACGGGCATTGAACCAATGCTTACATACTCCTCTGGCATTTGGTGGTATAGAGCCCACATTAGCAGCAACAAAAAATTGTAAGTAAGCAGGTTACTCAGAGTTTCAAGTTTGATTTCAACTACAGTCATGGGTGTTGACAAGTGGGGACCTCCTTAAGATTGTCATGACAAATAAAAATTATTAAAGGAAAATAGAAAAAAGTAAAATAAGGTATGAGGATAAAAGGTGTGGTTATAGATTGTTTAAACTTTCAAGCACATAGTTAATTTTCAAATTAATATGTATTCAGACAGTGTTTGAAAAAAATTACATGCTTTCATTTGATCCTCTCCCTAAGGAAAATTCTGGTTCTACTCATGGCTGTTGTAGGGTAATTATTTGAGGTTGACTCTGAGGTATAAAGACCCTCTAGGGGCTCACCCAGCTCTATAAAATGAATACCCGAAATAGAGTGTGATCTCAGCACAATCACCTTTCATAAACATTGGCCTAGAACAGTACAGAACTTTATATCTCCTGAACACAAACTATTTTTAGACTAGTAATTATTTATTTTTTCGTCTGTAAGTTTAATAGTTTTTCGCTGTAAGTTTTCTCGGGAAATGACTATTTTTCAATAAATATGTTATGATGTTAAAATATTTATTACTAATCATAGTTCAAACTTGAAATTTGGAAAACGTCTGCATTTCCTCAAATTCAGACGTTTTTCACTAGATTAACTTTTTTTTAAGAAACAAAAAGATAAAATTACAATATTAAATGTTATTGTGTAACAAGGTGTAAAGCTTAGCAGAGAATTACCATCTTGATGTAAGATTTGGCTGACTTTTTAATTGAAAGGGAATCTGGCAACCTATCCACTATTTATTGTATTGGCAATAAATTCTGAATTTTTAATTGTGCGCTGTTATACATAAACTGTACTCAAAATGTTGACTAAGAAACCATGGTAGCTGAGAGTGAATAGGTGTCGTCTTAACAAGCAAGTCTGAAGTGGCACTGGTTCTAATCCCCACTGGCTGGGTTACAATTTATTTCATGGCAGACCCCAATTTCCCATTTATTTCAAATTTCCCACTCTAGCTGGAATAGTTTGGTAATATATCGAATAAAAATAGTTTGGTAATATATCGAATAAAAAAGAAAAAAAAAACTGTACCTCTACAAGCCTTGTTGAAGGGTTCTTGGGCTCAGTACATATTGAGATTCATATAGTTTCAAGACCCATGCAATGAGGCGATTAGACCGAGATCACACTCAGTCCTGGGTTTTCTCCTATTTTTGGGTACCTACTTTATGGAGGCTTGGTTTGCCACAAGAGATTTTCCATACCCCAGGGTTCCCCCATGGCTGAAATAATAGAACAAATAATAATCTACCACAGATGGGATTCAAACCTGGGATCTGGAGAACATTAGACTAGTGAACCTGTCGAATAGTCTGTCTTAATTGAAGTTTGTAATACTTAAAACCCTCAATTAAGTAAATAGTGTAGGCTATTAATTAAATAATGTAGGCTGATAAAAGTTCTCAGTCAATATTCTAACTAAAAGAGGATGGAAAACAAGTTTATTTTAGCCAGAGTAAGGAGATACAGGCTTATTCTCTGAAGTTTACCGTGAAATTAAAGTCAAATTAATATTCCCACTATAGAAATTAAAAATATTGTAAATTAAAACAACAAAAGAGGAAAACAAAACAACTTTTAATAAAATCCATATAAAACTCTTTATTATAAATATGTAGACTAACATACTTTAATAAGTTATTCAACTAAGCTAAATTTGAGCAATCATTCATTGTTTTCTCAAAGATAGTTCTTTTCGCTGCTGGTCAACCATTGTTTCCAATTGAGCGCACTGTTCAAGAGCCGCATCTCTCTGCTTTTGAACCATTCGTACTGTTTCATCTTTTTTAGAGATTGCTTCTTTAACTCTATATAAAGGTAAAACATAACCAATGAATTTCACGGCTACTTAAGAACAAATTTAGAAATAATAATGGCTTTGTAAATAAAACTATTATGATAACTAGAGACTGGATTTCCATGATTTTGTACATTCTATTCGCTTGCGTGTATCATCTTCAAACCCGGACAGCTATCCCGTTCATGTATTAGGGAATAATATATCACAATTTTATATTGCACGTTTTACCATTTTTGGGCTAAATTGCAAGTTTTTAATTTTGATTGCAGTAAATTGCATTTTTTGGACTTTTGAGTTAGATTTGTTTATTAAATTTAAATATCACAATTAATTGAACACAAAATACATAAAAATATTAGTAAATATTTAAATTTTATTTTATCATCTTTCTCTAGTTCAATCTACAAATAAATTATTAGTTAAAAAGAGAAAAAATGAACGGAAACATTAGGACTACTACTGAGTAAGTAAACACACCAGTCAAACATAATGGGTTTCATTGTTTTTATCCGATAAACGACACTATTGAATAAGTTACTGTCGGGACTAATTCGAAGATGTTCATTGTTATATTGAGTCCCTCTGTTTACAACCCTTCGGAATTCTCTCCGAGTATTTAGTTTTAATTGCGATTTCAAATTTCAGATTTTTTCCAGAAAAGAGAACAAGTGTCTCATTGAAAATTAAAACCTGGCTATCTAATTACCCCGAGCTTAGATCTGAAAAACTGTAATCAGTGAAAATCAATGGGGTGTGAAAGAAAATCCCAAAAAGACGCTTTTTGTAAAATCGTTAACAACTAATTCTTTCTTGTAATAATTTAGGTGTAATTTATAAAAATTATTATTTATTTTATTGTTAGCTGGACACAAGCATATATTGAAGCAGAAAAAATAGGCCAACAGCGGTCAATTGCTATTGAATATTATTTAAAATTAAAATTGTATATATTTAATAAATTACCCTAGTATACACAACATACCTCTATTTATTATTCACAAGCATTTTTGATCAAGTCTTCAAACTGTTTTCAGTGAGTTCTTCTATATTGACTCATTACATGTTTTGTAAATTAACTATCTAATCAAGTATTGAAGGTACAAATAAGAAAAATATTTGGTTGATGATCAATTATTTGATTAAACTAGTCAATGATTTAGATAATTTTGTCTAGTTAAAAAAAAAAAAATTGTATCTATATATCTTTTCTTCACTTGATCCATTTTTTTTTTTTTTTCAACTTTATTGAAGTAACATCTCAAGAAAACAAATTTTAAAGGTCAAGTTTCTCTTCCATATAAATTTAGGTTACTTTATTTTTTAGACTTTTAAGGTGTATATACTCTCAAGTTTATATTTTGGGGTTTTACTGCACTATTTTGCACATTTTGATATTTTTACTGCACTATTTTGCACATTTCGATATTTTTACTGCACGATTTTGCACATCTCGGCGTTTTTACTGCACGTTTTTTCAGCTTTTTATTGCATGAAAATCCAGTCTTTAATAATAACAAATAAACTTAATAAGTAATCACCTGTTGTACACTTGCTGTAGCTCTCTCTCTTTCTCTGCTTGTAATAATGCTATTGCTTCTTCCTTTTTCATCCGTTCTTCACTTAGTTCTCTTTGAAGTGCTGCAATCTGAGAGCATGCTTCAGACCTGGCCAATGAGCGTGATTCACTTCTTTCATACTCCAACCGTTCAACATGCTGTACAGCAAAAGAAAGATTGATTAGAGAATACTGGCTGTCATTTTATCGTAATGCTTTATAAAATAATATTTTTTTTAAAAATAAGATTAAAAAACTTCTGGGGTGTTGAATATGTAGGGATTGATATAATTTTAATATGACTACTCCACATTTATTAGTTGTAAATTGGAATTTCAACACCATATGTAAGCATGAAGGAAGCTGAAATGAGTTCAAAGAAACATTAAAAGTCACCTTACTAATGATCCAGTTCAAAATTCAATGTAATAACTATTCTCTGTTCTTTCTAACTAATTTTAGTTAAATATTTATGTTTGTAAAGTATTAAAATAAGCTTTGTTTGTTTATTTATTTAACGTCACTTTATGCTACTATGGCTAATCAGACAATGCTACAGTGAGAGTCCTAAATTTTGCCTATCCAGGTTTTATTACGGTAGGGATCTTTAACGAGTACCTGACATTGCACAGGCTTGGGACCACCTCTTAACGTCCCCTCCGAAGGACGGCATAACTAAGGATTTTTTACTCCCATTAAAAAATCCTAGGACCACCAGCGGGTTTGAACCCATGACCTTTAGCATAGGAGGCTGTTATGCTAACCACCCAGCTACAAGTGATCCCTTTAAAACAAAACTTTATTCATTATTGCTATTGTACTTATCTCTATAAAGGCATCATGCCCTTATAAAAATATAAATTAAAAAAATAGGTTGTGTGTTAAACTTTGCTGACTCTTTCATTCAGGAGTTTCTCCCAATACCTTCTCTAAGATCCTTCAATTGATTTAGCAGCCAGTTGAAGTATAGATTCATTAGATTAAAATTGTATTTCCTGAAGAAAATTTGGATATTTTTTAATCCTCCCTGAAGGTTGAAATTATAATATTGGACATTTTATTTGAATATGTATATACACTCAAATATACAATGAGCTTGCCTTTTCCACCTCTGCTTATCTTGGTCTACAGCTATACAAATATATACACATATATTCATTTTACAATGCTGCTTAGATTACAGTGTTAAGTAATTAAAAATGTAAAAGAATAAAACTAACAACGTAAATTTAATAAATAAGAGTAAATCAAACTTTTCTCTTCTACCTGTTGCATAAACTTTGTAATAAAATATTTCACCTTTTAAAAAAATGCTTACCTTTTCACCTTATTAATTGTTTTAAAAAATAAGGTAATTTTAAAAATACCTGTTTAGCTGTAGTCAACTGGCATTCAAGTTGTGTGGTCTGTGTTCGCAGCTTACTCACTATCTCCTCATAATCCTGGATTTCTGATCTGGCATCTTTTAATTTTCTTTTTAATTCATGTAGCGACCCTTCAGATTCTTTTAATTCCCTTTCATACTCCTCTTTTATTCTCCTAAAATAGAGCATATTTTAGTAAATATTAGCTATATTAAGAATAATACAAACATATTATAATTAAAAATTCTAAATCATAAAAAAAAAACCCTGTGGCACTACAACCCATGAAGGGTCTTGGGCTCCGTACATTTAGAGATATGTACTTTTTATAGGCCAACGGAAGTGCAATGAGGTGATTAGGCTTTCATCATGCTCAGCCACCAGGTTTTCCCCAATTTTTTTGGGTACCCACTTTATAGAAGCTGGGTCTGCCCCAGGAGGGTCTCCATACCCTAGGGTCGCCCCCCCCGACTTGCATAAATAATATTCTGTCAAAGCCGGGATTTGAACCCAGGACCCGGAGAACTGTAGACTAGTGCTCTATCCACTAGACCGTGCCACTCTATGGCATACTGGAATACTCAAATGTTACCCTCATATAATCATCATCATTGTGTATGGCCAAACCTTTTCTTCTGATCTATTCTAAATTTCTAAATCATACTTGATAAAAATCTTAGTATTTTAAATCACCAGATTTTATTTTGAGTACGCACTTAATAGAGCCCCAAGAGGTAATTCTGACCTTTCTATCAACAGAACAGACAATAATCCTGTCTCAGTCGGACTCAAAACTGAACCCTGAGATCGATAAAATTCCTAACCAACTGATACATGCTTCTCCATATTTTACAAACCAATGTTTCGTTTTGTATACATCAAAATGTCTGATCTTTCATTGTCTACTATCTTCAGCAATATGTCAATAATTCTTCAGTATTATATGAAAAGCTCTGGGTTTTAGTTAAACAACATCTTTTATGTTATGTAACATAATTAGTTAGTAAATTATCTAACCATATTAAATTTAAAACTCTGCCTCATAATGATCCCAAGCGCATAAAAAGTATTAGCTTGACTGAATTTAAAGACACAACTTGAGTTTGTCTCTTTAATTTTGTAAGTTATGGGAAGTAGTGGTCAAGTTAATATTTATTGAAAGTAGTAAAGAGTAGTCTTCAGAAGTGATGAGTGAATTAAGGAATATTATAATTGTATAAAAAAAAAACCTCCATTTTTAGAATCAATTCAAGAATTTTCTAATACCGTTAGAGATAAAAATGAGTGAATAAGAATTAATTAAATGAAATTTCTAAAGGAACATGTGTTTTATTAAAAAATCTATTATATTATTATCTGAAATAATCACTTATTTTTATCGGCTTTTCATCACACTCTACTAACTTTTAAAAGCTTGTGTATGAGATAGTATTTTTCCTTAAATCTCAAGCTTTCCAACGGCATATCATACATGTATATTAATGTTCTTATGTTCAAAAACAAAAAATTGCATAAAAATATATTTTTTCAGTTTTCTCCTTTTTTTGGGTATTAAATTCATTCAATTTATATATTTAACTGTTATTTATCAGTGGTAACAAGATAATATAGTTATTTTTATAGAATCAACAAAATTAAAGGTACTTTAGAGAAAGAAAATTTAAAATATCGGCATTTAAGCCCTGTTAGACCATTTTAACCAGAATGAAACCTAAATGATATTGAAGCGCATTAAATTTTACATTGATATAGCGAGTTTAAACAAAATCGTCGGAACCGTTTTCGAGAAAATCGAAAAAAGGTGCAAAATGCATGTTATAAAGTAGCTCTTCTGGTAAGCTGATTTTGATGAAAAAGATTTTGTAATGTCTCGGGCATATAGTTGTCTTAATTATGAAATTTCACTTTCATAAGACTTACCGTTTCCGCCCGGGAGTTACCACACAGACCTTTTTGCGGGACTTGGTTATTTGGACTCAGGGGACCCTAAAATGTGTATTTCCGTTTAAAACTAGAATTCGAAAATTTTCACGATCACAATACTTTCCCTTACTATATATAGTAAGTGAAAGTAAAAAACTGAATACTGGATCTAAAATAACACACTGCAGCACTAATTCTACAATGGTCAGGACATTTACCTTCTGGTAAACAACAAAATAAATGTCTTAAAGATACAACCATTACATATGATTGCATAATAGATTTGTGGTAGATCATGAATAGTTATATTTAATACTCTTAAAATATGGAACAACTTTTTCAATGTTCAGAAAATGGATATATGACTAATCTCATTATGCCTACTCCTTCAATAGAGCATATCAGTCATAAACTTGGCATACATGTGAGGTCTATCACTCATGATAACCAATGAAGTTGAGGATAGAGATAGGGAAGAAATAAATACACACGTAAAAGAATGATTTTTGGTTTAAGAATTACCTGAAAAATTCTATCATTCACTATATGGTATTTATCCGCTCTCCTTAAAATAACACAAGACCTCCAAACTGCCATCGATCACCTACAAATAACAATTCTTATCCTCCTTGATTCTCAAAGGCGTTTGACCATAGCATCCTTCTTACCAAACTCCAAAATCTTCCAATATCCAACAGTGCTTTGCGCTGGTTTCAATCCTTTCTCTCCTATCGTTCTCAGTACATAGTAGTGCCAGAACAGCCTCTATCCTCAACCTTGCCCCTTTCCTGCGGTGTCCCACAGGGGTCGTCTCTATCTCTTACCCTTTTTACTATTTACATTAATGACCTGCCTCTCCATATTAATCACTCTAAATACCCCCTCTATGCTAACAATTTTCAAATTTACCTTTCCTTTCCACCTTCCGACCTATTACCAGCTACAAAAAGACTACAAGAGGATTTAGATCGAATAAGCCACTGGGTTGTAGTCAATAAACTGAAAACAAATGTTGAAAAAACAAAAGCTATTGTAATAGGATCCCATCACTTCTTGAAAACTGTTCCACATATCCCAACCCTCTTCCTAAATGGTAACCCAATAAAGTTTTATCCGACCATCAGGAATCTGGGCGTAACCTTTGATCAAACCCTCTCTTTCAAGAACCATATTTCCAAAATTTCCCGCCGCACCTTTTTCACCTTAAAACGACTGAATTCCCTTGGTCACCTTTCCTGTATGAAACCCGGAAGCTCCTCATTACCTCTCTAATATTCCCCCACTCCGACTACTGCTGTACCGTATATGGTTGTGTTTCTGGGGATCTCGAAGTAAAAATAAAACGCCTAATTAATTGCTTTCTTCGATTTATCTTAGCGAGTTGAAGTGGCTTTACCTTTCCTATCGTCGCCAGTATTTCCTTGCATCATTCCTGTACCAATTTATCCAATCCCGCCGTCCATCATACATTTTCAACCTTTTAAAATTCAAATCCTCTGTCCATTCCCGCTGTAAACACTCTAAGCCTTCAGATTTATACACAACAGCCCACCAATCTGTACATTTTGACAGTTCGTTCCTTATCCGATCCTCAATCCTATGGAATTCTATTCCTCTTTCTGTCCGTCACTCCGACTCTCTTCCTAGATTCAAATCCTGCTTATTCATTCATCTCATGACCATCCAGACAGAACAAAATTGTAAATAAGACTCTATTTTCATTTATACTCTACATATTTGCAAATATCTGTTTTCGATTGGTTTTTCTTAATTTGTTTATAAATAATTTATTACTCTAAGACTCTGAATCCCAATTTATATATTATATAAATGTTATTCTAAAGGGACTTGTCCAAGAATATTAAAGAATTTATTTATTTTATGTAAAACCGAATTTATTTGTATTTAATATAAGGATATCTTGTAGAGAGGCAATCGTGTATCCAAAGGAATTGATATAAGACGATACAGAGTTTTTTAATAAAATTATTTTATTTTTAAGCCTTCAACACTTACGTAATTTTTGCTTCTAGGGATTTCTCCTTTTCTTGTGCTTCATCATCTAACCTCCTAATGACAGCCTCTATATGCCTATCCCTTTCTTTTTTAACTGACTCACGAATCTGCTTTTCTTTTTCTGCAAGTGCCATGGCTTGGTGGTTCAGCCAAGACTGCCTTTCTCCCTCTAGTGTTTCTCTCAATGTTTTTAACTCAGCCTGAAAGAAAAAAAAAAAACTTTAATTATAATTACCCAAAGCTTTAGAGCAATCATCAAGTAATTATTTTAGGAAATACTTCATGTTTTTCTTGAAGAATTCTCATGCGTTCTTGAAGATCAGCTTCAGCCTGCTTCCATTTCTCCTCTAGTTGTCTAGTTCTCTGAGCTAAACTAGCATTAGCCTCTCGCTCTAATCTTTCTTTCTCATCCCTTACTTCACTCATCAGTCGTCTTCTTTGTTCCTGATAGCTTCTTTCCACTTCAGCAAGCTCATCTTCAAGCCTAGCAATCCATGGTAAATCACGTAATTAAAAAAAAAACACGTGACTTGTACAATTCATTAAAGTTGTGTGTGTGTGTTTATAGGATAATTAGATCATTGAGTGCACCGAAAACTTTTTTTAAAATGGTTATAAATCCTCATAAATAAATAAATTACAATATTTTTTTATAAATAATATAAGAAAAGTGTTTATGAGTTATATATATTTTTCATGTTCTAAAGTAAATCACCTTAAGCTGGAGTGTAAACAATCCAATAGTTTCAAGGCAGGGTGGGAACATTATTCTATAGTATGGATTTACCATGCAAAAAAAGCTTAACACACTCAAGCAGATTAACACCTTCAGCCTGGTTTGGTTTTAAGAAAGAAAAACTAATGCACCTTTTAGTAAGAATGGTGTAAGTGCCTACTAAGTAAAGTATATTACTTTTTCCTAGCTGCTTCCCTCTCTTCTGATACAGCTTGCTCTCGGTCTCTTAGAGCCTGTTCACGGGCAGCCATTATCCTTCGTGAAGACGCAGCTTCCATTTCACTCAACTCTCGCTCATGTGCTCTTCTCAGTTCAGCAAGCTCATCTTGATGGGTCCGAGTCATCCTTTCCAATTCAGGTTCCAAACCTTTTACTGTTTGCTCCTATTAGATCAGAAACATTACAGTCGACAAAAGAACAATAGTGGAAAAAAGTCAAGGGAATATTGTATTGACATTAAACCGTTTTCTCTCTAATATCAGACAACTAGTTCATGAATGATTAAAGAATCGAGAGAGTATTTGCTGTTTTGAAAGTTAGTTTATTACTTTCACTTACTATATATAGTAAGGGGAAGTATTGCGATCGTGAAAATTTTCGAATTCTTGTTTTCAACGGAAATACACATTTTAGGGTCCCCTGAGTCCAAATAACCAAGTCCGGCAAAAATGTCTGTGTGTGTGTGTGTGTGGTAACTCCCGGGCGGAAACGGTAAGTCCTATGAAACTGAAATTTTATATTTAAGACAAATATACGCCCGAGACGTGACAAAACTTTTTTCATCAAAATGAGCTTACCAAAAGAGGCACTTTATACCATGCATTTTGCACCTTTTTTCGATTTTCTCGAAAACGGTTCCGACGATTTTGATTAAACTCACTATATCGATGTAAAATTTAATGGGCTTTAATATCATGTAGGTTTTATTTGGATAAAAATGGTCTGACAGGACTTAAATGCCGATATTTTAAATTTTCTTTCTCTAAAGTACCTTTAATTTTGTTGATTCTATAAAAATAACTATATTATCTTGTTACCACTGATAAATAACAGCTAAATATATAAATTTAATGAATTTAATACCCAACAAAAGGAGAAAACTGAAAAAATATTTTTTTAATGCAATTTTTCGTTTTTGAACATAAGAGCAGTAATATACATGTATGATATACCGTTGGAAAGCTAAAGATTTTAGAAAAAATATCATCTCATACACAAGCTTTTAGAAGTTAATAGAGAGTGATGAGAAGAAAATAAAACTAACTGATTATTTTAGATAATAATATAATAGATTTTTTAATAAAACACATGTTTCTATATAAATTCAATTTGATTAATTCCTTAATAGTTTCACGTTTTTTTATCTCTAACTGTATTTGAAAATTCTTTCATTGATTTTAAAAATCGAGGTAAGTGAAAGTCGTGTGTTGCCCGCACCAGATGTTTTATTTTATTAAACTCAGCTATGGGAATTAAATTATCTTTTTTTTTTTTTTTTTTACTAACTTTTATGTTGGGAATTTAATTAATAATCAAATGCCTGATTGAAATTATAAACCAAAAAAGATTTATTGAGGAGAAGTTAATTTGGGGTACAGTTATCAAAACAATTTAATTAAGTAAAACTTAATTTATTGTGCCATGTTTTGGCCTAAATTTTAGGCCATCTTCAGGGCGATTGTATGAAAAGGATTTATGTAGGTTTTATTTTGCTTATTTTTTTCTCTGTGTATTGATTGCAACATTCTTTACCTCTAACTATTGTATATATATGGCCAAGTTGAGTCTTTGCGGTTGTGGTAGGGAGGAAAAGAAATAATGAACAATTAGTAATGTAAGAAAGACATAAAGAGATATTCGACAACATTCTTATACATTATTGGCAATAAAAACATATGTATACTTACAATGCATAAAGATTATTTTAGCTACCATCATAATCTTAAAATATGGCATAAAAGTATTAATAATATAAACAGCCAACAGTATTGAAATAAAACTAATTTCAATTAAGGCACATCATTGATATAAGCAATTTAAATCTTAGTACCACATATATAGGATCTCATATGAGCTTATAACTAACTCAAGATTAATTAGAGTAAGAGGAGACGGAAAGTCTTTTATCCCAGCTAAATATGACACTAGGGGTACTCACTACATTTGCTATAGCATGCTATTAGTGCTATTGTGCTAAATCCATCAATTTTATACAGGAAATAACTGTAGAAACTCGACGGATTTAGCAAAATAACACAAATAGCATGCTATAGCAAACGTAGTGAGTACCCCTTTTAATATTAAAATTCCGATAGCAGTATAATTGGCTCACCTTGATTTTTTTAATTCTTTCATTCTCCCACTTTTCTCGCCTTAACTTTTCAGCTGCTAGCATTTTTTCCTGCAACTTTTTCAATTCCACTTCATGCCTTGATTCCATTGAAGCTATTGTTTTATTATGTTTTTCTTCCATTTCCTTCACTACACTTGCACACTGTTCTCCTAACAACCGCTTCTCTTGCAAAAGCTGAAAATCCAATAAAAGTATTGTAATATTTTAAAATCTTATTTAATTTTAAAAATATTACAATAGTAATGACAGAGACACAATATTGATCAACCCAACATAATTTGCATTTAGAATATTTTACCTGATCAATAAATTTCTGATGTCGTTTGATAATAGAATCCGAATCAGTCTTGTGTTTATTCAATTTTTCCTGAGTTTCCTTGAACCTTTCTTGTACTCTATCGCACATAACTGTTTTCTCTTCAAGTTCTAAAGAAAGAGCCATCACTCGCTGAGCAAGTTCTGCCGAGTCTAGGGACAATAACTGTCCCATTCTGCCAGCGGGAAGCGGTTTGGCAACTTCACTGAAAATTTAAAACAAAAGCAGCTCATAAGATTTCAGACTATGATTTTTTAAGGAACACTCATTGGTTATATGGCAATACTTGAGCGTACTAATACTCGAAAGCTTTAAAATGTCATAAATACTTGGAGTATTTTTTACTTTAGATATGCCAGTAATATTTAAATCGAAAAAGTATCTGTTACATGTGAAACAATGTTGTTATTCTTCTATAATATCTTTTAACATATTATATTAAAACTTGGGTGGCCAATAAGTTTTATTGATTGTAGTAGTCTTTCGAACACGTCATTCTTCAAACGAATTCACACAAATAAGAGCGAAGATGGTTGGCGAACCTACCAAAAAACACACCTAACTACATGTTGTACCTAGAAACTGGCCTGGGAAAGGGATCTGTTATGCTTTAATACAAGAAGTTTACATTTAAATTATATTATAAAAAATTTAAACTAAATTGATCTATGCTTACCTAAAACTATAGCCCTTGAAGGCATGATAAACAAAAATTGTAATTGGCTAAAGGAATGGGCAAAACTAGCAGATGATTTAAACTGTACATTTGATAGAGAGTTTGTGTCGGTGGTGAGTTGGAAGAGTTAGATGGATAATTTAATAGCTGCAGCCAAAGAAAATGTTAAAAAGGAATTAATGACCTCCGTTATGGGTGTCCAACATCATTTACTGTGTATAAGAAGGTAGACTATCACGTTGATTACATAAATCATGAGAACCATATAGAGTTGATACAAAGGTTTTTTAAACAAGAGCTGAAATGATATATTTGAATTTTAAGCCATGGATGCGGGATATAGTTTATACATGTTCAATTTGAAACAGTAAAAAGGATGAAAACATGACAAATCTATTAGGTAAGTGTACTGCTCTTAATAATAATAGGAAAATGTATTTCGGGGAGAGTATATAGACCAAAAACGAAATAATAGAAATTTTAAATAGAAAGATATGAAACACATTAAGATTTATAAAATATGTTGTAAACTATCAAGAATTATTAATAAAAAAAAAATTAATTATAATAAATAAATAAACATAGAATAAGTTGTCACAGATAAATAGATTGTAAATAAAACACTTTGGGGATCACTTGTAGCTGGGTGGCTAGCGTAACAGCCTCCCATGCTAAAGGTCACGGGTTCAAACCCGCAGGTGGTCCTAGGATTTTTTAATGGGAGTAAATCCTTAGTTACGCCATCCTTCGGAGGGGACGTTAAAAGGTGGTCCCGAGCCTGTGCGATGTCAGGTACTCGTTAAAGATCCCTATCCCAATAAAACCTGGATAGGCAAAATTTAGGACTCCCACTGAAGCATCGTCCGATTAGCCATAGTAGCATAAAGTGACGTTAAATAAATAAACAAACAATAAAACACTTTTATCTATCTATCTATAAAACAACATGTGGCATAATAATAGCTATTACTTTTCTATACAGATACTTTCCCTGTTTATTACAACTAGTGTGCCTAAAGTAAAAAAGACCCATTACTTGATTATATAAAAATAGGAAAACTTTGATTAAAACATACATTAAAAGTAAAACTTTTTCTGAAACAGAATTTGTGACAGGCCTGGGTATGGAAAATATGAAGATTAAAGAAGTAAGTTGAAATCATATTTTAACTTATGTGAAATGACAAATAATTTTGTACAGTATATGCCAGAGTTCCAAACAACAATGCTTATGTTTTGCGTATGGCAGGAAAATGATACTGGGGAGTATCAAACATTCAAATAAAAAGGACAGTGCAGTTTTCTCTTACCTGTGTGTTATCACTGGTTTTGTTTCTGGTGAATGCATTCCATTTCTTGAATCACTCCTGTCCAAATCATCAAGAAAGGTCAAAATATCCCTGCAACTAAAATAAAATATAATTTTACTGCTATTTTCAAAAATGTATACTTAATTCAAATTCTATTACATAGCACATTACCTAGCCCCAACAGGAGTCACATTGCTGCAAACAGAATTATTATTACTTCTGTTAACAGAAAGTGCTTCTAGCTTTACTGAAAAACAATTTAGAATTAATTTTACAGATTTTTTTTTTAAACTGCTGAATCACAAAATTTAAAAAAGAAAAACTTGATGATTACATGATTCTACTTCTTCTTTTTCCAGAACTTTCAACATTGAAATAATATCGTTATAGGTTGTTGATCCAATAACTTTATCTTCTGCTCCTTCCTGCAATAATTTTCATGCGAATATTGTTATAGTTAAATGTTAAAATTTCTTAAAAGTTAAAATATATTGTTAAACAATTTTCTTGAATAGCGACAATTATTTCTAATAAATAATTGATTTTATTTATTTACTCTGAGTAGTAATTTATTATCGTCTTAAGATATTAATATTACACTAGCACATTACATTATATTTTAATGAATATCAACAGTTGAAATTAAGAAGAAATATATTCTGGAAAAAAAATATATATATATATTGAGGATGTATAGTCGACTGTAAAAACTGTTATAGGTGGAAATAATCGGGAGTCAGTCTTTTTTTAAATATTTTAATTTTGCTGACGTTTTAGCTCAAGCTTGTGAGCCATCATTAGGGCATTACTGAGCCATGTCCAAGCAAAAAAGTTTATAAACTGTTTATGCATGGACATGGCTCAGTAATGCCCTGATGATGGCTCACAAGCTTGAGCTGAAACGTCGGCAAAATTAAAATATTTAAAAAAAGACTGACTCCTGATTATTTCCACCTAAAAAAAAAAAAATACTAAATCCTTGTTTTTCTTGAATGCTTACTGGATTTTCTTCCTTCCATATTATTTTTTCAATAAGAGTTTACTAATATATTTAATTCTGAGAGTAGAAATTCCTGAATTTTCGGAAAACAGTAAAGGATAAATTTATGAGAATTGACCGAACTTTTGTACATACATGAATATTAAGTTTTGGAAGGAGTACACAGACTATCTAAAATGTGATATATAAACCTACCGCAACTTCAGTGGTGTTTCCCATCCAGTTCAAGATATCCTCGTTGTTAAGACCAGTTCTCTGCACATCTCCATTCATAGGTAGTCGGAAGTTCTCTCTTTCTTGAGTACCCGAGGCTGAGTAATTTTGCTCTGCTTGATTACCATTCTCAACAGTTTTCGTGGAAACTTTAGTAAAATTTTGGGCATCTGAAATCTGATTGTCATTGACAAAAGATGAATTAGAACTGTCAACAAACCCATTCTTTCTTTCTTCTTCACTGCCTAGGTTTTCATGAATAGTAACTCTTTTTTTCTGATTGGACACATCAGAACCATCATAAAATTGGTTCAGTGACTGTCCAACTTTTGAATGCATGAATTCTCTATCATTACTACTTGCACTGTTTTTCTTAGAATAACTTGAACTGGTTCCATTTAATTTAACTTGTGGGACATCTTCACTTTCTTCAATTGTTTCCATTGTAGGTGTTTTTGGCAACCTCTTACTAGAATCTAATCTTGGACTTTCGTAAGCGTCAAAATGTAATGGAAAAGACAGTGTTACTTGAGTTTCTGGAGTCCGAGAAGAATTACAAAAGTCATTTAAGTTTTCAGAAGATTTACTAAGTTGTAATTTGGGAGTTATCAAACTATTTATCTTTGTCTTGCCTGTATTCATTTCAAGCACCTTGTCTTTATATGCTTCTTGGATTGATTCTGGAAACCACCTCTGGAATTTTATATTTATTATATCATCCATAGATTTGTGATCACGTTTGGGAATGAGTCCTGGGGGTATTGGTGGTTTGGCAGCAAGTCCTGGTTCTAATTTCCCATTAGAACGAAGAACTTCATTTAAACTAGGGACTGGACTGGGTGTGATAGATGTTTCAGAATCTATACCATCCTCAATCGAAGAATTATCTAAAAGATTGTTCATAGAGCCAGTGCCTTTTCCTGTAACATATTTTTGGATTAAATTAGGATTTGTAGTTTGGTGAGAAGGATTGTATGGTCAATTGTATCAAATGCCTTGGAAAAATCTAGCAGGACAAGGATAGTAAGTTTTTGGTGTTCAATGGCAGATTGAAGGGTTGCGAGTTATTTTTAGGGACCAAGTCGGAAGCTGGATTGGAGAGGATTCATAAGGGAAAGTTCTTCTAGGAAATTTTACAATTGATTTTGTACAAGAGGTGCTAATGGTTTGGAAAGATTAGAAAGATGGGAAATAGGATGGAAGGCAGACTTTCAATATTGGTAGAGAAAGATGAGTCAGGAGGTAAGGATACGAAATGCTTTTTGAGATTGTCTGGGGGGCCAGGAATGAAATAGCAGTTATTGGATTCTGGAAGAGATAATTTTCCGAGGATTTTCCATTTGGATTTAGAATCTGGAGCACTGGACCGGACATTGTGGATAGAAGTATTTTGCATGTTACTCTGCATCCTGGGTTCCATTCTGAAGTTTCTTACTACTACCATTCTACTAGTGTAGTCAGCTTGAAAATGAGTATGGCAGAATTTACATCTTGCTTCTTCTCTTATTTTCATCAAATCCTTCAGTTCAGGAGTCAACAAAGGAGCAGTGGCACACTGTAAGTTTAGTTTTAAGAGGAGCATACATGTCAATTATGGTTTTCAGGTTTCAGGTGAGAGTGGATTTCGTAGGGTCGATTAAATTATAAGTGTATATGGTATCCCAATGGAGTGTTTTCCGATCAGTTTGAAGGGATTCGTAGGAAAGGAGGTCCAAACTACAATAGATGACTTATTTAGAAGTAAAGGATTTTCTGGGTAGGTCGTATGAAATCTCTATGAGTTTAAGTGAAGAAAGAAATGGGACCAGGTGCTGAGAGGATTAAAGGACCTTTACAGATGAATCCGTTATCTGAAGATCCAGCCAGGGATCGGAGAATCGTGTATGATGGGTGGGAAAGTATGGAACTGGATAGTTATTTTGGGAAAAACAGTAGGTTTACCAGGAAGGATTTATCGTGTGATTCAGAGATCATATTAGCATTGGAATCTCCGGATATGATGATATTGGAATACCTGGAAACAAATTAGACTATGGAGGATTCAAAAAGACTATCTAATGGAACATGAGTAAACAGTTGAGATTTCTACAAAAAAGTATTCGATATGAGGATGATCAGGAGAAGGGGATTGGAGAAGGATTTTGGCCTTGAGACAATCGTGTATATACAGCCCCACTCCACCACCCCTGCAATCAGATCTGTCATGGTGAAGGAAGGAATAACTGGTGAGGGATACTTGGGAGGAGGGAATAAAAGGTTTTAACCAGGTTTTGGATACTGCTATGATGTGGTAAAAATTGTAAAGAAAATATTTTTGAAATTCATCATAGTAGGCAATAAGGTATTGTGCATTAATGTGACATGAGATGAGAATATTAGTCATGACTGTGGAGGTGGGAATTAAAATAATTGTGAAAGGGTTGAAAGTTAGGAGGTAGGTTATTGCAATTTCTTAAGATGTACATATTTCAAAAGCATAAACAGTGTAGGTATCCAGAAAAACATGATAAAAAATAAAGTAAAGAAAAATGAATAATTTTAAAAGAAAATATAAATTTAGACTTAATCTTTTAGAAAACAAATAAAATACAGGCAGATGAGACATATAGATAATGATTGTAAATATAAAAAAATAAATAGAATGTAGCAATAAGAAGAATGTGGATAAGAAATAAAAATATCCCAAAGAAAATTTAATAATTTTAAAAGAGAATATAATTTTAAACTAAATGTTTTCAAAGAAGAAGAAGAACAAAATAAATAAATAAATAAATACAGGCAGATAGAACATTTAGATAACGATTATAAAGATAAAAAGTAAATATAATATCACAATAGGAAGAATGTGGGTATAAAATAAAGATATCCCAAAGAAAATTTGATAATTTTAATAGAAAATATAAATTTAGACTAAGTTTTAGAAGAGAAAAATAAATAAAATAAAAAACAGGCATATAGAACATATAGATAACGATATTAAGGTTAAAAAAAGAATAGTCAAATATTCAAATAAAAATATTGTGGATATAAAATAAAATTATACCAAAGAGAAGTTGATTGTTTTAAAAGAAAATATAAGTTCAGGCTAAAAGTTTAAAAAACCATAAAATACAGGCAGATAAAACATATAGATAATGATTATGAAGATGAAAAAAAATAAATTGAATATAACAATAGGAAGAATGTGGGTATAAAATAAAAATATTCCAAACTAACGAACTAAAATTTGTGACTTTCAGAGAGTGAAAAAAAAAAATAAATAAATAAATAAACAAAAATAATAGGTCCCTTAAATAAAAAAAAGTTCAAAGTGTGATGGTTTGCTTACAACTACCACTAGACACCCATCAGATTTCCAGCACCTGACCCTACCTTCACTGAACCACACATATTTTATCTTAGCAGCCACCTTTTTCTGCCTCACCAGCCAATATAGATGTTTGTTAGTGGGTGTCATTACCTAGCTGAAGTAGATGGGATAGCTGTTATTTTCTTCCCAGTCTATGTGGCGCATAGAAAAGTTTCTTTTTACCCTACCATACCTGGTCGTCTTTCACCCTCCATCGAAGGGTGCGATAATGGTTTGAGCCTGTTACCTTAGGCATAGAAGGCTATGCAACAATTACAATTAAACAAATTGTAAACATGCTTCAGTACTGTTAACTCATACTTTAAAACTTTCTAAAATGAAAAAAATCTGTTTTATAAATCGTTATGGTTGGAAATGAAGATGTGCTTGAGATTCATTATATCATATCTATCTTAATTAAAAGTGTGAAAAAGAAATATGCCTTGCTAATACTGAACATTACTGTGTCTTAAAGATAATTTATCTTATAGAAGTGTTTTTCACTGACATGGGTGAAGGCAGGGAGGGGAGAGAGGGGAAGAACAGCAGGGGCTGGTTCTCATAACAAAGATTGGAGGGACAAATAAGAATAAAAGATAAAAACTAATTATTAATTAGAAAACTGTATTTATTTTGAAGCACGTTCCTAATTTTGAAATAAATGTGTGCATGTACAGTATTAGGAAAAAATAAATCATATAATCTCCCGAAGGAAAATCCTTTGTTGATAAATGATTAAGTAATTCAATGAGTCTTACTATTTACAAATACAAATAAATTATAGAACTTATTTAACTAAGTGGTATATTAAAGAAAGAATAAACTCATACTTTAAGGAGAGATTAGATTTATTTGCTCTATTTGTGGAACCAAGAACAAATCATCACCTCAAGTTACAATACTCTACAATAAATTCTTCATTATATTGAAACTAATTATCATATTTTTGGATAACTAGTTGGCCATCAAGATTGAATCGAACAAATGATGAAGGGTTTGTTGTTCAATTAAAAGAATTATTTTTGCCAAATAATAGTACGTCCAATATCCCTTAGATAAAGCTACCTCTGTTTGTTGCAAACCAATAAGTTTTAAACAAGTTTTTTCAAATCAAATATAAAAAGATATAACATATATCTATTTTGATTTAATTTAAAATAAATAATTTAAAGGCTAATCCTATATTTGCTGTTGTCCTCTGCTGGAATTGCATTAATATAACATCCATGTGTTGAATCACAAATGTCATTACTTTTTAAAATTATCTTTTATGGTAAAAATATCATGAAAATAAAAATCTATGTTTTTCATATTCCTAACAACTGATCAAAATGTGAATTTGAAACCAATGAAAATTAGTATAATTAGTTTTTATTTTTCAAATCATTCTTTTATTCTGATTATAAAAAATACTTCTTGGCTTACTTTTCGAATGTCTTCTGTCACCACTTCTTTCAAACTTGGCAGCAATTTTTCTTCTCCCTCTAGTGACATGATCAGCTGACTGAGGTCTGGTCCAAGGTGGAGTCTTTCTATGTTTCTCCTTTGCATGAGAAAAAAAAAAAAGAATTATTTAAAACATTCTCTTATGCTCCTCCTATATTCTCCTTTCTCTCTGTCTCTCTCTCTCTCTCTCTCTCTCTCTTATATATATATATATATATATATTTAAATAGTAATTTATATAATGAATTTTATTGATGCTGGTATTTCCAAGGTTCCTGGGATAGGAAGGATAGGCCTCCATTTAAGATACATAACTACATCCTTAAGGTATCTACTTGATTTCCTGTTTGAAATAAAACAGATAATACATCCAATTAAGAATATTTTACACAATGTTTAACAAATTAAAGTTACCTTGTATGGAAAAGTAGGAGTAGCTGACATTGATCTGAAGTTAGATTCTAGTCTTGAGGGTGATCGAGAACTAACTGGACTGGGTCTTCTCTGTAATGTAATCTTCAAAGAAAAATGTTGAATAGGACTAAAATAAACTATTAACATATTTCATTAAACAGAAGCAGTGTCACCTGTGTTCCTTTCAGTCTGAAATCTAATAAATTGTTTTCTTCGTTTTGCTTCCTCTCCTTAGCGTCAGCTAATGGCATTTTACATTGACTTTACATCGCGAATCGTTATCCTAGAGAGTTCGCTAGGAAACTTTCTTTAATAATATATTGTCCATAATACTTTTCTGTTGGTTCTTAGAGGGTTTGGTTGCTTGGCAGCCGTGTTTATAAACATAATCAATCATTTAATATAAATGCTCTACATGTACGGTTTTCATCACTTTCAAATGTTAAACTTGATAGAGATAATGATTAAGAAAAAACTTGATTGGAATGAAATTTAAATTTTCCTTCCTTATTTGACGGAAATTGGTTTTTAGTGCATTAGGCATAATATGACATGATATGGATTATTTGTTTGAAAATGATTGCATTTCATTTTTAATCAATATGATATATTTTTTTTTTATTGTAAACGATAGAGGTAAAACAATTATTTAAAAACAAAATTATATAAACATCGACATTCGAAGAATGAAATACCAAAAACAATCATTTAAAAGAAATATATTTATAAAAAAAAAATAGGAATCAAATTAACATATTAATGCGTAATTCTTTTTATTTTTAGTGAATTACATTTATAAGAACATTTATTACATGAATATATGAATTGAATGTAGATGAAGGTAATACACTGTTTCCCAGCCTTTGTTTACAGCGCGGCAAATTGCTGTCTTGGATTTAATGGGATCTTGTAAATAATTATCAATTGCATTTAGTGTTGTTTTCTTAATTCTTATATGATGGATGTTTTAGAATTTAGTGATATAAACTGCCGAAATAAAGGGGGCTCTGGTAATTTATTCTCAATCACCACTTTTCTTATAGGTTGTCTGCCATGCTTTAATAACAATTCTAATAAAATTTCAGTGCCCTGGACGTCTTAAATTAACTGATCAGAATATCAGCTTTAAAAATAACCGAACTGGTAAAGTTGACCAACTTGTAGCTGCAGACTTAGAACTGTGCAACTGGCAAAAGTTAGTTGGAACTTGGGGTCTTAGACTATTTCTTAAAAATGGTTCACTTCACAGATACACTGGATTCAAAGAGTCTGTAAGTAATTCCATTTTGATGATATACACTATTTAAAAAAATATTTTTGTTTGATTTGACTTCCAATTTAGTAAGTGGTACTCTTTGCATTTCTTAATATTACCAATTCGACAATATCACCAAGTAATAAAAATATACAGTGAAAATGATACAAAGGGCTTCTGATTTATTGATAACGGTTTTGACTAAGAAATTTTTATTATTTACTATCGAAATTTTTCAAAAGTTCATATCAAACTATGTATTAATTTAAAAAGTATTCAAAGTTAAATTTAATTATTGAGTCTACATAAAAATTAAATAATAAGAATAAAGTGTAAATAAACACCTCACAGTAGAAATTATGCAGTGTTTGTTTTCAAAGTTTCTAATCCCTATTTTGAATTTTTTATTGCCGAATCTGATTCTATTACTTGAAATATAAATAACTATGATTTAGTTTTCCATAAAACTTCGTCTGAAGGAGATTTTAAACATAGATGCCTATAACATTGTGGGACCGAGAAATCTTCATTGCGAATATGAAAAAGGGGGAAGATGCAAAGAGTAGTTGCCTTAATATTGGAAGGAGCTGTTCAACATTTTGACATATTGAACGCTAAAAACAATATCAACTCATGAGTAAAGCCAGAGTAAGCTCTTAAAAAAATTTGACATGTATTTATGAAAGATATATTCTAACATACAATAAATCCCAAACTAAGTGCTCAGAAATTGAAAGTATTGGTTGAAAAGTGTTTAAGTATAAAATAGTTTGCTGAGGCTATTCAAAGAGTGCTTAGAAAGAACAAATTTAATGCAAGAGTAGCAAGATAGAAAGAAGCCATACAATTGGTAAAAACAACCAAGAGATCAGAGTTGAATTTTAATGGAGTATTTGAAAAAGGATATGGAATTTTAGAAACACATTATATTTTCAGAGGAATCAAAATTTAATAAATTTGGATCTGATGGAAGAGGCTTTGTGTGGAGAAGGGCCAATGAAGAGCTTGAGGAAACAGATCTTGGCCCAACAGTGAAGCTTGGAGGTGGTCATATCATGGTTTGAGTGTGCATGGCTGCCTCAGGTGTAGGAAATCTCAATTTTATTGAAGTATAATGGACCAATTTGTGTATTGTGTCGTCCTGAAAAAGAATTTGAAAGGTAGTGCCATCAAACTGGGGCTTAACAACAATTTTATATTTTACCTACACAATTTTATATTTATATTTTACCCCTAGTATTCGTCATATTTAGCAAAAGAATGTTGCTTGTATGATTGTCCTAAAACAATAAAAACACCTTCCCAGCCTCCTAAATTGAATGTTATAGAAAATCTGTGCAGTATATTGGAAAAAAAAATGCGAAATCAAGTAATAAAAAACCAGGAAGGATTGAAAAAAACTTGAAATTGAAAAGGCTGAATGGGAGAAGATCCAGCCTGGATACACCGAAAAGCTAGTTGCCCCTATGCCAAATCGTTCGAAGCAGATGTTAATTAATAAAGGACCTTCTTCTAAATGTCTACTATTTCAAAATTTATTTCTGATGTAAATATGTATTATTATAGACCTTGTATTTTTCATATGCATCATTTTCATTTTGAGGTTTTTTAATTTATTTTTTCAAATTATTAAATTAAAATTTAACTCTAATTAAAAGTTTATTTTTTTAAATGTAAATGGTGTTTTAATAAGTTCATTGTTTAATTTAGGTTTTGTAAGTTTCAGTAGTAATGGATAAAATTTTAGTTCTAAAAACATGTAATTTTATTTAAAAAATCCTTTGCATCATTTTCACTGTTACCTACTGTGTATCACCTATCATGCACTTTTATGATAGTTGAAATAGTTTTAATTAGTGTGTTTTAAGAATAATCAGGACTCAGACTGATGTCTTATTATTATTTTTATGATGAACTCTGCAATCATGTCCTGTTAAAAATATTTTGTTTATTAAATAAATTGTTCCTGTATTTTAGTTGTAATCGAAGAATGTATAATCTAATTGGACTTTCATTGTTCATTAATTGATGTAATGAAGTAACAATTTCTTTAAATTGAAAATAGTTTGTCGAATAAACATGTATTACACTTTAGTTTCAGTTTTATTGCACTAAACTGATACAAAAATTTCAGGTTTTAAACCTCTTCTCATTGTGGAAACAATTCACTTTTAATTCTCTACTCTTCTTTTAATTCATAAATAATCACAGTTAATACAAATGGTAATGTAAAAAACTTCAATTTTAATTAAAATTTCTTTGATTAAACTGGAAAAAAACTAATGAAGAGTGAAAACAGTAATGACTTAGTTGTGATGAAACGAGAAGCTAACATGAATCAATTTTTTTTAATATTACTGAATATTTTTTATAAGATGTTTTTTTACCACTGAAATATTTCAATTTGTATCTTTTTAAAAGGAAAATCAAGTGTAAAATGGTGGTTCTCTTCCATTTTGAATCGTATCCCAGTTACAAGATATGTCAATTGTTGAGAATCCTTTCAACGAGAATGGCTACTTTAACTTAAAATAAAAAAAATATAAACGTCCATAAAGTATGAAAATCGAGCCTATCCTTTGAAATAGTAAAATTAGTTCCTTTTGTGCTTATACAGATTTATCTGTTTATTTTTTGTTCGCTTGTGAATTAATTAACTTTTTTTTATACAGGAAGTTGATAAAGTTGCAAAGTTTTTTAAGTCAAAGTATTCTCATGATCTTCCTGAAAAAGAACTTAGTGTCAAAGGATGGAATTGGGGAACTGCTAAATTTGCTGGATCCATTTTAAGTTTTGACGTCAATAACTTAACAGCTTTTGAAATACCTCTTAGCAATGTTAGTCAGTGCACAACTGGTAAAAATGAAGTTACTGTCGAGTTTCACCAAGTAAGTTATGCTCCTTTTGTTGTATGTTCTTTGAATTGTTTTGGTTCAGTTAACTGTTAATTTAATCATCCTGTTATTTTTATTCAGAATGATGAAGCTCCAGTGAGCTTAATGGAAATAAGGTTCCATATCCCACCTTCTGAAATAGCAGGTGATGACCCAGTTGATGCATTCCACAGTCAAGTTATGCAAAAAGCCAGTGTTATATCTGTGTCTGGAGATGCTATTGCTATATTTAGAGAAATTTATTGCCTTACGCCAAGGTAAACAGTATAAACTATTGTAGTAATTATATTATTTCTAATGTAAGTCCAGATTTGTGGTTCGCTTAAGAATGGCTTCAATTTGTTTACTTTAATTTACTCAAAAATCATTCATTTTCCAAGACTTTCAAGGTTGTGTTCTTGGATCAAAACAAAAATTTTGTTATGATATGTTTCTACTTGCTGAGCTTCGAAAAGTACTTATTTCTCTCAAAACTTTTTTTAAGATTTGATAAAGTTTGATCCCTAAATCTCAAAAGTAGATTTCCTTTAAATTGTTAACTAATTAAAAATTTTCTGTTATCCCCTAATTTACAATCCATGACCTAAGATTAATATCAAAATTTAAGAAATATGGTACATATTGGGTTGTTTCACATGAAATATCCGTTTTTATAGTTTCTGAAATACATTAAGGATTTTGCAGGTCTCAGTTGTTTTCTTCTGAATTTTTACATATTTAAAGTAAACAGTTACTAATCCTCTACCTTTGCATTATAAACATTAGCTTCCCAATCAATTACCCACTTTTTAGTATACCTCCAAATATGAACATGGAAACAGGCAATTTTCGAGTAATATTTTTGTACGAGTTTAAACTCAGCCATTCAGCAGCTGAGGCCGCTAGAAATATTTGCAAGGGGAAGGGAATGTTAATGAATGGACCATTTGCCGTTGGTTTGCTAAGTTTTCAGCTGGGGATACCGACTTGGAAAACTTGCTCCGAGGAAGACCTCCGTCCGTAATAGACAACGATGTCCTCAAACATACAGTAGAAGGAAATCCCTACCAAAGAGTTAAGGGACTCTCAGCACAACTAAATGCAAGTGCATCTACCGTTCCCAGACATTTAAAGTGTATTGGGAAAGTAAAAAAGCTCGATACATGGGTACCTCATGATCTCACTGAGCGGCAGCAAGACCCCATGTTTCAAAACATACCGTGCAAAAATTGAAACAACTGGGCTACGAAGTTCTTCTGCACCCACCATATTCTCCCGACTTCTCTCCAACAGATAACCACCTGTTCAGGAATTTAGACAACTTCGTCAAAGGAAAACTTTTTGAAAATGATGATCAAGTGAAAAGTGTGTGAAAACGGACATTTCATGGGACACAACCCAATAATAGAAATTTAAAATGAATAGACAGAAGAAGCTTAACTTTTTTTGAGAAAGGTATTTGAATATAATCATTTGATTCTGAGAGGGTGTCTAAATGGACAACTTATTGAAGTGATGATACAATATTCTCTTGATATGACCATGGCAATTGGTTATTGGTCTTATAATATATTCTTATAATTTTTTTTTTTTCAAAGCTGTTACTTATTAAATTATTGCTTTATCTTAAATATCTAGGTGAATCTTTATATCGCAGGTTATAATATAATATAAATAAATATTTTTTTTCAGAGGTCGTTATGATATCAAAATATTTCAGTCATTTTTTCAACTTCACGGTAAAACATTTGATTATAAAATTCCAATGTCTACTGTTCTGAGGCTTTTTGTTTTACCGCATAAAGACGGCAGACAGAATTACTTTGTGGTAAGTTGTTTTTGTAATAACTTTTTATATAAAGTCTCCCCTCATATGTTTTTTATTAATTTTAACTTGAACTACTTTAAATTTGCTTTTGTTGGTCCTCTATTTTTTTGAAAATGAAGTTTTACCTCCTTTAACCCTTTTACCAGCATTTTACTTAATCCTTTTTTTCTATCAGATCCTAAATCTAAATTGTATTTTATATTATATAAATAAATATTTAAATTTTATTTTAAATAATGATTTATGTCTATACATCTCTTTGTTAAAATTTTAGGTTAGCCTGGATCCACCTATAAAACAAGGTCAAACAAGATATCATTACTTGGTATTTCTTTTTGCTCAAGATGAAGACACTTCACTTGAACTTCCTTTTTCAGAGTATGTATATGTATTTAACTTTTTTCAATTTTGTTTTGAATTTGTCAAGGTTTATTTTGATAACATTTAATAATAATTCACTTAAATGTTTATCACCGCATAAGATTATTTTAATTTTTGAAGTTTTATTTTTAATTAAGGTATAAAATTGATTAGAGCATATTCAATCTCTTAATAAGAAAAGTGATGGTTTTGGTTTCACTTGTAGTCATCTTAAATTCGGTCTATTAGCTTGGAAAGTATAGCTGCTGATTTTATCGCTTACTTGATAATGATGAGAACATGAAAAACTATTTATTTGTACTGTTTGAAGTTATAGGTTATTTATTACCTCTGGTATTAAGTTACTTGGATTTTATTCATAATTGGCAATCTATATTGTAGATATAAGATCAGAAGGATCCTCCTTTTAGTTTCTTTAAGTTTTGAATGTGTGGATAACTCGTCTCAGTTGTAGCAATTTTCCTGGTATATCTCAAGTTTCAACTTGTATAAAGCCATGTACACTAGATTAAGTTATTATTATTGTTTTTGATTCGCAACTGCGTTGCTGCGCATTCAGCGAATACAAGGCATTGTTTTCTTCTTGACCAGCATCCTGAATTTTTAGTTTATAAGATCTCTCGACCATCGTCTTTTAAGTCTTCTTTGGGTATGCCCTGGTAACAGTGAGGAAGAAAAAAGTTGATTTGGATGGTGATGTGTTAAAGAATGTAACGTGTTATGTTTGCCATGAATGTAAGAATTTACTGTTGGGATGTTTGTGTTATTGTGTATTGTGTGATTCTTAATAATCATGTGATAAGATTAAGTTAATGTTAAAAGAATGCACCATCACGCTTGTATTGATTATTTAAGTCAATCTGAATATGTCGCTGGTTTACGTCTTTGGAAGACATTTTGTACATAATTGAATGTTTCTCATTTAATGTATATTTTCTTTGGCTCATTATTACCTTCAAAGAATTCATTTAAGGTTGTTTGAGGATGTATTTCTGCATATCGATGTTGTTTTTCTTCTAAATTAATTAATCTATTGCCTCTTTTCATTCTGAAATGATGTCTGTCAACCACTGAAAAGTATTGATATTTTTTATTTTAATGGTTGACAAACTTTCAGGTTATCTTCTTTGAAAAATTTAACTGATTATCAACTGATGAATGTCTAATTCAGATGTAATCTGTAATTGTAATAATGTTTTACACTCATCATTACTCATATTAAAATGTTAATTGATGTTTTATGTTGGTTTCACTAATATATCTAATTACTTTATAGGGAGGAGTTGAAAGAAAAGTATGAAGATAAATTAACCAAAGAACTTTCGGGGCCAACTTATGATGTTATTAGTCGTATAATGAAAGTGTTAGTAAATAGAAAGATTACAGTACCTGGAGGATTTGTAGGGTAGGTCTTCTTTCATATTTCCAAATATAATTTAATTATTGATCAAGTTAATTATTTAATGAGCTTATTCATTTACTTTTTTTCAGGCATTCCGGTACACCGGCTGTTGGATGTTCGTATAAGGCAGCTGCAGGTTATTTATACCCGTTGGAGAGAGGTTTTATATATATACATAAGCCTCCAATCCATATCAGATTTGAAGAAATAGCCAGTGTTAATTTTGCTCGAAGTGGCGGAAGTACAAGGTATTCCTAAAAACCATTTATTAAAATGATATTTGATTGACTTTTTGTAGGTGTTTAATTTAAATTTTATTTATTTAAAAATTATCCCATTTACTTTTATCAATATTGGATCAGAAGATTTTAGAGGCCTTTGATTGGAGATTTACCAAACCTTTTTGGGGTATGGAATTATTTCCACACACTTTTCGACATTTTTTCCATCTGTTTTTGAAAAAAAAAATGTTATTCCATTACTTTTTATTTGATTTATGTTATAACGTATTAGTTATTGATTAATTAGTTAGTTAGCAATATTGTTTTATAATTTTATAGGTCGTTTGATTTTGAAATTGAATTGAAAAATGGAGTAGTTCATACATTTAGCTCCATCGAAAAAGAAGAATATGGAAAGTTATATGATTTCATAAATGCTAAGAAGCTCCATGTGAAGAACAAGAAATCAGTGAGTTTATCTTTTGATTGTGATAAGGTTTGTTTTTTAAATTACTTCTCTTAATTATATTATTTGTTTATTTTCAGGATAAACCTGGTTATTCCGTTGATGAATTTGGTAATTCTGATGAAGAGAAAGAACCGGATGCATATCTGGCTCGTGTCAAGAGGGAGGCTGAAGAAAGAGATGAAGGAGAGGGTGGTACGTCTGAAGATGAGTCCACAGATGATGATTTCGTTCCTGGTGGTGAAGCGAGTGATGTTGCTGAAGAGTATGTATTATTTTATTTACATCTTTTAAGCATAATAATTGTAGACATTTGTTGGACTTAATTTTACTTAAAAATATACTTTCATTTATTTGGTTTTGTTAACCAAATAAATGTGGTTGGTGTTGCAACCTGTATTATAAGTGTATTTTAAGTTGATAGTGCTATTATATAAATTATATTTCTTACTTATAGTTTTATTAAAAGAATATAAAAGAGGTAATTCCACAATAAAAAACATTCAAAGATAGAGAAACTTTAGTTAGAAACTATATGTATAAAATGATACTGCAATTTTTGGTTTCGGCGTACTCTAAACCATAGGACAGGTTTTTAAATGGTTTTTACTATCCTTGAGAGCATTCTTTCCTGAAGGTTTATGATTAAAATACATTGCAATTTAGCTTTTCTTTAGGAGAGAAAAATAAATTTTCTGTAACCAAATCATAAACAAATTATTCCTGAAAAACAAGTAGTGATATTTCAATATCTATATAATATATAGATATAGTGATATATGTCTATATAATATAACATTGGAAAGCGCAAGATTTTAGAAAAGTTAATATGCAATAAAAGAAATCGTACGAGTTAATATAAAGTTGTTGTAAGCTAATAAACTTATGAACATTTGTTATTGTTAAAGAGGGAGGTTATGATAGTTCAATGTTGCCACCCCATCATACAGTATTGTACAAGTTATATTCTTTCATTCAGTACACAAGATTTTAGAAATTATATTACTTACCAATTTAATATTAAGTTGTTAAAATAAATGGTAAGTTGTTATAAATCTACAAACTGACATTGTTATTAATTATTTCAACTTTTAAATTATTAATGAAAACAGATCTTTCACCATATAATAAATGAGATTCCCATGAAAACTAAGTTAGACCTTTAAAATTTAATTTAAATAGTTTATTTGAAATATAATAAAGTAGTAAACCCTAATAGGAAAGGAACCTTTGTTATTTCTATAGAATTTGAAAACATACATTGCAATCAAATTTTCTTTATATGGAAAAATTAAATTTTTTGTTACCTATGCTTCACTTTAAAATAACAAACAAATAAACTGAACCAATTTTGATTTATGTTTTTTCATTTCTGCTGATGATTACATATAATAATGATTAGACATTATAAAATAAGCATATTTTCCTGCTAATTGCACTTTTCATTATGGTGAATTAAAAAACTCCCAAAGCAATAAACTCTTAATTGGTCAGGCAGAGATTTTTTAAACATAAATGACGTCTTATTCAAATTGAACCCGTGCAAAGCAGGGGCGTGTCTGCTAGTATTTATATAAATGGTTTGTGTTAACTAAAGTTTAAGTATGGATGAATGAGGAGCTTTAATTTATTTCAGGTTTGTTGACAGTATATATAGTTTTAAAAAAAAATTGTTTTTAACTAGTTACAAAAAAATAACATTTTTTATTGTGTCGACTTTTAAACCCTAAGTTAATCTGTGAAGGATTTGTAAAAACTATTATAGGTGGAATAGTCAGGAATCAGTCATTTTTTGAAAAGTTTTTAATTTTGCCAACGTTTCGGCTCAAGCTTGTGAGCCATCATCAGGGCATTACTGAGCAATGTCCAAGCATAAACTCAGTGATTTGTAAAAACAATTTTTCATTTTTGTCAAAGATCAAATATGTCCTCTTAAGAAAGTTAATGAACAAGGAGGTTAATGATGAAGGTAACAAAATATGTAGAAGTACTGTTTAATATCTTCATAAATGTTAAACCTTAAAATAGAGTCAGGAACCTGTATTTATGAAATATAACTTTAAACTTATCTTAGTTATTTAAATTTTAAGTCCCGAATAAAATGTCTAAATAAAATTAAACAATTTTTCAATGATACATGATTTAATGCAACATTGTGTTCAGGTACGATTCGAATCCTTCGCCTACTGATTCAGATGAAGATTCAGATGCTAGTGGAGGAGGTGGAGGTGGAGGTGGTGGTGGTGATGAAAAAGAGAAGAAAGAAAAGAAAGAGAAGAAGAAGAAAGAGAAAAAGAAGAAAACTACTACAATAGTAAGTTATGAGTGATGTTTTTATTATTCAATTTTTATAATTAACAGAGACTTAATGTTTTTTGTTTTTTTAGTCTGAAAAACCAAGGAAAAGGAGACAGAAGAAAGAGAAAGATGAAAATAAACCCAAGAGAGCTCCTTCAGCTTACATGTTGTGGTTCAACGAAAACAGAGAAAAGATTAAAACTGATAATCCTGGCATTTCATTCACAGATATTGCCAAGAAAGGTGGTGAGCTTTGGAAGAATCTTGAGGACAAATCGGTAAGGAGAATAGTTATTCGTAATAACTGAAAAAGTATTTTTTTTTTTTAATTACCACCATTTTTGGTTTATTATTTTCAATAAAGAAAAAAAAATCTTAATTTTCAAGCTACAACTTATAGGAGATGTGACTCCCTGATAACTCAATTATTATTGATGATAAAGACAAAAAGTTAAGGTGTTCTGGAATCAAGAAATTTTATTTAAATGAAAATCAAAAGAAAAGAAAAGAATAGGAAATAGTAATGCAGTCTAATATAAATGCTTTTGGTTTATTATTTTAAATAATAAACCGAACTACTAGATCAATATTTTTTAAATTTGCCACTAAAATACTAGGGCATGCAATGATGATCCTAATACCTAGAAATTGACATCAGCTGGTTATTTTTAAAAATGGCAGCCGATTTAAAGTGATTTAATTCAATAACTAAGTTATTTTTGAAGATAGAGAAAAAAATTATTAGTGTTCCATTTCTCTTAATAAATAAATTCCAACAATTTTCGCTTTTAGTGCTATTTCATAGAGAATTAAATTTTCTACAAAATGAAAAAAGAATTTTTGAAATTGGTTAAGAACTAGCAGATGACTAAAAAATTCTTCAAATAGACAATATTGAAAAACTGAACATTTTCTGGTTCACTAAGTCAGCATGTAATACTCTGGATACCTTGAACTGTGAAGGCCCACACACTAATTAAGTGTCTAGTTATCTAAGGTTAACTGTTTATCATTTTTCATTGTACGGCGAATGTTTTCAGTTTGTTTTTCAAGTTGTTAATTGTTTTTGTTTGTTTTTTATGTTTTATTTCAGTGTCGTTTTTCTATTATGTATCAATTCAATGATAAAATGTAATATTTAAATAGTTTACTATTATTATTTTTCAAGTTTTTCTCAAGAGCCGAGTAAATGGACATTTATTATTAACTAGACTCATGTTGGCAATTGAAGAGATTTATAATTTGAATTGATTTGTACAAGAATGTAAATCTTAAACAAATAAATTCTATTCTATTCTATTCATAGAGAATTAAATTTTCTACAAAATGAAAAAAGAATTATTGAAATTGGTTAAGAACTAGCGGAGATATAGCGTATTGAAATTTACAGTGGTGATAGGTCATTTTCCTTTGAATTATTTATTGCTTTTCATATTACTTAATTGCCTATCTACAGCTTTATAAACTGTTATACCCTAATATTTTTATTTGGAAATAATAAACCATTGTGTAATAATTTGCAGCATTTTTAAATAATAGTTTCAAGATTCATTACTTTTTATAGCTAAAGTATCTGTAAAAATTTTTTTGCTTTATTAATATTTCTTTATAAGTTTTGTTTTGTTCTTTAAAAAATAATAATCAAACTTTGATGAAATGCTTGTGTCCATCCACTAGATCTTGGTTTCCCAAGTTATGAATAAATATAAAATTTCCTGAAATTTCTTTATATAGTGCTTAAATTGCTTGGTGTCATTACTCTTAATTGAGGAGCCAAGTGTTTTTTAAATAACAAATAATCTTTCATTTGGGTGCTTTTAAGTTTTTTTAATGAAACCCTTTCTGCCTATCACTGTTAGTGATAATAAAGTTTTTACTTTAAAGTCAAATCAATACAAATGTTTAAAATTTTATGAAGTAAAATATTCATTTGATATGTTATCTTAAATTATAATCATCGAAATTTAATAAATTAATGGAACTGTGAAATAGTAAAATATACAGACAATTGTATAACTACCATAATTTTATTCATATCTAGCAGCGGTTTTTCTTACAATTTAGATATATTAGTTTCCAAGTTCTTTATTTATTTATTTTTTACTATTCTTAAGGGGATACATTTCTGTATATATGTACGTCCCATCGATCCACAGCTTTCGATAGATCATTCTTATTCCGATCCGCATCCTTATGGAACTCCATTCCTTCTAATATCTGGAACTCCCAAACTCCCTCAACATTTATATACCGTCTATATAGCCATTTCCTATCAATACAATCCCAAGCAGATGCTAATTTCAGGGAAGGTCAAGATAAAGCAGACAGATACATTTATTTATTTATTCAATTTTCGTTTTCTTGTTTTCATTAAAAGCAAATATTATTTAAAGTTTTCTTTTAATCTTTTCAAAGACGTAAGATTAAATTTATTTTACAAACACTCAGAAGAGTTGTTTTCTTTTTTTATTTAATTTAAAACTGTTAACATATTTTTTCTTGTTCTTATGTTTACATACATTGAAGAATTGTTAATTTCTTTTCTTTTTATATTTCATTTTAAAACTGTATATATATAATTTTTTTGTTCTTTTTAAATCTTATTATATCTTTTTTTGTTCTTACGTTAACATACATTGAAGAATTGTAATTTATTTTCTTCGTATATTTTATTTTAAAATATAAAAAGAAATTAGTTTTTTTTTATTGTTCTTATGTTAACATACATTTATTTCTCTTTTTTGTGCATTTTTATTATAATTTATCTTTTATGTTATCTTCTTTGTTCAGGTTATTAGTTCAATTCTATTGTTTTCAATTATTATACTCTAAGACTACAGTCTTAAGTCCACTTTATGTTTCCTGCTGTATTATTCTAAAGGGACTTGTCCCAGAATAAATAAAGAATTATTATTATATTGAACTAATATAACTTTTTTCTTAAAGGAATGGGAAAAACGAGCTGCGAAAATGAAAGAAGAATATCAAGAAGCAATGTCAGAGTACAAAGCCAGTGGAAAGGCAGCTGCTGCTAAAGAAAAAGCTGCAGAAGGGAAGGAAAAGAAAACAACAAAGGCTAGTAGTAAAAAGGCTGTCGAAAAGTCCCCAGAAAAAAGGGGTAGTGGAGGAGCATATATTTCTAAAGAATTCATTGAAAGTGACTCAAGTTCTGACTCTGATGAAAAATCGGTGAGTAATAAGCATCATGTATGTAATGATAAAAGTTTATAATGTGTCCTTTATTTTCTAATTTGTTTAACTGATAATCAAATTATCTTTTATTTTCAAACAATGCTATACAATTTTATTTTTAATTGTACATTTATGTTATTTTCCTAGAATTGAAACTATTGTTGATTTTAAAATTCCAACTATTAAGGTAGATTTCGGGCTGAATAAAATTCCAACTTTTTACAATATTATTGGGTTGTTTCACATGAAATGTCTGTTTTTATAGTTTCTGAAATACATAAAGGATTTTGCAGGTCTCTGTTGTTTTCTTCCGAATGTTTACATATTTAAAGTTAACAGTTACTAATCCTCTACCTTTGTATTATAAACATTAGCTTCCCAATCAATTACCCACTTTTTAGTATACCTTCAAATATGAACATGGAAACACGCGATTTTCGAGTAATATTTTTGTACGAGTTTAAACTCGGCCATTCAGCTGCTGAAGCCACTAGAAATATTTGCAAGGCGTTTGGGGAAGGTAGTGTTAATGAACGGAACATTCGTCATTGGTTTGCTAAGTTTTCAGCTCCAAAAGCCCCGAGGAAGACCTCCGTCTGTAAAAGACAACGATGTCCTCAAACATACAGTAGAAGGAAACCCCTACCAAACAGTTAAAGGACTCTCAGCACAACTAAATGCAAGTGCATCTACCGTTTCCAGACATTTAAAGTGTATTGGGAAAGTAAAAAAGCTAGATACATGGGTACCTCATGATCTCACTGAGCGGCAGCTAGACCCCATGTTTCAAAACATACCATGCAAAAATTGAAAGAACTGGGCTACGAAGTTCTTCCGCACCCACCATATTCTCCCGACTTGTTTCCAACCGATTACCACCTGTTCAGGAATTTAGACCACTTCGTCAAAGAAAAACTTTTTGAAAATGATGATCAAGAGAAAAGTGCGTTTTCAGATTTTGTTTCACATCAAAGCTCAGAGATTTTCAGTTCGGGAATAAAAAAGTTGGTGTCATGTTGGGAAAAATGTGTAGAAAAAGAAGGTAAATACTTCGAATAAAATTATCTTGTTTTCATATCGTATTTTTAATAAAAATCCTTTACCTTGAAAACGGACATTTCATGTGACACCTCAATAAAATATTTTATTTTGTAATCATATTAATGTTGAGTTAATTTCTCTTAAACCTAGTTTTATTTATAGAAATTTTAGATAATGAAAGTTAGTTTTAGTTATGTTTGTTCTATCAATTATTTATTATACTTTTTTTTTTTTTTGTATTGCTGACTTTTGGGAATAATTGATTTTCATGATTTATTGTAATCTATTCATGTCTTGTTTCAGAAACCATCTGGAAACAAAAAACCTTCTGAAGGAAGCGGTAGCGATTCACCTAAAAAATCCAGTCCGAAGAAAGATAAAGAGAGCAATGATAGTGACAGTGGTGGAGATAGTGAAGCAGATAAAAAGAAAGCACCTCCGAAGAAAGAAGCGGAGAAAAAGAGCGTTTCGAAGAAGAAGGAAGAAAGTGAGGATAGCGGTAGTGATAGTGCCGAGAGTGCCAAAGGAAAAAGCAAGAAAGCCAAACCAAAAGAAAGCAACAAGAGAAAGAAACCAGACAGCGGAAGTGACTCTGACAAAAAAAGTACGAAAAAGAAAGGCAAGAAAGATGAAAGTGAAGACGAAGATGAGGAACTGTCAGAAGAAATTCTTAGTACCCCTACTGCCTCTAGTGATGAATCTGATAGTGATTAATTTATCCATTTTATACTTGTATTAAGATTATTTGCATGTTTCCAGTGAAGTTGATGGTGATAGTTTAATTAAACAATTTTTCTAAATGAATTGACCTTAATACATTTTCATACGGGGTCTTAAGTTTCTCAAATAAAACTGTTTAAAATAGTTTCATTAGACCACTATGATTCAAACAAATAGTTTTACTGTTATTAATTAAATTTGATAAAAAGTTTTGAATTTACATTCATAGACAAACCTATGTACAAATGTAAATTACATGTTCCTGTTTTAAGTTATTTAACCCTGAGAAGTATTTTACTTGTGTTTATAAGTAATCATATGTATATATTCTGAACCTTTTGATGCATAAAATATTTGTTTATAAAGTAATAATCAATAAAATATGTTTTTTAATCTGTTCATTTATTTTTTTACTTAGCCAATGCTTTATCATCCTTTCTTGTCCAACTTCCCAGCTTCTTTATAAGAAAGAAGATATATTAATTAATATGCAATTATCTAATTTTTTTTTGTTGAATAATTCATATGATGTATTGGTCTGTAGTGAGATTACTGAGTAGTAAATGAAGTTATTTTGAAATTAAGGCAGAGGCAGTACACTAAATACTTTATTTGGAATTGAGGATAAAAAAACAAGTTTTACTTAATTAAAAATATATTGAAAGAAAAATACATTTTAATTTTTGTATATAATACATACCCAACAAATAATGTATTATTACATCTGAGACAATGAAATCATTTAAAAAATGACAGAGTTGAAAAGTATTTTTTAAAAAATAAAGTAAACTATTACCACAATAAATTACAATTTCACACATAAAATTATTTCAGTCTAATGAATTTACAACACAACAGGATCGATAAAAGATTTTACTGATAATTCATACTTACAACATTAAAACTAGTTTTGTCCTACACTATAAATACATACTACATAACAATGCCACAATCAGATCTATTATAAATGGCACATGGCTCTTCTCAACTAGATGTCACGCTACTTAAAAACTAAAAATCCCAATTAAATAACACACATATAATTTCCTATATTAAAATTTGTTTATAGAAACAAAAATATATCTCTGGCCTGATTTAATGTTAACAATATAAATTAAAACACTATATCAAAAATTGTCAATAAAGATACCAACAAGGAATTTTGAAATTTTAATTTAAAATATGTGTATAAAAATAACTTTACTGTCAAAGAAGCTTGTTTCACTATAACTTGGTAAAGTTAAAAAGAAATCTTGGTAATAATATATCTATCTACCTTACATTTATTTATAACAGATTTTTTTTATTCTTAAATCAAGCAGATGAGATACAATTTCATTTAACTATATTTAATTCATATCTACATAAAAAGATATCACACAATGAATCTACATCTTTTTTTTTTTTTTTTTTCTTGTACGAAGCTGCTAAAGTTATGAAATCACTTTACTCAAAGATAATTTGAAATAATTTATACCTATCCTAGATTTTTAGAAGTTACAGGTAACCGATAAAATTGTCTTCAACAACAAACATTCATAAACTGGGAAGAGTGTCATTCTCAATCCAGCTTGAGCAATCATCTATATTTTATTGCTATCTATTGAGATATTTTATAGCATCATATCATATGATGCTCATTACATCCTGACTGATGCAGTGGAAAGTCGACAACACCACCGAAAAAATCTGAATCTTCATAAAATGTTTAATTATTTTGTAGTAGTTCAGAATTTAAAATGACTGACTAAGGAATAATTTCAGAAAATCATATCTAAATAACAGTTACATAATTCTTCAACAGAAATCATTATTTAAGATTGAATATAAGTATTATACATTATCAAAGAATAAAATATTCCAATATAAACTTCATATGTTTTCATATTAGCACATTTTATGAAAATAGAATAAAAATATCCAATTTTTTTTTCACTATAATAGGATGTATTATGTGTTTTTTACTATAACTCTATTCATCAGTATCCATGAGCCTAAGAAAAGTTTCAATTAGCATGTTCAAAATTACAATGGTATTTCTAAAATTAATATAGATTGGAGGATTATCAACCCCCGGCCGCTGTTATGCTCATAACATAAATGACATTTTCTTTCTGGAAGTAATAACTGTATGGTTCATGTATTGTTACTTATGTGACTTTATTTTCCACCAAACTTCAATCAAAAATTACACAGACCCGGTTTCTATTTTTATATCTACCCGATATATTCCTTAAAATAAAATAGTTATCGGTAGAGACAAAAAACAATTAGTTAGTTGTTGTTTTTTAAGTAAGTCAAAACTTAAATTATATAACACCTGAAGTGATGATGCACCAAGTTTTTAAAAGTTATTTTAAAGAGAAATTTTTTATAATATAAAGCGATAGTTATTGGAAGTGGTTTCATAGTATTTTGACTAGTCTTTAATAATTTAAAAACTGGTTATTTTAGGTCAAATAGTAATTGACAGCTACCTACTTTTTAGTGCTTTAAGAAAATCTAATTTATAATTGTCTGTTCTGACTTTTTTTTTTTTTTAAATCATCTTACACACAATATACTTAATCATATGTTTAACAAGTAAAATCTAAAAGATACAGCAAGATTCATAAAATATAAAAGCTTCATTTATGCTAATATAATGTTAAACTGGGTAAATATATTCTGATATTAAATTATTTCAACAGTCATAAAAATATAATAGTTGAACTTTAAATGGATAACATTTTTATTTTTGTACTATTTTTTGTTTTTTTCAAGATAAAATCCTAAAGTATTAACTTCATTAAATTACTTTCACATTAAATTTCCATTAGCTATGATGGACTAATTGGTAGAACGTTCGTTGATAAATTTTAACAGCCTTAATGAAAATTATGTAAATTCATTATCACTACAGAAATAATGAATAATTTCATAAAATGAAACACCCGATCAGTTGACCATAATTGATTAAAGTAATGTTCCTAACTGATCTATTTATATTCTCTCTATCAGCAAAGTACAATTTGCTCATTTGCTAAATGAGCCTTTAACAGAGCTTAAACTTCCAATCAAGACTTGAGAAACCTGAAGAGGTCTCAAAGATTTCAAGAGCATTCTTCATATCTAGATTCTGATAACATTTGAACTAAATATCACAATTAAATGAACTTCAATCGGGAATGATTAGTTTTTTTTTCAAAATTAATTTACCAGTCTAAAATAGTTTAGACCTTACAATAATCCAACAACTTACAACATTTATCAATTTCATATTCCACAACCATAATCGTTTAATCTAATGAAGAGTTGACTTCTTGAGCATTTTATTACTATAATATCTTTCAACATTTTTTTTTTTAATTCTTGCATGTTAAAAAAACAGAATTACCTTGGAATTTAGTGACATTTTAAGTAACATAAGATCCAATATAATTTGTAATCATGATTCATTAAATATATATAAATATATTAAAAAAATAACAATAATAGTTTGATTGCATTGTCAAATGAATAAGATTTCAATAGCCTCCACTAATTACAAATTAACGATCCAACCTGATTGCTATAATTTCACTATTTAGTATGAATCGGAATGCCTCCCATTGCTGATGAAAATCAGCAGAAAAGATTCAATCCTTGAGTATTTTATATAAATATTTAGCTAGTGAAACATGAAAGGAACAGAAAAATAAATTAAGGCTCTTCTTCTAGTTGAGAAGAGCCAAAGTCCCGATATCATCTGTTGGTAGCAGTCTGTGATGTGCTGAGGGCAGAAAATGAACTGTTTGCTGACTGAAGACTAGACATCGAACCCCTGGAGAAAATTTAAAGATAATTAATATAATGAGCAATTTCGTATATAATTTCAACTAACATTTGGGGAAATTATTTGGAGCCATAAAGAAATAGTTGGGCTATCAGAAAATCCAATATTATTTTCAATGTATGATTAATCAGGAATCAGTCAAGATGATAAAATGCACAATTTGTTAATATGTTTCCACTTTTTAAGTTTTCTTCAGAGTTATAACATATATTCAAAAATAAATATAAATTAATAAAGGATGTAAATATGATGGTAATAAGTATATTATGGTGGTATAACATAACATGCTGCAGGTAAAAAAATAAAGAAAATTTATCATGAAGTGACAATTGTTAACTGTGTGTATATATGAGAGAAGTTGGTTCAGGGTGCAGTCAATTTAACACACAATTAAGCGTAAACTTAATTTATTGGTGCCAACGTTTTGGCCTAAATTATAGACCTTCTTCAGGATGGTTGTGTGAGCTGAGAAGGCGTATGTCAACAACAATGGGATAATTAAGTAATTGTTATTACTACTTAAAAAGGCAAGGTAGGGGTATGCTACAGGTGCTATATAAAAATATGCTATATGCTGCATCACAAATCTTAGTAAATCATTGTCTAATGTTGAAAAATAAAATATTTTTTTGGAAAAAAGAATTTTTTTTTTTTCAAATTATAAATTAAGTATTATTTAGATTACAGTCTAAATCATAACTAATAGGCTTAAAATATTTTTATTCACAATACTAAAGGTTCTCGAAATACAACACAAATGTGATCTCTTAGCTAACTGCTCCCACGACCATTGACTGAATTTCAATTATAGATCTGCAAAACATAAATGTTTTCTTATAATTTAGACTTTTAATTTTTACTGTAAAAAGTTTAAAGAAAGATTGATAGTAAATCCAACCTTTACTAATATATACTAAAGAAATGCTTTACAAAATTATTCTAAACACTGAAGCAAGAAGTAGAAATAGATGGAGTTAAAAAGTAAATAAGCCATCATAAATAAATAACAACAAATAATACACTTTCAGAATAAATGAATGCTCTGATGTGATTTGAAAATTATGAACATTAATTTATAGTTCATTTTTAAGTTCAATTTATTTTCAACGCTTTAATGAATCAAGAGTAAGAAGTTATAAAAATATTTAATTGGTTCAGTGAAAATAATTGAGAAGTTGATTTCCAAAAGGTACTAAAGGACCTTTTTTACAAAATTGATTTTTTTACATATTTGTATTCTCATCATTTAGTTTTATCAAAATCTTCCATTTGATTTTATCTAATGTACACCTAAGTTCTTTATAAACGCAATTTAGAAATATAATTATTTTCTAAAGGAACTAATTACACATTTAATTTCGTTCTAAATTATACCAAAACATCTCATTTCATAATTTTAATATGATGTTATTAATATACTAAAAAAACAATTCTGGATTTTAATGCGAAAAGAATCAAATTAGCTAATTTAATAATATAATAATTAGTTATTTTCGCGTCTCCTGTAAAATTTCTTAGAATGGATATAGGACCTTTTGGAAATCAACGTCTCAATTTGTGTTTAGGCTAGAGTAAAATAAAATTCTGGGCCTACTCCAACTCAATATTTCATTATTATTATTATTTTTATGTGTCAATAGTCCAATATTTGGATTAAAGTATTATTGATATAAGATCTTATTAACACCAAAGTTGTTTTTGGTTTATTATTTTCAATAATCAACCTTTGTAATCGACAAAAAAAAAAAAAAAAAAAAATTACCCGTGTGCAAAATTTGAGAGCTTACGTTTCAAGATGTGTAGAATCCGAATAACGAATAAAAAAAAAAATCCGTTTGTCCACCGTCTGGACTAACTACTAGACCAATTTTTTTTTAATTCGCCACAAAAATACTAGTCCATTTAACGATGATCCTAACACCTAGACATTGATATCAGCTGGCTAGTTTTAAAACGGCGGCCAGTTAAAATGATTTTATTCAATAACTCAGTTATTTTCGATGATAGAAAAAAAATGTATTAGTGTTTTTTAACCAAATAACCTCGAATAATTGTATAAAAGTAAAAAAATAAAAGAAAAAAAAATTGAAATTTTACACATAAATATGCTCATAACTCAGTTATTTTTGACGATAGAGAAAAGTATGTATAGAGTTTTAAAATCAGTAAAGCGCGATAAACAAAAAAGAAATAAAAAAAAAAAAATATATATATATATATATATATATATATATATATATATATATATATATATATATATATATATACGCTTGTAACTATGTTATTTTCGAAGATAGAAAAAAAAATTCATTATTGTTTTTTAACCAAAAAACCATGAATAATTATATAAAAGAGAAAAAAGAAAATAAAATAAACCAAAAATTGAAATTTTTCACATAAATCCACTCATAACTCAGTTATTTTTGAAGATAGAGAAAAGTGTTTATGAGTTTTAGAATCAATAAAGTGTGATAAAACAAAAAAAAAAAAAAAAAAATTACCCCTGCTCAAAATTTGAGAGCTTACATTTCAAGATGCGTAGAATCCGAATAACGAAAAAAAAAAAAATGAATAAATACCAAAAATTCTGGACCAAATAAAAAAAGAATCATTGAATTTGGTTAATAAATAATTTAGATATTGCGTTTTGAAATCAGTGGTAGTGTTATGATATGATGCTTTGAATTAGAGCTTTTCATATTACTTAAATGCAACAGCCTTAAAAATAGTTATACCCTAATATTGTTATTTGGAAATAATAAACCATTGTGTAATAATTTGCAGGGTTTTTAAAAACAAAATCATGTTTCAACAAAATTACTTAAGTTTCACTGATTACGTAGTGTAGTATAACATTGACAAAATTGAAGGGATATAAGCAAATGTAACTAATGAGATAAAGCAAGAGCGATACCTATAATCGGCAGAAGAAAGTATCTCGTAGTAGTACATGAGCTGTGCCTTATGGTCCCCCTGGTGGCTCCAGGACAGGGAGTACTGGCCAGGGGTCGAACAAACATGAGAACCCTGCACGCTTTCTCCATCCCTACATAGCAGCGGGCCTTCAACCTTTATACAATCTTCTTCACCTATACAATAATTAATACAATATTATGTTTCAATCATTAAGAGAAATATATATACATAAACCTGAGTTCATAGTTTTGTATTCCTGATGTTACAAAATGTTTAACAGTTTTCGGAAAGTCTTATGTGTTCCTGTATAGAACTTTTAGTTGTATTAAAAGATAAACTTTACATTTATGGCTTAATAAAAGCAGATTGTCTACAAGAAAGAGAGTATTCATATTTCAGCAAGAGGATAGGAAGAATATCCATTAGTTAAGTGTAATAAAACAAATTAAAGCTTTCACTATGGAATTATTTAAGCTAAAATAAATTTCATAAAGGGAATCTTTCAATTCTTTAAAATGTTGCTATCAGTTTGTTTATTTATTTAACATCCTAAATTTTACCCATCCAGGTTTAATTAGGCTAGGGATCTTTAAACTGACATTGCACAGGCTCCAAAAACACCATTTCCAAAGGTACTTGAATTGTATTATATTTTTTTTTCTGTTAACGCAACAGCCTGTGAAAGAAAAATCCCGCATGGTCTAGTTTTCCAAAACATCACCCTGATTCTTATTGATGTGTTATAGGGTAGGGTCATCAGTCCATATGGCAATTTTTATGAGAGGCCACCAGTTGCTGGACACGTCTCACATACCTGAGGTAAGCCTGTGAGTGAATCCCTTTTTAATTATATGCTTGATAAGTTCTCTTGGAACAGAGATTCAAACTAACAGCATATATACCGTTGTGATATATTAAGTAGGCATAAATAAAAAGAAATGAAGATCAAGGAAGCGTGAAATAAAAAGCCAATCAGAAAAGAGAATGGAAATGCGCAGTAGATCAGGAATAACCGGGAGTGTTTTCTGGGAATGGCTCTTTTGCCACAACCCACTAAGCTGAGAGGAACTGAAGCCATCATGGAAACTAGTGCATAATTATGAAAGAAAAATGAAGAAATCAATTGAATAACAAAAAATTACGAACCAACAGAGAAGAATGGACCAAAGATAAACAATAAGTTTATATTTTTATGCTAATATTTAATTTTATTTTATATAATTTGTTGTAGCTTTAGAATATGTCATAGAAAAGGTGATGTGTACCGAGAAAGGTTTAAATATGGGTGACAAGATTCTGTTTTTGGGGTATGCCGATGATCTGGTACTGCTAGGCGAAGACATGGAAACCATAAAACTAAATACAAGTGTGTTAATAAAAACCGGTAAAGAAATATGACTCCAATTAAATACCCATAAGACGAAATATATGATTACTAGCAGAAACTGTGGCGTTCTTGGTGATATTGATGTATTAGAGCATACTTTTGAACACGTAGAGAAATTCATCTATTTAGGTTCACTGATAACAAGAAAAAATGAAATCCAGGAAGAAATAAAGTCCTGGTTAAAGGTGGGAAATACGTGTTTTCGTAGTTGTGGGGCTTCCGGATTATTCGTAGAAGCGGATTCCGAGGAAGTTGGTATTCATGATCCGACTGGTAGGCCGAAGTGTAGATGTGAGGATTGCGTTAAGGCTGATCTCAGGGGCTTGGGATTGAACGGTGAACATTGGACGATTCTGTGTAGGCAGAATTTGGTGGTATCGGCATCGAAGCTTCGGGGTCGCTAAGCTTATTATTATTATTATAATTTGTTGTAATATGTTTCAAATTAAATATAAGTAATCTAACCTCAGTCAAGACTACGTAATTATTAATAAAAAAAAACATATCAATTAACTATTTTAAATTATAAAATAAAAAGATGATAACAATAACTATGTATATATAGACAACATTTATAAATAAGTGATAAATTTGGTTTGGTCAATGAAATCTATCAGCAAACATAACAACCTGCAGAGCTGTGCTTGGGTGAACTGTTTCTTCTTGTTACAGTAAAAGTGACATCTTCTCGAATTATGTCAAAATCCCAAGTAATTACGCTTCCTGCATCAGCGATGTTCAATTTTACTTCATGAGCCTATAATTCAAATTATCATCATGTTAGATATCACATTAAAATTAATGATATTAAAAATCTAACACATGGATTAAAAATATCAAGATAACGTTTCATTTAAAGGATTTAGTAAAGTCACTTAGCCAAAATCAGTAATGGAATTTGAATAACTACATAAATGATTGTAGAAACAATGTAGATTAACAAATACGTTTTCTTTTTTATTTATTAAAAAAGAAAATAATAGGAAGTCCTGGGTATGAATTGGAATAAGGATAATATAGGATATTAGACAATTTTGGCATATATAATCTTCAAGAGAAGGAAATTGAGCTCAATAAAAATCAACATTAGTAGTATAGTTATTTTAATTTATTTAATTAGTATTGAAACTTCACGTAATAACCTGAATAATATACTCTATATTATGTATGTATTGTATCTATGAATAAATATTGAATAAGAGCTGAGATTACCTGTCCCTTTGAAAGGCTGACAGAATGATACATACTATCATCTGTTAAAGGATTGCCTTCACGGCCAAGTTCCCCCTCTGTCAGGTACAAACTCTTTGGCACCAAACTACCCTCGACCACATTTGTCTGAAATTAGATTATTAAGAAGTTATTAATTCTTCAATTTAATGCTAATAAAAATACATTTTTAAAAAATTGATCAGTACATTCACCTTGCATTGGCCACCAAGGAAATCTGGAATAAATTCTTCCGGAATGTAATCAATCAAACCTCCAGGTTCTTGATAATCATTGCCAGCATAAAAGAGGAACTTTGTTCTGGTGACATCATCTGAAAAATCAAAATAAAACAGTTTTTAATTTTAAGAGATGCAAATAAATTAATAATTACGCATAAAGTCCATTAAATCCATATTAGGAGGAAATCAGAGCGTTGATGGTTACCTCCAAAAAGTATGTGACCAAAATTATACTTAAAACAGATGTGATCCTGCAGAAAACTATCATGAAACGAAAAATATATATAAATTTAATTTTATCAGGCATAAATAGGTGTGCAACCTGGTCACTAAATTGGACAAATTAACTGGAGAATTAATGAGCTCATATGATAGTTGAAATGGGTGTGTAATATTTTTTGCCTTAATAATAATAATAAAAAAAACCTGTACCACTACAATCCATGAAGGGTTTTGGACTTAGTACTCATAGAGATTCGTACTGTTTCTAGGCCAACGGCTGTGCAATGAGGTGATCAGGCCTTGATCATGCTCAGCAGAGGCTAAAGAGGCTGGGTCTACCCCCAGAAGGGTGTCCATGCTCTAGGCTCGCCCCCTGGCCGAATTAACAGAATAAATAATATCCTGACACAGCTGGGATTCAAACCCAGGACCCGGAGAACTGTAGCCTAGAGCTCTATCGACTAGACCACGCCGCTCCATGGCATACTGGAATACTCAAATGTTCCTATAATATCATCATCATTATCATCATTGTGTATGGCCAAACCTTTTCTTCTGATTTTTTTGCCTTAATAATGAATGAATATGAATAAAATATGAATATATTTTAGGTATAACTGATCTTAGTTTATATTTGGGCTAGAATAGGAGGGATATTTTATTGCTTACTTAATCTTAAATCAAAACATTCGATTATATTAAAAATCATTAGCTTATAAAATTTAAATTATGATTTATTAAATTTATGTCGACAACAAATCATAATAAACAAATTAAAAAAAAAAAAAAAAAAGTAACAAATAATCAAAATATTTTGACAGCTTGGGATTTATTAATGGCAGGGTAAATACATGTGTTCAATAATGAACATAAATAAAACAGCAGAATATAAAATATATAATCAAGGTAGAAGAAATATAATAATAACAGTTATAGTTATGTAGGAAATAATAATTGAAGCAAAGAAATCCTTCCTAAAACATTAAAATACAGATACAGCCACAATAGAAAGAATAGAAATTAAATAGGAAAGAAAGGAAAAATAAATAGACATAATAAGGACATATATTAAGAATTCTGCAAGAAACAAAAATACCTAAACCAGGCAGTAGAAGGAAAATAAAATATGAAGAGTTAGTGCAACTACGTGCACAAAACTGAATGAGTGGATATTGTTTGTAGTTAGAGTAATTGAGAGGACACGAATCTAAATAATAATCAGAAGAAATACTAACTACTATCACGTACACTCTGTATATAAGGAAATGGAATGGTTAAAACTAAGGTCACTCAATAGCTCCAACATAACAAGAATACTATGATTTGGACCAGAATGATTGTTAATAATTACTTATAATTATAAAAAACACAACCAACATTTCAATCTTAGTAGTTCTTAGCAAAGTTCCAACATATGTAAATTTATCACTGAATCTAAATTTTTCAGGTGATTTCATGATATAAATAATTAATAATGAAACTCAATAACAGGTTAATCTGGTATTTATCTGGTTCCCTCTAAACTTCATGTGCATACATCTACAATAAGACACTTCTGAACCAATCCCTGGTCGCATGGACAAGGGAGAAGACTTATTAGACAGGAACCAAGAAGCCCCTGTCTCAAGTTACGACATGGGAATATATGATTATGATATTATACCTGATCCCTACAGTCCCAAGTGAGCAATTGTTCTATTAACATTATTATGTCTTCACTATGTAAATCAAAAACACATTATATTATTGATAAAAAGAACATATGTTACCATAGCAGGTTACATAAAAGTTCAAACTGTAAACTAAAAGTTTAGGTTATAGTCTGATAAATATTATTTTAAATTTATTTATTATTAATGATTTTAAATATTTGGCAGGAAAATAACAATAAAACCTTAAGTTGTTTATCATTATTATAATCACCTTCAAAGTATTAGTATATACCATATATCAGTGAAAATTAATATATAATTTTTTTATCTCATTAAATCAACCATTATAATTTACACTTGAATAACAATAATCTGATTAGTTTTGAACACTGTAGTAATAGTGAATGCCGAGCTCCGTAACCTCATTAAATAAAATCTTTATCTAATGACAGAAATGCCATGCCTTTAAATCACTAATTTAATTTTCATGAAATACAGTAATAACCAGTTTTATTTCTCACTTTGAAAGTTAAATTTTATAATATATCAATTTTCCTTTAACACAGGTTTCTACGGGAAAGATCGATTTCAGAAAAAGGTGTCAGTCACAAAGAAGAAAAGAAAAAGAAAAGACATCACTGTCATCACCATCATCATCGAATACACTCCTCGGATAATACAGTATCGGCTACAGAAAGTGAACCAAACTTGCGAAGTATCGACCTATCAACAAACAGCCTACTGTCTTATAACATTGGCAAAAATCAAACGGTCAAATACTACGCTACATCTTTGGCAATGGGATTATTCGCTGTTTTATTATTTCTAACAGTAATCCATTATTATGGCCAACAACTGGACAGGCTATTTTCATGTGACCGGACCAGATTTAATGCTGTGGCATACAATGAGCGTGGTTTAATGTATTACCTGTGTAAGACTCTCAAAATAATTAGAAATCCAGGGGTTACATTTTTAGAACACTGACAATAAATTTGCCTAATGGTTTAAAGGCATAAATGTAAAACTACGTTGTTCTAAAAACATAATTAAAAAAAAGAAGTTGTCTTTGTCCACTTGAGTTATGAGAGAACGTATAACATAATAAATAAACAGTGTCTCAGTAACTGTCTATATTGTGTATCAGACTGAGTTTAAATATAACTGACTAACAGAACTACTTTTATTTGTGTTTATAACTGGAAATATTCTATCTTTAATAATAGATAATCCACTGAATATTCATAATGTATTCATTAAATGGCAGGTATTGGGGATGTCATAAATAAAATAGTAGTGATATAATAATAATTTGTTGATTAGTAAATAAATTATAAAATATTAATTATCAATAATAGTTGAAATCTTGCTTTATGAGAATCAGAACTGGAGAGAAGGAGAGATAGCAAATTGGCCAAGTAATATTTTTTACCAAATCTTGATGACTATTTTAAGATAGTGTCGGTTACCAGAAAATCAAAGTGGGATTGTTAAGATTCATTTCTCGAGACTGTTCAAATATATATTAATGATATGATGGAAAGGAACCCATATCGTCTCAAGCCTGGTACGCCTTGCCCAAATAAGCTCCATCATCAGTAGAATCAATTTGAGATTCTATGACCAAAAATTAGGAAATTCAAAAATGAAATTCATCAGGCTTCTCAGGGACAGATCATAGCCCACAGGAAGCTTGATCACATAATATTTTTCAAAACAAAATTTTTCTAGGAGTTTATTCTATTTTAGTCTGAAATTTGTTAAGAGGGGATCAAAATGCATTCTGATCAATAGAATTTTAATAAAACAAAAATAAAATTAGTTAATTAATTATCTTATATATTTATATTTAATTGACAAAAATCTGAATTTTACTAGACTTAATGCAAAGATGAAAGAACAATTATATATAAAAAATATATATATCTGTTATTTCAGCATATTAACACTTTCAAGTATTAGTTTCATAGCATTAAAACCAAAATAATTAAATTAATCAGGAAAGATGGTAGGCCATGAAAACTAATTTATGTTAAAGTGTTCTAGTAAAGTAATGATAAGACCACCATGGAAATGATTCAATTCTTTCCTTCTTAACAGTAATAAAATAATATGAAAAAATATAGAAACCTTGAAGCTCAACTTTTTAATTGTTAAAAAATAACTCATTGTGATTTTCATTTTAATAATTTCATTTTACCCTAAATAATAGTAATTGAAACATCAAAAAATAATAACAAACTAAAAATACATTCTAGAAATCAGTTCTGTAAGAATTCTATTGTGAAAATCAAAATTCCTTGAGTTTCGAGGTTTGGCAACATATTAAAACTAATGATAAAACTTTAAAAAAAAAAATGATTGCTGATGATCAACACATTAAATGTAATATGAATTTACCTAATAACTAACTTACCGATAAATGTTGAAACAAGTGTCCATAGAATAGGAAAGACGCGAGGAGCTCTGATTATTAAAACACGTCCCAAGGTTTCCGGATAATTTGCTTCAACTATCTCAATTATGTGAAGTAAAGCCTGTGTTAAAAATTAAAAAATGATTATAGAAAAATCATGTTTAGAAGAAAATATTAGAATTAAACCTTCAAAAAACCAATGATAAAAAATAATATGAATTCATTTTTTAAGCAGTCACTCAAAAGTACCTAATAAGTAAGAAGGTTATACATAATGCAACCTGTAATGCTGAAACCACAGATGTTTAAAAATTTTTAAAACATAAATAATTAATAAAAACTTAGTACGAAAATTGTCAATAACGTATAAGAGTGATTTTAAACAAAAACAAACAATTATTCTTAAAATTGGAAATAATAATTAAAGTGATGAAATGAAAAATATACATTAGATGGTAATATATTAAATAAAAAATAATATTATCATTCCAGAGAGAAGTATTAAAATCATTCATAAATAATGATAATCATGAGAATTCATCTGTTTAAACTAGTGCATTATTTTTATTTATTTATTACTTTCACTTACCTATATATAAAATATATAGTAAGGGAAAGTATTGTGATTGTAAAAATTTTCGAATTAGTGTTTTAACTGGAAATACACATTTTAGGGCCCCTGAGTCCAAATGACCAAGTCCCGCAAAAAGGTCTGTGTGTATGTGTGTGTGTCGTAACTCCCGGGCGAAAATAAAAAGTCCTATGAAATTGAAATTTCATATTTAAGACAACTATACATCCAAGATGTGACAGAAAATTTTTCATCAAAATCAGCTAACCAGAAGAGCCACTTTATACCATGCATTTTGCAGCTTTTTACTATTTCCTCAAAAACGGCTATGATTTTGATTAAACTCTATATATCGATGTAAAATTTGATGGGCTTTAATATCATGTAAGTTTCATTCTGATTGAAACAGTCTAACAGGGCTTGAATGCCGATATTTCAAAATTTCTTTCTCTAAAGTACCTTTCATTTTGTAGATACTAAAAAAGTAACAATATAATCTTGTTATGAACGATAAAGAACAGGTAAATACATAAGTTGAATGAATTTGATATCTAACTAAAGGAGAAAACTGCAAATATATTTTTTATTGGATTCTTTCGTTTTTGAACATAAGAACAGTAATAAAGATGTATACTATACCGATGGAAAGCTAAAGATTTTTGAAAAAATATTATCTGACACAAAAAATTGTAAAAGTTAATAAAGAGTGAGGAAAAGTCGATAAAACTTACTGATTATTTTAGATAATAATATAATAGATTTTTTAATAAAACACATGTTTCAATAGAAATTAAATTTAATTAATTCTTTGTTAGTTTCATCTCTTAACTGTATTTGATAAGTCTTTAATCGATTTTAACTTTAACAACGGTAGTAAGTGAAAGTCTTGTGTTGCCCGCACTAAATTTTTTACCTATTAACAACATAGTGGATATAATTAGTTGACCGTTGAGAATTACTGGAAGGAATTAGTCCGGGTGGCGGTCATAAATGAAACAACTAAATAGTTATAAACTAACTATTTTATTCTTTGCCAACGTTTCGACCCCCATTGTGGGTCATCATCAGCACTAAAAAGATACAAAAAGGATACATTCAAAATAAGATTAAATATACTATTTTAAAAACTATTCTGCTAGAGAATGTCAATATTATAACTACCCCTATAAATACGTAAATACCCAACCTTTTGTACGTACTTTCCTATCTACCTGCCTATATTCCATACTACCAAATTGTACCTAGTTTCCACTCGCCTACCACACGGTAGGTATCTCCACTGTACTCATTTTTCAATGTTTTTTTATTTCATGTAATTTTTCGTATATATTTGTACATTATCTTTAGTCATTATCTCTTCTGTATAGCTCTCATTAGTATACCTTTGTCATTGTAATTTAATTAATTGATTTCTTTACACATCTAGTTCCTTTTAAGTTATAATATTGACATTCTCTAGCGCAATAGTTTTTAAAATAGTATATTTAATCTTATTTTGAATGTATCCTTTTTGTATCTTTTTAGCCCTGATGATGACCCACAATGAGGGTCGAAACGTTGGCAAACAATAAAATAGTTGAAACTATTTAGTTGTTTCATTTATGACCGCCACCCGGACTAATTCCTTCCAGTATTAACAACATACTTTAACTCAATTGGAATCACAGATTCATAGAGCTCCAAAATTGAAATAGTAGAAAGGTGTAGGGACTTGGTTCAAATGACTGTAGGTAGAAAGTAACTAATAAATAATTTAAATGTTGAAGAAATTTTCATTTTGTCAGGTACCAAGTATTATGACTGAGTATTTCAAATAGATCATATTCAGTATCTCTTTTGATAAAGAAAAAAAAATCCTGATGAAGTATTATCTGTTAATAATATAATTCAATTTATTATATTAGGTTGTTTCACATGAAATGTCCGTTTTTATAGATTTTGAAATACATAAAGGATTTTGCAGGTCTCTGTTGTTTTTTTCCAAATGTTTAAATATTTAATGTAAACAGTTACTAATCCTCTACCATTGTATTATAAACATTAGCTTCCGAATCAGTTACCCACTTTTTAGTATACCTCCAAATATGAACATGGAAACACGCGATTTTTGAGTAGTATTTTTGTACGAGTTTAAACTCGGCCATTCAGCAGCTGAGGCCACTAGAAATATTTGCAAGGCGTTTGGGGAAGGGAGTGTTAATGAATGGACCATTCGCCGTTGGTTTGCTAAGTTTTCAGCTGGGGATACCGACTTGGAAAACTTGCCCCGAGGAAGACCTCCGTCCGTAATAGACAACGATGTCCTCAAACATACAGTAGAAGGAAACCCCTACCAAACAGTTAAAGGACTCTCAGCACAACTAAATGCAAGTGCATCTACCGTTTCCAGAAATTTAAAGTGTGTTGGGAAAGTAAAAAAGCTCGATACATGGGTACCTCATGATCTCACTGAGTGGCAGCAAGACCCCATGTTTCAAAACATACCGTGCAAAAATTGAAGGAACTGGGCTACGAAGTTCTTCCGCACCCACCATATTCTCCCGAATTGTCTCCAACAGATTAGCACCTGTTTAGGAATTTAGACAACTTCGTCAAAGGAAAACCTTTTGAAAATGATGATCAAGTGAAAAGTGCGTTTTCAGATTTTGTTTAACTTCAAAGCTCGGAGTTTTTCAGTTCGGAGATAAAAAAAGTTGGTGTCACATTGGGAAAAATGTGTAGAAAAAGAAGGTAAATACTTCGAATAAAATTATCTTGTTTTCATATCGTATTTTTAATAAAAAACCTTTACCTTGAAAACGGATATTTCATGTGACACAGCCCAATAGTAAATAAATAATGACCAATGACTCATAGGAAGTCATAAGAATGTGGTTATTATTAATTTTCAAATAATTCACCTTGATCCCTGGTCTCCAAAGATGTCTCATGTTGAGCCCTTCAAGATCCACAAGCAAACACCAGGTTGATATTGGTTTCCCTGAGGTTAGGGTAGCCTCCTCAGTTAGTCTAAGTCCTTCCTCACAAACGTGCATTGTCTGATAAAACAGAACAACTAATATTACTTGTAATCACTAAAAAGATGTTTTAAGTCACAGTAATTTCATTGCTATAATATTGTACTGATTCATGTCAGTAGAGATATACGTTATGTACAGATTTTTTTTTTTTTTTTATTCTCTGGTACTTGAAAAAAAATATATGTAAAAAAATAATTACAACAACAATATATTTTATGATGTTTCCACGGAATGAAATATTGACCTTTCCATCTTTATATCCCATTGGTTGGTAATCTCTAAGATAACCCTGACTTTAAATTTAGCTATATAATATATGAATAAATAATAAGTATTTGCCATTTCTACCATTTAAAAAATAAATATGTCTACTAATTTTCATTTTAAGTATTCCAAATTTCGCCCAATAGAAAAGAGTTGTTTTAGGATTATTCAATACAGTAATAATACAGCAATGATACAAAGACTTTGTACTAGAAATAAGCTGTAATACTTTAACTATCACAACAAAATAATCAAGAAAACTTACGAGTTTCAAAAGACCATCTTCGCCAATAGTTTTCAAGAGCCCTTTTACATCCATTTGACCAAGTCTCAGCAAATACACGGGTCTACCATCTGGCAAAAAATAATATAATAATTTTAAAATATTAAACAATTATTTAAGAAGTGTATAAAAAGTAATTATAATTTTCATGGAACAAATAATTGACCAGCAGATATTAAACTTCAATAAAATATTAATAAAATTGGAATCAAATCATAATTGAAATACATCCCTCTTCATTCCTGTTATATTTTGATAATGTAAATTTTCCATAATTGAGAATATAGCTACAGGTCATCTGATATACCCTCATTTAAAATATACATCTAAAATAAACTGCAATTTTAAAAAGACTCTTTAGAACCTTCTTCTTTTTTTTTTTCTTTTTTTTAAATCTCTGGTACTTAAAAAAAGGTAAGTAAAAAAAAAAATTACAACAACATATATCTATAACTTGGATTTACCAAGAATAGTTTTACCAGTGCCAAATTTGCATCAGACAATTCATGTATAAACTGCTCATTTATATATCTAACAGTTGCAAATTTAACTGACACGACTTTTGTCTATTTTTGGATGAGGAAGATGGATGGGGGTGCTGTCATCAGAAACACACATTAAAACACAGTATTTAATGTGTGTTACTAAAATTACTGTGTTTTACTGAGTACTACAGTAATAATGATATGATAGTGTTACTAAAAGTACTGTGTTCTAATGTGTGCTTCTTTCTGATGACAGCACCCCCAACCATCTTCCTCATCTAATATTCTCAACGGTCAACTAAACTCCATCATTATTTCGTCTACTTTTGAACTGCCTGATTCAATTCAACTATAAGTTAGTTACTTCCTATAGATCAGGATCCTGGATCTTGTTCATAGGTTCACTTATATTTGTTTGTTTATTCGTTTAACATCACTTTTATGCTACTATGGTTAATCGACGATGCTACAGTGGGAGTCCTAAATTTTGCCTATCCAGGTTTTATTAGGATAGGGATCTTTAACTAGTACCTGACATTGCACAGGCTCGGGACCACCTTTTAACGTCCCCTCCGAAGGACAGCATAACTAAGGATTTTTTACTCCCATTAAAAAATCCTAGGACCACCCGCAGGTTAGAACCCGCGACCTTTGGCATAGAAAGCTGTTATACTAGCCACTACGCTATGGCCCCTTCACTTATATTTAATGAGTTAATTCAAATTACGGAGTGATTACAGGTTCTCTTTCTTCTTTTTTCATTGTTTTAAAAGCATCGGTCCATGATCAGCTAATACATACATAGTTTGTTTTTTTTTGTTACAGAGGCTTGGCTAAATATTTTATGTCTGTCACTTGGGGTTGAAAAAAATATGATATTTCTAAACAGATATTTTCATTTTTGAATTTTACTTGGAGAAGGTTCTCGTTAGTCATCATCCTAACCCTACAATCCACCTCGAAGATTGAAACGGCAGTGGCCATGAGACGTATTGTAAACGTTTAAATTGGAGTTCTGACATTGGGCAGATCCTCCACTCAGTCACAACAGTGACGCGGCTGAGAGCGAGGGTCCAGGATCTCTTGGATTCCGCTTTTTCCTCCACAAGTGGAGGGAAAAGCCCAGTCTGGGGTCCCTATATCACTTGTATATTTTGTATATAGTTATGTTTGTTTGTATGATGTTTGTTTATTTGCAAACTTTTATTTATCTCAATTATAAGTTAATTTTTTTATTTGTTTTGTTTTTTATATTTATTATTATTTAATTCTATATACATCATTTATTTGTATTTATCTCAATTATAGGTTGTTGTTTGTTTTCTTATTTTGTATATATATTATATTTTATTTAATTTGACTTTATCATTGTATACTGTATATATTGTGTGAATGGGATCTTGTATCACTATTACTAATGTTCATATAGAAACAAATTGTAATATATATCTCAATAAAAAAAAAAAAAAAATTAACTTGGAGAAGGTATGAATCATGACTTAGTTTAATATTGTATCAAATTAACTAGATGTATTTCATTATACAGTTGTGAATATCAATAAATATATATATATATAAAAAAAAAAAAAAAAAAATTTATAAATTTACATGATCTATTCTTCTCAAACTTGGAAATTTCCAAAGCGAACTATACAAACCTCATTTTTAACTCAGAAATTAAATTAGATGATCACAGGTCAAATCGAAATTGTTTACTCAATTGAGTTTTAGTGAACATTTTCCACACCAAATGCACAATACTAAATGATAAAAGACAATTTAAATCTTAAATGGTTATGAATTAGATGATGACTAAAATAGTTACATCTCTTAAAACTTGATTACAGATCTCTAAAACGACACATGTACTTACCTCTATCATGATGATGCCACCCACCAGGGAAGTAACTCTTGACAATCTGTGGTACTACATACTCAGATAATACCTTATCTACATTATGTTTCTTTCTCCAGCTCAACGATTCAGAAAGTAGAGTCCGCGCTTTATCAACATTAAAGTCACGTGCCCTCAAAAACCTGAGAAGTGTAGTATCACTGGGAATCTGTACAAGGGAAAAGAAACTCTCATTAATTGCAACTCTTCACACTTGCTAATATCAAAATATTTGGCATCATACACCTAAGGAATAATTGTTGGATTGATAAGAGTATAAAGGTGATGATTAACTTTTTTTTTTTAAATTTCTGATAGCACTGAATTAAATCAGCTGAGTACTTAATAAGGCAGAAGTGCACATCACGAGTCCTGAACCAAATGTCGAATTTATGGATTTAGAAAGAAGATATTTTAAAAACACATCACTTTAAACCCTTATCTATCTATCTATTATTATCCTTATCTAGGCATAATTACTTTATCCTATGATGTCACTTATCACCTTTATCCAATAGAAACTTCAATTTGGTTATTACCTTTGACTTGTGCAGCTGAGCAACTGATTTCCGCAACTGAACGAGTCTAGATTCTTGCATAAGAGTTAACTGCCCGAGATACCTCTGAATGTACTCCGAATCGAGTTGAGATTGACAATCTATTAAAATAAAATAAAAATATCAAATTAATAATGATAACAATATGATAATTAAGCCTATTATAAGATAGAAAATAACCTTGCTACCTTTGGAAGACTGCTGCCCTGAGTTGCGTCTTGGTTTTGAACAAAGAGAGATTTCTGTGATAGTTACTGTATCATCTCCTTCATTGATTTCTTTTCTGAATACAAAAAAAAAAAAAAAAAAATCATCAATATCGTTGAGATAAATATTTTAAAAATTTTATTTACATTTTTATGTTAGTTGCATACTATTAAAATAAATAATACATACTCCTCATCAATTTCAGGCGATGTAGGATCTCTAGCCCACCTTGACACAGTAACAATTCCTTCATTCCGCAACTCATTGATAAAATATTCCATCACCTCCTTACCCTTGGCAATGTTAGCAGAGTATTGCTTCATGGCTAACTTTTCAATGGTATTTTCAAATCCTAGAAAAGATTTGATGTCAACTTCTGCAGATTGTTCGAAGCAAGTCCACTCGGTATTTTCAGGATGAACCTACAAAATTAAATTACATGAGTAAAAGCATTGTCTCATTATTAAAATATTTGATTTCACTATCTCTATTTATAAAAAAAAGTACAATTTCACTCGATTTTCTGGTCATCGCACAATCTCAAAAATGACTATGGTTGTGAAGTTGAAATTATTCCTGGAGGTATGTTCTACCGTCTAGATGTGCAATAAGGCTGGGTTTGGGAAAATTCACCCTCTAAGTGGTTTAAAAAATATTTTTCTAAAACATAAAATAAAATTGGTTTTCGAATAACCCAAAAACTATACGCATCCTCAAAAACCATAAGTACTCATTCGAATGACAATCAAATTTCTAACTACCTAGAAGCAAAATTGTATTAATCAGATTAGTAATAGCAAAGATACTAAAATATTTATAACAAATATATTTAGGTAAATATCGTTTCATAGCCATGTTTCGTGAGTAGATTACTATCAAATTCATTGTTGTTAGTTTTTGAAAATGATCAATAGGCTGAAGTTTGATCTTTCTTCACTTTTGAACAGATAATAGAACTTAGTTTTGAATACTAAAAAAAAATGCTTTTTCAGTTGGAAGGGTATACCCCTGAGTGGGAAAATGCGCATTTATGTTACATAGAAGTTACGATGGTATAGAATGATAATGTTTTAATGTAAAAATGTCAGTATTAGATAATCACGGTATGACTACTTCCTACTGGTATGTTATTGTAGATTAAACTGAATAAAATTAATATTTGACTATCAACAATAATAATTTATTTGTCATACAAAGGCATAGTTAAAAGTTTAACTCACTGATATCTCAGGTATATTTATATTTTATAACCTCACCTAACACAGTTATTATAAACACCTTTCTTGATTCCCAGCAATTAAAAAAAAATGAAATAGTAGCGTGCAAAGCCGCGAGGTACAGCTAGTTTCTATAGAAGATATAATTTTATGGAATCAGAATTGGTTTTATACTAATTTAATATAATGGGGTAGTAACTCAGTAGATAGCTAAGTTACCCAACAGATTTCTCACTAACACAACTTTCATAACATAAAAGACTCGGTGACTTCATAGATCTATTAGATGATTTCATTTAGACTAAAATAAACCTATGAATGGAATATTTCAAATATCTGTAAATATTTTGGGATATTTATAAGTAATTACTATTTAAAACAGCAATCACGTGTTTCAAGGCCCATTATGTTTTTTAGAATATTTTTGTAAATCCGCTTAATGCAAGAAAAATCCAAACACATTTTTTTATTTTCAGTTTCATTTGAGTAATACTGACAATATTTAAAGGTTATTGCTATTGTGATTAAAGAAACCAATCTCACCCAAGTAATTATTAACATTTACATTTTTAAGTTCATATTTAAATCACTCCTAACCAAAAGAGTAAAATCATGATGATATTAATTATGCTGGCACTAAACCACTAATATTTATTTCATTAGCAGGCAATACTGTAGAATTAACTGAATATTCAGAAATAATTAAGTTCATTTAGGAGCAGTAACTTTTTGTCAAGAATCATTTATCAATATTTTCGATAAAAGAACCAATGCAGAAATAATTTGAAAATTAAGGATTTATCACTTTGAGTCCTCCACTAAAATTAACTATGACTAATTGAAGTTCATGCTAGTGCATTGCCTAGTAACAAAAGGAAAGTTTAACATATTCTTTTACATCAGCATAATTTGAGATAAAATCATGTTAGAAGACGGCAGTTGTGAACAGACAGATTTTCCAAGTTAAATCAGGGTATATATAGCAAAGCAGATTAAAAAGAAATCCACTCACTTTTAAGTATTTTCACAAGTTATCCCTCAGAAGTTATGTATTCTATATATAGTACCTATGGATTGCAATCCGGTGTCATTTCCAATCCGGCCGGATTCGGTCCCAAATTTCATCAATCCGGACGGATCCGGATGGAATTACTAAATCAGGTTGATTTTCACTTTTCAGTCCAAGATGAACAGTTAGTATGTTATTCGAATATAATTTTACTCATAATAGGAAGTTTATAAAATAAAAGTTATGTTAGGATTAGATATGGAGCAAAAAAATTAAAGTTTAGTAGTTTAGGTAACTAGTAAAATTTTAATGGCTATTAAAACAGTCGGCTATTGATTACAATTTGCTGAAAATAAGGACTATTTGTTTTCTACCATCCTTTTTCCAAAATCAAAATTGATTTTTGATAATATATACTAAAGTTATTAGTACTTACGTACTATTTAAAAAACAAATATTGTCAGTAGAATAATTTAAAGATTTATACTCATATTACAAACTCATTATTGTGATAATTATGCCACTCATCAGACATATTCATCAAAATATGATTGTGCCCATCATTAATGTAAGAGTTTTTTGTAATTGTTAGCATTCTCAAATAATTTAAAATTATTGTTATCACAATTCCCATCTGAGTTAATTATGCAAGGATAATTATATAGGATTTTATAAAGTAACTTAATAAATTAATTGAGCTATCTGAGAAAGTGAAGTATAGGAAGACGTGAGCAGTAACGTAGCTCAGTCTTCCTAGATTTCAATAGATTTGTAAACAGTTTATCATATAATTCAGTAGACTTGAATGAGTCAGCACTTGAGTGAGCAATTTCTCTAAAAAAAAGTTAGAGTTGTTTCAGAAGTTCCTCTACAGACAACTTATTGGATGCTATAGCTCGCGTATATCCAAGATAATAATATCTGTTAACTTACATTTAGGTGAAGCACCGACAAAACAAAAGCTCATGTACTGTCTCGTGAAAAACGAACGAATGATATATGTTTTGGACGTCATGGTATGTTTTGGACTGAACTGATGACGTGATGTAATTTGGCGTCGAACGACACCACCATACATGTACACCAAATGTAACGCATTTAAAGTACTTTTTTTTATTAAACTGCACTATTTTTGGCCAAAAATTGATATAATCGGACCCGGTTACCGGATTCGGTATATTATTGCCGGATCCGGTTAACGTATAATGATGCCGGATCCACCGGATTGCCGGATCCGGTTTTCCGGATTGCAATCCCTAATAGTACCCTAACCTCCTAATTGCAACTAAGATATGCCATTGTGTATTTGTATAAATTAAATATACATAAAACCGATACAAACATACATGTGTGCCGTTTGCCTTAATTAATGGGAGAGGCAAGGGAGCATAATTTATTTTCTCTGTACTAATACTTGACAGATTGAATATATTCTTTTACATTATAAAGTATTATATAAAATAGAAAAATATAATAGAATAAAGCTTTGCAATTATTATTTTTAACTTTAAACTTTGGGAGGAATACATCCTCATCATCTTAATAGGAAATGGCACCTGAATACTCCAAATCATTTAACTATTATATTTTTTATTTCACAAACTGAAAAAAAAAAAAAAAAAATACATATGGTAGGTTGGACTCCTCATGTTTTTATTCCATACTAGGCTGTTACCAGCGACTTCGTCTGCGCAATTTTCTGTTATTATGATCGGGTAGCAGTTTTTAAAAGAATATATTTTAAAGAACTTCTTCGTAAATGATATTTTAAGTTTTAATCTCTTGTGATAGAAGAACGTACTGATTTTCTCCGCAACCCGATCTTGACAATGCGACATATACAGTGAGTTTTGAAAGTATTCGGAAATCACTATCATTGTGTAGTTTACTTGCTTTTGAGTTATTATTTCTGATTTTAAAGACTTTATGTTAAGAGGAAGGTATACATTAGACGAACCCAAAAATCACGACAATAGTCATTTTATATTTAACGATTTCAACGTTAATTTACGAAAATTTATTATTTATTACGAAAAAATTTTTTTTTTTAACTGTATATTTTTAATTTTTTTAAAATAATATTATTGTACTTTTAATTATATGTTATTTTCTGTACTCATTTTAACATATAGATATATCTTTATTTATATATTTTCTTGTATTCACATTTTATTAGAAGTTGTCTTTTGAGTTATTTTATTTTTTTCATCTTATTAATTCAATTCTGTTGTTATTTTTACTTATATTTATATTCTTAATTTTTTTACTCTAAGACTCTAGTCTTAAGACCCTTGTTTATTTCCTGTAATATTATTCTTAAGGGACTCGTCCCGGAATAAATAAAGAATTATTATTATTAAAAATATAAAAATAGGAGTTTCAAAAGTACTCGGAATAAAGTGGTTTCCGATTTGGAATTTAGTGAGAATTTGAACATTTGAAACCATTAAACAATAGGATTCCCGATTTAAACAACAAAACGATTTCCGAATACTTTTGACACTGAATGATCTGGTAATTTTACAAAATTAATTGTTTAATCTTAAAAAAAAATAAACATTTCGGTTATCTGGTACGTAATTTTGCTTTATGGAAATCTCTTTTAATGATTTATGAATTAAAAAGGATTATATAAATTAATAGTTGTGAAATATACTTATTAAATGAAAAGAAATACGAATTCCGAATACTTTTGACACTCACTGTAGTTGGCATGAAAAGCATTCTTGACGTAAATCGATTCCTATACCCTGTGATTTATTAATTGTTACGACAAAATATAATTCAACGGGAAATTATATTATTTTAAATTTTAAAGGTAAATCATTTGTAATCATTGGGATGCGAGCTCAATTTCCTCCGTTCTTTCCACATTTTCCACTGATTCTTCACTCCTATTGGTCGCAGCGTGATGTTATATAACCTATAGTCTTCCTCGATAAATGGACTATCCAACACAAAAAGAATTTTTCAATTCGAACCAGTAGTTTTTGAGATTAGCGCGTTCAAACAAACAAACAAACTCTTCAGCTTTATAATATTAGTATAGATATTGATGGACAGCCATACTTTGGGTCCAAAAAACCATATTTTCTGCATTGGTTTGTCAGTAGTAGTGATCCCGTGAACCGGTTTTGTACGTTTTCTATTTTATTTATTTGTTTTAGAGTTTCGATCTCCGAAGGGCAATCTGCCGGAAAACGTGTTGCTTATATAAAATTATGTCTCAGTAGTTCTTTAAATATGCCGTAAGAAGTAGATCTTCAAGGAAGCAGGAAAATAGAGTTATGAGGAAAATATAATTAATTTGCGCATAACTCGAAACATATGCATTTGGAGTTAAATCAGGATTATATCCGTAAAAAAAAAAATAAATAACCCCATTCAAAATTTGAAGTACATTTTTAAGGTAATTTTGGATATCAATAAAGGACCCCCATCAATTAGTATATTCTCGGACCTTAATGTAATGTCTGCAAAAAAATTATACATGATCTCAATTATGAAGAAGCTGTATTTTAGACGGGATGAGCTAGTCGGGAAGATTGACCACCGTTTTTCGACAAGACTGAAAAATTACTTTAGCTTAGTTGTGCCAAGACCAAAACATACCTGGACGACACACTAGACTCCATTGCTACTGTGTACAACAATATTCCTCCAAATTTTCAATTTTCTCACACAAATCCTCCAAAGTATTCAAATTATTACTATAATGTTAAAATGTTGGCGAAATCCCTCTGTGAAGAAAAAATTGCAGAATTATTGAATCCAAATTACTCACCGCTCTAGACATGTCCTCAATGCCAGCCTGCGTCACTCATTCTGATATTTATCCTGTGTACAAGTATATGTATCCTTTATTGACTTTTGATTTTGTCAATTAGTGTATCTTACTGTGTACTATGTTATGTATCTTTATATTGCTTATTATGTAATTCAATCTTGTATTTACTTGCCTTAATGTTATATCTTGAATATATGAATTTGTATTCCTTATTGCTTTTGGTTTAGTCAATTACAGTTTATTTCTGTGTACTGTTTAACTGTTTCTTATAATTGTTTTTTTTGTATTAATTAGGGATTATGTAATTTAAATTTTATATTTGCATGCCTTAATTTTATATCTAGTATATAGGTATATGTATTCCTTATAGCTTTTAAGCTTAGTCAATTACTGCTTCATACTGTGTACTGTGTTACTGTTTCTTTATTATTGTATTTTATATTTCTTATGTATTATATAGTTTTTTTTTGCTGTGTAGTGTGTTAATATTTCTTTATAAAATTGTGTTATATTATTTAAGTATTGTATTGTATCATACTGTGTACTGTTACTGTTTGTTATTGTACTTTTATTGAATTGCCGCAGGTGAACTCCTTTCCCATGCACGGGCTCGCCTTAGTGGGGTAGTGACTTCTACTTGCATTGTAATACGTCTGTGTTTTGATTCGATTAAAGAAGTTTAAAAAAAAAAAAAAAAAAAAAAGATATATAAAATCCAAAATAATCCGTCCAACTGCAATTCCATGATAATTCTAAGAACTCAACATTACCATCTGCCATTTTGTTTCAAAATGGCTGTCAATCAAAGGTTTCGTAGAAACCTTATATCTGCCATTAATGAAGAAAGGGATACAATGATATTTACAACGAAAAAGGAATATTTGATACACAATAACGCATTTCCGATCACATGCTAACGTTGTACAAACCGATTATAAGCATTCCACTTTGGAGTTAGGAACTAGAAAAAAAAGAAAAAAAGTACAACATGCTTTTAAATGACTACTATTTTCCAAGTTAGTTTAAGCAATGAAAGTTTAAAACGGTTAGCAGGCCTAAAGGTCAGAGCAGTCTTACAGTCTTTATCTGACACGGAATAAGATTGGTAAAACTGATTAAAATATACGCTGTTTCAACATTAGCAACAACTTTAAAAAACGCTGCAAATTATTACACAATGGTTTATTATTCCGGTATAACTGTTTATAAAGCTGTAGATAGGCAATTAAGTAGTGCGAAATGCAATAAATAATTCGAAGGAAAATGACATATCATCGCAGCTAATTACAAAACGCTATATCTCTGCTAGTTCTTAACCCATTTCAATGATTCTTTTTTTATTTTGTAGAATATTTTATTCTCTATGAAACAGCACTAAGAGCAAAAATTGTTGGAATTTATTCATTAATTAAGAGAAACGGAACACTTAATACATTTTTCTCTATCCTCAAAAATAACTTAGTTATTGAATTAAATCACTTTAAATCGGCCGCCATGTTTAAAAACAACCAGCTGATGTCAATTTCTAGGTATTAGGAACATCGTTGCATGCCCTAGTATTTTAGTGGGGAATTTAAAAAATATTGGTCGAGTAGTTCAGTTTATTATTTAAAATAATAAACCAAAAACATTCATATTAGACAGCGTTACTATTTCCTGTTCTTTTCTTTTCTTTTGATTTTCATTTAAATAAAATTTACCTTTGTATTATAAAAATTAGCTTCCCAATCAATTACCCACTTTTTAGTATACATACAAATATGAACATGGGAACATGCGATTTTCGAGTAATATTTTTGTACGAGTTTAAACTCGGCCATTCAGCAGCTAAGGCCGCTAGAAAATATTTGCAAGGCGTTTGGATAAGGGAGTGTTAATGAACGGACCATTCGCCGTTGGTTTGCTAAGTTTTCAACTGGGGATACCGACTTGGAAAACTTGCCCCGAGGAAGAACTCCGTCCGTAATAGACAACGATGTCCTCAAAAATACAGTACAAGAAAACCCCCACCAAACAGTTAAAGGACTCTCAGCACAACTAAATGCACGTGCATCTACCGTTTCCAGACATTAGATTCTTTTTTTATTTTGTAGAAGATTCTATTCTCTATGAAACAGCACTAAGAGAAAAAAATTTTGGAATTTATTTATTAATTAAGTCGAGTATTTATTAATTTGGTCGAGTAGTTCAGTTTATTATTTAAAATAATAAACCAAAAGCATTCATATTAGACTGCGTTTTTCATCAGTGATAACAAGATAATATAGTTATTTTTATAGAATCAACAAAATTAACCGTACTTTAGAGAAAGGAAATTTAAAATATCGGCATTTAAGCCCTGTCAGACCATTTTAATCAGAATGAAACCTACATGATATTAAAGCCCTTTAAATTTTACAACGATATAGCGAGTTGAATCAAAATCGTCCGAACCGTTTTCGAGAAAATCGAAAAAAGGTGAAAAATACGTGGTATTAAGTGGCTCTTCTGGTAAGCACATTTTAATGAAAAAGGTCTTGTAATGTCTCGGGTGTATATTCGTCTTAAATATGAAATTTCAGTTTCATAGGACTTACCGTTTCCGCCCGGAAGTTACCACACACACACACAGACCTTTTTGCGGGACTTGGTTATTTGCACTCAGGGGACCAAAAAATGTGTATTTCCGTTGAAAACTGGAATTCGAAAATTTTCACGATCGCAATACTTTCCCTTACTATATATAGTAAGTGAAAGTAAAAATATTTAAGTAGATGAATGAATAAATAAATAAAATAAGAAGTTAAATATGATGTCTTGGATTTTAAATATGATTTAGTAATTAACATAGGCACCCGTCCAATTCGACTCTCTTACCGCCAATATCCGATTTGCCACACGTAAAATAACCACTAATTTTGGCTCCAATCATCAACCAAACTTGACTCTACCTTTTCATATCTTGCGGCGTTCGGTGTAATTAATTTACTAAATTATTTCCATTTTATTAATCTCACATTCACTTGTTATGTTATTAATTAGACTCGAGAGGATATAGAAGTAATTCAGGAAAAAAAAAAAAAAAAAAAAAAACCTCAACGGAGAGGCAAGGAAACTACCATCCCCGGTCTAATGACATATTGAATAAATTTTATATAGTCGGAGGGCCACAGCAGACTTTTTTTTTTATTCCTGAATTACTGTACATATTAAACACATATATACAAGAGCAACATATAGTTAAATTACTGTACATATTAAACACATATATACAAGAGCAATATATTGCTACCGTGGAGGATTTAAATTTAGAGCGGTAATGTCTAGTTCGAAAGCGAAAAAATATACAAAGCTAAAAACAACATATTTGAGATTGGAATATGCCACCGAGGAATAATAACGAGATATTACAGCAACTTTTTTTTTTTTTTTTTTTTTTTTTGTGCCAAAATCATCTGCGACATAGTCCGACCACCGCTTGGGTCTCGGACTTGATTCAACATCCGTCCGAGTGAGGTGTCCTGCCCACCTTAATAATTCCAACTATATAGAGAGACAATGGCTACTTAGAAGATTGTACACTTTCATAATTTAATTATACGTGGAATAATCAGAATCAGTCATTTTTTTTTAATTTTGCCAACGTATCGGTTCAAGCTTGTGAGCCATCATCAGGGCTCAGTTCTAGTGTTATTTTCTGATGCCGCTGGAGATGAAGTAATAGAAAGTGATGAATCGGCGTCCGGATGTTGTGAAGGTGACACTGATGATGAACTTGTTGTTGTGGTATGAAGAGATGTGGTAGGTTTATACCATTAGATTTGTAATCTTCATCTTATAAACCTACCACATCTCTAAATACCACAACAACAAGTTCATCATCAGTGTCACCTTCACAACATCCGGACGCCGATTCATCACTTTCTGTTACTTCATTTCCAGCGACATCAGAAAATAACACTAGAACTGAGCTCTGATGATGGCTCACAAGCTTGAGCCGAAACGTTGGCAAAATTTAAAAAATGACTGATTCCTGATTATTCCACCTATAATAGTTTCTACAGTCGACTATACATCCTCAATAACGTAACAGGCACCTTGTAGGCATGAATGAAAAAAGTATTACTAATATAAATTTGAAATTTTGAGAAAAAGGCAATAAAAGTTTATTTATTGCTTCAATATGAGATTTATTAAATCCAATAAGTCATGGAATTTACAAGAATCTTGGGTTGTTAATGTTATAAGGGAAATATAAGCATATAATAACTTCATTGATTAAAAAAAACAAAAGAAAAATGATAATTGGTCACACTACTAGTTTGTCAGATCCATTTATCTCCTCAATTTTAATGATATTTTAAAAAATCTGGTGCGAGCAACACACGACTTTCACTTACCTCCATTTTTAGAATAAATTAAAGAATTTTCAAATACAGTTAGATATAAAATTGAGTGAAATCATTAAAGAATTAATTAAATGGAATTTCTATAAAAAACATATGTTTTATTAAAAAATCGATTACCTTATTATCTAAAATAATCACTTGTATCAATTGATTGTGTATGAGATAATATTTTTTCTATAATCTCTAGCTTTCCAACGGTATATCATACATGTATATTACTGTTCTTATGTTCAAAAACAAAAAATTGCATACAAAATATATTTTTTCTGATTTCTCCTTTAGTTGGGTATCGAATTTATTCAATTTGTATATTTACCTGTTTTTCATCAGCGTTAACAAGATAATCTAGTTATTATTATTCAATCTACAAAATTAAAGGTACTTTAGGGGAAGAAAATTTAAAATATCGGCATTTAAGCCCTGTGAGACCATTTTTATCCAAATAAAACCTACATGATATTAAAACCCAGTAAAGTTTACATCGATATAGCGAGTTTAATCAAAATCGTCGGAACCGTTTTCGAGAAAATCGAAAAAAGGTGCAAAATGCATGGTATAAAGTGCCTCTTCTGATAAGCTCATTTTGATGAAAAAAGTTTTGTCACGTCTCGGGCGTTTAGTTGTCTTAAATATGAAATTTCAGTTTCATAGGACTTACCGTTTCCGCCCGGGAGTTACCACACACACACACACACAGACCTTTTTGCGGGACTTGGTTATTTGGACTCAGGGGACCCTAAAACGTGTATTTCCGTTGAATACTGGAATTCGAAAATTTTCACGAACGCAATACTTCCCCTTACTATATATATATATATATATATATATATATATATATATATATATATATATATATATATATAGTAAGTGAAAGTAAAAATACCGATGTTTAATAACGATACGGTAAAAACTGATTCGACATATTCAAATGCTCTAACGTTTATTTACAATGTACTGCCGCAAAAAAACAAGTTACCTAGGTTATTTGGATTCGATACTCGTCATCCCATTAAATATTTACTACTGGCATACATAGCCTGCACATGAATCATAAAAACATATGGATTCAGTTCATTACATATTTAACAGTTTATTTTATTCATCCTTCGTTCTATATGAAATTGTGAATCCTTTCATATAACAACAATTCAGATAGGTAGGTATGTTCATTTCATTTGGTGGCCTTATCTGTTTAGGAGACTAGAGTGAGGCATTATGGACTAAGTTTGGGGTCTTCTAAGTTTGCAGATGCCATTTCGGATTAAGTGAATAGTTTAATTAGATAGTTCAACCAACTTCTAAAGACAATGGGTCGATTCTGCCTTGTACGTAAAATGCACATTAATGGTACATACTTCGGGAAGAGACAGCAATAAAATATTACATATTAACTTTTAAGTATCTTATATGGATTTTACAAAAAATAAATGAATTGACTTGATTTTTCTGCAATACGCAGATAAATATTAATTCTAGACGTAATTGTAATATAGGTATATATTTTTAAATTTAAAAAAATTTACATACATATATTTTTTTACGGAAGTAATTACAATATTTAATAAACCACTGACTAATTCAATTTATTATATTAGGTTGTTTCACATTTAATGTCCGTTTTTATAGTTTCTGAAATACATAAAGGATTTTGCAGGTCTCTGTTGTTTTCTTCCGAAAATTTACATGTTTCCGAATGTTTACATATTTATAGTAACCAGTTACTAATCCTCTACCTTTGTATTATAAACATTAGCTTTCCAATCAATTACTCACTTTTTAGTATACCTCCAAATATGAATAATATATATATATTTTTTTTTATGCATTATTAGAAATGTATATTGTCCTGTAGCACAAAAAATAGATCAAATTATGATACAAATATCAAGATGCATGATGATAAATGAATGTGAAGTACACCTTCTCTAATCATTTGAGCAGTATGTAGAATTAGTGGAAGATTTAGATTCCATTTAATATTAAACATGCAAGCATTGTTCTATTATTTATATTAGGAATTGTTTTAGAATTTTCCATATTGTAGGAAATTATAAAAATAAACTTTTATTTTTTGTGTTCTTTGATGACCACTAATCCATATAAACCAAACTAGATTGCAATATATTACTTGTTCCTTAAGTTTTACACATATCATCACGATTCCAGCGAATACGTTTTCGCGAAAAATTAGCGACAAGTTACTAGGAGGTAGCGTGCGAAACGGTGCCGAGTGTCAAGGGTTAACTTGCTAAGATACAACACAAAGTCCAGTCTGGGACAAAGGAATTCCTATTTTTATCTCTTATGTAATAATAATATAAATATTTGTAAGTGATCTTTTAAATTTGTCCAGCAGTGTATATTACGTTAGTCTAGTTATTTTATTATTCTTTTTAATTTATATTATCTAATTCTAATTGGAAAAATAATCAAACAGTAAACATACATTGTTTTCAGCTGAATGTCTGTTGTTAGATTACGTATCATGTATTGACAACTATGTCCTGTTTTTGAATGGAAAAATGTTTTTGAAGTACATATAGATACAAATATGTTTTGTTTCATGATCTCAGTTGTCCTTTTTTAATGATAATAGGGTTTCAATTATCGTTTGATTTAGCTAATGATAATACACTGTTTTGCTTAAGACAGTAGGATTAATAAAATTGATAGCTGATTTTGATAAAACACTTATGAATTCCTAGCTAGGGATGATCAGGGATTCGATCCTAACCAAAAGATATTATAAATTTATTTACTCCTCAGATTTAAAATATGATTCACATATTTTTTTTTTAAGATAAAGATTTTTATTTTTCAAAATTTTTACCAATAGCGACTTCAGAGTTTAAAAGGAGGCATTGCATAGAATAAATAAATATGATGCATCTAAATGTTTATTCTAAGAAAACACGAAAGGAAGGCGTGATTTTAAAAATCAATGTATTCCAAAACAGGACATAGTTGTCAATACATGATAAGTAATCTAACAACAGACATTCAGCTGAAAACAATGTATGTTTAATGTTTGATTATTTTTCCAATTAGAATTAAATAATCTAAATTAAAAAGAATAATAAAATAACTAGACTAACGTAATATACACTGCTGGACAAAATTAAAGGATCACTTATAAATATTTATATTATTATTACATAAGAGATAAAAATAGGAATTTCTTTGTCCCAGACTGGACTTTGTGTTGTATCTTATCAAGTTAATCCTCTACCTGTTAATATTCCCACCCATTTATGGAGAAAAGGGTCAGTTGATCCTCTTCTTTTCTTTCTTCCTATCAGCAAATGGTTAGTTGTTAGCAAAGATTCATCTTATTGAAGATTTTCTAACATTTAAGAGACTTTAGTTTTTACTTGTGAGTTTAGTAAGAACGTTGTGATGGCCAACATAAGAGCATTGACCGAAGAGGAATCAATTCGTGCAGTTGTTTTAAGTGAAGAAGGGTTTTCTCAAAGGCATATTGCGCAACGGCTATGCAATCCGTAGTGTTCAGGGTGCTTCATAGGCACCATCAAACTGGAGGGCTTACAAGAAGAGTCGGACAAGGCCGTCCGAGGTCAACTTCCTACCGTGACGAGGGATTTTTGCAACTGTTTTTACGTGCTCTTCGGGATCGCCGATCAACTGGTAACAGTCTGCGTGGTCTCCTCCAGAGGTTCAGAAATGTGCAAATTTCATAGCGAACCGTGAGGAGACGACTCAACGATTATGGATTGACCTCCCATCCTTCAGCTACTGGACTTCTTCTCTCCAGGGAACACCGGGTTGAGCGCTTGAGGTTTGCTCGGGAGCACCTAAACTGGACTCAGGAAGATTGGAGCCTCGTATTATTCAGCGATGAGTCAAGATTCAGTCTCCGATCTCCAGATGGACGGGAAAAGGTATGGAGAAGGCGGGGAGAGAGGTATGCTCCGTGCACTTTTTCTCCAAGGGTTGCGTTTGGTGGTGTCAGTGATGGTGTGGGAGGGGGGAGGGTACATAAATTTAAACTCCAGTGCAGAGTTGGTTCTTGTGAACCGTGGCTCTATAACTGCTGACAGGTACATTAGGGAGGTACTTGAGCCACATGCAGTACCTTTCGCCAGAAATATCGCAGGTAACTTTATTTTTATGCACGATAATGCCCGATCTCACGTTGCTCGATCAGTGCGAAATTTCCTTAGACAAGAAGAAATTGACGTAATCGTTAGGCCACCCAGAGGTCCAGATATGAACTCAATAGAGCATGTATGGGTCATGCTTGGAAGACGTGTCAGGGCCTGAGTCCCACAAAATTTGGCAGATTTAAGGGAAATGTTAGTGGAAGAGTGGAACAACATCCCAGAACAACATGTAAGAGCCCTAGTCACTGGAATGGACAGGAAAATGGAAGCAATTATCAGAGCTAGAGGTTGGAATACCAATTATTGCTAGTTTTCCTCGAATTCTTCCTTTTTATTCAGTTTTGTTATTTCATTTCATTTCAAAGATTTACTTTACATTTTGATACTGTAGGACATTTTTATTTTTTGATTTGTTTTCCTATTAAAAATTTCTAGAACAGATTTTTTTATTTGTTATTACCCTTATAATAAAGTGTGACTTCCAAAGAAAAAAGAATATCTTCAAAAATACCCTATACAGTTCAATAATTTCAAAATATTGAAGTGATCCTTTAATTTTGTCCGGCAGTGTAGTTAAATTGTTTTAAAGTATTATTATAATTCTAATATTATAATATACTATATAATTATAATAATTTCACATTCTTTCAAATAGTGAATAAAAAAAAATTGTTTTTTGGACCTTGAAGAGCATTAAATCAGCAATTTATTCCGAATACAATTTTAGAGAACGGAAGGTAGTTAAGTTACTTTATTCTCTAATTTTAATCTCATATCATCTACCAGTGTTGAAAAAAAAGAAAAGAAAAAATTTTAATTACTGTATGAGACACGAGTAATTAAATGTTTATAACAGAAGTTATATAGATATTAAACAGCTCTATGTTTCAAAAAATAGAGGTACGACTAGACCAAAAGCGATTAAAATAAAATAATATATCAAATAAAAGGAATGTCAATGCAACTTTGGTGCGGGCAACACACTACTTTCACTTACCTTCGTTGTTAAAATCGATTAAAGAATTTTCAAATACAGTTAAGGTTAAAAATGAGTGAGGCTAATAAAGAACAATTAAATTGAATTCCTATAGAAACATGTGTTTTATTAAAAAATCTATTATATTATTATCTAAAATAATCAGTTAGTTTTATCTTCTTTTCATCACTTTCTATTAAATTTTAAAAGTTTGAGTATAAGATAATCATTTTTCTAAAATCTTTAGCTTTCCAACGGTATATCATACATGTATATTACTGCTCTTATGTTCAAAAACGGAAAATTGCATTCAAAAAATATTTTTTCTGTTTTATCTTTTAGTTGGGTATCGAATTTATTCAATTTATATATTTACCTGTTGTTTATCAGCGTTAACAAGATAATATAGTTATTTTTATTGAATCTACAAAATTAAAGGTACTTTAGAGGAAGAAAATTTAAAATATCGGCATTTAAGCCCTGTCAGACCATTTTAATCAGAATAAAACCTACATAATATTAAAAAAGCTCATAATATTTTACATCGATTTAGGGAGTTTAATCAAAATCGTCGGAACCGTTTTCGAGAAAATCGAAAAAAAGGTGCAAAATGCATGGTATAAAGTGGCTCTTCTGGTAAGCTTATTTTGATGAAAAAGGTTTTGTAACGTCTCGGTCGTATATATGTCTTAAATATGAAATTTCAGTTTCATAGGACTTACCGTTTCCGCCCGGGAGTTACCATAAACACACAGATCTTTTTGCGGGACTTGGTTATTTGGACTCGGGGACACTAAAATGTGTATTTCTCTTGAAATATGGAATTAGAAAATTTTCACGATCGCAATACTTTCCCTTACTATACATAGTAAGTGAAAGTAAAAATCAATTCCCCAGCGGTACTACATTGTTCTGCAAAGTATGCTGATATTGTCGCATTCCCTAAGACGGAGAGAACAGCATTGATCCAAGACCCAACCGTCGGATATGAGACAAATGATCTCCATCAGGCAGGTGTGGTGGAAAGGGAGAGAAAAAGATATATATGAGAAATGCATCCCTATTCTAAAAGAAAAGTTCTGCAAGACTTTTGGCGAGAGAGATTTCTCCATATAATAAGGCCTATGGTTCGGATCTCGCGGAACTTTCTTTCTTGATGACGCAGGTGTTAGCAATAGAGGTTTTGCGATTTGACCGTAAATATAATCTCAGAGAATTATCCATCATCACATGTTAACTACTTGTTCCGATCTTTTTTTGCTAATTTTATAATTACATATTATTTTATTTATTGTTTTGTATATGTTGTACTTGATCACTATTAATATTAATAATAATAATAATAATTCTTTATTTATTCTGGGACAAGTCCCTTCAGAATAACATAACAGGAAATAAAAAGGTCGACTTAACACTAGAGTCTTAGAGTGAAATGACTGAAAAGAATTAAACTAATAACATGAACTAATAAAATAACTGAAAAGCTAAATTGTAATAAAAATTTACAAACCAGAAAAATAAAAGTATGTTAACATGAGAACAAAAAATTATATTTAAAAAAAAATTTAATCAGATAAAAGAAATATATATATATATATATATATATATATATATTGTTCAGTTCTCGACTGTTGATAATTCAAGTTTGTGTTGTTCTTAGGTTTCAGTCAATGAATAAACAATTTTATCTATACGACGTTTCGAGAATTTATTGTTCTCATATTCATGCCTTAACAGTGAAAAAACAAAAAAAAAACAGAACATTAATATTATTATACAATAATTAATATATTAATATATCTTTATATCTCTAACAATAACATCATATATTAATTATTGTATAATAATATTAATGTTCTGTTTTTTTTTTTGTTTTTTCCACTGTTAAGGCATGAATATGAGAACAATAAATTCTCGAAACGTCGCATAGATAAAATTGTTTATTCATTGACTGAAACCTAAGAACAACACAAACATATATATATATATATATATATATATATATATATATATATATATATATATATATATATATATATATATATTCATATGCACATATATGCATACACAAATATATGCATACACAAATACATACATACACACACACACATACACCACCAACATATGCATGTATGTATACAGTCTTTAAAAACAAAGGAAATTAGAATTCTTCTTTAAACATATATATAATTTGATCTTTGAAAAGATAATAATTTCAAATATTTTCTGTTGAATTTACCGTTGAAAATGATAATTAACTAAGTAAACCTGTTCTATTATTTATTAGTTGATTATTCTTGAAATTAGCATCTACTTGGGATTATTTAGAAATTGGATTGATAGGAAATAGCTAAATAGACAGGATTTGAATGTGGAGAGAGTTTGGGAGTCACGGATATTAGGGGGAATGGAGTTCCATAGGGAGGCGGATCGGATTAAGAAAGATCTATCGAAAGCTGTGGATCGATGGGACGTATACAGATCTGAAGGCCGTGAGCGGGTGTAACAGGAACGAACGGAGGATTTGAATTTAAGGAAATCTGAGATGTAAAACGGACACCGGGATTGGATAACTAGATTATCATAATAATCGCTATTATTAGTGTAATAATGTAATATTACTCAAATTGTTTCAGGAAAAAAGAAAAAAAAAAATTTCATTTTTTATACAAAAAGTGAGTGAAAGCTGTGTGAAGCGCTCACTAGCTTTTTTAATACAATGAACAAGTATAAAACCTGGGAACAATGAAGCCTTCCATGCCCTTGGTGCTTAAACGACGTAGAGCCACGAAAAGGTCATGAACCCAAGGACTAAGTAATAGATAAGAGGAACAACTTACGAAGTATCTGCAGGTCTCGAGTACGATGACACGCGATTGGAAGCTCTCGTTGTAGGCTTCTATCTCCAGCGTCCTCGTCCGCAAGTTGAGGATGTTCTTCTGGATGAAGTACACGTGGTCCACGCCGATTATCTGAAACGATAAAGAAATATAAATTAAAAAATCTGTAAATAACTGACTAATATTTATGTATAACTAAATAGTAATATCGTAATTATTTACATAAAACATTTAATGGACCTCGCTGGGAAATACTGTGTTACAAACCCAATCAAGAAAAACTCGCATTGCTGGTAATATTTATTATGCAATTTGACACGTGGACACTTATAGTTAATCGTTAATCATTTTAGAGATTAAAAAAAACAAAAGATGACAATTTATATGACTAAACACTGATTTGAACTGTCGAAAGAAAATGAATACAATACGTTTATTTATTTTCTTTTTTTAAACATATTTATTGATATCTACAACTTTATTTTAAAAAATACATAAAGTACATGTGATGTTTTTTTTTTTTAATCATTTATTGAAATTTACAACTGTATTAGATAATACATTAAGTAAATTAGCTAACAGAAATACATAAATGCCCATTGGCACTACTCACTGGGTAATCTAAACTAGAAGGTATCGAGGCCATCTCCTTTTCAGACGCCTCGGAGGATTGTCAGCCCGGGCCAAATCAGCAACACATGGGATATTAAGGTCTTTATGTATGAGTTTATTCGTGACAAAGTAAGGAGCATTGAGGATTTTTCGAAGGATTTTGGATTGTAAGGATTGAATACGGGAAGAATTTGATGGTTTAATAGAGCCCCAGAGCTCAACTCCGTAAGTCCAGAAAGGCCTTATGATGGTAATATAGATGAGCCTTTTGTAGATAAGTGGAAGTTTAGAGCGTCTGTCCAGTAAGTGTTGAAATAACCGAAAGCGGCGAGCAGTTTCTTGTCGTTTCAGTCTTGTGTGCGGATTCCATTTTAAACGTTTGTCAAGTAGGAGTCCTAGATAGCGAATCTGTTTAACCGGGACAAGCGGAATATTATTAAAGGACACTGTAGGGCAGGATGTCATAGGCTTACGACGAAGGGTAAAGGTAATTTGGTGAGATTTGTTGGAATTGATTTTGATTCTCGAATTCTGACACCATACCTCTACTGATGTGGGATTGAAGAGTTTGAGAGGCAATAGTTGGATCGTTATTGACTGATAACACACAAGTGTCATCAGCATAGGTAGAAAGAAAGGTTTTACGATGGGTTGGGATATAACAATAAAACCTACATGATATTAATGCCCATTAAATTTTACATCGATATAGCGAGTTTAATCAAAATCGTCGGAACCGTTTTCGAGAAAATCGAAAAAAGGTGCAAAATGCATGGTATAAAGTGCCTCTTCTGGTAAGCTCATTTTGATGAAAAAAGTTATGTCACGTCTCGGGCGTATAGTTGTCTTAAATATGAAATTTCAGTTTCATAGGATTTACCGTTTCCGCCCGGGAGTTACCACACACACAAACACACACACACACACACACACAGACCTTTTTGCGGGACTTGGTTATTTGGACTCAGCGGACCTTAAAACGTGTATTTCCGTTAAAAACTGGAAATCGAAAATTTTCAAGATCGCAATACTTTCTTTCCCTTACTATATATAGTAAGTGAAAGTAAAAATGTTATATAACAATATTAACGTCTTCATTTATAATAACTGAAATCGAGTGCCAGTGGAGCCAACTGAATCTAGTCGATGTTTTAAATATTTAAAAATACGTTTTACCAACTTAAATTTTCTAATTAGCACGAAGGAAAATCAAGTTAATTTGGAAGCAGCCTTACAATTAGGCGTCAGGAATTTTAATAAGGGACTAATATCCTGTGCCATTCACCTTAGTGCAAGCAGTATTGGGCTAATTTGAAACTACTAGTTGCCTAATAGACTACAAGTGAGCGATGCACTTTCTAAAAAGGATTGCAAAAAGTTTTTACTAAACTAAAATAAATAAACGATACCTATTATTACCGTACAGCCTCTCATAAATTTGCATCTTACATGAGATTCTATTTAACTTTTTTTCGCTTCAAAGAACACAAAACAGAGGCATTAAGCAGCAAGAAAAAAAAGTATTCGATATATATGTATATACCGATGACACCGTTTAATCAGGACATGTCGAGTTAAACCACTTCGTGGCTATAAAACAGAGTGGATTGAAAAGCTTTTAAAAACAGTCATCCTAGCCCAGCGATAAGATTAAGTATTTCTATTTAGATAATTAATTTGGATCGGCGTGCTCTGTGTTAACAATAGAATTTTAAGACTTCACCTAGCTATATATAAATACACATAGAAAAATACACACACACATATATATATATATTGGGTTGTGTCACATGAAATTTCCGTTTTCAAGGTAAAGGATTTTTATTAAAAATACGATATGAAAACAAGATAATTTTATTCCAAGTATATACCTTATTTTTCTATACATTTTTCCCAACGTACATTTGACACCGACTTTTTTATCGCCGAACTCTGAGCTTTGAAGTGAAACAAAATTTGAAAACGCACTTTTCACTTGATCATAATTTTCAAAAAGTTTTCCTTTGACGAAGTTGTCTAAATTCCTGAACAGGTGGTAATCTGTTGGAGACAAGTCGGAAGAATATGGTGGGTGAACTTCGTAGTCCAGTTAGTTCGTAGCAGGTCTCAAGGCGTTTCAATTGAGACGTTGATTTCCAAAAGGTACTATATCCATTCTAGGAAATTTTACAGGAAGCGCGAAAATCTCTCTTTACTATATTATTAAACAAGCTAATTTGGGTCTTTTTACCTTAAAATTTAGAATTATTTTTTTATTTTAATAATAACATCATATTAAAGTTATGAAATGAATTTTTTTTAGAATGATTTGGAACGAAAATAAGTTCGTAATTAGTACTTTTAGAAAATTACCGCATTTCTAAATCGCGTTTTTTAAGGACTTGAGAATTCAATTGATAGCATCAAATAGAATGTTTAGATAGAACTAAATGATGAGAATACAAATATGTAAAAAAATCAATTTCGTAAAAAATGTCCTTTAGTACCTTTTGGAAATCAACGTCTCAATTGCTACCGCTCATGAGATCATGAGGTACCCATGTATCGAGCTTTTTTACTTTCCCAATACACTTTAAATGTCTGGAAACGGTAGATGCACTTGCATTTAGTTGTGCTGAGAGTCCTTTAACTGTTTGGTAGGGGTTACCTTCTACTGAATGTTTGAGGACATCGTTGTCTATTACGGACGGAGGTCTTCCTGGGGGCAAGTTTTCCAAGTGGGTATCCCCAGCTGAAAACTTAGCTAACCAACGGCGAATGGTCCGTTCATTAACACTCCCTTCCCAAAACTCCTTGCAAATATTTCTAGCGGCTCAGCGTCTGAATGGCCGAGTTTAAACTCGTACAAAAATATTACTCGAAAATCGCGTGTTTCCATGTTCATATTTGGAGGTATACTAAAAAGTGGGTAATTGATTGGGAAGCTAATCTTTATAATACAAAGGTAGAGGATTAGTAACTGTTCACTTTAAATATGTAACCATTCGGAAGAAAACCACAGATACCTGCAAAATCCTTTATGTATTTCAGAAACTATAAAAACGGACATTTCATGTGAAACAACCCAATACATACACATATATATATATATATATATATATATATATATATATATATATATATATATATATATATATGTGTATAAAGGGAAAGTATTGCAATTGTAAAAATAGCGTTTCAGGCTCCCTTCAGTTTAAATGACCAAATTCTGCAAAAGGGTCTGTGTGTATGTGTGCCTGGGTGTGTGTGGTAAGTCTAGCTCGGAAACGATAAGCTGTATAGAAATGAAATTTCATATTTTATAAGCGTATATGCCTGATATTATAAAGAAACTTTTTCGACAAAAGCAGTGAGCCAAAAGAGCAACTTTATACAATAACATGCATTTTGCAACTTTCTACGATTTTATCAAAAACGGCTCGAACGATTATAATAAAATTCCCTATATCAATATAAATGAGCTTTAACATCATGCATGTTTCAATCTGATTGAAATAGCCTCAGAGGGCTTAAATACCGATGTTTTAAATTTTCTTCCTCTATACCACCTTTAATTTTGTAAATTAAAAAAAAAAATAACCATATAATCTTATTAGCATCGATATGAAACGGCTGAATAATCAAGTTGAACGAATTTTTTTTTAAAGTGGTTTAAAGTCCTTAATAACTATACCTAAGACATCTTATTCTATGATTGTCAATGATAGATACAGTATTTGTGTCCTAAATATTTTTATTTTTCTGCCAACACCATCCTAATCAACTCGGTAATTCTTCGAAACTTCAACTATGGTGGACCGATCATTTCGGTCAGTTCTCTTTCATTAAACCGTTGATTAGTTTAACATTACATTTTTGACAAATGATGATTACATATATATAAAACTTATATACACGAATAAAATTCGGTCAATTAGAACAAATACGACATAAATTAATCGATTTTTAATTTCTATAATTTAAATAAAAATATTATACAGACTTTTACTGATGAAAAAGTTTGAAAAGCTGAAAGTAAAATCTAAAATTAAGTGCTTAACAAGGGGAAAACTTAAAAATAGAATATAAAAACTTGAGAAAAAAGAGGAAAAAATGTATTTCTACATCAGTAGTCACAGTGTCCTCTGATGTTTTCTTTTCCGTTTTTCCTAGTTAGTAAATTTATTGTTATACTCTCTAATTTCATAAAAAATAATTTTACAAAGAGTATGTAGAATGAGGAAATGTTAAAATAAATAAAACAAATGTTTTCAAAAATATTTTATTTGACAAACGAAGAATTTAATTAAGTGAACACATACATAATTTAAACTTTTATAAATTTTGACTAAAATTTTACTAAGATGAGAACGAGTAAAATAAATTATTGCCCAAAAATAAGAATTTACAAACATTGCCTCTAATATTTGGAAGAATTTCTTGATATCATAGCCACAAATTACTCTTCAATAAAGACAGAGAAAAAAAACTAATTTCAAAGACTTCTAATAGCGTTATTTTCTGAATTTCCCCAAGATAAGGACACGGCCTTCATGAGGAAAATACAATTGAAATACCTCTATCAAAATACAACATGTAATAACTACAGTAATATACAATGATAGGGTATCAAACATATTGTTGCATTCTTTTGCCAGTGATGTGATATCTTCTACTGCATTTGTTTGTTGGGTAGTTCGGGGTGAGAACGTCATTTTCAGATTACTTCATGTAGAATATATCAATTAGTTTTGATTTTTATTTATTCAGGTAAAAACATTTATCTTTGCTACATTTTTACATTCACTTACCTATATATGAAATATATAGTAAGGGAAAGTATTTCGATCGTGAAAATTTTCGAATTCCAGTTTTGAACGGAAATACACGTTTTAGGGTCCCTTTAGTCCAAATAACCAAGTCCCGCTAAAAGGTCTGTGTGTGTATTTGAGTGTGATTGTTGTAGATAAAAATATATTAGATGTTTCTATTGAAATTCAAAATAATTAATTCTTTAACAATTTATTTTTCTCTTTAAATGTATTTAAAATTTTTTAAATTGATTCTAAGAACGGAGGTAAGGGAAAGTCGTGTGTTGCGCGCACCAGATTTTTACTTTCACCTCTCTACATTTGTGCTCTACCTTTAATACGTCTTAAATAGATTTTAACAATAGAGATAAGTGGAAGTCGTTAGTTGCCCGCGCCAGATTTTTTCATCTATAAATGACATTTGTCTTATTTTTAAAATTAATGTGATATAAATAATTAATTTTAAATATAGATCCTTGAATTAATTGAGAATAATAATAATAATCCAAAAATCACACATTAATATTACTATGATGCATGGGAATTTTTGCACAAGTGTAATGACACTTGTAATACAATTGAATAAAGATAAGTAATAAAATGATAGAATGTAGAAGGAATTTGAAAGTTATATAAAGCACAAGATTATGCAGTAAAAAAAGCAAACAATTTAGATAATAATTGTAAGTAATCGTCGAAAATTTATGTACAAAATAGCTCTTGAAACCTCAAAATATTTAATTCAGTCCTACATTTTTTCAATAAACTTCAAAACCTTAATATTGGGTTGTTTCACATGAAATGTCCGTTTTTATAGTTTCTGAAATACATAAAGGATTTTGCAGGTCTCTGTTGTTTTCTTCCAAATGTTTACATATTTAAAGTAAACATTTACTAATCCTCTACCATTGTATTATAAACATTAGCTTCCCAATCAATTACCCACTTTTTAGTATCCCAAATATAATATTTTTGAACGAGTTTAAACTCGGCCATTCAGACGCTGAGCCGCTAGAAATATTTGCAAGGAGTTTGGGGAAGAGAGTGTTAATGAACGGACCATTCACCGTTGGTTTGTTAAGTTTACAGCTGGGGATACCGACTTGGAAAACTTGCCCCGAGGAAGACCTCCGTCCGTAATAGACAACGATGTCCTCAAACATACAGTAGAAGGAAACCCCTACCTCTCAGCACAACTAAATGCAAGTGCATCTACCGTTTCCAGACATTTAAAGTGTCTTGGGAAAGTAAAAAAGCACGATACATGGGTACCTCATGATCTCACTGAGCGGCATCATGTTTCAAAACATACCGTGCAAAAATTGAAAGAACTAGGCTACGAAGTTCTTCCGCACCCACCATATTCACCCGACTTGTCTCCAACAGATTACCACCTGTTCAGGAATTTAGACAACTTCGTCAAAGGAAAACTTTTTGAAAATGATGATCAAGTGCGTTTTCAGATTTTGTTTGACTTCTAAGCTCAGAGTTTTTCAGTTCGGGGATAAAAAAGTTGGTGTCACGTTGAGAAAAATGTGTAGAAAAAAGAGGTAAATATTGGAATAAAATTATCTTGTTTTCATATCGTATTTTTAATATAAATCCTTTACCTTGAAAACGGACATTTCATGTGACACAACCCAATATCATTAAAATTAAAATGGATTTTAAGATAAAACGAATAATTTAAGATCCTACACAATGCTCTTAGTAAAAATAAATTTATATTTATTTCATTGTTTCTTAACGTTTTTCACATCTTATATACATGTGGATAAAATAATAAAATATATATATATTTTTTTATTTGTTCTCTAATCTACTGTAAGTTTACTGCAATCTTCAAAAATTAAATTTCCATGGAGATAAAAAGACACAAGTCAATACATTTTTTTTAATAAACATAGCATGGGCTGGCATGAGGGAGACAGCACAAAGAGGTGCATCCTCCTGACATTCAGAAACAATCTTTTTTTTCAGGCTAGGAGGTCCCTCATCCAACTCATTTTCAGTCTTTGCCGAGTTATGTATGGCATGTCAGTTGTAGCCATCTTTTGTAAAAGTTTGTTTCTAAATCCATTAAGTTTGTCGTGAAATCATTTTTAAGTCAATCTAATGTGAATTGGTGTAGTTAGAATGCGTAAGTGAGTATGGAGAGTATAGTTTTGAAACTTATGGTGGTGAGTTTGTTGCCAGATAAGACAATATAATGGATTTGTATAATTTAAGTTGCTTTTAATAAGAACATTTATGACAATTAACAAAATGAATTATTAAATTGAGGATGTAGAGTCGACAGTTGAAATTATCAAAAAAAAAAAAATTAATTTTGACGACGTTTCAGGACATCAGTGAGCTATGCCAAGTGTAAACTCCACAAGCACATTCACACACAAACAATATGATTAAATGAATGTAAGAAGCTACAAAAAACTCTAAAAATATCACAGGAAATGTATTTTTCGTGTGGGGGAACGTGCGAGATAAGTAATGTCAAGAATAAACAAAATACGTATAAATTGTCATAGATAATTTGACAGTAATCACAAACTGTTCTTGAAATAACATGAATTTTAATATACAAGAATTTAAAAAAAAGTTTTTTTGAGTTTTTTGGAACAAATATTTTAAGTCTTTGTTAAATTGTGTGTTCCAAATAAAGTACTTGATTTTATAACAACAAAATATTTATTTTAAGAATTAAAACTAGAATTATTAATATTAGTTACAATTTTTTTTTATTAATATTTATTTATTGAGAATTATTACAATCTGTTTCAGAATGAACAATAGTAATACTGATATGAGACCACATTCATACAATATATACAGAAAATAATAATAATAGTCAAATTACATAAAATAAAAAATAAATAAATTCATATATATATATATATAATATATATATATATATATATTTTAAAATATTATTGTATACGTTGCTAAATAATGATGATAAAAACTAATAACAATAAACAACTTATATATTAACCACTGGCCCCCATAATAAAGGGGATATTCAAAAATGAAAACGTAAATATTGTGTACAAATATAATAATAATTTAAAAAAAATGCTCTACTCTAGACTTAAAGATAAAACCAGTAAAGAAAAATTATCTAACATTATATATAAGATAGATTGCAGAAATTGTGAAGGCACTTATGTTGGCCAAACTTCACAATATTTAAATAAAAGAATTTACGCGCATAAATACAGTGTGGAATCCAAGAAAGAAGAAACGGCCTTAGCGAGTCACGCTATCAAAAACAACCACAATTTTGATTTTAAAAATGTAAGTGTTCTGGATGTGGAAAAAAATAAAGAAAAGAGATTGATTCTTGAGATGATGCACATCATTAGGAACGAACATACTGTAAATGCGCGGAATGATTGCACAAAACTTAGCAACGTATACAATAATATTTTAAATAAATTGGGAAGAATAAGTAGACGAAATTAAAAAAGTTTTATTATGGTTAATATATAAGTTGTTTATTGTTATTAGTTTTTATCATATATATATATATATATATATATATATATATATATATATATATATATATATATATATATATATATATATATATACATATAAAATAATAATAATAATAAAAAAACAAAAGAAATCAAAACAACAACCTATAATTGAGATAAATATAAAGTGGGCAAATAAATAAACATCATACAAACAATGGTAACTATATACAACTGCTAAGGAGACCCCAGATTGGGAATCCAAGAGATCCCAGCGCCTCTCTCTCAGCCGTATCACTGGTCTTAGCCAGTAGAGGCTAAGTTAGGGCGCAATAGTTAAATTTTAGTTGAGAAACTTCGACTCAAAGTAAGTATTATAAACAAATTATAATGGACGTCTTTATTGGTTTATTATTTTTTTACAAACGAAAAAAAAATTACCCCTGCTCAAAATTTGAGAGCTTACGTTTCAAGATGCGTAGAATCCGAATAACGAATTAAAAAAAAATCCGTTTATCCTAATCAATAAATATATTTAGTGTCATTTGATAAAGAATTAAATTTTTGACAGAATAAAAAAAGAATCATTGAATTTGGTTAATAACTAGTTTAGATATTGCGTTTTGAAATCAGTGGTAGTGTTATGAAATTATCCTTTGAATTATTGATTTTCATATTACTTAAATTCCAAACAACAGCTATATAAACAGGTATACCCTGATATTGTTATTTGAAAATCATAAACTATTGTGTAATAATTTGCAGCGTCTTTTTTAATACCATCTCCGAGAAATAAAATAAATCATTAGTGTTTCATGACTAACTTATCTAATTTGGTATTTAAATATTTTCGCTAGTGTTGGAGAAAAATTTGTAACTTTTATGATTTTATAATGTCATTTAAATATGTTTTAAAATATGCTCTTCTGAATAACGTATGATTCGGCCAATTTGTAAGAAATATCACAAATATATTACTTAGATATAACTTTTCTCCTCTCCAGCTTCTTACCCTCCCTCAAATAATTAGTTTATGGCAATAGTTAATTTGGATAATTATAATTACCTATGAGTTATTTCTTAACATTTTTTATTTATACGTATACTTAAAGGTGAAATTTAGCCTGAGATTAATTAAAGATATAAGGAAGTATCTTTAAGTATTATGAGGAAACCATTTTCTTGTTAAACTACAGTTTACTTTTTAATTGCGGTTGTACATTGGGTTTTGTGCTAATGGAAATTTTTAAGAGGCATCTTTAGGTCTCTTGAAGAGTAGCCAACCCTCAGCCACGACCTCGAACCTATCGAACATCTTTGGACGGGCTGGAGAGGGTTCCAGCAGAACCTCCAGCCACTTGAGAGTTGCATTGCTGGATAAGTGGCCCGGCATTGACCAAGAGTGTATAACCAATCTCTTAGAGAGAAAAAAAAACTATCCAAAAAGATTGTAAGAGGTGATATGGACAAGAGGAAACTACCACTCAAAAAACATCTTTCAACATTTCTTGAAAAAAAAAAAACAACAAAAAAACAATATGTTCCTGAGATTGCCTTATTTTTATCACTAAACCTATATCTTTCAATGAGAGAGTCCTTATCACAAAGGCTTAAATAAAACGTTAGAATTTAAATATGCAAACAGAACCTTAAAAATAAAACGAACCTACTAAGATATATATTTTTTAAATTTAAATTTTGTTCGAGATTAATAGTTCAGTCATATCATAAAACTGATACAAATATATGTTATTTCACAAATCGGGAGGGAGGGAGGGGGGATATTTTGAGCTGCTTTGAACGATTTTTAAGAAAATGTACTTTGATACATTTTTGCCATTGAAATGATTTATGAGTTTACAAACAAGTGCAATGAATTGAAAGAATATAAAATGATTCAAAATTTAAAAAATAAAATTCAAGACGAGGTTTTATACTACTCCAGTCTAATCTTCCGACACACAGTGGGCTAAATCACCAATTTAGGTGGACAAAAGTCAAGTCAAAAGTTTGGAATTTTCTAGTGCTTCACCTTTTTATTATTAGTTGGCAAGACCATTAATACTAATATTTCCCACGATACCATGTTTACAAATAAATAGTAAATGAACGAATCATTCCTGTTCACACAAGAGCCTAATAACCAACAGCGAGATTAGGTCTTTTAGGTCAGCAAAGTCTTTTTGCTTTTATTAAACAATGGACATTGCTGAGACAGGTAAGACATTATATTTTCAAACTCGTTATTGAATATAAATTGCAATCTCACCTGTAGAGTTGATTTATCAATTTGTAAATGTATGCCCTTATTCAATAACGAAAAACTATATAACCCCCAAGTTACCCCAAGGATTGGTTTTACCAATCCTTCTAGTCTTTAGATATTACAAAGAATTTTTGCGATTTTTTGCGTTTTGGGTGATACATCATTTTTTTCAGACACAACACTACGAATCAAAAATTTGACCAGAATTTCCTAAACCATGTAAAATACATCTATTAGCAGATTTTAGCAACTCCGAGTCATAATTAGATTTTTGGTATTGTTTTTCCTGTATTCTGGGACTTCAAACGTAAAATATAAGGGAGTTTTATATTTTAGCAAATAAATTTGATGTTTGACCACGGTGCGCTCGCTAATCGTGTCAAAAAATTAATTAGTTTTTATAATGTTTCCTTATATTTTTTTCCGTAATCTAGGACCCCAAAGGTTAAATATAGACAATTTTCAGAATTTTGTCCACCTAAATCGGTCATATTGCCCACTGTGCGGCCTAAGCAACCTTAAGATGTTTGCTACATTCTTATCAACACTACTTATGCCTTGAAACATAAATTATGAAACACTATTACAATATCCACGAGGGGAAATAGAAAAGAATTATATTAGTTATAAATACAGAAATACAATACAATACAGAAATGAAACAGCTATTATTCCCAACATGAAAACCTGTATCGAATTGAAATAAGTAGGATTCGCTAAGGTAGCGATTGCGATGGCTAAAGTGTTTTTTTTTTTTTTTTTTTACGTAAGGATCTAATTTAATACGAGTAGCATTATCTCATACTTACATAAATACTCACAGGAAAAGTAAGCAGTAATTTTATCTTAGAATAAAATACAATAGCTCATATCAATTATATTGGGTTGTTTCACATGAAATGTCCGTTTTTATAGTATCTGAAATACATAAAGGATTTTGCAGGTCTCTGTTGTTTTCTTCAGAATGTTTACATATTTAAAGTAAACAGTTATTAATCCTCTACCTTTGTATTATTAAATTTGGCATCCCAATCACTTTTAGTATACCTCCAAATATGAACATGGAAACACGCGATTTTCGACTAATATTTTTGTACGAGTTTAAACTCGGCCATTCAGCAGCTGATGCCGCTAGAAATATTTGCAAGGCGTTTTGGGGGAAGGGAGTGTTAATGGAAAACTTGTCCCGAGGGAGACCTCCGTCCGTAATAGACAACGATGTCCTCGAACATACAATAGAAGGAAACCCCTACCAAACAGTTAAAGGACTCTCAGCACAACTAAATGCAAGTGCATCTACCGTTTCCAGACATTTAAAGTGTATTGGGAAAGTAAAAAAGCTCGATACATGGGTACATCATGATCTCACTGAGCGGCAGCAAGACCCCATGTTTCAAAACGATTGAAAGAACTGGGCTACGAAGTTCTTCCGCACCCACCATATTCTCCCGACTTGATTACCACCTGTTCAGGAATTTAGACAACTTCGTCAAAGGAAAACTTTTTGAAAATTATGATCAATTGAAAAGTGCGTTTTCAGATTTTGTTTCACTTCAAAGCTCAGAGTTTTTCAGTTCGGGGATAAAAAAGTCGGGAACAAAAGTTTGGGTGTCACGTTGAGAAAAATGTGTAAAAAAAGAAGTTAACTACATCGAATAAAATTATCTTGTTTTCATATCGTATTTTTAATAAAAATCCTTTACTTTGAAAACGGGCATTTCATGTTACAAAACTCAATACTTTCTTTACTTAAACTCGTATAACGAAATTAATTCAGTATATTCACTGAAACGAAGGCCATAACAACCTATTCAAAGAGATTCTACGATTTCGAGAATGATGAAACATTTTTGCAATTAAAACTGTACTTTAAGACCATAACTAATGATATTAATCCCAATAATCAGATTTTTATCAATGGAAGAAATGAACAAACACATAATATGTAATCTTGTATGTGACGAAATCCAGCTACAATCGAATCCAGTCCCGCAAAAAGGTGTGTGTGTGTGTGTGCGGTAACTCCCGGGCGGAAACGGTAAGTCCTATGAAACTGAAATTACATCTTTAAGACAAATATACGCCCGAGACGTTACAAAACCTTTCTCATTAAAATGAGCTTACCAGATGATCCACTTTATACCATTTTTCACCTTTTTTCGATTTTCTCGAAAACGGTTCCGACGATTTTGGTTAAACTCGCTATATCGATGTAAAATTTAATGGGCTTTAATATCATGTAGGTTTTATTTGGATGAAAATGGTTTAACAGAGCTTAAATGCCGATATTTTAAATTTTCTTCCTCTAAAGTACCTTTAATTTTGTTGATTCTATAAAAATAACTATATTGCCTTGTTACCACCGATGAAAAACAGGTAAATATATATGTTGAACGAATTGATATCTAAATAAAGGAGAAAACTGAAAAAATATTTTTTTAATGCACTTTTTTTTTTTTTTTAACATAGCAACAGTAATATACACGTATAATATACCGTTGGAAAGCTAAAGCTATTAGAATAAATATTATCTAATGCACAAACTTGTAAAAGTTAATAAAGAGTGATGAAAAGCCGATAAAACTAAATATTTTAGATAATAATATAATAGATTTTTTAATAAAACACATGTTTCTATAGAAATTTAATTTAATTTATTACTTTCACTTACTATATATAGGTTTCACGTATTTCAATCTCTAACTGTATTAGAAAATCCTTTCATTGTGAGGTGAAATTCTCAAAATGCCCGAATCCTTTTTGCCTTAAAAATTATTTTATTTAAAGCATCCTTCCCCTCCCCCCCTATACTTAAAATATCTCACGCAAATTAATAAATGTAAAAATGAATAATACAAAGTTGAGTAGCCGGAATACAATTATGTATTCCATATTTTCCTTTAGTGATTATCATGTTATCTTAACATAAATAACCACAGAGTAACATATTGTTCTCTCTATGTTCTCAGGATTTGTAATGTGTACGGTAATAACTTATATAAACAGATATATATTCACAAATTAATCTAAAGAATGTTAAACTTTCTTAATTATAATTTATAATATACAATACCACTTTCCAACGACTTACAAACGATTTCACGACAAACTAAATGGACACATAAACAAACTTGTGCAAAACATGACTACAACTGACATACCATCCATAACGCGGCGTAGGCTGAAATGTCAGGAGGATGCACCGCTGGGTGCTGTCTCCCTCATACCTGCCCACGCCATATTTCCTTGGATTTTAGCACATTTGCTGATTGTAATATTTTTTACAGGTGTAAATAAAATGTTAAGTGACAAAAAAAAAAAATATATTGTAATGCACAACAGATGTCAATAATTCCTCTTTCATAAAATATACACAAGTATGTAAAACTTTAAACACTGTATGTACTTATGTACTTTAAATAGTATATTTAGTTATATATTTAGGAGTAGTATTTATTGTTTAATACATTAATTATCAATTACAGTGAATTGATCACAATAAATATTTATCGCAATTTAGGACGAAGGAATAAATTAAGATCTATCCAAAACATAACATTTTAGGAAATCTGAGAATTTCCAATTACCTTTACAACTAAAAATAAATGTAATGAATAATTTTAATAATGATACAATTCGTTTTTCAGAATTTATGCCACAATAACACAATTATAAGTCAACATTAATTATTGTGTATAAAAATATGTTTTCAGCGCCTTAACGAAATCTCTTAGCTCCATAAAAAACAGTAATGCGATTTCAAAAGAAACTGATAAAGGTTTATCAAATTTTTGTCATCATACTAATCAACGTGACTGATAGTGATAAATTTAGAAATAATTCTTGATCTTAAAAAGAAGTTTTAATCCACTATTTTTTATTTGTATCCAAGTATATTTGGCTGGTTCGAACACACATTAAAGTTGATAGAAATAGTTTATAATTCAACTTTTAAAGGACATATTAGAATAATGTAGTTGAATATGAAATACACCAGTTCATTTTAAATGATTATGACCGTTAATTTCAAAAACCTTTGTTTAGTAAATAATTTCTGCAGAGTAAATGGAAATTTCTTCTTTAAAAAAAATGTATGCAATCTTTATATATATATATATATAAAATGATAACGGGATTTTGGTTTCCGCTACCTCCTTTTAAACCACTTTACCAACATTTAGGGCATTGTTTCCTGAAGGTTTATAAGTAAAATACATTGCAATTTAGGTTCTATTTTAACGGGAAAAATAAATTTTCTGTGGCCAAGTCATAAAAAAAAAAAATTATTATTGAAATATAAGTAGTAACATAGATGAATAATATACCGTATGAAAGCGCAAGATATTATTAATATGCAAAATAAAAGAAGTCGGGCAATTTAATAGAAATATGCCATAAGCGCATAAATTTATGAACAAATGTTAATTAGGGAGGATATGGTGATTCATGGTGACCATACAGGTTATATACTTCATACAGTAGTCAAGACTTTAGAAAAAAATATTATGTACCAAATCGTGCGTATGTTGCAAAAATAAAGGAAAGGTTGTAATAAAATAATACTGTTAATAATTATTTCTACTTTACGATCATTTCACGAAAAAAATCTGGTGGGCAACACACGACTTTCACTTACCACCATTTTTAAAATCAATGAAAGAATTTTCCAATTCAGTTAGAGATAAAAATACGTGAAACTATTAAAGAATTTATTAAATTGAATTTATATAGAAACATGTGTTTTATAAAAAAGATCTATAACATTATTATCTAAAACAATCACATAGTTTTATCGGCTTTTTATCACCCTCTATTAACTTTTAAAAGCTTGTGTATGAGATGATATTTTTTCTAAAATCTTTAGCTTTCCAACGGTATATCATACATGTATATTAATGCTCTTAAGTTCCAAAACGAAAAATTGCATTAAAAAAAAAATCTTTTTTCTGTTTTCTCCTTTAGTTGGGTATCGAATTTATTCAATTTATATATTTACCTTTTTTTCATCAGTGGTAACAAGACAATATAGTCATTTTTATAGAATAAACAAAATTAAAGGTACTTTAAGGAAAGAAAATTTAAAATATCGAAATTTAAGCCCTGTCAGACCAATTTAATCAGAATGAAACCTACATGATATTAAAGCCCGTTAAATTTTACATCGATATAGCGAGTTTAATCAAAATCGTCGGAACTGTTTTCGAGATAATCGAAAAAAGGTGCAAAATGCATGGTATAAAGTGGCTCTTACGGTAAGCTCATTTTGATGAAAAAGATTTTGTAACGTCCCGGGCGTATATTTGTCTTAAATATGAAATTTCAGTTTCATAAGACTTACCGTTTCCGCCCGGGAGTTACCACACACACCCACACAATCCTTTTTGCGGGACTTGGTTATTTGGACTCAAGGAACCCTAAAAGGGGTATTTCCGTTGAAAAATAGAATTCGAAAATTTTCAGGATTGCAATACTTTCCCTTACTATATATGGTAAGTGAAAGTAAAATATTATGTACCAAATCGTACGTAAGTTGCTAAAATAAAGGAAAGGTCGTAATAAAATAATACTGTTAATAATTATTTCTACTCTATTATTTATACTATTTCACGAAAAATAGTAGTTCCACTGTAAACTAAATGGGACTCACATGGAAACTGAATTAACTTTAATACATTAAAATGTATTTATAAAAAGTTCTTATGAAATAAAAAATGAAATAAACCGAATAAAATGGGATTAATTTAGGTTTCTGATTTTTGCCGATGATTAAATATAAGAATTGATAGAAGTTACGTAAAAAAACATAATATTTTCTTGCTAAGTGCACTTTTCGTAACGATGAACTCATAATTTCAAAGTAATCAACTTTTAATTAGTCAAACTGAAGTTTTTTTAAACATAAACGAAATCACATTTAAATTTCAAACGTGCGAAGCGAGGACGGTTGGATAGTAATATTATATATACAATAAACCTTATTATTACACGAAAATTACTTTTAAGCAACAGGCTACAGAAATAACAAAAATTAATAATCCATTATGTAATAATCTGTGAGGTGTTATTACATTAGCATGCAGACAGTTTTAAATAAAAAAAAATAGAAAGTTTTCCAAGGATCTTTTCAATTTGCATATATGAAAATGTTAATTACTCTAAAATAAGATACAATTAAGTAGGAGGGTGAGGAAAACAGTTCAACAGATTATAAATATATTCATGTTAACATTGTACGAAAAAAAATTAGTAAATTTTGATCATATTCAAAGAAAAGAATGATTTACACTATTTAATCCTGAAACAGGAACAAATAGTTTTTTATTTTAAAAAAAAATACTCCAAAAATTACAATTATTATAACAAAGTATGAATAGTAAGCATGAGGGATCACTTGTAGCTGGGTGGCCAGCATAACAGCCTCCTATGCCAAAGGTCACGGGTTCAAACCCGCAGGTGGTCCTAGGATTTTTTAATGGGAGTAAAAAATCCTTAGTTGTGCCGTCCTTCGGAGAGGACGTTAAAACGTGGTCCCAAGCCTGTGCGATGTCAGGTACTCGTTAAAGATCCCTATCCTAATAAAACCTGGATATGCAAAATTTAGGACTCCCAGTGTAGCATCGTCCGATTAGCCATAGTAGCATAAAGTGACGTTAAATAAATAAACAAACAAATAGTAAGCATGGCCATATTAGGGACATTGTAAATTATTCTAAAGATGATTAAACGTATACAATTTATAAGCAGAAGAGACTAAAACATATTGTTTTATAGTAGTAATGATTTATAGTTTTCCTTTTTATTTTTTTATTACTGATTTATATATTTAATTATATCTTTTATTCTATAACTGTCTCTTTAGAGGTTTTTTGTTCATTTTTCTCCTATTATTCTTCTTATTTGTTAAATTATAACATAGTATTTAATAATTGCTCACATGTAGAGTGTAAAAAGGCCCATACGGCTTGAAACACCATTATATCTTCTGTAAATTTATGTTTTATGTAACTTTAATTGACAATAAAATATTTTCATATGAGAGTTTTAATAGTATGAATTATAAAAAATTAATACCCCGTGTTATACGATTAGTATTTGGTGGTTTGTAAATAATGGTAATAAAAATAAGATATTTAAATACATGCAGTGGTAATATATTACAGTTACAGTTAAGTACATGAAAGTATGTAACTAAATAAATTATCTTTGTGAAAGCCTTTAACAATGCGAACTATTTAATTTGAATGTAACACTTGAACAAATATTTTATCAGCAATATGTTACACAATACAAACAATGGCTTGGAAGTTACAAGGACATTTCAACAACACAAACATTCAAAGCGCAGAGAGTTGGTTTCAACTCGAAATAAATAAATAAACTTAATAAATACTATTTTAACTATCATTCGGAGTTCTGACACTGCCCAGATTCTACTCCCAAGGACGGCGTGTCAGTGGTTATGGCGCCCTCGCTCAACTTCCGCTGGCTCTCACCAATGACGCGGTTGAAAGAGAGGCGCTGGGATCTCTCGGATTCTGCTTGTCTCTCCACAAGTGAGCGGGCAATCCCCGTCCAGGGTTCTACAGCAGATTCTAAATAATGTTTATGGGTATGAGTGTTCATTCACTCATTCATTTGTCTACCTTTATTTATATATTTTCTATAACATACATTTATTTATTTCATTTTTTAAACTTTACCATTTTGAATGCTGTAAATATTGTATGAATGTTTTCTTATAGCATTATTATTATAGTCAATTAGAGACAAATTTTAATATACTAATAATACTATTCAATTAAAAAAAATACACGAAAACTGTTCATAGCTAGCAAGCGGTAAATAAAATGAGGATAACTGACGATATACATTTCGTTACGTAGGGCATTCGTGAATCAATACGTTCCTGATGACGTAGGAGCTATAACTAAATTTTTATACTTGAAATTCTTCAGGTTTATCACCTTTCAGCAATGAGATTAAAACTTTAACGAATTGTAAAGAATTGCGAATCGATGGCGGCAGGGCTGACCTAAACTGTATCCGTTCCCTCACTCTCCCCCTCCCCCCCCCAAAAAAACTCAGGTAAAATACAAAAAAAAAAAAAATTTATATAATTAATAACAACATAAATCTTCTAACTGCAGTACATCGAGCGGGCATCTCGTTTGTATTTTTTAAAACGCTTTTATTGATATTTACAACTAAATTAAGAAATACATTTAGAGGTACTACCCACTGGCAGTAATCCAATAAGCATCCTAAATTAGAAGGACCCGCGGCTACATTTTTTTCAGACGCTTCGGAGGATTATTAGGAATCTAAGAGGAGGAAGGGAGAGGGGGAGCAAAAATTGAAATTAGTAGGTAAGATTGGGAATGGAGTACATAATAGAAGGAATGGTATCTGGATCGGGCCAATGGAATATTAAGGTCTTTATGGATGAGTTTATGCATGACAAAGTAAGGAGCGTTAAGGGTTTTATGAAGGATTTTGGATTGTGAGGATTGGATGCGGAAAGAATTTAACGGTTTAGTAGAGTCCTTTTGCTCTACTCCGTAAATCCATTTCGGCTTTATGATGGCCATGTAAATGAGCCTTTTGTACTTAGTAGTAGCCAAAAACGCAGGACAGTTTCTTATCATTTCAGTCTTCGATGAGGATTTCAAGTGAGACGTTAGTCAAGGTGGAGTCCTAGGTATCGGATCTGTTCAACAGGGACTAGCGGAGGGTCATTAGAGGATAGGGCAGAAAGTCATAGGTTTACAACGAAGGTGTAAAGATTATTTGGCTGGATTAGTTGGAATTATTTATTGTTTGTTTAAATGCACCTACCCACTAAGGGTCATTAGCATATTACAATACATACATGATATGGTCAATAAAACATTAGTTTTGTTTTTTTCTCTTTAGCATTGTTAATAAACACTCCACATTTTTTTAAAAACTTGAATAACCTTTTAACACTGTCCTCACTGTCACCAAGAGCAACGTCCAGCCTGTCACTTATCTTGCAGCTCCTTCTTGCTTTGCTGAATGCCTCGCAGTCCACTATGACGTGCTCCACTGTCAGCGGACACTTGTAAGTCCTGCAGGTCGGAGGGTAGAGTCCCTTCAGGAGATAAGTATGGGTAATGGCGGTATGGCCGCAGCGTAGTCTGGCTAGGACGACTTCTTCATGACGGTTTCTTCTCTCAGAAGTTTTCCAAGCCTCTGGGCTGTCTTTAATTTTCCCCAACTTTTCGGCTTTTCCTCTCCACTCCTTAGTCCACAATTTGTATATTGTTTCCTTCACATATGCACGCCAGTCCAGACTAGTAGTCATATCAATGCAAACAACATCCGTAGGATCCGTACGAGCAGCATTTGCAGCTTGATCAGCTTCTTCATTATTCATAATGGTAGAATGAGAAGGAACCCATAAGAATTTGATTTTTTTGCCTGAATGAACACATTCTCTTTCCAGAAGCTGTATGTTCATTAGTAAGAAATCTTTCGAGTCGTTTTTTTCTAATGACTGGATTGAACTAGTTGGAATTAATTTTTATTGTTTAATTTTATAATTGCTACACGTTTCCGATAAACTCTTAGAAAGTTCCTAAAAGTTTAAAGTTGTTGTTGTTGTTCTGATATTATTATCCACTAGGATTAATTAAAAAAAAAAAAGATTTTAATTTGTAACTGTCAACAAACCCGGTCTACTACGATAGTTCCTAAAACTGAGAGAGGAATACAGATTTTTTTTTATAGTAAGGGGCAAATAAAAATTATAAATGAGTCAAAATATTGAATGGGACTTTTCTTTCCTAGAGAAAAGTTCATTTTTGAGTTTCTTGATTTATTTATTTAAATTTACAAGTGCACTAACAAACAATACAAGTTAACATGAATTTTTAGAGTACAAGCCTCTTAATTAATTCCAAATAGCCACGAAAATGAGATTTTTATAATCGATTGCAAAATCAGAGCGTTCCTCCAGTTAGTTTTAAAGTAGCCCTAATCGGAAAGTAGTTTCTTGTATCGGTCGTGGATGAGAATTATGTTTATCAGATGAAAGTCCCAGATAATGGGTTTTTTCAACTGGTAAGCAGAATATTAATTGTACAATACCTTGTAGATTTACAATTGATAAAGGTGAGTTGATGGGATTTTAAGGAATTTATTTTATTCCTCCAGTAATTATTCGCGAAGATTATAATAAGGTTATGGGCTATGTGTTATCAGCTTTATTTAAATGTAGAAAAGACATCTGTCCGACAGGGTTCCGAGACCTCATCAGTCAAGCCAGTCTCTGCAGGAGTTCCCCAAGGTTTTATCCTGGCCCAACTTCTGTACTTAATATACACATATGACTTACCGACAAACGAAAACATCCTAACTGCGACTTATGCCGACGACACTGCAATTATTACTAAAAACACAGACCCTACACAGGCCAGTATGACTTTACAACATGACTTAGACAATGTACAAAACTGGTGAAGGAAATGGAAATTAAAGATTAACCACGACAAATCACTACATGTTACATTTACACTTAGACATGGAACCTGCCCTCCAGTTTACATAAACAATCACCAGATACCACAATCAAACACAGTAACGTACTTAGGACTTATTTTTGACAAAACGTTGACATGGGGCCCACACGTCAAGACTAAACGTAAAACTCTAAATTTTCGACTGAGACTATTGTATTCGATACTTCATAGACATTCTAAATTACCCATCAGACAGAAACTTAACGTATACACTTATTTATTAAAACCAATATGGACTTACGCTTGCCAAATATACGGACCTGCTAAAAAGACACACATACGAAAAATACAAACATTTCAATCGCAATTTTTAAGACTGACAACGAACTCACCACTATATGTTTCAAACGATACCCTTCATACTGACTTACGTATTCCTACTACAACAAACCACATTCGACTTACAAACGATTTCACGACAAACTAAATGGACACATAAACAAACTTGTGCAAAGCATGGCTACAACCGACATACCATCCATAACTCGGAGTAGGCTGAAAAGGAGTTGGATGAGGGACCTCCTGACCTAAAAATATAGTTGTGCTTAATGTGAGGAGGATGCACCACTGGGTGCTGTCTCCCTCATGCCTGACCACGCCATGTTTACTTATATTTTAGCACATTTGCTGATTGTAATTTTTTTTTTTTACAGGTGTAAATAAAATATTAAGTGAAAAAAAAAAAAATGTAGAAAAGACAAGCACTTTGAGGTTAGTTGCAATAGGACAATGCAGCAAGCATGTTTTGCAAGATTACCTCATAAATATTGCAGCTTTAGAGGAAAAACACTGCGAAAAAAATAGGAAAATATCTGTACATTTATAGAAATAAATAACAAACATCAGCAAACAACTATATCAGAGAGATAATTATTTTAAAAAAATAATTGGCCTAAAAGAAAAAAAACTGAATAACATAAATTATTTCCTATTAATAAATTCTTAGGATACTGATTTTAAAAACTTGTTCATTTTCATAAAATAAAGATTTAGAACATGAAAATCACCAAGATAATTTAAAATTTTACTCAGTTTTATTCATTTATTTTGACTGGTCTGTACGCTGTATGAAGGAGAAAATACGGTTGGCCAGCTTGTTTTGTATTATTAATAAAGAAAGCATTTATCTCCTCTCAAATATTAATCGAAAAAATAATATGTAAAACCTGATTTGTTTTTTTCTCTTCGTTTATCCGCTTTTACCCTTAAGGGGCATTGACGCGATCAAAATAATTATATTCAGTTGGAGAATCCTGCTATTTTTATGAATTCCATTAGGGCGGCTTTGTTTATTTTCTCCTATCTCTTGATTTCTTTAGACTAACCTTTGTTCTCGATTGCTGGAATAGTGTGGAATCGATAATCAAGCGTTATATAGCTTGTGGGGTATTATTGCATTTTTCGCAGGTTGGTATTTTTCGCAGTACTCATCTGTAAACTGGCCGTACCCAATATTTAGTCTTAGCCTGCATCCTGCGAATTTCTCTTTCATCGACATTCAAAAATTCATTTTCCATCTCTAGCAGTCGGATTTGATTGTTCTTCATTTTGGACCTTTTCTCTTTCAACTGTACTCTCACTCTTTCGGTAATTATAGGTGGAATAGTCAGGAATCAGTCATTTTTTGAGAAAAAATTTAATTAATGTAATAAATTAAAAAATAAAATAAAATAAAAAAATAACAAAAAAAAAAAAGAACCAGAGATGTTATAAACGAAAAGATAAATATACAGTAAATAAAATATAAATTACACAATAAAGTAAGAAAGTTATAACTTAAGAAGACGGGAGATGTTAGCATACGAGGGAGAGATTATCTCTTTGTCTGTTTTCAGATATTCTATATTAAAGTCTAAAGTTCTGTAAAAATTTTTATGCATATCATCATCAGATTATGTATGATATTATCATTATTTGTATCTATAATATTTAAGTATGTTGGTATATTTTCTGTTTTATTTCAAATTTTATCATTGTCACTACATTCAAAAGAAAATTTTCATTATCATAATTATATGTATCTCTTTTGTTCTGATGTTTGTAGCCCTGATGATGGCTCACAAGCTTGAGCCGAAACGTTGGCAAAATTAAAAGATTTTTCAAAAAATGACTGATTCCTGACTATTCCACCTATAATAGTTTCTACAATCGACTATACATCCTCAATATAATTCACTCTTTCGGTAGTTATTTCTTAGAGTGGTGTACCAAATCCACTGTAGTTTCCTTTATTTTGGTAATTACCACTGCTTCTCCCAATCTAGCTGAATTGGCTGCTTGATCAGCTGTTTCGTTTCCTGGGATTCCACAGTGGGCTAGTCAGTACCCATACTATAACCACAGCTTTAGATAAAATTTCTGCCTTCCAACATTAACTTATTATGTCTCTTATTATAATTATAGAATTATATAGAAAAAAAATCAAAAAAGAAAATATTGTCTGATTTACATTAAACAAATATTTAAAAAGAACAAACAAACCGAAGATCTTTAGTGTCAGCACGGATTAAAACTACTGATATCTATATCTATCATATACATTCCATACAAGTCATAAGATAAAATAATCTTTTCATGTCATCTTTTCAACAAGTGCCATTAATTAGTTCCATAATTCAGGTACCGCGATTGCTGAGTTTATCGCAACTTAATGTAGGCCCAATTCCCATCAAGACCATCAATCATTGATTAAACTTGGGACGATTAGTAAACTTAATTTAATTTAGTTATATAATTAGTGGGAGTGGCGTGGTTTAGTGGATAGAGCACTAGACTAGTCTGTTCTCCGGGTCCTGGGTTCGTATCCAGGCTGTAGCAGATTATTATTTATTCTCTTAATTTGGCTGGGGGGGCGACTCTAGGGTATGGAGACCCTCCTGGGGCAAACCCAGCCTCTCAAGTGGGTACAAAATTGGAGGAAAAACTGGCGGCTGAGTGTGATCAAGGCCTAATCACCTCATTGCACGGCCGTTGGCCTAGAAACAGTACGAATCTCTATATGTACTGAGCCCAAGACCCTTCAATTTTAATATTCTAATTTTTTTTTCTTTACAGGCAATAAGAAAAATACTAGTTAGAGTAAATTTAAAGCCAGACGATTTAGCTAAAAAATGAGGCGTATAAAGAACTCGCGAAGCGACTGATGCGATTTAAAACTTGTTGATTGGCCCATTCCCTCCACCATTACATGAAGTATCACACCTTTCATCTTAATGGTTCAATTGTTTTGCCAAATGCCAAAAGTTTATTATACCATTTTACTTTTCGATTGGAATATGTGTGTTTTAATATATGAATTTTAGCGCTGAGAATTTTCCAGTGGCATGCCATTTCTATTAGTCTTTTTGAGCCCTCATGTCCTGAATTTTTCTATTCAAGGTGTCAATTGTAACTAAGATTTGATTCTCTACGACCGGATATATCACGACTCATTCATTTCTTATTGTTAAGCTTCATTCGTAGAGTTCTTTATTGCCAAGAGAGTCAGTAACCCATTCGTCGCAATTTGGCCAGGTCACGAGGCGCCCTATTGAGAAAACACAATGCACTACTTTCACTGCAGTGGTTAAAGGACAAAGATGAGGCTAGTATGACACAATGTTCTGGTCGGGTTACGTTCACTACTTTTAGCGCTCAGTGAAAGGAGTAATTGAAATGAGTTATAATTAGACTTCTGAAGAAAAAAAAAAAGTTGCTTCCTAAGTCTGGTATTAATGGAGTTGAGTAGTCAACAAGCCATGGATTTTTAATATTTTAAAAAGAAATTAAACTAAAAATGTGATAAACATTCGTGCTTCACTAAGTTTGATTAACTGAGTGGATTTATGGACTAACACCATATAGCAAATGAAATGCTTGCGCATGGCAAAAATTACTTATCTATACGACGTGTTTAAGTGATATGAATTTGGTCTTTGAGACTAAGCCGGTTCCGGAGTTATAAAATTCTTTTAACAGCTAAAATAACGTTTAGTTTAAAAATATTAACTCCATTATTACTTTCACTTACTATATCTAATAAGGTAAAGTATTGCGATCGTGAAAATTTTCGAATTCCAGTTATCAATGGAAATACCCGTTTTAGGGTCCCTTGAGTCCAAATAACCAAGTCCCGCAAAAAGGTCTGTGTGTGTGTGTGTGTGGTAACTCCCGGACAAAAACGAAAAGTCCTATGAAACTGAAATTTCATAATTAATACAAACATATGCCCGAGATGTTACAAAATCTTTTTTATCAAAATCAGCTTACCAGAAGAGTCACTTTATACCATACATTTTGCACCTTTTTACGATTTTCTCAGAAAAAGTTCCGACGATTTTGTTTAAACTTGCTATATCGATGTAAAATTCAATAGGCTTTAATATCATGTAGGTTACATTCTGATTAAAATAGTCTGACAGGGCTTAAATGCTGATATTTTAAATTTTCTTCCTCTAAAGTACCTTTAATTTTGTTGATTCTATAAAAATAACTATACTATCTTGTAACCACAGATGAAAAACAGGTAAATATATAAATTGAATGAATTCGATACCCAATTTAAGAAAAAAAAAGATGATGTTTTAATAAAACATGTTTCTATAGAAATTTCATTTTAATAATTCTTTAATTGTTTTACCATTTTTATCTCTTACTGTCTTGAAAATTCTGTAATCGATTCTAAAAACGGAGGTAAGTGAAAGTCGTGTGTTGCCCGCATCAGATTTTTAAATTTATTTTAATGAAATAAACAAATAATTATTTGGGAATTAAAAATGATACTATTTCAATATTTATTATTTTAAATTATTATAAAAATAAATTTGTTCTATCGGTAATCATGCGTAAAAAATAACTGAGTTAGTCGAGTGGACCTTCCTTCATTACAATTTTAAAATACATTTAATCAACAAATAGAAGAAAAATAATAATAATCTATAAGGTACATCATACAACCTTGATTATCTGTTATCAGACTCCATGGTATCAGTCGATACAAGTAATTTTGCAAATGGACAATATTGTATATAATACTATTATCATTATTATGTGCTTAACACAGTATTAGTAACTAATGAATAACTTTTTATACTGTAGGGAAACACATTGCTCTTAATCAGGTCTAGGAAGGATAAATGGTTGCCCCAAAATGTGTGGGTTGTGAGTAACAAACGCCCACACGCTAACGTATTTCCGTGTTCTAGTGTTAGTCACTAAATGATATGCTTATATATATATATATATATATATATATATATATATATATATATATATAAAAGAGAGAGAGAGAGAGAGAGAGAGAGAAGAAGAAGAATAAGATACTGATTGCTAACGAGGAAAATTGCTCGTGGAGAGTTTCAAAGAAAGCTAATTTTACAAATAATCGGAATTGAGTGATATCCGTTCAACTTTTTTTTAAATATAAATTTTAGAAGATGACCTAACGACTCTTGTTATTAAATAAACCATTTTCAATCTCAGAAACTTTTATTTATTAAAGATTTAGTAAAACCTTTTTCTATTTTTACGCAATAAGAAGATTAGTTCTTATCTAGCGAATCGCATGATATCACTACAAAGTCTGCATATCTAGTACAGATGGATAAACTAGAACTACTGTATTTTAATGAAATTTAAATAACTAAAAATAAATTTTTCAATAATGTTGTAAAATAAGGCTCGAGAATAGAGACTTTTATACTAGAGCAGCAGCTCAAACTTTGATAGATTAAACCCTGAAGGCTCAAATATTTTAGCCTTTAGACCGCTAGCTTTAAGCTCAAAGTTTTAAAATTTAACAATTAACCCATTCGAGACCGATTGCACCCCGTGTGTGCAATGGATTTCCGAGGCTATAATACCGTGTGTGCTATTACAGTTATGTGCAATTATCATTTATTCTGAGTAAACTAGTAAATATAAAATAAGATTTTACTGGTACTAATGAAATCTGTAAAGAAAACAAAATTTGGCATTGGTTTTACTGAGTACCTAAACAGTACATAAAAATATCTCAAGCCTTACTTACATGAAAAATACTATGAGTTACATTACTGTATTATCTATAGACATTCTTCTAAAAATTTATTTCTCGTTTATTTATTTATTTTTTCATTATTCAACTTTTTATTTTTTAACTTTCTTTATTATTATTACTTCTTTATTACTGAAAGCAAAATAACGATTTTGTATTATCTAAATATTTTTGAAATAAATGTTTATACATTTTTTAAAGTTGCCTTACATTGCACACATGGTGTTCAATTCGCTGCTCACAAAATCATTTTCTGAGGTATGCAATGATCTTATTTATGAATTCACATAAATAAGACTTACAAATTGGGTGATTTACATAGTAAACATGTTTTTTAAAATTAAAAGTGAACAATACAAATTTAAAAAAAAAATCGCTCCTGGGGACCGTGTTCGAAAAAAATCGTCGTCTGGAATGGGTTAAAAATATATTTTTTTTAAAGTGAAAGACTATTTTCCTATTTTTTTTTTTTTTTTTTTTTTTTTTTTTTTCTTAACCCCAATTCAGTTGCATGTTTTGCAAAAATATTTTCTGAATAATTTCCTTTTCTGTATCTAGATACATGTAAGTTTTAAAACATTAATTTTCATCTTTAAGTGGGTAAATTATTTTGCGTTAGTGGGACTATAAGAGCAATTTAAATTAAATACACTAGAAGTTTATAAAGGTTGAGATGAAATTCGAAGTTCAATAAGGCTCGAACCTTTACGTTGAGGTTTCATGATTCGGAGTTTTAGTTGAGTCGAGGAACCTCCAGTCTTTATAGTTTAGTTTTTTAACAACACTAATACACTAATATAGGTGGAATAATCAGGAATCAGTCATCTTTTAAACTTTTTTTATTTATTAATTTATTTTATTATTTTTTATTTATTTTATTTTATTAATTTAAAAAAAATAAATGCAAAAAAAATTAAAATAAAAAAAAAATGACTGATACCTGATTATTCCACCTATAATAGTTTCTACAGTCGACTATACATCCTCAATATAACACACTAATAATAATACATAAATATTATGAAATGGAAGTGATCTATAAATAGACTTGTAGTTGAAAGAGCACAAGACCTAACTTACGATCCCAATCCCCAACCCCCACGCTCCATTCATACGGGCTCTTGGCCTAACAAAAGGGCGTTATATCCGTCACAGTAAGTTATAATTAACAACGTGGGGGTTATTCGACGGCTCGATAATGTGACGACAAGCCATCAGACAATTCAGGGGGCTGATATGGCGTCAAGTGGCCGAGTATGGACGTAATACATCCGATGAGAAAACAACTGTAGTCATGCCAACTTAAACGGGGATCGGAGAAACCATTTAATCTTATTTATAGCTCTCACTTCTGGATCAGCAACTACACTGTAAGGTTTCCGAGTATGTTTTTTCAAGAAGTGATTCCGATGTTGGAGTGTCAGTTACGTGAGTCATTCTTGTCCGGATCTGCATTCCTAAAGTAAATGCAGTTGTCAATGACATAATCGTTATATCGGATGAGTACCTTACACACTAATTGTATATGTAATTTTATCACTCGTATCGAGCGATATAATAATAATTTATTTATTTATTCTGGGACAAGTCGCTTCAGAATAATACATATGAAAGTAAATAAAGTCTTAGATGCCTTAGAGTAATAATGGAAAAAAAAATACAGTGATAAAGTAAAAAATAAATACAGAACACAAAGATAACAAATAAAACCAAACTGATGGATATAATAAATCGACTTCTCATTCCAATTCGAGTGAGCGAAACAAAAATATATATATATATGTACATAAAACTAATTTAGATGATAGTTAAAAAAAATAAATAAAATATAAATTTTTTCTTCTGTTCCTGTGCAGAGCTTTGATCAAAAATAATTATATACAATTCCTATCTACTTAAAAAAACAAAAATAAAAATAACTTCTATATTAACGCTTCTATGATTTTTAAAAAATTTATTTATTGATTTTTTTTTAATTTGAACATTCTCATTTAAAATTGGTTATTGTCGAGATTCCTAGGAAATTGAATGGATATGAAGTAATTGAATAGACCGGATTTAAAGGTTGGAAGGGTATCAGAGTTACGGATATGAGAAGGGATAGAGTTCCATACGGAAGATGATCGGATAATGAAATTCATGAATATTAATAAATACTCATACACTAATGATATCAACTGATTGGGCAAGAAGATAGCGATTTAAATTTATATGATAATAACAAAAAGATTAAGTAGGCTATTTATTTATTGTACTAACAATAAATAAGAGTTTAAGTTCAAGAGCTTTTAAAAAATGCAATAAGGTTGATGGTTCATAACAAATTGCTGGAAGTAATAAAGTATCAAGTAACAGGAATACGGAATTGGATTTTTTTCTTTTTTGGACCAAGAAACACACAAAGGGTACTTACGTGAGTGTGACTCATATAAACAGGAATTTAAATGATCAGTTGCCATTCCATAGAAAGGTTGAACGCGTGACTCCCGTGGAAGACTTACACACCAGTCATAATCAGCATTACGGATACCTACGCTTTTATTAAAATTGTTGAATGATAAGAACGCTTAATCCTGAACCATAAAAGACAAAGTGTAAGTAATAGATAAATATTCTAAATAAATTAGAAGATAATAATGTCAGGAATGTAGGTATAGAAGGTAGTACGTTAATATGGTGCAGCTTTACTTAAGTAACGCTAAGTATATCTGTGGCGGTCGTGCAAAACTAGATAACTCGAGTTATACAAAAATGAGCTAACTTCACGTATCGCACCCTCAGAAATTGGTTAAAGAAATTTCATGTGGAAAGAAAGCTGTAATTAATAACTCTATTTTGGTATTACGTAAAACTTTAAGTCGCTCACCTATAAAATAAAAAAAAGATTTTGACTTAACTACTTATTCACGACCGCCACAGATATTATGGGAACAGCGTGGTCTAGTGGATGGAGCTACTGTCCTCTGGGTCCTGGGTTCGAATTCCGGCTGTGGAAGAATACTATTTATTCTGTTATTTTTCCCGAAGGGTGAACCTAGGGTATGGAGACCATCCTTAGTAACAGTACGTATCTCATTCATGGGTTATAGTGGTAAAGTTGTTTTTTGTTTTTGTTTATTTGAGTTTATTAAATGTATTAATTTTAGGGATCACTTGAAGCTGGGTGGTTAGCATAACAGCCTCCTATGCCAAAGTTCACGGGTTCAAACCCGTAGGAGGTCCTAGGATTTTTAATGGGATTAAAATACCCTTAGTTATGCCGTCCTACGGAGAGGACGTTAAAAGGTGGTTCCGAACCTGTACGATGTCAGGTACTCATTAATGATCCCTATACTAATAAAACCTGGATAAGAAAAATTTAGGACTCCCAATGTAGCATCGTTCGATTAGCCATAGTAGCATAAAGTGACGTTAAATAAATAAATAAACAAACCAACCTATCAATTAATTTTAAATTTATATCTATTTTATTTATTGAAGTAAAAATGGCATTTCGTTTATTTTTCACAAGATGGTTTTATTCGCTATGCTTAAAATTCATGAAAATATCAATACTTTTTTAACAAATATCAACCTCAGAAACTTAAATCAGAGCCATAGACAATATGGAGAATAACATTTAGCATAAGATAAGGCATGTTAAACTGATTGGTATAATTTTCTTATTCTTCTATCTTTTTATTCGGCGCTGATATCTAGTTGATGAATCAAAGGCTGCTGGATCATATATCGCCAGTCCTCTCTATTTCGTGCTTCTGCCTTCCCGTTCCTGACACCAAGTAGAACTCCAGCCCAACGATACCTTCCTGCTTTAATAAATATTAAAATAAAATATAAATGTACTCTCCATTTAGTTCAACATTAATCCTTTTTTTCCAAAGGCCTTGGTCACTCTATACCACTACATATTCGACGGAGCAGTTTCCTTCCGAACCTCCGAAGGAGGATTTGCTCTTTCTATTTTTGTAAAAGTGGAAGCTTATTACAGTGGACTACTACGAATAACACGATTTAATATGCAATTCGAAAGCTTAGGGACTCTCCTAAAATTGATGTAACTCGGTATGCTATCCAATTCACGCAATAATTTATTACCATTCTATGGTGGTATACAAAAATCGTAGAATACTCTACTACGCCTGAAATTTTCACAAGTATATTTAATTATTTAACATAATAAATACGTTGTTTTAAAAAATAGACTTAAATGAAACTCAAAAAACATAATTAAAATATACTACAACAAACCACATTCGAACAGCTTACAAACGATTTTACGACTAACTAAATGGACAAATAAACCAACTTGTGCTAAACATGACTACAACAGACATACCAGACAGAACTCGGATTAGGCTGAAAAGGAGTTGGATGAGGGACTTCCTGACCTGAAAATATAGTTGTGTTTAATGTCAGGAGGATGCCTCACTGGGTGCTGTCTCCCTCATGCCTGCCCAAGCCATGTTTCTATTTTAGCACTTTTGCTTATTGTAATTTTTTTACAGGTGTGAATAAAATGTTGAATGAAAAAAAATATATAAATACATTAAAAAAAAAAAATTATGACCTGGTGATATGGAGACAATCGGTAGATTTCTTTCACATAAAATCTGGTTTACTAAACATTTCTTATAAACACTTAAATGAGCACAAATTAACTTCCTTCTGTCAATCAATCACTTTATTTCACAAGCATTCACATCTATCAACGTTTCGGGGCTGTTTTCCCATTTTCAAGATATAATGTGCTTATTTAAAAGTTCATCTATTTTTTCTTCAAATTAGATGAATTATTGGTCATATGGTTGGTGCTATTTTCCATATTTAATTTAGTTTCTTTTCTTTTTTAATTTTTCTGGAAGATTTTCTTAATATAAAGACTTGAATGAGCACACATTAACTTCCTTCTGTCAATCAATCACTTTATTTCACAATAAGAAGAAAAAAATTGATGAACTTTTAGATAAGCACGTTATATCTTGAGAATGGGGAAACAGCCCCGAAACGTTGATAGATGCGAATGCTTGTGAAATAAAGTGATTGATTGACAGAAGGAAGTTCATGTGTGCTCATTTAAGTGTTTATATTAAGAAAATCTTCCAGAAAAATTAAAAAGGAAATGAAACTAAACATATCTTCTGAAATTCTTACTCCGGTAAATTACTGGAAGGGCAAATGTACATATATTTGTCTCATTAGAAGTTCTATAAATTAAAAATTTAGGGGATTGAAGAAAACATCTTTCAAAAGCAGATGGATTAGGAGTAAAAAATATAGAAGGTTGTCCTTTTCATGCTCAACAGTTTATTTATAACTTACAAAGGAAGGGTCGTTAGTTTTCCGAGACTGGTCAAAACAACTCTCAATCGAAAAGATATTTTTCCACAAATCATTCCAAGGTTTTGTTGTTTTTTTTACCACGTGCCAAATAAACAAAAAATAAATATAAATAAGCTTAATTAATTCTCTTTGAACTGAATATAGTGTATATATTTTATTTGTTAAAGATATAAATCTTGTACAAATTTGGTTATACATTTCCAACTGTACCACACACACATTAATATTGAATTTCTCATCTTACTAGTTATTCAAAGATAAATAATAAACTAAAACAATAGTAAAACAATTTTTTTCTTTTAATTAAAAAACAAAAACCAATAAAGAAAATCATCATAAACAAAAATAATAATAAGCGAAATTATATCACATCACTTAATTGGTGTGTGGGTCATCACTATTTAAGGTGTCTAGAGTTCTGCACACTGACAATAAAAAGATGTAAATTGTATTTAATCTTTGTAGGCAGTTAATTTGGAGAATATTTTCAATGTTCTGTTGTTGATCACTAAGTTTTGATAATAAGGGTCTTAAATATTTTTCTCTGTCTTCAATAAGTTTTTCACATTGGAGAAGAATATGGAATATGCTATTTGTAATAAATTGGTTACAAAAAAGGCAGTTTTCTTGTGATTTAAAGCTGAAAGTTTTCTGCTTTACATAAAGGTTGATTAATTTAGGGTTTGAAACCCTCAACTGGCTCACCAATCTTATTTTATTTATGCTGGTTCTATATTTCAAATAGGTCTCTGGGCTATTAATATTAAAACTGGAAAAAACTCTATACACGGGGTTGTAACTGGAGATCACGGATCGATGAATATATGTAGATATGGTATGATTTTTCAACTTTTCCAATATTCCACCTTTATGCTTTAACAATCCAGGTGGGTTTATATTGTCAAATTCCTCTCTACAACATAATGAGCAGCCATTTCTCTCACTTGTGTGACCCAATTAAAGTTTATATCAGGATTCTTAATATCTAGTGAGATTAGTCTAATAAAGCAAAGTCGTGGCAACCTCTCTTCAGACCATAAGTGACAATTTGGACCAGTAGTTTATGACCTTCTTCATAACTTTGATGCTCAAGGAGTTTCGCCCAGTTTCTAGATGTACTATGTAGTTAGCAGTGCTTCTCGGCCATCCTAAAAGCTGTTTCAGAAATCTTAGCTGCACCACTTCAATTGCTTCAAGATATCTTAAGCTCCATATTTCGGAAGCATACATAAGTGTTAAAGACGCCATAGAATCAAAAAGGACCATTTTCGTCTCCCAAGAATCACTTTTACCCCTTCGTAAAATCTCCAATACTCTTGCTGTAGCAACAGAAGATTTTTGAATGAAATGCTGTTTTTTTGAACTGGATATGATAGATAAATAGATTTATTTCGGAGTGAATAGGGATCATAAGTAACTTTTTTACTTTCACTTACTATATATAGTAAGGAAAGTATTGCGATCGTGAAAATTTTCGAATTCCAGTTTTCAACGGAAATACACGTTTTAGGGTCCCCTGAGTCCAAATAACCAAGTCCCGCAAAAAGGTGTGTGTGTGTGTGTGTGTGTGTGTGTGTGTGTGTCTGTGTGTGTGTGGTAACTCCCGGGCGGAAACTTCAGTCCTATGAAACTGAAATTTCATATTTAGGACAACTATACGCCCGAGACGTGACAAAACTTTTTTCATCAAAATGAGCTTACCAGAAGAGGCACTTTATACCATGCATTTTGCACCTTTTTTCGATTTTCTCAAAAACGGTTCCGACGATTTTGATTAAACTCGCTATATCGATGTAACATTTAATGGGCTTTAATATCATGTAGGTTTTATTTGGATAAAAATGGTCTGACAGGGCTTAAATGCCGATATTTTAAATTTTCTTCCCCTAAAGTACCTTTAATTTTGTAGATTCAATAATAATAACTAGATTATCTTGTTAATGCTGATGAAAAACTGGTAAATATATAAATTGAATAAATTCGATACCCAACTAAAGGAGAAAACAGAAAAAATATTTTTTTAATGCAATTTTTCGTTTTTGAACATAAGAGCAGTAATATACATGTATGATATACCGTTGGAAAGCTAAAGATTTTAGAAAAAATATCATCTCATACACAAGCTTTTAGAAGTTAATAGAGAGTGATGAGAAGAATATAAAACTAACTGATTATTTTAGATAATAATATAATAGATTTTTTAATAAAACACATGTTTCTATATAAATTAAATTTGATTTATTCCTTAATAGTTTCACGTATTTTTATCTCTATCTGTATTTGAAAATTCTTTCATTGATTTTAAAAATCGAGGTAAGTGAAAGTCGTGTGTTGCCCGCACTAGATTTTTTTTATTAGTATTAGGGATATAAGAATCCATTCTTATCATGCATACAAATAAAAATTAACGTTTCAAATTATACATTAAATAATGGTGCAATAAATAAACATAAAAGAGGATGACAAATTAATATAAAATCATCTTTACAGGAAAAAATTGAGATTCATCCCTTCATAATTAAATATTGAACATATCGATAGTTTGAAATTTTTACTGTAATAATTTATAACATTTAAATAATAATATATCGTAATCAATCAAAAATAAGGCATCATACAGTAAGATACATTAGAAAGATACTTCAACATTGTTAAAGATATTTTAAAAGATTTTCCGCAGTAAAAATAACAATACCTAAAGAAAATTAGTAAATATGCAGTATTTTAACCAGGACTTTGATCCTACTTTCCTTCTTTTTGTTTTTAAATCTCCACCATTGTTCATCCATATGGCATTGATAAAGGAATGTGCAATGTGAAAGTGAAACAGCAGTAAAGAATTTAATGGTACCAGTTTCTAAGGTTAAACCAAGATCACAACCTGGTGATTCGCAGTCCTTGCATACCTACGGATCAGGCACTCAGCATTCCTTCCTTTTCCAACTATCAGAGGAATTTATATATTCTAATGGAGTTGAATAAGTGTTATTGTTATGGACAATGAACAGATATCCGGAGTGTTGCACTGGTGAGAGTTGTTAAATAATAAGCTCCTCAACTATCATGCTGTTCGATTATTTATTTTGTACTTCTATTAAGTTGTAAACAGTACTTGGTTGAACACTGATTCAGAAAATACCAACATAACGCTGAAAACATAAAACTATTGGGTTGCGTCACATGAAATGTCCATTTTAAGGTAAAGGATTTTTATTAAAAATACGATATGAAAACATGATAATTTTATTCGAAGTATTTACCTTCTTTTTCTACACATTTTTCCCAACGTGACACCAACTATTTTATCCCCGAACTGAAAAACTATGAGCTTTGAAGTGAAACGAAATCTGAAAACGCACTTCAGTTTCACGCAATCTGTTGGAGACAAGTCGGGAGAATATGGTGGGTACGGAAGAACTTCGTAGCCCAGTTTTTTCAATTTTTGCACGGTATGTTTTGAAACATGGGGTCTTGCTGCCGCTCAGTGAGATCATGAGGTACCTATGGCAAGGTTTTCAAGTCGGTATCCCCAGCTGAAAACTCAGCAAACTAACGGCGAATGGTCCGTTCATTAACACTCCCTTTCCCAAACGCCTTGTAAATATTTCTAGCGACCTCAGCTGCTGAATGGCCGAGTTTAAACAAGTACAAAAATATTACTCGAAAATCACGTGTTTTCTTGTTCATATTTGGAGGTATACTAAAAAGTGGGTAATTGATTGGGAAGTTAATGTTAGAATACAAAAGTAGAGGATTAGTAACTGTTTACTTTAAATATGTAAACATTCGGAAGAAAGCAACAGAGACCTGCAAAATCCTTTATGTATTTCAGAAATTATAAAAACGTACATTTCATGTGAAACAACCCAATACATCGGGTGTTTCAGGATTCGAATCCGCTTATAACTAAAAACCTTGCTCTAATCTGAGCGGTCGATATACACTCCATTTACGATCTCTCGTGATCAGAAATCTTAATCGAATTAGTCATTCTTATAAACAATTTGAATAATTATTTAATAAAATCTTTGATAAACGATTATAAAAATAAGAAATGGCTTAGTTAGGTTTCCGTTGTTGCTACAACATAACCACGCCAGGTCAATGACTGCTGATCCAGTTTTTTGTACCCCCTCTGCTGGCTACTCTTAACCCAATACAGGTTGTAGTCAGTAATTATTTATATAATTTTAAATTTTTATTTTATTATCAATGTCAGAAACACCAACACACTTATTACTTTCACTTACCTATACAAGAAAAATATAGAAAGAGAAAGCATAGCGATAGAGAAAATTTTCGAATTCTAGTTTTCAACGAAAATATACGTTTTAGGATTCCCAGAGTTTAAATGAGCAAGTCCCGCAAAAAGGTCTGTGTGTGTGAGTGTGCATTTTATACCTTTTTACGATTTTCTCAAAAAAGAACGCTAACGATTTTGATTAAATTAGCTGAATCGATGTGAAATTTTAAAGGGTTTTCATATCATGTTACCATCATTTATATTGAAATACTCTGACAGGCGATTATCATTAAATGGTGATATAATAATTATAATAATAATAAAAATAACTTTATTCTGGAACTTTATATGTCCCTTAAGAATAACAATGTCGTACAGTAAATAAACACTTCAATATATAGATGTCTGGCCGAGAGACCAATAAAATAAATTTTTATTTACAAATGTTTAATTTTCTAATATACATGTATTTAATTTTCTTCTTTTAAAGTACCTTTAATTTTCCAGATTTAAAAAATTAACAATATCATCTTGTCAGCATTCATAGAAAACGATTAAATATATAAGTTTAACGATTTCGACACGCAATCAAAGGAGAAAAGAGCGAAATAGTATTGTTTAGACAATTTTTGTATTATTGATCATCAGAACATTAATTAATATAAATTTATAATATAACGCAGAAAAGCTAAAGAATTAAGAAAAAAATATTATCCTATACAAAAATCGTAAAAGTTATTGTAGAGTAATAAAAAACCGATAAAACTAACTTATTGTTATAGATAATAATAAAATAGATTACCCAATAAAACACATTTTTCTATCGAAATCCAATTTAATTAATTCGTTGACTTCTTTACTTTCACCTACTATATATAGTAAGAGGAAGTATTGCGATCGTGAAAATTTTCGAATTCCAGTTTTCAACGGAAATACACGTTTTAGGATCCCTTAAGTCCAAATAACCAAGTCCCGCAAAAAGCTGTGTGTGTGAGTGTAACTCCCGGGCGGAAACGGTAAGTCCTATGAAACTGAAATTTAATATTTAAGACAACGATTCCAACGATTTTGTTTCATCTCGCTATATCGATGTAAAATTTAATAGGCTTTAATATCATTCAGGTTTCATTCGGATTAAAATGGTCTGACAGGGCTTAAATGCCGATATTTTAAATTTTCTTTCTCTATAGTACCTTTAATTTTGTTGGTTCTATAAAAATAACTATATTATCTTGTTTCAACTGATGAAAAACAGGTAAATATATAAATTGAATAAATTTGATACATAACTAAAGGAGAAAACAAAAAAATATTTTTGTAATGCAATTTTTCGTTTTTGAACATAAAAACAGTAATATACATTATGATATACTGTTGGAAAGCTAAAGATTTCAGAAAAAATATTATCTCATACATAAGCTTTTAAAAGTTTTTAGAGAGTGATGAAAAGCCGATAACACTAATTGATTATTTTAGATAATAATATAATAGATTTTTTAATAAAACACATGTCCCTATATAAATTCAATTTAATTAAATCTTTAGCTTTCCAACCGTATATCATACATGTATATTATGGCTCTTATGTTCAAAAACGAAAACTTGAATTTAAAAAAATATGTTTTCTGTTTTCTCCTTTAGTTGCGATCGAATTTATTCAATTTATATATTTATCTGTTTTTCATCAGTGGTAACAAGATAATATAGTTATTTTTATTGAATCTACAAAATTATAGGTACTTTAGGGGAAGAAATTTTAAAATATCGGCATTTAAGCCCCGTCAGACCATTTTAATCAGAATAAAACCAACATGATATTATAGACCATTAAATTTTATATCAATATAGTCAGTTTAATCAAAATCGTCGGAACCGTTTTTGAGAAAATCGAAAAAATGTGCAAAATGCATGGTATAAAGGGGCTCTTCTGGTAAGCTCATTTTGATGAAAAAGGTTTTGTAACGTCTCGGGCGGATATTTGTCTTAAATATGAAATTTCAGTTTCATAGGACTTACCGTTTCCGCCGGGGAGTTACCACACACACACCTTTTTGCGGGACTTGGTTTTTTCAACTCAGGGGACCCTAAAATGTGTACTTCCGTTGAAAACTGGAATTCGAAAATTTTCACGATCGCAATACTTCCTCTTACTATATATAGTAAGTGAAAGTAAAAATGAAATCATCTATTACAAGTTTCTTTTCGAACATTATGCAGTTGACGATCCCCCAAACATATGCTAGGATGCAGAGTGAATTATTCATAATTCTGATAAATAAAGAATTCGAAAATATTATGAATTTTCAGCTGATAGTGGGTGGTATGAAACGTCCTTAATTGAATATTACAGCTAAATAATATTCTAGAGACAGTTGTTTCAACACGTCACAGCGGACTATTCTATTGGAGCAAAGGATTAGACCTTCCCAGCTTCCGCAACCCTACGGCCTTCGCAACAACCTTACGCTTTATCGAGAATAGCCTTCCTTAGCATCTCATTCTCTAAAAGATAATAATGTTAACATTTATAGATAAACCTTTTTTCACACAAACAAAATAAATTAAAAATAGAGTGCACGCAACAAACACTTAATTAAATAAAATAATCTAACAGTAGAAATTTTTATGTACAATAATCACTCAAGTTTATGATCTTTTCGTCTTACTGCATTAATTTTTACAGCTTTGTATATAGCATTTCCAAGTTAAATTCAACCTTTTCCATTTCAAATTCAACCTTTTTCGATTTCAATAAAATAATAAAAATCAAATTAACATGATTTTATGTTTTTATGGTTATTTTAATTACACATTATGTTTTTAACCCTTGTGGCTTGTTAAATGTTCTCAGGGGCCTTTTTACATATAATTAGTCACGATTATAATAATAAGTATAACCGATACTTTAATTTTTAGACATTTTCGATACAAGGTCTGGTAGTCGGATTAGCGGGGTTCGTTTTATTTAAGTTTTATAATCGCGGGCGAAAATATTATCAATAGAGGTTTATTTTAACTTTTTCGTATTTATTGGATAGTAGGCTCAGTAGTTGCGTTCCGAAGGGTTCGTTACCGATTATACTATTAATTTTAATCGCGCTCGCTCAAGTGAAGGTTTATTTTAACTTTTTCGTATTTATTGGATACTAGGCTCAGTTGCTGCGTTCCCAAAGGTTCGTTACCGATTACACTATTTATTCTAAGTGCGCTAACTCAAATATGGGTTTATTTTAACTTTATCGTATTTATTGGCTGCTAGGCTCAGAAGCTGCGTTCCCGAAGGTTCGTTACCGATAATACTATTAATTTTGATCGCGCTCACTCAAGAAAAGGTTGATTATAGCTTGCTCGTATTTACTGCATACTAGGCTCAGTCGCTGCGTAACCAAGGACTCGTTACAGATTATACTATTAATTTTAATTGCGCTAACTCAAGTAGAGGTTTATCAAATAAAAATGGACGTGTAAAATCGTTCTGTTTAGCTGATTATTATCAAACTCCAAAATATTAACCAAAAACATAATTTACTATCCTGATAAAAAGGATCAGCGGTAACCGAATAGAGGCAAAGTTACAAAAAACACGATATAAACATACATTAGACCAACTGACTAAAAAACCATTAACTCATTCACTAACGAAACCTCCCCAAAACACAAATACAGAAATTAGCATAGAAAAGAAACACGAAGTTATAATAAACCCATATTTGAGCGAGCGCGATTAAAATTAATAGTGTAATCGGTAACGAACCATTAGGAACGCCGCTACTGCGCTTAGTATCAAATCAATACGAAAAAGTTATAATAAACCCATATTTGAGCGAGCGCGAATAAAATTAATAGTGTAATCGGTAACGAACCTTTGGGTAGGCAGCAACTGAGCCTTCTATCCAATAAATACGAAAAAGTTATAATAAACCCATATTTGAGGGAGCGCGATTAAAATTAATAGTGTAATCGGTAACGAACCTTTGGAAACGCAGCAACTGCGCCTTGTATCCAATAAATACGAAAAAGTTATAATAAACCCATATTTGAGCGAGCGCGATTAAAATTAATAGTTTAATCGGTAACGAACCTTATGGAACGCAGCAACTGAGCCTTGTATCCAATAAATACGAAAAAGTTATAATAAACCCATATTTGAGCGAGCGCGTTTAAAATTAATAGTGTAATCGGTAACGAACCTTTGGGAACGCAGCTACTGAGCCTTGTAACCAATAAATACGAAAATGTTAAAATAAACCTTTACATGAGCGAGCGCGATTAAAATTAATAGTATAATCGGTAACGAACCTTTGGGAACGCAGCTACTGAGCCTTGTATCCAATAAATACGAAAATGTTAAAATAAACCTTTACTTGAGCGATCGCGATTAAAATAAATAGGGTAATCGGTCACGAACCTTTGGGAACGCAGCTACTGAGCCTAGTATCCAATAAATACGAAAAAGTTAAAATAAACCTTTACTTGAGCGAGCGCGATTAAAATTAATAGTATAATCGCTAACGAACCTTTGGGAACGCAGCTACTGAGCCTTGTATCCAATAAATACGAAAAAGTTATAATAAAACCATATTTGAGCGAGCGCGATTAAAATTAATAGAGTAATCGGTAACGCAGCTACTGAGCCTAGTATCCAATAAATACGAAAAAGTTAAAATAAACCTTTACTTGAGCGAGCGCGATTAAAATTAATAGTATAATCGCTAACGAACCTTTGGGAACGCAGCTACTGAGCCTTGTATCCAATAAATACGAAAAAGTTATAATAAAACCATATTTGAGCGAGCGCGATTAAAATTAATAGTGTAATCGGTAACGAACCATTTCGAACGCCACTACTGAGCCTACTATCCAATAAATACGAAAAAGTTAAAATAAACCTCTATTGATAATATTTTCGCCCGCGATTATAAAACTTAAATAAAACGAACCCCGCTAATCCGACTACCAGACCTTGTATCGAAAATGTCTAAAAATTAAAGTATCGGTTATACTTATTATTATAATCGTGACTAATTATATGTAAAAAGGCCCCTGAGAACATTTAACAAGCCGCAAGGGTTAAAAACATAATGTGTAATTAAAATTACCATAAAAATATAAAATCATGTTAATTTGATTTTTATTATTTTATTGAAATCGAATAAGGTTGAATTTGAAATGGAAAAGGTTGAATTTGACTTGGAAAAGGTTGAATTTGACTTGGAAAAGGTTGAATTTAACTTGGAAAAGGTTGAATTAGACTGGAAAAAGGTTGAATTAGACTGGAAAAAGGTTGAATTTGACTTAGAAATGCTATATATACTAATATTATAAAGCTAAAGAGTTTGTTTGTTTGAACGCGCTAATCTCAGAAACTACTGGTTCGAATTAAGAAAATTTTTTTGTTCGATAGTCCATTTATCGAGGAAGGTTATAGGTTATATAACATCACGCTGCGATCAATAGGAGTGAAGAATCATGTAGGAAAAAGGAAACGGGGAAATTAATCCCGCATCCCGACAGTTCCAAATGATTTACCTTTTAATTTTAAAATATTTCAATTTCCCGTTAAGTAATCTTTTTCCTTTACTATTAATAGATCACGTGGGCAAACATTTAAACACGTAGGAATCGATTTACGTCAAGACTGCTTTTCACATGGCTAACTACATATGTGTCGCATTGTCAAGATCGGGTCGCGGAGAAAATCAGTTTGTTCTTCTGCGACAAAAAAATAAAACTAAAAGTATCATTTACGCAGAAGTACTTTAAAATATTGGTCGTCCGAAAAGTTCGTAGGGATTTTTAATATAAAATTTACCTTTTATTTTTTACTTTCACTTACTATATATAGTAAGAGGAAGTATTGCGATCGTGAAAATTTTCGAATTCCAGTTTTCAACGGAAATACACGTTTTAGGGTCCCCTGAGTCCAAATAACCAAGTCCCGCATAAAGGTCTGTGTGTGTGTGTGTGTGTGTGTGTGTGTGTCTGTGTGTGTGTGTGTGTGTGTGTGTGTGTGTGTGTGTGTGTGTGTGTGTGGTAACTCCCGGGCGGAAACGGTAAGTACTATGAAACTGAAATTTCATATTTAAGACAACTATACGCCCGAGACGTGACAAAACTTTTTTCATCAAAATGAGCTTACAAGAAGAGGCACTTTATACCATGCATTTTGCACCTTTTTTCGATTTTCTCAAAAACGGTTCCGACGATTTTGATTAAACTCGCTATATCGATGTAAAATTTAATGGGCTTTAATATCATGTAGGTTTTATTTAGATAAAAATGGTCTGACAGGGCTTAAATGCCGATATTTTAAATTGTCTTCCCCTAAAGTACCTTTAATTTTGTAGATTCAATAATAATAACTAGATTATCTTGTTAACGCTGATGAAAAACTGGTAAATATATAGATTAAATAAATTCGATACCCAACTAAAGGAGAAAACAGAAAAAATATTTTTTAAATGCAATTTTTCGTTTTTGAACATAAGAGCAGTAATATACATGTATGATATACCGTTGGAAAGCTAAAGATTTTAGAAAAATTATCATCTAATACACAAGCTTTTAAAAGTTATTGGAGAGTGATGAAAAGAAGATAAAACTTACTGATTATTTAAGATAATAATATAATTGATTTTTTAATAAAACACATGTTTCTATATAAATTCAATTTGATTAATTCCTTAATAATTTCACGTATTTTTATCTCTAACTGTATTTGAAAATTCTTTCATTGATTTTAAAAATGGAGGTAAGTGAAAGTCGTGTGTTGCCCGCACCAGATTTTTCTACTAAAAATGAATCACAAAGCTAATGTTTATTTATATGCCTTTAATCATCATGGAATTAACTATGTTTACACACTGTATTCGTCTGTATTAAAGCTCATTAGTGCAGTTTATTGCAAACCAAAATTAAATGAATATTTTCGGCACATTATGCTCTTTATTAAAAAAATAGAAAAACACATCCCAAACTGCAAGAAAGATTCGTGCCGTGTATAGCAGCGATTCAATTTCTGATATATAATAGCACGGTTCTGAAGTGGTTTAGATCAGAAGATTTCAATTTGGAAGACCAGCCCCTGGCTGACCGTAGTTCAACTCCTGACATCGAGGTTATTATAACGGTAATCGCAAACAATCTACGAATTACTGTCTGTGAGATAGCTACGAAGCTAAAAGCCTGCAAATCGACCATTTTGGTAATCTAAAGAAGGTCGGGTACGTTTGGGTTCCCCATGAGCTCAGTGAAAGAAACCTTATTGAAAAAATTCCATGTTGTGATTTGCTGCTGAAAAAAAAAAAAAATGTAGAGGATCCATTTCTAAAACGCGGGGGAAAAAATCTTGGGGGTTGCCGCTCGCAACACCAAAGGCCGGATTGCATCCAAGAAAAGTGATGCACAGTAATTGGTGGGATGGAAGGGACCCAAACATTTTGAGCTCCTTTCAAAAAACCAAACTATAAATACGGACGGACTTTTTCTGCGCCCATTTAGATCGATTGAAGGCAGTAATTGAAGAGAAACGGCCAGAGTTGGCAAATCGGAAAGGAGTGCTATTCCACTAAGACAACGCTAGGCCCCATGCGTTTTAAGGACTCGGCATAAGTTATTAAGCTTCAGAAGGAAGGTTTTACCTCACCCGCCGTACTCTTCTGACATTGCTCCTTTGGATTTCCATCTTTTCCGTTCCTCGAAATATTTCTACAAGGAAAATCCTACTCTTCAGAAGATAACGTCAAAACGGACCTTTTATTGTTCTTCAGGAGTAAGGACAGGGTCTCGGGAAAAAAGAGGTAAAAGACCTTTTAAGCCAGTGGTAACTATTTTGTCGATTAAATAAATAAATTTTAACCTTTTCATCAATTTTAATTTTTGCCAAAATTTCTCTACGAACTTTCCAGACAACCCAATATATTCTTTTAATCTTAATCTCGATCATAATAACAGAAATTGACGCAAACGGGAACAGCTAGTATAAGATAAGATTTAATCTACAATGTTTAGTATTCCAACAGTACATTATGCATCTATATTATTATTCTTTTGTTCAGAAAAAATACCTAAAAAAAATATGTTTGCTCTTTTTTCATTTAGTTGGTTATCACATTCGATCAGCTCGTAAATTTATTTATTTTTTTTATCAATGCTAATAAGATAATATGTTTCATTTTTTCGAATCTACAAAATTAAAGGTACTTTAGAGGAAGACAATTTAAAATATCGGCATTTAAGCCCTGTCAGACTATTTCAATCGGAATGAAACCTACATGATATAAAATCCCGTCAAATTTTACATCGATTTAGTGAGTTTAATCAAATCCATCAGAGAGTTTGTTGATAAAATCGTGAAAAGATGCAAAATGCATTGTATAAAGTAGATCTGATTTGGATGAAAAAATTTCTGTAACATCTCGGGCGTGTAGTTATCTTAAATGTGAAATTTGCTGATTCCAGAACAACTCATGTTTTTTTCTTTATCATCAATAATGACCGAGTTATTAGGAAATCACATCTCTAATAAATTGTGGCTAGCCATATAAGATTTTTTTATCTTTATTAATCGCGTTGTCTTGATCTCGAAAATCTTTTCGATTTTTCTCTATCTTCAATAATAAACGATTTTTGATTTAATTACTTTTTATTATAGTATATGACTTGAATAAACAGATCAACTTCTTTTTTCCTTTTTTTTTTTTTTTTTTTTTTAAGTTCTATCCATATTGTTTTGAATCTTCAAAAATAACTGAATAATGGCTGGATCTATGGATAAAATATATAATTTTTTTTCTCCCTTTTTATAATTATTCGCGGTTTTTTTGGACCAAAAACACTCATAAAATTATTCTCCGTCTTCGAAAATAACAATTACAATATATATATATCCAAGATTTCAATTTGTTTCCTTCTCCCATTATTTTTTTTTTTTTTCTTATAGTACTAAGCTGATTCCAAAACTCTATACACACTTGTATGTATTCTCAAAAATAACTGCGTTATGTACGTATTTATGAATTAAATTTAAATTTTTTTTGTTCTCTTTTTATTATTATTCGCGGTTTTTTTGTTAAAAAAACGGTCAAAACATTTTTCTCAATCTTCGAAAATAACGGAGATACAAGCGTATATATAGGCAAGATTTAAATTTTTTTCATTTTTCCTTTTTTGTTTTTGTTTTGTTTAACGCACTTTACTGATTCTAAATATCTATACATATTTTTCTCTATCTTCTAAAATAACTGAGGTATGGACGTATTTATGGGTAAAATTTCAATTTTTTTTTGTTAAAAAAACACTAATGATTTTTTTCTCTTCCTTCAAAAATGACTGAGTTATTGAATTAAATCATTTTTAATCGGCCGCCATTTTAAAACTATCGGCTGATATCAACTTTATCGTTGGATGCATTAGGATTTTTTAGGCAAATTTCAAAATCATTAGTGCAGTAGTTTCGAAGAAATGCCGCGGACGGCAGTCTTCGATTTTTTATTCTTTAGTCTTGAAACCTAAGCACTCAAATTTTGAGGGGGGAAGGGCAATTTTTGTAATTTGTTTGGTCGATTACAATTTAAAAATAATAAACCAAAAAAGAAGCAGTAACGCTGTTCAGCATTTCAGCATTAATAAATAAATAAAATTGTATCAAAGTGTCGTTCATCTTTTAATGAAAATCTTAAAATCGATCTTTGTTTATATTTTGTAGTTACATAGAATTCATGAATAAAGAACTGAAATATAATCCAAGTTCATTGATAAAATATTAATCTCTAAGAAAAAATAGCACATTTTAATCACATATAAATAACTGATATTTCTTGACATAAAACAAAGTAACTGAGAAGTTAGTTGGATAAGAAATTAAATAAAAAAAACGCTACAAATTATTACACAATGGTTTATTATTTCCAAATAACAATATTGGGGTATAACTGTTTATAAGGCTGTTGATAGGCAATTCAGTAATATGAAAAGCAATAATTCAAAGCATCATATCATACACGTAACACTACCACTGATTTCAAAACGCAACATTTAAGCTACTTGTTAACAAAATTCAATGATTCTTTTTTTCATTTGATCCAAAATTGTTTTGGAGAATAGCCCTAGTATCTCCTGGAATCCTGATTTGCTATCTACTTGAGAATGGCAAAGTTTACTTTGTAGTTACCGTGAGTATAACGTGGATCATTAATTCAAGACAATTGTTTTGATGCTAATTAAGTTTTTATTAATTTTAATTTTATTATTGACATGTAATACCTTTTTTTTTTTGTGTGTTTATCGCTTTACTGATTCTAAAACTCTATACAGTTTTCACTATCTTCAAAAATAACAGAGCTATAAGCGTATTTATGTGAAAAATTTAAATTTTTTTTTCTTTTAAATAATCATTAAAAACTTAAATGATTTTTTTTCTATTTTCGAAAATAACGTAGTTACAAGCGTATATATAACCGAGATTTCAATTTTCCAATTTTTTTTCTTTTCTTTTTTTCTCTTTTATATAATTATTCGCGGTTTTTGGTTAAAAAACAATAATGAATTTTTTTATATCTTCGAAAATAACGTAGTTACAAGCGTATATATAAACGAGATTTCAATTTCTTTCATTTTTCCTTTTTTATTATTATTATTTATTTTTTATTTATTGCGCTTTACTGATTCTAAAACTCTATACATTATTTTCTCTATAGTAAAAAAAAAACTGAGTTATGAGCGTATCTATGTGAAAATATAAATTTTATTCTCTTTTATATAATTATTCGCGTTTTGTTGGTTAAAAAACACTAATAATTTTGTTTTCTATCTCCAAAAATAACTGAGTTATTGAATAAAATCCTTTTAATCGGCCGCCATTTTAAAACTAACCAGCTGATATCAACGTCTAGGTGTTAGGGTCATCGTTGAATGGACAAGTATTTTTGTGGCGAATTTAAAAAAAATCCAGTAGTTTCGGAGATATGCCGCGGACGGCGGACAAACGGATTTTTTTGTATTCGTTATTCGGATTCTACGCATCTTGAAACGTAAACCCTCTAATTTTGTGCAGGGGTAATTTTTTTTTTTTATTGGTCCATTACAAAGGTTGATTATTGAAAATAATAAACCAATATACGTAAACAATGAATATGTAATGTATGACGCAATGACCATTTTAAGAGTTACTAGTCAATAATTTATTTATAAAATCAATAATGGGGTCAAATCAATGAACTTCCAGAACCCCCCACTCGTTTGGTTTTTGTTTGATTAATTAATGCTAATTATTTTCATATGATTAAATATTTATATTTTCATACATTTGCTCGTTTGCTATTAACAGTAATGTTAAGTTAATTTAAGATCAAATTCCAGGGAAAAAACAAGCTATTAACAGCTTTCTCTCAGACATAAACAGTTATAAGTAGTTTTATAACCTATTAATCAACAGTTTCGAAATATTTTCAGCTTAATTGGCAACCTTGGTATTAGTTATTAGGAATTTGTGTAAGGAAATAAATAGACAACATCACGTATGGTGCTAAGGAAATGTTTTTGCACATGCAGGAAACTGATGCGTCGAAACCTAGAGATTTTTAATCGAGGTCGTTAATTTTTTTTTTCCGATTACGAGGTCAACTTCCTCCATACCATAGTTCAGATAAATATTAAAACATTATATAATAAAAATAATAATAATTAAAACTAGTGAAGTTGCTTCATACTTTAAGATAAACGAATCGCCATATTATTCGTTTAATACGGCATATTTAATATACTAATTTAAACAAAGTACTAATGGCCACATAAAGTACATTTACATCAACTATCTCATAAGAAATTTAAAAAATCAGGTGCGGGCAACACACGACTTTCACTTACCTCGACTGTTATTATCAATTTAAAAACTATTAAATATTCTCTAATTTGAAAAAAAATTTAAGTTGATTTTAATAAAACACGAATTAATTTTCATTGGAAACATATTATTTAGTTTAAATAATATAACTATATTAAAATGTTAATCAGTAATAAGTTTATTCTCCATTCGTTACTTTATATTACTTTTTAGAACTTTGTGTGTCAGATAGTATTTTTTCTAAAATATTTCTCTTTCTATCGGTATATTATACGTCTATACTACTGTTCTTATTATAAAAACAAAAAAAAATTACATAAAAAAATATGTTTGCAATTTTTTTCCTTTAGTTTTTTATCAAATTCGCTCAACTTGCATATTTAGCCGTTATTTATGAATGCTATTAAGATTACATGCCTATTTTTTTTTAATATACAAAATCTAAGGTACTTCAGAGGAAGAATATTTAAAATATCGGCCTTTAAGCCCTGTCAGACAATTTCAATCAGAGTGAAACCTACATTATATTAAAGCCTATCATATTTAACATCCATATAGCGATTTTAATTAGAATCGTAAAGAGCCGTTTTTGAGAAAATCGTAAAAAGGTGCAAAATGCATGGTATAAAGTGGCTCTTCTGGTCAGTCGATTTTAATGAAAATGTTGCTGTTACATCTCGGGCCTATACTTGTCTTAAATATGAAATTTCAGTTTCATAGGACTTACCGTTTCCGCCCGGGAGTTACCACACACAGACACACACACACTTTTTGCGGTACTTGGTTATTTGGACTCAGGGGACCCTAAAACGTGTATTTCCGTTGAAAACTGGAATTCTAAAATTTTCACGATCTCAATACTTTTCTTTACTATTTATTTCATATATAGGTAAGTGAAAATAAAAATATACTTTAAAAAAAATTAAATTTGTCTAAAAAACTTTCCCCTCATACCTTCAAGGTTGTATGCCAAATAACAGACATCACATTCCAGGAATAAATATGTTAAATACAAGGCCAGCAGGAAAAATAATCAAATCGTTGTGAGTAACCAATCAGAGAAAACAAAAAAGTATAATATTGGCATCATGATTATTTTAAAATTACTAAGATTTAAATAAATATAGAAATTTTCAACATTACAAAAAAGTACTAAAAGAATGAATATTGAATCGGATATTATTGAGTCCTTATATTATTATTATATTATTATTATTATTATTATTCTGGTAGCAGTAACCCACCTGATTCTCATCGGGTCATAGCAAGATTATAATTGGAAACTATTAATAATGAACCAGGAAGTATCTAATATATTGTATATATCAGAATATTCGCTCAGAAAAATAAAAACATGTACTTGTCTAGTTTTCTTACTCTTTCGTCGAACATAGAATAGAATAGAAAAATAATTTTTATTTTGGGACTGGGTCTCTCAAGAGAAATATGATACAATCCTACACAAAATGTGCCACAAGACACAACAAAGGATTATAATTAATTCTTATTTACAAAGATTTAAGAAAAAAAGAAGGATACAAGAAAACAAAAGAGTAAAATATTGGGTTGTATCACGTGAAATGTCCGTTTTCAAGGTAACGGATTTTTATTAAAAATACGATATGAAAACAGGATAATTTTATTCGAAGTATTTACCTTATTTTTCTACACATTTTTCCCAACGTGACACCAACATTTTTATCCCCGAACTGAAAAGCTCTGAGCTTTGAAGTGAAACTAAATCTGAAAACGCACTTTTCACTTGATCATCATTTTCAAAAAGTTTTCCTTTGACGAAGTTGTCTAAATTCCTGAACAGGTGGTAGAGAATATGGTGGGTGCGGAAGAACTTCGTAGCCCAGTTCTTTCAATTTTTGCACGGTATGATTTGAAACATGGGGTCTTGTTACCGCTCAGTGAGATCATGAGGTACCCATGTATCGAGCTTTTTTACTTTCCCAATAAACTTTAAATGTCTGGAAACGGTAGATGCACTTGCATTTAGTTGTGCTGCGAGTCCTTTAACTGTTTGGTAGGGGTTTCCTTTTACTGTATGTTTGAGGACATCGTTGTCTATTACGGACGGAGGTCTTCCTCAGGGCAAGTTTTCCAAGTCGGTATCCCCAGCTGAAAACTTAGCAAACTAACAGCGAATGGTCTGTTCATTAGCACTCCCTTCCCCAAACGCCTTGCAAATATTTCTAGCGGCCTCAGCTGCTGAATGGCCGAGTTTAAACTCGTACAAAAATATTACTCGAAAATCGCATGTTTTCATGTTCATATTTGGAGGTATACTAAAAAGTAGGTAATTGATTGGGAAGCTAATGTTTATAATACAAAAGTAGAGGATTAGTAACTGTTTACTTTAAATATGCAAACATTCGGAAGAAAACAAGAGAGACCTGCAAGATCCTTTATGTATTTAAGAAACTATAAAAACGGACATTTCATGTGAAACAACCCAATAAATAAATAATTTCTGATATTTTGAACAAAACTTAACATTGAAACTGATTCATAATAATTGATCCATATAGAAACATGAACAATAAATAATAGATTTTCTTTTTGAATAGATATTTGATTTGGAATATCAGGCTTGTGGAGCGACAATAGATGACAACATAGAAGTTTACTTGTATCAAAATAAAAAATTCTTGGTTAACATTGAATAAAAAAGAATTTAATACGAAGATTATTTTGGAATATTCATTACTGACTCATTACACCTGAATATGAATTAAAACCAAATAATGATGGGATTGTTAATGCTAAGTGAGAAAATCCTAAGATTGAAGACATAAATTAACGGTTAAATGTAATAAAATTTTTATGATTCTCATAAGAAAGATAAGATAAGTATTTTATTGTCAATTAAAGTTATATAAAACTTAAAGTTACACAAGATCTAATGGTGTTTTAATTCAGATGGGCTTTTTTACACTCTACATGTAAGCCATTATTAGAATGCTAAGTTATAATTTATAACAAATAAGACGAATAATAGAGGGAAAATTATAAAAAAAAAAACCTTAAAGAGAGAGACATTGACAAAAAGATATAAATAAATAATTAAAATAAAAAAATAAATAAATAAACAGAGAAAACATAAATCATAACTACTATAGAACAATATAGGGGTGTCTAGCAAATCAGCTCAAAGAGATTCCCTGACTTTTCCATATTGTAAGAAGTTTTTTTTTTGCCAGGCCAAATCTCGGTGGAAATCGACAAAACAAAGAATAATTATAATTAATATGGTATAATAGATTAAATAATATATAATGAATAATTACTTAACGATAAGACTCAACTATATCTATCTGACACCAGCTGAAATTGTAGTTCTTTAAGTTGACTTACTAATGAATTATGATGAACTTAGATACTGCTGTTAGTAATAATCAATATTTACAAATCTGACTACAAATTTATTTACATATTATTTACAATCAATTCATCTAATGATATATTATCTTTTACTCCCTACACGATAGTATAAAACTAGCTTTATGATATTTGCAACATCACAACAAGTAGGCTTGTAGTAACTTTTGATTCAAGAAGAAACGATGCTATCTAGGGACCATTTTCCCCGACCAAAGTATAAAATTCCTGACTCTCTTCTGACTTTTAAATGTTTTTGAATTCCCTGACTTTTTCCGTTTTTCCCTGTTGCTAGACACCCTGTTTAGCCTCTTATGCTTATAAGTTTTAAACGTTAAATCAGCTTTGGAATAATTTAAAATGTCTCTGATATGGTCATGCTCATTGTTTCCACAAGCTTTGAAAAAATCTGTAGTTGAAACTTGTAAATGAAAGTTGATATGCTAGGTACATTTAAACAGTAATGCATGGGATCAATTGGTGTCCATCTCGGATAGCCACCAACTAGTCTCAGGCATTTATTCTGCAAAATTTGCATTTTTTTATAGTGCAGAACTCTCATAATGACCTCATTCATATAATGACAGAAACATATTTTTAATATTGAACAGAGCTGGTGCTGTAGATGGGTTGTTGAATGGACACGAAATGAAATTCAATAAGATACTCACTCATTCATTAATACGGGCAGCTTTATGCATTGAGAACGTACCTGTAACAAGATATGACACATTAGTTCTGTGAAACGTGAGAATAACTATAAATATTTGATTTTATAAAATAATAAGTGAAATGAAATGAAAAGTAATTTTATTCTGCGACGAGTAGTCTCCTAAGAATAGCAAGAAAAGTACAATATACATGATAATTGTCAGGTCGTTTAAGACTTCATTTTAACAATAGACAGATTTTTTGACAATGAATAGTTATCATCTATAGATTTTAAATATAACATATGTTAGGAAGATTGATGCGTTAGGAGATGGAGAAATAGTTTGTGTTTGAAAGTGGATAATGATCAGGCTTTACGAATGGATACAGGCAAGGAATTCCAAAATAGGGTAGTACGAATGACAAACATTTTTTTGAAGGAGGCAGATATGTGAGAAGGTATATACAAGTTTATGGGTTGGGATCTAGTGTTTACTGAATGGACAGAAGTGGTTAGCATGTCAAGAATATAATGAGGTTTTTTATTTATTGAAAAATCGGAAGAGACAGACACCTAGGAGATACTGCCGACGGAAAGAGGTATAGATAGAGCCAGTTCAACTCGGTGTACCTTTTTAAAATTTTACGTACAATTAGGAACATATTACTTTCACTTACTATATATAGTAAGGAAAAGTATTGCGATCGTGAAAATTTTCGAATTCCAGTTTATAACGGAAATACACATTTTAGGGTCTTCTGAGTCCAAATAACCAAGTCCCGCAAAAAGGTCTGTGTGTGTGTGTCTGTGTGTGTCTGTGTCTGTGTGTGGTAACTCTCGGGCGGAAACGGTAAGTCCAATGAAACTGATATTTCATATTTAAGACAAATATACGCCCGGGACAATACAAAACCTTCTTCATTAAAATGAGCTTACCAGAAGAGGCACTTTATACCATGCATTTTGTACCTTTTTTCGATATTCTCGAAAATGGTTCCGACGATTTTTACTAAATTCACTATATCGATGTAAAATTTAATGGGCCTTATTATCATGTAGTTTTCATTCTGATTAAAATGGCTTGACAGGGCTTAAATGCCGATATTTTAAATTTCCTTCCCCTAAAGTACCTTTAATTTTGTAGATTCTATAAAAATAACCATATTATCTTGTTAACGCTGATGAAAAACAGGTAAATATGCATGTTGGGCGTACTAAATAAGAAAAATAAAAAAATATTTTTTTAATGCAATTTTTTATCTCAAGAACAGTAATATATATGTATGATATACCGTTGGAAAGCTAAAGATTTTAGAAAAAATATTATCTCATACACAAAATTTTAAAAGTTAATAGCGAGTGATAAAACTAAGTGATTGTTTTAGATAATAATAGAATAAGTTTTTTAATAGGAACACATGTTTCTATAGGAATTCCAATTAATTAAATCTTTAATGGTTTGACTTATTTTTATTTCTTCCTGTGTTTGAAAATTCTTTAATAGATTCTAAAAACGGAGGTAAGTGAAAGTCGTGTGTTGCCCGCACCAGATTTTTTTTATTATAATCTCAAGAACTGTATGAAAGAATACAACCTGGACGATACTGTACGGAGGCTATAATGAATCACCATAACCTTCCTCATTACAAATAACATATATTCATAAGTTCATAACAACTTTCTAATGCCTTGCACTGCTTATTTTATTGAATATTGACTTTATATTATACATCTATATTACTATTCATAATTAAAGAATAATTTGATTAAAAAAAAAAAAAATTTTCCTTTCCAAAGAATAACTTTATTGCAATATATATATATATATATATATATATATATATATATATATATATATATATATATATATTTTTTTTTCAGGAATTTCTTCAATTTGAAGGTTTCCTCAACCAAACTCCTGCCACAGCAGGTCTTTCCATGTCTGCCGGTCCATCGCGTCCTCCTCCGACAGCCCCCTACCAGCCATACTCTCCACCACTCTATCCTTCCATCTAACTAAGGGTCTTCTTCTACCATCTGCCTCCCAATCCATGATTATTTTAGGTAAGCGATTGTCCCCCATTCGTTTCACATGGCCGTACCACCTAAGCCTCCTTTCTTCCATCACCTCAAGAATGCTGTGCTTTATTTAAAGTGCTTCTCTTATAGTGACATTTCCGCCCTTTCGATTCTCGATATCCTTGCCGCTCTCCTCCAAAAATCCATTTCAACAGAAAGAAATGTTTTTCCCTGTGCTATGCTGAGGGGCCATGTCTCCGAACCAAACATCTCTCTCTAGCTCTACCAAAGCTTTGTATATGAGCTTCTTCTTTTTTATCATTATATTGCTGCAATATAATATATGCATACATTTATAACAAAAATAATAAATAAATCGATGAGATTAAATTAATTATTGTAAACTTGTCGGAGGACTCTGTGCCTCCCTCGGATTTAGAGCGCTCTCCTAGAAGAAAAACATCATAGACTCATTAGAATACTAGGCACGTCTAGATGATGCGATTAGCCACGCCAATCCTGGCCCGATTTACACTATTGTCTCCTACCGAACTCTAAACTTCGAAAAATGTTTAAGTAAAAATAAAAACTAAAACATCTGGTGCGCGCAACACATGACTTTCACTTACCTCCATATCAATTCAAGAATTTTTAAACAAATTCATAAAGAAAAATAAAGTGTTAAAGAATTATTTAATTTGGATTTTAATAAAAACATGTGTTTTATTAAATAATATATTGTTTTATTATCTAGGAAAACCAGTTTGTTACTTCCACTTTCTATATATAGTAAGGGGAAGTATTGCGATCGTCTCCTAGTCCAAATAACCAAGTCCCGCAAAAAGATCTGTGTGTGTTAACTCCCGGGCGAAAACGGCAAGTCCTAGAAAACTGAAATTTCATATTTAAGACAACTATACGTCCGAGACGTGACAAAACTTTTTTCATTAAATTGAGCTTACCAGAAGATGCACTTTATGCCATGCATTTTGCACCTTTTTTCGATTTTCTCGAAAGCGGTTCAGACGATTTTGATTAAACTTGCTATATCGATGTAAAATTTAATGGGCTTTAACGTCATATAGATTTTCTTCCCCTAAAGTACCTTTAATTTTGTAGATTCAATAAAAATAACTGTATTATCTTGTTAACGCTGATGAAAAACAGGTAAATATATAAATTGATTGAATTCGATACCCAACTAAAGAACACAGAAAAAGTATTTTTTTAATGCAATTTTTCGCTTTTGAACATAAGAGCAGTAATATACATGTATTATATACCGTTGGAAAGCTAAAGATTTTAGAAAAAATATTATCTCATATACAAGCTTTTAAAAGTTAATAGAGAGTGATGAAATGAAGATAAAACTAACTGATTAGTTTAGATAATAATATAATAGATTTTTTAATAAAACACATGTTTCTATAGAAATTAAATTAAATTAATTCTTTAATAGTTTCACGTATTATTTATTATCTCTATTTATTTAGGATTTGAAAATTCTTTCATGGATTTCAATAATGGAGGTAAGTGAAAGTCGTGTGTGGCCCGCACCAGATTTTTTTATCAACGTTCTATCACTCTCCGTTAATTTTACTTCAAATATTATGTATAAGATAATATTTCTTCTAAAATCTTTGGCACTCCAACGGAATATTATGCAGGTACGTAAAGGCCCTTTAGTTCAAAAACAAAAATTGCATAAAAAAATATGTTTGCAGTTTTCACGTTTAGTTGGTTATCTAATTCGTTTAACTTATATATTTACCTGTTTTTTAGCAACGCTAATCAGACGATATGGTAAATTTTTTCGAATCTACTAAATTAAAGGTACTTTAGAGGAAGAAATTTTGAAATATCGGCATTTAGGCACTGTTAGACGATTTTAATCAGAATGAAACCTACATGATATTAGAACCCGTTCAATTTTACATTGATATAGCGAGTTTAATCAAAATCGTTACAGCCTTTTAGCAGAAAATCGTAAAAAGGTGCAGAATGCATGGTATAAAGTGGCTCTTCTGGTTAGCTGATTTTGATGAAAATGTTTTTGTAACATCTCGGGCGTATAGTTGTCTTAAATAAGAAATTTCAGTTTTCATTTACGAGCGGGAGTTACAACACACACACATTTTTGCTTGGTCATTTGGACTCAGGAGACTCTAAAACATTTAAAAAAAAGTTTAAAACTGGAATTCTAATATTTTAACGATTGCAATAATTTCCCTTAACATTTCATATATATATATATATATATATATATATATATATATATATATAAGTATGTAAAAGTAAAAAGTTACCATATGCCCTTCAGCTTAAGATTGAAAGAATCTTGTAAGTATATATTATTATACATAAGGCGATAGTAACGCAGTATTTATATCATCAACTATCACAGATTTTCAACGTGATTAATTTAGTAACTGAATAATAACACGCATTTCCCACCTTTAACCGGGAATTTATTTCTTCCTGGATTTCATTTTTTCTTGTTATCATTGAACCTAAATACTTGAATTTCTCTACGTGTTGAAAAGTATGCCCTGAAATATTAATATTATCAAGATCTCCACCATTTCTGGTACTAATCATATATTTCGTCTTATCGGTATTTAATTTGAGACCTATTTGTTTACCGGTTTTTATTAACACACTTGTATTTAGTTGTATGCTTTCCGTGTCTTCACCTAGCAATACCAAATCATCAGCATTCCCCAAAACCGGGATCTGGTCACCCATATTTAAGCCATATCTTAATATCTTGATTATTACGCCTGTTTTCCGAATTAAATTCACATTACTAAACGGTACAGCAATAATTTTCATTTAGTTATCATCTAAAATAAGTCTAGAATTTTCACTTAATAATTATTTGCATGCTCCTTAAATTAATTAGGATTACGTAAGTATTAAGCTCCAAACGACCCTTTAGCTTCCAGGAGGCTTGTAACCCTCGTAGCAAACCACTTCTAGTATTAACATGGCCTCGAATATTCTCCTACATCCGCCAATGAATCCACTGACATGACACATAACTACAAGGCACGACTCTGCAACAACTATTAAGTCACAACTCATCTTTGTTATTAATTATTTAACTTATAAATTCCTATAGATTATAAATATAGTTAGAGATAAAAATACGTGAACTATTAAAGAATTCATTAAATTGAATTTATATAGAAACATATGTGTTATTAAAAAATCTATTATATTGTTATCTAAAATAATCAGTTAGTTTTATCTTCTTTTCATCACTCTCTATTAACTTTTAAAAGCTTAAGTATAAGATAATATTTTTTCTAAAATATTTAGCTTTCCAACGGTATATCATACATGTATATATTACTGCTCTTATGTTCAAAAACAAAAAATTGCAAATAAAATATAAAAAAATATTTTTTCTGCTTTCTCCTTTAGTTGGGTATCGAATTCATTCAATTTATATATTTACCTGTTTTTCATCAGTGGTAACAAGATAATATAGTTATTTTTATAGAATCCACAAAATTAAAGGTACTTTAGGGGAAGAAAATTTAAAATATCGGCATTTAAGCCCTGCCAGCCCATTTTAATCCGGATGAAACCTAAATTACATTAAAGCCCATTAGATTTTACATCGATATAGGGAGTTTAATCAATCGTCGGAACCGTTTTCGAAAAAATCGAAAAAAGGTGCAAAATGCATGGTATAAAGTGCCTCTTCTGGCAAGCTGATTTTGATGATAAAGGTTTTGTAACGTCTCGGGCGTATATTTGTCTTAAATATGAAATTTCAGTTTCATAGGACTTACCGTTTCCGCCCCGGGAGTTACCACACACACAGACCTTTTTGCAGGATTGGTTATTTGGACACAAGGGACCCTAAAACGTGTATTTCCGTTGAAAACTGGAATTCGAAAATTTTTACGATCGCAATACTTTTCCTTACTACATATTTCATGCACATGTAAGCGAATGTCAAATAAGGGTATTCCGTCTTACACCAAACTCGGCTGAACAGCACTAATGTAAGGTCGAATAACCTTCCTTCCATTTCCACACCGACTGCAAAATTAGTTAAGTTGATTTATGACCACTAATGAACTATGATTAATGCAGTAGCTCATTACTTCTTAATAACCATGGGTTCAACATGAAGCTAGGAATTAGGCGTATCCTGTGACAGTCGCAATATCCTGCATTCTCTACGCACTATTTTTACAAGGAGTTAAAGGTGAGTAGCTATTTAACACTACAGCAAGTCGATCAAAACAGACATGAGGAGACCCGAAAGTATTCAGAGTTGATGAAAAAATAAATAAATAAAATGTATAATGTGTATATACATATAAATATGTGTGTATATAATGAATGAATGAAAAAATAACTTTATTCTGCGACTAGGTCCCTTAAGAATAACATACAGGTACAAAACAAATAAGTATTATGACTGACCAAAGAAAAACAAAAAAGACTTATAACATTAATGATTACAATAAATATATACAAGTATTTTAAATGGTAAAAACAGAAAGAAATGAAAAATAAAAATTAAAAAGATTACAATAATATCTAAAAGTAACATAGGGCTAACAAACCAAAGAAAAAAACTTTAGAATAATTAAAAATAATAATCAAAACTTTATAACAATTATGTCATGAAGTGTGACATTTCTCACATCGCTCTAATCTTTATACTGAAATTAGTTGGCATCTGGTTGGGAAGCAAGAAGGTGTTTAAAAAGGAGAGATTTGAATGAAGATTGGAAAGGAGCATGACGGATGTTTGATGGGAGAGTATTTCAGAAAAAAGTGGACTGGGCTAAAAAAATATATAGTATTAATTTGATTATTGTTTGGTATAGTTTTGAGATCATTACATTATAAATGAGGATAAAGAAAAATATTGGTTTCAATATGAAGTGTTTAGAGTGAAGGAATACATTGCTTTAATCCAGTGGGTGATAACAAGCATGACAGGGCTCAGCCTATAATAGTTTTTTTTTTTTTAAATGTGACAAAATGTATATTTATATAAGTGCATTATGAAGGAATAATAAAAAAGTATGTAAATTGCATTATAACAATGTAAAAAATCTGGTGCGGGCAACACACGACTCTCACTTACCTCCATTTTTAAAGAATTTTCAAATACAGTTAGAGATAAAAATACGTCTAACTATTACAGAATTGAATTTCCACAGAAACATTTTTATTAAAAAATCTATTATATTATTATCTAAAATAATCAGTTAATTTTACCTTCTTTTCATCATTCTCTATTAACTTTTAAAAGCTTGATCATAAGATAATATTTTTTCTAAAATCTTTAACTTTCCAACGGTATATCATACATGTATATTACAGATCTTATGTTAAAAAACGAAAAATTGCATTAAAAAAATATTTTTTCTTTTTTCTCCTTTAGTTGTTTATCAAATTGGCTCAAATTGCATATTTAGCTGTTAATTATCAATGGTTACAAGATAATTTGGTTATTTTTATAGAATCTAAAAAAATTAAAGGTACTTTAGGGGAAGAAAATATCGGCATTTAAGCCCTGTCAGACCATTTTAATCAGAATGAAACCTACATGACGTTTAAGCCTATTAAATTTTACATCGATAAAGCCTACCAAAATCGGCGGATCCGTTTTCGAGAAAATCGAAAAAAGGTGCAAAATGCATGGTAAAGTGGCTTTTCTGGTAAGCTCATTTTGATGAAAAAAGTTTTTTCACGTCTCGGTTTTTACATTTGTCTTAAATATGAAACACACACACACAGACCTTTTTGCGGGACTTGGTTATTTGAACTCAGGGGATCCTAAAACGTGTATTTCCGTTGAAAACTGGAATTCGAAAATTTTCACGATCGCAATACTTTCCCTTACTATATATAGTAAGTGAAAGTAAAAAGTAATGTTGTTTATCTTTTAATTTTAAAATAAATGGTGTTATAGATCCCTTGAAAATGGCAAAAAGCCGAAACGCAGGGAGAAGGAAATAAGAAATAAAATATGTTGAACGAAAATGGATCACTTTAATAAAAAAAAAAGAACCTAAAAAATGAAGAATATTTATTGCTAGAACTCAGTAACTTTCCTTTACCTTCGTTTAAGATAATTAACCAGACCAACGTGAGGCTGGAATACACGTTAGGGTTGATGACCATTCCAAGGCCATAAATCTTCTTCTTCTAAAAAGCTCATTTCCCACTTCTTTTTTAAACTTAAAATTTTTAATTCTAAGTCCAAGCTTAAGTAAAAATCGTTTATATGCTAGATGGAGCATTTAAATAAATATTTAATACTGATTTTATAACCTTGGAGAAAGTAATCTCAACAAACTCCACTAATAAAAAGGAAAAAAATACCAGAACAAATTTCTCAACAGAGAAAGTGCTGGTCTTGCGAATTCGTCTGGTCACTGTTAAATCTATGTTACAGCTTTCCACTCTTACAACTCAAGATAGTTTTCGACAATACTGGAATTATAAAATCGCTTTTCAATAGGAATATAAAAACCAACAATTTAATTATAATTACCCAACAGACAAGCAATAACCATAAACAATTTTAATTATTGAAAATAATGCAGAAATAAAACTGAATAGTAGTTAAGCTCCACTATACACTCGTGTCAACATCATTATACACTTCTTGAATTCGATCAATTTAATAAAAACGTTATATGATACTTGACAATGATTAAAAATACTTCATTTATTTAGACTTGGTTTATTTTTTAGAAAAAAATCTGGTGCGGGCAACACACGACTTTCACTTACCACCATTTTTAAACTCAATGAAAGAATTTTCAAACACACTTAAAGATAAAAATACGTGAAACTATTAAAGAATTAATTAAATTGAATTTATATAGAAACATGTGTTTTATTAAAAAATCTATTGCATTATTATCTAAAATAATTAGTTCTATCTGCTTTTCATCACTCTTTATTAACTTTTACAAGCTCTTGTGTATTAGATAATATTTTTTTCTAAAATCATTAGACTTCCAACGGTATATTATAAGTGTATATTACTGTTGCTATGTTCAAAATCAAAAAATTGCATTAAAAAAATATTTAAATATTAAAATATCGGCATTTAAGCCCTGTCAGACCATTTTTATCAAAATAAAACCTGCATGATATTAAAGCCCATTAAATTTTACATCGATATAGCGAGTTTCATCAAATTCGTCGGAACCGTTTTTGAGAAAATCGAAAAAAGGTGCAAAATGCATGGTATAAAGTGCCTCTTCTGGTAGGCTCATTTTGATGAAAAAAGTTTTGTCACGTCTCGGGCGTATAGTTGTCTTAAATATGAAATTTCAGTTTCATAGGACTTACTGTTTTCGCCCGGGAGCTACCACACACACACACACACACACACACACAGACACACACACACACTCACACACACACACACACACACACAGACCTTTTTGCGGGACTTGGTTATTTGGACTCAGGGGACCCTAAAACGTGTATTTCCGTTGAAAACTGGAATTCGAAAATTTTCACGATCGCAATACTTCCCCTTACTATATATAGTAAGTGAAAGTAAAAATACAACCATTTTCCCTTCAAAATTGTAGTTCTTACTACAACTCAAGTAACTAATAAATTCTCCGAAACTATTGGACTGAACCGTCAATGATCCTAACACCTCGAGGATATCAGTCGATTAGTTTTAAAATGGCTGACGATTAAATAAGTTTTAATTCTATAACTCAGTTATTCTTTAAGATAGAATTTTTTTTGTATAGTGTTTTCTAATCAGGAAACCGCGATTAATTATAAAAATATAAAGCAAAAAATTAAAATATTTATGTTTAAAGATGGAGAAAAATATGTTAAGAGTTCAAGGAACAGGACTCCGTGACGAACAGAAAAAAAAAACGAATTGAAATCTTCTCTGTATGTACGCCAATAACTTAGTTATTTTCGAGGATAAAGTAAAGATTGTATAGAGTTTTAGAATTTAGAGTTTTACACTATTCAATAGAGAATAACATCCCCTACCAAACAAAAAATAATCATTGAAATCAGTAGAGAAATATACTTTTGAAATTAGCAGTATATAAATCGTAATCAACCAAAATATATATATGTGTGTGTGTGTAATAAGCTTATGACGATTGTTGGCTGATTCATGTGTATGTATGTCAACACTTAGTAATCCTCATACATGAGAAAATTTGTTTACCTCTGTAACGGCAACTTCGAAATAATTCAGTCTTTACTAATGACCCAAAGCGTGAATTTCTTATAATTTTATATTTTGAGTTCAAACTCCGACGGAATGTGACTTAAACTGTTGAGAATAGAAACAAAGTGGCAAACGTGGGCAGTTTACGGTAAGTGCACCGTTAGCAATAGTTCAATATTTTCGAGAGGGAGACGTCAGCCTGAAAGACAAATAAGGTCGTTTGTTTATTCATTTAACGTAACTTTAATGATCCTATGGCTAACCGGACGGTGCTACAGTGGGAGTCCTAAATTTTGCCTATCCAGGTTTTATTAGGATAGGGATCTTTAACGAGTACGTGATATCGCTCAAGCTCGGCATAACCAAGGATTTTTTACTTCCTTAAAAAAATCCTATTGTCACCTGCCAGGTTTGAACCCGCGAACTTGTCTTTGAAGGCTGTTACTCTCGCCACTACACAGGTGACCCCGAAAAAAGTCGTGGAAGGGATTCTTACCTTGATGACGATGATTCTGTAAGTTTCGGTGGCAGAAAAATCAGAACAACTTTTTCAAAACTCGCAGGGAAACTTGAATCAAGCAAATCGACCGTCAATAACCACCTCAAGGCGATTGGAGAGGTGGAAAAACTCGAAAGTTGCCTTCCTCTTTCCTCAAACGACCGCCAAATAATTACCGTTATGAAATTTTGTTCTTTACTTTGTCTACACACGTCCAATTCTTCGGATAACTATTTTTTTAGAAACATGGACCACTTTTTACACAATAAAGAACGCTGCAAATTATCACGCAATGGTTTATTATTTTCAAATAGCAACATTAGGGTATAACTGTATATATAGCTGTAGATAATAATTAAGTAATATGAAAAGCAATAATTCAAAGCATCATATCATAACACTACCGCTGATTTCAAAACGCAATATTTAAGCTAGTTTTCCACCAATTTCAATAAATATTTTTTCATATGGTTCATCACGTTGTCTTGATCTCGAAAATCTTATTGGTGTTATGAGAGAAATTACTGAAATAATATAAGATAAAATAAAATTAATAATATAATAAGAAATAACTGAGTTATGAGCGAATTTATGTGTAAAACTCCAATTTTTTTCTTTCTTTTTTCTCTTTAATATAATTATTCGCAGTTTTTTGGTTAAAAACACTAATAAACTTTTTTTTTTAGCTCATTACATATAGGAATTTGTACTGTTTCTAGGCCAACGGCCGTGCAATGAGGGGATTAGACCTTGCTCACGCTCAGCCGTCCGGTTTTCCACCCAATTTTGAGTACCCACTTTAAGGAGGCTTGATCTTCTCCAGGAGAGTCCGGAACCCCCAGGACCCGGAGAACAGTGGCCTTGTTCTCTATCGACTAGACCATGCCGCTCTCATCCTAATATAATTATTTGAAAATAATAAAAGCCAATGTGCAATAATTTACAGTTTTCTTTTTTTTTTTTTTTAAGATATAATCGATGGCTAAGGTAATATGAATCAATGCAATGTAGATATGAGGGATTCCGATATTATTAGGAAACTTATTTAATCAGGAGTCCCTACTTATGAAATGCAAAGTGTAAAGTTGTCAACCGCGAATACTGTGCAGTAGCGGAAGTGTTTCTACTGCAGTATCAAAAGGAGGTCACTCCATTAACTAGCGAGTTGGCCGCACTCCAGGCCTGCCCCTACACCATCCTTCTGGGGGAAGGGCTAGCCTCCTCTAGTCTTCCAGTGCGCAACTTCGTAATGAGTTAGTCCAAGATGGGACGTCTGCGGATCTAGAGCAACTTAGGCGATAAAGCAGTCCCAAGCGGGGCTGCGGTGGTTCGCTCAGGCAATAGTGAGAAAAATATGACTTCATCCTAGGAAAAGAATGAAAACAAATATTTCGTTAGAGCGCTTGAGCAGTTCGATCAACATAAGTAATAAGTAAATCAAGAATAAATCTATATTTGATTTTCTAAATAAAAATAGTCTCCATTACTTTCAATACAATTCTGCCGAAGTATTAGCAGCTTTTACATACTCTTGAATTTGGAATTCTTAGTATATATTTATAAATTCAGACATCCTATTTCTAAGTATATCTGATAAATATTTTTGGTTGTTGTTGTTGGTTTGGGTTTTGAGACGTAAAACCCGAGGGTCATTAACGCTTTTATTTCGTTTGTTTATTTTATTTTAGTTCTATCTAAACTCACAAAAAAAAAACAAGAAAAAAAACGTTAGTCCCACACGATTATTTTACTATATTGTGTACAGAATCCATATATTTTATAATTAAAAGTGATTTAATTCAATAACTCAGTTATTGTTGAAGATAGAGAAAACATTTATTAGTGTTTTTTAACCAAAAAACTGCGAATAATTATATAAAAGAGAAAAAAGAAAAGACAAAAATTGGAATTTTACACATAAATTCGCTCATAACTCAGTCATTTTTAAAGATAAAGAAAAGTATGTATAGAGTTTTAGAATCAGTAAAGCACGATAAACAAAAACAACAAAAAATTCATAAGTAAATTCAAGTAACAAATTATAATAGATGTAATTACACCAAAAAGATTTTCGAGATCAAGACAACGCGATGAACCATACAAAAACGATTTATTGAAATAAGTTAAAAACTAGCTTAGATATTGCGTTTTGAAATCAGCTGTAGTGTTATGATATGATGCTTTGAATTATTGCTTTTCATATTACTGAATTACTTATCTACAGCTATACCCTAATGTTGTTATTTGAAAATAATAAACGATTGTGTAAAAAATTGCAGCGTTTCATATTGTGTAAAAAGGGATCCAAGTTTCTAAAAAAAAAAAAGTTACCAGTTAGCGAGATATCCGAAGAATTGGACATGTTTAGCTAAGTGGGGAACAGAATTTCATAACAGTAATTATTTGGCGGTCGTTTGAGGAAAGAGGAAGGCAACTTTCGAGTTTTTCCACCTTTCCAATCGCCTTGAGGTAGTTTTTGACGGTCGATTTGCTTGAACCTAGTTTCCCTGCAAGTTTTGAAAAAGTTGTTCTGGTTATTTCTTCCACCGAAACTTGCAGAATCATCGTCATCAAGGTAAGAAGTCCTTCCACGACTTTTTTCGGGGTCACCTGTGTAGTGGCGAGAGTAACAGCCTTCTATGCCAAGGTCGCGGGTTCAAACCTGGCAGGTGACAATAGGATTTTTTTAAGGAAGTAAAAAATCCTTGGTTATGCCGAGCTTGCGCGATGTCACGTACTCGTTAAAGATCCCTATCCTAATAAAACCTGGATAGGCAAAATGTAGGACTCCCACTGTAGCACCGTCCGGTTGGCCATAGTAGCATTAAAGTTAGTTTAAATGAATAAACAAACGACCTTATTTGTCTTCCAGGCTGACGTCTCCCTCTCGAAAATTTTGAACTATTGCTAACGTTGCACTCACCGTAAACTGCCCTCGTTTGCCACTTTGTTTCTATTCTCAACAGTTTAAGTCACATTCCGTCGGAGTTTAAACTCAAAATATAAAATTATAAGAATTCACGCTTTGGGTTATTAGTAAAGACTGAATTATTTCGAAGTTGCGAAATGCTACAGAGGTAAACAAATTTTCTCATGTATGAGGATTAGTAAGTGTTGACATACATACAAATGAATCAGCCAACAATCGTTATAAGCTTATTACATTTACACACATATATATATATATATATATATATATATATATATATATATATATATTGTTATGTATTGAGAATACTTAGGATGGAAATTCTTTGTTAGATAACTATTATATTAATTAAATAAAAGCTTTGTCGGCAAAACATCAAAAGGCGTCCATGGGGTCCCCTGGCAATATGTACCTCGGGAAGTTTCTGATTTCTGTTTTAAATAATAATGTCAGTTTGTAAAACATGTCCAATTTAATCTTACCCTGCATGCCACCTATTGGATTGGTAAACACGATACCTTTGAAAAGGAGATCCAATGACAACATTAAATATAGATTATATATGGATTAAATACATCAAGTAAGCTAGTTTTTGAAGGTATCGCTGCCTTAGAAAAGCAGCCGGTCAAAAACATAGCTATATATATATATATATATATATATATATATATATATATATATATATATATATATATATGTGTGTGTGTGTGTATTTAAACGAAAACCTTAAATACAACATTATTATCCCGTCCACCTAACAGTTTGTAAGCCAAGACCATTACAAAAATAAAATGAGAGAAATAATTTTTCTTCAGTAAAGATTTTATAAAGACTGGGAATAACCTTAATCTTAATCCGAGAAATAATTGCTCAGTGCCTACAAACAAAGACGAAATTCAAATTATTGCGCAATGGATTATCATTTCTAAATAATTACATTCCAATAACAGTTACATAAAACATATAACCAAGGAAAGACAAACGAGTTTCGCAGAAGTTTGTGCAGAGGATATTATTTATAAATCGTGAATACAAAGCCCAAAACGAAATATCTCTCCTGAACCTTATCTGATTTCGATACCAACATACATTGGTAGTTGGACAATTAAACGCACACAAACAACCTGCTTGTTATATGCATTCGTTTCTTTTAGAAAATTTACTACGAGATGGATTATATTAGAAAATTTATGAAAATACACTGTTCTTTTTCGTTAAATGGCAACAAGAAATTAGTTTCTACAAAACAGATATATTTTATAAAAAGTTTGTCAAAGTAATCATCCTAGCTATGCCATTATTCCTCCCGTTATTGCAATCGAGAGCAGTTAACAATCAGTAAAATATCAAGATGAAACAAATGTGATGTAAATATTAATATTAATAATGCCTACCACAGGCTAACTATAACTGTTTCATAACATTGACGGTTAATTATCAGGTTACAGACCTCTCGTGGCATTTAACGACTGTTATTGCGTTGTTTTAAATAGTTTACACAGGTTTACGTAATATGTGCGCAAGATAATTTACTATACGGGTTTGTAAAAAAATAAAAATAAAAAAAAAGAAACTGTTTCATAACAATAAATAAATTTAGTATATGTGAAGACGATATTATTATACTGGGAAATTTGAATGAACATAAATTTCAGATCAATGGTGCCATTACAAATTGCCATTTTATTGGGTTGTGTCACATGAAATGTCCGTTTTCAAGGTAAAGGATTTTTATTAAAAATACGATATGAAAACATATTTTTCCCAACGTGACACCAACTTTTTTATCTCCGAATTAAAAAAACTCTCAGCTTTGAAGTGAAACAAAATCTGAAAACGCACTTTTCCCTTGATCATCATTTTCAAAAAGTTTTCCTTTGACGAAGTTGTCTAAATTCCTGAACAGGTGGTAATCTGTTGGAGATAAGTCGGGAGAATATGGTGGGTGCGGAAGAATTTCGAAGCCCAGTTCTTTCAATTTTTGCACGGTATGTTTTGAAACATGCCGCTCAGTGAGATCATGAGGTACCCATGTATCGACCTTTTTTACCTTCCCAATACACTTTAAATGTCTGGAAACGGTAGATGCACTTGCATTTACTTGTGCTGAGAGTCCTTTAACTGTTAGGTAGGGGTTTTCTTCAACTGTATCTTTGAGGACAACGTTGTCTATAACGGACGGAGCAAACCAACGGCGAATGGTCCGTTCATTAACACTCCCTTCCCCAAACGCCTTGCAAATACTTCTAGCGGCCTCAGATGCTGAATGGCCGAGTTTAAACTCGTACAATCATATTACTCGAAAATCGCGTGTATCTATGTACATATTTGGAGGTATACTTAAAAGTAGGTAATTGATTGGGAAGCTAATGTTTATAATACAAAGGTAGAGGATTAGTAACTGTTTCCTTTAAATATGTTAACATTCGGATGAAAACAACAGAGACCTGCAAAACCCTTTATGTATTTCAGAAACTATCAAAACGGACATTTCATGTGAAACAACCTAATACCAACGCCACTATGAATACTTACGCATGTAGAATGTAGTTTCGTGTTCTTTTTCGGTTAAAAGTGCACTCATACGTTTTTTATTAAACTTTAAACCGTAATTGGAAGAAATAAATTTGACCTAGAATAGTGTAAATGAATGAAATTCTCATATATCCAAAAAACTTTGATTGTAGTACTATTCATATCTGGTAGAAGAGGCACTCTGTGGAGATCAAATTGACCATCCTGATCCAGGAAGCTCTGTCAAAGCTTAAGAATAACAAGACACCAGGTATAGACGACATTTTGAAGTAAGGTGGCCACGAGCTTACAATATTTCTAAAGGATCTATTTCTGGATATCTGGAACTAGGAAAGGCTGCCTCTGGAATAGAAGAAGACCATCATCTCTATTCACAAGAAGGGCGATGCCCTAGAATGCAATGACTACAGAGGGATATGTATCCTGAGCTGTGGTGCTGTCAAGGTGCTCTCGGAGGTGTCGGGAGGCTGCCCTCATATGCGGAAAGAGAATTAGGAAAATACCAAAGTGGTTTCTGATCAGGCAGATATACAACGGACTAAATCTTCACGCAGATAACTCCAAAACTAGTATGACTCACACGCATGACAATTGAGGGTAATCTGCTGGGAAACTGGGACGGGAGTTGGTCAGGGAGATGATTTGGCATGTATCGTATTTAACTGGCTCTAGAGACAGCTGTGAGGAACTCTGGTATCCAGACTACAGGGACACTTCTAAACAGACTTGTTCAGGTTCTTGGATATGCGGACGTCTGGACATTGCTGAAAGGACGGTTTAAGCAGTCCAGGAGGCTCTTGAAGCTCTGGAAGTAGCAGTAGCACGTACGGGGTTCCTGGTAAACTCGGATAAAACAAAGTGTATGTTTGTAAGTCCAAAGCATGACATCCGGAAAGCCTTTATTCAGTTGGGTCCACACAGGATAGAAGTGGTACAAGGATTTATCTACTTGGGCTCCCAAATGATCTCGATGCATAATATTGGCGAAGAAGTAGCAGAGAAGACGTATTGTGGCTGCAAATCGATGTTCCTTCGCACTTCAAAAGCAACTCTGTTCTAGCAACCTGTCAAAATCCACAAAATTAAGGTTATACAAGGCATTAATTTTCGACCTGTTCTAACATATGGCTCTGAAACCTGGACACTAACAAGGACTCAGGAACTGGTTCGAACGAAAGATCTTGAGGAGAATTCGAGATGCAGCATGTGTCAGTGGAGAGTGGACAAGAAGAATTCTGGAGCTGAGAAATCTGTACTAAGACTTAGACGTGGTAGCTGTGATTAAATTAACTCGATTGCAATGGGTGGGCCACGTCGCTAGGATAAATCCAGAGGAAATCCCATCTTGAGTCCTATCGGAGAAATTGTTTGGGGCAAGGAAGGTTGTACACCCAGGGTTCCGATTGGAAGACTGTGTTTCTGCCGATGGATTATCGATACTTAGCGTATGTAACTGGAGGGCAGCATCACAAAACCGAAGTGACTGGCGGTCAATGCTGGATCAGACCAAGACTCAATGCGTGGGTCGTAGAGCCGTATAATAAAAAGAAAAATAGAACTATTCATTGATCATTTGAAAAAAATAACCTTAAAATAGCGTTAAACACCCGCCCGTTTCTTCATTGTTTATCATGAAACATAACAAAAGCTTCCGGTGGGTAGCTTCTTCACAAGAATTGATCAAACCTAAATTTATTCTTTGTATTTTATTGCATACTTACTAGTATTTTTCGTACAGTTGTTAAAAAAAAAATAAATAAATAAAAAGGTTCTAATTGTGATATTATAACACGAGAAGTAGTAAATATCAATAAAAATAATTAAAAAATGTAACATTACCATAATTTATATTTGTTTGCCTAATTTGAACTTAAGTTTATGTATACTATTACAATACTTCTTTACATACCTAAATTAATACTTTTTCTTATGAGTTCTATTATTTTGGCATCTGCTTTGTCTTGGCCTCGGTATAGGGAGGAATGTAAAACGGTATGTTACTGGATGTTAAATTATTATTAAATGTGACCACACTTCAAACTATTGTTTTTATTTGATCAAGGCTGTGACTGCAATAATATTATAGAAAAATAAAATTCTGTACCTGAAAATTTACTGTCAAATTACATTTACATCTATAGATCCCGTCGCTGGTATTCAATGAGGTACCAACACCGGAAGAAAGTGTAAATCAATAGACATCATTCATTTGACAGACCTCACTGCAAAGGGGAGGGCTTATATTCAAAGCATTTGTAGAAACATTGTGGGAATAGCCTCTACGAAAATAAAAGCTGCTCGAAATCAATAGAGACAAAAGGGTTATCCAAAAGTATTATTCTGCTAACGAACTTCGACTCATTTTCAATTAAAAATACCTTTATAAGACTGACAATGTGCCTTCCAGTCTGAATGGGTCTTGAAGAAACACGGTTTTACAAATAAAAACATATTCCCCTCAGATTTTACATTCAGATTTTAGTATTATAGTTTACATATGCTGATTATTCAACATTATTGGAAAGTGTTTTCAAATTATTTTTTTTATTAAGTTATGAAAAATAACTCGGTAAAATTTAGGTTGAAAGAGATTAAAAAAATAAAGAAAAAAAACAGTATTCCTACAAGCCAAGAACAAGTTCTTGTTTCGATAAAAATAGGAATTCGTACTGTTTCCAGGCCTAACGCCTGTACAAGGTGGTGAACGCCTGTACAAAATTTGGTAAAAAAAATTTTTTTTTTTTTAATATGTCGGAATTCAAAAATATTTCATTCATTTTTACTTTCACTTACTATATATAGTAAGGGAAAGTATTGCGATCGCGAAAATTTTCGAATTCCAGTTTTCAACGAAAATACACATTTTAGGGTCCCCTGAGTCGAAATAACCAAGTCCCGCAAAAAGGTGTGTGTGTCTGTGTGTGGTAACTCCCGGGCGGAAACGGTAAGTCCTATGAAACTGAAATTTCATATTTAAGACAAATCTTAGCTTACCAGAAGAGCCACTTTATACCATGCATTTTATATTTTATACCTTTTTTAGATTTTCTCGAAAACGGTTCCGACGATTTTGATTAAACTCGCTATATCGTAGAAAATATAATGGGCTTTAATATCATGTAGGTTTTATTCTGATTAAAATGGTCTGACAGGCCTACAATGCCGATATTTTAAATTTTCTTTCCCTAAAGTACCTCTAACTTTGTTGATTCTATTAAAACAACTATATTATGTTGTTACCACTGATGAATAACAGGTAAATATATAAATTGAATGAATTCGATACCCAACTAAATGAGAAAACAAAAAAAATATTTTTTTAATGCAAATTTTCGTTTTTGAACATAAGAACAGTGATATACATGTATGATATACCGTTGGAAAGCTAAAGATTTTAGAAAAAATATTATCTCATACACAAGCATTTAAAAGTTAATAGAGAGTGATGAAAAGCGGATAAAATTAACTTGTTTTAGATAATAACATAATAGATTATTTAATAAAACACAAGTTTCTATCGAAAATCATTTTAATTAATTCTTTAATGATTGTGGATATAATTAGTTGACCGTTGAGAATTACTGAAGGAATTAGTCCGGGTGGCGGTCATTAAATGAAACAACTGAATAGTTTCAACTATTTTATTGTTTGCCAACGTTTCGACCCCCATTGTGGGTCATCATCAGGGCGTCTGGTAGGTGAGTGGAAACTAGCTGGCTAGTTTCCACTCACCTACCAGACGCCCTGATGATGACCCACAATGGGGGTCGAAACGTTGGCAAACAATAAAATAGTTGAAACTATTCAGTTGTTTCATTTAATGACCGCCACCCGGACTAATTCCTTCAGTAATTCTTTAATGGTTTCACTCATTTTAATCTTTAACTATATTTAAATATTCTTTAATTGATTCTAAAAACGGAGGTAAGTAAAAGTCGTGTGTTGCCCGCACCAGATTTTGTTTACTTTCACTTACCTACAAATGAAATTTATAGTTAGGAAAAGTATTGCGATCGTAAAAATTTTCGAATTCCAGTTTTAACTGGAAATACACATTTTAGGATCCCCTGAGTCCAAATGACTGAGTCCCGCAAAAAGGTCTGTGTGAGTGTAACTCACGGGCGGAAACGAAAAGTCCTATGAAACTGAAATTTTAAATTTAAGGCTACTGTACGCCCAAGACGTTACAAAAACATTTTCATCAAAATCAGCTAACCAGAAGAGTCATTTTATACCATGCAATTTGCACCTTTTCACGATTTTCTCAAAACAGATTTTGATTAAACTCTATATATCGATGTAAAATTTGATTGACTTTAATATCATGCAGGTTTCATTCAGATTGAAATAGTCTGACAGGGCTTAAATGCCGATATTTTTATATAATAAAAAAATAACAATATAATCCTGTTATTGACAATAAAAAACAGGTAAACATATAATTAGAATGAATTCGATATCTAACTAAAGGAGAAAAGTGATAACATATTTTTTTAATGCAATTTTTCGTTTTTGAACAAGAGAACAATAACATAGATCCCGGAGAACGTTCTACTAGATCCCGGCTTCTGACCTCTACGCACCTCCTCACCGTACTGCTGCCTTGGACAAGTCCTTTCTAGCCAAAGCAACCTCTCTCTGGAATTCTACCCCTCCTGAGATCCGTCATGTAAGAACGACTTCCTCCTTCAAATCGCTCCTTTTCAACCACCTTCTCCTTACCCAGTCAAACAGACAATAACTTCCAACTTTTTTATCTCTAACTGTATTTGAAAATTCTTTCATTGATTTTAAAAATGGAGGTAAGTGAAAGTCGTGTGTTGCCCGCACCACATTTTTTTTTAATATTTTACGTATTATGTGTTTTACTTTCACTTACTTATAAATGAAATATATAGTAAGGGAATGCATTTCAATGGATTCCAAGCCACATAAGATTATCCGGAAATGAGGCTGCTGACAGAGCTGCAGGGACAATACAATCAGTAGAAGAGAACGCCAAGGTAATGGATCTCTTAAGACTCTTAAAGAAAGAAGAAATGAAAGAATGGAAAGACAGGTATGACTAGGAGTCACAAGCTAAATGGAGAGACTTTTATGCGGTTCGACCAACTGTGAGGGTTGTTCCATGGTTTGTTCTATATAAACAACTAACACGAACAAATATCGTACAAATCGTGAGACTGAGGACAAACCACAGGTGCACAAACAAATATCTTGCGCTAATGAGGATAAAAAAGATGAAAAATGTGAAGCCTGCAGACAGCCAGAAGACCCGCGGCACTTGGTTTTCAGGTGTAAAAAATATGAGAGAGAACGCGACTTTACACCTGAGGAAGAGACTGCATTTTTAAAAAACATGGACACAGTGAATGTCAAGAAGATAAATTTGTTCTTCAAAAAATATGCAAATTGTAAAATTTGGTTTATGTAAGTGCTGGGGAATAGAGCATATTTCGGCATGTCAAAGATTCTTAAGAGTAGGCTGGTCAGTAATGCCACAAGGTTCAGGATGTATAAAACACTAATAAAACCTATTGCAACCTACGCTAGCGAAACCTGGACCATGAACAAAAAGACAAGTAATTTATTGGACCGGTTTGAGCGAAGGATATTAAGGTACATCCTAAAACCGATACGCGAAGGCGGAACATGGCGGCGTAGAAATAATAGAGAGGTCTATGATCAATTTAAAGATCTGAACATCTCAGCCAGCATCAGAATCCGGAGATTGGAAAGGTTTGGCCACCTGATGAGAATGGAGGATAGCAGGATGCCAAAAAGACTTTAAGAGGACACACCGGATGGAAAGAGAAGCAGAGGGAAACCCAAGGGCCGCTGGAGAGACAGTATTCTGCAGGACATACGACCAAGACCAGCAAGGAGCAGAGAGAAAAGGAAGGCGGAGGTTGAGAAAGCCAGGGGCTGCTTTATGCGCTGGTTGAGCTGAAGAAGAAGAAGAATGACAGTATAGTTCTTGTTCAAATCGTTACCTAATCTTAAGGGTTATCTGTTCTACAAATAAATAAATAAAATAAAAATTTATTTGTATCTTTAAATGTATTTAAAAATTCTTAAATTGATTTTAACAACGGAGGTAAGTGAAAGTCGTGTGTTGCGCGCACCAGATTTTTTTAAAATGTATTGAGCCTCTTCTTATGAATTTATTAATTTTTAAAAATATGAATTTCTATCAATTATTAAAGTCGTCATTGTAACATCTATATTTGTAGGTCGGATAGGTTAGATGATATATCAGCAGAGTGATACGAGTCTGATAAGAGTCAATATTACGAGTAGATTTTATGATTTTAAAATATAATTTAAATAATATAAATAACCCCAAGATTGTCGCTATCAGAGCTACTTCATACCAATTCAGTAACAAAAGATAATCATATTGAAGACAAACAAAAAAAAAAAAAAAAAAAAAAAAAAAAAAATAATAAAAAAAAAAAAAAAATATATATATATATATATATATATATATATATATATATATATATATATATAAAATAATAATAATATATATAATATAATGATAAAACGAGAGTACGATGACCTATACGTAACAATTTATATGAAAACAAATTTCACTTATATACAAGAGAAAAAGTTATTTAATGGTTTATAAATTCTGATAGATCAGAGATCTTTTAAACGAACAATTGAGACGTTGATTTCCAAAAGGTACTAAAGGACATTTTTTACGAAATTAATATTTTCACATATTTGTACTCTCATCATTTAGTTTTATCTAAATATTCTATTTCATTCTATCTAATGAACACTCGAGTAATTTAAAAACGCGATTTATAAATGCGATTATTTTCTAAATGCACTAATACACATTTAATGTCGTTCCAAATCATACTAAAACATTCCATTCCAGAACTTTAATATAGTGTTATAAATAGAGATAAATGCTTTATTTATTTAGCAATGCTCCACAAATACATCGGGTTGCTTAAATAACACAGCATTCTTTATCAATCCCTTGGACATATTTCACATGCAATTATATATATATATAAATATATATATATATATATAAATATATATATATATATATATATATATATATATCTTCTTCATCCAGTGGCGCGACAGGCCGTGTAGGCCCTGGGCCTCGCGGTGTAAACTCCTGCGTGTTTATACTCACGTTTCACGATGCAATTTTTTTAGTTTATAATATATATATATGTAAATATTTTTCCCCCTATTTTAATACAAATTTATAATATTTAAAATTTTTTTTCTCATTCAGCTATTTACATTAATTTATTTTATTTCACTCAACCACTATATTTGAAATTTAAACCTCTGTTGGGCACATTACATAATCGAAATATGATCAAATTTACCATTTATTTGCCATACAGATGATAGTGGATAATCCCCAGGGAGTCCAAAATCAAGTTTTCTGCTAACACCGCTATATCTCCTATGTCTTCCAAAAATCTCCTAGTGCTTTCAGGCATCGCTCCGCGAGACCCAAACCATAGACCTCTATCGGAGAACTGTCCCTCGCATAACAAATAAATTGGTATAATAATAAAGTAGTGAGAGAGTTTTGTGCTTCCAGTCAAATTTTCTAGAATGGTTTTAGTACCTTTTACTTTCACTTACTATATATAGTAAAGGAAAGTATTGCGAACGTGAAAATTTCCGAATTCCAGTCCAAATAAACAAGTCTCGCAAAAAAGGTGTGTGTGTGTGTGTGTGTGGTAACTCCTGGGCGGAAACGGTTAGTCCTATGAAACTGAAATTTAATATTTAAGACAAATATACGCCCGAGTCATTTTATACCATGCGATTTGCGCCTTTTTACTTTTTTCTCAAAACAGATCTTGATTAAAATATATATCGATGTAAAATTTGATGGGCTTTAATATTATGAAACTTTCGGGCGTACGTTACAAAACCTTTTTCATAAAAATGAGCTTACCAGAAGAGCCACTTTATATCCTGCATTTTGCACCTTTATTCGGTTTTTTCGAAAACGGTTCCCACGATTTTGATTAAACTCGCTAAAATTTAATGGGTTTTAACATCATTTAGGTTTCATTTGGATTAAAATGGTCTGACAGGGCTTAAATACCGATATTTTAAATTTTCCTTCTCTAAAGTACCTTTAATTTTGTCGATTCTATAAAAACTATATTATCTTGTTATCACTGATGAAAAGCAGGTAAATATATGAATTGAAGGAATTCGATACCCAACTAAAGCAGAAAAATGAAAAATATAATTTTTTAATGCAATTTTTTATTTTTGAACATATGAGCAGTAATATACATGTATGATATACCGTTGGAAAGCTAGAGATTTTAGAAAAAAAATTATCTCATACACAAGCTTTTAAAAATTAATAGAGAGTGATGAAAAGCCGATAAAAATAAGTGATTATTTCAGATAAAACACATGTTTCTATATAAATTCAATTTAATTAATTCTTTAATGGTTTCACTCATTTTTATCTCTTACTGTACTTGAAAATTCTTTAATCGAGTTTAAAAACGGAGGTAAGTGAAAGTCGTGTATTTAAATCTCTAACTGTATTTGAAAATACTTTCATTCATTTTAAAAATGGAGGTAAGTGAAAGTCCTGTGTTTCTCCGCACCAGATTTTTTTTTAAACATCGTCTCAATTAAAAATGCTTCAAGCACACAGACACTATAGCACCATACACACACATTCAAAGAGAAAGAAAGTTTGGGTATTTAATTTATTTCCCAACTTAATATAAACTAAAATGATTGGTATTCGAACTATTAATAAATCGTTAGATGTTAATGCGATGATTTGGCGAGATGGTGAGGTCGAATAGCAGTAATGGACAATGGCGAGGTTACTTTTAAATAGAATCTCATTTGATTATTCAGTATAGTTTCCAAAGCTCTAAGAGTATTTCATTTAAGGTAGAAAATTAATTTAAGGAAGGACGTATTTAAAAAGATGTAAATTGTTTCAGAACAAATTTAAATTACAAGTTAATTTACGAACCAAATTTATAATAATCACCAAAAACCAGCCAAAAATGTGGATACATATTTATAGTTAAAAACTGTTGTATTTCTAACAGTTAAAAAATAACAGGATACTAACAATAAAACTAATTTAATAGTTTCATTAATAATTTATACTGAGTTACCTATTGAAGTTATTATTTTTTAGACGTATGTAGCTATCATATAACAATTAGTTAAAGGTATAGTAAATTAACTATCTATTATACGGGTAACGAGAACTATATAAAGATTAGAGTGCCGTTAAGTAAGATGAGATATTAGGGGTACTCACTACGCTTGCTATAGCATGCTATTTGTGCTATTGTGCTAAACCCATCAATTTTCTACAGGAAATAACTGTAGAAACTCGACGGGTTTAGCATAACACAAATAGCATGCTATAGCAAACGTAGTGAGTACCCCTATTGAATAGATGGGCAGCTTCAGTATTAGATATTAAACTAACTTTTAGCACGATTATAAAATTAAAATACCCATCATTTAAAGAATTGGATTATATATTTTCTTTCCAAATTTTCGATGAAGAGAGTGTGTCATGTATTAAATTAATTTCAGCAGTAATTAGACTTTACATACAAAAAATAAACCTCTTTTAAAACATGTGTTAGTAAAATGGTATTACTTTCACTTGCTATATATAGTAAGAGAAAGTATTGCGACCGTGAAAATTTTCGAATTCCAGTTTTCAACGGAAATACACATTTTAGGGTCCCCTGAGTCCAAATAACCAAGTCCCGCAAAAAGGTCTTTGAACATAAGAACAGTAATATACATGTATGATATACCGTTGGAAAGCTAAAGATTTTAGAAAAAATATTATCTTATACACCAGCTTGTAAAAGTTAATAAAGAGTAATGAAAAGGCGATAAAACTAAGTGATTTTTTTAGATAATAATATAATAGATTTTTTAATAAAACAGATGTTTCTATAGAAATTCCATTTAATTAATTCTTTAATGGTTTCACTCATTTTAATCTTTAACTATATTTAAATATTCTTTAATTGATTCTAAAAACGGAGGTAAGTAAAAGTCGTGTGTTGCCCGCACCAGATTTTGTTTACTTTCACTTACCTACATATGAAATTTATAGTTAGGAAAAGTATTGCGATCGTAAAAATTTTCGAATTCCAGTTTTAACTGGAAATACACATTTTAGGATCCTCTGAGTCCAAATGACTGAGTCCCGCAAAAAGGTCTGTGTGAGTGTAACTCACGGGCGGAAACGAAAAGTCCTATGAAACTGAAATTTTAAATTTAAGGCTACTGTACGCCCAAGACGTTACAAAAACATTTTCATCAAAATCAGCTAACCAGAAGAGTCATTTTATACCATGCAATTTGCACCTTTTCACGATTTTCTCAAAACAGATTTTGATTAAACTCTATATATCGATGTAAAATTTGATTGACTTTAATATCATGCAGGTTTCATTCAGATTGAAATAGTCTGACAGGGCTTAAATGCCGATATTTTTATATAATAAAAAAATAACAATATAATCCTGTTATTGACAATAAAAAACAGGTAAACATATAATTAGAATGAATTCGATATCTAACTAAAGGAGAAAAGTGATAACATATTTTTTTAATGCAATTTTTCGTTTTTGAACAAGAGAACAATAACATAGATCCCGGAGAACGTTCTACCAGATCCCGGCTTCTGACCTCTACCCACCTCCTCACCGTACTGCTGCCTTGGACAAGTCCTTTCTAGCCAAAGCAACCTCTCTCTGGAATTCTACCCCTCCTGAGATCCGTCATGTAAGAACGACTTCCTCCTTCAAATCGCTCCTTTTCAACCACCTTCTCCTTACCCAGTCAAACAGACAATAACTTCCAACTGCAGATGCTATAAATTCTAATTATTATTATTTTATTTTTTTGTGTGTGTTTATATTACTTAAATTATCACTGATGAATTAGCTATTTCTGTTTTTGTTTTTTTTCGTTGTTTTATTTTTATTTTATTCTGTAAGTCTGACTTGTAAATATGTATATATATTACAAACTGTATTATTTTTTTTAGTTTAGTAATTTGTCATTCTAAGCCATGACCACACTGTTCCGGTCATCAATTATGTATTTTATTTTATTCTTAAGGGACTTTAGTCGCAGGATAATAAAGAAGTTTTTTCATTTCATTTCATTTCACAGAATACAGATACCGTTAGAAAGCTAAAGATTTTAGAAAAAATATTATCTAATACACAAGCTTGTAAAAGGTAATAACGAGTGATGAAAAGCCGATAAAACTAACTGATTATTTTAGATAAAAAGTTGTATAGAAATTAAATTAAATTAATTATTTATTAGTCTCACTCATTTTTATCTATAACTGTACTTGAAAATTCTTTAATTGATTTTAACAACGGCTGTAAGTGAAAGTCGTGCGTTGCCCATCAGATTTTTTTGACACTGCTGATGAACCGGTGTAAAAGTATATATAGATAAATATGCAAGATGGGTAAGCATTTTTTGAAAAAGACACGATTGATAAAATAATTAATTTAAATGTTAAAATGAGATATAAAAAGTATAGAGATGCCATAATAGAGAGGCCGAAACGTTGTAAGGTGTGAAAGTGAAATAAATCAATAATAAACTTCGCAATAAACTTCTTTTGGAAATGGCCAAATATATATCTAACAAAACCTGAAAACTAAACCATAAACGTAAAGTTGAGTTGCCCACATTGCAAATCAGACGATCAGATTAAGCCTCTTTATTAACAAATATTTATAGAACCATAAACATCCTTACTGGGTATACGGATTTGAGTATTAAGGGCTCTTCTGACACGAAAAATCCTTACAAAATCTTTTAGGGAAAATACCAGTCGTTCCATTAAAACCTCCTAACCCATTAGTCTCTAGCCTTGCTCCTCAATCGGTTTCCAATAAATCTCGTAAAAGGCTAAAAAGAAGATGGCCTCAAGACCTTCTAACATAAAACTGGCATTAGACTGCAACCAATGGTAGTTCAAATACGAGTTAAAGTCATTATAGAGAGTTTGCTTATTAGCTGTCCATTTCATTAAAACTGGATATTAATTTTTCAAATTTAAAGTTTACTTATACATGAAATGAAAAAAAAAATTCATTCTGGGACCAACTCGAAACCGTTGAAAAAAAAATTAAATTGCTTATGGTCTTGAGACTTTTTAATGAAATGTATCAACAATTCAATATATCTATATGAGGAAGATGGTTGGGGGTTCGGTCATAAATTAGAAACACAAGTGGTATTTTAAACAAGTGCTATTTTAATTATGTGCCGACGTTTCGGCCTACAATGTGGGCCTTCATCACGGCGAAAAGAAACAAGATAACAACCAATTTAGATAGATAGATAGATAGATAACTGTTTTTTATTTCTTTAAGCATATTACAACAACAAAACATTTTAAATATAAAAAACATTTGTAGAACTATGGTCTTTTAGACCGTCAGTCCGCAGTCAATCTTTAAAAGTTTACAAATTATATAATATTCAAAAACAGGTCTCTCACCTATTCTATTCAACTTCTAACTGTATTAACTTATAAATAAAACAACAGTAAAAAAAATATAACAATAATCAATCAATATGACATATTAAATTTTTTTTTAATAATAATTAAATTCTTAAATAAGCCTATATCTATAAGGCCATGCTACTTTACAAAAATTGTATACAGACAACCAGTTATCACCATTGAGACATTTTATCACATCATCAACTTTTAGAGAATTTTTTCCAAAACAATTTTTTATAATTTCAGACAGAATCGGACATGCAGTTAGGAAATGAAATGTATTTTCTGTTTCTTTTTTATTGCACAAGGAATACATCACACTACTATTTGAATAAAATCTGTTATAGTTGAGATAAAAATTATCTGATACACAGAGTTGTAAAAGGCAATATAAAGTGAAAAATGGGGAATAAACTTATTACTGATTAGCAATTTAATATGGTTATATTTTTTAATCTAAATCATATTTTACCAACGAAAATGAATACACGTTTTATTAAAATCAACAAAAAATATTTTTCAAATTGAAGTATATTTTATAGTTTTTATATTGATGTTATCAGTCTAGGTAAGTGAAAGTCGTGTGTTGCCCGCACCAGATTTTTAAGGTTGGAAAAGGTAAGAAACATGGAAATATTGCCGTCGAACAGAATGATAAAGCCACTTCAACTCGGTATTATAGCCGGAAATATGGTCCCGTCTAAATGTTCCAAAATTAATCTTATAAAACAATTCATTGGACGTTTTAATTTTATTTCCAGATCTTCGGTAAGTTCGCAACCGTAGTGTAAGTTAGGGAAGATAACAGAGGAAAATACTAGATGACGGGTTTTTAAAGGGATGGATTCACGGAATCGATAGGATTGTGTAATTATGGTTTTTCGGGATATTTCAAATACAAGGTATTTCCAGGATAGGTTTTGGTTAAAGGTGACTCCGAGGTTTTTAAAATTTCTTTGGAAGGTAATAGAGACTTATTGAGATAACGAAACGGGTGGTATGACAGAGAATTCAAGGTTGGTTTGGAGCCAGTGAGGATTGACGTGAAATGCATGTTTCAGGTACAAAAGAATAATTAACTAATTTATTAGTTATTAAATAATTCATAGGTCTTATGATCGATTAAACACAAGCTCATTCAATAACAGTGAAACGAATTAATGAAATACAGCAGCATATCATTTTTTCCACTCTGTTACCAAGGGTAATTTTTCTAAACAGAAGAGTTTATCATGGAAATTGGACGACGAAGAGACCGACCTTGTTACATCAACACGGAATTTGATTTATATCCTTCTCTCCTTACAAGCCAGCATTTTGTCCTAGTTAGGAAAAAACGTAGTCCAGTAGGGAATCGATAATCTCCACTAAATGAAGTAATCTGTCTCCATCTCATGACATTGAACGTTTAACTCCTTCCTAAGCTATGGCTTATATTACGTAGGCTGGTGTTATATCATCCGTTTTTAGACTGATAAGTGGAAAATATCTTACATTAATAAATATGCGACGTTTGGAAGATTCAACAGATAGGAAATTAATTACGAATCATTGCTCAAAAAGAAAGAAAAAAATCTGGTGCGGGCAACACACGACATCCGTTTTTAGAATCGATTAAAGAATTTTCAAATACAGTTAGAGATTAGAATAACTAAAAACTATTAAAGAATTTGTTAAATGGAATTTCTATAGAAACATGTGTTTTATTAAAAAATCTATTATATTATTATCTAAAATAATCACTTGGTTTTCATCACTCTCTATTAATTTTTAAAAGCTTGTGTATGAGTTAATATTTTTTTCTAAAATCTTTAGCTTTCTAACGGTATATTAGACATGTATATTACTCAAGTTCAAAAACAAAAAATTGTATTAAAAAAATATGTTTCCAGTTCTCTCCTTTAGTTGTTTTTCAAATTCGCTCAAATTGGATATTTAGCTGTTAATTTCCAATACTAACAAGATAGTATGGTTATTTTTATAGAATCTACAAAATCAAAGTTTTTTCAATTCAATAATCGAATTCATTCAATTTATATATTTACCTGTTTTTCATCGGTAGTAACAAGATAATATGGTTATTTTTATTGAATCAACAAAATTAAAGGTACTTTAGAGGAAGGAAATTTAAAATATCGGCAGTTAAGCCCTGTCAAACCATTTTAATCAGAATGAAACCTACATGATATTATACAAGGCCATTTATATTTTACATCGATATAGCGAGTTTAATCAAAATCGTCGGAACCGTTTTCGAGAAAATCGAAAAAAGGTGCAAAATGCATGGTATAAAGTGGCTCTTCAGGTAAGTTCATTTTGATGAAAAAGGTTTTGTAACGTCTCGGGTGTATATTTGTCTTAAATATGAAATTTCAGGTCCATAGGGCTTACCGTTTCCGCCCAGGAGTTACCACACACACAAACCTTTTTGCGGGACTTGGTTATTTGGACTCAGGGGACCCAAAAATGTGTATTTTCGTTGAAAACTGGAATTCGAAAATTTTCACGATCGCAATACTTTCCCTTACTATATATAGTATGTGAAATTAAAAACGATAACATTGTGACATTGGTTTATAAAAAGAGATACTCTCAATAATATCCGCACCTTCTTTTAATTATTTTCACTGTAGACAGAAAGGTATTCTGCAGAAAAATGTAAATATTTTAATGGATTTATACAAATAAAATTAGAGAAATAGAAAAAAACCTGGTGTGAACAACACACAACTTTTACTTAACTCGGCTGTTAAAATATATTTAAGAACTATTAAAAAAAGTAAAGGTTGAAAAGATATTGATTCTTTCAAATGCTTTTGTGAGGTCCGCAAAGCACACCAACAATACCATAACCTTTTCAGTGATCTGCCTCAAAGTAAAAAATCTGGTGCGGGCAACACACGACTTTCACTTACCTCCGTTTTTATAATCGATTAAAGAATTTTCAAATACAGTAAGACAGAAAAATGAGTGAAACTATTAAAGAATTAGTTAATTGGAATCTCTATAGAAACATGTGTTTTATTAAAAAATCTATTTTATTATTATCTAAAATAATCACTTAGTTTTATCGGCTTTTCATCACTCATTATTAACTTTTAAAAGCTTGTGTATTAGATAATATTTTTTTCCAAAATCTTTAGCTTTCCAAAGGTATATCATACTGTTCTTATTTTCAAAAACAAAAAATTGCATTAAAAAAATATTATTTCAGTTTTTTCCTTTGGTTGGGTATCAAATTCATTCAACTTATATATTTACCTGTTTTTCATCAGTGGTGACAAGATAATATAGTTTATTTTAATAGAATCAACAAAATCAAAGGTACTTTAGAACAAGAAAATTTATAATATCGGCATTTAAGCCCTGTCAAACTATTTTAATCAGAATGAAACCTACATGATATTAAAGCCTATTAAATTTTACATCGATATAGCGAGCTTAATCAAAATCGTCGGAACCGTTTTTGTAAAAATCATAAAAAGGTGCAACATGTATGGTATAAAGTGCCTCTTCTGGTCAGCTGACGTTCCACTGACGTCATAATATTTCACGTTTCGATCGCCAGGTTAAAAGTTAAAAGAATCGTTTAATATTGCAGCCAATATAAACACAATTACTTCTTTGCGTCAGAAAATAGAGACCATGCTTCAATAAAGTGGTCAAGAACATTTTCAGTTAATAAAGAACGTTTCGATGCTTCATAATAAGAAATGAACTAAAAAAAAAAAAAGTATAATTAGTTTATTATTATATGCAAAAATAATAAACGAAAAACAATCTGGTGCGGACAACACACGACTTTCGCTTACCTCATTTTTTTTTAAATCGATTAAACAATTTTCAAATACAGTTAGGGATAAAAATGCGTGGAACTATTAAATGATTAGTTTAATTGAATTTCTATAGAAAAATGTGTTTTATTTTTAAAAAAATGATTATATTATTATCTAAAATAATCAGTTGGTTTTATCGGTCTTTCATGACTCTTTATCAACTTTTACAAGCTTGTGTATAAGATAATATTTTTAACACTTCAATGAGCGCACCTTAACTTCCTTTTGTTAATTATTTATTTTATTTCATAACCTTTCACATCATCTATCAACGTTTCGGGGTTGTTTCCCCATTCTCAAGATATAATGTGCTATATCTAAAAGTTCATCTATTTTTTCTTCAAATTTGATGAATTATTGGTCATATGGTTGGTGCTAATTTCCATATTTAAATATAGTTACTAAATAAAATAAATAATTAACAAAAGGAAGTTAAGGTGTGCTCATTTTAGTGTTAATATTAAAAAAGACTTCCAGAAAAATTAAAAAATAAAATAATATTTTTTTCTAAAATCTTTAGGTCTCCAATGGTATATTATACATGTGTATTACTGTTCTTATGTTTAAAATCAAATAATTGCATTAAAAAAATATTTTTCAGTTTTCTTCTTTAGTTGGATACCGAATTCAGTCAAGTTATATATTTACCTATTTTTTTATTTCTTAATGGTAACAAGATGATATGGTTATTTTATTTTAGTATTTTAGAGGAATACAATTTTAAATATCGGCATTAAGGCCCTATCAGACTATTTCAATCAGAATGATAGCTACATGATATTAAAGCCCATTCAATTTTGCATTGATATAACGAGCTTAATCAAAATCGTTAGAGATATAACATTTTTTAACAAAATAAATGCTTACAACAAAATTAAATATTAATTAAAATAAGATGCAAATTATTACACAAAAATGTATTACTTCCAAATATTAGTATATAACTGATATTATATATACATATATATATATAAAATATATATATATATATATATATATATATATATATATATATATATATATATATAAAACCTGTACCACTACAACCCATGAAGAGTTTTGGACTCAGTACATGTAGAGATTCGTACTGTTTCTAGGCTAACGGCCGTACAATGACGTGATTCGGCCAAGATTATTACGCTCTGCCGCCAGGGTTTTTTCCCCTTTTTGGGTACCCACTTTATAGAGGCTGGTGTGCCCCAGGAGAGTCTCCGTGCCCCAGGATCACCCCTCCCCCCCGGCTAAAATAACAGAATAAATAAATATTCCGCCACAGCCGGGATTTAAACCTAGGACCCTACATAGCACTCTACCCACTAGATCACGCCGGCCGCTCCCTCATATATATATATATATATATATATATATATATATATATATATATTTTCTTAACTACATTTGTTCTCTATCTTCAAAAATAACTGAGTTATGGGAGTATTTATAGGTGAAATTTCAATTTTATTCTAATTATTCCCGGTTTTTCGGTATTAAAATGTGATTAAAAGTAAACCCAATACATTTTTTGTCTATCTTCGTAAATAACGAAGCGTATATATGGCAAGATTTCAATCTTTTTCGTTTTTCTTTTTTTTTTTTTTTATTATTACTTTTTTTTTTCTTGGTTATTGAGCTTTACTGATTCTAAAGCTTTAATGAATTTCCTCTTTCTTCAAAAATAACCGAGTTACGGGCGTATTTATGGGTAAATTTTCAATTTTATTCTTATCTTTTTTCTCATTTTTGTAATTAATTAAGTTTTCTTGTTGTTGTTATTTATTTTTGTTGTTGTTTGAAACACTATTTCTTTTTTCTTTATCTTGAAAAATAATTGAGTTATTGAATTAAATCACTTTTAATATAATAAAATAAATTGCATTATTGCATATTGCTATGAATAAAAGCTTTAAAAAATTGGTCATCACACCAAAACAAACAGTTGTAATTCACACATCAAACATTTTTTTATATATTTTTTTCTCGAAAACTGGACCCACAATTACAGCGGTGCATGTAATCCATTACTCAAGCTCCTGTAAATCCTTACATGTTGGATTAGCTAAAGCCTCACTGTCCCACGCAGCCACATGCCAAGCTATTGATTGCTTGACGCGAGCATTGGATGTTTCTAAACGATACAACTATGGTCAAGACGATACTTAAGGCACACAAAAAAATAAAAACAGTGAATTTAATTTAACAAGGCATAAAGTTTATAAACTTCAAATTATAAAATAAAATTAATTTATATCTTTTTATAAGTCAGGCAGCCAATAAAAACATAAATAAATAGTAAACAAATTTAACGAAAAAAAATGGCTGGAGATATTGGTCTAATATATAAATTAAACTATCATTTAATATTTTACTATGAATGATATTGGTTTACTCTATTTTGTACCTATAATCGAAATGTGTATATTAAAATATAAAATCTTACATATGTTTAAACGTTTATGGGCTTCATTCAGTTAACGTGCTGTGGCTAATCGGACGATGCTACAGCGAGAGTCCTAAATTTTGCCTATTCAGGTTTAATTAGGATAGGGACCTTTAACAAGTACCTAACATCGCACAGTCTCGGGACCACCTATTAACGTCCCCTCGGAAGGACGGCATAATTAAGGATTTTTTCCTCCCATTAAAAAATCCTAGGACCACCTGCGGGTTTGAACCCGGGGACCATGGGCATAGGAGGATGTTATGCTAATCACCATGCTATAGGTAACCTCCAGAACAACCTTATATTGACTAGTACGATTTTTTATTTATTTTTTTTTTTTTATTGCATATTAAGTTTTCTAAAATATTGCGCTTTCCAACGGTATATTATACGCCAATATCACCACTTATATTTCTGGAATAAGTTTTTGATATCTTAGTTGCAGAAAATTTATTTTTCTCGTTTAAAAAAAAGTTAAATTGCAATGTATTTTACTTATAAATCTTCAGGAAAGAATGCACTAAATTATGGCGAAACCTAAGTCGCGTTATCATTAGTTAACGAATCACACACTTATGAGAACATAATACATATTCTGAATCCAATATACTGTGCTGAACTGTTTGGGTGGCTACAAGTGTACATTCCGAGGTCTCCTTCTATGAGTGTGACACAAGTAATGTTACAACTAGAGTGATAGGTCTTGAGGATCTTAGGGTACATATAGCAAGAGATTGTAGGGGAATGAGGAGGGGCCATGGGCACCACAAAGCAAGAGCTTGCAGGTAGTGGGTACTGTGTCTTAAGTACAGGTATGTGACCTATGTCGATATTTGGTCAGTCCTTTCTAGGTAGCTGGTTTATGAGTGACAACCTTAGTTATTGAAAAGGAAATTATTAATTATTAGAAGAAGAAGAAGAAAAATAAATTTTATTCTGGGACTTCTGTCCCCTAAGAATAACAAAAAAAAGTACAAGAGTGAGTATTATGTCTGGCTTAAAAATAAAAACATTACAAAAACAAACTTATGGTTATACTTATATTATATATAACCATAGTAAATACTGTTGCTTGAACGACATATGACTACTACTTGCATTATTTATAGTGTAGTAAATACAACGACAATAGAACATTCATGTATGACTATATAATACTGAAAACATGTGTATACAGAGATACTATGATTGAACCTCACACTAATATCGTAAAGTCGTAGAAAAAAAAAAAGTTTTTGTTAACTTGAAATATGACTATTATTCTTAATTTTGTATAGAATTATTCGGAAGACTGATTACTGAGGAGATGATGGAATAATTTGTTTTTAAACGAGGTTAAGGAAGAAGCTTTGCGTATAGAGGTAGGTATGGAATTCCAAAGAGAGGTGGCACGCAAACTAAAAGATTTTTTGAAGAATGATGTTCGATGAGAGCGCAAATAGAGGTTAGTGGGTTGGGATCTTGTGTTAAACGAATGTACTGATGAGCAAGGGATGAGTAGGTCAAGAATGTAGGATGGACTTTGGGTTTTAAAAGTGCGGAATAGGAATACTCCCAGGAAATACTGTCGCCGAGAAACTGGATTGAGCCACTTCAACTCGGCATACTTGTCGGCGACGCTGGTGCGTCTGGGGACTCTGAAAATGAATCTAATAAAACTATATTACTGTATATTATTTATTAGTTAAGTCTCATTCTATAACTATTCTATATATAGAGATTTAAAGTTTTAATATATGAGACGTTGATTTCCAAAAAGTACTAAAGGACATTTTTTACAAAATTGATTTTTTTACATATTTGTATTCTTATCAATTAGTTATATCTAAATCTCCTATTTGATTTTATCTAATGAACACCCAAGTCCTTTATAAACGCAATTTAGAAATATAATTATTTTCTAAAGGAAATAATTACACATTTAATTTCGTTCTAAATTATACCAAAGCATCTCATTTCATATCTTTAATATGATGTTATTAATATACTAAAAAAACAATTCTGGATTTTAATGCGAAAGTAATCAAATTAGCTAATTTAATAATTATTATTATTAGTAATTTTCGCGCCTCCTGTAAAGTTTCCTGGAATGGATATAGATCCTTTTGGAAATCAACGTCTCATATATTCATTGGTCACAATCTAAGAAACGTTATTACCTGTGATACATTTTGTAGTTTATTGAGGATATATAGTCGACTGTAGAAATTATCGTAGGAAGTAATAATCCGGAGTCATTCTTTTTTAATATTTAAATTTTGCCGATGTTTCGACTTAAACTTGTAAGCCAACATCCGGGCATTACTGAGCCATGTTAAGCATAAAGTGAAGCAGTTTATGCTTGACATGGCTTTAATTTAGGACATTCTTTCCTTAAGGTTTATAAGTAAAATACATTGTAACTGTATCGGTAAAATCTGTAACTAAGTCATCAAAACAATATTCCTGAAACATAAGTAGAACATAGACGTATAATATACCCTTGGAAAGCGTATGATATGATATGAACTATTACGAAAGTCTAGAGTACTGAAAATAGAATGGAACACATTCTCAATATTTCGAGCTCACAATATTATTAAAGTCATCGCAGATTAGACGAAAAAACGAAAAATCGTTACGTATCACATTTACAGATTAACTATTTTAAAAACAATATTTTCTAAATATTTTGGACTTATCGCTAAAGATTGGTTTTACGTAACAGCGAAGTAGCTGAACCAAACTGAATATCGCAGCTACATCCAATCCCTTAAGAAACCTGTACTTGACACAGCTATCAGCAATTACGTAATAAAATCGTAAAACTCTTATGTAACGGACTTACAAAATCTGATTGAACTGAAGTATTTTTCAATAAAGTGAGTACAGGGGAAAAAAAAACATTTACAAGAAAGAAACATGGAAGAAGTTCATTTCATGATTGGTAAAGCCAAAGATAATCTAAGATCGCCAAAAATAAATCCTTAAGAACTTAAATTGTTGTCTTTGTTTTTTTTTAATTTCCACGTGGTAGATCGTAGCCTCGTAACCAAATGGAAAACTCCCCTATTCTTCTCTGTGTTTTTATTCTTTTTCAACGTAAAACCTTGAATTTCATTGAGTTATTTTTCATAACTTAATAAAACGAATTAGGAGCAGCGTGGTCTAGTGGATAGAGCACTAGGCTACTGTTCTCCGGGTCCTGGATTCGAATCCCGACTGTGGCAGAATATTATTCATTCTGTTAATTAAGCCGGTGGGCTACTCTGGGGTATGGAGACCATCCTGGAGCAGAATCAGCCTCTTTAAAGTGCGTATCCAAATTGGGGAAAAACCTGGCGGCTATCATGATTAAGGCCTAATCACCTTACACGGCCGTTGGCATATAAACAGTACGAATCTCTATATGTACTGAGCCCAAGACCCTTCATGACTCGTAGTGGTACAGATTTTTTTTTTTTGAGGGGGATTGATCGTCAGTGTGACTTTGTGATGGGTTGATCGTCACTTCCTTTCAAACTGCTGCATTAAAAAACAACAAAATACCTCTCTAAACCCGCCCCCAGACAAAAAAAACCACAGGAACTTTTCTTTAAAAATTAAATTAATCCAGTAAAGGTGCCTAATACTCATTAAACATTTAAATGGAACACGGCAACTATGTACTACTAAAACGCAGTCTATAGATGTTCGTAATAACTTCCATTCTATGCGAATAATTACACAATTATTACGATGGAGTATAATTTTAGTAAACCCAGAGAAAATTTATTGATTCCATAGTTGCTATCTAAAATAAATGAACCTATAAAAGTTCACAAAAATACCCAGATCCATCGAGCAATAAATCTAGATTCCCGATGACACCAGGCTAGGCCACAACTCGACCATATTTTACCGTTTCCAGCAGAACTGACACTAACAGCATGTGACATGTCTAGTGATATGTGATAAAGATTAGGCCTATATTGTAAGAGGAACAAGTAGGCGAGATAGAAAGAATAATTAATTATATTGTTAAAGAAAATTTATCCAGAGGTAATATAATAAACCTGTAAAAAAAGAAGGGAGTCCGTGGCTGAGTGGCTAGCACGCTAGTCTCTCATGCTACAGGTTCTGAGTTCGAATCCCAGTACCGGCGGGGCTTTTATAAGGATGTAAATTATGGGGATTCACTCACAACCTCTCTCCCGGGTATGTGAGGAGACCCGTCAGCCAAAGGGTGGCCACTCACAAAATTAGTCGTGGGGAGTGATGACCCTACACTAAAAATAGCATCGTGAAACGTGAGTGTAAACTCGCAGGAGTTTCCACCAAGAGGCCCAGGGCCACGGCCTGTCGCGCCACTGGAAATTTTTCACGATCGCAATACTTCCCCTTAATATATATAGTAAGTGAAAGTAAAATCAGACGTTTTATTTTTATTTCCATTTCATGGGTTAGTCCACCATACACTAAGCAACCGTTGTCAAAGTTGGTAAAGATAACAGAGAAAACAAGTAGCTGACGGTTTTTTAAAGGTAAGGATTCACGTAATCTATAGAGCTAGCTGGATATGAAATCCAGTCATATTCATAAATGGATATGAAAAATGGTCTGTCAGGGCTTAAATGCCGATATTTTAAATTTTCTTCCCCTAAAGTACCTTTAATTTTGTAGATTCAATAATAATAACTAGATTAACTTGTTAACGCTGATGAAAAACAGGTAAATATATAAATTGAATAAATTCGATACCCAACTAAAGGAGAAAACAGAAAAATACTTTTTTAAAGCAATTTTTCGTTTTGAACATAAGAGCAGTAATATACATGTATGATATACCGTTGGAAAGCTTTTATTAAATTGGAAAGATTTTAGAAAAAATATAATCTCATACACAAGCTTTTAGAAGTTGATAGAGAGTGATGAGAAGAAGATAAAACTAACTGATTATTTTAAATAATAATATAATAGATTTTTTAATGAAACACATGTTTCTATAGAAATTTAATTTAATTTATTACTTTCACTTACTATATGTAGTAAGGGGAAGTATTGCGATCGTGAAAATTTTCGAATTCCAGTTTTCAAGGGAAATACACGTTTTAGGGTCCCCTGAGTCCAAATAACCAAGTCCCGCAAAAAGGTCTGTGTGTGTGCTAACTCCTGGGCGGAAACGGTGAGTCCTATGAAACTGAAATTTCATATTTAAGACAACTATACGCCCGAGACGTGACAAAACTTTTTTCATCAAAATGAGCTTACCAGAAGAGGCGCTTTATACCATGCATTTTGCACCTTTTTTCGATTTTCTCGAACACGGTTCCGACAATTTTGATTAAACTCGCTATATCGATGTAAAATTTAATGGGCTTTAATATCATGTAGGTTTTATTTGGATAAAAATGGTCTGTCAGGTCTTAAATGCCGATATTTTAAATTTTCTTCCCCGAAAGTAACATACTTTTCAAGTAACATACTTACATCATACTTAAATCCTGAGTAAAACAAGGACATATTACACAAAACATTTATTTTATAAAAATAAAATCATATAACATTATACATGCGAAAACAATGTTAAGTGGACTGTTCAACCTATACCCTGCTCTACATATATTTGTTTTTTTGGTTTCTTTGCAAAAGGCGGCTTGAATAAGTAAGCATCGTTTTGACGTCGATCTTTAAAGAAATATTTACTTAGTAAGAAATGAATATTCACTAAGGAACCAAATCCACGACGGGAATAATTAGAATCAACTCAAACTTCATACTTTCTACGACTCCAGGTTTTAAATTTGAGAAAAACAAATATGGGCATATGCGTTCAACAAGATAACGAAATAATTAATAACTGCCTAGATATTAACGCGATCTGGGAAATGGAGGGATAAATTCAAATAAGGGCGTTTGCTTTTGGTTTCCTCGGCAAGTTAAAAAATCTGGCGCGGACTCCAAACACGACTTTCACTTACCTCCGTTTTTAGAATCGATTAAAGAATTTTCAATAGAAACATGTGGTTTATTAAAAAATCTATTAAATTATTATCTTTAACATTCACTTAGTTTAATCGGCTTTTCATGAACCTCTATTAACTTTTAAAAGCTTGAGTATGGTATAATATTTTTTCTAAAATCTCAAGCTTTCCAACGGTATATCATACACGTATATTACTGTTCTTATGTTCAAAAGCAAAAAATTGCATCAAATTCGCTCAACATGCATATTTAGCTTTTATTTATCAATACTAACAAGATAATATGGTTATTTTTATGGAAAATACAAAATTAAAGGTACTTTAGATGAAGAAAATTTAAAATCTCGCCGTTTAAGCCCTGTAAGACTATTTTAATCAGAATGAAACAAACCTACACGATATTAAAGCCTATTGAATTTTACATCGATATAGCGAGTTCAAACAAAATTGACGGAACCGTTTTCGAGAAAATCGAAAAAAGGTGCTGAATGCATTAGTATAAAGTTGCTCTTCTGGTCTTTGTCTTAAATATGAAATTTCAGTTTCATAGGACTTACCGTTTCCGCCCGGGAGTTACCACACACAGACACACACACAGGCCTTTTTGCGGGACTAGGTTATTTGGACTCAGGGGATCCTAAAATGTGTATTTCCGTTGAAAACTGGAATTCAAAAATTTTCACGATCGCAATACTTTGCCTTACTATATATAGTAAATGAAAGTAATATCCAGATGGGAATCATTATCAACAACAACCATTTAAGTTTAGGCCTTTATCGCCACTCTGCATTATGTTTTTCACCTTTGTATGTTATATAACATTTTTTCTAAAAGCTAAAAATGCAAAATGCATACTATAAAGTAATATAAAGGTAAGCTGATTTTGATGAAAAAGATTTTGTAACGTCTCGGGCGTATAGTTGTTTAAATATGATTTGCAGGACTTATTTGGACTCAGGGGACCCTAAAACGTGTATTTCCGTTGAAAACTGGAATTAGAAAATTTTCATGATCGCCATACTTTCCCTTACTATATATAGTAAGTGAAAGTAAAAAATAAAATAAATAAAGAGCGTATAAAGTAAAAAAAATATTAGAACCTTTATCATAGTCGAATAATTAAAGATCCTTAACTTATGAAAGATAGATCACCTAAAAATATGATTTCCCAACCAACAGAACCCACAGATAATGTTCGCGGAACAGAAGTCATTTGTAATCAGCGCCAAGTACAGAAATAAGATAACAAACATCTGGTTTTTCCCAAGGTTCTTCTGATCCATGAATGCGGTCCAACACTGGAGTTTGAGCGAAATTATTCAAAAGAATAAACCAGAATAATAATGAAGAGAAATTTACAATAGGCGGTATATTAATAAAATCAAAAGTAAAATATGATTATATGATATCATTGGAAGTGTTAGCAAGGTCTTCAGTAATCAATAACAACAAGGACAAGGTATTTTGGTAAAATTATACTTAAATGGACGATAACTCAATTGTTTGAATAAAGCGGATATCTATGAGACAATTTAAATTGAACATTTTTCAATAATGTATCTAATTATAATGATAACGATCTCTCCATAATCCACAATGGAAAAAAACGGTTTATGAATTAAACAATGATGATTGTGGAGGAAAAATAAATTATATATATTGGAATGTTTCTTTAAAAAAATATTCAAGAAATCCACTGTAAAGACTGCGGTGAGAATAAGCGTTTCACACAAAACGCCGAGTCTTAATTGCAACGAATTTTATTTAGTCCGAAGCGTCAATGAAATGAGGACTTGTAGCAACTTTATATGGCTTCAGTGGTATTAATAATTTACAGGAAAACTTTTTTTCTGAGATTCTAACTTATTAGAATAAGCTAATATCATTTCATGATTCAGTCAAACTCACTGACTCACCACTCTAAGTGAAGGACAGGCGTATCTGATTGAGCGTTGACAACCCCGAACACCTTGGGTATAGTGTCTAGTGGTAATATTATTTTTACTCTCACTTACCTATATATGAAATTGTAGTAAGGGAAAGTATTGAGATCGTGAAAATTTTCTAATTCCAGTTTTTAACGGTAATTCACGTTTTAGGGTCCCCTGAGTCCAAATGACCAAGTCACGAAAAAAGGTCTGTGTGCTAGTGTGTGTGTGGTAACTCCCGGGCTAAAACGACAAGTCCTATAAAACTAAAATTTCATATTTAAGACAAATATACGCCTGTGACGTTACAAAACCGTTTTCATCAAAATGAGCTTACCAGAAGAGCCACATTATACCTACCATCCATTTTGTACCATTTTACGATTTTCTCAAAAACAGATCTAACGATTTTGATTAAACTTAATATAGCGATATAAAATTTAATGGGCTTTAATATCATGTAGATTTTCTTCCTCTAAAGTAGCTTTAATTTTATAGATTTAAAAAAAAAATTGGAACATCATCTTATTGGCATTGATAAATAACAGGTAAATATCAAAGTTGAGCGAATTCGATAAACAACTAAAGGAGAAAAGTGCAGAAATATTTTTTATGCGATTTTTGTTATTTGAACATTGAAACAGAAATATAGATGTATAATATACCGTTGAAAGCTAAATATGTTAGAAAAAATACTATCTTATACACAAAATTCTAAAAGTTAACGGAGGGTGATGAAAAGCCGATAAAACAAACTGATTGTCGTAGATAATAATATAATTGATTATTTAATAAAACACATGTTTCCATTTAAACTTAATTTAATTATTTCTTTAACAATTTATTATGATCTCTAAATGTATTTAAAACTTTTAAAATTGTTTTAACAACGGAGGTAAGTGAAAGTCGTATGTTGCGTGCACCAGATTTTTTAAAAATATTTTAAATCATATACAACCTACTTTGTTATTTTTTTTTTTAGCTCTTTGCTGTTTTTATTTGCTTCTACAAGTAACGTATTAAAATAAAATCACTCAGAATAATACACGTACAAACTTAATATGCCAACTGTGGTAGCAGGAATGACTCGAGGAAGGGCAATTATATGACCAAGTCATGCTATGCAGGGAGATGGCTGGTCGCATGTTCATTGGACGCATGACCTATCGGGACATTGCCATGTCTTCCTCCACATGACCTTTAGCTCTGCCGTGTTGTGGGAATGAATGATGACACGAATTTCACGATAACTTAATCCAACTGATGAATATACCATTAGTTAATATGACCGTGAATTGAAACGGAAGAATTAAGTCATTCATGTTAAATAGGAAATAACATGTCTACTTTTATCTTTACATCAACGTATACGACACAATCATTAGTAAATACATTGAGTGTAAACTCAAGAATAAAAAAAATCTGGTGCGGGCAACACACGACTTTCACTTACCTCCATTTTTAAAATCAATGAAAGAATTTTTAAATACAGTTAGAGATAAAAATGCGTGAAACTATTAAAGAATTAATTAAATTTAATTTATATAGAAACATGTGTTTTATTAAAAAATCTATTATATATTATCTAAAATAATCAGTTAGTTTTATCTTCTTATCATCAATCTCTATTAACTTTTAAAAGCTTGAGTTTAAGATAATATTTTTTCTAAAATCTTTAGCTTTCAAACGGTATATCATACATGTATGTACATTACTGCTCTTATGTTCAAAAACAAAAAATTGCATAAAAAATATTTTTTTTCAGTTTTCTCCTTTAGTTGGGTATCGAATTCATTCAATTTATATATTTACCTGTTTTTTATCAGTGGTAACAAGACAGTATAGTTATTTTTATAGAATCTACAAAATTAAAGGTACTTTAGAGAAAGAAAATTTAAAATATCGGCATTTAAGCCCTGTCAAACCATTTTCATCCAAATGAAACCTACATGATATTAAAGCCCATTAAATTTTACATCGATATAGCGAGTTAAAACAAAATGGTCGGAACCGTTTTCGAGAAAATCGAAAAAAGGTGCAAAATGCATGGTATAAATTGGCTCTTCTGGTAAGCTGATTTTGGTAAAAAAGGTTTTGTAACGTTTCGGGCGTATATTTGTCTTAAATATGAAATTTCAGTTTCATAGGACTTATCGTTTTCGCCCGGAAGTTACCACACAAAGACCTTTTTTCGGGACTTGGTTATTTGGACTCAGGGGACCCTAAAATGTTTATTTCCGTTGAAAACTGGAATTAGAAAAATTTTCACGATCGCAATACATTCCCTTACTATATACAGTAAGTGAAAGTAAAAATTGTTTGCTATAAGTTATGATGTTGACCAATGAAATAATCACATACAGATCAAGGAAAGAAAAGCAATCTTAAGTTTTTTTAAAAAACGAATTCATTATAATTTATCACTAGTCCATATTTAAATTCCGATGAAATTGTGTTTATCAAGTTTCATCCCTTGTCAATCATTATATCATTCATTATTATAAATTAATTTAATATAATAACATCAACAGTCAAATGAATATTTAGATTTTTCCGGAATCTATTTCCATCTTCATAGTAATTATATTAAACATATCTCGTTATTTACATCATCAATAGGATTGTTCATTATTTGTAAATATTAAAAACCAGATGCGCGCAACACACTATATTCACTTACCCTCCCTTCTTGAAATGAGCATTTATTTTTTTTTTGTTTTTAAAGTTAATAAAACCTACGTGAATTATAGCCGATTTAATTTTACATTGGGATCACTTGTAGCATAACAGCCTTCTGTGCCAAATACCATGGGTTCAAACCCGCAGGTGGCCCTAGTATTTTTTAATGGGTGTAAAAAATCCTTAGTGATGTCGTCCTTCGGAGGGGACGTTAAAAGGCGGTCCCGAGCATGTGCAATGTCAGGTACTCGTCAAAGATCCCTATCCTAATTAGGCCTGGATAGGAAAAGTTTAGGACCTCAACGTAGCATTTTCTGATTAGCCACGGTAGCATAAAGTCTTAATTATGAAATTTCAGTTTCGTACGGCGCTTTTAGTTTTGGCGCTAGACTTACCACACACACACACACAGACCTTTTTGCGGGACTTGGTCATTTGGGCTCAGGGAACCCTAAAACGTGTATTTCCGTTGAAAACTCGAATTCGCAAATTTTTACGATCGTTATATATTTCTTAAATAGATTAGTTAGTGAATGTAAAAATAATACAAATTTTTTTTCTTTGAATTTAATTTTAGTTTTTCTTTAATTGCTTTAAATTTTGTTGTTGTAACTACTAATACAAAAAAAGTTAAAACTAAGAAGATCAGTGTTAAATACTATCAGTTGTGCTCATTCATGACTAGATGGAATATCTGGATTTTGAATTGACAGGATGGATTTTGGGAAAGATTGAATTCTAGGCGCTTCCACCACCCCAAACCACCCTAAACTTACAGTAGTCGCGTCTCATTTATCGCAAGGTGGCTGTATTGTAATGATCGTCAGTGACCTCCTTTACGGCATAAAGACGATACGCACTGATATGAAACCAAAAAACGAACTACTGATAGCGCAAAAATCCTTATCATATAGGTTAACGCCTGAGTAGAACTGACCTTTGGATGTCAGTAGAAAACTAGACGCAAAACTGGTCACGTGATTGAGCACGATGACTTCAAAACATTGTTGTTTGAAGCTTTAAAACAACAGATTTATTAATCTAAACATAAGACATAAATATAATTAATTACAATTTAATTAAATAATTTGATACTTAAATAAATTATTACTAGCAGGGACGTTTTCATTAAAAGGAAATATTTATATTTCTAATTTTTTTTTCAAACATTTTTTTTTTAATTTAAATTTACAAATGTAAAAAAAATTGAACAAGTAACTATGCTGAAATGATATAACTCATGAAATAAACATGAAGAGAAACTGGCAGCTCTCTTTAGTAGTGAGTCTAAACAAGAAGGTCCCGAAGCCATTTTCTTTTCAGACGCATCAGAGGATTATCAGGAATTGAAGAGGAAGCAAGGATTGAAACTAATAGATTAGAGTGGGAGTGGAGTTTTCCATGGAAGGAATGATACCTGGTACGAGCCAAATCAACAACATATGGAACATCAAGGTCATTGTGGATGATTTTATTAGTGACAAAGTAAGAGCATTAAGGATTTTGGATTGTAAGGATTGGATGCGGGAAGAGCTTGATGGTTTAGTAGAGCCCCAAAGCTCAACTCCGAAGGTCCAGATAGACCTTATGGTGGTCATGTAAATGAGTCTTTTGTAGTTAAGTGAAAGGTTAGAGCGTCTGTCTAGTAAGTGTTGGAGTAGCCAAAATCGTCGTGGAGTTTCTTGTCTTTTAAGTCATGTATGCGGATTCTATGTAAGTCGTTTGTCAAGCAGGATCCCTAAATAGCGGATCTGTTCAACCGGGACAAGCGGAATATCATTAAAGGACACTGAAGGGCAAGGTCCCATCTGATGTGGGATTGGAGAGTTTTAGAGGCAATTGTAGGATCGTTATTAACCGATAACACGCAAGTGTAATCGGCATAGGTAGAAAGGAAGGTGTTGGTATGGGTTGGGATATCAGCTGTATATACTGTGTAAAGAATGGGTCCTAGGATACTGCCTTGAGGAACCCCAGCAGACTGGGTGAAAAGAGATGAACAGGAACTATTGTGGTTTATTTTGAAGGATCTGTCAGAGAGATAGGACTGGATGATTAGGGAAGTATGTAGGAGGAAGGAATTTATAATATTAATATTAATCTAGTGAAATTTTAAAGAGATAAGCATTAGTTTGAGAGAAACATGTGAGCTGATGTTATCATTTCAAGATTTCGATGTTATGGGGGTATTAGACCTTAATTTTAATATTATAAACAATACATTTAAATATAAGTTTTAATATTTACAGTTGATTAATTATTTAAACAACTAAATAAAAATTAAGCAAATAAAATTTCTAAAATTAAGTAATAAAAATAAATTAAAACAAATCCAAATTCTTACAATCTAATGGTCCATTTAATTTCCGTGAAATTTTTTATATGTAATATAATGATATTCCATTCTTAAATTATTTTTCTTCAGTGTTGACAAATATAAATGTCGTTTATCTTTATTACACTTTTATAAATTAATACCGTAATCAAATGATGTAGTTTTAAAAAATGAGCGCTTTGCTTTAATTTGCATAATAGTAAAAACAAAAAATAAATAACTTTTTAATCAGAATAAAAAAAATATATATAAATATTATATATATATATATATATATATATATATATATATATATATATATATATACACATAGGTTCCTACGCATGCTCTACAACGTCTTGGTAAAAGCTAAAGCGCCTTGATGCGCAAATTAACAGAAATAATCAGAAAACTTTTGGGGAATGATTAAAGTTTCAGCGGTAATCAATGATCTTCCTTGAACCACATCAATTTAAATATTAATATCGAGAGGTCAATCGATATTCAGTTGCCTTGAATTGTTTCCAAGCAATATCGGGGAGGAATTTGTTATAAGTGGGTCTATTTTTAAAATAATGGGTATTATTTAATAGACTTTTTTTTTTTAACTGTATACTGAGTTTTTTTTCGAAAAATAATATTTCTAATTCCATTAAGACAATTTTATTATCGTTTTACCATCGATGCTTCAATAACGATGGCGCCTCCAATAGCAGATCCAAAAATTCGAAACATTTAAAGCTTATTTAAGAAAATATATAAGCATAGAATACAATCCAATCTGTAGCAGTGCAAATATTTTAAAAAATACAGAAAATGTTTGCATTCACTTTCACGTATATGAAGTATATAGTAAGGTAAAGTATTGCGATCGTGAAAATATTTGAATTTCAGTTTTTACCAGAAATACACAAAAAGAGCAAAACTATTTTTGTAGGTAATTTTTTTTCCCCTCCGAACATTAGAATAGTAATATAGATGTATAATCAACCGTTGGAAAGCTAAATGTTTTAGAAAAAATGTTATTTTATGTACCTAGTTCTGGAAGGCAATGCAAAGTAATATACTGATTTTATTTTATCTAGTATGAGTGACATCTATGTGGATATGTATATAAAAATATTATTGCGAAATTGGGTGCATTTTTTTTTTTAAGTTTTTATTTTCGTGTTCTTATCTTTGAATTGAAATGCCTCAGAGCTGGGGCTTATTTTTTATTTATTTTTCTCGTTTTTTTTTTATTTACTTATCTATTTCTCTGTATACTTTTGAACACGTAGAGAAATTCAAGTATTTAGGTTCAATGATAACAAGAAAAAATGAAATCCAGGAAGAAATAAAGTCCCGGTTAAAGGTGGAAAATGCGTGTTATTATTCAGTTGCTAAATTACTTAGCTCGCGGCTTCTGTCTAAAAACTTAACGGTTAAAATTTATAAAACTATTATTCTTCCGACGGTTCTTTACGGATGTGAAACGTGGCCACTTACTTTGAAGGATGAACAACGGCTTAAGGTTTTCGAAAATAAGTTACTGCGTAAAATATTTGGTCCGAAGAGAGATGAGGCCACTGGGGAGTTTAGAAGGTCGCACAATGCGGAATAGCGGAGTATGTACCCTGTGAATATAATTGAGTTGATAGCATCGCGGAGACTCAAATGGGTGCGTAAAGTTGTTGGGCTCGGTGAGGAACGGATTCCGAGAAAGTTGGTATTCGCTGAACTGACTGGCAGGCGTCCGAAAGGTAGGCCGAAGCATCGATGGGAGGATTGCATTAAGGCTGATCTCGGGGGCTTGGGCTTGACCGGTGAACATTGGACGAGTCTGTGCATGCGAAGTTTGGTGGTATCGGCATCGAACCTTCGGGTTCGGTAAGCCTATTATTATTATTATCTATTTCTCTGATTCTTTTTGTTTCTATCTTTTATTGTTTTGTTTTTTAATATAAATAAATCTTAATATAATTAATTTTTTAGGAGTATATATATGATGAATCGTTTAAAGTTTTTTTTTTAGTTAGATTATGATATCTGTAAGTTAAATATCTTTTTTTTGTTTCATTATATAAACTAAGCTGGTATGTAGTACCTCACTATTTAGCTTGAATTTCAATTATTATTATTATTTCAATTATTGTATCGTAATGTATTTTTTGTATGATTTACCACCTGTAATTGGGTTGGTGGATGATGTAAAATAAAATAAAAATAAAGTAAAGTGACGAAAAGGACAAAAACCTAAGTGATTATTGTGCGTAACAGTTTCATATTGTTACATTATTTACCCTAAAATATATGTTTCAAACGAAACTGAATATAATTCCTGAAACATTTTTCGACTCTTACGTTCATTTAATAGTTCTTAAATTTATACAAACAGAGGTAAGTGAAAGTCGTGTGTTGCCCGCAGTAGATTTTTTATTTTGAATTTTTTTTTTTTTCTGCACGAACCTTTTTCTCCAATATTCTTTCATCTTCCTGGACTGTTCCTCCCGCTCTTCCTTTGTCCATTTTCTCCCCTGTTTCTTTATTTTTCCTGTAAGAACCCCAACTTCTTTTATTTTCTTCCCGAAAAGCTCTCTATATAAGCAGTCTATTTTCTTGATTTTTAACCTTTCGAGCTCCTATTTTATTTGCTTTGCATAAGCACCCATATTCTTACAGCCTAGAACTTTGTCAAAAATCTGTTTTTTCAGCCTCTGATTGTTCATTCTTACCATATGGCCATAAAACCTTAGTCTCCTAGTTCTGATGACTACTTCAAGGTTTTCCAAATTTCCATATATTTCTTCATTGGATTTTAGCCTGCAGCCCTCTTGTGTTATTTTGGGCCCATGAATCCTCCTAAGAATTTTTCTCTCAATCTTGAGAAATTTCTCAAGACTCGGAAGGCAAACTGTTTCCATACCATACAATATTGTTGGTCTTACTACTGTACAGTAGTGCCTTATTTCTGCCTTGGAGGAAAAACTTTTATAATAAAATTATGTATTTTAATATAAAAAGCACGAAAAAGCTAAAGAATTCGTCACAAAATGATCCATGACGTGTAAAAAAATTCCTTGTGGAACTAAATAACGATACCGTTCCAAAATAAAACTACGAATAATTATGTGGCCTCCCATTTTTGATAATACTTTCGAGAACTGATTAGAAAATCACCACGTGTCTATTATTCGATATGTCAAATGAGCAACGTTAGGCAAAAACTAAAAAACAACATGCAAAGATTCCACGACCATTAGCATGATATATAATCTTTGATCACATAAAATACTACTCTTATTTATAAAGTGAGATGGTTATTAGTATTTTTTATTTTTTACCATTTAATAACTACAAAAACGTTAGTTAAGAATTAGAAAAAAAAAAAAAAGTCATAGAGTTAATCAAGTAAAATACAAACTTTAATTTTTTAACTATTAATTACTGAACTATTTTTTCTGGAACATCCATCATTCATTGACAGCATACATCAAATCTATTGTTACAATTATTTCTTTTTTAATTATTTGGTTGTGTCACACGAAATGGCCGTTTTCAAGGTAAAGGATTTTTATTAAAAATACGATATGAAAACAAGATAATTTTATTCGAAGTATTTACCTTCTTTTTCTACACATTTTTCCCAACGTGACACCAACTCTTTTATCCCCGAACTGAAAAACTCTGAGCTTTGAAGTGAAACTAAATCTGAAAACGCACTTTTCACTTGATCATCATTTTCAAAATGTTTTCCTTTGACGAAGTTGTCTAAATTTCTGAACAGGTGGTAATCTGTTGGAGACAAGTCGGGAGAATATGGTGGGTGCGGAAGAACTTCGTAGCCCAGTTTTTGCAATTTTTTTATGGTATGTTTTGAAACATCGGGTCTTGCTGCCGCTCAGTTAGATCATGAGGTACCCATGTCTCGAGCTTTTTTACTTTCCCAATACACATTAAATGTCTGGAAACGGTAGATGCACTTGCATTTAGTTGTGCTGAGAGTCCTTTAACTGCTTGGTAGGGGTTTCCTTCTACTTTATGTTTGAGAACATCGTTGTCTATTACGGACGGAGGTCTTCCTCGGGGCAAGTTTTTCAAGTTGATATCCCCAGCTGAAGACTTAGCAAACCAACGGCGAATGGTCCGTTCATTAACAATACCTTCCCCAAAGGCCTTGCAAATATTTCTAGCGGCCTCAGCTGCTGAATGGCCAAGTTTAAACTCGTACAAAAATATTACTGGAAAATCGCGTGTTTCCATGTTCATATTTGGAGGTATACTAAAAAGTGGGTAATTGATTGGGAAGCTAATGTTTATAATACAAAGGTAGAGGATTTGAACTGTTTACTTTAAATATGTAAACATTCGGAAGAAAACAACAGAGAGCTGCAAAATCCTTTATGTATTTTAGAAACTATAAAAACGGACATTTCATGTGAAACAACCCAGTATTATTATTTTAATGCTGTTTTAAAAAAAATAAATTATTTATTAATTTGATTATTTTCAAGATATATTTACTTTATTTTCTTATTTGAATTATTTTATACATGCATTAATTTATTACCATACATGAACTTATTTATTTCTAGTTTCATTTATTTCTTGTTTCAATTTTGTCTTTGTGTTTCAATTCGATTTCAAGTATTTGTTTTGATTTAAATCAATGTTATTATTTAACTGATCATAATAATAATAATGATAATAGGCTTAGCGAACCCGAAGGTTCGATGCCGATACCACCATATTCCGCCTACACAGACTCGTCCAATGTTCACCATTCAAGCCCAAGCCCCCGAGATCAGCCTTAACGCAATCCTCCCATCTCCGCTTCGGCCTACCTTTCGGACGCCTACCAGTCGAATCAGCAAATACCAACTTTCTCGGAATCCGCTCGTCATCGAGCCCAACAACTTTACTCGCCCATTTGAGTCTCCGCGATGCAATCAGCTCAATTATATTCACAGGATACAAGTTCCGCAATTCCGCGTTGTGCAACCTTCTAAACTCCCCAGCGGCCTCATCTCTCTTCGGATCATTATAATTATAAACATAAAATAGTTAGGGTTGTCTTTGCATGAGACTATACCTCCACATGGTCAATTTATAGAAACTGTAATGACTGTTTATATATAAACCCACAGCCATAGGTATGTGGCTCACGCAGATCTGGAAATAAATGAACAACAAAGAAAAAAACACAAATAAAAAATATTCAAATTGAATTGATATGTAAACCATTTAGTAAACAATCTTTGCTGATATACATCTTGTTTATAGGAAATTAACATTTAATTACTTGTCCGATTAGCCATAGTAGCATAAAGTGACGTTAAACGAATAAACAAACAAACAAACATTTAATTACAATGCTTTATCAACTATATACTTACATAACCAAAAATGAAAATGGAATATTAAAGTTTTTCTACAAATAGCATAGACAATTATGGTTTATTCTCAAAATATATTAACTTTCATTTATATTCTATACTTATGAATCAAATCTAAAATTATTAAAAAACTTTCTAAATCATGGAAAATAACTATTTCGCAGTGGTAAATAAAAACTTTCTTATTATCACTGTAATCATACTTAAGTTATAGAAAAATAATGGAGCGGCCACCACGTTATGCATCTTTGACTTAATTTTTAATTACTTAAAACTCAAATTTGATCATTTCTTGATTTATCAGATATTTTTACTTTCACTTAACTATACACCGTAAGAAAAATGAATAAAATCGTGAAAATGTTAGAATCCGACGAATGAACGGAAATTAGGTTACTTACAATGAGTCTAAACAACCAAGAATTGTGTGTGGTCTAAATCAAACACGAAAATTCGTACGAAATTCAAATTATACATTTAAGATAGAATTATGCAATAAATAATACAGCAAATATTAACTAAAAATCAACAAACCTAAAAAGACATTTTAAACCATGACTTTTACACAGTTTCACAACTTTCTCGAAAAACACCCCAAACAAAAACACAGTGGAAAATGTGACCGATTTAGGCGGACAAAATTCTGAAACGTCCATATTTAATCTTTAGGGTCCCAATTTACATAAAAAAATATAAAAATTACTTTTTTGACACGACTGGCGAGCCCACAGTGGTAAAAATTGAATTTATTTGCTTAAATCTAAAACTTTCCTACATTTAACGTTTGCAGTCCCAGCATACGGGAAAAATAATACGACAAATCGGCTCGGAGTGGCTTAAACCTGCTGATAGACATCATTTAGGTCTTCAAATATATATTGTAAAACTTTTGATTCGGAATGTGTGTGAAAAAAATTATGTATCGTCCAAAACGCAAATATTCTTTGCAACATTTAAAGAATAGAAGGATTGATGAAACAAATCCTTGTGGTAACTTGGGGGTTAAATAGTTTTTCGTAATTGAATAGGGTTATAAATTTACAAATTCCTAAATTAACTCAAAAGGTAGATCGCAATGTATATTCAATAACGAGTTTTCCCTGCCTCAGCAATCTCCATTGTTAAATAAAAGCAAAAAGGTTTTGCGCTATACACACCTTGAACATAATATATGACTATTGAAAAAAGATAATCCCACAGCCGTTTATTAGACACTAGTTAGTATGGACAGGAATGATTCAATCATGAACTATTTATTTGTAAACACGGTATGGCGGGAAATTAGTATTAAGCGTCTAACCAACTAACAATACCATCGCAATTTCTATGTAACATAAATGCGTATTTTTTCCACTGTGTACTCTTCCATCTGCTTGCATTTTTTTTAGGATTCAGAACTAAGTTCTATTATCTTTTCAAAACGAACTTTTTTCAGCCTATTGATCAATTTACAAAACCAACAACAATAAAACATATAAATTTGATAGAAACCTACACACGAAACATGGCTATGAAACGAAATATGCGTGAATATATTTGTTATATGTATTTTAGTATCTTTGCTATTACTAATCAGATCAAGACGATTTCGCTTCTAGGTAGTTAGAAATTTGATTGTCATTCAAATAAGTACTTAAAGTTTTTGAGGATGCCTGTAGTTTTTGAGTTATTCGAAAACCAATTTTGTTTTACGTTTTAGAAAAATATTTTTTTAAATCACTTAGAGGGCGAGTTTTCCCAAACCCAGCCTTATTGCACATCTAGACGGTAAGACGAACCTCCTGGAGAAATTTCAACTTGACAACCATAGTCGTTTTTGAGAAACTGCGATGACCAGAAAATCGTCTGAAATGGCACTTTCTTTTATAAATATAGATTATATATTCATTATTATATTATAGGTGGAATAGTCAGGAATCAGTCATTTTTTGAAAAAAATTTTAATTTTGCCAACGTTTCGGCTCAAGCTTTTTTTTTTTTTTTTCTTCTAGGCAACGCGTGCTCACAGCAACGCGCGCTGACACGCTCGGCCACCCCGCCCCCGCGTCTCAAGCTTGTGAGCCATCATCAGGGCATTACTGAGCCATGTCCAAGCATAAACTTTTTACGAGTTTATGCTTGGACATGGCTCAGTAATGCCCTGATGATGGCTCACAAGCTTGAGCCGAAACGTTGGCAAAATTAAAAAAAATTCAAAAAATTACTGATTCCTGATTATTCCACCTGTAATAGTTTCTACAGTTGACTATACATCCTCAACATTATTATATTATTATTATTAAATACGTTGAGTAGTGAAGAAGGATATGATGCCAACTATTGGAAATGTATTCGTCGCATGAAATATAGATTTCTTGTGACTTGAATGTAATAGTTTTGTTTTTGAATAGCTTCGTTATGCATATGAGTCAATCAATTCGAAATTGTCCAGACCATGCCTTGCTCGACATTTTTGATTTTCATGATTTTTTTTTTACCAGTAATACTCTATCTTTTCCTGAATATAAAACCGTAGATAAAATATTTTTCTGGCTAATAATTTTAGTGTTGTGTCCGTTTTAAGCCAGCTCCGCGGCTAAAAAGATGTTTTGAGAAATTCTTTCCAATCCTTGTAATTTTGTAGATATCAAAATTTTTACAGCAAGTAGGACTATAACAAAGCTATATAAGAAAAAATAATCAAAGGTAAGACCATTTTCCTTCATATACCTTTATCTCACTAAAATGTCTTGTTTTCCATTCATTTTAGAGAATTTTTTTTTATTTATTATAATTTACAACTGTATTAAAGAACACAATAAATAAATATGAAGAATGCAAAAAAAAAAAAAAAAGTCATGAAAATGTCTTGAGATAGAACTACCCAGTGGTAGCACTTCACTAACTATTTTAACTCAGTAGATCCCGAGGCCACCTTCTTTCCAGTCGCCTTGGAGGGCTATCAGGGATATCTAAGGAAGATAAATTACGGACAAGTGGATTTGTATGGGCAGGGAGCTTAGAATGAAAAGAGGAGTACCTATCACGGGATATGTTTGCAACAAATGGGATGTTTAGGTCATTATGAAGTTGATTTGTAACAAAATAAGGAGCATTGAGGATTTTGGATTGTAAGGACTGGATGCGGGAGGAATTAGATGGTTTCGTAGAGCTCCAAAGCTCGATTCCATATGTCCTAATAGGTCTGATAATAGTGATGTAAATGAGTCTTTTGTAATATACTGGAAGTTTTGAACGTTTGTCTAGTAAGTGTTGTAGTAATCGATATCTTCGAGCAGTTTCTTGTCGTTTCAGTCTTGTGTGAGGTTTTAGAGAATTGAACCAATTTCTTCACTATTTAGGTAATACGTCGTGGGAACAAAAATATTAAGAATATCCTTATCTTATTGTTATTATTTTTATTTTTTTTTTGATTCGTTGCTCATTTTACATATCGAGCAATAAACACTAATTTGTGAAATAAATTTGGTTATTGAGACTTAGATGGTTTTGGAGTTATAAAATTATCTTCGCTGTTCAAATAACGTTTTCTTTGAAAATGATTAACCCAGTTAATTTTGCATATTTCAGAACGAAACAAAATCTAGCTAGAATGATTATGAGAGTACTTTAAACAATTTTGGTCCTTACAACAAACTACATAAGAAGCGAGGAAAATCGTTTTAAAAATTCATAAATATTTGCCACAAACGAAACTATTAGTGCGCTATAAAAGGAAGATCAGAAAGGAGTCATTATTTCAATCATTCGAACTAATCGATTATTGGATTAATCGGTCTGGAGAAACGAATGATCATTCGAACTGAATTGTTAACGATGATCGAGGGATTATAAGGATTTTGGATAATCGAACGACCCTTTTTTTTTTTTTTTTTTTTCTCATCACATAAATTATACGCATATTTGCACCTACGCTCAGCCATCATAGAGACGGGAATTGTGGCACATCGTCTCTCAGAATACATATTAATCATTCGATCATTCGATTATGAAATCATTCGATTATTCGAATCATCGAAGTCCGATCATCCGATTATGACGATCATTCGATTATCCCCACCCCTAGTACTTATCATATAATCTGTGCAAGTTTCATCATTTTTTATTCAGCCCCTTTCACTAAACCCCGCTTTTGATTTTGCTGAACTTGGCATTGACAATTTCATGAATGAATTTATCACTTATTTCACACCACATTAGTTTAAACTAAATTTATTCAATGTAATTTTTATGATATCGTCAAAAATTAACCTTTACAAATTAATATTTCGTATGATGTAAAAATATTTTTTAATTCGTTCAAATGCAATTCATTAAATATCTCGAAACAAAAAATCTGGTGCGGGCAACACACGACTTTCACTTGCCTCCGTTTTTAGAATCGATTAAAGAATTTTCAAAAACAGTAAGAGATAAAAATGAGTGAAATCATTAAAGAATTAGTTAAATGGAATTTCTATAGAAACATGTGTTTTATTAAAACATCTATTATATTATTATCTAAAATAATCAGTTAGTTTTATCTTCTTTTCATCACTCTTTATTAACTTTTAAAAGCTTGTGTATGAGATAATATTTTTTCTAAAATATTTAGCTTTCCAACGGTATATCATACATGTATATTACTGCTCTTATGTTCAAAAACGAAAAATTGCATTAAAAAAATATTTTTTCTGTTTTCTCCTTTAGTTGGGTATCGAATTTATTCAATTTATATATTTACCTGTTTTTCATCAGCGTTAACAACATAATATAGTTATTTTTATTGAATCTACAAAATTAAAGGTACTTTAGGGGAAGAAAATTTAAAATATCGGCATTTAAGCCCTGTCAGACTATTTTAATCAGAATAAAACCTACATTAAAGCCCATTAAATTTTACATCGATATAGCGAGTTTAATCGAAATCGTCGGAACCGTTTTCGAGAAAATCGATAAAAGGTGCAAAATGCATAGTATAAAGTGGCTCTTCTGGTTGGCCGATTTCGATGAAGAAGATTTTGTAACGTCTCGGGCGTATATTTGTCTTAAATATGAAATTTCAGTTTCATAGGACTTTTCGTTTCCGCCCAGGAGTTATCACACAAACACACACACAACAGACCTTTTTGTGGGACTTGGTTATTTGGACTCAGGGGACCCTAAAACGTGTATTTTCGTCGAAAATTAGAATTCGAAATTTTCACGATCGCAATACTTTCCCTTACTATATATAGTAAGTGAAAGTAAAAATATATGACTTAGACCACTTTCATAATTATGGGAACATATAACGTTGGGAAAATTAAAAAAAAAAAATATTTATGTCGTAATAATGGTAAGAAAAGAAAAGCATACTAATTTATGCGATTGTTGTAGATAATTTCTATTGTTCTGTTATTTAAGCTAAAATATACGTTTCCCCATTGGACCTCATTCTTTAAAATATTTTAAAATATCTTTCGGTAATATAAGTGAACGATTTATATGTGGGCACCTCACAATATTTAAAAAAAATAAGTTTCGTTTCATTGGATTATGTTCTATTAAGAATATTTCCGGGGACTTAGGGAAAAGTACAGTATAATGGAACTATATACGGCGAACTCCGAGTCGTACGAGGTTTCGTATCAAGTCATGAATTATTACCTTCTCACTAGAGGAAGTAATGACAGGGAAAGTTAATTTCAATTAGTTTTAACACCCATCCTGACCTTCAAAGACATTGAAATGCCCTTTGGAAGCTGAATTTAGGGCAGGATCTGACAGATCGGGCGAGAGCACCCCTACACCCACCGTCCGGGCTATTCGAGCGTGAATGGGAAGATACAAAGGAACTTTTACAAATCGGATTCTCCAGGAACAAAAACGATAGAAGTATTATTTTCCAGAAACATATTTATTTTTTTAAGTGCCTATGTTCATAAAAAAATTAATAAATTTAAAAAAAAAAGTACAAACACGATGTTCTGGAGGAAACATTTGTTTCAGATTTTAAAAAACGCTGCAAATAATTTTTTTTTTGTATTGTTTATTCGGGTTCTACGTAACTTGAAACGTAAACCCTCAAATTTTGAGGGGAGAGGGAGGGGTTAATTTCCTGATTCCAGAACACCTTACATTTTTTTCTCTTATATCAAGAATAACCGGGTTATCAAGGAATCACATCTCTTATAAGTTGTTGCTTGAACGTTTGAGATTTTTTTTCTCTTTGCTTATCGTGGTGTCTTGATCTCGAATATCTTTTCGATTTTTCTCTATGTTCAATAATAACCGAATTTAGTGGAATTAGATCTATTATAATTTGAAGTTTAAATGTATAGATCAACTTTTTTTTTTTTTTTTTCTTCCGTATATCGCACTTTACTGATTCTAAAACTCAATACATATTTTTTCTCAATCCTCAAAAATTGGTTAAAAAACATCAATAAATCTTTTCTCCGTCTTTGAAAATAACGGAGTTACAAGCGTTTATATATTTTTCCTATTTTGTTTTTGTTTATCGCACTTTACTGATTCCAAAACTCGTTACATATTTTTCTCTATCTTCAAAAATAACTGAGTTATGGCCGTATTTATGGGTGAAATTTCAATTTCTTTTTTCTCTTTTTTATAATTATTCGCGGATTTTTTGTTTAAAAACACTAATAAATTTTTTCTTAATCTTCAAAAATAACGGAGTTATTAAATTAAATCACTTTTAATCGGCTGTCGTTTTAAAAATTACCGGCTTATACGCTATGTGTTAGGATCCTCGTTGGATGCTTTAATATTTTTGAGGCGAATTTAAAAAAAAAATGTTCCAGTACTTTCGAAGAAATGCTGCAGACGGCGTATGGCGGACAAACGGATTTTTTAAAATTATTTATACGGGTTCTACGTATCTTGAAACGTAAACCTCCAAATTTTGAGTAGGGGTAATTTTTTTAAACCAAAAGGCAAATTGTAAAAAAAACGATTTCTTGTGTTACTTAAAAATCACAAGTGCCATTTTTTAAAAAGTTTTTAATACACTGAAGAGTGATATTGAACTCAAATTTTATCGAATTCTTACGGTGACACAAAATGAATCGCTTATGCTTGCCGGATGGAGGTACCGACATTGTATATAAGCTTTTAGATAACTACGATAATGGGTAAATAGTTTATTAAATTATAATTACGATGATATTATAATTTTTACAAGCAATTTTATTCAGTCACAAACACCGTTTTACTCTATTAGAGAAAAGATTCAACTCAAATCAATTAATGACTACGATTTTGTACTTCCTGGTCACTAACATGAAAACATGATCCCTTTTCTCAGAAACAGCTAAATGAGAGAATTCTAAAAGAATTGGTTATTGTCAGAATAAGCACTCAAATTAATTTTAAATTTATTCAATTTAATTAAATTAATTTTAAATTGAAATGATTTAAAAAAAAAAAACTTTTTAATTTTTAAAAAATAAATATTGCTCACTAGAGCAACTGCTTATACTTTTTTTTTTTTTTTGTAACAACCATAGTTCTTTATTGAGAAAAATTAAAAAAATGTACTTACAAGAAGATGGTGAAATAAACAGCTACTTACCTGGAACAATGGAGTTACATGTCACCAAAGTTAATATAATTTCATCATATTTACTACATAATTACATAATTATGTATATATATATATATATATATATATATAATATATATATATATATATATATTTTTTTTTTTTTTTTTTTTTTTAAATTAGAAACTGAGGAACTGTCATAAGAATTTTTTATTCTAATGGGACCCGCTTTCATCTTTTCTTCTGAGGGACAAGTAAAGTCCGCATGAAAAAGTGTTCAGGCAATCATGTACTATTGGAATTAGTTTTGGGAAAATAATTAATAAGATTTTCCTCTAAATATCTTTTTATTATAATAATGACAAACTTGTCAACAAAGTCATTAATTTACTTATAAACTAGCTAATTTGGAATCAAGTTCTTTCCTTTGAAATCTTAAATACAGTATTTTAAAATAATCTGAGGCTGTTTTTAGGTCAAAGAAGAAATTGTTAATCTTAACTTGAACTCTTCCTTATCTCTGAAAGACATTTGTATATTGTTAACAGAAAAAAAGTTCCATCAAAAAAGGAACCCTTTTCAATTCAATTCAAGTGACAACTGAAGTTGAATAAATAAAATTTCACTGGAGCCATTTTCAATCAATTAAAAATAAAATTCCAATAAAAATATAGATCATAATAGCAATATTTGTAAATAGCAAATGATAAGAGGCTTTAACTCTCCTTACAAAAAAATTAGTATGATGGAAATTTCAGAATATAATATATTATGGGGCATATTTTTTTTTAATTAATAAGGTTTGGTCAATTGAAAAAAAAATGATCACAATGCCACATTGTATCTCCAATAAATGAATCACATAATTAAATGTTATATGTAACTCGTAAATAAAACATGATTTACGAACCTGCCACCACTAATTTTTTTATCAAGAGTTAATGTACTCCAATTTGATCAATCTATATGAATAGAATATAAAGCATAATACAGGTATACATTTTTTTTTCTTGAGTCCTGCAAAATTTAATTAATCTCGGAACAAGTTCAAGTATTTGAGTAAAACACATTTTTTGGACATATACTATGACTATAGCTGTTATTACTGACAGGAAAGATGAGAAAAATGCAATACATTTCTTACATGACCAAAGGTAGTCTACATAAACCAAAAAGATAGTAAAAAATAATAAATCAAAAATACTTTTTTAATTAACAAGCATCAAAGAAAGGGATAATAAACTTGGCTAAAAATTATAAAAGAATCACTTAATCATGAACTGAAGTAGATAAATCTAAAACCCTGATGTCACTCATCCTAACAAAAACATATATATGAAGTTTTGTTATGATCGAATAACATTATTTTTAAAGAAAAAACAATTAATAATTAAAATGAAAATGTGATTTCTTTATATTACTAAACAAAAACTAATACTAATAATTTACATTAAAGTAAAATATATTAAACATACCTTTTTCAATAAATATGGTGCGTCAACATGAAGTTTACATTTTCTTTCAGTTTTTTTTATTGATTTGTCAGGTGAAGTCCAATCGGAGATAATTTCACAATTGATTACCACGGGAATCTGGGGGCAAGAAGGGAATCTCCGCTCATAGGCCTATTGACAAAAATAAGTGCATAATAGAATTTTGAAACCATGGTAAGCCCAGTTGAGCCCACACTTGATGATGTTTTTTAATTTAATAACATATATAATTCTCATTACAAAAATATTTTGGATAAATTAAGCAATAAAAATCCTAGTATTTCCTCATCAAGCTAATAAATTTTGGATAATGGTTCTAATATTTTTAATAATTATCTTATCAATGTATAGTTTGAATGTAATAGAAAGAAGTACAGTAACAAAGATGTGCACCCTGATGATATGATGAATGTATCATTAATATTATGGAAAATCATAATTGCTAATTATGAAAAAAAAACAACAACAGAGGAATCAACTATGCAATTCAAGTTTTAAAAAAATACAGTTCAAGTATTAAAGGGTAATAAGAAACCTAGGAGACCCATTCACAACTGTCAAAAAATAAAAATAATAATCATGTACAATAAGTTATGTAACAGATATATAATACTTTGTTCCCCATTAAAGATTGATAAGATTAGAGAATACAAACTTAAGTTAATAAACACAAATATTAAATGATATCAGGCTATTTACCTTCATAACAAGTTCAAATGGATACTTGTAGACCCTAACAGGGGACACATATTTCTGAACCATTTTCTTGCAGTGTTTAGTAATGTAATGCAGAAATAAATCAAACCATTTTTTATTTTACAAAGATTGCACGAAACAAACTATAACGAACAATTTACAATTGTATACCGCCTGAACTGTGATCTGTTGTTACCACGACGCGCACTTCTCCTGAAATGTCAAACATATCAATCCTGGGGATGCCAGCGCTCCTAGAATATCTCACTGGAACTATTGATTACATGTGAATTTTGCGCCATTTTCTGTAAATAATTATTAATGAATAAAACATAATTGCATAGTTGTACAAAAATCTTTTATCCAGTGCAAAAGTTGTTAAAATATTTTCCTTAGGCTGGAAGTTTTTATTTAAATACTTTCGATAAACAGCAAATAGCAGTAAATATAACCTTATCTAGTACAGCTGTTGATAACACTCATTTGGCTGTAGTGCTTGTGAAGATTTTGCGTGCCAATTGTCTCAATTCCCTTGGTTAATAATGGAAACCCCAATAAAAACAAATAGTTTCCATAATTTGTCCTCTCCAGATAATAGCCCTTCTCTTCATGTCCCAAGTCCTATTATTACCAGACGCACAAGAACCGATTCAACGTAAGAGGGTAGTATAATTTAAATTTTTGTAGCAATGGTACCTCACTTACGGATTTTCTTCTTACAGATCTGCAAGAGCTTTCTCGAATCCTCAGGAACATGGTGTTGTTAAACAGTTTAGTAGGTCTAAAGGACATGGTTTCATTCAGAGAGACTGTAATGGTGAAACTTTGTTTGTCCATATATCTGAGTAAGTTTAATTCACACAAAAATAGAATTCTCAAAGGAATTTATAAAGGGCTTTTAATTATTATAATTTTCTTTTTATTGTGGAAGTTCCAATTTATATCATCCCACTTCTGGAAATTTTCATTAGGTATGTTTATATCAAATTACTAAAATATATGATGCATTTGGGATTGTTTGCTGAGTAAACCAATACCACACTCCTCTAATATTGCCTATCTAGTTATTCCCCATTAAGTAAATATAAATATTTTGGGTTCTTTAGTATTTTGATTTTTAAGACCAGTTTATCAATCCATGTAACTATAACATTGTATGCATGATATTTTTGGAAAAAAACATGCTCCCTTTTCACTGCCTGTTACTTTATTTACTTATCTATTAGTGGTACTAAGTCATCCCTTCTGTGATTTTGTGGCTAACCATCTATCCAATGCACTTATCCACCGTCTTGCTTTATTTTTAAATGTTTCACAGTAATTGTTTTTAGTTCTGGATTTTTTCTATTCCTGTACCTTAATTTTCTTTAATTATATCTTTATTTTCTTTTAGCATTTATGTTTAATGCACCAAAAATTATTAATATTTGGGTAATTTCGATATAATAATAATAAAATAAAAGAATGTGTAGAACCTCTTTACTTGTATATCCCATCTCACTGAACCCGTTTAATTGGAAAATTCTTTGAAATAACTCATAAGATGTGGATTTCAGGGAAAATTCATTAGGTCTATGACTTATTATTGATCTTAATTGAAGATAGTATTGTACGATGTGATGAGGCTACAGTAATATGATTAATAAATTTAATTACAGTTTCCTCACCAGGGTAATATAGACACCAAAGTTTAAATACTTATTGAGTGTTTAACTCTAATTAAATATTTATTGTGACAGTTTGTCCTAGGCTGAGTACGGTATAGATAACTTTCACCACACATTTCTTTAGGCAATTTTGGATTGTTGAAAGAGGCTAACCATTAAAAAAAATAACTTATATTTTCAACCTAGTTGACTCCCCTAAACAATTTTATAAATACTTGGTCCCTTGTAATGAAAACCCTTGTGCTGAATGTATATTGAACTAGCAAATGTGCACTTACTTAAAAATAAAATAAATAAATAATACACAGGATAATGTATAAGCTGCATTGGTCAAATATTGTTGCCATATTTTTCCAATGGGTCACCTGCAGCATACTGGCTATCATAACAGCCTTCTATGCCTAAGGTCATGGGTTCAAAACTGCAGGTGGCCCTAGAATTTTTCAATGGGAGTAAAAAATCTTTAGTCATGCCACCCTTCAGAGGGGACATTAAAATGTGGTCCTGAGCATGTGCTATTTCAGGTAGTCCTCAAAGATCTCTATCCTAATTAAGCCTGGATAGGCAAAGTTTAGGACCCCCAACATAGCATTGTCTGATTAACCACGGTAGCATAAAGTGACATGAAGTAAATAAACAAACTTATTTTTCCAATAAGATCATGTAAATTAGTAGCTGAATAACCATTTGATTTTATTTAATTGAATGGAACTTGTGGGAAAAACAAAAAAGACATTTCTTAGTTTTGGAATCGCTACAGAATTAATTATATTTAACCTCATGAAAGTAGATAAGATAACCATTAAGATACAATGTAAGTCATGTTCATATGATCCTGCAAACGCGAGATGGAATGACAGACAATTTAACTTGGTTGATAAAATTGGAGAAAGGTAGTTACAAAATCAGTTTCTAACATGTTAGGCAATGTTGAATCGATTATAATTAATGAAGATAAGATTATTCAAAAGAGAGATATGTTATTAACTGGCCATGTTGAACTATTTTGCGGGTTATAGTAATTGATGTTCTCATTGATTTACCAGGACTTTTTCTTTCCTTTATTTTACTATTCTCACTTTTAAAGGTCTTTATATCTATCATCAATTTAATAATTATATTAGAACATTTGTAATGTATTAAGAAAAATTTGTTTATAAATATTTTAAAAAAAAAAATGGAAAAGTATGGTTACATACATAGAGATAGTACATTTTATTATTTCTTTATCAAACCATGGAGCTTTTTGCATCTTAAGCACCATAAGCTTTATGGTCAGTTTATTTAAATATGCTAACTAATAAAATTAGAATGTGATATCAATATAATCAATATTCTGTATGAAATTTTTAAAAAAATTAAAAAAAAAAATCAGGTGCAGGCAACACATTATTTTCACTTAACTCGGTTGTTAAAATCAATTTCAGAACTAATAAATTTTCTAATAAAACTAATAAAGTTCAAAAAGGTTTAAAAAAATATATTTAGTGTTATGTATATCAATTATTAATAATAATTAAATATATTAAAAAAAACATATGTCAAGATATTCAAGTTGCAAATATAAGTGTATTGTATATGATTTTTACTTTCACTTACTATATATAGTAAGGGAAAGTATTGCGATCGTGAAAATTTTCTAATTCCAGTTTTCAACGGAAATACACGTTTTAGGGTCCGCTGAGTCCAAATAACCAAGTCCCGCAAAAAGGTCTGTGTTTGTGTGGTAACTCCCGGGCGGAAACGATAAGTGCTATGAAACTGAAATGTTACAGAATCTTTTTTATCAAAATCGGCTGACCAGAAAAAAAGTGGCTTTTCATATTTAAGACAACTATATGCCCGAGACTTGACAAAACGTTTTTCATCAAAATGAGCTTACCAGAAGAGGCACTTTATACCATGAATTTTGCACCTTTTTTCGATTTTCTCAAAAACGGTTCAGACGATTTTGATTAAACTCGCTATACTGATGTAAAATTTAATAGGCTTTAACGTCATGTAGGTTTTACTTTGATTAAAATAGTCTGACAGGACTTAAATGCCGATATTTATATTTTCTTCCTCTAAAGTACCTTTAATTTTGTAGGTTCTATAAAAATGATATATTATCTTGTTAGCATTGATATATAATAGCTAAATATGTAACTTGTGTAAATTTAAAAAACAACTAAAGGAGAAAACTGAAAAAATGTTTTTTTAATGCAATTTTTTTGTTATACAAACAGTAATATACATGTATGTTATACCGTTTGAAAGCTAAATATTTTAGAAAAAATATTATCTTATACTCAAGCTTTTTAAAGTTAATAGAGAGTAATGAAAAGCCGATAAAACCTAACTGATTATTTTAGATAATAATGTAATCGATTTTTTAATAAAACACATGTTTCTATAAAAATTCCATTTAATTAATTCTTTAATGGTTTTACTAATTTTTATCTCTAACTGTATTTGAAAATTCTTTAATCGATTTTTAAAACGGAGGTAAGTGAAAATCATGTGTTGCCCGCACCAGATTTTTCAATTATTCAATACATTAATTTGCACTTTTTCAACATAGCATTTAGTTTTGTTGGAAACATATGTTTTAGATTAAATAATATAACAATATAAAATTATCTTCAACAAGAGTGAAACGTGTGGGCAAAATGATATTTGCGTGGTCTTTAAGGCCGTTTCGCGTAAAAAAAATAATAAAATAAAATTAAAAAAATACATTACAAAATATTTTTTCTCTTTTCTCCGTTAGTTGGTAATCTAATTTGTTCAACTTATATATTTACCTTTTTTTATCAATGCTAACATGATGGTGTGGTTAATTTATTCATATCTACAAAATTAAAGGTACTTCAGAGGAAGGAAATTTAAACTGTCATCATTTAAGCCCTGTCAGACTATTCCAATTAGAATGAAACCTATATAATATTAAAGCTCATTCACTTCAACATCGATAAAGCTAGTTTAATCAAAATCGTTAGCTGTAATGGAGAAAATCGTGAAAAGATGTAAAACACATGGTATAAAGTGACTCTTCTGGTGTGCCAATTTTGATGAAAAAGTTGCTGTAACATCACAGGCGTAAAGTTTTCTCAAATACGATTTCTCCGTTTTGTACACCTTTTTGTTTTCATGCTGAACTCACTACACACACACACACACACACACACACACAGACCTTTTGGGGGGACTTGCTTATTTGGACTCAGGTGAATTTCCGTTAAAAACTGGAATTAGTAAATTTTTATGATTGTCATGCTTTTTCTTACCATATATTTCATATATAGGTTAAGTATAATTAAAAAATGTGTTTCCCTTAATTGAATTGTTGAAATTCCACAGATGAATATGGCGCTTAAGATGCCCAAAGCTTCATATTTTCTTTAATAAAGAAAAAATGAAACAGAATGTTTGTTACTAATTACTTACCATATTTAAGTATTGACAGCAGTCTATTTATTGCGTAAAAAATTGGTAATTAATATTAGGTCTCAAAGTCATAGTCCAGTGATATTTATTTTCTCAGGCGCGACCGGCCGTGTAGGCTCTTGGTGGCATGGTATAATCTCCTGGGAGAATATACTCACATTACTCGGTGAAATTTATAGGGTAGGGTCATTACTCACATTGCCTATTTTCGTGAGTGGCCACCACCACCAGTAGGCTGACGGGTCTCATACCCAGAGGGGAGGCTGTGAGTGAATCTCCATTTAATTATACGCTTATAAAAGTCCTGCTGGGACTGGGATTCAAACTCAAACCTTTAGCGCTAGCCACTCAGCCACGGGCTCCCCAGTTCAGTGATATACAAAAACATTAATTAAGAATATAGATCCTTTTAAAATACTTACTATATTATTTGCTTTTTATTTTAATGTAATACCTTTGTTTACAGTGTGGAAGGAGAATATGTCCCTCTTCCTGGAGACAAGGTTACCTATCGTCTTTGTCCTATACCACCAAAATTTGAAAAATTTCAGGCAGTTCATGTTGAAATCGTAAATTTCACTCCTGAAGTTCATCTCAAATGGGATACACCAGAAACCCCTGAACCTAAAGAATAGTTATATTTTATTTCCTTACTTTATGCTGGTAATTATTTTAGCATCTTTTTGCGCATTTATTTTCATACAAAAGGGATTTAAATTTTATATTTTCCAAAATTTTTCCTAATTTATGATTGTAAATAGTGCACAAACCATAATTTCATTCTAATTTGGGATCTCAAATATTCAATTGGGATCAGGTATTGCTGGTATTTGTTTCTTATTGTCCATAAAATGGCCTAATGTAGATTGCTAGCACAAAGTATGATGGACATGAATTTTAATGTAGTTGTTAATACTGAATTGTTTTGCCATGAAATTATTTAAAGTAAATTTTTATTGTCAAATTTAGGAGTAATTATAATGTTAAATGATTTTTTACATAAACGCATAATATTCTGTGAATATTTTGAAGCAAGAAACTACAAGGTATCCTGAAGGTCTAACCAAATTGTTGATCTTCTGTCCATTAAATTGCTTGAGTCTATTTTTTTAAATCAATGTCTGTGTCATATATGATCTCTAAAATTTGCATTTTTATGTTTTAGTATTAGCTGATAATATTCAACTGTTTTGTTTGTAATGAATCAAATTTGACTTTAGTTATCGCTTTGTTATATTTTCACTTAGTTTTATGGTTTTGATTGTGATCAATTATCATTTTAATTAATTTATCATAAACCTTTTATTTTAATTTCTGCATTTATTAATTTATTATTAAGCATTTGTGAACTTAATTTAGGTATAGGGTTAATAATTATTAATACTATTGTATTTAGTTGTGTACTATTCATATTGTTAGCTTTTCAAGTTACATTTTGATAGTATGTAACTTAATTTAATATAGATGGTTGATAAGTGATTAGTAGTAAAATTATGCTGAAGAAACTGTGAGTAATTAATATATTACTGTGCATTTTTTATAAAGTAAATTTGCTTGTAATGTTACCAGCAGATGATCGCTAATTGTTTTGAATAGCTGGTAATTTTCAATTGCTCATATTGCAGCATTTTTGTTAAATATGCCATTGATTTATTTTTGAATAATAAAAGTGTTAGTTTTCTATGAATATAATTTGTTTTGTTATAGCAAGCATATTTTTGTTTTCATTAGGAAATCGTATTAGATGTGATATTGCACCACGTTCCACGTAATCATGCAATGAGGAACCATAGGGATAGAAAAAAAAAATTAAAAATGGCAACAGAATTTATTCATTTAATTTGTAATACATAAAATTACATGTTCGGCATTACATACATGTCTAAAATTTACACAAAATAAATAAATAAAAATCAACAGACATAAAACAAATTAGTAATAGTATTAAATCCATTTATTTGTGAAGTTACATTTTGTGGTATATGCAACATGTAAGAAATATGTTATTCACAAAGTAATGGCAAGAGTGATCAAGGTTCAATCCTTTTTACAGATCAGTTGTATCTTACCATGCCAAACCTACACTGAATGAAACCTTTAATATGATTGTTTTAAGATGAAGAAGAGTAGATTTTGGTTCATGTTAGTGGTAAAACTCAAAGACCTTCGAGTGGAAATGTAGTTTTTGAGTGTAAAACAATTTTTATTTTAAAACTTTCATTTTATAACATCAGTTTTAAATAGGGTGGAATTATATATATTTGGAGATGATTAAGATACTGCAGAACCTTTTCCAAAAAATTTATGAGGAAAAGAAAATTCCTAAAGAATGGGAATATAACATTATTATACCCATCCATAAGAAGGAAAGCACAAGCGAATGCACTAACTATAGACCGATATGTCTCTCACAGGTCGTATATAAAATATATACCTCGATTCTGGAAAAGAAGCTGAGACCTTTAGTCGAAGATAATCTGGAAAACGAGCAAGCAGCTTTTCGCCCTGGACGACAAACCCAAGATCATATTTTTGCTATGAGGATGTTAATAGAGAAAGCCTGGGATCGAAATAAAAGCTTATACCTTGCTTTTCTGGATATTAAAGCTGCATTTGACTCAGTACCTAGAGAGGAAATATGGAACGCCCTGAGAGTAAAGAACGTGCCTGAGGGTTTGCTACTCGCTATAAAATCAACATACCAGGCACCAAAGGGCATTGTAAGAATTAACGGTCTCGAGTCGAAGAGCTTTCCGATGGCAAAAGGAGTAAAGCAGGGGGATAGCCTCAGCCCTCTACTCTTCATCATCTTTATGGATGAAATAATAAAGATTTGCAAGAGAAGAACAGCAAGAGCGGTGATTGGTCATTGGAATATGAGAACCATACAGGCACAAGTAATGGTGTATGCCGATGACATAGTCCTTATTACTGACTCTACCGTTAAGCTCCAACAATCCCTAATACAGTGGGAAGCAGAATTAGGGTGGAAAGGTATGATTATTAATGCTAGAAAAAGCAAGATCCTACAAGTGGGACGACAGCCCGAACAAATCCACATTATGTGCAACGACTAGGAGCTTGAAGTAGTAAATGAGTTCTCCTACCTTGGAACTGTGATAAGCGGAAATGGAAAAATACAACCCGAAATATCCCACAGGATAGGAAAAGCAAATAATATTTACTATTCCATCAGCAACACAGTAGTAGGAAAGAGAGAGGTTAAAAAAGATGTCAAGCTCCACATATTTAAGGCTGTATACATGCCTGTTCTACTATACGGAGTAGAGAGCTGGGTACTCCCGGACAACAAATGGAGCCGTATAACAGCGGCAGAAATGAAATACCTGCGCAGAGTGGCTTCCAAAACCCGCAGAGATAGGATCAGGAATGAAACAATAAGGGAAGAATTAAACATTCCTGCAATGAAGGAGACTCTGGAGAAGAGACAGTTGGGGTGGTACGGGCACGTATGTAGGATGAGCCAGGATTGTGACCCACGCAAATTTATCGAGGCAAAACCAGTTGGCACCAGACCTAGAGGAAGGCCTAGGCTTAGCTACGTTGCCTACATTACCAAGTTGGGGCAAGCGAGAGGCAAGACACTGCAGGAGATGAAGACTCTTGCAGGAGACAGAGAGAGATGGAGATCCTGGGTTGGACTATCTCCACGCTGAAAGGCACAAGGAGAGAGCTAAAGAAGAAGAAGGAATTGTATATTTTTCAACTCTTTGTAAATACAATAACCTCTCAGGCATTGATGACCTCGGGGTTTTACGCCTTTAAACAAAAACAAACAAACAATACAATAGCCTAGTTGATGCTTACATCTATGAAGTTGACTGTAGATTTCTTGTTAGAACATTGGTAGATCTTACTAAATAGTCATAATTTCTATGGTTACCTCGTAACTAACGTTTGCTGTAATTAGTTTTTGTTTTCACAATTTGAATTAATACCTTCATCTAAAAAACATTATGGCTAAAAGTGTTAGGAAAATCTCAAAAGAATTGTAATAAATCGAAACTAATATGAGGCTTAGCTAATACAGTGTCTAAAGTTGAGGAAGATATGGTTGAATTAATGTCCTCATTATAATGTTAGGACCAAGGCCAGGACCAATGTGGGAATAATTGATTGATATCAAACAATTACTTTTTTGATGATTAGGTTGGTTGGAGGTGTGATCAAGAAACACCTAATAAAATAAACTCATTTTATTGTGTGCCAACATTCTTTAGGACCACTGCAACCAACTCTCCATTATAATTGTTTTTTTTTAATCCCAAAAGGGTTTATTACACTGTAGAAAGCAAATACTATTCATATTTAAGTTCAAGACAATAGTTTATAAGTTTTAAAATCATAATGAATTACTATGTATTAACTATTAATCAACTATAAGAACCATTTTGGTTGGAGAATAGGCACATTATCTATTAAGATTTTATATAGGAATGCCTTTATTACAGCTTCTAAACAGGGGAGACTACCAAAATTAAAGGCAACTAAGTACAAACCAGTGCTGATTTTGACTAAAAATCTATGGCTGACTTATTCAGCCATCACAGAAAATTGTGTAAGAGGCAGTATCCTTGATCATCAAATTTACCATACCATGCTATTTTTAAAATACTCATTACATTTTCCAAACAATTTTAAAGAAAATAATTAACAAACCTATTATCAATTGATTATAACTTAAAACAAATGTTGCCATATAAGAAAAAATACTTCTTCCTTGAGGTAGATTATATTTGTTTACGTTTACAATTAAAAATAAATAAAAAACAATGAAAATCACAAAATTTGATTTTATGCTAACTACAAATCTACCTAAACATTCATACTATTTGGAATAGTTTATTATAAAACAACTATCATCTAATATTAATTAGTGGTTGGATTTCATTGAAATTTAATTTATTGCCAACTATGGAGGATAATAACACAAGATATACATAAGTACATAGACTATCCTACACATACTGACTAGACAAAAGACAGCTTTAATAGTGAAAAAGAGTAAAAAACTCAGCCAGTTTAATGATTTTAAAGCTTCAATTTCCTTAAGAAAAATAATAAACTATAAACTGACCCTTTTGAAATAACTTTAATGACCAAGCTACCTCATCAGCTTGTGCATTTTTTTACATCTTATATTTTAGTCTGATAAAAAAAAAAAATGGTAAAAAATTAAGGACTAAGTGTTCAACAAAAACGTCTGACTATTCTTGTTACAAAAATTAATAAAAGAACAATAAATTACAGAAACAAATGAAACAAAGCTCTTGCCTATCACACTTAAGGGATTTTGGAGATTTTTGGAAGGATAATTCAAAAATAGACCGCTGGTCTATTTATTTTTTTCCCTCCCCAGTAATAGTTAGTCTTGAGCAAACTTTACAGTAATACTTGTAGAAAATAGTTCATAAACATTGAAATATTGGCTTCAGTTTTGTAATACGAAACTATAGTAAACTCAATCATATAAAATCATTGTAAGGTAACTGATACACAATAACCATTTATATACATGTATAAAACATCTTAATTTTAATTTTTTTAAAATGATGACTAGAAATAAATAGTTAAACATATAACAATTTTTACATCATTTCAATTGCACATATTAGAAACAAGATACATTTAATAAAATAAATATTTTCCAAGATAAATTAGCAATGAAACAAAAATAATAATCTAGACTAGTAAATACTAACATATTATCAAACTAATTAATTTATTTCAATAAATAACAAAGACTAGAAAAAAAAAAAGACTAGACTTGTTTGGTCTCATACTATTTGCATTTGATATGATTCAAACAATATAAACACAAAAGGTAACAACTGAATGAGGTATGCAGATGTTAAATAAATAATAATAAAGAATATTTCTCTATTTAAGATAAATAGATAATCCATAATTTAATAGTGTTTAATTAATTATAAACCCGAATAATAACCTATCATGTTTGAAATAATATAACAACCAGAAATGTATGCTTTTGTTAACAATACAAAAAAGGAGTAACCGTCCATTCAATGGTAGATAAAATACTGAAACAACAGCACATAATACGATAGTCCAAAATATACTGATTCTCAATTGAATTTTAACTTTGTTAATGTTCAACATATCTAATAATTAAATAAATATAACGGTTTAGAAATTTAAGATAATCACATTTCCAAAAGTGGCAAGAATTAAAATAAATATTTGTAATGTTTGACTAGAAGCTCCTATGAGTGTAAATAAAGTCGCAAACGATAATGGGACATAAACTGAAATTATTAAATACAATTTAATGTGCTATTAAATCTGTTTAGTTGAGTGAGAATCACGTATAGGGTAAGGGTTATTAAATAATATTTTAACAAATTGAAGAATTTTGTTGTTTTGTCCCCAGCACTGCGACAGAATTAAAATCTTAAACATATTTTATCTCATAGAATTTGAATGTCCAAGTCCAGAAGATGCATGAATATTTTAAAATAAAATTAATAATAGAAAAAAGAATGACTTATCTTAAAAGCTGTAAATGTGCAATTCAAGGAACATTCTACAATTAACAGTATAAAACAAATACAGTTTTGATTGTACAGACATATTATCATTACACAACTAGTTAAACCTGATTTCATTGTCATAAGGTATTCAAATAACAAATACAATCTAGTACCTGTTATAAATATCACTACAAAAGTATCTTGGAAGAATAAACATTGTGCTTTATGAAAGCCATAGAGCATTTAAGGTTAATTTGCATCATTCACAACTGAACACTATAAAGGTACTTCAATTTATTTTTGCTAAATTCATTATTGAGCTTTGAGGCTAAACATTACCATACTTGGAATAAAATTAAATATTTCGCTTTTATCTTAAATATTCAATAAAATTTTAATGCACGAATTAGCACTAATTTATATGGAATGACCTCCTTCGTGGAACTTATCATTACCATTACCTTAAGAATTATAAACACTAATTAGACTAGATTTAAAAATATTTTCAATAAAATATAATCACAATTCATGACCATTGTTATGAAGTTTAAAAATGAACAGATCCCTTGGGGATATGTATTTATAATTTAATATCAAATGATTTATTCATTTAGGACTAGATCTTATGAAGACATTTACTGATGTTCAGACTTCAACTCTGTTCAGACTTTTTTTAATTATCAACATTTCCATATGCATATTCCTACATTACCACCAAAAAATAGATATAGAAGAGTGTTGCATTCATAAGAAATGTCAAACCCAAAGCCTTCACCGACTATAGCATGCCAAGATGGGCCAAACTTTTTATCTAGTTGTTCTTTTATAAGGCTTGCTGCTAGCTGAAAACATTTAATTAAAAATCATTACAAAAAAATAGCATTAGGGATAATAGGTTATTAATTATTTTATTATTATGTATCATGCAATTGACATAATACCTTGATTTATAATAAAGTTTAATTCATTCTTACTTCTACTTGCCTATATATAAAATATTCATTAAGGGAAATTATTAAAACAATGTAAAATTTTATATTCGAGTATGCATCAAGTCATTCGACATAAATGTCTTGGTAGTAGAAGTCAGCATGTTTAAATGCGGTTTTATTTCTCACAATTATGAAGGTTTCACATCCTTCTAAAGCCCGTTCAAAGTAGGTTTTTTTTTTTTTCATACCACCCTTGTATTTAAGTGAAAATGTGAAGCAGAATGAGACCTCTTAGGAATGATAAGCCATTTATCACAACTAGTTAGTTATATATTAAACTAATTTAGTACAGGCCCAGGTATTTACGGGGTTCATGTTCTATACCTGAGGTGAGATGTTACCAAATGGTGCCTTCCCCACTTAAAAGTATATTTAGCTAAATTTAAAAAAATGTACCTCTACAACCCCTGAAGGGTCTTGGGCTCAGTACATAACAACATTTGCTTTACTTTAAAACTAATTAACATGATTTTTGAAACAACTAAACATTAAAGAAAACAATAGGAATTAGTTGGATAAAAAAACGAGAATATAGTGTACTTATGATTGACTTAAATACAATTGTAGTTTTTAAAACATAAATAAAGAACAATAAGATATTTATCAGTTTATAATTGAAATGCAAACATATTTAATATAAATTGACCATTTATATTAAATATAAATTTATATTAATATAAATTGATGTGCCCCCTTTCACTAATAATTTTTAAATTATTAAATTAAATACAGAGTTGTTTTATAATTATTTAATATATTATACAAATCCATAAATGCTAATAAAGAATCCAGACGACTTAACTAAAATAAAACATTAAACAAAAGAAAAACATCAGTTGTTAAGGAATCAAGTTGTGTTGCTAAGCAAAAATAAAAACAAACAAGGATAACCCTATAATTAGAAAAACCAAATGAACTACTAAAATAAATATACAACTTCCATGCAAAAACTTACAACTTCCATGCAAAAACTGATTTTCAAACTAAAAATCGATAAGAATCATAAACATGCTGAAAATGAATAGAGTTAATAAAGCCATATGTCTAAAATATGTTAAAAATTAAAAAAGTAATGAATAAATAACATAAGAATGTGCCAATGAATAAAATTTAAATACTGTGAACAATAATTGTGCCCGACGTGCTCTTTCGTTAAAAGGTTGGTTTTGAATTGTATGCATTGAATTAAATTACAGTCCTAAAAGTACATACCTCATTATTAGTAGAATACTTTTCACAGGCTGTAACTATTAATTCGATTGCTTCATTTTTCATATCTTCACTCATGTCCGAGTTCTAAGATTGACAGAACATAAAATATCAATAATAATCATTTGGATAACAAAGATGTAAATAGCAAGCACTACGTTGTCGGCATACTCCTAATTATTAAACATTAAAAACAAAATATTTCTCAATTTTACCTCAACTAATGGATATATATGAACAACTTTCTTTGGTTCTGCTGCAGGTTCGCCCTCAGCCATTACAGAAATTACCACTTGCAACAAATTCAAATTAAAACAAATCTATAAACGCACAAATACAAAACAAACTATATACATCTGTCAAAACTGAAAAATTGATAACCTACTGGGCACTCAGTGTAGCCATATCAACAAGGGATATAAAGATAAAAGTAATGAATTTTTATGCTCAATAGATTGAAATTATATTATCAAAAACTGCAAAATAAATAAATGTAATAAGTCAAATTATTTTTTTTAATAGATCGCATTAACGATCGTGCTGTTTAAATTGTTTTTTAAAATGATACTTACAATTACAATGTTAAAAATCTGTTGATATGGCTTGGATCGATTTCGTGGGTTCTGCGCCTTTTCATTCTGTAATCTGTGTTACTCCTTATATAGTACTCTGTTACTGATTTTCACTTTATCGATAATAAATCTGAATTAATATTTGTAATGTTCACATCAGGCTTAGAACTAGAGAGGGGGCATACAAAGCAATTGCCCAGGATAGAAGAATTTAGAAAGATTCTATAGTTGTCCCAAAAGTTACAAATTTCGAATTGATACTTATTTTTAAATTAGAATTATTTTCTTTTTATATTATGTTTTTTTAAATATAAGACTTAGTACCTATCAGCATTCGGGGTTATAGTGTGTCAAAAGTGCACAGCTGATGACTGATGAAAGACATGAAATTTAGAGTTGAAACTTTTACATGATAAAAGTCATATATTAATGTTATTTTATTAGTTAATAAATAAATAAGCAGGGAGTCAGATAATTTATATAACAGATAATTTTGTCGTCTTCTTTAACCAAAGTACCAGAGATCTGGTACAAAAGCTTCATTTACAAAGGGCAAGAGTAGAAACTTTTGAGAGATGTTTTAAAATTGTCTTTTAAACATTTTAAAATTAATTTTATGATAAGTATTTTGAAATTGAAATCATAGAATAAAACAAAAACCATTTTCACAGTTGAAACTTTTTTTTAAAACAAGGTAATTGGAGGTACAAACCAGGGTGCATTTATTTGTAATTCCAAGTACAAAGCATTACTCAAGGACATAGGAAATATTTTACTTAGGGGGACCAAATGTGTTGAAAATATAAGTTCATTTTTCTAAACACTGTTTATATGAATATAAGTTCGACAATTAATTCCATGCTTGGAAGTAAGAACTGTATCCAACCACACCTTTTATCTGTTTGGTTCCCCCAACCTGCATCTATGGTATCACTTTTTTGATACAGCGTGCTTGAAATAAGCAATTAAATCACACTTGGAGCACTTTTTATGTTATGATCCCTCTTAAGCAGAAGTCTTGTGACGACTCAAGTTTCTTATCCAAGTCCTCTGGCCCACACAACCTATAGTGGATCATGTTTCTGAAGCAATGGCATATAGAACTGGAAGACTTTCAAAGCCTATCACAATACTTAATGATGAAACTTGATTCATATAACTTCACATTAGTAGTGAAACAAATGAATTGTATGGCTTTAAAATTGCACATTCTACGCATGCTGGATTCCCACCTTCCCTATACATTTAACTAAGCTTTATGTTAATATTAAAGTTATGAATGATCCATATTATATTAGTTGCATTAGTTGTTCGTTAGTCATGCTTTTGTTCCAGAACTTAAAATGTTATTACTTTTCTTAATGCAGCTATGGTATACATCATCTATGAAGGCAGAGACAGTCTGGATACCACCAGAATCCATTTAGGTCGTCCCTATCTTTAACTAAACAACATACTTTCACAATTTTCTTTTTTATCAACTTGGTAATATTTGTGGTGGTCTCATTTTTTCATTGAAGCTTTCACATTTCATATTTTAGAAATATTTGGTGAGTTTTTTCACTAATGTGGGCCATTAGTATGGATCCAGCATTATTGTTAACCTCCTAAAAAATGGAAATTTTCACTTCCAATATGAATTATCTGAGGTTTCTTCTCATTAAAATATTTTGAATTCACAGTTAAATAGACTGAATTGAGTATTATGCCAATGAATTTTATAATAATGTAATTAATAAAATTTTAAAACTATTTTAAAAAGTAACATCTTCATTTAAGAATCCGAATTTCATAGTTACTTTATTAGATTGGCATATTGACTACTTTGATTATAATCCTTTACTTCATTTTTATTAACCATGTAGTTTTTTTCATGGTTTGAATACATTGAAATTTTACTGTTTAGAGATGGAGAAAGAAAATAGTTTAATTTTTTACCAATAGCAATTAGAAACAAATTTCTTTGGAAATATGTTTTTCGAGCTCTTATTAACTTAATTTACTTTATCCTTGACTGTAGAAAGTAAATCATATAAATATAATGAGTATAAAAGTTTTTAGCTCATCAGAGATAAAAATTAATTGAGACAATTTATCATAACTAATTATTTTTTATTCTGTTAATATGCCTTTAGATCAATATTACAATATTAGAATCAAAGAACTTTTTTTTCCATTCTTTATTCGTATCTGACCAACCTATACAATAAATTATGTAAATTGCACTACCTAGTGTATATTGATGTTATTAGTCTGGTATAGAATCTTCAAAACGTCAAAAAAAAAATAAAATAAATAAATAAGAAGTATATAAGAAGGATCTTATATTGACCAATTCACATATTAAAATGAAAGGTCAGTGGTGGAATCTCCTAATTAATTATTTTTCATTTAAATTTAAACAATAATTAAATAATATTAAGTTTTCATATAAAAACAAAAAACAAACCTGTACCCTGGAGGGTCTCCATAGCCTAGAGTCGCCCCCTCCCCTCCCCTCCCCCCCCCCCGCTGTAACATGTCAAACATGTTTGGTTTTATTAAAACTTTGTATTAATATTTTGAATTTATTTCCTTGTTTTTTAGTACCATTTTAAGTCACTTGGGTAGTGTCTGGGTAAAATATGAAAACAATAGGAACAGTATCTTTCCCATGCTTCCTACTACAACGTTTCAAGATCTTTTGCTGACTTTTTTTTTTTCCTGTGTCTGTGAATTGGCTGATGATCCTGGTAAACCGGCAAACAGCTTCATTTATCCTTGGATAACTTTATAATATTAATTACCAGCTGGGTAGAGCTTTGTGGTTATATTGACTGTTAGTGTTAAATTAATAAGACTTAATTAAGTATTACTTATTTAAATGTCATTTCTTTGAAGACCGCAACCCCAACCAACTTATCCTATAATTCATTCTCCAATCACTATTCTTTTAACACTATCAATAAATAAATTATTTGAGAATATGTATGAAAACTGTTTTGTATTTATATCTATATTTAAAAATTACGATTGTTAATGTTATTTTGATTAATAAAAAAAGACATTACGTATTGAAGACCATAAATTTGAATTTTTTGGTGTTACATCAAGAGTAATTTTTTTTAAAATAAAATAACATTGACAAACAAATTTAATTTTAGTTTTGATTTCTTAAAATATGTACAACCAAAATAAAGTTGTAAATTGTAAAAAATATATTTATTTATTGCCTAACCAATTTTTAATTTTATATACTAGAGTATGAAATATATATAGTAAGGGAAAGTTGGGATTGTGAAAATATTCGAATTCAAGTTTTCACCAGAAATAAACCTTTTAGGGTTCTCTGAGTCCAAATCACCAAGTCACAAAAAAAGGTTTGTTTGTATGGTTAAGTCCAGCTCAAAAATGATAAGTTTTATAAAAGTGAAATTCCATATTTATATTAAATATTTGCTTAAGTTTATATGCCTCAGATGTTACAGCAACTTATTCAGAAATATCGGTGAACCAGAAGAGCCGATTTTTATGATTTTTTCAAAGACAACTCCAACAATTTTGATTAAACTTGCTATGTTACTGTAAAACTTAATGGACTTTTATATCATATAGATTGCATTATTATTAAAATAGTCTGACTTAAATCCCAAATATTTTAAATTTTCTATCTTAAAAAAGTAACAATTTCATCTTGTTAGCATGAATGAAAAATATGTTAATATGAAATATGAAAGAATTTGATAACCAACTGAAGAAGAAAGCAGCCAAAATATTTTGTATGTAAATTTTTCGTTTTGGACATAATAATATTAATATAGATGAATAATATACTGTTGGAAAGCTAATTATTTAAAATAAAATTAATTATTCAGATGAAACGTATATTGACAATAAATGTATGGTTCTAAAATCTTCCACATAAGTTTATTATATTATATGATATATTTTTAACTCATACCATACATGGCTGTCAGTGAGTACTGAAGACGTTGAATGACCCCGAAATGTTGACTCCTGATTATTGCTAATGGAAAAATAAACTTATTAGGAAGATTTTAGAACCATCCATTTATTACAAATTATTTAAGAAAAATCTCATCTCTGTTGTAATATTATTTGTTTATTTATTTAATGTCACTTTATGCTGATGTGGCTGATCAGACGATGCTACATTAGGAGTCCTAAATTTTGCCCAACCAGGTTAAATTAGGATAGTGATCTTTAAATAGTACCTGACATCACACAGGCCTGGGACCAACTTTTTATGTGTTCTCTGATGGATGGCATAACTAAGGATTTTTTATTCTCATTAAAAAATCCTAGGGCCACCTGCAAGGTTTGAACTATGACCTTGGGCATTTTATTATCGTTTCTAAAACATGTTCCCATAAAAACAATGTAATACTTATTTAAATTTTAAGTTAATAAAAAACTTGATTTCAAGATGCGAAATGTGTTGAATTTCAAGTGAAGGTTGTGTGCTGCGCTCACCAGATTTTATTTTTATTCGATAATAACTATGTAGATTCTATACTCATGTTTAAATATAAAATGATTCATTTTAAACAACAACGATTATTTTATTTTTTTTCTAGTCAGTCAGTCTTTTTTTTTTTATTGATAGTAGGGGAAAAATCTTCCATAGACGAGGTGTGGCTATACAAGCCCACAAAAGTGTGAGATTCCTACTCACTAAAAAACCACCTCCGTATTCGCCTTCACCGCCCCATGGAACTGCCGTCAGGCATTACTTCGCAGGAGACAGTATGGCTCTGTGCCTACTTCAGTGCTGGACATCTTTATCTTATCTATCCATCTTATAAGTCTTACCTGACCGCTCCTTTCGCGCTCTTGAGATCTGAGCTTCTTTCCTACTTGCGCCATGTATTCTATCACAGCATTCCAGTTTTCCTCCTTGGTCATCATTAAGTTGACCAAGTTTTCTGGAACAGCCTTCTCTCCAATAATGCTGTCTAGTTCATCCTTTTCTAATTGTAGGTCATCCTATCGGTTCTACCCAAATTCATTCCAAGAAAGTTAGGAAGGATTTATTTTCTTCTAGACTATACCTCAAGGTTTGACCTGAGTCACATTACGGGTCATATTTCTCCTCGTTCTTTTTTAACTTTCCTTCATTCATCACATCTTGATGTAGATCTTTAGATGGGGTCCATAAATATATATAATATATAATAAAGTGTCAAAAAAGATAGGCAGGAAGTTAAGTTATAGATGGACATATTGGTCTTTCTATACAACATCTTCTCACAACCAGGACCCTAAATACTTAAAATCCTAAATCTGTCCCAAGAGCTGTCCTTTCAATCTGAAAATTCCGATTTTTCTACACCTCCTAATCTAATTTTTTTGTTTTTTCTAGATTCATGTCCATGTTGATGGAGGACGGTTCTTCTTTCCTGGTGTTCTCATTATATTGGAAGTTTTGGTCATTGGCTGCAACTATGAGGAGGTTGTCAGCAAATATGTCATGTAAAAAGTACTCTCCAGATCCCCATACCTGAGTTGAAAGTATCCTAATCTCGGTTTTACTTTCTTCAGTGCTTGGTCCAGAAATAATATAAAGATTAGGGGACTTACACTGAACAGCATATCTGTTGCATTTACTTAGTCTTTTCAAACTCCTTGAATCCACTATATCCTTCTTTTGGACTCTGTTGAAAGCCTTCTCCAGATATACAAAGGAGAGAGATATTTTTCTTTCTCGATGAACATCTCTATGCCTGAATGTAAAAATCAGGTTCAGTGTGCTCCTTGATTTTTTAATCCCATCGTAAACATCCCCTATATGGCTATCAACAGTTCTTCTTATTCTTCTTTCTAGCATTCTGAGGATATTTAAACTTTTAAAGATATGAAGAGCTAAAAAGTAATGTTTTTCTGGGAATATTCTTGATATGGAATAGGATACATTATACTATTAGTAATATTTACCATTACCAAGTACTTATGAAGGTATTATTTAGAGATTTTCCAACCTATTTTTGAAAGAATTTTGATTATCCAAAAGCATCATAGTTTCCAAAAGGGATATATGAGATGAATAAAGTATGTAGAAAAAAATAAATTTTAAGTAAAGAAATGGTCATAGTGTTTTTAGTTTATATAAATTAGGCAGCCTGGTTTAATTTAATTATAAAAGTTTGTGTTTGTTCTAATTCTGCTTCATAAATGCATGTATTTTAAATATTAAATAAACAAGTTTTATCATAATGATATTTATGAAAACTTCATTAGCAAACATTTATTTTAAAAAACTCTTGAAAGGACGAATGATTGCTGATAGTATATTGTATAACTATGAATAATGAAATGGAAACTGTTATATAAATTATTAAGATTTCAAATTAATTTATTGTCTTATAAATAAACTTTACAAGATATTTCGGAATAGTTTTTCAAATTGAATTTTATTATTTAAAAACAAATGCTTTAATTTTAGGTTTTAGTCATTTTTTGAAAGAACGTTAAAAATTTATTATTCATTAAATAGCGATCATTCATTTTGATGTTGAATTGAGAAACAAGAACCATCTTTAATGTTTGACATTAAACAAATTTTAGTTTATTTTTTTGACAATCAACTAATCTGACAATTTATCTAATGATAAACATCATAGTCAATATTCTTCTTAATAATTATTAATAATATAAATAATCATTATTATTTACTTCTTTAATGCATTGATTGATTGCATATTAAAGCTTCATTGATATATTTTATTTATTAAGACAATAAAAATCAGTTTTTATTTTTCTGGTATATTTTTTTTTTTTTTTTTTTTTACCAAAGATTATTTAATGTAGAGAGAATTGTGAAGAAATTTATGGACTAGTAATTGAAACAATAATAAATAACGATAAGAAGCCATATATTTAGAAGAAATTAAAATAAAATATCTGATTTCCCATTTAATCTAAAACTATTTCATGAACATTCTTCTTGAATAAACTACTAACACATTATAAATCAAATACGGATATCACTCTTGATACAACTGTATACAAATACATTTATATCTATAAATTATAATTATCAATAAAAAAACAAAATAATACTTTTATTTAGATTCCATAGAAATATGTTGCATAAATCACATTAAAAAGATAAGTTATATCTTTCCATGAATACATTTTTATCACTACGAATCAATTGTTATTTATTAACATCAACATAATATTTATTGGACTCCCAAATGTCCATTTATTTTGTGGTAAAAGTAGTCCTTAATGAAAGCAACAGTTACAATATTAAGCCTTTTTATTAGTTATATTGATGGCAAAACATATACACATAAACATATTTTTTTAGAGAAAATAACACTGTTGCAGCAAGCTAATGCTAAACATTATGAATTTTTTCTCTACTTAACTTTGAACTTTCATTTAAAGTCTTATATGAATTAAGAGTCCATCTTGCAAAAAGCTGCAGATCTGGTATAAAAAGTTTGATTCAATTTTGCAACATACTAAAATATGAATGTTTTCATACCAAATAGTACAAATCTTCCACTAATACTTTTTCAGAAGTCTTCAATAAAATGTTATATAATCTTATCAGTTCAAAAATAACTAGATTATGATTCAAAAATTAATTTGATGACTTTTTTTTTTTTACAGACATAAGATTTCTGAAAATAAATAGGTACAAAGTGTATTAGTTCATGAAAGACTTATTATAAGATATTGAAAAGAAGAAGAGAAATAAGAGTGACTAGAGAAGCCTTAAGAACCCAGGCACCTGATTGCATCATAGAAGCAGTTTCCCTGGAACAGAATTTAATATTAATTATTTCATACAAGAAACATATCAATGTTAAATCTGCACTTGTTAAAAATTAAAGATAAAGAGATTAGTTGTATTAAATATGATACATTTGTAATTCATAAATTTGTATTTATATATATATATATGTATATATATATATATATATATATATATATATATATATATATATATATATATATATATATATATATATATATATATGAAAAAAAAAATCAATTTCTGGGAAACTATATGTTAACTGTTTGAACACAATACTGTTAATGAATTATTTTTAAAATGCAAATATTGTTTAAACCACAGTTGCACATGCATGGATTCATCCTCAAGATCTATGACCAAACATCAAATTAAAGTCATGCAATATCTTAATCATACTTTTATTTTAGCCATTATAGGAATTGAAAAAAAAAAAAAAAATGAATAAATACAAAAATAATTGAACAGAGAAAGCTGGACTAAAAAAGATTAGAACATGAAGTTAAAGAAATTTAAAAGTTGCCCCAAGCATGCTGAATAGATTTATATATGGCTAAGAATATATCTTCAGATTAGACTGTTTCTCTTTCATGGTGTGTATTATAATTTTTTCTTCAACTCAACATTTGCCTCTTAGTCTGAGAGTAACCCAGAGAAGACTAATTAGGTGACTGGTGAGTCATCTAAGTGATCATTGAGAGTGGTCACGCTGCCATAATGACGAAGTAGGTAAATCACTTACCATATGAACCTGTCTGTTTTTAATTTAGTGAATAGGCAATTGATAGATAATGACACACTCGTTTTAGCTTTTAAAAGACAAATCTTATGGAACTCCTAAGAAGTACAGCATAATAATTCTGGTGAAAAAATATTTTTGCCGCAAATTTTAATATTCTAGTACTGACTGAGATTTTATAAAATAATGTTTAAACATAAACATATCCATATCAATATTAATTATAATTCATATTATTATTTCTTACGATGAAATATTCACAAATAAATTATTTAATGGCAATAAACAAAAATATAAATATGAAACTTATTTGATATTTTAAACATGATAGGATTGCAGAAAAGCATTCACATGGGAAAAACAAAAATAAGCATTGCTCTATAGCAGACTCCATATTTGTTTCTCTAACTTTATTCTACACATTCATTACTATTATTTTACTTTATCATTGTAATTTTATAATACCACTGTTTTATTCAGCTTTTAAATTAATAAGATACTAATGTAAATGTTTTGGTTTTCAATATAAATCAATAATCTGGTGGAACTAACAATAAAGTATGAAGGATAGACCTGTTGGGTTTAGGAATTATCTTTGCTGTTAGGTTTTAATTGGTTTCATGTCGAAAAATGGTGTGAAAAATACGTTAAGTATTTTTGTTTGTGTGGAAACAGGCGTCAACATGACTCATGCAAGAATTGTGGGGGTTTATAATTTTGCTAAAAACTTTGTATGATCATATGCAATGTAAATGTTTTGGTTACATTGTTGTATTATATTATTTATTTGTAGGTACTCTTTAAATATGATAATTGAGGTTTCAAATTTTTTTTTTCATTAATAAAAGGCTGCTGTGGTAATCGGATTTACCACAACCTTTGATAGCAGCAAAAATACAAGAGTCAATAGTTATTTTAAACTGCAAACATCTAAAAAACATAATGATATAATTTTTAAAACATGAATAAAGGATAATATCCAGGATGCTAATTAACAACTCAATTTTATTACAAGCATTTTAATAATAAACATATGAATGAGTATAATTGTGTACAATTGTTTTCCTACAGCAATCTAAACTATGATACAATGCCTATGATGTATGATTCTATCAATACAAAAATATAAAAGAAGGTAAAAAAAAGTATAGGAACATGTATAGCTTTGTGTATTTATTTATAGCATTTGAAAAAAATGTTTTGTATTTTCACAAGTATAGTGTTAAAGAAAAAAAAATGAGTATAACACAAGTGTTACAAAAGTTAATATATTTATGATCTTTTACCAGTTCTTTGTAAACTTAATATGTTGATCATTGGCTCAATACTATTCATTTTTCACATTGTAGTTGTGAAATATAAATTGAAGTATATCAATCTTCATATTCACCTTTCAGAGTTTAAAGATCATATGATTACCGAAGTCCATCTAACCTATGTCTTTTGGTATACTAATTCTAAGTATGTGTATTAAAAAATCCCAAACCAAGTTGAAGCAAACAATCTAAGTTATATTACCCACAGAGACAGCTTGATATATATGATTAACAATTCCATTCTATTATGATGTCATTTTTAAGATGTTGCACAATTTTATGTAAATTACTTGCATTTATTTACTCAAATCTAACTCTCATTAATGATTCTTAATCAGACATATTTACCGTTTAAAGATTGAATTTAAGGGTTAAATGAAAATTGTATTTTTTTAACTTATTAATCAAGAAATATAGAATAGAATTGTGAAAAGATGTAACAAATAAGCATTATTGAATGATGTAATACTGGCAATAGCAATATTTGGTTTCTATCTAGCCTCTGATGTGAAACTTATGGATTTGCTGTCTTGCTGTCTAAGGCAACTACTTCACTCAACTAATTGAAGATAATTAAGGTTTTTACAAGGTTCCAATGACGCCACAAGCAACTCTTGATCCAGCATGGCCAGTGGTCAAGCTGTCAGGGTGTCCACCTTTTCCCAAGTCATCAGGATCTGAGTGAACAACAACAGCTCTACCAAGCACTGAGTTGGGACCAGTGAGACGAATATGTGGATCAGTTATGACGAAGGAGGCAACTCCACGGTCATCAGCCATAACATTGCCAAGATCTCCAACATGCCTATTTTCATCCTGAGGAGCTCCATGTTGTTTCTGAATCAAGAAATAAATAAAGAAAATTAGAAACTCATGTAATAGTTCAAACAGAAGTGGTTGTTACTTGATGTACTGAACACTATGAAATTAATTAAAAAGGCATAGGATGATTCAGAATAATTTAGAAAGCTACACATATCAGCAAAATAAAATAATGGTGTGTAGGCTAAAACAAAAAGGCCTCTGCAAGACAGATTTTATAAACTATACATTTATAAACCTATAAAAATAAAGTGGTTGAATGACCAGGACAGTAACACTTGAAATAAATCGATTTAATAGCTTTGATTTAGACTAAATTATTACAATTTTCCTCATAAATTAATGTTTATATTGACAGTTATTATGAGGAATTTGAAGGAAGCATTCATTAGATGACCTTATTATGTGAATACCGGTTTACGTACTTAATTTATATATATAATGATGTATAATGTCTTTTTCAATGGACTAGAACAGAAAAAGAAAATGTTCAAAGAAATTAAAAAAAAAATTAAATGATTTAATTTTAATGTTACTTATTTGGGTCATAATCAGATATCTTTTTTTTTTTTTTTTTTTTTTATCCTCTATTAATTTTCAAAAGTAATGTGAAATTATATATTTCCTAGATTATTTCTATATACACTTTATTGCCTACATCAATTATTTTTACCAAAAACTGTTAATATAAAGATTTTACATTGTATGGATTGTAGTGACCAAGTGTTGAGGCGCATCCCATGCTGACATCTCCCTTTTCATGAATATGGAAGCCATGTTGACCTGGTGACAATCCTTCAATGACTCCAATCATTCGTACCTTGTGACCACTTTCTGTGAATGTGACATTACCTCTTGCTGCACCAAACAGAACAGCGATTGCTCGCCTTTCCTGCAACAGAATAATACATCAATTATGATAATTGCACCCTTAATTTAATAATTTAAATTTTACTCTGAGATTATTGTTCATATATAAGATTCAAATAAGTTTTGTATTTATTAGGGGTGTTTAAAAGGCAAAGATACATGTTTTCTGAAATCCATTGTTATACTGAAATGAAATGAAATAGCCTTTATTATGCAAAATAAGTAGTTACATATGTACAAATGGTTTTTGTTTTTATAACTACTAATATAAAATAGCATGTATATCTACATGGATACGCACACACACATACACACATACACTTCGTCTTCTATGTCTTTCTTCCTGCACAGGCCTTCCCGTGAGGGAGTAGTAGTCAGCACTTCTCTGGGTGAGTAGCCCTGTTGAGAACCAGGGTCCGTGAGCTCTGTCCACTTCTTTTTCCATATAACCCTGTCTTTAGCGTGTCTCCACCAGAGAGATCCCATCGTCAGCCTGAATACATCGCACCATCTCTTCACTGGTCGGCCTCTCTTCCTTTTTAGATCATATGGCATCCACTCGGTTGTTATTTTTGACCACCTAACATCGTTGCTACGTAAGAGGTGACCAGCCCATTTCCATTTAATTTTCCTCAACTGTAACATTGTATCTTTGAGGCCTGTTTCTTTCCTTAGTTTAATGCATCTTATTTTGTCTTTTTTCTTTACTGTCATAATACTCCTCTCAATACTGTTCTGCCACACTTGGGTTTTTCTCTCGTGGGCCTTAGTTAACGACCAAGTTTGAGAACTATATGTCACTACTGGGAGAATACAGCTATCAAAGGTCTGTCTTTTAAGATCTACATCTAAATCTCCTTTCATTATGTGCCTCAGTGACCAAAACTTGCTCCATCCCATTGCGATTCTAAGTCTACATGTCTACATATTCTAAGGTGTATTTATTTATTTTTATTTCTTTTGGTTCCCTATTTGACATTATTTTGGTTTAGTTATAGTTTGGATATAAACCGACTTGTTCGCACAACCTTAAAAGTTGTATAATCATTTCCTTCAATTGTCGACTGTTTTTGGCAAAGAGCACGGCAAAACGTAAATTGCTCAACCATTTATCATTCACCCTCATACCAACATTCCCCCATTCAAGATTCCAAAACACCAGCTCCAACACCAAGATAAACAACATAGGTGATAATGGGTCTCCCTGACGAACCCAATTGTTATACTAATCAACTTTAAAACATTTATTTTACAATATATAAAAAAATATATATTCATAGAATATAGAGTTATTTCGTTTTTAATAATTAATTCAATGTTCAATTGTATGTATCATCATTCTAACCAGAGTTTCTTTCTAGAATACAAATTCAACTGGTTCTAGGGTTTTTAATTTGGTTTGTCTTTTAGTCGGTTGATGAGATGAGAGACACTCTGGCAAGTAATATTTGATGTTTTATATTTCCAAAACAAACTGGGTCTCGACCACTAAATTTTATTCTATCCTACTTAATATATAGAGGTATATTCTGTATGAGTTATATCATTTTTCACTCAGTCCTTTTTGAGATATTTTATTATAAATATTTCTTAGCTGGAAAAAAATTCTACTTTGCAAATTTATAGTTAAAAAAAAGGTAGAGCTCACAGGACCAAAATTTCTAAAACAAGCAGTGCAGAGATAAGGCTATATAAGGAAAAATAATGAAGGGTGAAAATCATTTCTAAACTCCCTCGTCATGATTTTTTAAACCATTTTCTTGGCTACTTAGGTAATGTGTTGTTGGGACCAAAATTATATAAAATACTCTCATTATCATTCTAGTTTTTGTTTGGTTCTTAAATATGCAAAATTACCGGAGTTAATATTCTTTAAAGAAAACGTTATTTTAACATTTAGGTGAGTTTTATAACTCCGGAACCAGCTTAGTACCAAAGACCAAATTTGTATCATTTAAACAGATCGTCCAGATAGGTAATTCGTATTAGTTTCATAATTTTTCACTCAGTCTCTTTTGAGATATTTCCTTGTAAACATCGCGAAAAATGAATTTTTGCCAATTTTGATAATTCATATAGAAAAAAGTATTATGTTCTCAAGATCGAAATTTTTACAGCAAGTAGGACTAAGACTAGACTTTATAATAACAAATTATTTAAAGTGAGTCTCTTTTCCTTTATGCACTTTTATCTTGTTGAAAATCTCGTTTTTTATTCAGTTTCGAGAATTTTTTAAACAACTTTCTCTACTATTTAGGCAATAAGTTGTGAGGACAAAAAATACAAAGCATGTTCTTATATTATTGTTAATTTTTGTTTTGATTCGATATCTAAAAACTTAAAGGAATCAGAAAGGTTTTTGCATCACATGTTAGTTGAATATCTGATCCATCCATGGTTGCAGTTGTTAGCTTATAGAATGGACTTCCCAAGCTGTTGCTCAAAGATGAAGAATCAAGATTTGAACATTGATGTCATCCAGAATCTCTCAAAAGTATATATTTATTAGATAAACTACGTTGTACTATAAGGAGTAGAAATATTTAATCAGGTAATCGCCGTGATCAACAGGGCACAGTTTTTCCTCTTCCACCTACCTCTTTTCCTCAACCACTTTTACCGAGTGGGCGGCTCCGTTACAAAAACAACCTGCATCTCACCCTTTGATTTCACCAATTTTTGCCTGAGAACAACTTGATATCGAGATACTAACTAAAATTCAATTTACTTGTTTTAGTATTAATCCAGAGAGAACGAAATTAGCAGATTAATTACAATTTTTACTTTCACTTACTGTATATAGTAAGGGAAAGTATTGCGATCGTGAAAATTTTTGAATTCCAGTTTTCAACGGAAATACACATTTTAGGGTCCCCTAAGTCCAAATAACCGAGTCCCGCAAAAAGGTCTGTGTGTGGTAACTCCCGGGCGGAAACGGTAAGTCCTATGAAACTGAAATTTCATATTTAAGACAATTATACGCCCGAGACGTTACAAAACCTTTTTCATCAAAATGAGCTTACCAGAAGAGCCACTTTATACCATGCATTTTGCACCTTTGTTAGATTTTCTCGAAAACGGTTCCGACGATTTTTTTAAAACTCGCTATATCGATGTAAAATTTAATGGGCTTTAATATCATTTAGGTTTCATTCGGATTAAAATGGTCTGACAGGGCTTAAATGCCGATGTTTTAAATTTTCTTTCTCTAAAGTACCTTTAATTTTGTTGATTGTATAAAAATAACTTATAATTATTCTGTTAGCACTGATGAAACAGTTAAATATATAAATTGAATAAATTCGATACCCAACTAAAGGAGAAAACAGAAAAAATATTTTTTTAATGCAATTTTTCATTTTTGAACATAAGAACAGTAATATACAAGTATGATATACCGCTGGAAAGCCTGAGTTTTTGAAAAAATATTATCTCATACACAAGCTTTTAAAAATTAGTAGATGATTATTTTAGGTAATAATATAATAGATTTTTAATAAAACACATGTTTCTATATAAATTCCATTTAATTAATTCTTCAATGGTTTTACTCATTTTTATCTCTAACTGTACATGAGTGTGTTGCTCGCACCAGATTTTTTTCTTTTTCAATTTACGATATACATCAAGTAAATATGAAGGATTATGGGTTAGATACAGGCGTGTGAAGAACCTATCTATTGGTAGTACTTCAGTAAAAATAATAAAAACTTGTTTACAATTCCTTTAATTTCCTAGTAGACTATCAAAGCTAAATAAAAAACCGATATCGCTTCAAGCGAAGGGAAAAATGATTAAACTAAGTTAGTTTTGCTTTAAATGTAAGCTATGAATCTTAGTGATGGATCGTTCGTTCGATGAACCTGATAGACGAATTTGAATATTTTACTATCATAAAAAGAATCATACATCAGATTAGTTCTCTCTAACAAAAAAAATATAAACATAAAAGAGTGTAATGCTCAAGGATTAATTGAGATATTTTTGAAAGCAAATATTTACAATAATATTCGAATATCTGTTAAAACAGTAAAATTATTATTGATTATGTCGTAAGAAGAAACTGAATTTATTCCAATAATTAATCGGTAACTGATGAGCACAATATTGGAGTGACATTGTTATCTTAAATAGTTCTCCAAATTATGATCAATGTTTGGAATTCCTTGTACCGATAAAATAACTACTTCTGAAAGGTACTCTAGTTCTATCGACCTTAAACTGTTACGTATATGGTGCTCTTAACGAACTACTAATCTATCTATACGATTTATAGATTATTATCTTAATATTTAATAATTTTTCTAGGATACGTCTAAGAACGAAAACGTAGAATAATTTAGTTAGTTTTAAGTTTGATTTGGGTTAGTTTTAATAGTTGTGGAAATCACTAATAACTAAAGGAATTACTAACCGTACGAATTTTATAAGTATGATTCGGTAGTAATATAAACGATCACGATTAACAGGAAAGAAAACTTCAATAGTAAACCCTTTTACTAATATTTAAAAGCGACAACAGAGAAATTCATCATGAAGTGACGCAACCATTCGAGATACGCTCTTCGCTTCATTAGGCATTTAGAATGAACAAGAAGCCTGATAACTGCAACGCGTATTGATTATTCATAAAAATATTTTAGTTCAAATGCAAGCATATGAGCTTAATATAAAAAAAAAATCTGGTGCGGGCAACACACGACTTTCAATTACCTCCATTTTTAAATCAATGAAAGAATTTTCAAAAACAGTTAGAGATAAAAATACGTGAAACTATTAGGGAATTAATTAAATTGAATTCATATAGAAACATGTGTTTTATTAAAAAATCTATTATATTATTATCTCAAATAATCAGTTAGTTTTATGTTAATTTCATCACTCTCTATTAACTTTTAAAAGCTTGTGTATGAGATAATATTTTTTCTAAAATCTTTAGCTTTCTAACGGTATATCATACATGTATATTACTGCTCTTAAGTTCAAAAACAAAAAATTGCATTAAAAAAACATTTTTTCTGTTTTCTCCTTTAGTTAGGTATCGAATTTATTCAATCTCGGGCGTATAGTTGTCTGAAATATGAAATTTCAGTTTCATAGGACTTACCGTTTCCGCCAGAGGTTACCATATACACAGACCGTTTTGCGGGACTTGGTCATTTGGACTCAGAATACACTAAAACGTATATTTCCGAAAACTGGAATTCGAAAAATTTTACGATCGCAATACTTCCTCTTACTCTATATAGTAAGTGAAAGTAAAAAATGTAAAGTATTGGGGATCTTATTATAAGTTTATATTTCTAGACCTGTTTCCGAAAAGAAATATAGCAAATAAAACTTACCATGCATAGCGTCGGATTTATGAAGAACACAAATGTGAAAAATATTCCAAGAACGGAAATTTGGAAAACTGGTTGTTTCATCATGATCCGTACTAAATAGACTGAACCTTAAATCAGAATCATATTGGTAATTGATTTGTCTTACATTATATAGTTTTTGATTGTGATATCGTCTTCGTAAAACAGCGTATCAGCAGTTTCTGCCGCCCTCAACGCAAATGTCACGGATCCATTAGATTAAAAATAACCTCTAGTTATTTTAGTTATTAGTTATTAGTCTATATAAATACTGATTACATATACATGCGACGTCTACATTAATACCTCTGTTTTCTCGAAGTTATTATTTTAGAAGAACGAAACTGAATGTTCTGAAGACAAGGCAATAAGTTCACTACAAACTGAGATATGAAGCTATGTATCCTTAATATAAGAAGGGGAGATGTTCTATTGGGTTGTGTCACATGAATGTCCGTTTTCAAGGTAAAAGATTTTTATTAAAAATACGATATGAAAACAAAATAATTTTATTCGAAGTATTTACCTTATTTTTCTACACATTTTTCCCAACGTGACACCAACTTTTTTATCCCCGAACTGAAAAACACTAAGCTTTGAAGTGAAACAAAATCTGACAACGCACTTCTCACTTGATCATCATTTTCAAAAAGTTTTCCTTTGAAGAAGTTGTCTAAATTCCTGAACAGGTGGTAATCTGTTGGAGTCAAGTCGGGAGAATATGGTGGGTGCGGAAGAACTTTGTAGCCCAGTACTTTCAATTTTTGCACGCTATGTTTTGAAACATGAGGTACCAAAGTATCGAGCTTTTTTACTTTCCCAATACACTTTAAATGTCTGGAAACGGTAGAGGCACTTGCATTTAGTTTTGCTGAGAGTCCTTTAACTGTTTGGTAGGGGTTTCCTTCTACTGTATGTTTGAGGACATCGTTGACTATTACGGAAGGAGGTCTTTCTCGGGGCAAGTTTTCCAAGTCTGTATCCCTAACTGAAAACTTGGCAAACCAACGGCGAATGGTCCGTTCATTAACACTCCCTTCCCCAAACGCCTTGGAAATATTTCTAGCGGCCTCAGCTGCTGAATGGACGAGTTTAAACTCGTACAAAAATATTACTCGAAAATCGCGTGTTTCCATGTTCATATTTGGAGGTATACTAAAAAGTGGGTAATTGATTGGGAAGCTAATGTTTATAATACAAAGGTAGAGGATTAGTAACCGTTTACTTTAAATATGTAAACATTCGGAAGAAAACAACAGAGACCTGCAAAATCCTTTATGTATTTCAGAAACTATAAAAACGGACATTTCATGTGAAACAACCCAATAGTTGGCGGTCATAAAAGGTTAGCAAATAGTGAAAGAAACTATTTGTTAGTATTTATGACCGGCAATTTATATAAAACAAAATGCAGTTAGGAATCCTTAGATTGTCAAAACAAGCCTTGGTTATAACGAAAGATTGTTGCTTCAATTTACTACCCAAAATAGACCTCATCAATAATAATCATCATGTATTCTTATGTAAATAGTCATATTAAACTAGAGAAACTGCGACTTCCAGTGCCTTATGCTTTAAGTCTAGCAGATAAACGAATAAGGCAAAGTATTGCAATCAAGAAAATGTTTGAATTCCAGTTCTCAACGGAAATCCACGTTTTTGGGTACCTGAGTCCAAATGACCGAGTTCCGCAAAAAGGTCTGTGTGTGTGTGGTAAGTTTAGCGCAAAAACTGAAATTTTATATACTCAAGACTACACTAGAGATGTTACAGCAACTCTTTTAAAAATAAAAATCTGCTAACCAGAAGAGCCACTTTATACCATGCATTTTGCACCTTTTTACGGCTCTAATGATTTTGATTAAACTCTATATATCACTAACTTAAAAAATGTATCTCAATTTATTTATTATGATTTTGTTATGTTCTTGAAGTCATAAGAAATGGATATATATTTTTTGCTAATTATTATTGTTTATTTTATTTATTTATTTTTTTTTATTGTGGCTAAATTTATTTTTTATTGTACTCTTATATGACAATTTACATATATTTATTATTTTATATTTTCTTTGGTTTGTTACACCAAAAAGTAGAAAATTGTTTATAAAAATATAATTTATGTACACACTCCTATTGTATGGGGACATTCCCGATTGCAATAAAAGTATATTCTATTCTATTCTATTCTATTGATGTAAAATTTAATGGGCTCTAATATCATGTAGGTTTCCATTCTGATTGAAATTGTCTGACTGGGCTTAAATGCCGATATTTTAAATTTTTTCCTCTAATGTACCTTTAAATTTGTAAAATCCAAAAGATGGACCATATCATCTTAATGACATTGATAAAGGATGGCTAAATATACAAGTCGGACGAATTTGATGACTAACTAAAGAATAATTTATTTATTTTCTACTTTATGTAATTTGACTATTATTATTATTTTCTGCATATATTGTGTGATTGTGGTCTCATATCACAATTACTATTGTTCATTTTGTAACAAATTGTAATATATCTCAATAAATAAATAAAAAAAAACAAAAAAACTAAAGAATAAAAGGACAAAACTTTTTTAAATGAAATTTTTGTTTTTTAACATAATAAGAACAGTAATATAGACGTTTGGAACGTAATATATACCGTTGGAAAGCTAAAGATTTTAGAAAAAATATTATTTGATACACAAAGTTGTAAAAGGTAATATAAAGTGACGAATAGGGAATAAACTTATTACTGATTAACAACTTAATACAGTTATATTATTTAATCTAAATCATATGTTTCCAACGAAAATGAATAAACGTTTTATTAAAATCAACATAAAATATTTTTCAAATTGAAGATATTTAATAGTTTTTAACAGTCGAATTAAGTGAAAGTCGTATGTTGCCGCACCAAATTTTTAACTATTGTAAAAAAGTTTGTCAAAACAGTAAACGTAACCAATAAGTCACTAATACGTTATATGAAAAAAAACAAAAACATTTCGTTCCTATTATACCGAAATCGACAACACAATTACCTACACACAGAAATCATCATACGATACGTTTGAAAAGTTGAATATTAAGATACGATTTCCATGGGCTCCGAACATACTTTTAATTAATGAACCAAGGTGCCTAATACCTTTGTCAGGACCTCCAAGTATTCGGAAAATTTTAATGATTAAAATACGAAAAAATAAGGTCTCATATTTTCTATATATGATGGTTTTTATATGGTGATTGAAAGCAAAAGTTAGATGAACTGTAATTATATATATAAAGACATTTAATTATGCTTATCAGATTAGTATAAATTAAATAAAGCCACAAAAGGAATTTTCACCTTAAAGAATTGCGTTCTCATAGGAAAAAAATAAGTATGGCAATTAATAATACTTGGAAAAAAATATTCGACCTTGTTTATACTTGAACGTTACCGAGCATGTTACCTTTCTGTGAAAAGCAGTTGAGGTAGCTTGCCTTGAATATTATCATAAGGACGGCTGTTTAAAAAGTGAGCTTATTGCCTTGAAAATTCATTAAATTTGGAAGGAATCACAGGTAACAATACAAAGATCCTATCTGAAGACAATAGAAACTAGTGTTGGGTGTTCCCAGTGAAGGAGATTTTAAAAGGATTCGTCAAAGAACATTTCAGCTATGAAGACAATTGAATATTAGCATACAAGGCTAATTTAAATTTAACGCCACAGAAATGAAAATTAACTTATATTAATCCACTGATCAATTAAAGAAGGTACTAAGTTAGAAAGATATACTCATGAGGTATCGTAGGTTTGTTTTTTATTTAACGTCACTTTATGCTACTGTGGCTAATCCTAGTCCTAAATTTTGACTAACCAGGGTTTTATTAGGATGGGGATCTTTAACGAGTATACTCGGGACCACCTTTTAACGTCCCCTCCGAAGGGGATTTGCTTCATATCTGATTGTTGGGTCAATATAAATATTGAAGTTTAAAAAAAAATGTGTAATGGACCTGAAAATATTGAATAGGCCTTTAGTTATATTTATTTTGTTAGTGACTACGTGTTGTCAATCAAAACAAATGACCATAAATTATTTGAGGAAATCAACACTGACTATAGATCCTGTAATTTTCGTTTAATTCGGATGTTGATGAAACAACAATTATGGTGATTCTTCGCCGATTTCTTTTCTTCATGTCGTCGAAACCTCTGATTTAAAAATCATTTCCCTTAATACAGGTATCGAGAAACAAAACGTTTCTTGAAATTTCAATTAAAATCGTTGCAGAAGATTAGATAAAATATGAATAAAACTTTAAGTAGATACGAATTGGTTCCAATTGGTTTAGAGATTATTTTTATTAAAAACAATTAACATCTTAATATAATTTACTTCATAGAAAAATAATCGTGCAACTACAGTTTTAATTAAGTATTAAGAGAGGTCTTGTCACCCAGATTTTTGTAGAACGTGTTCCTAAATGGCTTACTTCATATATCTATGTATTTTTTACATTATCCATTCTCTAATTATCAATTGAAGCTGAGAGAAAACATGAGCTGTTGTATAAATTCTATATCAAAACAGGATGAAATTAAAATAAAAAATACCTTTCCACCTCGTATATTTAATATGGAACAGTTAATTTGCCATGAAAACATTCGGCAATCAAGGTATTAAAAAATTCCTAAAGAACCACTCGTTGAGTAATCATTAGGTCATATGCCTATGTTCAGAAAAATCCACCTTGGCCTCGTTCTGTTGGCATTACTGGTATCAATGACGTTAGGATGACCAACCTGCCTAATATTTCACTTTAACAGGTGTGTTTGTATAATTTATGGGTGAATAGAAAATTTAATAGTTTACGAGTTACAGTTCACGAAATACGACCTTCATCCATATCTCATAATTTTAATTAGACATTTACTAAATCCTAATACAATTTTTACTTACAGAGGCTCAGCCTCTACTGGCTAAGACCAGTGATGCGGCTGAGAGAGAGGCGCTGGGATCTCTTGGATTCCGCTTTTTTCCTCCTCAAGTGGAGGGAAAAGCCCGGTCTGGGGTCCCCTTAGCAGTTGTATATATTGTATATAGTTATGTTTGTTTGCCTCGCGCGGATCTCATTACCGCGTATGGGGAGCGTCCCACGGGTGGCGGATGTGGGGATGGTCGGTGGAATTTCTTCGGAAGCTCCTCCCGGCTAAGTCCGATGGACTCGCTGACCAACAATGAGAGCGGCCCCCCAGGCTTGCTGGAGGGTGTGACGTAGGTTCGAACGCCCTACTCACATATTTTAGTTCACAAAATATCACCAAAAGTCATGGATTCCTCTGAGGTAAAACGCTCATTATCCGGAGGTAAACTAGTCCCCCGTTCGGGTCTCCGGGTGGGGACTGCTTCAGGGGAATCATGGCGCAAGATGAAAATTAGAGATCTAACAATAGGGACGTGGAACGTTAGAAGTTTAAATACGGCAGGTGGGTTAAAGTCGGTCGCGAATGAAGTTAAGGGGTACCATTTAGATATCGTTGCATTACAAGAGGTTCGCTGGCCAGGGGAGGGTTCGTTAACAGAAGGAAAGTATACTATTTGGTACGGGGGGAGCGTTAATTATTGTCTAGGTACCGGGTTTCTGATTAGGAATAGATTTCTTTCCGCATTACGGGACGTACAGTTCTTTAGTGAAAGAATATCGGTTGCTATATTTCAAGGGCGTTGGTTTAAAATCGCGTTTATAAACATTCATTCTCCCACCGAAGACAGTGATGATGAAGTAAAATGCGAATTTTATGATAAACTAGAGTCGGTTTACGATAAGTTACCGCGAAATTACATTAAGATAATACTAGGCGACGCGAACGCAAAGGTTGGAAGGGAAGAAGTATATCGTCCTACAATCGGTAAAGAAAGTTTGCACGAATATAGTAATGATAATGGGACCCGACTAATAAACTTTGCCATTTCGAAAAACCTAGTAATCAAAAGTACTACATTTAAACATAAGGATATTCATAAGTATACGTGGACATCGCCGGATGGACAAACACGGAATCAAATCGATCATGTTTTAATACAAAACAGATGGCAAAGTAGCATAATTAACGTGAGATCGTATCGGGGTGCAGAATGCGGTTCTGATCATGAATTAGTAATCGCGAAACTTCGACAAAAACTAAATACAAAAAAGAGAACACCGAACTATATTCGTCCCGAGAATTTTGATTTAGTTAAATTGAACAACCTCGAAATTAGAAAACAATTCGCGATAGAAGTAAAAAATCGGTTCGAAGCTTTGGAATCTTCAGACGAGGAACACGAAGATGTAAACAAATTATGGGAAGGAATCAGGGATAATATTAAAGAGGTCGGTAATTTATGTCTTGGAAAAATCGAAAATAAAAAGAACAAACCTTGGTTCGACAGGGATTGTCAAAATATGTGCGAAAAAAGAAAAACCGCTAAACTGAATTCCTTAAATAATCCAAGCGATAATAATGTGGCTTATTTTCGGTTAGTAAAGAATGAAACTTCAAAACTATTAAAAAATAAGAAAAGAGAGTATCTTAAAGACAAAATAATAGAAATAGAAAAACACAGAAACGAAAATAACGTAAGAGAGATGTACAAAGGTATAAACAAATCGCGTAAAAGATTTGAACCTCTATTGAATGCGGTTAAAGATGCAAATAACAATATAATTGCGGATCCTTCTGAGATATTAAATAAATTTAAACAACACTTTGACGGCATCTTAAATACGGAAAATAATAATCAATCTCCTCTCTCGGAATATCAGAGCGCTGAACCATGGATAGACGCTCCGAGTAAAGAGGAAGTCGAAATGGCGATAGGAAAATTAAAACGTTATAAGGCCGCAGGAAATGATAATATCACGAGTGAATTAATCAAGGCGTGTGGAGAAGCGGGCGTTTCCAAAATACTTTTTTTAGTTAAAAAGATCTGGGAAACTGAAAAAATGCCAGAAGAATGGAAAGAATCAATACTTATTCCGATTCACAAAAAAGGACCGAGGTCGGATTGTAACAACTATCGTGGGATCTCTCTTCTCCCAGTATGCTATAAAATATTCTCGTCAATTCTAACTAGTCGAATCACGGAATACGCTGAGGAAATTATCGGAGATTACCAATGTGGTTTTAGGCGGAATCGCTCGACTATTGACCAAATATTTTCCTTACGTCAAATATTAGAGAAAAAATTGGAATACAGCGGTGTAGTCCATCAACTTTATATCGATTTTAAAAAGGCTTATGATTCAATAGACCGTCAGAAGCTATATAACATCATGATTGAACAGGGAATACCTAGAAAGTTAGTAAACCTAGTAGAGATGTGTTTGTCGGAAACATTCCATAAAGTTAGAATCGGTCATAATTACTCCGAGAGATTTGAGGTGCGATCGGGTTTGAAACAGGGTGACTCCCTTTCACCTGTGTTATTTAATATAGCTTTAGAATATGTCATAGAAAAGGTGATGTGTACCGAGAAAGGCTTAAATATGGGTGACAAGATTCCGGTTTTGGGGTATGGCGATGATCTGGTACTGCTAGGTGAAGACACGGAAACCATACAACTAAATACAAGTGTGTTAATAAAAACCGGTAAAGAAATAGGACTCGAATTAAATACCGATAAAACGAAGTATATGATTAGTAGCAGAAACGGTGTCGATCTTGGTGATATTGATGTATCAGGTCATACTTTTGAACACGTAGAGAAATTCAAGTATTTAGGTTTAATTATAACTAGAAAAAATGAAATCCAGGAAGAAATAAAGTCCCGGTTAAAGGTGGGAAATGCGTGTTATTATTCAGTTGCTAAGTTACTTAGATCGCGGCTTCTATCTAAAAACTTAAAGATTAGAATTTATAAAACTATTATTCTTCCAACGGTTCTTTACGGATGTGAAACGTGGCCGCTTACTTTAAAGGATGAACAACGGCTTAAGGTTTTCGAGAATAAGGTACTGCGTAAAATATTTGGTCCGAAGAGAGATGAGGCCACTGGGGAGTTTAGAAGGTTGCACAACGCGGAATTGCGGAGTTTGTACCCTGTGAATATAATTGAGTTGATAGCATCGCGGAGACTCAAATGGGCGCGTAAAGTTGTTGAGCTTAGTGAGGAACGGATTCCGAGAAAGTTGGTATTCGCTGAACCGACTGGTAGGCGTCCGAAAGGTAGGCCGAAGCGGAGATGGGAGGATTGCGTTAAGGCTGATCTCGGGAGCTTGGGCTTGAATGGTGAGCATTGGACGATTCTGTGTAGGCGGAATTTGGTGGTATCGGCATCGAACCTTCGGGTTCGCTAAGCCTATTATTATTATTATTATTATTATGTTTGTTTGTATGATGTTTATTTATTTGCCAACTTTGTATTTCTCTCAATTATAGGTTGTTTGTTTTGTTTTTTTATTATTATTTTATTGTATATATATATATATATATATATATATATATATATATATATGTTTGTTTTTTTTTCTATTTTATGTAATTTGACTTTAGCATTATTTTCTGTATATATTGTATGAATGTGGTCTCATATCACTTTTACTATTGTATGAACAATGAATGATCAAATTGTAATATTTCTCAATAAATAAATATTTAAACTTACAGAGAAGAAGCCAAAGCTCTAATATACACATACATTAATACGTGTGGCATTATTTTTATACTTATACATGAAGATACAGAGAAATCGATAATAGTACATTCAAACACACTCCATGAGTATTACATACATGTATGATTTTAAAAATTGAATTTACCATTTCTCTATCACTGGATTTTTTAAGTTCTTTTAAAACGAATAGTATTTACTAACAGGCTTAGAACAAAGAAAGAATAAAAACAATTAAAGTAGGTGTGTCAGTCACGAACTTTCTTGGAAAGGTTTTTAGTTCAAGGAAATTTTTGCGAACAAACGATTCAATATAATAAAAGTATATTCAATATACTTCATTTCATTCACTATATTCAATATAATAAAAGTACACTATTATATGTATCCGTAAATATACTAGTAAAATATTAATTTATAATGATATCAGCATTTTTTTTTCACTCAACATTTTTTCACACCTGTAAAAAATTACAATAGGCAAATGTGCTAAAATAAGAAAACTTGGCGTGGGCAGGCATGAGGGAGACAGCACCCAGTGGTGCATCCTCCTGACATTAAGCACAACTATATTTTCAGGTCAGGAGGTCTCTCACTCAACTCCTTTTCAGCCTACTCCGAGTGAGTCTGGTATGTCAGTTTTAGCCATGTTTGTTTATGTGTGCATGTAGAAATCGTTTTTAAGTCCTTTGAATGTGGTTTTTTGTAGTCGGAATAAGCAAGTCAGTATGGAGGGTTTCGTTTGAAATATATGATGGTGAGTTAAAAATTGCGATTGAAAGATTTATATTTTTCGTATGTGTGTCTTTTAAGCAGGTCCATATATTTGGCAAGCGTAAGTCCATATTGGTTTTAATATATAAGTATATACGATAAGTTTTTGTCTGATGGGTAATTTAGAAGGTCTATGAAGTATCGAATACAATAGTCTCAGTCGAAAATTTAGAGTTTTAAATTTTGTCTTGATGTGTGGCCCTATGTCAAACTTTTGTCAAAAATAAGTCCTAAGTATGTTAATGTGTTTGATTGTGGTATGTGGTGATTGTCTATGTAAACTGTAGGGCAGGTTCCAAGTCTAAGTGTAAATGTAACATGTAGTGACTTGTCATGGTTAATTTTTAATTTCCATTTCTTACACCAATTTAGTACATTGTCTAAGAGATGTAAGGGGTCACCCATAGCGTAGTTGCTAGCATAACAGCTTTCTATGCCAAAGGTCGCGGGTTCAAACCTGCGGGTGGCCCTAGGATTTTTAATGGGAGTAAAAAATCCTTAGTTATGCCGTCCTTCGGAGGGGACGTTAAAAGGTGGTCCCGATCCTGTGCGATGTCAGGTACTCGTTAAAGATCCCTATCCTAATAAAACCTGGATAGGCAAAATTTAGGACTCCCACTGTAGCATCGTCCGATTAGCCATAGTAGCATAAAGTGACGTTAAATGAATAAACAAACATAAGAGATGTAAAGTCATACTGGCCTGTGTAGGGTTTGTATTTTTAGTAATAATTTCAGTATCGTCGGCATATGTCGCAGTTAGGATGTTTTCGTTTGTCGGTAAGTTATGTGTGTATATCATGTATCATATGTGTACAGAAGTGGGACCAGGATAGAACCTTGGGGAACACCTGCAGAGATTAGTTTTATTGATGAGGTCTCAGAACCTTGGCGGGCAGAGAAGAAGCGGTCATAGAGAAAATATTGTAAAATTAAAAAGTGCTTGGAAGTATGGATTTTGTTTGAAAAGAAGACCATATTAGAAATTTCATTAAAAAAAAAAAAAAATTACAAGTGTATATCAGTTTCACTACAATTAGAATATAACAAATTGATTGAAATGGAACTTTAAAAGTCGAGTGACTCACAGTTGTTGGGAAAGTGAATGTTGTCTATGTTCTTATTAGGATATATTTTTGTATTACGTAAGCAGTAATTTCCATCCGAGGCCTATCTGCTCATACAGCTGTATCTATTTTTTTTTTTTTTTCTTCAAATCACTTGCTAGCTTGAAATGAAATGTGCTATTTCACGCGATTGGATCTGCCACATTATAACCCATAGTGTTTCAATGTTTCAAAACATAAATTTTATTATGTTCCATGGAGAGAGTGATTGACATAAAAACAAATTGACATAACAAAATTGACATAAAAACTAAAAATTATGAATAATAAGAAAGATGTCTTTACGAATTAACTAAATACCTAATTTTTTCATGTATATCACAATGTCTTTTTATTTCATACCAGCTGACGTGACAGACGATGTCCTGTCTGAACTATGTCTTAGCGAAATCGGTCAAGCCGTTCACGCGTGATGCGATGACCAAGGGAAAAGGCGATTCATTTATATATATATATATATATATATATATATATATATATATATATATATATATATTAAATTAATTTTAAAAATTACTTTTTATAAATTTCGTTTATTTTTCAACTAATGGAAATACTATAACGTTTCGGAGAATCACTCCCTATATTCAGCGTATGGTAGGTAGTATATTACAATTATGACAGGTATTAAATATTAAGAATAATCTTATTAAAATGATCTTAAACATTATTTCGATAAAAAAAATGTAATTTCGAATTTTGTGAACTAATAAAAGTTGGATCACAATTTCTTATCAATCAGTCTTGGCTCATCCTTATTTCATGTTCAGTTGTAATTTCAGACCTCACCCAGCATAACATTTGTTTGTTGTTTGTTTATTTATTTAACGCCACTTTACGCTACTATGGCTAATCGGACGATGCTACAGAGGGAATTCTGAAATTTGCCTATCCAGGTTTTATTAGGATAGGGATCTTTCACGACTACCTGGCATCGCACAGGCTCGGGACCACCTTTTAACGTAACCTCCGAAGAACGGCATAACTAAGGAATTTTTACTCCCATGCGGGTTTGAACCCGTGACCTTTGGCATAGGAGGCTATTATGCTAACCAACCAGCTACAAGTGATCGCTACATTTGTTTGTTATTTCATTGGATAAGTACTACTTAGTTTGAAATCATCTGTAACGAACGTGTAAGTTGTTTTTTAGTATATATTATTGTTTACTTGTTTACAAGAGGGAGCTTCAAGATTACGTAATCGCAGCTGATTTACACTGCGTGGTCGACATAAAAACTTCTACTCTTCGTAAACTTTTGATTTATTTTACCAATAATGCATCTTATTTATGCTTCAACGCTGTTTTCCAATGCAAATACCACGTCTCTGGTCCATTGAGACACATCATTTGAAAGATCCATCACTTGTTGCAAAAAGACTGCATTGTTATACTTCGTTTTCCATTGTTGTTATTATGTTGAGTGATGGGAGACCTTCGCCTCGACCCAAATCTACACAGAATACCTCTCTAGTTATCTATACTTCTCTCCGCTATTTCAATCTTATAAAGCATTTTAGGACTTGGGATTTGCTTATTCATATTGCTGATAAGTTATCTACATATATATTGTGGTCTCTTGATGCATGTTGTCAAAACTAACGAAAACACAGTACATGAAAAAAAAATCTGGTGGGGCATCACACGACTTTCACTTACCTCCATTTTTAAAATCAATGAAAGAATTTTCAAAAACTGTTAGGATAAAAATATGTGAAACTATTAAGGAATTAATTAAATTGAATTTATATAGAAACATGTGTTTTATTAAAAAATCTATTATATTATTATAAAATATAATCAGTTAGTTTTATCTTCTTTTCATCACTCTCTATTAACTTTTAAAAGCTTGAGTATTAGATAATTTTTTTCTAAAATCTTTAGCTTTCCAACGGTATATCATACATGTATATTACTGCTCTTATGTTCAAAAACGAAATATTGCATTAAAAAAAATATTTTTTCTGTTTTCTCCTTTAATTGGGCATCAAATTTATTCAATTTATATATTTACCTGTTTTTCATCAACGTTAACAAGATAATATAGTTATTTTTATACAATCAACAAAATTAAAGGTACTTTAGAGAAAGAAAATTTAAAATATCGGCATTTAAGCCCCGTCAAACCATTTTAATCATAATAAAACCTACATGATATTGAAGTCCATTACATTTTACATCGATATAGCGAGTTAAATCAAAATCGTCAGCACCGTTTTTGAGAAAATCGAAAAAAGGTACAAAATGCATAGTATAAAGTGCCTCTTCTGGTAAGATCATTTTGATGAAAAAAGTTTTGTCACGTCTCGGGCGTATAGTTGTCTTAAATATGAAATTTCAGTTTTATAGGACTTACCGTTTCCGCCCGGGAGTTACTACACACACACACAGACCTTTTTTGCGGGACTTGGTTATTTGGACTCAGGGGACCCTAAAATATGCATTTCCGTTGAAAACTGAAATTCGAAAATTTTCACGATCGCAATACTTTCCCTTACTATATACAGTAAGTGAAAGTAATAGATATTAGACTCGTAACATTTCAAGAAGCATTCCTGGTCAACAGTAGTTTCCCTGTACGAAAAAAAGGTGTTGGATGTTTTGAATTGTGCCTTTCTGTTCTTGTGCGAGAACATCGCCTAATAGGCTGCAACAATTGGCACTTAAGATTGTCTAACTGCAACCACTTGGACAAGTGAAGATTATAGTAAGGAATAATGTAGCAAATTTTTAGAGAAGTCGAACAATGTCAAGAATTTAGGATGTACACTATTTGACTAATGTCATTCCTGAATGTGCGTAGGAGTCTCATGAACTTTACTATCAATCTATAAAAAATAAAATAGATTATGAAGATGGTTGGGGGTGCGGTCATAAAATAGAAACACACATTTTTATTCAAATTGTTTCTCTTTTCTAATGACTATGTTCTTTTTTTATATATTACCTATGCTCTTAACTATGTTTTTAATATATATCACTTCAAGATAGTTCAAATTAAAAAAAAAAAAATTAAATTTTAATTGTTCAAACATTTTTCATTTACTTAGCCTCTCTTTATTTGTTCTTATTGCAATATTACCATCTTAATTTTGTTTACTTCCATACTGTACAACTATCAACTTTTTATTTTTATAACTGTCATCCATACTTAATAACTATCATCTTAATTTTGTTTATTTCCATACTTTATTACTGTCATCTTATTATCATTTTACATTTAATTTTATTTATGTTCCCATATTATATTACTGTCACCATATTATTACGTGTATTCTATACCTAACGCATTATTAAGTCTATAATAACATTGGTTGTTATCTTGTTTCTTTTAACCCTGATGAAGGCCCACAATGTAGGCCGAAACGTCGGCACATTATTAAAATAGCACTTGTTTTAAATGTGTGTTTCTATTTTATGACCGCACACCCAACCATCTTCATCATCTAATTTCTCAACGGTCGAAAAAAAAAAAAAAAAAAATCATCCCATAACCATCATTAATCAAATAAAGATCAGCTTATTTTTTAATAGAAACAACGCAATAAAAAAAATAATAATGAATAATAATAATGGTATAAAGTGGCTCTTCTGGTTGGCTGATTTTGATGAAAAAGGCTTTGTAACGTCTCGGGCGTATATTTGTCTTAAATATGAAATTTCAGTTTCATAGCACTTTTCGTTCACGCCCTGGAGTTACCACACACACACAGGCCTTTTTGCGGAACTTTGTTATTTGGACTCAGGGGACCCTAAAACATGCAATACTCAACGGTCAAAAAAAACAAAAAAAAAAACTCCATCATTATAACAAATCAAGATCAGCTTATTATTTAATAGAAACAACTAAAGAACGCAATAAAAAATTAATAAAGTAATAATGAATTGTGTTATTATTATACGATATAATTCGATCCGAAACGGCTTCGAGGTTAATGCCAAGCCCTTATCAAGATTTTGGCATTATTACACAAATCCAGCCTGGGGCAACAATTAAACCAAATTCATGTGAACAAAATTACTGGCTTTCTAGTCTGTAAAGGCGATTTAATTGGTAGGTATCGTAGGCTGATTACACTCAGTCGTGAATGTTCAGTGCCACGTCCTTGAAGAAGAGTTAAAAAACTTTCGACATGAGTGATCGGGATATTATTTTCAAGATCATTTTCAGAACACCCATACGATTCGACTCCTCTAACCTTGTGCAACCTTCAGCCTCACCTTAGACTATTATTGAAGATGACGAAGACTGACTCATAGATACACACATTACATAGAAGGCGGATCATCACGACTCAAACTGTTTGCCCTTGGAAGTGGTAAACTACGTGCGTTTCTTTAATGAGGCGGTTTCCACAAAACTGTGTGGTATTCATCTACAGTATGCTGTGAACACAGCTGCTTTGCGACACCAGTTTGTTCATACATATGTAAACAATTGATTAACAGGTCATCCCAAAAAAAATCTGGTGCGGGCAACACAGGACTTTCACTTACCTCGTCTGTTAAAAACAATTAACTATATGTTGTGTATTTCAAAACTAACAACTATTCACAATTCACAATTACTTTATTAGTTAACCATTACACAAGTTTCAATATCGAACAAATCTGAAAAACGTGGAATAATATTAAAAACATGTGTTTTTTTTCTTTCTATAAACATATGGTTTTATCGATCACATATCGATTAACATTTTAATATATAACACTCTCCACCACTTAATTAATACTTGTTTTTTTTTCTTCCTATAGGTTAAGCCTAACTACAGGGTTCCTCTCCCTCTGCGATCGCCTCACTGTGGATGTTGCATCTTCTACAGTAGGCGGTTCTGTGTTACTTTGAAGAACAGTTGAGTTGAATTCCCTTTTCGGCTCTGAAGATTTTTGTTTTTCCACTTGTGTTGACCTCAGTTGGTTAATATGTCTTTTGATGACATATCCTTTATTTGTTGTGTATTTCAAAACTTACAACTATTCACAATTCACAATTACTTTATTAGTTAACCATTACACAAGTTTCAATATCGAACAAATCTGAAAAACGTGGAATAATATTAAAAACATGTGTTTTTTTTCTTTCTATAAACATATGGTTTAATCGATATGTGACATTTTAATATATAAGACTATAATTCAATTTGAAAAATATTTTGAGTTGATTTAATAAAACGTATATTCATTTTTGTAGGAAACATATGATTTAGATTAAATGATAGAACTATTAAATTGTTAATCAGTAATAATTTTATTCCCTATTCGTCACTTTATGTAACCTTTTACAAATTTGTGTATAAATGTTTTTTCTAAAACCTTTCTCTTTCCAACGGTATATTATACGTCTATATTAGTGTTCTTATCATTAAAAAAAACAAAAATTACATTAAAAAATAGTTTTGCTGTTTTATCCTTTAGTTGGTCATCAAATTCGTCCAACCTGTATATTTAGCCGTCCTTCATCAATGCCATTAAGTTGATATAGTTAATATTTTGGAATGTACAAAATTAAAGGTAGTTTAGAGGAAGAAAATTTAAAATATCGGCATTTAAGCCCTGCCCGACTACTTTAACCAGAATGAAACCTACATGATATTAAAGCACTTCCAATTTTACATCAATATAGAGAGTTTAATCAAAATCATTGGAGCTGTTTTTTGAGAAAATCGTAAAAAGCTGCAAAATGCATGGTATAAAGTGGCTCTTCTGGTTGGCTGATTTTGATGAAAAAGGTTTTGTAACGTATCGGGCGTATATTTGTCTTAAATATGAAATTTCAGTTTCATAGGACTTTTTCGTTCACGCGCTGGAGTTACCGCACACAAACCTTTTTTCGAGACTTGGTTATTTGGACTCAGAGGACACTAAAACGTGTATTTCCGTTGAAAACTGGAATTCGAAAATTTTCGCGATCGCAATACTTTTCCTTATATATATATATATATATATATATATATATATATATATATATATACATAAGAAGAGCCTATATAATATATACTAGAAGAGCCACTTTATACCGTGCATTTTGCACTTTTTTACGATTTTCTCCAAAACGGTTTTGATTAAAATCGCTATATCGATGTGAAAATTGACGGACCTTAATACGATGTAGGTTTCATTCTGATACCTATAGTCTGACAGAGCTTAAATGCCGATAATTTAATTTGTCTTCCTTTAAAGTCCCTTCAATTTTGTAGATTTCAAAAAATTAGGCACACCATCTTGTTAGCATTGATAAATGACAGCTAAATGTGTAATTTGAGAGAATTTGATAAACAACTAAAGGAGAAAAGTGCAAACAAAATATTTTTTTATACAATTATTGTATATTGTGTGAATAGTAGTATAGATGTATAATATACCGTTGGATAGCTAAAGGTTTTAGAAAAAATATTATCTAATACACGGAATCGGAAAAGTTAATGGAGGGTGATGAAAAGCCGATGAAACTAGCTCATTGTTGTTGATAAACATGTAACAGATTATTTAATAAAACATATGTTTCTATGGCAATTCAGCATAATTTATTTTTATCTCTAAACGTATTTAAAAATTCTTAAATTGATTTTAACAACGGAAGTAAGTGAAAGTCGTGTGTTGCGCGCACCAGATTTTTTAATTTATGTCTTGGAATAATTTGTGCATGTGATTCGTATAAATATGTAAAAGTTAGTGACCGCAAACTCATTTTTTAACCCTAAATAATACTCAACAGTGGTCAAAACTTACGTAAGACTCGACCAACTTCCATACCAACCGGTTCGAACTCAGTTGTTCCAAATAAAGATCGATAAAGTTGTGCGAACATGCTACAATTTGTTTTCTTATCCTCCATCTTTATTTACAATAAATAAATACATAAACATTCTATGTATACACAGTAATAACTGACATATACAGTCCTCGGCTTAGGCCTCGTATTGCCCGTTGGCATCCTAAAGTATGTTACAAATGGTATGTGATATTTTCTATAAATATAAAGAAGACATTTGTTTTTCAATAAAAAAAAAGAAGTAAAACTTTATAACTTATCGATAAACTAAGAAGATAACTTAAAAGTTGAGATAAATTATTGAGCTTATTGTTTTACTGGGCAAAGACCAGCTTATGAAACAGGTGCTGCAAGACTTCCGCGTCCAGAACACAACCGAAATGCCATGGACGGCAGCTTTTTTTTATAATTTTAGGATAACTGTTTAAAGCTAGTGAAATTGAAATCGAAAATTAAGGAATTTACACTTTGTGAAAATTATATAAAAGAAGAGGTGACAGCTGCTTTGAAGAAAATATTTTCTATTCCAAAAAGCTTTTTAATCAAGGAATATTTATAGTTAAAACAGCAGTATTAAAAAAAATCTTTCGCGGGCAACACACGACTTTGCTTACCTCGGTAGCTAAAAACAATTTAAGAACTATTATATTATAAAGTTAGTTATTGAAGTGAAAAAATCTGGTGCGCGTAACACTACTTTCAATTTCCTCAGCTGTTAAACTCAATTTTAAAAATATTAAATATACTTAAATTTGAAAAATGTTTTAAGTTAATTTTAATAAAACGTGTATTCAATTCCGTTGAAAACATATGATTTAGATTAAATATTATAATTATTTTAAATTGTTAATCAGTGATAAGTTTATCCCCTATTCCTCACTCTATATTACATTTTACAACTTTGTGTATCAGATAATATTTTTACTCTTTCCAACGGTGTTTTACACGTAGTAGGTCATTAAATTCGTCTAACTTGCAAAATTAGCCGTCCTTTATCATTAATGTTAATAAGATGAAAAGGTTAATCTTTAGGAAAGTACAAGATTAAAAGTACTTTAGAGGAAGGGAAAAAAAATCGCTATTTAAGCCCTGGTAGACTATTTAAATAAGGATGAAACATGGTATTAAAGCCTATTAAATTTTAGATCGATAAAGGTTAAATCCCACCAAATCACCCTTACCCATGTCGCAAACCGATGATTCCTTACTTGGAATCCTCACACAAGACTGAAACGACAAGAAACTGCTCAAAGATATCGATTACTACAACACTTACTAGACAAACGTTCAAAACTTCTAGTATATTACAAAAGACTCATTTACATCACTATTATCAGACCTATTTGGACATATGGAGTCGAGCTTTGGGGCTCTACGAAACCATCTAATTCCTCCCGCATCCAGTCCTTACAATCCAAAATCCTTCGCAAAATCCTGAATGCCCATAATTTTGTTACAAATCAACTCCTTCATAATGATCTTAACATCCCATTTGTTGCAGACATATCCCGTGATAGATACTCCTCTTTTCATTCTAAACTCTCTGTCCATGCAAATCCACTTGTCCGTAATTTATCTTCCTTAGATATCCCTGGTAACCCTCCAAGGCGACTGAAAAGGAGGTGGCCTCGGGACCTACTGAGTTAAAATAGTGAGTAGTTCTTTCTTAAGACATTTTCATGACTTTTTTTTTCATTCCTCATATTTACTTATTGTGTTCTTTAATACAGTTGTAAATTACTACAAAAAAAAGATCGATAAAGGAAATTTAGTCAAAACCGTTAAAGCCGTTTTTGAGAAAATCGTGAAAAGGTGAAAAATGCATAGAAGAAAGTGGCCCTTCTGTTTCTCCGATTTTGATGTAAAAGTTGCTGTAACATCTCGAACGAATAGTTTTCTTACAAATGAAATTTCATTTTTGCATGACTTTTCGTTTTTGTACTTGGCATAAACACACACCCACACACACCTTTTTAAATTGATTTTAACAACCGAGGTATGTGTGTTGCCTTCTCCAATTTTTTTATTATTAATTATTATTATTTATCTATCGAGAAAAGCTAAAATCAGACACCGGTGATGCTACACAGTGTAAAAATAATGGGTTTCATTAGAATATGGAAGCTACCATAAAAAGTACATTAAGGTCTTGTAGTGAACAGAAGAGGAAAGAAGACAGATGATCAAAAGAATGTGGTTACTGAGAAAAAGGAGACAACATGGAAGAAAGCTGAGAAATCATATAAGGGTCATATTTATTTATTGGTGAACAAATGTATTGTTAAAAACATTTATTAATCAAATGTGTAAGAAAATGATATATAGACACTACTATCTTGTAACTACACATTTGTTAGTTCAAATAACAATCCTATTTAGAAGGTTCCAAAGCTTTATCTTTCAAGATTTCTCGGAAGTTTATCGGGAATCAAAAAGGAAAGAACGTTGGTTAAAAAGGGATTGGAGTTTGTCAATAAAGGATAAGTACCTGGTTCGGGAAAAACTGGAAAGTGATCATTAAGGATGGTTTTCTTCTTGAGAAAGTACGGAGCATTGAGGTTTTTAAGAACGATTTTGGTATGTTAAATGTGGAAATCTAGCGGTTTAGCGGAGATGTGAAACTCAATACCGCTATGGACAATAAAAAATAATGCACTTAGAAACAATTAATCAAGATTAGAACCTATATTGTTGACCCGTTTATCTTTTTTTTTTTTTATGTTGAATGCTATCATCATTATTTAAAATGTACACACTATTATCAGAAAGGTCGTTGTTCGAGTTTCCATCGAATGAATAAAAAAAAATGTTTCAACTAAGGAGATGTTATCAACCAGTTTATGAGTTACTATCCATAATGTTGTTTTTATAGATTGCTTATGCATTGTAAAAAAAAAAAAAAATAAAAAAAATAAAAATATATATTTCCACATTTAACATACCAAAATCGTTCTTAAAAACCTCAATGCTCCGTACTTTCTCAAGAAGAAAACCATCCTTAATGATCACTTTCCAGTTTTTCCCGAACCAGGTACTTATCCTTTATTGACAAACTCCAATCCCTTTTTAACCAACGTTCTTTCCTTTTTGATTCCCGATAAACTTCCGAGAAATCTTGAAAGATAAAGCTTTGGAACCTTCTAAATAGGATTGTTATTTGAACTAACAAATGCGTAGTTACAAGATAGTAGTGTCTATATATCATTTTCTTACACATTTGATTAATAAATGTTTTTAACAATACATTTGTTCACCAATAAATAAATATGACCCTTATATGATTTCTCAGCTTTCTTCCATGTTGTCTCCTTTTTCTCAGTAACCACATTCTTTTGATCATCTGTCTTCTTTCCTCTTCTGTTCACTACAAGACCTTAATGTACTTTTTATGGTAGCTTCCATATTCTAATGAAACCCATTATTTTTACACTGTGTAGCATCACCGGTGTCTGATTTTAGCTTTTCTCGATAGATAAATAATAATAATTAATAATAAAAAAATTGGAGAAGGCAACACACATACCTCGGTTGTTAAAATCAATTTAAAAAGGTTGTGTGTGGGTGTGTGTTTATGCCAAGTACAAAAACGAAAAGTCATGCAAAAATGAAATTTCATTTGTAAGAAAACTATCGTTCGAGATGTTACAGCAACTTTTACATCAAAATCGGAGAAACAGAAGGGCCACTTTCTTCTATGCATTTTTCACCTTTTCACGATTTTCTCAAAAACGGCTTTAACGGTTTTGACTAAATTTCCTTTATCGATCTTTTTTTTGTAGTAATTTACAACTGTATTAAAGAACACAATAAGTAAATATGAGGAATGAAAAAAAAAGTCATGAAAATGTCTTAAGAAAGAACTACTCACTATTTTAACTCAGTAGGTCCCGAGGCCACCTCCTTTTCAGTCGCCTTGGAGGGTTACCAGGGATATCTAAGGAAGATAAATTACGGACAAGTGGATTTGCATGGACAGAGAGTTTAGAATGAAAAGAGGAGTATCTATCACGGGATATGTCTGCAACAAATGGGATGTTAAGATCATTATGAAGGAGTTGATTTGTAACAAAATTATGGGCATTCAGGATTTTGCGAAGGATTTTGGATTGTAAGGACTGGATGCGGGAGGAATTAGATGGTTTCGTAGAGCCCCAAAGCTCGACTCCATATGTCCAAATAGGTCTGATAATAGTGATGTAAATGAGTCTTTTGTAATATACTAGAAGTTTTGAACGTTTGTCTAGTAAGTGTTGTAGTAATCGATATCTTTGAGCAGTTTCTTGTCGTTTCAGTCTTGTGTGAGGATTCCAAGTAAGGAATCATCGGTTTGCGACATGGGTAAGGGTGATTTGGTGGGATTTAACCTTTATCGATCTAAAATTTAATAGGCTTTAATACCATGTTTCATCCTTATTTAAATAGTCTACCAGGGCTTAAATAGCGATTTTTTTCCCTTCCTCTAAAGTACTTTTAATCTTGTACTTTCCTAAAGATTAACCTTTTCATCTTATTAACATTAATGATAAAGGACGGCTAATTTTGCAAGTTAGACGAATTTAATGACCTACTACGTGTAAAACACCGTTGGAAAGAGTAAAAATATTATCTGATACACAAAGTTGTAAAATGTAATATAGAGTGAGGAATAGGGGATAAACTTATCACTGATTAACAATTTAAAATAATTATAATATTTAATCTAAATCATATGTTTTCAACGGAATTGAATACACGTTTTATTAAAATTAACTTAAAACATTTTTCAAATTTAAGTATATTTAATATTTTTAAAATTGAGTTTAACAGCTGAGGAAATTGAAAGTAGTGTTACGCGCACCAGATTTTTTCACTTCAATAACTAACTTTATAATATAATAGTTCTTAAATTGTTTTTAGCTACCGAGGTAAGCAAAGTCGTGTGTTGCCCGCGAAAGATTTTTTTTAATACTGCTGTTTTAACTATAAATATTCCTTGATTAAAAAGCTTTTTGGAATAGAAAATATTTTCTTCAAAGCAGCTGTCACCTCTTCTTTTATATAATTTTCACAAAGTGTAAATTCCTTAATTTTCGATTTCAATTTCACTAGCTTTAAACAGTTATCCTAAAATTATAAAAAAAAGCTGCCGTCCATGGCATTTCGGTTGTGTTCTGGACGCGGAAGTCTTGCAGCACCTGTTTCATAAGCTGGTCTTTGCCCAGTAAAACAATAAGCTCAATAATTTATCTCAACTTTTAAGTTATCTTCTTAGTTTATCGATAAGTTATAAAGTTTTACTTCTTTTTTTTTATTGAAAAACAAATGTCTTCTTTATATTTATAGAAAATATCACATACCATTTGTAACATACTTTAGGATGCCAACGGGCAATACGAGGCCTAAGCCGAGGACTGTATATGTCAGTTATTACTGTGTATACATAGAATGTTTATGTATTTATTTATTGTAAATAAAGATGGAGGATAAGAAAACAAATTGTAGCATGTTCGCACAACTTTATCGATCTTTATTTGGAACAACTGAGTTCGAACCGGTTGGTATGGAAGTTGGTCGAGTCTTACGTAAGTTTTGACCACTGTTGAGTATTATTTAGGGTTAAAAAATGAGTTTGCGGTCACTAACTTTTACATATTTATACGAATCACATGCACAAATTATTCCAAGACATAAATTAAAAAATCTGGTGCGCGCAACACACGACTTTCACTTACTTCCGTTGTTAAAATCAATTTAAGAATTTTTAAATACGTTTAGAGATAAAAATAAATTATGCTGAATTGCCATAGAAACATATGTTTTATTAAATAATCTTTACATGTTTATCAACAACAATGAGCTAGTTTCATCGGCTTTTCATCACCCTCCATTAACTTTTCCGATTCCGTGTATTAGATAATATTTTTTCTAAAACCTTTAGCTATCCAACGGTATATTATACATCTATACTACTATTCACACAATATACAATAATTGTATAAAAAAATATATTTTGTTTGCACTTTTCTCCTTTAGTTGTTTATCAAATTCTCTCAAATTACACATTTAGCTGTCATTTATCAATGCTAACAAGATGGTGTGCCTAATTTTTTGAAATCTACAAAATTGAAGGACTTTAAAGGAAGACAAATTAAATTATCGGCATTTAAGCTCTGTCAGACTATAGGTATCAGAATGAAACCTACATCGTATTAAGGTCCGTCAATTTTCACATCGATATAGCGATTTTAATCAAAACCGTTTTGGAGAAAATCGTAAAAAAGTGCAAAATGCACGGTATAAAGTGGCTCTTCTAGTTAGCTGATTTTGATGAAAAAGTTGCTCTAACATCTCGGGCGTATAGTTGTCTTAAATATGAAATATCAGTTTCATAGGTCTTTTCGTTTTCGCCCGGGAGTTACCACTCACACACACACACAAACAACACACAGATTAATACCGTTGGTGTCAAAATTATAGATTATAGAAAATTATATAATAGATAATTATAGAACATTATTATAGATGTATAATATAGCGTTGGTATTATAATATTAGATTTATTATAGATTATAGAAAATTATAATAATAGAAAATTATAGAACATTACTATAGATGTATAATATACCGTTGGTATTAAAATTACAGATTTTAGAAAAAAATATTATCCTTTATGCAAAATCGTAAAATTTAATGGGTAGTGATGAAAAACCGATCAAACTAACTGATTGTTATTGATAATAATATGATAGATTCTTTAATAAAACACATGTTTCTATCGAAACTCAAAGCAATTAATTCGTTGACCTTTTTTATCCCTAAGAAATTCATTTAATTCCTTCGCTTTTTACATTTCAAAATTCTTCAATTGATTTTAACAACAGAGGTAAGTGAAAGTTGTTTGTTCCTTTACCAGATTAAAAATAAAATAAAATAAAATAACCCCAGAAGCTTTTCATGAAAATGTTTCGTAAAAAGTTTTATTAATATTAATAAAAACCATGATATATAAATGTTCTCTTTTCAAACAGAACAGGAGTGCAACCTTCAACGTTACTACTCGGGATCAAGGCAGTGACACATCGCTCTAAATCCTTGGAATGTAATCCAGGTTGGCATTACCATCCACTATTAGGCTCCGCAGTATGTCATCCTACTTTTTTTCATCTACACTTAATGTCCTCTCTTGTCTGCCGAAGAAGGGTTAGAAAATTACATGCGTATCCGAGGCAATGCTATCCAAGTACTTGCTTTGTAATATATATATTTTCCGCACGTAACGTTATATTAAAATTACAAAAAAAAAAAAAAAATGGTTCGTTCTTTCTCATTAATTGAATTATATGTCTTGCATTATGACATTTACGTGCTAACGGTGCACAAGGCTGCTATGCACCCACTTAAGGAATGTGAACCTGTTTGCAATTAGAAAGGTTTTGAAATTATTAGGGGAAACCTTGAAAAAATATTATCTATTTGCGTAACTATGATAGAAATGTCCTGAGAAATAGTAATTTAAGTAGGTAAGAGATTGCTGATAATTTGTTATAATAAAAATCATTAAAACAGCGAATTGCGTTGCTTCGGTTCTCGTAGGTTGTCAATTAGATTAAGTTTTTTTTTTATAGTGTTTCTTCTTGCAGCAACATAAATTTGGTTTGAAATTTTTCAGAAACTCACATTTTAATAGAATAAAGGCATTTGATGCAGCAAATAGTTAGAATTAGCATTCCACGGACTTACTAAATATGTAAATATACAAACTTCATAATTACATACTTTCTTTCTTATTATAGTGCCATAAATAGATAAACTGTCCTTTGAATATTCACTATCTTTATGAAGAATAGATAATCAATGTAATTAACAAACAAAGAAATATATTTCTCAGATGGAGAATAAGTTAGTAATTAACGATATAAAGACGTTAGTTATCACTATTGTGGTATCAGGAAGGTTATAGTGACTGTTACAAACTTATCTCGCGTTATATTCTTCCAAAAAGTGCTATATCCCTTTTAATTCTTTCCAAAAAGTACTATATCTATGTTTCGTTCCAAAAAGTACTATATCCATATTATATTGTTTAAAATAATCGGAAAAGTGCAATAATTTAGAAAAATGAGTTGACAACACACTTAAAAATCAACTTTTTGTTTTAATAAAAAAAGAATCACGTAAATTGGTCCAATAATAAATAAATGGCAGATTTTTGCGTTTCCTGTAAAATTTTCTAAAGTGGATATATTACCTTTTGGAAATCAACGTCTCAATTTATAGTTTTGTACTAAAATAATTCTGATTCACAGTTAATGTGCAGTGAATATAAACTTAATGTGAACATAAAGCTGACGAATAATGAATACAACAAGTAAATGACACAAAAATGGCATTAACTAAATAGCCAATATGACTAAAATGAACGATGGATGAAAGTAAAATGGCGCATCTCTACTTAAATTAATGGCATTCTACCTTATAACGATTTTCGATTTATTATTATTATTTTTTTCATAATATTCAATCAACACTTTATTCCAATTTTATATTTCGTAAACATTACTTAATCACATACCTTTAATTGTACTGTCTTAGTTTTTTTTTTTTTTTTTTTTTTTTTTTTTTTTTTTTTTTTTTTTTTTTTTTTTTTTTTTTTTTTTTGAGATTATGTTCATTTATGGAGTGGTGTGCCAAAGGAAGAACGAGCAAAAGCGGGTGTCTCTGTTGTGGTGAAGAAAAAGCTAAAGAATAGAATAACACATTGCGAGGAATATTCCGAGAGGCTGATGAGAGTGGATCTCAACCTCTGGGGGAGGAGTGTAGTGGTTATAGGAGTGTATGCACCAGGGAACCACGAACCGCAGGTGATAAAAGATTCTTTTGAGGAAAGCCTAAGAGATGTTTTGGAAAAAGTGCGGCCTAACACAGAGATCATTCTTGCTGGTGATTTCAATGCGAGGGTGGGACAGGAAATTGGTAGCCAGGTGGTTGGACGTTTTGGTGAAAGGATGGAGACGGATAATGGTCGGAGACTCATAGATATCTGTGAGGCATTCGATCTTAAAATTCAAAACACCTTTTTTAGACATAAGAAAATCCATCAGAACACGTGGAACAAACCGGGTTTCCAGCCCTCGATGTTGGATTATTGCATCACAAGGCAACGATGTTCATTAAAGGTGGAGGATGTGAGAGTTTTCAGAGGATGGGAATGTGGCAGTGACCATTATATGCTGAGGGCCAAAATCCTCTTCCCTTGGAGAATGTCAAAATATAGGCATGAGAAACATGATACATGTGCTCTGGACACTCCAAAGTACAACTTACAGCTTCTGGGTGACACAAGTGTTAGAACTCTGTACCAATGGAGATTGGATGAAAAGATAGATGTATCTTATGGGTCAACAGCGAAAGAGAAGTATGGGCATTTGAAGGAATGTGTTCATTTGGCGGCGAGGGAGGCTCTTGGAGAGGAGGATGAGCGACGGCTGCCGGATTGGTGGTCACAAGAAGTAGCCCAGCTGGTAAGAGAAAAGAAGACAGCTTATGGAAAATATCTTTCCTCCGCTATGAGAGAGGACTGGGTGACATATAGAACCCTGAACCGGAAGGTAAAAGAAATGGTAACAAAAGCCAAGAACGCTTCATGGGAAAGGTGTTGCCAACGGATCAACAGTACGTTAGGGTTCAATCGAGTCCGGGAGTCCTGGAGCGTACTGAAAAAGTTGCGGGCATCAAGGAAAGGAAATATACTTTCCCCTATTAAGGAAAAGGAGTGGGAAAACCACTACAAAACTCTTCTAACTGAAGATAGGCCACAGTTTACAAATAGGAAAAATGACACCGAGTCTGAAGCAGATAAAACACCGGTCCAGGTGAAGGAGGACGATGTTCAACGGGCCCTGTCAAAGACAAAGACTGGGACATCTCCGGGACCAGGCGGAATTGCTATGGAGCTCCTGAAAGCGGGAAGTGCGAAATTGGTCACTCTTTTGACGGATGTGATTAATCTTGTTCTCAAGGGAGATGATATCCCGGAAGATCTGAGAGCTGGTTATATTTCGTCAATATACAAGAGGGGAGACAGAAAAGTGTGCAGGAACTACCGAGGAATATGTGTACAAAGCTCCGTTACCAGGATTATGGGTAGAATGCTCCGGGACAAGCTAGAGGAGGCATATTTTACCCCTCGGGAGCAAGCAGGTTTTACAGCGGGCCGGTCATGTACGGACAACTTATTTGTTCTTCGCCAGCTTATTGAGAAGTCCCAAGAAAGAAAGCAGCAACTCCATATGGCGTTTATCGACCTGGAACAGGCGTATGATAATGTACCCAGGGAGAGACTGTGGTTGGCACTTAAAGAGGCTGGTATAAGTGGGTCATTGATAAAGGCTGTGAGGCACTTGTACAGCAATGATGTATATCACATAAGATGTGGGAACCATCTCTCTAATCCTTTTCATGGTACCAAGGGATTAAAGCAGGGGTGTAGTATGTCACCTACACTTTTTAAGATATACCTGCATGAATCGGTGAAGCCATGGTACGAGCAATGTGGGGATGTTGGGCCGTTCATTGACGACGAGCAGCTGATATCTTTGTTCTTTGCGGATGACCAGGTCGTTTTTGCGAGGCGGAAAGTCTATCTCGAAATAATGATATTGTCACTGAAGTCCTGCTATGAAGCGGCGGGCTTAAAAATTAACTTTGAGAAGACCGAGTACATGGCCATTGGCGATAATGACACTGGTGCGCTTCGGGTAGACAGCGAAACTTGTAAAAAGGTGGACGTTTTCAAATATCTTGGATCTTATTTGGATGCTGCCGGGTCGTCTGAGCATGACGTGAGAAAGAAGGTGGAACAGGCCCGTAAGGCTACCCGAATGTTACATCCAGTCCTTTGGAATACGGAGATATCTTCCGAGAACAAACGCCGAATTTTCTCAGCCATAGTTGAGTCTATCCTGACATACGCTTCAGAAACATGGACAATGAACTCCCGTTTGTATTCGAGGGTGCAAGCGGTGGAGATGGATTTCTGGAGAAGGTGTATACGGGTCACCAGGCTGGACAAAGTTAGGAATGAAGTTATTCGCCAGAGGATGGAGGTGGGTACATCGGTGAATGAAAGGATTGGGGCACGCCGCCTAAGATGGTATGGACACGTTAAAAGAATGAATGAGGAATGTTGGCCCAATAGAATCCTGGATTGGGTTCCGCCAGGAAGGAGAGGACGTGGACGACCCAGAAGCAGGTGGATTGAAGGAGTCCAAGAAGAAATGGCTGGCCGAGGCCTCCAAGAAGATGATTGGTTGGACCGAAGCGCTTGGAGCTCTGCACTGACTGGTGGAGGCAACCCTTGATGGAACGCCTATAAAGTAAAGTAAGTAAATAGACCATCTTAGTGATCTTGCATTTATCATCCAATATATTCCAATCTATACAAATTTTTGGCACTTTTTTTTCCAAAAAAAAAAAAAAAATATTTTTTATCGGATTCATTTAACGTTGATTTGTAACTCAGGAGGTTATGTAGTAATTACATTAATTCTTATTATATAAAAAAAAAAAAAAAATCTGTACCACTACAACCCATGAAGAGTTTTGGGCACAGTACATGTAGGGTTTCTAGAGTTTCCGTACTGTTTCTAGGCCAACGGCCGTGCAATGACGTGATTCGGCCAAGATCACGCTCAGCCGCCAGGCTTTTCCCCTATTTTTGGGTACCCACTTTATAGAGGCTGGGTGTGCCCCAGGAGGGTCTCCATACCTCCTAGATCGTCCCCCGGCCGAAAAAAACAGAATAAATAATATTCCGCCACAACCGGGACTCGAACCCAGGACCAGGAGCACAGTAGACTAGCGCTCTACCCACTGGACCACGCCGCTCCCTCTTATCATAATAAATAGAAAACATATTTCTGAAGTAGTCAGAAGGACATCCTTGCCAAGGCGAAAAGTAAAGAATAGGGTTCGAAGAGAAAACTTTGTGAAGCGATGGTCCACAGTGTTCTACTCTACGGTTTGGAGGTGTGGGGGCTCCGCTATCTACCGATACTAGAACGAAGTCAGCTTCAATATTACAAGAGAATACTGGGATTGCACCGTACCACACCAGACTACATTGTCCGGCTTGAATGTGGAGTCAACTATCGTGCTCCGAAAAGCGCTGAAATGGACCGATAAAATATTAAACATGGAAGACTCTAGGTATTCAAAAGTATGTCTTACCAAACTCAATAAATTAGCTGAGAAATTTCCGAATACCACAAAAAAGAATTTTTTACTACAACTGAGACAACTAATCAGCACATGTGAAGAAAAAGCCACCATTACAAATTGTAAGGATGCAAAAGAGAGGAATAATATAATTCAAAAGCATAAAAATCTCTTAAAAATGTCTGATTTAACCAAAATGGAAATGTCGAATTACTGTCCGAATTATATAGAAATGTTTAATGGAACCCTAATAATTCAAATGTACCTCACAACCGACCTGCCCTTTACGCATAAAAAACTTATGGCTCAAATCCGGACAATAAATTCCAGCAAATCACAATGAAAAACATTACGCACAGATTAAATCCAATAGAAAACCATCTGCAATAAGAAAGAAGCTGACAATATTCACCATACCTTCACATCATGCCCAGCCTACTCCTCCTACCGCTCAACCATCATACCAGCCATAGCCCAGTTAACACCTTCAAACTTCAGACTATATCTCAAAAATATAACCTCTGAAAATACTAAAAAACTTTACTTTTACACCAGAGCAAGTCTAAATTTAAGAGGTTTTGTGATTGATCACTAACTTAAAAAAAAAAAAATGTATCTTAATTTATTTATTATGATTTTGTTTTGTTTTTGAAGTCATAAGAAATGGTTATATATTTTTTGCCAATTATTATTGTTTATTTATTTTTTATTGTGGCTAAATTTATTTTTCATTGTCCTCATATATGACTATGTACATATATTTATTATGTATATATATATATATATATTTTTTTTTTTTTTTTTTTCTTTAGTCTGTTACACCAAAAAGTTGAAAACTGTATATAAAAATATGATTTATGTACACACTCCTATTGTATGGGGACATCCCCGATTGCAATTAAAGTATATTCTATTCTTTTCTATTTTATTTCTGAAGTAGTTTAAAAGAGATTGAATTCTGAATCTCTGTTAAAACTGATATTTATAAAATATTTAGTATCAACATAATGTTAGAGCTTTTTAATGTATACTGAACCAGGCTAAACAACATATAAAACAACACACGCACCTGAAAAAAAGATGAAGCGAAATTCTAATTCATGAAAACCGGTTTCGCTAGAGGAGGGTGGGAACCCAGACCATGCCATCCATACCTCAACGCTTAGTTCCCAACATTTTCATATTATGAATATTTTTTTCTAAGCAGTTTTACCTTTATAATAAATATGAATGACATAATAGTATTGTCGTTCATTGGTTTTCAACATGGATATAATCTTTCGAAACAACAAAACGCAATGAATAGTATGTCATTCTTAAGAGTTCGTTAAGTATAAATATGCACCTAACATCATAAAATATCTATACTAATATTATAAAGCTGAAGAGTTTGTTTGAAAGCGCTAATCTGAGAAACTACTGGTTCAAATTGAAATATTCTTTTTGTGTTAGATAGTCCATTTATCGAGGAAGGCTAGCAGACTACTAGCAGTGAAGAATCAGTGGAAAATGTGGGGAAAAACGGGTGAAATCAACCTTGCATCCCAATTTAATTTAATTTTAAAATAATTCAATTTCCCGTTAAGTTATCTTTTGTTGTAACAATTAATATGTCACAAGGGTAAACATTTGAACACGATTTACGTCAAGACTGCTTTTTACACGGCCAACTACAGTGAGTGTCAATGTATCCGGAATTCATATTTCTTTTCATATAATAAGTATATTAAGAAAATCACTAACCAGATAACCGAAATGTTTATTTTTTTAAAAGAAATCTATACGTTTTTTCTTTAGTTTTGGTTGCTGTGCAATTTTCAAAAAGTTCTCAAAATCTCTCTTCCATTATTTCTTTTAAACTTTTGTTTTTAAAAGGAGATTTTTTATTTCTTAAGAAAAATCCCCTATTCCGTAAATTAAGTAAACAATAACTGTATTTTCTATAAACCTTTATCATTTATTTATTTCATTCTAAGTAATGTTTAATTTATCAAAATGAAATTACAATTGTCTGCTTTGGTTTAATTTTATATTTTTGTAATATAAATTTATTATTTATGCCCTCCTTCGGAAGGAACATAAAAAGGTGGTCCGGATTCCGTGCCATGTCAGGTACCCTATGAAGATTTCAATCATCATTAAATCAGGATAGGCAAAATTTAGGATTCCCATTGTAGCGTTGTCTTATTCCTCAGCAAAAAATCTGGTGCGGGCTACACACGACTTTCACTTACCTCAATTTTTTAAACCAATGAAAGAATTTTCAAATACAGTTAGAGATGAAAATATGTGAAACTTTTAAAGAATTAATTAAATTGAATTTTTATAGAAACATGTGTTTTATTAAAAAATCTATTATAATAATATAAAAAAATAATGAGTTACTTTTATCTTCTTTACATCACTCTCTATTAAATTTTAAAAGCTTGTGTATGAGATAATATTTTTTCTGAATTTTTTAGCTTTCCAACGGTATATTATACGTATATATTACTGCTCTTATGTTCAAAAACAAAAAATTGCACTAATTTTTTTTTCAGTTTTCTCCTTTAGTTGTTTTTTAAATTCGCACAACTAACATATATACCTGTTTTTCATCAGTGGTAACAAGATAATATAGTTATTTTTATAGAATCAACAAAATTAAAGGTACTTTAGAGAAAGAAAATTTAAAATATCGGTATTTAAGCCCTGTCAGACCATTTTAATTAGAATGAAACCTAAATGATTTTAAAGCCAATTAAATTTTACATCGATATAGCGAGTTTAATCACAATCTTCGGAACCGTTTTTGAGAAAATCGAAAAAAGGTGCAAAATGCATGGTATAAAGTGACTCTTCTGGTCAGTTGATTTTGATGAAAAAGATTTTGTTACGCCTCGGGCTTATAGTTGTCTTAATTATGAAATTTCAGTTTCATAGGACTTACCGTTTCCGCCCGGGAGTTACCACACACACAGACCTTTTTGCGGGACTTGGTTATTTGGACTCAGGGGACCTTAAAATGTGTATTTCCGTTGAAAACTGGAATTCGAAAATTTTCACGATCGCAATACTTTCCCTCACGTGTAAAATAGGGTTTTTAAAAAGACATATGGTCCGGAAAAAGTATAAATTGTTAATAAGATTGTCCATATGAAGAAAAGTTATAAAAAAATAATAACATAAATAAAATTTAAGTATATTTGCTTAGAGAAAATGTAGACATTACTAATTCGTTCACTTATCTTCGAGGTTAGCCCCTACAACTATTGCATGTGGACAACCAAATCATTATTCTGCTTTGAAAGTATGTAATTAGAATGAGTATTGTAATGCTTTGACCTCAATTACAATATTTTGTTCGGTAACATTGGGACATCTTGACCTATATAAGTCCTTTATACGATAATTTTGTATAATGTTTACACAGGTGTTAAATAATAACTGTGTTGTATAAGGTGCGTTATAACCTTACCATTATTTTCAGTAAAATGTGTAATTGGTTCTATGAAAAATCCACTGTCTTCATTGACCACATATTCGTGTACGTCCTTACCATCGGTATAATTTGGATTATTCTTCAAGAACACGACTGGATGAAGAAATTGTTATGCAGATGATTCTCTTGCGGCATCGTAAGTCCAACGAACTTGGAAATAGCTTAGTCGAAATTGAACTTTTACCGAAATATAAGATATTAATTATCTGAGAAGATACCGCCAGATTGCAAAGATATATTAAATCACTCCTTGCTGATCAATTATTAGTGTTTGCTGATAAATGGTACTTGTCACCCGCCACCGATATAAGATTTTAAGAGCATAAAAAACATAACAAAAAAAAAAACAAGGAAGACTTACTCATAGTTATCTTACTTTTGTTTTTGAAGTACAGAAGAATGAAGTCGATGGACCATTATTTTCTTACAGAGAATAGAATCACGTGAAATGAAATATAAGTTGATAATATATGAAAAACAGAGCACAAAAGTTAAAAAATAAATTGTGGTTTAGAGTTGAAAATAATATGTACATAGTAAACAAACAACGGCATCGATAAAGAAATAAAATCAAACAGAATCATTGGTCGTCAATATTGTAATTCATATCATATTTCATACATCATTTTGTGCAAAAATTCATGAACATTTTCTGACATACATGTTTGTACGAAATTCCCTCTGCATCAGATTAGTCCAAAGTATCACGAGTCAAATTCTTTCGTTCTTCGTGATTACCTTCTTGTCAGTATTTTAACAGTTTTTATATAAATAAAATAAACTTTATTCACATATTTACATTTTGACAAAAGTCATCCTTACAATCAGAAAATATTTTTGTTTTTTTCTGATTATAGTACATTAGCCTAAATGGCAAACATATGGTGAAATAAAATTGAGGTTATATTGCGATTGTAGGAAAAATTATACAAAAAACCTACACATAAAAACTACACATAAAATGATTGAGAATACATAAAATAATTGAAAATACATGAAGTAATTGAAAATACAAAAATTAATAGAAAATACATAATATGATTGAAAATTATAAAATTTAGAATTTTATAACATAAGAAAGTAAGTTAATTTAATAATACATGTTTTGTTCTCTTATGGGTATATCGTTTTAGTGAAAATTTATTGTAATTACCGACTTCTTTTATTAATGGGTTTTTAGAGACTGGAATTTTACTGAAGTAAGAAGCTGTTTGTGAATGGACAAGTTGTTGTAGGAAGCTGCAAGTCTTGGAGCATTGATGATATTTTCGTGTATCGGGGGGAAATTATTAATTATCCGCATTGACAAGTTTTGAATTCTCTCGAGTTTTTGGAAGTTAGTCGAGCAGGATGAGCTCCAGACTGGAGAGGCGTATGTGATTAACGGGCGGATGACTGATTTATATATTGTTAATTTGTTTTGAGGACTCAAACGGGATTTTCTATTAAAGTAAGGAAACATTTTGTATATTAAAAGTTTTTAGTTTGGTCTATCAACGAACAATGCTTCGATTTGTAAGTAATATTTTGTAGGCTAAAATTTGGGACTTCCACTGTAGCATCTTCCAATTGGCCACAGTAGCGTAAAGTGACGTTGAATGAATAAGCAATAAACTAAACTTTCTCTCTTATCTTACTTCTACCAATAAGATAAATAGTTTGGTCTACAAAATTTACATTGTATCGGTCTCCGAAAGGGACGTTAATAGGTGTTCCCGAGCCTGTGCGATGTCAGGTACTCGTTAAAGATCTCTATCCTAATTAAACCTGGATAGGCGAAATTTAGGGCTTTCACTGTAGCATCGTCCGATTAGCCACAGAAGCATAAAGGGACGTTAAATAAATAAACAAGCAAACAAAAATCGTATCGGTGTGTTTAAGGTTGTTTCAGATCGTTATGCATGTAAAGTTGTGTAGCTTGGAGTTCTGCTGATGTGTTGGAACGAAAAAAATGTGATACTGCGTTTAAAAAACAACCGAATTGGGTAGGTAATGTTGTTTGCTAAATAAAAAAATCTGGTGAGCGCGACACACAACTTCCACTTACCTCCGTTGGTAAAAACATTTTAAGGATTTGTAAATACAGTGAGTGAAGAAAAAGGTTTAAAATACATTAATAAATCAGAGTTTCAATAGAAACATGGGTTTTATTAAATGATCTATTATACTATTATTATTATCTGCAACAATCATTTCGGTTTGTTATATTGTCATTAATCTCCATTATCTTTTACAACTTTTTATGGAAATGAATTACATTTCAGTTATTTACTCCGCAAAAATGACGATATTAATCGATTTTTGAAGGTATCGCGTAGCCCATCAACACATCAAAATCTATTTAAATGATTTTAAATTATAATTTGAATTGAGTTGGTGTAGGAAAAATACATTTATGTGGAATAAGAAAAAGTATTTCTTCTAGAGTTTGCCATTGTGATTTCAATTTGGTATTATAATGAAAATATTACCATGGTGACGGAGCTCTGCTATGTGGTAATGTTTACTGTTCTTGTGTGTTATTTGTTTATTTATTTAACGTTACTTTATGCTACTATGGCTAATCGGACGATGCTACAGAGGGAGTCCTAAATTTTGCCTATCCAGGTTAAATTAGGATAGGGATCTTTAACGAGTACCTGACATCGCACAGGCTCGGGACCACCATTAGGCCTAAATCACACTCAGCCGCCTGGATTTCTCAATTTTTAGGGTACCCACTTTATAGAGAGAGTCTCAGTGGGACCCCAAGAGGGTCTCTATATCCCAGGGTCGATGTATCAGAATAAACAATTCTGTCAGAGCCAGGGTTCGAACCCGATCAACAGTAGACTAGTGCTTTAACCACTAGACCATACCGTCCCCCACTAACAAAAGTAAAGTTCAATAAATATATAATTTAGAAAACTTAAAAAGATAGAAACGTGAGGATTTTTAGGCTGATAGGGTTAAGGTTTCTGACAGCTTGTCAACTTTTGGAGTCGAAAGACGAATCCAATCTTGGCGTATTGAAAATTATCACGGTCTAAAGAAATGAATATCAACATTTCTTTAATCAAAACATTCACCATTATGAATACTTATTATATATTTTCTTTTACCGTTACTTATACGACGCTTCCAAGTGTTAACGACCTGTTTTATCTATTTCCGGTACTTAAGGAAGCTCCATACCGTATGAATTATGCTTTTCAATTAATCATTTCCAGACATTCAATTAACGTAAAATGAAAATCTTCGAGGATGACAAAGCTACTATCAGTATAAACGTATGAAAAGGAGAATAGACAATAAAATATCGATCTTATTGTAGGCAAGTATTTATAGATTTGTAGTGGCAACTGGCGTTATCTGACGGCCGAGGCGTATAATATTTATGAATCATTCGCTCGCAATTTATATAAGAATTATTTATTATTATTGCTCAGTTAATGGATTAGGAATGCTGCGATTTTTCGTGTGCCGATCAATCAAATCATAAGTGATTAGCGCAGTTAACAACACTTATAACATTGGCTAAACATTAATACGCAGTCGAAAAAAAATATTCATAATTTATCAATCTAAAATATCTTAGGTACTAAATTATAAGATATTATAAAGATATGTTGAATAGAGAAGGGAATATTAGCAGTAAATATTACATTGGTTAGAAAATAACTTATACACCTTTAAAAAAAAAATCTGGTGCGGGCAACACACGACTTTCACTTACCTCCATTTTTTAAATCAAGGAAAGAATTTTCAAATACAGTTATAGATGAAAATATGTGAAAATTTTAAAGAATTAATTAAATTGAATTTCTGAAGAAACATGTGTTTTATTAAAAAATCTATTTATTAAAAATTTAGTTTGGTATCGAATTTATTCAATTTATCTATTTACCTGTTTTTCATCAGCGTTAACAAGATAATATAGTTATTTTTATTGAATCTACAAAATTAAAGGTACTTTAGAGGAAGAAAATTTAAAATATCGGCATTTAAGTCCTGTCAGACTATTTTAATCAGAATAAAATCTACATGATATTAAAGCCTATTAAATTTTACATTGATATAGCGAGTTTAATCAAAATCGTCGGAACCGATTTTGAGAAAATCGAAAAAAGGTGCAAAATGCATGGTATAAAGTGCCTCTTCTGGTAAGCTCATTTTGATGAAAAACGTTTTGTCACGTTTCGGGCGTATAGTTGTCTTAGATATGAAATTTCAGTTTCATAGGACTTACCGTTTCCGCCCAGGAGTTATCTCACACAAACAGATCTTTTTTTTTAATTCGAAAATTTTCACGATCGCAATACTTCCTCTTACTATATTAGCAAGTAAAGTAAAAATTATTGTTGATGAAATTAAAGAGATACTGTGGATTTTATTTATAGTAATAAACCTTTCTATAGTTCACATACATCAATTAAAGCTAATTAAACTATGTTTAAAATTAAAAAGAGCTTATGTTTAATTAAGGGAGCGGCGTCTAGTGGATAGAGCACTAGTCTACTATGCTCCGTGTCCCGGGTTCGTATCCCGGATATGGAGAGCCTCCTGGGGCAGACTCAGCCTCTGTAAAGTGGGTACCCAATAAGATTGGGAAAAAAACTTATATCTGCTTTTGAGATAAAACCTTAGTTTATTGAGCTTTGTCTTAATTTACATGAGGATCTATAATTTTTCATACTTTTTTATAGAAAAAAAAAAAAAAACCTATACCACTACAACCCATGAAGGGTCTTGGGTTCAGTACATATAGAGATTCGTACTGTTTCTAGGCCAACGGCAGTGCAATGAGGTGATAAGGCCTTAATCACGCTCAGCCGCCAGGGTTTCCCCAATTATTTTGGGTACCCACTTTATAGAGGCTGGGTCTGACCCAGGAGGGTCTCCATACCCTAGGGTCGCTCCCCGACTGAATAAACAGAATAAATAATATTCCGCCTCAGCCGGGATTCGAACCCAGGACCCGGAGCACAGCAGACTAGCGCTCTATCCACTAGACCACGCCGCTCCCCACTTTTTTATAGACTTAACAATAAAATTATTATAATTATTTATCGACGCGATTCTATAAGAAGTTCATTTTATTATTATTATTATTTTTTTTAATAACAGCAGTACATAATGTGTCATTATATCATTTCATACATAAATATATTATACAATCAGATACATATTATGCTTTTTTTTGTTGATCTGAAAACATTATCAAGCCTGTAAATAGATTAATATTTTGCAGTATTTACCTGATCCTGGATTTAAGAGGTAAATAGGGTAAACAGATAATAAAACTATGAAAGGGTGAGTTAACAATATTATCTCAAAGATAAACTTTAAAAGATTAGAAGAGAATTTATGCTAATAAAAATTATTAAAATTAAAATAATTAAAAAAACAGATTTTAGTAGAAAGTTGGTTAAACTGCAAATAGATAGTGAAAAAACAAAACAAACTTCATTCACCTCAATTGACCGAGGTTCCAATTCACTGCTTTTCAACGACGAATGTATATATATAAACAATACAATTTGGTTTTATTATGCAAGTTTATTACCATTAGTTACCGTAAGACATGATAACTTATATTTTTTATTCAATATTTATAAATTGAAATTAATTTACTGTCTTATCTGCTTTTGAGATAAAACCTTAGTTTATTGAGCTTTGTCTTAATTTACATGAGGATCTATAATTTTTCATACTTTTTTATAGAAAAAAAAAAAAAAAACTGTACCACTACAACCCATGAAGGGTCTTAGGCTCAGTACATATAGAGATTCGTACTGTTTCTAGGCCAACGGCCGTGCAATGAGGTGATTAGGCCGAGATCACGCTCAGCAGCCAGGTTTTTTCCTATTTTTGTGTACCCACTTTATAGAGGCTGGGTTTGCCCAAGGAGGGTCTCCATACCCTAGGGTCGCCCCACGGCTGAAATAACAGATTAATAATATTCTGCCATAGCCGGGATTCGAACCCAAGACCCGGAGAACAGTTAACTAGCGCTCTATCCACTAGACCACGCCGTTCCCCTACAAAATTATCAGCTGGATTTAAATAATCCCACAAATTAATTTTAATCTGATAATTAATTCAAACAAATATTTCAAAAACGTGTTACTCTGCACTCACTTATACTACCGATTTCTACGTCGTATTAATTCTTTATTTTATTCTAATAGTGTTTTAGTTGTTTTGTTTTTTTCTACTTTGAATAAATATCTATTACTTTCACTTACTGTATATAGTAAGGGAAAGTATCGCGATCGTGAAAATTTTCGAATTCCAGTTTTCAACGGAAATACCCATTTTAGGGTCCTCTGAGTCCAAATAACCAATTCCCGCAAAAAGGTTTGTGTGTGTGGTAACTCCCGGGCGGAAATGGTAAGTCCTATGAAACTGAAATTTCATATTTAAGGCAAACATACGCCCGAGACGTTACAAAACCTTTTTCATCAAAATGAGCTTACCAGAAGAGCCACTTTATACCATGCATTTTGCACCTTTTCCGTTTTTCTCAAAAACTGTACCGACGGTTTTGATTAAACTCGCTATATCGATGTAGAATTTAATATCATGTAGTTTTAATTCTGATTAAAATGGGGTGACAGGTCTTAAATACCGATATTTTGAATTTTGTTCTTCTAAAGTACCTTTAATTTTGTAGATTCTATAAAAATAAACAAATTATCTTGTTTGCATTGATAAATAACAGTGAATTTAAAAAACAACTAAAGGAGAAAACTAAAAAAAAATTAATGCAATTTTTAGTTTTTGAACATAAGAGCAGTAATATACATGTATGATATACCGTTGGAAAGCTAAAGGATTTAGAAAAAAATATTATCTAATACACAAGAGCTTGTAAAAGTTAATAAAGAGTGATGAAAAGCCGATAAAACTGATTATTTTAGATAATAATATAATAGATTTTTTAATAAAACACATGTTTCTATAGAAATTCCATTTAATTAAATCCTTAATACTTTTAATGATTTTTTAATCGATTTATACAACGGAGGTAAGTGAAAGTCGTGTGTTGCCCGGACCAGATTTTTTTTATAGGTGAAAGAGGGACAAAAATATGATTAATTAAACTATATAATTTAATATATTAACAAAAAAAAAAAAACTAGATGGATTTCAAGTAAATTCACATTTAACATTTTTCTCTTTTGTGAATGAAATCATGTCATCTAGCTGAACTGTTTCATATCATTACGTGATTTCACGATAAGAAAAGAGGTTTATTGAGTCTTTGTTATTTACCTTTATTGAATGGGTACATTAAAAGACAAGGGAATACAACGGTGAGATAAAAATTGTGTTTAGTAATTAGACATATAGTTACACGCGATATTGTTGATAGTGAAATATAAATGATAGTTAATATATTTATTCATTTGATAGTTGACATTCCAAAAAACAGCGTAGAGGATTACGTAATGCTTGATGTTATGTTAAACAGAAATACTTCTGTAAAGAATTCAAAACTGATGAAGGCCAAGTGATTCAGATAACGTACGTCACAAACTTGATTACATAAGTTGAGTGCCAAAACGTACATGATATATATGTAATTCTTAATATTACGACTAAATTATTAAAAATACTTACAGCAATCACCATTAAATTTTCAATTCCGCACAAAATTCGAGCATTTCTTAAAGATTGCATCTTAAACTTTAACAAGGTATGTTGTTTGAATTATGGTCATAGTTAATAACCTCATTTTATAAAAATATTATAATAACCCAGGAAAAGTACATCATGATATTTAGAGAATTAACCCTTTAAATTTTGATAAAACATAGTTGTAGTTCATTAGATTACATTTATGGACTAATCATCATGTTTATTACTGTTTGTTTTTTCAAATGTTGTTGGTGCGTTGTTAATTAGTTGTTTGTCTAGTTTTTAACGATCCCTTCTAGGAAGCTGTTATGCTCACGTTTAAAATTGAAAAACAAACAAGATAATTTAGTAGTTAATAGAAGGAATAATATTTTTTTGAATAATATTCATAATTAAAATCTCATAATAATCATTTAATAGGCTCATTAGACATCTATTGGGTTTAAAATTGAATATAAACAGCAACGTAACGATATATGATTTTGATTAATAATAATAACATCTTTCTGAAAAAAATTTCCTTATATATATTTTTTTTCATATTATAATTATCGTTTTCCAGAAGACCCTTAAACCCACAAATAGAGATTGATAACTATCTAATCAACTCCTAATTACGATTTTCTAATTTTCTGAGGTTTATTACATTTGTATTGTAAAGATCCTTTTAAATAAAAAAAGTAATATAACAGGGATGAGTAACTCAGTAATAATACCCTTAATTTAAAACCTAATTGATCTTGAATGATTAATTTCTTTAGTTATATAATTAAAAAACTTAATATTTTTGATATATATTTTGATGTGTCACATGAAATGTCCGTTTTCAAGGTAAAGGTTTTTTATTAAAAAAAAACGATATAAAAACAAGATAATTTTATTCGAAGTATTTACCTTCTTTTTCTACACATTTTTCCCAACGTAACACCAAATTTTTTATCTCCGAACTGAAAAACTCTAAGCTTTGAAGTGAAACAACATCTGAAAACTTTTCACCTGATCATAATTTTCAAAATGTTTTCCTTTGACGAAGTTGTCTAAATTCCTGAACAGGTGGTAATCTGTTGGAGACAAGTCGGAAGAATATGGTGGGTGCGGAAGAACTTCGTAGCCCAGATCTTTCAATTTTTGCACGGTATGTTTTGAAACATGGGGTCTTGCTGCCTCTCAGTGAGATCATGAGGTACCCATGTATCGAGCAATTTTACTTTCCCAATACACTTTAAATGTCTGGAAACGGTAGATGCGCTTGCATTTAGTTGTGCTTAGAGTCCTTTAACTGTTTGGTCGATGTTTCCTTCTACTGTATGTTTGAGGACATCGTTGTCTATTACGGACGGAGGTCTTCCTCGGGGCAAGTTTTCCAAGTCGGTATCCCCAGCTTAAAACTTAGCAAACCAACGGCGAATGGTCCGTTCATTAACACTCCCTTCCCCAAACGCCTTGCAAATATTTCTAGCGGCCTCAGCTGTTGAATGGCCGAGTTTAAACTCGTACAAAAATATTACTCGAAAATCGCGTGTTTCAATGTTCATATTTGGAGGTATACTAAAAAGTGGGTAATTGATTGGGAAGCTAATGTTTATAATACAAAGGTAGAGGATTAGTAACTGTTTACTTTAAATATGTAAAGAAAACAACAGAGACCTGCAAAATCCTTTATGTATTTCAGAAACTATAAAAACGGACATTTCATGTGAAACAACCCAATATATATAATCCAAGTAACTTATCTTGAACAATATATATTCAGTTGTCCAAATTTTAGTCTAAAAAATAAATAAATCCTAATAATAACTCTACCATTTTAAGCAGTAAGCCGACAGAACTCCATGACACAGATCAGAATATCGTGATTCGGTGGTACAAATAATGAAGAATTATAAATCATTGTTATACTGAACTATCTTTCTTACAAATGTTGTCTTAGTACATGAGATTGCCTTCAAGTTCATTTAAATTCCACTCAGACACAGTTCATTTTTTTGGCTTCCTTCTTTATAAAAGGCTAATTTGAGACCGGCACATCAGACGCCAACGACAAGAATTTAACCGACCATTTGACCAATTATATAGGATATTAAACAGAATCTTAGCTCCCTGTTAAAATCAATTGCTAATTTACAAGACAGTACTTAAACCTATCTGGACCAATGGACTTGAACTGTGAGGAACAAAAAAATTTCTAACAGCAAACGCAACCCGTTCCTTTCAATGCGAAGTTCTCAATAATTGATGCTCCCTATAAAGTCACCAACCGTACACCGTAATCTCAATGTTCGATTTACTATAGACCTTATTGCTTCCAAATTCCATTAAAGGTTGGTTGTTTGTCACCACAATCCTTTAGCTCAATCCATATCCAACTCCACACATTCTCCTCTGAGGTTGACAATGTGTCCACAGCAGTGGCCCCGAGATCTCTTTTAATAATTTTATTATAGTTCTGGCACTGTCTAGATTATCCTCTCAAGTGCTGTATGATTGTAGCTGCTATGCACTCACTCGGCTACCGTTTAGTCTTAATCAAGTGACGCAAATGAGAGAAGCACTGGGATCGCTCGGTTCGGGCTTCGCTTCTTATATGGAGAAGTCCCATTTGTTTGCCTGTTCTCTGCTCCGCCCAAATTGTAAGTATTGTTTATAGGTAAGCGTCTTTTTAAAAGAAATATATTTTCTTACTTTCACTTACAATATATAGTAAGGGAAAGTATTGCGATCGTGAAAATTTTCGAATTCCAGTTTTCAACGGAAATACACGTTTTAGGGTCCCCTGAGTCCAAATAACCAAGTCCCGCAAAAAGGTCTTGTGTGTGTGTGGTAACTCCCGGGCGGAAACGGTAAGATACTATGAAACTGAAATTTCATATTTAATACAAATATACGCCCGAGATGTTACAAAACTTTTCTCATCAAAATGAGCTTACCATAAGAGCCACTTTATACCATGCATTTTGAACTTTTTTTCGATTTTCTCAAAAACGATTCCGACGATTTTGATTAAACTCGCAATATCGATGTAAAATTTAATGGGCTTTAATATCATGTAGGTTTTATTTGGATAAAAATGGTCTGACAGGGCCTTAAATACCGTATATTTTGAATTTTCTTCCCTAAAAAAACAGGTAAATATATAAATTGAATAAATTTGATACCTAACTAAAGGAGATAACAGAAAAAATATTTTTTTTAATCAATTTTTCCTTTTTGAACATAAGAACAGTAATATAGATGTATGATATACCGTTGGAAAGCTAAAGATTTTAGAAAAAATATTATCTAATACACAAATTTTAAAAGTTAATAGAGAATGATAAAAGGCAGATAAAACTAAGTGATTGTTTTAGATAATAATATAATAGATTTTTTAATAAAACACATGTTTCTATATAAATTCCATTTAACTAATTCTTTAATGGTTTCACTCATTTTTATCTCTTACTGTATTTGAAAATTCTTTAATCGATTCTAAAAACGGAGGTAAGTGAAAATCGTTGTTGTCCGCACCAGATTTTTTATTTTTGATTGTAAATATTTTGTATCATTATTATAAATTTATTATTTTGTATATATTGAATGAATTGTTACTGTCCTCATTTAGACAATGAGTAATTTTACCGTATAAAGTTGTTAGAATCAAGAAAAAAAAAAAAATAGAAATATGAAAAAATGAAACACGAATTTGTATTATATCACGCACGTTAAAACAGTTAATTAGGCTTATAATGTTTGAGCAAAATTTTGATTGGAGGGTAAAAAAAATGAATGTTAGCTTTTTAAGATATGACGTTGATCTTATACGTGATGTACAGTATGCACTTTGGACTTCTTAGTTTCCTTGCTTGCAGTTCGGATTCTCCAACGATCCATTGTTCCTAAATCTCGATGGAGAACAAAGATCACAACAAGCCCTGCAATGAGCATACACGAGAAAGGTCTCCTTTTGTAAAATAAGATTGCGAACGCCTTGGAGATCCTGCTCGTCGGGTAGAGAGGCATCGATCCAATCCATACTGCACCCTCAGACGCACTTGGATAATGAAAGTTCTTTGAGAGGGAAGCACTTCAATTGCCCCAAGCGCACTCGAGTACACCACTTCCTCGCGAGCACACACGCCAATGAAAGGTTTATGGCTTCTCGAGTGCAAGCCCTCGCAGAGAAAAGACCTACTTTAGCAGATTGGCTCGCGCTGTTGTCCCGCGCTGGCTGAAGACCTCATTGGAGGAGCTACTTGGCTGAAGGGGTGCAGTGCACTATCGATTCAGTCATCTATTTATATATGTCTATGAACTGTCACGTGTAAGGCGAGGAACTAAAAAGAGCGAAGATTCAAGAAAAATAATTTCCTTTATTACTTCGATGTCGGACAATATGTAAGATGACCTCTTTTAATAATAATAAATTCTTTATTTATTCTGGGACAAGTCCCTTCGGAATAATGTTACAGACAAATTAAATTAGAGCTTCAATGTCTTAGCGTAAAAAAAAAAAAATATATATATATATATATATATATATATAATAAAATAAATAAGTAAATAAATAAAAGCAACAGAAATGACAAAGAAAATGAATAATAGTTATAAATTCATAGGTAGCTTCTTATAATAATTTAGAAAAACAAACAAAACAAATTAGACAAGAATAAAAAAATGTTCATATATACATTGCAAAATAAATTATGCATAAAATAAAATTCATAAATCTTTAATATATAAAATAAAATGTGATAAATAATCGTTTCTCTCTGCCGATTTTTATTGAAATTTGCAAATTACTTGAGGTCATTTGAAAATTCGATAGACAGAAAGTGTTTGAATAAACGGGATTTGAAGGTAGGGAGAGTATTGGAATGACGGATATGAGATGGAATAGAATTCCATATGGACGAGGATCGGATAAGGAAAGATCTGTCGAAAGCTGCGGTTCGATGAGGCGTTATATACAGGTCTGAAGACCGTGAACGAGTGTTGCGGGAGTGGATAGAGGATTTAAATGAAAGTATATCAGAGATGTACGATGGACGTTGAGATCGGAGAACTTGGTAAAGGAAGGATGCCAGGAGGTACTTAGAACGGTATGATGGGTAAAGCCACTTTAAATCTTCGTACAATCGGGTTACTCCTTTTAGAGAGTATGAGATGATAAATAAACCAAGATTTGAAGTTGGTTATATAACTAACTATTGAGAATTTTAGTATTCGAATAAGTCACTTACCTCCGTTGTTAAAATCGATTAAAGAATTTTCAAATATAGTAAGTGATAAAAATGAGTGAAACCATTAAAGAATAAATTAAATGGAATTTCTATAGAAACATGTGTTTTATTAAAAAAAAAAAATCTATTATATTATTATCTAAAATAATCACTTAGTTTTATCGGCTTTTCATCACTATCTATTAAATTTTAAAAGCTTGTGTATAAGATAATATTTTTTCTAAAATCTTTCTCTTTCCAACGGTGTATCATACATGTATATTACTGTTCTTAGGTTCAAAAACAAAAAATTGCATTTAAAAAATATGTTTTCAGTTTTCTCTTTTAGTTAGATATCGAATTCGTTCATCATATATATTTATGTGTTTTTCATCGATGGTATAGATAATATGTTTATTTTTATAAAATCTACAAAATTAAAGGTACTTTAGAAGAAGAATGTTTAAAATATCAGAATTTAAGCCCTGTCAGACCATTTTAATCAGAATGAAACCTACATGAAAGAATCTGCGTGATATTAAAGCCCATTACATTTTACATCGATATAGAGAGTTTAATCAAAATCGTCAGAACCGTTTTTGAGAAAATCGAAGAAAGGTGCAAAATGCATTGTATAAAGTGACTCTTCTAGTACCCTATTTTGATGAAAAAGGTTTTGTAACGTCTCGGGCCTCTATTGGTCTTAAATATGAAATTTCAGTTTCATAGGACTTCTCGTTTCCGCTCGGGAGTTGCCACACACACACACACACACACACACACCATTATTTCATTTCATTACTAAATGTTTTTAAACATTAAAATGACTAAACTCAAAGCGAACCCAGTTAATATATCTTTCGAATTAGGCTATTAAAAAAACAAATGAATACAAATGAACTTTCAGGTTTATCGATACCGTTATAATTTAAAGAACAGAAAATACAATAATGATTTTGTAAGCGACATCACTTGCTACGATTGAAGAATTTCAATTGAATCTTCCCCGTTCTAACTTCTTGCTAGTCCGAAATGATATATAAATTCCTGTGAAAATATTCTTCTTCTTTTCTGGCGCGACAGGCCTTGTAGGCCCTTGGTCGCGTGGTATAGACTCCTGGGAGAATATACTCACGTTTCTCGATGAAATGTTTAGGGTAGGGTCGTCACTCCTTACGCCTATTTTTGCGAGTTGCCACCAGTAGGCTGTCGAGTCTCACTACCCGGGGGGAGAAGCTTTGAGTGAGTCATTTAATTATATTCGTATAAAAGTCCCGCTGGGACTGGGACTCGAACTCACAACTCTGGCGTGAGGGACAGCGCGCTAGCCCTCAGAAACCTCTCCCCCCTGTGAAAATATTACGGTATTAAAAAAACGGTACTAAAATCAATTATGAACGCACATTGTCTGTTAGAAAAAAAAACATAACAAAAAACCCGTAATATTAAAAGAGTTTCATAGTTCATATGAAACTAACCTTTAACAAGGTAGTAACAGAGTATTACTTCAGTGTTACCGATTAACCAACGATTAATTCATTGCGAATGTTTATCCACTCGGGTTCACACCGCTCCAAAGAAATTTCATAGCCATCGGTGTGAACTGGCCCGAAAAGGACACTCCATTCTTCATTTCAGCGTTAAGTTCCGAATCCCTTAAAAAAGGAATAATTGAAAGAGAAAATAACTTAAATTTTGGTTTTTGTAAAAATCAGAAACGATTAAAAAAATCTGGAGCGGGCAACACACGACTTTCACTTACCTCCGTTTTTAAAATAGATTAAAGAGTTTCCAAGTACAGTAAGAGATAAAAATGAGTGAAACCATTAAAGAATTAATTAAATGGAATTTCTATAGAAACATGTGTTTTATTAAAAAATCTATTATATTATTATCTAAAATAATCAGTTAGTTTTATCGGCTTTTCATCACTCTCTATCAACTTTTAAAAGCTTGTGTATGAAACTAATATTGTTTCTAAAATCTTTAGCTTTCCAGCGGTATATCATACATGTATATTACTGTTCTTATGTTCAAAAACGAAAAATTGCGTTAAAAAAATATTTTTTCAGTTTTCTCCTTTAATTAGATATAGAATTCGTTCAACTTATATATTTATGTATTTTTCATCGGTGGTAACTAGATAATATGTTTATTTTTATAAAATCTACTAAACTAAAGGTACTTTACTGGAAAAAAAAAAATTAAAATATCGGCATTTAATCCCTGTCAGACCATTTTAATCAGAATGAAACCTACATGATATTAAAGCCCATTAAAATTTACATCGATATAGCGAGTTTAATCAAAATCGTCGGAACCGTTTTCGAGAAAATCGAAAAAAAGTGCAAAATGCATGGTATAAAGTGCCTCTTCTGGTAAGCTCATTTTGATGAAAAACGTTTTGTCACGTCTCGGGCGTATATTTGTCTTAAATATGAAATTTCAGTTTCATAGGACTTACCGTTTCCGCCCGGGAGTTACCACACACACAAACGAACACAAAGACCTTTTTTCGGGACTTGGTTATTCGGACTCAGGGGACCCTAAAACGTATATTTCCTTTTTATAGTATATATAGTACTATATATATTACTATATATAGTAAGTGAAAGTAAAAATTAATATCGATATATACAATGTAAGGCTGCTAAATCGGTAACGCAGTAGTAAAACTCTTGTTCAAGATCAGTTTCATTTGAAACTATTTTAAATTTAATTTTTTTTTTTTCTAAAGAAGAAGGTGCTATGATGAATGATTTTAATTTTTTAACCTTTTTTTTCTTTAATGTCATAATATTATCTTGCAAATTTATCATTATTTCGGATTCATAAAAAGGTGAAGTAGGAAAGATTCAATTAAAATTTAAGTCAAATAAAATCTCCTTAGCAAACATATAAAAATATATTATTGTTAGTTTTCGAATATATATATAATTTAAGTTTTCCACGTAGTTCAGGTTTTCAGGTTCAGTCTATAAGTAAACTATTGTGTTTAGGCAATGTTAGAATTTATTATTCTCATATGCCCTAACAGTATAATAAACAACAACGGAATATTAAAATTTTCATAAAGTAATTAGTCAATGGCGTTTGTGTTTCAGAGAAAGAAAACATATTTTAAATAAACTTAAGAATGCAGTGAATTCACAATGAATGAATATAAAGTAGTTAAATAGATATCTTGATTGGATTTTACAATTGTTTTAACGGTATTAATATATATTAAATAAATTATTACAAATTTACAAACAATTTTACACAATGCAGTGTTTTAAGTAGAACCATGTATATACTAAAATCTTCAAAAGAACATTGAACAAAGATGCTAGGAATGATGCAGAGAGTTTTCAGATATTGGGTTGTTTCACATGAAATGTCCGTTTTTATAGTTTCTGAAATACATAAAGGTTTTTGCAGGTCTCTGTTGTTTTCTTCCGAATGTTTACCTTTTTAAAGTAAACAGTTTATAATATCCTACCTTTCTATTATAAACATTAGCTTCCCAATCAATTACCCACTTTTTAGCATACCTCCAAATATGAACATGGAAACATGCGATTTTCGAGTATTTTTTTGTACGAGGTTAAACTCGGCCATCCAGCAGCTGAGGCCGCTAGAAATATTTGCAAGGCGTTTGGGGAAGGGAGTGTTAATGAACGGACCATTCACCGTTGGTTTGCCAAGTTTTCAGCTGGGGATACCGACTTGGAAAACTTGCCCCGAGGAAGACCTCCGTCCGTAATAGACAACGATGTCCTCAAACATACCGTAGAAGGAAACCCCTACGAAACAGTTAAAGGACTCTCAGCACAACTAAATGCAAGTGCCTCTACCGTTTCCAGACATTTAAAGTGTATTGGGAAAAGTAAAAAAGCTCGATACATGGGTACCTCATGATCTCACTGAGAGGCAGCAAGACCCCATGTTTCAAAACATACCGTGCAAAAAATGAAAGATCTGGGCTACGAAGTTCTTCCGAACCCACCATATTCTCCCGACTTGTCTCCAACAGATTACTACCTGTTCAGGAATTTAGACAACTTCGTCAAAGGAAAACTTTTTGAAAATGATGATCAAGTGAAAAGTGCGTTTTCAGATTTTGTTTCACTTCAAGGCTCAGAGTTTTTCAGATCGGGGATAAAAAAAGTTGGTTTTACGTTGGGAAAAATGTGTAGAAAGAGAAGGTAAATACTTCGAATAAAATTATATTGTTTTCATATCGTATTTTTAATAAAAATCCTTTACCTTGAAAACTGACATTTCATGTGACACAACCCAATACTTGATTTGTCACTTATTGTTTATTTGTTTATTTATTTAACGTCACTTTATGCTACTATGGCTAATCGGACGACTATCATTATAAATGTAATAATTAATAATGATAAAGTGTATTAATTAACCTCGAAATATCCAGAAAACTCAATAAAATCTATGGATTATATGATCGTTATGATTCGTGAATCGTCACCAACGCATGAAAGCAATAGTTATTAGAATATTATAAATAGAAACTTATAGTATCTAACCAGACGCGACCGAGAGAGAGGCGCTGGGATCTCTGGAATTCTGGTTTCCCCTCCATAGATAGGCGGGCAAGCCCCGTCCGGGTTTCTCTCACCCATTGCAAATATTGTACATAGGTATGAGTTTAAATTTAAGTCCTTACAATCCAAAATCCTTTGCAAAATCCTGAATGCTCCTTATTTTGTCACAAATCAACTCCTCCGTAATGACCTAAACATCCCATTTGTTGCAGACATAGCCCGTGATAGATACTCCCTGCCTATAAAAACCCACTTGTTCGTAATTTATCTTCCCCAGATAACCCTCCAAGGCGACTGAAAAGAAGGTGGCTTCGGGACTTACTGTCTTAAAATAGTTAGTGAAGTGCTACCACTGGGTGGTTCTTTCTCAAGACATTTTCATGACTTTTTATTTTCATTCTACATATTTACTTATTGTATTATTTAGTACAGTTGTAAATTACTATAAATAATTAAAAAAAAAAATTATTTAATTTTATGTTTTCATGTAATTTGACTTTACTTTTGTTATTATGTAAATATTCTATGAATGAGGTCTTTATCATCATTGTCCATATTGACAAAAATTGTAATATATCTCATTAAAAATTGTTTTTACTTTGTTGTATAAGTATAATATAAATATATATAAATAAATAAATAAAATAAAAATAAATATAAGTTGGTATAATTCCATTTTATCAGGATTATCATTGAATATTCCTAGTACATGTTTTCTGTTTACAGGTTTATAATCAGAGAGAGAGAAAAAAAAAGATAAACGAAAATCACCATATTTAGACCTTCTTTTCCTTTTTTTTCATTCACCTCGATGCAGTTTCCTCGAAGAAAAAAAATAAGAAAAATCACAAGGACATTGAATAAATGATGTCCAGAGAACAAGAATAAAAACAGACGAGGGAAGAATGCAACTGACGGGAGAAGAAAAAAGTTCAGCGGAACGTAAAAAAGAAAACAAATTCGTGAAGAGGTGACGTTACACTTCTAACGTAACGCGGTAAATGGAGGGTGACAGAAGCGGTTCGATCTTACAGTTCCGAAAGTCACAGCTCAATTTCTGTTTGTCTTTTCTCGTGTTACTGGGAAAATATATCAACAACGTTCAGTATCAATGTAGTTATAATCGTTTCCGTTGAGGACTATAGTTAAAAACTGACCCAGTATCTTGCTTAACATGTATAGAGATAAATTAATTCAAATGTTGTCACATCGTTAAAACGGCACAAAATGTTTTCTCTCTTACTCCTACTAGTGACAACCCAATCGTTCAAAAAATAGGTGATTACAACAAGAACACACTAAAACGTTACATACTTTTTTTTACAACAATATCAATCTTTATTTATTTATCATACATCTGCACAGATGTATTTTTTAAAAACATTGATTGGAAATCCATTACAATGCGCTACTTATTTGCTAAAATTTATTTTTTACATCAATTGTAGGTAAAAATTAAAAAAAACAACTAAGAAAAGAAAACGGAAAAGAGAAACTAAAAAAAAAAAAAAAAAGAAATAATCAGATAGAAATAAAAATAAATAATTAAACATAATTATAGTTATTAAAATCATATGATGGAATTGAGAAATTTAGAATCTGATAACAGTATATGTTTAGTTCTCTTATGTCTATATTTAAGGGGTGATAGTTTAGTATAATTACCAATTTGTTTTATAGTGGTATCGTCTGTCAGTTGGCATTTAGAAAAATGATTGAGTTTGTTGATGTTAAAATTCTTGTATTGTAGGGATGTCCAGATCTTTTTGCATGGTAGTTATTTTTTTGAATGGTGGATAATTATTAATTATTCTTAGGCATCTATTTTGTAGTACTAGTAATTTTTTAATATGTGTCTTGCTAGTAAGACTCCAGGCTGGGCATGCATATGTAATTGATAACAGATTTATATAAAATTAGTTTGATTTTTGGTGTTAATTTTGAATGTTTATTAAAATACGTTATATACATAAACGTACAAAAGACATACTACTGCATCAATTTTTAAGTGTAAAAAAGAATAAGTATTAGTTTGATATATTAGCATATAACCAAAATATTATTATTTTGTATTGTTTTGTTTTTGAAAATTATTTGTTTTGTTCTTACTTTAATTTTTTTTTCGGTTGGCTCGACAGGCCTTGGAGGCCCTTGGCCGCGCGGTATGGTTTATATTCCACACCGCGATACTCGATGGCATTTTATAGGGTGGGGTCATCCACCCCTACGCCTATTTTTGGAGGCTATTAGTTAGCTGACGGGTTCCACATACCCGGGGGATATTGTGAGTGAATTCCCATTTATTTGTAATCTTGAAAAAAGTTCTCCTGGGACTGGGATTCGAACTCACAACTTCAGTGTGGCAGGCTAGCTCGCTAACCACTCAGCCACGGGCTCCCCCTCAGTTTTTTTTTACATTAATTATATTATTTTTCGTTAAATTCTTTTTTCTTTTTTTTATTGTGTAGGTTTTTGTTCTAAATGTAACATGGGCTACAATTACCACTAACCCCTACTGTACATATCACGTAAACGTAACATGTAATTGGTGCAATTACCACAACATGGATAAAGTTTGAGGCATGTGGCCGTTTGTAAAATATTGAAAAATAAAAATCTTAATCTTAATATCGTTAAAATGATAACTTGTTCAGGGATAGACAAAATGTTATTATTTATTTACAATTGTTTGTCTCCGAATTGCTATTTGCCATCTGAAAAACAAATAAATAAAAAAAATTGCAATCAGCAAATATGTTAACTTCCGAAATGGCATCACTAGGCCACCGCCTCAAGGTGTACCGGTATACAGATATACAGGAGCCATCGGTTTCTACCGTTTGGTCCTGATAAGCATTATGCTTAGAAACTCTGTTTTAGTCAAAATTAAAAAAAAAAAAAACCTGTACCACTACAACCCATGAAGGGTCTTGGGCTCAGTTCATATAAAGATTCGTACTGTTTCTAGGCCAACGGCAGTGCAATGAGGTGATTAGGCCTAAATCGCGCTCAGCCGCCAGGTTTTTCCCCAATTATTTTGGGTACCCAATTTAAAGAGGCTGGGTCTGCCCCAGGAGGGTCTCCATACCCTAGGGTCGCCCCCTGACTGAATTAACAGAATAAATAATATTCTGCCATAGCCGGGATTCGAACCCAGGGCCCGGAGCACAGCAGACTAGTCCCAGTCAAAATTTAAAATAAAAAAAAATTGGTTATAATGAACATAGTTATGTAAGTTAAATAGCCTATTTTCGTTAAGATAAAATATGTTTATTATTTTAGAAACTTGGCAAAAGTTCATCCGAACAGACAAAATGGAAACAAAATAGTATTCCAATGATAATGATAACTAATCAGGATGGAGGATTTGTTGACCTTTTTTGGACATCTTCCCAGCTAATCGCCCTGATGAAGGCCTTCAATTTACGCCGAAACGTCGGCAATCAAATACAATCCTTATTAGTTTGTTATTTCTTGATGTTTCCACCACTAACCAAAATCTTCATGATGATTAATAATAATTTTTCCATGTTTATAAGCATTATTATTCTAAAAACATATAATTAATTACATTAATAATAATAATAATCCGTGGCGCTACAGCCCAGTTTGGACCTTGGCCTCCTCAAAATTAATTACATTATTATTCTATTACACTTAGTCCGGTCTATAATAATATTTTAATATAATTTTCTTTTATAGTTCATGTTCACATAAGATATTTATCAATAGGAGTAATATATAATTGTATGGCATGAGTATCTTACAATTTAATGTACACTAATAGATGGGCTAATCAAATATATGGAGTCAAATACACCTTGAAACATGATTAAAACGCTTGATCAGGTTAATTGGTTTTAATAATTAATTTTATTATTTTTTTTTACTCGAAGATATAACTCTTAAAATAATTAATTAAATTTTTATCGCTACCAGTCATTTGAGATTTGAGTTTACAGTTTAACAATAAGTATTACACATATCAATTGACTTTTGCACAATCAGCCTTAGATGAATGTTCAATTCTGTTTCGATTATTTTTGTTGTATTCATTTCTTTAGCTGTCTTAGTAGCAGCCAGTATGAGATTTAATTCGATAACTAGTGTATATTTATATAAAAACATTCATGACATAAATATTTTTTTCTAAATTTGATCACATAAAGATTGAATTTTGAAACAATCAACTTAGTTTTAAGTATTTTTCTTAACGCTCCAGCGCGCTATATAAAAAAATCGTGGGGCACCACAGGACATTCACTTACCTCGGTTGTTAAAATCAGTTTAAAAACTATTTAATAAAAAAAAAAATTTTTTTAAACATAATTTATTGAAATTTAAAACTGTACTTAAAAAAATACAAGTAAATATTATATAAGAAAAATGACATGAAAAAGACTTGTAGAAGAACTACCCAATGGTAGCACTCCTACATAAAAAAAAAGTTTAAAAACTATTTAATAAAAAAGTTTAATAACTATTTAATAAAAACGTTTAATAACTATTTAATAAAAAAAGTTGTAAAAAGTTAAAAGAATAATATTCAGCTTCGTTGGGAACTTATGTTTTAGATTAAATAATACAACAATATAAAAATCTTATGTAAAGTAATTACTAAAGTTTATCCATATTCGTTATTTTACATTATCTTACACAACTTTGTATATAAGATAACACTGTTTTTATAATCTTTAGCTTTTCAACGGTATATTATACTTTTAAATATTTTATATACTATATTATATTATATATATATATATATATATATATATATATATATATATATATATATTATATAATATTACTATTCTAGTATTACTAATACTCTACTGTTCGGAAAACAAAAATTTACCTTAAAACTATGTTTGCTCTACACTTTAATAACGATATCTATACTTTAGTTGGTAATCAAATTCGTTCAACTTGTATATTTAGTTTTTATCGATGATAATAAGATGATATGGTTATTATTTTGGAATCTTTTTTTCTTTTTTTTAAATATTTTTATTGAAATTTACAACTGTATTTTGTAATACAACAAGTAAATATGTTGGTAATGATAAAATACATGAAAAAAAAGTGAAGAGAAAATGCCCGTTGGCATCACTCCACTAAGTAACTAAACTAGAAGGTCTCAAGGCCATCTTCTTTTAAGGCGCCTCGTAGGATTGTCAGGAATTGAAGAGGAAGCAAGAATTGAAACTAGAGGATTAGAGTGGGAGTGGAGTTTGTCATGGAAGGATTGATACCTGGTTGGGGCCAAATCAGCAACATATGGGATGTTAAGGTCTTTATGGATAAGTTTATTTGTGACAAAGTATGGAGCATTGAGGATTTTTCGAAGGATTTTGGATTGTAAGGATTAAATACGGGAAGAATTTGATGGTTTCGTAGAGCCCCAAAGCTCAATTTTGGAATCTACAATATTAAAGGTAATTTAATGCATTGTGTAAAGTGGCTTTTCTTGTTAGTCAGTAATAATTTTACTCCGTATTCATCACTTTATATTACTTTTTACAACTTTGGGTATCAGATAATATTTTTTCTGAAATCTTTCTCTTTTTAACGGTATATTACTCGTCCATGTTACTATTCTCGTTATCAGAAAAATCATAAATTACATTAAAAAAACATTTATGCTGGTTTAGTTGGTTATTAAATTCCTCCAACTTTTATATTTATCCTTATTTCATCAATAGCGTTCAGATGATATGGTTAATCTTTTAAAATGTACAAAATTAATGGTCGTATAGAGGAAGAAAAATTACAATATCGGTATTTAAGCCCAGTCAGACTATTTTAATCAGAATGAAAGCTTCACGATATTAAAGCCCATTAAATTTTACATCAATATTGCGAGTTTAATTAAAATAGTCAGAACCGTTTTTGAGAAAATCAGAAAAAAGAGGCAAAATACATGGTATAAAGTGACTCTTCTGGTTGGCTGATTTTGATGAAAAATTTGCTGTATATTTAAACAAAAATCAGATAATACAACTATCTTCTATAAACATATGTTTAGCAACAGATTTACATACACTATTATACTGAAAAGATTAATTAAGGTTTGCAAGATTTAGTTAAATGATTTTTGCACAGATAAAAGTTGGTTATCTAAGAGGGAAAAACTAAAATATAGGTGGTAGAACTCAAATAAACTTATAAAGTTCTGATTCATCTAATTTTTAAAATATTTCACCACAATGGCCACCATTTAGGGTAGGTAAGAAACAGGATATATTTTTTTTCCTCTCCAGTTTTTAGAATGCGCCTTCGAAAAGCTTAGGACGTATAAGTTGTCAAGTAACTTGATAGTCTGGGGTCGGATGTCGCCTGCAAAACGTCCGTAATGCGCTTCATTTTCTTTTTTTATAGGCGCTACTAATTTACAATTTAACTTCAGGATTTAGGATATGTTAACTTATGCGGAATTAATCAAATGACAAATCCTGAAAATAAATATTTATAAACAATAGGAAAAAATTAAGTTTGTATATAGAAATAAACTATTGTTTAGTATGAAGTGGAGTCTCAATAACAAAACGCTTTTCTTTTCCTAGAATATACACAATATGGTTTTAAATGATATTACGTTTAGAAGATCTAATTAAAACGAAGTATTTTATTTTTTATTAGCAGATCACTTTCAGTAAAAAAGATATTTAAACATTTCTTTTTCGTATAATTAGGAGTAATTAAAAATGTTATACATCTATCTTGTTAGAAATTCAATGCTCTAAAAGATTGTTTCTTATGTAATTTTTAATAAACTGCACACAAAAATAGTTATTGACGCGAAACACCGACTTTTCTGACATTTTGTGTTTTTTTGTCAATTTGGCCAATATTGACAACCACGTATCTCAGTAGGTGTTTCGAATTTTCCAACATGTTACATAGCAATTTAGGCAATTTAATGTTCTTTAAAATTGCTAACGACAAAGTTTGCTCTAAAATGCCCAAGAACAGATTTAGAAGGAAAAAACTAAAAAAAAGTACTTTTTTTAGAAGTTTTTTCAAGATGGCGGAAAACGCACAAGGGTGAAAAGTGTGAAAACGTGGGTTTTTAATAGGAGAGCAGTACAAAGAATCGTGCCTAAAAATTAAATTTACCCCACGTTTTTCAAGCCAAAATCCTATTTCTACTGGGCTAAAATAATAATAAATAAATTGAACTAGCAATTTTAAATATAAACATTTGTTACTCCTCTGCAAAAAATCTGGTGCGCGCAACACACGACTTTCACATACCTTCGTTGTTGAAATAATTTAAGAATTTTAAATACATTTAGAGATAAAAATAAATTATTAAACAATTTTTTGTCCATTATTTCTTTATTTTCTTTATCTGCGCGAGCCATACATGGGTTTTATAAACAATCATAAAAAAAAAAAAAAATAGAGAGTAAATGTGCATATGATTTTACAAATATTGTCTTTAAATAACTACGAAGTAATATATTGATTTTCGAGCTATATAAATATTTTATTATATATATGTTAATGTTCCTTAAATGAATATTCTAAAAACTGTTTTCAATCCTAAGTTTCAATCATATCAGTCATTTTTACAAGATTGATAATTAAACAAATAATTATTGTTGGGAGAGAAAACAGTATACTTATAAGTGAGAGCTGCCCAACTCCATTGGGTTCCTTACAAAACTGCATACTACAATAGTTTTTTATATATACAACAGGTTAAGCTTATATCCCCCATAAGTCGTTCTGTTTGGCGTTTCAGATCAAACGGTTAGAGGTTCTAACATTTCATTTATAATCGTATAGGAGTTGATTAAAATCAGTTGAGTGTACTAATTCCAATGGGCTAAAGTTAAAGTCAGTAGTCGATCTATTTATTTATTTTTTGTCTTGAAAAGTAATCTTAAAAAGACTAAAAGTTTGCACCGAAGGAAAAAAAATTCTAAAACTGGTTTTGTGCTGAATTCTAAAGAAGTCTGATAATACATCCTTCTCGAGTTGACGCAATTATTAATTTGGGCCGAAGGTTCTTGACCAGCTCGCCTGGACTGGTTTTGGAGATGATGAGTGTTTTCCTCTTAATGGGAAGGTATATAATTAAGTATATAAATATTATATAATTAACCAATGGTGTTCTCAGAATTTTCGTTAGGGGAGTCAAAGTAAATAAAAAAATCTGGTACGGCAACACACACAAAAAAAAAAAGCGGGCAACCCACGACTTTCACTTACCTCCATTTTTAAAATCAATGAAAGAATTTTCAAATACAGTTAGAGATAAAAATACGTGAAACTATTAAAGCATTAATTAAATTTGATTTCTATAGAAACATGTGTTTTATTTAAAAATCAATCATAATATCATCTAAAATAATCAGTTTTATCTTCTGTTCATCACCCTCTATTAACTTTTAAAGGCTTGTGTATGAGATAATATTTTTTCTAAAATCTTTAGCTTTCCAACGGTATATCATACATGTATATTACTGTTCTTAATGTTCAAAACAAAAAATTGCATTAAAAAATATTTTTTCAGTTTTCTCCTTTAGTTGCTTTTCAAATTCGCTCAACTTGCATATTTAGCACTTTTTCATCGGTAGTAACACGATATATAGTTATTTTTATAGAATCAACAAAATTAAAGGTACTTTAGAGGAAGAAAATATCGGCATTTATGCCCTGTCAAACCATTTTTATCAGAATGAAACCTACATGATATTGAAGCCCATTAATTTTACATCGATTTAGCGAGTTTAATTAAAATCGTCGGAACTGTTTTCAAGAAAATCGAAAAAAGGTGCAAAAGCATGATATAAAGTGGCTCTTCTGGTAAGCTCATTTTGATGAAAAAGGTTTTTTAACGTCTCGGCCTATATTTGTCTTAAATGTGAAATTTCAGTTTCATAGGACTTACCGTTTCCGCCCGGGAGTTACCACACACACACGCACACAGACCTTTTTGCGGGACTTGGTTATTTGGACTCAGGGGATCCTAAAATGTGTATTTCCGTTGAAAACTGGAATTCGAAAATTTCCACGATCGCAATACTTTTCCTTACTATATATAGTGAGTGAAAGTAATTGTTAGAGGTAGCCAAGTTGGTTGAAAATATAAGTTTTTTTTTTTTTAACATTGTCTATATAAATAAATAAATTGTGGAAAGAAACTGTTTTTAATTCCAACCACGAAAGAAAAACATCTTTTTACCTCACATTTTATGTTATACCTTGTTTTATTTTTTTATCTTGTATTTTTAATATTATAATTGTGCTTACAATTTTAGAGAGGATAAGTGCTTAGCCTAACTTCTGCTCTCTCCTACCTAATCCCGGGTAAATAATCCCTAAATTAATCCTTATATTACCTAATCCAATAGGTAATTAAAATACAAAGTCAATATTGCATATAACTAAACACGAAAAGTTAGCAAATAATATAGACACTGTAAAAACAGCACTCAACTAAATGAAACTCACATATTTCATTATAAATTTAAGGTCATATGCAACTTTTTTTAAAGGTTATTATACGGTGAGAAATGCTTGTTTCCCGTATCTTCTTCTTTTAAAACTATGAGCTTCCTTTCCAATAATTATTAAACTTTTTATAATTTTAAATTAAAATTATTCTGTTTTGAATGGTTAGTGGGTCTTTATCTCAACCGAATCCAAATTTTACTGGTGAATTTTAAATTTAAAAATAATCTGGTTGTATAAAATCATTCAATTTCAGTAGACACAGATCTTAGCAAAGTTTTGTATCATTTTATGTTTTTTTATTTTATTTTTTATTCTTTCAACAACAACAATTAGTGGTGAAAGATAACATTCATACAATATTTACACAGCAATAAAATTATAATAAAATATATATACAATAATGAATCAATAAAATGTATTCAAAGTCTAGAAATAACTCATACCTATCTATATACATGTCATACATACAGCAAATTGAGTGGAGAATCTAACCAGTGCTAGAACTCCAATATATACATAGTCGCGGGGCCACTGCCGTTTCAGCCTTTTGGGTGGGTTGTATGGATGAGTGGAGCTGGATAGGAATTGAGCTAGAGGATAAGGATGATAAATGAGGTTCTGGTGGAATTTAAAGAATTTTTATGGAATACGATCTAAAATAAATGGAATATTTAGGTCGTGGTGTGAGGTATGGTCGGTGACATAATAAGGAGCATTTACTATTATTTGGAGGACTTTGGATTAAAAGGATTGGATGTGTTTGATGTTAGAACGTTTAGCTGTCCCCCACAGTTCAAGTCCTTAAGTCCAGATATGTTTTAGTATTGTCTTGTATATTAATAATTTGTTGTCAACTGTAAGCTCAACTGTATAACTGTCCGAATCGTCGGTTGGCATTATTATTAACATATCATATTATAGGTAATAACATAATAGCACGTTCACAAATTACGTCCATGATATAATACTTTGAAAATTAGTTTTTTATTCTTTAAATATCAGCAAACCGATTATTCACATCTCTCCATCGATCTACTATTTAGAAATAATATCACTGTTTTAATTTCTTTTCTAGAAAATTTAATATAGGTTTTTTTTTTCAGTAGTTTTGCAAGTCCGGCAATCGGCTGTATATACACGATGTGCACACTGCCGAATACTTAACTTTGAAACCAGTTATACCGAGACAATTGTGTCGACAAATACAGAAGGCCATGGCACAAACACCTTCACTTGTTGCTTTCTATTTTCAGCAACTGATGAAAGTGGACTGAAAGATGACGGTAAACAATTCCCTAAACGAACCAGTTAAGATTGTATATTTGATATATTTTTAACTAATTAAAACAGGCTGTATAATTAATATTATAGTTCAAATATGCAGGAATTAAAAAGAAAAAAATCTGGTGTGGGCAACACACGACTTTCACTTACCTCCATTTTTAAAATAAATGAAACAATTTTCAAATACAGTTAGAGATAAAAATACGTTAAACTATTAAGGAATTAATTAAGTTGAATTTATATAGGAACATGTGTTTTATTAAAATCACTCTCTATTAACTTTTAAAAGCTTTTTTATAAGATAATATTTTTTCTAAAATCTCTAGCTTTCCAACGGTATATCATACATGTATATTACTGGTATTATGTTCAAAAACAAAAAATTACATTAAAATAATATTGTTTTCTCCTTTAGTTGGGTATCGAATTCATTCAATTTATATATTTACCTGCTTTTTCATCGTTGGTAACAAGAGAATATAGTTATTTTTAAAGAATCAACAAAATTAAAGGCACTTTAAAGAAAGAAAATTTAAAATATCGGCATTTGAGCCCTGTCAGACCATTTTTATCCAAATAAAACGTACATGATATTGAAGCCCATTAAATTTTACATCGATATAGCGAGTTTAATCAACATCTTCGGAACCATTTTCGAGAAAAGGTGCAAAATGCATGGTATAAAGTGCCTCTTCTGATAAGCTCATTTTGATAAAAAAGGTTTTGTAACGTCTCCGGCGTATAGTTGTCTTAAATATGAAATTTCAGTTTCATAGGACTTTTTGTTTCCGCCCGGGAGTTACCACACACACACACACACACACACACACACACACAGACCTTTTTGCGGGACCTGGTTATTTGGACTCAGGGTACCCTAAAATGTGTATTTCCGTTGAAAACTGGAATTAGAAAATTTTCACAATCGCAATACTTTCCCTTACTATATATAGTAAGTGAATGTAAAAATTGTAAATATCATGAAAACTATTGGTACAAACACGTCTCGATTCGGTTGGTACGAATAAACAGAATGAAGAAAGTCTATATAATTACAATGACAGAGAAGAAATGGAAACCACATCTTCATTTTAAATTATACAAGAATTCCTTTGTAATTTATTATATTCATAAAAACACTTTTCATATATTTTAACGTATAGTGACCAGATATTTACCTTCTTCAAATTTCCCTAACTCAGCCTCTACTGGCTAAGACCAGTAATAGAGAGGCGCTGGGATCTCTTGGATTCCGCTTTTTTCCTCCTCAAGTGGAGGGAAAAGTCCATTCTAGGGTCCCCTTAGCAGTTGTATATATTGTATATAGTTACCATTGTTTGTATGATGTTTATTTATTTGCCAACTTTGTAAATTATAGGGTGTTGTTTGTTTTTTTATTATTATTTTATTGTATATATATATATATATATATATATATATATATATATATATATATATATATATATATATATATATATGAATTTTTTTCTATTTTATGTAATTTTTAATCATTATTTTCTGTATATATTGTATGAATGTGGTCTTATATCACTATTACTATTGTTCATTCTGAAACAGATTGTAATATTTCTCAATAAATAAATATTTTATCTATTTTCAAATTTATTATTTTATGTTATTATTAACATTTTGTACTACATGTTAATAACATAATAGTATGTGACAAATTAAATCGTTCAATAAAAATTGCAAAGATCAGGAAAGCTATTGGTATGCCCAAGGAATTAATTTGATTTTTAACGGAGGAGATAGTCGAGGGTGCAGTAAAAAAAACACAAACAATTTAGTAAAAACTCAACAAACGGTGCTGACGTTTCGGTATAAATAGTAGGCCTTCTTCAGGGCGTTTGATCATGCTTAATTGTGCGTTATTTTGACTGCACCCTGAACTATCTTCTGCCTTATAACACACATTCAACCATTCTCACTTCAAGATCATTTAATTTTTCTTTTATGATTAAACAATAAGAAGGAAATCCTATACCGAGAAGCCATGGAACCCAAATCTGCATTTTAAATTATGCAACAATACTTATATAATTTGTTATATTCATGTATGCACTTTATTCCAACATTTTAACAATTCTACTCAGTTCCTGTTAGATCTTAGGTATATGCGCTTCTAAAACATGGAATTTAAGTTTTATATTTATTTATTTAACGTCACTTTATGCTACTATGGCTAATCGGACGATGCTACAGTGGGAGTCCTAAATTTTGCCTATCCAGGTTTTATTAGGATAGGGATCTTTAACGAGTACCTGACATCGCACAGGCTCGGGACCACCTTTTAACGTCCCCTCCGAAGAACGGCGTAACTAAGGATTTTTTACTCCCATTAAAAAATCCTAGGACCACCTGCGGGTTTGAACCCGTGACCTTTAGCATGGGAGGCTGTTACGCTAGCCACCCAGCTACAAGTGATCCCTAAACTAAGTTTTATAGAACTAATCGCTTTTGATCTAAATAACCATGCATTCACACAGAACTTTTGTCGGGGCTTGATCATTTGGACTGAAGTGGCCCTAAAACCTGTATTTCCGGTGAAAACTCGAATTCGAAAATTTTCACAATCGTCATACTTTACCTTACTAACTATTTCATATGCAGTGAAAGTGAAAATACTCTATTATCTTCAAGTTGAATTCAGAAAAATAAATTACATTCAACTTCAATAAAAAAATGTATTTTCGATTAAATTATATAATATAATGAATCGAAATTATTACCTAAAATTTCTTTATATAATCAGCATTGAATTGAATATAATAAGGCAGTTATCCAAGGAATCCTTACTTGGAAACAATCCAAAAGAACCTAAAGAACCTATGCTAACAATGATCTTGGTTTAGACTCCATCCTTCCATTTCCAGCCCGTCCTTACGTAATCCTACTTACTTATTCATTACACCTTTTCGTTTACAATCTGGAATAGCATTGAGCATTTGAAGAAACCTCTGTTCTACAATTGAGAGATTTCCAAAAGTTATTAAAGGACATTATTTTCAAAGTCGATATTTTGACATATTTATATTCTAATGGTTTAGTTTTATCTAAATCCGTCATCAAATTTTATCTAAAATACATAAAAATCCTTTAAAAAAGTATTTAAAAATTGCATTTCATTCCAAAAGGTACTATATCCATGTTTCGTTCCAAAACGTACTATATCCTGTAAAAAGATATAACCTTTCCTTTCATTTCCTCTCAAAAGGTACTATATTTCCTACAATACGGCAGAAGCACCTAACCCCGTAATATATCACCATTAATTTATTGTTTTCATCATTTTATGCATTTTTATTTGTTCATTTAGCGTGTCTTGAATCACCGCTATTATTTTAATCAATGGTTTTAACGTAATAATCAGTTTTTAAGCCGTTTTAAACAACTTAATTGCGTTGCTTCGGTTCTCGTAGGTTGTCAATTAAATTAAGTTTTTTTTATAGTGTTTCTTCTTGCAGCAACATATAAAGCGACACAAATAGCGATAAATGACGAGATTGAATTTAAAGAAATTTACAACTGTATTGATTCAATGCAAAAAGAAAATAAGTTTAATATATGGGACATAAAATCAATATTTGGTTTGTTTTACCACATTGATCGACGGCCATATATTAATTTTTATTTTATCCACGAAAACAAGTTCTGTTTCGCATTTAATTTTTAAAAACTTAGTTGAATGATATTGACCCATATTTGAAGGAAACCATAACATAATTGCAGACAAACTAGGACACGTATTTTGCTTCTTATTAAAGTCGAATTGCCTTAATGTATGTCAAGATCAAGGTAAAAGAGTTTCAATCCAATGAAAAGCCAGGACCGAACATAAAACTATGGAATTTTTTCAGAGAAAAATGTTATTAATTTATCAGTATAATTTTAATTAATGTCTTATGTAGATAATTTAACGTGCATAAATAAAAACGGAAATAAAATATATTTTTTATGACAATTATACCTCTTTAAGTTAATGTACCAACAGATGCAAGGACTTAATCTAGAATGAACAAAATATATACTAATTAGAGTTCTTGTTAATTAAAAACTATCTGTAGAAATTTAGTTTTATCGCTGGTAAATATTTACAATGTCAATAGATCATATATTTTTTTTATTTCAGAAAGATATTTTTAGAATTTACAACGTGAGATTCAACGCTGCAAGAAGTGACCTCTTATGTAAGAGCCTTACTACAAAAAAAGATACTTATCAATGATGGCAACATTGGATTCTTCAAACAATCACGTTAATGTTTCGTTTTTGTGCTGGACTATCCACACACACACACACACACACACACACACACACAGATCTTTTTGCGGGACTTGGTTATTTGGACTCAGAGAATCCTAAAACGAGTACTTCCGTTGAAAACTAGAATTCGAAAATTTTCACGATCGCAATACTTTCCCTTACTATATATTTCATATATAGGTAAGTGAAAGTAATTATGTCTCAAATATAATATGATTTCCTGTCCATAAGGAGTCGTATCTATATTTTGATGTATTGAGAGTGACTGTGGCAGTTGTAAGTAAAAAGCATATGTCTTTATTTTACAAATGAGATTCCCATATCCTTTCATATACGAACACTAAGGAAGATATCATTTTTAATGTCCTCTGGCCAGCTATAATATTCATTTTTATTGTTCAGAAGTGTTATTCTTTGGGAGCCTTGTCCCAGAATAAAGTTTCTTTCCAATCTATCTATTGCGCCATAACTTTTGAATAAATAAATTGACTGCGAAATAAATTCATAATCATATTACTTTCACTTACTATATATAGTAAGGGGAAGTATTGCGATCGTGAAAATTTTCGAATTCCAGTTTTCAACGGAAATACACTTTTTAGGGTTCCCTGAGTCCAAATAACCAAGTCCCGCAAAAAGGTCTGTGTGTGTATGTGTGTGTGTGTGTGTGTGTATGGTAACTCCCGGGCGATTATAATATTAAAAATACAAGATAAAAAAATAAAACAAGGTATAACATAAAATGTGAGGTAAAAAGATGTTTTTCTTTCGTGGTTGGAATTAAAAACAGTTTCTTTCCACAGTTTATTTATTTATATAGACAATGTTAAAAAAAAAAAAAACTTATATTTTCAACCAACTTGGCTACCTCTAACAATTACTTTCACTCACTATATATAGTAAGGAAAAGTATTGCGATCGTGGAAATTTTCGAATTCCAGTTTTCAACGGAAATACACATTTTAGGATCCCCTGAGTCCAAATAACCAAGTCCCGCAAAAAGGTCTGTGTGCGTGTGTGTGTGGTAACTCCCGGGCGGAAACGGTAAGTCCTATGAAACTGAAACTTCATATTTAAGACAAATATACGCCCGAGACGAGACTAAACTTTTTTTATCAAAATGAGCTTACCAGAAGGGGCTCTTTTTACCATGCATTTTGCACCTTTTTTCGATTTTCTCGAAAACGGTTGCGACGATTTTGATTAAACTCGCTATATCGATGTAATATTTAATGGGCTTTAATATCATGTAGGTTTTATTTGGATAAAAATGGTCTGACAGGGCTTAAATGCCGATATTTTAAATTTTCTTTTTCTAAAGTACCTTTAATTTTGTAGATTCAATAATAATAACTAGATTATCTTGTTAACGCTGATGAAAAACCGGTAAATATATAAATTGAATAAATTCGATACCCAACTAAAGGAGAAAACAGAAACAATATTTTTTTAATGCAATTTTTCGTTTTTGAACATAAGAGCAGTAATATACATGTATGATATACCGTTGGAAAGCTAAAGATTTTAGAAAAAATATCATCTCATACACAAGCTTTTAAAAGTTAATAGAGAGTGATGAAAAGCCGATAAAACTAACTGATTATTTTAGATAATAATATAATAGATTTTTTAATGAAACACATGTTTCTATATAAATTCAATTTGATTAATTCCTTAATAGTTTCACGTATTTTTATCTTTAACTTTATTTGAAAATTCTTTCATTGATTTTAAAAATGGAGGCAAGTGAAAGTCGTGTGTTGCCCGCACCAGATTTTTTTTTTATATAATTCTGTATCTACCCAAGCTGGTGATTAGCGAGTAAATTCATAATTACTCTTAAAACTGTAGACCAAAAAAAAAAACAAAAAAATAAAAAAACTTTCTTTTACGAGAGAAAAAAAGTAAAGCAACGAATATTTCAATGAACAAAATTTTGTACCAATCAGAGTCAATTTGTAATTATAGTAAGTAGATTTTAATAGCCTGATTACACACATGAAATATTAGCAATTGGAGTTAGCTTTTTATTATTGACTTATATAAGACAATTTATTTTTTCTCAAATAAATATTTCCTATTCGCTTAAAGAGATTGTGAAAGAAGTCGATTGGGAGATGAATTTCGTTGTAATCCTTGAGTTCCCGAACATGGAACATCTAATTTAGCTTAAAGTGGGAAGCTATTGCACAAACCTTAATATTTCTTAGATTTTATAAAATATGATTATGTTCTTTAGATTGCTTACTTTTTTTTTTTTTCCCCGACCGGATCGTAATATTTTGAGTTTTAATGTCAATTGAACTTTAATAAATAAAATAAGCAAACTAGTTATACTAACAAATCATACAATAAATACAAATACTTCAATAAAAGTCTACAATGCAAAAAAAAAAAAAAAAATGTTAACGAAAGTTATATAGCACAAAATCGACATAATGAAGATACATACACAATTATTTCCGTAACTTTTCGACCTAAAGATGCATATCAACAATCAAAACAAACCTTTTTACTTATAACAGCCACAATGAATAATGAAGCAAACATGAAATATGAATGGTATGTATAATGATTCACAAAAATTAATTTTTAGTTTTGAACATTGTCTACATACTGATAACTATAAAGATAAATTGTGGACAGAAACTGTTTTTACTTCCAACTACGAAGTAAAAACAGTTTTTACCTCACCTTTTATCTTATACCTTGTTTTATTTTTTTATCTTGTATTTTTAATATTTTATTTGTCCCAAAAATTCTGCTCTCTCCTACCTAATCTCCTGTAATTATTCCTTAAATTAATTAATTATTAATTTATATTACCTAATCCATTAGGCCAATATGGCATTGAACTAAACACGGAATGGTAGAAAATAATATACACACAGTAAAAACAGCACTCAACTAAATGAAACTCACATATTTCATTATAAATTTAAGGTCATATGCAACTTTTTTAAAGGTTATTATACGGTGAGAAATGCTTTTTTCCCGTATTTTCTTCTTTTAAAACTATGAGCTCTCTTTCTAACACTTATTAAACTTTTTATGATTTTTAATTAAAATTATTCTGTTTTGAGTGATCAGTGGGTTTAATCGCGACCAAATCCAAACAAAACTGAGGTTATTTTACTGGTTAATTATAATTTTAAAAATAATATTGTTGTATGGAATCATTTAATTTCCGTAGACGCAGATCTTAGCAAAGTTTTATTTCCTAATAGTGAATTTCAAAGTTGGTATATACTACATCCTTTAGATCATGTTGGTGTAAATGATTGGCATACTATACACTAGTATACGACATACTAGCTCAAATCCAACTATTATTTTAATCTCATTAGATTGAGAACTGTGAATAGATTGAAACCATAAATAGATATAGTTGAAATATTTTTCATCGAATAAGTTTCTGATAATCTAACTATGAATTATGTAAAGATATTCATAAATGATTCTTTCTTGGTTCAGATGTTCATCACATGAAGAAATAAAACTAAAAATTATGAGAAAACCACACTAAAAGGATTTAATTATTATAAACAAGATAATTAGAAAAAAAATAAGAACAATTTTGAAATTATTCAAAATGATTATGGTCCATAACAACAAGATTTAAAAAAAAAAAAAAAAAAATGAGGTTGACCTTGTGATTTATTGGCTATTTAATAACTTATAATAATATAAACAAATTTAATTTTTTGTTCCCCCTACCTCTTCGGCGGCAACGACAGCAAGGCAGAAGAGGAGAGCGTAGAGGACGGACATGATAGCGTTACTGACCTGCCTTCGGCCCTACACCCCCTTTAATATACTCCCCACTCTTCTTGAAGCGCCCAACATCAGGGTATCCGACAGACCTGTAATTATCTACTCGCTTGGGCAAAATAATACGCTCCGAACTTGCTCTAAGCTAATTTTTTTTATATAAAGAAAATTAGCATGTGAATGGGTGAAAAACCTTAGACAAATTAATATTTAGTTCGGCGTTCAAAAAAAAAAAAAAAAAAAATGCCCCGGACATGGAAACATCCCTCCTGGTCTTAAAAAAAAAAAAAAAATTTCTAGGTCACCATTGCTGAAAATTGTATTAAAAATAAATGTAAGCCGAACGAAATATATGACACGGAAAACTGGGAGATATCTGTTAACTCAATTCAAATAAGAAGTTTATGAATTTGACTTTACTTACGGAGTAGAGCTTTGGGGCTCTACTAAAACATCAAACTCTTCCCTTACAATCCAAAATACTTCTCAAAATCCTTAACGCTCCTTACATTATCACGAATAAAATCATCCACAATGATCTTAATGTTCCATACGTTGCTGATTTGGCCCGTACCAGGTATCACACCTTTCAGGAAAAACTCCACTCCCAATCTAATCCATTAGTTTCAATCCTTGCTTCCTCTTACATTCCTGATAATCCTCCGAGGAGTCTGAAAAAGAAGATGGCCTCGAGACCTTCTTGTTTAGACTCACTACCAAAGAGTGCTGCCAATGGGCAGTTTCTCTTCATGTTTATTTCATGTGTTATAACATTACAGCATATTTACTTGATGTATTTTTTGTACAGTTGTAAATTTCAATAAAAATATATTTAAAAAAAAAAGACTTTACTTCTTTTATTTTTTTTCTCATTTTCTATTATTTTTTTACTAACTCTCCTAAAAATTTAGAGCAATTCACCCCAACAAACGCTTAGCGGATCCCTTCATCTAAACAGTACAATGACAAGGACTCCTGAACAAAAAGAAATTGTATATACACACTAGCAGACATACTATATATCCTATTTCAGGTAGAACACAGACGTCGTTGAACGGTGCATTGAAAAATTATTAGTCTGATTTAATTTCTTCTTTTTTCTAACGATTCTTCTTCTATTTATTATTGTTTTTTGCCAAATTGCTATTTGCCACCTACAAAAAAAAAAAAAAAAAAAAAAAAAGAAACAAAAAAGCCAATATGTTAATTGCCGAAAAGTAGGTTCATTTAAGGGATCTCTTGGCCACCGCCTTCGTCGGGTGGGTTGTAAGGTTTGGTGGTGGATTAAAGTGTTTGGGCCGATGGGATCATTTTGTAATTCAGTCTAGCGTGCATTTTTTTAATAATATTCTGTGACTGTTTCTGATACTGTGATTAAGTCCAAGTCCTTGTGAAGTAATTCGTAGGTTACATAAAACGGTGTATCCACGATTTTTCTTATTATTTTCTATTGGAAAGACTGAATTATTTGGATGCTGGAGGTTTTGGCAGATCACCATAGCTCTATTCCGTATGTCCATAAGGATTTGATCAGCAGATAGGAATTTTGGTGCTCAAGGATAATTTTGATCGTTTGTCAAGTAGCCTGGATAATAGTCCAAAACGTCTGTTCAGCTGTTTTCTCTTAAGTCTAATGTTGGTCCTCCATGTCAGCCTTTTGTCTAAGTACAGTCCTAAATATCGTACATCCGACTTTGGAATAGGTTTATCCTCGAAATACACTGTCGGACATTCACCATGTTTAGGCGTGAAAACAATAAATAAACTCGTGGATTGATTTATTTTTACTGGATAAATCATCAAGGTGGTCTTGCAACATGAAGGATGCCAGAACTGGGTTTGATAGGATGTCAAAACAGCTGTGTCGTAATGTGTAAAAGAATATATGGTCAAAGATTATTTTTATTTTTAAGCCCATTCTACATTTTAAAATTGAAATAAATTTTAATATCCATGATATATTATTATTATTATTTTTTTTTATCTTCTTTCCCGTCCCATAATAGCAAATATGAGGGATGAACCTATAGGTTACTTAATAATTCTAACTAGAAGGAGTACGTCACGATTCATTTCATGAGACCACAAAAGAATAATTTTGTTTTCGTTTTTCTGCTGCCTAATAATAATACTTCGTAATTTTTTAACCGATTTCCGAAGTTAATAAAAAAAAATATTCTAAACCTCCTGGGTGCTCCTGTTCCATCAGGATACAATGAAAACAAAACAAGTTGGTTCGCTAAGGAAATCAAATATTATGCATCAAGAATGTTTTTCTCGAAGAGGAATTAATTTATTGAAGAATTCAGACTTGTGCACAACGCCTAACCGCGTGATCGTTACTCGGATAACTCAAAGATATCATGCAAAATACATAATGTTTAAAACAGTTGTAAAGGATGATATCCAAAGTATTATAAAAAGATATTCACCGCTAATAAACGTCATTCTTGGCCGGAAAACAGACGTGAGCTTTAGTTTCGACTTTTAGGGAATATCAAGGAAGTTAGTAAATTTATTATCGACATGCATCTCCGAAAAATTCAATTAAGTTATTATCATTATCCTTATTAATTTAGACTTACGACCCGCAAGCGAGTTTTTAAATCCGCTGCGACACTTTCCGACCACCGCAGACTCACCATCCCAAGTTTGCTTCTACCAAACAGCTGCTCCGCCAGTATTTTCCTCGTTATTTTCAATTTCGTTCTACTACAATTTAAATATTGACTATAAGGTATGTTTAAAAAATATTTTCATGAAAAAGTAATGCTTTGATAATATTTCAAAATATCGATATTTTAATGTCAAGAGAATTAAGATATTCATTATATTAACTTTAGTAAGTAAAGAGTAATATCTAAGACATATCTCATCTGCCATATCCTTATTCATTTCATTTGTAACTGATTTTAATTCAATTTTTTTTTTTTTTAATTCATTTATTGAAATTTACAACTGTATGTTCATACATCAAGTAAATATGCTACAATGATAATACACATGAAAAAACATGAAGAGAAACTGCCCATTGGCCGCACTCAAGTTGTGAATCTACACAAGAAGGTCTCGAGGCCATCTTCTTTTCAGACGCCTCGGCGGATTGTCAGGAATTGAAGTGGAATCAAGGGTTGAAACTAGTGGATTAGAGTGGGAGTGGAGTTTTTCATGGAAGGAGTGATACCTGTACAGGCCAAATCAGCAACATATGGAACATTAAGGTCTTTGTGGATGATTTTGTTGGTGACAAAGTAAGGAGCGTTATGGATTTTGCGAAGGATTTTGGATTGTAAGGATTGGATACGGGAATAGTTTGATGGTTTAGTAGAGCCCCAAAGCTCAACTCCGTAAGTCCAGATAGACCTTATGATTGTCATGTAAATTAGTCTTTTGTAGTAAAGAGAAAGGTTAGAGCGTCTGTCAAGTAAATGTTGAAGTGACCGAAATCGGCGAGCAGTTTCTTGTCTTTTCAGTCCTGTATGCGGATTCCATGTAAGACGTTTGTCAAGCAGGAGACCTAAATAACGGATCTGTTCAACAGGGAGAAGCGGAATATCATTAAAGGACACTGTAGGGCAGGATGTCATATGTTTACGACGAAGGGTAAAGGTAATCTGGTGGGATTTATTGGAGTTTATTTTAATTCTCCAATTCTGACACCATACCTCAAGGTCTCTGATGTGGGATTGGAGGTTTTGAGAGGCAATACTAGGATAGTTGTTAACTGATAGCACGCAAGTGTCATCGGCATAGGTAGAAAGGAATGTGTTAGGATTGGTTGGGATATCAGCTGTATAGATTGTGTAGAGAATGGGTCCTAGGATACTGCCTTGAGGAACACCAGCAGACTGAGTAAAAGTGGATGAATAGGAACTATTGTGGTTGATTTTAAAGGTTCTATCAGAGAGGTAGGACTGGAGGACGAGGAAGTATGTTGGATGGAGGAATTTACGGAGTTTGTACAGCAGTCCCGGGTGCCAGACTCGGTCAAAGGCCTGTTCCACGTCGAGAAAGACTCCCGTGCAGTACAATCCGTGCTCCATTGCAGAAGAGGCCACATCCACCACGCGATGACACTGCTGGATGGTGGAGTGGGATGCTCGGAACCCAAACTGGTGGTCTGGGATTAATTCAATTAAATACTGAAATACCGATTTTATAAAATATCTATATTTTCGTGTCGATATTACACCGGTATCGATAACGTTCACGATATCGATATCCTGTCTCTAGTGGGCTGGAATACACAGACCGCTGCGCATACGCCAGTCTAGAGCATGTTGGTAACGTCACTATGGTTACAAAATCAAATCTTTTGTCCCTGCCAAAAATCGTATAAGGCGCCTAAAGAAGTTTTCACTTCAACAATAGCCGGCAGTAATATATATATATATATATATATATATATATATATATATATATATCTAATTTGTATATTTTATTTGGGAAAAATCCATATTTAATCTTCTTTTTCTATAACCTTATCTTTTCATACTCTTGATTCCGATTGGATTGTATTTTATGCGTAGTAAACATTAAAGGTGCATTTATTCGTTCCTAGCGGCCTTCAGTATGCAAATTGCTGCAACCTAATCAATACAAATTATAAGTGGGTAAGCCACTTTACTTCTAAATCTGTGCTGTGGTAGATAATGTATTTATTTTGCCATATCAGCCTTGGACACGACTAATAATGGCAGATCTTCCTGCCGCACGTACGTCTCTGTAATGCGGGTATCTTATTGTATTTCTTTTAGCAATAAGATAAACCAGATGATTGAGAGTAGGTGCTGAATTTCATCTATTTATAAAACCATACCAAGTACTAAAATAAACTTATTTTATTGATTCAGCAATGAAATTTTAAGTTAACAAAATTTATGCATTTGAGAAAATAATAAAATTAATTGGCGTAGTTTCTATTTCATATTGAGGTTCACGGTATGAAGCTATTACTATAAAAGATAATTAAATCCTATCCCTCCAATTACCAAATAATCCTAATTAGTTTGCTAATTTCAATCAAAAATAGTAATAAAACATAGAGGAACATTTATTTATTATATTATATTGTATGTTCTGTTGTATTTTGCACGTGTTATATTATTAAAAAAAATCACTTTAAATTTCTTTTTTTTATCAAAAATGTATATGTGCATATGGGCTATTCTCAGCAAAATGTACAATCGGGTGCGTCTTTCATGAAAATTTCAAAAGTTGAATTTTTGGCCCATCCTTTTTTTTTTTGTCCCGATATGAAATATGATCTGATGTAGCACTTAGCAGAGCTTGATTAGGCGTAATTATCAAAATAATTAATTCCATTAATAATTAAATTAAAAATTAATTTAAAAAAATGATTATTCCAGAAATCAAAAAGTGAGCCAATGACGATCTAGTGATGAGGCAATGATGAGTCGGTACACACACACACACACACAAACATATATATGTGTATATATACGTAGGATGTGCGTGGTTTCTAAAAGATAAACATGGAAAAATAATAGAAGCTCAATGCAAGCTAGGATCGGAATGCTCGAACAACCAGGCGGAGAAGCTAGCTGTTCCCAGAGCGACAGAATATCTCCTTGACAATATGACTGGTGTATTTACAGACGAGCGGGCACCCTTGCAAATATAGCGGCACAAAGTGACCTTCCGATATCCTATAATAAGGTTCCCATATTTTACATCAAATGGAAGAGGAGGAAGGAGACGATAGTTAATTGGAACCGTTCCTGGGCTGCTTCACCGAAGTCACCAAGCCTTCATAGATTTGTTCCCTTTATCACACACCAAAGCTACGAAAACATACTAAGTAACATCTACAAGGCGACACAATTCCTGACTGAACATGGACAAACAAAACAATACTTAAAACGCTTTAACATACTACAAGACGACAAGTGCCCATACGATAGAGACATACACAACTTTCGACACTTAATATACGAATGTAAACAATTAGACCACATACGAGCAAAATTAATACAGAACATTATACTGGAACACGGGACTTGGCCAGAAAAAGAACAAAGACTTATGACAAAATTTAAAAAATATTTAATAAAGTTCATAAAATCAATAGACTTCAATCAGCTTAACATAGATTGTAGGAAGGCAGTTGAGGTTTTGTAATATTGTTGTGCTTAATGTCATTTTTTGTTCAAATCTTGATTTGTATAATTAACATAGTTTAGGTATTTTATCTTTTTATGGTATCATATCTACTTATGAATTTTTCAATGTGTTATTTCTCTTTTCTTTTGTTTTATTTATTGTTTAAAACATTGTAAAATGCTACAAACTTAATAATATTTATACACACACATATATATATATATATATATATATATATATATATATATATATATATAATATGTATATAAAACATAGTATTTCGTGTAGTGTGCCTACGTATAAGGCATGGAACATGTAACTCTTTATTAATAAAATCTCCTTCTTTGGGGTTAGCATAGAAGGAAAAGAACAAGAAAAAGAAAAAAAAAAAAATATATATATATATATATATATATATATATATATATATATATATATATATATGTATATATATAATATACATTTGGAAACCTAAAGATTTTAGAAAAATGTTATATAACATACAAAGTTGAAAAACATAATGCAGAGTGGCGATAAATGCCTAAACTTAAATGGTTGTTGTTGATAATGATTTCCATTGGTATATCTTTTAACGCAGATTAAATATTTCCATCGAAACAATATAATTCTTTTTTCAGACCTAATTTTCCCTGAAAATTCTGATATTGATTTTGACTGAAAATGTGTGAAAGTCTTGTGTGGCGTGCAACATGTTTTTCTTTTATTTAACTTTTATAAATAAATTAACATCTGTTAATTTAAATTATCAGAAATCAGCAGATGCATTGGAATTATATAAATTATAAAACAAAACTTGATATGTATAAGGAAAAACTATACCCTACAGTACCCCTTTCATTAGCTTTAATTAATCTAAACGATTATATTAGATAGTTCCTATTCAGTTCCTTTCTGATATCTAAAATTTTATGAGTTGTCATTCATTTTATTAATTAGCCTGAGTGTTCACATACCGTCACCCAGATGTGCGTGTGTCACTATCTAAGGAGGAAAAAAATTTTATAATAATTTTCTTATCAAAATTTAATTTCGTCAAAAATCTAAATGTTCAGAGGTATTAGAAAAAATCGTATTAACACAGTTGAAAGCAAAAAATACTAATCAATTAAATATACATTAAGTGCCTAGTTCTTTTGAGAAATCACATATTTCACTAATAAGAGGTCTAGCCATGAAAAAAAAGTTTTTGTTAAATAATTTAGAACGAAGAGGAAGCAAATTTATTGGTCTGTAGGAAAATAATTTTTGATGTATTTATTTTTGTAAATAAAATATTTGCAATAATAAATTCTGTCACCGAGTATTTCATATGAGTATTTATTCATATTTAGAAGGAAAAATATACAACAGCACTCAATATCGGAGTAAGCAGCTTGTATTCAAAAAGAGAACATTTATTTACAAACTGACAAAAATTGGAAACGTAAGGTAGATCAAAAGCATTTACATCTAAATACAACGCAAATATCGGGTTGTTTCTAAAATACATAAAGGATTTTGCAGGTATTTGTTGTTTTCTTCCGAATGTTTACATATTTAAAGTAAACAGTTACTAATCCTCTACCTATGTATTATAAACATTAGCTTCCCAATCAATTACCCAATTTTTAGAATACCTCCAAATATGAAGATGGAAACACGCGATTTTCGAGTAATACTTTTGTACGAGTTTAAACTCGTCCATTCAGCAGCTGAGGCCGCTAGAAATATTTCCAAGGCGTTCGGGGAAGGGAGGGTTAATGAACAGACCATTCGCCGTTGGTTTGCTAAGTTTTCAGTTAGGGATACAGACTTGGAAAACTTGCCCCGAGGAAGACCTCCGTCCGTAATAGACAACGATGTCCTTAAACATACAGTAGAAGGAAACCCTTACCAAACAGTTAAAGGACTCTCAGCACAACTAAATGTAACTGCATCTACCGTTTCCAGACATTTAAAGTGTATTGGGAATGTAAAAAATCTGGTGCGGACAACACACGACTTTCACTTACCTCCATTTTTAAAATCAATGAAAGAATTTTCAAATACAGTTATAGATAAAAATACGTGAACCTATTAAGGAATTAATTAAATTGAATTTATATAGAGACATGTGTTTCATTAAAAAATCTATTATATTATTATCTAAAATAATCAGATTTATTGGCTTTTCATCACTCTTTATTAACTTTTACAAGTTTGTGTATGAGATAATATTTTTTCTGAAATGTTTAGCTTTCCAACGGTATATCATAAATGTATATTACTGCTCCTATGTTAAAACATATATAAAATATATAAAAACGATATATAATAACGTATATAAAATAACATATATAAAAACGATAAATTGTTTAAAAAAAATATTTTTTCTGTTTTCTCCTTTAGTTGGGTATCGAATTTATATATTTACCTGTTTTTCATCAGCGTTAGCAAGATAATATAGTTATTTTTATTGAATCTACAAAATTAAAGGTACTTTAGGAGAAGGTACTTAAAATATCGGCATTTAAGCCCTGTCAGACCATTTTAATCAGAATAAAACCTACATGATATTAAAGCCCATTAAATTTTACATCGATATAGCGAGTTTAATCAAAATCGTCGGAACCTTTTTCGAGAAAATCGAAAAAAGGTGCAAAATGCATGGTATAAAGTGCCTCTTCTGGTAAGCTCATTTTGATGAAAAAAGTTTTGTCACGTTTCGGGCGTATAGTTGTCTTGAATATGAAATTTAAGTTTCATAGGACTTACCGTTTCCGCCCGGGAGTTACCACACACACACACACACACCTTTTTGCGGGACTTGTGAAAATTTTATTAGTTGTCATTCATTTTATTAATTAGCCTTATTAAAACAGATACAAAAAACCTAGGAACACATTACACAGACATCATAAATAAGGTAAAATTTCAAAATAAATATAACAATAGCCTAAGAACCATAATTAGGACATATAATTAATAGAAATAAAAATAAAAAGCACAAGGATTACATAGGAATGCTGGAAAGGTAACGAAGTTTAAAATTGGAAAATAATAGAAACAGTAAGCCAATGAACATGTGGACGAATAGCAGTGGGCTATGAAGTGAAGTAGTGAGTTATATGTGAGAAAATGTTTTTAAAAAAATAAGGTAAATAATATTAGTGAGTTTTAAATTAATTATGACAAATTGGTTAAGATAATTTTTCAAAGACAAATATTAAAATAATGTATTTTTATTCACTAATCATGAGAATGGGGAAACAACCCCGGAACGTTGATGGATGTGAATGGTTGTGAAATAAAGTGAATAATTGACAGAAGGAAGTTAAGGTGTCCTCATTTAAGTTTTAATATGTATGTATGGATTTGTTTTAGACGTTTTGAAAAAAAAAAATTTATTGGACCATTTTTTTTTTTAATTTTGAACAAAAATACAAGGGCATCCAACGATGATCCTAACACTAGGTGTTGATATCAGCCGATTAGTTTTGTAAGCGGTTTAATTTAATAATCAGTTATTTGTAAAGTTATTAGAGTTTTTGAACCAAGAAACGGCGAATAATTATTAAAAAAAAAAAAAAAATTTGAAATTTTCCCTATAAATGCCTATAACTCTATTTTTTTAAAGGGGTAGATTAGATATTCGACGGTTTAAATAAATGAATAGCTTATATAAATAAATAAAGAGAATTAAAGTTTCTACCGAACGAAAAGAATCTTTGAAATAGCTTTAGGAATAGCAGAGATATATAATTTTCAAATTAGCAGTGGTGATTGACCATTTACCTTTGAATTATTTATTGCTTTTCGTATTAGTTAACTGTATATATATATATATATATATATATATATATATATATATATATATATATATATATATATATATATATAAATACCTTTATAAACAGTTATACCCTAATATTTGGGAATAATAAACTATTATGGAATAATTTGCAGCGGTTTTTTTTTTTTTTTATCAAATTTTAAAAACCTGGAATAAAACTTCTTTTTTTTTTTTTATTCATTATAAAAAATAATGGACTTTATACTTACCCTTTGTTTATTATGGGGTTATATTAAGATAGATAATTTTCAGAAAAAAAAAAAAATGGCCGGACTCAACCTGTGCTGACTCATCGGATGTACCAATAAGACAGTGATTCCTAACTTTTTTGCGAAAAGAGAACATCAGTGCTGGGTTACAACACAATGAACAATACATTAATTTTATTTTCTCACATAAATATTCATAATTGAGTATAAAATAATTCATTCCATCAAAACAAACAAAAACTATAGGAAAAAAAAATGTTTTTAGAACCAAAATAACTTCACGCAAAGTTGCACTTCTACATCTCATTCTAGTAGCGAGCATATTTATTCAGATTCAATCGTGCATTCAAGAGTTGCGAAGAAGGTTTTCTGATGTTATTGATCCGAATCTGCTTGCTCCAACATGTACGTAATATTTTAATTTTATATTATTCACATCAGAGACAGCTAAGGCAAAAATCTCGTAAGAACTGTGAAAAAACGACTTTCATTACCTATGTTGTTAAAATCAAGTTAAGAACTTTTTAAGATATGAAAAAGCTGAAGAAGTTAATTAAGTTTCGATGGAATCGTGTGGTTCATTAAATAATCTATTATATTATTATCTACATTAAATACCGATAAGACGAAAAATATGATTAGTAGCAGAAACGATATTGATATATCAGGGCATACTTTTGAACACGTATTGAAGTATTTAGGTTCAATGATAACAAGAAAAAATGAAATCCAGGAAGAAATTAAGTCCCGATTAAAGGTGGGAAATGCGTGTTATTATTCAGTTGCTAAGTTCCTTAGCTCACGGCTTCTATCTAAAAACTTAAAGGTTAGAATTTATAAAAATATTATTCTTCCAACGGTTCTTTACGGATGTGAAACGTGGCCGCTGACTTTGAAGGATGAACAGCGGCTTAAGGTTTTCGAAAATAAGGTACTGCGCAAAATATTTGGTCCGAAGAGAGATGAGGGCACTGGGGAGTTTAGAAGGTTGTATAACGCGGAATTGCGGAACTTGTATCCTGTGAATATAATTGAGTTGATAGCGTCGCAGAGACTCAAATGGGCGAGTAAAATTGTTGGGCTCGGTGAGGATCGGATTCCGAGAAAGTTGGTATTTGCTGATCCGACTGGTAGGCGTCCGAAAGGTAGACCGAAGCGTCGATGGGAGGATTGCGTTAAGGCTGATCTTGGGGGCTTGGAGGCTGAACGGAGAACATTGGACGAGTCTGTTTAGACGGAATATGGTTTTATCGGCATCGAACCTTCGGGTTCGGTAAGCCTATTGTTATTATTATTATTATTATCTACACAAATCACTTAGTTTTATCCAATCTGCATCACTCTCCATTACCTTTTACAACTTCGTGCATAAGATAATATGTTTTCTAATATCTTTAGTTTTCCTACTGTATATTATACATACATTGTATATTACAGTTCCTAAACTAAAAAACGCTGAAAATGATTACAAAATGGTTTATTATTTCCAAATAACAATATTAGGGTATAATTGTTTATATGGCTGTTGATATGCAATTGAGACGTTGATTTCCAAAAGGTACTAAAGGACATTTTTTACGAGATTGATTTTTTTTACATATTTGTATTCTCATCATTTAGTTTTATCTAAATATTCTATTTTATGTTATTTAATGAATTCTTAAGTCCTTAAAAAACGCGATTTAGAAATGCGGTCATTTTCTAAAAGTACTAATTACGCATTTATTTTCGTTCCAAATCATTCTAAAAAAAGACATTTCATAACTTTAATATGATGTTACTATTATAGTTAAAAAAATAATTCTAAATTTCAAGGCAAAAAGACCCAAATTAGCTAGTTTAATAATATAGTAATGAGAGATTTTCGCGCTTCCTGTAAAACTTCCTAGAATGGATATAGTACCTTTTGGAAATCAACGTCTCAATTAAGTAATATGAAAAGCACTAATTCAAAGCATCATATCATAACACTACCACTGATTTCAAAACGCAATATCTAAGCTAGTTGTAAACCAATTTCAATGATTATTTTTTCATTTCAGTTCGATATCAAATTCAACATATATATTTGAGTTAAACATACATATGCCGTTTTTTATCAATGCTAACATTATGAAAAATATTTTTTTTATTATCTACAATATTAAAGATACTTTAAACGGAGTGAAATTCAATGTATAAGCATTTAAGCCTTGTCTGACTGATTAATTCAGAATGTAACTAATATTAAAGCCCATTGATGATATTTAGTTTAATCAGAATCGTTATAGCCTTTTTTTGAGAAAATTGTGCAATATGCATTATATAAAGAGGGTCTTCAGGTTTTGCAGTAACATCTGAAACACGGGGGCGGGATGGCCGAGCGTGTTAGCGCGCGTTGCTTTGAGCACGCGTTGCCTAGCAACAGATAACCGAAAAAGTTAAAACCAAATAATTACGAGTTCGACTCTCGTGCTGGGGGATTTTATCTCGGCATATATCCCCCGCCCTCACCCTCTGGCCCTAGAGAACCCCCGTATAGCCTTCAAAGGATAGGTAGGGGTGGACAAAAAAAAAAAAAAAAAAAAAAAAAAAAAAAAAAAAAAAAAAAAATTGAAACACATACGCTTCTAAAATATTAAATTTCAGACTTTTTTTTTTTTTTTAATTTGGACCCTAGAGACCCTAAAATGTGAATTTACAGTAAAAACATGGATTCGACAATTTTCACGACCATAATACTTTCCCTTGCTATATATTCATATATATATTACATATATCCCTTACTAAGGTTGTCAAATTAAAAAAAAACATTTGTTTAGATGTAACGTTTGAACTTTTTCTTTACAAATCTTTCCGTTTCTTTAAGGATTCATACGCACGGTTTTCATGCCAAACTATGTTGTTTAAATGCATTTTTTATTAAACATATTTGGTCAGAAAGAGGAAAATCGCCATGAGAATTATCAACCACAACTTTGACAGTAAAAATTGATAATTGTTGCGGTTAAATTAGCGTCCTTGACAATTATATCGTTACTTTATTCTTCACTAGATAATAATTTTCAGTCCTTAAGCACACTTTTAGAACAACGGTTTATTTTTATGAAAGAGCACCGGGAATTTCTCTCCATCAGTGTTAAATATGTAAGTATGTGTCATTGCACTTTTCTAATAAGGCTGCTTGCTTACAGGTTACATTTCAATATTGAATCTTTTTAATTTGTAAAGAAAGAACAAACATTGATTTTTGGATTCCATTAAATTAGCATTAAACAAACATGAAAACGGATCGTTTGGAGTTTCTTACTGAAAGCTCTGTTTTTATTTTAAACAGTCTGAAAAAAATAAGTATAGATAACGGGATTGGAAGACCAAAATAATGCAAATTCCCGACTCTTCGAGTAGGTCAGTGACTCGGGCAAACCTACGCCACCTCGTCGGAAATGAAAGGTGTTCTGCTTTTGTTGCATGGATTACAATCGTGGGTGCTTATTGAAAGCTAATTTCGCTTATGAAAGTTCTATCAGTCTTTATTCTCTTGAATTCTCACGATAGTTAACAAAAATGATTCTGTATAACTATGCTTCTGTTGCAATCCTGTTCCAAATTTTCTTTACTGTAAGTAATGATCGTATTACAGTTTGAGCATTGCTAGTCATAAAAATCTGATACACACAACATACGACTTTCACTAACCTCCGTTGTTGAAATCAATTTAAAAAATTTTGAATACATTCCGTGATGAAAATAAATGGTTAAAGAATTGATTGCATTTCAATAAAAGACGTGTTATATTAATTAATCTATTATATTATGATCTACGTCTATCAGTAAGATTTATCGGCTTTTCATCACTCACTTCTACAATTTTGACCATAAGATAATATTTTTTTCTGAAATATTTAGATTTTCAACGGTATATTATTTCTGTTTTTTATGTTCATAAACACAAAAATATTTTTGCCCTTTATTCCTTCATTTGATGTCGAACCTTTCAATCTATGGTACATTCTCAGATCTCTATGCAGCACGACATATATAAATATATATATATATATATATATATATATATCTTTGCGATCTTTAAAATTTTTGAATTCCAGTTTTAAAAGAAAATACAAGTTTTTGGGCCCCCTGAGTCCAAATAACCTAGTCCCGCAAAATGGTCTCTGTGTGTGTGGTAAGTCTAGCGCAAAAGCGACAAGTCGTACAAAGCTAAAATTTCATATTTAATACAACTATACCCCCGAGATGTTACAGCAACTTTTTCATTAAAATCGGCTAACCAGAAGAGCCACTTTCTATCTTGTATTTTGCACCTTTTTACGATTTTCTAAAAAAACGGCTCAAATGATTTTAATTAAACAAGCTATATCGATGTAATATTTAATGGGCTTTAATATCAAGTATATTTCGTTCTGATTAAAATAGTCTGACAAGGCTTAAATGCCGATATTTGTAATTTTCTACCTCTAAACTACCTATAATTTTGTACATTCCAAAAGATTAACCATATCTTCTTAATGGCACTGATGAAGAACGGGTAAATATCAAAGTTGAGCGAATTTGATGAACAACTAAAGGAGAAAAGTGCAGACATATTTTTTTTTTGTAAATTTAATGGGCTTTAATATCATATAAGTTTAATCCTGATTGAAATATTCCTTTGAGCTTAAAAGCCGATATTTTAAACTTTCTTCCTTAATTTTGTACATTCTAATAGATTAACCATATCATCTTAATGGCATTGATGAAGGACGGTTGAATGTACAGGTTGGACGGATTTGATGACTAACTAAAGGATAAAACAGCAAAACTATTTTTAATGTAATTTTTGGTTATTTAATAATAAGAACAGCAATATAGACGTATAATATATCGTTGGAAAGAGAAAGATTTTAGAGAAACTCTTATCTGTTTGGAAAGGTTGTAAAAGGTGACATAAAGTGACGAATATGGAATCAACTTATTACTGATTAACAATTTAATAGTTCTATTATTTAATCTAAATCATATGTTTCCTACGAAAATGAATATACGTTTTTGAAATCAACTCAAAATATTTTTACTTTCACTTACTATACTATATAGTAAGGGAAAGTATTGCGATTGTGAAAATTTTCGAATTCTAGTTTTCAACGGAAACACAAATTTTTTCCGAGTCCAAATAACCAAGTCCCGCAAAAAGGTCTGTGTGTGTGTGTGTGTGTGTGTGGTAACTCACGGGCGGAAACGTTAAGTCCTATTAAACTGAAATTTCATATTTAAGACAAATATACGCCCGAGATGTTACAAAACCTTATTCATCAAAATGAGCTTACCAGACGCCACTTTATACCATGTATTTTGCACCTTTTTTCGATTTTCTCATAAACGGTTCTGACGATTTTGAAAGTCGCTATATCAATGTAAAATTCAATAGGCTTTAACATTGTGCTGGTTTCACTCTGATTAAAATGGTCTGACAGGGCTTAAATGCTGATATTTTAAATTTTTATTCTCTTAAGTACCTTTAATTTTGTAGTTTCTATAAAAATAACCATAATATCTTGCTAGTATTGATAAATAACAGCTGAATATGAAAGTTGAGCAAATTTAAAAAAACAACTAAAGGGGAAAACTAAAAAAATATTTGTTTAATGCAAATTTTTGCTTTTGGACATAAGAACAGTAATATGCATGTATGATATACCGTTTGAAAGCTAAAGACTTTAGAAAAAATATTATCTTATACACAAGCTATTAAAAGTTAATAAAGATTGATGAAAAGCCGATAAAACTAACTCATTATTTTAGATAATAATATAATAGATTTTTTAAATAAAACACATGTTTCTATAGAAATCCCATTTAATTAATTCTTTAATGGTTTGACTCATTTTCATCTCTTATTGTACTTGAAAATTCTTTAATCGATTTTAAAAACGGAGGTAAGTGAAAGTCGTGTGTTGCCCGCGCCAGATTTTTCAAACTGAAGTATATTTAATTGTTTTTAAATTGATTTCAACAGTCGAATTAAGTGAAGGTCGTGTGCTGCCCGCACCAGATTTTTTTGTTTTGTATTCATTTCGATGTAAATTTATATCCTTAGCTTCGTTTTGCTTGACTCCGATATAAAATAAATGATCTTAGTTGACTTATACTTAATTTTATCACAAAAAATATAATCGCAGTGGATTCTCTTTAGTTTAAAAGAGGGAGACCTGTAAAAGCTGAGAGACCTGCTATTTCGAACGGTGATTAACCGGGGACTAGAGCGAAGCTATGTGGGGCAGGGAGCAAGGACTATCTTTCACAACTCTAGGCTAACCACTCTGTACCTGCTAGCGGTATCTCTGAAGGATACCACCAGTCACTTCTGGCTAATGAACCACAACAAGCTTCCAACGACGTTGAGTAGGATATTTTAAATCAAACACTAAATAGTTGTCACAGATTCCTCTGTCCATTCAGTAAACACAAGATCCTATCCTGTATATTCCTTCACACAAAGAGGCCTCTTCTGAAAAATCTTATGTTGTTTATATCACCTTATTTTGCGATTCCATTTCTATGTTCATTCGTTGAGCTTTATCGTTAACCTCTTTCAAACATCAATTATTTATCTACCTCCTGAACCATCGATCTTCCAAACACATATAGAATTTAAAGTTATCGGTGAAAACTATTTATTGCCAACAACTTTGTTTCAACTCAATACAGAATTCTTGCCCAAACAAATGCAATCAAATTTATACATTTTGATTTATTTTTTCAATAATGAACTTTTATAATCGACCAAATATTGGAGCTTAGGGATGGTTATGAAGAACAACAATATCAGCCAACCTCTAAAAACATTAGCCTTCAATAGCTGTATTTTGCCTGTCCTATCTTATGGATGTCAAATATGGTCCCTCAACAAGCTTCATGAGAGAAAAATTATAACATGTCAAAGAGCAATGGAGAGGAGCATGTTAGGCGGAAGGAAAAGCCAAAGGCTAAACAGTCAAAACATAAGAAAAGCTAGCGGTGTCACTGATGCAATCAGATTCATGAAAAAGATGAAATGGCAATGGGCTAGTCATCTAATGAGGAAAAATTATAAAAACTGGGCTGAAATGTTGACTGAGTGGACCCCATTGGATAGGAAAAGGAACCGAGGCAGACAGAGAAGAAGGTGGATCGACGAAATTAAAAAGGCAGAAGGAGTGCTATGGTCACGTAAAGCCAAGGACAGAGAATTTTGGAAGATGAAGATGAGCGAACTCTTCAACTCAAGTACGGGTAGTTACCGTTAAAAAACTTTAAACTCCTGAAAAGGAAAGTCTATGTACATATATATATATATATAAAGAAAGAAGAAAAAAATTAAGTTTGTAAATAAAAATGTATTATAAATGTTTATATGTACATCAATAAAGACTTATTATTATTATTATTATAATCTACCAAAAAAAAAAAAAAAAATTAATCCCTCTCAAAATTTGAGGGCTTACGTTTTATGAAATGTGAAGAAAAAACCTGAATAACGAATAAAAAAAATTCTATTTGTCCGCCGTCCTCCGTTTTTCTCATTTCTCCCAAACCAATTTTTTACTTTCACTTACTTACCTATATATGAAATATATAGTAAGGGAAAGTATTGCGATCGTGAAAATTTTCGAATTATAGTTTTCAACGGAAATACACGTTTTAGGGTCCCCTGAGTCCAAATGACCAAGTCCCGCTAAAAGGTCTGTTTGTGTGTGTGTGTCTGGTGTCTCCGGGACGAAAACTAAAAGTTCTATGAAACTTAAATTCCATATTTAAGACAACTATACGCCCGAGACGTCACAAAATCTTTTTCATCAAAATCAGCTCACCAGAAGACCAACTTTATACCATGCATTTTGCACCTTTTTACGATTTACTCAAAAACGTCTCTAGATTTTGATTAAACTCGCTATATCGATGTAGAAGTTTCTGGGCTTTAATATGATGTTTCACTCTGATTGAAATGTTCTGACAGGACTTTAATGCCGATATTTTAAATCTTCTTCCTCTAAAGTACCTTCCATTTTGTAGATTTCAAAAAATTTAGAACATCATCTTATTAGCATTGATAAATAACGAGTAAATATGCAAGTTGAGCGAATTTGATTAACAAATAAGGGAGAAAAGTGCAAAAATATAGATGTATAATATTATACATAGATTATATTTATTATAATATAATATAATAAAGATTTTAGAAAAAATACTATCTCATACACAAAAATCTAAAAGTTAACGGAGGTGATGAAAAGCCGATAAAACGGACTGATTGTCGTAGATAATAATATAATTGATTATTTAATAAAACACATGTTTCTATTCAAACTTAATATAATTATTTCTTTAACAATTTATTTTGATCTCTAAATATATTTAAAACTTCTAAAATTGATTTAACAACGGAGGTAAGTGAAAGTCGTGTGTTGCGCGCACCTGATTTTTTTTTTAAATTGGCTAGCAAAAATACTAGTCCATGCAACGATGATCCTAACACCTAGACGTCGATATCAGCTGGTTATTTTTAAAATGGCGGCCGATTAAAAGTGATTTTTAATCCAACAAATAAGAATTTAATCGAAATTGTTAGCCATGAAATAAAAAAAGCAAAACAAACATATTTATTGATAACTGTATTATATACATCAAGTAAATGTGATTGATATAGTAAACTTACAAACGTACATGTAGAGACACAGCTCATTTTCAGCACTCTAAAAATATTCTAATCTAGAAGGTCTCGGGGCCATCATCTTATTAGACTCCTCAGATAATTATCAAGAATCGAAGAGGATGATACGATAGAAACTAGTGGGTTAGAGTGGAAATGGAATTTTTCATGGAATGATTGATACTTCGTTCCTACTAATTCAGTTACATATGGAACATTAAGGTCTTTATGGATGGGTTCATATACAATTTTATAGAGTTCATCTTTGGTGTAGTGGCCAGCATAACAGCCTTCTATGCTCAAGGTTGGGGGTTCAAACCTGCATGTGGCCCCAAGATTTTTAAAGGGAATAAAAAAACCTTAGTTATCACGTCTTTCGGTGGAGATGTAAAAAGGTGGTCCCGAGCCTGTGCGATGTCAGATACTCGTTAAAGATCCCTATCCTAATTAAATCTGGATAGGCAAAATTTAGAACTCCCACTGTAGCATCGCCCTATTCACAGTAACAAAAAGTGACGTTTAATGAATAAATAATAATACTTCTATTAAATAAGAATTCTTTTCGCTAGTAGGTCATTAACAGATTCCGAGTGCAACCATCATAGAATCACTCAAGTCTATTTTTGCAAGATTTGGCATTCCAAGGATCATTATTGCAGGTAACAACCCTTTTGGCTCAGCCGAATTTAAAAATTACGGGCAGAAATGGGCTACAGAAATTAAAACAGTAAGCCCTCATTATCCTCAGAGCAATGGCTTTGCGGAAAAGTACGTTGGTATTGTCTAATCCATGTTAAAAAAAATCTGGTGCGGGCATCATACAAGAATTTTTAAAAACAGTTAGAGATAAAAATACATGGAACTATTAAGGAATTAATTAAATTGAATATTTAATTGAGATAACATTTTTTCTAAAATCTTTAGCTTTCTAACGGTATATCATACATGTATATTACTGCTCTTATATTCAAAAAAGGAAAAATTGCATTAAAAAAATATTTTTTCTGTTTTCTCCTTTAGTTGGGTATCGAATTTATTCAATTTATATATTTACCTGTTTTTCATCAGCGTTAATAAGATAATATAGTTATTTTTATTGAATCTACAAAATCAAAGGTACTTTAGGGGAAGAAAATTTAAAATTTAAGCCCTGTCAAACCATTTTAATCAGAATAAAACCTACATGATATGAGCCCATTAATTTTTACATCGATATAGCGAGTTTAATCAAAATCGTCGGAACCGTATTCGATAAAATCGAAAAAAGGTGCAAAATGCATGGTAAAAAGAGCCCCTTCTGGTAAGCTCATTTTGATAAAAAAAGTGTTGTCACGTCTCGGGCGTATAGTTGTCTTAAATATGAAATTTCAGTTTCATAGTACGTACCTTTTCCGCCCGGTAGTTACCACACACATACACACACCTTTATGCGGGACTTGGTTATTTGGACTCAGGGGACCCTAAAACGTGTATTTCCGTTGAAAACTGGAATTCGAAAATTTTCACGATCGCAATACTTCCCCTTACTATATATAGTAAGTGAAAGTAAAAATGTCAGGTTAGTGGCCAAGATTTTAATTCATACCTTCTAAATTACAGAAACTCACAAGTAGCAGGTTTAACTAGTTCTCCTGCTCAATTATTAATGTGTAGACACCTAAGAACCAAATTACCAATTCGCAATGATGACCTTGGAATGCCAAATCTTGGAAAAATAGGCTTGAGTGATTCTATGATGGTTGCACTCGATTTATCTTTAACTCTAACTTTTTTTTAAAGTTCTGAAATTGAATTTAACTATGGAGGTTAGTGAAAGTCGTGTGTTACGTGGATCAGATATTTTAATTTATTGAATTCAAATGAAATGTTTGAGGATAGATTCTCGATTTGTTTGTTTCATTATCAAACTATTGCAATACTAAAAAAAAAAATCGACTGAGTTATGTGAGTTACATAGAGTTGAAGTCGATAAATATAAAATACTTGAAGTGCTTCCTGTTTTGTTTGGACTGAAGAACAAATAGACAAAGTAAAGGTATTAGATTGTTTTTATAGTTTTAAAGGAAAAATATAATTCTGTTATTTCCTGATTTCTAAACTTTAAAGTGACAGTAGGGATAAATCAGAAGAATGAGATGGTCTTTAATGAAAAACAGTATAAATAAATACATTTAATACCATGTCCTCATTTATTGTTGTTTAGTTCTTTGGCAAAATTCATTAAGAGTGTTGTAACAATCACACACCAATCTGTATTTAGTAATCTGCCTATTTTTAAATAGTGATTCGAAATGATGCAACATGTTGTTCTAACAGAGCAATCGTGATCACAAGAAGCTAGCTCAGAATATAAAAAAGAGAATTTCATTATATCGAAAATAGTATTTCAAGCATTTTAATCAGAACTGTAGGTTCTGTTTTTACATTCACTACTTTAATATTATGTTTTTATTACATGGAATATTATTAAGGATTGAGATCGTGAAAATTTTCGAATTCTAGTTTTCATGGTTATTTATACTCAGGATCTCTTGAATATAAATAACCAAATTTAGAAAAATATTTTGGTCGAATCTGAATGAGCATAATTGTAGGTTGAAAAATAAACGTCTTATGACGTTTATATTGGGTTGTGTCACATGAAATATCCCTTTTCAAGGTAAAGGATTTTTATTAAAAATACGGTATGAAAACAAGATAATTTTATTCGAAGTATTTGCCTTTTAACGTGACACCAACGTTTTTCATCCCCGAACTGAAAAACTCTGAGCTATGAAGTGAAACAAAATCTGAAAACGCACTTTTCACTTGATCATCATTTTCAAAAAGTTTTCCTTTAACGAAGTTGTCTAAATTCCTGAACAAGTGGTATTCTGTTGGAGACAAGTCGGAAGAATATGGTGGGTGCGGAAGAACTTCGTAGCCCAGTTCTTTCAATTTTTGCACGGTATGTTTTGAAACATGATGCTCAGTGAGAACATGAGGTATCCATGTATCGAGCTTTTCTACTTTCCCAATACACTTTAAATGTCTGGAAACGGTAGATGCGCTTGCATTTAGTTGTGCCGAGAGCCCTTTAACTGTTTGGTAGGGGTTTCCTTCTACTGCATGTTTGAGGATATCGTTGTCTATTACGGACGGATGTCTTCCTCGGGGCAAGTTTTCCAAGTCGGTATCCCCAGTTGAAAACTTAGCAAACCAACGGTGAATGGTCCGTTCACTAACACTCCCTTCCCCAAACGCCTTGCAAATATTTCTAGCGGCCTCAGCTGCTGAATGGCCGAGTTTAAACTCGTACAAAAATATTACTCGAAAATCGCGTGTTTCAATGTTCATTTTTGGAGGTATACTAAAAAGTGGGTAATTGATTGGGAAGCTAATGTTTATAATACAAAGGTAGAGGATTAGTAACTGTTTACTTTAAATATGTAAATATTCGGAAGAAAACAATAGAGACCTGCAACATCCTTTATGTATTTCAGAAACTATAAAAACGGACATTTCATATGAAACAACCCAATAAAATTGACAGACCGAAGGAGTCAATCTCATATACTGGTTAAGCGTTCTATATTGAAGTTATATTATCATATTATAACATGTATTGCTGAATTATAGAAGAGTACAAATAGGGAAGACAATTTTTAAAAATAGAGACGAAATAGTCCCGAATACAATCAACAAGTGTCTTTTTGGATTGATAGGTGTTGGAAAAGGAGATGTTTAAATATGGATAAGGAAGTATATTGGAGGGAATGGAATTCCATAGTGCCGTGAAACGGGTAAGAAAGAATTGATCGAAGGCTTCTGTTCTGTGGATGGGATGTACAGGTGGAGTGGCGCAATCTTGTTTTCAGAAAGTGGACTGATGATTTAAATTAAAGGAGACTGTGGTATAGAAAGGATATTGGGATTTTATTGTTTGGTAGAGACATGATCCAAGGAAGTAATGTCTGCGTGAAGAAGGGAGGAGCCACTTTGACTCATCGTGGAGGGTCAAAGGAGACCACCTCGAGGCACTGAAAACAATCTTAAAAAACAATTCATGAGACGTTTTACTTTGTTCTCAAGTACCATATAGGGATCATTTTTATAGGAAATAGAAGTAATAAGGATACAAATATTTGATGAGACATGTTATTTTCATGATAATACATTTTTAGAATACCTATGAAGTTAGCATAAAAAATATTGATTCGGAGACACTTAGTGGATCATTTGTAACTGGGTGGCTAGCATAACAGCCTCCCATGCCAAAGTTAACAGGTTCAAACTCGCAGGTGGTCCTAGGATTTTTTAATGGGAGTAAAAAATCTTTAGTTATGCCGTCCTTCGGAAGGGACGTTAAAAGGTGATCCAGAGCCTGTGCGATGTCAGGTACTCCTGTCAGGTAAACCTGGAGGGCAAAATTTAGGACTCCCACTGTAGCATCGTCCGATTAGCTATAGTAGCATAAAGTGACGTTAAATAAATAAACAAACACTTAGTGGATTACAGCGTTTTTACTTTCACTTACTATGTATAGTAAGGGAAAGTATTGCGATCGTGAAAATTTTCAAATTCCAGTTTTCAACGGAAATACACATTTTTGGGTCCCGTGAGTCCCTGTGTGTGTGTTTGTTTATTTATTTAACTTCACTTTATGCTACTATGGCTAATCGGACGATGCTACAGTTGGAGTCTTAAATTTTGCCCATCCAGGCTTTATTAAGATTGGGATCTTTAACGAGTACCTGACATCGCGCAGGCTCGGGACCACCTTTTAACGTCTCCTCCGAAGGACGGCATAACGAAGGATTTTTTACTCCCATTAAAAAATCCTAGGGCCGCCCGTAGGTTTGAACCCGCGACCTTTGGCATAGAAAGCTGTTATGCTAGCAACTACGCTATAGGTGACCCCTATCCTGTGTGTGTGTGTGTGGTAACTCCCGGGCAGAAACGGTAAGTCCTATAAATCTGAAATTCTATATTTAAGACAAATATACGCCTGAAACGTTACAAAACCTTTTTCATCAAAATGAGCTTACCAGAAGAGCCACTTTATACCATGCATTTTGCACCTTTTTTCGATTTTCTCGAAAACGGTTCCAATTTTGAAAAAGATGATTAAACTCGCTATATCAATGTAAAATGTAATGGGCTTTAATATCATGTAGGTTTCATTCGGATAAAAATGGTCTGACAGGTCTTAAATGCCGATATTTTAAATTTTATTTCTCTAAAGTACCTTTAATTTTGTTAATTCTATAAAAATAACTATATTATCTTGTTACCACTGATGAAAAACAGGTAAATATATAAATTGAATGAATTCGACACCAAAATAAAGGAGAAAAGAGAAAACATATTTTTTTAGTGCAATTTTTTGTTTTTGAACATAAGAGCAGTAATATACATGTATGATATACCGTTGGAAAGCTAAAGATTTTAGAAAATTTTTTATCTCATACTCAAGCTTTTAAAAGTTAATAGAGAGTGATGAAAATAAGATAAAACTAACAGATTATTTTAGATAATAATATAATCGATTTTTTAATAAAACACATGTTTCTATATAAATTCAACTAAATTAATTCTTTAATAGTTTCACTCATTTTTATCTCTAACTGTTTTTGAAAATTCTTTGATTGATTTTAAAAATGGAGGTAAGTGAAAGTCGTGTGTTGCCCGCACCAGATTTTTTAATATTCTTTTCCCAGTTATAATAATTATTTTTATTTTAAATATTTTTATTTATTCTTTGAGAACCTTTTTCCAGATTGAAATTTCTTGCCTATCGAAATATCTATCTATTGCGCCTTAATTCTTAAACCAGAAAAAAAAAATTTTAGATTGAGATTTTTAATACTTAATGTTATTCACTGTCCTCAATACTTATGCTGATGACACGTATGTCTTATCCGTCTATATTATTAAATACGTGTAAACAATATTTAACCATAGATACTGACAAATAATAACTTTTGAGCTTTTATTTTACATAAAAAATATAACCAGTAAGTTAATAGAAAGTGATGAAAAGAAGATAAAACTAACTGAGTATTTTAGATGATAATATAATAGATTTTTAATAAAACACATGTTTCTATAGAAATCCAATTTAATTAATTATTTAATAGTTTCACGTATTTGTATCTCTAACTGAATTTGAAAATTCTTTCATTGATTTTAAAATTGGAGGTAAGTGAAAGTCGTGTGTCGCCCGCACCAGATTTTTAAAAATATAACTAAAAGCTCCGACTAGTAACTGGTACTAGTAAACAACATTAAGAGCTAGAAACATTCCAACGTTGGCGCTATGTGCTATAAAAACAATACTATATAATTCTTAGGTATATACTAAAATAACTTGATCACAGACAGTACTTGAAATTTTGTTTGTTCTTGATAATCAATATAATTTTTTAGTGCCTTGAAATAGCTAAGGAAATAACTATAGATAGAAGCAGGAAAAGAAAAGTTATTTCTTTCTGAGTATTAGTCTCTAAACACTATCAAATATGATATTAATAAAACAACTTTTACATTTATCTTTTGGGAATATATTCGAATTTTCCCTCTGGGCTACGTTCGTGAACTCTTACAAGCACTGACTTTCACCCTACCTCTTCTCTCACAGTGTAGCCTTTACTCAGCCTGATCTTCCGTAGGAACTAAATGTAAACGCAGAACCCTTTAGTGCATCATCTTAAGTAATTGAAAATCCCAAGGTGCAAGCAACTTGTGAAAATATCCGTCAAGGACAATTAAAGATTTCACTCATACCTACCAACACACTACTTTCACTTACCTCCGTTGTTAAAATCAATTTAAGAATTTTGAAATACATTTAGAGATAAAAATAAATAGTTAAAGAATTAATTAAAATTGAATTTCTATAGAAACATGTGTTTTATTAAATAATCTATTATATTTTTATCTACAACAATCAGTTAGTGTTTGGGGTAATCACCTCCAACTCAATGTCAAGATGATCACACTAGGAGCGTTCTGCTTCTTTGATAGGCCGCCAGGTGGCAGCACTGTCAACATGAATTTCCCTTCTCAGGAACCAGAAACATTTAGTTTTATCGGCTTTTCATCACTCTCCATTACCCTTTACAATTCCGTGTATCACATAATATTGTTTCTAAAATCTTTAGCTATCCAACGGTATATTATACATCTATATTACTATTCTTGTGTTCAAAAACACAAAAATTGCATAACAAAATATGTCTGCACTTTTCTCCTTTAGTTGTTCATCAAATTCACTCAACTTTGATATTTACCCGTTCTCAGTGCCATTAAGATGATATGGTTAATCTTTTGCGACTTACCGTTTTTGCGCTAGACTTACCACATACAGACCTTTTTGCGGGACTTGGTGATTTGGACTCAGGGGACCCTAAAACGTGTATTTCCGTTGAAAACTGGAATTCGAAACTTTTCACGATCGCAATACTTACCATATATATATATATATATATATATATATATATATAGAGAGAGAGAGAGAGAGAGAGAGAGAGAGTTGCGAGTCGGAAATGGAGAGCGGCAGCAAAGAATCGGGCCGAATGGCGGCGGCTAATTGAGGAGCCAAGACCAACCAGGGGTTGTAGAGCCACGCAGATAGATGGATAAATAGATACATTTCATATATAGGTAAGTGAAAGTAATAAATGAATTGACAAACAATATTTACATCTTAGCGGTATACACTTATTTTCTTCATTCAAAATTCAATACCTAGAATTAAACAACATATCATAATCGTTAAGCGTCAGTTCGGGATGACGGGAGGTATATGAAACGTAGGGAATTGAATGAGGATAGAGAAAAAGCATGGCGGATATGGGTAGGCAGAGAATTCCAAAGGGTAGGAAATGTACATGAGAGAGAATTTACATAAGGTCTTGAGGCCGTAGCCGTTTCGAATGTGAAGGGAGTTGTAGGAATGGGTGGAGCTGATTAGAAATTGTGCAAAAGGATTACTATCGTAAGCTTGACAGTTTTAGAAACAGGAAAAGAGAAACTTGAAACAATAATCCTCTTACATTTGGACTTTGTTCTAGTTATTTTTAACTGTTCACTTCATAGTTAAAAGTAGAGGCGCCATTCCATTTTATAAAGTATCACTATTTTAATCTGATATGATTAATTGATTCCGTGAGTGCGAGTGTGTAGTGTAATATTTTTACTTTTACTTATCTATATATTAAATATATAGAAAGGGCAAGTATTGCGATCGTGAAAATTGTCGAATTCCAGTTTTCACCGGTTAAGATCAAATCTGCAAGTCCCAAAAAAAGGTAAGTTCTGTGTGTTTCCCTTTTAAACGTCCCTTTATACTACTGTGGCTAATCGGACGATGCTACAATGGGAGTCCTAAATTTTGTCTGTCCAGGTTTAATTAGAATAGGGATCTTTAACGAGTACCTGACATCGTGACCACTTTTTAACGTCCCCTTCGAAAGAACTAAGGAATTTTTATTCCAATTAAAAAATCCTAGAGCTACCTGCGGGTTTGAACCCGAGACCTTGAACATTGGAGGCTTTTATGCCAACTACTATGCTACAGGTAACCCCAAGGTCTGTGTGTGTGTGCGTGTGTCTAGTGTTTGGCAAGACTAGCGCAAAAACTAACATCAGTAAGAAACTGAAATTTTATATTTAAGACAACTATACGCCCGAGACGTGATAAAACTTTTTTCATCAAAATCAGCTAACCTGAAGAGACACTTTTCACAATGCATTTTGCACATTTTTACGATTTATCAAAAAAGGCTATAACGGTTTTGATTAAACTCGTGATGTGGATGTAAAATTTAATAGGCTTTTATATGATGTAGGTTTCATTCTGATTAAAATAGCCTGATAGGGCTTTAATGCCGATATTTTAAACGTTCATCCTCTTAAGTACCTTTAATTTTGTAGATATAATAGAATTAGGCATATCATCTATTTAGCATTGACAAAGAACCGCTAAATACGTAACTTGAGTGAATTTGATAAACAACTAAAGGAGAAAAGTGAAAAAATCTTTTTTATGCAATCATTGTGTTTTTAACAGAAGAATAGTAATATAGATGTATAATATACCGTTGGATAGCTAAAGATTTTGGAAAAAATCTGGAGCGGCCAACACACGACTTTCACTTACCTCCATTTTTAAGATCAATGAAAGGATTTTCTAATACAGTAAGAGATTAAAATACGCGAAACCATTAAAGAAATAATTAAATTTCTTTAATGGTTTCTATAGAAACATGTGTTTTATTAAAAAATCTATTATATTATTATCTAAAATAATCAGATTTATCGGCTTTTCATCACTCTTTATTAACTTTTACAAGTTTGTTCATTAGGTAATATTTATTCTAAAAGCTTTAGCTTTCCAACGGTATATTACTGTTGCTATGTTCAAAATAAAAAAAATTGCATTAAAAAAATATATTTTTAAAATTTTCTCCTTTAGTTAGAAATCGAATTCGTTCAACTTATATTGGGTTGATGCAAAATTAATGCAGGTTTTTAGTAGGTATTGTAAATACGCCATATCTTTACTTTAACCATATATATTTAATCAGAATAATTTCCATCTGAATCAATGCACTTTTGCCAACGTTCAACAAGCTTTCTTATTCCACCAGAAAAACAATCCGAATCCCTGGACTCAATGAAATCACGAAAAGAATTTTCAATGTCGTCCTGGTTTTGAAAATTTTTCTCCCTCAAAAAGTTGTCCAGATGCCTGAAAAAGTGGAAGTCTGTAGGAGAGAGGTCAGGTGAATAAGGCGGATGTTGGAGAACTTCGTAGCCCAACTCGTGCAGTCGTCGAAGCGTTGGTTGTGCAACGTGTGGTCTGGCGTTATCGTGGAGCAGGATCGGCCCCTTCCGATTCATCAATGCTGGGCAAAAACGTTGCAATTTTTGAGTTCCGAGTTCCGCCGCCATTTCTCGTGTGGTTTTGGTTGGGTCTTCTTCCACTTTTGACCTCAGCTGGTCGTTGTCCAGAGCAAGATGACGGCCCCGACCTTCCTTGTCTTCGAGGTCGAAATCTCCTCTGCGAAACTTCTGGAACCAACGCTGCACCGTGCACTCATTAATAGCCCCCTGACCCCACACTTCATTAATATTACGAGCCGTTTGCGCAGCGCTGCGCCCTAATTTAAATTCGTAAAAATAAATTTGACGAAAATCGCACTTTGACATTTTCGATTCAAGACCTTTGAACACACTGAACAAAACGATTTTACTAAACAAATTCATGGTGAAAGAGAGGGTATTAGATAAGGTTTGTTTTGGTATAATAATGATCAATGTTAGGATTAGCTTTGTTTACACAATTGGAATTAAGATATTGCAATAGAGGAAACCTGCATTAATTTTGCATCAACCCAATATATTTATGTGTCTTTCATCTGTGGTAACAAGATAATATATTTATTTTTACAAAACCTAAAAAATTAAAGGTACTTTACAGAAAAAAAATGTAAAATATCGGCATTTAAGCCCTCTCAGACCATTTTTATCCGAATAAAATCTACATCATATTAAAGCCCATTAAATTCTACATCGATATAGCGAGTTTATTCAAAATCGTCGGAACCGTATTCGATAAAATCGAAAAAAGGTGCAAAATGCATGGTATAAAGTGGATCTTCTGGTCAGGTCTTGTTGATGAAAAAGGTTTTGTAACGTCTCGGGCGTATATTTGTCTTAAATATGAAATTTCAGTTTCACAGGACTTACCGTTTCCGCCCGGGAGTTACCACACACACACACACACTCAGAACTTCAGAACTCAGAACTTGGTTTTGCTGACGATCTGGCAATCATAGTTCGGGGGAAACTCTTGGAGGAGATATCTTATAATGGGAACAAGGCTATCTTTATGATTCGTCAATGGCTCTCAGCGGCAGGCCTTCAGCTTGCTGATCATAAAACTGAGGCAGTATTGATAACCAGTAGGAAAGTGAAGGAGACAGTCAGTTTCACCGTCGGGGAGTTCGATATCCTAGTAAATGAATTGGCCAGAATCATACCAAATATTGGTGGACCAAGGGGAAACCAGAGGAAGCTTCTGGCCAATGTAGCCAGTTCCACGCTTCTGTACGCAGCACCGATCTGGGCAGAATCCTGCCAAGTGCAATCATATGTCCGGAAAGTTATTAGTGTGCATCGGAGAAGTGCCCTGCGTGTCGCTCGAGCTTTTCGCACTGTGTCCTAGGACGCTGTATGCGTCATCGCAGACATGCCTCCGATTGATCTTTTGGCAGATGAACGTAGAAGGATCTACCGAAGAAAACAAGAAGAGCGGATGCTCACTGGGCTTCTTTAGCAAAACAAGAGAGAGTTCATACACTTGATATATGGCAAGACGCTGGAACGCTTCATCTTCTGGAAGATGGACCTACCGCCTAATTCCCGACATATCGACATGGTTATCCCGGAAACATGGAGATGTAGATTACTATCTCACTCAGCTGCTTACTGGGCATGGTTGCTTCAGAGCCTACTTAGCCCGTTTCAAAATAGAGGAAAGTTCATTGTGCCCATTTTGTGATCGCATAGAAGAAACAGTGGAACATGCATTCTTCTCTTGTTCGGGATTCGTTCGAGAAAGATCGGAGATAGACGCTAAATTTAGTACAAAAGCATCAAAGCAAAAAATTAAGTCTCCTTGATGATGGCTAGTCAGGAGAGTTGGAGCGCTGCAGCTGATTATGCAGCACAAATCTGCAGAAAGCTCAGAGTACAGAAGCAAGAAAGGAGAGGCGGGGCATCGACCTAGCTTAAATCAGATGTCCAGTAAAGTAGCTGGCATTTAGCCCTTCTGCCCCCCCATGAAGTAATGCTTGACAGCGGTTCCGTGGGGTGGCAAAGACGAATTGGGAGGTGGTCTTTTAGTGAGTAGGAATCTCACACTGTTGTGTAGCCTGACAGTTGCACTTCGTCTGATGAAAGATTTTTCCTCTACCCGAAAATAAAAAAAAAAAAAAAAAAAAAAAACACTCAGAACTTTTTTCGGGACTTGGTTATTTGGACTCAGGGGACCCTAAAACGTGTATTTTCGTTGAAAACTGGAATTCGAAAATGTTCACGATCGCAATACTTCCCCATTACTATATATAGTAAGTGAAAGTAAAAATAATATGTAATAAATGGAATTGTAAAGGTTAATGGTGAGTGATGAAAAGCCGATAAAACTAACTGATTGTTGAGAGAAAAAAAATAGATTATTTAATAAAACACATGTTTCTATTGAAATTCAATTTAATTAATTCTTTAACAATTTATTTTTGTCTTTAAATGTGTTTTAAAATTGTTAAATTGATTTTAACATCGGAGGTAAGTGAAAGTCGTGTTTTGCGGGCACCATATTTTTTTAAAAATTTATCTAGTAATAATCTGATACTTGTTTATCGGTTTTAAGAAAACTGCCATCATATTATGCATTCCGCTATGAAGAGGCAGCACTTCCAGGAATGCTTTTGTTCTAACAAAGTCATAATAACAATACGTCTAATTATGTAATGCTTTTTCTTAAATTCATATCAATACAACTTCTCCTACTTTTGTTTTTCCTCATTCATTATTTGCACCGTTGACATCTTTATCATTAGCACGTGTATTAAATTGATTAGCTGATAATTATTTTATTCCACTGTTTACTTATCTCAAAAATTGATTTTATCTGAAGTAAAACAGCTTTTAGGAATAATTAGGAACAAAAGAATCTTGGTAACTTGGGAGCAATGGAAGCAATGCCCGAGGAACCTAAATTATCTTCATTCTATCTTACTGATTTTATTAATTAAAAATTTGTTCATTTTATTAAAAATTAAGTGCTTTCCTTATCAGTATTAAGGAAAACCTACTCTAAACATATACCTTTTATCTCATCCCATTCGAGGAAGCCATTAGGTTTTTTATGTTTTCCCAAAAAGTTTACCCCAATACAACAGAAGGGCCTATTTTTTCAATAAGATAGGTGTCACATGCTTTAGCTTAAGGCATTTTCTGCGAGCAATAAGTTTTTATTACTGAATTCCTTAATGTTTAAGGAACTTTACCGTCCATTAGTGCTATCAAAATCAATTAATCAAAACACTGGACCTAACAATAGCTCTGGAACCTTCGTAAAAATATCAAAAACACATAAGTGCTATGTTTTTGACAGGCTGCTTTTCTAAGGCAGCGGTAGCTTCAAAAACTAGCTTATTTGATATATTTAATGTATGCATATCGTAATATTTAATGAAACCATTGGATTTCCTTTCTGAAGGTTTCGTGTTTACCAATCCCGTAGATGGCATGCAGGGTAAGATTAAATTAGACATGTTTTAATAACTGACATTATTATTTAAACTAACTTAAACATTATATTTCACGACGTTACAACCCAGTCACGGGTCTTGGCCTCCTCCAACCGTTTACTCCTATCTTCACGGTCTTGCGCCGATGCCATTCAGCTCCTAACTCCCAGCATGCTGCGAGGTCCGCTGCCACGCCATCCGACCATCTCAACCTTGGTCTTCCTCTTCTTCTTATCCCATGGATCGGTTGAGTGAGCAAGATTTTGGGCATTTCTCCATTTTCCCTCCTGGCAATATGCCCTGCGTATCTTAGGCGCCTTAACTTCATAGCCCGGACCACATCACCTTCTCCAAAAAGCAATGTAGAGGTCCTGATTTGTGCGCCATTCCGCTCCTCTCGACTTTCACCCTCCAAAATACGGCGGAGAAACTTTCTTTAAAAAATTGGAGTTCCTTTTCGGTCGCCTTTGAAGTCGCCCAACACTCTGATCATAGAGCAGTACGGGACGCACCAAAGTTTTATAGAGGTGGAGCTTGGTCTGTCTGAGAGTATCCGCCTAGTTAGCTGCTTGCCTAACCAAAGTAGCATCTTTAGCTGCTGTTATTCTTCTTCTCATCTCAATATCGGGTTATTATCTTGGGTGACCACTGATCCCAGGTATGTGAACTTTGGGACCTTCTCAAACTTACGGAAGCCCGATAGTGACTGTCTCGCCTAGCATTGGGATTTCTTCTGTACCATATATTTTGTTTTGGACTCATTAACTTTCAGTCCAAGTCTGCTGGCAGGACCCATCAGAGCCAGAAAGGCATCAGTCACAGCCTGCAGAGAGGTCCCAAAATGTCTATGTCGTCTGCGTAAGCGAACAGCTGGACAATTCTGGTAAATATATTCCCTTCTTAAACATATACAATATATTTACACAATGCATGAGAATACTAAGGACATTATAGTTAAACTTGCCATACAATATTACAATTAACGAGATACCTTTAAAACTCTTAGTCGGCTGGCGAACGTGGTATCAGTATTAGCCGCCCCCTCTAGGTTCTTAGATCTCCAGCAGCTCTCACTGACCTCGCTTCTTCTTGAGGATGGAGCTGGACTTCTCGTAGCTGGAATAAGACTCCTTTTCGAATCCTCTTTCTCATGGTCGTCACCTAGGGCAGGAATGATATAGGAAATGCCCCAAGCTGGGGGTTCTTTGTCCTATGGTCTAGGAACTTTCCCGAGGTATCGTTGGGGATCCCCATGGAGGTAAACGCCTTTAGATGTTTTGCCGACAAAGGCTTCTTAATCTTTAATTGATTAATATTAAAATTATTTAATAATGAACTCCCCTCAGTATCCTCAATACATAGCATAAGCATTCATACAAAAAAAAAAGAACCATAATCAGGTGAATATATAAAGAAAGCTCTGGACAGAATATTACTATTTTGAAGTTTATATATAAATATATGGAACTTAAAAATAAGCGTATTTTTTTCATATTATTTAACATATTAGTACTGTTGGCCTGCCTCAGATAGACAAGACAGGCAAAGGGAAGTCTTTATAAGAGCCACTAGCTCTTCAATTAGCCTATCTTTAGTACATGAATCACCAGCCAGCTCGTCCGGGAAGTAACTATTACTAACAGTTTTCGCCGACATGTTTGAACAAAATTTTCTATCAGAAACATAGATGCAGTTAATAAACATGTGTAATGTAAAATAATGCTAGACGTGAAAAAATAGTTTTTTGAGTTTCGATTTTATTATAATTCCACCCCCTGATAAGTTTCGTGCCTGAATTTCTACCTAATTTTTCCATATTTACTCAGCTAGCTGGTGTTTCTCAAGGCAATGTCCTCGGTCCCTTTTCTAACAGTTTATATAGCTGCTATTCTCACCCTTCTCTACACTTTCCTTACAATGTATGCTGATTGTGGATTTGTGCTAATAATCGATTATGATCTAATTATTGCATATCGAAATCTACAATCTTTCATCAGTGAACTTAAAGAATGGTGTTACAATCTGGAGAATAAGTTAAAATCCAACAAAAAATATTTTTGAAAAGTTTTAACCTTCGTAATAAACCTATAGGTTCGTGCACTACAATGCTACTTGTCACTGTTGAACAGACTTTATTTCTTTTTGAACACTTACTAGACAATCGCAATCTAATTACTATAAAAAAAATCATTTCCAAAAATTATAATCTATTGGGAGTTAGAGAAGTGAGCTATGGGGGTTCCTCTCATCATCGAATTACTCGGGTAAATCCTTATTTTCCTTAATTATTCTCAATGCTATTTCATCATCATCAGTCCGGCGCTACAACCGTGACGAGTCCTTGCCTCCCCTACCAGTTTTCTCCAGTTATTTCTATTTGTGCAGCCGTCATCCAGTTTCTCAATCCCAGGATATCCCTTGCATCTGCTGTCACACCATCCGACCATCTATGTTTCGGTCTTCTTCTTCTTCTAAGCCGTGGAGAGGTTCAGTCAATAAGGCCTCAGCCTCCATTCTAGCCGCATGACCAGCCCACCGCAGTCTGCCAAGCTTTAAGGTCATAACGACATCATTGTCCTTAAAACCTGTATAGAGTTCATTATTGGTCCGCCTTCTCCAATGTGCATTGAGATGAACTCCTCCAAAATATTCGTCGAAGTATTTTTCTCTCAAAGAATTATAGGTCCTGTTCAGTTCTTTTACTAATAGTCCATGTTTCTAATACATACAACAGGACTGGCGAACCAACGTCTAAATAGATGGAGCTTAGTCGGCCTGTCCAGAAGCCGAGAAGTGAACTCCCTTCGGAATTTACCATCAAAATTCTTCTTTTCACCTCAACATGAACCAGAGCATTATCTTGCGTTACAGGAGACCCCAGATAAATGAACTTTTGGCCACTTTTTCACTGTTAAAGGGGCCAACATTTATGGTCTCACCGGGTCGGGTTACTTTTTTAAAATATGATCATCCAAAATGTTCCATGTTTTGTCGATTTCATCCGAACCACGTAACTTTCCTTCCAATACAATCTATATTCCTATTGAAGCTTACCATTTTCAAATGCTCTTTCCTCTTCAGTTTCCGATAATCCTATTAAGATTTTGAAAAGAAGTTCAAGGGCCTGCTAACTTAAAAGTGTTTCTCTACTTCAAAATACTCTCAATCAACAGTTTTGTTGCAGATTCTCGGAACATTTCTATCACATCCCTATTTTTTGGAGGATTTATATGATGTGATTTGACAAGACCAAAACATCTATTTAAACTGGATAACTTGATCTGAGCTGTTCAATGTATTGGTGAACACCGAGTCAGACTGCTTGCTAAAGATACATATAGCATATAGTATAATACTTTTTTTTATTATTTTTAACGACGTTTAGTATAATTGGTCATTTTAATCAGGTTGCTCTGTCTCTATGTATTCCATATGGGTCATATGAAAACAAAAATGAAAGAATTTGCTCAGATCTGTAATTATAACTAGTCATTATTTATTTATTATTATTAAGTTCGAATTTCGATAAATTATGAAGTTATAAATAGCTGAAAAGTTTGTTATCTTACAACAACCTAAAAACAAGAAAATTCAAACAGCTCAGTTTAAAATATGATTAATAAGCTCGTTAGCACTGTTATGCTTCATTTAATAACCTTCCTGATATAATAATCATATGTAGATTCTTGATTAACTTTAAGATGTCTTCCGAGTTAACGGATGTTCAAAAGGAAATTAATAAGCTGTCTTCATTAGTGAACGATATAAGAGTTTACGAGAAATATCATCCCGCTAATGACAATGAATCGAAGAATATCAAAGCCGAGAAGGTAGATAAGATGATTCTAGATGGTGATAAAGTGTTCCAAGACGCTGAGCCTTCCGTCAAAGAAGAAGCGATGTATTGGTACCTGTGGGGAACCATGTACAACTGCAGCCCCAACTATACAAAAAAAGGTATAGATGTTCTCAAAAAGGCGACTGCTATAAACCCGGACTTCGTAGAGGCTTGGAATGAACTGGGCGAATGTTACTGGAGCCTAATGGAAGTTGACCAGGCCAAGCAGTGCTTCGAGAATGCCCTCCAGAGGTCTGTGAACAAAGTATCATTACGGAATTTATCAGTGGTGATGAGAAATCAGTGTCTCAAAATGAAACCCAAAGACAAAATGGCAATTCTCAAAAACGCCCTCAGCCAAGCAAAGAGAGCTCTCGGACTAGACCTGACAGACGGAGAGTCCTGGAGTACTCTGGGCAACTCATATTTGGCAGTGTATTTCAACTCGCCTATGCAGAAGCAAAATATTCTTCAAGCGATCGCTTGCTACAGCCAAGCAGAAAGGAACCTGGATAGTTCTCAAAGAGCCGACGTCTTCTTCAATAAGGCTATCGCTTATAAGCATATGGAAAATTATTCTGGTGCTCTAGACTATCTTTCGAAATGTTTCAGCAACGATTCGTCCTGGAATCTCCCTTTTACGACGTATCATAGTTTGCTTCAGTACTTGCATAAGATAAAGAACAGCATCGGACACAGAGGGAAATTGCAGTCTAAAAGATACACTACAATGCTGAAGGACTTAGACAGCCAGCTAAGACGGTATTCTGCTAGTCCTCACTATGTAATAAGTCATATCGGAGATTTGAAATGTGGTGTAAACAAGGGTTCTATCCTCTATGGAAAGGTACTTTGGATAATAGATGCAGACAATACGTTTCCTGTGACGTTTGGAGTGTTGGACGCAAAGGGAGATGAAGTGATTATTACCGTCTTTAATGTAAACTCGAGCCTTAACTTTTTCAAGATTGGTGATAACGTAACCATTCCCGATCCTCAATATGAACTTGTGAACTTGACTCACAAACAAAGAGAATACAAATTTAAGAAAGTTCGAATAGATAACCCGGCAACTTTACGTATAAATAACAAGTCTTTGCCTCAGAAATTTTATGTCAAGTATAATTTTGAAACATCTCCAAATTGAATTTTAAATTTATGTTAATTTATTCTATAATAAATTTTTAAAAAAGTTACTTTTCTTTCAAATTGACCAGCTTAGCGAAAAAAAAAATGAATACTCAGTTTTGTTTTTTTTTAACATTATTTATTGAAATTTACAACTGTACTTCAAAGTACAACAAGTAAATGTGACAAAAGTTAAATGGCGTGAAACAAACTTGAAGAAGAACTACCCAATGGCAGCACTTATGTAACTTTTTTACACTAGAAGGTCTCGAGGCCATCTTCTTTTCAGACGCCTCGGAGGATTGTCAGGAATTGAAGAGGAAGAAAGTATTGAAACAAGAGGATTAGGGTGGGAATGGAGTTTGTCATGAAAGGAATGGTATCTAGATCGGGCCAAATCAGCAACATACGGAACGTTGAGGTCTTTATGGATAAGTTTGTTCGTGACAAAATAAGGAGCATTGAGGATTTTACGAAGGATTTTGGATTGTAGGGATTGGATACGGGAAGAATTCGATGGTTTAGTAGAGCCCCAAAGCTCCACTCCGTAAGTCCATATCGGCCTTATGATAGTCATGTAGATGAGTCTTTTGTAGTTAGGTGGAAGATTAGAACGTTTGTCTAGTAAGTGTTGAAGAAGTCGAAAACGTCGTGCAGTTTCTTGTCGTTTCAGTCTTGTGTGAGGGTTCCAAGTCAGGCGTTTGTCAAGGTGCAGTCCTAGATATCGGATCTGTTCAACCGGGACAAGAGGAGTATTATTAAAGGAGACAGTAGGGCAGGATGTCATAGGTTTACGACGAAGGGTAAAGGTAATTTGGTTGGATTTGTTGGCATTAATTTTAATTCTCCAGTTCTGACACCATACCTCAAGGTCTCTGAGGTGGGATTGGAGAGTTTGAGAGGCAATAGTTGGATCAGTATTGACTGATAACACACAAGTATCATCAGCATAGGTAGAAAGGAAAGTGTTAGGATGGGAAGGGATATCAGCTGTATAAACTGTGTAAAGAATGGGTCCTAGGATACTGCCTTGAGGAACACCAGCAAACTGACTAAAAATGGATGAATAGGAATTATTATGTTCGACTTTGAAGGATCTGTCAGTGAGGTAGGACTGGATAATAAGGAAGTATGTTGGGAGGAGGAATTTGCGGAGCTTGTAAAGCAACCCTGGGTGCCAGACTCGGTCAAAGGCTGAATACTCAGTTTAAAAATTATTCGTGCTTTCGTACTAACACGTCTTCCATTTTTGTCGCGACGTCCTATCAATGATTAAAAAAAAAAAAAAAACCTGAATAACTAATATAACTTCTAGTATTCTAAACGGATGTATCTGGTATGGTCTCTTACAACTTTTTTTATTGAGAAATATTACAATTTGTTACATAATGAACAGTAGTAATAGTGATGTAATAAACATTCATACAATATATACAGACAATTATGATAAAGTCAAGTTACATAAAATCGGAAATAAACAAATTCAAATATATACAAAAAAATAACAATTAATAAAAACAAAAAACAACAACAAACAAATCAAAGCAACAACCTGCAGTAGAGATAAATACAAGTTGGTAAATAAATAAAAATCATACAAGCAAACTTAACTATATACAATCTGCTAATGGGACCCTAGACTCGGCTGCTCCCTCCACAAGTGGGGGGAGAAGCCGAATCCAAGAGATCCCAGCGCCTCTCACTCCGCGCTTCACTGGTGTAAGCCAGTGGAGGCCGAGCTAGGGCGGAATATCCACAAACATACAGTACATGGGTGGAGGATCTGACCAGTGTCAGAACTCCAGAATAAATGTTTACAAAACGTCGCGGGGCCTCTGCCGTTTCAATCTTCGAGGAGGATTGTAAGGATGGGTGGAGCTGGAGAGCGATTGAGCAAGAGGATTAGGATGATGAAGAAGGTTCTGATGGAATTTGGAGAATTTGAATGGAACCAGGTCTAAAATAAATGTAATATTAAGGTCATGGTGTAGGGTACAGTTGGTGAACAACTTTGGATGCAATGTCAAATACAAACATATATATATATATATATATATATATATTTTCAAGCTTATGATCTCAAATTATTTTTAAAGTGTTTGTTATTATCTTGATTTACTGATTTTAAAACAATTTATATATTTTCTATGTATATGTAATGTCAAATGAAATGGCGACCATTTTGAAACTAAATGGCTGATGGGAATGTCATTTATCATGTCAGAATCATTTTTGGGTGACCTGTAACTTTAATGTAATTGTAATTATAGCTTCAATTCACCTGTAAAAATGAACTCTGCGTTAGAAAGATGAGAACAACGGATGGACCTTTTGTCTTATTCGATGTTTGAATTAAATTTAACTTTAAGCGCATAATTCACAATTTTCAGAGATACAGATTTTAATTATTTATTTATTTTTATTTGGTCGATCACAAAGGTTGAATAGATACTGTTTAGTTGTTCGAGATAGTGTTTGGGTCTATTAGATAATAATTTAAATGTTAGTGCTAATGAAAACTCATGTTTAATGTTTTCCTCAATTTGAAAGTGATTGTTTGAAAAATACAAGATAATAGTGGTATACAGATAATAGTAATTGGAAAAATTTAATTACTATATCTTGTTAACATCTGAAGTACCTTTAGTAGTTGTGACCAATACTAAGGTTTGCGTAATCTTTTCTTTTCCCAAATACGTTTCCCCTTTCAGATAAGATAATTGTCAAATAAACTGTAACTCCTTCTACTTGAACTTTAACAGTCAGTTTGGAGATTGCGGAGGGTGAACGACATGGGGGTGAAGAATGGACTCCGCCTAATTTCCAGTCTCATAGTAAAGTTTTTCCAATCCCTCACGGTAGAGCCGGCAAGCATCTTCTACTACTTCGCCTACAGCGTCTACACGCTCGGGGCGCAGAAGCTGCTTGAGCAGAAGACATGTTTTCCCGACCAAGAACCCTTGAGCATCACCTACTGCCACAACGATACGCTACGAACAGAAGCATCAGGTATAGAATATTCAAAATTAATATTTAAAGTATCCTAAATCAAGTCCAAAAGTAGATTGTACAATAATTAACACAGATAAATATAATCAAGTATACAAAGTTTCGAAACAGATTCCCATCATTCTGTATAACATCATCCGTCATAAAAAAAAAAAAAAAAACCCGCAGGTTCAAACCCGCTGGTGGCCCTAGGATTTTTTAATGGGAGTAAAAAATCCTTAGTTACGCCGTCCTTCGGAGAGGATTAAAAGGTGGTCCCGAACCTGTGCGATGTCAGGTACTCGTTAAAGATCCCTATCCTAATAAAACCTGGATAGGCAAAATTTAGGACTCCCACTGTAGCATCGTCCGATTAGCCATAGCAGCATAAAAGTGACGTTAAACAAATAAATAAACAAGTTTTCATAGCTGTTTACAGGCTGTTCATTAACTAATATGAAAAGCAATAAATTCATGAAAGGAAAATGGCCTATCACCACCACTGTTACTTTATATGAACGTTTGTAATGATTCTTTTTTCTTTTCTTTTTATATTTTACAAATAATCGAGTTGTATTAATGCTAAAACTCTATCAAATTTGTCCTCTATATTCGAAAATAACTGAGTTATAAGCGTATGTTTTTTCTTCTTCTTTTTTGGTTCGTGGCGGTGTTCTGACCTAAAAACTCAGTACAATATTTTCTCTAACTTCAAAAACAGCTGTGTTAAGGGCGTATTTTTGGATAATTTTTTTTAATGATTAATCGAGTTTCTTGATTATAAACCACTCTAAAAAAATTCTATATCTTCAAAAATAACAGTGTTGTAGAACTAAATGATTTTCAATCGGTCGGATAAAAGACAAAAACGGCGTATGACGCACGACGGGAATGGATTTTTTAAATTTTGTTCTACGTATTTTGAAACGTAATTGAGGTGTTACGTTTTGATTTTGAGGTTGGGAAGGTTAATTTTTTTTTTCTTTGTCGATTGTAAAGGTTCATTATAATAAACCAAAATACTCATGAAAAATTATATTTAACAAACGTGACAATTACATAGTTTTGATCTCCAGAAATATCAGATCTTAGAGCTCGAAACTTAAAGCAGGAGGCAATTTGGTAGCAAATATATGTTATTTTTTCCCAACAGTTGCTGTATTCAAATAATAATCGAAAATTAATTTTGTGATAGGAAGTAAAACCAATTTCTAACCACACCCTTTGTGTATTTATTTTAATACCCTTATTTTTGTATTTTAAGTTCATTTTTGGTTTATTATTTTCAAGAATATTAAAATATATCCTCCCTAATTTCATGATAGTGTTATTTGATAAAGAATCCAATTCCCAACAAAACAAAAAAAATAAATAAATAAATAAAAAATCATTAAAATCGGTTAAGAAATATAAAACCTGTACCACTACAAGGGTTCAGTTCATGTAGAGATTCGTACTGTTTCAAGGCCAACGGCCGTGCAATGAGGTGATTCGGCCGAGATCACGCTCGGCCGCCAGGTTTTTTTCCCCATTTTTGGGTACCCACTTTATAGAGGTTAAGAAATATATATAGATATAAAGCATTTTAAAACTATTTGTATTGATTAGTCATTTTCCATTGATAATTTTTCATATTAGTTAATTACCTCTATACAGCTATATAAATTGTTACAACCTAATATATATGTAAAGTTATTTAGAAATAATAACCTTTGGGTAATATTTTTGCAGTGTTTTGTAATCGTTATCTGAGCCAACCTTTTTGAGGGGCTATTGGATTAAATGATTAAAATTTTGCAGACATACGTATTTTTATCTTACATATTTATTAAGTATGTACCTTATTGATTTTAGTACATTTTAGATTGTTTGAAATGATTCTAAGCCTTAACATAAAAAGACACGTTAGTTTCTTTCCTTCTGTTTATTCCATACTAAATAACGATTAATCATTACTGAGATAAATCAGAACTGAGAAACTACTGATGTATAATGTACATAAAAAAACTTCGTATAGGGATCACTTGTAGCTGGGTGGCTAGCTTAACAGCTCCCATGCTAAAGGTCTCGGGTTCAAACCCGCAGGTGGTCCTAGGATTTTTTAATGGGAGTAAAAAATCCTTAGTTACGCCGTCCTTCGGAGGGGACGTTAAAAGGTGGTCCCGAGCCTGTGCGATGTCAGGTACTCGTTAAAGATCCCTATCCTAATAAAACCTGGATAGGCAAAATTTAGGACTCCCACTGTAGCATCGTCCGATTAGCCATAGTAGCATAAAGTGACGTTAAATAATAAACAAACAAAAAACTTCGTATATTGGTATATTGATGAAAAAAAAAAAAATAATGTAAATAAAAATTAATATTCTCCAAAATTTATGTTTTAAAAATCCTCTTCCAAAAAAAAAAAATCTGTATGACTAAAAGCTATGGACTCAAGGATTCTTAAACGTGTATTGTCATTCTTAAACGTGTATTGTCATTGAAAACACGGATTTGAAAGTTTTTGAGATCGCAGTATATTTCTTTGCAATATATTTCATATATATGTAAGTAAAAAGTAAAAATGTTTTTTTTAATCAGACCCTCAAAAAAAGAATGTGAAGATATCAAAGATGACTTTTAATTCCCTAACGTTAGCCACGTGAAGGATGTTTCTTAATCAGACCAATCAGTAATATCTTTACGTTTTAAACACTCTATTAATCTGCGCTTTTTTTTTTTCTCGATTAGTTTGCCTGAATCTCATGCCTATTTCTTCTTTATTTCGGATGAATCCCTATTTGCTTGTGCATTCATATCACTGATCCATGAACTTTTAGCGTGTTGCTAATAATTTAAAAACGTACACAGTTTCACACAAAAACTCTTTATTTAATCCAATATCACCTTTTATATCTTTTTTTCCACCGCCAAAATCCACCATATGTTTCTATCAATTGATAACAATTATCAAAAATTACTATATCATTCTGAGGAAGTAATAGTTGGTTTGCTAAAATAAATTTATAATTAGAACAATAATAGTAAGAAAAATAATGAATAATTAACTGAAGACAATAATTGAAAATTGGAGATATTAAATTTATATAAAATCAATGCTGCATTACATTAGCAAAACCAACTTTTACTTAACCGCTTCGGCGTCATGTGACACCGCTGCTACAAACTATATGATCAATTGACTAAAGAACCATTCGCAGGTCGATTGTTGGCACTCAGTTCTCTGGCTCAAATAGTTCTTTAAGTTCAGTTCTAGGAGAATACAAAAAACAAATACTAAATACTTGAAATAAAAAAACAAATTTTGATATGTCAAAAAAAAAATCAGTTTTTCTGTCTTAAGCACTTCCAGACGATGGCCCATTTATATCTTGGGATACCGATTTAACAGATACTCCAGTACTTAAAAAATATCTACGCTCTTACCTAATCCTAGCTTGTGGTTAGACTTAAAGAGTTTTTTTTTAACTTGTATATGGATTTGATATTCAGGTCCAAGGACATATCCTACCTGTTTGCTTTTCAATAGGATGATTTGGGTCTTCACATCAGTCATTCTTATCTTCTTTCCCATATACCACCTTGATACCAGGTTATAAGTACACTGTTTTGAATCCTTTCTATTGGGTAGGAGGTGGCATATGCCATTTACGAAATTGAATAATTTTAATCTAATGGATGAAGGTATACCATTCCAGACTTAATACTCACAGACCTAATACTCATTGCCCTTGATTGAGGCAGATTACATTATTTTCTTGAATACACTAACAAATCCAAATTCAATGGTTTTAACAACAATGTCATATTTTTACATTTGTTCAATAAATTATTACAAACCAAATTCTGCTTAATGAGGTATCGATCATTTCTTCTCCCTCTCTATAAAATGTATTGACAGATATGTTTTGTCTAGAAGCTTTAAAATTATATCTAATTATTCAGCATATCTACCTTAACACAATTTTTGCCTAATCCTTTTTGATGTTAAAATTTCATTTGGTTCAAAAGACGTATCTCGTTGAGTACGATATCTCAGCAAATAATAGTCATAGAAAGTAAACTAAAATCTCATCATCGAACATCATCAGCTAAGTTCTGCAACATTTATAATCAGAAGATAAAACTCTACTTCTTTAAAAGACACTACTTGAAATAACAATTTGATTTAATATTTCATCAAAATTGCTGATTTAAAAAAAATGACTTATTCTATTTAAATATTACTAACATATTGTTTATGAAAACACAGGACCTTAGAAAGTGAGACTTACTGATGGCTCATATATATTTCATTTTCCATGTTCATATTTTAGTCAATCTTTTCATAAGTTGATTTGCTCTAAAATATTAACGTTTTGGGAAGAAAAAAATATTGTGAAAGCAAAATACTTTAAATTTAGAAAAAGAATGAGTTTATTTATGTTTGTAACCCGTGAAGGTTTAGGTGGAATATGATTATTTTTCTAAATCTCGTATTAAAATTCTATTGATTAGGAATAAAAGAGTTATATGCAAGTGGTCATTCAAATGAAAAAAAAAAAACAATTTTGTATCTCTAAAAAAAAAAAAAAATAGTGTGTAATTTCTCATTTACTCAAGCAGTTTCTAGCATTTCTTCAAACCCCACACTCGGCTTCCTCTGGATTGTATTACTACCAAGAAACTCTCTTAAACTTGACTTTTCAGTGGTTTCATATCTCAATCCTCTCTTGTTTTATATGAAGTGTCATTTTATATGAATCATTCCTTTATTAAAATGTTATTTGTTGTTAATTAACTGTGATTACACAACTATATTTCGAAGAATCAAAGTTGTTATTGCATTTCTGTAAATATAATAATATAGCTTTATTTAGTCCTTAATAGAACAATAAGCCTCGCCCTTTGGGAGGTACAAGTCTGGTATTAGAATTAAAAATTTAACAAAATTTTATCTTCTTAGTTCATGCTGCTATTTACAATATTTATATTTTTGAACTTAAATATACACACAATAAAACATTTCTTGCCTTGTTCAAACTAGACTTTATAACCTGTATTTAATGATAGGTTTTTTGTAACATTATTCCACATTTGCCTATTTCTGGCCACTATAGCCCGACAATCTCCCACTACTTGCACTAGTTCTGTAAATATATCAATAAATTAAGAATATATCAAAATTAATATTAATTTTTTGTTTGTTGCTGAATTATAAAATTAATCATTTCAAACTATAACTAAATGCAATTGCATAAATTGATGGAATCTTTGATAACCAGTATTATCAAAAAAATTAATTGGATGCTCTTCTTCAAAATAATTTATCAAAAAAAGTAGTCAAATGTGTCAAATTATTGTTCATACTAAATGGAATATGATTAAGTTTCAAAATAAACACAGATGCTCAATTCTTCTATGAGTATAATTTAAGCTGTGTAAATTAAATATAATTTGAAAATCCAATAAATGGATACTATTTGAGGTTACCTCATTATTAAGAATAATTATAAATATTAGTAATCATTAAATTATTTGAAATAGGTAAATTATACTGAAAAAAACTTCAGTTTATTATATTATACAAGACGTAAAATTTGTTATTATAAAAAACATTATCATATTAGTAAATTAAGATGGAAAAGGGAGAGAGAATGGCTTTATACACACACACACACACACACACACACACACACACACACAAACACACACATTTAATTATACTATCTCTCCTGATTTTGTTTTTAATAAATTTGTCATAAAAGCGTTAACAGTTTGGTTCTCAGTTAACATCCCTGACAAAGTAGAATGCAGTAATAATTTTTTAAATCTAGAAATAATTAAAGAAAAAGTAACCCCTTTTTTGACAGATGCACAGTGTACAGTAATTCACTAAATTTTGAAAGTGTTTATTTGAAGTTTTTTTTAGTAATCATAATCATTCAAGTTATGCCAGTTATCTCAAAAGAGCTCTTAGGATTGGAGCTAGCTTAGTTGGACAAAGTAAATAATTTAGTTTATATCTTATGCTAATTTTATATCAACTTTTAATTTTTTAGATGTGATCACTTTAAGAAGTGTATTGCGAGAAGCTTTGCCACCATTTGTTATGGTGTTAGCGGGTGCCTGGCGTGATTGGACAGGTCTTGCATTTCCACTTCTTGCTCTTAGTATATCTGGGCTAACTGTTGCAGCTGGTATATCACTAATATCATCGTATGTTTGGCAAATGACACCAATGTTGACTGCTGTTCTTGAGTCCTTATTTGCGGGACTCGGTGGTGGATGGCAGCTACTCCATTTGAGCACATACTGCTATTTAAGTAACCGTACGACTATTAAAGAAAGAACTGCCAGGTAAATAACCTGATTTTAATAATTGATCGGCTGTAATCTTTATAAATTTAAGGGTTTTAGCATTAGTCATACAAATGATGATTCGTAGATAAAATATGTTATTATTAAAATATTTTATAACACAAATTTTCTCAAGTTATAGTAAATAAAAAAAACAGTGTTAATTTCCAATGCAGATTTTGTCAAAACTATTGTTAAATCATTTTATTAAGTATAAACTAACCAAATAATATTCCAGTGCATGCATTTAATATAATTAATGTAATAAATTACAAAGAATTTAGATCATTTTACAACCCATGTCACCTTGAAAATATAATATCAATACACTCTGATTTTCATTATGTATATATATCGGCAATAGTACATATATATTCCTCATTCACAAGCCCCAAATCTGCAATAATATTTTTTTAAATTATGTTATGTTATAAGATATACGTTATTCAATGAAAGACAGTAATGTTTTGAAGAATATTACCAACTGTATCAATAATTGAATTATTTTAGAAAAATAAGACTTGGGTTATAAATTAATTAGTGCATACACTGTTCTTTAATAAACATAATCATGATAATAATAATGATAGTTAACACTAAAACGGATTTATTTATAATTTAAAAGAAAAGTAATATAGTTTTATCTTCATTTAAAGGTTTACATGGCTTATGGTCTCAATGACTAGTGGAACTCTCATTGGAAATTATGTATCAGGAATTTTGTTGACAAAGCTCAAGTATAGAATGTTTTTTATAATGATCATTGCTGTTAAACTGACTGCAATTACACTAGGATACATTTTCATGAGAGAAAAAAGAAGACCTCCTCCTGAAGGAAAAAGCTTTCTAAATCTCAAAAAATTTTTAGTACCATTTAACACAAAAACATTTTGCACAATAAATTGGATGATGATTTTAAATAGCTGGCTGCTATACTGTGCATCTGTAGGTAAGTAACTGAGATAAAATTAATTGTCTGTGATTTTAAAGACAAGATTTAAAATAATTAGGGAAGGAATTAGTTAGTTGAGGGTGTAGTAAAAAGAATACACAATTAAGTATTAACTTAATTTACTGGTGCCGACGTTTAGGCCTAAATTATAGGCCTTCTTCAGGGCTTTTGAAGGAGAGCGTCACAACAATGAAGCAATAATGGCGCCCGGGGTGGGGAGAAAAAAAAAAAAACTTTATTGTTGTGAAGCTCTCCTTCAAACACCCTGAAGAAGGCCAAAACATAGGCACCAGTAAATAAGTTTATAATTAATTGTGTGTTCTTTTGACTGCACCCTAAACTAACTTTTCTCACTTCACTTTAAAATAATTAATTTATTGATTGTGTAAATAATATAAAAAAAAAAATGAAGCAATCATTTCATGTTTGAATTATATTTTATTATACTACTAATGAATTTTATGTTCTTAAATTATTCCAAATGCAACATATTTTTTTATTAAATTTTTAATACTGTAATTTTTTAATGTTTTATTTCGAAATTGAGAAGTTTTTAAAAATCCATTATTAACATGTTGGAATGTTATCAGGTCATACTCTATATAAATTATTATAACTATAACTATAATATAGCTTAACAAAAATATCCTTTATAAAGATTTTTATGGATTTTATTAAGTGATAATAGTTTTGATGTAGAAGGTTTATGGTCAACTGTTCACTGCAAAATGTCTTTTGTTATTTTGCTCCTATTCTGAATTAATTCAAAATAATTATGTGAAATAAAAATTTCAAGTTGAAAACAATATATTGATTTAAAATAAATAAATAAATAAATAAATATATATATATATATATATATATATATATATATATATATGAATGGTGAGCATTGGACGAGTCTGTGTAGGCGGAATTTGGTGGTATCGGCATCGAACCTTCGGGTTCGCTAAGCCTATTATTATTTATTTATTTATTTATATATATATATATATATATATATATATATATATATATATATATATATATATATATATATATATATATATATATGTATAATTTTTAAAAAAATAGAGAAGGAAATTGAAAGCTTTTTTAACTCTGCAGAATTGGCACCTAACAGAACTCAGCAGTGTTGGTGGTATCTTGCAATATGAAATCAACTTCTTGTGGTTATGATTTTCCTCAAGGAGGAATTGTATGTTATTTCATTCAAAGTCTTTGTAATTCATATACAAATATACCATGATACTGGTGCCTTGGGACTATTAAAATTCTGATTAACTTAACTTCTTCATTTTGTGCTGATTGTACACATCAAAATGTAACCCAACTTGTTGCAAATCAAATAAGTAAAGTGAAAATGTTTCTAGGTTGATAAGGACCTTGTGTGAATAAAGCAACCCAAATATATTTGGGCAGCCTTGTTATGTTTCTTCTGAAATACAGCATTTCCTCTTGACTTTATAGACTGCAAAAAACCCCGGTTTATCATCTATCTTTGTGTTGTTTATTTTTTTTAAACTGACATTTATTTTTTCATTTTAAATATTTTGTGATATAATGATTTCTTTAGTGATTTATAAAAATAATGCATTTTGCATATTCAGATTTTCCTAGACTTTAAGTTTGTAAAACCCTGTCTTTTTAGGAATCTGTAGTATTATAAAAATTATCCTCGCTCAAAGAAATCCACTATAAATCTTTCTGTTATGTTAAGGTCTATTTTTTTTTGTATATTCTTTCTTTTTCTTAACAGGTTATTGTTAAAATGTAATATAATATAATATGTGTGTGTACATATATTGGGTTGTGTCACATGAAATGTCCATTTTCAAGGTAAAGGATTTTTATTAAAAATACGATATGAAAACAAGATAATTTTATTCGAAGTATTTACCTTCTTTTTCTACACATTTTTCCCAACGTGACACCAACTTTTTTATTCCCGAACTGAAAAACTCTGAGCTTTGAAGTGACAAAATCTGAAAACACACTTTTCACTTTTCAGCAGTTCTTTTAATTTCTGCACGGTATGTTTTGAAACATGCCGCTCAGTGAGATCATGAGGTACCCATGTATCAAGCTTTTTTACTTTACCAATACACTTTAAATGTCTGGAAACAGTAGATGCACGTGCATTTAGTTGCGCTGAGAGTCCTTTAACTGCTTGGTAGGGGTTTCCTTCTACTGTATGTTTGAGGACATCGTCTATTACGGATGGAGGTCTTCTTCGGGGCAAGTTTTCCAAGTCGGTATCCCCAGCTGAAAACTTAGGAAACCAACGGCGAATGGTCCGTTCATTAACACTCCCTTCCCCAAACGCCTTGCAAATATTTCTAGCGGCCTCAGCTGCTGAATGGCCGAGTTTAAACTCGTACAAAAATATTACTCGAAAATCGCGTGTTTCCATGTTCATATTTGGAGGTATACTAAAAAATGGGTAATTGATTGGGAAGCTAATGTTTATAATACAAAAGTAGAGGATTAGTAACTGTTTACTTTAAATATGTAAACATTCGGAAGAAAACAACAGGGACCTGCAAAATCCTTTATGTATTTTAGAAACATATAAAAACGGACATTTCATGTGAAACAACACCATATATATATATATATATAATATATATATATTAATATATATATACATATATTATTTCTTTTTTAAATATCATAAATTAAGAGGTTATATTAAATTATTTTATTTAATTACTTTTATTTATGCTTACAATTTTGGTACATTATTTTTACTCTCATATTTTAAATGCTGGATTCTATTTTTATTTTAGCTGAAGGAAGTATTAGATTGCTTTTTGCGGAAAAACAGTTTCCGAATGAAATGAATGTGACCAATTTTGGATATTATATGGCGTACTGTATAGCTGTGCACTTTATAGGTATGAATGACAGAAACTAAAGATTAATTCATGTTGCTTCAGTTTTAATAAAGTTAGTTAAAAACTCAAACATTCTGTTAAAGTGCTAATCTCAATTATCTGAATATTTGGTACAATGAACTATCACATTCTTGATAATTTTAAAAGAAATATCACTATCTATTCTTTGTTTAATCTTAAATTGAATCATCCTAATATGACATAATGCTACCATTATGTTTATAATTTGTCATTTTTATAAATTAATATTCAGTAATTTCTTTTCAGCATTGGTTTTATATCCACCTTTATTGATAAGATGGCTAAAATGGAGTGATTTTACAATTACTATTCTAAGTTTGATACTTTATACAATTTCATACACTGGTATTGGCTTATCGAGGAATGTTACTGAACTGTATATATGTGAGTGTTTCTACATCGTTAATTTCAGCATTTATATAATTTTATAACAATTATTATTAAATTAAATTATTTTGTTAATTTTAGTTTCTACTTTGAATCCGATGAAGAATGGACTTTTAGTTCTTCATAGATCGATTCTTACAAAATGTGTGAATGATAATGACTTAGGTAGGTATAAATTAAATATTTTAAATATTTCCATCCATAGTGGTAGGTTTACATTAATTTATTTTATTTCTAGGAATATATAGCAGTTTCATTGGTGTTGGTGAAGGATTTATCCCTCTAGGATTTCTCTTCTTTTACAATGATGTGTTTAAGCAAACAATGAAAACCTGGCCTGGAGCATATCACCTTATAACTACAGCAATAGGTCTTGTAATGCTTACAAACATTTGGTGAGTAATGATTTTGTTTATTTATCATTGATTTGTCAATTTTAAAGAATAAACATAAATTAAAATATTGCACTGAGATATAAGATAGTATCATATTTCAGACAATTACAAGCCAGAGTTGTCACAGCAACTTTTCCACCATATTAGACAAACCAGAAGTGCTACCTCATACCATGCATTTAGCATCTTTTAAACATTTTCTCAAAAAGAGCTCAAATAATTTTGATTAAACTATTAAAATGTGGCAAAATTAAAGGGGTATTAATTTCATTGAAAATTCTGGCAGGGCTTAAATACCAAATATTAGGGGACCGGAAAGTAATGTCGTTTCTGCCCATGTCAATACTTATTGTCATTTGTCCGTTCATTGTTTGGTTTAGAGGCGTGCAAAAGACAGTTATGAGGTTATTGTGACTTGTTTACTTATAGACAATTGAATTACTTCTTTTTTTTGTGATTAATTAATTTTACCTGATGGGTAAAATAGCCAGCCAAATACCAGAAGAAGTACACATCCAGCATTGCATCCTCTTTGAGTTTCGCTGAGGAAGTAATGCAACAGTTGCTACCAAAAACATTTGCGATGTTTATCCAAATGCATTGGACATTCGTAAATGTCAAAGGTGGTTTTCCAAGTTCAAACTGGGTAATTTTGATCTTTCTGGGAAGACTATCAACGTTAGACAACAATGTGTTCAGAGAGGAAGTGGAAGCAAATCCGTGTCAGAGGATCGAGGAATTGTGAAACAGACTTAACCAACCTTGGTCGACCATCCAAGAACATTTGAAGCAGATTGGGAAAGTCAGCAGAGCAGGTCTTTGGGTCCCACATAATCTGTCCTAACAGAACAAGGCTAACTGATCAATCACATGCAACTTGTTGCTTCAACGATCACAGGATATAAGAAATGGGTCCTGTATGATGAACCAAAACGCAAAAGACAGTGGATCTCTCCAAATAAAATCCCTCTGAGTACTGCTAAGCAAGGTTTAATAATAATAATAATAATAATAATAATAATAAATTCTTTATTTATTCTGGGACAAGTCCCTTTTGAATAATTTTACAAAACATACAAACAGAACTTTAGTGTTTTAGAGTAAAAACATAAAACAAACAAAAAATAATAGAAAATAAAAAAGTGAATAATAGTGATACATTAAAAGGTAGCTTCTACTAATAATAATTCTAATCAATAATAACAAAACTAGACAAAAGATAAAACAGAAAAATATGTCCATATATACAATATTTTAATTAATAGTTCTTTACTGTTTTAATGTTAAATTATTGAAATAATAAAGTTAAATATACAGGTGCACCACAATGTAAGATGTTGTATTTAATAATTGTTTCTATATGTTTTTATTTAACTAATTTAAATTGAATTTGCAAATCTATTTAGGGCTCTTTGAAAATTAAATAGAGAGGAAGTGATCGAATAGACGGGATTTGAAGGTCTGAAGAGTATCAGAGTGTCGGATATATGCAGGAATGGAATTCCATACGAAAGAGGAGCGGATTAGGAAGGATTTGTCGAAGGCTGCGGTTCGATGAGGCGCCACATACAGGTCTGAAGGCCGTCAACGAGTGTTGCGGGAATGAATGGAGGATTTGAATGAAAACATGACTGAGATGTAAGATGGGCAGCTGAATTGGATAACTTGGAAGAGGAAGGTTGCTTGGAAGTATTTACAACGGTAGGAGGGGTCAAGCCACTTCAACTCTTCGTAGAATCTGGTAACAGAAGTGTCCCTGGATATCCCAAAGATGAAGCGAATGAAACAGTTAAATAATCGTTTAAGTTTAGCTTCGAGATCTCCAGAGACACCCCCATACACCGCCACCAGACCACAGCAGTAGTCAAAGTGGGGGAATGATAAGGAACAAACTAGAAAACTGCGGGTTTCAAGTGGAAGTAGGTGACGAAGGTGATTTAGGAATTTTTAAGGTGGATATGGTGCATCAAGAGATTTCGGAGACATGGTTTTTCCAGGAAAGAGTTTGATCGAGGATGATTCCGAGGTTTTTAACGGATAGGTGGAAATTTATAGGGTTATTATTGAGGAACAGTGTTGGGATTGGAGGAATGGTTTTAAGGAGGGATTGGAGCCTATTACAATTGCCTTTGTCTTCTCTGAATTTAACTTAGGCTTGTTGGCTGCGGCCCAATAACTGATTCTGTTGAGATCTTCTTGAAGTTTTTCAGTAGCTTGTAATAGGTCCAAAGGAGGAAAGGATAGGTAAATTTGGATGTCATTTGCATACATATGGTATTGGGAGTGATATATATGATTACACCCCAAAAAAGCGCTTCTGTGTATTTGTTGAAGTATTGGCAGCATGGTTCATTTTGAATTGATAAATCCTGGACAAACTGTTAATGCAGATCTCTACAGTGAACCATTGAAGTGAGTAAATCAATCTTTAATTGAAAATTGGCCAACGATTTTCAACTGAAAAGGCGTTATTCTCCAACACCACAATGCAAGACTGCACTGCACGAGGGGAACCCTGGAAAAAATTAACGAGTTGGGGTGGGAGACGCTGCCTCATCCACCATATTCACCTGATGTTGCACCATCGGATTTCCACTTATTCCGAACGCTGCAACACTTTTTAAGTGAAAAACATTTGCAAAATTTAAATGATGTCCAAAATGCCATATCTATATATTTTCCCAAAAAACAATTAATTTTTACCAATCAGAAATTGAAAATGTATTCACTAGATGGCAAATGTTTATCGACAATGATGGGGAATACTTCATTGATTAAAAATAGACTCGTTAAAAACGTATGTGTTTTTACATAGCTTAAAAAAAATTAATTTCCCGGGTCCCTCTAATATCTAAAATTTAAATACTCTGAAGTACCTTTAATTCTGTTTATTAGAAATAATGAAACACGTATGCTTGTTAGCATTGATAACAAAGGGATAAATATGAAATATCAGAGAGTTTGATGAAGGAAAAAATAGCAGAAACATTTTTTGAGGGTAATTGTTTTCCTGCAAATAAAAATAGTAATACATAACGTTCAAGGTATTGTTAGAAAGCCAAAGGATTTTAGAAAAAAAATCATCTACTATACAAAGCTGTGGAAGGTTATGATGATTATAATAAAAACAGGTTATGATGATTGATAAAAATGGTATAAACTTAAGTTATTATTGTAGATCATAATTTCTATTCTTATCTTATCTAATCCTAAATATATGATTCGTTGGTATCTCAATGTACTTCGCATTTCTTTTTTGAAAGTTGGATTCATTTAAAAGTTCTAAAATTGATTTTAAGAATGTAGGTAATTAAAATTAATGTGTTGTGCGCACCATATTTTTATTTAGTTTCACTAGCCAATGAAATATGTAAAATATTGCGATCACAAAAATTGTCAAATTTGAGTTGCCAATAGAAGTGCACAATTTAAGGTTTCCTGAGACCAAATAACCAACTTTTCAAATTTCAGAATCATCAACTTTAGAAAAAAAAAAGGATAAATAATTTTTCTATATGTTATAAAACATATTACGTTTGAATATAATTTACGTTGGACCTGCCCAGTATATCTTGAAAATGAATCTATTCCTTATACCTACCTACATCCTAGGATTGACATTTGACAGAAGTATGACAAGGGGCCCTTCATCACTGCTCTAAATTAGACCTGAGACAAAAACTGAACACTTACACCTACTTGCCATAACCAATTTCAAATTTAAGGTATTGTAAAAAAACACCCATTCAAAAATTACAAATATTTCAGGCCAAACTTTTTGGTTAGTCACACAAACCATTGATTCTAATGTGTATTGTACACAATTGGAAAAATCAAATACAGCTGTGGACCTAAATCAACTTGCATTTGCTAATTGAAAGGGCATTGTTTTCCATCATAATAATGTCCACCCATATATTTCTTAACAAAAATTATTAGAATTCGGCTGAAAAGTTCTCCTGCACCCATAATATTCATCTACCCCAATAGATTTTCACTCATTTCACTCCCTGTGAAACTTCCTTAGTGAGAAATACTTTTATAAGCTTGAGGACCACAGTAAACATATAGGTGAGTTCATCGATCTAAAATTTGAGAAGTTTTGTGTAGAAGGAATTAAATCACTAGAAAGATGGCAACATGTCATAGAATAATGGCTCATATGTAATTGATTAAACTACATTTACAGGAATCTTAATTTTTTATTGAAATAAACAATTAAAAATCTGGTGCAGACAACACACGACTTTCACTTACATCCGTTTTAAAAATCGAGAAAGAATTTCAAATACAGTTAGAGATAAAAGTTATTTAAACCATTAAAGAATTAATTAAAGTAAATGTCTATAGAAACATGTGTTTTATTAAAAAATCTATTATATTATTATCTAATCAGTTAGTTTTATCGGCTTTTCATCTATCTTCAATAACTTTTACAAGCCTGAGTATAAGATAATATTTTTTCTAAAATCATTAGCTTTCCAACAGTATATTATACGTCTATATTACTGTTCTTATATTCAAAGACGAAAAATTGCATTAAAAAAATATTTTTGCAGTTTTCTCCTTTAGTTATTGATCGAATTCGTTCAACTTGTATATTTACCTGTTTTTCATCGTTGATAACAAGATTATATTGTTATTTTTTTAGTATCTACAAAATTAGAGGTACTTTAGAGGAAGAAAATTTAAAATATCGGCATTTAATGTCTGTCAGACTATTTCAATCAGAATAAAAACCTACATGATATTAAAGCCTGTCAAATTTTACATCGATATATATAGAAAGTGGCTCTTCTGGGTAGATGATTTTGATGAAAATGTTTCTGTAACATCTCGGGCTTATAATTGTCTTAAATATGAAATTTCAGTTGCATAGGACTTTTTGTTTTAGCCCGGGAGTTACCCTCTCTCCCCCCTCCCCACTCACACACACACACACAAACACCCACACACACACACACACATACACACTTGGTTATTTGGACTTAGGGGACGCTAAAACGTGTATTTCCGTTGAAAACTGGAATTTGAAATTTTTCACGATCGCGATACTTTCCTTTACTATATATTTCATATGAGTATATAGGTAAGTGAAAGTAAAAAAGTTAAAAACTGATTTAACAGAACAAAATACATGCAATATTAGGAAGTATAATATGCTATTCCTCAACCAATCATATCTGAATAAAGATTTATTGATGTATGGATGTTCTTAAGTATAAGAAATTAAAATAAAAGATCTTTATTTAATATTAAATAGTTGACAGTCTGTATACAAAGTAGGATGAGATGGTTCAAGCAGTGGTAATTGAATCTTTATGAAAAACCGTGTAAGTGAATAATTTATGCTATTTACGGTAAACATTCAGTGACTTCTACCCGAACTGTCTCATCTATTGAAAGATATTTAGCATCATAAATATCAATAATTCTGTTTTTTATTTTTTTGTGGGAGACTATATACATGTTTAACTATGAGTTATGATTTAAATATTGGAGTTCATACTTTTTTCATATATATCTATGATGCAGACTTATAATATGATTACTATAGTACAACAGAAATCAATTAAGTCTGAAGTACTATAATTAATTTTTTTTTTTAGTGTTGCAACATATCTGTATAAGCGGCAGTGTTGCAAAGATGGGAAATGTAATGAGGGCTGCAAATGTGCATTAGCACGTCTTAAAGATCAAACGCTAAGTGAGGATCAAAAGAACAAACTGGAAAACTGAGAACACTCGAGCATATTGAGATCTTGTTCCTTTAACTCTTATTTATTTTTCATGATTTTGTTACATAATAACTTTAGTATTGGATATTTATTTATCAAAAACAACTAGTGTATAGTGTAAAAAGAAATTTAGTAAATTTACTTATTATTACTAGTTATTAAACAACTTATTTAAAAACCAATCAAACAAATTATTTTCAGAGTATTAGCTACTGAAATCTCCTTGTAAATAATTTTTATATTTAATGAAATATTGTAAATAGATGACAAAATGACAATTCATTGAGAATTTTTAAGAATTACTTGTTCATATTTGTAAATATATTCACATATTTTTTGTACTTAATTTTAAAGTATTTTTTAATGTCTTTTATGCTTTTGTAAATATATAATTTTAAAAATGTTTGATAAAAAATAAAATGGCAAAATTTTTTATTTAAGCACATACTCGTAAATATGACTGATTGGTTATATGAATTCCTTGTAAATCATTTCCTGTGAAATATCATTTTCATCTATAATATAGGATTTGGATTAATCATTATAATTTATGTAGACTTTTTGATGGCGAATGATACCTTTTAACAATTATATTATTTTAAAAGGACTGATCTTTTACCTGTTGAAAGTTGATGTCTGGCAGCTGGCAGCAATTGTGTTCCCTTCGGTACATTCCGTTTATAAATGAAAACATATGTTATGTCATATTTTCAGATCATTACAACAACCCATATTTAAAAAATGGAATATGATAATTATTATTAATTGTTCATTGTCCTTCCAGTGATACCTGATAAAAAGAATTTCTCGCATCAGATTTTGTAGGAAGACGAGGAAAACAGAAAACTGATTTTTTACTGTTTTTTTTAGTGATTATCTTAAAAAACACCATATTCATTACAATTATAGTAATGAACGAAGTTAAAGAACTTTAAAAAAAAAATTATAATAACGGTTATTATCTATGAAAAAAAATCAGTTTTCTTTACTTTTCCCTCTCCTTCCAACAAAACCTGATACAAGAAATTCTGGTGCTTTTTACCATTTATTAGTGAAAGAATAATGAACAATACAAGTCTCAGCTTTATTATTTTCTATCAAATCAGTTTGAAGGGAGATCCTCCTGAGTCCAGATTAGATTTAATAAAATGGATAACTGGTGTTTTGGCATAGTGCTGACTAAACTATTCTGCACTATTTCTGAACTGTTGGCTAATAAGAGTGATGTCTAGCCATATTTTACTGGTTAATATACAGATAGTTTATAAACTTGTATGATGTACCTGTTTATTTTACTATCCTACTATTTTTTGTTTATTTCATTTTTAGAGTTTCAACCCTTGTAACTTTAAAAACTGGAAACTAATAGAAAAAAAAATTAAAATTATATAAATTTATCTTAGATGTTAGTTGTCTTTAGGTGTTTCATATAATTCTGAGACAAGAAAAACATTTTCAGCCATTGTTGGTCAGTCCAAGTCAGTTCACTCTTACATTAACCTCACTTTATGCTGTTGTGGCAGTGAAAGTCCTAAATTTTGCCTGTCCAGGTTAAATTACGATAGGGGTCTTAAAGAGTACCTGACAATGCACAGGCTCTGACCCACCTTTTTATGTTCTTTCCGAAGAACGGCATAACTAAGGATTTTTTACTCACATCAAAAAATCCTAGGGCCACAAGCCAGGTTTGAACCCGTGACCTTGGGTATAGAAGGCTGTTATGCTATCCACTATACCACAAGTGATCCCTATTTCTGGATGTTTCAGATGCCCCAGGAACTACTCTTTAAACTCAGAATAGTACTCCCTTCCATTTGCACATTATGCAATCATTCCTCTCTGAAGGATTTTTCTCTGTTCGGCAAGGTTCCGAAATCTCATTTATCAGACCAATCAAGGCTGGAATACCCCTAGGATAAATTCTTGCACCACTTCTCAGCATAACTTATACCTACCACATATTACACATTGACTGTCACTTATGCAGATGTTACTACTATCATTACAAAACACAAAGATTCCACTAAAGTCCTAAAATCATCTTCAAACACTTCATGACTAGTGTAAACACTGGAAAATAACACTGAACTGTAACAAATCCCAACACATTACATTCTCACTTTGACATGTGACCTGTTGACAGTGTCCACTACCTAGGATTAACATTTGACACAATGACATAGGCTCTCACACCACTGAAAAATGAAAAGGACCTAAACCAATGATTTGGATTCTTATATTTGTTGTTAGGGTGTCAATCTAAATTAGACCTAATATAAAAACTCAACACTCACAGCTTCATGCTTAATCCAATTGGACTTATAATTCTCATACTTTTGGAACTGCAAAAAAAAAAAAAAAAAATTAAAAAATTAGAAATATTTCAGGCAAAAACTTTCAGGACAATCACACGAGCCCCCTAGTATGTATGTAACATAACTTTACACCACGACTTATGCATTCCAATAGTCAAAAAACACTTATAGACTTATTACAAAATAATTTACAGCTAGCTCCCATCTATTGGATACAGCTATTGGACATCCCAATAAACTCATAAAAAAAATGACCGAAGAAAGTATGCTTGACATCTGCAGAAAGCTGAGGAGTTGGATGAGAGACCTTCTGGTATAACTTAAATGTCAGCAAAAGAATACCCACTAGGTAATTATTTTCCTCATGCTTGACACAATATTTTATTATTGTACTGTATTATTTTATATCTCATTCACTGGTTATGTATAATGATTGACAGTTGAGTTAAACAATATAGGGAAACAATTTTTTTTAGAGTAACATGAGAGCAAAAGTTGTCCATATTTACAAGATAGCATTCTCTGTAATTTGAAATGATCATGGTTCTGATCACAATTAATTTATTAGTAAATGATAATCAAACTATCCAATACCTCATTTTATGATGTAGTTAGCTACAGTGGCTCTATCTGATTGGTGGCTGGTGTACTCTACAATGTTGAAGGACGGTAGCGCTATCTATCTGGAAGGACTTCTAGTATGTTGCTATCAGAGTATTTTATAAGAGCACCATTAATCAAAACTTTCAGATAGCAAAGATAAGGAAGTACATTCTTGTTTCAAATATCCGGATTGAAATAATATTTTATCAAATCTCATTAAACTCTTGTGTCACATTTTAGTTTATCAATTCCAATCTATTGATATAACGAAAATCAACAATCTTATCGAGCCACATGCAGAATCATTTATTAAATTGAATGCATTCTACTTCAGCTCATTTCACTGTTTCTAACTAGGAATATCCAAACGTGAAACAAAAATCATGATGAGTAAGTAGATTGAAATAGACTCTTGGAAGAAATATGGTACTTTCAGAAAAAAAAAAAAAAAAAATGCAACAACTCTCAAGTTGTCACTTAAAACTGATTTGGATCCAGTGTTGGATTTTCCAAGTACAGTGGTGACTATAATATTAAAAAAATATGAAAATAACTAATTATATTTTTGTTTTTACAATACCTATGATAAATTCTCTACTGAAGACTTATTTATAACAAGCACAATTGAAATGGATGAGTGGTCCACTCAAGATTATTTTGAAGAGTATTTTTTACTGGTGTCAACTTCTTTGTGCAAAAGAGAGATATTAGCTAAGAGAAAAATATTTCATAAAGCAAAACCTTTGTTTAATATTAAATATTTTGATAAATTTGTAAATTAAAATTAAAGTTATAATCAATCATTCATTCCAAATTATAAGTGAACAGTACAAATAGACCGTACTGAAAACTTAGATGTAAAAAATAGATTTATAAAAGTGCTGATAATTTATATCAAAAGATATTCAAAGAGAAACCGCAATATTGCGAAGAAGCAATAATCTGAGTCATTGAACCTTATTAAGAAATTCTAGTGAATGCAACACACATACAAACACACTTAAACATGATAAAAAAAAAAGTTATATTGTTTTGATGGAAACACTGATTTTAGATTAAATAGTATAATATTAGAAATTATTATCTCCAGCAATCACTGAAATTTAGGCCCTTTTATTCAATCTAAATTACTTTCTACGACTTTGTATGTTAAATAATAATTGTTCTCTATTATTCAGCTTTTCAATGTTTTATTATACATTTATATAACAATGGTGACAAAATATAATGTATATGGACTATGTTGATATGTTGACACACAGCCCTCTGCAAGAGCATTTTGTATATAATTGAACATTTCACATAATCCAGATGATAAATAGTGATTAGAAATGTTAAGATAATTTATTCATTTAAAACCCCTTTATGCTGATGTGGGCTATGCTACAATAGTATTCCTAAATTTCGCCTATTCAGGTTTAATTAATATAGAGATCTTTAACGAGTACCTGAAATCTCACCAGCTCAGGACCATCTTTTTACGTCCCCTCTGAAGGGTGGCATAACTAAGTATTTTTTACTCCCATTAATAAATCCTAGTACCATTTGCTAGGTTTGAACCAACGACCTTGGGCATAAAAGGTTGTTATGCTTACCACTATACAATAGGTGACCCTGAAAATGTTAAGCTCAGGTTGTATAGTGTATCTAGTGATCTACATCTATTTCCCTAATCTTTTTATTATCCAGCATCCAGTAGGACACAACAAGTACTATTTTTCTCAGCAAAAAAAACAAACAAAAATAAATATATAAAATAATCCATGGTATAAAGTTGCACATATTACTTTATTCTATCCCCCTCTTCAGGAATATTCATTCCTATTTAGTGTCTTCAAATAAAAGAAATATAATAAATAATTATAAATTGTTATTAAATCAATCAATTAACAATTGTTCCATCAATCAATTCAATCACGTTGATTCAATCAATTTAATGAATGACTGGCAAGTTTAAGAACAGTGCGGAAGGATTTCTTGATTACTGTTTTCTTTCGTAACTGTTCATGTTTTACATAAACACGCCAACTTAAAGGAATAAGTATAATGCGTATAGCAAAATGCGTCGCTTTGGTTCCCTAAGGTTCCAAGTTAAACTAAGTTTTTTCATACTATTTCTATTCGCAGCAATATAAATCTGCTTTAAAAAATTTATAAAATAAATTACGAATAATAGGATTACGTTATTTGATCCAGAAAATGATTGAAATTCGTATTTTCCGATCTTGCTAAATATGAGAAGGAAAATCGTGCCTGATTTAAGCTAATAGAAATTTCTTTTGTTAAAAAAAATTAATGAATAAAATAAATAAGAGCTTAAAATAAGTTATTAATTATCAATCTCTATAGTTGAATATTGTTTACACGTATTTTTATTTTTTCCCTTGGATGGATGTCATTGGCTACACCATACAGTGTATTTTATATATCATATTTTATTAGTGAAAACAATTACAATCATACCATATTAATAAATTCATTTATTGATAGATTTTAAATATGTATTTGTACTGCAAACCTTTTTATTGTTTGTAAATTTTCATAAAGGGCTAGCCGGATAAGCATGTGAAATCTGCCCCCGCGTGTATTTGAACCAAATTTATACCATTGAGTCACACCTATGAGAAACAACCTTACGCAAATTTTTAGCCCCTTAATCCTAACGGGGGGGGGAGGGAAGTTATGGAGGGGGAAAGATAAAACAAAAAAAATTGTTTTCTCCTGAACCGCTCAACTGATTTTCACGACAAAAATATATGTTATGGATTTTATAAATAGGTTTCAAAAAATATTTTTCCACGAAAATGTTGGTCCCAAAAAATTTTTGAATTTTTCAAAAAAATATTTTTTGGTTATGATGGTTTGGTACACCTCCAATTTTTCGCTACTTTATTTCATTATAGGGTCCTACATAACATATATTTTTTTCAATTTTATCGGAAGTGTACCCCATGGTGAACAATTTTTTTTTTTTTTTTTTTTTTTTTTTTTATTGAGAAATATTACAATTTGTTGCATAATGAACAGTAGTAATAGAGATGTAGTACACATTCATACAATATATACAGCCAATAATGATAAAGTCAAATTACATAAAATCGGAAATAAATAAATTCAAATATATACAAAAAAAAAAAAAAAACAAGAAACAAATCAAAACAACAACCTGTAGTAGAGATAAATACAAGTTGGGAAATAAATAAAAATCATACAAGCAAACTTAACTATATACAATCAGCCAAAGGAACCCTAGACTCGGAGAGATCCCAGCGCCTCCCACTCAGCGCTTCACTGGTGTATGCCAGTGGAGGCCGAGCCAGAGCGGAATAGCCACAAACATACAGTACATGAGTGGAGGATCTGACCAGTGTCAGAACTCCAGATAAATGTTTACAAAACGTCGCGGGGCCACTGCCGTTTCAATCTTCGAGGAGGATTGTAGGGATGGGTGAAGCTGGAAAGCGATTGAGCAAGAGGATTAGGATGATGAAGAAGGTTCTGATGGAATTTGGAGAATTTGGATGGTACCAGGTCTAAAATAAATGGAATATTAAGGTCATGGTGTAGGGTACAGTTGGTAACGTAATAAGGAGCATTAACTATTGTTCGGAGGACTTTGGATTGGAAGGATTGGATACGTTTGATGTTAGAATGTTTAGTTGTCCCCCATAGTTCAAGTCCGTAGGTCCATATAGGTTTCAGTACTGTCTTATATATTAGTAATTTGTTGTCGACTGTAAGATGAGATTTTCTGTTTAGTAATTTGTACAACCGGCCGAATCTGCGGTTGAGTTCTATCCTTTTAAGTCTCGTATGTGGGTTCCACGTCAGTCTTTTGTCTAGTAAAAAGCCAAGGTACCGGACTGTGTCTGAGGAAGGAAGCGGTATGGAATTGAATTTAACTGTTGGACAGGATTTACGTCGAAGGGTGAAGGTGACGTGTGTACATTTGCTTTCGTTCACCTTAATTCGCCAAGCCTTACACCAGTCTTCGACAAGGGAAAGGTGCCTTTGGAGATTTAGAGATGCTACTTCAGGATCGGAATTGGATGATAAAATGGCTGTGTCGTCAGCAAATGTTGCCAGAAAGGTATCGGGATCGGTAGGGATATCGGCGGTGTAGAGGATGTAGAGGACGGGTCCTAAGACGCTGCCTTGAGGAACACCGGCCTCAACAGTATAATGTTTGGAAAATTCGGAACCACAGCGAACTCGGAAGGAGCGGTTTGATAAATAGGATCGGAGGATTAGGTATAAGGATTGAGGTAAATGGGTTTTGAGCTTAAAGAGCAATCCCGGGTGCCACACCCGGTCAAAAGCTTGAGCTATGTCCAGAAAGGCACCCGAACAATACTCCTTGCACTCAAGGGCAGAGGAAATGTGATCCACAACTCGGAGTCCTTGCTGAACTGTGGAATGTTGAGAACGAAATCCAAACTGATGCGAAGGAAAATTTTTAAATTTATCTAGGATTCGTTTTAGTAGGAGCTTTTCGAAAATTTTTGAGAGGATCGGAAGTAGGCTAATAGGTCTGTAAGATGACGTGCTGTTGGAAGGTTTGCCTGGTTTCAGGAAAAGGATGATAGTTGAATGTTTCCATAAGAGAGGAAAATAGGTAGTGCGTAGGATACTGTTATAAAGATATGTAAGGAATGTAATGGCTTTCAGTGGAAGTTGTCTTAAGATCTGAGGCGTGAGGAGATCATATCCAGGGGATTTACGGAGAGGAAGCTTTTTAAGAAGATATTTGACCTCAGAGGGATTAACTGCTTTAGGAGGTAAGGAGAGTGGTATTGGCGAAGTAAGGAACTGTTCAACTGTTGAAGTATGGTTTGGATTCAACTCAGGATGAGGAGTGAAATCTTTGGAAAGGTGCTGTGCAAATTCCTGGGCCTTATCCTTGTCAGAAGCAGCCCAGGAACTATCACCGCGCAGGAGAGGATGGGAAATCGTGTGAGTATTCAGGATTCTCTTCGTGACATTCCACAGAGAATTGTCACGAGTCGAGAGAGAGGAGAGGTAGGAATTGTAGGATTGGGAACGAAAGGTCGCCAACTCCCGCTTTAATTTTCTACAATAAAAGTTATAAGAGCGGCGATCTTCTGGGTGTCGGGTGCGTTGCCATAATGTTCTGGCTCGGCGTTTGGTGTTGATGAGGTCCGTCAGGTGTTGTGGTAAATGGCATTTGTAAGGAATAATTTGGGATTGTTTAGGAAAGGAGGCAGTCCAGGCAGCTTGTTGAATCAAGGTTGTAAAGGAATATACGGCATCATCAAGGTCAGAAGGGGTTTTGAGAGTTACTCTGAGGTCGATATCATTGGTGAGGATTTCGCGGAAGAGGTTCCAGTTGATGGGGCCTCTGATGAATGACGGTGGGAAAGGTTTCGGAATACGAGTCATGGATACATTTAGGATTAATGGACTATGATCAGAGGATAGTTCATCAAGGCGAGTTACGGAATAGTTCAGGGAGCCTAATCCGCTGTGGATGAAGAAGTCGAGGATGTCTGGATTACGGTTAGGATCTGTTGGCCAGTAGGTAGGGGAATCGGGAGGTAGGAGATTAAGGCGTCTGGAGTTGAGTGCAGACTGCAATGTCCGTCCACGAGTATTTGTGGTTCTGCAGCCCCATTGTTGGTGCTTCGCGTTTAAGTCTGCACCCAAAATAAAGTGATTCCCCAATGAGTTGAGGAAGGAACCAAATTGGGTAATAGAAATAGAATTTTTAGGAGGGCAGTATGCTGATGCGATGACTAGCGGAAAGGAAAAGGTCTTGATTATAATAGAGGTGGCTTGTAGGAAATCGTGGGCGGGAAGTGGGTGTAAGTGATGGGAGAGGGATCGGTTGACAATGACAGCAGTACCGGCATGGGCTTTGCCGTCTGGATGGTCTGTCCGGTATGTTGTGTATTCAGGTATTTTGAAGTACTGTTTAGTGGTTAGTCTAGTTTCAGTAATGAGTGCAACGTCAACTTTTTTGTCTTGGAGTAAGGCTGTAAGTTCGTCAGTGTGAGTTCTAACACCATTCGCATTCCATAGGAGAATAGATAAGGAGTTAGGTGAGGTCATTTATGGATTTTTTAAGTTAGGAATAAGATTTGATACAAGATTCGTGAGGATTGTTATTAGGGGCGTGACAAGGGATTTGATTTCGGAAATGAAGGATGTCATCAGACTGGTAAGATCTGTGGCATTTGAAGGAGGAGGAATATGAGAGATTTGTTGTGGATGAGGATTTTTAGGACTGATTACGTTTTGAGAAAGAGGTATTTGTGGAATGGATTGAGGATATTGAGGTACATTTTGTAGTTCCGGCAGGGCCTCGGCTTCAGTACATTGGTTCCCACCTCCAAGTAAGTGGGCAAATGATACATTGGCATCGATTAATTTTGAGGGTTCTCTTCTAGTTCTAGCCTGTCTTGTTGTTTCATCCAGTACTTGGGGTTATTGATACCTGGTCCTTAGTTCCTTATAGATTTGGCATCCTTTGTAGTTGGCCGGGTGGTCCTTCAGGCAATGAGCACATACAGCGGGTGTTGACTTCGGCTTTGTACATTCCACAGACTTGTGCTGTTCACCGCAATTCACGCATCGTGGTATGTGGTGACAGTAACGTTTGGTATGACCATACGCCTGACAATTGTAACACTGAACAATTTCTCTCTTTGTATAAGGTTTTTCGACTCTTACACTTGTATAATACAGTCTTTTTAGATCATAAATTTTTTTCTACTCCTGCTAATGGTTCCAAGTCAGCGAAGAATAGAGGCAGTTGAACTCTATCTTTTATGACATTAGTGACTTGTCGCACTTTGTAACCCATCTCCATGAGTTCTTCTTTGATAGCGTCAACTGGTGTTGAAGGGTGTAGATTTCTGATCACAACTCTAAGAGCTCTCTCTTGCCGTAGCTGATAAGTGTGAAAGTCCGCTTTAGTTTCAGTTAGGTATTTTACAATTTTTCTATATGCCTCGGCGGTGGTCGGTGATATTTTGGTGTCATTGATTCTACTCATACAGTAGTAGCTGGTGGATTCGGTAATCTTGTTTAATTGCGCACATAACAACTGGAAATTTTTAATATTTTTGACAAATATCGGTGGAGGCCGTGGTTCACTGGGTGTAGGAGCAGATTCCATGTTTTCTTTTTCATTATGTAGGATTTGAAAAGGATTTGGGGTGAAAAACGGAGATTCGTCAGTCATCCCCTGTGACGATGTGCCAGGCTGTGGTTCAGATTCTGTATTAGAACCTGAAGGGGTTGCTTGTTGATTTAATTTTTTATTAGTATCACGGCGGGGTCTTTGTTTTATGGGAGACGTGATTGAACCACTAGATCTAGATCTTTTAGTTGATGCTTTGGAGGACATCACTTGGTGAAAATATCGCATTTCATGTGAGGAAGATAATAAGAAAATAACTAGATGTTGGTAATAAAACAATAACTAAAGAAAAGAAAAACAATCCCGGCCTTGCCGAGCTATTGGCAATCAGCTGATGTGAAGAGGTTACCCAGCATTCACTTTACACCGTAAATTGTGACAAAACTTACTGTTGTTTGCTCCAATATTTACTGTTGTTGTTATCCTGAAGTCTGGTGATGTTTTCAAGATTGCACTGAAGAGAATTCAAACTGAAAAAGCATGAAATCCAAGAGCCGATTTGAAAGATGACTGCTATACACATGCGCATGCGCAGAACTGATCGGTGAAAAAAAAAAAAATAAATAAAAAAAAACAATTTTTTCTCCTGAACGAATCAACCGACTTTCATGAAAAAAAATATATGTTAATGGTTTTCTAATAGAGTTTCAAAAAACATTTTTTTGAATTTTTTATTTCAAAAACGTGAGTCAAAATTTTTATTTTTAATTTTTCAAAAATAAATTTTAAATTATGTTAGATTAGTACACCAAATATTTTTTTCTAATTTGATTCATTGGAGGGTCCTGCATAATATATTTTTTTTCAAGTTGGTCTAAAATGTACCCAATAAGGAAAAATAAAAAAAAACTGCATTTTTTCAGCTCTCTGAGTAGTAGCTGGTCACGCATGAAGAGCTCTATCCCTACCTGTTGGATCGTAATGTCATTAGATATCACTTACACACTATGCACATACATACTATTTATTATACCTATTTTTATAAATATCATATATTGGATCGAATATATATATGTTTTTTGTATTAAGTTAATTTTTCTTACTTGGATAACTACTACACAGCACTATATACTATATTTATATAAAACGTAACTAAAAAGATTTTTTTAATATATATTTTTTCATATTATCATATGTTAATCAAAAAAGTTAACAGTCGACAGGCTTTTTGTCGAACACTTCATGCAAGTCTGTCATCATAACTTTTTTGATTATGATGCCACTCATGCTTGACCTCAGAGAGCTGAAAAAATGCTGTTTTTTTTATTTTTCCTTATTGGGTACATTTTAGACCAACTTCAAAAAAAATATATTATGCAGGACCCTCCAATGAATCAAATTAGTAAAAAAATTTTGGTGTACTAATCTAACATATTTTTTTATTTTATTTTTTTTTTATTTTTATTTAAAAGAAATTTACAACTGTATTACAATAAAATACAATAAGTAAATGTGCTAATAGATCAAGTGGGCGTGATACAGGCATGTGAAGAAACTACCCAGTGGTAGCACTTCAAAGTTTATTCAGCTAAGTAGGTCTCGAGGCCATCGTCTTTTCAGCCGCCTAGGAAGATGATCAGGAATAGGAGATGAGAGTTTGCGGACGAGTGGGTTGGAGTGGACGAGTAATTTGGAATAAAAGGAGGAATATCTAGTTCGGGCTAGATCTGCGACTAATGGGATATTTAGGTCTTTATGAATTATTTTATTGGTGACAAAGTAAGGGGCGTTTAGGATCTTTCGGAGGATTTTGGATTGCAAGGATTGAATGCGGGAAGAATTGGATGGTTTGGTGGATCCCCATAACTCAATCCCATATGTCCAAATAGGCCTAATGATGGTTATATAAATTAATTTTTTGTAGTATGTGGAAAGTTTTGATCGTTTGTCCAGTAAGTGTTGTAGTAAGCGGTATCTACGAGCTGTTTCTTGTCGTTTCAGTCTAGTGTGAGGATAACATAATTTAAAATTTATTTTTGAAAAATTAAAAATAAAAATTTTGACTCACGTTTTTGAAATAAAAAATTCAAAAAAATGTTTTTTGAAACTCTATTAGAAAACCATTAACATATATTTTTTTCATGAAAGTCGGTTGATTCGTTCAGGAGAAAAAATTGTTTTTTTTATTTTTCACCATGGGGTACACTTCCGATAAAATTGAAAAACAAAAATATATGTTATGTAGGACCCTATAATGAAATAAAGTAGCGAAAAATTGGAGGTGTACCAAACCATCATAACCAAAAAATATTTTTTTGAAAAATTCAAAAATTTTTTGGGACCAACATTTTCGTGGAAAAAAATTTAAAAAAATATTTTTTGAAACCTATTTATAAAATCCATAACATATATTTTTGTCGTGAAAATCAGTTGAGCGGTTCAGGAGAAAACAATTTTTTTTGTTTTATCTTTCCCCCTCCATAACTTCCCCCCCGTTAGGATTAAGGGGCTAAAAATTTGCATAAGGTTGTTTCTCATAGGTGTGACTCAATGGTATAAATTTGGTTCAAATGCACGCGGGGGCAGATTTCACATGCTTATCCGGCTAGGCCCTTTACAAACATGTTGCGATTATTTTTTATTTCCTAAAACATTTTTTTTCATTGTGATGTCATCTAAAGAGACGTATAAAACACTGACCAGTCATCTCACTTCAAAGCAATATGATTTTCACTGCTATCAATTAAAAAAGGAAAAATCTTACAGAGTGGTCTTGCGAGGTCTCCACTCAACCACTCCTACGTGTGAAATGTGTCCTTTGTCTTACATCCAGCAGATAGATATCCGTTACTTATATTTTTCGTAGATTTAGAGCCATCCACAAATAATCCGGATATATTTAATGTTAACATGCTGGTTTACTCAACTTTTAAGTTTGAGGAGCTAAGACAAAAGAACATTATTGTACAATGTACAAAGTGCCCAGCAATTAGGGCATACTTAAGGCCTATTGCGTGAAATGTGCCGGTCCACACGAATCTAGCACATGTCCGTAATCCAGAGATGAGCCCGAAAAGTGCGCTGTTTGTGGGAGGTACAGAGGATACTCAATATGTGAACCAAAGTCTAAATCTAGCAAATACACGACAGAAGAAAAATTAGTCCAGCCTGCTGAGTTTGAATGCTCGGAAACGTTTCCTAAATTGGGTAAAACACTTACTCAAACCAGCATACAGCAACCCTCAACATCAACATCCCGGTATCAACCATTGCAGAACATCAATCCTTACTCCGGAACGACGAGGTCTCAATTCCTGACAATCCTCCGAGGCTTATGAAAAAAAGATGGCCATGAGACCATATGACTTAAAATTATCTGCACGTTAGTTTCAAGTAATTTAAACTTATTTACTATAACTAAGTATAACTATTATAAATTGGATAAAAAATGCTTTTTTTAATTTTTACTGCACAAAATAGGTATAATATTTATCTCATATTATCCATTATTGTCTTGACTATTTTCAGAAATAAATTTATATTTTTTCAAAGTAAATCAATACTAAAAGTTTTCGTTGTTGCAAAAAATGCATATTATTTTAACAGTTAGTTTTAGTAGAGTTTAGTAATAAAATTGAGATGATTTAATCCTGACAGTGCTTAAAGAAGATTAACTCTTACTTTATAATTTTATTGCAGTTTATATTGAGATAAAATATATTCAAGGAACCATCTGTGTTTATATGCGCATTAGGGATCACTTGTAGCTGGGTGGTTAGCATAACAGCCACCTATGCCGAAGGTCACGGGTTCAAACCCGCAGGTGGTCCTAGGATTTTTTAATGGAGTAAAAACTCCTTAGTTATGCTATCCTTCGGAGGGGACGTTAAAAGGTGGTCCCGAACCTGTGCGATGTCAGGTGCTCGTTAAAGATCCCTATCCTAATACAACCTGGATAGGCAAAATTTAGGACTCCCACTGTAGCCGTCGTCCGATTAGCCATAGTAGCATAAAGTGACGTTAAATCAATAAACAACAATAATATGCACATGGTCAGAATTCATGACTTCACAATTTAATGTGGAAAAACAGCACATAATTACACATGTAACAGCTTAATCCGATGTTACGTTTATATTGAGGTAAAATATCTTCAAGTAACCATCTGTGTTGATATGGGCATGGTCAGAATTCATGACTTCACAATTTAATGTGGGAAAACAGCACATAATTCCATATGTAACAGCGGATTAAGCGGGATTAATCCAGAGAGAATCATTAGGTATAGTGAAAACAAATTAACAACATTAAAAATAAAATAGAATGCTATGACGTTTAACACAAAATTAATCGATGCTACCAAGATAAATCTAAAAGGAGTCGTTTTCTATGTAACTGGATCAAAAACTAATTGATCCGATATTTAAATATAAACCAAACGTAGCGCCTTCATGTTATTTACGAGTACCTTTAATTTTGTATAATATATATATATAATTTGATCAAATGTGATATTCAACTAATTTATTTATTTGAACACCCTTCCTTGCATAATATGCAACACGGGTTGTGACAACGTCTAGTCGCCAGTTATAGCAAGAAGTTGACGTTGCCAACAATATTCTTGAAGATTGTCTGTCTTCTAATTTTTACTCTTAAGGAGCACCTTCTCTGCCTTCTACTCTTCCCGCTGGTCTTCTCCCGATCCTAAAATGGTCTGGGCCCACGGCTGTTTTCCACCCGTATACAAACTCTTTGTAGTACGGGTAGTTTCTTTTAGTCACCAGCTGAGGAAATTCGTTGTCTGATAACACGTAGAGTCCAGTTTTCCTCAGAAGTCTGACCCGTAGGGATTCAAAGGCGGTGCAAGTTGACAGGATATGCTCAGCAGACTCGAGTACTCCACAGCTAGAGCATAAGGGATCGATATCTATCCCAAAGCCTGAGAGTTTAGCTCGAAAGCCCCCATGCCCTGTGAGAAATTGCGTAACCCATTAGTCCGGAAGGACCCATTTTGCATCTAAACGAGACTGGACGGTGGGAAAGTATTTCCTTAAGGTAGCGCCCTTTTGAGATGTCACCCACCGTCGATTCCACTTTTCTATAGTGTCCTCCCGGAGAACGGTTTTCCATTTTCTGGGTTCCTCGTCAATTTTCATTTTTAGATAATCTGGCAGGCCTGCTGAGCCTTCCCTCTTAAACGTGTGCCTCAATCCATCCTCCTCCAGAACTAGGTCAAGAGGCACTGCTCCTGCGAGGACTTGCACCGCCTCATGCGATACAGTTCGGTACGCCCTAGTGACCCGCAGCAGAGCTTTTCGTTGAATTGTCGCTAACTTGCTTTTTAGGCGTTTTGAGAGGTTCTTGTACCATGCAGGAGACGCGTACCTCAGGATACCCAAAATCACACCCTTATATATGGCCAATGTAGCTGGGTACCTGAGGCCCCAGAAAGCGCCTCCCACACGACTAAGGCTATTTAAGGCGAAGGCCACTCTATTTCCCATGTAGTCCAAATGAGGCGTCATGTTGAAATTTCTCCCAAATCTTATACCTAAATAAGTTACTTCTTCACTTGGACGTATTCGATCTCTGTTAATGCAGAGAGTTATAGGATTTGCCCATCTTGTCTTGCCTTTTAAAAAGATTGCCTGTGTTTTTGCCGAGGCCATCTTTAGCTTGTTCATCTCACACCATTCTTTTATGAGGTTAGCGCATGTTTCGGCCTCTTCTTTTAATCTGGCTCTGCTGTTGGCGGCCACCAAGACGGCCAGATCGTCCACATAAGCTGTGGCAGGAAACCGCTCTTGTTCAAGTAGACCCAGCAACTCGTCAAAAACAAGTTTCCATAGAGCAGGACCGAGAACAGATCCTTGAGGACACCCTCGCTCTATGGATGCTTCTGTTTCATAAAAGCAACCTCGCACTTTTACACTCCTGTCCTTGAGGTTGTTGGCAACGAGGGCATACAAGTTGCTGGGTGCTTCGTATTTTTGCAGCTGCTGAAGTACGCGAGGCCACCAGACGCTGTCGAAGGCAGAGGAAATGTCAAAGAGCAACAACATGACATATCGTTCCTCCCTCTGCTCAACATCTGCGCGGACCCTCAGCAGTGCATCAGCGGTTCCCTTTCCCTTTGTAGAGCCGTATTGCCGTGGATGACTTGCTCTTTCAAAAACCGGTCTCAGACTGGTTAAAATGAGGTTCTCCAGGACTTTGCTCATTACAGGGAGGAGACAAATGGGTCTATATGACTTGGGAAGCTGTTTATCCCTTTCTCCCCCCTTGTAGAGGAGTCTCAGATCAGCGGTTTTCCATTTTATTGGAAAGTATCCCTTATCCAGACAACTATTGAAGATTTCTAACAATCTTTTCTCAATGTAAGGGATACTATTCTTCAAAATCGCCGCATCTATAGCATCAAGTCCTGGAGCTCGACCATTTTTCTGTTTATCCACGGCAATACGTAGATCATTTATGTCCCATGGTGGGTACAAGTCTGTACCAGGCGGGTATATCGTGGTACGTCTTACAAAAGCTTCCTCTTCGTTGTCCTGAGATGGATCATCTTTGGGGTAGGTCGCCTCAATGAAAATGTTGGCCGCTTCTTCAAGAGTGGTTGCTTGCACAGCTCCATCCTTGAGGGCTGCCAAAGTCTGCAGTGGAGTAAGCTTTCCCAAGGCTACTCTATAAGGAATACCCCAAGGATTTTTTGAGGATTCTTGAACGATGAACTCATCCCAGGACCTTCGCTTTTGTAAGCGCACCTCATTTCGATATTCCCTCGCTTTAGACTTGTACTCATTCCGAAGTGCAGCGCGCCTCTCATCACATCTGCACTTTTGGTACGACCGCCGCGCCTTGTAGAGGTCTCTCTTCAACGCTGTTAAGGCCGGCGTCCACCAAGGGACTGATCTTGCTCTCGTCTTTCGGAATCCAAGGGAGTTTTCAGAAGCGTCACGGATGATATTGGTTAATCTAGATACCCTATGATCTAATTCATCTACCCCATCCGCCACAGCCTCTTCCCATTCTTCATCGACGATTACTCCCTCCAGTGTGCTTCTGAAAAGCTTCCAATCGCTTTTACGTGTTAGGAAACCTTTATCGGTGCCGTGGGAATACTCTTGTTCGTCTACCAAGCCGATTTCTATCGAAACGTGGTCGGAACTCGTTTCAGATCTAAGGGTCCAATGTTCAATATATCGAGTAAGAACAGGAGTGGCGATCGTGACATCGATCCAACTCTGCCCCATTACCCCACAAAAGGTAGGGGTAGCTGTTGGTTCGTTAATGACGACCAGATGATTTGTTTCTTAAATTTTTAGCTATCCAATGGTATAATATACCATTGGATAGCTAAAAATTTAAGAAACAAATTATTTAATACATGGAGTTGTAAAGGTTGATGTAGAGTGATAAAAAGTCCTTAAAACTAACTGATTATCTATACTAATATTATAAAGCTGGAGAGTTTGTTTGTTTGAAAGCGCTAATCTCAGAAACTACTGGTTCGAATTAAAAAATTCTTTTTGTGTTGGATAGTCCATTTATTGAGGAAGGTTATAGGCTATATAACATCACGTTGCGACCAATAGGAGTGAAGAATCAGTGGACAATTTGGGGAAAAAAGAAGACAAATAGGGAAAAAAAAACCTCCCATCCCAATAATTCCAAATGATTTACGTTTTAATTTAAAAATAATTCAATTTCCCGTTAATTTATCATTTGACGTAACAATTAATAAATCACAGGTGTAAACATTTAAACACGTAGGACTCGATTTACGTCGATCAAGTTGGGGAGAAAATCAGTATGTTCTTCTGCCATGAGAAAATAAAACTAAAATTGTCATTTTGGAGGAAGTACTATTGACCATTTTGACCATTAGTAAACCATATTGCATTTCATATCTGTTTCGTGTGTAGGTTCCTATGAAAATATATTCAATTGTTATTTTTTCTTTTAAATTATTTCAATTGGCTAAAAAAATATTAGTTTCAAGAACATAATAGAACATTATTTCTGAATTCTAAAAAAAACGCGAGTGATTCAGGTGTAAGGTTTCGCCAACAAATACCAATAATTCACATTTAGGTTGGCAACGGTTTGTGACGATTATTTTTACATATTAAGTGATTATGGGTATAACCACTTCTACTGGTTCGCTATTGTAAATTTGACAGGAAGAAGTGAAGATGTGGCTTTAAATGATAACAATGAGTAGCTGATAGTTGATATTTATTATAGCCAATCTCACCATAAACGCACATAAATTAATACGAAATGCAATATTCGCGAGCAAAGCTGCGGGTCACAGCTAGTTGTAGATAAAAATATGATAGATTATTTTACAAAACACGTGTTTCTATTGGAATTTCAATTTAATTAATTCTTTAACAATTTATTTTATCGCTAAATGTTTTTAAACAATCTGGTGCGATCAACAAACGAGTTTCACTTACCTTGACTGTTAAAATAAATTTAAAAACTATTAAAGACACTTCAATTTGAAAAATATTTTAAGTTGATTTCAATAAAACGTGTATTCATTTTCGTTGGAAACATGTGATTTACCTATATTAAATAATATAAGTATATTAAATTGTTAATCAGTAATAAGTTTACTTCCTATTCGTCACTTTATATTACCTTTAACATCTTTCAGTATAAGATAATATTTTTTTCTAAAATCTTTAGCTTACCAAAGGTATATTACACATCTATATTGCTATTCTTGTTTTCAAAAACACCAAAAATTGCATAACGAATATTTAGGTCCCTTTCTCAGTTAAGTTGTTTATCGAATTCACTCAACTTGCATATTTAGCCGTTATTTATCAATGCTAACAAGATGATATGAATAATTTTTTGAAATCTACAAAATTGAAGATACTTTAGAGCTAGAAAAAATTTAAAATATCGGCATTTATTGTCTGTCAGACTATTTCAATCAGAATAAAACCTACATCTTATTAAATCCAATTGAAGTTTACAACAATCGTTAGTGAGTTTCACCAAAATCATTCGAGCCGTTTTTGAGTAAATCGAATGTGCAAAATGAATAGTAGAAAGTGGCTCTTCTGGGTAGATGATTTTGATTAAAAAGTTGCTGTAACATCTCGAGTTTATAGCTGTCTTAAAATATAAAATTTAAGTTTCGTACGACTTTTCGTTTTTGCGCTAGACTTTTGAGAAAAACGTAAATAGGTGCAAAACGAATGGTTTTAAGTGGCTCTTCTGGTAAGCCGATTTAGGTGAAAAAGTTGCTGTAACATCTCGGGCGTATAGTTGACTTTTTGTTTTCGTTCGGGAGTTAACACACACATACACACACGCAGACCTTTTTGCGGGACTTGGCTATTTGGACTCAGGGGACCCTAAAACGTGTATTTCCGTTGAAAACTGGAATTCGAACATTTTCACGATCGCAATACTTTCCCTTACTATGTGTATATATTTCATATATAGGTAAGAGGAAGTAAAATTCTTAAATTGATTATAACATCGGAGTTACTGAATGTCGTGTTTTGCGCGCATCAAATTGTTCATCATTAAATACAACAATTTTATCTATTAGAGCTTGTCTAGTAATATAATAGGTTATTTAATGAAACGCAAGTTTCTATTGAAACTCAATGTAATTAATTTTTACTTTCAATTACCTATATGTGAAATATATAGTAAGGGACAGTATTGCGATCTTGAAAATTTAAGAATTCCAGTTTTCAACGAAAATACACGTTTTAGGGTCCCCTGAGTCCAAATTACCAAGTCCCGCGAAAAGGTCTGTGTGTGTGTGTGTGTGTGTGTCTGTACACACACATGTGGTAACTCCCGGGTGAAAACGAAAAGTCCTATGAAACTGAAATTTCATGTTTAAGACAGCTATACACCCGAGATGTTACAGAAAAGTTTCCATAAAAATCAGCTGACCGGAAGATCTACTTTATACTATGCATTTTGCACCTTTTTACGGTTTTCTCAAAAACGGCCCTAACGATTTTGATTTAACTCTACACATCGATGTAAAATTTGATGGGCTTTAATATGGTGTAGGTTTCATTCAGATTTAAATAGTCTTACAAGGCTTAAATGCCGGTATTTTATATTTTCTTCCCCTAAAGTACATTCAATTTCGTAGATTAACAAAAAAAAAAAATTGACCAGCATCTTATTAACATTGATAAATATCGGGTAAATATGCAAGTTGAGCGAATTAGATAAACAACTAAAGGATAAAAAAGCAAAATATTTTTTATGCAATTTTTGTGTTGTTGAATACAAGAATAGTAATATGAACATTGAATAGCTAAAAATTTTAGAAAAAATATTATCTAATATACAGAATTTTAAACGTTAATAGAGAGTGATGAAAAGCCGATAAAACAAACTGATTGTTGTAGATTAACAAATTAATTTGTTAATTTTTTAACAATTTATTTTTATCTTTAAATGTATTTGAATATTCTTAAGAGGTAAGCGACAGTCGTGTGTTGCGCGCAACAAATTTTTTTCATCTCTAAATTTATTTAAATTGATTTAAAAAACGGTGAATGTCGTGTGGTTCGCGTACCAGATGTTTTACGTCGTCAGCCCTGATGAACACTAAAACCATCTTATCCTTTTTATTCATTTCACGGTCAAATATTGAACACTCAATATCAACTAATAACATATTTACTGTCTTATCTGATAATAGTGTATCTTTTAGTCGCAATATCTTCAATGCCGACGAGATTATGAATCTACGAATGTATTACTCTCCTCAATTTGAATGTTATAGAACGAGATTGACTAGTCTATAATATATAACTGGTGAGGTGGGGTCTACAGGACCTCACGGCCTCTTTAAAGTTTTCTGAATCCCATTGTCCTGAACCGATCGGCTTGTGGAAACCTGACATTTCCCGTCCCTACATGATTGTATTATATCATCCTTTTTTAGTCAGTTTTTATCCGGTATTGCTTTAGGAGTGTTATTGGTGTCCGATAGACCCTACCTCACCATTACTGTTCGGATTTATTGAAACTTTGTTATTTAATTCGTTGAATGAAATGTCTCGTGATTGTGTTATTTTACGCACCTTTATAGTTTTATTATTTATCATCCTTGTTAAAGGATCACATTACCAGATGGTCAGAAAATACCAGACTTCCCCGGGTGCTTCGGTTTTTTTTTCATTTATTGAGATTTACAACTGTATTAGTTAATACATCAAGTAAATTAGCTGCTAGATAATATACATGTTAAATACATGAAGAGAAAATGCCCATTGGTATCACTCCACTAGGTATCTAAACTGGAAGGTCTCGAGGCTATCTTCTTTTCAGGCGCCTTGGAGGATTGTCAGGAAAAGAAGAGGAAGCTAGGGTTGAAACTAGTGGTTTAGAGTGGAAGTGGAGTTTGTTGATGCCTGGATTGATACCTGGTTCGGGCCAAATCAGCTACTTATGGGATGTTAAGGTCTTTATGGATGAGTTTATTTGTGATAAAGTAAACAACATTAAGGATTTTGGATTGTAAGGAATGAATACGGGAAGAATTTGATGGTTTAGTGGAGCCCCAGAGCTCAACTCCGTAAGTCCAAATAGGCCTTATGATGGTGATATAGATGAGCCTTTTGTAGATAAGTATAAGGTTGGAGCGTCTGTTCAGTAAGTGTTGTAGTAAGCGAAAGCGACGGGCAGTTTCTTGTCATTTCAGTCTTGTGTGCGGATTCCATGTTAGACGTTTGTTAAGTAGAAGTCCTAGGTAGCGGATCTGTTCAACTGGAACAAGCGGCGTATTATTAAAGGATACTATAGGACAGGATGTCATATGTTAACGACGAGGGTAAAGATTATTTGGTGGGATTTATTTTAATTTTCCAATTCTGACACCATACCTCAAGGTCTCGGATGTGGGATTGAAGAGTTTGAAAGGCAATAGTTGGATCGTTATTGACCGATAACACACAGATGTACTATGTTTCGGTGGCATAATGAAATGACAAGAAACTGCCCGTCGCTTTCGCTTACTACAACACTTACTAGACAGACGCTCCAACCTTCCACTTATCTACAAAAGTCTCATCTATATCACCATCATAAGGCCTATTTGGACTTACGGAGTTGAGCTTTGGGGCTCTACTAAACCATCAAATTCTTCCCGTATTCATTCCTTACAATCCAAAATCCTTCGAAAAATCCTTAATGCTACTTACTTTGTCACAAATAAACTTGTAACATCATGCACACTGTACACTGACAACAGAACCAGACATAACATACCTTCAAACATAAAAGAAGCATTAAGAAATGATGAGGACATAATTTTAAGACTTTTTGAGTTTTTTAGAGACATTGGTCTGTTAAACTCAATATAAACTTAGAGAATCAAGACCCGCTAATGACCCGAAAGGGTAGATGCGGAATAACAAATAAATAAATAAATAATTTCTATTCCTCCTAGTATTCTCGATACATATCAGGTGTCATCAGCAGAGATAGAAAGGAAGGTATTAGGATGGGTTGGGATATCAGCTATATAGACTGTGTAAAGGATGGGTCCTAGGATACTGCCTTGAGGAACACCAGCAGGGCTTCGGTGTAAAGCTCAATCATTATTAGGGGAAAAAACAGAAGAATCTAACACATATAGTCAGGAGACCCCTCTAAAGAAAAGGAAATGTTTATTTTTTTCCAAGAAACAAGGATAGGAAGTCATCTGTAGTAAGTATTAAATGTGAACATAATATTTGTGGACAATATTCGCTTTCCAATTGCAAAAACTGTACCTAATTTTAGCTGTGCATACTTTTTTTACCATATAAAAGTTTTTTGTTTTTTTTATCATTTTCCGTTTTTTAAATAAATTTTAAGAAAAGGAATTGATTATATATTGTTTTGCAAATGTTTTCATTGCTTTGAAAATAATATATAAATAAAAAAAAAAGGATTAATTAAATTTATTTAATAATATTAGGCATTTATTAAATTTTATAAGCATCCTTTCGTATGGCACCAATTGAAAATAGGTTGAATTAACGTGTTTTACAAGAATAATCCATTCTAGAGGTTTCAAGATTTAAAAAAAAAAAAAAAAAAAATGTTGTCTGGGGTATGAGAGACCCCACCTCACCAATTTTGACTATTAATTTCACCTCACCAGTTAAAGTTTAATAATAACCTCCTTCGTATATTTAAATATTTATAGTACCTGCGATATAGGGATAAGCATAATCGAATGATCGGACTTTGATGATTTCAATAATCGAATGATATAATGATTCATGTATTCCGAAAGACAATATGGTACTATTCAACCCTTTGTGATTACTGAGCTTACGTGAAAATATGCATAAAGATCATTCTGACTATCCCCCTTCTAATATATATTGTTTATATTGTTGAAAAATTGAGTTCGAAAGATCAATCGTTTCTCCACACCATAATCGATTAATTCCAATGATTGAAATAATCGCATGATCTGATATTCGATTATGCCCACCCCTACAGCGATAGCCTTCAACCAGTTACCTACAAAGGACTAAGGACAAAGGATCTGTACTTAGATCAGGATACCTAATACATGCACTACCGGTCATACTTTCTTTGACCGCCCTTTACAATCTCTCAATATATCTACCCCTGGATCCTAAAAACTAATCACTATTGTCGCTAAATTACTTGTGTCAAACTCATAGAAGGAGACCTTGTATGTACACAGGTAGTCACCCAAACTCCTCAGGACAGTATATATGTATTATTTTCACAATAAATGTGATATCTAAATATCTTCACTGTGAGTGATTCATTAACTGAAGACAGATTCGATAAGATAAAGCTATGTGGTGTCAGATCGCGTTCAGTGAGAATGCCAGCAAGCAGTGAACGAAAGACTTCCTACAATGTCTCATCAGAGCCGGCTATATTGGTTTACTCCTTCGTCATATTTTTATACGCCGCTGGGATGCCGAATCTCATTCAACAGAAAGTTTGCAACCCGGAATCTCCCCCGCCAATTGATTTCATCTGCAACGACACCGCTCTACTGGCAGAAGCTACAGGTAACGTAACATAACTATTTAGTATAGATGTTATGATTCAAATAAAGTACTGCATATAATTCATGACTTAGCCAATAAATTACGGAGAATCGAGTTTCACTGCTATCATGGTTACGTTTTAGTATAATAGAAATGATATAAAATAGCGGATTGAGATTTAAAAAAAAACAACAACATAATTAGTGAAAAAAAGAGAGAAAATAGGAAGCGAAAATCCCTCCCGAGATCATAAACAAACTTATTAATAACCACAAGAATCAGTCTCAACCTCAATCAACCTCTCTTTCTACTCTATCATTACCCAGTATAGCTCCCTACCTTACATTCCCTCTCTTTCAGAAAAAATTAAAAAATCATTAAAATCCTTCAATCCAAACCTCAGACTTGCTTTTAAATCCCACTACGAACTCTCTAATATTTACAGCCGACTTAAAGACAGTATAGCAACAGACCATCGTTCAAAAATTGTTTATAGAGTCCCTTGCGGAACTCCTAATTGCAACTCTGCCTATATTGGTGAAACTAAAAACCTTCTCAAAGATCGCATCACCCGACACAAATATACAATTTCCTCAAAAAATTCTACCGCTTCAAAACTTTCAGAACATTCCTTAACCCTCAACCATTCTTTTGATTTTGATAAAACATCCATTCTTGCCACTGTTCCCAATCATGACAAGCAACTCATTACAGAATGCATTTACATACAACTAGAATCCCTTCCTGTTAATCAAAAGACTGACAAACATAACTTATCACTAGCTTATTCTCAAATATTAAATTTAATAAAGCATCCCTAGCTCATTTTTTAAACAATCATCTGATCATCTCTTCATAATTTTAAATTTTTATTTATTTATCATCAATTTTTATTTATATATTTATTTAATTTTTGTACTCCCCCTTTATTTATTTATTTGTTTACCTACTAGATTACTGTTTTATTTATCATTTCCTTCGACAGCTCCTTATCGTCATTCCTTATTACCTAATCGTCATTTATCATCGTCATCCGTTATTACTTAATATCTTTTAATCTTTACCTCGTCACTATTTCTTACTTCTTCCCCTTTATAGTCATACTTATATATTTTTCGCTTCCTATTTTCTCTCTTTTTTTCACTAATTCTGTTGTTTGTTTTTTTTAATCTCAATCCGCTATTTTATATTATTAATATATAATAGAAATGGTATTCCAAAAATATTCTTAAAATTACTTGATTATCATATGATTACGTTTTTATAATTGTGCATTCGCTGTGCCCTTGTATTGTATACCTCAGATTATGCTGTGGAATTGGGAAAATATTTAATTGTTAAATATGATTAATGGTTGAAGAGCTTAAATCAGAAAAATTAGGGCCCGAATGTGTTATATTTTATTACTAATACATACATATGTATTATATGTTTCATTTTAATAACGCTACTTTTTTTAATATAATGTATACACTTTAGTCATTTTTATTATAAATTCTAATTTTAAAATATCTCCTAGTTAAACTTTAAGTAAGTTAGTAAACCTAGTAGAGATGTGTTTGTCGGAAACATTCCATAAAGTTAGAATCGGTCATAATTACTCCGAGAGATTTGAGGTGCGATCGGGTTTGAAACAGGGTGACTCCCTTTCACCTGTGTTATTTAATATAGCTTTAGAATATGTCATAGAAAAGGTGATGTGTACCGAGAAAGGCTTAAATATGGGTGACAAGATTCCGGTTTTGGGGTATGCCGATGATCTGGTACTGCTAGGTGAAGACACGGAAACCATACAACTAAATACAAGTGTGTTAATAAAAACCGGTAAAGAAATAGGACTCGAATTAAATACTGATAAGACGAAGTATATGATTAGTAGCAGAAACGGTGTCGATCTTGGTGATATTGATATATCAGGTCATACTTTTGAACACGTAGAGAAATTCAAGTATTTAGGTTCAATTATAACTAAAAAAATGAAATCCAGGAAGAAATAAAGTCCCGGTTAAAGGTGGGAAATGCGTGTTATTATTCAGTTGCTAAGTTACTTAGTTCGCGGCTTCTATCTAAAAACTTAAAGATTAGAATTTATAAAACTATTATTCTTCCAACGGTTCTTTACGGATGTGAAACGTGGCCGCTTACTTTAAAGGATGAACAACGGCTTAAGGTTTTCGAAAATAAGGTATTGCGTAAAATATTTGGTCCAAAGAGAGATGAGGGCACTGGGGAGTTTAGAAGGTTGCATAACGCGGAATTGCGGAACTTGCATCCTGTGAATATAATTGAGCTGATTGCATCGCGGAGACTCAAATGGGCGAGTAAAGTTGTTGGGCTCGATGACGAGCGGATTCCGAGAAAGTTGGTATTTGCTGATCCGACTGGTAGGCGTCCGAAAGGTAGGCCGAAGCGGAGATGGGAGGATTGCGTTAAGGCTGATCTCGGGAGCTTGGGCTTGAATGGTGAGCATTGGACGAGTCTGTGTAGGCGGAATTTGGTGGTATCGGCATCGAACCTTCGGGTTCGCTAAGCCTATTATTATTATTATTATTAAACTTTAAGTATTGTATTTCGAAGAAAGGAAGCCGGCGGTGTGTTTATATCCAAAGGGACTTAGTTTGTTTACGCCTTCTGCAATACGCCGGCTTATCTTTCCCTTCAGTTGTTTTTGGACGCTCATTCAAGCTGGAGTACCTACGGTCTCCCTTCTTCAAATTCCTTAGGGAACATTTTTGTTTCTGCTTCTCTCTATACGAGTATTTGGCGCACAGCAACCATCCCTTCTTGACTATTTAACTCTTAAGTACCCTTTTTTTTAAATTGTATTAGTTTCAACTTTTTATTAGTTTTTACCGCTTTGTACAGCTTATTTTCATTTCATTTTGTAAATTTTATAAATTTTTTTTCTTTGATTTGTAAATAGATTAAATATTTAGTTTTAATGTTCATTTGTTCATTGTGCTTATCTTTTATTTGTCTGTTGTTTAATTTATTTATTTATATCTCAAATATAACTTTAGGTCACACAATGCTATCCGGCAGAATTTTTTTTTTTAAATTAAGTCTTTCCAATCGAAGTCTCAAGCTTTGAGACAGATTGGTGGACGAAACACCTAACCATCTCGTAAATAATCCAAGGAGTCAAAATAAACAAATTTGCAAAATGGTATTGGTGGGTATCATTTTAAAATTTGAATGACTTATTAATAATGCATACATACCTTAGATGTAGCAATTTTTTAACACAATTTCCTTACCGCTAGGTCCACTTTATATCATCGCTTTTACACGTTTCTTGAAAACAGACTGGACGATTTTGGTTAAATTAGTAATACTGCTGTAAAAATGAATGGTTTTTATAATTATAAATTGGAAATGAGGCTTCCTCTAAAGTCAACTCGAAATGTTTAATTAATTTAAATAATAATCATCCAAAAGTAACTATAAACATATATGTATGTGCCGTCCAGGATTGAGTATCTATCGTATTCAAAGGTTTATTGTTTATGTTTTAATTTCTCGGTGTCTTAGGAAAAATTTAAAGAATATTTTTCACAAATTTCGTTCAATTTAGATTTTACAATTAAAAAAAAAAAACTGTACAACTACAACCCATGAAGGGTCTTGGGTTCAGTACTTATAGATTCGTACTTTTTCACGGCCAACGGCATTTTTTGTGTACCCACTTTGTAGATTCTGGGTGTGCCCCGGGAGCGTCTCCATACCCAAGGATCGTTTCACGGGTGAAATTATAGAATATTTAGTTCGAACCCGGAACCCGAAGAAGAGTAGACTTGTGCTCTATACACTAGACCACACTGCTTCTTAAATTTTACACATACCACTATTAATAGGCAAGTTACAGAGAAACCCGGAAATCTGGAGAATGTCAACATCCACATTAGTGGCTTAGTGTTTGTCCGAAATCTATAAATGTAATAATCTGGTGCGCACGACTTTCACTTACCTCCGTTATTTATATCGATTTAAGAATTTTTAAACAAATTTAGAAACGAAATAAATTGTTAAAGAATTATTTACATTGGATTTTAATAGAAACATGTGTTTTGTAAAATGATCTGTTATTATCTACGACAATCAGTTTGCTTTATCGGCTTTTCATCACTCACTGTTAACTTTTACCATAGTACGTATAAGGTAATATTTTTTCTAAAATCATTAGCATTCCAACGGTATATTATACATGCTTATTACTGTACTTAAGTTAAAAAAATAAAAATTGCAAAGGTCACGAGTTCAAACCCGCAGGTGGTCCTAGGATTTTTTAATGGGAGTAAAAAATCCTTAGTTACGCCGTCCTTCGGAGGGGAAGTTAAAAGGTGGTCCCGAGCCTGTGCGATGTCAGGTACTCGTTAAAGATCCCTATCCTAATAAAACCTGGATAGGCAAAATTTAGGATTCCCACTGTAGCGTCGTCCGATTAGCCATAGTAGTATAAAGTGACGTAAATAAATAAACAACAATAATATTGGGTTGTTTCACATGACATGTCCGTTTTTATAGTTTCTTAAATACATAAAGGATTTTGCAGGTCTCTGTTGTTTTCTTTCGAATGTGTACATATTTAAAAACAGTTACTAATCATCTACCTTTGTAATTAATAAAATAAAGCTGATTTAATCCTGACAGTGCTTAAAGAAGATTAGCTCTTACTTTATAATTTTATTGCAGTTTATATTGAGATAAAATATTTTCAAGGAACCATCTGTGTTTATACACGCATCAGGGATCACTTGTAGCTGGGTGATTAGCATAACAGCCACCTATGCCGAAGGTCGCGAGTTCAAACCCGCAGGTGGTCCTAGGACTTTTTAATGGAGTAAAAACTCCTTAGTTATTTTGTCCTTCGTAGGGGACGTTAAAAGGTGCTCCCAAGCCTGTGCGATGTCAGGTACTCGTTAAAGATCCCTATCCTAATAAAACCTGGATAAGCAAAATTTAGGACTTCCACTGTAGCCGTCGTCCGATTAGCCATAGTAGCATAAAGGGGCGTTAAAGAAATAAACAAATAAAAATTACATTAAAAAAATATTTTTGCAGTTTTCAGTTGCTGTAACAGCTCGGACGTATACTTGACTTTTCGTTTTCGCTTGGGAGTTACCCAACACACACAGACACACACACACACCTTTTTGCGGGACTTGCTTATTTGGACTCAGATGACCCTAAAACGTGTATTTCCGGTGAAAACTGGAATTCAAAAATTTTCACGATCGCAATACTTCATCTTACTATTTATTTCATTAATATGTAAGTGAAAGCAATAATCCAGTAAAAAAACAAAAACAATTCATGGATATTTCCTAAATACAATACAATGGATATACAATAATAGTACTTATTTCAAATAATCTCCATTGTATGGCGCATACAACTTGTTAGTTATGTAACCGTTTGTTATTAAAATAATTGACCGCAATTTAAAAACAAATCGTTAAGTATAATCCAAGATATGTCTGAGCTAGATGTAAGCTCCATGAACTGATTAAAAGTCGGAAAATATTGTTATCTTTGAATTTATGAATACAATATAGGTGTCTATTTACTATCAGTTACTCGCAATTTAATATGTCCGTGATATATTTGAGTGATTCTTGTTACAAGCCAAGGCTTTGAAAATATTACTTTCACTTACTATATATAGTAAGAAGTATTGCGATCGTGAAAATTTTCGAATTCCAGTTTTCAACGGAAATACACGTTTTAGGGTCCCCTGAGTCCAAATAACCAAGTCCCGCAAAAAGGTCTGTGTGTGTGTGTGTGTGGTAACTCCCGGGCGGAAACGGTCCTATGAAACTGAAATTTCATATTTAAGACAACTATACGCCCGAGACGTGACAAAACTTTTTTCATCAAAATGAGCTTACCAGAAGAGGCACTTTATACCATGCATTTTGCACCTTTTTTCGATTTTCTCAAAAACGGTTCCGACTATTTTGATTAAACTCGCTATATCGATGTAAAATTTAATGGGCTTTAATATCATGTAGGTTTTATTTGGATAGAAATGGTCTGACAGGGCTTAAATGCCGATATTTTAAATTTTCTTCTTCTGAAGTACCTTTAATTTTTTAGATTCAATAATAATAACTAGATTATCTTGTTAACGCTAATGAAAAACAGGTAAATATATAAATTGAATAAATTCGATACCCAACTAAAGGAGAAAACAGAAATAATATATTTTTAATGAAATTTTTCGTTTTTGAACATAAGAGCAGTAATATACATGTATGATATACCGTTGGAAAGCTAAAGATTTTAGAAAAAATATCACTTCATACACACGCTTTTAGAAAGTAATATAGAGTGATGAGAAGAAGATAAAACTAACTGATTATTTTAGATAACAATATAATAATTTTTTTAATAAAACACATGTTTCTATATAAATTCAATTTGATTAATTCCTTAATAGTTTGACGTATGTTTATCTCTCTGTATTTGAAAATTCTTTCATTGATTTTAAAAATCGAGGTAAGTGAAAGTCGTGTGTTGCCCGCACCAGATTTTTTTTTTATTGATTTGATTTAATACCATTTTCCAATTGCATTTAGCGGATCCCAGACATCGTTTCGGGTCGGACAGCGGTTCTCGGACCACAGGGTTTATTATCATTTATTATTATTTCAACAATTACATTTATTATGCAATTAAACTGATGTTTCCCCCCTTAAACTAGCCCCCTTTCCGTCATGCCTTATGTCACGGGCTTCCAAAAGGGAAGCAATGCCTTTTTCCTTCACAGCTGAGGCTTTCAAAACTCCATCTTCTAGCGAAGATTCACAAATAAAACACTCCATCACAATTTTGACGTTTAATCGGATAAGCTACCTTTTCCACATTGATGGCAGTTGTGTTGAAACACGGATCGTTTACGCGAAAATCGTGGATTTTTCCACTATCCGCCAATTTTACCAATTATTTTACGCGCTCTAGTGGCAAAACAGTCAATCCTACAATTAAACTTTACACTTACAAAATGTAGGAAATTTTGTTTAATTTAAATGTTTACATGATATGTTTTGTCCAAACACCATTAGTTTTCGAGATATAATTAAAAACATAAAAAATTTGCCAATTTTTTGGCAAAAAGTGTGAAAAAAAACAGGTTTCGGGCAAAATTTTAGAACACAAACTTCAGATTCGTGTTCAGGGACCCAAAAAAAAAAAAAATAAAAGGTGAACTTTTATTTTGTAATATGAGGTGAACCAAAATCAAAACTTTCCCGTGAACTCTATTTTCAGAGCTAATATGATTAGCGAAAGGGGGGAGGAGCTAGCAAAATAACCGTTTACTCGGCAGCCGGCTAAGTGTGCAAAGACCCTTATTCGGGGTGTACCTTATCTTGAAATGTAAGCCCTCGAATTTGGAGGGGAAGAGGGAGGAGGTAATTTTTTTTTGGGCTGATTTCAAAGGTTCGTTATTGAAAATAATTTCAACATTCCTGATTACAACGTACAAGTTGGATCGTTATCAGATGGCCTGGTATTTTTTTGCCAGATTTCGAAAAAATTGGTCCAGTAGTTTCGGAGTAATACCACTGATGGCATACGGCGGGCAGCGGACAGACGGATTTTTTAATTTGATTTTACAGAATCCACCAACAGACTAAAGCCTAATTACTGGTGGCAAAATATAAATAAACATTATATCAATATGTTCTAAACACGGAAGATCTCATTTAATTATTAAGGTTGATTTAGGGCTGAATAATTCTTCCATTAATACTGATCATTTATTTCATGACGTGACGTTTCGGGATATTCTCCCATCTTCAGAAGTCTACAAAAAAATTGTTTAAGCAATTTACCATCACATTAAAAATCACTATAATGAAGTGAATGGTTTAAACAATTTTTAAATTAGGAGTCAATTGATAACAAACATTTTAAAACTATTAATTAACAAATTTTAAAATCATATGGAGGCAATAAAAGCAAAAATTTAACAATGTTGCACAGTACTTAGTTAAATAAATAAATAAATATTATAAAGTTACCTCGTTATATATTCTGTAATCCAACATTTTACTAGTCACACCTTCAGCCAGGTAAAAAAATAAATAAAAATGAAGTCAAATTCTAAACACTTCAGATCTGAGCAAGAGTATTGCTCAGATCTTTGTCCTCAACTGGATTAAGGATTAGACCAATTTTTAACTTGTATATAGTTATTATTATTTCATATTGTGAAATTCTTTAAAGATTTACTATTAATTATTTATATTATATTTTTAATTTATTAATTAAATCGGAATAGTGGTAACTTAAATGTCTTGAGTCAGTTTTAAAATTCACGGTTTTATCTATATTTTTATTGATATATATAGCCTCTATGGTTTTTCTGAAACGTCCAAAAAAGTTAGTACTAGAACTAAACAGCACAAAAGTAATTGTAACAACAGTAAAAATATAAATACAACTGCTTTATCACAACATAGCATACATTTGAAACATAAGTTTGATCTCAATAGACCACAAATTTTGGAAATAGTCAAAAATAAACAAAATAGAAAAACCATAGAGGCTATATATATCAATAAAAATATAGATAAAACCGTGAATTTTAAAACTGACTCAAGACATTTAAGTTACCACTATTCCGATTTAATTAATAAATTAAAAATATAATATAAATAATTAATAATAAATCTTTAAAGAATTTCACAATATGAAATAATAATAACTATATACAAGTTAAAAATTGGTCTAATCCTTAATCCAGTTGAGGACAAAGATCTGAGCAATACTCTTGCTCAGATCTGAAGTGTTTAGAATTTGACTTCATTTTTATTTATTTTTTTACCTGGCTGAAGGTGTGACTAGTAAAATGTTGGATTACAGAATATATAACGAGGTAACTTTATAATATTTATTTATTTATTTAACTAAGTACTGTGCAACATTGTTAAATTTTTGCTTTTATTGCCTCCATATGATTTTAAAATTTGTTAATTAATAGTTTTAAAATGTTTGTTATCAATTGACTCCTAATTTAAAAATTGTTTAAACCATTCACTTCATTATAGTGATTTTTAATGTGATGGTAAATTGCTTAAAAAATTTTTTTGTAGACTTCTGAAGATGGGAGAATATCCCGAAACGTCACGTCATGAAATAAATGATCAGTATTAATGGAAGAATTATTCAGCCCTAAATCAACCTTAATAAATAAACAATTACATCACTAATTGAAATGATAGTAATGATTAAAATTAATACTAGTAAAAACAAATTAAACATTTAACAATTCATCATAAATATATTTACGAAATTAAGTAGGTAAACAAAACAAAATATAAAATAAGAGGCAGACACAAAGAAAATAAAAAAACAAAAACAAAGAACTTGTTACTTTATTCGTAATGCCGGTTCTACGTATCTTGAAACGTACAGTTAATGAATCACACACAGTGAAGATATTAAAATATTGCTTTTATTATGAGAACATAATACATATTCTGACTACAATATAATGTGCTGAGGTGAATACAAGTGTACATTCCAAGGTCTCCTGCTATGAGTGTGACACAAGTAAATGTTAACACTAGAGTGATGAGTCTTAAGGATCAAAGGGTATGTATAGCAAGAGATTGTAGGGGAACGAGGAGGCGGCATGGGCACCACAAAGCCTAAGTACAGGTATGTGTTCTTTGTTGGTACTTGGTCAGTCCTTTCTAGGTGGCTGGTTTATGGGTGACAGCCTTAGGTATAGAAAAGGAAGTTATTAATAATTACTCTATATTATTTATTAGTTAAGTCTCATTCTATAATTGTACGAATATTATTGCTTTATTGAGAAATAATACGATCTGCCACTATCTAGGGCAATAAGTATTAGAGCTAAAAGAATTCATTCATTCCATATATACAGAGTAAAACAAAAATAATAATAATAATAAATAAAAAAATAACATAAAATAAAATAATGAGAGTAAACTTTTTTTTTTTTAAATTATATTTTATTGAAATTTACAACTGTATACTACAATACATCAAGTAAATATGCTGATAAAGATATGTACATGAAAAACGTGAAGAGAAACTGCCCATTGGCAGCACTCTAAGAATAAACTTAAATAACAAATGGAAAAAAAAATAAATTAAATAAAATCTTAGCCACGTTCATACCTATCTTGAAACGTACGACCTCAAATTTTGAGGCGTGTATTTTTTTTCTTTTTTCCTTTTTTGGTCGATTACAAAGGTTCTTTATTGAAAATAATAAACAAAACAGTTTCGTAATTACGAGTTTATATATTGCGGTTAATATTTTTGCATATCTCTATTTATTTTTTGTTTTGTCTATTCTTTTGTTAATTAAAAATACTGGTGAGATTCGACAAGGAAAATTTGGTATTCCAAACTCAATTATTTTAAGCATTGTTGGATAAGAATGGATGTTCAATGAGAACAATGTATATTTAAACCATTAAAATTGGTTGCAGATATAGTTACTGTTCGAGCAACACTTAAGCAATCTCTTCCGGCAATAATTTTGCTACTTGCCGGTTCATGGAGGGATTCAACAAACCTAAACAAGCCTATAATATATCTTGCATTATTTTGGGAAATCGTTGGGATTTGTATTCAGATCTTTTCTTTCTTGGATTGGAACAGTTCGCCTTGGAAGACTTCGTTGGTAGAAGGAATTATAAATGGTCTAGGAGGAGGCAGTAGTCTGTTTTTTGTTGGGGCTACTTGTGCAATCACTGACAATACCACTGCTGAGAACAGGACCTCTCGGTAAGTGCATTATAATTTTAAAATAATACATAATTATGTTATATATAACCTTTTTCAAGACTAAGATATAAACAGAGCATATGTTCGGGCCCGAATGTATATATATATTTTATTACTAATACATACAGGGGTCACCAATAGCGTAGTTGCTAGCATAACAGCTTTCTATGCCAAAGGTCGCGGGTTCAAACCCGCAGGTGGTCCTAGGATTTTTTAATGGGAGTAAAAAATCCTTAGTTATGCCGTAAAAAGGTGGTCCCGAGCCTGTGCGATGTCAGGTACTCGTTAAAGATCCCTATCCTAATAAAACCTGGATAGGCAAATTTTTGGACTCCCACTGTAGCATCGTCCGATTAGCCATAGTAGCATAAAGTGACGTTAAACGAATAAACAAACAACAACTAATACATACATATGTATTATATGTTCTATTTTGTATAAAGTGGTTTTTTGTTACTTCATTTAAATAATTTTTGTTTTATATTAAACATTTGTATTCTATTATATTTCAATAAGGCTATTCTTTAAAATTAAATACAATATATTTATATAATGTATACATTTTAGTCCTTTTTATTATAAATTCCAATTTTAAAATATCTCATAGTTTAACTTTTAAATATTGTATTTCGAAGAAAGGAAGCCGACGGTATGTTTACATCCAAGTAGAATTAGTTTGTTTACGCCTTCAGCAATACGCCGGCTTATCTTTCTCTTCAGTTGTTTTTGGACGCTCATTCAGGATGGAGTATCTATCCTGGGAGACCCTTCTTCAAATTCTTTAGGGAATAGTTGTTATTAGACGCTCTATGCGAGTACACCCAGGAATACCTCCGGTCGCCATTGTAATATTCCTTCGTGAATATTTTTGTTTTCTGCTCCGCTCTATACGAGTATTTGGCGCACCAGCAGCCGGCGGTCTGTACGCGTACAGCAACCATCACGTTTTGACAATTGAACTTTAAGTACCCTTTTCTTTTTTTTATATATATATATATATAATTGTGTTAGTTGTAAGTTTTTCTTTGTTTTTATTAGTTTTAACAGCTTTATACATTTTTGTTTTCTAAATAGATTAAATATTTTGTTTTTAATGTTCCTTAGTTTAGTCTTTATTCATTTTGTTTACCTTTTATTTACTGTTTGTTTAATTTATTTATTTAATATCTCATATTCAACTTTAGATCACACAATGCTATCCGGCAGAATTTTTTTTTTTTTAATTAAGTCTTTCCAATCGAAGTCTCTAGCATTGAGACAGATTGGTGGACGAAACAGCTTATATTCCGTAAAATATTTGTAAACATCTAAACCTGTTTACGTTTCATCAGTTTAGACATCCTCAGGTCCAGACGTCGTTTCCTCCAATGTAGAAATCCGCTTGTCAAAATTTCTGAAGTAAATACCACCACATTCAGACTCTTAAAAAATTGATCTTAACAGACTTTTATTCTAAGTCTCTTAAAGTTCAGAATAGATACAAATGACAGCCACAGATGCCTTGTTATAGTTTTGAAAAAGTTCATCCTTCATTTTTTCAACCTTCGAAGAAGCTATGATATCTATGAGACAGATAAAGCGAGGTGTGTTTGTGTAACGCTCATCCTTTTGAAATCGTCCAATCTTCATTAATTTTGCCGATCGATATTTTCGATTTTCTTGATTTTTTGATCAGTTATTTTCTATCCTTTCATGCAAATAAAACAATAATTAAAATGTTTTTTTTTCTAGCGAATACTTTGAGTGTTGCAGCCGTTTTAAGTCAGCATCGCGGGCGAAAACATGTGATGGGTAAATCTTTCTAATTCCTGTAATTTTTTAGATATCAAATAAAATTTAAAAAAATATATCAATAAGATGAGGACATGTATTTTTTGTCCCCTACCTTAATAGTGAAGGAAGCCGTTAAAAAAATTCTCGAAAATGAATAAAAAACGAGACTTTAGAGATAAAAGTATATAAGGAAAAGAGGCTCACCTTTTATTATTTTTTACGTTACGGCTTAGTCATATTCCTACTTGTAAAAATTTTGATCCTGAGAACACAGCCTTTTTTCGTATTTGAATTTTCAAGATATGCAAAAATTCATTTTGCGAGATGTTTACAGGGAAATATCTCAAAAGGAACTAAGTGAAAAATTATGAAACTAATACAGATTACCTATCTATACGATGTGTTTAAGTGATATAAATTTGGTCTTTGAGACTAAGCTGGTTCTGGAGTTATAAAATTCTCTTAAATGTTAAAATAACGATTTCTTTAAAAAATATTAACTCCGTAATTTTGCATATTTAAGAACCAAAAAAAAAAACTAGAGAGATGATGAGAGTATTTTATATAATTTTGGTCCGTATAACACATTACCTCAGTAGCCAAGAACGTTTAACCACCGGATCCAATCCTCTCTACCCCCAGCTAGGTTCCTGCCTGGCGAAGATCCTTCCCTCTTACTCTGCAAAGTTTGTCGACCTACTCCAGGTAGGACATCCTTGGTCGCCCCCGAGGCCTTTTCCCATCTGACACGTAATCCATGGTTTTTAGGGGGTCTCCCCCATTCTAATGACGTGGCCGAACCACTTCAACTGACGGGTTTTCAGAGTTTCCTTTAATGGCGCAACCTCCAGTTCACGGAGTATCCATTCATTCCTGACACGATCTCTTCTTTTCTTTCCTGCTGTTCTTCGCAGAAACTTCTTTTCAGCAGCTGTGACTCTGCCCTCCTGCCGGAGGGTCAATACCCAGCTTTCAGCTCCGTAAAAGAGTATAGGCAAATACACTGATTTAAAGATATGGAGTTTAACACCTCTACCCACCTCTCGCTTCCCTATTACAGTGTTGCAGATCTGATATTAGACTGCATTTGTCTTCCTAATTCTGTTTGATATCTCCGAGTCTACTTTCCCAGATCTTTCTATTACTGTGCCGAGGTAGGTGTATTCCGAAACCACTTCCATTTCCTCTCCGTTACAATATATATGGAAATCTTCCTCTTGCCTTCCTACTTGAAGTATCTTGCTTTTGCTAGTATTTATTTTCATTCCTTTTCGGCTGAGCTCTTCTTGCCATTTAGTCACCGCTTGCTGCAATTTATAAACCGCGTCCGCCACAAGAACAATGTCATCCGCGTAGAGGAGAAGTTGAATCACCACTGGGCGAAGGTTCCTACGACCCAGGAAGGTCCTCTCCGTTCTTCGTTTGCATATGGTGGCCACTCCATCCATGTAGAGGAAGAATAGCAAAGGGCTTAAACTGCCCCTTGTTTGACCCCCCCCCTTGTTATGCTGAAGATATCAGACTCCTGTCCGTTCAGCTTTACTACTCCTTTTGGTTTTTTATATATGGACTTAATGGCTTCCACCAAGTTTCTTGGGACATTCTTTACTTTGAGAGCCTCCCATATTTCTTGTCTTGAAACGTAGTCAAACGCTGGTTTGAGGTCAAGGAAAGCGAGATACATACTTTTGTCTCTGTCCCAAGATTTCTGAAGAACATTTCGCAAAGAGAAAATGTGGTCCTGGGTTTGCCGTCCTGGTCTGAACCCGGCTTGTTCTTCTCCAATCTGGTGCTCCATAAAGGGTCTTACCCTTCCCTCCAGAATAGACGTATAAAGTTTGTAGATTGTTGGTGAGAGGCATATAGGGCGATAATTCGAGCATTCTGCCTGGGAACCTTTCTTGTGTATCGGAATGATAACGTTGTATTCCCAGTCTGTTTTGATCCTCTTCTCATACCAAGCTTTTTGGGCTCTGACTAACTCTGGGCCTCCCGCCTTGATATATTCTGCTACTATGTTGTCTCGACCCGGTGCTTTTCCTGTCTTCATTCTCGATGTAGCCATTTCAATTTCCCCCTCCTCTATCACCTCATTAAAATCAACCTCATTCCACGGTCCTTGCTGGTTCACTGGATAGGTATCATCTACGCTAAATTGCTTCTCGTAATGTTTGCACCAGACGTTCAGAGTAGCCTTCTCCTCCGTTACCACCCTCCCTTGCTCATTCTTTATATTTCTGATTTCTTTACTTTTTCGGCCTCTTAAAGCTTTAATCTTTATCCAGAACTGCTTAATGTTATCTCCATGGTCTTGGTTTAGCTTTTCCCCTAATTCCTCCCAAGACCTCTGCTTAGCTCTTCTCACTTCTTCCTTCATTCTGTTACGCACCTCTACATACACCTGTCATTTTTCCGGAGTTTTGTTTTTGCAGTAGTTCTTCCATGCAATCTTCTTTTCTTTGACCTGTGCTCTAAGCTCTTCAGTCCACCAATAAGTTCGCTTGCCCTTTGTGGATATTCGCTTTACTCCGCACACTAGATTTGCTGACTGCAGTATACTATTCTTTATGTAACTCTACAAGTTATCTAGGGTAGCATCCGCGTTTAATTCTTGAAGCCTTTTCCTTAATTCTTCCCTGTATTCTTCTCCTTTCTGAGGGTCCTGCAGCTTCTTCACTTCAGTCCTTTCATATGATTTTGGCGTTCCCTCAGTACCCGGGTATCAGCCACCAAAAGCATATGGTCACTTCCTATTTCAGCACCTCTACAACACATCCGTGAAGTACCTCCTGATGTCACGACTATAGATAAAATAGTCTATGACACCTCTCTCGGCAGCAGAAAAGGTAATTTTATGTACCCTTTTTATGTATGGGGAAAGTAGGAGTTTCCCAACAGTAGATCATTCTCAATTCAGAGATCTATTAAGCGCTGGCCACTTTCATTCTTAATGCTTCCTCCACCATGCAGGCTCATCACTCCATGTGCCCTAATGTGTTCATTGCCTGTTCTCGCATTTAGATCCCCCATTATTAATATGCTTCTTTTGTTATCCCTTGCTTTAACAGTAGCTCGCTCCAAATCACTGCAGAACATCTCTTTCTCTAGGATATCTGAGTCATTTGTAGAGACATAAACTATAAAGAGCCCAGTCTCCAATACGCAGGTTTATATTTGCTACAATAATGCGAGGGCTAACTGGCTCCCATTCGACAACCTTCTTGAAAAGCTCATCTGTCATTATGATGCCCACACCTTCTACAGCTCTGTTTCCCGTTGGAACCCCTTTTTATAGTACAATATCTCAAAAAGGACTTATTATTTTTCACTTAAACTCAAACAGATTATACCTCTATACGATAAGTAGTATATGATCAAATTTAGTGGCTGAGACTCTATTGGTTCTAGTGTTAATAATTCGGTTTGTCTTATAGTCGGCTGATGAGATGAGGGCCACTCTGACAAAACATGTAATATTTAACGTATTATGTAAGGTGTATGATTCTTTTAGGTGAAGGTCAATTTCTATGAATAAAATTGGAGGCTGATTTCTACTTCACCACTCTTTTATTGAAAATAATCGCACTACGTTTCGGCTAAAATGCCATCTCCAGGTGCAATGGAACTAATTTGATCTAATGTGAGTAGACGCTTTCAAGCCAAAGCCTCATGTATAAATCATGATTTAGACCTTTCCAATGCATCTGAAGATGGCAATGTAGCCGAAACGTAGTGTGATTATTTTTAATAAAAGAGTGTTGAAGTAGAAATCAGCCTCCAATTTTATTAATAACGTATTATATTTAAAAAAACAAACAAAGGACCAAAATTATATAAAATACTCTCATCATCACTCTAGTTTTTGTTGGGTTCTTAAAAAATAAAAATTACCGGAGTTCATATTTTTTAAAGATACCGTTATTTTAACAGTTAAGGGAATTCTATAACTCCAGAACCAGCTTAGTCTTAAAAACCATGTATGGAGTTGAAAGCTGGGTATATACGGACCGACTGGAGGGCAGAGTCACAGCTGCTGAAATGAAGTTTCTGCGAAGAACAGCTGGAATGACAAGAAGAGGTCGTGTCAGGAATTAAAGGAAATTCAACTCTGCAAACCCGTCAGTTGAAGTGGTTCAGCCACGTCATTAGAATGGAGGAACACAGAGACCCCCTAAAAACCATGGATTACGTGTCAGATGGGAGATGGCCTCGGGGGCGACCAAGGATGTCCTACCTGGAGTAGGTCAACAAACTTTGCAGAGCAAGAGGGAAGGATCTTCGTCAGGCCAGAACCTAGCTGGGGATAGAGAGGATTGGAGCCGGTGGCTAAACGCTACTCTACGCTGATACGGCACTACAGGGAGAAGCCAAAGAAGAAGAAGTACTATAAATATTACTCAGCTGGAAAATAATCTTGTTTCGAAAATTTATATTAAAAAAAGGATTTAGCTTACTCGATCAAAATTTCTAAAACAAGTAATGCAATGATGTTGAAAAATAATAAAGTGCGAAAATTATTTCTAACCTCCCTCATCACAGCGCACCAAAGGTTTCAGTAGATGTAATTTTTCGTGATTTTTTTAAAACCATTTTCTTGGCTACTTAGGTAATGTGTTATACGGACCAAAATTATATAAAATACTCTCATCATCTCTCTGGTTTTTGTTTGATTCTTAAATATGCAAAATTACGGAGTTAATATTAAAGAAACCGTTATTTTAACAGTTTTTAAGTTGTTTAATTCCAGAACCAGCTTAGTCTCAAAGACCAAATTTATATCACTTAAACACATCATCATATAGATAGGTAATTTGTATTAGTTTCATAATTTTTCAATTACTCCCCACTTTGTCCCGAAAAATCAATTTTTGCCAGTTTTGAAAATTTACGAAACATTACTGTGTTCTCAAGATCAAAATTTGTACAGGAAGTAGGAATATGACTAAGCTATAAAGTAAAAAATAATCAAAGGTGAGTCTCTTTTCCTTTATATACTTTTATCTATAGAAGTCTCGTTTTTTATTAATTTTGGAGAATTTTTGGAGTCATAGGGGACAAAAAATAAAAAGCATGTCCTCATCTTATTGATAATTTTTTTTTTATTTGATGTCTAAAAAATTACAGGAATTAAAAAGGTTTCCCCATCACATCTGAAGCTGACTTAAAACGGCTGCAACACTCAAAGTATTCGCTAGAAAAAACATTTTATTTATGGTTTTTCATTCACGACAGAATTGAAAATAACTGGTCAAAAAATCAAGAAAATCGAAAATGTCGAGCGGCAAAATTAATGAAGATTGAACGATTTCAAATGGACTGACCCATGCACAAACACACCTCACTTTAACTGTCTCATAGATATCATAGCTTCTTCGAAGGTTGAAGAGATGAAGGATGAACTTTTTCAAAACTATAACAAGGCATCTGTAGCTGTCATTTGTATCTATTCTGAACTTTAAGAGACTTGGAATAAAAGTCTGTTAAGATCAATTTTTTAAGTGTCTAAATGTGGTAGTATTTACTTCAGAAATGTTGACAAGCGGATTTCTACATTGGAGGAAACGACGTCTGGACCTGAGGATGTCTAAATTGATGAAACGTAAACAGGTTAAGATGTTTACCAATTTTATGCATTTTATTTACGTTTTTGTATTCACGAAAGGGTAGATAATAACTGGTAAAAAAATCAAGAAAATCGAAAATATCGAGCGGCAAGGTATGGACGAATTCGAATGGATTGACCCGTATGTAATAAACAAAGAATTAAAAGAAAAAAAAAAGTTCCAGAAGTTCAAGAGATAATTATGGCTCAGGCCATTGAATTCTGCACTGAAAGAGTATTGAAATCATTTGACTATTTATTTTTCTTTTTTTTTTTTTTGTCTATACTCATGAGTCATTTTTTATCAGTATTCAAAAGATTAAATCTTCTTTTTAATATAATCGAAATTTTATGATAGATTGAGGAGCTATGAAATGCTTTTGGTAACAGAAAAAAAAACATACACCCCAACAACAGAAGACTATAGAAACTCAGACCTATAAATAACATTTTGCTTCATCTGGATATGCAGAGTGTACACGAGTAAAGAAAATAATTTTATTCAGTTTATTTTATTAGTGATCCACTTGTTAATTATAAAATTACATCCTATTTGTTAAATAATTTGAATCTATATCTTCACGACAAAATATATATCATTATCATTTCAAATAATAAAAAGATTTTTTTTTATTGTGATTTTAGTCTCACATTGGCTTTTTCTTCAGTATCTTTTGGAGCCTGCTTAGCTTATGGTGTGTCTGGATATTGCCTCACATATATGGGTTATACATGGTTTTTAATATTTACAATTGGTCTCCAGATATCCACCGGTTTACTGATCATGATATTTGTGAAGGACAAAAAAATCAAGAAGAATGGAAGCGTCGGCCAAATGTTAAGGCAACTCAAATCCACAGTTAAAAGAAGGCCAAACATTGTTATAATTTGGTTCATGATATTTGCTTCTTGCTCAATAACTGTTATATCCCTAGGTAACTGCATGATATATTTGTTTTAATAAGTTTAGTTGTACTATGTTCGGTGGCATATAGGGTAATAAAGTAATTTTCTTAAAATATACATTTATTTATAACAGAGTACATATTACTACACATATTATTATACATAAAAACTTATCGAGAATACTGAGGTTCCGATTTACCACATAATATAATTTAAAGGTATCTTTGGACATATCTGCATAATTGTTCCCTGGCTTGACCCCCCGACCAGCTCCGTCCGAGGCTGGACTTCCGCTTCCTATCCTCTCCAAGCTCAGACTCCTCACAAGTAAAGGGCTATCTCTCCCAAGCAGTGGAGGGGTGCAGTTTTTTGCATAGCCCTTCTAAGAACCCTTCCTGCTTGTCGCCCGCTAACTGCTCTATTTTATAGGATTCGAAAATATTCCTTCACCTTCCAGTATTCTCGATACATAGCAGTTGTTATCAAATTATTTATTAGGAAGATTTAGGGGTGTTGTTCATTAAATTAGTGCTGATAATTAATTTTGCCTAACTTTAAAGAGGAAAATTTAAGATGCAATCAATAAAACGTGTACAGTATTCGCGAGTAGGGCAAAACACAGTATTTCAAATAGACTCACTGTCTAATGCAACTAAAAATATTACCTCCTAGGGTTGGACATAATCGAATGACGATTATCGGATCATTCGAATTAATCGATTATCGGATTAATCGGTTTGGAGAAACCATTCGAACTAAATTGTTTAACGATAATCGAGGGATTATAAGGAGCTGCGACTATATAACTATAAGCGACTTTTTTTTTTCTTTTTTTTCTCAGCCATTATAGAAACGAGAATTGTGCCATATCGTCTCTCAGAATGCATATTAATCATTCGATTATTTAAATAATCGAAGTCCGATCATCCGATTATGACGATCATTCGATTATGCCCACCCCTACCTCCAACCCTTCTAACCCCTACCTCCCCTAACGAGGTAGTACCTCCTAACTCTTTGATATTTAATACTGAAAAAAAAATCTGGTGCGCGCAACACGACTTTCACTCACCTCCATTGTTAAAATTAATTCAAGAAAGATCAAACACTTAATTAGATATATTTAGATAGAAACATGTGTTTTATTAAATAATCTATTGTACGTTTATCTACAACAATCAGTTAGTTTTATCGGCTTTTCATCACCCTTACTTTATTCAATTCCGGGTATTAGATATTTTTTTCTAAAATCTTTAGCTTTCCAACGGTATTTTATACAAACATATTACTATTCTTCTTATCAAAAGCACAAAAATTGCATACAAAAATATTTTTGCATTTTTCTCCTTTAGTTGGATATTTAATTCGTTCAACTTCTAGATTTACCTGTTTTTTTATCAATAACAAGATAATATGGTCATTTTTATAGAATATACATAATTAAAAGTGGTTTAGAGGAAGAAAATTTAAAATCATCATCATTATAATTATTCCCCCTTCTACCGCTGTTCGGTGTGAGGGTACTGCTTATAGAGTCTGGTCCTGCTGTTTCTCTCCTGCACCAACTCTGCTCTCCTGTCCCAATTTATTTCGCGTTTCCTGCATGCCTCTTTTACACTATCATCCTAGGAGATCTTAGAGGTCTTCCTGGCACTTCTGTCTGGATCCATCCTAAGAAGATGTCCAAACCACTTCAGTTTTCGCTCATCCAGTATGGTCTCCGCCGGTTTGACATCGAGATTAGTCCGTATGGTGGCGTTACTTATTCTATCTCTTCTTGTCTTTCTCTCTATTTTTCGTAGAAACCTTATTTCCATCGCTTGTATCTGACTCCTGTGTTCTGTGGTGAGGGTCCACGATTCTGAGGAGTACGATAGAATAGAGAGGAATGTCGATTTATAGACTGCTAGCTTGGTCCGCTTTGTCACTTCTCTTCTCCATAGGAAACCTCGCCTGACCATACAGAACATCTTGCCTGCTGCTCCAATTCTTTGGGCCACTTCCTCGTCTATGTAGCCACTCTCATTGAGATGAGCTCCCAGATATTTAAAACTGTCAACCTGCTCTAATCTTTCTCCTCCAACCCTTAGTACGCTCATTACCCTTCGGTAATTCTTTCCAATACGCATGCATTTCGTCTTCCCCGAATTGATCTTCATATTTATTGCGGATAATTCCTCTTGGAGCACGTTTATGTTGTGTTGGAGGTCTCGATCGTTGGCAGCTAGCAAGACGATGTCGTCAGCGAAGGCCATCAGGGAATATTTGGTAGGGTGCAAGTTCATGTGCCCTAGCTGGAATTTCTTCATTATAGGCTTGGTTCTCCTTAGTGCCATGTCCAGAACCATGATGAAGAGCAAAGGACTCAGGCTACAGCCCTGTCGAGTACCCAGTGTAGTCTCAAATTCTTTTGAAATGTGATTTCTGGTCCCTCTCTATATCTTCTTTTTTCACTCTATCAAAATCCTTCTGGAGATCAACGAAACAGACGGAGAGCTCTTTGTCCTTCTCAACAGTCTTTTATTTTTGTACGAGTTTAAACTCGGCCATTCAGCAGCTGAGGCCGCTAGAAATATTTGCGTTTAGGTAAGAGAGTGTTAATGAAAGTTTGTTTGCCGTTTCGCCGTTGGTTTGCTAAGTTTTCAGCTGGGGATACCGACTTGGAAAACTTGTCCCGAGGAAGACCTCCGTCCGTAATAGACAACGATGTCCTCAAACATACAGTAGAAGGAAACCCCTACCAAACAGTTAAAGGACTCTCAGCACAACTAAATACATGTGCATCTACCGTTTCCAGACAGTTAAAGTGTATTGGGAAAATAAAAAAGCTCGATACATGGGTACCTCATGATCTCACTGAGCGGCATGTTCAAAACATACCTTGCAAAAATTGAAAGAACTGGGCTACGAAGTTCTTCCGCACCCACCATATTCTCCCTATTATTGGTGAAACCTAGTATATTGGTGAAAACTGGAATTAGAAAATTTTCACGACCCCTATACTATCCCTTAATATATATTTCATATATAGGTAAGTGAAAGTAATGTATTGTACGATACTGAGTATAGTATACTGTTATTGTTGAAGTTAACTTTTATTTATTTATTTTTTTAATCATATTTATTGATATTTACAACTGTATTAAATAAAAATACATCAAGTAAATGTGATGTTAATATATAAAACTGTCATGAAATACATGTAGAGACCTTACCCAGTGGCAGCACTCTTAGTTAAAAAATGAAATTGAAACAGTTCATTCTATCACCGCTTATTTTACTAGTTAATGATTGGTTAATATATATGATATTTGTTTGGATATTAGTATGTTGTTTCAAAAGTTATTTTTTATAGGATTAAATAACTCTATAAGCAGTATTATCCTATCTCAAAAATTATCACTTCTTCAAAAACATTAGATTATCAAGAGATAAATAGATTACAAAGATAAAAAGATTCTTAAAGTTTTTTTTTTGTTTTTTATTTAGACTATCTTTGATCCAGATAAATTTTTAATTCCTCAATGATCTATCAATAGTTAATGAATGTATTTATAAATTTATTTTTTTATTTACAGCTGAGACAAACCTTTACCAGTATTATCTTCAACAAACTTTTGGTTACACAATAGAGGATGTAGGACTTTATGCTGCATATCGTTTAATGGTTGGCTTTGTAGGTAAAGAGCAGTATCCAAAATTATTTATCATCAATAAAACTGGATAATCTCAATACTCATCAAACATCTATAAAATTTTAGGATCCATAATAGCCCCTCCCATTCTTATAAAGTTACTAAAATGGTCAGATTTTAGAATTGGAATATTTTGTTCTCTTGTAACATGCATCTCGAGTTTTTCAATGGCTTTTGCTAGGACAACATTGGAAATAAAAATATGTAAGAACAAATTGGCACATTACTTCTTTTATTTTCTGCTTTATGTATCTTTGTGCACGTGCAATCAGGTACATGAATTATGATTGTTTATTGTTTTCTTCTTTTAGTTGCTTTATTAGATATCACAAAGATGATCCTGTTTGGTCTTCCAAAGTCAATTATTTCGAAATGTGTGAACGATGATGAATTAGGTAAGCTACAGTTGATTGAAATTGGTAATATAAATATGATATGGTCCGATAATATACTGAAAATCTTGATTTATAATTATTATTTACTTTTTTTTTCAGGTCTATTTGTTAGTTTTTGTCTTATGGGAGAGAGCATTTTACCAATTGTTGTTTTCTACCTATATGATTACATCTACACTGCTACTTCTAAGGCACTACCTGGTGCATTCTTTGTGACAAGTGCTGCAATCCTTGTAGTCTTATTGATATTTTACAGGTATTAAAAATATTTCTTACAGACTATTTAATCTATACTAATATTATAAAGCTGAAGAGTTTGTTTGAACGCGCTAATCTCAGAAACTACTGGTTCGAATAGGAGCGAAGAATCAGTGGAAAATGTGGAAAAAAACGGATAAAATTAACCTCGCATCCCAATAATTCTAGATGATTCACATTTTAATTTTAAAATAATTAAATTTCCCGTTATTTTTTGTCGTAACAATTAATAAATCAAATTACCATCACGGGCCAACATTTAAACACGTAGGAATCGATTTACGTTAAGATCAGATTGCGGAGAAAATCAGTATGTTCTTCTGTCACAAGAAAATAAAACAAAAAATATCATTTACGAAGTAGTTTAAAATATTGGGTTGTCCGAAAAGTTCGTAGAGGTTTTTAATATAAAATTTACCTTTTATTTTTTCTGCTAAAAATGAATCAAAAAGATAAAAAAAAATCTACTCTCCTCGAAATTCGAGATTCCGAGTAACGAATAAAAAAAATCCGTTTGTCCGCCGTGTTTGCGGCTTTTCTCCGAAACTACTTTACTGATGTTTTTGATACTTTGCAAAAAAAAAAAATTCTTGCGCACCCATCAATGATCCTGATAGTCCGTGAGCCAGCAACGAAAAGTGCAACCCATTTTACCAAAATGTTTACTATGTTTTATGCATAGCATCTATTATGGTAAAGCAAAAATTACACGCTTACCAACTCATGATGGGTAGGTTACAAAATGGCGACCATTCAAAAAAGGACTAAAAAGACGAAATTCTAACTCATTTGACCAGATCCATCATTTATTTTTTATCAAGTGTAATTGTTGAATTTGGACACATCACAATTTCCTTATATGTATGGATAATTGTAAAAAGGGATTGTAACAGACAGAAAAAACTGAGGACTGTAAACTTGAAAAAAAAAAAAATAATTATTGGGTTGTCTAAAAAGTTTGTAGAGATTTTTAAAATAAAATTTACCTTTTATTTGTTTCTACTAAAAATGAATCACAAAGCTAATATATATTTATATGCCTTTAATAATCATGGAATTAACTATGTTTACACACTGAATTCGTCTTTATTATGGCTCAGTAGTGTAGTTTATTGCAAACCAACATGAGTGACGATTCAGTTCATTTTTAGCATATTATGCTGTTCTTTTTTAGAAAAAGGATATCGCAGCCCAAACTCAAGAAAGATTCACGTCGTGTATGGCAGCGATTTCATTGCTGATAGCGCGATTCAGAAGTTGTCACGGTTTAGATCAGGACATTTCACTTTGGAAGATCAACCCCGGGTTGGCCGGAGTTCAACTCTTGACATCGAAGATATTATGATGGTCATCGCAAACAATCCACGAATTACTGCCCGTGAGATAGCTGCGGACTTAAGAGCCTGCAAACGTTTTTGGTGATCTAAAGAAGATCGGGTACATCTGTCGTTAAGACGTCTGGGTTCCCCATGAGCTCAGTGAAAAGAACCTTATTGAAATGATTTCATGTTGTGATTTGCTGCAAAAAAAACAAAAAATACCTATAGGATCCATTTTCGAAACAATTTGTGACTGATGACGAAAAATGGATTCTCTACATCAACACTAGCCGAAAAAAATCATGGGAGTTGCTGGAACGACGCCGCTCGTAACAACAAAGGCCGGCTTGCATCCTTGAAAGGTGATGCTCAGTATTTGGCGGGATTGGAAGGGACCTATACATTTTGAGCTCCTTCCACAAACCAAACTATAAATACGGACTTTTAATGCGTCCAGTTAGATTGATTGGAAGCAATTGAAGAGAAACGGCCAGAGTTGGCGAATCGGAAAGGAGTGCTATTCCCTCAAGACAACGCTTGGTCCATGTGTCTTAAAGGACTCGACAAAAGTTATTAAGCTTCAGATGGGAGGTTTCACCCACCGTACTCTTCTGACATTGCTCTTTCCGATTTCCATATTTTCCGTTCCCCCGAAAACTTACTACAAGGGAAATCTTACTCTTCAGATGATGACTTCAAAACGGACCTTTTATTGTTCTTCAGGAGCAAGGACAGTGATTTTGTAGAAAAAAGGGATAATGGATCTTCTAAGCCGTTGGGAAATGAAATCACTAACGATTGTGACTGTTTTGTAGATTAATTAATTAAATTTTAAGCTGTTCATCAATTTTTATTTTTGTCCTAAGAACTTTCCGGACAACCCAAAATATTCTTTTAAAAACTTTTCAATAACGATCATAATAACAGAAATGGGCGCAGACGAAGTCGCGGGCAACAGCTAGTAATAGAATATAGTACTTATTATTTCTCATATATTAAAAAAATCAATATATCTATTTTGCTGAAATTTGTAATTGAATGCTTTTGTACAATCATATGAACATATGAGCTATTGAATATTTATTTAAATTACTCCTGAGTAACAGTAAACATTTTAGAAAAGCAATATTTATATGCATAGAAAGTATTAACTATATTGTATTTAATATTAAACACTTTGGAATAAGTTAGATCAGAATTTTCCAAAAATATGGAATGTAATTTTTGAGGTTTTGTGTTATTTATAATGTTTTTGTTTATTTTTTCTAATGTGACATAACATTTTTTAGCATTTCAGCTTATATTTATACTCCTCTAGAAGTACATGACAAAGAAACTGATATAGTTCCAGAGGACCTGGAAAATTCTGTAAAAATGTCACAGACTCCTGAAAGATCCAACTTGGCCACTAAGATTGATTAAAAATGTAAGAAAATAAACAAATAAAATAAACACATATTTTTATTTAACCTAAAAGGTTTTAAGCCAGACTTTAATTTCTAAACTGATCAACTCATTTATTAACAGCTTATGCTTTGCTTATGATTCAATGGTTATTGTATACCCTGGGCTATCCGTGAAAGAATAGTACTTCCAAGTGACAACTCAAAAGTGAGGGTGGTTCTATTGAAATAAATTAGTGGACTGTATAGATTTAAAATAAATAAAAATAATGGAAGCAAACGACGAATCACAATACATTTTATACAATGAAATACATATAAACAATATAAGAAACAAATTAACCTAATAAATTTATAAGAAAAAATTAACCTAATTATAATTAAACAGCTGTAAGAAAATGTAGGAAACAAATTTTAAAATATTGTAAAAATAGAAGAAACAAACTTAACTTAATTAATGCTTAAAGATGTAAAAAAAATAGTTATCAAATTAAACAGTTTCTTGAATAAGAATTAAGAAATTAAATGTTCCATTAATGGATAAAGATAGGTTATATTCACGTAAAGATGTCCAGTTGAGTGTTGAAGAAAACGACCGCAGGGCGGCTTGAACGAAGTCGTCTTGAGTATTGAAGAAAATTACCACAGGGCGGCTTGGACGAAGTTCTCTTGGTGTTGAAAATGACCGCAAGGCGGCTCTTCCAAGTTCCAAGGGGAACGATGAGAAGATGAAGAAATTCGTTTCCAAACGTTCAAACGTTGAGAGGAATCTTAGGTCTATATACGGCACATCTTCACCGCTCAGACCTAGCTTAAGACTCTACTGGCACGAGGCAGTCAAAAAACAATTGAAGTACGATCTTCTTCTGTCTTTCTCTTCTACTGCTCTCGTTTAAAAACTTTTAATTATATTTAAAATAACTATTTTAAAAATAAATTAAAGAATAGAGATTTAAACAAAAAAAATGATCTTATTATAAATATCATAAAAATTATGAACTTATCATTTTTCGATTGAAAAACTATAAAAACCTTATCAGGCCGTAACATATGGCGTGAACAGTTATGAACTAAATTTTAGCTGAATGTTCAAAACAATGAACCAATATTCCAATTAGGTAGAAACTGTTCTATTGTTTCTCCTCCCTTTTGTTGCTTGTTTTGAATAAGTACCTCTCTAACATTACTTTGTGAACTAGAATGCTTTTAGTTGCTATAATCAAGTTAGAAAAATTAATCTATTAACAGCATAAGTGTGACAATCCCTGACTACTTAGGCTCATTTTATGATTTCTTAATAGAAAAAGTTTTACCTTGATTCGTCCATTGCCTTGTACTTTAAAGTCCAGTAGGCATTTTCATTTTTCATTAAAGCATAAGTAAAACTTCAGAGAGAAAAGACATATATTTATAATACAAATATTATTATGAAAAAATATAAACATGTGCCAATAAAATATAATTGTTTAATCTTCAAAATTTATAGATGGTAAATATTTTGCTGATAATCAACAGACAATGTATTAATTCTTCCTAAGCTTGAAGATTAAAAAAACAAACAGGGTTTGCAGCGATAAATGGCAGTTTTCTCGAATTCAACATTTCGAAGAATTGTAAATATTTTAATAATTAGCAATACTTAATAATCCCTTTAGATCATTCTCCAAGCTTCTTTAATCTCATTCAATTTCTTCAAAAAAATCCTCAGTATAAAAGAAGAAAAATGACATTGTCCTACGCAAATCTCATAATTTTAACTCATTACTGGGAACAAAATTCACAGCCACTGGAGCAACTTATTAAATTTTTAAATATTAAGGGGAAGGTGTTCTTGACAAGCGCACTGGGTGGCATTTGTTTGAAAAATTTAGCAGTGGAAATATGACGTTGGAAATGACAGGCGACCATTATGTATATTGAAGAGGTTCTTTAGTTAGTTCTTGAGCCAAATCCATCCACAAGTCCTAAGGAACCTGAATTTTACCGGAAGATTGTTACCTGTGATGAAAATAGGGTTTACTAGGGAAATACAAATACCCTTGAGCAATGGCTAGATAAGGGCTGCAAAGAGAAGCAGGAAGAATGGGACTAGCCATCAATGAGGAAAAAAACGAAAATTATGGTACTCAGGAAGAAAACACCTATAAATCCGCCAAAGCATTATGTAGTGGGACAATATACATTCCAGTGCGTGTCCAGTTTTAAGTACCTCGGCTCCATTGTTAATGATCAAATCAACGAAGAAGAAGAAATTCTCAATCGAGTAATGGGGGCATATTTCGCTCTAAGAAGTTTTCTCCGAAGTAAGCTTCTAAGTAGGAGGACCAAAATGATTATATACAAAACAATCATCCGATCTGTACTGTCAGACCACGTGGAAGACCAAAGGGAAGGTGGAAGGACTCTGTGACTGAGGACTTGAGGATGGTAGGAGTATCCAGCAGACATGCTGCTGACCGAAGTGATTGGGAAAGGGCAGTTGAGAGAGCCAAGGGCAGCTTTAGGCGCCTGTCGAGCCGATAAATAAATAAATGGCTAGATAAGGTCAAACTACTTGTCTGGTTGCTAAAAGGGGGCAATTTGAAAAAAGAATCCATGTATTGCTTTTTTGAGAATTTTAAAGGTATGAATTCTGAACTCCACTGTGGAGAACTGGAAAGATTTTACTCCAAGATATCAGAGCGTTATCTTCCTTTGATCAGCCAAAAGGAGTTATATTCCAACAAGACACTGCTCCTTCACATCAAACCAAAGAAACTCATGGATTCGAACTCCTGCCTCACCCACCATCAAGTGAAAAAATTTGATAATTTTGCGGAAGTTGAAATCGCAATCCAAGAATTTTTTGATAACCATCTCAAATAATGGTATCAGCTTGGGATCAAGCAATTGACTTGCAGATGGTTAATGATAGTAGATAACAATGGACTCTTTGAGTATTCATTATATTTTTATGAAAGAAATAGTAATACAAATACTTGGTTGAAAAACGTTCATTTTTACTTCCACCTATCTATGAAATATTTAATGAAAATTTTCGAATTCCTGTTTTCAATGAAATATAACCAATGGTTCATATAACCAAGCCTGGCAAAAATGTGTGTGTGTGTGTGTGGGGGGGGAAGGATGTGTATGTATGTGTGGGTGTATGTGTTTGAGTCCATATAACCAAGTCTTGCAAAAATGTCTGTGTGTCCTGTGTGCATGTGTGTTTGTGTTTGTGTGTGTGTTGTGTGAGTGGTAAGACAAGCACAATAATGAAAAGTGTACTGAAATTTCATATTTAAGACAATACGCCTGAGATGTTACTGCAACATTTAACTAAAATCGGCTGAACAAAAGTGCTACTTTACACAACTCATTTTGCACCTTATAGCTATATTATTTAATTTAAATCATATGCTTATTTTGATACATAAAGAGAAGATGTGGTGCATTTTATGCTAGAAGTTTAGAGTCAAATGATCTATAATAAATGTCACAGCTACTTGAAACATCCAACTTTGGATTTGAAACTAAATAAAACAATTTATTTTATTATTATTTTCTACAGTATTATTTCTATTACTTTTATTTATTTATTGGCTCGACAGGCGCCTGATGTTGCCCTTGGCTCTCTCAACTGCCCTTTCCCAATCTCTTTGGTCAGCAGCATGTCTGCTGGATACTCCTACCATCCTCAAGTCCTCAGCCACAGAGTCCTTCAACCTTCCCTTCGGTCTTCCTTGTGGTCTGACTCCATCCAGATATAAATATCTTGCGGCTCTACCTTCATCCATCCTGATAATATGTCCCAGCCATTTTAAGCGCTGAATTCGCACAAAATGAGAAACTCGGAGATAGTCGAAAAGGTCGTAGATCTCTTTGTTCTTCCTTGAGCTACTACTTTTATTATGATTATTTTTATTTAGATATTTTTTTTACTTTTATTAAGAATATTTATGTATGCCTATAAATAAAATACTCTATAATTAGCATTTTTTGTCATTATTATGATAATCTTTCCCTCTTCTATCGCTGTTCAGAGTAAGGGTCCTACCAATTGAGTCGGGCCGAAATGTCTCTTTTCTGTACCAATTCTACTCTCCTATTCCAGTTTATTCCATGCCTCCTGCACGCCTCCTTTACATTGTCCTCTTAGGACATGTGAGTCTTCTCACAGCCTTCCTCCGGATTTTTCCTCTTTCGTGTCTTCTTAGCACTTCTATCTGGATCCATTCTAAGAAGTCCAATCAATCCAAGTTTTCTATTTATTTTATTTTATTTTTGTATTTCTTTTAAGTAAACTTAATATGTCTTAAGATGGAACGAGTACAAATACACACAGCCATCCATTGAAGGCCTGTTGCAATGTGTAAAATGCTTAATAAACTATGGGAAATAAATATTTTAACAAAGTAATGAAGATAAATAAAGCTTTATTTTATCACATTTTTATTTGAATGTGCTTCACTTTATGTCTTGACATCAAGTAGGTAATATTGCTAACAAGTTATCTTTATACAATATTTGCAAGATAAAGAAGTGAAAAAAAAATTAAAAAAGATTTACTAAAAAAATAATTATAAAACTATAGAAAACGACCATAAACTCTTACAATATCTTCTATGTCTAAGGACCGTAGAACCAAATTTATCCCTCATCTAGTAAAACTGGAGATTCAATCATCAACTCTAAACACAGAATTACCATGTTCACTTCAGGTAGCTTGTATTTAGTTTAAATATTTATTAATAGGCAAGTATCTCTTTGTATATAAGTTATTTTGAGAAAAATAAAAATTATGTCATACAATGCCATGAATTTAGTTATCGATCTAGTAGGTATAACTTATTAAAAAAGTATCTTTTTATACGTTAAAAAAATAGCACTCCTATTTTCTACTTCTGATCAAATTCCGAAGTAAATCATTGTTGCAGTTGAAACTTTCTGTCAAGGCTGCTTGGAACACTTCTGGCATCTTCTCCGTCATCTTCAGGAGGAATGTAGATACAAGCAGAAATGCTGTCGATAGAAAATTTTATTAAAAGATATAAAAATATATGTTTTAATTCAAGGGTGGATTAGAGTCATGTAACTGTCTTTCTTATTATAAGTCAATACATTATGCTTAAAGAGAGGATGAAGAAGGAAATGACAAGATAGCCATAATTGAATTTAACAAAATATCTTGTCTCATCATTAAACTCTAATAATTTAGTATGTGATGAAATATCTAAGGCTGTTATTAAATTACAGTTATTAAGGCTGTAATGGAAACAGAGCCTTTACTTCAAAAAGCCAGCTTTTATGGTACTAACTGTTCACAAGAGGTAACAAGTAAAACTACATACAATTTTTGGTGGGACCAGAGTTATGCTGTTGCATTGAAACATACCACCTAACTAAAAAATATGAGAATTATCTCAAGGTTTTTGAAAGAAAAGTCATAAGAACCATCAATGGATGAGCATATAAAGCAGGCAGATGGAGATTATGTAGCAATGTAGAGACTGTGAAGACTGTGGTATTAGGGACATGTTCAGAAGATGTCTGAAGAATGAATACTAAGTGTGACAGTTGATGGGAAGATGAAAGGCACAAGAAGGTGATGGAACAATGATGTGGATAAAGAAACTTGTCAACTTGGAGTGTGCAATATGAGAATCACTGCACAGGATTGGAATTGATGATAGTAGTTCATCAAATCAAAAGTTATAATGGCCTGCAGCACTGGAGTGTGAGTGACATGTTTCCTAAGCATCTGAATACTTTACTACGAATCAATGGGTTAAACAGCATTCATGATTAAAGAAAAAAACAAAAAAAACATTATTTTTAGCAGCTGAACATATTTGTTAGGTTTAGATCTTGTCAAATGACTCTAGACATCATAAGTGAGAAGATTGTTTTAAAGAGGTAAAATAATCTAAACCATCATTGATGTAGGGAATAAAAAAAATGAAGTGTATACTATTAAAAAATCTTATCATTTCTTTTGTTCACTCCTCAGAAATCTTTGTTCAACTGTCATGGGCAGGATTATTAAATATATTAAATTATTTATAAGTTGGTAAATAATATTGAAAATACCAGTAAAATATCAAGGAAACTGTGAGTATTGCTGCACTTGCTAAATAGAATCCACCAGGTAGCGTTGTGGAGGTTGCACTGTAGATGTAGCCATAAAGATAAAACATTCCAATTGGTAAGATGGTTTCTCCAATTGAGCAAAAGCTGACAAACACACCTGAAAAAAATAGAAATATTATGAAGCGGTAAAATTTGAATGACCAGTTCAATCCAATGTTCTTGCTAATATAGACTAAATAGAAAACATTTTCGTTTTCCTTGAAATTTCAACAACATATGTGTCCATCAATTGTGGAGGGTCATGGTCAAGTCAATAGAGCATTAGTCTATTATCCTCTAGGTCCTGAATTGTAACCTCAGCTGAGATGCAATTATTTAGTATTTTATTTCAGCCATGGATTATGAGGACATCCTGGGGTACACCCAGCATCTATAAAGTGGCTACTCAAAAATTGGAGGGAAAAACCAGGTGGCAGAGTATGATCAAGGCGTTATCACCTCCCTACATGGCCATTGGCCGTGAAGCAGTACAAATTTCTGTATGTACTGAACCCAAGAGGTTCTATGATTCTAAATGGGTTGTAGAGGAACAGGATTTTTTTATTTAGTCCTGATGAAGATCTGTGAGCTGAAATGCTGGATAATAAATAGTTTTTTCTCTATTAACCTTCTTTTACCACAACCCAAACCATCCCATCCTTCATATTCCTTTCATGGTCATCATTTAATTTTTTTATTTTTTTTTTCATTTTTATGTATCTATAAATTATGCTCCATATGAAGGACCTTTTTTTAACTGATTTAAAGGTATAGCACTTTAAGGTATCGGAACACCTCCAGAATAAAGAATTTACTTTCTGGATAGCTTTGAATTATCACATCCAAAGCAAGAAAAAAAAATCTGGTGCGGGCAACACACGACTTTCACTTACCTCCATTTTTAAAATCAATGAAAGAATTTTCAAAAACAGTTAGAGATAAAAATACGTGAAACTATTAAGGAATTAATTAAATTGAATTTATATAGAAACATGTGTTTTATTAGAAAATCTATTATATTATTACCTAAAATAATCAGTTAGTTTTATGTTCATTTCATCACTCTCTATTAACTTTTAAAAGCTTGTGTATGAGATAATATTTTTTCTAAAATCTTTAGCTTTCCAACGGTATATCATACATGTATATTACTGCTCTTATGTTCAAAAACGAAAAATTGCATTAAAAAAATATTTTTTCTGTTTTCTCCTTTAGTTTAGTATTAAATTTATTCAATTTATATATTTACCTGTTTTTCATCAGCGTTAACAAGATAATATAGTTATTTTTATTGAATCTACAAAATTAAAGGTACTTTAGGGGAAGACAATTTAAAATATCGGCATTTAAGCCCTGTCAGACCATTTTAATCAGAATAAAACCTACATGATATTAAAGCCAATTAAATTTTACATCGATATAGAGAGTTTAATCAAAATCGTCAGAACCGTTTTTGAGAAAATCGAAAAAAGGTGCAAAATGCATAGTATAAAGTGCCTCTTCTGGTAAGCTCATTTTGATGAAAAAAGTTTTGTCACGTCTCGGGCATATAGTTGTCTTAAATATGAAATTTTAGTTTCATAGGACTTACCGTTTCCGCCCGGGAGTTACCACACACACAGACCTTTTTGCGGGACTTGGTTATTTGGACTCAGGGGACCCTAAAACATGTATTTCCGTTGAAAACTGGAATTCGAAAATTTTCACGATCGCAGTACTTCCCCTTACTATATATTGTAAGTGAAAGTAACAATGCAAGAAAAAGTTTGTTTCAAATAAAATAAAATATGGGAGCTAGTGAATAAGAATAAAATTTTGAAAGTAAGAAACAGTTTTTAAAGTAAATGTACACTCCCCATAAAAAGTATTGCAACACCCATAATTCTCGAGATTTTCACCTTGATCCAGACATTGTTTATATTTATAGTAATATTATTTATTAGATGAGAGATATTAGGGATAGACATATAATTTTTATTCACTGTTTACCAACAAACAATGCAATTTTGTTTCATTCATTTCAAATTGCCTTTCAGTCCATGTTTATCTTTTGTTTGCCTCAAGTCTATTTCTCTAAAGTCTAGTTAAAACAATTAATTTTATTCACAATGAATTGTTTAAGTCACGATGATTCGGTCAGAATCATCACTCTCTATGAAGAAGGCAAATCATTGTGTTACATTGCGAAACGGCTTGGGATTCACTATTTTACCATTTCAAGGACCATAAAAAGATACAGGAAGACTGGTAGTCATTCGAGACGACCAATGTCCACTTGATTATCTGCATCTTCTATTAAAAACTTGATTGTTGGTGTTCGAGAGTTATCAATCTCGGAGTCAACGGTCATTAAAAGACTAAGATAGTCAAACCTAAGGTCAAGAAGGCCAGAGAAAGATTCTCTTCTCACCGCAGAACTCCGTGTAAAAAGATTAAAATTTGTAAGGAATGCCTATCTTGGACTGTGGAGGAATGGAAACAAGTTTTATTGACTGATGTGACAAGAGTGACCCATAACAGCCGTGTATGGCCGTGAAAGAGTTTGGAGAAGGCCTGGAAAACGGTATAGTCAGTGCTGCACGTTAGAAACTGAGCCACTTGGAGGGGGTTCTATCATGTTCTGGGGTGGTATATCTTGCGAGGCACACACCGAGTTAGTGCCAATCCGAGGAGGGACTTTGAATGCTTTTTAGGGATGTATAAATGATTCTTCTAGATCATGTAGTGACTTTCATGCCATTCATAGGCTCTGAATCATTGCTCATGCACGATAATGCTCGTTCTCACAAGGCAAGATGTGTTTCTGAATACCTGATAAGCACAAATATTCACACCATTGATTGGCCCGCAAGAAGTCCTGACCTTAACTCAATCGAGCCCATTTGAGATTATTTCAAAAGAAAGGTTCGGTCACGAGATTCACCTCCTACTACCCTTGAAATGCTAAAGACAGCTGTATTGGAGGAATGGAACAATAAACCCAAAATTTTCTTTAAAATCTTTTTACAAGTATAGCAAGATGGGTGGAAGCAGTCATTCAAGCCAAATACGGCAATATGTCTTATTAAATGCATAAATGCATGCATTAAATGCAAATTAAAAATTTTAATTTAAAAGTTAAAATTATAAAAAAAGAAAATTTTAAAAAGTAGGTTTTCTAAATTTTTTGTTTATTGGAAGAAATATTGTAATTTATTTTAACTATTTTAATTTATTTAAAACTTGTTTATTTCCAGTTTATTATTGACTGCAGAACCTTTCTTTATTATGAAAATAAAAACTTTTTAGTAAAATTCAAATATTTTTAAGTGTTGCAATACTTTATACAGGGAGTTTTTATTATATTACCGATCTCATTCAGTGAAATTTCCATTCCAGTATTCAGGTAGAGTTTTTTTCTGAGTTATGGATTCAATTTTATATTTTTAGCAACATTGTCTCTCGGGGTTGCTGATAACATATTTTGTTGACAATAATCTTGAAGACAAGCTATAGTTGGACAAAGTAACAAAGATGTTTTTTGATCATTCAAGTGCTACAGAATAATCTATTCTAAACAAGTGAATATATAATATAGATCATAGAGATTAATTTCTTAAAGGTAAATATTATAAAAAATTTGAAAATTTTGAATACTGTCTCATAAAAGAACAAATATCTGATTAGTATATTTAATTAGGTTTAAAAATTTAATAAAAAAAATGGAGTTGTATTGAAAACAACTTAATTAAATAATTATTTTATGGAATGCTGTGGTGCTTGTCGGCTGTGTTTAAATGAAAAGTTTGGAAATGTTCAAGGAGAATAAATAATACAGCATTGAATTACCTGGGGATGAGTATCCCTTCTGTCCAGTCCTATTTTTTGTTCTATCACAAGGTTTTATGTCATTGAATTTAATAATGTTATAAATGTTATATTCTTGTTTTCTCTTATGCCTTGGTTTTTGAGAAATTCCCAGATTAAATACATACCTATTTCCTGGTCATTTATACACTTTGAAATGATTGACTTAGGAAGCCCATATAGAATCATCTTCATGAAGTCTAACAGAACATCTAAAATAAATAAATTAATTAATACTTGAAATTTACATTATTGTTTAATAACAAGTTATGATTTTATTTCCAGAACTTACATAGGTTTATTTCCAAATTTGTCGTAGACAAACCCATCAAAGTGCTTGAGATAATTGTCACAACGGAACTTACAATACCAATTTTAAAATCTGACCAGTTCAAAACATTGATAAGAAATGGGGGGAGTAAGACAGAACCTAAAATTGGTTATTAGTAATTTTATTATTGAAATGCAAATCAATGATATTCAGAATGCATATATATATATATTTACCAATTGAGCCTATCATCAATCTGTAACAGGAATAAAGCCCAACTTCCTCTATTGTATAATCGAAACCTTGCTGAAGAAAATATTGGTAAACATTTCCCTCTGCTGTATAACAAATGTTAATTAATTATAAGGTACAATTATAAAATTCTAGGAAAAAAAGTTATGCATAAATTTTTTTTAAATACTTCAAAAATAATTCAAATAAGTCAACACATTAACCAGGTTAAATAATGGAATGGGTAAGTGTTATGAAAATTGACCTAGAAATGGATAGCTTACACCTTAACTGATTTTTGGGCCACAGGAAGGTCCCACCGAAATTCATTGGCAAATTCTGGGTACATCATTTGATAAGAAAAATTTGAGTCAACTAACATTTGGCATAATGTCAGTCATACTTTTAGTTTTACCAACTATATTTAATCATTACTTATCTGCATTATTTTTCATTATAAATAAAGTAATATTTGCTGATAGTGAATTTATTACTAATGATTGTTTACTTTGAATTACAAAGAACCATTTTTACACTTATTACAAGAAATATAATCAGGACTCAGGCAATGATTTTTTTAATTTTTTTTTTTTTTTTATGCTTTGATCAAAACATGTGAGCAATTATCAGGGCAAGATCTGCAAGACCCTAATAATAAGCCAATAGTTTAAGACTCCTTTGGCTCTTAAAATAAAATCTTGTGCTCTAAACTGTTGATAGAAACATTAATTTTGAATAAATTATGTGACAGTAGAAATTATTATCTACAACTATCATTTAAGTTTTTCTGGTTTATATCACCCTACCATACTTATACATCCATACTACTTAATAAAAAAAATAAAATAAACAAAAAAAAAGATTTGGAAACATTGTAACCCCATTTTACTACTTTAGCTGCTTATCACATTATTTTGATCATTGAGTTCATTGTAAAATTCTTTAATTAATTTAGTCGATCATCAATTTCCTTTTATTTTTTATTGTTGATTATTAAATCAAATTAATAAATTATTAATTACTTTTAAAAAGAACAACTTTAGAGTAAGAAATTTTGGAAAATTCTTCACATCAGATTGATTAAATAATGATTGAAAAAATTTAGAAAGAATGGGCATTTCAAATCTAAATTGGTGTAAGGAGTTTAATATACTATGTTATAGCTGCTTCATAAAAAAAAAAAAAAAAAAAATCTGGTGCGGGCAACACACGACTTTCACTTACCTCCATTTTTAAAATCAATGAAAGAATTTTAAAATACAGTTAGAGATAAAAAAAATACGTGAAACTATTAAGGAATTAATCAAATTGAATTTATATAGAAACACGTGTTTCGTTAAAAAATCTATTATATTATTATCTAAAATAATCAGTTAATTTTATGTTCATTTCATCACTCTCTATTAACTTTTAAAAGCTTGTGTATGAGATGATAATATTTCTAAAATCTTTAGCTTTCCAACGGTATATCATACATGTATATTACTGCTCTTATGTTCAAAAACGAAAAATTGCATTAAAAAAATATTTTTTCTGTTTTCTCCTTTAGTTGGGTATCGAATTTATTCAATTTATATATTTACCAGTTTTTCATCAGCGTTAACAAGATAATCTAGAAATTATTATTGAATCTACAAAATTAAAGGTACTTTAGGAAAGAACATTTAAAATATCGGCATTTAAGCACTGTCAGACCATTTTTATCTAAATAAAACCTACATGATATTAAAGCCCATTAAATTTTACATCGATATAGCGAGTTTAATCAAAATCGTCGGAACCGTTTTTGAGAAAATCGAAAAAAGGTGCAAAAAGCATGGTATAAAGTGCCTCTTCTGGTAGGCTCATTTTGATGAAAAAAGTTTTGTCACGTCTCGGGCGTATAGATGTCTTAAATATGAAATTTCAGTTTCATAGGACTTACCGTTTTCGCCCGGGAGTTACCACACACACACACACAGAACACACACACACACACACACACAGACCTTTTTTCGGGACTTGGTTATTTGGACTCAGGGGACCCTAAAACGTGTATTTCCGTTGAAAACTGGAATTCGAAAATTTTCACGATCGCAATACTTCCCCTTACTATATATAGTAAGTGAAAGTAAAAATGCAAAACCCAAAGCATGAAGAGGCGATTCTGATTCATCGATTTTGGTGAAAAAAATGCAGTAATAACTTAGGCATATGCATATCTATCTAAAATACATAAGGTCAGTTTCAAAGGAATTTTCGTTTGTGAGCTAGATTTACCCCGGAACTTTTTGGTGTGTTTTAGTTATAGTGATTCAGATCTGAGGATCTGAAATCAGATTTTCATAGGAAACTTGGATTTGAAAATTGCTTTTTCTAAATATATAGTAGTAAGTGAAAGTAAAAAAAAAAGTTCATTTGACTGAGTCCCGATTAATGTTCCCATGTCAAATAATTATGATGTGCCAGTTACCTATTGATAAAACAGTCATTGAGCAAGAACATATAATCATTAACCAAATCACTGTGTTGTTAGGTCTTCTTTTAGCTGCGGATTTCAGTTGTTTTAACATACTCCACATGTCGCCTTTCTTCTCATTTGTTTTTTTATCTTTAACGAAAATGATTACCAATACCAGTGTGGAAAGTTGCAAACTGATTGCGAAAATCAACAACCATAAATAACCCATGAACACAAGACAGTATCCAGCTGCACCAACAGCTAGGGCGGCTCCAAAATATAATGCAGTAAAAATGAATGTGACACTGGAAAAAAAAATAGAAACATAAATGCTATTATTTTGTAGAAAAAGAAACTATTGTATTTTATCCTGAAGGTATTGTTAACATATTTAATTAATTAGATATTCCAACATATGTATGTTTCATTATTTTGATTATAATTCATATTTTTACTTTCACTGTGAAATATATGGTAAAGAAAAGTATTGTGATCGTGAAAATTTTTGAATTCGAGTTTTCACCGGAAATATACGTTTTAGGGTCTCCTGAGTCCAATTATATTGAAAAATTGAATTTTCATACTTTTGAATTCCAGTTTTCAACGGAAACAGCTTTTCTGGCTCCCCTGAGTCCAAATATCTAAGTCTAGTGTAAAGGTCTATGTGTGAGAGGTAAGTCTAGCACAAAAACAAAAAGTCGTTCGAAACTGAAATTTTATATTTAAGACAACTATACGCTTGAAATGTTAATGCAAATTTTAGCATCAAAATTAGCTACCCTGATGAGCCACTTTAAACCATGCATTTTGCACCTTTTTACGATTTACTCAAAAACGGCTCTAACGATTTTGATTACACTCGCTGTATGGATGTAAAATTTAATGGGCTTTAATATCATGCAGATTTCATTCTGATTGAAATAGTCTGAAGGGGCTTAAATTCCGAAATGTTAAATTTCCTTCCTCTAAATTACCTTTGATTTTATAGATCTTAAAAAAAATAAATACGAAGGACGATATTCTCAAGATCGAAATTTTTACAGCAAGGAAGACTTTGACTAAGTTATATAGGAAAAAATAATCAAAGCTGAGTCTTTTTTCTTTTTATACTTTTATCTCGCTAACTGTTTCGTTTTTTATTCATTTTCCAGAATTTTTAAACCACTTTCTTAACTATTTAGGTAATGTGAAGTAGGGACAAAAAATAAAATGCATGTTATTATCTTATTGTTAGTTTCTGTTTTGTTGTGATATCCATAAAATTTGACGTATTAGAAAGATTTTCCCAACACGTTTTCAGCCGCGAAGCCGGCGTAAAATGGCTGCAAAACCTAAAGCATTGGCCAGAAAAAAAAAATTATTAACCGTTTTATATTCAGAATACAACAGTGTAGTCCATCAACTTTATATAGATATTTAAGAAGGCTTATGATTCCATAGACCGACAGAAGCTATATAACATCATGATTGAACAGGGGATACCTAAAAAGTTAGTAAACCTAGTAGAGATGTGTTTGTCGAAAACATTTCATAAAGTTAGAATCGGTCATAATTACTCCGAGAGATTTGAGGTGCGATCGGGTTTGAAACAGGGTGACTCCCTTTCACCTGTTTTGTTTAATATAGCCTTAGAATATGTTATAGAAAAGGTGATGTGTACCGAGAAAGGCTTAAATATGGGTGACAAGATTCCGGTTTTGGGGTATGCCGATGATTTGGTACTTCTAGGTGAAGACACGGAAACTATACAACTAAATACAAGTCTGTTAATAAAAACCGGTAAAGAAATAGGACTCGAATTAAATACCGATAAGACGAAATATATGATTAGTTGAAGAAATGGTGGCGATCTTGATGATATTAATATTTCAGGTCATACTTTTGAGCACGTAGAGAAATTCATGTATTTAGGTTCAATGATAACAAGAAAAAATGAAATCCAGGAAGAAATAAAGTCCCGGTTAAAGGTGGGAAATGCGTGTTATTATTCTGTTGCTAAATTACTTAGCTCGCGGCTTCTGTCTAAAAACTTAAAGGTTAGAATTTATAAAACTATTATTCTTCCAACGGTTCTTTACGGATGCGAAACGTGGCCGCTTAATTTGAAGGATGAACAACGGCTTAAGGTTTTCGAGAATAAGGTACTGCGTAAAATATTTGGTTCGAAGAGAGATGAGGCCACTGGGGAGTTTAGAAGGTTGCACAACGCGGAATTGCGGAGTTTGTACCCTGTGAATATAATTGAGTTGATAGCGTAAAGTTGTTGGGCTTAGTGAGGAACGGATTCCGAGAAAGTTGGTATTCGCTGAACCGACTGGTAGGCGTCCGAAAGGTAGGCCGAAGCGTCGATGGGAGGATTGCATTAAGGCTGATCTCGGGGGCTTGGGCTTGACCGGTGAACATTGGACGAGTCTGTGCAGGCGAAGTTTGGTGGTATCGGCATCGAACCTTCGGGTTCGGTAAGCCTATTATATTATTTATATTCACAAAATGATAGAAAATAATTGGTCGAAAAATCATGAAAATCAAAACTATCGAGTGGCAAGGTCTGGACGATTTTTAATGGATTGACCCACACAAATATATAAGTTGAAAGATTTAATAAGAACAGTAATATAGTATACCAGTAATAATATAATATACTGTTAAAAAGTTAATAATTTTAGAAAAAAATATTATCTTATATAAAAAGTTGTAAAAGGTAAAGAAGATTGATGAGAAGCGGATAAAACTAACTGCTTGTTATCGATAATAATATAATCGATTTTTTAATAAAAACACATGTTTCTATAGAAATTCAATATAGTTCTTTAGCCTTTTTTCATCTCTAACTTTATTTAAAAGTTCTTAAATTGATTTTAACATCGGAGGTAAGTGAAAGTCGTGTGTTGCGCTCACCAGATTTGTTGTTTGTTTATTTATTTAACGTCACTTCATGCTACTATAGCTAATCGGTCGATCCCACAGTGGGAGTCCTAAATTTTGCCTATCTAGGTTTTATTAGGATAGGGATCTTTAACGAGTACCTGACATTGCACAGGCTCGGGACCACCTTTTAACGCCCCCTCCGAAGGACGGCATAACCAAGGATTTTTTGCTATCTTTAAAATTTAAGGTTTAAACCCGTGATCTTTGGCATAGGAGGCTATCATGCTAGCCACCCAGCTACAAATGATCCCTATACACCAGATTGGTTCTTTTCAGTTGTTTCTTGTCATGATTTGATTGATCCCCTTCCTGACACTATATTGGAGTGCTGTCAAAACTAAAATTATCACCGTGTAGAGCAACTATCCTCGTGTAGAACGCAATTAAAATGATGGTTACAAAAAATCAAAAACCGCTTCCTAATATTGGGACTATTATTTAATTCATAAATATTCATAATTTGCGTTATAATATACACACCGTGCTGTCCTGTTCTCATTTTCGCTGTTTTCAGTGATAGCACAAGTAGCCCCAACGAAAAACAGAGAGCTACCTCCTCCTAGGCCATTGATGATCCCTTCTGTGATGGAAGTGTTCCAAGCCGAACTGTTCCAATTCAAATAAGAAAACATCTGAATACAAATTCCAACAGTTTCCCAAAAGAGAGCAGTATACATTATGGGCTTGTTGAGTGACGTTGCATCCCGCCAGGAACCAGCAAGAAGTAAAATTATTGCTGGAAGGGCATTCCTTAGTGTTGATCGAATGGTGACGATATCTGAAATCAAATGATGAAACCATGTTAAAGTAGATTATAACTAAAGATCTTTGCACATATCTTTAATGGTTTTGTCGAGGTATGGTTATTATTACGGATCAGATAGGGTCACAGAAGGCCTCGACAATTGCGTGTTCGTGCAGGGAAGAGAGTTAGATGAGTGGTGGTAGAAGCACGTACCGCAGCACCAGGTATGAGGTTACTCTGCAGGTAGGGAACGAACCCGCACCTACCAATTAGCAGAAGGGACTGACTAGGACGGAAATGCCCCGTGTAGTAGTAACACAACATCAACGGATAGGATTCATCAGATGTGCACATGGGTAGAAGCTATGCACCCCATCCTATGAGGTGGATAGGAAGGATGAAGGAGAGAAAGTATTTGAATGAAATTAAGTAAAGATAGACCATATTATGTTACTAAGGCAGAGATACTCTGACCTAGGGAGATGACACCTGGTAGGAGCAGGTTGGTGAACTGAAGAGCTGAGCTAACTTTTGGGGATGTTAGTCATCCATGTCAATAATTGACGGTGAGAGCTTTTCTATCAGACTAGTATCTTGGCACTAGGTCAAATTACCTTGAATGGTTTATTTATTCTCATAACTCAGTTAAATGGATAAAAATATTTAAAAAGGCGTTAATTAGTGACAATATACAATATTTTTGAATATAGCGTCTTCTTATATTCGGCCGGTGACCCAAGTAGCCGCCGCTAGCGCTATCTGTAAGCGCACGTGTGAAGTATCCGAAACCGGATGTAGTATCCGCTACAATTTTAATCGGCTTTAGACCGAATCCATTTATATATAACTCCATAAATCTCTTTTTCACACATACTTCCTTTCTCACTGTCAGATCATCCAAATTAAATGACAATAGTGCTCCTTCATCCTTTTTTTTTCTCAGTCGACTGGTGTATCTCAAGGCAGTATTCATGGTCCCAAACTTTACGCTGTTCGTACCGCTGATATCCCAACCCATCCTTAATACGCATGTTAATGACACATTATCAGTCAATTTTATATTTATTAACAAAAAGTATTTGAGCTTATATTGTAACATTGATCATTATTAGCCAACCTCCTTTTCAGGTTATCAGTTAATAATTATCTTCAATCCCAAATTAGAGATAAGGAGAGCCCGTGGCTGAGTGGCTAACGCGCTAGTATCTCATGCTAAAGGTTGTAAGTTCGAATCCCAGTCCCGGCGTGACTTTTATAAGGATGTAATTTAAATGGGTATTCACTCACAGCCTCTCCTCTGGGTATGTGAGACCAGTCAGCCAAATGGTGGCGAATTACAAAATTAGGCGTAGGGAGTGATGACCCTACACTACAAAGTGCATCGAGAAACGTGAGTGAAATCTTCCAGAAGATAATAATAAATAATAATTCAAATAATTATAAATCTCTGACTTCCTGCCTAACAATAACCTTTATAAAAATTGCTTCTCGTATCCAATCTTAAACACTTATGGTACGAGTTCCTCATATATTTTATATCACAGGTTATTTACTAGATGTATTAACCAATATATTTGCAAATATGAATAAATCAATTTTCCAAAAAAAGTTTTTTACGTATCGGACACCGAATGTTTTAAAACGTGCTTGTATTTCATAATTTGTTCCATACCATCTTTAATTTATTTATAATCGGTTTTCACAAAATATTTGACACAAATAATAACATTTTTACTGTGGAGTTGCTGATCTATAATTGTCTTCTTAACAAAGACAATGTCAGAGAGAATTTTTTATAAAAAAAAATCATGACAATTTTACTAATGATGCTAAATCTTAAAGGAGCAAAACCCCAGACAAAATTTTGTCACTTCAGACAAAAACTTTTTAATTTGTTTTTATTAAAATGAAAATTAGCAACTATTAAGGGAGTAGGACCAGCAAAGAAATACCGCAGTCTGACAAGAGAAATGTGCATTTTTAAGTGTTACACCTCTCTCCATAAAAAAAATCTCTAGTATTTATGTCACATTTTTAGAAGAAGTTGAAAAAAAAAACAGTGTAAAGAAATTTATTATTATAAACACCGATATAAGTTTTGATTGTTACTGTGAAATATTCTATTTAATAAAAATAAAAATACATAACTCTTCATAATTTATTATCTCTTATGATTTAATTATTTAGTCCAAAATAGTTGAACAATTTTAATGTAAAGCGGGTTAACGAATAATTATCTTATTTACCCACTTACGCGTAATTACATTGACATAATTCCATGAAACATTTTCTAGTTTGATTTATTGGGCTCTAAAACTAAATATTTATTGACCCAAATATTCCCGAGGAAAGATTTATCAGATAATCACAACATCTTTTTAACTTATATAACTTTTATTCCAGAATATTATAACGACTATATAATCATTCTGCTTCATTGAATCAATTATTAGAGTATTGCTTATAGTGAGCAGGAGATTATGGACGGTAGCTATTTCGGCCTCTTATAAATATTTTTTTGAATTGACTCAAAATAAGTGAACATACTTTAATGTGGTTTGAAAGCCGAAAATATAACATTAATATCGTATCCCATGTGTAAAGATACAAAGGAAAGAACTGGTGTCACAGCATTAACCTTTAACTGGTGACGTGGGGTCTACAGGACCCCGGGGTCTATTTAAAGTTTTGTAAATCCCATTCTTCCGATCCGATCTGCTTTTGAAGACCTGAAATTTCCTGTCTCGACCTAATTGTAATATAGCATCATTTTTTAGTCAGTTTTTATTGCTTTAGGACAGTGTTATTGGGGTCCAACAGACCCCACCTCACTATTAGTGTTCGGATTTATTGAAAGTGTGTTTTTCAATTTTTTGAAAGAAATATCGCGTGATTGTGTTATTTCACGTACATTTTTAATTTTATTAAGAAGCTGGGATCATCTTTGTTAAAGGATAACATGACCAGACGGTCAGAAAATCTCAGACTTCCCGGGAGCTTCGGTTTAAAGCTCAATCATTATCAGGGGGAATAACCCAGAAGAATCTAAAGCATATAGTCAGAAATCCCCTCCGAAGAAAAGTCGATGTTATTTTTGTCCAAGAAACATACATACATACATCCTCGGCGCTACAGCCCAGTTCGGGCCCTGGCCTCCAGAAGAAACCTTCCCCACTCTTCTCTATTCCTGGCCATCGTCCACCAGCCTAACGCTCCCAGCTGCACTGCATCCTTTCCAACCTGGTCCAACCATCTCATTCGGGGTCTCCCTCTCTTCCTTTTGCCTACCGGCGCATAGCTTATTATTCTCTTGGGAATACAATCATCTGTCATCCTTTGAACGTGGCCAGCCCAACGAAGCCGGCTTATCTTTATAAATCTCACCACTGGGACATCCTTATACTTTTCATAAAGCTCTCGATTGTGTCTTATTCTCCAAAGACCATTTTCGCATATAGGCCCATAAATCCTTCTCAGTATTCTTCGTTCGAAAACAGCAATCTTTTATTCATCTGTTTTCCGTAACACCCAGGATTCACAGCCATAAGTCAGTATGGGCCTAATCAGGGTTTTGTAGAGCGTGGCCTTCGTATCCTTATTAATTTCTTTAGATTTAAATATTCTTAATAGACCATAATAACCCCTCGTAGCAGCTAAAATTCTCTTCTCTATTTCTGTCCAAGAAACAAGAATAGGAAATCATCTATAGTTTGTATTAAATGCGAACAAAATATTTGTGGGCAATGTCTCTTGCAAAAACTGAACCTAATTTTATCATTGTGGATGTAATTAGTTGACCGTTGAGAATTAATGCAAGGAATTAGTCCGGGTGGCGGTCATTAAATGAAACAACTAAATAGTTTCAACTATTTATTGTTTGCCAACGTTTCGACCCCCTTTGTGGGTCATCATCAGGGCGCATGGTGGGAGAATGGAAACGGTTTCTATGGAAAAGGTTCATTAATTATGAACCTAATTTTAGTTGTGCATACTTTCTTTACAATATGAAAGTTTCAGTTTTGTCATCATTTTTCTTTATTTAAATATAATAAACTTTGAGATAAAGACTTGTTTATATATTATTTTTACAATTTTTTCATTGCTTGGAGTATAACGTTAAAAAAAAAAAAGTATTAATACAATGTATTTATTTAATAATATCAGGAATTTATTTGATTTTATAAGCATTCAACGTATTTTGCAAGAATAAACAATTCTAGATGTTTCAGGATTTAAAAAAAAAAAAATAAAATAATGAGGTTTGGGGTCTGAGAGACCCCTCCTCACCAATATTGTCAATAAATTTCAACTCACTAGTTAACGGTTTAGGGGGAGCCCGTGGCGGAGTGGCTAGCGCGCTAGTCTCTCATGCTACAGGTTCTGAGTTCGAATCCCAGACCCGGCGGGGCTTTTATAAGGATTTAAAAAAATGGGGATTCACTCACAACCTCTCCCCTGGGTATGTGAGACCCGTCAGCCAAAGGGTGGCCACTGACAAAATTAGTCGTAGGGAGTGATGACCCTACACTAAAAATAGCATCGTGAAGCGTAAGTGTAAACTTGCAGGAGTTTACACCGCGAGGCCCAGGGTCTACACGGCCTGTTGCGCCACTGAAAGAAGAAAGAAGAAGAAGAGTTAAAGGTTAAAAAATAAATGGTTAAAGATTTAATAGTTCTTACATGGCGTTCAATCTGATTCCAACAGTTACAGAATAAGATTCACTCATCAATCCTAGTAAGTTTTAATAACAACATGTTAACATTTAAGATTTCCTTTGTCTCTTAAAATATTTTTAGTACCTAAGGCTACACCCGATAGCCTTGAGCTGACTACCTAGGAATTACTCTTTACCGAACAAAGGTACTTAGGGCACAATACTCAATAACTAGCAAATTAAAGATTATCATAAAATCTCTCAAGCCCTGGTCCACATCTAACCGTAACAGTTGCCAAGAGGAAGTAGCGTTGACCCGATTAAGGATAGGACACACCCTACTATTGCGATGGAGCCCTCTCGATCGCTCATATCTTACACGAATGTCCATATTATTTGGCGCAGCTTAACAAAATAGGACCGGATATATAGAGAATTATAGGAAATAATGAATGTTCAATTGAATTAATTTTTGAATTTCTTAGGAAAAATTCTGTAATGCCGAAATTATAACACTTAACTTTATTCTTGTTTGTATATTAATTATTTAGTTTTATTTTCTTTGCTTATATTGCTTATTTTATTTTTCATTTGTGTTAGGCATTATTATTATTTCTTCTTTTTTATATAGGGTTAACAAATGTGTAATTATTATCCGTATGGGAGCTGCTAAAAGACACACATACCTTTCGATCGCAATTTTTAAGACTGGCAACGAACTCACCAACATATGTTTCAAACGATACCCTTCATACTGGTTTACGTATTCCAACTACAATAAACCGCATTCGATCGACTTACAAACGATTTCACGACAAACTAAATGGACACATAAACAAACTTGTACAAAACATGGCTACAACTGACTTACCACCCATAACTCGGTGTAGGCTGAAAAGGAGTTGGATGAGGGACCTCCTGACCTGAAAATATAGTTGTGCTTAATGTCAGAAGAATGCACCACTGGGTGCTGTCTCCCTCATGCCTGCCCACGCCATGTTTCCTTAGATTTTAGCACATTTGCTGATTGTAATATTTTTTACAGGTGTAAATAAAATGATAAGAGAAGAAAAAAAAAATTATCCGTATAGGCGTTGATGACCTTGATGTTTTTTCCTTTCAAACAAACAACCCAATAACTGCAATACCGATCATAATACTCTCTCTGACCTCTCTCTGCCACCTTCTTCCATCCCTCCTACAACCTATTGCTTGATCCTCAGAACTAATCACCCTTATTGCTACATTGCTTGTGTCACACTCATAGAAGGAGACTTGGGAATGTACGCATGCAGTTAGTCAAGACTCCTCAGCACAGTGTATATATATCAGAACCAATATCTCAACTGTGTGTGAACTATTGTAGATGAGTTGAAGGAGATTGGCATTAGGGTGAACCCGAAGAAGACAGATACCATTGTCATGTCGTTCCAGAAGGGGAAGAGCGCCTTGCCTACTGATTTTAAAGTGAACGGAGAAACACTGCCAGTTTCTAATTCAATCCTCTACCTGGGCGTCACTCTAGATAGGCACCTCACCTTCTCTAGTCACGTCCGGGAACGACTCAAACTGGCCAGGAGAAAGGGCTATAGACTTAATCATCTACTCACGTCACCTCAGCTGTCACTAAGGCTGAAACTACAGATCTACACGGCTATAATACGTCCGACTATGCTCTATGGTGCGCCCTTGATTACGGCATCTGTTTAAGTCCACTCTCAAACAATTACAGACGTTCCAGAACTCCATCCTTCGGCGGATTGTTAGAGGTACCAACTTACAGAGGGCCAAAAACCATATCCTACATCAGGAGTTAGTATTGCCAACAGTGTCTGAATATATCAGCCGGAGGCACATTAAATCTTTTGATGTGCTGAAGACCTGTGCTAATCCATTGTTTTCTGATATCACCCCACCATCCAAGCCTGGGAGGTGGAAAGGATCACTACCTCTCGTTGACGTTGTCAACGAGGGAAGGACTTCGGACTATGTCTGAACTCAATTTATTGCCAAAACCCTGAAGAATGGTCCCTCCCATTTTGCAATTGATAAATAAAGGCATAGAAGCCCTTGAAAGATTAATAGTGCATGCAGCGCATATAGCAATCCTCCTTAGAATACCTCCGGGTAATAGAAGGACAAAATGTGACATGTGTACATATTATATTTGTATTTGAATTTTGTTTGAAAATAAAACCAGAGGGTAAGAAAAAACAAACAAAAAAAAAAAACAAAAAACGAGGCTACTATATTTATTTAAATGGATGTAAAAAGTAATAAACGGTAACTTCATATATAGATTCGATGAAATATGAGAGAACAGTCCGAATGAACCATAATTTCAATTCTAATAGAAAAGCAGGGAAAAATTCATTTAATTGATCAAGAAATCATTTAATAATTTATTAGACATTTCACCCTGTCAGATTATTTCATTGAAAATAAAACTTTCTTTTTATTCTTTAACATCCTCCATTGTGTTTTTCAGCTCGGAGGTGCCTCGACCCAAGCCGTTGTTGCTCTGCCTCTTGCTTGGTGTCTTGTCCGTTGGTCTGGCTTCGAGGAACTTGCGCGGTTCGCTATCTTTTCTCACTCTCCAGACAATTGTGTTTGTACGCCAGTTTTTGTTTTGTGACTATTTTTACATCAATTATGTCTATCAACGGCGAAGAAGCATGTGCTCCAGAAGTAAGACCTACTGTTGTGGTTTAAGTATAAAATTACCACCTTTTTGGCATGAAATGCTATAATATGATTTGTCCCGGCTGAGGCAAAATTTTAACTATCTATTATCACAACATTTAGTTGTCTAATAGTCCAGTTGGATCTGGTTGATTCTGAACATCCCGATAAATATTGAACAGCTAAACAAAGACTTTTGTATATTCGGAAAGTGTAGAACAGCAGATTAAAAATTAATAGGTGGAGTGTAATTAGGCGATTTTTTAAGCCCAGCCAGTTACTTCATGAAATCCGATCATTATCTAGTCCACATGTTTCTGATATTTTGTTACAAACCCTTTGGCTTGACAAATTACCCGATTATGTCAAAACTATTTTAGCAATTTCTGAAGATGATTCACATAAATTGGCAGATATAGTTGATGAAATGTTAGAAATAAATTCTACCAAAGAAATATGTACTAAACCTACTTCAAATAATCCTATTTTCTTAGAAGATTTGTGTGTTGAAATTTCAGCACTTGAAAAAACAAATATTAGCTATTATGTACCTCATAGAGATAGAATTCCGTCTAGCCGTTGTTCAAGCAGAATTATAAGTACATACCGTGACAAACTATTTATTTTATTGTACCGCTATACAGATCTCTAAAAAAAATTGTAATACCCATGATCTACACTATACCAGCAGTGAATTCACCGGTAATTATTCATCTAACGAATTTAGGATCTGCTGATACCAATCTCGTCAATATATTCATAATAAACGTTCTGAAACTCTTACGAAACTAATACTTAATAGATATTACGTTCACCTGTGGCTTCTGCCAGTAGAGCGGTGTCGTTGCAGACGAAATCAACTGGCGGGGGAGATTCCGGGCTGCAAACTTTCTGTTGAATGAGATTCGGAATCATTGCATCATACAAAAATATAACGAACGAATATAGAAATATCGCAGGTTCCGATGATACATGGCGAAGAAAAGACGATCGTTCCTGGTTCGCCGTCATTCTTATCTCAGACCAAAACAGTCATTACTTACGCTATTGCGTAACGGTAATACGTACTTTATCTTATCGAAATCTTTATTAGGCTTAAGCTTCATAATTCTCTTAGAAAAAAAAAATATATATATCGTTTTCGTATTCTATAATGGGTACGATGGGTTTTTGATAACTTTTTTTCTTTTTATAGAAACAATTCTTTATTGAGTAATATTACAATCCGTCCAATTTAGGACATTTTTAATAGTGATAACGTACAACATTCATACTACATTCACACGATATATACAAAACAATAAATTTATATAATAATAATACAATATACATATATACAAAACAAAATCAATAAAAGTATATACAAAAGTCACTCATACCTATATACAATTCACAAGCATACAGCACGTGAGTGGAGAATCTAGCCAATGCTAGAACTCCAAAATACATGTTACAAGAGGTCTCGAGGCCACTGCCGTTTCAACCTTCTAGGAGGATGGTAAGGATGTGTGGAGCTGGATAAGGGTTGAGCTAGGGGATTAGGGTGATGAATAAGGTTCTGATGAAATTTAGAGAATTTTATGGTAATAAGGTCTAAAATAAATGGAATATTTAGGTCGCGATGTAAGGTATGGTTGGATATATAATAAGGGGCATTAACTATTGTTCGGAGGAATTTAGGTTGAAAGGTTTGAATGCGTTTGATGTTAGAAAATTTGTCTGTCCCCCACAGTTCAAGTCCGTAGACCCAATGCCATACTTCACTCTAAATACCACCTATATGCCGATGATCTCCAAATTTACCTCTCCTTCCATCCTTCCGAAATGCCTGAGATGGTCCAAAAATTACAAGAAGACATTGACAGTATCAATTTATGGGCCATCAAGAATGGACTAAAACTTAATGTTAATAAAACGAAAGCTATCCTCATCGGTTCCAAACATCTGCTCAACTCCCTCTCCTGCCATCCCTTACTCTACCTTAATCATAGACCTATCATCTTCCAAACGTCCGTTAGAAACCTTGGCTTATTCCTCGACCAAAACCTATCCTGGAATAATCACATTTCGCAAATTTCTAGAAAATCCATAGCCATTCTTAAACAGTTCCTCAGATTACGTGATTTAATACCCCTTAAAACCCGCCAGCTCCTAGTTTCCTCTCTCATCTTCCCCCACTTCGATTATGGCTGCCGGGTGTTTGGCGGACTGTCCGAGATGCTTGAGATGAGACTGAAGAGATTAATGAACTGTTTTATTAGATTCATCTTCGGAATCCCTCGGCGCTCTCAGGTCTCAGCCTGGTATGCCGAGTTGAAGTGGCTCTACCCTAAATTCCAACGGCAATACTTCCTAGGAACTTACCTCTGCCAATCCTTCAGAACCAAAAAACCCCTCTATATTTACAATTTGTTTACCCCACTCTCCTCTGTCCACTCCATCAACACAAGATCCCAACCCTTGAACTTGCACATTCCATCCCACAGAACTGCTTCCTTTAAGAGATCTTTCGTCATACGTGCATCCTTATTTTGGAATTCCTTGTCCATGTCGATTCGTACATGCCAATCCTTAACTTCCTTCAAACATCACCTATTTATCCATCTCCTCGAACATCAATCTGCCGTGCCTTTATAAACTTATCTATCTGGCCTCTTTATTTTTATCTCAATTTTCTTTATTTATTTGCTTATTTTTTATTTTTGTTTTGTTTTAATATATTTTATTATTTGGATTTATTTACGGTTGTAATATGACTTTGTGCTTGTATACATTTGTGTATATGTGTGTGTGCGTGTGTTGTGTGTGTGTGCGTGTGTTTGTATATATTTATATATATGCAGATCCATATATATCATAATTTGTAATCCATAAAATGCTGTATATAATCTGATAAATTCTACATAGCCAGAAGTAAAATCTTATACTGGAAGCGGAACGGAGTTAAAGAGAACTGGAGGAGAGGATTGTCTTTGTGATAACTAAAGTAAAAAAATAAAATAAAATAAAATAATAAAAAAAATAAAAATAAAGTTAAACAAAATCTGGTGCGGGAAACACACGACTTTCACTTACCTCCATTTTTAAAATCAATGAAAGAATTTTCAAATACATTTAGTGATAAAAATACGTGAAACTATTTAAGAATTGATTAAATTGAATTTATATAAAAACATGTGTTTTATTAAAAAATCTATTATATTGTTATCTAAAATAATCAGTTAGTTTTATCTTCTTTCCATCACTCTCTATTAACTTTTAAAAGCTTGAGTATAAGATAATATATTTTCTAAAATCTTTAGCTTTCCAACGGTATATCATACATGTATATTACTGCTCTTATGTTCAAAAACAAAAAATTTCATTAAAAATATATTTTTTCAGTTTTTTCCTATAGTTGGGTATCGAATTCATTCAATTTATATATTTACCTGTTTTCCATCAGTGGTAACAAGATAATATAGTTATTACCATTTAAGCCCTGTCAAACCATTTTTATCCAAATAAAACCTAAACGATATTAAAGCCCATTAAAATTTACATGGATATAGTGAGTTTAATTAAAATCGTCGGAACCGTTTTTGAGAAAATCGAAAAAAAGCAAATTGCATGGTATAATGTGGCTCTTCTGGTAAGCTCATTTTGATGAAAAAGGTTTTGTAACGTCTCAGGCGTATATTTGTCTTAAATATGAAATTTCAGTTTCATAGGACTTACCGTTTACGCCCTGGAGTTACCACACACAACACACACACTCACAGACCTTTTTGCGGGACTTGGTTATTTGGAATCAGGGGACCCTAAAATGTAAATTTCCGTTGAAAACCGGAATTCGAAAATTTTCACGATCGCAATACTTTCCCTTACAATATATAGTAAGTGAAAGTAATAAATACTTGATTAAATTTCCCTTTATATATCTATAAAAAATACTTGATCAAGTATAGTTCCGTATTTTATTGTACTTTCATTTCTATTATTTGATATATTTACATCCAATATGGTCTTTAAAAAATAAATTAAAGTTGGATATTTCTTGTGAAAAGTCGATATAGAAATCTCCACTCAAGATCATGTTTAATTTATCCTAGTTCCGAATAAGTAAAACAGACCATGCTGTTGTATATATAAGTTAATTTTCATTGATTAGATGAGCTGTAAATGACAACTATTATGATGAGTTGTCCATTTTCTGCTTTACATTTTGCAACAAAAATTCCTCCAGTAGATGATTCATTAAAACTGCATAATTGAGAATTCCTAAATGCTACATCCATCTGCGAAGTTATAATGTTTATCGTGTCTCTATTACTTTTATATATGGCTACTCCTGCAGCTTGGCACTGGGGTCGCTTAAATTAAGTAATACAATAGAAATTCGGCATATCGATGCCTGTCTTCGTTGTTCAACCATGTTTTAAATAAAAGCAATTGACATATAACAACGTTCACAATTCCAACTTTATATATAACTTTGTTTACTTGAGAATCTCGCCTTTGATTTTGTTCTGCGAACACGGATGCGGGTAAGAGCTAAGGTAGAACATCACTTTTAAAAATATTAAATTATATGTAAATCAACTATGATATGTAAAGTTTGTTTAGATTGAAACCATAAAAATATATATCGATTTGGTTTGGTAAGTATATATCATCTTATATACATTACTAACCAATATTACATTCACAAGAAAAAAATATTTGAATTGCACTGCAGAATATGAAAATTTGGAGTAAGCTGATTGACATGAAAGTTTCTATCCGAAAATTAGATGCCTGGCGGAAACTTTACCATTATTCTAATGGTAAGACTCTCAAGGTTTACATTATTTAAATTCGAGACCTTCTGAGCAGTATAATGAATGGCTGACAATCGTCTGATTAGCCATAGTATTGGGTTGATGCAAAATTAATGCAGGTTTCCTCTATTGCATTATCTTAATTCCAATTGTGTAAACAAAGCTAATCCTAACATTGATCATTATTATACCAAAACAAACCTTATCTAATACCCTCTCTTTCACCATGAATTTGTTTAGTAAAATCGTTTTGTTCAGTGTGTTCAAAGGTCTTGAATCGAAAATGTCAAAGTGCGATTTTCGTCAAATTTATTTTTACGAATTTAAATTAGGGCGCAGCGCTGCGCAAACGGCTCGTAATATTAATGAAGTGTGGGGTCAGGGGGCTATTAATGAGTGCACGGTGCAGCGTTGGTTCCAGAAGTTTCGCAGAGGAGATTTCGACCTCGAAGACAAGGAAGGTCGGGGCCGTCATCTTGCTCTGGACAACGACCAGCTGAGGTCAAAAGTGGAAGAAGACCCAACCAAAACCACACGAGAAATGGCGGCGGAACTCGGAACTCAAAAATTGCAACGTCTTTGCCCAGCATTGATGAATCGGAAGGGGCCGATCCTGCTCCACGATAACGCCAGACCACACGTTGTACAACCAACGCTTCGACGACTGTACGAGTTGGGCTACGAAGTTCTCCAACATCCGCCTTATTCACCTGACCTCTCTCCTACAGACTTCCACTTTTTCAGGCATCTGGACAACTTTTTGAGGAAGAAAAATTTTCAAAACCAGGACGACATTGAAAATTCTTTCGTGATTTCATTGAGTCCAGGGATTCGGATTTTTTTTCTGGTGGAATAAGAAAGCTTGTTGAACGTTGGCAAAAGTGCATTGATTCAGATGGAAATTATTTTGATTAAATATATATGGTTAAAGTAAAGATATGGCGTATTTACAATACCTACTAAAAACCTGCATTAATTTTGCATCAACCCAATAGCATAAATTGATGGTAATTAACAAACAAACAACAGGTGACAATGAAAATAAATATTTACATTGATTACCTATTTACCAAAAAAACTGAAATGACGGTCGAATCCGATAAGATAATATATCTTGGATATAAACTTTAAGAGAGATTCATAAATGAAACAACTTATTTTGTGATCGGGAGTGTTTTTATTACAAAGAAACGAAGTAAATCTATTGCAGAATTTCGCGTTATTGAAACTACAACTACTGTTGTCATAGATATAAAAAAAAGTATATAGCTTATCAATATACATACAAATATCTGTGCCGATCTTATAGATCCTTGGCCGTCTGAACCAGCCTTATCCATTTCTGTCTAACATCATCTGCTGCTTTCCAGTTTGCTGCATGCAGCTGTAGCGGAGGTAATCGATGTTAATAACAGTGTCGATAACATTTTGGAGAGTTGGTGGCTAGAACGGGAAGTAGAGAGGAGGTAACAGTGTGATGTGCGGATGCTTGCAACAAGAGTGTTTAGCAGATATATTTCTTCTCATCTTTTAACATATGCATGCCTGGCCAGGTTAGGAAGTTAATTATATTTGGTTAACCACAATTCTTGTTTTTTTTGTATAATGTTTTTAGTATATTAAGTGACGTTTCCGTAACTCTAAGTAGTTAGTGTATAATGTTTATATGTATTAGGATAATGTTTCAAATGTTTGCAATAATAAGAAATTGTTAATAAATAGCTCTTGTAAATATTGAGTGATTGGTGTATTTTATTTTTCCTAGAATAAAAAATATAATTCAATACTATTTTACATGTTAACACGCAGGAGGTTACACAGCCTTGCAGCATCACTGTTGATTCCGTTTATATAAATATATATATAGGTTTACAAAATCGAAATAATCAAATAGTGTTACAAAATATTTTGATAAAAAAATATTTTAAAGAAAAGCTAAAAAACAAAAACCAGAAAGGTTTAGGGCAAGGAGGAATACCATAAAGCAGTGATCAGCAGACGATGTCCGAGGGGTTCCCGAGAAGCCATTGGAAAATTCTTTTTAACTACCTTAATGATAATTATTTGTAAAACCTTGGCGTGCAACAAGATCACTCACGCATTGCACAGACTCATTAAATCACGCGAGGTATCTCACTGTAAATAGCTGCTTACATTTTAATTATAAATATTATTAATCCACTAAGTACAATTTTTCTCGGATTGTAGGCGGTTCTCCGCATATCCTACATTCTATAACTGGTAAAGTCTGCTTGCTAAATTGTACTTTACTTTGAGCACCGGTAGCATTTTTGTATTTTTTTTTTTTTTTTTTTGGTCTCGCCGTTGTACTGATTGTATATAAGGGCCTGAAATTTTTTTTTTAGTAACCATTGCTATAAAGTAACAAAACAAGGTATTGGTTGCTTTTAGACTGGCTGCTTTTCTAAGGCAGCGGTACCTTAAAAAAAAACTAGATTAGTTGATATATTTAATCAATATATATATATATATATATATATATTTTTTTTTTTTTTTTTTTTTTTTTTTTTCACGGCGCTACAAGTTTTAATAAATGATATTATTATTAATATTAGCTCATAAAAATCCATTATATTAAAAATATGCCTAGATCTATGAATGAGAATACTGAGGGACATTACAGTTACCTTTGCCAAAACAGTATTGCAACAAAAAACACCTTTAAAACACTTAGTTGGCCGGCGAAGAAATCAGTCTTAGGCGGCCCTCTCCAGTCTTAGGCTCCATCCTCCAGCTGCTCTCTGACCCCCGGCGGATTTCTGGTCCTCTGACTCTTCTCCTCTCGTGGATGGAAAGACGACTGATCTCTTCTTTCTCATTCTCGTCACCTCGGGCGGGGCTAATATGGGTGCCCCGGTTGGAGGCCCAACCTTTGTAGAAACTATTTTCTAACATATCTAAGGCGGCGTTATAAGCCTTTGTGATCTTATTTTTATCTTTTGACCACCCTTAATATTCTTGTCAGCTGCCGCTGGAGGAAATTACCAGGGGTCTCTGGTACCGCGGGGGGCCCCAGAACCTAGGAAAACCTAGTAGGTATTAACCTATTAACCTATTAGCCGATAAAGGCTTATTCATATTTATTTAATTAATATAATAATTATACAATGATGAATCTACACCCCTCAGTATCCTCAATACATAACATAATGAAAGGTCCTTAGGTGATTTTGCACATTTTCAACCAACCAACGAAAGAAACAGTTCATTAATGATATAGTACAACATTCATACTACATTCACACAATATATATACAAAACAATAAATTTATATAATATATAATATATACAAAACAAAATCAATAAAAATATTAAAAAAAAAAAATCAATAAAATATATACAAAAGTCACTCATACCTATGTACAATCTTCAAGCATACAGCACGTGAGTGGAGAATCTAGCCAATGCTAGAACTCCAATGCACATTTTCAAAAACATTAAATAATGGTATATACTGTAAGAAAATCTGATAACATCCCAAAACAAACACATTTTGCTTTTGACATAGTTATTCCAGATCTGTATGAGTTTATTTAAAGAAAAAAAAATCGTTTCTTTTGTACGTTACATTCAGTGAATTAGTAGAAAATAATCTAATTATTTTTTTCAGTGGCGCGACAGGCCGTGCAGGCCCTGAGCCTCACGGTGTGATCTCCAGGGAGTTAGCGTTTCACGATGAAATTCGTAGTGTAGGGTCATCACTCCCTACGCCTAGTTTTGTTAGTGGCCACCAATTGGCTGACGGGTCTCACATACCCGGTGGAGAGGCTTGAGTGAATCCCCTAATCTAACTATTAACGTATCAAAATGTTATTTGTAATCTAAAAAATATGCGGAATACGAAAATCTGAAAATCTCATAAGCACCGCAGTTGAATGGTGGCACCACCTGAATGTACGTCAGTCCGTCAAGACATTTTTTAAAGGATTCTTTGCAGTATTTGAAACTCTGAGGAATCCCATTATGAGTGTAATTTCTGAGACCATAATATGGATTATGATAATATGATATGGTCATACATGATTGTCCTAAAGGTTTTGGATGAATAATTGAACTCTCTATATCTACTAGTATCAATATTCGTGAAATACTGTTATAAATTATTGATCATTAGGTAAGAGAAAATTAATCTTGGCGCACCTTGTGAGAAATGGATCGCCGGAACTGTCAAGGTTAATTACATAATAGTCGATTCAGATTTTTTACTTTCACTTATTATATATAGTAAGGGGAAGTATTGCGATCGTGAAAATTTTTTAATTCCAGTTTTCAACGGAAATACACGTTTTAGGGTCCCCTGAGTCCAAATAACCAAGTCCCGCAAAAAGGTCTGTGTGTGTGTGTGCGTGTGTGGTAACTCCCGGGCGGAAACGGTTAGTCCTATGAAACTGAAATTTCATATTTAAGACAACTATACGCCCGAGACGTGACAAAACTTTTTTCATCAAAATGAGCTTACCAGAAGAAGCACTTCATACCATGCATTTTGCACCTTTTTTCGATTTTCTCGAGAACGGTTCCGACGATTTTGATTAAACTCGCTATATCGATGTAAAATTTAATGGACTTCAATATAATGTAGGTTTTATTCTGGTTAAAATGGTCTGACAGGGCTTAAATGCCGATATTTTAAATTTTCTTCCTCTAAAGTATCTTTAATTTTGTAGATTCAATAAAAATAACTATATTATCTTGTTAACTCTGATGAAAAACAGGTAAATATATAAATTGAATAAATTCGATACCAAACTAAAGGAGAAAACAGAAAACATATTCTTTTAATGCAATTTTTCGTTTTTGAACATAAGAGCAGTAATATACATGTATGATGTACCGTTGGAAAGTTAAAGATTTTAGAAAAAATATTATCTCATACACAAGCATTTAAAAGTTAATAGAGAGTGATGAAATGAACATAAAAATAACTGATTATTTTAGATAATAATGTAATAGATTTTCTAATAAAACACATGTTTCTATATAAATTCAATTTAATTAATTCTTTAATAGTTTCACGTATTTTTATCTCTAACTGTTTTTGAAAATTCTTTCATTGATTTTAAAAATGGAGGTTAGTGAAAGTCGTGTGTTGCCCGCACCAGATTTTTAATAATGAAAATCAAATAAATGTGTTAAACATATACCTCTCCGTGTTTTAAGCTTGAAACACTCTAAATTTATTTGTCTTGTACCTTCTAAAGATCAATATTTTTTGAAAATACCAAATTTGGGGTAAATAAACTTATTACTTTCTCCTGAAAGTAGGAATAAACCTTTATTATTTTTTTTTTTTTTTTGTTTGTGGAAACTTTTTGAACTTACCTGAATATGAGCCAATTATTTTGAAGGGACCCAAATCCATTTATACTTGAATTGAGGTAGTTTTGTTTAAATCAAATTTTGTTTACATGCATCAATATTTAATCGCTGCAGTCGTCCTCAAACTGAGTAACTTCTTAAATATTAATTAATTAAAAACAGTTCATCACTGCGTTAAGACATTATTAATAATAATTATCTGGATTAAGTATAAATGGAGTTAGGCCACTTCCACAATCAACGACTCATTTATGTCAAAAATCTGTTCAACAAATACATTTCACGACTCATGTTTTGTCTCGTTTGCATGTTTGCACTCACAAAATGTTACATCGTGTGTTTGTGCCGTCTTTTTACGGTAACAGGGTTTAATAGTTGATTTAATACAATTTAATATCTCTCCACTAGTCTGTTTAAGAGTATGTCTTGAAATTAATTAGTAAATTATTATTCAAACTTTTCGAATGAGGGTGTCAGGACCTTAGAAGCTGATTACCGTTGTATTTTATGGTAAAATCATATATGGTATAGTAAACACATGTTTTGATAAATAAATCTTTTTACTTTCAATTACTATATATAGTAAGGGAAAGTATTGCGATAGTGAAAATTTTCGAATTCCAGTTTTCAACGGAAATACACATTTTAGGGCCCTCTGATTCCAAATAACCAAGTCCCGCAAAAAGGTCTGTGTGTGTGGTAACTCCAGGGCGAAAACGGTAAGTCCTATAAAACTGAAATTTTATATTTAAGACAAATATAAGCCCGAGACGTTACAAAACCTTTTTCATCAAAATGAGCTTACCAGAAGTGTCACTTTATACCATGTATTTTGCACCTTTTTTCGATTTTCTCGAAAACGATTTTGATTAAACTCGCTATATCGATGTAAAATTTAATGGGCTTTGATGTCATTTAGGTTTCATTCGGATTAAAATGGTCCGACAGGGCTTAAAGGTCAATATTTTAATTTTTTTTTCTCTAAAATACCTTTAATTTCGTCGATTCTATAAAAATAACTATATTATATTGTTACCATTGATAAAAAAACAGGTAAATATATAAATTGAATGAATTCGATACCCAACTAAAGGAGAAAACAGAAAAAATATTTTTTAAATGCAATTTTGCGTTTTTGAACATAAGAGCAGTAATATACATGTATGATATACCGTTGGAAAGCTAAAGATTTTATAAAAAATATTATCTTATACTCAAGCTTTTAAAAGTTAATTTGAGAGTGATCAAAATAAGATAAAGCTAACTGATTATTTTAGATAATAATATAATAGATTTTTTAATAAAACACATGCTTCTATATAAATTCAATATATTTAATTCTTTAATAGTTTCACGTATTTTTATCTCTTAACTGTATTTGAAAATTCTTTCATTGATTTTAAAAATGGAGGTAAGTGAAAGTCGTGTGTTGCCCGCATCAGATTTTTTTCTTTTCGTACTTCTATTAATACATCAAGTTATTTCCAACGCCCCATTCTCTAACCTATCATAATTAAATTTCTGGACATGCTTGAATTGGACTGATTACGGATCTTCGGTTTGAGTTCTAACGATTCCACAAGTCTTTAGTTTTCTGCTATTGCTCTTATTAAAGTAGTAAAATCAGTTCTATATGACTGTATAATTCCACGTTAACTGTTGAAATAAAACATGGTTCGGTCCTCTGAGGGATTAGATTTTTATTAACCAAAAACTAAATCTCATAGGATAGTGAATGTAACGTTAAGTGAAAAGCTGATAGAATGGACCACAAATGGCAATTGATGTATTGTAGAATTCATAAGGTTAATTTATGATAAATTTTGGTTAATGGTATTTACAATTTCATTCTCTAACGTCATCGGTTTTGATAGATCTCCTGTCATCTATAATCAGGTGATTTACTAATGGATTTTTCACCGAAAAGCACTTTTGCATTTAACCAAATTATTAATTGATGAAGAAAAGTTTGATTAGATAAAGTCACTAAAACCGGCGCTAAGTCTTCAGTAAGGATGGCAGTAGCTAAGGAACAAACATCTTTTTTCCGCAGTTTATCTGTGGAGCCTGCTGTCTTTCTCTACTCTTTCGCTATATATTGGTACAATATTATGATACCGAATCTCATTCAACAGAAAGTTTGCAGTCCAGAACTTCCACCGTCGGTTGGGTTCGTCTGCAAAGACATAGATCTGCTCGCTGTAGCCACAGGTGACTTCATATTATTTCCTTTAAAATGTTCAGAACAGGTATTATACGTTGCTGCTTATTAGTGTCGATTTTCTCATAAGTCGCTGTTGACTACATCTAAGCAATGTGCCTACCCTTAAAAAACAATTCAGAGGTTCAGAAGAACCTTATGTCCTTGTAAAAGATAAATTCTTGAAACATCCACATTCCTTTAATTTACTCCCTTTTCAACATATATTTAAATATAACTTTATCAAAATACGTTTCGCAGTCTCTCAAAATGATAAATTGGGTTGAAACTAAGAGATTCAGTGTGATTTTGCACTTTTTATTCGTTTCATTAAATATGTTATTCTGGGATTCTCAAGTGATTGATTTTGCTATTTTTTTTTTCTTCTCTCTTTTATTGTTGAAAAACTCTTTTAACAAAGAAAAAAAAATGTTGCAAAAACAAATTAGTGCAACATTACAGGCCTTATCCGGACTTACGCTACCTTTGAGGCATTTCAAGTTTGGCATTCATAAGTCCACTGCATGTGGTGGTTCCGACTGCATGCTTTCGCCTCAACAACACTGGATGGGGTGACCATCTTTCAGGATAATGAAAATATAGTGGATTCAGACTGCTGAGTCCAGACCTCTTCCCTCGACTTGAATGATTTCAACTTCTGTAGATTGTCATTTTTTATGCTACATAGCAATAAATGTTCACGAGAGGACGCCATTAATTATTCCATGTATTTATGAAGGGCTATCTCATATTTTCACCAGATCTTTAAAAGACGTTTTTGTATATTTACATATAATTAAAAGTCGGTACCTGAATTCTCCTTCTATCCGATGGAATAGTGCTAGATCATTGTTTAATTTTTTGGTCATTGACGTCCTTCCTACTCCAATTATGGCAAACATGCTGCATTAATATACAGGTTAGCTAACAATTGTAACCAAAGTGGATCACGTAAAAATCATCTGGGAGATGTCAGTCTCCAGTATCTTTCTGTTCTGCCATTCGTGTCATTTCTCCGAGGTTTTCATCTTCCGTTTCTCTCTAACATCACCAAAAAAAAAATTTAAAAAAAATTGTAGCGTATGGCTGTCATAAAGAGCTTTCGTTGGTTACTAAATGTTAATGGTGATATCAAATCACTGAAGGTTCAAATGAAAGCCCCTTCGCTGTTTTTGTTTGTTTGTTTATTTAACGCCCCTTTATGCTGCTGTGGCTAATCGGCCGATGCTACAGTGGGAGTCCTAAATTTTGCCTATCCAGGTTTAATTAGGATAGAGATCTTTACGAGTACCTGACATAGCACAAGCTCAGGACCATCTTTTAACGCCCCCTCCGAAGGACGGCATAACTAAGGATTTTTTACTCACATTATAAAATCCTAGGGCTACCTGCGGGTTTGAACCATGCTATCCACCATGCTAAATGGTAACCCCATTTTGTTTATTGTTGTTTATTCAAATAAATACACAAAAGAGAGTATTACTACTATCTATCAAGTGGATTCCTAAAACCATATATGCATATACATTCCTTCTCCCACCACTTCATTTAGAGATTTACTGGTTCCCTTTTGGACCTAATGAACTGAAACTCGATGTGAATGGTTGTTATTTAGTCATATTATAATAAAATGCACCAAATGTCAGTCAAAGTAAAGGCATGTATATCTGAATTAATGCAGTTTTAAGTTTTTGAGCATCTTCCAGCTATTACAAACTGAGTTAGATTGTTAAAATTGATATCTAGTAGGAATTAGAAAAGTTTCTTAAGTCATTGAATGAAAATACTACCCACTAATACTAAGGATTTACAGCAATATCTGGTAGCCATAGGAGTTGTTGTTTGTTTATTTATTTAACGTCACTTTATGCTACTAAGGCTAATCTGACGATGCTATAGTGGGAGTCCTAAATTTTGCCTATCCAGGTTTTATTAGGATAGGGATCTTTAATGCGCACCTGACATCGCACAGGCTCGGGACCACCTTTTAACGTCCCCTCCAAAGGACGGCATAACTAAGGATTTTTTACTCCCATTAAAAAATCCTAGAACCACCTGGGGGTTTGAACCCGTGACCTTTGGCATAGGAGGCTGTTATGCTAGCCACCCAACTACAAGTGATCCCTTTATTTGTATCTTTCAATGTATTTAAAAATTCTTAAATTGATTTTGCATCTTTTTACGATTTTCTCAAAATTGGCTCAAACGATTTTAATTAAACTCTTTATATTGATGTAAAATACAATGGTATTGTAAATGGTATTGTAAAATTGTTGGTATGGCAAGTTTCATTGAGATTGAAATGGTCTGACATGATTTCATTGCCGTTATTTTAGATCTTATTTAACATCACTTAATGCTACTATGGCTAATCGGAAGATGCTACAGTGGGAGTCTTAAATTTTGCCTATCTAGGTTTTATTAGGATAGGGGTCTTTAACAAGTACCTGACATCGCACAGGCTCGGGATCACCTTTTAACGTCCCCTCCAAAGGACGGCATAACTAAGGTTTGTTTACTCCCATTAAAAATCCTAGGACCACCTGCGGGTTTGAACCCGTGACCTTTGGAATATAACTATAAGAGTTATATTCCACTAGAAGGAGGCTGGTATCCATGAAGTGTAATGAAAATGAAAACTATTTATTTATAGTTCTGTTACAAATGGTGGATAGGGAAATTTCAGTTGGGTTATATAGATTTTGTAAAGAATATTGTATGTACAAAGTCCTAGGCAGCAGACAGGACAGCCGACTTTGGAAAATAATGAATTTAAAAAGTTCTTCATAAAATATACAACCCTTTTGAACTGTGGTGGAGAGTTGAAAGTTTGCTTAAAATTTGAGTATTTTTGTGTTTGAGATGCCTTTTGTTGTCTTAAGTGGCAATGGAATTTTTTTAATTTAGCATTTTAGTAATTTTTTATATTCATATAAAAAATGTTATTAATATTGTATTAATATTAATAAGATTTTAATATAAACACTTGTTTTAATCGTATGAAAAGGAAATTTAATATTTAAGATATTGTGTATCAAATGAACTTCAATATTGTTGACATTGGGATGGATGATCTACACTTATAATCATCGTCTTGTTACATTTAAGAAGTTAGTCAAGAAAGCTTTATTAGGAGCTTGAAATAGGTCAGTTATTTGTTAAATTTTTGACATTTTTATCATGAATGCTTATATGCAGCCAGGCATGATTTTTTTGTTGATGTGAAAATACTTATTGGGAATATTCACATTCCTTTACTCAACTTACATAACCATAGACTTCAGATTTTTTTATATTCCTTATCTATAAAATCAAAATTCCTCTGTAAAAAAAAAAAAAAAAAGAATGTAAACCTTCCATTAAAAAATAAAAAAAAACATTTATCTTGTCTCTGAGTGTGTACTCCAATTTGTCAACATGCTAAAGGCACAATTTATTTATTTTTTTAATTTTTTACAAATAGTTGTTCAATTTATGCAAAAATAAATATGAATTTTAGATTTAGGATAAAATTAAATGCATTCTTAGTTAAAATAAATAAATTGATAGTTATTACTTTAATAATTCCTTATTAGAAAACTTTTTTAATTTAACTTTTTCAAAAATAGTACATTTAATTTATAAAAACTTTTGTCATCTTACTTTTAAATACATACCAATCAAATTAAAATAATTGATAAATCATCTTAGATGGATCACTTGGAGCTGGGTGGTTAGCATAACAGCCTCCTGTTATGTCAAAGGTCACGGGTTCAAACCCGCAGGTGGTCCAAGGATTTTTTAATGGGAGTAAAAAATCCTTAGTTATGCTGTCCTTCAGAGGGGACGTTAAAAGGTGGACCCGAGCCTGTGCGATGTCAGGTACTCGTTAAAGGTCCCTATCCTAATAAAACCTGGATAGGCAAAATTTAGGACTCCCACTGTAGCATCCTCCGATTAGCCATAGTAGCATAAAGTGACGTTAAATAAATAAACAAACAAACAATCATCTTAGGTTTGTATAGTTGAGAGTTTTATGGCCTAAATATTCTTTTTGAAAAATATAAATTTGACAAAACATTTTCAGAATATAACTTTGTAAAAGTGAAAAATAACGAATGTTTAATTGAAGATATTTCTTACTTCTTTCAATGTCTTTTATTAAAATTGTAAACTTTTATCTTCCTTTTTGGACGTTTATTCCATCGTTAGTGATTTTGTAAATAATATCAATAGTTGACTGTTAATAGATTCAGCAGGAAAATAATACAGTCGGTGGTTAAAGTAAGCAAAACAATGGAATGAGTTTTTGACTATTTATTGCTTTGCCAATATTTTACTCACATTGTAGGTCATCATCTGAATACCTTAGAGCAAGAATATTTGGAAAATACTTATATTTAGTATTTTCTGAGCAGCTCAAGATATATGATGATAAACTACAAAGTCGGTTCTATTGTTAAAAACTATTTTATTGTCTTTCTTTCTTTGACCGTCCCCTGGACTATTTTATTCCTACATATGAAATATTTCTTCAATAATTAGAGCTGGAAAACAGTTAAATTATATAAAACAACCAAAATTGTATATTTTAAAATATTTTTCAAAAACAAAGAAAAACTAGAAATGCAACATGTTTCAGTGAAAAAGAAGTGGGTAATATATTAAGTAATATTTATTAATAATAATATATTACATGGTTAGGGAGAGAATAGTAATCGTAAAGAATTTTCAAATTCCAGTTTTCAACGGAAATGTGCATTGTTGGTTTCCCTCAGTCCAAATGACCAAGTCACATGTGTGTGTGTGGTAAATCTGGCACAAAAAGTCATTTGATACTGAAATTTCATATTTAAGACAACTATATGCCTGAAATGTTATAGCAACTTTTTCATCAAAATCGGCAAACCAGAAGAGCCTCTTTATATTATGCATTTTGCAGCTTTTTATGATTTTCTCAAAAACGGCTCGAACAATTTTGTTTAAACTCGCTATAATAATGTAAAATTTAATGAGCTTTAATATGATTTAGATTTCATTCTGGTTGAAATAGTCTAACAGGGCTTAAGTACTGAAATTTAAAAAAAAAAATTATTCCTTAAAAATACCTTTAATTTTGTAGATTATATAAAGATGACCATATCATCTTGTTAGAATTAATAAATAATGGGTAAATATATACTTTAAACGAATTTGATATCCAACTAAAGGAGAAAAGAGCTATATGTATATGTATTGTAATATACCCATTTTTTATAATTATAGTGGTTATTAATTTATATATTTGTTGTTGAGTTAGGCAGGCTAACAATAAGGTAAAAGGTAAAATTTGAATACCAGCTCTTATTTGTTTGTTTGTAAACATAACCTCCATTTTGGATGCACGGGACATTCCAGGTAAAAACCCAGGTGGAGGAAAGATACCTGGGGAGAGTCAGAGTTGGGGTTATGAGCTGATAGGAGAGAGTTTTGAGTGGAGAGCTGGGGAGGTAGGAGTTGCTGTCTGAATATGAAGAAACATTGTTAGCCTGCCTGCATATTGTTTGTGTTATGTTTGTAAGTGATTATTATAATTAAAAAGTTAAATAATAAAAATGTGCCTGATTGTCAAGAACCCATACTATACCCTGAGAGATAAATTGAGTTTTAATTAAGTAAATATTATGTGAAATGATTTTTTCTTAAAAGAATATTATTTTAAAAAATAAGCATATTATATAATTTGGCTCCCAACTAGGTGTGGCTTAATTTGTTAAATATTAAGACCACGACAATCAGTGCACAATTTATATTTTAATAAGTTTTGTATGTGTTAATTTGTGAGCAAACAATATGGAGGACCAAGGAAATAATAGTTATTCAGATAGGACAGAAAAGATTCAGATATTCAAACAATTCATGATGATGATGGAGAAATTAGAACAAAAGGTGGATAAATTTGGAAAAGAAATATTAGAAAACTTTACAAGTGTTACTACAGAAATGAAAATTGATCCCCAGAGAAGAACCTCCATTGAAGATGAAGAAAACAAGAATAAAGAACCTATGGACCAAGAGTGTGAAACAGTAACTCCTAATTGTACAGAAGAACCTACATCAAAGACTGTACCTTCGGAAGATCCTACTGACCAAGAGTGTGAAACAGAAACAGTAACTCCAATGTGTACAGTAGAACCTAAATTGATGAGTAATCCCTGTAATGTTATGATTGAAGAGGCCAAGGACTTAATGACTAGCTCTATTGATGTGAAGGAAAGTGTAAATATCAAAGAAGATCAGATTCATGATGTGAAATCCAGTGACAGCAAGTGCTTAACTTTCAGAACTTTAATAAGTGTCTTAAGCCCCCAAAAAAGACCTCCGGTGGTATTTTACAGATTAAGTGTTTCAAATAATCCAGAAATAGATTTCTCCATCTCCTATAATTATTTGTCACCAATTGTAAATTTAATTAATCAATACAGGAATGTGCCAACCAAAACTATTATTGTTTTTATTTTAGACTATGAGTTCTACTTAGGCTATATGGTCTTGGATCATGTTAGGAAAGATCAAACACCATATTATTTTTGGACACGGCAATCTTTATCCTTTTCCAGGGGATAAAAAGGGATGATTAGCGCTCCCTCCGTTAGATGAGTTAAAAAATGGGCAGTCTGAACAATGTTCAGATTGAACCATACTGGAAAAAATTGTAAATATCATGTCATTATTAGAATTGTAAGTTATACAATTTTTAATAGCTGATCTAATTATTTATTAAATTCATTTTTCATGCTTTTTATTACTCAGTCTTAAATAATGCAGAACCATATCTCATTGGGTCTAGATAAACATAAATGTTTAAATTGTTATTCTGTTATTTCGTAAATCTTTTCTTTCTAAATTATTTTTTTTATGAACAATGATCAGTTAGTAAAAATTAGGTACTAAATGGAAATAAATCTATCATATTATTATTTCACTGTTTTTACCTGAATTTATTTATATAGTTTATTTTGCAGATGTGATTAGTTTTAATATATTCTTAATTGTATATAGACTTAGTGTATATCATCCTTGTATATTTAGTTTGTACATATGTAGTTTTCAAGGTAAAAATGCTGTAATATTTTATATAAACTATTTATATATAAGGTGTTAAAAATATTTAAAAATTGTAACTAAATGGGTTTTTTGAGTGTGTTTTAAAAAATGATAAATTAAAAAAAAAAAAAAAAAAAAAAAAAATATTTCTTTCCAAAATATTTTTTTTTTACCTAGGATTGGGGAGAAATGTAATATACCCATTTTTTATAATTATAGTGGTTATTAATTTATATATTTGTTGTTGAGTTAGGCAGGCTAACAATAAGGTAAAAGGTAAAATTTGAATACCAGCTCTTATTTGTTTGTTTGTAAACATAACCTCCATTTTGGATGCACGGGACATTCCAGGTAAAAAACCCAGGTGGAGGAAAGATACCTGGGGAGAGTCAGAGTTGGGGTTATGAGCTGATAGGAGTCAGTAGTTTTTTGAGTGGGACTTGGAGAGTGTGGAGTTGAATATGAAGAGGAGGAACTGCTGTAGGGATATGAAGAATCATTGTTAGCCTGGCTGCATATTGTTTGTTGTGTTATTTTTGTAAGTTATAATTATGATTAAAAAAGTTATATAAAAGATTGTGTGCCTGATTGTCAAGAACCCATATCATACCCTGAGAGATAAATTGAGTAATAATTAAGTAAAAATATTGTGTGAAATGATTTTTTTATAAAAGAATATTTTTTAAAAAATAAGCATATTATAGTATATATACATATAGTATGCCGTTGGAAAACTAAAGATTTTTTTATTTTTTAATAATATGATACACAAAATTGTAAAAGTTAATGAAGAGTGACGAAGAGCCGATAAAACTAACTGATTGATGAGGATGATAATATAATAGATTATTTAATAAAACTCATGTTTCTATGAATACTCAACATCATTAATTCTAATGATGAAGTGACAATGGTTGACTGTGTGTATATATGAGAGAAGTTGGTTGAGGGTGCAGTCAATTTAACACACAATTAAGCGTAAACATAATTTATTGGTGCCAAGAAAGGTAGGCACCAATAAATTAAGTTTACGCTTAATTGTGTGTTAAATTGACTGCACCCTCAACCAACTTCTCTCATATATACACACAGTCAACCATTGTCACTTCATGATGATTTCTAACACCCAGGGGCCACTAGATAACAACCAACAACCTCTTCGTCGCACTGCTCGATTACAAATAGGCACCAATAAATTAAGTTTACGCTTAATTGTGTGTTAAATTGACTGCACCCTCAACCAACTTCTCTCACATAATTAATTCTATTACCGTTTTTTCATCTCCGCATTTAAAAATTCTTTTATTGATTTTAAGAACGGAGGCAAGTGAAAGTCGGGTGTTGCATGCACCAGGTTTTTAAAGATGTATTGTTCCTCAAATAATATTGGATATTTTTAAAATTAACTGTCCATAATTTGTCATCTATGGGAAGTTCTTTAAATAATTTGTTTAACATAATTGTTATGGTTCTTAAATATTGTGAATAATATTGTATCCCATACCATGTTCAGATTTTCACGGCTGCCTCCAAATCCTCCCACCAAACTCTGGTCTATCAATAGCTGTTATTGATACAGTCAAGGATTACACAATTTCGGTCGCTCTACCTTCTAAATTCAGTATTCTTAGTGCTGAACTGTATGCCATTCTCAAAGCAGTTTGTTACTGTCAACGTGAATACTCTAACGCCAATATAGTCATATTCACGGACTCGGCATCCTCATGCAAACTATTGGAAACATTTTATAAAAACAAATTAACAACCTATATAGTTCTAGACAAATTATCCGGAATATACAAACCGGCAGCAACAGTCATAGCTTCCAATGGATACCAAGTCATATAGGACTGTCAGGAAATGAAGCGGCAGATAGAGCTGCCAGGGAAAAACAAACTAGGATAGAAAATGCCAAAGTACCTCTCCAAGACCTTTTAAAATGTCTGCAGAAAGAAGCAGTCCAGGAATGGCAGGAGAAATATGACTGAGAGTCACAATTTAAAGGCAAAGATTACTATCAAACCCAGCCAACCATTAGCCTTATACCATGGTTCTCCAATAAGCAACAACTATTACAATTAGTAAGACTACGGACTAACCATGGCTGCACAAAAAAATACCTCAATTTAATGAAAATAGAAAAGGATGGCAATTGCGTAACATGCAAAGTCACTGAAGACCCGTGCCACATTTTATTCCAATGCAGAAAATATAGAAAGCAAAGGGAAGTAGTGCTTCCCCAAGAAACAGAAGCCATGTTTTTACAAAAGTTAGACAAAGAAAAGTTTATGATCATCAAGCAATTCTTCATTAACGTTCAATGTAAAATCTAAAAAAAAAAAAAAAAGAAAAAAAAAAGAGGCACTTCACAGAGTTTAATTTAATTTTAATATTATTTAATTTTTTCTATTTCTTTTGAGTCACCTTCCTCTCTCATTTACATTATTTTGTTTTATTCTCTATTTAATTAATTTATTGATCTTTTTCTATTATATTTGGTTCCGTAACCTAAGTTTCTATTAAATTATGGCAAACAAGTATTGACAATATAGGATTTGGTTTCAAATCTTGAAGGTCATTTGGATAATCAAAAAAAAAAATAAAATAAAAATAATATTGTATTGGATTTCTCTAAAAAATATGTATGATATTATTAGTAATTTGGATAATTTAAGTCAATTATTGTCTATTTATTTTTCATTAATATAATTTAAAAAATGGTTTTAGACATTGTTACTACTCGATCAACACTAAGGGATGCTCTCCCAGCTATGATTATACTTTTTGCTGGTTGCTGGCGTGACGTAACATCTCTCAATAAGCCAATAATGTATTTTTCAATAGTTTCGGAAATTATTGGAATCTCTATTCAGATATTTGCTTATATAAACTGGACAATTTCACCTTGGGTAGCTATCTTTATTGAAGGGATTATCAATGGCTTAGGAGGAGCCAGCAAGCTATTTTTTATTGGGGCTACCTGTGCAATCACTGATATTACCAATACCGAAAACAGGACAAAACGGCAAGTACATTATCACATGAACTATTGTGTTTATTTATTACTTGTATTGTTTCTCAAATTCTAATAATTTTGATTCTTATGTTATTTCAGTCTCACACTGATTTCTGCTATGATATCTTTTGGAGCCTGTTTCGCTTCTGCAACATCTGGATATGGCCTATCATACATGGGCTACACATGGTATTTGATTTTGGCAATCGTTTTCCAAGTAGCTAGTTTTATATTGGTTATCATTTTTGTTAAGGATAAAAAACCAAAGGAAGGAAAAGTAGACATTTATGAAATGCTCAAACAGCTTAAAATAACTGCTTTGAAAAGAAGAACAAACAACATAATAATTTGGTTAATGGTTTTCTCATCTTGCTCAATGACTGTTATAGCCATAGGTAACTTACTCTTCATTACAATTAGTATATATATTTTTAATTTATTTATTCAAATTTACCTCTTTAATAACCAAGCATACCTCAGATAAACGTGAAAGAACTATGGTAAAGTGACATGCTATAAACTTGGAGAAATTACCCAATGTTATTATTATTAAATTTAGATTATTTTTGTAGAATCGTAGTGGAGTGATGGTGTAAAAAATCGGTAAGGTATCTCTTCTTCTTTTAGGATTCTATGGAGTTCAAGCTCCAGGTTCTCCAGAGTATGCATTTGGGAATATGGGTCTCTAAGCCGTTTTATAATGTTATATTACCTTGAACTACAGAGTTAAAAAAGACAAGAGGCATCTGAGATCACCTTCTGACTTCTTATCTTATAACATACTGTAGAATAAAACTATATTCTTCTTCCTTGTTCTATCCATGTTTGGAAGTAATTGCTTGGAGTCCCATTTCCCATCTGCCTCAGATTGGGATGAGACTATTTGCAGTTTTTGCTCGAACTCCTCCAACTTCAGTGGCTTTTGTAGAGTTAGGTTCTCTGCAGTGCTTCAGCTAAATTGAATATCTGTGCATAAACTCTTACTGTCACCAGACCTATGTCAGTACTGGTGATAATGATCCCCATTACTAGGGGTGTTTTTTTATTTTATTCTGTGTTGAGATCTCAAAACTAATCAATATAATAATGTTGCCAAGGTCTTTCACTATATTATCAATATAATCCTTGTCCAGAGGGATGTGGAAGATTGTATTGTAACAAATCATTTATTACTGACCCTACTGTAAAACAACAAAACTGATATCATTGTGATTAATGATAATCTGAAAATAGCCGAGATTATATAGATATTGCTGTACTGAATGGTAGGAATACTAATTCAGTCTGTACTTAAAAAATCTGCAAGTGCTAAGCTCTTGCAGCTAAGTTAAAGAAAGCTGGATAGTCATTGTGAGGTCGGTTGTGATATCCAGCAATAGTCTGATATCAAATTCGACTGTGGAAGCCACTGAGCAGTTGGGCCTAGGTACAGATGTAATCAACGAAGCCCAGAATGCTGTATTGTAGAACACTAAAAGAATTCTAAGATGCCCTAAGGGGGCTTGTTAAGGACATTCAATAGGAATATTTAAAGAAAAATCACCTGAAATGGTTGGAGTTGAATCTCTTCATCTCCAGGAATATTACCTCTTATGAAGTGCTGTCAAATATGAGAACAATCTGTATAAAGGAGTGGAATTAGTTCAGTGGGTAAGATGATAAAATCCTTAATTGTTTGTTTATTGATTTAACGTCACATTATGCTACTGTGGCTAATTGGATGATGCTAGAGTGGGAATCCTAAATTTTTTCTATCCAGGTTTAATTAGGCTTAGGATCTTTAATGAGTACCTGACATCGCACAGAATTGGGACCATCATTTTACATCCCCTCCAAAGGTCCTCTTAACTAAAGATATTTTACTCCCTTTAAAAAATCCTTTGGCCATCTGCTGGGGTTTACTTGCGACTTTGGGTATAGAAGGCTGTTATGCTAGCCACTATACTACAGGTAAAACTAGACCCCATAATCCTAGGCCTGGTTTTCAATTTGGTATTAAGATGATTTTCATTATCTATTATCAGCTGTAGATATGGAGACCCTCCTTGGGCATCTTATTTCTGTACTTGATTTTTCAATGTGTTAGATGGATTCTCTAGTATAAATAAATCTGACCACATCATATCCTTGTATTACTGTTGGCGATGAAATTAAATATTAGGGGTATTAATCTTTTATTACTTATATAAATTAATCCTAAATTAGTGTCATTATCATATAAATTTCTTAATTAAAAATAACTATTGATGTTATCATTGATCTCATTGCTGGAAAAATAAAATAATCATGCTTCATAAGCAGCTCATTTATACCTATTAGAACTATAAATATTGGGTTGTCCGAAAAGTTTCTAGAGATTTTAAAAATAAAATTTACCTTTTATTTTTTCTACTAAACATGAATCACAAAGCTAATGTTTATTTATATGCCTTTAAACCTCATGGAATTAACAATGTTTACACATTGAATTCGTGTTTATTAAGGCTCAGTAGTGTAGTTTATTGCAAAACAACATGAGTTACGATTCAGTTTATTTTCAGCATATTATGCTGTTCTTTTTTAAAAAAAGGAAAAATATTTGTGCCGTGTATGGCAGCGATTCAATTCCTAATAGTACGGTTCAGAAGTGGTTTTCCTGGTTTAGATCAGGAGATTTCAATTTGGAAGACCAACCCCGGGCCTGTTGGTGTTCAACTCTTGACATCGAGGATATTATGACAGTCATCACAAACCATCCATGAATTACTGTCCGAGAGATAGCTGCAGAGTTAAGAGCCTGCAAATTGACTGTTTGTGATCATCTAAAGAAGGCTGGGTACGTCTTTCGTTTGGGTTCCCCATGAGCTCAGTGAAAGGAACCTTATTGAAAGGATTTCAGGTTGTGATTTGCTCCTGAAAAAAAATGTGGAGGATCCATTTTTGAAACGAGTTGTTAATGGTGATGAAAAATCGATTCTCTATATTAACACTAGCCAAAAAAAATCTTGGGGGTTGCCTGGAACGACGCCACTTGCAACACCAAAGGCCGGCTTGCATCCAAGAAAGGTGATGCTCACAGTATTTGGTGGGATTGGAAGGGACTCATACATTTTGAGCTCCTTCTACAAAACCAAACTATAAATAAGGACTTTTTCTGAGCCCAGATAGATCAATTGAAGGCAGCAAGTCAAGAGAAACGGCCACAGTTGGCAAATTGCAAAGGAGTGCTATTCCACCAAGACAACGCTAGGCGCCATGTGTCTTTAAGGACTCGTCAAAAGTTATTAAGTTTCAGATGGGAGATTTTACCTCACCCGCCCATACTCTCCTGACATTACTCCTTCGGATTTCCATCTTTTCCATTCCCTCGAACATATTCTACAAGGGAAATCCTACTCTTCTGAAGATGACGTCAAAATGGACCTTTTATTGTTCTTCGGGAGTAAGGACAGTGATTTTTGGAAAAAAAAGATAATGGACCTTCCAAGCCATTGGGAAAGGATCATCACTAACGGTGGTAACTATTTTGTAGATTAAATAAATACACTTTAAGCTGTTCTTCAATTTTAATTGTTGTCCAAATTTCTCTACGAACTTTCAGGACAACCCAATACATAACATTTATCTTTACATTCAACCAATTAGGGCAGCAAATACATATTTTGTTAATAAAACTTTTAATAAGTTCAGCTATAATATGTCCAATTGGCCTCTTTACTAGAAGATTGATTCAAGAAGATGAGTAAGTGTGTTATGGTTAATGGATGTATTAATTAATTCACATTTTGTTTACAGCTGAGGGAAACATTTTTGTTTATTATCTTCAGAGAGGTTTTGATTTCACAATTTGAGGAAGTAGGAGTTTATAATTCATATCGACAAATGGTTGGGGCAGTGAGTAAGTAATAAATTATTCTGAAAAAATAAAATTAAACATTCTTAATTTTCTTTAGTAACTAAAAAACTAACAAATATCAATTTCAGGTACTCTACTAGTTCTTCCCATACTTACTAATATATTAAAATGGCAAGATTTCAAAATTGGTATTGTGGCATGTACAGTGACAATTATCTCATGTATTTCAATGGTTTATGCCAAGACTAAGTGGGAATTAATAATATGTATGTTCTATTATAGAAAAATAAATTGTGATAACACAATATAATGAGAAAATTTAAATTTGTTTGTTTGTAGTTGCTTTATTCGAGTTCATGAGGACTTTACTTTTTGGCCTTCCAAAGTCAGTCATTTCAAAATGTGTAAACGAAAATGAAATTGGTAGGTAACATTATGAAACATATAACTTACATAAAAATGTTTTATTTTCACATTTAATTTATATATTTATTTTTAGGTTTGTTTATCAGCTTTTGCTTTATCGGAGAATGTATTTTACCAATTGGTATGTTTTATCTTTATGACTATATCTATACTCAGACCTCTACAGCGCTCCCTGGTGCATTCTATTTTGCAAGTGCTGCTACCATTGCAGTTTCATTGATATTTTACAGGTATTGGCTATTTTATTTTATTTAGCTAAACATTGAAATAAAAATTTAGCATCACCATAGAATGATTTTTCATTCATTGATTTTCTGTGTCTCTTCTGACTTTCAATACAAGTAACATGGCTGGGATTTTTTTTACCCATCAATAAGTTACTAAAAAAAAATCTAAAACAAGAGAACTATTTCCTCCTGGAAAATAAATCTATAAACTTAATCTTTAATTTCTTAATGTTTCCACAAAATGATATCCATAGTGAAAATGTGATGTGTGGACATAGATGGATTCCTGCATCTCTTACTTTTTCCATCTATTATGTCTCAATAGAGGTCATGTAACTGTAATTGCCTTAGCACACGTAGCCAGCTGTCAGGTTAACGGCTATTCTACCAGGCTGGTTGTTAATCCTCTGCTGCCACATGTACTGCCCGGCTGCCGGCTACTTGTGATTGCCGAGATAGAGAAATATGCCGTTTTACCCGGCTGTTGTAGGAATTATATACCAGCACCTGGGTGTGTGTGTGCCAGCTCCAACTAAGTCGCTATATCAATATAACCTAGGATTATAAATGGCCAGCAACCGGCTATGTGTGCCATGGCCCATAATATATAATTTTTTTTATTTATTCTTTCAATTTAACTGAATACACCATATATATTCTTTGCTTCAATACCTTGAGCTTTTATTTAAAAGCCTATGAACTCTAAGGCATTCTTGAATTAAGTTATTCATATATATGTAGTGTGTGTGTTTTTGTGTATAATAAATGTCATTATGATAAAATCATAATTGTTAGACTTAGACATAGCTGAAAAGAATATTAAACAAATATGTATTTAAAAAAATAATGAATCCTATTTACAACATGCTTTTAATTTTCAGCTTTTCTTCTTGTATCTACACCCCTCTTGAAGTTTGTGATAAAGTAATTAAAAGTGATCTAGAAAAGTTTGAAAAGAAGTCTCAGCTGCAAGAAAAGATAAAAAATGATTCTGTGTTCAAAATGATAAATAAATGAAATTTTTTCAAAGGTCTATTTTTTTTTTTTATTTTACTGATCACGCAACCATAGGATAATAAGCAAAATCTCTTACGCTTAAAATGGTAATTGTTATCCTTGTTCATAAATTCATAAAACCTTCATTTAAATTTAGAAGTGCTATCTTTATTAACCATTGATTACTGTGAAAATGCTCGTGCTGATCTTGAACAAATATTTTTGCAGATTTGTGAGATTTAATATCCTTCCAACTTCGATCAAGTTATCAACTTATAGTGGGGAGGTTGAGATTTATTTGTGGGGTTTCCTTGAATTTAATTTAACCTACCCAGACTTGATTCCAATGAGTGCTTTTTGGTTTCAATTGCAATACTTAAGGCTTTGTCGGAATTGATACCACCACGGAATTGAAACCACTTTCTTTTTTTTTTTTTTTTTTTTTTTTTTTTTTTTTTTGTTTGGTATCTTTAACGGTATTTTTAATGGTATGGTTAACACATTAATAAGATTGAATTAAAAAAAAAATAAATATATGCTACTTAAGTGTAATACACTTAATAATTTTATATCTTTATATAAGTTGATTTTTCCCATATATTCTGTGTAATTCCTCCTTCAAACAATTGTATTATGTCATAAATATTTAACATAATTATTGTTTTACTAAATGAAACTTCATCAATGAACCACTTAGAGAAAGAACCACTTTTTCAAATACCATCTAGGATTCTCCTAAAAACAACATCTTACAACTTCAACCTTATTAGATGTACTAAAAAAGAAGATGCCGTACTTGGCTTAGGAATCTTATGAATTTATGGGATAATAGATCCAGCCGAACATGCCTATAATGGAGGAGTAATTATGTACTAGCACATATTAACCAGCATTTTCTCCCACTTTCTGTCCGTAAGCTTTTTGTCTTCTCACTACTTTTCCCCCACTTTGATTATTGCTTTGTGGTACATGGTGGCCTCCCGAATGTAATCGAGGACAGAATGTTCATTAGATTCAACTTTGGTACCATGAAGACTACAGTGACCCACTTATACTTCCATACGGAGGCAATATTTTCTTGGATCATATCTTTACCAAATTGCCAACTTCTAACACCCTCCATACACTGACAGAATCCTACAATGTAAATCCTCAGTCCACTCTCTTGAAACTAGATCATTCCATTTTGACCTTTACATTCCCACCCGTAGAACTAAATCTTTTGATCATTCCTTTTACATCTGCTCAGCAGCTCTCTGAAATTCCCCACCTACTCTTATATTCTACGCTTCTTCCCTTCACTCATTCAGATCCTACTTTTTCAAACATCTTTTGGAATCTCAAACAGAAGCACAACAAATGTGAATTTGCAACTCAATTATCCCAATTTGAAGGGAAGATATAGTTATCTATTTTGCCTAAATCCTAGCGTTGTGGAACAATCAGTATATTTTAAATTTCCTCAACCCTGTCTTTGTAAATAAAAATTAATTTGATTAGTTTCTTGGCCAGACGTATATATTCATATGTACTGTACAACATTGTTATTCTTAAGGGACATAGTCTCAGAATGAAGTTTTTATTATTATTATTATTATCTCAAAGCTGTTTGGGAAATGAACCTCAAATTTGGACTTTGTATCATTGCTGCTACTCGACCTAATGAATCCTAAGATATAGACATCAAGATCTGTTATCACATTATTAAAGAACTGCTTCACTCAGGGAAGGGACGTGGTTTTTCAATGGATATCAGGCCACTGTTGTCTCTATGTTAATGAAAAGTCAGATAGGCTCACCTAAGAAGATAAAAATCAGATGTACTTCCATAGAGCTAGAAAAAAAGTTAATAAGAGATATAACACCATCAAAAACAGAGTAATATTGGACTGTCAGAAGTCTAATTGTGAAAGCCTTCTAAGATTAAGCGATAAATTTGTAATGCTAGTGAAACTAGTTATTGACATAGGGTGTAAATTTTTAGTTTTTGTGCTTAATGACTAGTTATTGACACTGTCAGTTCCTACTAGTAAATTATTTTTGTGTGTGTGTGCGGGTGCTAGTCTGTTATAACTATCAGTTATAGCTAGAATTATTTAGAGAATGCCTTGATGATGATGAGGATGGCTCTTCCATTAAATCAGCATCTAAAATATTCGTAGTTCCTCGGGCAGCTTTGCACTTCAAATTAAGCGATAAATTTGTAAAATCATCGTTTGAAACATGGCCAATTCTTTCACATGAAGACGAACTTACTCTAGCTACTTGGATAGAAAAATATTTGAAAAAGGGATTTCCGAGGAGGAAAACGCATCTTACAATCAGTAAAAGAATTTATAGAATTAAAAAACAAGACCACTCTGTTTAAAGATAATTGTCTTGGTAATGGCTGGTATAAAGCTTTCTTACGGAGGCACCCCTCTATAGCAGAGAGGACTTCCGAAGCCGTTAGTAGGGCAAGCGGTTGTGTTTCTGAAGACAGTGGTTCAAGAACGTCCAAAACATATTAGAAGAGAGCAATAACTGCAAGTATTACTTCATCCTAAAAAGATTTTTAACACAGAAAAAACTGGATATCAAAAACAAATTCTGTTTGGTCTATCTTGTAACCGAGAGTCATCTTTGTCTGAAGTGCTCTACTGGCCAGAATCTCTGAAAAAAAGATAAAAGAAATACTCAAAGGCTCCCATTATTCATCACAAGTAAATCGATGGAAACTGATGATAGGAGCAAAAGAAATGTTATAGAAAAAAAGGACACAAACAGGTTGGAGCTGGAGAAAAAAAAATCCAAAAAAGATCAACCCTATATTAAAAATGTGACAATATTCTAAAGGAGTTTTATTTTTATAGTTATAACACACTAGCACTTATCCAAGTTGCTAGAGTAAGTTTATCTTCATCTGAAATAATTGGTCCAAACGATGATTTTATAAATTTATTGCTTAATCTGAAGTACAAAGCTGCCCGAGGAACTACAAATATTTTAGATGCTGATTTAATGGAGGAGCCAAAGGTATTAATTTTGAAACATTTCTGTGGTTAGTTTTCTAAAAAATTGCGTCATAGATGACTTAGAGGACCCTTCAAACATTAGTTTTATGCATATCTTGAAATAAAATTCAGACGTGTTTACTTTAATATTTATTTAAGTTAATTTTAATTAATTAATATTTAAGTTAATGTTGGAGGTGTCAATAACTGTCAGGTTTACCCTATGTAAGTCAATAATGACATCTTTCAGTGCATTCACCTATAGATATATACTAAAATCAGGATATTAGGTCATAGAACTTCTTTTTTTTTTTTTTTCTTTTTTTTCCCTTGGGTAATCACAGAATATGTCCAGAGGGTCTGCAGAATGTCATTGAAAAATTGTATTAAATTAATTTAATGAAGAATATTTGCTTGAAACAAGAATCACTCCCAAGTTTCACAGACAAATTTTATTGCTGATAGTAAACAGACACCCATATTGTATTTCTATAATTCAGAAATTCACTGATAACAATGTTTTCCGACAGATGTAATCAGTTCATTGAGCCTACAACCAGCATATACTATCTTAGATTATCTTTAACAATTTATTTTAATCACATTCCATTATTTCAATAAAAAATGGTTACTGTTGTAGTTGGATTGAAGTTGGATGCGCCTTAAAATTATGAAGATGATTTGCAATACCTACTATTTACACCAATTTTAGAAAATATTAAAGAATATTTTGTTTTACTGGATTATTTTTGTACCAAAATCTAGAATTTTTGTTTCTACTAACTGTCTGTTTTAGAGATGTTTTAATTAGTATGCTTTTGGATTAAATTAAATATGAACCAAGTACCTTTTGGAAATAACAACAATTTTCAATTGCATAATATATGTAAAAAATACCAATTTTTAAATGTGGTGGGTCTTTGTCATTGTATTGATAGGATGAAGGGGTCCAAAAAAAATGTTCATTGGGAATCCACTGGTCTAAGTTATGGTGTGACTCTATAACCAACATGTGAGTTTTCTTCTATACATCAATTTTTCACTATTTAGAACTAGACTAAAATGCAATAGAAATAAAGTAACTCTAAATTTATCCATTATTGTTACTTTTAGGTTTGAAAACATATATTTCTATTTGTAACTACCTCTTAAAAAGTCTACAACACATGGTCATTACAATACTTTTTATTAGAAATGTCACATTTTTAACATAGAATAATTTAGTAATAAATAAGAAAAATAAATATTAAAAGAAAACAAACAGAGCAAATATCTGTGAAAAGCTGACAGATTTTCTTTCAGATTGGCTTGTAAATGTAGTATGTTGAGGGTGGATATATTTATGTATTCTCCAGTTTCTTATAATTTCATCTTGGGAAAAATCAGCTAAATACTTTATAAATTTGTTTGTGGTGGTACTGATAGTGATTAAATTTTATCAATTGACTGGAAATCATTTTTGAGTAGTTGAAATCATCTATTCCAGGTCCAAAATCTGTTTATTTCGTGAGGTCTCATTAGAATGGATGTTAAGTGTAAAAAAATTACACAATGTTACCGTTAAAAAGCAGCATTAAGAAAAAATAATGTCGATTATCAACATCAGTTAATCTATGAAACTGAATATGATGGTTTTAAGCACATAGCAATTTCTTTTTTGTGACCAAGTCATCAACATCCTGAAAATTATTACATAGCACTTCTATGCACGCATATGTTCTATTAAATTGATCATTTCATACATAACTAGGATCAGAAAATAATAAATCATTCCATGGAAACACATTCTCAGGAGAAGGAGTTCTGGATAGATGAGGGTATACTGGGCTGTACCGGTAAACAGAACCAAGAGATGCCACAGCTGGAATCCTGTTTGGTATTCCTAGATGATTAGGAGTAACTCCGGAATAAATATCTTTTGATAGAGATGAGATGTTAAATCTTTCAGAAACGCTTCTTTTACGCCGATACCTTGGATCTTGAAAGTCCTTAAGGCTTGTATAATTACCTTCAAACATTGCTTTGGCTTTCTGGAAAGCTGTCTTTTTTTCTTCCTTTGAGTCACTTTCTATATCAGATGCATTTCTGGATGAAGCATGCCGTGAGGAAAGTTGACTTAAATTGTTTTCAATATATATTTCTTCGCGATGGGTTTCAAATAACTCTTTCCCTTTGGTCACAATACCTTTTATTTCCACTTGACACCCTTTCATAACGCCAGTGTCTTTTTTGTATGCACCATCTTCCCAGTATTTTTTCCATTCGTCAACGGACTTGGAGCCAGTCTCAATTCCTTTCGCCTCTTTATCCGATCCATAATGAGCTATACGGACGAGTGTAGCCGCGTTTTCAACAGATTTCATTTTGTCTAAACGAGTTTTCTTATTGACATGATAGACTTGATCTCTTTCGAATAGATTTTTAAGTGATGTAGATAGTGCGTTCGATGATAAGGCACGCAAAGACTTATCACCACAAGACTTAGCTTTCCTAAGACCGCGAACACTGAGGGATAAGATTCTGTTGAAGTCGGGAAGAGATAAAGTTCTGAAACTTTCTGTGATTTTATTGGATTCTCGATGTCTTTTGCGAGAACAATTACTTTTTGATTTGTTTTTTCTCGTTTGCAAATTCGAGTCACTTTGTGAAGTTGGAAGTTGCTTAGAGTTATATGTTTTCGGTGGCAATTTCTCTATGTCAAGATTATTGACATCCAACTCTCGATCGGTAGTTGTTATATTAGTATTGCTGCTACATTTTCTTACCATTTTATCGTTGTTGAAAAAACCTTTGCGTCGATGGTTGCGATTGTTTTCCTTCTCTTCTGGGCTCTCCTCGACCTTGTATATATCGTGAAGAAGCCTGATTCCAGTGAGGTTACGCTGATATTTGGAGAGCCCAAGGCTGAGGGCCAGATTGGAAGGATGATATTTTCTCCAATCCTTGTAGCCTTTGGCAGATTGCGAAACGAAGCAAACCGTGTTGTCATGGGCAGCCAGAAAAGCGGCTCGGCTCTGCCCTCGGGCCCCAATTTGTCCCCGACCATCACACGGTTCGCTGCTAACTGCATCATCCCTTGCCGCCCTTTCCAATTTCGCGCTTCGTCGGGCGGTGTAACGGGATTCCAACTGCGATAAAAATTGATCTTCACTTGAATGATTATTTTCGGTTAGTAGTTCTTCCGTTGCGCTGTGTTCGCTGATTGTGATTCGAGGAACTGAAATATTACATCTTGCTTCTAAGTTAATTCTAGAATCATTACAATCTGTTCCTAACATGTTGAACAGTTTAATGTCGGTATTCAGTTCTTTAGACAGATCATTCCTTAAGTTCTGATAAGAATCCAAAGAGGAGTAATCTTTGCTCAGTGTTTTCACTAGGCCATCTTTGATGAATGATTCAGTTGTATTAGAATACGTAATATTTAGTGGTTTAGCATTATCGGAACGGGTGGAAGGTATGGTATCAGTTTTGTTTGGTGATTTTTCTAAAGTGTTATCCGAAGTCCTCCTTTTTATTATGTACCTTTCGCTAGATACAGTACCGTCTTTATTCAACCTAAACAATTGTCCATTTTCATCCATGTACATTTTTTCAGTAATGAAGTCCACGATTCCAGATAAGATGGGAGGTTTAACCGGAACATCGTACCAGAGCGCCGCTCCGAAGTTTCCTTTGTATCCAGAAGGGGCCTCTTCGACAGTGAGGACGAACGGAGAGCCAGGAGCCGACCTGCCGAACCTGGACACCCTGAGGAAGTAGCGGCCGGGGCGAGGAGCGACGTAGCCGACAAGGAGCATGCTATCCTTGAGCTTGTACTCGAAGTGTATGGCGGCAGGCCCTTCGCTGTTCACTTCCAGGCCCTCTCGGATCGAGGGGCTCACGGCGAACATGGCCCTTCGTCCCGTGTAGGCAGCTGTCAGGCCAACCCCTCTTACTGTAACCTTCACAAAAAAAAAATTTATTTCACAAAATATGTCATCATTTTTAGTTAATTTACAATAATGGGACCTCACAACATTTGTTAAATCACGCTATTTGAGTTACTCACCGAATTCCTTAACAGTGGTGGATCCTTAGTGGAAGGGTAGAGACTGAGAAAGGAGGAACTTTCCTGCCTAAAATGATTACTCAGAAATATAGAAAAACAAAAGTTACCTTCCAGAAACTTTTTCTCCTCTCAAAAAATAACTGTTTCTGGATCCACTGCTCCACATCTAACACACCTTAGACAATTGTTCATTAACACGCTCAGTTTATAACAAACCTGATCGTTTCTTTGCCTTGTTTTTTCAGTGTGTCAAATGCTTAGTGTACTGTTTGTTTTTGTTAATCAAGTTTGCTTGTTTATTCATGAACGCCACTGTCTGCTATTTCGGCTAATCGGAGTTGCTAGAGTGGTATTCATTAACTTTGCCCATTCAGGTTTACTTGGGATGGATATGTTTAACGAATGACTGAAATTGCATCCCATAATCTTGGGCTGACATGACCTCCTGTTCATCAAATTATTTGATTGTGATTAAATTAAGGAATAAATGTTGATAAAGAAAATAACTGCTATGGGAAACAAAAATACTTCATAAACACGAGGTTACTAAAATAAAATTAAAGTACATCGTCCACCACAGACTACAGCATCTGATCAAGTTTCAGAGAAAAAGGGCTGCTAACGAGTTAAAATTTAGTATTTTTTACAGTTTGAATAAGATTATAAGTAACCCAATGATTGTAATCCCCCTGTGTGTGTATTTATTCATACTTTTTACGATTAGTGTCCATTGCAAATTTCTTAGTCAATGGCGTGAAATCATTAAATATAGACTAAAATGAAAAAAAAAAAAAAATTTACAATTATTTTATCATAAATATTTGTAATGATGGAGTTTTTGTTGACCGTTACGAAATTAGATGAGGAAGATGGTTGGGGGTACGGTCATACATTAGAAACACGCATTTAAAATAAGTGCTATTTTAATTATGTGCCGACGTTTCGGCCTACAATATGGGCCTTCATCAGGGCTAAAAGAAACTATTAATATTACATTATTTTAAAATTTAAATTTTTTTTTTTTATTCATACTGTTTCTTAATGATCTTATTCATACTCTTTTTGAATGACTATGTTCTTTTTATATATTACCTATACTCTTAACTACGTTTTTAATATATTACCGTCATATATCACTTTAAAATTGTTCTTATTTAAAATTTTAATTGTTCACATATTTTTCCTTTGTCATTTTTTCATTTGCTTAGTTTCTCTTTATATATTCTTATTACAATATTATCATCTCAATTCTGTTTACTTCCGTACTTTATAACTATCATCTTAATTTTGTTTATTTCCATACTTTATAACTGTCATCTTATTATCATTTTACATTTAATTTTATTTATGGTCCCATATTATATTACCGTCATATTATTATTATATACCTAACGCATTATTAAGTCTATAATTACATTGGTTGTTATCTTGTTTCTTTTAGCCCTGATGAAGGCCCACGTTGTAGACCGAAACGTCGGCACATAATTAAAATAGCACTTGTTTTAAATGTGTGTTTCTAATTTATGACCGCACCCCCAACCATTTTCCTCACATAAATATTTGTGATTTAATTTTAAACTTTCATACTTGCTATGGTTGGTACTGGGAATGAAATAATTTGGTTTTTATAGGATCAATGCTCAACGTTTTAGGCCTAATGTAGGCGATAAAACACAGGTTCATCCCTTTCAGTAAACAGGTAGACTACTTACTAAAGAGTTGAATGCACGAATAAAACCTATTACTCATATTCTCTGTTTATTTAGGTCTATTATATAATACTTACTGATGGTGGCCGATCCGGGTAGATGTCTTCTTTCAACGGAACCTTCTCGCTTTCGACCTCTTCTTCACCTGCAAACAGAAGTTAGTCGTACTATTTCACTACTTTATGAGTACTATTTTATGAAATAGTCAACTCGGGTCAGTATAAAATGAACAATGAATTTTAGGGTATACTAACTCGAAATTATATAAAATTTCGGGTGATAGACCTATCGATTAAAATTAGAAATTTATACCTTCTAGTACAGTAGTGAGTCTTGCCAAACCGTAAGAAAGAGTAAATAAAAAAACACATTCCTGAAAAATAATTACATCATACCTTATGGCAAGTAAACAGGAAATACCGAGTGTTCAAGCACATCTTTTAAAATTTTATATTTTTTTAAATTTTTATATAAGCTTCTCGTCTAGCCTTTACCTCAGCAAGACCTAATTATAGTGCACTGTGCATATTTTGTTACTGCAACCGTTGACAATGAAGTTACCCCAGCCGGACCCGGCCTCCAATATATCGGCACGTCGACCTTTTCTTACGTAGCAGCCAGGGAGCCACCAGGTGTACACATTGTATTGTATTGACATTTTTTTACTTTCACTTACTATATATAGTAAGGGGAAGTATTGCGATCGTGAAAATTTTCGAATTCCAGTTTTCGACGGATATACACGTTTTAGGGTTCCCTGAGTCCAAATAACCAAGTCCCGCAAAAAGGCCTGTGTGTGTGTCTGTGTGTGTGTGGTAGCTCCCGGGCGGAAACGGTAAGTCCTATGAAACTGAAATTTCATATTTAAGACAACTATACGCCCGAGACGTGACAAAACATTTTTCATCAAAATGAGCCTACCAGAAGAGGCACTTTATACCATGCATTTTGCACCTTTTTTCGATTTTCTCAAAAACGGTTCCGACGATTTTGATTAAACTCGCTATATCGATGTAAAATTTAATGGGCTTTAATATTATGTAGGTTTTATTTAGATAAAAATGGTCTGACAGGGCTTAAATACCGATATTTTAAATTTTCTTCCCCTAATGTACCTTTAATTTTGTAGATTCAATAATAATAACTATATTATCTTGTTAACGCTGATGAAAAACTGGTAAATGTATAAATTGAATAAACTCGATACCCAACTAAAGGAGAAAACAGAAAAAATATTTTTTTAATGCAATTTTTTGATTTTTGAACATAGCAACAGTAATATACACTTATAATATACCGTTGGAAATCTTTGATTTTAGAAAAAAAAATATTATCTAATACACAAGAACTTGTAAAAGTTAATAAAGAGTGATGAAAAGCAGATAGAACTAATTCTTTTAGATAATAATGCAATAGATTTTTTAATAAAACACATGTTTCTATATAAATTCAATTTAATTAATTTTTTAATAGTTTCACGTATTTTTATCTTTTAGTGTATTTGAAAATTCTTTCATTGAGTTTAAAAATGATGGTAAGTGAAAGTCGTGTGTTGCCCGCACCAGATTTTTTTATTATATATTAATGTTTTAGTGTTTAATTTTTTCTATAATTTTATTAGAGCCAATTTTTAAAAGATTTATTTTATTATTTGTTGTTAATAATTAGGAGTTTAAAATTAATGTTATCTTTACTATATTAAAAATGTATAACAATAATTTTCGCTTTTTTTTTTCTTTTTTTTAATCACTTTAATTATAAGTAAAATTAGTAAACTTATAACCAATCATAAACATAATTATATAACCAGCATCTATTATAGGGAAGAAGGATAGTGGTAAATATTTTAACACCGCCCCTTCCCCTACATCGAGAGTGAAGCTTTCTAGGGCCAAAGCTTCGCTATTAAGGTCAATATAGAATAAAATAGTATTTCATAAAATGAGATTAGTAGGATTATTTTGTTTTTTTAATAACCTAAAGTATTAAAGTTATCCATTAATAAATTAATCTCCTCACCTAGTTTCTTATGAAAAAATGAATAGAGAAAATTCCCAGTGAAGACCGTGGAAGAACTAAGCAAGATAATAAATAGTTTATTTTCAAGAAGGTACCACAAAAAAAAAAAAAAAATAAAATAAAAATAAATAATTGTTCATAAGAGCTATACGTACATAAAAACAAAAATAACTTGAATTTTTAGAAGATTAATAGATCTCTCTTCCTCTGGCACGACAGGCCGTATAGACCCTTGGCCGCGTGTGTGATCTCCAAGGAGAATATACTCACGTTACTCAATGGAAGTTTATAGGTTTTGGTTATCGCCCACTAGGCCTATTTTTGTGAGTGGCCACTAGTTGGCTGACGGGTCTTACATACCCGGGAGAGAGGCTGTGAGGGAATCCCCAATTAATCATATGCTTATAAAAGTCCTGCCGGGACAGGGATTCGAACTTACAACCTATGGCCTATCAGCCACGGGCTTCCCTAATAAAGTAATAATTTACTAATACAATTTATTTTTGATCATCTATGTACATTTAGTATCATCTATGTATATTTATTTATTCTGTTATTTCAGCCGTGGTACGACCCTGGGGTAAGGGAACCCTCATCCTCAACGTGTTCAATTTAATCACCTCATTGCACGGCCGTTGGCCTAGAAACAGTACGAATCTCTATATGTACTGAGTCCAAGCCCTTCATGGGTTGTAGAGGTACATTTAGACATTAGTAAATTAGTAATTATTTTCAATCAAAACAATACAGAACCTAAACGGTAGGTCCTAGCTACAAATGTTATGTAACGTGGAATGTTCTCCATCGAAGTTCTGAGATGAAAACTGTCCGTAAATTGTAGTTCAGAGTAACACCAACAGAGCTAGTGTGTGTCAAAAAGTTACATATTTGAGGGTAAAAAGTACGCTACGCGATGTAGGCAAAACGTGATTTTTTTTATTCAAACCTATATAGGTCCTAAATGTCAAGACCTTGCGAGAAATGTTATGTAACAACAAACATTGTACATTAAATTTCTGACGAGGAAATAGTCAGAAAATTTTCGATCCGAGAAACACCAAATCCACTGAGCTATTGCGTGTCAAAAAGATTACATATGTGAGGATAAAAGAAGTGACACAAAAACAGGTTTTTACTTTCACTTACTATATATATTAAGGGAAAGTATTGCGATCGTGAAAATTTTCGAATTTCAGTTTTCAACGGAAATACACGTTTTAGGGTCCCCTGAGTCCAAATAACCAAGTCCCGCAAAAAGGTCTGTGTGTGTGGAAACGGTAAGCTCTATGAAACTGAAATTTCATATTTAAGACAACTATACGCCCGAGAGGTGACAAAATATTTTCATCAAAATGAGCTTACCAGAAGAGGCACTTTATACCTTGCATTTATCACCTTTTTTCGATTTTCTCAAAAACGGTTTCGACGATTTTGATAAAACTCGCTATATCGATGTAAAATTTAATGGGCTTTGATATCATATAGGTTTTATTCTGATTAAAATGGTCTGACATGGCTTAAATGCCGATATTTTAAATTTTCTTTTTCTAAAGTACCTTTAATTTTGTAGATTCAATAAAAATAACTATATTATCTTGTTAACGCTGATGAAAAACAGGTAAATATATACAAATTAAATAAATTCGATACCCAACTAAAGGAGAAAACAGAAAAATATTTTTTTAATGCAATTTTTCGTTTTTGAACATAAGAGCAGTAATATACATGTATGATATATTGTTGGAAAGCTAAAGATTTTAGAAAAGATATCTCATACACAAGCTTTTAAAAGTTAATAGAGAGTGATGAAATGAACATAAAACTAACTGATTATTTTAGATAATAATATAATAGATTTTTTAATAAAACACATGTTTCTATATAAATTCAATTTAATTAATTCCTTAATAGTTTCAGGTATTTTTATGTCTGTTTTTGAAAATTCTTTCATTGATTTTAAAAATGGAGGTAAGTGAAAGTCGTGTGTTGCCCGCACCAGATATTTTACTTTTATTTTTTTAATGATATTTACAACTGATTAAAAAAAAAATACAAGTAAATGTGAAAAAAATAAGTAACAATTGGCTTGATAAACTCTTGTGAATAAGCTACCCATCGGTAGCACTTCAATTTTTATTTCATTAGCAGGTCTCGAGGCCACTTTTCAGGCGCCTCAGAGGGTTATCGGGAATAGATGGAGATGAGAAGATAAGGACAAGCGGATTTGAGTTGGCTGGTAGTTTGGAATTAAAGAAGGTATATCTAATTCTGGCTAAGTCTGCAACTAATTGAATATTCAGTTCTTTATGGATAGTTTTATTGGTGACAAAATAAAGAGCATTTAGGATCTTTCGGAGGATTTTGGATTGCAAGGATTGGATGCGGGAGGAATTTGATGGCTTGGTAGATCACCATAGCTCAGTACCATATGTCTAAATAGGTCTAATAATAATAATAGGCTTAGCGAACCCGAAGGTTCGATGCCGATACCACCAAATTCCGCCTACACAGACTCGTCCAATGTTCACCATTCAAGCCCAAGCTCCCGAGATCAGCCTTAACGCAATCCTCCCATCTCCGCTTCGGCCTACCTTTCGGACGCCTACCAGTCGGATCAGCAAATGCCAACTTTCTCGGAATCCGCTCGTCATCGAGCCCAACAACTTTACTCGCCCATTTGAGTCTCCGCGATGCAATCAGCTCAATTATATTCATGGGATGCAAGTCCCGCAATTCCGCGTTGTGCAACCTTCTAAACTCCCCAGTGGCCTCATCTCTCTTCGGACCAAATATTTTACGCAATACCTTATTTTCGAAAACCTTAAGCCGTTGTTCATCCTTCAAAGTAAGCGGCCACGTTTCACATCCGTAAAGAACCGTTGGAAGAATAATAGTTTTATAAATTCTAATCTTTAAGTTTTTAGATAGAAGCCGCGAACTAAGTAACTTAGCAATTGAATAATAACACGCATTTCCCACCGGGACTTTATTTCTCCCTGGATTTAATTTTTTCTTGTAATCATTGAACCTAAATACTTGAATTTCTTAACGTGTTCAAAAGTATGCCCTGATACATCAATATCACCAAGATTGCCACCGTTTCTGCTACTAATCATATATTTCGTCTTATCGGTATTTAATTCGAGTCCTATTTCTTTACCGGTTTTTATTAACACACTTGTATTTAGTTGTATGGTTTCCGTGTCTTCACCTAGCAGTACCAGATCATCGGCATACCCCAAAACCGGAATCTTGTCACCCATATTTAAGCCTTTCTCGGTACACATCACCTTTTCTATGACATATTCTAAAGCTATATTTAATAACACAGGTGAAAGGGAGTCACTCTGTTTTAAACCCGATCGCACCTCAAATCTCTCGGAGTAATTATGACCGATTCTAACTTTATGGAATGTTTCCGACAAACACATCTCTACTAGGTTTACTAACTTTCTAGGTATTCCCTGTTCAGTCATGATGTTATATAGCTTCTGACGGTCTATTGAATCATAAGCCTTTTTAAGATCGATATAAAGTTGATGGACTACACCGTTGTATTCCAATTTTTTCTCTAATATTTGACGTAAGCAAATGGGAAATATGGGAAGTGATCAGGGATAATATTTAAGAGGTCGGTAATTTATGTCTTGAGAAAATCGAAAATAAAAAGAACAAACCTTGGTTCGACAGGGATTGTCAAAATATGTGCGAAAAAAGAAAAACCGCTAAACTGAATAGGTCTAATAATGGCTATATAAATTAGTTTTTTGTAATAGATGGGAAGTTTTGAACGTTTGTCAAGTAAATGTTGTAACAATCTGTATCTGCGAGCAGTTTCTTGTGTTTTCAGTCTAGTGTGAGGATTCCAAGTAAGACGTTTGTCAGGATGTAGTCCTAGGTAGCGGATCAGCTCAAAAAGGGTTAGTGGGATGTTACGAAAGGATACACTTACTCTTATTAAATTTATTATTATGTATTTCTCAGCATCAGAATGATTTAGTTTAGCCTAACAAAAAACAATTTCGGCAACTTATTAATTTCGTGCTTGATTTAAGCTTCAGGTAATTTATAAATATTGAGCTATCGATCTAAACTTTTAACAAAATAGTTGCAAGTTGTTTAAATATAAAAAAAAATTTGTAGCTGAAAATATGCTTTTTACAACTGTACGAACGGTAATAATGATTTTTATATCATAGCTAATATTTCGGTGTACAATAAACTTTTATTAGTGTCAAGGTTTACTACAGCTAAATTTATGTGCAATAAATAATAATGATACAAGGGTCTTTGCGTGAAGTTTTTACAGAAAAAAAGTTAAAATTAAACTTATTAAAAAATAATAATAAATTGTAATAACAGTTAAACGTTAACTCGGTTTCAATTTGTTAGAATTTTAAATATTCAATCTTCTTTTAATAAATAATAAACGAAAGTCAATATCACTTTTACATTTGTGCAGTTTAACACCATTCTTCTAAACTATTAGACGTTATGAGTTTATTTCTTTATAAGAAACTTCTCTCATAAAACAGATTAATAGTTAACACAAAACTTATCAGTCCTCAAAATTTGTCGACAATGACCATTTATGTTTGTAAATTTCCAAGTTTTCCCTCATGTTCTGGACCTGTTCTTTGGTTTCTTTGAAAAACGTCGCTACAGCTCTCGGCGAGGCAGGCTCCATGAAGTCGTTTTCATCACTCCCAAGCACGATCCTGCCCGTGTTGGAGAAGCTGAAATGGTTCATGAAGTACCAAGACGAGGAAGAGACCCAATAGGCGTCCAAAGCGCTCACATCGACTCCCGTCTGGAGTATCGCCTTGAACTGGTGAGTGATGAAGAAAGGCACCTTGGTACAGATGAGCTCGCCGAAGGTGAAGTGGACCCAAGTCCCGGCTAGGATAGGCGGCACAACGCTTACTAGATTGTTCCTGCAATACTCAGCAAGCGCTCCGAGGTCTTTGATGAAACTCTTGTTGGACTCTTCCTCGATCTTAGTGTTCCTCGTTTCGTAGATGGTGAAGTAACCTCTTCGTTCGTGGCAGAAGAAGAGTCTTCTTGAGAGGAAGGATCGTCGAATGAGAAGGTGGCCGTTGTTGAGTAGGGCTTCTGCACGCTGGAGGGCCTGGTTGCACTGGATGTTCCTCAGGTCTTTGAATTCTTCGACAGAGAAGAGTTTGATCATGTAAACCCTAAGAGTACTGATGAGAAATATGATCAAGGCTATGCTGAAGTGTACGAAAATTCTTATGTTGGAGTCTAAGAGAAGTTCGGTCATTTTTACAGGTTATTTTTTTTCAAAATATTATTTGTATTAATGAGTTAGTATATATCCATATGGCATTTAAAAGAATCGATTTCATGATATTTCTGACCAGAATTCTTGTTTATTTATTTATCGTCACTTTATGCTACTATGGCTAATCGGGCGATGCTACAGTTGGAGTCCTAAATTTTAAATATCAATATTTTATTAGGATAGGGATCTTTAACGAGTACCTGACATCGCACAGACTCGAGACCACCTTTTAAGGCCCCCTCCGTAGGACGGCATAGCTAAGGATTTTTTACTCCCATAAAAGACCACCTGCGGATTGAACCCGTGACCTTTGGCATAGGAGGTTGTTATGCTAGCCGCCCAGCTACAAGTGATCCCACACCAGAATTCTTTACTTACTCATCTATGAAACAAATAGTAAGAAAAAGTATTGCTATCTTCAAAATTTTCGAATTATAGTTTTCACTTGAAATACACGTTTTAGGGTCTCCTGAGTCCAAATGACCAAGTCCCGCAAAAAGGTCTGTATGTTACCACACTTACCAGTTTAGCACGAAAATGAAAAGTCGCATGAAACTCCATAAAATTCCATATTTAAGACAATTATAGGCCCGAGATGTTACAGCAACTTTTTCATCAAAATCAGCTCTGCAGAAGAGTCACTATATACCATGCATTTTGCACCTTTTTACGATTTTATCAAAAACAACTCTCACGATTTTGATTGAACTGTAATGATATCGATGTAGATTATCATGGGTTAAATGTCATATAGGTTTCATTCTGATTGAAATAACCTGACAGGACTTAATTGCCGATATTTTAATTTTCTTCATTTAAAGTACCTTTAATTTTGTGAATTCTATAAAAATAACCATATAATCTTTTTAGCATTGATAAGTTGAACGAATGTGATATACAACTTAGGGAGAAAAGAATAAAACATTTTTTTTTTAACGCAATTTTTTTATTTTCGAACATAATTACGATGTATAATACAGTGTTGGAAAGCTAAAGATTGTAGGAAAATATTATTTCATAAAATTTAAGGGAGAGTAATGAAAATCCGATAAAACTAACTAATTATCGTAAATAATAATATAATAGATCATTTAATAAACGCTATTGATACTCAATGTAATTAATTCTTTGACAATTTATTTTTATCTTCAACTATATTTAAAAAATCCTTTATTGATTTTAACAACGGAGGCAAGTGGAAGTTGAGTGTTGCGCGCACCAGATATAGAGTATATATAAGAAATATATAGTAAGAGATTCGAGTTTTCACCGCAAATAAACATTTTGAGATCCTGTGAGTTCAAATGACGAAGTCCCGCAAAACATTCCGAGTGTGTGTATGTGCACGAGATTTCTTCATGTATAGTTAAGTGAAAATAAAATAACTTTTTGCTTATATCTAATAATTCTTGATTGAGAATACTACGGACAGCGACTCATCAATCATGCGAGCTGACCCTAAGATAATTATATAGCCGAGCTATCAGGTTTCTAGATATTCCTTGATAAATACAAGCTCGTCCAGTTGACAGCTACATCCCATGTTATCTAGGGCTAATTAGCTAGTCTTGGGTCACTGAACGGGGTTGCTTCAACGATGTTTTGTGTCTACATGACGAAGTGATCTATTTAAATTAATAAAAACATTACTACTGTCTTAAACGTTGATTTTTGGTCAAGCTTCATTTTCCTATAATTTAAAAAAAAATTAATTTTGTTTTTTTATTACCCTTAAGTTTTACGTTGACAACGCTTTTTCGTCATTTATCTTCTTGCAGCCCAATAAATAGTTAAGTGTCTTTCTTCATATATATATATATATATATATATATATATATATATATATATATATATTATATATATATATATATATATATATATATATATATATATATATATATATATATACTGCTGGACAAAATTAAAGGATCACTTACAAACATTTATATTATTATTACATAAGAGATAAAAATAGGAATTCCTTTGTCCCAGACTGGACTTTGTCTTGTATCATATCAAGTTAATCCTCTACCTGTTTATATTCCCACCCGTTTATGGATAAAAGGGTCAGTTATCCTCTTCTTTTCTTTCTTCCTATCAGTAAATGGTTAGTTTGACAACTAACCAAAGATTCATCTTATTGAAGATTTTCTAACATTTAAGAGACTTTAGTTTTTACTTCTGAGTTTAGTAAGAACGTTGTGATGGCAAACAGAAGAGCATTGACCGAAGAGGAATCAATTGTTGTTGCTTTGAGTGAAGAAGGGTTTTCTCAAAGGCATATTGCGCAACGGCTCCAGCGGTCACAATCCGTAGTGCCCAGGGTGCTTAATAGGCACCGTCAAACTGGAGGCCATACAAGAAGAGTCGGACAAGGCCGTCCGAGGTCAACTTCCCACCGTGACGAAAAATTTGTGCAACTGCATGCTCTTCGGGGTCGCCGATCAACTGGTAACAGTCTGCGTGGTCTCCTCCAGAGGTTCAGGAATGAGCGAATTTCAGAGCGAACCGTGAGAAGACGACTCAACGGTTATGGATTGACCTCCCATCCTTCAGCTACTGGACCTCTTCTCTCCAGGAAACACCGGGTTGAGCGCTTGAGGTTTGCTCGGGAGCACCTAAACTGGACTCAGGAAGATTGGAGCCTCGTATTATTTAGCGATGAGTCAAGATTCTGTCTCCGATCTCCAGATGGACGGGAAAAGGTATGGAGAAGGCGGGGAGAGAGGTATGCTCCATGCACTTTTTCTCCAAGGGTTGCGTTTGGTGGTGGGTCAGTGATGGTGTGGGGGGGCATAAATTTAAACTCCCGTACAGAGTTGGTTCTTGTGAACCGTGGCTCTATAACTGCTGACAGGTACATTAGGGAGGTACTTGAGCCACATGTAATACCTTTCGCCAGGAATATCGCAAGTAACTTTATTTTTATGCACGACAGTGCAAAATTTCCTCAGACAAAAAGAAATTGACGTTGTGGTTAGGCTACCCAGAAGTCCAGATATGAACCCAATAGAGCATGTATGGGACAAGCTTGGGAGACGTGTCCGCGCCCGAGACCCACAAAATTTGGCAGATTTGAGGGAAATGTTAGTGGAAGAGTGGAACAACATCCCAGAACAATATGTAAGAGCCCTGGTCGGTAGAATGGGCATGAGAATGGAAGCAATTAAAAGAGCTAGAGGTGGGAATACCAATTATTAATCGTTTTCCTCGAATTCTTCCTTTTTATTCAGTTTTTTTATTTCATTTCATTTCAAATATTTACTTTTTCATTTTGAGACTGTAGGACATTTTTATTTTTTGATTTGTTTTCCTATTAACAATTTCTAGAAAAGAATTTTTTATTACCCTTATAATAAAGTGTGACTTCTAAAGAAAAAAGAATATTTTCAAAAATACCCTATACAGTTCAGTAATTTCAAAATATTGAAGTGATCCTTTAATTTTGTCCGGAAGTGTGTATATATATATGTGTGTATATGTATATATATATATTATATATATATTATATATATATATATATATATATATATATATATAAATTAAGTTTTTAGAAAACCTAATATATAAATTCACGGAATACAATGGAAAGTGGAAACCTAAATGATCTATGTGGAAATCTATGTGATTGTTGAAGAAAATTATTTTCTTTGTTACAATATTATTTGAAAATAAATACTTCCATTGAAACTCAGAACAACATTTTTAAATGTTTTAGGTAATAGAAGTTAAATGGAGAGTTAGGAAAAATTCATAAACTTAAGTTGCTATTATCATTGTATTTTTTTTTTTTTTTTTTTTTTATAAAAATTACTATTCTACGGAAGTTTTAGGTAAAATTGATGAAAACTTTATTTGAAGTAGCTTGTGAAACTTGTTTGATATGCACAAAGAAAAATATTTTTGAAAAAAAAAAAAAAAGTTTAAAAAATATTATAGAATAGGCAATAAATTGCTGAAAGGGAGCGGCGTGGTCTAGTGGATAGATCGCTAGTCTACTGTGCTCCGGGTCCTGGGTTCGAATCCCGGCTGTGGCGGAATATTATTCATTCTGTTATTTCAGCCGGGGGGCGATCCTGGGGTATGAAGACCCCTTGAGCAGACCCAGCCCGATAAAGTGGGTACTAATTAACGGGGGAAAAACCTGGCGGCAGAGCGTGATCTCAGCTTAATCACCTCATTGCACGGCCGTTGGCCTTGAAACAGTACGAATCTCTATATGTACTGAGCCCAAGACTCTTCATGGTAATAGAAGTTAAATGGAGAGTTAGGAAAAATTCATAAACTTAAGTTGCTATTATCATTGTATTTTTTTTTTTTTTTTTTTTTATAAAAATTACTATTCTACGGAAGTTTTAGGTAAAATTGATGAAAACTTTATTTGAAGTAGCTTGTGAAACTTGTTTGATATGCACAAAGAAAAATATTTTTGAAAAAAAAAAAAAAAAGTTTAAAAAATATTATAGAATAGGCAATAAATTGCTGAAAGGGAGCGGCGTGGTCTAGTGGATAGATCGCTAGTCTACTGTGCTCCGGGTCCTGGGTTCGAATCCCGGCTGTGGCGGAATATTATTCATTCTGTTATTTCAGCCGGGGGGCGATCCTGGGGTATGAAGACCCCTTGAGCAGACCCAGCCCGATAAAGTGGGTACTAATTAACGGGGGAAAAACCTGGCGGCAGAGCGTGATCTCAGCTTAATCACCTCATTGCACGGCCGTTGGCCTTGAAACAGTACGAATCTCTATATGTACTGAGCCCAAGACTCTTCATGGGTTGCAGTGGCACAGGATTTTTTTTTTTTTTTTTTTTTTTAGTATACTGCTGAAAAGTTCTACAGAACATGTATTGATGTAGAATCGTGGGGGAATAAGTTATCTCCACAATCTTTGAAGATATCGAAGATATAATAAAAATAACACTAGGACCTACTATAATAATAGGTTGAGAATGTTGAAGCATAACAGTATTAAAGCATGGGTCTTATAAGTTAAGTAATTCCCTCAGAAAGTCATCATAATACCACATTAATCTGCAGCAGATAATTAAATAAATTTATCTTGGAATAAAGAGGTGGAGTTCATTAAATTTAAATAACATAAACAGAAATGTCGGAATATAGAAATAATGGAATGAATCAACAAAGTTTCACATTCCTCTGATATAGGGTTTTTTTTTTGTTTAGTTTTTTTGGAGAAAATACCGGTTTTCAATGTTTGAATAACACTCAATGTATAAATAAAAAATAAAAATAAATGAAAATGACAAGTAGGTAACATATTTTAATATTTTAAAAATATAATTTTTATATCTTTGTAATACTAAATGTCAGACGTGTGGAGTTATTTAAAAAAAGTAGAAAATGAAAAAGCCCGTTGTATTTATTGCAATAAAATGCTTACGTGCAAAGGATCAAGCACAAGCAGTCTACTTAATCATTTGAAAACAGTGCCCGATAAAAAAACCGAGAAAAAATCACCTGATGCCGGTCCGAATTCACAAACATGCACACAGTCCTGTATTCTTAACTTTGTGAAAAGGACTAGTTTAGAAGAAATTGTATCAAAGCTTACTGCATTTGATAGATTATCTATTACTGCATAACAAATAGCTCGTTCATACGAGAGTCATTACAACGACGAAATTATTGCTTGTCACAAAATAATTCTAGACTTATGAATCTTATTTATAAGTTTTATGAAACTTTAACTGAATTCAATCGAATGAAGAATAAAGAGCACAATTTTTCTATACCTATAGATAAATGGACTAGTAAAGGAAATCGAAGATATTTAAATATATTTTCTAATTGTTTTTAATAAGTATCCATTTGTATCTAGTAACAATGTTTTTTAAAAAACAATAATATGGTTATTTTAAAAATATGAAAAAGTATTGTTTTTATTTATTCGAACCCTTTGCTGAATAACTCGTTTCACTATTATAAAAATATTTACATCCTTATAGTGAAAATTATGCATAAACAACGAATAATTGTTTTTAGTTATTTAATCCTGTTCAACTATTATTTCTTTGTTCTACTGAAATTACTGTAAATAAAATTTAACAGTAAATAATTCCAGTCAAAAACTGATTTTAATCACTCTATTTGGACATATGGTATTGAGCTATGGGGATCGACCAAGCCATCAAATTCCTCCCGCATCCAATCCTTGCAATCCATAATCCTCTGAAAGATCCTATATGCTCCGTATTTTGTCACTAATAAAACTATCCATAAAGACCTGAATATTCCGTTAGTTGCAGACTTAGCCAGAACTAGATATACCTCATTTAATTCCAAACTACCAGCCCACTCAAACCCGCTTGTCCGTATCCTCTCATCTTCATCTATTCCTGATACTCCTCGGAGGCGCCTGAAAAGACGCTGGCCTCGAGACCTGCTAATGACATAAACATTGAAGTACTACCGCTGGGTAGCTTATTCACAAGAGTTTATCAAGCCAATTGTTACTTATTTTTTTCACATTTACTTGTATTTTTTTTTAATCAGTTGTAAATATCATTAAATAAATAAAAAATAAAACTAAAAAACCTGTTTTCGTGTCACTTCTTGTATCCTCACATATGTAATGATTTTGACACGAGGCCTCGAGACCTGCTAATGACATAAACATTGAAGTACTACCGCTGGGTAGCTACTTCACAAGACTTTTCAAGCCAATTGTTACTTTTTTTTCACATTTACTTGTTGTATTTTTTTCCTATAAATACAACAATTGTTATAAATATATAGTTGTAAATATCAATTAATAAATAAAAAAAAAATATATTTCTTTTAAAATGTTTTGTTTGAATCACAGAATATTCGAGGAAAAATTATTGTATAAAAATTGGAAACCGGTTCAAACCAGTTTTCTGGGAAAATCACTATTCGAAACCCGTTTTTCTAAAATGTCGGTTTTTGTTTAAACCCTACTCTGATATCATCAAGATAATCTGAGAGAGGCGGCTTGGTGGAGAATGACCTGTATAAGCCTTCCACTTATTCTGAAACCCCAAGGAATATTACTGTTGATGTCTTCCGTCCAAGGAAAGCCAAGGGTTTCCGGAGACCATCATATTAAGCGAAAATTGCCTGGATCTGGAATAAAAATGTCCTTGAAAGCAGGTGCGGGTCCAGAGCTCTAGTTCTTGGGAAGGGAGAATAGATTTATTTTGAGGGGTGAAGGAAGGAGATTTAATGTCCTTACGACCTCCAATCAGGAAAAGTCATCTTAAAGCTACCGATCTATTCTAGCAAGTTGGACTGGAGTGAAATGGTTTTCAATCCCATAGCGGATTCTAACAAACATAGCTTAGATGACGTTTGATATACTGGTTTGTGAAATAAGTTCGTAGCATTTTCAATATTTCAATTGAATGAATGAATGAATGAATAATTTTATTTGCTTTCGGGGTAACCCCCATACAAATAGAGCTGGCTACATAACAAATATAGAATAAAAAACATACTTCAATAAAAGAGTTAGCAAGACACTAATTCACTACGTTATCAGCTCTAGGTACATCGAATAGTAATGAATTACAATAAAACTTATAACAAAATAACTCAAATACAATATATGAATAATATAATAGTTTACAATATAATAAATATATAAATATATGTTTTACATAATATGGCGAAACACGATAAATAATATGATACAGTTAACAAACATGTTTATTCATTTATTATAAATGGTCGGATTTGGCAACATTGCCTGGCATAATAATAAATATTTTTTAATTCATAAGAGGACGATAAAATTTGTAATGTTCATATTTGAGGCCCCAGGGATGTAATGGGTTCGGTACGGTGCGTATATGGGACATCGAATGAAAATTTGGAATAAGTCCTCTCTTTCGTTGAGGTTACATAGCGTGCAGTTTTCCTTGGGTTTAAATTGGTAGTATATATTGTTAAATGTTAATTTAATATTGTAATTTCCGGAGAGTCTTAATTGTGCAAATATTTTTATGACAGGGAACGGTGCGTTTGATAATAAGTAAGCTTGAGGTTTATGTCTATTGTTATGAATGGACGGATAGAGTGGGTTGTATTTACCGGGGGTGATTAACTTTTGTTTATCTATTGTCTCCATATGATTTGTAAACAGTATCAATGTTTTGTGCATCTCTAACTCAAAAATAACTGGGTTTTCTTTTTCTAATATAGACTGTTTGCTTATTCGATTTAATATACAGTATAATTGGTGAAACCAGTTGTATTTTTGTTCTTTATTTGTTGTTTTATACGTTTTCTTTAATGTATTGAAGCATATTTTAGGGAGTCGGTTATCAATAAGTTTTAAAATTGTATGCACCCAAGAGAGAGAAAGCTTTAATATTGAGATTAGGCAATGGGGAACATTAAATTCCGACCGTATTAATAAAAAAGGAATATTTTTGTTTAATGCGAATAAACGTTTATAAAAGTTGATGTTTACGCTCTCTATCCTGTCTACATATCTTAGTCCCCATATTTGCACATTATTAAAGAGGATACTCATTGCTATTGCATTATTTATTTTAATTTTGTTTTTCCACGATCTTAGTTTTTCAATATTTCAATTTAATCCTCTCTGTGTTTATAATAAAACCAACTTATTTGATTATTTTTGCATCAAAATCATTTTTTTTTAAATTTTTTTGTTGTTGTTGTTGTTGACACTTCATTGGTATTTACAACTGTAATCACAAAAAAAAAAAAAAAAAAAAAAAAAATACAAAAAAAATACATCAAGTAAATGTGGTGAGTTATATAATACAATGACATGATATACATGTAGAGAAGCTTCCCATTGGAAGCACTCTAAAATTATTCTAAACCAGAAGGTTCCGGGCCATTTCCTTTTCAGGTACCACGGAGGATTATCCGGAATTGAAGAGGAAGAAAGGATTGAAACTAGTGGGTTAGAGTGAGAATGGAGTTTGTCATGAAAGGATTGATACCTGGTCCGGGCCAAATCAGTAGTATAGGGAACATTAAGGTCTTTATGGATAAGTTTATTCGTGACAAAGTAAGGAGCGTTGAGAATTTTACGAAGGATTTTGGATTGTAAGGATTGGATGCGGGAAGAATTTGATGGTTTAGTAGAGCCCCAAAGCTTTAGTAGAGTCCAGATTGGTCTTATAATAGTCATGTTGATGAGTCTTTTGTAGTTCAGAGGAAGGTTTGATCGTTTGTCTAGTAAGTGTTGAAGTATCCTAAACCGGTGAGAGCATCAAAATCTAGTTTTATTTTGTATATTAATAACACTTGTTTCTTTTTCATTTTATGTCACTTTTTGCTACTGTGGTTAATCAGTCCTAAATTTTGCCTATTCAGGGGTAATTAGAATAGGGGTCTTTAACGAGTACCTGTCATCGCACAGGGTCGAGACCACCTTTTTACGTCCTCTCCAAAGGACGGAGTAACTAAGATTTTTTTACCCTCATTAAAAACTCCTAGGGCCACCTGAAGGTTTGAACCCTCGACCTTAGACATAGAAGGCTTTAATATAAAGTTATAGAATGAAACTAAATGCGTAATTAATACCTTTAGAAATTAACTGCATTTCTAAATCGAAATTAGATAAAATCAAATAGAAGATTTAGATAAAACTAAATGATGAAAATACAAATGTTTCAAAATATCAACTTCGTAAAAAAAGTCTTTAGTACCTTTTAGAAATTAACGCCTCAAGTGTTGAAAACTATGAAAAGTCCATAGAAGAGAGGTAGAAAATTACTTCTTTTTTTTCCAAAATGGGTTTATAATTATCAATGTTCAGTAGATATAGTTAAAAAAAAAAAAAAAAAAAATCATAAGGAAATAAATATAGATATAAGAAGAATTTGAAAGATAATCGAAGACTGAAGTTTCTAGAGAAAAAATAAAATAAATATTCTTATTTCAAAAATGCATCAATAGGAAAATTATGAATAGAGATTTTTAAAAAGGTATAAGTAATTAAATAAACCATAAAACAAATTACCCTTTGTGTAAACTGCTCCAACAGATATGTCAAGTAGTGTAGCCTTCAGCCAGTAAAGCAAATCAACTATCAATGCTAAAATGAGGTACACCAATAGAAGAAGCTCTTCAAAAGTATCTAAAAACAAATTTGTAGTTATTCATGTTAGTCGCTTCTTATATACTTAATGTTATATAACATGTCAAATGACTACTACATTTATGTAACTTTATATTTGCGAAAGCAGAAAAATTGGGTAATTGTATAACAATAGGCTCATAACGTACTGCAATTGAATGCTATTAAACGATTCACGGATTTATCCTTTTCAAAAATTATTCAAAAAAGTTGATCCTAAAGCAAAATTCCATTCTAAAAATAATTCAAATATCTTATTTTCTTGAAATGCTAAAGTACGGAATTCATCCCTTCATTCTAGTCCCATACGTAAACATAGTATATATGAGCATCATTCATTATATATTAATTATCGGAAAGTGTATTAAACATTTTAGGAACCCCTGAGTCCAAAAATAACTAAGTCCCGCAAAAAGGTCTGTGTGGATGTGTGTGTGTGTGGTAACTCCCGGGCGGAAACGGTAAGTCCTATGAAACTGAAATTTCATATTTAAGACAAATATACGCCTGAGACGTTACAAAACCTTTTTCATCAAAATGAGCTTACCAGAAGAGCCACTTTATACCATGCAATTTGCACCTTTTTTAGATTTTCTCAAAAACGGTTCCGACGTTTTTGATTAAACTCGCTTGATGTAAATTTTAATAGGCTTTAATATCATTTAGGTTTTTATTTGGATAAAAATGGTTTGACAGGGCTTAAATGCCGATATTTTAAATTTTCTTTCCCTTAAGTACCTTTAATTTTGTTGATTCTATAAAAATAACTATATTATCTTGTTGGTTTGGTTTGGTTTTTAAAATTTTAATGGCACAAAACATCGCGGTCATCAGTGCCAGATATATTCATTTTATAGAAGATTAAGTTAAGATAGTATAAGTTAAAATATTAAAAGAGATATTCATTAAAAGATATTTTAATATATGTATAATTCTACTTGAGATAAATGAATGATAATATTCAAGAGAAACGAATAAATAAATAAATAAAATATATAGAAATAAATAAATAAAATAAAAAATAATAATAATAAATAAAGATAAAAAACAAGTAGATAAAATAGATAATAATAAAAATAAATAAGTAATAGTAATACATTAATATTTAATTGAAAAATAAAGTAATAAATATAATAATTAGAAAAGTAATTACAAAAATAATTAAAATAAAATATAATAGAAAAAATAAATAAATAAATAAAAAAAATAAATAAATAAAAAATAATAATAATTATATATATATATATATATATATATATATATATATATATATATATATATATATAATAAAATAATTTAAGTCCAAAGAAAACAAGAGTAGTTTAAATAAGCTTGTAAAAATCCATTTGAGAGAGGAGACACATTAATTCATCAATCCTTTTTCCATTGTTTCCCAAAGCATCTGCGACGTTGCTTGGTATTTTATTTTTGTTCAGCTGCCTGATGTAGAAGGAACATTCTTCAAAAATATGAGCTATGGTCAAGGTTTCCCTACAATGCTTGCATCTTGGGGGCAATTCTTTTGATATTATGTGCCCATGCGTTAGCCGTGTATGTCCGATTCTCAGGCGGGCCAGGACCACCTCTTCTCTACGGTCGGCGCGACTTGAGGTTTTCCAAGGTTTTACCTCTTTCTTAATCGCTTTGAGCTTACTTGGATATCTGTTGTTCCAAGTTTCTTCCCATTTCTTCAATACATTTTCAATTAGTGGACGTGCTAGCTCTGATGGTGTTAGTAGTGTCCTACCACGACCTGGGAGTGTAAGGGCTTCTTTGGCAGCCTTATCTGCCATTTCGTTTCCTATTATCCCCATATGGCCTGGTATCCACACATAATGGATTCTTTTTCCTTCTTCAGCGAATAATTTGGTTAATTCTAGGATTCTTAAAATTCCTGGATGGTTGGAATACATATTCTCTAGTGCTTTTAGAGCGCTTAATGAGTCTGAGGCTATGGTTATATTCTCTATAGAGAGTGTTCTGGCATAATCTAGAGCCATTGCGATCGCATTCACTTCAGCTGTGTAGACGGAGCAAAACTGATGTAGCTTTGTCTTGTAGGTGCAATCTGATGTGACAAAAGCTGAGCCAGTGGCTGAGTCCGACTTTGAACCATCTGTGAAAATTAATTTGTGGGTAGGCAATGTGCTGATGATCTTCTCCAAACGGTCTTTGAAATTTATTGATTTGGAATTTTCTTTAGTATATTTAGCCAATTGAAGATATAAATAAGGTTTTTGGAATGTCCATGGTGGTGTCTTGTTTTTTACTGCATTTATATTTATTAATTTTAACTTGTTAACTACATATGATATCCTTTCTGCTAGTGGTAAGGTTGGGTTAGCTTTTAGTTGAAATCTCGCTGAGTATTTAGGTTTGAAGATGTATCCGTGAACAGGATGGGTAGATTGTGTGAATAATTTGGTGATGTAGTTGATGGCCAGTTTATCACGTCTGTAAGATAATGGTGGTAAGCCAGATTCTGCGCAATGACTTAGTGAAGGACTTGTCCTGAAAGCTCCTATGGCAATGCGTATGCCTGCATGGTGTACTACATCGAGTTTAGCCAGATTATCCCTTTTTGCAGAACCAAAGACAAAACACCCATACTCCATCTTTTAACTTATTATTGATAGGTATACTTTGAGTAAAGTAGTGCGATCTGCACCCCAACTTGTTCCAGTTAAAATTTTCAGTATATTGAGCTTTTTTGTACATTTTTATTTTAAAGATTTTATGTGATTCCCCCATGTTAGGCGTCTATCAAATTCTAAACCTAAGAATCTACAATTATTTACGTATGGAAGAGGAACGTTGTTGAGCAAGAGATCTGGTAGGTCCGGGTAATGTCTTCTTCTACTGAAATATAAGCATTTTGTTTTCTCTGCTGAGAACTTTAATCCTGAGTTTTGTGACCAATCACTAACTCGATTAAGTGACGCTTGTAGCTTCTCTTTTATAGACTGCAAATCTTTGGAGCGACAAAAGATTGCCAGATCGTCAACAAACAGCATTGGTTTGACTCCTCGTGGTAAATTGGTTGCAAGGTCACTGATTGCGAGAGTGAAAAGGGTTGTACTTAGAACGCAACCTTGTGGGACTCCATTTCTTTGTTCATGGGACATGGACGATGTATTTCCAATTCGAACTTTGAAATATCGATGGCCAAGAAATTTTTTAATAAAGTTCGGCATGTTTCCACGGAATCCTAATGACATTAATTTTTCCAGAATTGTAGTAGTATTGGTTTTATCAAATGCTTTGTACATATCAAAGAAAATAGCTATGGCTTGTTCATTCCGAATAAAGGTGTATTGGAGCTCCGCTTCCAATTGAACTAAATGATCAATTGTAGATCTACCTTTACGGAATCCACACTGGAAGTTTTGAATGTGATGGTTGGTTTCCAAAATCCAGGTAAGTCTTTTATTTACCATGCGCTCGAAAACTTTGCACAGGCAACTCGTTAAGAAAATTGGTCTGTAGCTAGAGGGGTATCTCTTATCTTGACCATTTTTCAAAATTGGAATCACTTCTGAATGGAGCCAAAAACTAGGAAAAACGCCAGTCTGCCAAATGTGATTGTAATAGTTTAGGAGCCAGGTCAATGTATTGTTTGGGAGGTGTTGTATCATAGAATAATGGATATTATCAGGCCCAGGTGAAGAACCCTTAACACTCTTTAATACAGTCTGAACTTCCCACATCGTGAATGGCATATTGTACACCAAGTTTGTATCGGAGGTTGAGAAGTCAAAATTCTCTGTACGTTCGCTGGCTGTGGGTTCATTGTATATTTCTGAATAGTAGGAAGCAAAATTATTTCCTACTACTTCGGGATCATCACACAATTTCCCATCGATTAATAACGTGTATCCAGTGGGAGAGCTTACTCCTTTGATCTTTCTAATTTTATCCCAAATTACATTAGCTGGTGTTGAAGAATTAATAGATTCTACAAAGGATTTCCACGATTCTTTTTTACTGCAGTTCAATGTTTTTCTGCATATTGACCTTGTTTTTTGTATTCAATAAAGTTTGCAGGATTCATATTTTTTCTAAATTTATGTAGAGCTTTTCTTCGATATTATCTTGTTACCACTGATGAAAAACAGGTAAATATATAAATTGAATGAATTCGATACCCAACTTAAGGAGAAAACAGAAAAAACATTTTTTTAATGCAATTTTTAGTTTTTGAACATAAGAGCATGCATGATATACCGTTGGAAAGCTAAAGATTTTAGAAAAAATATTATCTTATACTCAAGCTTTTAAAAGTTAATAGAGAGTGATGAAAGGAAGATAAAACTAACTGATTATTTTAAATAATAATGTAATAGATATTTTAATAAAACAAATGTTTCTATATAAATTAAATTTAATTAATTCTTTAATAGCTTCACGTATTTTTATCTCTAACTGTATTTGAAAATTCTTTCATTGATTTTAAAAAATGAAGGTAAGTGAAAGTCGTGTGTTGCCCGCACTAGATTTTTTTTTTGTTTGTTTACTTTTTGTAAATTTTAAATGGTTCTAAAAGTATAGGAATCCATTTAAAGTGTATATATTATACACTGTATAATTAATCTGTACAAATTAAGACTAATATACAGTTGAGCGTTTAACCAATCAAATACTATAGTTTTGCTGCAGACACCATGCTCAGTTTATGTTGCTAAGCGATTATCTTTAAATATAAAAAAAAAAAAAAAAAAAAAATGTAATATCTTAATTGGAATAAGCAATATATTAATATAGCGCCATCTTCGATAAAATACAAAAATTAATTAGGACATACTTTATAATTTTTTTGACCCATGGGCTGTTTCTCTACGTGTTTTTTTTTCATGTATTTTATCCTATAGTATAATTGCTAAATATGTTATCAACTACAGTCGTGAAGTTCAGTAAATGAAAAAAAAAAGAAGTAATTAGAACACTGTAAACAACATGGATATATCTTGTTCTGATTAAATCTACAATTGGAGTTTTCGATAAATGTTTGGTATTTATTTTACAATGGAATCCCGACAATTCACACCGTGATAATTTGAAAGAACTCATAACTCCGAGGAAACCATCATTTGTTGATGAATATTTATAACAGAAAATCATTTTCAAAATACTGTTTGTGGAACTATGGAAAAGTTTGTTATGAAAATTCGAATAATTTTGGAATAAAATTAAAAAATAGTTTTTTGGGAATGTACGAATTTATTTTTCATCCATGGGTTGTTGTGAGTAAAATAAATAAATCGGAGAAATGTCGATTCTTATGAACCCTATAATGCATTATTCATATGTATTATTTAATCACAAAATGGTACATATCAATCAAATTTTGTACTTATCTCGTTAGTTAGTATTTTTACTTTCAATTACGTCTATATGCAATAAATATGGAATTCGAGTTTTCACCGGATATACACGTTTTAGGGTCTCCTGCGCCCAAATGACCAATGCCCCGCAAAAAGATCTGTGTGTGTGAGCCCGTACGAGTATGTGGTATGTCTAGCGCAAAAACTAAGTCATACAAAACTGAAATTTCATATTTATACCCCCGAGATGTTACAGTAACCTTTGCATCAAAATCAGCTAACTAGAAGAACTACTTTATACTTGGACCTTTTCACGATTTTACTATTTACCGAAAAACGGTTGTATTGATTTTGATTAAATCCACTATATGTATGTAAAACTTAATGGGCTCCAATATGATGTAGGTTTCATTCTGATTGAAGCAGCCTGAAAGGTCTTAAATGCCGATATTTTAAATTTCTTTCCTCTAAAGTACCTTTAATTTTGCACATTTACAAAAATTCGGCACATCATCTTGTTAGAATTGATAAATAAAAGCTAAATATAGATGTTGAGCGAATTTGATAAGCAACTAAAGGAGAAATGTGCAAATATATTTTTTATGCAATTTTTGTGTTTTTCAACACATGAATAGTAATATAGATGTATAATACACCGTTGGATAGCTAAAGATTTTAGAAAAAATATTTTCTAATACAGGTATAAAAGTTAATGGAGAGTGATGAAAATTCGATAAAATTAACTGATTGTTGTAGATAAATATTATAGATTATTTAATAAACACATGTTTCTATTGAAATTCAATTTAATTAATTCTTAAACAATTTTTTACTTTCACTTACTATATATAGTAAGGGGAAGTATTGCGATCGTGAAAATTTTCGAATTCCAGTTTTCAACGGAAATACACGTTATAGGGTCCCCTGAGTCCAAATAACCAAGTCCCGCAAAAAGGTCTGTGTGGTGGCAACTCCCAGGCGGAAACAGTAAGTCCTATGAAACTGAAATTTTATATTTAAGACAAATATAAGCCCGAGACGTTACAAAACCTTTTTCATTAAAATGAGCTTACCAGAAGAAGCACTTTATACCATGCATTTTGCACTTTTTTTCGATTTTATCGAAAACGGTTCCGACGATTTTGATTAAACTCGTAACATCGATGTAAAATTTAATGGGCTTTAATATCATGTAGGCTTTATTCTGATTAAAATGGTATAACAGGGCTAAAATGCCGATATTATAAATTTTTTTCCCCTGAAGTACCTTTAATTTTGTAGATTAAATAAAAATAACTATATTATCTTGTTAAAGCTGATGAAAAACAGGTAAATATATAAATTGAATAAATTCGATACCCAACTAAAGGAGAAAACAGAAAAAATATTTCTTTAATACAATTTTTCGTTTTTGAACATAACAGCATTAATACACATGTATGATGTACCGTTGGAAAGCTAAAGATTTTAGAAAAAATATTATCTTATACACAAGCTTTTAAAAGTTAATAGAGAGTGATGAAATGGACATAAAACTGATTATTTTAGATAATAATATAGTAGATTTTTTAATGAAACACATGTTTATATAGAAATTGAATTTAATTAATTCCTTAATAGTTTCGCGTATTTTTATCTCTAACTGTATTTGAAAATTCTTTCATTGATTTTAAAAATGGAGGTAAGTGAAAGTCGTGTATTGCCCGCACCAGATTTTATTGTTTGTAATTGATGATATCCATGATTCGATGACGTTTCTATCATGGTGTTATACTATATATGTATCATGACCATTACTAATAATATAAAAAAATACTATAATATACCGTTTTAATTTATAAATGTTTCCTGGTTTCTTTATAAATATTCAAAAGCTTTCAGGACTCTCGGATTAAATTTTTAACTCAAGCACTGTATTTTTCATCCTTGCCTGATAAGCAACCCAGTTTTATAGCACGATATATAACACTGACTTTAAAAATTCACAAGTTTTTATCTACATAAAACTCGACCGTAAATTTTACAGTTTCTGTTTCATAAAATACAACAAATTGCAATTTTGTCTAGGCAGAAATAAAAATGAGCCTAGCTTTATTTGATCGAATTCCGCCATGTTTGATATAAATTTATGAGCTAATATTATTTTGCTTTTAAGAAATTATTTTTTATTATTGTGTTTTTTGCTAGTAACTTGTTGCCATATTAGAAAATATTATACGTTGCCAAAAACGGTTGTTTAAAATGACGCATATTTTTCTTTCTGCTTTTTCCATTTCTTCTAAAGATTATCGATACATTAATAAAAAAATACAAACACTGTGAATATTTTGTTGTTAAATTATTTATTTACATCTGATTGTTGTTAGTTTTATTTTCCACCAGTGTGTTTGGAATTATAGTTTTGAAAAAATATAATAATTAAAAATTAGAACAATTAAACAAGGCTTTGATTAGATATATAACTTTAAATGGTCTTTGTCACAAATTTTCACATTTTTCTCCCAAAATAGTCTTATAATATGTTCTTTCTCTCAGCTATTTAGAATAGAATAGAAAAAGATATTTATTCTGGGACAAGGTCCTTTAAGCACAATTCATATGTACAATTAAGATATATATAATGTGTCTGGCTACAAGACCAAAGGAATATAATTAATTCTTATTCACAATGATACAAAAAGAAAAGAAATGATATAATAAAACAAAAGAGTGAAATAAATAAATAATAACTTCTGGTGTGCTAAACAAAACTAAACATTGAAATTGATCCATATAAAAATATGAACAATAAATAACAAATTTTCTTTTTGATTTGAAATATCTTATTGAGCGTCTGTTTGGGATGACAGTAGGTACTGGAATAGCTGGGACCGGAATGAGGATAGGGAAGAAGCATGGCGGATATGAGTAGGTAAGGAATTCCAGAGAGTAGTGGAGCGGACAATAAAGGAATGATCAAAAGTTTTTGTTCTATGGGTAGGAATATAAAGGTCGGAATGAGGCGATCTTGTTTGGAGGGAGTGGACTGACGATTTAAATTGCAGAAGTCTGTAGGTAGCTGGGAGTTGATGGTTTGGTAAAGATATGTTCCTAGGAAATATTGTCTTCGGATAGAAGGAAGTAGCCTCTTAAACTCAGCTATTTAATAGTTAGAAATATAGAATTTAAAAAAATATAAAGGAATTTTTTATATTATAATATTTTTCTAATATAAAAAACTTTTAAAAATTTATAACCGGCTGCGTTGATCTCTAAAATTAGGAAATGATTCGTGCATACTTACTATCAGTTGTCTTAAATTCGTTTGTACCTTTACCTCGTTTTCGGTTTCTGATACTCAAATGTGCTTTAGCCATTGGTTAATAAATTTGATAAAACAATCTGAAATAAACCACAATTTATATAAAGCATAAGTGTATGTAAATTGTGATCACTGTTTTTTGTTTTTGTTTTTTTTTAAGCTATTTCCTAGCATCTAAGTCAAAATAATAAATCGCTTTAAATATTTTTAAAATTGGAATATTTTGATTTTTTAGTAAAAAGTAAAATTTAATTACTATTTTTAGAAATAGTATGCATGGTAATTATTAATCAAATTAGTGAGAATTAAATGTAAAAGTAAAATGAATGATTGTAAAAAGGTAAAATATTATATTGTACTTAAAAAAAATAGTTTAAAAAATCTAGTATGCTGTGATATGCGAATAACATATTGCAGATGGGCATTACTGCTTTATTAATAAAATGCTTTCTTTAATAAATATAAAAATTGGTACAGAAAATAATTAAAGTTTGATATTTTGGACTGCCAATTAATCTCAGGAATAATATTATACAGATTTATAGGACCTAATATCATAATTAATATTAGATTTAAATACAGATTGAATAAATAAAAATAAAATCAATTATTAGATAAATTGAAATAGTTGATCTGTAATATTTTATTTTTTTACAGTAACCAGACCAGAAGGATATCTTTTTGTTCATTGTCTTTTTTTTTAAGGGCATTTGATTCCAGAATAAAAAAAAAATTCATTTTAATTGACATTAAAATAAATAAGAAATTAGAATAAGTTTGTAAATATACCAAGGTTTATAAATTGGGTTTAGGAATAGTTATTGAATGAATATTTTTATAGCTTTTATAAAATATATATAATTTTAATTGACTATGCCTTTTAAAATTAAAGCTTGTTATGACAATGACATATGCGCTTTTTTGTAATTAAGTGGCATATAACTCCACAATACACATTGCACATTCTATTTTTGTTAATAAACATTCATAGAAAGCTATTTTATAGATTACATTTTTTTTTCTAATATATATTTGCTATTCAGTAGCAGTTTTAAATTATAAGTATATATATATATTAAACAATCTTTTCTCCGATTTTTGGTTTATTTTTATTTATTATAGATGGTATTTTTTGTAAATTAATTCAGGAAACGAAATTTTTTTCATATTGAAAAATTAATGTTTTAAATAAATAAATAAATAAATAAATAAATAATATAATATATATATATATATATATATATATTATATATATATATATATAATATAATATACACAAGAATTCAATTCATTGACCCTTTTATATTATAATTTTATTTGATAATTATTCGGGTTTTAGGTCATTAAACTATCACTCCTTCTTAATTTTCTTTATTTGGACGTTTCGATCCTCCGTCTATGTTTATACATAGGATCCTTTTCAACACTGGCAATTAAACATAATTGGTTACATTTTTTAGTATGTTGGTTACATTTTCCATAAACCATCTATCTACAGCCAGGTACAATAAATTATAAAAGCATCTTACCAAAGAAAAATATGTGTACCGGTGCTCAATGAAATTCTTTGGTTAGATGTTTTTACAATTTATTGTACCTGGTGTGAATGGATGGTTTATGGAAAATGTAACCAACATACAACAAAATGTAACCAATTATGTTTAATTGCAGTGTTGAAAAGGATCTATGTATAAACATAAACGGAGGATCGAAACGTCCAAATAAAATTAAGAATGAGTGATAGTATAATGACCTAAAACCCGAATAATTTCAAATAAATAATTATATATATATATATACGATTATATATTTTTATAATGTTTAACTAATAATTAATTTAGAAATAAATGCCACCACGAAAAGCGGATGAATCAAAACAATTTTTAAACTAAAAATGGATCAAGCTAAATAAAGCAATGGTAAAATAATTGTCTAGATTAAATTATATAATAATTATACATAAAAATTATATAGAGCAATAAGACTCACCTTGTAGCCATAATAGTGTTGTGTGCTTCTGGTCAACACGGCCGGTTATTGATTGGATCTAACTAGGTAATGTGATTAGCAGCTCCTTGAAGCCTTGACATCAACATAACGTCATATTACCAACTTTCAATATTATTTTTAGCAGCAAATAAAAAGTATCAAAATAAATGAAATAAAAGTTTGAAATTTGTCTATTGTTTCTTCTGGAACTAATAGAATTTACTGTTTACTTTTGAAAATGGCGAATTGGAGCCATGCAACATCCCTTAATGTTCATCTATGATCAGGGATCATCACTTGCAAAGATTCATCTGTAGAGACAGCCATTAATTCTATATTATTAGAATGACTGGTAAATTTTTTTAAAAATTCTTTTATTGAAATTTACAACTGTACAATTTACATATTACAATAAGCAAATGTGCTAAAAACAGACTACTGGCTTGAAAAAGACATGAAAAGAATCTACTCAGCGGTAGCGCTTCAATGTTTATTTGTTCAGTAGGTCTCAAGGCCACCGTATTTTCAGACGCCTCGGAGGATTATCGGGAATATATGTAGATGAGAGGATACGGACAAGCGGGTTTGTATGGGCCGGTAATTTGGAATGAAAAGAGGTGTATCTTTTTTGAGCGATTTCTGTAACTAGTGGGATATTCAGATCTCTATGGATGAGTTTGTTGGTAACAAAGTAAGGAGCGTCTAGGATTTGACGAAGGATTTGGGATTGCAAGGATTGGATGCGGGAGGAATTCGATGGTTTAGTGGAGCCCCATAGCTCTATGCCATAAGTCCAGATAGGTCTAATAATGGTTGTGTAAATGAGTTTTTTGAAGTAAAGAGGAAGTTTTGATCGTTTGTCAAGTAAGTGTTTTAATAGTCGATATCTACGAGCAGTTTCTTGTCGTTTAAGTGTTGTATGAGGATTCCATGTAAGACGTTTGTCAAGATGAAGTCCAAGGTATCGTATTTGTTCTACAGTGATGAGTGGGGAAAGATTAAAGGAAACAACTGGACAGGAAGTCATAGGTTTAAGTAACTGGTAAATAATCAGAATTTTTGGTTTTATTTAAAAACCCCTCTGTATAAAGAAAAAAAAGAAAAAAACTGTCAACGTTTACTTGATTATTTATTTTTATGAATGAACACTAATTAATTCTGCTCTTGCTTGTTTAACCTCTGTAGCATTTCGTTGCTTAGAAATAATCCAGTCTTATCTAAGATGTCAAAGCGTGATATTTGTGATATTAAACTCGGCCGGAACCTGCCCCCAAGACGGCCAGAAACATCAATCAAGTCTGGGAAGAGGGAAGCATTAATGAGTTAACTGTTCGATAGTGGTTCAAAAAGTTCGGCCAGGAGACTTCAACTTCGAAGTCAAAGATAGTCGTGGAAGGACTCTCTTGATGACGGTATCCTGCGAAAAGGAAATCCCAGAACTTGCAGAAAAAGATGGAAAATCGACCTTCGATGACAACCCCACGGCGATTAGAAATGTAAAAATCTGGTGCGGGCAACACACGACTTTCACTTACCTCCATTTTATAAATCGATTAAAAAACTTTCAAATACAGTGTAAGAGATAAAAATTATTAAAACTATTAAGGAATTAATTAAATAGAATTTCTATAGAAACATGTGTTTTATTAAAAAATCTATTATATTATCATCTAAAATAATCAGTTAGTTTTATCGGCTTTTCATTACTCTTTATTAACTTTTACAAGCTCTTGTGTATCAGATAATATTTTTTTCTAAAATCTTTAGCTTTCCAACGGTATATCATACATGATGTATATTACTGCTCTTATGTTCAAAAACAAAATTTTTTTTTTTCATTTTTCTCCTTTAGTTGTTTTTTAAATTCGCACAATTTAAATACTTAGCTGTTATTTATCAATTCTAATAAGATGATTTGGTTATTTTTATAGAATCTACAAAATTAAAGGTACTTTAGAGGAAGAAAATTTAAAATATCGGCATTTAAGCCCTGCCACCCCATTTTAATAAGAATGAAAACTACGTAAAATTAAAGCCTATTAAATTTTACATAGATATAGCGAGTTTAATCAAAATCGTCAGAACCGTTTTCGAGAAAATCGAAAAAAGGTGCAAAATGCATGGTATAAAGTGGCTCTTCTGGTAAGCTCATTTTGATGAAAAAGGTTTTGTAACGTCTCGGGCGTATATTTGGACTATTGTAGATTTCTAGTATATATTATTTTGTTGTTTTGTAATTAGTGCAATAATAGATGTATACAGAAAGGCAAATTTTTATGAAAAAAAACAATAATTAATGTTGTGTCTTCACAATAAGTTGTAGTTATTATAGAAACCTCAAAGCAATCAGAATTTCTTCATAAGACGTATTTATTCACATGAAAAACTCGATCTCAAGTCAAAATAAAGACTCGACCTTGCATTTAAAAAAAAAAAAAAATTATTTATTTAATGCCCTTAAAAAAAAAACTCGATATCTATAAATGCCTGTTACCATGTTATTTACAGTGTCTTATCATGTGGTATTTTTTTTAAATATTAACGTTAATCACAGAATAATAATCACCATGACGACTTTTTACAGTGTTTCAACAATTCTTAGATAATTTTAGATTATAAAATATGTATATTACGTTCTGAAAAATACTACAGTTGACAATGAGGACATATAATATATCAATTGAATGCTCCTCTACGTTACAATTTTGAGATATTTGTTTGTTTATTTATTTAACGTCACTTTATGCTACTGTGGCTAATCGGACGTTGCTGCAGTGGGAGTCCTAAATTTGCCTATCCAGGTTTTATTAGGATAGGGATCTTTAACGAGTACCTGACATCGCACAGGCTCGGGACCACCTTTTAACGTCCCCTCCGAAGGACGGCGTAACTAAGGATTTTTTACTCCCATTAAAAAATCCTAGGTCCACCTGCGGATTTGAACCCGTGACCTTTAGCATGGGAGGCTGTTACGCTAGCCACCCAGCTACAAGTGATCCCATTTTTGAGATATTTAAAAAATGAATTCATCTCCTAGGCGCTACATCAAAAACTCCTGGCAAGCAAATGGAAATATAATAACTCTAAGGTGAAGAATGCGTTGTGGATTTTATCAAGCACAAGTCTGGGTACATACAAGAAGAAATACCGAAACTGCACTTCGTTAAACTGAAGCAATCGAGGGAAAGAGGCTTTTATTGGTACATGAAACCACTAATGACACCACACACCTTTACGTGTGCGCAAGTGGAAAGCCTACTTTCTTAACCTTAGGTTAAGAGTTAATTAAGTTAAGTTAACTTTTATATATATATATATATATATATATATATATATATATTTTTTTTTTTTTTATTATTTTTTTTTTTTGCTATAATAAGTTATAGGCCTCAAAGCTTTTGCCATGTTTGCCATATTGTTTTCTTGATCAGAAGAATTCCCTTGATAGCTCTCTCTCAGCTAAACTACATGTCGTTTCTTGACTTTCATAACTGATACCGGCAACCATAAGAAATAGAATATACATCCAGCCGTTTCTAATAATTTAAGTGTAAGTAAGATCTTGAATACCAGCCAGTTTTGGGAATTGGGAAAACTGCATTGATATGACATTATTGGAGTCAGAGAAAATTAAGCTGACCACTCGCACGGTTAGGATTTATCATTTAAAAATGAAATCATATTCACAAAAAATTAAAATATAAAAAATGTTTTTGAAAACAACTTAAGAACAATAAGGAAGTATACAAGAAATACAAGACTTTATTACAAAGCACTAAATACAGCTTCATGCCAACTGGTAGTTCAGTAAACCCTCTTTTTAACGAACACCCGTTTATAACAAACTATTGTTGCAGTCCCTCAAAAATAAATAGAAAACTATGCTTTCTTCTCGTTTATAACGAAATATTCTCTTTTAACGAACTAACGAACTACTTTCGTGGATCTCAGAATTGAATTGGTTCGGTTATTACGAAAAATGAAGAAGAAAAAATTACGATACGTCTCAATTCCTGGTAAAGAGCGGCGCCTTTGTATCCAAATCCTTCTTACCTCTTATCTCTATTCAGCTGAATTCTGTGATCCACAGTCTGTGACAGCTTATGGCTTCTAGAGTTTCAGCTTCTTATTCTGTTGTTATTGCTTTTATTACTTGCGTTTATTCGAGGTTCCTTCGAGGATAGTCTTTCTAGCTTTTCGTTCGAAGAGCGCTTCCCCTCCGTACACTATGTCTAAGAGAAAATCCATTGATTTAAATATAAAGTTGGCGATTCTTCAAGAAGTGGATAAAAAAATTGAGTCAAAATATAAAATTTCGGAAAAATAAGGGATATCAAAATCTAATCTATCAACGATTAACGCTAATAAAGATAAAATCGATACCTCCATTGCGCCTTTATCGGGATGTGGGGAAATAATTAGAGGAGAAATACATGATATTCTTGATCGCCATGTTCTCCAGTAGTTTCGAGAAATAAGGGCCACGGGAATACCCATTCCAGGACAAATCGTCCAGGAGAAATAGCTAATGAATTGGACATCTAAAACTTTCAGTGTTCATCCGGCTGGCTTTGGCGCTTTCAGAAACGTCATGGAATCACATCACTGGTAGTTAGCGGTAAAGAAAATAAAGTAAAACAAAGCGACGTCGATAATTAGTTGGAAAGGTTTTTGCAAGAGTACGCAAAATGTCATGCAAGAAATGTTTTTAATACGGACGAAGCTGGTGCATAATTTTAAATGCTTTTGAAGTTTCTATAATACCTCTTTTTTAACTACCTGAATTACCAAGACATATATGTACATAAAACATAATTTTTGGATATAACGAATTCTTTTTTTTTTTTTTTTTTTTTTTTTTTTTCTTACCCTCTGGTTTTATTTTCGAACAAAATACAAATACAAATGTAATATGTATAGCTGTCAGATTTGTCCTGTTACCCGGAGGTATTCTAAAGAGGATTGCTATATGCGCTGGATGCACTAGTAATCTTTCAAGGGCCTTTATTAGAAGAAGAACGAATTCTTTAATAACGAACAGAGAATTTTTTTGGTCCCTTGGAGTTCGTTATAACGAGAGTTTACTATATAAGAATTACATGGAAAATACTTTATTTGTTTACAGCACCTAATGCACTTATATATAATACAGGAAGATTATTTTTTTAATGTTATAATGACTTCTCAAAAAGCAATATTAAACTCAATTCATACCATCTGCAAGCGAATAACTAAGAGGGTAAGGAGAAGAAGTAAATTAGCAGGTATATTATATTTATATTAGGTTTATAACGAAATATTCTCTTATAACGAATTAGCGAACTACTTTTGTGGACCTCAGAATTGAATTTGTTCGGTTATTACGAAAAATAAAGAAGAAAAAAAAAAAAGAAAAAAAAAATTACGAAACGTCTTAATTCCCAGTTCTTAATTCTGTCCAAATCCTTACCTCTTCCTTCTATTCAGCTCAATTCTGTGATTCACAGTCTGTGACAGCTTCTGGTTTCTAGTGTTACAGCTAGTTTTTCTGTTTTTATTACTTGCTTTAATTCGAGTTTCCTACGAGGTCAAGAGAAAATCCATTGATTTAAATACAAGGTTGGCGATTCTCCAAGAAGTGGATAAAAAAATTGAGTCGAAATCCAAAAATACGGGATATTAAAATATCCTTTATCAACAATTATCGCTAGTAAAGATAAAATCGATACCTTCGTTGCGTCTTCATCGGGATGTGCAAAAAAAAAAAAAAAAATTATCATTTTAACTTCATATGAATTGCTGTGATTTTGACATTGTAAGTTCCTTTTTAAGTTTTGTATTTTGAATGATGGTTTATGTTAATCTTAAAGTATTATGTAAAATGTGAAACAAGATAGATATATGTACAAAGTGCATAGTTTTAATTGCTTTTATTGTTTCTAAATAAACATGTGCCTGAAAGCGAATGCTGTATTGAACATGTTTCTTTTTAACCACCTGAATTTATACCAAGACATATCTGTGGCGGTCGTGAATAAGTGGTTAAGTCAAAATCTTTCATTTTACAGGTGAGCGATTTAAAGTTCTACGTATACCAAAATAGAGTTATTAATTACAGCTTTCTTTCCACCTAAAATTTCTTCCGCCAAGAAATTTATTTAACCAATTTCACACGACGTAGGAGAAGGTCTGAGGGAGCGATACGTGAAGTTAACTCATTTTTGATATAACTCGAGTTATCTAGTTTTTCACTACCGCCACAGATATAATATACATACAATTTATTTTTAGGATATAACGAATTATTTTATAACGAACAGAGAATTTTTCGGTCCCTTGGAGTTCGTTAAAACGAGGGTTTACTGTATTAAGATGAATTTATTGACCATCATGAGTTTAAAAAGTGCGCGCAACATACGACTTTCACTTACCTCCTGTGTTAAAATCAATTTGAATAGTTTTTAAGAATTTAAAAATATACTTAAAGTATTTATTTTCCTGGGAATTATCCACCATCACCTGTATGGCAACTAAATGGGGAATTTGATTATATTTCGATTATGTAATGTGCGCAACAGAGATCTAAATTTCAAATATAGTGGTAGAGAGTAATAAAATAAAATAATGTAAATAGCTAAAAGAGGAAAAAAAAATGTAAACATTATAAATTTGTATTAGAATATGAAAAAAAATAAAATAAAGTATGCTGTTTTATGTAAGCAACCCAATGTGTTTAGACAGCATTTTCAGATATATAAAGAGTTTCTCTTTTGAATTTCAATAGAAACATGTGTTAATTAATCCTTTATATTATTATCTATGACAATCAGTTAGTTTTATCTGATTTTTATCATCTCCATTAACGTTTACAATTTTGTGTATAAGATAATATTTTTTTCTAAATATTTAGCTTTTCAGCGGTATATTATACGCCTATATTACAGTTTTTATGTTCAAAAACAAAAAAATTGCATAAATAAATATTTTAGGTCTTTCCTCTTTTAGTTGGATATCGTATTCGTTCAATTTGTATATTTATCCGTTCTTTATCAGTGCTAAATAGATGATGTAGTTGTTTTTATAGAATGTACAAAATTAAAGGTACTTTATAGGAAAAAAATGTCGGCATTTAAGCCCTTTCAAACTATTTCAAACAAAATAAAACCCACATGATATTAAAGCCCATTAAATTTTAAATCGACATAGCGAGGTTAATCAAAATCATTAGAGTCGTTTTTGAGAACAAAGGTGCAAAATGCATGGTATAAAGCGGCTCTTTTGATTAACTGATTTTGATGAAGTTTTTGTAACATCTCCGGCGTATAGTTTTCTTAAATACGGTTTACGCGCGAGAGTTACCACACACAGACCTTTTTGCGGGGCATAGTCATTTGGACTCAGAAGACACAATGATCTATGCAGACGACATAGTACTGATTGCGGACTCCCAGGAAGCTCTCCAGACATCACTAAATGAATGGCATGAGGAACTCCGGCTAAGAGGGTCAAATATAAATCCAACCATAAGTAAAATTATGAGAAAATCTGGAGCCAAGGATATTATGTGATGGTGAAACACTATAAACTACGAATGCCTACACATATCTTGGGACGGTCATGAGCAATGATGGTAAAATAGACCAGGAGGTTCTGAATCGGGTGATGAAGGCCAATGGACTGTATTACCAGATATCCAAATCTATTATAGTAAAGCATGAAGTTAGCAGAGATGCTTCGGATTCTTAAATCGGTTTTCCTCCCAGTACTCTTATATGGAATAGAAAGCTGGAAAACCCTCGATAAACATTCTAGCAGAATGACAGCAGCTGAGATGAGATTTCTCCAAAGAATACTTGGCAAGAGCAGGAGGGACCATATTAGAAACGACAGGATTCGCGAGGATTTGGGAGTACGACCAGTGCGTGACATCCTGGAAAAGCGGCAATTGAATTGGTTTGGGCATGTCTGCCGAATGAAATGACACCCGAAAGGCCAGGTGGTTTTTTGAAGCCAGGCCGGAAGGAAGACGTCCTCGTGACAGACCCAGGTGTATGTATTTAGTCTACATTGGGAAGTTGGGTGCAGCAAGAGGACTAACCATCCCAGAGATGAAAATAATAGCTAGGGACAGAGACCAGTGGGCTCGATGGACCGAGGCGGCAACTCCACGCTTAGCAGCACACAGGAGTTAGAGGATGAAGAAGACCCTAAATACTGTAATTAGAAAATTTACACGATCGCAATACTTTCCCTTACTATATATTTCATATATAGGTAAGTGAAAGTAAAAAAATCAAAGAATATTGTTATTGATTGAAAATCATGACTTCCTTTAGATTATAACTAAATGGAAATAATTATTAATCTGTATAAAAGCATAACCTACAACTACTTCCCACCTTCACTTGCAGTACAAACATGCCCTTAGATGTGCTGCGGCTACCCGCTTACTCTAATTAATTAATGTTTAGTTCAAACTCTCAAGAGGTTTGTTATTGTAATAGTAGACAAATGAACAATTTTTATGGATGAAATAAAAATTGTTGAATAGATGGAGTGTTTTAACGGCATACTCCCCGCAACATTTTTTTTCAAGGGTGGAGGTTCTGGAAACCTTTTAAACCAGTGCATAGTAGCACTTAAAGGCCTTGTGTAGGTGTCGATCCTTTTGAAATATCCAAATCGATTAAGCTAGCTCTTAAAGCTGATGACTGAAAGGAAACAACTTGTGATCCTTGGCTTGCTAATACTCCGACAAAGAGCCCCGTCATGTTTGATGTATAGATGGAAAGGCCCGATGAAATGTTTTTGCCTGCCCTAGAGGAGGCATTGTACAGGCTCCGGCAGGGTACAATGGCAGCAGGGAGCTGCCGGCCGGGAACCGATCCGCTGTGGATTTGATTAGCTTCTGCCGCCCCTTCGCCATTGTTTCTTCTCCCGCCATTATTACCTACTTATTAATTATTCTTTATCTTTCCTTTCAAAGGTTCTCATTTTGAATGCTGCTTTTACAACGAATAACCAAAACTTTTGCATTCAGCTTTTAGGTCACATGGATGTTTATTTTGTAAAATTAAATAACCCTGCAGGTTCAAAAAATATTAAATTTTAAATATATTCGTGGCGAGTTTTATCATTGTGGTTTATTATCTATACTATATTATAAAGCCGAAGAGTTGGTTTGTTTGTTTGAACGCTCTAATCTCAGAAACTAATGGTTCAAATTGAAAAATTCTTTTGTGTTGGATAGTCCATTTATCTTTAGAGAAGGACTATAGGCTATATAACATCACACTGCGACCAATAGGACCAAAGTAATCAGTCGAAAACCTGGGAAAAAACAGGGAAAATTGACCCGAATCCCAACGATTCCAAATGATTTACCTTTTAATTTTAAAATAATTCAATTTCCCGTTAAGTTATCTTTTGCCGTAACAATTAATAAATCACATGGGCAAGCATGTAAACACGTAGGATTCGATTCACGTCAAGATCGGGTTGCGGAGAAAATCAGTATGTTCTTCTGTCAGAAGAAAATAAAACCGAAAATATCATCATTACCCGCGTACTCTTCTGACATTGCTCCTTCGGATTTCCATCTTTTCCGTTCTCTGGAAAATTTTCTACAAGGGAAATCCTACTCTTTAGAAGATGACGTCAGAACGGAACTTTTATTGTTCTTCAGGAGGAAGGACAGTGATTTTTGGAAAAAAGGGATAATGGACCTTTCAAGGCGTTGGGAAAGAGTAATCGCTGACGGTGGTAACTATTTTGTAGATTAAATAAATAAATTTTAAGCTGTTCAATTTTAATTGTTGTCCAAATTTTTCTACGAACTTTTCGGACAACCCAATATATTCTTTTAAAAACGTCTAAATAGCGGTCATAATAAATGAAATAGACGCAGACGAATTCGCGCGCAACAGCTAGTTTTTAATAATGAAGCTTTGTAATCGACCAAAAAATAAAATAAAATTATCTCTTTTCCCCCTTAAAATTTGAGAGTTAACGTTTCAAGATGCGTAGAACTTTAATAAAGAATAAAAAAAAAAATCTGTTCGTTCGTCATACGGCGTCGAGGCATTTCTTCGAAATTACTGGACCAATTGTTTTTAAAATTCGACACAAAAATACCAGGGGTTGCAACGATGATCCTAACACCTAGATGTCGATATCAGCTGGTTATGTTTGAAATGGCAGTCGAATAAAAGTGGCTTAATTCAATAACTCAGTTATTTTGGAGGATAGAGAAACAATTTATAAGTTTTTTGTTTTTTTTAACCAAAATCCGCGAATAATTAGAAAAAAGATAGAGAAAAAATATGTATATAGTTTTAAAATCACTAAAGCACGATTAGAAAAAAAAGTTGAACGATATATATAAGTGAGAAAAGAATCATTGAAATTGGTTCAGAACTAGCAGAGATAGAGTGTTTTGAAATTAGCCGTGGCGATTTACCATTCTCCTTAGAATTATTTATTGCTTTTCATTTTAGTTCATCGAATATAAATAGCTATATAAACAGTTATACCTTAATATAGCTATTTTGAGATAATACAATTAATGTTTACAGTAACTAAAGAAAGCAGAAGTTGTATATTTTATTTTTGGTGAAATAACTTTTCATCGAACTGTGTCAGTACGTAAAGTTTAGAAAGCCCCTCATCCAACCACTTTTCAACCTTCACGGTGTAATATCAGAAAAAATTGTATGTACAAGTTGCTGTGAGGATTGTTTTCTTATCAGAAATGGAATGAAAATAGTTTTTCTTATATAAACATTGTCGACTTATCGTTAAAGAGATAAAAAATTAATGGTTATACTGGTTGGTTGTTTAAATGAAAATGAAATGAAATAAAAAGAAATTTTATTCTGGGACAGCTAGTCCCCTAAGAATAATATAAATTTACAATAAAATATTTAAGTTCTGGCTATATAAATTTTAACAACATGGTATCAAATTATATAGCATATGGTATATACATGCATGCACACACACAGACATACACACATATATACACACACACATTCATTTATATACCTACATATTTATACACACATTCACAAACACAAACACATATATATACATATATAAGGTCATATTACCTCAAAGAAATACAGATATTAAAACAAAAAATAGTGAAAATTAAGATAAAAATAAAGAGGCCAAACAATTAAGTTTATAAAGGCACGGAAGATTGATGTTCGACGAGATGGATAAATAGGTGATGTTTGAAGGAGGCTAAGGATTGGCATGTACGAATCGAAATGGGTAAGGAATTCCAAAATGAAGATGCACGTATGACGAAAGATCTCTTAAAGGAAGCAGTTCTGTGGGATGGAATGAGCAAGTTCGAGGGCTGGGATCTTGTGTTGATAGAGTGGACAGAGGATAGGGGGGTGAACATATTGTAGATGGGTTTTTTGGTTCTAAAGGATTGGTAAAGGTAAGTTCCTAAGAAGTATTGCCGTCGGAATTTTGGGTAAAGCCACTTCAACTCGGCATACCAGGTGGAGACATGAGAGCGCCTGGGAATTCCGAAGATGAATCTAATGAAGCAGTTCATCAGTCTCTTCAGCCTCATCTCAAGCGTCTCGGACAGTCCTCCAAACACCAGGCAGCCATAATCGAAGTGGGGGAAGATAAGAGAGGATACTAGGAGTTGGCGGGTTTTAAGGGGTATAAGTTCGCGTAATCGGAGGAACTGTTTAAGGATGGCTATGGATTTTCTAGAAATTTGGGAAATGTTATAGAGAATGTGTATGCTTCTGTACAGTAAAAAATGTACAAGACAAACCAGTATATTATAGAGAGATACATCCATGATATATTGTTTTTCCCAATCAGAATGAATTTAAATTATTTTTACATTAACTTGAAAAAGTGATATTTTTGCTTGTTTCTTCTTTATTTCGAAATGAAAGTCGTTCAACATGTATATTTACCCATTTTTTTATCATTGCTAACAAGATGAAATGGCTTTAAAGCCGTTTTGGAGCTTTGAATAAATAATTGCAAAGTGAAAAAGTTGTTTTTCTAATTCGCTAATTTTGTTAAAAAGTTACTAAAACATCTCAGATATATACGCTCCTCAGTTATGAAATTTCACACACTCGGACTTTTTGCGGGATTTGGTTTTCGGACTCAGGGGATCCTAAAATGTGTATTTCCCGTGAAAAATCAAACAAAAGATTTTTCACGATCGCATTACTTTCCCTTATAATGTATTTCATGGACAGGTAGTTAAAAGAAAAAATTGTCCAGTTTCCTCTTCAATATGGTTGTTCTACGTTATTGCCAACAATATTTTATACTAAGGCCGAGTTTACTTGCCTATTTTCCAACGGTTTCAGTTTGATTCCAACTAGACGGCAATGCATGGAAGGAGCACATCATTAATTAGACGCAGCTAACGAGGAGGTGACCAAACATGGCCACAGTTCCTCGGCAATAGCAACGCGGTTGTTACCCCATGTCGAGGGCTCTTCACGCCCCAGCCTATCGAACCCCAGCTGCTGTTCTGCGAGGTTTCCTAGCCGTCTCATCCGGAATCAGTGAAACGTAGCAAAATATTTATGGAACAGTTTGAGTAGTTATGGAATATTTCCTTGATTGGATAATTAAATAAAAATCTGGTGTGCCTACCATACACACATCTTCTGCTTAATATAAGTTGTATGCGTTTAAATTTTGTAGTAAAAGTCATCGTAAATGTTTTCATGATATTCTGTTCAAGCTTCTTGGGAATTTCAAGAAACGATCTCAAATTAAATTGTATTAATTGCAAAAATAATTTAATTTCAAGGATTTATCGCTATACTCTATAAACTTCATTTGTAATTTTTAAAAATTCATTTATTGCTATTTACAAATGTATAAAAGAATACAACAAGTAAATGTGATTAAACATAAAGATCATAATGCACTTGTAGAGAAGCTTCCCATTGGAAGCATTCTAAAAATACTCTAAGCTAGAAGGTCTCGGTGCTATCTTCTTTTCAGACGCCTCAGTGTATTATCAGAAATTGAAGGGAAGAAAGGATAGAAACTAGTGGATTAGAATGGAAATGGAGTTTGGCATGAAAGGAATGGTATCTGGTTCGGGCCAAATCAGCAACGTATGGAACATTAAGGGCTTTATGGATCAGTTTATTCGTGACAAAGTAAGGGGCATTGAGGATTTTACGAAGGATTTTGGATTGTAGGGATTGGATATAGGAAGAATTTGATGGTTTAGTTTATCCTCAAATCTATACTTCTTAACTCGATATCAGCCTTATGACAGTCATGTAGATAAGCCTCAATGGCTGTGATACGGGACTGAAGGGTTTGGGATGCAGCGGTTGGATCATTATGGACGGATAACACGCAAGTGTCATCCGCGTAAGTTTTGAGAACAAGGAAGGAGTGGGATATCAGCTATATTTACCATATAAAGGATGGAACCTAAGATACTACCCTGAGGTACACCTGCCGACTGAGAAATTATGGAAGAGTAGGAAAGGTTATGATTTACTTAGAAGGTTCTATTAGTAAGGTATGAACGGATTATCAGAAATTATGTAGCGGGAAGGAAATTGACGGAATTTATTTCCTGGGTGCCAGAATCGGTCGAACGCTTGTCCTCTTCGAGAAAAGCACCCGTGCAATAAATTCCGTGCTCAAATGTGGATGATACAATCCGCCACACGGTGGCATTGCTGAATTGTAGAATGAGATGTCCGAAATAGGTGGTCAGGAATTACGTGATTCATTTTTAGGATCGGGTAAAGGCGTTGCGAAATGAATTTTTCTAGAATCTTGCCCATGATGGGCAAAAGGGAGATCGGACGGAAAGAGGATGGATGTTCGGGTGGCTTTTGAGGTTTTGGAATCATTTTGATTATAGACAGTTTCCAAGGTTCATGGAAATAGGTGGTTCGGAGAGTAGCATTCAATATATAAGTAGGGTAGAGGATTGCTTTTCGAGAATGTGATGAAATCACGACCATGTGCTTTTTAATACGTAATTGGTGGATAATGTTAATTATTTCAGAAGGATGAAAGCCTTTAGGAGGAGGGGACATTTGGTTTGGAATAGCTAGTTCTGCTCGAATTTGGCCAATATGGGCTGGATTAAGGATTTCAGGAAGTGGATTAAATATTTTGTAAGGGTGTTCAACAAATATTTGATTTTTTTCTGCATCTGATCGAGACCAGATAGAAGATTCGGTAAGGAGTGGGTGATTAAAGGTTTTAAATTTGAGCAGATTTTTGGTAGTTGTCCATAAAGATAGTAGTCGTAGGTAGTTAAAAAACAAAAGCTTATGATGCAAATCTTAAATTAGTGATTCACAGACTTAAGGAGAGCGGAATACTTGATTTAGTGTAAACCAAGTCGGATTATTAGCAAAACTACCACCGTTTATAAATGACAATTTCAACGTATTAGTAAAGATGTCTTCTATTAAGTTGCGTTAGTTGCGTTCACTTAATTAATTCAATTAAATTTTATTGTGGAATTAAGTATTTTAATAGAAAATTAAGGCGTTAAAGTAAACTGTTTTCGCTAAGAAGTGGATAGGGACTGGGCAGTGTGTAGGCCAGTGTACCTTCACCTCATCTCGTTATCCCTAAGCAGCTTACACCTTACTCTCTCGGATCCAATACAGTCCCTGCATTTGCAAGACCTTCGATTCACTACCAATGCATATGTATTAGTGTAAACTATTATATATATATATATATATCTTTATTCTGGGACTATATCCCTGAACAATAACAATTTTGTACAGTAAATGTTACTCTTTAATATAAATGTCTAGCCGAGAGACCAATAAAATTAATTTTCATTATAAAAAAAAAATTATTTATATACATATGTACTATAGATGTGGAATACAAACAAATGAAAATGGAAATAGACTGGAAAAAAAAAATCTCCTATGAGATACTAGAGCTATTTTAAAATAATTTTACAAATATATGAATTTTTCCATAACGTTTTAATGTAACACGCTTTATGTGTTACATTAAAAGTTTGGATAACAGATTTGTAATTTTCACAAGATAGGGTTCCAGGAAAGGATTTGGTCGATGGCGATATAGGTATACGGTGATTTGGTCTAATAATCTGAATGATGAATCATTTTTGACTAGATTAGGAAAGGTAGTATTAGACCTATTGAGGGCTTTGAAACCTATGACAATAGCTTGAGTTTTCATAGAATTTAGCATTAGCTTATGAGCATTTATACCTAATAATAAGACTTCTTACATAAGATAGGGTGCAATGGTTTCTTTAAAAAATTCTACTCATAATTATATTCTTAGTTCTGTATAAAGCTCAAGACAAATCCTCAAGTAATTATTAAAGCAGTCTGCATGACAAAGGTAAGAACTTCTTTAATATTTATAAAGATATAGTGCGTCCAACACACGACTTTCACTTACCTCCTTTGTTATAATAAATTTAAGAATTTTTAAATATTTTTTTTAGATAAAAAATAAATCGTTAAAGAATTAATTAAAATGAATAATCAATAGAAACATGTGTTTTATTAAATAATCTATTATATTTTTATCTACAACAATCATTTAGTTTTATTGGCTTTTCATCACTCTCCATTAGCCTTTAATATTTTTCTAAAATCTTTAGCTATCTAACGGTATATTATACGCCTATTTTACTATGCTTGTTTTCAAAAGCACAAAAATTGCATAAAAAAATATGTTTGCACTTTTCTCCCTAATTTTTTTTATAAAATTCTCTCAACATCCATATTTAGCCGTTATTTATCAATGGTAACAAGATAAATTGTTTTTAATTTTTTTTTTAAAGAACCTAAAAAATTAATTATTTGGTTCGAAGAGAGATGAGGCCACTGGGAAGTTTAGAAGGATGCACAATGCGGAATTGGGGAACTTGTATTCTGTGAATATAATTGAGTTGATAGCATCGCGGAGACTCAAATGGGCGCGTAAAGTGGTTGAGCTCGGTGAGGAACGGATTCCAAGAAATTTGGTACTCGCTGAACCGACTGGTAGGCGTCCGAAAGGCAGGCCGAAGCGTCGATGGGAGGATTGCGTTAAGGCTTGAACATTGGACGGGTCTGTGTAGGCAGACTTTGGTGGTATCGGCATTGAAACTTCGGGTTCGGTAAGCCTATTATTATATTATTAAAAAAATTAAAGGTACTTTAGAGAAAGAAAATTTAAAATATCAGCACTTAAGTCCAGTCAGAATTTTTTAATCAGAATGAAACATACATGATAATGAAGCTTATTAAATTCTACATTGATATAGCGAATTTAATGAAAATCGTTAGAGTGTTTTTTAAGAAAATCGTTAATAAGGGTAAAATGCACGGTATGAACTGGTTCTTCTGGTTAGCTGAGTTACCACACACACACACACACACACACATACACAGAGACCTTTTTTCGGGGCTTGGTCATTTGGACTCAGGAGACCCTAAAACAAGTATTACCGTCGAAAACTGGAATTTGAAAAATTTCACGATCGCAATACTTTCCCTTAATATATATTTCATATATAGGTAAGTGAAAGTAAAAACCCAATAAAAGTAATAATCTGCATTAGCATGTTTAATGCCTTTGGAAAGAATTACGTCGTTGAGGAAGTGGAAAGAGAGAGGATGACGTACAAGCACCCGTGCAATACGAAGGGCTTAAGAAAATTTGTAAGTAAAAAATAAAAAACACCCGCCTTATTTAAGCGAAAGTTAATTTCTAAAAAATAGAGGGTGTTTATTGAATTTTTTTTTATGAGCACGTCTTAGTACATTTTTTTCGTCTTACTCCATCAAGCGTTCAAACAAAGGAGTTTTATTTTTTAATGAAGGCAATATTTGTTGGGATGGTTCATTTAAAGTTCTTCATCTTTTAAATGGTGCTATTGAAAAATTACTTAAATTTCAATAAATCGAAAACCTTGCTTTTAATAATACATTCCATAAAACATGAAAGTACCATGGATTTTAGTGGTTTAAAAAAACAAAACATTTTACCGCGGAGAAACACGCGTTCATATGAAATGATGCAAACATTAGTCAGACACTAGATCCGTTATCTATTTTCTTGGATTACTCTAAACTGATAAATCTGTTTCATAACCTATTGAGATAACCTAATTTTGAATTTAAATAATTGAAAAACAATTGCATTTTCAAGCGACAGTTAATATCTTTAATTATTCATTTTATTAATAGGTTTCATATACATTTCTTAGAATAGCTGTATTCAAGGAAAATAATATACTCATAGTTTTCCTTATCAATCCATTCTTTTCATTTTAAAATTTAATATAATTTTCTTTTTCAATACATAAAATGTCATTTTGCTCCGTAGTTTTTAAAAATTCTTTTGTAGTTTTGTAATTCCTTAATTCACTTTTTAATTTTTTTTAAATTTAATAATTAAAAAAAATCTGGTGCGGGCAACACACGACTTTCACTTACCTCCATTTTTAAAATCAATGAAAGAATTTTCAAAAACAGTTAGAGATAAAAATACGTGAAACTATTTTGGGAATTAATTAAATTAAATTTCTATAGAAACATGTGTTTGATTCAAAAATCTATTATATTATTATCTAAAATAATCAGTTAGTTTTATGTTCATTTCATCACTCTCTATTAACTTTTAAAAGCTTGTGTATGATATAATATTTTTTCTAAAATTTTTAGCTTTCCAACGGTATATCATACATGTATATTACTGCTCTTATGTTCAAAAACAGAAAATTGCATTAAAAAAATATTTTTTCTGTTTTCTCCCTTAGTTGGGTATCGAATTTATTTAATTTATATATTTAGCTGTTTTTCAGCAGTGGTAACAAGATAATATAGTTATTTTTATGGAATCAACAAAAAGGTACTTTAGAGAGAGAAAATTTAAAATATCGGCATTTAAGCCCTGTCTGACCATTTTAATCAGAATGAAACCTATATGATATTAAAACCCATTAAATTGTACATCGACATAGCGAGTTTAATCAAAATCGTCGGAACCGTTTTCGGGAAAATCGAAAAAAGGTTCAAAATGCCTGGTATAAAGTGGCTCTTCTGGTAAGCTAATTTTGATGAAAAAGGTTTTGTAACGTCTCGGGCGTATAGTTGTCTCTAATATAAAATTTCAGTTTCATAGGACTTTCCGTTTCCACCCGGGAGTTACCACACCCACACACACACACCTTTTTGAGGGACTTGGTTATTTGGACTCAGGGGACCCTAATACGTGTATTTCCGTTGAAAACTGGAATTCGAAAATTCCACGATCGCAATACTTTCCCTTACTATATATAGTAAGAGAAAGTAAAAAATGACAACGTTAGGAAAATTAAAACTGAAATATTTGAAAACATTCACGGAAACGAATTTTATTAAGATTATTCTTCATTACTATTAAGCCGTTTCTAAAAAAATAATAACTCCTAGGTATACACTAATATTGGTTAAGATAATACACTGTAAAACCATGAAATTTATCAATAAAAAGTAACTTTTATGCTCTATGTAATGTGACTGCTTCTAACTTTACTCTTCACTTATGTTTATGTTACTCTTTATGGTTAACTTAAAACATTTTTCATGGTTGTTACGGCTTTGAACGTGGTGTGTATATTAATTTCCTCCTAATAATAATTCCCTTATGATTTCCAAAACTATTCATTTTATGATGATGAGAGTTCATTGGAATTCGTTTGGCTTCTTTAGACTAAATTATGCCAAAGCAAAACTTATTTCAGAGTATGATTACCTTTCCCAATTAAAATTACAGATTTTAGATTATTTTCATAAAATTTGTTACAAAAAAGTAAATAAATAGTTAAACTTTTAAAACAATTTAAAACAAAACATGTTTATATTACTTTCGTGATATAAAATTATCCGTATAGTAAATAAGTTTATACTAAATTTAATTTGTTTTTCAGAGTTGATGAGAAAAAAACTCGAACCATTTTTATTCCTTCAAGCACTATTTTTACTTTCACTTACTATATATAGTAAGGGAAAGTATTGCGATCGTGAAAACTTTCGAATTCCAGTTTTCAACGGAAATACACGTTTTAGGGTCCCCTGAGTCCAAATAACCAAGTCCCGAAAAAAGGTCTGTGTGTGTGTGTGGTAACTCCCGGGCGGAAACGGTAAGTCCTATGAAACTGAAATTTCATATTTAAGACATATATACGCCCGAGACGTGACAAAACTTTTTTCATCAAAATGAGCCTACCAGAAGAGGCACTTTATACCATGTTTTTTGCACCTTTTTTCGATTTTCTCAAAAACGGTTCCGACGATTTGGATTAAACTCGCTATATCGATGTACAATTTAATGGGCTTTAATATCATGTAGGTTTCATTCTGATTAAAATGGTCTTACAGGGCTTAAATGCCGATATTTTAAATTTTCTTCTTCTAAAGTACCTTTATTTTTGTTGATTCCATAAAAATAAGTATATTATCTTGTTGACACTGCTGAAAAACAGGTAGATATGTAAGTTGTGTGAATTTAAAAAACAACAAAAGGAGAAAACTGAAAAAAGAAATTCAGTGCAAATTTTTGTTTTTTGAACATCAGAGCAGTAATATATAAGCATGATATACCGTTGGAAAGCTAAAGATTTTAGAAAAAATATTATCTCATACACAAGCTTTTAAAAGTTATTAGAGAGTGATGAAAAGAAGATAAAACTAACTGATTATTTTAGATAATAACATAATAGATTTTTTAATAAAACACATGTTTTCTATAGAAATTTAATTAATTCTTTAATAGTTTCGCGTATTTTTATCTCTAACTATATTTAAAAATTCTTTTATTGATTTTTAAAATGGAGGTAAGTGTGAGTCGTATGTTGCCCGCACCAGATTTTTATATAAAACCAACAGCGAAAAAAATAAAATAGAAATATTAAATAAATTATCACTAAAAAAAAGCTCTTGCTCAATTTTTTTAAGTAATAATTTAACTTTTGTGTGAATAGTAACAAGAAGTAATAAAACTGAACTCAAATGGATTGCGGTTAACTGGTTGATGAGGAAATCATTAATCATTCGACTCAAAACCAAGCTTCTAAAAACAGCATTAACCATAATGATGAAGGAAACGAGATAACTTATGGAAGAAGACTATAGAAATAAATTTTTAAAAAAGTCGAAGTTTGGTTTACATAAAATTAGTATGAGTGTGTTCATGTTTTGTTTATTTATTTGTTAACCTAGTATGTATTCAATTTATAAATGTTGTTATCGTATACCTTTGTTAATTTTAGTTTCATTTTATGTAATTTGACTTTTCTTTTGTTTATTTATTTAACGTCATTTTATGCTACTATGGCTAATCGGACGATGCTACAGTGGGAGTCCTAAATTTTGCCTATCCAGGTTTTATTAGGATAGGGATCTTTAACGAGTACCTGACATCGCACAGGCTCGGGACCACCTTTTAAAAGTCCCCTCCGAAGGACGGCGTAACTAAGGATTTTTTACTCCCATTAAAAAATCCTAGTACCACCTGCGGGTTTGAACCCGTGACCTTTAGCATGAGAGGCTGTTACGCTAGCCACCCAGCTACAAGTGATCCCTTATTTTGTTTATATTGTAAATATTGTATGAATGATATCATGTAGCAATATTATTATTGTCCATTGTGACAGATTGTGATATATCCGAATAAATAAATCTATTATTTAAGTTTACATAAAATAGATAAATTCCATTGCTAATCAACGTAATTTTTTAATTAAAAAACATTCAAAATTTTTACTTTCTTTTCTTTTATAAGTTTTTTAGGAAGCTTCATTTAATATTTCACACTCAAAAAAGCACTCATTAACTTCCTTTTCTCACAAATTTGTTTTTCTTTACTATCTAAATGTTTTTCTACGTTTCGGAGTTCCGTCCCCATTATCAAGACTTTTTTTAAATATCACTTTTTACCACAAAGACATTTTATTACATATCCATCTTACAGCTATTCGTCCTATTTGATGTTTATTGGCTAACTTCAGTTTTTAAAAATGCGTTAGGTTTTAATGGAAACATTTCTTTCAGATACAATTATATAAAACTGTTTAGTCATTCCACTTTACATAATATTCTACACTTAAATTTTCAACGTTTACGTTAAGTTTTTGTTGAAAGTTTATTAGTTTTCATGGAAATACATCTTTTTAAAGACCTGAAACTTAGTTATTTGGACACCATTTTTATTGTTGACTAAGATCACAATACTTTCCCTTACTATATAATACTTTATCTTATTATATCTATATGAAGTATCTAGTAAGAGAAAGTATTGCGATCGGTAACATTTTTAAAATGATGAAGTCCAAATGACTCCAACGACGAAGCCCTGCGTTAAGGTCTATGAATGCGGTCAGCATGTAAACGGAGCTATAAGAAACTGAAATTTCATATTTTAGAAACTTATATGTCTGAGATGTCACAGAAACCTTTTCATCAAAATCAGCTAGGCAGAAGAGCCACTTTACACCATGCATTTTGCACATTTTTACGATTTTCTCAATAACGGTTCTAACGATTTTGATTGAATTCGATAAATCGATTTAAAATTTAATATGCTATTATATCTAGTAAGTTTCATTCCGAATTAAATGACGATATTTTGAATTTTCTTCCTCTAAAGTACCTTTAATTTAGATTCCAGTTTTGGTTTATGCCGATGATCTGGTACTGCTAGGTGAAGACAGGGAAACCATACAGCTAAATACAAGTGTGTTAATAAAAACCGGTAAAGAAATAGGACACGAATTAAATACCGATAAGACAAAATATATGATTAGTAGCAGAAACGGTGGCGATCTTGGTGATATTGATGTATCAGGGCATACTTTTGAACACGTTGAGAAATTCAAGTATTTAGGTTCAATGATAACAAGAAAAAGTGAAATCCAGGAAGAAGTAAAGTCCCGGTTAAAGGTGGGAAATGCGTGTTATTATTCAGTAACTAAGTTACTTAGTTCGCGGTTTCTATCTAAAAACTTAAAGGTTTGAATTTATAAAACTATTATTCTTCCGACGGTTCTGTACGGATGTGAAACTTGGCCACTTACTTTGAAGGATGAACAGTTTCGAAAATAAGGTACTGCGTAAAATATTTGGTCCGAAGAGAGATGAGGTCACTGGGGAGTTTAGAAGGTTGCACAACGCGGAATTGCAGGATTTGTATCCTGTGAATATAATAGATTTGGTAGCATCTCGGAGACTCAAATGGACGAGTAAGGGGGCTCGATTGTTGGGCTCGATTATGAGCGGATTCCGAGAAAGTTGGTATTCGCTGAACCGACTAGTAGGCGTCCGAAAGGCAGGTCGAAGCGTCGATGGGAGGATTGCGTTAAGGCTGATCTCGGGGGCTTGGGCTTAAACGGTGAACATTGGACGAGTCTGTGTAGGCGGAACTTGGTGGTATCGGCATCGAACCTTCGGGTTCGTTAAGCCTATCATTATTATTATTATTATTATTAAAGTACCTTTAATTTTGTAGATTCGAAAAAATCACCTATATCATCTTGTTGGCACGGATAGAAAATATATAAGTTAAACGAAAAATGAAACAAAAGCTCCTGAATATACAGTTTTCCAACGAATTTGGTAAACAACTGAAGGAGAAAATAGCCAACATAGTTTTTAGAGATTTTTTTTTTTTAGCTTCTTTGTTTATTTAACGCCACTTTAAGCTACTATGGCTAATCGGACGATGCTACAGTGGGAGTCCTAAATTTTGCCTATCTAGGTATTATTAAGATAATGATCTCTAACGAGTATCTGACATCGCACAGCCTCCGGACCACCTATTAACATCCCCTCCGAAGGACAGCGGATTTTTTACCCCCATAACTACTCACTAAGGATTTTTACTCCCATTAAAAAATCCTAGGATCACCTGCGGGTTTGAACCCGTGACCTTTGGCATAGGAGGCTGTTATGCTATCCACCCAGCTACAAGTGATCCTTTTTTTTCTTTTCTTTTAAATTTTATAACGTCTATTCATTATTATATTTAATCATCGACAGAAATAAAAATCATAAATAGAAATTGGTTCAGTTTATTTGTTTGTTATTTTAAAGTGAAGCATTGATAAAATAAAATTTAATTTTCCTATAGAAAAAACTTGATTGCAATTTACGTTTACAAAAGAAAAAAAAAAACCTAAGAAATATCTAAGCAGAAGCATTTCTCATTAAAACTGTTTAGTACGGAAGCAAAACTCATTTCTAGAATGGATCATAAAAAAGAATTTCTAAAGAATCAGTGTAACGTCTAATTGATAAAGACACAGTGATTTCTCGATTTTAGTTCGCAGAAACTAAAATGGGGGACTCAGTTCTCTGCTGAAAAAAAATACGATAAAAACGTGCTGAACGCAAGTAACAACAAACGCTATGGAAAGAACAGACTATCTCAGACGCCTGTAATTCCCCGCCAGTGTGGATGATATATAGACCCAGCATCCGGCATTAATACCAGACTTCCTCTACCAGGATGTTCGTCAAGATATTAGTCTGTGTCCTATTTGCTGGGATGGTGGAATCCAATATCGTTTCAAGGTGCAGGCTAGCAAGAGATCTAAGGGAGTCTGGGATACGGATTAGTCTCATACCTGAATGTAAGTCTATTCAGAATTGGATATAAATCAAAATTTAGTGATATTGTTTAGTGATGTTGTTTAAGCCCATTAAACTTTACATCGATATTAGGAGTTTAATCAAAATCGTTAGATTCGTTTTTGAGAACATCAAAAAAAACATGAAAAAATGTGTTGTTACATACATAGGATAAAGTAGGACTTCCGGTCAACCGATTTTAGTGAAAAAGTTCCTGTAACATCTCGGGCGTATAGTAGCTCCTAAAAATTAAATATCAGTTCCGTACAACTAATAGTTTTTGCGCTAGACTTACCACACACAGAGGCACAGACCTTTTTTCGGGACTTGGTCATATGGACTCAGAAGACCCTAAATATTTCATTCCAGAGAATTAGAAGTATTCTAAGTAAAGAGAAATATCTACCTTTTTTTATGGTTTATTATATTTTTACTTTCACTTACTATATATAGTAAGGGGAAGTATTGCGATCGTGAAATTTTTTTAATTTTCAACGGAAATACACGTTTTAGGGTCCCCTGAGTCCAAATAACCAAGTCCCGCAAAAAGGTCTGTGTGTGGTGTGTGTGTGGTAACTCCCGGGCGGAAACGGAAGTAAGTGAAAGTCGTGTGTTGCCCGCACCAGGTTTTTTTTTTTTTAACTTAACAACAGTAATATAGATGTATGATATACTATTGGAAAGCTAAAGATTTTAGAAAAAATATTATGTTGTACACAAAATTTTAATAGCTAACGAAAAGTGATGAGAAGCAAACAGATTGTAGTTGATAATAATATAATTGATTATTTAATAAAACACATGTTTCTATGAAACTTAATTTAATTATTTACTTTAACAATATATTTTCATCTTTAAATGTTTTTAAAATTTCTTATATAACATCGAAGTCAAGTGAAAGTCGTGTGTTGTTTTTTATTTTTATGATCCTTTTTTTAGTATTTGAAATTAATTACGACTGCCCTTTTTTATAACATCATTATTATTTTTGATCGCTATCGTTTTCAGGTCAAATCCAACTAACAGATAAGTGTAATTTTATTAGTTAAATAGCTATAAAAAAGGATATTATTATTTACGTAATTTGTCTCTCCGAGAAATCTTATTTCGATTATTACGAAAGAAAGTGATTCACACCACAGCATTATGCATTTTAAAATAATTTTGTGCGATTTAAATAACTTATCAATACATATATTTAAACAAAACACAATTTTAATAAAAACACAAAATTTTAATTTATAAGTTACGTAACGCTTCATTCTTTATCGATGTGATCTCTGGTTTACTGCTTGGACCTATTATCAGTAAAAAAACTGTTTACCTACGAATCCATAACAATGACTGCAAATGTAAGATTAACTTAAAAATTATTACTAATGAATCAATAAACAATCAACGTCTATTAATTAAAATGGTTTGTTGTGTAATTTAAAAAATCTACAGACACAGGTTTCTAAGTAAACAGGTAAGATGTTAATTTTTAATTCTCTTATCATAAAAATAATTATTTTCAATCACACGTTAATTCACATTTTTAAAAATCTGGTGGGGGCAACACACGTCTTTCACTTACCTTCATTTTTAAAATCAATGAAAGAATTTTCAAATACAGTTAGAGATAAAAATACGTGAAACTATTAAAGAATTAATTAAATTTAATTTATATAGAAATATGTGTTTTATTAAAAAATCGATTACATTATTATCTAAAATAATCAGTTAGTTTTATCGGCTTTTCATCACTCTCTATTAACTTTTAAACGCTCGAGTATAAGATAATATTTTTTCTAAAATCTATAGCTTTCCAACGGTATATCATACATGTATATTACTGTTCCGATGTTGAAAAACGAAAAATTGCATAAAAAATATATTTTTTCAGATTTCTCCTTTTGTTGGGCATCGAATTCATTCAATTTATATATTTATCTGTTTTTCATCAGTAGTAACAAGTTAATATAGTTATTTTTCTAGAATAAACAAAATTAAAGGTACTTTATAAACAGAAAAATAAAAATATCGGCATTTAAGCCCTTTCAGACCATTTTAATCCGACTGAAACCTAAATGATATTAAAGCCCATTAAATTTTACATTGATATAGCGAGTTTAATCAAAATCATCGGAACCGTTTTCGAGAAAATCGAAAAAAGGTGTAAAATGCCTAGTATAAAGTGCCTCTTCTGGTAAGCTCATATTGATGAAAAAGGTTTTGTAACGTCTCGGGCGTATATTTGTCTTATATATGAAGTTTCAGTTTCATGGGACTTACCGTTTCCGCCCGGTAGTTACCACAACCAACACAGAAAGGTCTGTTTTGCGGGACTAGGTTGTTTGGACTCAGGGGACCCTAAAATGTGTATTTCCGTTGAAAATTGGAATTCGATAATTTTCACGATCGTAATACTTTCCCTTACTATATATAGTAAGTTAAAGTAAAAAAAAAATCCTTGTAAGGCAGAATTTTATCTGTCTTTTAAACAGTTCAACACTTTAATACACAATATTTGATGTAAATAGGTTAATATCTTTAAATGACATTTCTGAAACTGTTTATTTTGTTAAAATCCGAGTAAATATTTTTTTTTGTTAAGTGAGAATTGTTGACTTTGTGTATATATGGGAGATGTTCAGTATGTTGTCAAAAGAACACACAATTAAGTATAAAATTAATTTATTGGTGCCGACATTCCAGCATAAATTGATTGTTGTGACGCTCGCTCAGTCGCTCTGAAGAAGGCCTATTATTTAGGCCGAAACGTCGGCACCAGTAAATTAAGTTTATACTTACTTGTGTGTTCTTTTGACTGCACTCTGAACCAACTTCTCCCAAATATTTTTTTTTAATTTTCGGACTTGTATGGTATGGTATATATATATTATCTATTGAATTATTGTTGCAATTCTAGTATATATTTGTTTATTTAGTAGTTTCCACGAAGTGGGTTTCCTTAACCTAAAATTTTCAGGATGTCTTCTTTCCATATTGTCCTATCTAATAAGGTCCAGTCTTATCTTACACCATGTCCCATCACGGACACCTCCATTTCGTCATCCCAGGTCTTCCTCGTCTTCTTTTTCCTTCAATTGCCCACTGGTAGACTTCTTTGGGTAGTGTTCCTTACGGAATTCTTTTCAAATGTCCATACATTTAACCATAGGTGAGTTGTTTTGTTTTTTTCTCTCCCAGAATGGTTCTTCCAGCCCCCATCATTTCTCTGATGGTCCAATTACTTACTTTTTCCATTTTGGATATTCCAGCTGCACGCCTCCTGTATTCCATTTCTCTAGCGTTTTTTTCCTAAGGTTGCTTAAGTCTAATACATACATACATATATACATATATTTATGTATAACTTAGAAAATATGAAGTAAATATATTGTATATATTTGTTGTATCAATATAGTTGTAAATATATATTGATATGTATACGCTGGGCTATCCTTGAAAGAATAGTACTTCCAAGTGACAACTTAAAATTGAGGGTGGTTCTATTGAAATAAATTAGTGGACTGTATAGATTTAAAATAAATAAAAACAATGAAAGCAAACGACGAATCACAATACATTTAATACACTGAAATACATATAAGGATGATAAGAAACAAATTAACCTAATAAATTTATATAAGAAAAATTAACCTAATTATAATTAGACAGCTGTAAGAAAATGTAGGAAACAAAATAAACCTAATTAAAATATTGTAGAAAATAGAAGAAACAAACTTAACTTAATTAATGCTTAAAGATGTAAAAAAATAGTTATCAAAATTAAACAGTTTCTAGAATAAGAATTAAGAAATTAAATGTTCCATTAATAGATATAGATAGGTTATATTCACGTAAAGATGTCCAGTTGAGTGTTGAAGATAACGACCGCAGGGCGGCTTGAACGAAGTTCTCTTGGGTGTTGAAAATGACCGCAAGGCTCTTCCAAGTTCCAAGGGGAACGATGAGAAGATGAAGAAATTCGTTTCCAAACGTTCAAACGTTGAGAGGAATCTTGGGTCTATATACGGCACATCTTCACCGCTCAGACGCTAGCTTAAGACTCGACTGGCACGAGGCAGTCAAAAACAATTGAAGTACGATCGTCTTCTGTCTTTCTCTTCTACTGCTCTCGTTTAAAAACTTTTAATTATATTTAAAATAAAGATTAAAACAAAAAAATGATCTTATTATAAATATCATAAAAATTATGAACTTATCATTTTTCGATTGAAAAACTATAAAAACCTTATCAGGCCGTAACATATGGCGTGAACATGATATGTATACTCTTTAACTATAAATGTATATGAAACTCTTATATTTCATGACAATTTTTTTTTTCTTTTAGTTTGATATTTTTCAATATAAGTACAGTAGAACTATTTCAGACTTTTATATATCAGTAATAAATCATTAAAGTATATAAATGTATTCCGCATTAACACTAAAATTGTTTTAATTTATTTCATCACTAAAATATCTTTTTCTTTTCATAGGGGTTTGCTTAGCAGAAGCAGTTAGCAATCGCAACACTACATCAAGAGGTGGGCCTTACGGTGGAGATATTCACACCTACGGCATTTTTCAGGTTGGTTATTTAGATATTGGTCTTTTAAACTGGATTTTAGGTGTAGTTGTCTATACTCACCACCCGAAAACCTCTAAAAAGAAATAAAATACCTACTAATTGTGACAAAACAGGCAAAAAATTGTTTACCATTAATTAACTATGTATGAAAAATATATAGTAAGAGAGAGTATTGCGATCATAAAAATTTTATAATTCTAGTTTCCTCTTGAAATAAACGTTTTAGGGTCTCCTGTGTCTAAATGACTAAGTCGTTCAAATAAGTCTGTCGAAGATGGTGTGTATAATAATTTCCTATTAATAATAATTCCACTATAATTTTCAAAACTATTTATTTTATTAGGATGAGAGTTCTTTGAAATCCCTTTGGCTAATTTAGACTAAGCTATTCCAAAGCAAAACTTATTTAAGAGTAATCTAACCTTTCCTAATTACAATTACAGATTTTAGATTACTTTCATTACAATAGATTACTTTCATGATATAAAATTATTCGTACACTAAGTAACATCATACTAAATTTAATTTTTTTTTAGAGTCAATAAGAAAAAATTTCAGACAATAGTCATTCCTGCAAGCATTATTTTTCGTTGCAAAGTAACAAAATAATAAGTACAATAAAGAATTTGTTTAATATAGTGTAGGTTTCATTCTGATTAAAAAAGTTTGAGAGGGCATATATATTTTTAAAATTTCATAGTCAAGTTGAATGAATTTGATAATCAACTAAAGGAGAAAAAATCAAACATATTTTTAAGTTTCTTTTTTTTTTTTTAAACATAAGAATAATAATAATAGGTTTACCTAGCCTGAAGGTTCGATGCCGATACCACCAAACTTCAGACTCGTCCAATGTTCGCCGGTCAAGCCCAAGCCCCCGAGATCATCTTTAACGCAATCCTACCATCGACCTTTCGGCCTACCTTTTGGACGTCTATCAGTCGGTTCAACGAATACTAACATTCTCGGATACCGTTCCTCACCGAGCCCAACAACTTTACGCGCCCATTTGAGTCTCTGCGATGCTATCTCAATTATATTTACTCAATTATATTAACTCAATTATATTTACCCTATTTTCCAAAACCTTAAGCCGTTGCTCATCCTTCAAAGTAAGCGGCGACGTTTCACATCCGTAAAGAACCGTCGGAAGAATAATAGTGTTATAAATTCTAACCTTAAAGTTTTTAGATAGAAGCCGCGAGCTAAGTAATTTAGCAACTGAATAATAACACGCATTTCCCACCTTTAACCGGGACTTTAATTATTCCTGGATTTCATTTTTTCTTGTTATCATTGAACCTAAGCACTTGAATTTCTCTACTTGTTCAAAAGTATACCCTGATATATCAATATCACGAAGATCGCCATATACATAAGAATAGATACATAATATACTGTTGGAAAGATGATGATTTTAGAAAGAATGTTATACCCAAAGCTATATTAAGTAATAGAGAGTGATGAAAATTGGATGAAACTAAGTGATAGTTGTTGATATTAATATAATGAATTTCATCCGACACGTTTCCATCGGAATTTGAGGTAATTTTTTCAACTCTAACTTTCTTAAATTGATTTTAACAAAAGAGGTATATGAATGTCGTTTGTCGCGCGTACCAAATTGAGCTCTTCGAAATTAAAATCACAATAAATCAATTTCAAATATAAGCGAATGAAAATATTATTTCGCAAAATGAATACAGCTAGGCTAATAAATGAACATTAAGGCATCTATAAAATGACACAGGTGTTGCCCAGTTGATCATTGTTTTATACTGATAATATCATTGAGATTGATTTATGAAAGGTATAACATATCACAATCCTATGGTATTACAATCGAACTGTTGATTTATTTCGTCTTATTTTTCCAGATAGGAAGTAACCGCTGGTGTGATATTCGGCGGAGAGGGAAAAAGTGCAACGTTGACTGCGAAGGTATCGTAAAGATTTTAAATAACTCAAAACTATTTAATATTATTGGTATCAGACAATTTGACAAATGTAAATTACAATGCAAATTGATTTATGTGCAAGGAAGTTATTAGACCCAGACACGCTCAGATGTTTCTCCGATTGAGGCGTTGGGTTCCAAAAGACACTCTATCTATTCATTCTAGTAAATTTTACAGGAAGCGCAGAAATATCTTATTACTCTATTATTAAACCACCTTGTTTGATTCTTTTCGCATTACAATATAAAATTAGTTTTTACTTATTTATATATATATACACCCATGAAGAGTTATGGGCTTAGTACATGTAGAGATTCGTACTGATTCTAGGACAACGGACGTGAAATGAGATGATTCGGCCGAGATTACGCTCAGCGGCAAGGTTTTTTTCCTCCAGTTTTGGGTATCCACTTGATTGAGGCTGTGTTTGCCCCAGGAGGGTCTCCATATTCCATGATCGCCCCCTTCCCCCCCCCCCTCCCTCGGCTAGCCGGGGTTCGAACCTAGGACTCGCTAGACCACGCCGCTCCTTCACATATATATATATATATATATATATATATGTATATATATTTTATATATATATATATATAAATGATATAAAATGATAACGAGATTTCGGTTTCCGTTAACTTCTTCTAAACCACTGGACGGAGGGGTTACTTCTTGGAGAATTTACCCATCACTTGTAGCATGGTGGTGAGCAATACAGCCTCCTATGCCAAAGGTAGACGTATAATATACCGTTTGAAAGCTCAAGATTTTAGAAAAGTTAATTTGCAATCAATTATGTCGGGAAATCTAATAGAAAGATGTTGTAAGCGCATAAACTTAGTAATTTTGTGGATTAGGGAGGTTATGGTGATTCATGGTTGACGTACACGTTATATACTTCATACAGTAATCAAGATTTTCGAAAAATTTATTATGCACCAAAGCGTACGTAAGTTGCTAAAATAAAGAAAAAATTGATATAAACTGATTTTTTTTTTCTAGCGCGACAGGCCTGTTGTCCCTTGGCCGCGTGGTGTAATCTCCTTGGAGAATTTATCCACCACGGGATCACTTGTAGCATGGTGGTGAGCATTACAGCCTCCTTTGCCAAAGGTCACGGGTTCAAACCCACAGGTGGCACTAGGAATTTTTTAATGGGAGTAAAAAATCCTTAGTTATGCCGTCCATCAGAGGAGACGTTAAAAGGTGGTCCCGAGCCTAATTAAACCTGGATAGGCAATATTTAGGACTCCCACTGTAGCATCGTCCGATTAGCCATAGCAACATATAGGGGCGTTAAACAAACCAACCACTGGACGGATTTTGTAACGGTTTTCACCATAATTTAGGGCAGTATTTCCTGAAGGTTCATAAGTAAAAAAATTATTCCTGAAATATAACTAGTAACATAGATGTATAATATACCGTTTAAAAGCGCAAGATTTTAGAAAAGTTAATTTGCAATCAATTATGTCGAGAAATTTAATAGAAAGAATGTTGTAAGCGCATAAACTTATGCAGAAATGTTATTAGTAATTTTGTGGATTAGGGAGGTTGTGGTGATTCATGGATGACGTCCAGGTTATATACTTCATACAGTAGTCAAGATTTTAGAAAAGTATATAATGTACCAGAGCGTACGTAAGTAGCTAAAATGAAGGAAAAGTTGTTATAAACTATTTTTTTTTCTGACAGGCCTGTTGTCCCTTGGCCGCGTGGTGTAATCTCCTTGGAGAATTTACCCACCAAGTGATCACTTGTAGCTGGGTGGCTAGCATAACAGCCTCCTCTGCCAAAGGTCACGGGTTCAAGCCTGCAGGTGGTCCTAGGTTTTTTTAATAGGAGTAAAAAATCCTTAGTCATGCCGTCCTTCGGAAGGGACGTTAAAAGGTGGTCCCGAGCTTGTGCGATGTCAGGTAGGTAAAATTTAGGACTTCCACGTAGCATCGTCCGATTAGTCACAGTTGCATAAAGTGACGTTAAATAAATAAACAACCCATATACCCACCACGTTTCTCGATAAAATATAAACTAAAAAAACAAATACCTCTACAACCCATGAAGGGTCAGTACATATAAACTAGTACAGTTAAAAAGAAAAATTAAAATTTCGGCATTTAAGCCCTGTCAGACTGTTTCAATCAAAATGAAACCTACATCATATTAAAGCCTATCAAATTTTACATCGATGTATAGAGTTTAATCAAAATCGTTAGAGCTGTTTTTGAGAAAATTGTAAAAAAATGCATGGTATAAAGTAGATCTTCCGGTCAGCTGATTTGGATGAAAAATAATCTCTAACATCTCGGGCGTATAGTTGTCTTAAATATGAAATTTCAGTTTATTTATTTATTTAACGTCACTTTATGCCACTATGGCTAATAGGACGACGGCTACAGTTGGAGTCCTAAATTTTGTCTATAAAAGGTGAAATTTCAGTTACATAGGATTATCGTTTTCGCCCGGGAGTCACCACACACACAGACTTTTTGGCGAGACTTGGTCATTTGGACTCATGAGACCCTAAAACGTGTATTTTAGTTGAAAACTGGAATTCGAAAATTTTCACGATCGCAACACTTTCCCTTACTATATATTTCATATATTGGTTAGTGAAAGTAAAAACAGAAAGCTTCATTTTATACTTAAATCACTCAAAATTTAACATATGATTATATTTGAAAACTTTTTTGTTGTTAATTCTATAACTTTATTTTCCTAATCCTGCAATAAAAATAAAATCCAAATAAATATTTTTTATTTACAGAGCTAATTGGAGACGACATCGAAAAAAGTATCCAATGTGCTATTGAAATCTACGCCGAGTACGGATTCTATGCATGGAGTGGGTGGATATCCCAATGTAGAGGGAAACCGAAACCAGACATCTCCCACTGTCTCAAAAATTAGATGAGAGCAGTATTTTAGTATCTGTTCGAACTATATATTGAACTGTTCAGTATCTGTTCGAACTATATATTGAACTGTTTAGTATCTGTTCGAACTATGTATTGAACTGTTTAGTATCTGTTCGAACTATATATTGAACTGTTTACGGTGATAATTGATAATAATAGTTCCTAATCTTGCAAGTGCCAAAGACTGATTTTTATTTTGTGGCACACTAAAATTATTATTTATTTATAAAATCATATCTAAAATTAACCGCCTAACCTAACACTGTTCAATTTTGTAATTAAGACAAACATATACTATGTTCCTAAATGATTAATGTGAGAAATAAAGAGTTATTTATTAGTCAATTATAACTAATTCATTTTCACCTTCGTTACCGTAAAAACAGTTATATTTATTTATTAAGATATATTACAATTTGTTACAAGATGAACAATAGTGATAGTGATATTAGGCCACATATATATTATATATTATATATATATATATATATAGCCACATATAGGGTAGCCCGTGGCTGAGTGACTAGCGCGCTAGTCTCTCATGCTAAAGTTCGAATCCCAGTCCCGGTGGGGCTTTTATAAGGATGCAATTAAATGGGGATTCACTCACAGCCGCTCTCCCGGGTATGTGAGAACCGTCTTCCAAATGGTGGCCACTCACAAAATTAGACGTAGGGAGTGATGACCCTACCTACAAATTGCATCGAGAAACGCGAGTGAAATCTCCCAGGAGGCCCAAGGCCTGCACGGCCAGTCGCGCCACTGATGAAGAAGAAGAAGATATTAGGCCACATAGTAAAAACTAAATAAGTTAATTAGCAAGCTTGTTAGGTAATGTTTTTCAGCAAGTCTCCATCTAATGTTTTACATCGAATATTTGGTTCGAATCGAAGAAAAGATTGATTTCTTGGAACCAAGAAAATGTAGATTGTTTCCTTAGGGATATGGTTGAGCTATTCATCGAGAACTACTATAATGGAATGTTAACAGATTATCTTTAAAAGATCAGGCTTAAAGTAAGTAGGAGAATGTGGCTAATTTAGTTTATAGATCTATTGGTATCATGACTATTTCACCTGGTGTGATTGCGCGGTACAGTTTCTAATCCTAAACTGGTACAACGGATTTTTGTCCGAGTTTTGCGCATTCGCAGCTGGCAAAGAATGGACGTGGAAACATATCTTGTAACAGATCCAACACAAGTAATGAAAATATATTATTTTTGATAGATAACGAACCATAACTTTGCTTCTATAATCACTTAGACAATATCGATTAAATAGTTGAACAACATTCAAAACATTAGACTTAGTAGTTGTCTATTATAATAGTATAAATGCAATCAAAGTACTACCATTATCCCACTAGTCTTGTTGTCTTAGAGGGAATAGAATAGAATAGAATAGAATTTATTTGTTTAAGATTTACATTCTTGTACAAATCAATTCAAATTATAAATCTCTTCAATTGCCAACATGGGTCTAGTTAATAATAAATGTCCATTTATTCGGCTCTTGAGAAAAACTAAAAATAATAATTGTAAACTATTTAAATAATACATTTTATCATTTGATTGATACATAATAGAAAAACGACACTGAAATAAAACATAAAAAAACAAACAAAAACAATTAACAACTTGAAAAACAAACTGAAAACATTCGCCGTACAATGAAAAATAATAAACAGTTAACCTTAGATAACTGGACACTTAATTGGTGTGTGGGCCTTCACAGTTCAAATTATCCAGGGTATTACATGCTGACTTAGTGAACTAGAAAATGTTGTTCAGTTTTTCAATATTGTCTATTTGAAGAATTTTTTGGTCATCACTGGATCCTGATAAAAATGGTTGTATATATCTTTCTCTGTCTTTCATGAGCTTTTCACAGTAGAGAAGGACATGAAACAGGCTGTTCAAGATAAACTGACCACAGAAAGTGCAGGTTTCTGGTGCTTTGAAGATGAACATTTTGGTTTTTCCATAAAGTGTGGTACGTTTTGGGCTCAAAATTCTTAACTGGCTCAATGATCTTATTTTTTTGATGTTGGCTGTATATGTCAGATATGTCTCTGGGCTGGAGATATTGAAGCTGGAGATAGTTCTATATATGGGGTTATGGTTAGAATTGAGGATCGGTGGATGTCTATTGAAAGGTTATGATTTTTTATCTTTTCCATTATTGCATCTCTGCACTTTAATAATCCATTCGGGCACAATACACTGAATTCTTCTTCACTTAGAGGGACGTTTATTTAATAATACTTACCGGCATACTATGTTGATTTTGAGTCGTCGATACTCAACTCGTATACCTCTGGGCAAGAAATGAGACGTTGATTTCCAAAAGGTACTATATATATATGTGTGTATATATTTATGTGTATATATCCATTCTATGAAATTTTACAGGAGGCTTCTTTTAACATTAAAACCCAGAATTATTTTTTTAGTATATTAATAACATCATATTAAAGTTATGAAATGAGATGTTTTGGTATAATTTGGAACGAGATTAAATGAGTAATTGTTCCTTCAGAAAATAATTATATTTCTAAATTGCGTTTATAAAGAACTTGGGTGTTCATTAGATAAAATCAAATAGAAGATTTAGATACATTTAGGTGGTGAGAATACAAATATGTAAAAAAAATCAATTTTGTAAAAAATGTCCTTTAGTACCTTTTGGAAATCAACATCTCAAATGTGGATTTTACTGCACACCCTTTTTGTGAATCTATGGATTGAAGAATTTAGAAAAGATCATAATGTAATTATCACAACTTAATTTAGAAGAAATCTGGTTACTGGCTCAAGATTTTTTTTTAAAGTGACTGAAACATCATTTTTTCGACCAGTGACTAAGATTGACAATCTCCTTTGACTGTACTTGAGTTTCAAAATGATTTTTTTCTTTACCCAACTTACTTATATACCTAATGAAAGTGATTTTCGTCAGGAGTACCCTTGGCTTATGATCGAACTGGAAATAATTTTTTTTTTTTTTTAATTATATCGTATTTATTACAATTTGTCATAATAGACAATAATAATAGTGCTACAGGATCTCATTCATACAATATTTACAAAATAAACAAAAAGAAAGTCAAATTACATAAAATAAAATCAAAATAAATAAACGTACACAATATCAAAATTTATAGACAAAATAAATACAAATAATTGAAGTTAACAAATAAATAAACAAAACATGTCACATTCATACCTATGTACAATATCTACAATCAGCTCGGGAACCCCGGACGGGGCTTGTCCCCCCACAACTGGAAATAATAAGTTTGGAAATTTCATGCGATCAATATCTGACTTCTAGTTGCGATCATCTTGTTCAACTGCAGTAAATTATTTCCTAGCACACATTTTACTTTCACTTACTATATATAGTTAGGGGAAGTATTGCGATCGTGAAAATTTTCGAATTCTAGTTTTCAACGGAAATACACATTTTAGGGTCCCCTGAGTCCTAATAACCAAATCCCGCAAAAAGGTCTGTGTGTGTGTGTGTCTGTGTGTTTGTGTGTATGGTAACTCCCGGGCGGAAACGATAAGTCCTATGAAACTGAAATTTCATATTTAAGACAAATATACGCCCGAGACGAGACAAAACTTTTTTCATCAAAATGATCTTACCAGAAGAGGCACTTTATACCATGCATTTTGCACTTTTTTTCGATTTTCTCAAAAAACGGTTCCGACGATTTTGATTAAACTCGCTTTATCGATGTAAAATTAAATGGGCTTTAATATCATTTAGATTTCATTCGGATTAAAATGGTCTGAAAGGGCTTAAATGCTGATATTTTTATTTTTCTGTCTATAAAGTACCTTTAATTTTGTTTATTCTATAAAAATAACTATATTATCTTGTTAACACTGATGAAAAACGGGTAAATATATAAATTGAATGAATTCGATACCCAACTAAAGGAGAAAACAGAAAAACTATTTTTTTAATGCAATTTTTCGTTTTTGAACATAAAAACAATAATATACATGTATGATATACTGTTGGAAAACTAAAGATTTTAGAAAAAATATTATCTTATACTCAAGCTTTTAAAAGTTAAAAGATAGTGATGAAAAGAAGATAAAACTAACTGATTATTTTAGATAATAATATAATAGATTTTTTAATAAAACACATGTTTCTTTATAAATTCAATTTAATTAATTCCTTAATAGTTTCACGTATTTTTATCTCTGTTTTTGAAAATTCTTTCATTGATTTTAAAAATGGAGGTAAGTGAAAGTCGTGTGTTGCCCGCACCAGATTTTTAACCACTAAAATCTCTACGGTATACTTTAACTTTTCCTGTTGGAAAATATTTGATGCCTTTAATGGAAGAGTATTCAATTCCCTCAAGCGTCACTATTGACCAAAATTATCACTATCTAATCTACACAAAAGTTTTTTTTATTTATTTATTTAAAGAAATTTACAACTGTATTAAATAAATACAACAAGTAAATAGGCTTTATATATGATTAGTACACATGATAGTCCTGAGAAGAAACTACCCATTGGTAGCACTCCAATGTCTTATGTTAGAAGGTCTCTTGGCCATCTTCTTTTAAGGCGCCTCGGTGGGTTGTCGGGAATAGATATGGAGGAGAGGTCACGGATAAGCGGGTTTGAGTGGGCAGGGAGTTTGGAATGAAAAGAGGTATATCTGTAACGGGCCAAGTCTTCAACTAATGGGATATTTAGGTCTTTATGGATGATTTTATTAGTAACGAAGTAAGGAGCATTGAGGATTTTACGAAGGATTTTGGACTGCAAGGATTGGATGCGAGAGGAATTCGATGGTTTAGTAGACCCCCATAGCTCAATGCCATAGGTCCAAATAGGCCTGATAATTGTGATATAAATGAGTTTTTTGTAGTAAGTAGGAAGTTTTGAGCGTTTGGTAAGTAAGTGTTGTAGTAATCTGTATCTACGAGCAGTTTCCTGTCGTTTCAGTCTAGTATGAGGATTCCATGTTAGGCGTTTGTCGAGGTGGAGTCCTAAGTAGCGAATCTGTTCAACAGGAGTAAGTAGGATATTGTTAAAGGATACGGTGGGGCAGGAAGTCATAGGCTTACGACGTAGAGTGAAGGTGATTTGATGGGATTTATTAGGATTTATTTTGATTCTCCAGTTTTGACACCATTCTTCAATGGCTGATAGATGGTTCTGTAGGATTTGTGATGCAGTAACAGGATCATTATTCACAGATAACACACATGTGTCATCCGCGTAGGAAGTAAGGATAGTGCTAGGATGGGAGGGAATATCAGCTGTATACACCGTGTAAAGGATCGGACCCAGGATACTACCTTGCGGTACACCGGCTGATTGAGTGAATATGGATGAGTAACAAAGGTTATGGTTAACTTTGAAGGTTCTATCAGAGAGATAGGAACGAATTAATAGGAAGTACGCTGGAGAGAGGAATTGACGGAGCTTGTATAGCAGACCCGGATGCCAAACTACACAAAAGTTGAACCTCAATTTTATTATTGTTCACTAGCGTCAAAGAACTTAAGTCTTCAAATGTGAAGTTTACAGGACAATTTTCAGAGTTTTGAAAAGTCATTTAAAATCCTGTCTTCTAAGTATTTCCTTAATAATAAATTATCACATTAGGGGATATTTTTAAAGTAAAATACAAACTAAAACTGAGTAATTCATCTGAAGTCCTCCAAACTGTATTTTTGTTAAAATTATGACTTAAGCCTTTTGACTGAAACACTAGTATATAATAATAATAATAATAATAGGCTTAGCGAACCCAAAGATTCGATGCCGATACCACCAAATTTCGCCTACACAGACTCGTCCAATGTTCACCTTTCAAGCCCAAGCCCCTGAGGATACAAGTTCCGCAATTCCGCATTGTGCAACCTTCTTAACTCCCCAGTGGCCTCATCTCTCTTCGGACCATTGTTCATCCTTCTAAGTAAGCGGCCACGTTTCACATCCGTAGACAACCGTCGGAAGAATAATAGTTTTATAAATTCTAACCTTTAAGTTTTTAGATAGAAGCCGCGAACTAAGTAACTTAGCAACTGAATAATAACACGCATTTCCCACCTTTAACCGGGACTTTATTACTTCCTGAATTTCATTTTTTCTTATTATCATTGAACCTAAATACCTGAATTTCTCTATGTGTTCAAAAGTATGCCCTGATACATCAATTTCACCAAGATCGCCACCGTTTCTGCTACTAATCATATATTTCGTCTTATCGGTATTTATAATTCGAGTCCTATTTCTTTAAAAAAAAAAACCTGTACCACTACAACCCATGAAGGGTCTTGGGCTCAGTACATATAGAGATTCGTACTGTTTCTAGGCCAATGACAGTGCAATGAGGTGATTAGGCCTTAATCACGCTCAGCCGCCAGGTTTTCCACAATTAATTTGGGTACCCACTTTATAGAGGCTGGGTCTGCCCCAGGAGGGTCTTCATATCCTAGGGTCACCCCCCGACTGAATTAACAGAATAAATAATATTCTGCCACAGGCGGGATTCGAACCCAGGACCCGGAGCACAGCAGACTAGTGCTCTATCCACTAGACCACGCCGCTCCCCCTATTTCTTTACCGGTTTTTATTAACACACTTGCATTTCGTTGTATGGTTTCCGTGTCTTCACCTAGCAGTACCAGATCATCGGCATACCCCAAAACCGGAATAAAGAAACACTAGTATATATCATAAAATATTCCCGTTTTCTTTTCTTATAACTCAAGCAGTCAAACATCATAACCTTAATGCTATTATTATATTTATACAAAGTTAATTAGAGACAATATCCATAAATGTAAAAAAAGTATCCATTGCGCTATTGAAATCTACGCCGACTATGGATCCTATACATGGTGTGGGTGGATATGCAGAGCGAAACATAAAATAGGCATCTCCCACTGTCTCTAGAAATCATTAGACATTTCAAATACTACGAGTGAAGTACTATAGAATCCGTTCGAACTGTTTATTGAACTCTATACAGAGTTACTTGATAATAATATCGTCATTCGGAGGGGACGTTAAAAGGTGGTCCCGAGCCTGTACGATGTCAGGTACTCGTTAAAGATCCCTATCCTAATAAAATCTGGATAGGCAAAATTTAGGACTCCCACTGTAGCATCGTCCGGGTTGCATAAAATGACGTTAAATAAATAAATAAACATATCGTAACTACCGATGAAATTAGCTAATATTAAAGTTCAGGCGAAATTCTAAAGATTGGTACATCTGTAATCGGATAATTTATTAATTAAGCTGAAACTGTTATATAATTTTGTATTAACTTAAAGTTTACTGATTTCTAATAATTACTGAAATTACATAACAAGATCAACTCATAACTTTTGAGGTTAGAACAGTTAGAAAGATTATAATAGGTTAGATTAATAAAAGAAAGGGTACTATCTAAAAAAAAAAAAAATATGCGGTTCAAATAATTTCATCAATTTCTCCTTCAAAACAGACAAAAAAAAAAAATTATAACAAACATTACAAATAGTATAGATCTATCATGTGATATGTCTATAATCGTCAAGTATTCAACAAATTTAAGGTAGAAATCCCCAATAAACGCAAATAACGTTAGTGAGCCTTCTATGACAAACTAAATCACGTATTTTCAGAAGAATACCGCCTGCCAAGAAACCACATGTCCAAGTGAATTTATTTTTTATTAACTTTTTATATAGTATGTATTTAAGGTAATAAAAAGTATTATTTTCGACATTAATCCTATAATGGGTTATCTTACGTTAGCCCATTAGCCTATAGAGCTAAGTGAGAATATTAGGTTCAATGAAATCATATTATTCAAGTTATCCTCACTAAACTTCTTCCAAGTAGGGAACATTTAAAAAACTAGGCCTTGCAGAGAGATATACACGTCACAAATTCATTGTCACTATATTAAGTACAGCTTGTTTCATGTGAATGATTTTCACGTCGTTGTGTATAGTTCAGCATATGCACAGATTGCAGCTGTTATATACGGCTGTGTAATTATGAAAAAAAAGAGTAAAGGCAGAGATACACGGTGAGAATTATGGTATGTGTAGGTGAAGTGAAATTCGTGAATAGTAGTTGAGGTTAAGTGAAAGTGAATATCACAAACTTTCAACTTTTAATAATAAATATTCAATTACCGAATTTTCTATATTACTTCGTCATTTATTTTTTTTACTTTTTATTATAAATAATGTTTAATTTCTTAAAACCGAGTTTCTACATTAAAAGAATGTTTTCATGATGTGTATATTATACTTGTTTGTTTTGATATAACATTATCATTCGGATTTTTTATCTGTTTTTAAAAATAATATTTAATGATATTATAGGATTTTTCTAATAGTAATATTTGATGTCATTATCCAATTTTATTTTTTTTAAATAAGTCTTCCCTCTCCTTCTACTTTCGCGAACTCTCACAAGACCTGCTTTCACCTCACCTACACATACCCCATTTCTCACCATGTAGCGCTGCCTTAACACATAAGTTCAATAATGTTTTTGTCTAACGTGATAAATTTTAGAGTAAACCACTGAAATATTTAAATAGTGTATTTAGAAATATTATTTAAATTGTGGCTATCTTGGTGATATTGATATATCTGGGCATACTTTTGAACACGTATAGAAATTCAAGTATTTAGGTTCAATGATAACAAGAAAACATGAAATCCATGAAGAAATAAAGGTGGGAAATGCGTGTTATTATTCAGTTGCTAAGTAACTTAGCTCACGGCTTCTATCTAAAAACTTAAAAGGTTAGAATTTATGAAACTATTATTCTTCCAACGGTTCTTTACGGATGTGAAACGTGGCCGCTTACTTTGAACGATGAACAACGGCTTAAGGTTTTCGAAAATAAGGTACTGCGTAAAATATTGGTCCGAAGAGAGAGAGGCCACTGGAGAGTTTAGAAGGTTGCACCACGCGGAATTGCGGAACTTGTATCCTGTGAATATAATTAAGTTGATAGCATCGCGGAGACTCAAATGGGCGAGTAAAGTTGTTGGGCTCGATGAGAAGCGGATTCCGAGAAAGTTGGTATTCGCTGATCCAACTGGTAGGCGTCCGAAAGGTAGGCCGAAGCGTCGATGGGAGGACTGCGTTAAGGCTGATCTTGGGGGCTTGGGCTAGAACGTAGAACATTGGACGAGTCTGTGTAGACGGAATATGGTGGTATCGGCATCGAACCTTCCGGTCCGGTAAGCCTTTATTATTATTATTATTTAGAAATATTGAGGGAGTGGCGTGGTCTCGTGGGTAGAGCGATAGTCTACTGCGCTCCGTTTTTTTTTTTTTTTTTTTAGAAATGTTAATAATATTTAAAAAACTGGGTTACAATTTATGCTAATTGGGCTGAGTTCAGTGTTTTGCAAAAATTTGCACATTGTGCCATATCATATCCCTTTAATTTATAGGGAGAGGTTGATATTTAAAATTCGCTCACTGTCATGCTGAAAAATAAATTTCGCCTATAAATTACAATTTTATTCCTGATAAAGATTAATATTTTTAGCAAAAATGAAAAGATGTCATAAACAGTTTTATTTCCTGTTATCAATTACATATATATATATATATATATATATATATATATATATATATATATATATATATATATATATAGTATTACCTATATAAACATTAGCTTCCCGATCAATTACCCACTTTTAAGTATACCTCCAAATATGAACATATAAACACGCGATTTTCGTGTAATATTTTTGTACGAGTTTAAACTCGGCCATTCAGCAGCTGAGGCCGCTAGAAATATTTGCAAGGCGTTTGGGGAGGGGAGTATTAATGAACGGACCATTCGCCGTTGCTTTGCTAAGTTTTCAGCAGGGGATACCGACTAGAAAACTTGCCCCGAGGAAGACCTCCGTCCGTAATTGACAACGATGTCCTCAAACATACAGTAGAAGGAAACCCCTACCAAACAGTTAAAGGACTTTCAGCACAACTAAATGCAAGTGCATCTACCGTTTCTAGACATTTAAAAAGTATTGGGAAAGTAAAAAAGCTCGATAAATGGGTACCTCATGATCTCACTGAGCGGCATGTTTCAAAATATACCGTGCAGAAATTGAATGAACTGGGCTACGAAGTTCTTACGCACCCACCATGTTCTCCCGACTTGTCTCCAACATATTATCACATGTTCAGGAATTTAGACAAATGCGCCAAAGGAAAACTTTTTGAAAATGATAATCAAGTGAAAAGTGCGTTTTCAGATTTTGTTTCACTTCAAAGCTCAGAGATTTTTCAGTTCGGGGATAAAAAAGTTGGTGTCACGTTGGGAAAAATCTGTAGAAAAAAAAGGTAAATACTTCGAATAAAATTGTCTTGTTTTCATATCGTATTTTTAATAAAAATCCTTTACCTTGAAAACGGACATTTCATGTGACACAACCCAATAGTTTGAAATTCAAGACGTAAATTGAAAACCAAGTACAGCGTATAACAGGGGAATAGGGTCTTATGGCAGCACATATTTTATTTGTTTCAATGGTTTGATGTGATTTACACTCAACCTGTCAATCGTCGATTGACTTTTTGGGTGATTATCAAAAATTTATTTTGGAGCCTCGATAAATACAATTGAAAGCCACACTGTAATTTAGGGATGTGATCATGGACGTTGAAGGATGAAACTTGAGTATAATGAGATAAGATTTTTTTTTGAACCTTTAAAAATACTTCCTTGATTATTAAAATATGCGAGAAATATTGGAAATGTAACGCTTGCTTACTTTATAATAAAGCCGAAGTTTTCTTAAGTCAAATATTAAAAAACCTATTGCTGTAGTAATTGAAAAAACAAATAATGCGAAAAAAAGTAAAAACACAAAAGAAAGAAAAGGAAACAATTATAGTAATGTCTCGATTTAATTTCCCACCACTGAGAAAAAGTTGGTGGACGAAGTTTCATCACTTAGCGTAGGCTTTCCCTAATTTAACTTAATCTATTATGTCCTTACTTGGGAATTTTCTTTTTTAAAACGTTCTTCGCGAAATTTATAGTCTATGGAGCCGGAGCGTCCAATTTCTTCTTCAGTAACCACTTAAGAGAACTGTTAAATTATCGAAAAGATAACAAGTAAATTATTGTATTTTAAGTAGCTTTTGCAAAGCAATAATTAGCTTTTAACTGTAGCCTAATAATCAAATTTTCGGATAGCAGTGTGGCACTGGTATGGTAAATTTTTAACCTGTTATGTCGGCAGTGAACCAGTCCTCCTAGGATTCAGACAGCCTCGAAAAAGTGGGTTACGAAAATTTGGGAGAAAAACTATTAGTTGAATATTAAAAAAAAAAATAAATAAATAAAAAAAAAAAACTGTACCACTACAACCCATGAAGAGTTTTGGGTTCAGTGCATGTAGATATTCGAACTGTTTCTAGGCCAACGGCCGTGCAATGAGGTAATTCGGCCGAGATGACGCTCAACCGCCAAGTTTTTTCCCTATTTTTTGGGTACCATACCCCAGGATCGCCCTCGAACGAATTAACAGAATAAATAATATTCCACCACAGCAGGGATTCGAACCCAGAACCCGGAGCACAGTAGACTATCGCTCTACCCAGTAGACCACGCCGCTCCCTGGTTGAATATTATCTCAGCCTAATCATCTCTTTATGCCGCTTTGGAATATATAGCACCATTCTTACAATGTACTGATCCTTCATTGGCTGCAGGAGTACAGCCCCCTGTAGGAAATTAAAATGGACATTAATAGTTTAATTATATCATCATCCTTTCTCACAGTATTCTTTAATAATATTCTGTTTGTTCCGGTTAAAGAGATGCACTCCGATTCCTACTTGACAGACGTCTAACATGGAATGAACATACAAGACTGAAACGACAAGAAACCATTTTCGGTTACTTCAACACATATTAGTCAGACGCTCTAACTAGAAAAGATTTAACTAAACGGTTATTATAAGAACTATCTGGATTTACGGAAATGAGCTTTTGAGTTCTACTTACCCATCTATTTTTTCCCGTATCCAATCCTTACAATCGAAAATCCTCAACACTCCTTTCTTAATCACGAATAAATACATCTATAAATACTTTAATGTTCCATGATTCTTGATTTGGTCCTAATCAGATATCAATTCAATTCGTTTCAATCCTTGTGTCCCCTTCCTTTCCTGGCAATCCTCCGAAGCGTCTGAAAAGAAATTGGCCTCGAGACCTTCTTTTTTTTTTTTTTTTATTAAACAAACAATTTTATTGAGAAAATTTTACAATCTGTCCCAATTTGGACATTAATAGTAGTGCTGAATGATATCAAACATACTACATTCATACAATATTTACACAACATAAAATTACAATAAAATATATACACATTAATGAATCAATACAAAAGTCAATAATTCACTTATACGTATATACACATACACACACTCATACATACATCACATTGAGTGGAGAATCTAGCCAGTGCTAGAACTCCAATATATTTACAAAAGGTCGCGGGGCCACTGCCGTTTCAACCTTCTAGGTGGGTTGTATGGATGAGTGGAGCTGGATAGGGATTGAGCTAGAGGATTAGGATGATGAATGAGGTTCTGGTGGAATTTGGAAAATTTGGATGGAATTAGGTCTGAAATAAATGGAACATTAAGGTCGTGGTGCAAGGTATAATTGGAGACATAATAAGGAGCATTTACTATTGTACGGAGGACTTTGGATTGAAAGGATTGAATGCGTTTGATGTTAGAACGTTTAGCTGTCCCCCACAGTTCAAGTCCGTAGGTCCAGATGGGCTTCAGTATTGTCTTGTAGATTAATAATTTGTTGTCAACTGTAAGTTCAGATTTTCTGTTGAGTAGTCGGTATAACTGTCCGAATCGTCGGTTGAGTTCTTGTCTTTTAAGTCTTGTATGTGGGTTCCAAGTCAATCTTTTGTCTAACAGTAAGCCAAGATACCGGACTGTATCTGAGAGAGGAATCGGTAATGAGTTGAAATAAACTGGCGGACAGGATTTTCGTCTAAGAGTAAAGGTTATGTGTTTACATTTATTTGGCTTCGTTCACCTTTACACGCCAGTTATTACACCAGTGTTCGATAAGGAAAAGGTGTCTCTGAAGGTTTAAGGATGCTGTTTCAGGATTGGAACTGGATGATAGGATGGCGGTGTCGTCTGCAAAAGTTGCCAGAAAAGTATCAGGATGTGTAGGAATATCAGCAGTGTAAAGGATGTAGAGGATGGGTCCCAAGACGCTGCCTTGAGGAACACCGGGATCAAGGTTCACATCAACGGGATAAAGGTTAGAATATTCTTCACCACAGCGAACTCGGAAGGAACGGTTCGAGAGATAGGATCGGAGAATGAGGTATAGAGACTGGGGTAAATGGGTTTTCAGCTTGAAGAGTAATCCAGTGTGCCATACCCGGTCAAAAGCTTGCGCAATGTTCAGAAACGCACCAGAACAATACTCTTTGCATTCAAGAGCTGAGGAAATATGATCTACAACTCGGAGCCCCTGTTGAACTGTGGAATGCTGAGGACGGAATCCAAACTGATGGGAAGGAAGATTTTGAGATTCTAATATGGGTAGGATACGTTTAAGAAGAAGCCTTTCGAAGATTTTTGAGAGGATGGGGAGTAGACTAATAGGCCTGTAGGATGAAGTGTTGTTGGAAGGTTTACCTGGTTTTAAAAAAAGGATGATGGTGGAATGTTTCCATAACAGAGGAAAATAGGTGGTGCGGAGGATGCAGTTGTAAATATAAGTAAGGAATATAATAGCTTTCTGCGGAAGTTGTCGGAGGATCTGGGGAGTAAGGAGATCGTGTCCAGGAGATTTACGGAGAGTCAGTTTTTGGAGAAGATATTTGACCTCAGAGGGATTAATAGCTTTAGGAGGTAGGGAAAGTGGAATCGGTGACATAAGAAAGTCTTGCACTTTTGCGGTGTGATTGATGTGGGATTCCGGGTGAGGAGTGATTACTTTGGAGAGGTGTGTGGCGAATTCCTCGGCTTTATCTTCATCAGACGCAGCCCAGGAGTCATGACCACGTCGGAGAGGATGGGAAACATGATGGTATTTTAGGATCATTTTCGTGACATTCCACAGGGAATTATCACGAGCTGATAGAGAGGAGAGGTAGGAATTAAAGGACTGGGAACGGAAGGTCGCCAACTCCCTCTTCAATTGTCTACAATAGAAGTTATAGGAGCGGCGATCTGATGGGTGTCGGGTGCGCTGCCATAATGATCTTGCTCGGCGTTTGGTGTGGATAAGGTCTATAATAGGTTGTGGAAAATGATTTTGGTCTGGATTTATATTGGAGTGTTTAGGAGAGGAAGCAGTCCAGACAGCTTGTTGGATGGCGGTGGTAAAGGAATAGACGGAATTATCTAGGTCATCTTGGGTTTTGAGGGTTACTCTGAGGTCAATATTATCGGTCAGGATTTGGCGGAAAAGGTTCCAGTTGACAGGGCCTCGGATGAATGATGGTGGAATGGGTTTTGGAATTGGAGTGAGAGATACTTTTAGGATCAGTGGACTATGGTCTGAGGATAGTTCATCAAGGCGAGTTAAAGACAAGTTGAGAGAGCCTAATCCGCTGTGGATAAAGAAGTCGAGGATGTCAGGATTGCGGTTAGGATCGGTTGGCCAGTAGGTAGGGGAGTCAGGAGGCAGGATATTAAAATTTCGGGAGTTGAGTGCAGACAGCAAATTTCGTCCCCGAGAATTCGTGGTTCTGGAACCCCACTGCTGATGCTTGGCGTTTAAGTCTGCACCCAGAATGAAACGATTTCCTAATGAATCCAGGAAGGATACAAATTCAGAATTGGAAATGGAATGTTTAGGAGGGCAATATGCAGATGTGAGGGTTACCGGAAAGGAAAAAGTCTTGATTACTATGGCTGTGGCTTGAAGGAAATCATAGGTGGGAAGTGGGAGTAAATGATGAGAGAGGGATTGGTGGACAATGATAGCAGAACCGGCATGGGCTTTACCGTCTGGGTGGTCAGTACGGTATGTCATGTATTGCGGTATTTTGAAGTACTGTTTAGTCGTTAGTCTTGTTTCAGTTATAAGTGCAACATCGATTGTTTTGTCTTGCAACAACGCTGTCAGTTCGTCAGTATGATTTCTAACACCATTCGCATTCCAAAGGAGAATGGATAAGGAGTTAGGTGAAGTCATTTAAGGATTTTTCAAGGCAGGGATTAGATTCGATACTAGATTTGTAAGGAGTGATATAAGCGGCATAACAAGAGATTTGATTTCGGATATGAACGATGTCATTAGACTGGTAAGATCTGTGACGTTTGATGGTGGAGGGATATGAGAAATTTGATGTTGAAGAGTTTTTTGAAGATTAGGTAAACTTTGAGGGATAGATTCTTGTACAATAGATTGAGAATGTTGAGGAAAATGTTGTTCCGGCAGTGCCTCGACTTCATGATTCTGGTTACCACCTCCAAGCAAGTGGGCAAATGACACGTTAGAATTTACAATTTTAGATGGTTCTCTTCTGCTTCTGGTTGGTACAGCTGTTTCATTCGGATCCTGAGGTTTTCGGTATCTGGTTCTGAGTTTCTTGTAGATTTCACATCCCTTGTAGTTAGCCGGGTGGTCCTTGAGGCACAGAGCACATACAGCGGGTGTTGATCTTGATCTTGTACATTCTTCTGTTTTATGCTGTTCACCGCATTTCACACAGCGTGGTATGTGATGGCAATAACTTTTGGTATGACCATATGCCTGACAGTTATGGCACTGGACTATTTCTTTCTTTGTGTAAGGTTTTTCAACTTTTACACGGGTATAGTACAGTCTACTGAGGTCATAGATTTTTTCGACTCCAGCTGATGGTTCCAAGTCCACGAAGAATAAAGGCAGTGGACTTTTATCTTTTAGAACGTTGGTGACTTGCCTCACTTGGAATCCTAATTCTGTCAGTTCTTCTTTGATTGCTTCAACGGGTGTTGAGGAATGTAGGTTTCTGATTACGACCCTTAATGCTCTCTCTTGGCGCAGCTGATAAGTATGAAAGTCAGCTTTGGTCTCAGTCAGATATTTTACAATCTTTCTGTAGGTTTCAGCAGTAGTCGGAGATATTTTAGTATCATTGGTTCTACTTATACAATAATAACTATTAGGATCTGTTACTTTGTTTAAATGCGCACACATCAGTTTAAAATTTTTAATATTTTTAACAAATATTGGTGGAGGTAGTGGTTCTCTGGGTATAGGAGAAGATTCCATGGTTTCTTTTTCATTTTGGAGGATCTGAAATGGATTCGGTGTAAAAAACGGAGATTCATCAGTTATTCCTTGTGCTGATGTGCTGGGCTGTGGTTCAGATCCTAATGAGGTAGCTGATGCGGTCGCTGGTGGAATCATTTTTTTATTTTGTTCACGGCGGGGTCTCTGTTTTGTGGGAGACGAGTTCGAACCTGCAGATCTAGATCTTTTACTTGCGGACTTTGAGGACATGACTTGATGAAAATATCTCATTGATTAAGAAAATAATAATAATAATAAATAAATAATGAGATAAGAATTAAAGATAAAAGAAAGATAATTAAAAGAAAAGCAAGCCCGAGCTTGCCGAGCTAGCGGCAATCAGCTGATCAGTGACCCTTCTTTCACTTTTTCGTGATTGTACAAAGTAAATTATAACTTTGCTTACCGAAACTTCTCCAATATTCACTGCCGTAATATTCCTGAGGTCTAGTGATGTTCTCCAGACTGAATTCTAGCGAATTCCTACTGAAAAAAGCAAAAATCTGAGAGACGATGTAACGTATGACTGTTATCATCGAGCGCATCAGCTGATCGAGACCTTCTAGTTTAGAATACTTACTGGAGTTTTTACCAATGGTCAGTTCTCTATATGTAATTTGTCTTACAGCTTATTCACTAGATGTATTATCCAGTTGTAAATTTCAACAAAGATTAAAATAAAAAATACAAGTACATCATACCACCTTCAACAGTATCTTCTACCTAAACAGTTCGGCCCTCTTAAATTATTGAGTTGAAAAAGTAAAAATTGATCCAAGTATGGAAGTATATTATTCCATCGCCAGGTACTAGTGATTCCAAATTTGGAATTTTTTTTTTTTTTTTTCAATCATCAACAATTTTATTGAGTAAAATTACAATCTGTCCCAACTTGGACATCAAAAGTAGTGGTGAAAGATATAATACATACTACATTCATAGAATATTTACACGGCATAAAATTACAATAAAATATATATACAATAATGAATCAATACAACAAAGTCAAGAAATCACTCATACCTATACACATAACACACTCATACATACATCACATTGAGTGGAGAATCTAGCCAGTGCTAGAACTCCAATATATTTACAAAAGGTCGCGGGGCCACTGCCCTTTCAAGCTTCTAGGTGGGTTGTATGGGTGAGTGGAGCTGGATAGGGATTGAGCTAGAGGATTAGGATGATGAATGAGGTTCTGGTGGAATTTGGAAAATTTGGGTGGAATCAGGTCTGAAATAAATGGAACATTAAGGTCGTGGTTCAAGGTATAGTTGGAGACATAATAAGGAACATTTACTATTGTACGGAGGACTTTGGATTGAAAGGATTGAATGCGTTTGATGTTAGAACGTTTAGCTGTCCCCCACAGTTCAAGTCCGTACGTCCAGATAGGCTTCAGTATTGTCTTGTAGATTAATAATTTGTTGTCAACTGTAAGTTCAGATTTTCTGTTGAGTAGTCGGTATAACTGTCCGAATCGTCGGTTGAGTTCTTGTGGAAATATTAAACCACGATTATCAAGTGGGGTTACCTGTAGCATGGTCGTTAGTATAACAGACTCCTATTCTCAAGGCCCCGAGTTCAAACCCGCAGGTGGCTCTAGGATTTTTCAATGGGTGTAAAATGTCCTATATGATGTCCTTCGGAGGGGACGTTAAAAGGTGGTTCAGATCCTGTGCGATGTCAGGTACTCGTTAAAGATCCCTATCCTAATTAAACCTAGATAGGCTAAATTTAGGACTCCTACTGTAGCATCGTCTGATTGGCCACATCAGCATAAAGAGAAGTTAAATAAATAAACAAACGATTATCAAGTATTTAAACCCGTTTAGCCTTGACGTAAAGACAGCTTTATGTCCAGATCATATTGTGTATGACAGCTTCTTGTAACAGTTAGTATCTTATTAATGAAGATTCATTTTTTTTTAATCAATATTCTCCAATGATAAGGTTATTGAGAGAATACGGATCAATCCGAAAATCCCTAAATTTCGTTTCAATAATCCAGAAAGAATGATTGCTGAACAGACCGCATGATACTATTTTCCAGAGCTCCCAAGCACATATATTGGGGATAGTGAACGTAGTATTAAGTTAAAAGGCCACCTGTTCAGCCGTTCCAGAAGATACACGGAGTTGGGGTTTGGGATAAAGGTCTTATAACTGGTTCCTTAGTGAATTATTAGTACGGGCTAGTATAAGAACTCATGTATCTGTATAATGTTTAAAATTATTTCTAGTGATCAGAAAATGGAGTTGTCCTCTTACGTTGAACCATTTTAGAGCAATATGGTGTGATTATCTAAGTCGGTTTTACACTGTCAATGTGCTCCTTTACTAGATGTTTGTTTTGATGAAGACTATTAATCGTTTTAGGAAGAAAATTGTTTTGTTGATGATCTGCATTGTGACTGAAGCATCTTGCAGAACGTTCATGAAATGCGAACTCGCCAGGGAGCTGATGTGGTTGGGAGTAGAAATGTCGACAATACCGGACTGTAATGAGGTTTATTAGCTATATATTATTTTTTAACTAATTGTGATGTAGTTTATTTTTACGTATTATACAGCAGTATAAATAATTAAAAAAAACATCGTCTTAATCGTCACGAAAAGTCATGGAAATACACGTTTTAGGGTCCCCTGAGTCTAAATGACCAAGTCCTGCACAAAGTTCTGTGTGTGTGTGTGGTAATTCTAGCGCAAAAACGAAAAGCCTTACAAAACTGAAATTTAATATTTAAGACAACTATACGCCCGAGATGTTACAGCAATTGTTTCATGAAAATAAGCAAACCAGAAGAGCCACTTTATGCCATGCATTTTGAACCTTTTTACGATTTTTTTTTTTAAAACGGCTATAACGATTTTGATTAAACTTGATATATGGATGTAAAATTTAATGGGCTATAATTTTTTTAATTTTATTTATTCATAGTAATTTACAACTGTACTAAAGAATACAATAAGTAAATGTGGAGTATGAAAATAAAAAGTCATGAAAATGTCTTGAGAAAGAACTACCCAGTGGTAGCACTTCACTTACTATTTTAAAACAGTAGGCCTGGAAGCCACCTTCTTTTCAGTCGCCTTGGAGGGTTATCAGGGATATCTGAGGAAGATAAGTTTGCGGACAAGTGGGTTTGTATGGGCAGGAGAGTTTAGAATGGAAAGAGGAGTATCTATCACAGGATATGACTGCAACAAATGGGATGTTTAGGTCATTATAGAGGAGTTGATTTGTGACAAAATAAGGAGCATTCAGGATTTTGCGAAGGATTTTGGATTGTAAGGACTGGATGCGGGAGGAATTAGATGGTTTCGTAGAGCCCCAAAGCTCGATTCCATATGTCCAAATAGGTCTGATAATTGTGATGTAGATGAGTCTTTTGTAATATCCTGGAAGTTTTGAACGTTTGTCTAGTAAGTGTCGTAGTAATCGATATTTTCGAGCAGTTTCTTGTCGTTTCAGTCTTGGGTGAGGATTCCAAGTAAGGCGCTTGTCAAGATGGAGACCTAGATATCGGATTTGTTCTACAGAAGTAAGGGTAATGTTATTAAAGGATACTGGGGGGCAGGAAGTCATCGGTTTGCGACGAAGGGTAAAGGTTATTTGGTGGGATTTGTTGGGATTTATTTTAATCCTCCAATTTTGACACCATTCTTCAATGGCTTTGATGTGGGACTGAAGGGTTTGGGATGCAGTAGTTGGATCACTATGGATGGATAAGACACACGTGTCATCAGCCTAAGTATTGAGGACAGTGCGAGGATGGAGTGAAATGTCAGCTGTATAAAGGGAGTAGAAGATAGGTCCTAAGATACTACCTTGAGGCACTCCAGCAGATAGGGAAAATGTGAGTAGGAAAAGTTCTGGTTTACCTTTGGAATTAGGTCTGAAATAAATGGAACATTAAGGTCGTGGTGCAAGGTATAGTTGGATACATAATAAGGAGCATTTACTATTATTCGGAGGACTTTGGATTGAAAGGATTGAATGCGTTTGATGTTAGAACGTTTAGCTGTCCCCCACAGTTCAAGTCCGTAGGTCCAGATGGGCTTCAGTATTGTCTTATAAATTAATAATTTGTTCTCAACTGTAAGTTCAGATTTTCTGTTTAATAGTCTGTATAACTGTCCGAATCGTCGATTGAGTTCTTTTCTTTTAAGTCTTGTATGTGGGTTCCACGTCAGTCTTTTGTCTAGTAGTAAGCCAAGATAGCGGACTGTATCTGAAGGAGGAATAGGAATGGAATTGAAGTAAACTGGCGGACAGGAGTTTCGTCGAAGAGTGAAGGTTACGTGTTTGCATTTGGCCTCGTTCACCTTTATGCGCCAAGCACCACACCAGTCTTCGATAAGACAAAGGTGTCTTTGCAGGATTAAGGATGCTGTTTCGGGATCGGAACTGGATGATAGGATGGCGGTGTCGTCGGCAAATGTTGCTAGAAAGGTGTCAGGATGATTAGGAATATCAGCGGTGTAAAGGATGTAGAGAACGGGTCCCAGGACGCTGCCCTGAAGAACACCGGCCTCAACGGGATAAAAGTTGGAAAATTCTACACCACAGCGTACTTGAAAGGAGCGGTTTGAGAGATAGGATCTTAGAATGAGGTAGAGAGACTGGGGTAAATGCGTTTTAAGCTTGAAGAGTAATCAAGCGTGCCATACCCGGTCAAAAGCTTGCGCTATGTCCAGAAACGCACCAGAACAATACTCTTTGCATTTGAGGGCTGAGGAAATATAGTCTACAACTCGGAGTCCTTGTTGAACAGTGGAATGATGAGAACGGAAACCAAACTGGTGGGAAGGAAGGTTGTGAGATTCTAATATAGGCAGGATTCGTTTTAGAAGGAGCTTTTCGAAGATTTTTGAGAGGATGGGGAGTAGACTAATAGGTCTGTAGGATAAAGTGTTACTGGAAGGTTTACCTGGTTTTAGGAATAGAATGATTGTGGAATGCTTCCATAAGAGAGGAAAATAGGTGGTGCGAAGGATGCAGTTGTAGATGTATGTAAGAAAAATAATGGCTTTCTGGGGAAGTTGTCGCAGGATCTGGGGGGTAAGGAGATCGTGTCCAGGAGATTTACGAAGGGTCAGTTTTTGAAGAAGATATTTCACCTCAGATGGATTAATAGCTTTAGGAGGTAGGGAAAGAGGTATTGGTGAGAAAAGGAATTCTCGAACTGTTGTGGTATGATTTCTGTTGGATTCCGGGTGAGGAGTGAATACTTTGGAGAGGTGTGTGGCGAATTCCTCGGCTTTATCTTCATCAGACGCAGCCCAGGAGTCATCACCACGCCGGAGAGGATGGGAAACTTTGTGGTATTTTAGGATCTTTTTGGTCACATTCCACAGGGAATTATCTCGAGCTGATAGAGAGGAGAGGTAGGAATTAAAGGACTGGGAACGGAAGGTCGCCAACTCCCGCTTTAATTGCCTACAATAAAAGTTATAGGAGCGGCGATCTGTTGGGTGTCGGGTTCTTTGCCATAATGATCTGGCTCGGTTTTTTGCATGGATGAGGTCAGCTAGGTGTTGAGGTAAATGGTTTTGCTGAGGAGTTCTGTTGGAGTGCTTAGGAGAGGAGGCAGTCCAGACAGCTTGCTGAATGGCGGTAGTAAAGGAGTAGACGGAATCATCAAGGTCATCCGGTGTTTTGAGGGTCACACTGAGGTCATCGGTGAGGATTTTGCGGAAGAGGTTCCAGTTGACAGGGCCTCGGATAAATGAAGGTGGAATGGGTTTCGGAATAGGAGTTAGGGATACTTTAAGGATCAGTGGACTATGGTCAGAGGATAGTTCATCAAGGTGAGTTACGGAATAGTTCAGGGAGCCTAATCCGCTGTGAATGAAAAAGTCGAGGATATCTGGATTACGGTTGGGATCTGTTGGCCAGTAGGTAGGGGAGTCAGGAGGTAGGAGGTTAAAATTTCGGGAATTCAGAGCAGTCAGCAAATTTCTTCCACGTGAATTCGTGGTTCTAGAACCCCACTGCTGGTGCTTGGCGTTTAGATCTCCACCCAGAATAAAATGATTTCCTAGGGAATCCAGGAAGGATGCAAATTCGGTGTTGGAAATGGAGTGTTTGGGAGGGAAATATGCTGATGTAATAGTTACCGGATAGGAAAAAGTCTTGATTACTATTGCTGTGGCTTGCAGGAAATCATAGGTAGGAAGTGGAAGTAAATGACGAGAGAGGGATTGGTGGACAATGATAGCAGAACCGGCATGAGCTTTGCCGTCTGGGTGGTCTGTACGGTATGTTATGTACTGCGGTATTTTGAAAAGCTGTTTAGTGGTTAGTCTAGTTTCAGTAATAAGTGCAACGTCAATTGTTTTGTCTTGCAACAACGCTGTCAGTTCGTCAGTGTGAATTCTAACACCATTCGCATTCCAAAGGAGAATGGATAAGGAATTAGGTGAGGTCATTTATGGTTTTTGTAAGGCAGGAATGAGATTTGATACAAGGTTCGTAAGGAGTGATATTAGAGGCATAACGAGGGATTTGATTTCGGAGATGAAGGATGTCATGAGACTGGTAAGGTCTGTGACATTTGATGGAGAAGGGATATGAGAAATTTGATGTTGAGGAGTTTTTTGAAGAATAGGAAAATTATGCGGAATAGTTTGTTGTGGAATTGGTGGATTATGCTGAGGTAAACGTTGTTTCGGCAGGGCCTCGGCTTCATTACTCTGGTCCCCACCTCCAAGTAAGTGGGCAAATGAGACATTGGAATCTACAAATTTAGATGGTTCTCTTCTAGATCTTGTTATTCTTGCTGTTTCTGGTTCTTGAGGTTTTTGAATTCTGGTCTTTAGATTTTTATATATTTGGCATCCCTTGTAGTTGGCTGGATGGTCCTTGAGGCAATGAGCACATACTGCGGGTGATGACTTCGGTTTAGTGCATTCTCCTGTCCTATGCTCTTCTCCGCATTTCACACAGCGTGGTATATGGTGGCAATAAGATTTAGTATGGCCATATGCCTGACAACTATGGCATTGGACTATATCCTTCTTCATATAGGGCTTCTCAACTCTTACACAACTGTAGTACAGTCGTTTAAGATCGTAGATTTTTTCGACTCCTGTCGATGGTTCTAGATCAACAAAAAACATTGGAAGTTGAACTTTATCTTTCAAAACGTTGGTGACTTGGCGCACCTTATATCCCATCTCCATCAGTTCTTCTTTAATAACTTCAGTTGGTGTCGAGGGATGCAAGTTTCTTATTACAACCCTCAGTGCTCTCTTCTGGCGTAGCTGATAAGTATGGAACTCGGCCTTGGTGTCTGTCAGATATTTTACTACTTTCCTGTAGGTTTCAGCACTATCCGGAGATATTTTAGTGTTATTTGTTCTATTCAGACATGAGTAGCTACCAGGGTTGGTTAATTTATTAAGTTGTGCACAAAGAAGTTGAAATTTTTTAATATTTTTGACAAATATCGGGGGAGGTGGTGGTTCCCTTGGTGTAGGGGCAGATTCCATGTCTTCTTTTTCACTATGGAGGATTTGAAATGGATTCGGTGTGAAAAAAGGAGATTCATCTGTCATCTCCTGTGATGATGGGCCAGGCTGGGGTTCAGATTTCAAAGTGTTACTTGAAGGGTTCGCTTGTGTTGGTAATTTCTTATTGTTATCACGACGGGGTCTTTGTTTAGTGGGAGACGAATTTGAACCTGCTGATCTTGATCTTTTACTTGACGTTTTAGAAGACATCACTTGATGAAAATATCGCATTTCATATATAAAAAAAAGATAGTAATATAAGAATGTTAAAGGGAAACAAGTAATCCGATAAACAACTAAAGGTAAAAAGTGTGAAAATATTTGTTTATACAATTTTCGTGATTTTGAACTCAGAAATTGTAATATAAATGTATAATATGCAGTTGAAAAGCTAAAGATTTCAGAAAAAATATTATGTAATACACGGAATCGTAAAATTTAACGAAGGGTGATGAAAAGCCGATAAAACAAACTGATTTTTTGTCAATAATAATATAATAGATTATTTATTAAAACACATGTTTCGATTGAAATTCAATTTAATAAACTTTTTAACAATTTATCTACATCTCTTGATCTTTTTAAAAATTCTTAAATTGATTTTAACAATGGAGGTAAGTGAAAGTGTTGCGCACCAGATTTAATATATATATATATATATATATATATATATATATATATATATATATACCAAGAGAATTAAATTTCCTACAAAATGAAAAAAGAATTATTGAAATTGGTTCAAAACTAGCAGAGATATATATTTTTGAAATTAGCAGTGGTGATATACCATTTTCCTTCGAATTATTAATTTTTTTTTAGTATCAGTTAATTTCATATTAACAGCTATATAAACAGTTATAACCTAATATAGTTATTCTGAAATTATAAACTATTATGTAATAATTTGCAGCGTTTTTAAAATACCTTGTTTGTTGCAGAAATAAATATCTACATTACACGGTAAAGAAATATAAATATTTGTTTTCAATCTCAAGTTATTTAATGTTTATTTAGCTCTAATTACACTTCATTAAAGCAATTTACATCACTACTAAGATTTTTTCAACAAACAGGGGTCTGTTTGATCGATGCAGAAAGCCATATGCAGGCAGATTTGGTAACTGGACCACTTCCGGACGGTAGCAGTAACTATGGTTTGTTTCAAGTATGTTATAATTATTATTATGATTTATAACAAATAACAATAATACATAGAGGTCATTGAGATTAGGTCACATATTATTAGGATTAGGAGGTGGTAAATATATTATAAGAACTCGTATGGTTAATAGATAATAACTTGATATAATAGATAATAACTTGATACAATAGATAATAACAGCATTTTACTTTCACTTACTATACATAGTAAGGGGAAGTATTGCGATCGTTAAAATTTTCGAAATTCCAGTTTTCAACGGAAATTCACGTTTTAGGGTCCCTTGAGTCCAAATAACCAAGTCCCGGAATAAGGTCTGTGTGTGTGAGGTAAGTCCCAGGCAAAAACGAAAAGTCCTATGAAACTGAAATTTCATATTTAAGACAATTATACGCCTGAGACGTGACAAGACTTTTTTCATCAAAATGAGCTTTCCAGAAGAGGCACTTGATACCACGCATTTTGCAACTTTTTTCGATTTTCTTGAAAACGGTTCCGACGATTTTGATTAAACTCGCTATATCGATGTAAAATTTAATGGGCTTTAATATCATGTAGGCTTTATTCTGATTAAAATGGTCTGACAGGGCCTTTAATTTTGTAGATTCAATAAAAATAACTATGTTATCTAGTTAACTTTGATGAAAAACACGTATATATATAAATTCAATAAATTCGATACCCAACTAAAGGAGAAAACAGAAAAAAGTATTTTTTTAATGCAATGTTTCGTTTTTGAACTTAAGAGCAGTAATATACATGTATGATATACCGTTGGACAGCTAATGATTTAAAATAGAGTGATGGGAAAAACATAAAACTAACTGATTATTTTAGATAACAATATAATAGATTTTTTAATAAAACACATGTTTTTTATTTAAATTCAATTTAATTGATTCCTTAATAGTTTCACGTATTTTTATCTCTTAACTGTTTTTGAAAATTCTTTCATTGATTTTAAGAATCGTGTGTTGCCCGCACCAGATTTTTTAATTCAAAACACAAAATATTACTCGAAATGGGACACGTCTTTTGTGGTCAGATATTACATAGGTATGCTGTAGAAACATAAAAATTTAAATAATACTTCATAAAGATTAATTAAGTGGATGAAACAATGAAAATATATGTAACAATTTATCATATTCCAAAAAATAAATTATATAAATAACATATACATGAAAATTTGATGAAATATACTACTATAAATGGATATTATTATTATCCAGGAACATATCTTAAATAAAGATATTAATCCATAAATTGAGAAAATTAAAAAAAAAAGTTACATAATGTTTTTTCATCTTATCCCATAACCTACAAGGGTTAATTGCAGATTAGGCCAGTGTGTTTCGATTAATACATTTGAGCGTTAATTTAAGTTTTAAGATAGATATACCTTAAAAATCAAATTACTAGACCAAAATATCCTACTGTAAAAATTAATCAAATCTTTAATTTAATTAATTGATTGATTATATATTTAATGAAGGTTGAGATAGTTTAAGAGTTTACATTATTTTTGATATTCATCAATTGACTGCTCCTTGAACTATCTTACCCTTTATCGAAGACACATAAGGTCAACTATTCGATATCAATTACCTAAATAATGTTTTTAATAAAAAATTACTGTATGCACACACAGAAAGGTCTGTATCAGCCTTTAATAATTCAAAAAATTTCTTTTGCAGTAGCTAATGAAATCATTTTTGATCATGCTTATATACCTATATTTTCTAAGCATCTAAAAAATGTTAGGAATATATTGATTAACGTACGTTTGGGAAAACAAATTAAGGAGATTCATATAGATATATATCAATTTAAAAATTAAGTGCTTGGAAGTTATAATTACCAAACATTTATCCGTATATTATTTAATTTTTTGAATTTATACTAATAATGTTTAGGAAGGACGTTTCCTCTTTCTTTTGGCCCACCCTACGTCATGCCTAGATTCGTTTTTATTGGAAATATCCAAGGAGCTATCATCAGCTATTGGAGGATATAAGTCAATAACTCAGTTTTTTCCCCCTTTCAGATAAACAGTAAAAGATGGTGTGGTGCGAATGAGCCTGGAGGAGATTGTAATTTAAAGTGTTCACGTATGTAATAATCTCTATGTAATACTAAAAGTGTATAACTCTCATGGAAATATTAATCAAAGCATGTTTTAATAGTTAATTTGTTGTACAGAGTTGATTTCGAGAAACATAAATAATAGCATAAAATGTGCTGAAACAATATTCAAGACTGCGGGAGGTTTCGGTTATTGGAAAGGCTGGAAGAAGAACTGCGAACAAAAGCAGTTGCCAAACCTCCTTGAATGCTACGACAAGAGGCCCTGGAAGACAACAACAATCCCAAATCCGTTCAGGAAGATTATTATTCCGCCACACCTTTCAGGAAAATTGAGCTGAAAAAAAGATTAAAAATATTTTAAACCACTTTCTTAAATTTGATTCATCCTTGCAAGACCGAAACGACAATATACATCTCCACCTTTTTGGTTATTTTATAATTTACCAGATTACTAGAAACGCTGTAACCTTCCAATCTATGTTTACAAAAGGAAGATACCATTCACTCCTTGATATGGTCATCGCACTATCACAATAATTAAAATTCCAAAAACCTTTCTGAAAAATTATATGTTTTAAATTATATTATATAATTATATAAATTATATAATTGAATTTTTAATCGCATAAACGCAACAACAACTTCTTCTTTTGAATCACCTTGTAGTGTCTTCCAGCGTAAGGGATCGTTTAGCCTGGATTGCTAATGTTCCCTGTTGCATGCGAGATTTCTGGTTTTGCGAATATTTTTGTTTATTTTTTTGTATAAACGGTCGACGAATTCCAGGATCTCTGTGTCCCTCCATCCTGACAGCATGTCCAAACCACTTATGCAAGATCCTTCATCATGGTAACTCACTACTCCTCTCTGACTCTTTTATCATTTTTTTTATTGAGATATATTTCATAATGAACAGTAGTAATATTGATATGAGACCACATTCATACAGTATTTACAACAAACAATGATATAGTCGAATTACATAAAATTGAAAAAAAAAAAAAAAAAAAAAAAAAAAAAAAAAAAAAAAAAAAAAAAATATATATATATATATATATATATATATATATATATATATATATATATATATATGTATGTATGTATGTATACACAATGAAAGCTATATACAGTATTTGCAATCTGCTAAAGAAACCCCGGACAAGGCCTTTCCCTCTATTTGTGGAGGTGAGATCCCAATCCAAGAGATCTCAGCGCCTCTCTCACAGCCGCGTCACTGGTATTGGTGGGGTTATGGCGCAGTAACCACAAACATGCAGGTGATGAAAGCAGAATCTGACTAGTGTAAGAACTCTAGTATAAATGTATACAAAACGTCCCGTGGCCACTGCCGTTTCAATCTTCGTGGAGGATTGTAGGGGTGGATGGATCTGGACAGGGATTGTATTGGATGATGTATATGATTCTGATGGAATTAAGAAAACTTGGATGGTACATAAATGGAATATTAAAGTCGTGGTGAAAGTTACAGTTGGAAACAATAAGGAGCATTGTTCGGCGGACTTCTATGTTAGAATATATAGCTGTCCCCCACAGTTTAGCTGTCTCCCACTGTATTCTTTCATTTAATAACAAATATATTTAATCATATCCATGCTTCGTATGCATTTTCCCGTGGATCGTTATTAATGTTTCAAAAACGATGTTAAGTGGTTATAAATATATTATTTTAATAACATACCAGTGCTTATTTCTTAATCATAAAAAAAGGCGTTTTATTCAGGTGAAAAATGTTACTCGCAAGTAGAGAAAATATGCATTTATATTGATGATAGACTATGCTTAAAAGCTAAAAACGACTATGACCATTCTCCTTCGCGTATATTTTGACCAGAATATGTCTTTTCATCCTCAGTTTGACACGCTATAGCTCTCGTTGGTGTTGCTTGGATCGAATATTTGCCAACGTTCCATGGTAAGTCATCATCAGTTCTACAAAGGTACAAAAGGAATACAATGTGTGGATAATAACATATATAGATGAAAAAACAATGAAAGATAATACAGAAAAACGGAGTTATATATGAATTATTAAACATTGTATGGTTGCGGTATGGAGTTAGAGAATGTCAGTTGTAAAACCTAAAAATAGAAATAGATGGGTGAAGTAATCGAGTAATTAAATTACACTGACCTTAATACATTAATGAAAAGGCTTTACACAACACATTGTAACTTGAGATAATGTAGTCCCTGTTGAACAAATTCGATACCTAGGACTCCACCTTGACAAACACATAACTTGGAATCCCCATACAAGGCTGAAACGACAAGAAACTACCCGACGTTTTTTACTACTGGACAAACACTCCAACCTTCCATCTAAGTACAAAAGACTTGTTTATATGACCATCATAAGACCGGTATGGACTTACGGCTATGGGGCTCTACTAAACCATCGAATTCTTCTCGAATCCAATCCTTACAATCCAAAATCCTTCGTGGAATCCTTAACGCTCCTTACTTTGTCACGAATAAGCACATCCATAAAGACCTTAATGTCCCATATGTTACTGAATTAGCACGAACCAGGTATCAATCATTTCATGAAAAACTCCATTTCCACTCTAATCCTCTAGTTTCTATCATATCATCCTCTTCGATTCCTGATAATCTTCCGTGGCGTCTGAAAAGAAGATACCCCCGAGACCTTCTAGTTTAGAATATTTTTAGAGTGCTGCCACTGGGTAGCGTCTCTACCTGTATTTCATTTCAGTTTATTATGTCCATCACATTTGCTTGATGTATATAATAATACAGTTGTAAATATCAATAAATATGATTAAATAAAAAAATAATAATGTACAAATTTTTACTTGATTGAACAGGGGATACCTAGAAAGTTAGTAAACCTAGTAGAGATGTGTTTGTTGGATACATTTCATAAAGTTAGAATCGGTCATAATTATTCCGAGAGATTTGAGGTGCGATCGGGTTTGAAACAGGGTGACTCCCTTTCACCTGTTTTGTTTAATATAGCCTTAGAATATGTTATAGAAAAGGTGATGTGTACCGAGAAAGGCTTAAATATGGGTGACAAGATTCCGGTTTTGGGGTATGCCAATGATTTGGTACTACTAGGTGAAGACACGGAAACTATACAACTTAATACAAGTGTGTTAATAAAAACTGGTAAACAAATAGGTCTCGAATTAAATACCGATAAGACCAAATATATGATTAGTTGCAGAAATGGTGGCGATCTTGATGATATTAATATTTTAGGTCATACTTTTGAACACGTAGAGAAATTCAAGTATTTAGGTTCAATGATAACAAGAAAAAATGAAATCCAGGAAGAAATAAAGTCCCGGTTAAAGATGGGAAATGCGTGTTATTATTCAGTTGCTAAGTTACTTAGTTCGTGGCTTATATCTAAAAACTTAAAGATTAGAATTTATAAAACTATTATTCTTCCAACGGTTCTTTACGGATGTGAAACGTGGCCGCTTACTTTGAAGGATGAACAACGGCTTAAGGTTTTCGAGAATAAGGTACTGCGTAAAATATTTGGTCCGAAGAGAGATGAGGCCACTGGGGAGTTTAGAAGGTTGCACAACGCGGAATTGCGGAGTTTGTACCCTGTGAATATAATTGAGTTCATAGCATCGCGGAGACTCAAATGGGCGCGTAAAGTTGTTGGGCTTAGCGAGGATCGGATTCCGAGAAACTTGGTATTCGCTGAACCGACTGGTAGGCGTCCGAAAGGTAGGCCGAAGCGTCGATGGGAGGATTGCATTAAGGCTGATCTCGGGGGCTTGGGCTTGACCGGTGAACATCGGACGAGTCTGTGCAGGCGAAGTTTGGCGGTATCGGCATCGAACCTTCGGGTTCGGTAAGCCTATTATTATTATTATTATTATTATTATTTATTATCATTTATATTATTGATGTACAAATTATCAATATCGACATAAAATAGTTATAACTATTCTATGTGGATATTGATATTATGATATTTAATCAAACGTTGGCACACAATAAATAGTTAAAACTATTTGACGATAGAAATAGGAAAAGTGTAAAGACGGCTTTATAAATTTAAATCCACTATCTTGGAAAACATTAGGACGTTCTATTGTAATACTTCCTAGTATCCAAACTTGCCTAGATATTGAAAAATTTATGATGTATAAAGCCTATAGGATTTTATCTATTTGATAAGGAACAAGTTATATTAGGTTTGATAAGAAACTAATACTTATTAGTTGTTTTTTTTTTTTGGCCAAGAGGAAAATGTAAGTATTTAGAAAGATTTTTTTTCTGGTACATTGTATGATGATTTAATTTGGATAATGTTATTGCAATATCTTATATTATTTTGTGTACACTTTCACGTATTCTTGACAATGTAAGCAAGGTTTATGAGACATTTTAAACTTAGATCATGATAATGGGACGCAATATTTGTTTGATACCAAATTAAGTTTTGGATATTTAAAGTTAGATTTGAATTGGTATACCTTAACTATAATAGATTTTTGTCAAATAACAATGTGATGTGTTCGCTTTGTAATAGAAAAGAAGTAGAAAATACGTTTCATTTCCTCGCCACATGTCCCATTTTATCTGAAATTAGAATAAGGTGTTTCGGAAAGAATTATTTAAACACCGATGAAGTAATAAACTATCTTAATGGACAGAACTGGATGGCTGTATATAAATATTGTAAAATAGCATGGCCCTACAGATATAAACTTATAAAAGAGTTTAACTATATTTAAAAATTGTAAATATATATATATATATATATATATATATATATATATATATATATATATATATATATATGTAATTGTTTATTATTATTGTTATTGTTTTGTTGTTTTGAGCCTGATAATGAAATAGTTGAATCAGTGAGTGAGATTATTTTACTGTTATTGTGGAGTGTATCGTATATGAATATAGTTAGTGTTATATAAATTATAAAATTGAACAGGTCGGCTCCGGACTAGACGGTCTAAAAGACCATAGTTCTATTAATGTTTTTTTATATGTTATATTTTTGTTGTAATATGCTGAAAGAAAAAATAAAAAAAAAACAGTTATCTAAAAAAAAAAAAAAAAATCTAAACTGCTGAGCCTTATTGGGAGTATGTTTTCATATCTATACTAGATTTATGCGACTCGTGTGTAATAATGCCTTGTCGGAAAAAATTACACAATATTAAGACGTTCACCCCGGCGCGTATGATAGGTGGCTCGCGCTATTCTGTCCATGGGGCGGCGCGTACCGCGTGAACGTGTTAAGCACGCTGTGGTTTTAGTACAATATCCAAAATAACTATAAAAAAAAAAAAAAAACATAAAAAATTATTCTCAATTATAAACAAAAGCGTAATTTATTTTCATTGTTTAATTTAATCATAATGATTTTTTATTCTTTGATATTTGGCTTAATTTAATTGTTTCTATTTCTGAACGCTATCCGGACTAATTTCTTCCTGCCATTAGATATTTACATTTCATGACTTAATTAAACGTTATTTTCTTAGTCCTGTTCGTACCCTTAGCGTCTGAGAAACAATTATATATGGTTTAGTCTATTGTTTATTGTCAACTTGAACCACTTCAACCCGTAGGATTGTACTATTCTTTGGCCAATGGCTAAAGTGTTTATTTATTTGACGTCACTTTATGCTACTATGGCTAATCGGACGATATTACAGAGGGAGTCCTAAATTTTGCCTATCCAGGTCTAATTAGGATAGGGATCTTTAACGAGTACCTGACATCGCAGAGGCTAGACATACTTATTTATGCTTATTTAATCTCTGACCAAAAATTAAATAATGCTCCACAATTGACACTGTCAGCTTAACAAGGACCTCTAAAATATGGGGTTAGTATAAGGTGACCAGACGTCGGGACAGTCCCGATTTTTCACAATTCGTCCCGCGCCCCGCGAGTTTTTTAAAGTCCCGACTTTTAGAATTAAGTTAAATTTTATTTTTATGAAAATCATTGTTTTGCGTTCTACGAATCCTACGGGCTACGACGACTAACATATTGCTTTTACTACCCAGTTACATTGTATTTGTCTCTCAGATGATACACTTCGTGTTCGTACTGCATGCTAGCAAGCTAATTAAACAAATGAATATTACAAATCTGCTACGTACCATAGAAAATTAAGGTAAGTAATTTATTTATATATTTCATAAATACATAAATTGTCTTAAACTCAGCTTAAAATACTCATAATCCACATATTTTATATTGATGATAACATTATATCACCGACCTTAACCTTAACAGAAATTTTAGAAAGAAATATACAAATAAAATGTTGCCAATATTTAAAGCCAATCAAACTAATTTCGTTATAAACAACAATAAAATATGTTCATGTAAATTATGTTTAAGGCAAATTTATTCGGCGAAATTTAGCCGATATGAAACGCATCGGTTGTACTGTATGTTTTTATAACATTTTTTGTAATTTTTTTAATTCTGATAGAAATATAGTATTGTGATCTGTATTGTGTAGAGATAAATAGGGCTGACTCGCTCAAACCGTGCAATGGAGTCAACTGTCATACAGATGGATCCATGACAGAGCTAGGCTCAGGTGCTGGAATATGGAGAATGGATAAACCAAAGGAAGGGTTGTCCATTTCTCTTGGTAAGCATACCTCAGTCTTTCAGGCTGAAGTAATGGCTATAAATATCTGTGCTCAAACCCTAATTTCAGAAGGGATGAGAGACAGACAGATAACTATCCATACTGATAGTCAAGCTGCTATTGGAGCTTTGGGTAGTTATATAACACGGTCCAAATTAGTAGAGGGATGCAAAAATAATCTTAATATGCTTTCCCTGCTAAATAAAGCCCGGGTACATTGGGTGCCTGGTCACTCAGGCATCCTAGGAAATGAGGCGAGTTATAGACTCGCGAGTAGGGGTTCTGCTCAGCTACCCCCTAAACCTGAACCTGTGTGCGGAATTAGCCTCAGCATTGTCAAAGGTCTGATTAAGGCGGCTGCTGATAATATATCCAGGCAATACTGGAGGGATAATGATAAGCAGCATCACTCCAAGATGTTTCTGGATGGACCCTGCAAAGAGAGAAGTCATACTCTACTCTCTATGGACAGGACAACCCTAAGGAGGGTAACAGGACTATACACTGGACACTGTCAACTTAATAACCATCTCCACAATATGGGTTTGGTGGCCTCACCGACTTGCAGATTCTGCAAGAAGGATGATGAAACTGCATTTCATGTGATATGTAGTTGTCCAGAGATTGCCAGGATACGGTTTTACCATTTTGGTGTCGACCGTATCCCTGATCCCAAGGTAGGTGAACTGATTAACCCCATAGGTTAGTCAGATTCACCAAGGCGCTAGCCCTGTATTAACAGTATATCGGACGGCGCACAATAAGCCTAATATTGGCTGCAGTGCATTGGATTAGCCGGCAAAAAAAAAAAAAAAATAATTTTACTAAAGAACAGTTAGATAATTACAAACCAATATAAAATTAGGATTTATCTTTAAGAATCAAAACATATAATTATAAGATTTTCTACAGTAAATCAAATGTGGATTTTATGTGTCAAATATAATTTGACAAATTCTTGTGAAGATTTTTTACAATATTATAAAAAATGACAACAATTTAATGAAACAAATTCAATCAAATAAAAATATGCCAAGAAATAAAATATTATACATTTTTGATATTTATAAATTGTACTTATGTTAAAAATAGAAAAAATATTAGAATATTATTTTTATTCCATATGAATATTTTTTGTTAAAACCCCCTCCCCCTCCTCCTGCAGAGTTGTCCCGCTTTGCTCATCTATAAATCTGGTCACCTTATTTTAACACGGAGTGATGAAAACCCGAAACAAAATTACTGAATTTCGTAGATATTATTATAACATATTATTTAAAAACATCTTTCTATAAAAATCAAATGTAAATAATTCTTTAACAATTTACTTTCGTTTCTAAATTTGTTTAAAAATTCTTATATTGATATATATGACAGAGGTAAGTGAAAGTCGTGTTTTGCACGCACCAGATTTTTTTATAACACAATAATATAGTTATAATTCTATTGGGTTTTGTGTTTCAGGCGGATCTTTCTTTTTTTAGTAGCTACCATTGTGGCAGTCTCTTCACGAGAAACGGCAACGGAGGAAGAATTAGTAGAAGTACTTAAAAAATTCAAGGTACCAATGGAAGATATACCCACTGTAAGTTAACTAATAAATTTACATTGAGATGCTACATGTTTGCAGTACTGAAACAAAATATTGTTCAATGTGGTAAAATGACGATAAAAAAATAGTATATTTTAATCCTAATAATACGATTTAATTTAAAGTACTGGCCAACATTCGGGAAAAAAATATATATATAATGGAAACTAAACATATAATAGAAATGAAAAATCTAGTTAATGTAGATAAAGGGATTTTAGGGAGAATTCGTGGTCCCAAAGGCTCTCCTTTAAGTTTGGATTAAATTAAATCTTCTTCTTCTTCTGGCACTACAGCCCGAAGTGGTCCTTGGCCTGCCTCAACATAGCCTGCCACAGTCCTCTATCCTCCACCATACGGATGGATTGCAAACCACCATATCCTCCAGGACCTTGTCTCTCCATCGCGCTCTTGCCCTCCCATTTTTTTCGTGTGGCTAAGATTGTTCCTTGGTAGGTCTTCTTCACCTGCCTGTCCTCACTCATCCAGTTCAAATACCCATACCACCTTAACCTATTCATCCTTATGGCATCAGATAAGTGCAGCCCATTAAATAGTTCATAAATTTCTCTGTTTTTTCGCATACGCCATCTCCCATCTCCCTCACACACGTCTCCATAGATCCTTCGCAACACCTTCCTTTCAAATCTATCAAGCCTTTCAGCTGTTGCCTTGTTAAGAATCCATGTTTCACTACCATAGGTTACCACTGGTCTTATAAGGGTTTTGTACATGTGAATCTTGGTGGTACGGGAGAGCAGATTACTCCTTACCAGGTTCCCTAGGGCAATGTACGCACTGTTATCTGCAAGAATCCTTCTTTTCACTTCCTCCACTTCGCTGGCTTCTAGTGTCATGAAGGATCCGAGGTAGGAGAAGGCCGACACTACTTTTATGTTTTCTCCGCCAATGTTGTAGAAAGGGGGGTGCTGCTTTCTTATTCTCTCCACTATCATTAACTTGGTCTTTCCGACATTAATCTCAAGACCTGCCCTTCTTGCTTCCTCTCTCAGAGCTATGTATGCCTCTTCAATTGCCTGTTTGCTTCTTCCTACCATCACCCCATCATCTGCATAAGCTATTATTTGCAGTGACTTCTTCAGAATTGTGCCACTTCCATTTAACCTGGCACTCTTCAAAACCCTGTCTAGAACTTGGTTGAACAGCATGGGAGCCAGTGCGTCTCCCTGTCTTGGTCCATTATTTATATCCATGGCCTTGGACAGTTCTCCATTTATTCTTATTTGACACTTCGAGTGCCTCATTGTCATTTTTATCAAAGATATTAGTTTGTGGGGAATCTTAGCCTCTTTCATTGCCTTATACACCATGGATCTGTACGTCGAATCATATGCTGTCCTAAAATCCACAAATAGCCGCCATGTCACCGTGTTGTATTCCCACGTCTTTTCATCTATCTGTCGAAGAGCGAAAATCTGATCTATAGTTGATCTATTTCTTCGAAACTCACATTGGTAATATAGTGCAATTCGGTTGTACAGTAGCTGCATTAATATTATCGATACTAGGAGCTTTATTTCTTTTAAGCTTGGATATTACTTCGTCTATTTCTTCTATAGTGGAGGGAATGTTTTCATCCCATCCATGGATTCTGGGTCCTCTCAGCTGCGTTTCTCTACCCATGGTTGTGGCTGAATCAACAGTAACGCCTTCACCTATATTCAAGAGTTCTCCGAAATGTTCTTCCCATCGTGTTAAAATCTCTTGATTTGATGTCAGGAGTGTTCCTCCCTTGCTTCTGATCCAGTTATTGATGGGAGTTAATCCATTCTTTATTGTCCCTATTTTCCTATAGAATTTCCTGCTTTCATTTTTGTTAGCAGCTTCCTCAATGTCTTTAAGCTGTTCCTTTATTGTCTGCTTTTTCTTCTTTTTGACAATTTTCTTTTCCTTCCGCCTTGCTTCGCGGTACTCCAATTCCTGTTGTCTGGTTTGTCGCTGCATATATGTAGAACCATATATCTGAAATATCCTGAAAATCTATACTATAGTACTTAATCAGCTTTATAGACTCAGGGAATCCATACCTTTAGAAACCCGTCAGCCACTTGTTTCCTTTATTATCTTTCCCACCTTTGACTACTGTTGTCTGGTGTATCAAAAAGTCTTTTGAATTGCTTTATTAGATTTATTTTTGGAGCCCATGACATATACATGACCATATTTCTGGTATTATTATTACACTGGGTTAAAGTGGCTTCATCCTTATGTTCAACGGCTATATTTGCATGGTTCTTACCTATACCAAACTTTAAAAAATAAAAAAAACCTTTCTATATAACTGAACTCCTCACCCTCCGCTCTGACATCCATTCGTTAAATACTAGAACCCAATCAATCAATATTTATACCCCACCACATAGAACTGCGTCCATTTACAAAGCCTTTCTTGTTCGCTCGTCATTATTTTGGAATTCGCTGCCTATTTTTTTTCCGTAAAACCGTCTGTCTCTCTCCTTTCAAACACCATCTCTTCCATTACCTATTTGAATCTCAATATTCCGTTACAATGTAAATATAGGTATTAATAGTATAAATATGTGTATGTATAAGTATGTTCCACATGTATATAACTACACAGAGATTTATAGAATATAAGACTGTTGAAATATTTTATTTAAAAGGAACTATGTCCATAAAGATTTTTTGTTTTTCATTGTTTTTGTTCTAAAGAGACGTAGTCCCAGAATAAAGAATTGTTTTTCATTTCATTTCATTTTTTATTTCATTTTAAGTTAGACAAACTTGATTGTGTGTAATAAACAGTGTTACATTGTTATAGGTCCACTATGTTGTCTGTTACTTTATTTGGTATGTCAGGCAGGAGTTATTTTTGCTCTCTCTGTTTACTAAAGGTTATTTCAATAAAATTATACCCCATAATCGCCATTTTAAAACGATATAGCAACTGATTGACAAGTAGGTTTTATAAAATCCACACAAGTGGACTATAATTAAGGTTGTGCTGTTTTATCATAGACGTCATACGAATCAGAACCCATTTATCATACATGCAATTACCCATCTCTACAGATTAAAAAAAAAAAAATGCAGAAACCTTACAGCTTTGAGTTTGGTATTCTTGGACAATACAGATAAATATTTATTATTATTCATTATATTTTGATTTGCAGTATTTAATTGAAAAATAAAAGTAATTTTTTTCTCTTGCTTTCCTGATCCTTAATTTAATTTGTTGTTTGCTATAATTTTATAATTAAAGTTTTGGCTAATTATTTTCAATAATCAACCTTTGCAATCGACAAAAAAAAAATAAAAAAAAAATATCCCTACTCAAATTTTGAGAGTCAACGTTTCAAGATGCGTAGAATCCGAATAACGAATAGAAAAAAATTAATTGTTGTTTTTTAACCAAAAAAAAAAACGCGAATAATTATATAAAAATAAAATAATATAAAAATTGAAATTTTTCACATAAATACGCTTATAACTTAGTTATTTTTGGATATAGAGAAAACTGTGCATAAAGTTCTAGAATAAATAAAGCGCGATAAATCAAATAATTCCTCTGTATAATCAAGTAACAGATTAGAATAGATTTAATTACACCAAAAGTCGGTTATTATTGAAGATAGAGAAAACTCGATGAACAAAGAGCGGAAAAAAAAAATCTCCTTATATGGTCAAGCCACAAATTACTTAGAGGTGTGATTCCATGATGACTCGATTATTATTGATGATTAAGAACAAATGAAAGGTTTTCTGGAATCAGGAAATTTTATTTCAATTATTCAAATGGAAATCGAAAGAAAACAAAAGGAAATAGTACCGCACTCCAGTATAAATGCTTTTGATTGACGTTCAATAATCAACCTTTATAATCGACCAAAGAAAAAAAGTTACCCCTATTCAAAATTTAAGAGTTAACGTAGAATCCGAATAACGAAAAGAAAAAAAAATATTGTTTTTTAATAAAAAAAACGCGAATAATTATATAAAAGAGAAAAAAAGAAAATAAAATAAACCAAAAATTGAAAATTTTCACATAAATACATAATTAAATTTTGAACCAAATGAAAAAATAATCATTGAAATTGGTTAACAACTAGCTTAGATATTGCGTTTTGAAATCAGTGATAGTGTTATGATATAATGCTTTGAATTAGTGCTTTTCATATTACTTAATTGCCTATCAACAGCCGTATAAACAGTGATACCCTAATATTGTTATTTGGAAATAATAAACCATTGCGTAATAATTTGCAGCGTTTTTTTTTTTTTTTGTTATAATGGTTTTTATTGTTTTTAGATGTATGTATAGCAAACAGAACAAGTGGATTCCATAAAGCGAAACAATATTATAACAGAGAAGAAGGCTACGTATCTTATGGAATATTTCAGGTAAATTTTAAGGACATTAAAGGCGGCGATACACGGTGAGAAATAGGGCATGTGTAGGTGAGGTGAAAGTACTCTCGCGAGAGTAGAGGGTGGTGAAAACTGCGTGAGAGTAAAAATTTGCGCGTGTACACGGTGAGAGTACGCAACAGTACTGGCGAATGTGTGAACAGCTGATTATTCAGGAAATTTGTTGAAAAGGTTGGTTAGCTCTGTTTAGGTTAACAAGTTCTTATGTAAAGATGAATGTTCAACTGGTGTCATCTTGTTTTAATAATAATAAGATTAGTGTCTAAAAATGTTTTCGTCATTTTTATAAAAATTTACTTACTAACCAACTACAAACGTCAGCAACACAAGTTACAAGTGACGGGAACATGCACGTTCTGCCACATCTGATAGCAACGTTGCTTTGTAATATCACTTTCAATTTTTCATTTCGAATTTTAACGCAAAAAAAAAAAAAAAAAAATATATATATATATATATATATATTATGAATCTCAAACTATAATACAAAAATATATATAATATAATTTCTAATGAAAAACTATAGAATTAAAATGTAATATCCATACAGTGAAAGTATACATATTATTAAATAATGGTTTTGGAATCTAGAAACACAATTAAATATATTTGAATATAAATGATCTATTTTTAGTTGAAGTTTAACCAAATTAATATAACAAATGATATTGTTATTAATTATCATTATGGAAAGTTGATGAAAGTGTGATATATTATATCAACTATCACGATATTTACTTCCACCAACTTTTCAGCGCGCTCAACGATGTGAATACCGTCTTTCACCTCACCTACACATACCCTATTTTTTAAAAAAAATCTTTAGCTTTTCAACGTTATATTATACATCTATATTAATTTTATTATGTTTAAAAACACAAAAATCGCATAACCATATTTGCTTGCTCTTCTCCTTTAGTTGGACACTGAATTTTTTCAAATTATAGATTCAAACTTTTATTAATGGTAACAAGACTACGATTTTTTTCGATCTACAAAATAAAGGTACTTTAGAGAATAAAATTAATATCGGCAATTAAGCTCTTTCAACATATGTTCAATTAGAGTGAAACTTATTATTAATGCATTAAATTTTACATCGATTCAGGAGTTTAATCATAGTAATTTTTTGGAGAATGTCGCAAAAAGATGAAATGATGTATAAGTGTCATTGGTTTTCGATTTGATGAAAAAGTTGCGTTACATATCGGGCTTAAAATATTGAAATTTCAGTTTTGTAGACTTTGTTTTAGTGTAGGACTTACCACATACGGACACACACACAAACCTTTTTGCAGGATTTGATCGGTACTCTAAACGTTTATTTGATTGAAAACTTGAATTCGACAATTTTCACAACGCAATTATTTCCTTACATATATAAGTAGGTAAAATAAAAAGACTCATATGATTATTTAAAAAATGTGCAGAAAAAAAAAAAACTATAATTTTATTTACAGGTAACATACTGATGCATGTTCATTGAACTCATATCCCTGGAGGATTTGTTAAATTGTGAGAGTAAGCAATTTTACGATTTGGCTAAGAACCTACATTTTTTTAGTATTATTTCAAAATAAACTTTTTGTAATGACCAAGAAAAAAAATAACTTCCTCTTTCAACATTTGAGTCTTACGTTTCAAGATACGTAGGATCAGACTACTACCTTACCATGGACGTTTACTTTGAATTTTTTTTTTTTGTTTGCAAGTTTTTTAAATAGGAATTATAAAAAAATGGATTTTAATTTGGGACAGATAAGCATGCAAAACGATATAGCAACTGATTGGCAAGTGGGTTTCATAAGGTTCACACAAGTGGACTATAATTCGCTGTTTTTATCATGGACAGTTTCACCTAATGGATTAAGCAGTATGTGACATTAGCGACGGAATAATATTTTACATATACATTGCACACGTTAATGTTAGCTGAATTTATGTTACTCCTCATGCTTACATATCACATCATTCCAGTTCCAATTTCGCAATCAAGATCTCATGTCCCTAATTTAGGACTATGCTAATGCAGCTATCTGCAATGATCCATACCATCAAGATCTGCTAAACGTCATACGAATCAGAACCCATTTATCATACATGCAATTACCCATCTCTACAGATGAAAAAAATGGAGAAGCCTTACAGCTTTGAGTATGGTATTCTTGGACAATACATAGAAAATATTTTATTATATTTCGATTTGCAGTATTTACTTGAAAAATGAAAGTAATTTTTTTTATCTTGCTTTCCTGGTCCTTAATTTAATTTATTGGTTGCTATCATTTTATAATTAAAATTTTGGTTTATTTTTTCAATAATCAACCTTGTAATCGACATAAAAAAAAAAAAAAAAAAACCCTACTCAAAATTTGAGAGTCAACGTTTCAAGATGCGTATAATCCGAATAACGAATAGAAAAAAAATTTTGTTTTTTAACCAAAAAACTGCGAATAATTATATAAAAAAGAAAAACTAAAATAAACCAAGAATTGAAATTTTTCAGATAGATACGCTTATAACTCAGTTATTTTTGAAGATGTATAATATATTATTTTTTATGTGTATAAAGTTCTAGAATCAATTCAATTTTAATTTGGGACAGATAAGCATAGTTCATACTTCTTAACTTATTCGTTAAACTTCATTTTGCTCGGCTAGTTACCAATTGAATATGAAACTCATGGTCTACTTACATCGTGCGAAAGTATACGATGACTATGATTCATTCCCATCATTTTTGAATCTGTGAATTGCAATTTAATGCATTTTCAATCATACACGCATTGTTAAACGCATTACCGAGAAATCATTTGAATTGTTAATTAATAATTAATAGTGTATTGATATAAATAAATGTTTTTCGTTTGGCGCGACAGGCCGTGTAGGCCCATGGCCTCGCGATGGATCTCTTCATGCCAGGGGAATTTTTATAAGAGTAGGACATAGCTCACTACATCCTATATTTGTAAAAGAAGACCAGTTGTCTGGTGGCCCACGCATGGTCGAGGGGAGGTTTTAAGTGATTCGATTTTTAATGAGATGTTTGAAAATAGCTCGGCTAGGACAGGGATTCGAACTCACAACCTTTGACTCGAAACACTAGCACACTAGCTTAGCATTCACATTCTCACCTAATAAATAAGTAATTTTTTTTTTATCGAATGCTGTGATATATTTAAAATGATTAATAGATTCTTACATAACATTTACCTCAAAATTGTTAATTTATATTACATAATATTAATTAAGTTCATGAGGTCAACGTTATATATATACACCATAAACCGTTACTAGAGAAGGAGTTTTTAAATTTCCATAAAGTTCTTAAAATCTTGCACTATTCCATTTCAAAATTTACGGTATTTTTTGTTCTTCTCTAACTCTAAGATTTTGCAAAATAATAATTAAGTTAAACAATGTATGTTATCCAAATTTTAGTTTTAATAATTATTAAAATAATTGAACGTTATTTTTTAGATCTTTCTAGGTTATATCTCGACACACAAGTAGAATGCGCTATTAAGATTGTCAAAAGACATTGTTTCTGGAAATGGAACGTATGGGACAAATATTGCCATAACAGATTTCCCTAATGAGATGAAAATGAACAAATGGTCTAAAGGATGTTTTCAAAATGCTAATATAAATGGATAAAATTGAGTTATTGTGAAATGAAAAAAAAAACATTTAAATAAATGTTTATATGAGTTTTGTATTTTATAATCAACAACAAAAACATTCATAAACGAGGATATTATTATTTTAATAAAATAAAATAAATTAATAAATTACATTAGTATTGATGTTCCCCATAACTCTACATATGACATATCCTTCCTTTCCTACTACGGTTTCGAATTTCCACTTTTCATCTCTGTTGAAATTAAGTATTCAGACGTTTTCTCCAATTTTGAACTTCCTCTTAATCCCGATCTCGTTTTTTTCCCTTTGTTTCTTCTTTATGAAGTTCAATCTAGTTTGAATATTTCTATTTCTACCAAACACCGGTTCTGCAGGACTTTTTCTTGTACTACTATGCGATACTGCATCAAAAACCTGCAAAGTTTTGAGTTCAGATCTCCTCAACTTAAAGAATATAGAAATAATAAATAAAACAAAATCTTCTGATGGATATATAATAAAACAAAATGCAGTAATAATAATTACACAAAAAGTTGAGGAAAAAGTAAAATTAAATATCGTACCTACCTGATCGAATCCAAGTGAGTACAAATCGATTACAAGTAAGTAGTAAAATTTTAAGATCACACTAACTTTAACTTGACAATAAATACTTTTATTTTTAAATAGGCACTGTCTATATTTTCTGACAGATAATTTACATGATGTATTAACTAATACAGTTGTTTTTTTTTGCCGGCCAATCCAATGCACTGCAGCCAATTTAGGCTTATTGTGCGCCGTCCAATATACTGTTAATACAGGGCTAGCGCCTTGGTGAATCTGACTAACCTGTGGGGGTTAATCAGTTCACGCAACTTGGGATCAGGGATATGGTCGACACCAAAATGGTAAAACCGTGTCCTAGCAATCTCTGGGCAACTGCATATCAAATGGAATGCAGTTTCATCCTCCTTCTTGCAGAATCTGCAAGTCGGTGAGGCCACCAAACCCATATTGTGGAGATGCTTATTAAGTTGACAGTGTCCAGTATATAGTCCTGTTACCCTCCTTAGGGTTGTCCTGTCCATAGAGAGTAGAATATGACTTCTCTCTTTGCAGGGTCCATCCAGAAACATCTTGGAGTGATGCTGCTTGTCGGTATCCCTCCAGTATTGCCTGGATCTATTATCAGCAGCAGCCTTAATCAGTCCTTTGGCTTTGCTGAGGCTAATTCCACACACAGGTTCAGGTGTGGTGGGTAGCTGGGCAGAACCCCTCCTCGCGAGGCTATCAGCCCTCTCATTCCCTAAGATGCCTGAGTGACCAGGCACCCAATATACCCGGACTTTATTTAGCAGGGAAAGCATATTTAGATTGTTTTTGCATTCCTCTACTAGTTTGGACCGTGTTATATAACTACCCAAAGCTCCAATAGCAGCTTGACTATCGGTATGGATAGTTATCTGTCTGTCTCTCATCCCTTCTGAAATTAAGGTTTGAGCACAGATATTGATAGCCATTACTTCAGCCTGGAAGACTGAGGTATGCTTACCAAGAGAAATGGACAACCCTTCCTCAGGTTTATCCATTCTCCATATTCCAGCACCTGAGCCTAGCTCTGTCATGGATCCATCTGTAAAACAGTTGACTCCATTGCACGGTTTGTGCGAGTCAGTCCTGTTAATCATTGCACAGTAAAGTGTGTCCTTGTATTTCTTTACTTGAAGATCGGAATGCATGGCAAGCACCGAATCTTCATCAATCCTTCTGAACAAGTTGCCATGGCCCCGGTAAACCAAAGAGCTGGATCTTGTTCCTAACTTAGAGAGCCTATAGGCTGTGTTAAGTGCTTGAGTTTCTACTGCTATGTGTAATGGTGTTAGGTTGAGTAAAACTTCCATTGCAGCAGTCGGGGTTGTACTCATAGCTCCGGTTGTCATAAGGCATGCCAGTCTTTGCAGCTTCCCAAGCTGCAGCAAGGATTTACATGTATTTGCCTTATGCCACCACACAACAGCTGCATATAGGACCATCGGTCTTATAACTGTTTTATATATCCAGAGGACCACATTCGGTTTGAGGCCCCATGTTTTTCCAACAGCCCCTTTACATGCAAAGAGGCACTTAAGTGCCCTTGTACAGGTTTTATCAATGTGGCTGTTCCATTTTAATTTACTATCAAGAGTAATTCCTAGATGTTTAACTTCACTACAGATATTGACCTCAGCCTCACCAAGGTGGGGTGGTCTGATGGTTATATTTCTTTTGTTAGTGAAGATACAGAGATTGACCTTCTGAGGGTTGATGCTTAGACCATTCGTCTGACACCATTCCCTAAGAAGTTTCATGGTTGTTTTGAGCAGATCCGATATGGTTTCCGGAAACTTGCCTTCAATTAGCACAGCGATATCATCAGCGTATCCCTGTGCATAGAAACCTGCATTACTCAGGATTGTCAGCAACGAGTCGACGACCAGACACCACAGAAGTGGAGATAGCACGCCCCCTTGCGGACATCCTCCTCTCGGTCTAATCCACAATCTGGAGTGTCCCAGTTCGGATGTGAGCATCCTTCCCTCCAGCATGGCATTAATCCATCCGGAGATTAATCCTCCCACTGCTCTCCTTTCTAAGGCTAATGCCATAGTGTCATAAGGAGTTCGGTCAAAGGCACCCTCTATGTCAACAAAGATGCCTGCCACAATATCTTTGTTAATCAGAGTTTTCTCAATCCTGGAGACCAGGAAGTGTAAGGCAGTCTCACAGGATTTGCCAGGCTGATAAGCATATTGAGCACTATGTAGTGGTTTATCAGCCAGTATATTGTCTCTAATATGTCTGTCAATAATCTTTTCCAGTGTCTTCAATAGGAAAGATGTCAGACATATAGGCCTATACGCCTTGGGATGGTCATAGGAGGCCTTCCCAGGTTTAGGTATATATCGTACTATAGCCACATTCCACCTATCAGGTATGTGGTTAAGTGCTAAGCTACCTCTCAGTAAAACAAGGAGGTGGGGTCGCAGCACCTCAAAGCCCTTTTGAAGTAGAGCTGGAAAAATTCCATCAGTGCTGGCTGATTTGAATGGGGCAAATGATTTAACTGCCCATTCTAGTCTCCCAGAATTGACTATTCTGTTAGCTTCTGCCCACCTATCTGAGTTAATAGTATTTTTTTCCGAGGTGGGATTGTTTGGCTCCTCATCCATCAGCTCGCAGCCAGGGAAGTGTGCTCTAGCAAGTGCCTTCAGGGTGCCAATCTCTGAATCGGTATGGCCCCCTTCCGCACTGATGGCACCCATAGCTCCCTGGCCTGGCCTCTTGGATAGGATTCTATTTACTCTAAAAGTAGAGGATGTGTCATTGATGTCGTTGCAAAAATTCCTCCATGCCCCTCTCTTAGCTTTCCTAATGGCTTTATTGTAGTCGGTCAGTTCTTGCTTATAGGCATTCCAACTACCTGTACTTTTGGCTTTATTGAAGAGTTTCCTAGTAGAAGCTCTCAGCTTGCCAAGTTCACTATTCCACCAGGTAACGTTCCTGTTGGACTTGACAGTACACACTCTATTGTTATCAGTGTAGGATTTCATTATCGCCTCAGTAAGTGATACATTAAGGCAGTCCAGTTGCCATTTGTCTCTAATTGATTTAGGACACTGTCTTATTTCTTGTTCGAGTTGGGTGCAGTAGGAACCCCAGTCAGTGAGTTTGGGGTTCCTGTACTCCGTCTCAAACATGTCGTTGACATCTATGTCAAATCTGATATATTTGTGATCTGAACATGACTCCTCAAGAGAGACATGCCAGTCCTTAATGAAATCATTCGCACAATTAGTGCTTAGTGTTATGTCAATGACCTCTGATCTATTTTTGTTGACAAATGTGGCAGTATTGCCCTTGTTGTGGATTTCAAGATCATTGCTTAAGATAAACTCTAATAGAGACTCACCTCTCTGGTTATTATTTGTACTGTCCCAGAGTCTGTGGTGAGCGTTGGCGTCCAATGATGCTATCAGGGCGCCTTCGCCTTCCATCCCGGCAACTAGTCTTCTGAGAGCTTCAGTGGGGATGTCCTCTTCATAAGGAAGGTACACGGCGCAAACTGTGATCTCCCTTCTGTTATTACCCTCAAGGAGGGTCACTTTTGCTGCTGTCAGATCCCTGCAACAGAATTGCCACAAGGGTAATATCTTTAGGTTGTTTTTGTACAGTATACAGGTCCTGGAGCGCATGGGTACAGCTATTACACTGTAACCCCGCATCTCCAGCCCCTTTACACTGTCTTTGAAAAGGTAAGGTTCTTGTATTAGAATAATATCAATATTCTTACCTCTTACATACTGCTGTAGGGCACCACATGCCGCAATGCAGTGATGCAGGTTGATCTGCATCAACCGCAACACCATTACTGCTTTTTGGTCTTGCGGGGGTCACACCCCGGCGGGCGCCGAGGGACGCCGCCATCACCGGTCCTCCCAGAGGTACCCGGATCAGCGGGCCCCCCGGATCCAACCGAGGTGCCAACCCCGTACGGTCGCCGAGGAGCCATGCCTTCACCAGTCCTCCCGGTGGAGGTACCTGGATCAGAATGCCCCCCGAACCCCGCCGAAGAGCCAGTTCCAGACGGGCGCCGGCCGACCGTGCCTTCCCCGGGGCCCTCCGCAGAGGAACCCGGATCGGCAGGCCCACCGGATCCCGCCAAGGAGGCATCCCCAGATGGAAGCCGAGACGCCGTGCCTTCACCGGTTCTTACATTAGAGACACCCGGATCAGCAGGCCCCCCAGCTCCCACCACAGGGCCACCCCCGCAAACCAAAGCAGTTTTCTCCTTCATCGAGAGCGGTGCTCCTCCGTCATGACCAGGCTCCGTCTTCCTGCCCTCATCCCTGGCAACAGATGAGACCTTGTTAGCCATTTCCTTTGCAGGTTTGGGTGGCCTCTTCTTCTCCAGCAACCTGAGTTGGACCTTGCCCATCCCAAAGGTCACCAGCCAGTTTCGCTCTTCCAAGAACCTAAGGCTAGACTCCGGGATTCTCATCAGGGCGAAGAATCCGTGCCTCTCCTCCTTTACACCCATTAGTGACCATCTGTTCACCTCAGGGATTCTAGAGTTCTGTATGCGTATACGCCTACAGAAATTTTGCTCTGTGAGCTTTTCCCCAGGGAAAAAGCCACCGACTCTGACCAGTTGTAAATCCCAATAAATGAAAAAATAACCTTGAAGGATGAACAATGGCTTAAGGTTTTCGAAAATAATGTACTGCTTAAAATATTTGGTCCGAAGAGAGATGAGGCCACTGGAGACTTTAGAAGGTTGCACAACTGAAAGTTGTGAATTTCAATAAAAAAAAAAAAATATTAAAAAAAAAGAATTTTCACAACCTATCTAATCACAATCTAGACGGAGGTCTGAACCGAACTGAGATATCAATACGCATTACGGTATGTTAATAATTACTTACAAACAAAGGATTTTCAAAAGGTAGAGGGACTAGTTTTCACTTCTTAAGACACACTGTAATCATATTGGGCTTTTTATCGCACTTTCGAATTTTGACTTTGGCACTCCTAAAATAGCAGTTTCCGCCGTTCCAATAGTGCAGGAAGAAGATGAGGAACTTTTTACTCTAATTCCTGGTGGGACGGCCCAGCGCCCTGAGAAAGCTGATGGAGTTTGGGAGCTTTAATTACCACTGAGGCTGCGGCTCCTGTATTATTCATAGGGAAGCTCCTTCCATAATCAGCCTTCTTCCTCTACCTCCTCTAAGCCTCCTCTCACCCTCTCTCTCTCTTTCTCCTATCTAAACTAATTTTCGAGAAATAGCCAACTTTCTTTTTTTATTCCTTCTCCCTTTTAAAGTATTGAACGGAGATATTCATTCTTTATATTATGGAAATAACAATCGTTGTTAGCATTACTGATACTTTTATGATCAGGAAAATTAAACTTTTCAGTGTCTAAAATAGATCATTTTTAAAAACAAATTCACTTGAAAGTCTTCTTTATTTATTATAGATATACATTAAAAAACAAAACAAAAACACAAACTCGTTAATCATATTTTGGTAGGGAATAAATCTTTGCGTTACCAACAAGCACATGCGCAGTGGTTTCGTATACCTGTCCACTAGAGATAGGATACCAGAATTTCCGTGAACGTTATCGATACTGGTGTAATATCGGCACAAAAATATTGATATTTATAATATCGTTATTTCATTATTTAATTTAATTAAAATCAGTTACAAATGAAATGAGTAAAGCCAAGTAGATAAACTATGTCTTAGAACTTACCTCTTACTGCATATAATGTCCTCATAGTGTCCACCGATTCCCACTATCTTTCTGAATAATAATCCAATACAATTTCATCTATCCGTTATAAATCTCGGGGTCACCCTCGATCAAACCTTTCCTGGAAAAATCATGTTTCCGAAATCTCCCGCCGTACATTCTCCACCTTAAAACTTCTGAATTAACTCCGTCCCCTTCTTCCTATAGAAACCCGTGAGCTTTTGGACAGCTCCTTAATATTTCCCCACTTCGACTACTGCTGTGCGGTGTATGGGGGTGTCTCTGGGGATCTCGAGGCAAAACTAAAACGAATGTTTAACTGCTTTATACTTCCATCTTTGGGATATCCAGAGACACCTCTGTAACTCGATTTTATGAAGAGTTGAAGTTGCTTTACCCTTCCTACCGCCGTAAGTACTTCCTGGCATCCTTCCTCTGTCAAGTTATCTAATCCCGGTGTCCGTTTTACATCTCGGATCTCCTTATATTCAAATCCTCCGTTCGTTCCCGTTACACCCACTCACGGCCTTCAGATCTGTATATAACGTCCCATCGATCCACAGCTTTTGATAGATCTTTCTTAATCCGATCCGCCTCCCTACGGAACTCCATTCCCCCTAATATCCGTGACTCCCAAACTCTCTCCACATTCAAATCCCGTCTATTTAGCCATTTCATATCAATCCAATTTATAAATAATCCCAAGTAGAGGCTAATTTCAAGAATAATCAACTAATAAATAATAGAACAGATTTACTTATTTAATTATCATTTTAAACGGTAAATTCAAATATTTGAAATTATTATCTTTTCAAAGAAGCAAGATTAAATTATATATATATATATATATATATATATATATATATATATATATATATATATATGTTTAAAGAATAATAGTAATTTCCTTTGTTTTTAAAAACTGTATACATACATGCATATGTTGGTGTGTGTATATGTGTATACATATTTCTTTTATCTGATTAATTTTTTTTATATATATAATTTTGTTCTCATGTTAACATACATTTATTTTTCTGGTTTGTACATTTTTATTATAATTTAGCTTTTAAGTTATTTCATTTGTTCATGTTATTAGTTTAATTCTTTTCTGTTCTTCAGTCATTTTACTCTAAGACTCTAGTCTTAAGTCCACCTTCTTATTTCCTGTTATGTTATTCTGAAGGGACTTGTCCCAGAATAAATAAAGAATTATTATTATTATTATTATATCGTATTTCTCTCGGCACTAACATATCGATATTTGTAAACATCATCAAAATATTACTTTGCATGAAAATATTTAAACATACGAAGCAATATCATGATATTATTGTGTGTATTTAATCGTGGTGAAACGAAATTGAAAAGAATATCTTGATTTTATTAGCAAATAAATATGACATTTGAAAATTAAATTCATTTTAAGAATATAGATTTAAATTAAGCATGTATATTTTATTAATGATTAACACATATGTTTTTTTTTATGTTTTCTTGGAAGAGAGACTGAGGTTATCTCTGTGTTTAACATTTGTAGTTCTATACACCTATATACATTAAGGTATTTCGCACCGCTAAGGGATTCAGGCGTCACTAGCCAACAATTTTACGAAATTTACGAATTACGAAAATAATATTTTTTTAATTTGGTATAAAAAAATACCTATAATCCCAAATTTCCAACCTCCTTCTCCCAACCTCATATTTTTTGAGGTTCCTAGATATTGCGAGTTTAATCAAAATCGTTAGAGCCGTTTTTGAGAAAATATAAAAAGATGCAAAATGCATTGTATGAAGTGGGTCTTCTGCTTGGGCGAATTTGATGGCAAAGTTGCAGTAACATCTCAGGCATAGGCGATGAAATGAATTTTCAGTTTTATACTTCTTTTCGTTTTCGTTTAGACATAACACATACACACACACACGGGCACACAGAAACACACACCTTTTTGTGGGACTTGGTATTTTGGACACAGGAGACCCTAAAACGTGTAAAAATATATTAATTTCCTTATGTTCATATGCCTTCCATTGATTTTGGTTATTCTGGGTCGTATATGGGTCTTGATAATGGCAATTAGTGTACGGGCCTTTCGATATTCCTCCGAAAATCCACTCTTGCAGATATAATCTTCCTTAGTGCGACTTCCTTCTCGAGAACACATGTTCAGGAGAGGAATGAATCTAGCCAATGGACTTGGTGAGTTGTGCTTCCGGATATGAATGTTAGTACTCCGCTAAATTTCAACTTCTCTTTGCATTTCCTTTCCATAGATTAGGACTAAAAAGGATTTATTATTCATAATTGACATTATTAGTGATCAATCATATGTCACTATCAAAAGGTGACTACCTACTTAGTCAAAAACTTAAATTTCGTATATAGCTATATTTTAATTACTCATACTACAAGTATTTCTCGATGCCTCTTCTTATTTCCTGCCGGAATACCATTTTTTAAATAATTTTATGTAAAAAAAGAACCTGTACCTCTAAAACCCATGAAGGATCTTGGGCTCAGTAGAAATAGGGATTCGTAATATTTCTATGCCAACGGCCGAGATCACATTCAGCCGCCAGGTTTTCCCCCATTTTTTAGGTACCCACTTTATTAATTGGGCCCTCCGACCGAAATAACAGAATAAATAATATTTTGTCACATCCAGGATTCGAATCCGGGACCTAGAGCCCACACTACTCTCTTAAAGCCATTTTATTACGGCTATATTTTTCTTTCTGAACAGAATTTTTGTTTATTTTAATTTTTCGAATATTTCCCAAGAGGGGAGAAAAATACTTTATTTTTTAACAAAGCTGACAAAACGCAACGTTAAAATTTCAGCCCATTTCAAATTAATAGGAAACTGTGGTGTCGTATGACAATATGTTGACCCTGTGGTGAAGGAAGCATAACTTAATTAATGAAAATTATTTCTCTTTTAACGGTTTATCATTTGAATGGGATGGCTGATGATTGGAAGATGAGAGAAATTAATTGAGCAATTAAAATTAATATTGTGCGGCAATGCTTCTATATTTAAAGCAGGAAAAAGCCATGTCATTTGAAGCCTGAATATTATATTAATATTAATTGACCAGTTGTAAATTAATGTGGAAAATTCAATATGTTTGTAACACATCAATTAAAATATTCCTTCTGGGTTTAGACTATATTGATTTAAGCAGAATATGCGCAGATCATAAGGTTTAAGCTATAATAATAATAATAGGCTTACCGAACCCGATGGTTCGATGCCGATACCACCAAACTTCGCCTGCACAGACTCGTCCAATGTTCGCCGTTCAAGCCCAAGCCCCGAGATCAGCCTTAATAACGCAATCCTCCCATTGACGCTTCGGCCTACCTTTCGGACGCCTACCAGACGTATCAGCGAATACAAATTTTCTCCGCGAATCCGTTCCGCAACGAGCCCAACAACTTTACTCTCCGCGATGCTATCAACTCAATTATATTCACAGGATACAAGTTCCGCAATTCCGCGTTGTGCTACCTTCTAAACTCCCCAGTGGCCTCATCTCTCTTCGGACCAAATATTTTACACAGTACCTTATTTTCGAAAACCTTAAGCCACACATCTGTAAGGGATCGTCGGAAGGATAATAGTTTTATAAATTCTAACTTTTAAATTTTTAGACAGAAGTCGCGAGCCAAGTGATTTAGCAACTGAATAATAACACGCATTTCCCGCCTTTGACCAGGACTTTATTTCCACCTGGATTTCATTTTTTCTTGTTATCATTGAACCTAAATCAGAGAAGCAGCAAGAAGAAAATTTCGACGCACGCGTACGCCGTCTGATTACGAACATTTTAAACAACTTCGTAATAGAACCCAGGACGCGGTTCGACGTGCTAAATCCCTCCACATCCATAATGCACTCTCCAAAGCTCCTGATTCCAAATCCAAATGGAATATTATCCGAAAATTATCTATCCTAAAACCCAATAACCACATTCCTCTCTCTGTTTCTCCAGACGAGCTCAACAATCATTTTATATCCTTTGCTCCTGTTTCTTCTTCTGCCGCCGATATTGGCCATCAGAGTTTCAATCCAGATAGCTTCTTCTTCTCCCACCTCTCCTATGATGAAATACAAACAGCTATCCTTAAATCTCATACCAATGATTATGGACCCGACAACATTCCCGTAAAACTAATAAAATCTTGTCTTCCTGTTCTAATACCAGTACTTTACCATATCTACAATTTTTCCTTTCAAAACTCCATATTTCCTAATTCCTGGAAAACCGCCTTAGTTCGTCCATTAAACAAGGTTCCGAATCCTACCTCACCTTCTGATTTCCGTCCTATTTCTCTCCTTTCTAATTTATCCAAACCCCTGGAACGCCTTGCACAAATCCAGTTATCAAATTTTTTAGAAGAACGTTCCCTTATCAACCCTTTCCAATCCGGCTTCCGACCCGGTTATTCAACTCAATCCGCTCTACTAAAAATAACTCAAGACCTCCAATCCGCCATTGAACATCAAAAACTAACCATCCTCATCCTTCTAGATTTCTCCAAAGCTTTCGATACGGTAGACCATAATATCCTCCTGGCCAAACTACGAAATATTCCTTTATCAAACAGTGCTCTGCACTGGTTCAAATCCTTCCTCTCCAACCGTTCACAATATGTAGTGACCCCAGGTCAACCTCCTTCCAGAACCCTGCCTCTATCCTGCGGTGTGCCTCAGGGATCATCATTATCCCCCACCCTATTTGCAGTTTATATTAATGACCTCCCTTTCCAGATCAAACACTCCCAATACCATATCTATGCTGATGATCTCCAAATCTATCTATCCTTTCCTCCTTCCGACCTATTATCAGCCGCGGAAATGCTTCAAGAGGAACTAAATCGAATCAGCAACTGGGCAGCTGACAACAAGCTCAATTTGAATGCTGAGAAGACCAAGGCAATTTTAATAGGTTCCAATCCCCTCCTTAAGGCCCTTCCAACGATTCCTACTCTGTTTCTGAATAACAATCCAATACAATTCCATCTTTCCGTTAAAAACCTCGGGGTCACCCTTGATCAAACCCTTTCCTGGAAAAACCATGTTTCCGAAATCTCCCGTCGTACATTTTCCACCTTAAAACTTCTAAATTACATCCGTCCCCTTCTCCCTATCGAAACCCGTAAGCTCCTGGTAAGCTCCTTAATATTTCCCCACTTTGACTACTGCTGTGCGGTGTATGGAGGTGTCTCTGGAGATCTCGAGGTAAAACTAAAACGAATGTTTAACTGCTTTATACGTTTTATCTTTGGGATATCCAGAGACACCTCTATCACCCGATTTTACGTAGAGTTAAAGTGGATTTACCCTTCCTTCCGCCGCAAGTATTTCCTAGCATCCTTTCTCTACCAGGTTATCCAATCCCAGTGTCCGTCTTACATCTTTGATCTCCTTAAATTAAAATCCTCAGTGTGTCCCCGTAACACCCGCTCGCGGCCTTCTGATCTGTAAATAACATCCCATAGATCCACTGCTTTCGATAGATCATTCTCAATCCGATCCGCATCCTTATGGAACTCCATTCCTTCTAATATCCGTAACTCCCAAACTCTCTCAACATTTAAATCCCGACTATTTAGCCATTTCCTATCAATACAATTCCCAAATAATCCCAAATAGATGCTAATTTCAAGGAAGATCAACAGATGTATTTTAGATTCGTTTATTTGTTTATTCAATTTTCATTTCCTCGGGTACACTAACAGCAAATATCATTTAAATGTCTTTCTTTTAATCTTTGCAAGATGTAAGATTAAATTATTTATTATTTTGCAAACACTCAGAAGAATTGTAATTTTTTTTTCTTTTCTTTATGTTAAAATTGTATGTATCTTTTTTGTTCCTATGTCAACATATATTGAAAAATTGTAATTTCTTTTGTATTTACGTTTTATTTGAAAAATGTATATAAAGGTGTATATACGTGCGTGTGTGTGTTGAGTGCAGATATGCATATGTATGCATATTTATATATGTGTGTGTTTGTGTGTATGTATATAAATTTTTTTTTTCTTTTTAAATCTTATTATATTTTTTAAAATTATATTTATATATATATATTTTTTTTTTTGTTGTGTTAACATATGTTGAAGAACTATAATTTCTTTTCTTTTTATATTTTATTCTAAAACTATATATATATATTTTTTTTAATCTTATTATATTTTTTCATTATATCTTTTTTTTTGTTCTTATGTTAACATACATTTATATTTCTGTTTGTGTATTTTTACTAGAATCTGTCTCTTATGTTCAGCTTATTTATACATGTTGTTAGTTTAATTTTATTGTTTTCAATCATTATACTCTAAGACTAGAGTTTTAAGACTACTTCTTATTTCCTGCTATGTTATTCTAAAGGGACTCGTCCCAGAATAAATAAAGAATTATTATTATTATTAAATAATTTCTCAGTGTTCAAAAGTATGCCCTGATATATCAATATCACCAAGATCGCCACCGTTTCTGCTATCATATATTTCGTCTTATCGGTATTTATTTCGAGTCCTATTTCTTTACCGGTTTCGATTAACGCACTTGTATTTAGTTGTATAGTTTCCATTCCATCACCTAGCAGTACCAAATCATCGGCGTATCCCAAAACCGGATTTTTATCACCCATATAAGGTTCAAGCTACATTGGTTTTAATTTATTGAACTATAAGAACAAAGGTACACCTGGAACTTCCATTTTATGAAAGTAACGCGTCTTTTGAATTAAATAATAAAAATATTTTGTTTATTTTAATTATCCTTTTTAACGAACTTCCACTTCCAAATTTTAACAAGAGGTATATCAGTTCTTATAAGGGGGTTAAAAAAAATAAGCGAACCTTCTGGATTTACCTACTTAATTGAATACTTGATTAAAATTAGTTTAAATCGACTTTAAAATATCTCTTTAATTTACAATTTTCAGGGGTCAAAACAAAATTCAATGATGTAACAGTGTATTTCAGTTTCGTTCACCAGTTGGTCGATCGTTGGTCAGTTTTCTTAAATAGATGTTATTCATTTTTTTGCTAAAACCTTTTATTGGGTTTTTAAAATTGTTCTCTTTATTTTATTTTTTTAATTACTTATTTCTTTTTCAGCTTTTATTATCTACCATTTATTGATTTCAAATTACCTTAATACATTTTGACTAATGTTATTCATTTTTACAATTGATTATTCTTATAATTATTTGTTACAACTAATAATATTATTTCTTATTTTAACTAATACTGTTTTTGATTGTTTGAACTGATATAATTTGTTCAAAATTAATTTTCTAAAATGAGTGTGTTTGGCCCTGATGAGCGAGATATTTTGTGTGAATAAAAGTAAAAACAACTAAAACAAATTATTGTTTTCAGTGAAAAAATATGAGTCAAGAGCAATAAAATGTCAATGATCTTTAGAATTATCAAATATTTTTACTTGGTACAGTATTTTAAATCTTTGTGAATTTAAAGTTGTGATTTCTGATGTAATAGTTGTGACTATAAAAAAAAAAAAAAATTAATGCTTTTTGTATAGAATGAATTAAACTTTAATCATGACACATAGATTAAGGAAATGTAACAAGCTTCGGTTCCTATTAAGTGGAATCGATTCTAGTTACTACTAAACTCGGCTAACTTTAATTTGATCGTTAATCTTTCCAATTAATGGTTCTATTTAACCACATAAAGGAGAAAACCCCTGATTCTCTAACGACATAAATTTGGAAAAATCCCTTCCTATCTGAACTGTATTTTAGTGTTCTTCAAAGCTTATAGTTTACTCTCATGTGTTATATAGTGTCATAAGACACTATTTTATCTGAAATCATAACTAAGTTTATAAAATATTTAATGTAAATTCTAATTGAAATATCTATTTAACTACTGTATTCTTCTTCTTCCAGTGGCGCGACAGGCCGTGTAGGCCCTGGGCCTCGTGGTGTAAACTCCTGTGAGTTTACACTCACGTTTCACGATGCAATTTTTAGTGTGAGTGAATCCACATTTTTTTACTTCCTTATAAAAGCCCCGCCGGGACTGGGATTCGAACTTAGAACCTGCAGCATGAGAGACTAGCGTGCTAACCACTCAGCTACGGACTCCTGTAACTACTGTATTACTATTCATTATTCAATGCATTATTCTCTTTCTCTCTAACAATAACATCATTTATTAATTTTTTTATTAAGATGCTATTGTTCTGTTTATTATTTTCTGCTGATCTTTAGGCATTAATATGAGAACAATGAAATCTCGAAACGTTGCATAAATAACTGGAAGGAATTAGTCCAGGTGGCGGTCATTAAATGAAACAACTAAATAGTTTCAACTATTTAGTTGTTTCATTTAATGACCGCCACCCGGACTAATTCCTTCCAGTAATTCGCAACGGTCAACTAATTACATCCACAGTTGCATAAATAAAATTGCTTATTTCTTGACTGAACCCTAAGACCAGTAGATAACTTAAATTATCAAAAGTCGAGAACTAATCAAAGTTTATATTATTATAATTAATATATATATATATATATAAGTACCCTAAAACTTTTCCATCGCTCCCGCCATTTTCTTCCACTATCCATCCGTAACCTCCTTGTATCCTCACTTATTTTCCCCCACCTTGACTACTGCTGCGGGGTATATGGTGGCCTCTCGACTGTGCTCGAGGACAGGCTAAAGCGAATTATGAATACATTTTTAAGATTTGTCCTTGGCGCACCGAAGAGGTCTCATGTGACCCATTTATACAGTGAGTTAAAGTGGCTCCTTCCCTCAAACCGCAGACAATATTTCCTTGGATCATTCCTTTACCGAACTATCAATTCCCAGCTACCTCCCTATATCCACAAACTTCTGCAATTTAAGTCGTCAGTCCGCTCGCTCCAAACAAGATCGCGCCATTCTGAACTTTATATTCCTGTCCACAGAACAACAAGTTTTGAACATTCCTTTCTTGTCCGCTCTACTACTCTGTGGAATTCCCTACCTACTCAAATCGGCCATGCTTCTTCCCTACCATCGTTCAAGTCCCAGCTGTTCGAGTACCTATTGTCATCTCAAACAGACGCTCCACAAGCCTGAGTTTTTAAATCAAATATCTACTCAAAAAGAAAATTTATTATTTATTGTTCATGATTCTGTATCGCTCAATTATTATGAATCAGTTTCAATGTTAAGTTTTGTTCAACATATCAGAAGTTATTCATTTATTTTACTCTTTTGTTTTATTGTATCCTACTTTTCTTCTTAAAGCTTTGTAAATAAAAATCAATTATAATCCTTTGGTCTTGTGGCCAGACACATTGTATATATTAATTGTACATATCATATTGTTCTGAAGGGACCCAGTCCCAGAATAAAAATTATTTTTCTATTCTATTCTATTCTCTCTCTATACATATGTAATAAATATGTTGTGATATTAAATTTATTATATATTTAAATAAATATTAACAATTATCGCAGACTTTACTATTAAAGCAAATGTGTGGCCAGTTTTTACATCATAAGAAAACAAACAAAAAACCTTATTTCGTGGTTGCTTTTGTAGAACTACCTTAGGAAGGACTTAACGAAATCTTACGAACCGAGAAAGAGAAGAGGCCCTTTTTTTCTTTTAATAAAAACAGGCTCTCGAGAAATAAAGGGGCAATATAGAGCCGGAGGGGAGGAAACAAGGGCCGGAATGCATAACTAAGGGATAACCGCCAACCGGCCCAGTTCCAGCGGGAAAACTGTTCGGGAAAGCCACCGCCGAGATTTACGTCGTTTTCAGACCCGAGGAGCAGGAGCGCATTAAAAAGATGGAAAGGACCTCTTAGGCAGCTGAGAATCAGGACTCATGGAAATTAAAAGGAATAAATCAAAAGGGATTCCCTATCTTCTTCAGCTCTTAGGGAAAACTTATTCAAAACCTTAAAGAACGTTTTTGAATTATTTTGTTGCGAAAGATGGGTCCGGTGGTATGGTTTCATATTTAAATTAGGTTAGAAGTCATTCATTAATAAAATGTTCCATTTTTTTTTTTAAAACATTTTATTGATATTTCAACATTATTTAGGTATAATAAATAATGGGTTGTGTCACATGAAATGTCCGTTTTCAAGGTAAAGGATTTTTATTAAAAATACGATATGAAAACAAGATAATTTTATTCGAAGTATTTACCTTCTTTATCTACACATTTTTTCCAACGTGACACCTACATTTTTATCCCCGAACTGAAAAACTCTGAGCTTTGAAGTGAAACAAACTCTGAAAACGCACTTTTCACTTGATCATCATTTTCAAAAAGTTTTCCTTTGACGAAGTTGTCTAAATACCTGAACAGGTGGTAATCTGTTGGAGACAAGTCGGGAGAACATGGTGGGAGCGTCGTAAGTGGGAACTTCGTAGCCAAGTTCTTTCAACTTTTGCACGGTATGTTTTGAAACATGGGGTCTAGCTGCCGCTCAGTGAGATCATGAGGTACCAATGTTTCGAGCTTTTTTACTTTTCCAATACACTTTAAATGTCTGGAAACGGTAAGGTAGATGCACTTGCGTATAGTTGTGCTGAGAGTCTTACAACTTTAGGTGGGGTTTCCTTCTACTGTATGTTTGAGGACATCGTTGTCTATTACGGACGGAGGTCTTCCTTGGGGCAAGTTTTCCAAGTCGGTATCCCCAGCTGAAAACTTAGTTTGGAGGTATACTAAAAAGGGGGTAATTGATTGGGAAGCTGATGTTTATAATACAAAGGTAGAGGATAAGTAACTGTTTACTTTAAATATGTAAACATTCGTAAGAAAAAAACAGAGACCTGCAAAATCCTTTATGTATTTCAGAAAATATAAAAACGGACATTTCATGTGAAACAACCCAATACAATATGTAAATAGGCTAATTTACAAATATGGGCTTGAAATTTTTCGTGAAGAACTACCAAGTAGTAGCAGTTCAATGGCGATTTAATTTAGTTTATCTAAACGACACCGACTTTTCAATCGCCTCGGAGGATTATCGGGAATATATGGGATTGATAAATTGCGAACAGAGGATTCTTGTGGGTCGGGAGTTTGGAATTGAAAGAGGCATATCTGTTTTGGGATAGTTCTGCGAAAAATGTCATATTTAGGCAATTATGGATGATTTTAATCGTGACGAAATAAGGAGCATTTAGGATTAATCTCCCATTTGAAATCAGAAAAATAATAATCACGTCCATCTTTGGTTTAGCTAGGTTGAGTATCCACGTTAATTCTTCTGGAGAAACGCTATTGTAGTTTAACATTTTCACTAATTCAAATCAAGTCCGGATGGATTATCTTGTAAGCCAATATTTAAGCCTTGTTTATACGAGAAGCGATTAATTAGGAGGGTATGGAGTATGTGTGACTAAAGAGCATAGCGAATGCTGTTATACAGATCGATAATTATTTTCATAATGATGGAGTTTACCGTTAAGAATATTGAAGAGGAGAATGGTTGGAGTTACTGCCATAAAAAAAAAAAAAAAAAAAAAAAAAAAAAAAAAAAAAAAAAAAAAAAAAACACACAAGGAATAATTGTATTTGTGTGCCGAAGTTTCGGCCTACACTGTGGGCCTTTATTACGGCTAAAATAAAAATATGGCAAAAAATGCAATTAAAATTAAAATAATAATAAGTTAGATACAATAATATGATGACAGTAATACAATATGGAAACAAACAGAAAATTAAATTAAAATGACAATAAGCTAACAGAAATACAAAATGGGAGCTAACATAAAATAAAAATATTATTGGAATGAGAATATTGGATGACTAAAACTAAGCAAATAATAGATGGATAGATAACTATTTTTACAACAAAAATATTACAATCTTACGATTTATAAAAAAACATTAATAGAACTATGGTTTTTTAGATCGTATATTGCGGAGCCGACCTGTTCAATTTACAAATTATACAACATTAACAACAATATAAGTAAAACAAATCTCACACACTCACTCAAGGAGGACATTTCCTACTTTGTATTCCGCCATTAAGCTCTACTATATATATTAGTGTCAAAGAGTAAAAGTCGGACAAGATAAAAAAGTTCTACTGTTTTTTAATTTGTTAGAAAAGTACTTTAATAAGAAATAGTAGTTTTGTGACAGACCAGCAGTGATGGAAATATAAGTTTTTTAAATTAAATATTTTTGATATCCCATCCCATCCTAACACTTTCCTTTCTACCTATGCTGATGACACTTGTGTGTTATCAGTCAATACTGATCCAACTATTGCCTCTCAAACTCTCCAATCCCACATCAGAGACCTCGAAGTATGGTGTCAGAACTGAAGAATTAAAATAAATTCCAACAAATCCAACCAAATTACCTTTACCCTCCGTCGTAAACCTATGACATCCTGCCCTTCTGTCTCCTTCAATAATACTCCTCTTGTCCCGGTTGAACAGATCTGATATCTAGGACTGCACCTTGACAAACGTCTCACTTAGAACCCTCATACAAGACTGAAACGACAAGAAACTGCTTCACGTTTTCGAGTACTTCAACACTTACTGGACAAACGTTCTAATCTTCCACTTAACTACAAAAGACTCATCTACATGACTATCATAAGGCCGATATGGACTTACGGAGTAGAGCTTTGGGGCTCTACTAAACCATCAAATTCTTCCCGTATCCAATCCCTACAATCCAAAATCCTTCGTAAAATCCTCAATTCTCCTTACTTTGTCACGAATACACTAATCCATAAAGACCTTAATGTTCCGTATGTTGCTGATTTGGCCCAATCTAGTTACCATTCCTTTCATGGCAATCTTCATTCCCATCCTAATACTCTAGTTTCAATCCTTTCTTCCTCTTCAATTCCTGACAATCCTCCAAGGCGTCTGAAAAGGATATGGCCCCGAGACCTTCTAGCTTAGAACATTTTTATAGTGCTTCCATTGGGAAGTTTCTCTACATGAGTTTCATGCATTTTTACATTTCATTCCAATTTCCTTGATGTATTACATTATACAGTTGTAAATTCCAAAAAAAAAATAACATTTAGGGATCAATTTGGAAATTCACTTTGGTCAGAAATGTTTTTTCACTATAGTTTTTAAATATTTTAAATAACCAAATGTACCTAACTGAATGCTGAGGGGTTACAAAATGAAGAAAAGCCAGGACAGACAAAATTGCAGTTTGTTAATAAATTACCCGAGATCCTGTATGTATTACTGGAAAGCATACGCCAATATTTTTCTCGATTATTAATACTTATCCACCCATTTTTTACCCAAATGATAACGTATCTTTACTGCAGTAAGTATAAGACACATAAGGTAATAAAAAAAATAAATAATAGATTGAATATTTAATATTAATGTTGTAATGTAATGCAAGTTCTTTTTTTTAATTTTAAATATTTTGTTAGATTGACAAGATTTCTCCGAGGGTTAAGGATTCCGACTGTCAACGAAATTTACGGCCAAATTGTTCAACGTCTCTGTTAGCATGGCCCCTGGTTCTAAGAATTCAAGAGAGAAAAAGGTAATTCATGTTTGAATTTAAGGCGTTCATTCACTTTAAAACAGTGAGAACCTTCCACTTTTGATTTTACCATGAATATATTTTACCATATTTTGATTAAATTTACTGAATCCATATATTTATGACTGAAAAATAACTAAAAAAATCTCGTGCGGGCAACACACGACTTTCACTTACCTCTATTTTTAAAATCAATGAAAGAATTTTCAAACAGTTAGAGATAAAAATACGTGAAACTATTAAAGAATTAATTTAATTGAATTTATATAGAAACGTGTGTTTTATTAAAAAATCTATTATATTATAATCTAATATAATCAGTTAGTTTTATCTTCATTTCATCACAGTCTATTAACTTTTAAAAGCTTGTGTATGAGATCATATTTATTCTAAAATCTATTGCTTTCCAACGGTATATCATACATATATATTGCTCTTATGTTCAAAAACGAAAAATTGCATTTAAAAAATATTTTTTTCTGTTTCTCCTTTAGTTGGATATCGAATTCATGAAATTTATATATTTACCTGTTTTTCATCTGTAGTAACGAGATAATATTGTTATTTTTAAAGAATCTACAAAATTAAGAGTACTTTAGAGGATGAAAATTTAAAATATTAGCATTTAAACCCTGTCAGACCATTTTAATCCAAATGAAACCTACATGATATTAAAGCCCATTAAATTTTACATCGATATAGCAAGTTGAAACAAAATCGTCGGAACCGTTTTTGAGAAAATCGAAAAAAGGTGCAAAATGCATAGTATGAAGTGGCTCTTCTGGTAAGCTCATTTTGATGAAAAAGGTTTTGTAACGTCTCGGGCGTATATTTGTCTTAAATATGAAATTTCAGTTTCATAGGACTTACCGTTTCCGCCCGAGAGTTACCGTTGAAAACTGGAATTCGAAAATTTTCACGATCGCAATACTCTCCCTTACAATATTATAGTAATGTGAAAGTAAAAATGTGAAGAGAGTATTTTTTTCACACTCACTAATGAAGCATATCCCATATTCGAAAATGAAAAAAATAATTTTTAATTTATCTTGATTAGATCAAGATTTGTAGAATTTCGGCCACCAAATCGTGATTTTTTCCCACTGTGCGACAATACGATATAAAAGCAATGAGATAATTTATTATTTTATGTTATTGTCTTGCATAAATCCTTCTTGTCAGGTAAGAAATGACCAATCATCATATTGAAAATGGGTTTTGATTTTGATGATAGCCTGGATTTGACTACTTGACGTATTTAGCATGTTCTAGGCATCCCATAATAAACAGGAAGATATATAAGTTTGCACGGAGTCAACTGATGGGCCAGTAATTATGTCGATGCTGATAGCTGGCAGGAAGTTGGGGGAAGAGGATATCAGCCGTCAGTAGCAGTGATGGAGCTCTGTCGTATACTAGTCTTGTCTTCAGCCTTAGGTGAGTTTAACAGGAAATTTAAGATGGGAAATAGGCAGTTTGTATCGAGGAGCTACCAACATTCTCCCTTTCGTTCTCCTTACCTCTACTCCCAATAAAAATTTTTAAAAATGGTAAAAGAGGCGGTAATATTAGAAGTTGTTTCAGTAAAAGATGATTCTGTAAAATCAAATATGTACATTTTTGAAGGTACTTTAATATAAAAAATTAAAAAAAATACTCTGTGATATGTAGCATTCCAGTTGGTTAATCAACAAATTAAGAATAATAAATTAAAAAATGTCTAATGAGTAAGTGGTCAATGAGATCAGGAATAATATTTTATTCATACTCCTCGTCTAAAAAAAAAAATAATAATAAAATAAAAACGGAATACGATATTTCTTCTACAAAGATCACTATCAACATCTTTCTTAATTTGTAGTCATTTTAATTTAAATTGTTTTATTTATCAAATTGGACTCAACTACGGCAAACAAAGAAAATGAAGTGTGGTTTTTGTTATATTTTTTCAATGTGTCTCGATATTAGAAGCAAGATATTTATAGTTATATTAGATTAATTATAGTAATAGGTTAAGTTGTTTTGAAATCGCTTTCCTCATCAACCGTAATTCTAACATTAGTCTAATAAGTTGCCATTTTATTCTGTTAAATATACAATAGCGATCCAGTAGAAGTAGGCAAAACCAAAATTACTCAATATATTTTAGCTGTAACGTAATCGTGGTATATAGTCGCGTTTGCAACATAAATGTGATTGATATACATTGATCCAAGGAATGGGGATATTTTCAATTAAACAACTTTGATAAATGTTATTGTTAAAAATATAATATTTATATTTCTTGAAAATGTAAACGTCTTATAATAATGGAGTAGTTGTTGACCGTTTTGACTATATGGTAAAGAAGTTGGTTGGTTGATGGCGCAGCCACCATGAAAACACATCATAATAAAATAATAAAATAAGTTTGATTTTGGTAGTTTCTTTGTTACCGCATCCCAAACAACTGCTTCATCATATGCGTTTTATAGTTACTACTCAAAAACGCATTTATGCAAATTTAAATAAAGACCAAATAAAATATTCGCGAGCAAGAGTTCAAACCCTGGCCAATTCAATAACTCAGTTATTTTTGAAGATAAAGAAAAAGTTTATTAGTGTTTTTAACTAAAAATCCTCGATAAATTATTTTTTTAAAAATAGAGAAAAAGAAAAGAAAAAAAAATTGAAATTTCACACCTAAATACGCCCATAACTTAGTTTTTTTTTGGAAGATAGAGAAAAAATTTATCATTGTTTTAACCAAAAAACCGCGATTAATTATTTACAAAAAAAAAAAAGGGAAAAAGAAAAGAAAAAAAATTGAAATTTCACACCTAAATACGCCCATAACTTAGTTTTTTTTTTGGAAGATAGAGAAAAAGATGTATAGTTTTAGAGCCGGTAAAGCACTATAAAAAAAACTAAAAAAATTGAATTTTTCCCTATTTATTGGCTTGTAACTCCGTTATTTTACCGAATAATTATCAAAAAGAGAAAAAAAATTAAAATTTCACACCTAAATACGCCCATACTCAGTTATTTTTGAAGAGTCTGCAACCATAGAGTTACTAAAATAAGGTCCATCAGGGCGTTAAGGATGATTTTATTTGTGAAGAAATAAAGAGCATTTAGGATTTTGGATTGTAAAGAGTTGGGATGCTGGAGGAATGGAAAATTTTGTAAACCAGACTTGATCAAAAGCCTGTTTTAAGTCGAGAAAGTCTATCGCACCAAAAATTCCACTCTCGAATGTGGGGAATATAACACACATTAATTTAAAATATAATTTCCCAGTTTTTATTTGACGTGATTAATTCATACATACATTCACATGAATATAACTCTTCTTCTGGTCAGTGTCCGTTGCGCCCAGTAGTCTGACTGAGGTATTGCATAGGCTAAAATCTTTATATTATTTTTCTGATTGTTCAATCTTGGGGGAGCTCGTGGCTGAGTGGCTAGCGCGCTAGTCTCTCATGCTACAGGTTCTGAGTTCAAATCCCAGTCCCGGCGGGGCTTTTATAAGGATGTAAAAAAATGGGGATTCACTCACAGCCTCTCCCCCTGGTATGTGAGACCCGTCAGCCAAAGGGTGACCACTCACAAAATTAGTCGTAGAGAGGTGATGACCCTACACTAAAAATTGCATCGTGAAACGTGAGTGTAAACTCGCAGGAGTTTACACCACGAGGCCCAGGGCCTACACGGCCTGTCGCGCCACTGGAAGAAGTTCAATCTTGAATTATATATATAGAAGCTCAATGATAGCTTTACAAGCAAAACTAAAGAATAACCAAAATTCACGTATTGTTACGTCGTATTCATCTTTATGATATATATATATATATATACATATAATATATATATATATATATATATATATATATATATATATATATATATATATATAGATATGCTACCATCATTGAATATGTTATTTAAAAATAAAATGAAAATGTAGACCTACCATTGCTTTTTATCTTAGATCACAACTTCCCGGAAGAATGATTTATATCTTTGGCGTGATATTTACGGTAGTTAACCATCTAGATAACCTTAATTAAGGTGAATGCTCATATATATATATATATATATATATATATATATATATATATATAGCATAATTTTAGGTCGAACCATAAATTAATCTAAATGACACCAATATATCGAAACAATAAACAAATTTTATAACATCTATAAAAAAGATTTTAGGTCAATACATTTCATATTTTAATAAAAGTTTTTATTTTATTTTTTCGTTTATGAATTTTGAACAATATATCCTTATTAAATTACGATAATATACCAATGAAATGTGTTCAATTGTCATTACAGCATTTGGTCAGCCGATATCTGATTTCAGCGAGCATTTGAAGGAGCCCAGTGTTTCTTTTTACTTGGTTACGAGGTAAGTATACTTTGTTGTTCATAGAATTTCATAGCTATGTGGTAACTAACAAAAAAATTTTAGTTCTTCAAGCAAACACGACATGTTATTTAGAAAATTTCAAATACTTCTAAAAAAAATTCCCTACCCACAAAAAATAAAAATGTAAATAACACTGATTTACAGTCATCGGTACATTTAATTTAATTTAGAAATAAAAAACGCTGCAAATTATTACACAATGGTTAATTATTTCCAAATAACAATATTAGGGTATAACTGTTTATATAGCTGTTTATAGGCAATTAACTAACCTGAAAAGCAATAAACAGTTCAAAGGAAAATGGGATATTCCTACTACAAATTTCAAAACTATATCTCTGCTAGTTCTGAACCAATTTTAATGATTTTTTTTTTCGTTTTGTAGAAATTTAATTCACTATGAAATAAAGCTAAGAGGAGAATGGTATTTATTTATTTATTATTAAGGGAAAACGGATTTTTGTATTTGTTGTTTTAATTTTAAGGGCAAAAAACTGCTGATGGTTATTATCGCCCTCACATCTTTACGAAAAACAAAATGAAAATAAAAACGATTTACCAAACAGATGATATCAGAAGAAAAAGAAAAAAAAAAAAAAAAGAAAGAAATTAAGAAAAGAAAACAACGAGCAAAATACTAAAACAATACAGTAATAAAAATAAAGGTAAATAAAAATAAAATAAACATATATAAAAGCAAAAAAAAAAAAAAAAAAAAATATATTATTATATATATATATATATAATGTATATTATAGAAAGAATAAAAAACATTTATGTTATATTTGCTGAAACAGACGAATATTCTTTATAAATTTGATGGTACTGTTAATAGTTGCTTCATTACCGCTTAAAGCCTCAGAGACATGGCATGGTACCCCACATGTTTTGTTATTCGTGCTCTACTCATCTTGAAACGCAAGCCTTCAAATTTTGAGAGGGGTGATTTTTTTATTGGTTGATTGCAAAGTTTCATTATTGAAAATAATAAACCAAAATACTCAGATAAACATTTGATATAAATCTATAATTTTTTTAATTAAATGCTTAATTTTCAGATTAAATTGTATTTTTTACAAATCTAGATTATTTGTTAACGAAAAAATTAGTTATTTTACATTTAAAACTCTGTAATCTATTGAGTCGCTAAACATGAAAAAGAAAAATCAAATATAGAAAATAGTAGAGATTGTTTTCTGTTGTAATTTAGTTTTTGGGTCGCGTGCTTTTAAACTAAACTGTGCTTTCTTTAATTAGAAACGATAAGACTGCGTTCTATAAAGGTTATAAAATTACTTCTGTTTAATTTTATTTTGTCATAAAATGCAAGGTTGTAAAATTTTTCAAACTAATGACCGAATATGACTGCTAAACAAGACAAAAGCTGGGGGTTATGCTATATTTTTTTTAATTTGATTGTTTATCTGCTAATCTTGAATTATATTTCAGCATTCCTATGAATGAATCATTCCTATCTTTGCAGTTTTATGAATGAATCTGATTCAATTTATATTCTGATAATTGATAAAACACTGATAAATGACTATATTACTTTCACTTACTATATATAGTAAGGGAAAATATTGCGATCGTGAAAATGTTCGAATTCCAGTTTTCAACGGAAATACACGTTTTAGGGTCCCCTGAGTCCAAATAACCAAGTCCCGCAAAAAGGTCTGTGTGTGTGTTGTAACTCCCGGGCTAAACGGTAAATCCTATGAAACTGAAATTTCATATTTAATCAATTAGACGCCCGAGACTGACAAAACTTTTTTTCATCAAAATGAGCTTACCAGAAGAGGCACTTTATACCATGCATTTTGCATCTTTTTTTGATTTTCTCAAAAAAGTTCCGACGATTTTAATTAAACTCGCTATATCGATGTAAAATTTAATGGGCTTTAATATCATTTAGGTTTCATTATGATTAAAATGGTCTGACAGGGCTTAAATGCCGATATTTTAAATGTTCTTCCCCTAAAGTACCTTTAATTTTGTTGATTCTATAAAAATAACTATATTATCATGTTACCACTGATAAAAAAACAGGTTAATATGTGCGAATTTAAAGAGCATCTAAAGGAGAAAACTGAAAACATATTTTTTTAATGCAATTTTTCCTTTTGAACATAAGAGCAGTAATATACATGTATGATATACTGTTGGAAAGCTAAATATTTTAGAAAAAATATTATCTCATACACAAGCTTTTAAAAGTTAATAGAGAGTCATCAAAAGCCGATAAATTGAGAGATTGTTTTGGATAGTTATAGAATAGATTTTTTTAATAAAACACATGTTTCTATATAAATTTAATTTAATTAATTCTTTAATAGTTTCACTTATTTTTATCTCTAACTGTATTTGAACATTCTTTTATTCTTTCTTGTATTGCCCGCACCAGATTTTTTTACTGGGATTCACATATAGACTCCAATTTTTGTGATCTAGCTTTAAATGATATTAATCATGTATGTACCATGATATAGTAGTTCAAATTTGTAGAAGAGAAAAGGAAATCATTCTTTCAAGGATCTACTCCTATTCGGACATTACTTCCAGAGGCTATCCAGAAAGGTTATACGTACTCTTCCATGGTTTCGGAGGTTCTGCCAACATGACTTCAACCCTGTTACTGGCCAACGGTAAGCGGCGGGTATGTAATGGATTAATTCTTTCATTTTTGAGACTCTGAAACAATATATAATACATACGCCTTCTTTAATATTTATTTATTGAGATATATTACAATTTGTTTCTATAAAACATTAGTAATAGTGATATGAGATCACATTCACACAATACATACAGTATACAATGATAAAGTCAAATTACATAAAATATAATATATATACAAAATAAGAAAACAAACAACAACCTATAATTGAGATAAATACAAATAAATGAAATAAAGAAGTAAGAAGTACATTAAAATCATTTAAAAATGGCTAAAGGAACCCCAGACTGGGTCTTTTCCTGCACATGTAGAGGGAAAAGCGGAGTTCAAGAGATCCTAGCGCCTCGCTCTCAGCCGCATCACTGGTGTCAGCCAGTGGAGGTCGTGCTAGGACGCAATAGCCACAAACAATAGACACCTTCTAGCATCCCAAACAAGCGCGCACTAAATGTATAATTGTAAATCCCCTATCTTACTTTCAACGCAAGACAAAATTATTTATTTTACCATAATCCTAAAGTTATGGAATAATTCATTTATTTGAAAATTGTTCACCTCTATCATTTTATAAGAGATATTTTTTGTTTGTTTCTATTTCATACATTTTGTATATATTTATATAAACAGGATTTTTTTTATGTGTACAAATTAGTGAATACAAATTATTTTATTGGTCTCTCGGCCAGACAAGATTATTGAAGTGTATATTTAGTTTACGAAATTGTTATTTTTATAGGACTTAGTCCCAAAATTAGGTTATTATTATTATAAGGAAAAGCAAATTTATTTTCAAACTTAAAATAAAGTAATAATATCTAGCGCGCGCAACAAACGACTTTCATCTAGCTCCGTTGTTAAAATAAATGTAATAATTTATAATTAAGTTCACATATGTTGGGATGTGATCATATGTGATAAAGCGTAACAGAAGTTTTAAATTTTGATCATAAAAAAAAATTGAATAATTCTGTGATTTCACCGAGATTTTTTTGGTTAATTCACAAGAAAACTCATTAGTGATGGCTATTGGACGAGCCAACATGAAGGCACATAGTTCCCTTTCAACCAGACAATTGAAGGTGAAAAACGTTGCACAAACACCCAAGAAGGTTGCAAAATCCAAAAACGCTAAGCCTACCGATACTGGTCGTCAGCCGGAGCATCCTGAGGAACTTATTATTGAAGCCAGACCTAGTAACCCAGCAGCAGCCCAAAGGATTAGTAACTGTTTACATTAAATATGTAAACATTCGGAAGAAAACAACAGAAACCTGCAAAATCCTTTATGTATTTCAGAAACTATAAAAACGGACATTTCATGAGAAACAACCCAATAAATAGTGGATAAACCAATGTAGTTCTTGAGACTTAGCACTCATAATTGAGGCGTTGATTTCCAAAAGGTACTATATCCATTCTGGGGAATTTTACAGGAAGCGCGAAAATCTCTCATTACTATATTATTAAACTAGCTAATTTGATTCTTTTCGCATTAAAATCTAGGATTATTTCTTTACTATAATAATAAAACCATATTAAAATTATGAAATGAAATGTTCTGTTATGATTTAGAATGAAACTAAATGTGTAATAAGTATCTTAAGAATTTAATAGCATTTCTAAATCACATTATTAAAGGACATGAGTGTTCATTAGATACAATCAAATTTAAGATTTAGATAAAACTAAATGAGGAGAATATAAATATGTAAAAAAATCAATTTCGTAAAAAATGTCCTTTAGTACCTTTTGGAAATCAACGTCTCAATTAGTCTGGTCTAAATCGTTAGGAGAATTTCGGCGGTCACGACATTTTTATGAGGTGGAAACATCCAGTAGACATAAAAGTAGCTGTGTACGCTTTATAGTAATTATATTTTATTGTCAATCGGTATACATTGTGACATGGCATTTCCTAATGTTTTGTTTTATAATGATATAATAGAATAGTTTGCAATATGAACTAGAAAGTAGTAGATATTATATGTTTAATTAGGAAACTGAAGTGTTATACAAATTAATTGGCCTAGCATAACTCTACGAACTATGATTAATTATCTCGATTTCGACAAATCTTAGAAAACATAAAGGATAGTCTTTTGTTCAGAAGATTGCTACACTAGTATTACCCAATATTTGTGAATTCGGGAAGGATATTAAATCAAAGTGAATAATTTATGTTATAACTGATTATTTTCGCTTTTTACTTTCACTTACTATATATAGTAAGGGGAAGTATTGCAATCGTTTTTAAAAATTTTCGAATTCCAATTTTTAACGGAAATACACGTTTTAGGGTCCCCTGAGTCCAAATAACCAAGTCCCGCAAAAAGGTCTGTGTCTGTGTGTGTAGTAACTCCCGGGCGGAAACGGTAAGTCCCATGAAACTGAAATTTCATATATAAGACAAATATACGCCCGAGACGTTACAAAACCTTTTTCATCACAATGAGCTTACCAGAAGAGGCACTTTATACTATGCATTTTACACCTTTTTTCGATTTTCTCGAAAACGGTTCCGACGATTTTGATTAAACTCGCTATATCGATGTAAAATTTAATGGGCTTAAACGTCATGTAGGTTTCATTCGGATTAAAATGGTTTGACAGGGCTTAAATACCGATATTTTAAATTTTCTTCGTCTAAGTACCTTTAATTTTGTAGATTCTGTAAAAATAACTATATTATCTTGTTACTACTGATGAAAAACAGATAAATATATAAATTGAATGAATTCGATACCCAACTAAAGGAGAAAACAGAAAAAATATTTTTTTAATGCCATTTTTCGTTTTTGAACATAAGAGCAGTAATATACATGTATGATATACCGTTGGAAAGCTAAAGATTTTAGGAAAAATATTATCTCATACACAAGCTTTTAAAAGTTAATAGAGGGTGATGAAATGCACATAAAACTAACTGATTATTTTAGATAATAATATAATAGATTTTTTAATAAAACCCATGTTTCTATATAAAATCAATTTAATTCATTACTTAATAGTTTCACGTATTTTTATCTCTAACTGTTTTTGAAAATTCTTTCACTGATTTTAAAAATGGAGGTAAGTGAAAGTCGTGTGTTGCCCGCACCAGATTTTTGTAGTTTAGTTTTTACAATAATATTTCACTAGTAAAATAACAATGGCTATTGTTACTAATAGACATTCTTTCACAGCTCTATTGGATCATGGCGAAGAAAGCGTCTTGGCAGTGGACTACGAAGCGGCTGTAGCTGTGCCTTATGGTAAAGCGGTAAATCGTTCTTTACCAATTGGCGAAAAAGTTGCGGAGTTCTTATCGATTTCCTCCTTTCCGCTGAGGTTTGTGGGTTACAGCCTTGGAGCTCATGTTGCAGGAGTTACAGGCCACATCCTCAAAGAGAGGAATGATATAATGGTGGAGAGTATAATGGGTAAGTGTCTAGAGATGTCCAATCCTAACATATTTACAAACCAATTTGTCTAGAAATAGCACTTTACCTTGTAGTGCACGAGCCAGATGCATGGTTGCCTAATTCATCGAATATACATCTAAAAAAAATGTATAAAATAGTACTACACCTACTACAGAAATGAATTTCTTGCGGTCCTAAAACTCTTTCTGCTAATTAATTTGATGAGTGATCAATAGCATTCGATTTTTAAGTTATTAGTTTTTGTTTTAACCACTCTGTTATGTCTCAAAAATGACGAAAGTTCATTTATTGCGGATAAGAAACTCTTACTAACGTCCAGCGGTATCACGTGGAGGCTGACATCCCACGCGTTAAGTAGGCCTTTGGTATGACGATGTCAATAAAAATTAACTTAAAATAAAACTAAATTTAGTTAATCATATCTATAAAATGCAATTCAATTGTCAGATTTATATGATTTTGTTAATTTATCACTAATGTAAAATAGTTTTAATTATTCCTTTTTATGTAAAATATCTATGATTTTGTCTTTCCTTCTGGTATAGCTAACGGAATATATGAAATGCCAATATGAATATATTTAAGGCAATAATCAGATTATATAGTCAAAATAAAACCAAATAAAATATAAAAAATGTGATGTTAAAAACTGTAAGACAATGCTAATTTAGGACCTCAGAATCTCAGAAATACGAAATGGTAATAAATTCAATATACGTATATATATATATATATATATATATATATTATATATATATATATATATATATATATGTGTGTGTATAGTCTAGTGCTATGTTTTTGACCGGATGATTTCCTAAGGAAGCGGTATCTTCAAAAACTAGCTTACTTGATATAATGTATGTTTAGACTAATATTGCTGAAACCATTGGGTTTCCTTTCCAGAGGTATAGTGTTAACCGATCCAAGTAATTCCACCTACTATAATACCACCGGGGAATATTAAAGTAAACAAGTTTTAATAAATGACACCATTATTTAAAATTAACTTACACATATCCATTATATTAACACATTGCCTATCACTTTGATTGAGAATACTGAGGGAAATTTTGACAACTAAGTTTGCCATAAAATATTACGAAACGAAATAACTTTATAACACTAGGCTGGTGAAGGTGGAATCAGTGTTAGGCGCCCCTTCCAGCTGCTAAATGACCGCCGGCGGACTTCGCTTCTTTTTGAGGATGGACCTCAGCTGTTCTCTTGCTGGACTTCAACTCTCGTGGCTGGAATAAGACTATCCTTTTCGAATCTTCTCTCTCCTCGTCGGGCTGAAATGGGAAGTGCCCCAAGCCGAGGGTCCTTTGTCCTAGCGTCTAGAAAGTTCTAGGCTATCTCGGGGTGTCCATAGGAAATTCAGGGGGAGATAGATAGACGTCTTTTGATCTTTCGCCGACAAAGACTTATTAATATTTTTAGACTTATTAATAATTATATGATTGATGTATTAATTATTCAATAATGAATCCAGAGCCCTCAGTATTCTTAATACATAACACAAGTATAGTCCCCACGTAGCTTCTTTGGATGTTTGATCTTTTGGCAGTCATTAATAAGGATTTCTAATCAATATGAAATTTAGTTTCGTCATTTTTAAGATATGACAAAGTAGTTTTTTTTTTGTCTTTTTTTATTCCTATTTTATTGAATTTTACAACTGTATTAACATAAATACAATAAGTAAAACTGTTGAATTAGAGTAAAGGGTGTGAAAGGCTTGTAAAGAAACTACCCAGCGGTAGAACTTCGATGTTTATTTAAGTAAGTAGATCCCGAGGCCATCTTCTTTTCAATCGAATCGGAGGGTTGTCAGGAATATGTGAGGTTGATAGGTTGCGGACAAGAGGGTTAATATGGGCTGGAAGTTTGGAATTAAAAAGGTCGTTATGGATGATTTTATTTGTGACGAAATAAGGAGCATTTAGGATTTTGTGAAGGATTTTGGATTGTAAGGATTGGATACGGGAGGAATTAGATGACTTAGTAGAGCTCCAAAGCTCGATTCCTTATGTCCAGATGGGTCTGATGACGGTAACATAAATAGTAATCGGTATCTACGGGCAGTCTCTTGTTTTAGTCTCGTGTGATCATTCCATGTAAGACGTTTGTCAAGATGGAGTCCTAGGTATTGGATTTTTTCAACAGGCATGAGTGGGGTATTATTAAAGGATACAGTGGGGCAGGAGGTTATCGGCTTACGATAGAGTAGTTAAAACAAAAACTAATCGTATGCTGGATGGGTTAGAAAATCGACCCATAATTTGTTTTCTTTTTCATTGGAATTCTCCATACAATCAAAACATACACATTACTCTCAAATATATACTGTATAGTAATTATTATTGTTAATTTATTTGTTTATCGCATTTAGGAACTGTGTCACACTTAGATTTCATCAGGTTATAAAAGTCGTTCTTATAAGCTGTGGACTCCAGAATTATGTGCGTCAGACTCTTATTCTGATCACATTTATCACACTTAGAGGAGTTAAGGACCCAGATTCGGAGTAGGTAAACATTTCACCCAACGTGGTTTGATCTGAGTTAGGGGAAATTTTTGACGATGTACTTTGTTAGGTTCATGTCATAAAACCACGGTATGTCCAGGATACGTTGTACATTCGTTTTATTGAATCTCCAGCGACGGACTCCCCATAATGTTCTGAACACATATTTAATAACCTTTTAAAATCAAAATAAATAAATCTTTTTAAGTGTGGTGCAAACTAATATAAAAAATATTTCTAGATGTATGTTCGAAGACGTTATTAACCATGCATCCGTACTACTGTGTGTTGTTGGTTATATCTGTTGCATAACAAAAAAAAAACTATATTTTTTTCATAGCACTTGATCCTGCTTTGCCAATATATGCGGATTTGGAACTCTCTAAGAGATTGGACCCAGATGATGCTAAATTCGTGGTAGTTATCCACACAGCAGGAGCCGAACTTGGTTTCTTGGAGCCTATAGGTCATGCAGATTTCTACCCTAACGGTGGCTTTAACCCGCAACCTCAGTGTATTTCTAGTCGCCATTTCTGGGGTAAGCTCTGCCTTTTAAATGAATATTAATCAAGTGATTTTTTGCTGATGCTTCAGAATTCTCGCTTAATTTTCTTATGTAGGATTTATTTCCGTAAGATGTATGTATTTTTTTTTCTGTCAATCAATATCTAATATACTGCATATTTCACTTTTATAGTTGATATTCTGGTTCAGCTGGTATGTAGTCATAATGCGGCCGTCCAGTACCTTTCAGAAAGTGTTGCAGGAGGTTTTCCTGCCACCAAATGTACCAATTGGGAAGACTTTAAAAATGATTTTTGTATAGATTGGCCGACTGTACGATTGGGTTTCGATATACCCTCAGAGTAAGTAATGTTAAATTTATATTATTGTTAAATTTCTATTTTGATAATCAACTTCGTAAATATTTTTGAAATTCCACACAGTTAAAATTTGATGTGTCATTATGTATTATTAATTTATTATTATTTCTATGAGTCGGTGAAACGGTCATGTCAACATCTGTAAAATTCAGAGTATAATGCTATAAATAGCAATATTTTTTTTTTACAATCGCAATACTTTCCCTTACTATATGTTTCATATATAAGTAAGTTAAAAGTAATAAAATGTTATTGAATTTTGTTAATTTCAGTGTACGTGGAATGTTCTTCCTAAGAACAAGAAGTGGTCCACCTTTTGGCGATCCTCTGGACTGCAGCCGTCGTGGCAGAGAGGGGTTGTACGCAATGAGCTGCTCTACCTCGAGAAAGAAGCCACCAAAGACAGTCCTGGATTGTTACTGCTTATACTAGTGTCACAGAGTGTTATGATCTGGATTATATTTAGATATTATCCATACCAGTAAATTCAGTTGTAATAAAATATACAAAAAAAAAAACACAACATCATAATGATCATTCTTTGTTTGCGTTTAATAAGCATTGTCGTTTTGTTTGAGGAAATCTACTAACATTTGAAAATATTAACGTTTATTCTTTAATCATGTATTTTGGAATTTGTGTTCATATTCAAAGTTAGCAAACAATCCACTGAAATGCGGTGGGCGACAGACGGCAAAGAAAATGATTTTTTTTATTCGTTATTTGGAGTCTACGTACCTTGAAACATAACCAGTCAAATTTTTGGAGGGAGAGAGTATTTTTTTTTTTTTTTTGTCGATTACAAAGGTTTATTATATAAAATAATAAAAAAACCTGTACCACTACAACCCATGAAGGGTCTTGGGCTCAGTACATATAGAGATTCGTACTGTTTCTAGGCCAACGACAGAGCAATGAGGTGATTAGGCCTTAATCACGCTCAGCCGCCAGGTTTTTCCCCAATTAATTTGGGTACCCACTTTATAGAGGCTGGGTCGGCCCCAGAAGGGTCTCCATACCCTAGGGTCGCCCCCCGACTGAATTAACAGAATAAATAATATTCCGCCACAGCCGGGATTCGAACCCAGGACCCGGAGCACAGCAGACTAGTGCTCTATCCACTAGACCACGCCGCTCCCATAAAATAATAAAACAAAACTTAAATTATTCTTTTTCTCAATTTTTTTTTTTTTTTTTTTTTTTTTTTTTTTTTTTTTTGTGGATTACAAAGTTTCATTATTTAAAATAGTAAACAAAGATTACATTCTTTTGGTATATCGTTTTCAATAACGAAACTAAAAAAAAAACTGTCCAATAAACGCCGTCCGCTACATTTCTCCAAAACTACAAGACCAATTTTTTTGAAATTCGGCACAAAAACAGTAGGGCATGCAATGGTGATCCCAACACCTATACGTTGATATCAGCTGGCTATTTTTAAAATGGTGGCAAATTAAATGTGATTTAATTAAGATTTAATTTTTGAAAATAGAGAAAAATGTACTAGTGTTTTTTGACCAAAAAACCGCGAATAATTATATTAAAGAGAAAATATTGAAATTTTACTCATAAATTCGCCATAACTAGTCATTCTTGAGGATCAAGGAAATATTTATCAGTGTTTTTAACCAAAAAAACTATATTTAATTATAATAAATATGGTGCGCGCAACACACGAATTTCACTTACCATCCTTGTTAAAATCAATTTAAGTTTTTGAATACCGTTAGAGGCCTTTGACCGAGTCTGGCACCCGGGATTGCTTTACAAGCTCCGTCTATCCCTCTCTCTTACCTATTTTCTTATTATCCAATCCTACCTCGCTGATAGATCTTTCAAAATAAATTACAATAGTTCCTATTCCTCCCTATTTTCTCAATCTGCTGTTGTTCCTCAAGGCAGCATCCTAGGACCCGTTCTTTATACAGTCTATACAGCTGATATCCCAACTCATCCTAACACATTTCTTTCTATCTATGCTGATGACACGTGTGTGCTATCAGTAGATAATGATCCAGTTACTGCCTCCCACACTCTTCAATCCCACATCCGAGACCTTGAAGTATGGTGCAAGAATTAGAGGATTACTAACAAATCCCACTAGATAACATTTACCCTTCATCGTAAACCAATGACTTCCTGCCCTACAGTATCCTTTAATGACACTCCACTAGCTCCTGTTGAACAGATTCGATACCTAGGGCTCCACTTTGACAAACTTCGTAAACGACAAGAAACTGCCCGACGTTTTCGACTACTTCAACACTTACTGGACAAACGCTCCAAGCTTCCACTTAATTACAAAAGACTCATAGACTCATTTATATGACCATCATTAGACCGATATGGACTTACGGAGTAGAGTATGGGGCTCGACTAAACCATCGAATTCCTCTCGTATCCAATCCTTACTATTCAAAATCCTTCGAAAAATCCTCAATGCTCCTTATTTTATCACAAATACGCTCATTCATAAAGACCTTAATATTCCATTGTTGCTGACTAAGCCCGAACCAGGTACCATTCCTTCCATGAAAAGCTCTATCCTAGCTTCCTCTTCAATTCCTGATAATCCTCCAAGGCGTCTGAAAAGAAGATGGCCACGGGACCTTCTAGTTTAGAGTGTTTTTAGAGTGCTGCCACTGGGTAGTGTCTCTACATGTATTTCATGACAGGTTTACACATTACCATCACATTTACTAGATGTATTTTTATTTAATACGGTTGTAAATATCAATAAATATGTTTAAACAAAAAAAAAAACCGTTATAGATGAAATTAGTTTAAAGAATTAATTAAATTGATTTTCGATAGCATGTTTCTATATCTTAATCTATATTATTAATCTATATTTAATCTATTATATTATTATATAAAACAATCAGTTAATTTTATTCGCTTTTCATCACTCCTCATTATATTTTACAACTTTGTGCATAAAATAATATATTTTCTATAAAAACACAAGTTACATTAAAAAATACTTTTCCACTTTACACTTTCAGATTATTAACGAATTCATTCAACTTATATATTTAACGGTTTTTAATCAATGCTAACAACTAGAAATGGTTATTTTTTTTCGAATGTACAAAATTGAAGATATTTGTTTTTTGATTTTGTTTTTTTATACCCTCTGTTTTATTTTTACACAAAATACAATACAAATATGATATGTACATTTGTCACAGATATTTGTCCTTTAATTACCCGAAGGTACAAAATTGAAGATACTTTAGAGAAAGAAAATTTAAACTACCGCCATTTAAGCCCTGCCAGACTATTTCAATGAGAATAAAACCGACATGATATAAAGCTCATTAAATTTTACATCGATATAGCGAGTTTATTTATTTTTCGATGGTTTCAGTTTGACCAAGTAAAATAAATAACTCTTACGGATCCGAACTGCACCAGTTCACGGTCCGAACCAGACCCCTAAAAATGTGAAACGCTTTACGATTTTGCGTGTCATCCTTGAGTGAGGGCTATGCTAATATTCTCTGAATCGTTCCAATCTTAGTATATATACCGCCGAAGTGAGTGAAATTCCCATTTGTTGAGTTGCCATTAACACATTAAGAGCATAATGAAGAATCTTGAAGACGATCTCTGACAAACAAACAAAAGGGAGATATATTTCCAAATAAACCTATTTAGACATATTACTTATGTTGAAATTGGTCTTTTTTATTTTATTATTATTTTATTTGACACCATCCACCAATAGGCCTAGGCCCAATTACAGGTGGTAAATCATACAAAAAAAATACATTACAATACAATGATTGAAATAATAAAAATATTTTTAATTCAAACTAAATAGTAATGTTCTACATACCAGCTTAATTTATATAATGAAACAAAAAAAAAAAAAGATATATATCTTACAAATATCATAATCGAACTAAAAAAGAAATAAAACTTTGAACAATTCATCATATATATACTCCTAAAGAATTACTTATATTAAGATAAAAAAAACAAAACAATAAAAGATAGAAACAAAAAGAAGCAGAGAAATAGAAAAGTAAATAAAAAAAACGAGAAAAAGAAAGGTCTTGGGAATTTTACGAATTTATTTATAGATGCCCAGCGAATCCAGCATTATAGTATCTGCCATTTTCTGGAGCTGATTCTTTTCCAGTTTATATTTTTCCAACCTTCGTCGTAAACCTACGCCATCCTGCCCTACAGTGTCCTTTAATAATATTCCGCTAGTCCCGGTTGAACAGATTCGCTATCTAGGACTCTTACTTGACAAACGACTAACTTGGAATCCGCACACAAGATTGAAACGACAAGAAACTGCCCGCCGCTTTCGCTTACTTCAACACTTACTGGACAGACGCTGCAACCTTCCGCTTAACTACAAAAGGCTCATCTGTATTACCATCATAAGGCCTATATGGACGTACGGAGTTGAGCTTTGAGGCTCTACTAAACCATCGAATTCTTCTCGTATTCAATCCTTTCAATCCAAAATCCTTCGAAAAATCCTCAATGCTCCTTACTTTGTCACCAACAAACTCATCCATAAAGACCTTAATGTCCCATATGTTGCTGATTCGGCCCGTACTAGGTATCATTCCTCCCATGACAAACTCCACTCTCATATTAACCCACTATTTTCAATCCTTGCTTCCTCTTCCATTCTTGACAATCCTCCGAGGCGTTAAAAAGAAGATGGCCAAATTCTCTTCATGTCTTTTCATGTATATTATCTATATTATGAGCCAATTTACTTGATGTATTTAATACACTACTACAGTTGTAAATTTCAATAAATTAATATATATAAAAAAACTTCGCTAATGGTATGGTTCCTCTGCTTCCGAACCATAGCTCATTGACAGATAATGTTTTTTGCCCAACTCCTAACGCCGATATATATATATATACGAATATGCTAAGTTTCAAAATATTGTTTTTTATGATTTTGGCAGACAGAAAAAAAAACCTTGAGTCCTTTCTATATATATTTTTCTGTGTTTTTCTAAACGTTAATCCGAAAATTTTTCTATTTTACAGCCTTTAGTCTTTGTCATTTTCACTTCAATTATTCATTACCCATGACTAAGGAGGTTGTGTTTATAATAAATAAATTTTCCGGTGGGATTAACATCGGGATGGCACAGATGGGGGCAGATAATTAGATCGAGATGAGCACTGGCCTGGATTCCCTACTCACTATAATTAATTAAGGATAAGCGAAACTGAGATTAGTGGCTTCCAACCGCCCTCCAGCAAAAACCAGCTGTCAACCCTCCAGGATCCTCTTTTTGTTTATTTATTTCCATCAGGGTCCTAAATTTTATTTTGATAATCATCAATTATTAAAATCGAGAAAGAAGCCCAGAATAAAAAAAAATATTTGATTCTTATAAAGTATTATTTGTAAATCGAATATCTATAAATTGTTTATAGAAAGTTTTTTCTATTTATATTAAACTGAATATTGGAAATTTTTAGAAGAGTATAACCCCACTCCCACTCTAATCCATTTATATTTACGTATATATATTTCGAATTATATATAGAATGAATTATATATTTATGAATTTACGTATATATGAAAACGATTTCTGGCAGAAAATCGTGCCTTTTTCAGGTTAAAACAAACCTAATGGGGTTACAATTAATGTTGTAAAGCCCCAAGATAGTACTCAGGATATGCCAGCCTGATTGCACAAGTCATTGTCTACACACCGGAAGCCTGAAGTCTATAAATATAGTATTGAATAGTTCTGAAAACATCGCAAAATATCATTTTTTTCTGTTGGCGCGACAGACCGTGTAGGCGCGGTGTACATTGCTGTGAGAATACACTCGCGCTGCTCAAATTTTATAGGGTAGGGTCATAACTCCTTACGCCAAATTTTCGTGAGTAGCCATTAGTTGGCTGACGGGTCTCACATACCCGGAGGAGTGGCTGTGAGTGAATCCCCATTGAATTAAATTCTTAATGAAAAAGTCGCTCCCAAAAGGGACTGGGATTCGAATTCATAACCTTTGGTGGAAGAGCCTAGCGCATTAGCCACTCAACCACGGGCTCTCCACAGGCAATGTTTGGAAACTGAAAAAGGACATCTCTTCCCAACCTGGAGGAAGGAAAATTCCTGGAATCCCCTAATACTTTATGCGAATCCTCAATCCTTAATAATTTATAGAGTGGGACCCTCAGACTCCTTCCCCTTATATTTAAGTTAAAACTAAAGTAAAATTAGTCAGCATTAGAGAAATTTGTCCATTCCTTTATTTTGAAACAGAACGTTATTTAATCACTAATTGTTTTCTTGAAAAATATTTATTTATTCGAAGATATATTACAATCTGTCAAAATGGACAATAATAATATTGCTATAAGATTACATTCATAGAATATTTACAATATATCATACAAAAGTAAAGTCAAATTACATAAAATGAAACTCAAATAAAAAAAGGTATATAATAACAAAATTTATAATTTTTTTTTTTTTTAGATTTAATTTATTTATTGAGATATATTACAATTTGTTACAAAATGAACAATAATAATAGTGATATGAGACCACATTCATACAATATGTACAGAAAATAATAATAATAGCCAAATTACATAAAATAGAAAATAAATAAATTCATATATATACAATAAAATAATAATAAATAACAAAACAAAACAAATCGAAACAACAACCTTTAATTAAGATAAATAAAAAGTTGGCAAATAAATAAACATCATACAAACAATCATAACTATATACAACATATACAACTGCTAAAGGGACCGCGAATCCAAGAGATCCCAACGCCTCTATCTCAGCCTCATCACTGGTGTGAGCCAGTGGAGGCTGAGTTAGGGCGCTGTAGCCACAAACATACCGTACATGAGTGGAGGATCTGACCAGTGTCAGACCTCCAATTTATAAAATAACTAAATATTACGGTTAACATAGAAATAAACAAAACATGAACGCACTCACACTTATATACAAAATTTACAATTTGCTGGGGAACCCCGGAAGGAGACCCCCTTCCCCTCACTTGTGGAAGGGCAAGCAGAATCCGAGGAATCCCAGCGCCTCCCTCTCAGCCGCATCACTGGTGAGAGCCAGCGGAAGGTGAGTGAGGGCGCCATAGCCACAAAAACACCGCACATGAGAGGAGAATCTGACCTGTGTCAGAACTCCAGAATAGATATTTAAAAAAGATCGCGGGGCCACTGCCGTTTCAACCTTCTAGGAGGATTGTATGGATGAGTGGAGCTGGATAGGGATTGCGCTTGAGGATTAAGATGATGAATAAGGTTGTGATGGAATTTGGAAAATTTGGATATAATCAGATTTAAAATAAATGGAACATTAAGGTCGTGGTGCAAGGTATAGTTGGTGACATAATAAGGAACATTTACTATTATTCGGAGGACTTTGGATTGAAAGGATTGAATGCGTTTGATGTTGGTATGTTTAGCTGTCCCCCACAGTTTAAGTCCGTAGGTCCAGATAGGCTTCAGTATTGTCTTGTAGATTAATAATTTGTTTTCAACTGTAAGCTTACTGATTGTTTAAATATTTTTTTCACTTCAATGTATTGAATAAATAACGCCGTTATATTATAAAGCTCAGTTTTATACTCTTTATGAATAAATTATTCAGCCTCCAGCGATCTTGAAGGCTGTTCCCCTAGAGTGCAGGAGCTAAAAGGGCAAGAGAGCCCCTGAGACGGAAAATTGCGACGAGGGCGTGTTTACTGCCTGTAAATGAGTTTATCTGCCCCCTTCCCTGGACCTAATTGCGACTCCTCTCCATCAGGAAAATCGCCTTATCGCAGCCAATACCTCTGTCAGCTGATGGCATCCTCAATTTGTTTAGCACTCTAATAATTCCATGCAGTAATTGTTCATTGAAGCCGAGGAAATGGACACGTAATTGCGTTTCACTTTATAAATACTTTCGTAATGCTGTGAGTATCCGTTTAGACAGCTAATTAAGATCTAATATGGAAAAGCAGATGGGTAACAATTTATTTGAAGTATTGCGAACTCTAAGAGACATTTAAGTGCTTACGATTGCTTTCATTCCTGATGGATCATAATCTCTCTCTCTCTCTCTCTCTCTCTCTCTTTCTCTATATATACTATATATATATATATATATATATATATATATATATATATATATATATATATATATATATATATACATATAAAAACCACGATTTTTGGTTTCCGCGAACTCGTTTTAAGCCACTGGATGGATTTCGATACGGTTTTTACTATAATTTAGGGCATTATATCCTGAAGTTTAAATATTAAAATACATTGTAATTAAGTTTTTATTTAAAAGGGAAAAATACATTTTTTGTTACTAAGTCATCAAAAACTTATTCCTGTCGAGTCGAGAGTATATACCGTTGAAAGGGCAAGATTTTAGAAAAACAAAAAATGCAAGAAGTCTTACAAGTTCATATAGAGTTGTTGTAAGCCCATAAACTTATGAACATATGTTATTGGTAAAGATGGATTGTAGAGTAGCTCAATGTTGGCAACCTCGTACAGTATCCTACAAGATGCACTCGTATTCTTTCATTCAGTATGCAAGGTTTAAGAAACAATATCAAGAACCGAATTGTACAGAACATAGAATATAATAGAAGCAACAAGCTGGCCTAGAGTGGCACTACCTTACTCCCATATGTCCACATAATCTGGACATTGATAGAGGATGCCAAGCCATAACAGAAGTCATTCTCTTGGCCGCTGAAGCTTCCATACCCAAAACCAAAGGATTTTCCAAACGACCATCTGTCCCTTGGTTCAATAAAGAGTGCAAAGAAGCAATAAAAAATCGCAGAAAAGCTTTTTATAAATTTAGAAAAAATATGAGTCCTGCAAACCTTATCGAATATAAAAAGCAAAGATCAATAAGTAGAAGAACATTGAACTGTAATAAAAGGGACTCATGGAAATCTTTTGTAGAATCTATCAATTCTTCAACTCCGGCTAATATAATTTGGAATAAAATTAGGAAGATCAAAGGAATAGGTTCTCCAACGGTATACACATTATTAATAAATGAGAAATTGTGTGACGATCCCGAAGTAGTAGGAAATAGTTTTGCTGATTATTATTCAGAAATATATAATGAGCCGACAGCTAGCGGGCGTGCAGAGAATCTCGACTTCTCAACCTCAGATACGAATTTGGTCTACAATACGCCATTCACGATGTGGGAGCTTCAGACTGTGTTAAAGAGTGTTAAGGGTTCTTCACCAGGCCCTGATAATATCCACTACTCCATGATTCAACACCTTCCGAACAACACATTAACCTGGCTACTAAATTATTATAATCATATTTGGGAGACTGCCGATTTTCCTGACGTCTGGCGCCAATCAGAGGTGATTCCAATTTTGAAAAATGGTCAAGATAAGAGATACCCTACAAGCTACAGGCCAATTTTCTTAACCAGCTGCTTGTGCAAAGTTATTGAACGAATGGTAAATAAAAGACTTACCTGGATCCTGGAAAACAATAATTACATACAAAATTTTCAGTGTGGATTCCGTAAAGGTAGATCCACAATGGATCATTTAGTTCAAATGGAGGCGGAACTCCAATACACATTTATTCAGGATGAACAAGCCATCGCTATCTTCTTTGACATGCACAAGGCATTCGACAAAACCAATATTAATTTAATCCTAAAAAAGTTAATGTCGCTAGGATTCCGAGGTAACATGCCAAACTTCATTTGTAAATTTCTTAGCCATCGCTATTTCAAAGTTCGAGTAGGGAATTCGTTGTCCATGCCACATGAACAAAGAAATGGTGTCCCACAAGGTTGCGTTCTTAGCACAACGCTTTTCATTCTCGCAATCAGTGACCTGGCCACCAATTTACCTCGTGGAGTCAAACCAATGCTGTTTGTAGACGATCTGGCAATCTTCTGTCGATCCAAAGATTTGCTATCGATAACAGATGTTACAAACTTCATTAAACCGATTAAACGAGTGGTCACAAAACTCTGGACTGAAGTTTTCGGAAGCTAAAACAAAATGTTTGTATTTCAGTAGAAGAAGAAATCTCCCCGACCTACCAGACCTCTTACTTAACAACGTCCCTTTACCCTACGTAAATAGTTGTAGATTCTTGGGATTGGAATTTGATAGACGCCTTACGTGGGAAAATCACATAAAATCTCTGAAAGAAAAATGTTTAAAAAAACTTAATATACTTAAAGTCTTAACTGGAAGAAGTTGGGGTGCAGATCGCATCACTTTACTCAAGATATACTTATCAATAATATGTACAAAGATGGAGTATGGCTGCTTTGTCTTTGGCTCGGCAAAAAGGGACAATCTGGCTAAACTCGATGTAGTACACCATGCAGGCATACGAATTGCTACAGGAGCTTTCAGGACCAGCCCTTCTCTAAGTCTTTGTGCAGAATCTGGCTTACCACACTATCCTACCGACGCGATAAATTGGCCATAAACTATATCACAAAATTAATCACACAAGCTACTCACCCTGCTCATGTATACATCTTTAAATCCAAATATTCGGCGAAATTTCAACTAAAGACCAACCCAACCTTACCATTAGCAGAAAGAATGTCGTCCGTTGTTAACGAGTTAAAATTAATCAATATAACATCCATAGAAAACAAAACACCACCATGGACATTTCTGAAACCCCATGTATATCTTGAGTTGGCTAAATATAGTAAACAAAATTCCAAATTAATAAATTTTAAAGACCGCTTTGAGAAGATAATCAGCGCATTGCCCAGCCACAACTTAATTTTCACAGATGGTTCTAAATCAGACTCATCCACTGGCTCAGCTTTCGTCGCATCAAAATGCACCTACAAGTCGAAACTACATCAATATTGTTCCGTATATACAGCTGAAGTGAATGCGATCGCAACGGCCCTTGATTATTCCAGAACACTCCCAATAGAGAACTTCACCATAGCCTCAGATTCATTGAGCGCTCTAAAAGCACTACAGAATATGCATTCCAGTCATCCAGGAATTTTAAGAATCCTGGAATTAACCAAAGTAATGGCTGAAAATGGGAAAAGAATCAATTATGTGTGAATACCAGGTCACATGGGGATAAGAGGGAATGAAATGGCAGATAAGGCTGCTAAAGAGGCTCTCACTCTCCCTGGTCGTGGTAGGGCACTGCTCACACCATCAGAGCTAGCACGCCCTCTTATAGAAAATTTATGGAAGAAATGGGACGAAGCATGGAAAAACAGTTATCCAAGCAAATTGAAAACCATTAAGAAAGAAGTAAAGTATTGGAAAACCTCAAATCGCAGCAACCGCAGGGAGGAGGTGGTCTTGGCCCGCTTGAGAATAGGGCACACAAGGTTAACACATGGGCATTTAATATGTAAAGAGTTGCCCCCAAGATGTCAGCATTGTAGGGAAATCCTAACAATTACCCATGTGTTCGAGGAATGTCCCTTCTACACTAGACAACTGGACCAAAAGGGAATACCTCACAATGTCGCGGTTGCATTAGGAAACGATGAGAATAGAATTGACCAATTAATGTGCCTCCTTTCTGAAATGGACTTTTATAAGAGGATTTGAGGACTTACTTTATGTTTATTTATTTCTATTTATCTTTATTATTATTTTTTTTCCTTGAATATTGTCTACTAATATAACTTGATATATGTTTATTTTTTACTAACGTTGTCGTATTTATTTTTTATTATAGATTATTCTTATTCTTATTATCTGTTTTAATCAATATTATTATTTAATATTGAAAAAAAAAAAAAAATGTTTTTCTAAATTAATTTTCTAAAATGAGCGTATCCGGCACTATTTATGAGTGTATTATTTGTAAATTATGTATTATCTGTATGTATGTATTCATGTATTATGGATGTATTACTTATTATGTATATGATTATTGTCTATTATGTATTATTATTTGTTCATAATGTATTCGTTCATTTTGTATTATTATTATTTGTTTTAGTGTATTATTATCATTTGTTATATTGGTTCATTATTTATTTTAATTAATATTATTATTTAATATTTCAACTAAAGCCATAATTGTCTGTTTTTAAAAAACGTGTATCTTATAGTGAGTTAGGTATTATATATCTAAGTGTATCTTATACTGAGTGTATCTGGCACTGATGACCAAGATGTTTTGTGCCAATAAATAAAACAAAAACCAAAAACCTTACTCCCAACTCTCCCCACTCTTGTTATCCCCCTTCCTTGTTTTCATTTACTATATTTATATTTTAATAATTATTTGTGACTTATTATTTTGGTTGTAATACAAACATGGCCGATAAAGAAGACATTAACATTTCACGATTTTTTATTTTTTTTTTATTTTTATTTTATTTTTTGTCCACCTCTACCTCGCCTTTGAAGGCTATATGGAGGTTTCTCGGACCAGGGTTTGAGGGCAGGGGGATTAAAGTCCCCCCTGGTACCAAGAGTCGAACTCGTAATTTTTTGGTTTCAACGTAATGGTCATCTAATAGCTAGACAACGCGTGTTTTTTTTTAAAACGCGCGCTAACCCACTCGGCCACCCCGCGCCCAACCTTTCACTAGTAAGTTTCTTCATTCCATTGAATATCAACTTTGGTTATCACATTGAGCATTGCCGCCTGTTCACCCACTTGGCCACCCGCCCTCCCCCCTCCTCAAACTAAAGGTTGTAAATTCGAATTCCAGTCCTATCTGGGCATTTAAAAGGGAATAATTATTTAAAGCGCGATTCACTCACAGCTCTCTCTTTGCCTTCCTCCCCCTCCCCCTCCTTTGTGAGTAACGTCAGCCGATGGTTACGTGTCATACTTAATCGCGGTGTGATCTCAGAGGACAGAAAAATAAAAATAATGGAAGAGACACAAATCATACAGGGCATGTTAGAAATAGGGGGCAAGGATGTACCCAACTGCTCCTCCACACGGTCTTCATTTATTCCTTCAATTTAGAATTAATTAAGAAGATCTATCTTCTAGCCGCATTCTAATGTAAATTTCAGCTGTACCTTTTTGTAAGCTAATCTGTTACTATTGTATATCAGATAATAAGTTCACTACAGAAACGAAAAAAAAAAAAAAAAACTATTGTGCGCATGTTGGTAGATTTTAAAGTTTGTAAATCGTTGTATATTATTTCATTTTTACTTTCACTTACTATATATAGTAAGGGGAAGTATTGCGATCGTGAAAATTTTCGAATTCCAGTTTTCAACGGAAATACACGTTTTAGGGTCCCCTGAGTCCAAATACCCAAGTCCCGCAAAAAGGTCTGTGTGTGTGGTAACTCCCGGGCGGAAACGGTAACTCCTATGAAACTGAAATTTCATATTTAAGACAATTATACGCCCGAGACGTGACAAAACTTTTTTCATCAAAATGAGCTTACCAGAAGAGGCACTTTATACCATGCATTTTCTCGAAAACGGTAACGACGATTTTGATTAAACTCTTAAAAGGTGCATCAGCTGCTGAATGGCCGAGTTTAAACTCGCACAGAAATATTACTCGAAAATCGCGTGTTTCCATGTTCATATTTGGAGGTATACTAAAAAGTGGGTAACTGATTGGGAAGCTAATGTTTATAATACAAAGGTAGAGGATTAGTAACTGTTTACTTTAAATATGTAAACATTGGATGAAAACAACAGAGACATGCAAAATCCTTTGTATTTCAGAAACTATAAAAACGGACATTTCATGTGAAAAAAACCCAATACCTTCAGTCGTTTGGCCCTAGTTTACTTTACATTGGATTTCATTTTGAAGCAGACGTCGATATGAACCATTGCGGATTTAATCAAATTTTGGATTCTGTTTGGAAACCGTCCGCTCGCTTGCAATCGGACGGAGTACTATCTAATCCGTATTCATTTAAAGGAATATTTAGTACCTTTGGAAAATGATGAACTTCTGGGATATGACCTAACCTCTCTTCTATCAAAAAATAAAAAATGTTGGATAACAAGGGGTTGTTTCTTATTCCCTTTGTGAATCGGTGAAGAACAACCTGAAAGGTCGCTAGAAAATCAGTTTAGGGCTAAGTAGGGCGCCCAATGCAATATTAATAGATTCCTTTTTCCTCTTCTGCTTATATTCGGGGAAAACTGGAAGGAACGTTCTGCAGCTTCATCGTAACAACTGAAACGGTTTTTTACTTTCACTTACTATATATAGTAAGGAGAAGTATTGCGATCGTGAAAATTTTCGAATTCCAGTTTTCAACGGAAATACACTTTTTAGGGTCCCCTGAGTCCAAATAGCAAAGTCCCGCAAAAAGGTCTGTGTGTGTGGTAACTCCCGGGCGGAAACGGTAAGTCCTATGAAACTGAAATTTCATATTTAAGACAACTATACGCCCGAGACGTGACAAAACTTTTTTCATCAAAATGAGCTTACCAGAAGAGGCACTTTATACCATGCATTTTGCACCTTTTTTCGATTTTCTCAAAAACGGTTCCGACGATTTTGATTAAACTCGCTATATCGATGTAAAATTAAATGGGCTTTAATATCATGTAGGTTTTATTTGGATAAAAATGGTCTGACAGGGCTTAAATACCGATATTTTAAATTGTCTTCCCCTAAAGTACCTTTAATTTTGTAGATTCAGTAATAATAACTAGATTATCTTGTTAACGCTGATGAGAAACCGGTAAATATATAAATTGAATAAATTCGATACCCAACTAAAGGAGAAAACAGAAAAAATATTTTTTAATGTAATTTTTCGTTTTTGAACATAAGAGCAGTAATATACATGTATGACATGCTGTTGGAAAGCTAAAGATTTTAGAAAAAATATCATCTCATTCACAAGCTTTTAAAAGTTAATAGAGAGTGATGAAATGAACATAAAACTAACTGATTATTTTAAATAATAATATAATCGATTTTTTAATAAAACACATGTTTATTATAGAAATTTAATTTAATTAATTCCTTTATAGTTTCACGTATTTTTATCTTTAACTGTATTTGAAAATTCTTTCATTGATTTTAAAAATGGAGGTAAGTGAAAGTCGTGTGTTGCCCGCACCAGATTTTTAGAAATGTTTTTCGATAGCTTGAAATTTAAGTGAACAATTGTTTGACAGAAAAATAGATACAACATTTTCTATAGTTTATATTTTTGCAATACCCAAACGTGATTACGAACTTCGAAGGTATATGAGAGTTGGAAAAAAAAAACAACAAAACAAATAATGAAGTAATCGTTCTACGTTCGCAAAAGAAATAAAACGAAATGAAAAACACTCTTTTTTTTTTTTTTTAAGTAATAACAATTTTTATTGAGAAAATTTTACAATCTGTCCCAATTTGGACATTAATAGTATTGCTGAATGATATCAAACATACTACATTCATACAATATTTACACAAGATAAAATTACAATAAAATATATACACAATAATGAATCAATACAAAAGTCAATAATTCACTTATACCTATATACACATACACACACTCATACATACATCACATTGAGTGGAGAATCTAGCCAGTGCTAGAACTCCAATATATTTACAAAAGGTCGCGGGGCCACTGCCGTTTCAACCTTCTAGGTGGGTTGTATGGATGAGTGGAGCTGGATAGGGATTGAGCTAAAGGATTAGGATGATGAATGAGGTTCTGGTGGAATTTGGAAAATTTGGATGGAATTAGGTCTGAAATAAATGGAACATTAAGGTCGTGGTGCAAGGTATAATTGGAGACATAATAAGGAGCATTTACTATTGTACGGAGGACTTTGGATTGAAAGGATTGAATGCGTTTGATGTTAGAACGTTTAGCTGTCCCCCACAGTTCAAGTCCGTAGGTCCAGATGGGCTTCAGTATTGTCTTGTAGATTAATAATTTGTTTTCAACTGTAAGTTCAGATTTTCTGTTGAGTAGTCGGTATAACTGTCCGAATCGTCGGTTGAGTTCTTGTCTTTTAAGTCTTGTATGTGGGTTCCAAGTCAATCTTTTGTCTAACAGTAAGCCAAGATACCGGACTGTATCTGAGAGAGGAATCGGTAATGAGTTGAAATAAACTGGCGGACAGGATTTTCGTCTAAGAGTAAAGGTTATGTGTTTACATTTGGCTTCGTTCACCTTTACACGCCAGTTATTACACCAGTGTTCGATAAGGAAAAGGTGTCTCTGAAGGTTTAAGGATGCTGTTTCAGGATTGGAACTGGATGATAGGATGGCGGTGTCGTCTGCAAAAGTTGCCAGAAAGGTATCAGGATGTGTAGGAATATCAGCAGTGTAAAGGATGTAGAGGATGGGTCCCAAGACGCTGCCTTGAGGAACACCGGCCTCAACGGGATAAAGGTTAGAAAATTCTTCACCACAGCGAACTCGGAAGGAACGGTTCGAGAGATAGGATCGGAGAATGAGGTATAGGGACTGGGGTAAATGGGTTTTCAGCTTGAAGAGTAATCCAGTGTGCCATACCCGGTCAAAAGCTTGCGCAATGTCCAGAAACGCACCAGAACAATACTCTTTGCATTCAAGAGCTGAGGAAATATGGTCTACAACTCGGAGCCCCTGTTGAACTGTGGAATGCTGAGGACGGAATCCAAACTGATGGGAAGGAAGATTTTGAGATTCTAATATGGGTAGGATACGTTTAAGAAGAAGCCTTTCGAAGATTTTTGAGAGGATGGGGAGTAGACTAATAGGCCTGTAGGATGAAGTGTTGTTGGAAGGTTTACCTGGTTTTAAAAAAAGGATGATGATGGAATGTTTCCATAACAGAGGAAAATAGGTGGTACGGAGGATGCAGTTATAAATATAAGTAAGGAATATAATAGCTTTCTGCGGAAGTTGTCGGAGGATCTGGGGAGTAAGGAGATCGTGTCCAGGAGATTTACGGAGAGTCAGTTTTTGGAGAAGATATTTGACCTCAGAGGGATTAATAGCTTTAGGAGGTAGGGAAAGTGGAATCGGTGACATAAGAAAGTCTTGCACTTTTGCGGTGTGATTGATGTGGGATTCCGGGTTAGGAGTGAATACTTTGGAGAGGTGTGTGGCGAATTCCTCGGCTTTATCTTCATCAGACGCAGCCCAGGAGTCATCACCACGTCGGAGAGGATGGGAAACATGATGGTATTTTAGGATCTTTTTCGTGACATTCCACAGGGAATTATCACGAGCTGATAGAGAGGAGAGGTAGGAATTAAAGGACTGGGAACGGAAGTTCGCCAACTCCCTCTTCAATTGTCTACAATAGAAGTTATAGGAGCGGCGATCTGTTGGGTGTCGGGTGCGCTGCCATAATGATCTTGCTCGGCGTTTGGTGTGGATAAGGTCTATAATAGGTTGTGGAAAATGATTTTGGTCTGGATTTATATTGGAGTGTTTAGGAGAGGAAGCAGTCCAGACAGCTTGTTGGATGGCGGTGGTAAAGGAATAGACGGAATTATCTAGGTCATCTTGGGTTTTGAGGGTTACTCTGAGGTCAATATTATCGGTCAGGATTTGGCGGAAAAGGTTCCAGTTGACAGGGCCTCGGATGAATGATGGTGGAATGGGTTTTGGAATTGGAGTGAGAGATACTTTTAGGATCAGTGGACTATGGTCTGAGGATAGTTCATCAAGGCGAGTTAAAGACAAGTTGAGAGAGCCTAATCCGCTGTGGATAAAGAAGTCGAGGATGTCAGGATTGCGGTTAGGATCGGTTGGCCAGTAGGTAGGGGAGTCAGGAGGCAGGATATTAAAATTTCGGGAGTTGAGTGCAGACAGCAAATTTCGTCCCCGAGAATTCGTGGTTCTGGAACCCCACTGCTGATGCTTGGCGTTTAAGTCTGCACCCAGAATGAAACGATTTCCTAAGGAATCCAGGAAGGATACAAATTCAGAATTGGAAATGGAATGTTTAGGAGGGCAATATGCAGATGTGAGGGTTACCGGAAAGGAAAAAGTCTTGATTACTATGGATGTGGCTTGTAGGAAATCATAGGTGGGAAGTGGGAGTAAATGATGAGAGAGGGATTGGTGGACAATGATAGCAGAACCGGCATGGGCTTTACCGTCTGGGTGGTCAGTACGGTATGTCATGTATTGCGGTATTTTGAAGTACTGTTTAGTCGTTAGTCTTGTTTCAGTTATAAGTGCAACATCGATTGTTTTGTCTTGCAACAACGCTGTCAGTTCGTCAGTATGATTTCTAACACCATTCGCATTCCAAAGGAGAATGGATAAGGAGTTAGGTGAAGTCATTTAAGGATTTTTCAAGGCAGGGATTAGATTCGATACTAGATTTGTAAGGAGTGATATAAGTGGCATAACAAGAGATTTGATTTCGGAGATGAACGATGTCATTAGACTGGTAAGATCTGTGACGTTTGATGGTGGAGGGATATGAGAAATTTGATGTTGAGGAGTTTTTTGAAGATTAGGTAAACTTTGAGGGATAGATTCTTGTACAATAGATTGAGAATGTTGAGGAAAATGTTGTTCCGGCAGTGCCTCGACTTCATGATTCTGGTTACCACCTCCAAGCAAGTGGGCAAATGACACGTTAGAATTTACAAGTTTTGATGGTTCTCTTCTGCTTCTGGTTGGTACAGCTGTTTCATTCGGATCCTGAGGTTTTTGGTATCTGGTTCTGAGTTTCTTGTAGATTTCACATCCCTTGTAGTTAGCCGGGTGGTCCTTGAGGCACAGAGCACATACAGCGGGTGCTGATCTTGATCTTGTACATTCTTCTGTTTTATGCTGTTCACCGCATTTCACACAGCGTGGTATGTGATGGCAATAACTTTTGGTATGACCATATGCCTGACAGTTATGGCACTGGACTATTTCTTTCTTTGTGTAAGGTTTTTCAACTTTTACACGGGTATAGTACAGTCTGCTGAGGTCATAGATTTTTTCGACTCCTGCTGATGGTTCCAGGTCCACGAAGAATAGAGGCAGTGGACTTTTATCTTTTAGAACGTTGGTGACTTGCCTCACTTGGAATCCTAATTCTGTCAGTTCTTCTTTGATTGCTTCAACGGGTGTTGAGGAATGTAGGTTTCTGATTACGACCCTTAATGCTCTCTCTTGGCGCAGCTGATAAGTATGAAAGTCAGCTTTGGTCTCAGTCAGATATTTTACAATCTTTCTGTAGGTTTCAGCAGTAGTCGGAGATATTTTAGTATCATTGGTTCTACTTATACAATAATAACTATTAGGATCTGTTACTTTGTTTAAATGCGCACACATCAGTTTAAAATTTTTAATATTTTTAACAAATATTGGTGGAGGTAGTGGTTCTCTGGGTATAGGAGAAGATTCCATGGTTTCTTTTTCATTTTGGAGGATCTGAAATGGATTCGGTGTAAAAAACGGAGATTCATCAGTTATTCCTTGTGATGATGTGCTGGGCTGTGGTTCAGAACCTAATGAGGTAGCTGACGCGGTCGCTGGTGGAATCATTTTTTTATTTTGTTCACGGCGGGGTCTCTGTTTTGTGGGAGACGAGTTAGAACCTGCAGATCTAGATCTTTTACTTGCAGACTTTGAGGACATGACTTGATGAAAATATCTCATTGATTAAGAAAATAATAATAATAAATAAATAATGAGATAAGAATTAAAGATAAAAGAAAGATAATTAAAAGAAAAGCAAGCCCGAGCTTGCCGAGCTAGCGGCAATCAGCTGATCAGTGACCCTTCTTTCACTTTTTCGTGATTGTACAAAGTAAATTATAACTTTGCTTACCGAAACTTCTCCAATATTCACTGCCGTAATATTCCTGAGGTCTAGTGATGTTCTCCAGACTGAATTCTAGCGAATTCCTACTGAAAAAAGCAAAAATCTGAGAGGAAAAACACTCTAGAAGCGTATAACAAATAATATCAGTTAAAACAATTGAAGCAAACAACGATATGAAAACATTTTCCGAATTGTCTGAAAGATTGTAATAAAAGTTGTAATTTAAAAAACTCCAATATATTTTTTTCTCATAACATTAATTATACGCGGATCTCGTTACTGCGTATGGAGAGCGTCCCACGGTTGGCGGATGTGGGGATGGTCGGTGGAATTTCCTCGGAAGCTCCTCCCGGCTAAGTCCGATGGACTCGATGACCAACAGTAAGAGCGCGGCCCTCCAGGCTTGCTGGAGGGTGTGATGTAGGTTCGAACGCTCTACTCACATATTTTAGTTTACAAAATACCACCAACAATCATGGATTCCTGTGAGGTAAAACGCCCATAAATAAAGTCCCGGTTAAAGGTGGGAAATGCGTGTTATTATTCAGTTGCTAAGTTATTTAGCTCGCGGCTTCTATCTAAAAACTTAAAGGTTAGAATTTATAAAAATATTATTCTTCCGACGGTTCTTTACGGATGTTAAACGTCGCCGCTTACTAAGGATGAACAACTTAAGGTTTTCGAAAGTAAGGTACTGCGTAAAATATTTGGACCAAAGGGAGATGAGGCCACTAGGGAGTTTAGAAGGTTGCACAACGCGGAATTGCGGAACTTGTATCCTGTGAATATAATTGAGTTGATAGCATCGCAGAGACTCAAATGGGCGCGTAAAGTGATTGGGCTTGGTGAGGAACGGATTCCAAGAAAGTTGGTACTCGCTGAACCGACTGGTAGGCGTCCGAAAGGCAGGCCAAAGCGTCGATGGGAGGATTGCGTTAAGGCTGATCTCGGGGGCTTGGGCTTGAACGGTGAACATTGGACGAGTCTGTGTAGGCAGACTTTGGTGGTATCGGCATCGAACCTCCGGGTTCGGTAAGCCTATTATTATTAATAATTATACGCTCTTACTTACAGTGTTTCTTATTTTCAAAAATAGCTGGAATAAGTATTTTATATCGATTGTTGAATTTTTATTGAAGGAATTTTTTTTTTGTTTTTTTGTATGTTGTATTACTGAAAATCTTAAACATCTTGTTCTACTCAAAATCAATGCAAGTCTCATAAATATACTTTATGATCTTAGGAGATCGTTGAGATATCGATATTAACAAACAAATTTTAGTGTTAGAGGAACAATAAATGTGTTTATTTCGAAATTTGTCGTTGTTGTTGTTGTTTTGGTTTTAAGGACAAAAAACTGCGAGTGGTTATTGTTGCCCAAAACATCTTCAGAAAACGATTAACTTACCTATGATAAGGAGAAAACAAAAATATATTATAATAAAAAAAATTAATAAAAAAAATATTATAAAAAATAATAATAAATAAAAAAATAAAAAATGAAATTTGTCAATAAATATAAAAAATAATATAAAAATAATAATATAAAAAATAAAAAGAAATTTGTTGTTATTTATGTTGTTAATTTGAATTATCGGCCAATACCATCAAACAGCATCCTGTACGGCTCATATTATACATAAGTTGTTTATAGTAATTAATGCAATTATATAATCTACAGCTTAATTGCAAATCCTAGCCGAATACTCTTATATATATTGTTTAACACTCAAATATGCACATCTTAACTTCCTTTTATTATATATTTATTTTCTTTCACAATTTGTTACATCGTTATTCAACCTTTCGGGGTTCTTTCCACATTATCAAGACTGAAACAATTTTTTTTAAAGTTTAACTAGTGAAAATACATTATTTAAATATTTGTCTTTGAAAATTATCTTCATTAATTTGTCATTATTAATTTAAAACTGATTAATATGATTTACCTTTTTTAAAAACACTTTTAAATATATCACTCATTATTTTACATTTATAGTTTACTGCTATTCGTCCACGTGGAAGTTTATTGGCTGTCTGTTTATATATTTTTCCAATTTTACGCTTTGTACCTTTCTTGTATTCCTATGTAATCCCTGTGGCCTGTATTTATTTTTATTTCTAATAAAATAGTTATATATTCTAATTATGGATTATTGTTATATTTTTTTTTTAAATTTTACTTTATTTATGATGTATGTGTAATGTGTTCCTAGGTTTTTTGTATCTGTTTTCAAATTTATTGTCCTGCTATTATTTTTGGTTATGTGTATCACCTTTAGTAATGTTCTATTTCTATTGTTTTGTGATGTATCTATAATTTCTCTTATTTGAACACCGAAACGTTGAAAAACGATGTAACAAATTGTGAACGAAAATATATATATTACAAAAGGAAGTTAAGGTGTGCATATTTGAGTGTGAAATATTAAGTAAAAATTCCTGAAAAATTAAAAAAAAGAAAAGAAAATATATATTGTTATGTATTATGTACATACTTAGGGATGTGGATTCATCATTTGATAATTATTATATTAAATAAATAGTAATAAGCCTTTGTCGGCGATAGTTCAAAAGGTGTCAACCCTCCAGTTTCCCCATCGGTCTGGGATAACAGAGACCCTGGTAGTTCCCCCCAGCGGCAACCGACAAGAATATTGAGGGTGGTCAAAAGATAAAAATGAAGAGGATGAGAAACAAGAATCAAATAGGTCAGTAAAGTTCCACACGAGAAGAGAAGAATCAAACAAAGATCGAGCAGATGTCGGTTCGGGGTCAAAGCTGAGAGCAGCTGGAGGTATGAGAGCCTAGGAGGGACGTCTGAGACAATTACCACCTCCGCCAGTCGACTGAGTTTCAAAAGGTAAGTATGTATTGTGATATTTTTTGGTGGCAAGGTTAACTATAGTAAATCCCTCAGTATTCTCAGGCATTGTTGTATATGTGTAAGTTAAATTTAAATAATGATGTCATTTATTGAAACTTGTCTAATTTAATTTCTAATTAAAGGTTTCAGTAATATTAGTCCATATATATATATATATATATATATATATATATATAATGCATATATACATGCAGAGTAAAATTAAAGTAAACAAGATTCAATTAATACGTTATTATAATAATTATTAACATACACATATAAATTATATTAACACATTGCCTAGAACTTTGATTGAGAATACTGAGGGACATTTTCACTACTACGTTTGCCATACAATATTACAACAAGAAATAACTTTAAAAAAGTCAGCTGGCGAAGGTTCTGTTCTTGGCTCTTAGATCTCCAGCTGCTCTCTCTCTGACCTCCAGACGAACATCTCTTCTTCTAGATGGAACCCGACTCACATCTTCTTGAGGTTGGAATAAGACTGCCTCTTCTTGAGGATAAAACTTGACTGCCTATTTCAAATCTTCTCCTCATCGTTAACACCTCGGGCGGGGCTGATATGGAAAGTACCCCAAGCCAAGGGTCCCGAGGTACATATTGCTGGAGGCCCCCATAGAGGTAAACGCCTTTTATCATATATATATATATATATATATATATATATATATATATATATATATATATATATATATATATATATATATATATAATGAAACATTAAGGATTTTTATTTTTCAAACCTTAACTTTGAGGAATATTATTCTGCATTATACATTTGTAAATACAATTCTTGCTAGATTTTTTAAAATTTTTACAGTGCTCATTGTATTGGTTAGGTTTAAATCATTCATCATATTTAAAAGTTCTTAAATTATTGGGTTGATGCAAAATTAATGCAGGTCATCCTCTATTGCAATATCTTAATTCCAATTGTGTAAACAAAGCTAATCCTAACATTGATCATTATTATACCAAAACAAACCTTATCTAATACCCTCTCTTTCACCATGAATTTGTTTAGTAAAATCGTTTTGTTCAGTGTGTTCAAAGGTCTTGAATCGAAAATGTCAAAGTGCGATTTTCGTCAAATTTATTTTTACGAATTTAAATTAGGGCGCAGCGCTGCGCAAACGGCTCGTAATATTAATGAAGTGTGGGGTCAGGGGGCTATTAATGAGTGCACGGTGCAGCGTTGGTTCCAGAAGTTTCGCAGAGGAGATTTCGACCTCGAAGACAAGGAAGGTCGGGGCCGTCATCTTGCTCTGGACAACGACCAGCTGAGGTCAAAAGTGGAAGAAGACCCAACCAAAACCACACGAGAAATGGCGGCGGAACTCGAAACTCAAAAATTGCAACGTCTTTGCCCAGCATTGATGAATCGGAAGGGGCCGATCCTGCTCCACGATAACGCCAGACCACACGTTGCACAACCAACGCTTCGACGACTGCACGAGTTGGGCTACGAAGTTCTCCAACATCCGCCTTATTCACCTGACCTCTCTCCTACAGACTTCCACTTTTTCAGGCATCTGGACAACTTTTTGAGGGAGAAAAATTTTCAAAACCAGGACGACATTGAAAATTCTTTTCGTGATTTCATTGAGTCCAGGGATTCGGATTTTTTTTCTAATGGAATAAGAAAGCTTGTTGAACGTTGGCAAAAGTGCATTGATTCAGATGGAAATTATTTTGATTAAATATATATGGTTAAAGTAAAGATATGGCGTATTTACAATACCTACTAAAAACCTGCATTAATTTTGCATCAACCCAATAATTTCAACAACGGAGGTAAGTGAAAGTCGTGTGTTGCGTGCGTCAAATTTTAATTTAAGATTATAAGCGGTATATAAAACAGAAAACAACACCATACTGTTATGTACAAAGCCGAGATAAGACTACGAAACCAGGACAGACAAAAGTCCCCCTTTCCCCTCTTCCCGAGAAGGGACAATTAATCACTCATCAAATTCAGTTATAAGAAGCCTGCCACTTTGGCCAATCTTCTTCAAAGCTCTCTTAAAGTCATTTATCAAGTTCAGCAGAATCCTCTTCTCTAGTAAACTGCATAGTTAATCCTAGAACAATCTGGAATATACTACTCGTTGAAAATTTCATCATGAAATTATAGTGCCTCTTACTATGTTTCGGTGGCATAAAGGGAAATTAAGTATTTTTCTTATAATACACATTTATTTTTTAAATAGTACACATAAAAACACACTATTCACATAAAACATAGTTCAGTGAGACATTGTTTGTTTATTTATTTAACGTCACTTTATGCTACTATGGCTAATCGGACGATGCTACAGTGGGAGTCCTAAATTTTGCCTATCCAGGCTATATTAGGATAGGGATCTTTAACGAGTACCTGACATCGCACAGGCACGGGACCACCTTTAAACGTCCCCACCGAAGGACGGCATAACTGAGGATTTTTTACTCCCATTAAAAAATCCTAGGGCTACCTGCGGGTTAGAACCCGTGACCTTTGGCATAGGAGGCTGTTATGCTAACCAACCTGCTACAGATAACCCTAGTGAGACATTGTTATTATCGAGAATACTGAGGTTCTGATTCACCACATAATATAACTTAAAAGTACCTTTAGACATATCTGCATAATTGTTCCCTGGTTGACCCCCCCCCGACCCTCCGTCCGCGGCTGGACTTCCGATTCCTATACTATCCGGGCTAAGACTTCTCCCAGGTAAAGGGCTATCTCTCCCAAGCAGTGGAGAGGTGCATTTTTTTTCATGTCGCCCGGAAACTGCTTTATTTTGTACAATTCAAAAATATTTCTTGACCTCCCAGTATTCTTGATACATACCGCTCTATATAGGGTATAATCTTAGGACTGTTTACATATTCATTAGTAGAGATCAAATAAGTTTCCATCGAACCCATGAAACCTGCCAATTCGGCCTTGCAAAGAAACAAAATAATGCTTTACCTGATCATAAAGTGGTAAGTAATTAACAGTGGCAAAGTCAAAAAACTTTTTTAAAAACTGCAAGAATATATCAGAAAATCAAAATTTAATTAGGTGAATATCAGCCATTGAAGAATGGTGTCAAAACTGGAGAATCAAAATAAATCCCATCAAAAGACCTTCACTCTACGTCGTAAACCTATGACTTCCTGCCCCACCGTATCCTTTAACAATATCCTACTTACTCCTGTTGAACAGATTCGGTACTTAGGACTCCACCTCGACAAACGCCTAACATGGAATCCTCATACTAGACTGAAACGACAGGAAACTGCTCGTAGATACAGATTACTACAACACTTACTTGACAAACGCTCAAAACTTCCTACTTACTACAAAAAACTCATTTATATCACAATTATCAGGCCTATTTGGACCTATGGCATTGAGCTATCGGGGTCTACTAAACCATCGAATTCCTCTCGCATCCAATCCTTGCAGTCCAAAATCCTTTGTAAAATCCTCAATGCTCCTTACTTTGTTACTAATAAAATCATCCATAAAGAACTAATTATCCCATTATTTGAAGACTTGGCCCGTTACAGATATACCTCTTTCATTCCAAACTCCCTGCCCATTCAAACCCGCTTATCTGTGACCTCTCCTCCATATCAATGCCCGACAACCCACCGCGGCGCCTTAAAAGAAGATGGCCAAGAGACCTCCTAACATAAATTAGACATTGGAGTGCTACCAATGGGTAGTTTCTTCTCAGGACTACCATGTGTTCTAATCATATATAAAGCCTGTTTACTTGTTGTATTTATTTAATAAAGTTGTAAATTTCTTTAAATAAATAAATTTTAAAAAAGTAGGTGGTCTGATATTAAAATATAGTCAATACAGAAGTAAAATTATGACTGCGCACAGTGGAAAATATGACCGATTTAGGAGGACGAAATTCTGAAACTTGTACATATTTAACCTTTGGGGTCCCAGATTACGGAAAAAATATGAAAAAAAATATAAGAAATTTTTTTAAAAACTAATTGATTTCTTTTATTTTATTTTTTGTTGAGATATATTACAATTTGTTACAAAATGAACAATAATAATATTGATAAGAGACCACATTCATACTATATAATTAATTTCTAGACACGTTTAGCGAGCGCACATTGGTCAAACATGAAATTTATTCGCTAAAATCTAAAACTTCCCTACATTTTACGTTTTAAGTCCCAGAATACAGGAAAAATAATACAAAAAAAATCTAATCATGGCTCGGAGTTGCTGAAACCTGCTAATAGACGTATTTTATATCATTTAGGAAACTCTTAAAATTATAGATTTAAAACGTTTGATTCGAAGTGTTGTGCCTGACAAAAAATATGTATCACCAAACATCGCAAAATTCTTTGTAATATTTAAAGACTAGAAGGATTGATGAAACAAATCCTTGGGATAACTTGGGGGCATACATTTACAAATTGCTAAATGAACTCTACAGGTAGATTGCAATATATATTCAATAACGAGCGTCTAAATATAATGTCTTACCTGTCTCAGCAATGACCATTGTTAAATAAAAGCAAAAAGACTTTGTGCTAAACACACCTTGAACACAATAAATGGCTATTGAATAAAGATAATCTTAATGTTATTAGGCACTTGTGTGAACAGGAATGATTCACTCATTTTCTATTTATTTGTAAAAACGGTATGGCTGGAAATATTAGTATTAAGGGTCTTACCAACTAGTAATAAAAAGGTAAAGCACGAGAAAATTACAAACTTTTAACTTGACTTTTATCTACCTAAATTGGAGATTTTGACCACTGTGAAGCGGTAAAAATATACTACGGCTTTTTAAATTATAAAAGGCTAAAGAATCCATAGCCTATTTATCAAAATTATTTATATAACATAATCAAATTATTTTTATATGAAATCCTTCAAAAGAGTACGGCTTAAGATAGATTTCTGCAGTAATCTTTCTGTATATCAATTTTTTTTAAATACCGACCCAGAACTAAATTCGTAATTACAATTATCCGACATAAGCCAAAAGCTTTTTCCTAATCTTGGGAAATATGCATGCGCATCGTTAATAACTATACTCGTCACACGCGAATCACAATCATGTTATCGGATTTACAACTCCCGTCGATAAAAAATATGCGTACTCGCTGGCACAACTTTTCTTTTCTCTTACTCCTACTAGTGACAACCCAATAGTTCAAAAAATAGGCGATTACGACAAGAAAACCCTAAAACGTTACGTACATAAACGTACAAAATATGTACTACTAGGCTAATTTGAAAATGTAAAAAAGAAATAATATATTAGCATATAACCAAAATATGTATTTGTATTGTTTTGTTTCCACTTAGTTATTTTTTTTTTTACTATAATATGTTTTGTTTTAATTGTTTTTTTCTAACTGTAATTATTTTGTTATTACTGAAATTCTTTTTTTTCTTTTTTTTGTGTAGGTTTTTGTTTTCAGATTTTTCCTACTGTTCAAAAGTAACATGGGCTACAATTACCACTAACCCCTACTGTAAATATAACATAAAAGTAACATGTAATTGGTGCAATTACCACAACATGTATAAATTTTGAGGCAGGTGGCCGTTTGTAAAAATAGTACTGAAAAATAAAAATCTTAAAAAAAAAAAAAATCTTGGGAAAACTATATGCGAACATTTTTTGCTCGGAAAAATTGGTTTCAGGAAAGAATGATCTACGTTTGCAAATCATATATTTGAAAAGTTAGAATATTGATAAGAATAATATTTTTTTATTAACTAACTCTAAATATTTTTGCCCAAATTTCTATTAAAGCATGGTAAGATCAATTTTTTTTTCCTTTCATTTTATGCACATGTTGAACTGATTGTAATTTCAGCCGTAATAAGTACCGTCTTTTATGCCTATACTTAATTTTTCGAAAAGATAAAATTAAGAGCTTTGTGCAAACGGCATAATATTCCACTCGGAATATTAACGCAGCCTATAACAGAGTTCCTTTTTTATGATTCTCAATAAGATAAAACGTTTTATGTGACTTTTTTTTTTATTTCAGCGGTTATATCAGGAACTTTTTTAAGATTTACGAAATCTTTACGACAGTTCAAAGTTTGAGATTAAAAAAAAAAATAAATGAATATGAAGGAATGCATATAAGTTAAAAAAATATTATTTGTATAAATAAAAAGGGATATATAGCAAGTTAATGATCTATTAAGAAAGAGAGTCTCAGGATTTATTAATTTTTATTTATATCTTAGTCATACGTGACGTAAAATCTTGGGAACAGTCAATTATTTTATTTTTTTATATATGAATTTCCAAACATTAAAATATATAATTTTAGCGTTATTTCATGAGAAATGATACAAAAGTGTCTGAGTGAAAGAAATATGTAACTAATACGGATTGCACATCAATCTCATTAGCGCAGCTGATATTAATTTCGTGTCTACGACTCAAAACCTGGTCTATCCTGACTTTTTTTAAGTATTTTAGTTCATTGTTAAATAGTATTACTTTAAATAGGGTAAGAATTTTTGGAATATTGGATTGGTAGATATATGGCTCATTTTCAAATAGTATTGGGTTGATGCAAAATTAATGCAGGTTTCCTCTATTGCAATATCTTAATTCCAATTGTGTAAACAAAGCTAATCCTAAAATTGATCATTATTATACCAAAACAAACCTTATCTAATACCCTCTCTTTCACCATGAATTTGTTTAGTAAAATCGTTTTGTTCAGTGTGTTCAAAGGTCTTGAATCGAAAATGTCAAAGTGCGATTTTCGTCAAATTTATTTTTACGAATTTAAATTAGGGCGCAGCGCTACGCAAACGGCTCGTAATATTAATGAAGTGTGGGGTCAGGGGGCTATTAATGAGTGCACGGTGCAGCGTTGGTTCCAGAAGTTTCGCAGAGGAGATTTCGACCTCGAAGACAAGGAAGGTCGGGGCCGTCATCTTGCTCTGGACAACGACCAGCTGAGGTCAAAAGTGGAAGAAGACCCAACCAAAACCACACGAGAAATGGCGGCGGAACTCGGAACTCAAAAATTGCAACGCCTTTGCCCAGCATTGATGAATCGGAAGGGGCCGATCCTGCTCCACGATAACGCCAGACCACACGTTGCACAACCAACGCTTCGACGACTGCACGAGTTGGGCTACGAAGTTCTCCAACATCCGCCTTATTCACCTGACCTCTCTCCTACAGACTTCCACTTTTTCAGGCATCTTGACAACTTTTTGAGGGAGAAAAATTTTCAAAACCAGGACGACATTGAAAATTCTTTTCGTGATTTCATTGAGTCCAGGGATTCGGATTTTTTTTCTGGTGGAATAAGAAAGCTTGTTGAACGTTGGCAAAAGTGCATTGATTCAGATGGAAATTATTTTGATTAAATATATATGGTTAAAGTAAAGATATGGCGTATTTACAATACCTGCTAAAAACCTGCATTAATTTTGCATCAACCCAATATATATGAACTTTTAACTTTTTCTAAAATATTATATATTTGACTGAACCAATATTGGTGTTCATCTTTGAGTGTTATATAGCAGGTTTCGGTAATTCTATCGTCTTGCATACTGATTATTTATTTTTTTTTTTTTTTTATACTGTTCAATACAAGTTCTAATACTTTAATGGGAGAATGACCGAGACTAAACTCCAGTCTACTAGTTCGAATATCAATAATTTGGTTTGGCTTCAAGTTGTTTGATAAGATTAAGGTAACTCTTAAAAAATGGGTTAAAATTAATTCTGAAACAAACTAAATCTCTTAAAAATGAGGGGATAATGCTTACAATATCAAAATTTCCGCGAAAAGAAGTACAATGATAAAAAATTATACTAAGAAAAAAAATTAAGCCTAAGACACCTTTCTAACTTTTTTTAAATTTATTTATTTATTTATTTTTTTTTTTATAGAGTTTTGGTTAATGTAAATGTTACGAGTTTGAGATATATTCCCAACACATGTCTTTAGTCGCGAAGCTGACTTAAAATAAATGTATTAGCAGGTATAAAATAATTAATAAAATGTTTTATCTATTTTGTTATATTCAGAAAATAATAGGGAAAGCTTGTAAAAAATATCATAAAAATTTTGAGCGAACTATTTAAAATTTTTGCGATTTTCAATGGATTCACACACTGTTAAAAATATTTTTTATTTGAAATGTTTTTACTAAAAGTTCTGCTCTCTGATAAAATCTGATGTAACATAAATAAGCAATAGTAATATTATCAGAACTAGGATCAGCGATAAGGAAGTTAGCTAGTAGAGGAGTTAATCCTTGAAACATATCTTTATTAAAAACGAAAGGATCGAATATGAATTTAACGGACCATAATAAAACAGAATAGAAAATGCAATAAATAACAAATGTTGTTTATTGAAGAAACAGTGAAGTGCACAATTCCGTGACCTCTCCGATGCCCAAGAGATCAGCGATGCAGTGGGCTTTAAGCTTTTGTTTTTCAGCTTTATTTCCCCATCGTGTTCGGTGCTGGATTTCATTCGACGAGGGCACCATAAAAAAAAATATTACTCCACTTGAATACAGAGGGTAAAGTATATTTACGTTTTGGGGAGCAGCAAGAATGATCCGCAGCTTTCGTATGTATTCACGAATCTCGGATAAAATGTCAGGAGATGTGGGAATATTTAATACAAAATATAGTTTTACTCTATCAATAAAGGTAGTTTGACGAATCGAGATATATCAGATGAACTTTGCAACTGGGGTCACTTAGTAGATGAGCCTCACTTTATTAATACCATTATGATGGAACTAATATTAGTAATAAGATGAAGTTTTGTATAATTACTAATATTAAATACAAGGCTGGCTGAGTTGGCTAGCGCGTGTGAACAGTCCGCTGGTTGTCCAGCAACGTATTTAGCGAATTGAAGTTGAAATAATTTCGAGCTCAGGTCACGGTGTCCGGGGGGAGAGAGAGGGTTATAACTCGGCCTTAATCCCTCACCCTATCTCCCTGGCCCGAGAAACCAAAGTGTTTTATTAAAGCGTGTAAAATACTCACATAGACCTCTTCTGTCGTAATTACAAGGAAATTTGTAATAATTTCTGTTTATGACTTTAAAAAAATCATCTGGTGCGCTTAACACACGACTTTCACTTACCTCCGTTGTTATAATCAATTTAAGAATTTGTAAATACAGTAAAAGAGGAAAATAAATTGTTAAAAATTAAATAAATAGAGTTTATATAGAGACATGGGAGTTTTAATAGAGAAATAGTATCACTTGTAGCTGGGTAGTTAGCATAACAGCCTCATATGCCATAGGTCACGGGTTCAAACCCGCACGTGGTCCTAGGATTTTTTAATGGGAGTAAAAAATTCTTAGTTATGCCGTTCTTTGGAGGGGACGTTAAAAGGTGTTTCTGAGCCTGTGTGATGTCAGGTACTCGTTAAAGATCCCTCTCCTGATAAAACCTAAATAGACCATATTTAGGACTCCCACTGTAGCCTCGTCTGATTAGCCATAGTAGCATAAAGTGATGTTAAAGAAATAAACAAACAAACAAAATGGAGACATGTGTTTTATCTCTATATTTTTTTGGTATAATATTCTTATTTAAACTGTAATTTTGTTGAACTAAAATGATTTAAGAAATTTTGTTGAACTCAGATTCACGAAAAATAAAGAAAAATAAGAATTAATTAAGATCATTTCAATTAAACCTTCAAAACAAATATGATTGGTTATAAAAAAAAAAAAAAAAAAAAAATTATAAAGGGATCACTTGTAGCTGGGTGGTTAGCATAACAGCCTCCTATGCCAAAGATCACGGGTTCAAACCCGCAGTTGGTCCTTGGATTTTTTAATCGGAGTAAAAAATCCTTAGATGTGCCGTCCTTCGGGGGGACGTTAAAAGGTGGTCCCGAGCCTGTGCGATGTCAGGTACTCGTTAAAGATCCCTATCCTAATAAAACCTGGATAGGCAAAATTTAGGACTCCCACTGTAGCATCGTCCGATTAGCCACAGTAGCATAAAGTAGACGCTAAATAAATAAACAAAATAATGATAAAAATATATAATATAAGAAGTAAAAGATCAATATTTGAAAAAAAACAATACTAAAAACATGATGAAAAAATGGTGATAAAGACCAGGTAATGGATGAAAAATCATTACATTATTTAAATACATATATTTTAGCAATAATTTTAAAAAATAAAAATGAAAGAAAAAAAGGAAGTAATATATTCTAGCTGAAGGATTATTTGTATTAATCAATAATAATTAATAATTTATTTGTTATTAATTATTTCTGTAACAACTCTGATAGAGAAAACTTTTCTTTTGTAGTAACAAAACGGCTATTAAATATATGACTGTTATATGAAGTAGGGAACTGGTGGATTTGATTGCCTTTGCATATCATTCAGGCCCTGTGGGTGATTTGATTGGGTGCCTAATACCTCAGCTGGCTAAATTGGGACCGTATTTACCAAGAGCATGTAACATTTGCAAATCACCAATTGAGTACCAATCAGATCCTGTTCCGAATATTTAATAGGGTCCAAGGATTTGCTTCTATGAAATTAATTAAATTATGAATACAAAAAGAAGTATATTTATTATTCAGATTTTATATTATTATTTATTACTTATCACTTAAATTGCTTTCCATTTGAAGGAGATCAGATAGCTTAACAATATTTTTTACAAAAAATGTTTTTTTGAGGTTGATTATATGTTTCTAAATTAATTCATTTTTAATTTACTTTTTAAGATGGTATTATTTTTAAAATGATTCCTTTTTAATTGTTTATAATTTTTACTTTCACTTACTATATATACTAAGGGAAAGTATTGCGATCTCGAAAATTTTCGAATTCCAGTTTTCAACGGAAATACACAAGGACACCCTAATCCTGAGTCAGCAACCTAGTCCCGCAAAAAGGTCTAGGGTGTATGTGTGTGTGTGCGTGGTAACTCCCGGGCGGAAACGAAACCTTTTTCATCAAAATGAGCTTACCAGAAGAGCCACTTTATACCATGCATTTTGCACCTTTTTTTCGATTTTCTCAAAAACGGTTCCGACGATTTTGATTAAACTCACTATATCTATGTAAAATTTATTAGGCTTTAACATCGTGCAAGATTCATTCTGATTAAAATAGTCTGACAGGGCTGAAGTGCCGATATTTTAATTTTGTAGATTCTATAAAAATAACCATATTATCTTGTTAGCATTGATAAATAACAGCTAAATATGTAAGTTGTGCGAATTTGAAAAACAACTAAAAGAGAAAACTGATAAATATATTTTTTTAATACAATTTTTTGTTTTTGAACATAAGAACAGTAATATACGTGTATTATATACCGTTTGAAAGCTAAAGATTTTAGAAAAAATATTATCTTATAGACAACTTTTAAAAGATAATAGACAGTGACGAAATCCGATAAAACTAATGATTATTTTAAATAATTATATAATAGATTTTTAATAAAACACATATTTCTATAGAAATTCAATTTAATTAGTTCTTTAATGGTTTCATTTTTAAATCTAACCGTATTTGAAAATTCTCTAATATTTATAAAAACGTAGTTTAGTGAAAGTCGTGTGTTTCCCGAACCAGATTTTTTTTTTCACATTTACAACTCTATTCAATTTCAAAAAGTTCAAATTAAATTTAATCACATAATGCTTTAAAACATTTGTTCAATTGACTTTCTTTTTCTTTCTTTTTTTTCAAAATATGAGGGTAATACTACTTTAATTCTTTTCAACGAATAATATCTCGTTTTTTTTTTCAATTTAATTTTTTTTTTAGCGTCTTATTCTTATTGTATGTTACATATAACCAGTATTCCTCAGAAAATTTCAATGTGTGGAGACTTATTATTTTCTTAATGTTGTTAATAATACAATTTTCCTGATTTGTTGCCATTTTAGAAACTTGTCTTTTGCTGATTGTCTTAATTTTATCGTTTTAAAAACTCAATAATAGCATTCGTGAATAAATAGGCTGAGTCCAATCAATTTTCATTTCTGAGGCCCATTCCATTAGATTTTACTTCTCCTAGTTATTATTGGGTGTCATAAAATGAACTCAAGATTTAATTTAATTACAAAACCGCTCCATTCTTCTTTTTCTTTGTAAATTTAACTGCTGAGAGTTTTGATTTATTATAGATGGATCGCCATTCGATCGAATAGCGTGTTTTAATTGTTGAACAATATCTTCAAAATAATGAAGATCTTGTTACCGCAGTTCTAGAACTGTTCAGATTGTTGTCATAAGTATGAAATTTCAGTTTAATAGGACTTTTCGTTTTCGCGCTGGAGTTACCACTCTACTTTGTCACCAATAAAATAATTCATAAAGACCTAAATATTCCCATTAGTCGCAGATCTAGCCCGAACTAGATATTCCTCCTTTTATTCCAAATTACCCGTCCACTCCAAGCCACTCGTCCGCAAACTCTCATCTCCTATTCCTGATCATCTTCCTAAGCGGCTGAAAGACGATGGCCTCGAGACCAACTTAGCTGAATAATCTTTGAAGTGCTACCACTGGGTAGTTTCTTCACATGGCTGTATCACACCAATTTGATCTATTAGCACATTAACTTAATGTATTTTATTGTATAATACAGTTGTAAATTTCTTTTAAATAAATAAATAAAAAAGTTACCACCCACCCACACACAGACATTTTATCGGGACTTGGTCATTTGGACTAAAAAAAAAAAAAAAACCTGTACCACTACAACCCATGAAGGGTCTTGGGCTCAGTACATGTAGAAAGTCGTACTGTTTCTAGGCCAACAGCAGTGCAATGAGGTGATTAGGCCTTAATCACGCTCAGCCGTCAGGTTTTTCCCCAATGTTTGTGGGTACCACACTGCCCCAGGAGGTTCTCCATACCCTAGGGTCGCCCCCCTCCCCGACTGAATTAACAGAATAAATAATATGTCGCCACAGCCGGGATTCAAACCCAGGACCCGGAGCACAGCAGGCTAGCGCTCCATCTACTGGACCACGCCATTCCCTTTAGACTAAGGAGACCCTAAAACGTGTATTTCCGTTTAAACCTTAATTTCGAAAATTTTCACGACCGCAATACTTTCCCTTAATATATATTTCATGTATAGTTTAGTGAAAGTAAAAATATATCAACATATCACTGTCGGTTAAAATAAATCTTACTTAGCATTTGAATAAGATAATCTTTTTGAAGAGCCCAGTGAGGAAATGAACGTAGTTTTATTTCAGTTCCTTTGGAATGTCACATCACACATCTCTGGCTAACATATGCCACTCTCTTCCTTAAACACCAGGAACCAATAGGTAACATGTGCTGCACATATCTCACAATAAAAAATATCATTGATAGGTTAAATATATCATAAATATCATATATGAAATGAAATGAAATGAAAAGAAATTTTATTCTGGGACAGCTAGTCCCCTAAGAATAATATAAATGTACAATATAAGATTTTACTTCTGGCTATCTAGAATTTATCAGATTATATACAGCATTTTATGGATTACACATTATGATATATATGGATCTGCATATATATAAATATATACAAGCACAAAGTCATATTAGAACTGTAAATAAATCCAAAAAATAAAATATATTAAAACAAAACAAAAAAATAAAATAAAATAAAGAAAATTGAGATAAAAATAAAGAGGCCAGATAGCTAAGTTTATAAAGGCACGGCAGATTGATGTTCGAGGAGATGGATAAATAGATGATGTTTGAAGGAAGTTAAGGATTGGCATGTACGAATCGACATGGGCAAGGAATTCCAAAATGAGGATTCACGTATGACGAAAGATCTCTTAAAGGAAGCAGTTCTGTGGGATGGAATGAGCAGGTTCAAGGGTTGGGATCTTGTGTTGATGGAGTGGACAGAGGAGAGTGGGGTAAACAAATTGTAAATATAGAGGGGTTTTTTGGTTCTGAAGGATTGGTAGAGTTAAGTTCCTAGGAAGTATTGCCGTCGGAATTTAGGATAGAGCCACTTCAACTCGGCATACCAGGCTGAGACATGAGAGCGCCGAGGGATTCCGAAGATAAATCTAATAAAACAGTTCATTAATATGAGTATAGGTTAATTAAAATCCGCTCAGTTAAGATGAAATGTGTGTAAAAGGAAGAATTGCATGTCTGATTAATTCCCAGTCCATGCTGCATTCATGTGAACTAAACCATTCTTCCTAAAATTTTATCATGAAATTAAAATATTCTACACCCCAAAAAAATCATATTTCTAGATGCGAATTACCTAAAAAGTAGGACAATCAAGAAGAAAAGGTAAATAAGCCGAAAGTCTGCGTGGTCTCAAGTAAAAACAGTATAATCCATGATTAGTAAAATCCTTACCTAACAAGTCGCCTAATCACCTGGCTAACGAGGCAGTCTTCCAAAGTATCATTCATCCTTTCCTCTCTTTTCTTTACCGTTCCATTTAATTAGAATCCAGGGGGGAAAATGGGTTTTCTTACCCAAAGCCAATTTGAATTTTTATTCAAAAACAGAAGTTTTCTTTTGTCTGTATTTTGAATGGATACAGAATGAACATTTGTAAAATTTCAAAGAATTAAAAAAACAAAACAGAAGTGATAGAATGAAAAATATAACATAATTAGAATTTCCATTAAAAGAGATAAGAGTGGAATTATTTTATTGATATTAAAGAAATAATGATTCAATAGAAAATGCAATTAAATATTTTACATTCAATGAGCAGCTTTTCTACTTCGAAAAAAGGTTCAAAAGGCATGGTATAAAGTAGCTTTTCTGGTTAGCTCATTTTTATGAAAAAGGTTTTGTAACGTCTCGGGCGTATATTTGTCTTAAATATGAAATTTCAGTTCCATAGGACTTTAGTTTTCGCCCGGGAGTTACACACACACAGACCTTTTTGCGATACTTGGTTATTTGGACTCAGGGGACCCTAAAATGTGTATTTCCGTTGAAAATTGGAATTCGAAAATCCTCACGATCGCAATACTTTCCCTTACTATATATAGTAAGTGAAAGTAAAAAAAAATATTTTTTTATAATGTGACAATATATATTTTTATATATGCAATATACATGACTGATTAAATGATCCTTGAAAATGGCAAAGGCCGAAACGTAGAAGAGAGAAAAAAGAAAAGGTTTGTTGAGTGTAAAATATGGATCGTTTTTTTATTTAAAAAGAACTTAGAAATTATTTAAGTCAGAAAATAACAAGTTTGTGCACAGCCAGAAATTAAGAAATTAAACGGATTTATTTATTGTTGTGAGTCTCACGTATCGGTATTGCATCAAGCCTCCTCCTGAGTATGACAAATGTGAATTTAAAGCATAAAATAAAAAATACGACTCTGAGAGAGACCACTTTGGTGAGGGATGCTGTGGGTTGTATAAGGAAGCTGAAATGGGAATAGGCTGGCCATTTAATGCGAATAAAAGACCCCAGGTGGAGCAAGGCAATTACCGAATGGACACCTCTCGGAAAGCAATGTAAGCAAGGAGGGCAACTCAAAAGATGGTCGGACGAAATTAAGAAACAAGAAGGAATATCTTGGCATAGGAAAACAGAAGACCGAAAATATTGGGAATTAAAATGCCAAGATATTGAAAAACCAGCGGCGAACTCATAACCCAGAATGTACGGCTGGTCACCGATCAAGACTATTCCTCCTTCAGGAGAGGCCTACACATTAGTAGAAAACCATTTTATTTTTATTTATCTAAAGATAAAAATTTTTATGTAATCAAGTTTTTTTTTTTTTTTTTTTTTTTTTTTTTTTTTTTTTTTTTTTTTTTTTTTTTTTTTTTTTTTTTTTTTTTTTTTTTGCAATTTCAATAAAAAAAGATGTTAGTAAATTTTATTTAAAAAGTTTTTTACAATATTTGGTCACATTGTTTTCTTTTTACTTACATCAATTATTAAAAGTGTTTTTAAAATAAAAATAAATATATATAAACTTTATGTACCAACAAAAATTGTAAATATGTGTAAATAAAGGCTTATCTTATCTTATTGCATCAACCAGTACATAAACAAATCCAGCCGGACATAAACAAATAATAAAATGAATCATATGTAATAAAATGTTAATTCAGTCAACACCTATTTATTTTATTTCAAATTCAGCATTTTACGTCCTTATCTGTTGGTATTATGACAAGTACAGTTTAATCTACAGGTAACAAGCCTTTCTTAACTATAGAGGTAATGCCTAAATTCATTAGGTGTGACCTTCAAAAAACAAATTACAATCATCGGATCCGTGATGAGTTTAAATGGGTGACTTATGACTTTTAGATTGTTAAAAAAAAAAACAATATAACTTTCTTCGGGCAACACTGTCTCCTATCTTAGATACTTTATGAACTACCGCTATAAATACATTCATGTGTTGCTATATTATTCGTCTGTTAATATTAAAAACTTGAGTAAATTCCACTGCACGTCAAATATAGCATGATTAGATTTCTAGCAATGCCTTTTTAAAGTAAAAAAACAGCAAAGAATGTACACAGAAAACTCTTGGAATGTACATAAGACAAATCATCATGTGTGATAAAACGAGTTTTGAGTTGCGTTCCCGTAGGAAAGGAATCCAACAGCTACTTCTTTTCAATATACTAAAATACATCTTCGTCTATCATCCAGCAATATTTTAATGATAATAATGGATATTCCATTTCTAATGTGGAATAAGATAAATTCTTTGATCCCCGAGATTTTTAAATAAGATCATATAACAAGCACATTAGTTACCGACTATGTTGTGGCCAGCATATCAGTTTTCTTTGCTCATGATTCAACCCAGGTGGACGGCATTATACATTTTTAAAGGGAGAGCAAATCCTTTAAGCAGTCCATCGTATGATACGTAAAATGATGGTCGCGGGGCTATGTAGAGAGGTACCCATCGGTAACGCTCTTTACATAGTTTAGACTAGAAGGCCTAGGGGCCATCTTCTTTTCAGACGCCTAGGAGGATTATCAGGAATTAAAGTGGAAGAAAGTATTGAAACTGGAGCATTATATTGGGAATGGAGTTTGTCATGAAAGGAATGATATCTGGTTTGGGCCAAATCAGCAAAATACGGAACATTAAGGTCTTTATGGATCAGTTTATTCGTTACTTAGTAAGGAGTTCCTCCATCCAACATACTGTCTCATCCTCCAGTCCTACCTCTCTGATAGAACCTTTAAAATCAACCACAATAGTTCCTATTCATCCCCTTTTACTCAGTCTGCTGGTGCTCCTCAAGGCAGTATCCTAGAACCCATTCTCTACACAGTCTATACAGCTGAAATCCCAACCCATCCTAACACATTCCTTTCTACCTATGCCGATGAACTTGCGTGCTAACAGTTAAAAACGATCCTAGTATTGCCTCTCAAAACCTCTAATCCCACATCAGAGACTTTGAAGTATAGTGTTAGAATTGGAGAATTAAAATCAACTCCAATAAATCCCACCAGATTACCTTTACCCTTCGTCGTAAACCTGTGACATCCAGCCCTACAGTGTCCTTTAATGATATTCCGCTTGTCCCTGTTGAACAGATCCGTTATTTAGGCCTCCTGCTAGACAAACGTCTTACATGGAATCCGTATACAACACTGAAAAGACAAGAAACTGCTCGCCGATTTCGGTTACTTCAACATTTACTTGACAAACGCTCTAACCTTTATCTTTACTACAAAAAAATAATTTACATGACAACCATAAGGCCTATCTGGACTTACGGAGTTGAGTTTTGGGGCTCTACTAAACCAGCAAACTCTTCTCGTATCCAATCCTTACAATCCAAAATCCTTCGCAAAATCCTTAACGCTCCTTACTTTGTCACCAATAAAATCATCCACAATGACCTTAATGTTCCATATGTTGCTTATTTGGCCTGTACCAGGTATCACTCCTTGCATGAAAAACTCCACTCCCACTCTAATCCACTAGTTTCAATCCTTGTTTCCACTTCAATTCCCGACAATCCGCAGAGGAGTCTGAAAAGAAGATGGCCTCCAGACCTTCTTGTGTAGATTCACTACTAGAGTGCTGCCAATGGGCAGTCTCTCTTCATGTTTTTTTCATGTGTATTATCATTGTAGCATATTTACTTGATGTATGAACATACAGTTGTAAATTTCAATAAATTAATTTAAAAAAAAAAAAGTAAGGAGTATTGAGAATTTTAGGAAGGATTGGATACAGGAAGGATTTGATGGTTTAGTAGAACCCCAAAGCTCTACCCCGTATAAAAATCATTAGTTCCAAAAACACTCGGAGGTTTTAGAAATAATAAATCCTAATAAGAAAGCATTTGAGTCACTCCGCTTTTTCTTCTTTATCAGGGTAATATATTCTGAGTAATAATCGAACTCGGGAATCGGACGAAAAATGGTCCTCATTAGAAACTTAGCCCAAAGCCTATTAATTACCTGGTCATGGACGAACCAATGAAAGGGAAACCAGGAATGACCGTGGTTATAAATGGATGCAGCGGCTGGGACATCTCGGGTCCAATTAACTTTTTTAATTGGGAGAGGGTGGGAGCAATTAGTGAGTTGGTTTTTGGCTAGGAGCGGTCCTTAATAACTGGAGCAGATTTACATAAGAGAGCGCTCCCTGCAATCGATACCAGATCGAAAGATAATTAAAGAGCTCACTTCGCCCAGAATTAATTTATCCTGTAATACGAGACCTCCACTCCACTCGCTTCCAACCACTCACTATTGTCTTAGAGAGTTCTCCCTCCTACGGACCTATCTCGAGTCTCAGATTTCCCTGATTCGAAAAACTCCAACTGATACAGATTACAGTTACTTTATTTTTATAATGGATTATGGATTAATGACTTGTTGCGATGATGATAAAAAGTTGGCTGTAGGTACAAATGAAGAAATTGTATGTGTGTGCAATCAAATAAATATTTTAATTATGATGAAGTTTTTGTTGACCGTTGAGAAATTAGATGATGAAGATGGTAGGGGGTACGGTCATAAAATAGAAACACACATTTAAAACAAGTGCTATTTTAATTATTTGCTTACGTTTCGGCCTACATTGTGGGCCTTCATCAGGGCTAAAAGAAACAAGATAACAACCAATGTAATTATATACTTAATAATGCGTTAGGTATATAATAATAATATGACAGTAGTATAATATGGGAACATAAATAAAATTAAATGTAAAATGATAATAAGATGACAGTTATAAAGTATGGAAATAAACAAAATTAAGATGATAGTTGTACAGTCTGGAAGTAAACAGAATTGAGATGATAATATTGCAATAAGAATATATAAAGAGAGACTAAGAAAATGAAAAAATGACAAAGGAAAAATATGTGAACAATTACAATTTTAAATATGAACAATTTTGAAGGATATATGACGGTAATATATTAAAAACATAGTTAAGAGTATAGGTAATATATAAAAAGAACATAGTCGTTAAAAAGAGAAACAGAATCAATAAAAAAAATAAGAAGTGATGTTTTTCTGTTTGAAAACCGTTCATTGCGGGGAACGGAAAATATGGAAACTAGAATGTTCGTTAGAGCTTTTCCAAGAAGCTGTATTATGTTTACTGATTCGATTGTTTGTTGAAGAAAAAAAAAAAAAACTAAAGGATTGGCCAATGATTTTTTAATACATATTAATAATATAAAATAGCAGACTAAGATTAAAAAATGCAGAATTAGTGAAAAAAAGAGAAAAATAGGAAGCGAAAAATATATAGGTATGACTATAAAGGGGAAGATGTAAGTGATAGTGACGAGGTAAAGATTAAAAGATATTAGGTAATAACGAATGACGATGATTAATGACGATTAGATAATAACGAATGACGATAAGCATTTTAATTTAATGAATCTAAAAATTATATAAAGCGAAAACATTTAAAGAAATTAATAATACAGTATAAAGAGGTATTATTTATAGTAAGTAATGAAAGAAAAAGTACAATGTTCATAGGTGCGAGAAATTATAATAATAATTAGAAGAAAATCTGAATAACAGCCAGAAGCACTCGGCAATCAGCTGTGTCTCAGCCACCAAATGTATTTCACTTATACTCATTATATACATGTGTAATCTGCATTAGTTTCATAATATTTACTTAGTCCCTTATGAGACATTTCCGTTTAAACATCGCGAAAAATGAATTTTGCCACTTTTTGAAATTCTCTTACAAAAAAGGATTAGATAACATAGATGAATGAATGAAAAATAATTTGTATGCTGCGATATTTCGTTCCCTAAAAATACAATAAACAGAGGAAGTCTAATTTATATTTTATAGATTCTTCCTTATAATTATTTAGTCAAGTAAATTATATATGGCTAATATGAATAAAAGATACAAAAACAAAACAAAAAATCTGGTGCGAGTAACACTCGACTTTTACTTACCTCCGTTTTCAAAATCAATTAAAGAATTTTTAAGTACAGTGAGAGATAAAAATTATTGAAAACATTTAAGAATTAATTAAATCGAATTTCTATAGAAACATGTGTTCTATTAAAAAATCTATTATATTATTATCTAAAATAATCAGTTAGTTTTATCGGCTTTTCATCACTCTCCATTACCTTTTACTAGCTTGTGTAAAAGATAATATTTTTTGTAAAATCTTTAGCTTTCAAACGGTATATCATACGTGTATATTACTGTTATTGTGTTCAAAAACAAAAAAATGCATTAAAAAAATATTTTTTCATTTTTCTCCAATAGTTTTTTTTTTTTTTTCAAATTCGCACAACCTACATATTTAGTACTGTTACTTATCAATGCTAACAAGATAATATGGGTATTTTTATAGAATCTACAAAATTAAAGATACTTTAGAGGGAAACATTTTGAAACATCGTCATTTAAGCCCTGTTAGAGCATTATAATCAGAATGAAACTAACACGATGTTAAAGCTCATTAAATTTTACATTGATATAGCGAGTTTAATCAAAATCGTCGGAACCGTTTTCGATAAAATCGAAAATGGTGCAAAATGCATGGTGTAAAGTGGCTCTTCTGGTAAGCTCATTTGATGAAAAAGGTTTTGTAACGTCTCGGGCGTATATTTGTCTTAAATATCAAATCTCAGTTTCATAGGACTTTTCGTTTCTGTCCGGGAGTTACCACACACACACACACCTTTTTGCGGGACTTGGTTAATTGGACTCAGAAGACCCTGTGTATTTCTGTTGAAAACTGGAATCCAAAAAGTTTCACATTCGCAATACTTTCCCTTACCATACATAGTAAGTGGAAGTAAAAACAAACGGATAACAACTTCAAATGAGTTTTGTTCAGTATTATCAGAGTATAGATTTATTACATAAGTGCAGACGACTTTGGAGGAGGTGGTTAAATAATTGGTGTTTGAATGTGGTTAGGGATGACACTTTTCGGAGGGAGGTCGGTAAAGAGTTGCAAAGTATGGTAGCACGGATAATGAAAGACTTTTGGAAGGATGCTATTCTATGAGATGGAAGGAATAGATCGATTGGTTGGGATCTTGTACTTAGGGTGTGCACGAAAGAGTGTATAGATCGAAATCGAAGCCATGGATATAAATAATGGACTAAGACAGGGAGACGCACTGACTCCCATGCTGTTCAACCTAGTTCTAGACAAGGTTTTGAAGAGTTCCAGGTTAGACGGAAGTGGCACAATTCTGAACAAGTCACTGCAAATAATGGCTTATGCAGATGTGTGATGATGGTAGGAAGAAGCAAACAGAGGAGGCATACGTAGCTCTGAGAGAGGAAGCAAGAAGGGCAGGTCTTGAGATTAATGTCGGGAAGACCAAGTTAATGATAGTGGAGAGAATAAGAAGGCAGCACCCCTCTTTCTGCAACATTGGCGGAGAAAATATAAAAGTAGTTTCGGCCTTCCCCTACCTCGGATCCTTGATGACACTAGAAGCGAACGAAGTGGAGGAAGTGAAAAGAAGGATTCTAGCAGGTAACAGAGCGTACTTTGCCCTAGGGAACCTGGTAAGGAGTAATCTGCTCTCCCGTGCCACCAAGACTCACGTGTACAAAACCCTTATAAGACCAGTGGTAACCTATGGTAGTGAAACATGGATTCTTAACAAGGCAACAGCTGAAAGGCTTGATAGATTTGAAAGGAAGGTGTTGCGAAGGATCTATGGAGGCGTGTGTGAGGGAGATGGGAGATGGCGCATGCGAAAAAACAGAGAAATTTATGAACTATTTAATGGGCTGCGCTTATCTGACGCCATAAGGATGAATAGGTAAAGGTGGTATGGACATTTGAATAGGATGAGGACAGGCAGGTGAAGAAGACCTACCAAGGAACAATCTTAGCCACACGAAAAAAGGGGAGGCCAAAAGCACGATGGAGAGACAAGGTCCTAGAAGATATGCGGCACGCGGGCATCCGTATGGTGGAGGAGGACTGTGGCAGCCTATGTTGAGGCAGGCCAAGGACCACTTCGGTCTGTAGTGCCAGAAAAAGAAGATGAAGATACGATTTCGATTCTATTGACCTGTATCCAAATTAACAATGTTACATTATATAAAATATATATAAATATATATATATATATATATATATATATATATATATACAATTCTAAAAATTAATACCTGCTATCGAGAAAGCCCCTGATGAGCCAATCAATTTTTAATTCAATTTTGTTATTTATTGCAAAAACTAAATTAACAGGTCAAGAATGTTAAAAATTACATAAAGGAAGGCACTGCCCGAGATTTTTTTCTCAACTGCATAAGGAAAAGTCAAATTATAAAGAAGCCCATTTATTTTTTACCTCAGTTATAAATTTATACTTTTTATTAATCTGATTAACTTTTACTGAGCCAGACCCTATGAAAATGCCATAATTTAAGCCAAATAATATATACTTAATATAGAAAAAATATATATTATAGGTGGAATAATCAGGAGTCAGTCATTATTTGAATTTTTTAAATATTTTTTTAATTTTCTGTCGTCTCAGTTTATGCTTGGATATGGCTCAGTAATGCCCGATGATGGCTCACAAGCTTGTGCCGAAACGTAGGAAAAATTAAAAAAAAGACTGACTCCTGATTTTTTCATCTATAATAGTTTCTACAGTCAACAAGAAAAAAATATATACTTTTTGATTTATATTATATTTTGAAAATCCTGTAATATTAATAACTGTTTGATCCTCGAAACAGACTCCGGGATAATAAATTGAATAGCCATTGGCTTACACCGGCAGAGGACAGAGGTGAGATTCCCTGGGGGCAGATTAGGCTGTCCATAACATAGGTTAGGGGAAGCGTGTGGGTGTCTTGTGATATCTGCTGGCTAGCAGCCAGCCTCTGGTTATTGCTTTATCACGATATCTGCTCTGGTCACTCTTCTACAGTTTGCTCCTCGTACAGACGGATTTATTTATAAATGTAATTTATGATTACCTTTCCGCTACCAAATCATTATTAACGTAGCCAGAAATATTCTCTCTAATCCCTCTTAATGCAATGGAGGAGATTTTGGGAAGACCTGGGTGTCGACATAGGCGATATAGCGGTGTTAGCAGAAAATGTGATTTTGGACTCCCTGGGGATTAACCACCATCACCTGTATGGCAATTAAATGGTGAATGTGATTATATTTTGCTTATGTAATGTGCGCACCAAAGGTATAATTTACAATATAGTGCTAGAGAGAAATAAAATAAAAGTAATGCAAAGGGCTAAAAGAGAAAAAAAAAATTGTAAATATAAATTTGTATTAGAATAAGGGAAAAAAAAATGAAAATGTATGTAAAATAGGTCCAAGTGATTGATAAGTATGATGTGTTATTTAAGCAACCCGATGTATTTGGGCCGCATTGCCAAACAAATAAAGCATTTCTCTCTGGTTGTCTCATGAATGTTTTGCCACATTGTAAGAACTGATACCTAGTATTATATTGTTATTACACCTAGTAGTATGCTGCACCATTTAAGGTCTAACATTTGTCTTATTAACTTTAACTCTTTGAGTGCTGAATACACGTGGCCTAAGTGATCTGTACGGACGGCACGCGACTGTTACTGGCGACCATAGTCCATACTGATAACATCTGCTAAGCACGTATTTGCGTCCACAGCCTATATCGATGGCTTTCGCTGGACGTATATATGCACCCAAAGCAATCAAAGGGTCAAATAGAACAAAACAGCACATATGACCCGTAGTACAATTTTCAACGATTAGGGAGGAAACTAAAATTGAAAGTTTTTGTTGTTTAATTAAAACCACGAATAACAGCAAAAAAAACAAAAAAAAAAAAAACCATAATTAGTTTTCCTCTCTAACCGCTGAAAAAAAGAACTTGAACCATATAAACCCTAGGCCTCGCGGTGTAATCTCCTGGGAGATACAGGCACGTTTCACGATGCATTTTGTAGTGTAGGGTCATCACTCCCTACGGCTAATTATTGTGAGTGGCCATCATTTGGCTGACGGGTCTCACATACCCGGGGGAGAGGCTGTGAGTGAATCCCCATTTATTTACATCCTTATAAAAGCCCCGTCGGGACTGAAATTCCATCTCACAACCTTTAGCATGAGAGACTAGCGCGCAAGCCACTCAGCCACGGGCTCCCCTTTTAAAATATGACTAGACATTAATAATACAACTATTAAGCACATTTTTTCTTTTTTTCAAAATTCTTGCCTCCTCGCATATTTGATTAGCCAATAAATATTTGTTTTGCGCCATTAAAAGCCTATTAAATGACCAATTTTTTCTAAGATCCGGAGAATCTAAAACTTAACGATAGAAGAGTAACAGCTCAGTAAAATGTAGGGACTGGGTGGCTGAGCGGGTTAACTCGTGAGTCAACGCGTTGCCCATCAATCTGATTTACTAATCAAAGATAAAAACGATTTCGAGTTCACGTCTCGCTGCCGAGGAACTTTTATCACAGCAATTATCCCCCAACCACTCCCCCTGCGAGGGAAAAAAAAAAAATTAGAAATACTAAAATTTAATTGTTTGCCTGACGTTGTGAGACATTTACTTTCTCATGTTAGAGTTTGAATTTTCAACCTCTCCTTTTTTTGGTACCACTTGTTTTTCTATGCTTGCACGTCAAGTAGATATATTTTAGTTATTCTGATGAAAACCACGGATCACAGCAAAACCCTCAAAATTGTATTTTCTACCCTAACCGCCGGGAATCGAACAATGGGTCCAATGAACTTTTTACTTCCACATAATGTCTAATATCTGCTTTCACAATATGACGAGACATTTATGAGATACCCTGTATATGACTAAATATGGCTCAACGAATATGTATGGATATCGTCCAGCAACATCGTTAAATTTTGAATTTATAGAAAGGTCAGTACTGTTGTCATCTTATATTTTTAAAGAAAATAATTTTTTTTTTTATTCGGGTTGAAATATCGATAGCTACTAGCTTAGTAAATTAAATAGGAGAAGATAATGTTAACGCCACTTATACCAGAATAATTATCTATTCTAAATTCCTCACATACTTTGAACAAATGTTTTTATCAAGTATTCATTGATCAGGATAATAAGAGAAAAACATATGTGCTGTACAGTTGGAAAAGTGTTTACTACCTATTTGTTATTACCTAACCATTATACCTTTTACCTTGTTTTTCATATTTACCTATTGAACCAATTACCATACTCATTTATTTGTCTATCCAATCACCAATTTATCTATTTGGGAATATATAGTTTGGTACAACAAGCAAGTCCTATGAATCAGCTCAGCTTTCAGGCATAGCGTAAGGAGATCCTAAGGACGACCCCGCTGGCTCCAACATTGGTCCTCCAGGCATAGGATTTGGGTTAATTTATATTCGTATTTTTATAATTTATCATGACAGAAGCTTCTAAACAAGCTTTTCGGTACCATTTCGGAACTTTCAAATGCGTTTACCAAGGTGGAAGCGATGTAAAACAGCCGTCCACTCTACCCTACATCAAATGATCATGAAGATTGTCAACCACTCACTCCCGGGACATTTCCTGATAGGCAGACCACTGAATGCGTTACCTGAACCTAATTTACAAGAAGTTACTCACAACCGTCTTTCTCGTTGGCAACACATTCGAGAGAGGACTCAAACCTTTTGGCGACGCTGGAGAGATCAGTAATTTAGTCACCTTATGGTGAGGAGCAAGTAGTACAAGCCTTCCAAAAACTTTAGAATTGGGGACATTGTTTCATTGAATGATGTTTCATCGGCTCCTTGTTTATGGCCTTATGCGAAAATTACCGACGTTCACCCTGGATCTGACGGTGTTGTCCGCATTGTGACCTTACAAACGAAAACCGGTTCATTCAAGAGGTACGTAGGTCAACTTGTGTCTACAGCCACTATTGCGGGACTCACAAGAAGCCACCAGCTGAAACCATTGAATCGTCACCATCTAGTGAGTTCAGAATATAGGTGGGCGGGATGTTAACGCCACTTATACCAGAATAATTATCTATTCTAAATTCCTCACATACTTTGAACAAATGTTTTTATCAAGTATTCATTGATCAGGATGATAAGAGAATAACATATGTGCTGTACAGTTGGAAAAGTGTTTACTACCTATTTGTTATTACCTAACCATTATACCTTTTACTTTGTTTTTTTCATATTCACCTATTAAACCAATTACCATACTCATTTATTTGTTTATCCAATCACCAATTTATCTATTTGGGAATACATAGTTTGGTACAACAAGCAAGTCCTATGAATCAGCTCAGCTTTCAGGCACAGCGTAAGGAGATCCTAAGGACGACCCCACTGGCTCCAACAGAGAATATAACAAGAAATGTCTCTGGTAATTTTCTATTTTTAGCATTAAAAAATCATGCCGTTGCGGTTATATCTAAGTCAGCATGTTTTTCTGTGATTTGCCTTTATGAAGCTAATAAATTGTACATTCAAATTTTATTTTTTAACTCCTACTATCTATTAATGCTTTCTTTAATTTATATCAATTAGAATTTTATACTAAATGTTAAATAAATCTATATATGTTATTGATTTGTATTGTATTAATCATAATTTATTCTTTTTTTTATTTATCTATGGTCCGTACTTCAGAATATCCTCTTGCTAGCAGGTGGCCTCTCGCGACATATTCCAATCTTCTGAGCCTTCATATTCATAAAGGAAATATTCTCCTGGAGAGTGCAGGGGAATCTTAACAATTCCTCGATCTTGCTATAGCAGATTTGTTCCGGTTTCTCTTTAGGAAAGTCATTAAAATATTTGATTTTATTTTTACAAATAATATTTTTTTTAAACATATTTATTGATATTTACACCTGTATAATTATATACAACAAGTAAATGTGATGATATAGTAATCTGACATGAAATACATGAAGAGACGCCACCCATCGGCAGCACTCTAAAAATATTTTAAACTAGAAGGTCTCGGTTTATCGCCTTTTCAGACACCTCGGTATCTGGTTCGGGCTAATTCAGTAACATATGGGATATTAAGGTCTTTATGGATGAGCTTATTCGTGTCAAAGTAAGGAGCGTTAAGGATTTTGGTTGTAAGGTTTGGATACGAGAAGAATTTAATGGTTTTGTAGAGTCCCATAGCTCTACTCCGTAAGTCCATATCGGCCTTATGATGGTCATATAAATAAATCTTTTGTAATTAAGTGGAAGATTGAAGCGTTTGTCCAATATGTGTTGGAGTAGTCGAAAACGTCGGGCAGTTTCTTGTCTTTTCAATCTTGTATGGGGATTCCAAGTCAGACGTTTGTCAAAGTGGAGTCCGAGGTATCGAATCTGTTCAACAGGGGCTAGTATAGTGTCATTAAAGGATACTGTGGGGCAGGAAGTCATTAGTTTACGGCGAAGGGTAAAGGTTATTTGGTGGGATTTGTTAGAATTAATTTTAATCCTCCATTTCTGACACCATACTTCAAGGTCTCGGATGTGGGATTGAAGAGTGTGGGAGGCAGTAAATGGATCATTATCTACCGATAGCACACACGTGTCATCAGCATAAGTAGAAAGGAAAGTGTTAGGATGGGTTGGGATATTAGCTGTATAGACTGTATAAAGGACAGGTCCTAGGATGCTGCCTTGGGGAACACCAGCAGATTGAGAAAAAAGGAAGGAATGGGAGCTGTGGTGATTTATTTGGAAAGATCTATCAGCAAGGTAGGACTGTATAATAAGAAAATAAGTAGGAGGGACAAATAGGCGGAGAAATAATGATCGAAAAATCTATGTTATTATATGTATATTAGGTGAGCCCCTGCGAATTTCTTATTCATGTTATGAGTCGAATTTTAAAGAATCACGCAGACCGGACACAATTGAGACGTAGAGTTCCAAAAGGTACTATATCCACTATAGACACTTTTACAGGAAATGCAAAAATATGTCATTTATTTATTACAGGACCAATTTACTTGATTCTTTTATTATTAAAATCTAAAGTTGTTTTTTTACTAGATTAACAGCTTATTGGTCCAAATTATTGCACTTTTGGGTAACGTGGATATAGTACTTGTTGTTTAAAACAACCTTAAAGGTGATTATTAGATTATAACCATTGATCAAAATAATAGCAGAAATTTAAGACGTGCTAAATGAACTAATAAAAATGCATAAAATGAAGAAAACAATAAATTAATGGTAATAAATCCCGGGGTTAGGTGCTTTTGCTGTATAATGGGTAATATAGTAAGTACATTTTGAAAGAAAATTCAAGGAAAGGTTATCTGTTTACAGATGATATAGTACTTTTTGGAAAGAAATATTTTTAGTACTTTTTGGAATGAGATGAAATGTGGATTTAGTATCTTTTGGAATGAAAAGTAATTTTCAAATACGTTTTTAAAAGGTTTCTATATTTTTTAGATAACATCTGATGACGGATTTAGATAAAACTAAATTATTTGTATACAAATATGTCAACATTTCAATTTAAAAATAAATGACCTGTAGTAGCTTTTGGAAATCTCAATTACTAACAGACTGACCATCGAATCAATAAAAATCGAAAGATTTCATAGTAAATAAAAAATCACGATAAATAAAAATAAGACTGAAACAATATTATTTACAAAGAGAAAGATATCACTCTATACCTAAACATTATATTAAAAATCTGGTGCGAGCAACACACGACTTTCACTTACCTTCATTTTTGAAACCAATAAAAGGATTTTCTAATACAGTTAGAGATTAAAAAACGTGAAACCATTAAAGAATTGATTAAATTGAATTTATATAGAAACATTTTTTTTATTAAAAAATTTATAATATTATTATCTAAAATAATCAGTTAAATTATAAAATCTACAAAATTAAAGGTACTTTACAGAGGAAAAACGGTAAAATATCGGCATTTAAGCCCTGTCAGACCATTTTAATCAGAATGAAAACTACGTGATATTACAGCCCATTAAATTTTACACCGATATAGCGAGTTTAATCAAAATCGTCGGAACCTTTTTCGAGAAAATCGAAAAAAGGTGCAAAATACATGGTATAAAGTGGATATCTTCTGGTAAGGTCATTTTGATGAAAAAGGTTTTGTAACGTCTCGGGCATATATTTGTCTTAAATATGAAATTTCAGTTTCATAGGACTTACCGTTTTCGCCCGGGAGTTACCACACACACGACCTTTTTGCGGGACTTGGTTATTTGGACTCAAGAGACCCTAAAACGTGTATTTCCGTTGAAAACTGGAATTCGAAAATTTTCACGATCGCAATACTTCCCCTTACTATATATAGTAAGTAAAAGTAAAAATAATCATTTAGCTTGGTCAAATAATTTCAAATATCGGGGAAGTCATGTGTAAATGACTTTTACCCAGAAAACAAATTATGTGTGTAACAAAGCCAACCGAGTCCTATGTACTCTAGATTCATATTTTAATTGACACTCTAAATTAAATGTATAAATAAATTATTTTTATATAAAGCGTGTATATAAGTATTCTTATTTACGCATGCCCGATATATACCCATATGTGTAAATCGAACAACAAAAAACTGCAAACACTCCAAAATAAAAGTTTAGGAATCAGTGGATATTATCCATATTATATTGAAATTAAAACCATGCGTTCAGAATTTGGTACACCTCTTATTAAATAATACATTAACAAAATTAGTAAGCAATTCTTTTTCATTGGTATATCTAACAAAAATTATCTTCTATGAATATTGGAAATTATATGAAAAATAGTACAAGGCGGTATGTCCAAAAACGAAATAAACATATCTTATTGTTTGATACATACAAGTTTCGTCAACATTCAGTTATTTTTTTACGCTATTCACTCTCCATTATATTTTACAATTTTTTTTATAAGATAACATTTTTTCTGAAATCGTTAGCTTGCCAACGGTATATTATGCATCTATATATCTATTGTCATGTTAGAAACATAAAAATTACCTAAACCAATATTTTTGATCTTTTCTCTTATAGTTTTTTATAGAGTTAGTCTAGCATTATATATTTACCCGTGTTTTATCAATGCTAACACAATAATATTGTTATTTTTTTTTAATTCTACAAAATTAGAGGTACTTTAGAAGAAGGAAATTAAAAAATTCGCCATTTAAGTCTTCTCAGACTATTTCAATCAAAATAAAACCTACGTCGTATTAAATTTTAACATCGAGAAAGCAAATTAGATCATTATCTGTTTTAGAGAAAATTATGAAAAGGTGTAAAATGGTATAAAGTTGATCTTCCGGTCAGCCGAATTAAAAAAAAAAAAAAAAAAAAAAATGATGTAACATCTCGGGAGCATATTTGTCTTAAATATTAAATTTCAGTTCCGTACGACTTTTCACATACACACACACACACACACACACACAAATAAGAATATAGACACTCGTCGCTGGGCTCAAAAGATACCGGCAGGAACTCAAAGCTGGAACAAGAACAAGATCTAGATACTAAAGTAAAGCTGGTTGTTATCACGTAGTCATCAATTCCATGTATAAAGAAAAATAATAAATTGCATTAAACACACAAAATAAAAAGTTATTTCATCTAGTACCTATCATTAGTAAATCGGTATAGAAAAGTAATCTTTCCGACAAGGATTTTTAAATGTTATAATAAAAACAGGTGTAAGGTAAGATTGCAATTGATATATTTAAAATAGTAGGTTTCTAATATCTTCCAAAAAAAGCTTTTACAGAAAAATTTAACAAGTCAACGTTTCGGGTGCCTTCCCCATCATCAGGACTCACTGAGTTCTCTGACAAGTTAAAAATCCATTTTTATAATTTAAAAATGTTGTCAAAAAGTCTTTAAAATAAAATTATATTGCACAGAGAACAACAATCATCCCACCTCACATATTATTTGGCCTCTTATCTAGGCCTATAATATGATGACTATAACTTTATGACATTTTTAAATTATAAAAATGGATTTTTAACTTGTCAGAGAACTCAGTGAGTCCTGATGATGGGGAAGGCCCCCGAAACGTTAACTCGTTAAAGTTTTTCTGTAAAAGCTTTTTTTTGGAAGATTTTAGTTATATGTTATATAAATGTTATGAATAACCGTATTGGAAAAAAAATGAGGGTTTAAATGAATATATATTTTGAATTATGCCAACATGTTTTAATTAACGATAGATTTTTTTAAAAAAATTTATTAACAGAGTGTAATTATAACTAAGGGACTTGAAAGAGACCTAGCAGAGCGTATGGCCAAGTTTACTGCATAATTACTTATTAAACTACCCTTAGCATTTCCCATCTTCTTGGCATTAGTCATTTCAGTCTGGAATAACTTGAGGGATAGTTAAGGGCGAGGATATAGGGCATATTGAGCTGCTTCATATGTAAATTCCAATTTACATATGTTTGCAGATGGCATTCGTTTACCAATTGAAAAGATTCTTCGGGTGTAATCCCCCCTTCCGGGAGGATGAATGATTTATCAGCGAGAAAAGTTTGCTAATGGTATGCTAATTAACAGTAACAGAAGGTGGGGGATGAGATTTAACACAATCTTAAAGTAGACCCGGCTAATTAATTACAGTTATTTAAGGAGGGGAGCCTGGTCGGTTGGATAAGACTTCAGGGCCGGAATTCGACTGAAGTTACGTTTCCATCTAGTAGGACTGAATTATCTTGAATTCATTTCTTTTGGCCTAATACAGTGTTGATCAAACTAAATTTATACACATTTATATGATTTAAATTTAAAAAATATATTATATATTAACATTGTTATATATTTAAATTATATATTTAACTATTTAATTATGTTAATTACATAATTATGTTTAACAGGTTTTCACCTTAGCGCTCTAATTGGTTATCGATGCCATCGATGTGTTCGACATAGAACGCTGGTATCTCTTGAGTCTTGTTGTCTCTCAAAATGTGGAGGACAAGATTGGTTCAGGGTCTCCTTGCTTGATTTTAAATATTGCTATCATATGCTTGTAATAAATAAATAAATGTATATAAGGTGTTTTTATGTTGTTTTCCCTGAAAATAGTCGCTGGCAAATCGGATCAAGCCACTTTGATTCAGACGATTCAAACTTAAATTACATGTATTGAGGGTGTATAGTCGACTGTAGAAACTATTATAGGTGGAATAGTCAGGAATCAGTCATTTTTAAAAAGTTTTTAATTTTGCCAACGTTTCGGCTCAAGCTTGTGAGCCATCATCAGGGCTACAAACATCAGAACAAAAGAGATACATATTAATATGATAATGAAAATTTTCTTCTGAATGTAGTGACAATGATAACATTTGAAATAAAACAGAAAATATACCAACATACTTACATATTATAGATACAAATAATGATAATATGATACATAATCTGATGATGATAAGCATAACAAATTTTACAGAACTTTAGACTTTAATATAAAAGTAAAAAAACATATATATATAAACGTACCATTACTGAGCCATGTCCAAGCATAAACTGAGGAAAACCATAAACATAGGTAGTATGGGGAGGGGTTCGTGTAAAAACCCTGAAGGTTTTCCCCTCTAAGTGTAAATACTACAGCTTATCTTTGTTTTTAAAAAGTTTTACAAAATTATATAATGGAAAAAACAAAATAATATATCCGTATGTACAATAAGGTTGAACATTTTTAACAGAAAATTATAAACACTAGAATCTGAGGTATTTAAAAGATCATGAGGTATATAATAAAAAACAAAATAAAATAAATAAATAACAAAAACAAGAACCAGAGGTGTTGTAAACAAAAAGATAAATATACAGTAAATAAATAAAATATACATTACACAAGCAATTTGTACAATAAAGTGATAGAGTTATAATTTAAGGAGACGGAAGATGTTAGCATACGAGGGAGAAATTATCTCTTTGTCAGTTTTATGATTTACGGGAACTCGATCTTTTTCCATATGGATATATATAGCTTCGGAGAGGAGTCGCTTTTTGTAGTTAGGTACGGTGGCTAGGATTTCAGGATTATCAAAATCAAAATGATGGTCAAGGGATATAGCGTGCTCGGATAATTTTGAGGAAAATGGGTTACGGGTAGATATTGTGTATTTGTGCTGATAAATTCTTTTTTTGAGATAGTTTTTGGTCTCGCCTATGTAACATGAATTACAATTTGGGGAAGAGCAGGGAATACGATAAACTAAATTTGATTTTTGTAGGAAAGGGATGGGATCTTTTAATTTTGAATATAGATTCTTTAATTTGTTACTATGTTTTAAAACTAAGCGGAGATGGGGAAAGCTAGAGGATAAGACTTTTTTAATTTTTTGAGATAGAGATGGGATGTATGGAATGGATCTGTACTGGGGAACTATGGCGGTTTGTGGAGAGTGTGCGGGGATGGAGTGAGGGTTTGAAGAAGTTTTAATGAGGTTCTTGATTAATTGGTCAGGAAAATTATTAGATTTTTGTTAGTCGGGTTAAATTATCTTGGTGAAATTTTGTATCGGAAAGTGTTAAGGAACGGTGTATGAGGTTTTTGGCTACACTGATTTTCTGGTGATGTGGGTGTAAGGAAAAATAATTAAGGAGACGGCCAGAATAAGTAGGTTTGGTGTACCAGTTAGTGGATAGTGAATTATCGGAATTTCTTATGATAAGGAGGTCGAGGAACGGAAGTGAGTTATTGTTTTCTGTTTCAATGGTAAATTGGAGTCGAGGATGGTATGAGTTGAAAGAAGTCAAGATATTAGGGATGGCTTTGGGGTTGAGGATCAGGAAAAGGTCATCAACATATTTTTTAATGAAAAAAATATCTGCGGAAAAGTTAGGTATAACGGTGTCAAGAAGGTGATTGAGGACGATGTTGGAGAGATCAGGAGCAAGACAGTTTCCCATGGCTAAACCCGAAATTTGTTTATAAAATTTCTCTTGGAAACATAGGTAGCCAGAGTTACAGCACAGAGAGAGGGATTCAAGGTATGAGGATTGGTTGAGGGAGGTATGTGGTTCTAAGGTCAGCCAATTTTCATCGATTATTTTAAGAGCACGGTCAGTAGGGATGTTGGTAAAAAGGTTTACAGCATCTAGGGAGGCTAAAATGAAATTTTGAGGAATAGTTAGGGATTTCAGTTCTTCAAGGAGTTGCTGTGAATTTTGGATGTCATATGGGTTATTTTGGCTGAGTTTTTGTAAGGGAGAAAGAAGGAATGAACTGAGTTTTGAGGATGGTGAGTTGATATTTGAAATTATGGGACGTAATGGGTTTCCTGGTTTATGGATTTTAGGTAAGCCGTAACATCGGGGAGCAACTGAATTATAGGAGATGAGGTTTTTGTAGGTAGAGAGAGTGATCTGTTTGGATTCGTGGAGATATTTTAAATGCTGGTTAAATTTAGTGGTGAGAGAGGATGTAGGATCGCGTTTGGTAGGAAGGTATGTGGTTTTGTCAGAAAGAAGGAAATTTAGTTTTTCATCGTATTCTGCCCGGTCCATGATAACGGTTTTGTTTCCTTTATCTGCACGGGTGACTATTATATGGTTATTGGTTTTGAGAAAGGATCGGGTAGAGGATAGGTCCTTAGTAAATTGAGGTGAAAATGGAGAAGGGTTAGACGGAGGGTTTTGTAAGTAATTGGTAATAATATTAGAGGTTCGGGTACGGGAAATCATTCGTTTTTCATCGTCAGGAATCAAAAGAGTGTCCTGATGGATGAATTCAAGGTCGGTTATAAGAGATGGTATTAGTTTTTTTGAATTTGGTAAAAGGGATATTGAAATTTGGACCTAAGCTGAGAATATTATTGACATGTTGAGGGAGTTTAACGGAGGAGATGTTGTGAACCCAATCAGGATCCCCGGAAGGATATATCTTATTCGCGTTAAAGTTTTCTTTAAGTTGTTTAAATTTATTTGCTAATATACTTTTTTTCTTTGATTTATGAGATATATAGATATTATTAATGCAAGAGTTTAGTGAGGAAATATCGTCAGTAGAGAGAATGGAATAAAAGGAGTTAAATAAATAATTAATTTTCTTTTTTACTGCTTGAATGAGGAAAATCGTTTCTTTGATATGTAGGTTAAGGAGTGATTTTTTAAAACGGAATTGGATGCTTTCAAGTTTTGAGAGAAATTTTTTGTTAACATTAAAGTTGTTAAAATTGTTGGAAATGAAGGGGGGGAATAAAGAATGAGAGCGGCATTTTAGAAGGAATATGAGCGACTCCTCTTTGTTGGCTAATTGTTTATAAAGATGGGAAATACGGTTAAGAAGAGGTTTTTTATCAGGATATTTTGATTTTAGAATTACAAAAGAGTTTACCTCAGTTCTAATGTTATTTTCTGATGTCGCTGTGATTGTTGCTGGAGATGAAGTAACAGTAAGTGATGAATCGGCGTCCGGTGTTGTGAAGGTGACACTGGTGATGAACATGTAGTGGTAGGTTTATAAGATGAAGAGTACATATCTCAGATGTGATGGTTTCTGAAGTTTGCGATGATGAAGTTGAGGTCCCAAGTAGAGTGAATTATATTGAGGGTGTATAGTCGACTGTAGAAACTATTATAGGTAGAATAGTCAGGAATCAGTCATTTTTAAAAAGTTTTTAATTTTGCCAACGTTTCGGCTCAAGCTTGTGAGCCATCATCAGGGCTACAAACATCAGAACAAAAGAGATACATATTAATATGATAATGAAAATTTTCTTCTGAATGTAGTGACAATGATAACATTTGAAATAAAACAGAAAATATACCAACATACTTAAATATTATAGATACAAATAATGATAATATGATACATAATCTGATGATGATAAGCATAACAAATTTTACAGAACTTTAGACTTTAATATAAAAGTAAAAAAAACAAAAAAAAAAAAACATATATATTATAAACGTACCATTACTGAGCCATGTCCAAGCATAAACTGAGGAAAACCATAAACATAGGTAGTATGGGAGGGGTTCGTGTAAAAACCTGAAGGTTTTCCCCTCTAAGTGTAAATACTACAGCTTATCTTTGTTTTTTAAAGTTTTACAAAATTATATAATGGAAAAAACAAAATAATATTCCGTATGTACATAAGGTTGAACATTTTACAGAAAATTATAAACACTAATCTGAGGTATTAAAAGATCATGAGGTATATAATAAAAAACAAAATAAAATAAATAAATAACAAAAACAAGAACCAGAGGTTTGTAACAAAAAGATAAATATACAGTAAATAATAAAATATACATTACACAAGCAATTTGTACAATAAAGTGATAGAGTTATAATTTAAGGAGACGGAAGATGTTGCATACGAGGAGAAATTATCTCTTTGTCAGTTTTATGATTTACGGGAACTCGATCTTTTTCCATATGGATATATAAGCTTCGGAGAGGAGTCGCTTTTGTAGTTAGTACGGTGGCTAGGATTTTAGGATTATCAAAATCAAAATGATGGTCAAGGGATATAGCGTGTTCGGATAATTTTGAGGAAATGGGTTACGGGTAGATATTGTGTATTTGTGCTGATAATTCTTTTTTTGAGATAGTTTTTGTCTCGCCTATGTAACATGAATTACAATTTGGGAAGAGCAGGGAATACGATAAACTAAATTTGATTTTGTAGGAAAGGGATGGATCTTTTAGTTTGAATATAGATTCTTTAATTTGTTACTATGTTTTAAAACTAAGCGGAGATGGGGAAAGCTAGAGGATAAGACTTTTTTAATTCTTTGAGATAGAGATGGGATGTATGGAATGGATCTGTACTGGGAAACTATGGCGGTTTGTGGAGAGTGTGCGGGGATGGAGTGAGGGTTTGAAGAAGTTTTAATGAGGTTCTTGATTAATTGGTCAGGAAAATTATTAGATTTTAGGATTTTTGTTAGTCGGTTAAATTATCTTGTGAAATTTTGTATCGGAAAGTGTTAAGGAAACGGTGTATGAGGTTTTTGGCTACACTGATTTTTGGTGATGTGGGTGTAAGGAAAAAATAATTAAGGAGACGACCAGAATAAGTAGGTTTGGTGTACCAGTTAGTGGATAGTGAATTATCGGAATTTCTTATGATAAGGAGGTCGAGGAACGGAAGTGAGTTATTGTTTTCTGTTTCAATGGTAAATTGGAGTCGAGGATGGTATGAGTTGAAAGAAGTCAAGATATTAGGGATGGCTTTGGGGTTGAGGATCAGGAAAAGGTCATCAACATATTTTTTAATGAAAAAAATATCTGCCTAACTATTCCTCAAAATTTCATTTTAGCCTCCCTAGATGCTGTAAACCTTTTTACCAACATCCCTACTGACCGTGCTCTTAAAATAATCGATGAAAATTGGCTGACCTTAGAACCACATACCTCCCTCAACCAATCCTCATACCTTGAATCCCTCTCTCTGTGCTGTAACTCTGGCTACCTATGTTTCAAGAGAAATTTTATAAACAAATTTCGGGTTTAGCCATGGGAAACTGTCTTGCTCCTGATCTCTCCAACATCGTCCTCAATCACCTTCTTGACACGTTATACCTAACTTTTCCGCAGATATTTTTTTCATTAAAAAATATGTTGATGACCTTTTCCTGATCCTCAACCCCAAAGCCATCCCTAATATCTTGACTTCTTTCAACTCATACCATCCTCGACTCCAATTTACCATTGAAACAGAAAACAATAACTCACTTCCGTTCCTCGACTCCTTATCATAAGAAATTCCGATAATTCACTATCCACTAACTGGTACACCAAACCTACTTATTCTGGTCCCTCCCCTTAATTATTTTTCCTTACACCCACATCACCAGAAAATCAGTGTAGCCAAAAACCTCATACACCGTTCCTTAACACTTTCCGATACAAAATTTCACCAAGATAATTTAACCCGACTAACAAAAATCCTAAAATCTAATAATTTTCCTGACCAATTAATCAAGAACCTCATTAAAACTTCTTCAAACCCTCACTCCATCCCCGCACACTCTCCACAAACCGCCATAGTTCCCCAATACAGATCCATTCCATACATCCCATCTCTATCTCAAAAAATTAAAAAAGTCTTATCCTCTAGCTTTCCCCATCTCCGCTTAGTTTTAAAACATAGTAACAAATTAAAGAATCTATATTCAAAACTAAAAGATCCCATCCCTTTCCTACAAAAATCAAATTTAGTTTATCGTATTCCCTGCTCTTCCCCAAATTGTAATTCATGTTACATAGGCGAGACCAAAAACTATCTCAAAAAAAGAATTTATCAGCACAAATACACAATATCTACCCGTAACCCATTTTCCTCAAAATTATCCGAGCACGCTATATCCCTTGACCATCATTTTGATTTTGATAATCCTGAAATCCTAGCCACCGTACCTAACTACAAAAAGCGACTCCTCTCCGAAGCTATATATATCCATATGGAAAAAGATCGAGTTCCCGTAAATCATAAAACTGACAAAGAGATAATTTCTCCCTCGTATGCTAACATCTTCCGTCTCCTTAAATTATAACTCTATCACTTTATTGTACAAATTGCTTGTGTAATGTATATTTTATTTATTTACTGTATATTTATCTTTTTGTTTACAACACCTCTGGTTCTTGTTTTTGTTATTTATTTATTTTATTTTGTTTTTTATATATATACCTCATGATCTTTTAAATACCTCAGATTCTAGTGTTTATAATTTTCTGTTAAAAATGTTCAACCTTATTGTACATACGGATATATTATTTTGTTTTTTCCATTATATAATTTTGTAAAACTTTTTAAAAACAAAGATAAGCTGTAGTATTTACACTTAGAGGGGAAAACCTTCAGGGTTTTTACACGAACCCCTCCCCATACTACCTATGTTTATGGTTTTCCTCAGTTTATGCTTGGACATGGCTCAGTAATGGTACGTTTATATATATATGTTTTTTTTACTTTTATATTAAAGTCTAAAGTTCTGTAAAATTTGTTATGCTTATCATCATCAGATTATGTATCATATTATCATTATTTGTATCTATAATATGTAAGTATGTTGGTATATTTTCTGTTTTATTTCAAATGTTATCATTGTCACTACATTCAGAAGAAAATTTTCATTATCATATTAATATGTATCTCTTTTGTTCTGATGTTTGTAGCCCTGATGATGGCTCACAAGCTTGAGCCGAAACGTTGGCAAAATTAAAAACTTTTTAAAAATGACTGATTCCTGACTATTCCACCTATAATAGTTTCTACAGTCGACTATACACCCTCAATATAATTCACTCTACTTGGGACCTCAACTTCATCATCGCAAACTTCAGAAACCATCACATCTAAGATATGTACTCTTCATCTTATAAACCTACCACTACATGTTCATCACCAGTGTCACCTTCACAACATACGGACGCCGATTCATCAGTTACTGTTACTTCATCTCCAGCAACAATAACAGCGACATCAGAAAATAACATTAGAACTGAGGTAAACTCTTTTGTAATTCTAAAATCAAAATATCCTGATAAAAAACCTCTTCTTAACCGTATTTCCCATCTTTATAAACAATTAGCCAACAAAGAGGAGTCGCTCATATTCCTTCTAAAATGCCGCTCTCATTCTTTATTCCCCCCTTCATTTCCAACAATTTCAACAACTTTAATGTTAACAAAAAATTTCTCTCAAAACTTGAAAGCATCCAATTCCGTCTTAAAAAATCACTCCTTAACCTACATATCAAAGAAACGATTTTCCTCATTCAAGCAGTAAAAAAGAAAATTAATTATTTATTTAACTCCTTTTATTCCATTCTCTCTACTGACGATATTTCCTCACTAAACTCTTGCATTAATAATATCTATATTTCTCATAAATCAAAGAAAAAAAGTATATTAGCAAATAAATTTAAACAACTTAAAGAAAACTTTAACGCGAATAAGATATATCCTTCCGGGGATCCTGATTGGGTTCACAACATCTCCTCCGTTAAACTCCCTCAACATGTCAATAATATTCTCAGCTTAGGTCCAAACTTCAATATCCCTTTTACAAATTCAAAAAAACTAATACCATCTCTTATAACCGACCTTGAGTTCATCCATCAGGACACTCTTTTGATTCCTGACGATGAAAAACGAATGATTTCCCGTACCCGAACCTCTAATATTATTACCAATTACTTACAAAACCCTCCGTCTAACCCTTCTCCATTTTCACCTCAATTTACTAAGGACCTATCCTCTACCCGATCCTTTCTCAAAACCAATAACCATATAATAGTCACCCGTGCAGATAAAGGAAACAAAACCGTTATCATGGACCGGGCAGAATACGATGAAAAACTAAATTTCCTTCTTTCTGACAAAACCACATACCTTCCTACCAAACGCGATCCTACATCCTCTCTCACCACTAAATTTAACCAGCATTTAAAATATCTCCACGAATCCAAACAGATCACTCTCTCTACCTACAAAAACCTCATCTCCTATAATTCAGTTGCTCCCCGATGTTACGGCTTACCTAAAATCCATAAACCAGGAAACCCATTACGTCCCATAATTTCAAATATCAACTCACCATCCTCAAAACTCAGTTCATTCCTTCTTTCTCCCTTACAAAAACTCAGCCAAAATAACCCATATGACATCCAAAATTCACAGCAACTCCTTGAAGAACTGAAATCCCTAACTATTCCTCAAAATTTCATTTTAGCCTCCCTAGATGCTGTAAACCTTTTTACCAACATCCCTACTGACCGTGCTCTTAAAATAATCGATGAAAATTGGCTGACCTTAGAACCACATACCTCCCTCAACCAATCCTCATACCTTGAATCCCTCTCTCTGTGCTGTAACTCTGGCTACCTATGCTTCCAAGAGAAATTTTATAAACAAATTTCGGGTTTAGCCATGGGAAACTGTCTTGCTCCTGATCTCTCCAACATCGTCCTCAATCACCTTCTTGACACCGTTATACCTAACTTTTCCGCAGATATTTTTTTCATTAAAAAATATGTTGATGACCTTTTCCTGATCCTCAACCCCAAAGCCATCCCTAATATCTTGACTTCTTTCAACTCATACCATCCTCGACTCCAATTTACCATTGAAACAGAAAACAATAACTCACTTCCGTTCCTCGACCTCCTTATCATAAGAAATTCCGATAATTCACTATCCACTAACTGGTACACCAAACCTACTTATTCTGGCCGTCTCCTTAATTATTTTTCCTTACACCCACATCACCAGAAAATCAGTGTAGCCAAAAACCTCATACACCGTTCCTTAACACTTTCCGATACAAAATTTCACCAAGATAATTTAACCCGACTAACAAAAATCTAATAATTTTCCTGACCAATTAATCAAGAACCTCATTAAAACTTCTTCAAACCCTCACTCCATCCCCGCACACTCTCCACAAACCGCCATAGTTCCCCAGTACAGATCCATTCCATACATCCCATCTCTATCTCAAAAAATTAAAAAAGTCTTATCCTCTAGCTTTCCCCATCTCCGCTTAGTTTTAAAACATAGTAACAAATTAAAGAATCTATATTCAAAATTAAAAGATCCCATCCCTTTCCTACAAAAATCAAATTTAGTTTATCGTATTCCCTGCTCTTCCCCAAATTGTAATTCATGTTACATAGGCGAGACCAAAAACTATCTCAAAAAAAGAATTTATCAGCACAAATACACAATATCTACCCGTAACCCATTTTCCTCAAAATTATCCGAGCACGCTATATCCCTTGACCATCATTTTGATTTTGATAATCCTGAAATCCTAGCCACCGTACCTAACTACAAAAAGCGACTCCTCTCCGAAGCTATATATATCCATATGGAAAAAGATCGAGTTCCCGTAAATCATAAAACTGACAAAGAGATAATTTCTCCCTCGTATGCTAACATCTTCCGTCTCCTTAAATTATAACTCTATCACTTTATTGTACAAATTGCTTGTGTAATGTATATTTTATTTATTTACTGTATATTTATCTTTTTGTTTACAACACCTCTGGTTCTTGTTTTTGTTATTTATTTATTTTATTTTGTTTTTTATTATATACCTCATGATCTTTTAAATACCTCAGATTCTAGTGTTTATAATTTTCTGTTAAAAATGTTCAACCTTATTGTACATACGGATATATTATTTTGTTTTTTCCATTATATAATTTTGTAAAACTTTTTAAAAACAAAGATAAGCTGTAGTATTTACACTTAGAGGGGAAAACCTTCAGGGTTTTTACACGAACCCCTCCCCATACTACCTATGTTTATGGTTTTCCTCAGTTTATGCTTGGACATGGCTCAGTAATGGTACGTTTATATATATATGTTTTTTTACTTTTATATTAAAGTCTAAAGTTCTGTAAAATTTGTTATGCTTATCATCATCAGATTATGTATCATATTATCATTATTTGTATCTATAATATGTAAGTATGTTGGTATATTTTCTGTTTTATTTCAAATGTTATCATTGTCACTACATTCAGAAGAAAATTTTCATTATCATATTAATATGTATCTCTTTTGTTCTGATGTTTGTAGCCCTGATGATGGCTCACAAGCTTGAGCCGAAACGTTGGCAAAATTAAAAACTTTTTAAAAATGACTGATTCCTGACTATTCCACCTATAATTAAATTACATGCCTATACAAGATGAACTAAGCTAAATAAACTCGGTTTATTAAATAAAGGATAGTAAGTATAAGTTCAGGGCTTAGTGGGAGCTCGTGGCAATGTGGTAAACACTAGTTAACCAAGTCAAAGGTTGTGAGTTCAAATCCCTGAACCAAGCTAGACTTTTTAGACATATAATTAACAGGCGAATCACTCACTACTACTCTTCGGATATATGGGTTCGGCCAGCCACCTAGTGGTAACACTCAAAAATAGGTGCAGGGAGTGATGATAATTCTCTACAAAATACATCCAGAATCGCGATGGAACAACCCAGAAATCAACGTCGGGCGGCTAAGGATATGTTTCATAGGTCTCAGTGTTGTTAAAAACATTTTGAAGATTTATTGATAATATGTCTTGTATGAACGATTCATCTTTAGAAGTGTCCAACCGGCGTCCCTAAAACCTTGTTATCCACTTCTTGATATTAACTTCTAATAATACTGAATGTCTTTTTTAAATTCTTGAGTCTATTATCTTTTTTTTACTTTCACTTACCTATATATGAAATATATAGTAAGGGAAAGTATTGTGATAGTGAAACTTTCGAATTCCAGTTTACAACGGAAATACACGTTTAAGGGTCACCTGAGTCCTAATAACCAAGTCGGAAAAAGGTCTGTGTGTGTGTGTGTGTGGTTAGTCTAACGAGAAAACGAAAAGAGGTACAAAACTGAAATTTCATATTTGAGAAAGCTATATGACTCAGATGCTACAGCAAATTTTTCACTACAAACGGCTGATCGGAATTGCTACTTTATACTAGAAAAAAAAATTTAGAAAAATATTATCTAATACGCGAAATTGTAAAGGCTAATGGAGATGAAAAGCTGATAAAACTAACTGATTGTTGTAGATAAAAATATAATAGATTATTTAATAAAACACATTTTTCGATTGAAATTCAATTTAATTATTTCTGTAACGATTTATTTTTGTCTCTAAACAATAATAATAATAGGCTTACCAAACCCGAAGGTTCGATGCCATTACCACCAAACATCGCCTGCATAGACTCGCCAATTGTTCGCCGGTCAAGCTCAAGCCCCCGAGATCAGCCTTAATGCAATCCTCCCATCGACGTTTCGGCCTACCTTTCAGACGCCTACCAGTCGGTTCAGCGAATACCAACTTTCTCAGAATTCGTTCCTCACCGAGCCCAACAACGATTTATCTCTGAATGGATTTAAAAATTCTTAAACTGATTTTAACAATGGATGTAAGAGAAAGTCGTGTGTTGCGCGCACTGGATATTTTTCAGCTAGAGTCAAGAATTCATGTGTCAGGATCATACCTAATTTTTCCAGATGGATCGCCATCTATGGATAATACCGTTCTAGTGGAAAAAAAATACGGAAAATATTCAAAGATTTTTACAAATCCCTAAGCCGAAAAGCATTGCTCCAAATCGAAAACCCATCTCCTCCGAGACAAGCTAATATAAAAATCGATGTTGGACAGAGACGTCCATTCTAAAAACAAGAGGACTGACTCCCCAGGTACGGAGGAGCGTAGCCAAATCGTCGGCTCAAGATAGGGAGAGCTTTAATGCCTTTTCGATAGCGACTCACATTACCGAAACCTGACCTGCCTCAATCCTGATATATGCCGGAGCCCTCTCGGTAATCTTTCTATCGATATATAAAGCACTTATAAATATTGTCCGATGAAGGTAAGTAATGTCAGACATTTATAGAGGCTTCTGTCGGAATGGTGCATCCAATATTCATATTTTAGAAGGCTATATTAAGAGGATACCCAGTTACAATAAATATTGTACTTTCAATGTATTTTATTCGGTGCGGCTAGGGTATGTAAGTGATCTGAAGGTATATCTGTATAAAGTAATTATAGAGGATAGTTATGTAAAATTTCTGGTATAATTTATTTATTTATGTATAAAAAGAGCCCAACATGCGAATTGTGCAATGAAAGGAGATGATATTACAGACATAGCATTTACCTTACAATATCATGAACATATCAGTATACATAAACAAAAACAAAATATAATAAAATAAAACAATAGAATCAAGAGGAATAAACAATTACTTTAAACATTCAAAATCATAATAATAATTTTAAAAAATTACAATTCAGGCAGTCATAGGGACTTTTTTTTAAATTATAGATCAAATCATAATCATACAAAAATAAATTAAATAAAACCATCTGCCGGGTTCAGACCCGTGACTTTAAGCATAGAAGGCTATTATACTTACAATTACACCACAGTTAACCCCTACTAATCTCGTGATATAGATATAACTAAATATAGGAAATCTTTAGAATAACCCGTCGTACATCCAATGATCGTTGGTACTAATTGTGCCAATGAAAAGTTCTCTGGTTGTGGACTGTATGATAAAAAAATACTAATAAAAACTTTAAATTTAGATTCTGCCCAGAATAAGGAATCTCCAAGCCGTTTTACAAGTAAATTTAAGATAGACAGCAGTTTACCTAGTCGCCTTCTTGTGTCTTCTCGAACGGGCCCACTCAGGCTCGGCAGTCTCCTCCAACTGCTCCTAGATTTTATCTTGTAAAACTTAGGAGAACCTAAATTCTTAAATCGAGTCCCTTTATCGTGACCGGGAATCGTATATCACTACAAATATCGTCACGGACTACAAAAGCATACAATCGGGACAGAATCCCAATTCACACTGACGCTATAGCAAAAACAAAACATCGTCTAATTAAACATCTGTGCCGTAACCAAGGCTCAATCTAATTAAATTTAAATCAAAATAAATATTATTTAATTTTAATTCGCGTAATCGGGAACAATCGTAAAGACTATAAAATCACAATTTAACGAATCTAAAATAATCCTCGAAAAAATTTGAAGTCCCTTCAAATCTACCTTCGGTTATACCCTACTATAATTAATGAAGCTGTTTGAGATCGATGTTTATTAAAGTTTTTTTTTCAAAGTTCTTTAATTTTAATGTACAATAATATAAAAGTTCAAGCGATATGAAAAATAGCATGAATTAAAAAAAAAATCATTTAAATATATTACAATGGATACAATGGTGGATATAAATAATATGTTCGAGACCACGAAATTGGCCATCCTTTATAGAACTATTCTTATATAGGAATATTACTAAGATTACTGAGGAAGTTTGGAATATGTTAAAAATCAACTCACTTATTCTTTGGTAGTGGACAGGTTTAGTGAATGACTCAATGGTTACAGGACATCCCAATGGTCTTGATTGTCCAGGGCGGAATGCGTCCCTTGGTACAAGATACGGGTTCCATATCCTTGTGGACGGAGTTTTAAGCTTAGGGCAAGGGTCTGTTGGAAGAATGCTATCGTCTTCTGTTGGACCCTCTGAAATATCAATTGTAATAAGATCACTAATATCTATACTTTTTTTTTAATCTCCCTCGTTCATACCTATACATTACATATATCTCACTGGCAGATTTAAAAAAAGATTTATTAACAGATATGTTTTTAGTTAGTCTGTTGTGTTAGTTAAGGGATTATTTTGGGAACACATCCTGTACACGACTGTGTAAAGTTAGGTTAGGTTAGGATATCAGATGTATGTATGGCTTATACACCTGATATCCCATCCCTTCCTATATATTAATGCTTTTATACTGAGCTGACGTATGCTAATGACACTTGTGAGCTAGCAGTAAACAATGAATGAACAATTGCATCCAAAACTCTTCAATCCTAGATCAGAGATCTTGAGTCGAAATTACAGGATTAAAATAAACTACAAAGATTCCATGAAATGTCCTTTTTTCCCTCTGCTTGTCTGACGCACTGCAGTCTCTTACTAGGCTTATTGTGCGTTGTCCATAATCCTCTTAATACAGACCTATTGTCAAGGTGAATCTGACCAAACTATAGGGGTTAATCAGTTCACACAACTGGGGATCTATAATACTGTCGCCGCCAAATTGGTAAAACCTTATCTTGGCAATTTCTGGACAACTGAATGTCACATGATATGCAGCTTCATCTTCCTTCTTGCAGAATCTGCATGTAGGTGAAGCCACCGACCCCATATTATGGAGATGCCTGTTAAGCTGCCCGTATTTATTTATTTATGACTCTCCCCTGCCTTGAGGCAATACGGGTACTTGCAGCTACGGGTAGCATAGACAACTCACAACTGCTATGAAACTAATCAAACAGCATGCTAGTGGGTCTTCGGATGTTCGGTGGCCCTCTTCATTCTTCTCTCCGACCTCAAGTTGAAGAGGCTTGGACCAATCTATTCCTTCCACCCTTATACGCTTCGCCACCACACGCTGTCAAAGGCGGAGGATATGCCGAACAGAATCAGCAAAACATATTTCTCACTTTCTTCGACGTCATGGCTTATGTTCAGCAGGGCATCTACGGTTCCCCTTCCTTTGGTTGATCCATACTGCCGTGGATGGGCAGCTCGCAAATAGACCGGTCGTAGGCTTGAGGCATTTAAAGTTTCTAAAATTTTGCTCTTTACCGGTCTGTAAGACTTTGATTTTTGCCTGTCTTTGTCTCCTCCTTTGTACAGAAGCCTTATGTCAGCAATCTTCCAGTTTTTTGGAAAGTATCCCCTATCCAAGCAATCATTGAACAATGATAGCAATCTATCTTCGATATAGGGAAGACTGTTCCTTATAATTGCTGAGTCAATGAAATCTAATCCTGGAGCATGACCAGTCTTTTGTCTATCCATAGCAGCACGGATGTCCCATATGTCCCATATTTGGGATAAGTCCGTACCAGGTGGGCATGCTGTAGTGCGTCTAATAAAACAATCGTCTGCGCTATCCTGAGATGGGTCATCTCTGGGGTAGGTCTCCGAAATAAATATCTTTGCCGCCTCTTCAAGGGTGGTGGAGTCATTCCTTTGATTGAATTCTTTGCAGTCGAGTCAACTTAGCCAAGACCACTGTACGGGATACCCCAAGGATTCTTGGAGGACTCCTCGACGATGAAATCGTCCCAAGATTTCCGTTTTATTAAACGCATCGCGTTTCGGTAAGCCTTGGCTTTTGACTTATACTCGACTCGAAGTGTAGCTCGCATTACGTCACATTACACCTCTGATACGATCGCTGAGCCTTGTAGAGCTCTCTCTTCATAATGGTTAAGCCCGGCGTCCACCATGGGACAGGTCGAGCTCGCACCTTCCGGTGCTGGAGAGTCTCCTCAGCGGCATCACGGATGACAGTGTCCTGTATACAGTCCTGTCACTCTCCTCAGAGTTATCCTCCCCATTGAGAGTACATCTTGGAGTGATGCTGCTTTCCATTATCCCTCCAGTATTGCCTGGATCTATTGCCATCAGGCGCCTTGCATATAGCATAGGTGATTCTTATTCCAAACACAGGTTCAGATGCAAATGGTAACTGAGCAGAACCCCTCCTTGCGAGGCTATCAGCTCTTTCATTACCTAAGATTCCTGAGAGACCAGGCACCCATCAAATACCATTTACCCTTCATCGTAAAGCCCCACAGTATCCTTTAATAACACTCCTCATATTTAATGTCCTCATACATAACTAAAATAGCAAGAAACTGCTCGCCGTTTTAGGCGACTTCAACACACAAGACAAACGTTCCAATGTTAGGCATTAGAAGCAATTTAGTAATTACAATATCAATATATTTATATTCATTATGTATGATAACCTAATTTAAAAATCTTAAAATTTCGCATTAACTTACCTGGTGAGAAGTCAGTTTTGTACAAAGATTTAACTCCTTGTAAATACTTAAAAGCTTCTACATCATCCTGTAAATGCACAAGGTTTATGTAATTATTATCGTTACATGATTTTTCAAATAAATAATAAAATTATAATAAAAAACTGGAAGTGTACAAATATATATTATTAAATTTGTAATTAACAATTATGTAAAATATATATTAAAACTACAAAAAATATAACAATGCCGCAGTTAATAGAGGAAAAAAAATTAAATAATGTTCATAAGTTTGGACACCATGATGTTACCATAAATAAATCTGTATGTCAGAAGTAAAAAAAACTAAAACATAATTAAAGAAGACATCTATAAGGACATTTCAACAACGTGGTTAGGGTGTTAAAAGAATTTCTTTAAATGATATAAAATTTCATTATTTCTTTATTTACTTAATTTTTTTATTACAAATGTTTTCGACTAAATTTGTGATTTACACAAAAATACATAAATAGTTACGTGTTTTTTTTTTATTACTTTCAGTCGATTTTTGCCATCCCAATAACCTTATTACAGGGCTAAAAGATGCAAGAAATGTCAGAAATTGTGAAGAATAATTCTACTCAGCTTTTTGTCTTAATGAAATCATACGACTCCGACTTATAGGTTGGTTTAGGAAGTTATTTTGAATTGTCAAGGCAATATTAGGCAATATGTAAGTTTATTTTCCTATAAAACTGGGCTTTGGCTCTATGTCCCCTATGTTGACGGGGAAAATTCACTATATTAATACATGAAACGCTATCAGTTAAAAAATTTAATTATTTCATTAAAAAAAAAAGCTAATGGTTATTATCACCCTCACATCTTAAAAAAAAAAAGGACGATTTACCGAAATAAAGTCAGCAAAAAAATAAACGCTGCAAATTATTACACAATGGTTTATTATTTCCAAATAACAATATTGGGGTATAACTGTTTATAAGGCTGTTGATAGGCAATTAAATGAAAAGAAAGCACACATATATATATATATATATATATATATATATATATATATATATATATATATATATATATATATATATATTTTTTTTTTTTTTATTTCTTCAGAAATCTTTATTAACATTTATGTATTTTTCTTAAATTTATGACAATTATTTCATTTTACTATTTTTCTTTATATTTTATTTCTATTTATACCGTTCCTTTTCTAATATTACCTTAGCGATAAAAGATTAAAGATACACAGGCGTTGATGACCTTGAAGTTTTACGCCTTAAAGCCCAAACAAACAAACAAACAAGAAAGCACTAATTCAAAGCATGATATCGTAACACTACCACTGATTTTAAAACGCAATATCTAAGCTAGTTGTAAACCAAATTCGATTATTCTTTTTTCATTTGGTCCAAAATTTTTTGGAGAATAGCTCTTGGATCTCCTGGAAACCTAAACTGCTTTGTACTTGTGAATGGCAAAGTTTAGTTTGTCTTTACCGAGTGTATATCATATATCATTAGTTCAAGACAATTGTTTTGATGCTAATAAAGTTTCTATTCATTTTCATTGTATTATTGACATTTTATACTTTTAATACTTTTTTTTTTTTTTTTTTATCGCTCTTTACTGGTTCTAAAAACCTTACACACTTTTCTCTATCTTCAAAAATAACTGAATTATGAGCGTATTTATGTGACAAATATCAATTTTATTCTTCTTTTTTTCTCTTTTATTATATTAAAAAACAATAATGATTTTTTTTCTATCTTAGAAAATATTGTAGTTACAAGCGTATATATAATCGAGATTTCAATTTTTCATTTTTTTTCTTTTCTTTTTTCTCTTTTATATAATTATTTGCGTTTTGTTGGTTAAAAAAAAACACTAATAAATTTATTTTCTATCTTCAAAAATACCTGAGTTATTGAATAAAATCCTTTTAATCGGCCGCCATTTTAAAACTAACCAGCTGATATCAACGTCTAGGTGTTAGGGTCATCGTTGAATGGACTTGTATTTTTGTGGCGAATTTAAAAAAATATTGGTCCAGTAGTTTCGGAGATATGCCGCGGACGGCGTACGGAGGGCAAACAGATTTTTTTTTTATTCTTTACTCGGATTCTACGCATCTTGAAACGTAAACCCTGAAAATTTGAGCAGGAGTAATATTTTTATTTTATTTATTTATTTTTTTTTTTGGTCGATTACAAAGGTTGATTATTGAAAATAATAAACCAAAATTAAATCATTATAAAAAAATATATTAAAAAAAATGGGTTTAAAAGTATAATTACGTAATTTGTATTGAATGAAAAACGGTTGAATTATATTAGCAGAAATAAACGAATATTCTTCATAAATTAGTTGGTACTTGTTCATTGTCGCTCAATTCTTTAGAGACCTGACGAGTACGCCACATTTTTCAATTTCTTTCTGTTCCTTGGCCGGGTTTCAAAAATATGGCTTACTGTTAGAGTCGCTTAACATTAAGGCGGAACCCTTCATGAGTTAATGTACTAATTATAAAATGTTAAGGAACTAAACATTATTAACTATATTGATAAATAATGTGAGGGGAACGACGTATTATTATGGAATTATTTAGAATAAGTTACAATTTTTATCAGAATAATAATTCTATAAATACCGTCCTAATTCCTGTTTGAATTATAACATCATAATTCGTTAGTTAAAAACTTTAATTGTTTACGAGAACAACAATAAAATCCTTCGTTTATATTTAATCAGTTAGTGACCTTCACCATCTCGTCAGGTTTTTCATTACCTACCGGAAAAGTTTTCTGTAATTTTCACCAATCTTCTCCGAGTCAGGATAGAGAGGAGAAAAGTTTGATAATTTTATACGAAACAATGAAATATTTCTTTGTAATCTTTTTCATTTGTGCCGTTAAAAGTTTCTCGACCCTTCAGAATACCCTGGGACTTGGTGCAATCAAAAGACTTGTATCAAACAGAAAACGAGTTCGACTGATTAGTAAAGTTCCTCTGAGCGTGGCACGATAAGAACGAGCAATCCAATAATAGGAATAAAAGTAAAATTATAATTTTAGAAAAAAACTTCATTTTCTCTACGAATTCAGAATAAACATGAATCGTTTTAACTAATTTTACTACTATAATACATATGGAACATCAGTAAATTTTATCATTAAGGTAAAATCGGTATTTCAAATTAGCAACCTTAATGTGTTGCAGATAAAGTAATGACTTTAACTATACTAATGTATGTAATTTATGTTTAGAATAAAATTAGTTTACATAGAAGGAATTTAAATTTAGCTTTTTCACCGTATAGACAAAAAAAATATCCTCCTGGTGATTTGGAACAGTGATTTCCTTAGAACTCTTCAGTTATTCGAAGTTTTCAAAAATGATTTTTGATGAAATATTAATCGAAAAACAGACAATATTTTAAAAGCGTAGTCTTTAATGGCCAAAACACAAGACTTTCACTTCCATCGGTTGTTAAAATCGCTTTCAGAACTTCTTAATAAGTCAGAGTTAAAAAAAAAAAATTAACAAAAATTACATCACTTTGCGTAGTAAACATACGTTTTAGATGGAATGATATAACAATATAAAATTGTTATGTGCAATAATCACCAAAGTTTATGCTCCGTTCGTTGTTTTACATTACGTTCCACAACCTTGGAAATAAGATATATTTTTCTCTTGAAATCTGAGCTATCCAAAGCTATACATCTACTTTTTTTACTACTTACCACTATTCTGATGCCCGGAAAAAAAAAAAAAAAAAAAAAAAAAAAAAAAAAAAAAAAAAAAAAAAAAAAATAACACACACACACACATATTATATATATATTATATATATATATATATAAGTTAGATGTATATAGTTGTTAATAAGCCCTTTAGTTTTAAGATAATTCTACTAGTGTAAGATAATTCTAATATGTAAACATAAGTCTACTATAAATAGGAGTGTACAAAGATAATAAAGACAGTTCAGTTCTAGATGTCGTTGTGATTACTTGCCCTAAACCCCCCTTTTTTTAGTCCTACGAGTTCAGTCTATCGTAACTGGTGCCGAAACCCGGGAATCACTTGATAACTTCTAAATTCGCGTAACTTATACAGTGACGATTTTAGAAATTAGCACTATTCCCGCGATACGGTCAGAAGATGGTCGACCCGCAAATTGATGAAGAGAAGAAGCAGCTGGAATACAGGCTGGCGCAGGCATCGGTCGAGCGATCAAAACTGGAGGCCCAACTCACCAAGGCAAATGAGACGACGCAGCTGGAACTTGCTAAAATACGAACTCAGAACTCCGCGTTCATTCACGAAGTAATTAGCCAGCTAGAACCCTTCGGCGGAGTTATAGGTGATCTAGAACATTTTATTAAGGGCGGGGACCAGATCAAGAGTTTGATACTAGCACGCCAAGAAAGCGGCGTGTTATCAGAACCAGACGCAAAACTTCTGGAAGCTTCGCTAGTAGGCCGAATTTCTAGGAGGGTGCTAAATACGATCCAGGGCGACTTGTCCCAAACCTGGGATACGTTGAAAATAAGGCTGAAGAAGCTGTACGGTGGGGGTAGATGGACCCCCGAAGAGGATGTATTTTACCTTCTGAAGGAGCGGAGGACCCCAGACCAATCTGAGGGCGAATTCGCCGAAAAACTTCTGGTGCTATACAATAGACTGGGAGAAAAGATGGTGGAGACCTTCGGGCCAGCGGAGGGGGCCCAAAAGATGGAATTCGTAAGGGGCATATTGAAGGTCCAATTGAACCACTATACTGACAGGCCTGGTTCTCTCCCTAGGGACAGGGATTTCGTCGAATGTGCCCACGACCTCGTCGACGCTCGGGAACGCAACGAGGCACGATTCGAGAGACCGGAGGCAGAATGGACGGAGGTGAGGTCACCCAGGAGAAGGCTACGGAGCCCACCCAGGCGTAATACGAGTGGCAGAGGACCCGACAGAAGAGGGCCAAACGACAGAAGGCAGATGAGAGGCACAGATGATAGGAGACGGCGCGGCGAAAAGCGGTGTTACGAATGTAACAAAACGGGCCACGTGGCAGCTCAATGTAACCTCACGCGATGCTACGAGTGCGGAAGACGAGGCCACGTAGCGAGAGAGTGTCCGAGGCGCAATCCCCGTTCGAGTAGGAGAGAGCAGCAGCCGGAACCAATGGAGGTTAATCTTCAGGACTGGAGCAGCAGAAGAGCCGGAGGGAGGAGGAGCAGCGGCCGATATGCCAGCGAAGAGTCATCAGGAGAGGAGAGTGTCTCATCTGAGCGCAGCAGTTCGGCTACGAGGCGAAATGAGGTGAGTAGAGGGGTTCCCTGGAGGGGAGGCCCATCCGGGGCGGAAGTCGCGGCGCGGCGTCCGCATTCAGATTGAGGACGCGATAATGGGTGGGGCAACCAGGGGGCGTGTTGATCAGCAACAACAGTGCGCGGAAAGGAAAATGGTATCGGTTGCCCGTGGCGAGACTGGGGGAATCAGGGGTCAAATTCTTGATAGATTCGGGGAGCACAAATTCGTTGATCAGTAGGCAGGGAGCTAAAAGATTGGGTATCTGGGAACTGCGTAGACAATGCGACTGCTAACAACGGTTAGCGGAAAATGCCGAACTTTAGGGGAGACTCTGCTAAATCTCAAGGAGCTAACGGGGCGAAATATTCGTATGAGGATCCACGTCATCGAGGAGCTTATGCCGGGATACGAGCTCATTATAGGGTGCGATGTGCTACAACGGGTAGGACTGAAATTGGAAGTTAGGCACAATACCTGGGGGTAGGTCGGCAGAACTTTCGGGCCAAGACGGCAGCAGATAATGAGGGTATCGCTATCGGGACAGTACAATGCGGCAGAGGGACCATAACACAGTTAGTCAAGGACAACATCGATTTATTTTACCGGGAAAATGAAGTTTTACCAACAACGGGGAGGACTGTCCATCGGATACACCTCAAATCGGAAACACCGGTTTACGTGAAGGACGGCGTTACCCTCAAGCCATGCGGGATATCATTCGTGAACAATTGGGCGGACTCCTGAAGCAAGGTATTATAAGACATAGCAATTCCCCGTTCAATAGTCCGTTGTGGGTAGTAGAGAAGAGGCAAGGCGAGCGGGACGGCGGCTCGAAACAATATCGGGTGGTAGTTGACTACCGGAAACTCAATGAAGCGACGAAGGACGAACGGTACCCTCTACCTCGCGTCGAAGATATACTAGATCGGCTATCGGGGGCAACGTTCTTTAGCACTCTCGATCTCAAAAGCGGCTATCACCAAGTTAAAATGGCCGAGGAAGATATCGGCAAGACCGCGTTTTCGTGGGAATGGGGCCATTTCGAATTCGTTAGAATGCCATTCGGGCTGAAGGGTGCGCCTTTAACCTTCCAGAGACTTATGGACGAACTCCAGCGGGGATTGGACGAGGATTTTTCGTAGGTTTATATGGACGACTTAATAGTTTTTAGCAGGACCGAAGAAGAACATATCAACCATTTGAAACGCGTTTTTGATCGGATACGAGAATTCGGCCTTAAACTATCTCGAGAAAAATCAAAGTTCGGATTACGCGAGATTCGGTTTTTGGGTCACGTGGTTTCGCATGACGGGGTCCAGCCAGACCATGATCGAGTAAGAGCCATCCTAGAAGCACCATTACCGAAGAACACACGCGGTCTTAGACGATTTTTAGGGATGGTTAACTATTATCGTAGATTTATACCCGGTATAGCCGAATTAACGTATCCTCTGACCGATATGCTAAGGAAGGGGAAGCGCTTTTACCTCGGACCCGAACAACTACGGAGTATTGAAAAATGCCGGGACATACTAACAACGAGACCGCTACTGGCATTCCCCGATTTTCAGCGCACTTTTCGAATCACGACAGATGCCAGTGAGGTCGCTATCGGTTCCGTTTTGTCGCAAAATTTCGAGGAGGGAGAGAAACCAATAGCGTATGCCGGCAGGAAATTAAACGACGCAGAAAGAAGATATAGCGCGATAGAACGCGAATTGTTGGCGGTAGTATGGGCGGTCGAATATTTCCGGCCCTACGTCTACGGGAGAAGGTTTGAGCTATGCACCGACCACAAACCCCTACTATCTCTTGGTACGCTCAAGGAATCCTCGGCGCGAGTGGCACGATGGAAGGAACGGTTAGCAGCCTATAATTTCCACACGGTGCATAAGAAGGGAGTCGAAACGCAGTCGCTGATTGGTTGTCTCGAGACCTGTTAGTCAATGCGATAGGCGAAGAGGATAATAACGCAGAGCCGTTTGCGTTACAATACTTGCGTGACTGGGTGGAGAACGGGCCCGAGATACCATTGATCCAGCGTGACTCGTACGACAACGATGTTCCGGTCGACAGGCCTGCGGAGTTACCCGAAGTCGACCAGATTATCAACGATAAAAAGCTGCAGGTTATTATAAAATCGAAACAAGCAGCTGGAACGGAGACGCGAGCGAACACATATGAGGGCCTTTCCATTATATCGGTCCGTACACCCGTCACCATCGATGAAAACGAGTTAGAACGTCTATTTAACGAATTTAGTAATCCCAGCCGAACTTGCTACGTATACTTTGGGAATAGGGTAATCGCCGATAAACTAAAAAGGTTATGGAGACAGGAGCGGGTAGGAGTGGGGTATTCGCTTGTCCGGTGTCTCCGCGAGGTCGAGACGGTTACTGACACCGTTGTCCACAGCGGCTCGTTCACGATCATCACATCGGCAAAACGAATTATCGCGGAATAGAGGAAACCACGCGAGCTCTAAAACGGCTCTACTACTGGAAAGCTATCGATCGTACAGTGCGCGATTGCATAGCGCGATGCGAAATCTGTCAACGAGCCAAATATGACCGCCAACCTCCGGTCGCGACTCAGACCGCCACACCTACCGATATGGAACCACTGACGTCCGTCCAAGTCGATATTTACTCCAACGAGGGACAATCGTGGCTAACGACAATCGACCCGTTCAGTAAACTCGCGATGGCCTATCCCATCGAGAGGAAAACACCGTCGGCAGTATGGGAAGCAGTCTTGCAATGGTGCGCGACCTACGGCGTGCCCGACAAAATCATTTCCGATTGCGGGAAAGAGTTTGATAACGCCCTAATTCGCGAGGAAAGCAGAGTGCTGGGGATCACGTGGCATTGGAATGCACCTCACCACATTAAGGGTAGAGAGACTGTCGAGCGACTCCACAATACGTTAGGGGAACACCTTCGCTTACTCAAGCTGGGCCGTAATATCGAACCGTATGACGCCATGCCTCGAGCGGTGATCGCATATAATAACACCATCCATTCAGCAACGGGTTTGTCCCCGGTAGAAATCGTATTTGGACAGAGGCGACGCGATAGAGGTGATCTTCTCACCATTAATCAGGGAGAATTGAAAGCCATACTGTGTGCGGCGAGGACAGAACGGAGGAAGACGTGGGCGACGGTCCGCGAAAAATTAATCCGAGACAAGCTGACGCGCGTGGATAAAGCCAATAATCGTCCGGTAGTATATCGGAGGGGTCCTTTGGCATTGGGCTCTATCGTGTACCGGCGGTTGAGGACCGCAAGAAATAAGACGGCCGCGCGATACGAGGGGCCCTACAAAATTACCACCATACGGGAGAACAATCTGTTTACCATTAAGGACGTGAACCACCCCTTTGTTCACGCACGGTACACCTCGAGGAACTTCGGGTGCCCCATATCATGGACCAACTCGAGCCGGACAGCGGCGCTCAGGAGGAGACATCACCACATTAACCATCGTCATTCTTTCCTTTCCAGTTTACCTGTTTTTTTTTTTTTTTTTTTTTTTTTTTGTTTTTTTTTTTTTTTTTTTAAGTCTTCTTTTAATACATTTCTTCTATGTATCCCTTGTAAGATCATTTTTAAGTTACTTAGTTAATTTCGTTTCGATGTATGTTCTCTTTTCAGGTCAACCTTGGTGTATTGTGTGAAATTATTTTATTTTTCTGTTAATTCTAAGAAACTATGTAACTTATCAGATACTGAAGTCTTTTTGTTTTAGTTAGTTCCTCCTTGCGAAGGAACTGGAGGGAGGGAGTTAGATGTATATAGTTGTTAATAAGCCCTTTAGTTTTAAGATAATTCTACTAGTGTAAGATAATTCTAATATGTAAACATAAGTCTACTATAAATAGGAGTGTACAAAGATAATAAAGACAGTTCAGTTCTAGATGTCGTTGTGATTACTTGCCCTAAACCCCCCTTTTTTTAGTCCTACGAGTTCAGTCTATCGTAACTTATATATATATATATATATATATATATATATATATATATATATATATATATATATATATATATATAAAGATATATGCTCTTTTCTCTTTTCTTTCTTTCGGTTATTGCATATTAACTTTTCTAAAATCTTGTACTTTCCAACGGTATATTATACGCATTTCTTTCTCATATTTCAGGAATAATATTTTTGTGACTTTGTTAGAGAAAATTTATTTTTCCCACCTAAAGAACAACTGAATTTTAATGTATTTTACCTATAAACGTACAGGAAAGAATGCCCTAAATTACAGTAAAAACTGTATACATATATACATACATATATATATATATATATATATATATATATATATATATATATATATATATAAAGAGAGAGAGGGAGAGAGAGAGAGAGAGAGAGAGAGAGAGAGAGAGAGAGAGAGAGAGAGAGAGAGAGAGAGAGAGAGAGAGAGAGAGAGAGAGAGAGAGAGAGAGATTAGATTTTTATTGTCTTAGGGCGTGAGGCAGTTTTAAACAACACATATATAACTCTTTTTTTAAATAATAAAATAGTAAATATTTTAAATTATACAAAAAGAAAATAATAATAATAATAAACAAAATTTATGTATACTCTTTGAAATAAAAATATTAAAATAATAAAATAAAATAAATATTAATGATAATAATAAATAAACACTGAGGGAAGAGATTAAGGAAAAACAATCAAATAAAGTAAAAGGAACAAAGGGATATTGGAAAGAGAAAGGAAGCATCTCCATGTTTGTTCAGAGAGAGAGAGAGAAAGAGAGAGATAAGTGAATGTAAACAATTTAATTTAATCAATAAGTTTTGATTTATTCTGAGAGATCAATTTATTTGTAATTAAGTGTGGTTTCAGAAAGAAAATATAGCAATTCGAAATAATTTTAAATCGAAAATAACGAATCATCAACATTCTCCATTAGTCCTTTTGTGCATTATTAAGCAATGAAAATTGTTAAGCGTAAATATACGTACTTCAGGAAAATATTCTGGGGCAGGATCATCCTTTGTATACTTCTTCTGTTTGCAAATGCAGTACTGTGCACAACATACACACGGTTCTTTTGGTGACAGGTCTTTGCAATGCTCAGGGAATTTTGAGACTATTACTTCTCTGAAAAAATAAAGCAAAGACACAGATGCAGTTACTTTTTTTAATTTAATGTATTGTTTTTGATCTATTAAGTTAATTTCATTTAAAACAAAATTAATCTATTTAAGGATACTCTTATAAAAAAATAAAATAAAATAAAATAATCGTACAGCTTTAGTTAGTAGCTATTGATTCGCCTCTCAATAAGTCTGAAGAGCTTGAATTCCTTTCTGTTTGTAATTTAAATAGCTGGGAAGATATTTTCAAAAAAGACTTTTTTAAAAGTTGGTCAGGCAAGAATTTAATTGAAAATTCATTGTTGTGAATAAATTCCAATTCAACACAATGCAATAAATTCAGATATACACTAAGCTTTTTCAGAGAATTTCTAACCTTTTGTAAAACATCTTTTGCAATGAAAATTGGTTTTAATTTATTCCATTCAAATGATTCATTCAATTCATCTATAATAAAATAAATCGAAAAAGAACCAATCAGAGACGTATCATATTAACTGTAAAAAAAAAAAAATTATACACTGTTGCAATCCAGTATTACTTCTAATAATAATTATAATAATAATAGACCTACCGAACCTGAAGGTTGGAATGCCGATACCACTATATTCCGTCTACACAGACTCGTCCGATGTTCTCCGTTCAAGCCTAAATCCCCAAGATCAGCCTTAACGCAATCCTCCCATCGATGCTTCGGCCTACCTTTCGGGCGCCTACCAGTCGGATCAGTAAATACCAACTTTCTCGGAATCCGTTCCTTACCGAGCCCAACAATTTTACTTGCCCATTTGAGTCTCCGCTACGCTATCAACTCAATTATATTCACAGGATACAAGTTTCGCAATTCCACGTTGTGCAACCTTCTAAACTCCCCAGTGCCCTCATCTCTCTTCGGGCCAAATATTTTACGCAGTACCTTATTTTCGAAAACCCTAAGCCGTTGTTCATCCTTCAAAGTAAGCTGCCACGTTTCACATCCGTAAAGAACCGTTGGAAGAATAATAGTTTTATAAATTCTAACCTTTAAGTATTCAGATAGAAGCCGTGAGCTAAGTAACTTAGCAACTGAATAGTAACACGCATTTCCCACCTTTAACCGGGACTTTATTTCTTCCTGGATTTCATTTTTTCTTGTTATCATTGAACCTAAATACTTGAATTTCTCTACGTGTTCAAAAGTGTGCCCTCATATATCAATATCACCAAGATCGCCACCGTTTCTTCACCTAGCAGTACCAAATCATCGGCATACCCCAGAACCGGAATCTTGTCACCCATATTCAAGCCTTTCTCGGTACACATCGCCTTTTCTATGACATATTCTAAAGCTATATTAAACAAAACAGATAAAAGGGAGTCACCCTGTTTCAAACCCGTTCGCACCTTAAATCTCTCGGAGTAATTATGACCGATTCTAACTTTATGAAATGTTTCCGACAAACGCCAGTATTACTCAACTGCATTTAAATTTGTTTGTAGTAAATACTTTTTGAATACAATTTAAAATATTCTTTCTCTTATTACTAATGAATTATTAATTAGTAATTGTAAGATTTTCAGTATTGGACAAAACTAAGAACTATTCATTTCATGACAATACCCATTCCTACTCAACCCTATAAATCTCTAAAAAATATATTTTTTACCCTTGCCCTCCTCATTAATACGTGATGCGTTTGAAAAGAACATGATCGTCAGATCTTCTCAGAAAAATTTTTTTTTTTCCAGAACTTCCAATCAGTATTTTCATTACATCAAGCCTTTTGTAGTCTGATAAATACATTATATATAGAAAATTTTTAATTTAAAAAATATTTTTATTCCTTTATTGTGAATTAAAACTCTATTATACGAGGGTGAATCAAATATAAACGAGACTTTTTGTCTTCGAAGCCCAGTGAAGGTGCGGGAACGTTCCCGCGTTTAGAGGTGTTGGGTAGTGATGCCAGGAGTGGGGGAAGCAGGCGGGCGCATACAATTTGCAGGTCTGTGAAGGTCTTCTGGCAAGATTTCAGGCTGATGGAGCCTCATTTCTCACTCACATTATCACCTGTAATGAAACTTGGGTGCACCATTACACCCCTGAATCAAAACAAGCGAGTATGGAGTGGAGACTGAAAGGGGAACTTGGACCAGTGAAAGCTCACGGCTGTCAGCAGGGAAGGTTTTGGCTTCCGTGTTTTTTGACCAGCGTGGCTTGCTGCATTTTGATTTTTTGCATGAACGCAGACTATCAATGCCGCATACTACTGTGACATTTTGAATGAAGTCAGACTTGCATACCGCCTCAAAAGAAGGGATCTACGCAAACTGCGGCCCTAACGAGAGAAAAATTGGAGCAACTGTGCTGGGAGACGCTGGAACACCCTCCCTACAGTCCAGGCTTATCACCATGTGACTTTCACCTGTTTGGCCCACTCAAGGAAGCTTTGGGAGGATCTCAGATTCGTCAGTGACGATGAGGTTGAAGCCTATGTGCTCAATTGGTTGAAGAAAACCTACTTCATTCTATGAGCACGGGATTGGAAAATTACCTTTGCGCTGGGAAAAATGTATTTCCAAATCAGGAGACTATGTAGAAAAATGAGGTGTACTTTTCATTGTGTTCAAAGTAAAAATAAAAAAATAAGTCTCGTTTATATTTGATTCACCCACGTACAAACTACAAACAAAATAAGTAAATATGCAGGGTAAAGAAAAGTCGTGAAAATGTCTTAACAAAGAATTACCCTGAGGTAGCTTTTCAATAACTACTTTAAAGGCAGAAGGTCCCGAGGCCACCTTTTTTCAGTCCCCTCGGCGGATTATCAGAAATATCTAAGAAAGATAGATTGTCGTGTCAACATGTATTGATGACAGTGCGATGATATAGCGGAATGGCAGTAATATGAAGGAAGTAGATTATAGAACATAAGATACTACCTTGAGGCACTCCATTGGGAAAATATGAATGATTAGGAAAATATATGGTTTTAAAGGTTCTGCCAGTAAGGTAGGGAAATATATAAATAAAAAAGAACATATGATGATAGTAAATGAGCGGTTTAGACCTAATATCAACGACCTCATATTAAATGGCTTCTACATGTGTTATGGCCTTACTAATATTCTTAATTTAAATAGCATTTTGAAACTACTCAGCTAACGACAATGGAGTACTGAGGGTTTGCCGAATAATTAATACGATTCAGCAAATAATGTAACCTCATTACTTCGTTATTTGGTATTCAGCGTGCCTGACGCGAGTTGATTACCTTGATCAGATATTTATGAGAAATATAAAATGGATTGGACGATCAATGGTTACGTTATATTGTAGTTTACAGAACGGGATCACTAATTACGGAATTTATAATTGGTTTCAGGATTGATACTATTTCAGTTATTCTTGTAAGCAAATTAAAACCTATTATACATATATATATATATATATATATATATATATATATATATATATATATATATATATATATCATACATACATATATCATACATACATACATATATATATATATATATATATATATATATATATATATATATATATATATATATATATATATATATATATATATAAAACTCATGTTTCCAAAGAAAATGAATATATTTCTTTTAACCTTTTTGAAGTCGCATCAGATTTTTTACAAAACAAATAATTTAGATCTTATTAATACACATAGAATTTGTTATGTTAAAAGTAATTAATTATAGCGACTAAAATAGTTTAATAAAAAGCGTTTCAGAACGAACTATAACGTACCGAGTTTAAAAACGCAAACCTAAGTTTTATATTAGGCAGTACATGTCTACTTACAGTTATCTACTAATAGGTATATGGACACATACTTTACAATGAAAAACTCCCAAACTCGGTCACCCCGACAAAATTAGAGAGTAAATAGCTATTATATATTGGGTTGATGCAAAATTAATGCAGGTTTTTAGTAGGTATTGTAAATACGCCATATCTTTACTTTAACCATATATATTTAATCAAAATAATTTCCATCTGAATCAATGCACTTTTGCCAACGTTCAACAAGCTTTCTTATTCCACCAGAAAAAAAATCCGAATCCCTGGACTCAATGAAATCACGAAAAGAATTTTCAATGTCGTCCTGGTTTTGAAAATTTTTCTCCCTCAAAAAGTTGTCCAGATGCCTGAAAAAGTGGAAGTCTGTAGGAGAGAGGTCAGGTGAATAAGGCGGATGTTGGAGAACTTCGTAGCCCAACTCGTGCAGTCGTCGAAGCGTTGGTTGTGCAACGTGTGGTCTGGCGTTATCGTGGAGCAGGATCGGCCCCTTCCGATTCATCAATGCTGGGCAAAGACGTTGCAATTTTTGAGTTCCGAGTTCCGCCGCCATTTCTCGTGTGGTTTTGGTTGGGTCTTCTTCCAATTTTGACCTCAGCTGGTCGTTGTCCAGAGCAAGATGACGGCCCCGACCTTCCTTGTCTTCGAGGTCGAAATCTCCTCTGCGAAACTTCTGGAACCAACGCTGCACCGTGCACTCATTAATAGCCCCCTGACCCCACACTTCATTAATATTACGAGCCGTTTGCGCAGCGCTGCGCCCTAATTTAAATTCGTAAAAATAAATTTGACGAAAATCGCACTTTGACATTTTCGATTCAAGACCTTTGAACACACTGAACAAAACGATTTTACTAAACAAATTCATGGTGAAAGAGAGGGTATTAGATAAGGTTTGTTTTGGTATAATAATGATCAATGTTAGGATTAGCTTTGTTTACACAATTGGAATTAAGATATTGCAATAGAGGAAACCTGCATTAATTTTGCATCAACCCAATATAATGACGTCTTTAATGTCATAAGTTATGGAATGAGATTTACTCATCAATAGATTATTGTAATTGTTATGATTAATATAGGTGAATAGTCAGGAATCAGTCATTTTTTTGTTTTTAAGTTTTTAATTTATCCAACGTTTCGGCTCAAGCTTGTGAGCCATCATCAGGGCATTACTGAGCCATGTCCAAGCATAAACTGGACATAAAATTAGTTTATGCTTGGACATGGCTCAGTAATGCCCTGATGATGGCTCACAAGCTTGAGCTGAAACGTAGGCAAAATTAAAAACTTTAATAAAAACAACAATGACTGATTCCTGACTATTCCACCTATAATAGTTTCTACAGTCGACTATACATCCTCAACGTTATGATTAATAATTATATTTCCCCTTTTACAATGGATGCCGCCCTCTACCTCCGAAGGGACTTTTGCCCAAGACACCTGTGCACATACCTGAACCCCTACTTCAAACATCTTACCTACTAGAAGTACTTGGGCATTATGAGTACTAGTGTGATCCATATGTCCCTTCATTTGATCTCCGCCGCCTTTCCTTCATCCCCTCTACTATTCCTTCATATATGTACCCCCAAAATCCTAGGGCCAGAGTACTCCGGTCAAGATGTTCTTATTGTACAGTTGTGATATGTTATATTAGTAAGAAGTTTATGTGTCTCTTTTCATTGTGAATAAATAAACAAATGTTTATACAAATGTGTTATTCGTCAACTATAGAAATTAAAGGAGAAGATTGAAAAGATCCTGGATGAGGGATCTACACGCATAATTAAGTAATTAAATTGGAGCTAGGAGTGGTTTGCCACTTGGTACTGCTTCTTCTTTATGAAGAGTTTATGCTTATCTTGCCTACTTTAGCATAACATCAAAGCTGATTGTTAGCGTTTTGTTGACAGGTATGGAATCGTAAAAATGTCGTACTATAGTTCGACAAGTAACTTTCCAATAGCAAATAAATGAGGTAGGTAGGTAAGGTGTTTTAGGGCGATAAATTTCTAGATTATTACGCCCGAGCAAATAAATGAATTTAGTGGAGAAAAGAGTGTTCAAATTTCATCCTATTCAAGTGGCTAACTTCCCTTCCTGTATCTTGTTTTAACCAATCATATTTATATTTATTTCAATATCTTTATTATTATTTCACAGCGCTACAACCCGGTCACGGGTCTTGGCCTCCTCCAACCGCCTCCTCCAATCATCACGGTCTTGAGCCGATGCCATCCAGCTCCTAACTCCCAGCAACATGCGAGCGTCCGCCGCCACACCATCCGACCATCTCAACATTGGTCTTCCTCTTCTTCTTATCCCATGGATCGGCTGAGTGAGCAATATTTTGGGCATTTCTCCATTTTCCATCCTGGCAATATGCCCTGCATATCTTAGGCGTCTTAACTTCATAGCCCGGACCACATCACCTTCTCCAAAAGCATTGTAGAGGTCCTGATTTGTGCGCCGCTTCCACTCCTCTCCAACTTTCACTCCTCCAAAAATACGGCAGAGAACTTTTCTTTCAAAAATTAGGAGTTCCTTCTCGGTCGCCTTTGAAGTCGCCCAACACTCTGATCCATAGAGCAGCACGGGACGCACCAATGTCTTATAGAGGTGGAGCTTGGTCTGTCTAGAGAGTATCCGCTTGGTTAGCTGCTTGCCTAACCCAAAGTAGCATTTGTTGGCTGCAGTTATTCTTCTCCTTATCTCATTATCGGGGTTATTGTCTTGGGTGACCACTGATCCCAGGTATGTGAACTCTGAGACCTTCTCAAACTTATGAACCCCGATAGTGACTGTCTCGCCTAGCATTGGGATTTCTTCTGCTACCATATATTTTGTTTTGGACTCATTAATGTTCAGTCCAAGTCTGCTGGCAGGACCCATCAAAGCCAGAAAGGCATCAGTCACGGACTGTAGAGAGCGTCCCACAATGTCGATGTCGTCTGCGTAAGCGAACAGCTGGACAAGTCTGGTAAATATATTCCCTTCTCTTATTTCAATATCTTAACTGTTATATTTATTATGAAGTGACTGTGATTGTTGTTGACTGACGTCTTCTCAGCTCACACAACCACCCTGAAGATGACCTATAATTTAGGCCGAAACGTCGGCACCAATAAATTAAGTTTACGCTTAATTGTGTGTTAAATTGACTGCACCCTGAACCAACTTCTCTCAGTTATATTTATTAATTTGACAGGTATTGGTTCATTCTTTGAAACAAATGGTATTCTACATCTTGATCATCATATTTATCTTATTTTATTCCATCAAATTGTTTTAATTTGATAAGATACTCACTTAGTATATTACGGAATAAGCACGACCTGAATTTATAAACCAATCTAACAATCTTCTTAAAAATATATCACGGTCTGACCTCTAAATATATTGCAATGTATAGGTGTTCTAGTCTGTGTGGCTCACCTATTGTTAACTAGCTTCAACTGTCAACTTTTGGTCTCATGTTATCCCACTTAGTCTTTTACTAATAAGGGACAAGCCTGAACCAGTACTGATGTACTGGTGTTTATGATGTCGGTGACATTATTGGGTTGTGTCACATGAAATGTCCGTTTTCAAGGTAAAGGATTTTTATTACAAATACGATATGAAAACAAGATAATTTGATTCGAAGTATTTACCTTCTTTTTCTACACATTTTTCCCAACGTGACACCAACTTTTTTATCCCCGAACTGAAAAACTCTGAGCTTTGAAGTGAGACAAAATCTGAAAACGCACTTTTCACTTGATCATCCTTTTCAAAAACATTTCCTTTGACGAAGTTGTCTAAATTCCTGAACAGGTGGTAATCTGTTGGAGAAAAGTGGGGAGAATATGGTGTGTGCGGAAGAACTTCGTAGCCCAGTTCATTCAATTGTTGCACGGTATGTTTTGAAACATGCCGCTCAGTGAGATCATGAGGTACCCATGTATCGAGCTTTTTTACTTTCCCAGTACACTTTAAATGTCTGGAAACGGTAGATGCTCTTCTATTTAGTTGTGCCGTATGTTTGAGGAGATCGTTGTCTATTACGGACGGAGGTCTTCCTCGGGGAAAGTTTTCCAAGTCGGTATCCCCACCTGAAAACTTAGGCTCATCTATATGACTATCATCAGACCGATATGGACTTACGGAGTAGAGATTTGGGGCTCTACTAAACCATCAAATTCTTCCCGTCTCCAATCCTTGCAATCAAAAATCCTTCGAAAAATCCTCAACGCTCCTTATTTTGTCACAAATAAACTCATCCATAAAGACCTTAACGTTCCCTATGTTGCTGACTTGGCGCGAACCAGGTACCACTCCTTTCATGGCAAACTCCATTCCCACTCTAATCCACTTGTTTCAATCCTTGCTTCCTCTACAATCCCCGATAATCCTCCGAGGCGTCTGAAAAGAAGATGGCCACGAGACCTTCTAGTTTAACATAGTCTTTGGGGAGCTGCCAATGGGTAGTATCCCCACATGTGAATCCATGCCATTTTTATCTTGTATCCCATTTACTAGATGTATAGGTGTTCTAGTCTGTGTGGCTCACCTATTGTTAACTAGCTTCAACTGTCAACTTTTGGTCTCATGTTATCCCACTTAGTCTTTTACTAATAAGGGACAAGCCTGAACCAGTACTGATGTACTGGTGTTTATGATGTCGGTGACATTATTGGGTTGTGTCACATGAAATGTCCGTTTTCAAGGTAAAGGATTTTTATTACAAATACGATATGAAAACAAGATAATTTGATTCGAAGTATTTACCTTCTTTTTCTACACATTTTTCCCAACGTGACACCAACTTTTTTATCCCCGAACTGAAAAACTCTGAGCTTTGAAGTGAGACAAAATCTGAAAACGCACTTTTCACTTGATCATCCTTTTCAAAAACATTTCCTTTGACGAAGTTGTCTAAATTCCTGAACAGGTGGTAATCTGTTGGAGAAAAGTGGGGAGAATATGGTGTGTGCGGAAGAACTTCGTAGCCCAGTTCATTCAATTGTTGCACGGTATGTTTTGAAACATGCCGCTCAGTGAGATCATGAGGTACCCATGTATCGAGCTTTTTTACTTTCCCAGTACACTTTAAATGTCTGGAAACGGTAGATGCTCTTCTATTTAGTTGTGCCGTATGTTTGAGGAGATCGTTGTCTATTACGGACGGAGGTCTTCCTCGGGGAAAGTTTTCCAAGTCGGTATCCCCACCTGAAAACTTAGCAAACCAACGGCAAATGGTCCGTTCATTAACACTCCCTTCCCCAAACTCCTTGCAAATATTTCTAGTCGCCTCAGCTGCTGAATGGCCGGCTTTAAACTCGTACAAAAATATTACTCGAAAATCGCGTGTTTCCATGTTCATATTTGGAGGTAACCTCCCACACCAAGCCTCCTGCATCCCATCCACATCCACAAACTCCACTTCGGCCAACTCCTTCCCACCACCAATCCCTGCGGGTAAAACTACCTCCTGAACACCCTCAGAAAATCACACCCCGTCCTATTGTTCAGCCAAGCCAGCCGAAACCCTTACCTGAAGTTTCACAGAGGACTGAACATCCTCGTACCCCGCGCCTAATCCAGTCTCCTGTCAATACCCCTGACCACATAACTTATTCTTCTCATATTCCTTATCCGCACCCTTTTCCCAACCAAGATCTATCTAGCATATATACCATCCTGAACTCCTTTCTCTCAGATCTTGCAGAAACCATCAAACCTCTTGTCACCCTTCTCACTAGACTCCTTTCCGAAATACCATTAAATCTCCCACGATGAATGTAAAGCCCTTAACTATAGTATTGTGGAATGCTAATGGCCTACATAACCACCGTGACGAACTCGACGTATTTCTACATGACAAACAGATAGACGTAGCATTACTGACTGAAACCCACTTCACTAAACGATCAAAGTTTTACATACGTGACTACATCACTTATAGATCAGACCACCCTGACAACACTGCCCATGCCGGATCATGCATCCTAATCCATAAATCCCTATCCCATTCCCTTATTCCATCTACTCCAACTGACACCATACAATCAACCTCTATAATCATTTCAACTCGTCCTTTCCATGTAACCCTTTCAGCTGTATACTGTCCTCCCAATAAACCTCTTTCCTATAAGCTACTCGATACCCTATTTCGATCACTAGGACCGCGCTTCATTGCTGGAGGAGACTATAACGCCAAACACCAGCGATGGGGTTGTCGTACATCCAATCCCCGTGGCAATATCCTCTCAAGCGTCTCAATATCCAACTGTTATACTATCCTCTCACCCATGAACCCCACTTACTGGCCTACATCTCTCCGAAAACGTCCTGACATCCTCGATATATTTGTCTCTTCTCAGATATCCTTCTCCCAAACTATGATCGAAGCCCTGAATGACCTTTCATCAGATCACAGTCCAGTTCTGCTATCCTTGCATTCGAGCTATGTTCCTAAACCCCCAATCAACTCATTAATTACAGGACGTGTGGACTGGGACGGATTCCGATGCGACTTGGAGAATACATTGGATCTAAAAATTCCCCTCAAGACTCGACATGACATTGATAAAGCTGTTGGAATACTGACAGACTCAATAACTAACAGTATAAAAGATAACACTTCATCCACATTCAACATCAATACTACTCAACAGACTGTACTGCCACAGCACATTCGTATCTTATTAAGAGAAAAACGCAGAGCAAGATCGAAGTGGCATAGGACAAGATATCCTTCAGATAAAACTAATTATACAAAATTGACCAACAAACTAAAATCAGAACTCAGTAAATTCAAAACTCAAACATTACTTAACATGACTGAAAACCTCACTACCACTGATAATTCACTCTGGACGACCACTAAAAAACTCCTAAAGTTCAAAGATTTTAATCATCCCCTCCTAAATGAATCACAATCCTGGACAAGATCAGACGACGAAAAATCCCGGACGTTCGCAGAACATCTCTCTAAAATATATAACCCTCATCCTGATATCCTTAATCCTCATCACCTCGATTGTATTGCAGCAGAACTGGATATTCCTCTCCAAATGAATCTTCCCCCTAAAGCGTTCCATCCATCCGAAATATCGAACATCATCCAGAGTTTACCATCCCGCAAAGCCCCTGGACATGACCTCATAACTTCCCGTATCCTAAAACTACTTCCTCGAAAAGCCATCCTATATCTTACTTACATCTGTAATGCCGTTCTCCGCTCCACATATTTTCCCGCTTCCTGGAAATTATCCATCATTAAAATGATCCCCAAACCCAAAAAGCCTCCAGAATACCCTTCCTCCTACCGCCCCATCTCTCTCATATGCATCATGGGTAAAATCCTTGAAAAACTTCTGCTTAAACGCATATATCCCATCCTTGATTCCAATCACATTATCCCAGATCATCAGTTTGGTTTCCGAACATCTCACTCCACTATCCAGCAATGCCATCGTGTGGTGGACGTTGTCTCGTCTTCATTGGAGCGCGGATTGTACTGCACGGGAGCCTTCCTCGATGTAGAACAGGCCTTTGACCGAGTGTGGCACCCGGGACTGCTTTACAAACTCCGTAAATTCCTCCCACCTACATACTTCCTTATTATCCAATCCTATCTCACAGACAGGTCCTTCAAAGTAAATCATAACCGTTCCTGTTCATCCCTTTTTAATCAGTGTGCAGGTGTTCCTCAAGGCAGTATTCTAGGACCCATCCTTTACACAGTTTATACAGCTGATATCCCATCCCATCCTAGCACTTTCCTTTCTACCTATGCTGATGACACATGTGTGTTATCAGTCAACAACGATCCAACTATTGCCTCCCAAACTCTTCAATCACACATCAAAGACCTTGAAGTATGGTGTCAGAACTGGAGAATAAAAATAAATTCCAATAAATCCCACCAAATCACCTTTACCCTTCGTCGTAAACCTATGACATCCTGCCCAACAGTATCCTTCAATAACACTCCTCTTGTCCCGGTTGAACAGATCCGATACCTAGGACTGCACCTGGACAAACGTCTTACTTGGAACCCTCATACAAGACTGAAAAGACAAGAAACTGCCCGACGTTTTCGACTCCTTCAACACTTACTAGACAAACGCTCTAACCTTCCACTTAAGTACAAAAGGCTCATCTATATGACTATCATCAGACCGATATGGACTTACGGAGTAGAGATTTGGGGCTCTACTAAACCATCAAATTCTTCCCGTCTCCAATCCTTGCAATCAAAAATCCTTCGAAAAATCCTCAACGCTCCTTATTTTGTCACAAATAAACTCATCCATAAAGACCTTAACGTTCCCTATGTTGCTGACTTGGCGCGAACCAGGTACCACTCCTTTCATGGCAAACTCCATTCCCACTCTAATCCACTTGTTTCAATCCTTGCTTCCTCTACAATCCCCGATAATCCTCCGAGGCGTCTGAAAAGAAGATGGCCACGAGACCTTCTAGTTTAACATAGTCTTTGGGGAGCTGCCAATGGGTAGTATCCCCACATGTGAATCCATGCCATTTTTATCTTGTATCCCATTTACTAGATGTATATTATTATACAGTTGTAAATAGCAATAAATATATCTAAAAAAATAAAAAAAAAAAAAATATTTGGAGGTATACTAAAAAGTGGGTAATTAATTGGAAAGCTAATGTTTATAATACAAAGGTAGAGGATTAGTAACTGTTTACTTTAAATATGTAAAAATTCGGAAGAAAAGATCAGAGATCTGAAAAATCCTTTATGTATTTCAGAAACTATAAAAACGGACATTTCATGTGAAACAACCCAATGCATGTACGAAATAGATGAGACAGCAAATGCTACTACTTATAGCAATCTTTAAATTATTAATTCAATAAATTTTCATCTCTTCTCTCCTCGTTCACTTTCTCTCCATTTTTGACTTGTTATCCTCTTGTTGGATCTTCCACGATCCGGGCCCATAAATCCTACCGTTCTAAGTACTTCCTGGCATCTTTTCTCTTCCAAGTTCTCCGATCTCAACGGCCATTGTATATCTCTGATATTTTCTCATTTAAATCCTCCGTTCAATCCCGCAACACCCGTTCGAGGCCTTCAGACCTGTATACAACGCCTCATCGAACCACTGCTTTCGACAGATCGTTCCTTATCCGATCCTTGTCTGTATGGAATTGTATTCCTTCCGATATCCGTCATTCCAATACTCTTCAAACCTTCAAATCTCGTTTGTTCACATACTTCCTGTCTACTCAATTTTCAAATGATCCCAACTGACTTGCAAAATTAAATAAAAATCGGTAAATGGAGCAGAGAGAAACGATAATTTACCATATTTTACTTTGTATTGTACTTAAAGATTTATGAATATTATTTCACACATTTTCGAAAGCATTTTAAATTTATTTTGCACTTTATATATGAACATATTTTTATTTTATTCTTGTCAAATTTGTTTTGTTTATTTTCTAAATTATTGTAAGAAGCCACCTATTCATTTATTACTATTATTCATTTTCTTGTTATTACTCCTTCAGGAGAGGCCTACACATTAGCAGAAAACCATTTTATTTTTATTTATCTAAAGATAAATTTTTTTAAAATTTTTATTACAATTAAAAATTGTTTGAATAAATAATTGTATTGTTAGGTTCCTTTAATTGAAATGATCCATTTCATATGTATGTGTGGATGTGTGCATATGTATGGTAATAATTTATTAAAGAATTTTAAAAGAAAAATCTTGGCTGTGAAAACAAATGTGGACTTGACTGATTAGAGGAGGAGGAAATAAAACAATATATGTGTATATATTGGTTTTGATATCAATAGTTAAGAGTGAGGGAATACATTTCTTTAATCCAGTGGATGATAACAACCAGGACAGGGCTGGTCAGCCTGTAATAGTTTTATTTTTATTTTATTAAATTATGGCAAAATATATATTTATATATTATATAGAGTGCATGATGTAATATAAAGAGGTATGTAAATTGATTTATAAGAATGTAAAAAATAATGTTGTTAATCTTTTAGTTTTAAAATAAATGTTTTTTGTAGATCCCTTGAAAATGACAAAAGGCCGAAACGTAAGGAGAAAAAAATAAGAAAATAAAATGAGTTGAATGAAATGGATTATTTTAATTAAAGGAACCTAACAATAAAAATTTATATTTAATCAAGTTTTTTTTTGCAATTTTATTAAAAAAGATGTTAGTAAATTTTATTTAAAAAGTTGTATACAATATTTGGTCACATTGTTTCTTTTTACTTACATCAATTATGAAAAGTGTTTTAAAATAAAAATAAATATATATAAACTTTATGTACCAACAAAAATTGTAATTATGTGTAAATAAAGGCTTATCTTATCTTATTATTCATTTTCTTGTTATTTCTCTAGATTTTTTTTGGTTTGTACTCTAAGACACTGGAGCTGTAATTTTGTTTTTCTGTAATATTATTCTGAAGGGACTTTTCCCAGTGTAAATAAAGAATTTATTATTATTATTATTTTGTGATACTTCAGTTCTTTGGAGAAACGTAGCAGGAAAAGGCATATCAAATTAAAAATATAAATTTATGTTTTTTGTGAAAGAGAAATAAGATTTCGCTTTTCTGAGGATTTCGAAAACCAATGATATGGAAATAATACAAGATCGACAATAAAGAATACGAACCGATATCTATAAAATGTAAACTAAAAGAAAACTGGCAGTGAAAATAAAATGTTTTGTAAAGGATGAAATAGAGAGCTGTCAACTACCTCTCCTCGACCTTAACAAATATTTCACCATTTATCAGCGTTATCTCATCCACTTTGAAAACTTTCTCAAGGCTTTTAAAAATGTAAAATATCTTGGAAGTCCTGACAACGAGCTGTCTTACAGCTCAATTGGCCTTCCTTTCTTCAATAAATTGATAGCTAAAAGTTTCCAAAAGATTCTTCACAAGGAATGGCTGATACGACCAAGTAGCAGTTACGTAGTTGTATTGAGTGTTAATTATCTGTTATACTAAGAGCAGCTTACCTTAAATATAACTTTTCACGATTTGTAATTACAAGATAAAACAGAGCGTAATATACTGGAGACGATGTATCGTGTTCTTGAATTTTTAAAAATATTAAACACAAGATGAAGATACATAAATTTCAAAAATCATTCGGTCTCACACGACTTTCCGTTTTTAAATATCGATTAGAGAATTTTCAAATATGAGTGAAATCATTAAATAATTAGTTAAATGGAATTTTTATAGAAACATGTGTTTTTCTAAAAATCGATTACATTATTATCTAAAATAATCAGATTTATCGGCTTTTCATCACTCTCTATTACCTTTTAAAAGCTTGTGTATAAGATAATATTGTTTCTAAGATCTTTAGCTTTCAAACGGTATATCATACATGTATATTACTGTTCTTATGTTAAAAAACAAAAAAATTCATTTAAAATATTTTTTTTCCGTTTTCTCCTTTAGCTGTGTTTCAAATTCGCACAACTTTACATATTTAGCTGTTATTTATCAATGCTAACAAGAAAATGTAGTTATTTTTATGGAATCAACCAATTAAAAGATACTTTAGAAATAGAAAATTTAAAATATCGGCCCTGTCAGAATATTTTAATCATAATGAAACCTATACGATATTAAAGCCTATTAAATTTTACATCGATATAGCGAGTTTAATCAAAATCGTCGGAACCGTTTTTGAGAAAATCGTAAAAAAAGTGCAAAATGCATAGTATAAAGTGGCTCTTTTTGTAAGCTGATTTTGATGAAAAAGATTTTGTAACGTCTGGCCTATAGTTGTCTTAAACTTGAAATTTCAGTTTCATAGGACTTACCGTTTCCGCCCGGGAGTTACCACACACACAGACAATATATATATATATATATATAGTAAGTGAAAGTAAAAAGAGCAAAAACACTTATTTAGGTTATTTTTTTTTTAATAAGAGCAGTAATAAATGTATTATATACTGTCCGAGAGCTAAAGATTTTAGAAAAAAATTATCTCCTATACAAACTTGTAAAAGGTAATAGAGAGTAACGAAAAGCGGATAAAACTAACTGATTGTCGAAGATAATAATTTTTATTGTTTATTTATTTAATTGATAAATAAATATACCTATTTAATCTGAAACACATGTTCCGATAGAAACTAAATCAAATTGTTTAAACTATCTTCAGCACAAACTCTGTTTAAAAGTTCTTCAATTGACTTTAACAAACGAGGTAAATGAGATTCGGGTTTTTATAGTTTCTGATATACATAAAGGATTTTGCAGGTCTCTGTTGTTTTCTTCCGAATGTTTACATATTTAAAGTAAACAGTTACTAATCCTCTACCTTTGCATTATAGACATTAGCTTCCCAATCAATTGCCCACTTTTTAGTATACATCCAAATATGAACATGGAAATACGCGATTTTCGAGTAATATTTTTGTACGAGTTTAAAGCCGACCATTCAGCAGCTGAGGCGACTAGAAATATTTGCAAGGAGTTTGTGGAAGGGAGTGTTAATGAACGGACCATTCGCCGTTGGTTTGCTAAGTTTTCAGGTGGGGATGCCGACTTGGAAAACTTGCAACGAGGAAGACCTCCGTCCATAATAGACAACGATGTCCTCAAACATACAGTTGAAGGAAACCCCTACCAAACAGTTAAAGGACTCTCAGCACAACTAAATGCAAGTGCATTTACCGTTTCCAGACATTTAAAGTGCATTGGGAAAGTAAAAAAGCTCGATACATGGGTACCTCATGATCTCACTGAGCGGCATGTTTCAAAACATACCGTGCAAAAATTGAAAGAACTGGGCTACGAAGTTCTTCCGCACCCACCATGTTTTCCCGACTTGTCTCTAACAGATTACCACCTGTTCAGGAATTTAGACTAACTCGTCAAAGGAAAACTTTTTGAAAATGATGATCAATTGAAAAGTGTGTTTTCAGATTTTGTTTCACTTTAAAGCTCAGAGTTTTTCAGTTCGGGGATAAAAAAGTTGGTGTCACGTTGGGAAAAATGTGTAAAAAAAGAAGGTAAATACTTCGAATAAAATTATCTTGTTTTCATATCGTATTTTTAACAAAAACCCTTTATCTTGAAAACGGACATTTCATGTGACACAACCCTATAGAAACAAATTTATTTATTAACAGTTTTATTTGTTATTTATATTCTTTATTCATACGTAATCAGTAAAAATAATTATATGATATATAATTGTATAATATATGTATACTATAATTTAATTTGATATTATTATTATTTGTATTTCGCACTTTCTCAACATACGCTGGAAATTTTCACCTACCCGGACTCAATGAGTCAAGGGTTAGGCTCTAATTATGTTATATTTAAAAATTTTCTAACAGTGGCTGCTGTCCCTAGAAGGACTGCTCGCTGAACCTCCGCTAGAATCCTTACAGGTAGCTCTAGCTGTTGGATTGATTCTAGCGTACTCTCTGGAATCAGGCCATTGCAAGATAGTATAATTGGGTAAATCCCACAGCTCTCCAATCCGTAGAGTTGCTTTAGCTCCTCTGCCAGCTCCTGGTATTTCCTTTTCTTTTCAGAAACCGTTTTTTGAAGATTGTCATCCGATGGGACGCCTATTTCAACAATCTGTGCCAATTTTCTATTTTTATCAATAATTAAAATGTCTGGCCGATTATTTAAAACTGTGTGGTCCGTAATCATTGGATGATCCCAGTAAATTTTAGTTTTGTGACCGGTAGTTATTGATAATGGGTTATAATTGTAATAGGGAGATTCGCTACTTAGGAGATTCATCTTTAATGCAATGGCTTGATGAACAATTTTCGCTGCATTGTTATGTCTTTGGAGATACTCCTTACCGGCGAGAATTGGACAACCCGAGGTCACATGTTGTATGCTCTCAACACTTTTTTTGCATAAACGGCATAGGTCACTTATGTCCTCTCCGCAGATATGTCTTCTGTATGCTTTCGTGGCTATTGCTTGGTCCTGGATAGCAAACAGAAACCCTTCTGTTTCAGGAAAAAGATGACCATTTTTTAACCATGTTAGCGATGTCTGCACATCTATTCCTGTTTCGTTCAATGAATGATAAAATCGCCCATGCAATGGCTTATTTTTCCAAGTCTCTGTTAGAGAAGCATAATCAGTATCATTATTCGGGGTCGCTCTGTTGACTAGATTCAAAGCTGTATAATTTGCATCCAATGCTGCTATAGTCGAAAGAATCATAGAGTCATTATTAAACATATATCTTCGCAAATTATTTTCCTCTTCTCGGCATAACTTGAGAAGACTGGTCAAACCACGCCCACCAGATTTTCTGGGAAGGTACAACCTTGCAACTGAGGATTTTGGGTGTCTTTTCCTATTAAGCACCATCTGCACTCTAACTATGCGATCCAATCTTTCTAAGTCCGTCTTTGACCACTTCAGTAATCCAAATGAATAGGCTAAAGCTGGTACCGCCCACGTGTTTATGGCCTTTATTAAATTCCTTCCATTCAGATGAGATTTAAGTATCAACTTGATCCTGCATCTAAATTCGTCTTCGAAGAGTTTCTTTGAATCGGCTTTGAACTTCAGCAGTTGATGCATACCTAGGTATTTATATGAGTCAGTGTCTTTGAGTTGATTAATAATTATTTCATTAGATAGCTCCATATTGTCACCTGCTGTAATTTTTCCTTTCTTCACAGTAAGCACTCCACATTTTTCTGTACCTAGTTGCATGTTTATATCATCGCTGAATCCCTTTACTGCATTTAGAAGAATCCTCATTTCTTCTTCACTTCTTGCGTAAAGTTTAAGGTCGTCCATATAAAATGAATGCGATAGCTTCGCTCCGAAGTTGAGTTGGTATCCTTTGCCTGTATCTTCCAGCAATCTGCTAAGAGGGTTAAGTGCAAGGCAGAACCATAGAGGACTAAGAGAGTCACCTTGAAATATACCTCTTTTTATAGGTATATATTTATCAGCATGTCCTGGTGTACATAGTGACACATTCCAATTCTTCATTAGACGTCCTAATAAGTCAATTATACCCTGATCCACTTTATAAATCCTCAATACTTCTAAAAGCCAATCATGAGGAACAGAATCAAACGCTTTACGGTAGTCTATCCATGCTACAGTAAGGTTACGAGATTTTTTAGCTACTTGTGCAGCAATGAAAGAATCTATAATCAGAAGTTCTTTGCATCCTCTCGAACCTGCCTTATTCCCTAGCTGTTCTACCGCCATGATGCCCTTTCCCTAAATGTAGTCAGTTAGCTTATTTTTAATAACTGTTGTCAGCAGTTTATATACACTGTTGAGACAAGTTATGGGCCTTAAATCTTGCGGTTCCAATTTTTCTTTATTTTCTTTTTTTATTAAATACGTCTCCCCAGTACAGAAGTTAGGAGGTATCTCTATTTCTTGACATAGTAATTTCTGATACCATGAAGCAAGATAGCTGTGAACGCTACTAAAATACTTCAACCAATAATTTTGTATTTTATCTGGTCCAGAAGCTTTCCAATTTTTCATTTGTTTAAGTGCCATAGTAATGTCCTCTGTGCTAATGCTGATTGCTTCCATGGGCTCAATATCAGCAAGATTACTGCAGGTTTTTTCTAACCATTGAGCATTCCTTTTGTAACCTTGTTTATGGTCCCATACATCTTTCCAGTATTCAGATACTTCCTTAGGGTCTGGGAGGGCTGTCTGATTAGCATTTGCTTTCGGTTTTAACTGCTTATAGAAGTTTCTCTCTGATGTGTTGAATATACGATTTTGTCTTCTTCTAGAATGGGCTTCAGTATACCTCCTGATCCTATTTGCATACACTGCTAATTTTTGCTTAAGAGTGTCTATGTAAACACTCAAAGTTTGCCTTAACTCACAGCTTGCTACCCCTCCGATATTTAAAACTATGATTTCGTCAATTTTCTTCTTAAGTTTTAATGAAGCATTTTCTGGATTTCGAAGATAATTGGTAATGATTCCAATTTTCTTTCTCAGATTTTCAATCTTGTTCTTGATTCTTCTTTTCCAGGGAGGATCTTTGCTCTCATTACTTCTATCACATCGTTTCTCATCTTTTATCAGTTCAAGCTCGAGTGCTACTGTCCTACCTCCCACATATATCCAGTGACATATATCTTCTAAACTTATTTCCTCTGACATATGTTCAGCCAATATTTCATTGACATCTTTAACGGCGGAAAGCGTCCTTTTTGAGTATGGTACCTTAGGTATTTTTGGCCTACTATTCAAAGGTATTCCATAATATAGCATGTGCTCTTTTTGCATTTTACTACGTAATTCAGTGAGGGATTGCGTTTCTTGGTTATTCGTTGACGTCGTGTCTAACTGTCTGCTGACAATAACTGGATGTCCATCCTTCACTTGATCTAGCTCCCCTTCTGAGTCTCGTACAAACAAGTTCCTTACCTCAGCTTTAATTGCAGTAATTTCTGAATCTGATAAGAATTTCCTGTCCAGAATTTGCTTTACCTGATCAGCGAGTCTTTGGGAGGTTATTGTTATTTCAGGGTATTGGTCGTTCCAGTAGCGGCAAATCCTATTGCGATATCCTGTTTTCTCTTTTTCTGATTTTGTTGCCAAAAAATAAGCACGGATCGCAGCAATATTCATATTGCGGTCCCACTTCATCCTTCGTTGCCTATTTCTTTGGTTGGTGGTTCCTCTTCCTCGTGCGGGAGACTCAATAGTATCCAAGCCCGGATCAGAGTTTAAAGTTCCAAGTCCTGTGGTAGCCGGTCTTACGGTTCCATTACGGCATCGGGGCACCGCTCGCACTGCCTGCCGATGTCGAGGGCTGTGAATCCATTCCCTCCAGAGCAGCCCTCACTCTGGATTCGTCCGAGGCTATTTGGCTTCTAGTTCGCACCATTGTAATTTGGGTAAATGCATTTTATACCTGCTGCCAGGTCTTCCTAGGGAAGGTAGCCCTAGGGTGTGTACTGTGAGTGTGCTTCATGTCAGTGTGGATGTGTTAGTGGCTGTTCTGTGTGTACTTTGGGTGGTGTACTGTACTGAGGAACCCGGGGGATCGTAAAGCCCCGGCAACTGCACCCATCAGTCACCCCCTGCGTTATAATTATTATTAATTATTATTATTATTATTATTATAAATTACATATTATTAATTGATTTAAAAGTATTTATTGTAGTTTAATTAGAATATATTTGTTTTATTTAATTTTATTTTCTCATGTTTCAGTGATAATAGTTTAGTTTTGTATTTTACTCATGATGTATTTTGATATAAGTATTTTATTTAATATTCAGTTAATAATTTATGCATGTTTTTTTATGTTTTTGTTTTATTAACCATAAAGAAAATTATAAAAATAATACTTTACAAATATTATGCCTATTGTAGAATGGGATTGATTAAATTGATAGATATACGATGCTTACATAACAGTTCGATTGAATGAAAGGAAAAATTTTTGCAGCAGGCTTACGTAACAGACTTAAGTATGTAATCTTATTGTACTATGAAAAAATATAACATATAATAAGCTGATTATTATATATCAGGATGTGATATTTATTATCTCAGTTGCAGAAGAGACTGGTGGATGAATTATATCAATATTAATTTTTTTTTTTTTAATTAAGAAAACTATTGCCAACACAAGGCATTCTCAATTATCTCCAACTGATGAACTTGCCATAAAAGTAAAAACATGTTTAAGGACAAATATAATGGAGCAACGTTGGTCTGTAAAAACCTGAAATGTCAAAGAGTTCAGTCATTTAAGTGGAAACCATTGCGAAACATATTAGCAACGCAAATCTATTTGGAAAATGGTTTATTACGTAAGAACATGTCCATCCTGATAGTCCGATATATTCGCACTGAATAATAAAAAGATAACAAAAACACAAATAATGTTTGCTTGTTTGTTTAATTATTTATTTAACGTAACTTTATACTACTATGGCTAATGGAACGACGGCTACAGTGGGAGTCCTAAATTTTGCCTATCCAGGTTTTATTAGGATAGGGATCTTTAACGAGTACCTGACATCGCACAGGCTCAGGACCATCTTTTAACGACCCCTCCGAAGGACGTATAACTAAGGATTTTTTACTCCTTTAAAAATCTAGGGCCACTCGCAGGTTTGAACCGCGACATTTGACATAGAAAGCTGTTATACTAGCAACTACGCTATGGGTGACCCCAGCGAGTTTGAACCAGTGACCTTCGGCATTGGAGGCTGTTATGCTAACCACCCAGCTACAAGTGATCCCCACACATAATGTATTATCCACAATGCCAACATTTCTCATGTAAATAAGATACAATAGATCGCGTAACTAGCAGTGAACTAAATGACGCTAAGCCAATACATGAGGCTTAGAGTCTGTGTGAGTGGAGTGCCATTTGCAAATGGATATACTGAAAAAATAACTGATGGTAAAATTATGTTGAGAAATAGTTTTAAAAACATTCATGAGATGAAACAGATAATTGAGGGTAAGTATAAAGTTGGTTATTTTTTCATTTATGATTTTTTTTTTGTAAATTGTAAGCCTAGTAGCGATTATCATAGATATGATTTTATTGTTTAAATAATTCTTCGCTAACATCGACTCACTGGAAGGGCTTTTAGGATTTTTTTTAAAGAGGCAAACAAGGTTAATAACAAATGGTATTATTACTTTAATATAATAGCGGTTTCTTGTTGCTAGAAATAGAAAAACGTATGTTCTGTATTGAAGGATAGAACGGAAGATGAAAATGGCGAGCATGATAACTCATAAAGGAGTCAAGTTTAGATGGAAAAGTATAAATATATACAAATAATGGGTTATATCTTTAACCATTGACTAATATTCTTATCTTTCAGCTGTTCACAATAACAATACAACTCAAGAGTACGTTGTTACTTACGGTTCAGTTCTAGTGTAAATATCCGGCCATTTGTAGTCACATTTATAAATGGACCTGTACCAAGTCTGAGTTAGTTCCGTCATTGGTGGCTTGAAATATGGAAACTATTGTAAAATCTATACTCGTCGCTATTCTCGTGTTTTTTTTAATAATGTGTGTAAATAATCAAATTAAACAACTGTTTCTCAAACAGTCATTAGTAATCTAAAAAATAAACCTAATTAGTACAGGTATAAAATGAAAAAAAAATAAAGGTTAGAATTTAAATTTAAATTAAAGGTTAGAATAGAATCTAAAAACTTAAAGGTTAGAATTTATAAAACTATTATTCTTCCGACGGTTCTTTACGGATGTGAAACGTGGCCGCTTACTTTGAAGAATGAACAAAGGCTTAAGGTTTTCGAAAATAAGGTACTGCGTAAAATATTTGGTCCGAAGAGAGATGAGGCCACTAGGGAGTTTAGAAGGTTGCACAACGAGGAATTGTGGAATTTGTATCCTGTGAATATAATTGAGTAGATAGCATCGCGGAGACTCAAATGGGCGAGTAAAGTTGTTGGGCTCGATGAGTAGCGGATTCCGAGAAAGTGGTATGCGTCCGAAAGGTAGGCCGAAGCGTCGATGGGAGGATTGCGTTAAGGCTGATCTCGGAGGCTTGGGCTTCAACGGTGAACATTGGACGAGTCTGTGTAAACAGAATTTGGTGGTATCGGCATCGAACCTTCGGGTTCGGTAAGCCTATTATTATTATTATTATTATAAAATTTAAAAAAAAACTTTAAAATTTTCTTTCTAAGGAACTGGCTCATATTGTGCAAGAGTTGTTGACAACTTGTGATTAATACTAATGTTTTCGAATGACCCTAGAAAGTTGAACCTCGCCCGTGACACATCCAACCCAGAAAATAATCGGCGTCAAAATATGTGTCTGGGTGAACTCCATTGAAACTTTTTTCCGAATTCAAATCAATGAATGCATTGATTGCAAGGATTGGATCGTGATCGTTCACGGTTCGTATTCGTATTTAAATCTTGAGGTTTTAAAAAACAATTATGGATTAAAAAATTTTGATAATTACCTAAAAAAAAAGATTATAGTACGTTAAGTTGTGCAGATAGTAACGTCATATCACATTAAATTTAGTAAAATATTTTGAAATTCGGCTATAATTCAAATCCAACATCTTTGATGATAAAAAAAGAATGTTTGATGCTAGATTCAGAAACAGTTGTTTATTGAGTTATATTAAATCAGTCCAATTTAGGACATTTTTAATAGTGATAAAGTACAACATTCATACTACATTCACACTATATATACAAAACGAAAATTTTAATAATTTATATAATAAATATATAATATATATATATATATATATATATATATATATATATATATAACAAAGCAAAATCAATAAAAATATTATACAAAACAAAATCAATAAAAATATATACAAAACTCACTCATACCTATATAAAATCCTCAAGCATACAGCACGTGAGTGGAGAATCTAGCCAGTTCTGGAACTCCAATATATACATGTTACAAGAGATCTCGAGGCCACTGCCGTTTCGACCTTCTAGGTGGATGGTAAGGATGTGTGGAGCTAGGATAAGGATTGAGTTAGGGGATTAGGGTGATGGATAAGGTTTTGATGGAATTAAGAGAATTTTTATGGTATAAGGTCTAAAATAAATGGAATATTTAGGTCGCGGTGTAAGTTAAGGTTGGTGACATAATAAGGAGCATTGACTATGGTTCTGAAGACTTTGGATGGAAGGATTGAATGCGTTTGATGTTAGAAAATTTTGCGGTTCCCCACAGTTCAAGTCCGTCGGTCCAGATAGGTTTCAGTACTGTCTTGTATATTAGCAGTTTGTTTTCTATGGATAGTTTAGAATTTCTGTTCAGTAGTCGGTATAATTGGCCAAATCGTCGATTAAGTTCTTGTCGTTTAAGTCTAGTATGTTAGTTTCAAGTTAGTCTTTTGTCTAGAAGGAAGGTGATGGCACAACTGAACATCGATCGTGCATTGATTTAGTGCGGATCTGCTCAGTTCGATGCTAAGGGATTATAATTATTAATTTACTATTACATTGATAAAGAAAATTACTATTGTGCGAAAATCTCCGAAAATGATCTTACTAATTTTTTCCATAGTAATGTGTAAAAAACTCATTGTGGTTTTCGATATCTACTAATTTTAAGGACATAAGTATCAATACCCCGATTGACAGACAAAATAATGGAATTAAATGATTCACTCAAATTGAATACAAAAAAACATTATGACGATATTATGCTAGCAGATTCAGCTCTTCTGAGAATTTGCACTCTATTTTCGAAAATATATATTATATATATATATATCGTCGTAGACCAAGTCCTAGTGGTGATAGACCATTTTAGTGTAATAATTTAGATTTTCGTAATTTAATTATCTAAACATTGTTTTGCATTTTATTTATTTTACTAAAATGTTTGTACTTTGTAATTTAGCGTTAAAACAACCCTAGTGGTTCAAGGGCCTTAAAGTTAATAAGTAAATAAAAGCATTTATAGTGTTAAGAATTGGGAAACTAATTTATAATTTAATTTCTCTTATAGAGATATTTCATCAATATTAAGTTGAGACGCAAGGGGGCTGTGTTTATTAAGTAGGGATTAAGTGATAGAGACCGCCCGGGAATGAGACTGCTCTGAGTTACGGGAGAGACTGGTCGCCTTCGTCGCTTTCGCCAACATCACCACTTTGCAATCGTCCTCACTAGAAGTGACCATAAGTAATAATAATAATTATTTGTTTTCGGGGTAATCCCCATAAAAAAGGAGTTGGTCAGTACAGTTCATATGTTATAAATACAAAAATAAAAACCAATTGGAGATTATTTACAGGCATTGTGAATATACAATAAACAAATAAAGCGTATTTTTAAAAATCAAATACAAAAATGAAAAACAAAACAAAAAAAATACACATACAAAACAAAAAAAAAGAACAATTGAGGAATTTAAAGTTATCCTTAGTGAAAATATAAATGTTTCAAATTCATGATATTGTGTAAATTATTCTAAACAATGCTAATCAATATTACAAGTAAAAGAAAGAAATGGGTGCGGGCAACACACGACTTTCACTTACCTCCCATTTTTTAAATCAATGAAAGAATTTTCAAAAACAGTTAAACATAAAAATACGTGAAACTATTAAGGAATTAATTAAATTGAATTTATATAGAAACATGTGTTTTATTAAAACACCTATTATATTATTATCTAAAATAATCAGTTAGTTTTATGTTCATTTCATCACTCTCTATTAACTTTTAAAAGCTTGTGTATGAGATAATATTTTTTCTAAAATCTTTAGCTTCCCAACGGTTTATCATACATGTATATTACTGCTCTTATGTTCAAAAACGAAAAATTGCATTAAAAAAATATTTTTTTCTGTTTTCTCCTTTAGTTGGGTATCGAATTTATTCAATTTATATATTTACCTGTTTTTCATCAGCTTTAACAAGATAATATAGTTATTTTTATTGAATCTACAAAATTAAAGGTACTTTAGGGGAAAACAAATTTAAAATATCGGCATTTAAGCCGTCACCCCATTTTAATCCGAATGAAACCTACATGACTTTTTGTGGGACTTGGTTATTTGGACTCAGGGGACCCTAAAACGTGTATTTCCGTTGAAAACTGGAATTCTAAAATTTTCATGATCGCAATTCCTCCTCTTACTATATATAGTAAGTGAAAGTAAAAACAAATAAACACAAGTAATCTCACTTCACATTTTAATAAAAATTTAATGAGGCACTAACCGGAAAATCTATATCATGAACCTTATTCATTTATTATAAACGATCTAATTTTTAAACTACCCACTGTATAGTAAAAAATGTCATTTAGTTTCTGCACATTATCAATTGTTAGTAGATTTCCTAAAATTGAATTATTGTCTATTATTATCTCATTAATATATATATAGAGCTTCCTAAGATCTTTATACATTGGGCATTATATCAAGAGATGAAATAGATTTTCCGGCTTTTGTAAATTACACACAGTGCAGTTTTCATCCCCTCACTATACACTACCGGTCTTGTCAAGTTGGCTACCCTAAGCTGGCTCACTATTCGGTGCTTCTTGATTGGTGTTCTGAAATTTAGGTATTCTTCACCTTGGAGAAAGCTGCTTATATTTCTGAATTCTGGGTTATATTTTGAGTTAAGCACTGAGTTAATATATATATACTCAGGCAGAAGTGACCTCCCTACCCTGAAGTAAGTACTCTTTATGTTTATCTCCAAGTTAATTTTTATTTGTTTCATTTGTGTTTTTTCCTCAATATATGTATAATACAAAGTTGGTTATATAAGTATATAACGAAACCTAAATAAATATCAGGGATTCGGTGACTCATATTTAATGATCGGGTCGAGGCTGCGAGCGAATGAGCTGTCGCCCCTCTCCCCAACACATAGTAAAATTAGTCTAAGTATCATATCAGTCATTATTATTTATAAATAAATATCTAAACGTTCATGAAAAACAAAACCTCGAATAACATTTTAATAAATAAAAAAATTTAAAAGTCAAGAAACGATCTGAGATGCCATGAGATTTTCCCTTTTCAGGAAAGTAGGGAAACATCGGATGTTTTATTTACGATTCTAAGTACAAATATAACCTTCATTTTTTATTCATGGCATGGAGTAGGGAAAAGACGAAGACAAACAAAGAGGAAGCTCATTAAAGGGAAGACCGATAAAATGAATGATCTATATTTGCTCGCATTAAGCCAACCTACTCTTGAGCATTCTCTAAATAATTCCCTTATTCAAGAGGGGATCTAAGTCCCTTTAAACATGCGGTTCTCTTTTTTGGTCTCTGAATAACATTGATCTTTTGTCCCGGATAATGATAAAGAATGGGGGTTTATTTTGGAGCTATTTTATAGAAGAACATTTATTTTTTCTCCATATTATGGGTGTATTATATCGTCCCTACCAATTTCAGGTATCAAATATGAAAATCGGAACTTTTCAAGAGAGCAAGACAAAGCAAGGTAAAACGAAGTAATCTATTTAAAATTGGTCATGTTCTATACTTTATTCGAAGCGTTAGAGGGAATCCTAAACGGCCTAGAGTTTCAACAATCTGAGTAAAGCATTATCGTCGGCAGCGCAAAAGCAAAGCATTAAATCTGAAAAACGAGATTTTTCATATTCGATAGTTGGGAATAGTAGGAACGATATGTAAACTTCCTTTTACTTTCACTTACCTATATATGAAATATATAGCAAGGGGAAGTATTGTGATCGTGATTTAGGGTCCCCTGAGTCCAAATGACCAAGTCCTGCAAAAAGGTCTGTGTGTGTGTGGTAACTCCTATGAAACTGATATTTCATATTTAAGACAACTATACACCCGAGATGTTACAAAATCTATTTTATTAAAATCCGCTTACCAGAAGAGCCACTTGATACAATGCATTTTGCATCTTTTTACGATTTTCTCAAAAGCAGCTGCAACGATTTTGATTAATCTTTCTGTATGGATGTAAAATTTAATGAGCTTTAATATGGTGTAGGTTTTATTCTGATTTAAATAGTCTGACAGGGCTTCAATTCCGATATTTTAAATTTTATTTCTCTAAAGTACCTTTAATTTTGTGGATTTCCAAAAATTAGGCCCATCATATCGTTTGCATTGATAAATAACAGTTAAATATGAAAGCTGAGCGAATTTGATATACAACTGAAGGAGAAAACTGAACAAATATTTTTTTTTCAAAAAATGCATTTTTGAACACAACAATAGTAATATAAATGTAAAATATACCGTTGGATAGCTAAGACTTTAGAAAAAAATATTATCCGGAATATTATAAATATTAAATATTATACGGAATTGTAAACGTTAATGGAGAGTGATAAAAATGCGATGAAACTAACTGATTGTTATTTAATAAAACACATGTTTACTAAAATTCAATATAATTAATTCTTAAACCATCTATTTTTAACTCTCTAAAAATGTATTTAAATATTCTTAAATTGATTTTAACAACGAAGGTAAGTGAAAGTTGTGTGTTGCGCGCACCAGATTATTTAGCAATAATTTAGTAAGTAAACAAGACGAAGAAGATATAATAAAATACCTAATAAACTTAATGTTGCTTTAAACGTTTACTGCAATAATCTTAGTAGCTTAAAAGAATACCCCCAGGGCAAAAAGACTTTGCATTAGGTTTCGTAGTGTTTTTTTTTTTGTTCTGAAAAAAATTCTTTTATTGAAATTTACAACTGTACATAGTACAATAAGTAAATGAGCTATTAACAGCAAATTGGCTTGAAAAAGTCTTGAGAAGAATCTACCCTGAGGTAGCACATGGATGTTTATTTGATCAGCAGATTTCGAGGCCAATGTATTTTCAGACGTTTCGGAGGATTATAGGGAATAGATGTAGATGAGAGATTAAGACCAAGCGTTTTTTTGGGCGAGTAATTTGGAATAAAAGAGGTGTATGTTTTTTGAGCTATTTCTGCAACTAGTAGGATATTCAGGTCTCTATGGATGAGTTTATTGGTAACAAAGTAAAAAGCATCGTTGTATTTTTCGAAGTATTTTTGATTGCAAGGAGATTGCTAGAGGAATTCGATGGTCTAGTGGACCCCCATAGCTCAATGCCATAAGTCCAAAAAAGGTCTGATAATGGATGTGTAAATGAGTTTTTTGTAGCGAAGAAAGAGCTTTGATCGTTTGTCAAGTAAGTTTTTAATAGTAAATATCTAAGAAAAAAAGAAAAAGATGATTTGGATTTATTAGGATTTATTTTAGCATTTATTAGGATTTATTTTAATTCTCTAATTGAGACACCATTCTTCAATGGGAAATACATGGCTCTGTAGGATTTGGGAAGCAACAACATTATAATTATTCACGGAAAACACAGATGTGCCATCAGCATTAGTGATTTAATTTGTGGAGTTTGTAGAGCAGTCCTGGATGCCAAGTTTTCCAGGGTTTCAGGGATAAGAACATGTTCCTGGTTCTAGGAAGTTGTTTAGCATTCTGAACCGTATCCTGGAATGAGTCAGACGGGTTTTTGGTGTTTTCAGTTTCACCTTTTTCTACTCATTAATCAAGAAAAGGTTTCTTAAGTTAATAATTTCTCTGTAGCTTATCTTGGTTCCATTTTTTTTGACCTTCATATTTCTTTTAAGGAATTTATCGTCATTCATATTGGGTTGTTTCACATGAAATGTCCATTTTTATAGTTTTTGAAATACATAAAAGATTTTGCAGGTCTCTGTTGTTTTCTTTCGAATGTTTACAATTTTAAAGTAAACAGTTACTAGTGCTCTACCTTTGTATTATAAACATTAGCTTCCCAATCAATTACCCACTTTTTAGTATACCTCCAAATATGAACATGGAAACACGCGATTTTCGAGTAATATTTTTGTACGAGTTTAAACTCGGCATTCAGCAGCTGAGGCGGCTAGAAATATTTGCAAGGCGTTTGGGGAAGGGAGTATTAATGAACGGACCATTCGTCGTCGATTTGCTAAGCTTTCAGCTGGGGATACTGACTTGGAAAACTTGCCTCGGGAGGACCTCCGACCGTAACAGACAACGATGTCCTCAAACATACAGTAGAAGGAAACCCCTACCAAACAGTTAAAGGATTCTCAGCAAAGCTAAATGCAAGTGCATATACCGTTTCCAGACATTTAAAGTGTATTGGGAAAGTAAAAAAGCTCGATACGTGGGTACCACCTTTCTGGCTCAATTACATGATGTTTATAAGAAGTTGTCTGTCTAATAGAGTCATGCTTATCATTTCCCCTCGTTTCCCCAAATCATTTCCTGGGAATAAAAAAAACATTTTGTTAACGCCATTCTAGATGTTACAATGGTATGAGGATTATTTCAAGACATTTATAAGATTTCACAAAATGTCACGCGGCTTAAACTTTATAAAAGTTTTGGTGTCGCATGAATTACATGTTACACAAAGGTGGGTGGTATTTAGAAATGAGTTTATTCGTAAATACATTATAAATTAGTAAAAAAAAAAAAAACTTTAAAAAACAAAACAAATAAAAACACCCATACTTAGAAAAATTCAAATAAACACAGACAAACAAATTATTTACCATAGACTGAAAATTTTGTTTCTTTTTTTTTTATTAACAATTTTTATTGAGTAATATTAGTCTGTCATTATTAGGACATAGACTGATAATTAACATAAAACGTTAGCTATGTGGATGTATACTAAACTAATTAATTGTTTACATTACAAAATTAATATAATATTGGGTTGCGTCACATGAAATGTCCGTTTTCAAGGTAAAGGATTTATATTAAAAATACGATATGAAAACAAGATAATTTTATTCGAAGTATTTACTTTCTTTTTCTGCACATTTTTCCCAACGTGACACCAACTTTTTTATCCCCGAACTGAAAAACTCAGCTTTGAAGTGTAACAAAATCTGAAGACGCACTTTTCACTTGATCATCATTTTCAAAATGTTTTCTTTCGACGAAGTTTCCTAAATTCCTGAACAGGAGGTAATCTGTTGGAGAGCAAGTCGGAAGAATATGGTGGGTGTGGAAGAACTTCGTAGCCCAGTTCTTTCAATTTCTGCACGGTACGTTTTGAAACAGGGGTCTTGCTGCCGCTCAGTGAGATCATGAGGTACCATGCATCGAGCTTTTTTACTTTCCCAATACACTTTAAATGTCTGGAAACGGTAGATGCACTTGCATTTAGTTGTGCTGAGAGTCCTTTAACTGTTTGGTAGGGGTTTTCTAGTACTGTATGTTTGAGAACATCGTTGTCTATTACGGATGGAGGTTTTCCTCGGGGCAAGTTTTCCACGTCGGTATCCCAGCTGAAAACTTAGCAAACCAACGGCGAATGGTCCGTTCATTAACACTTCCTTTCCCAAACGCCTTGCAAAGATTTCTAGCGGCGTCAGCTGCTGAATGGCCGAGTTTAAACTCGTACATAAATATTACTCGAAAATCGCGTGTATCTATGTTCATATTTGGAGGTATACTATAAAGCTAATATTTATAATACAAATGTAGAGGATTAGTAACTGTTTACTTTTAATATTTAAACATTCGGAAGAAAACAACAGAGACCTGCAAAATCCTTTATGTATTTCAGAAAGAATAAAAATGGACATTTCATGTGAAACAACCCAATAATATGTTTTGTTCGTTTATGATACATCCTCTTTTTATTTTCTTTATTGTAGTCTTGGCGTATTCACTACTGTTTAAGCGATCTTCAGGCTTTGATGACCTCACCTCCATTTTCGGTAGTTAAAATCGCTCCTATTATTTCATACTGAAGCGGAGTAAGTCACTAAGGGACGGATAACGGTTTTGTATAAATCTATTTTTTTTTATTTTGAGGAGTTTGTTTAGAATGCCGATTGAAGCATGGAATAATTTTGTTGATAAAGTTTTTGGTCTATTGCCTTCATTATAAGAATGTTGGGGGGCGGCAGCAAGACCCCATGTTTCAAAACATACCGTGCAAAAATTAAAAGAACTGGGATACGAAGTTCTTCCGCACCCACCATATTCTCCCGACTTGTCTCCAACAGATTACCACCTGTTTAGATAACTTCTTCAAAGGAAAACTTTTTGAAAATGATGATCAAGTGAAAAGTGCGTTTTAAGATTTTGTTTCACTTCAAAGCTCAGAGTTTTTTAGTTCGTGGATAAAAATGTTGGTGACACGTAGGGAAAAATGTGTAGAAAAAAAAGGTAAATATTTCGAATAAAATTATCTTGTTTTCATATCGTATTTTTAATAAAAATCCTTTATCTTGAAAACGGACATTTCGTGTTACACATCCCAATAATTCAAATTATGGGTTACGTATATATTACTAGCCTATTTTAGGGTGCATATATGCGAAGAAGGGACTTTATTCAGTTAACGGAATATAATCATATTTTGGATAGTATGAATTTAGGTTGTTTTTTTTTTTTGTTTTTTTACTCCTTTTTACATATGATAAACTGTTTATATTTGCTGGATTATTCATTGAACATTATAAAAAAAAAAAAAAATAAAAAAAGGTTCAAGAACTAAGCGGGAAACTCAATGTAAACAAACCAACCGCCGATAGCTATTTCATTGGAAAGGCAAAGAAGCTCGAAAGTGGGGTTCCCTCATTCATTTCACTTTTAAAAAGTCAGTTTTATATTTGTGATTCTCTTTTTTGTTAAAAAGCAAGAATCGATTTCTATCCATATGCATCCTACTCTCAGGACATTATTTTAAAAACCTAAACCACGTTTCACAATATAAAAAATTTATTGAACAAAGAGACTTAGAAAATGGGTTTAATCAATGTTTTTTAAAGATTCCGAATTCTATTCAGAGGTTGTGAAAAAGCTGCCAGCACGTTGTCAGAAATGTAATAATAGTAACAGGGTTGTTTTGGTTTAAAAGATATAACTTTTTTTTTTTAAGCAGAAATCCTGTATTATTTTCAGGACAACCCGGGAATAAAAAATCTGGTGCGGGCAACACACGACTTTCACTTACCTCCATTTTTAAAATCAATGAAAGAATTTTCAAATACAGTTAGAGATAGAATATACGTGAATGTATTAAAGAATTAATTAAATCGAATTTATATAGAAACACGTGTTTTATTAAAAAATGTATTATATAATTATCTAAAATAATCAGTTAGCTTTATCTTCTTTTCATCACTCTCTATTAACTTTTTAAAAGCTTGAGTATAAGATAATATTTTTTCTAAAATCTTTAACTTTCCAACGGTATATTATACATGTGGAATATTAGAAAAATTAAAAAAATAAACTATTAAAAACAACATAGAAGCGTTATTATAGAAGTTATTTTTATTTTTTTTCTTCAGTTTTTATTTTTGTTTTTTTAATTAGACAGGAATTGTATATAATTATTTTTTGATCAAAGCTCTGCACAGGAGCAGAAGGATAATTTTGTATATTTTATTTTTTTTAACTATCATCTAAATTAGTTTTATGTACATATATATTATTTTTTTTTGTTTCTCTCACTCGAATTGGAATGAGAAGTCGATTTATTATATTCAACAGTTTGATTTTATAAGTTATCTTTGTCTTCTGTATTTAATTTTTATTTTATCACTGTATTTTTTTTTTTCTTCCATTATTACTCCAAGGCATCTAAGACTTTATGTACTTTCATATGTATTATTCTGAAGGAACTTGTCCAAGAATAAATAAAGAAATTATTATTATTATATTAAGTGCTCTTATTTTCAAAAACAAAAAATTGCATTAAAAAAATATGTTTTCAGTTTTCTCCTTTAGTTAGATATCGAATTCGTTCAACTTATATATTTATGTGTATACAAATGTATATAAAATATTCAAAATAAAGGTAATTTGCATGAAAAAAAAAATGTAACATGTCGGCATTTAAGCACTGTCAGACCATTTTAATCAGAATGAAAACTACATGATATTAAAGCTCATTAAATTTTACATCGATATAGCGAGTTTAATTAAAATCGTCGGAAACGTTTTCGAGAAAATCAAAAAAACGTGCAAAGTGCATAGTATAAAGTGGATCTTCTGGTAAGCTCGTTTTGATGAATATGTTTTTGTAACTTCTCGGGCGTATATTTGTCTTAAATATGAAATTTCAGTTTCATAGGACTTACCGTTTCCGCCCGAGAGTTACGACACACACACACACACACACAGACCTTTTTGCGGAACTTGGTTTAAAGGAAGAATGTATACCACCTTCTGTGCTATTCTTGTCCTTGCCAAATATAATGTATCTAGTTGACACGTACTAGCATGATCCAATCTCCGGCTCGCTGATTTCGATCCTGGGCTAATAAGGTTATTCATATTCTCCGTCATCAGCTAGACCTCGTCTCTAGACGTTCAGTTTGCTCTTATGGCATAACCTTCTGCTGTATTAACACCCTTCAACACAGAAATTATTCTTTCATACACTAATGATACCTTCTCTATGTTTCTCTCCATTTAAAATATTGGATTGTGGATATAATTAGTTGACAATTGAAAATTACTCCAGGTGGCGGTCATTAAATGAAACAACTAAATAGTTTCAACTACAGTCATTAGGACAGTCAGGTTTTTTCCCATATACATCCTCCATCACTGTTCTTACTATTATATAGGTGATATTTCAAGAATAAAATTATAATTTTACTTCACTTACTATATATAGTTAGGGGAAGTATTGCGATCGTGAAAATTTTCGAATTCCAGTTTTCAACGGAAATACACGTTTTAGGGTCCCCTGAGTCCAAATAACCAAGTCCCGCAAAAAGGTCTGTGGGTGTGTGTGAGTGTCTGTGTGTGTGTGTGTGTGTGTGTGTGTGTGGTAACTCCCGGGCGGAAACGGTAAGTCCTATGAAACAGAAATTTCATATTTAAGACAACTATACGCCCGAGACGTGACAAAACTTTTTTCATCAAAATGAGCTGACCAAAAGATCTACATTATACCATGCATTTTTCACCTTTTTACGATTTTCTCAAAAATGGCTCTAACAATTTTGATTAAACTCGCTATATCGGTGTAAAATTTAATGGGCTTTAATATCATGAAGTTTTTTGATTAAAATAGTCTGACAGGTCTAAAATGCCGATATTTTAAATTTTCGTTCTCTAAAGTATCTTTAATTTTGTTGATTCTAAAAAAAAACTATATATCTTGTTACCACTGATGAAAAACAGGTAAATATATAAATTAAATGAATTCGATACCCAACTAAAGGAGAAAACAAAAAAATATTTTTTTAATGCAATTTTTCGTTTTTGAACATAAGAACAGTAATATACATGTATGATATACCGTTGGAAAGCTAAAGATTTTAGAAAAACTATTATCTCATACACAAGCTTTTATTAACTTACAGAGTGATAAAAAGCCGATAAAACTCAGTGATTGTTTTACATAATAATATAATAGATTTTTTAATAAAACTCATGTTTCTATATAAATTCAATTTAATTAATTCTTTAATAGTTTCACGTATTTTTATCTCTAACTGTTTTTTGAAAATTTTTTCGTTGATTTTAAAAATCGAGGTAAGTGAAAGTCGTGTGTTGCCCGCACCAGATTTTGTTTTTTATCTTGTATCATTATTATCATATGTTAAATTTCATTGATTCTTTGTATGGCAGTATTAAGAATTTTAGTCATTGTTGTCAGACCCTGTCCATAAATACGGTATGTACTATCCATTCTACCTTCTTTTCCTACGTATTTTCCATCCTATTTACCCCTCATCTACCAAACAGTACCTAGTTTTCATTCACCCACTATGCGGTACGTGTCTCCACTCTACTTCACATTTTTATGTTTCATATTTCATGTAAATTATTTAAATCTGTGTACATTTTTTTCAGTAAACATTTTAATTAAGTTTTTTACATATATAGTTCTTCTGTTATATTTTAATACCGACGTTCTCTAGCTCAATAGGTTATATAATATTGTATGCAATGTCATTGAAATTGTATTTCTTTTGTATATTTTTTAGCCCTGATGACAAGCCACAAAGGGGGATCGAAACATTGGCAAACAATAAATAGTTGAAATTATTTAGTAGTTTCATTTAATGACCGCCATCCGGGATAATTCCTACCAGTAAAATATTGGATGAATACACGCGATGCCATCTCTTTTTCTCCTGTCTTACCGATTCTTTTTTTTCCCACCTAATTATAGCAATATATTATTAATAACACTATACTCCCTTTTCCTTATTATGTATTCATCTGTAAGGAAATGGTGAAATTGGTTTCGAGATAACCGAGCAAAGAAGAGTTGAAGGCACAATTTTGAAGCTAGACGAAGTTTGAAGAAAGATAAATGTTGCTGTATTCAGGTCAACATTACTTTTTAGGGCATCAACCTTATAATACGGGCGTGGGTGCAGCTAAACCTATATTGGAATAATGGAGGTAAAGATGTATATTTTTTATAAAGTTCTGTTCTAAATATTTGGTAAAGGGAATTAAATATTTAGTTTAATTGTAAAAGCTTTATATAGTAGAACCATGTTCTAGTTCGGTAAGCCATTTTTTTTTTTAGTTAAAAAATGTAATCTACGTCGGAATTTAGGCCAAAAAAAATTTTAAATAGATAATTTATAGCAATAATTATAGAATAAAATACCATTAAAATCTTTTAAATGTTAAAACAGGACACTAATGACCTTGGCTGTTGAGTGTCCATAAAATATAAAACCTAACCTAACCTAACCATTACAAATTTGACAAAACATAATATCTACTAATGATATGTATAAATTTGAGTAATTCATGTTTATAACCAACTACATTCCTTTTAAATATTAGACCTACGTACTGCTTTATAAGCCAGTCCTATTTCCCTGACAAATCCTTCAAAATGGATCACAATAGTGCTATACATTCGTTTTTACTGGGTCTGCAGGTGTCGTCTATGCAGTATCGTGTAACCCATTCTTAGACAGTCTATATAGCTGTTATCCTAACCATCTTAACAGTTACCTTTCTACCCATATTGATGACCCTTATCAGTTATCAGTCAATAACGATCCAACAATTGCCTCTTCAACCCCACACTAGACACCTTAGACGTATAGTGTCAGAATTTGAGAATAAAAATAAATTCCAACAACCTTTACCCTTCGTCGTGAACCTGTGACATCCTTTCTTACCCTATCCTTTAATTGTATCTCCTGCTGTCCCTGTTGAAAAGGTATGCTATTATTATTCTAGAGATTCAGCTTGACAAACGTCTAACCCAAAATCATCATACATTACTGAAAATAAAAGAAGCTCCTTGGTTAGTTTTTGATTTATTTATTGGCACTAAACAGCTTGGTCATCAGTGCCAGATACACTCACAATAAGATACACTTAGATATGTAATATACACTTTTTTGAAAACAAACAATTATGGTTTTAGTTGAAATATTAAATAATAATATTAATTAAAATAAATAATGAACTAATAAAATAAATAATAATAATACACAATAAACAAATACATAATGAACACATAATAATACATAATATACAATAATGATATACATAATAAGTGATAAATCCATAATACATGAATACATACATACAGATAAGATATAATAAACAAATAATACACACATAAATAGTGCCAGATACGCTCATTTTAGAAAATGAATTTAGAACAAATAAATTTTTTTTTCTTTTTTTTTTTAATATTAAATAACAATATTAATTAAAACAGATAAAAAGAATAATCTATAATAAAATAAATATGACAGCGTTAGTAAAAAATAAACATATATCAAGTTATATAGTAATAATAAAAATAAATAGAAATAAATAAAGATAAAGTAAGTCGTCAAATCATGTGAAGAAGCTCCTTGCCTAACTATTACTTCAACAGCAACAAAGCAAACGCTCTTATCTTCCAGTTAAAGACAAAAATATCTTCTACATGCCTATCATAAGACCATTCTGGACTTACTTCAACTGCGTAAGTTCAGGACTCTACTAAACCATCGAATTCTTCCCTTCTCCAATCCCATATCCTTAATAAAATCCTCTAAGCTCCTCATTTGTTCACGAATAAACTTACCCATAAAGACCTTAAGGTTCCATGATATGCCCTTTACGAGGTATCACACCTTCCATGACAATCTCTTATTCACTTGTTTCAATCCTTCCTTTTTCTTATATTCCTCATTATCCTCTGAGGCAGACACCTTTGGAACCAAGAAGTTGATCTCGAGACCTTTAGATTTTCTACTGGGGTACAGCCGATGGTTAGTTTCTCTACATGTTTCTTTTCATATATTTTATCCTATAGAATATATACTTGTTGTATTACTGACCCTAAAACATTACAGCTAATAATAAAATATATGGAAAAATATTGTCAAAGGTGGAATTTATAGGTCAATTTAAATAAGTCTAAAATAGTAATTTTCAGAAATGGAGGAGGTAAAGGTGGGCGAAATGAAAAATGGTTTTTCAATAGCCTTATTATTATTATCCTTACACCCACACTATCCTTAAAAAGACATCTACAGCAGAAGTTATCAAAAGCAAAAATGGCAATCAACTCCATATGGAAAAATTTCCTATTAAACAATAGTATACCTATAAATCAAAAGTATTTAATGCCGTTTTTAAATCATTCATAGGATATGGAGCTCAGGCATGGGAAAGTAAGAAATATATAGAAACTGAAAAACTTTTATATTATTTTTTTTAAAAATTATTCAGCCTACCACAAGCCACACCTTCATACCTCCTGCACATCGAACGAAAAATAGTCCCCAATGCTCATAGAAACATTAAAAATACAAAATAACTACATTCTAAAAGTTAAAAATCCACCAAACAATAGACTGCCATATTTCATAAATGATGAAGTAATCAAACAAAATATTTTTTGGATTAAAGATGTAAGAGAACTGGCTGTAAAACATAATATTTCTTTTGACATTCAACTTAAAAACAAATGTAACTGGGCTCTAATCTTACAGCAATTCAGGGAATCTCTGACAGGTATTTATAGATCGAAATGTTTACAAAGGGCTATAGTCTCAAAAAAAAATGTTTGTATATAAAAATTTAGACTATAATTATGGGACACAATATTTATTTGATACCAAATTAAGTTTTAATGGGGCGAAATTGATATTTAAAGTTAGATGTGAATTGGCATACCTCAACTATAATAGATTTTGGTCAAATGAAAATGTTATTAGCTCGCTTTGTAATAGAAAAGAAGTAGAAAATACGTTTCATTTCCTCGCCACATGTACCATTTTATCTGAAATTAGAATAAGGTGTTTCGGAAAGAATTATTTAAACACCGATGAAGTAATAAACTATTTTAATGGCCAGAACTGGATGGCTGTGTATAAATATTGTAAAATAGCATGGCCCTACAGATATAAACTTATAAAAGAATTTAACTATATTTAAAAATTATAGTATATTAATATATATAAATTGTTTATTATTATTGTTTTGGGCCTGATAATGAAATAGTTGAATCAGTGAGTGAGATTGTTTTACTGTTATTGTGTATTGTATTGTATATGTATATATATTTACTGTTGTATAAATTGTAAAATTGAACAGGTCGGCCCCGGACTAGACGGTCTAAAAGACCATAGTTCTATTAATGTTTTATATATGTTATATTTTTGATGTAATATGCTGAAAGAAAAAAAATGAAAAAAAACATTTATCTATCTATCTACTTGTTGTATTATCAAATACAGTTCTGAGTTTCAGTTTGAGTTATAGTATATAGTATATATATATATATATATATATATATATATATATATATATATATATATATATATATATATATATGTTCCTTCTTAAATTAATTAAATAATTAAATAAATAAGTTAGGACAAGAGTTGTATAATAATAATTATGCGCCGTTCTAGTAATTGTTGTATTTTTAGTAGAACTTAATTTAGTATATAAGAACGGACTTGAAACAGTTAATACCAGGGGTGAGGGAGGGGCTTATATTGAAATAACTACCCCACTTGCTATCTGACTTGAATCCCCTTATCCAACGGCAATAAAGGCACTTAAGGGACTATGAGGGGAATTAATTATTATCTTAGCTTCGATCCGGTGAGAAGTTATCTATATCACTCCTGGCTCAGGGAGAGATCAAGAAAGCTTAAAGTAAAATAGCGCGCGCTCCGGACTTAAATCCACTTTACCGCCCAATTAAATAAGAGAAATCCGATGGGACTGAGTTATTTGTTTTAAAAGTTCTATCTCCAGTGGAAGAGACCCGTCCTATTTACTGCTAAATATTAGTATTGCCATTAAGAGCTTAAATGAGTTTACAGTCGTCTTTATTTACTTCGGAATCGGAATAAATAATGTAATCAGCTAGTCTGTCCTGTGATCATGGTATTATTTTATCGATTTATTTGTTTTTTATGATATATTTGTTTTAATTAAAATATGCCTACTTGTTGTTTTCTACTTTGAGGCGTAAAAACCTAAGGCCATAAACGTCTTAATTTCATTTGTTTTAAATACATCAAGTAAATGATAGGTATAATGGCATGAGGTACATAAAAAAAAATTATATTATTTGAATAAGTTAAAAAAAAAATCTGGTGCGGCCAACACACGATTTTCACTTACCTCCATTTTTAAAACCAATGAAAGAATTTTCAAATACAGTTAGAGATAAAAATACGTGAAACTATTCAAGAATTAATTAAATTGAATTTATATAGAAACATGTGTTTTATTAAACAATCTATTAGATTATTATCTAAAATAATCAGTTAGTTTTATCGGCTTCATATCACTCTCTATTAACATTTATAAACTTGTGTATAAGATAATATTTTTTTTTAAATCGTTATTTTTCAAATGGTGTATCATACATGTATATTACTGTTCTTATGTTAAAAAACAAAAAAATTGCATTTAAAATATTTTTTTAATTTTTCTTCTTTAGTTGTTTTTCAAATACGCACAACTTACATATTTTGCTGTTATATATCAATGCTAACAAGATATGGTTATTTTTATAGAATATACAAAATTAAAGATACTTTAGAGGAAGAAAATTCAAAATATCGACATTTAAGCCCTGTGAAACTATTTTCATCATAATGAAACCTAATGTTAAAGCCTATTAAATGTTACATTGATATGGGGAGTTTGATCAAAATCGTCCGAACCGTTTTCGAGAAAATCGAAAAAAGGTGCAAAACGCAAGGTATAAAATGGCTCTTCTGTTAAGCTCATTTTGATGAAAAAGGTTTAGTAACCTCTCGGGCGTATAGTTGTCTTAAATATGAAATTTCAGTTTCATAGGACTTTTTCTGCCCGGGAGTTACACACTCACAGACCTTTTTGCGGGACTTGGTTAATTGGACTCAGGAGACCTTAAAACGTGTATTTCCGTTGAAAATAGGAATTCGAAATTTTTCACGATCGCAATACTTTCCCTTACTATATATAGTAAGTGAAAGTAAAAATATGCCTTTCCTCTCTTTCGTAACATTCATGATCTCTCACAAGTACTCGCTTTCACGTATTGTCACCAAACTCTTCTTTTACTGTGACGCCCGGAGGTAAGACTGGGTTTTTGGAAAGTTCCTCCACGAAGTAGGGTAGAGCGGGGCTAGTTGGGCAATTGAAATATCTCGCAAACTATTCACCGTATTCGTATGTTTTGAAACATTGGGTCTTACTGCCGCTCAGTGAGATCATGAGGTATTCATGTATCGAGCTTTATTACTTTCCCAATACACTTTAAATGTTTAGAAACGGTAGATGCACTTGCATTTAGTTGTGCTGAGAGTCTTTTGGCTGTTTGGTAGGAGTTTCATTCTACTGTATGGTCCGCTCATTAACACTCCGTTCTCCAAACGCCTTGCAAATATTTCTAGCCGCCTCAGCTGCTGAATGCCGAATTTAAACTCGTACAAAAATATTACTCGAAAACCGCGTGTTTCCATGTGCATATTTGGAGGTATACTAAAAAGTGGGTAATTGATTGGAAAGCTAATGTTTATAATACAAAGGTAGAGGATTAGTAACTGTTTACTTTAAATATGTAAACTTTCGGAAGAAAACAACAGAGACCTGCAAAATCCTTTATTTATTTCAGAAACTATAAAAACGGACATTTCATGTGAAACAACCCAATAATATTTTATTTGTCAATTAATAAATTTAATTAATAGAGTAACTTATAACTAACTTAGATGCATTCCAGTAACTTCTCTCTCTCAAGCTACTATAAAAAATTTTCTTTATTTATAGCAATTATTCCGTTATATTGTTTTATTTGTCACATTACAAAATCCATACTAGGATGAGTCAAAAATAACAAAATAAATAATTATGCTCTTGCAGCTGGGTTTGAATAAAATTAAATATTCGTTTTTGAAGTCGTGGGATCTAGAGAATTCTATAAAATGACTGAAGTAACTGAAATAAAAGGATAATAGGAAAAGTCTAGAAACGTTTACAGGAAATTTGAAAGTTATATCAAAAATAGAATTTGGCATTATTAAGAATTTATATTCTCAATATGAACATAGATAGAATTTAAGGTTTTTTAAGTAGAATAAATAGATCTTTACTGATAAATTATTTGGAGAATTCGTTTCACATCAGACATGATTACCCTTACTCTAATCATTTCATTGCAGATCCATAACCCAGTAGTTCATTTGACTAAGCCCTCCTTTGCTTGGGGCTGTAGCTAAGACACATTCCTCACGATAACAAGGGACAAGGCGGATCCCCAGGGATACCACAAGGACCCGCCATTATCAAGACCAATTAAATTGATTATTGGGCGGGCGATCCCCAGGGATGGCCTTCCTGGGATTTCCTTAAGCGCTAGTTAGCCCGGAGTTCCCCAAGGACTTAGGATCGCCCTACTTCCTACCGCTACCTAGTTACCATAGACGTCATCGACTCTCTTCCACCAGTATCTATTCAGTCTTTGTCCACTGAAATATCTTCCATTAATAATGATTTATTAATAATTTATATGGACAATGTACAATAGCTAATTATAATTTAACAACGATTTCGAAATGTCATAATTATTAATGATGGATTTTTTTTTTTTTTGTTGACCGTTGAGAAATTAGATGAGGAAGATGGTTGGGTGTGCGATCATAAATTAAAAACACACATTTAAAACAAGTGTTATTTTAATTGTGTGCCGACGTTTCGGCTTACAATGTGGGCCTTCATCAGGGCTAAAAGAAACTAGATAACAACCAATGTAATTATATACTTAATAATGCGTTAGGTATATAATAATAATGTGACAGTAATATAATATGGGAACATAAATAAAATTAAATGTAAAATGATAATAGGATGACAGTTATAAAGTATGGAAATAAACACAATTAAGATGATAGTTATAAAGTATGGAAGTAAACAGAATTGAGATGATAATATTGTAATAAGAATATATAAAGAGAGACTAAGGAAATGAAAAAATGACAAAGGAAAAATAGGTGAACAATTAAAATTTTAAATATGAACAGTTTTGAAGTGATATATGACGGTAATATATTAAAAACATAGTTAAGAGTATAGGTAATATATAAAAAGAACATAGTCATTAAAAAAGAGAAACAGTATGAATAAAAAATAATTTAAAATTTTAAAATAATGTAAAATTAAACTAAGAATTATATGTCAGGATATGTAACGGAGAAATATGTGAGTATGGAAAGAGGGAGAAAGAAATAGGCGATGAAAAGAGATCCTAATCAATAAGGAAAAAGACAAATACTTGACTCTGAGACGGTGTCTAAAGAAGTGATGTTTTTCTGTATAAAAAAACGCTTATTGTGTGTCATTGTCACGGATTTCTGTTTGAAATATTATATCCAATCATCTCCAACACCCACCTTCCTCACCATCAAACTTTTCACCTCAATTCTTTAAAGACCTGTCTCTTACCCGAGCTTTCCTAAAATCCCATGAATACATCATAGTAACCAGAGCTGACAAAGGAAACAAGACTGTAATCATGGACCGCTCCGAATATAATGACAAAATGAACATTCTCCTTTCCGATAGATCCACTTATGTTCCCATATACCGCGATCCCACCCCTTCACTTGAGGTAGTATAATATAACCAATAAATTCGATATCGGCCAGTCTGGTACAGCTCAAACTAAAGGTTTGTAGAAACAGAAGCCTTAGATCTAAGTATGTAAGTGGGTCAATTAGCAGTTCTAAATGATTGTGCGGAGTCAATATCGGGTTGGAGTTGGCAAATACTTTGGAGGTAGGTAGAGGGCTTAAGGTAGCTGGCCTTTATTGTCTGTGAATTGCCCACAGTCAGGATGATATATATTTTATTATTGTCACCTAAATATAAAAGCTACAATATTTATTAAATATTAATACATAAAAATTACATAACAGAATAAATATTAGACCAACACAGTTTCACATGGCACTCAGAAGTAATGTGGCAACAGTTTTCATTTGACGGAAGCACAGTATTAAAATTAAAAATTAAAAAATCTGGTGCACGGAAGACACGAATTCCACTTACCTCCGTTCTAAAAATTAATATATACGAAAAAATATCAAAAACTTAATTACATAAAGTTTTGATTGTTACATGTGTTTTATTAAATAATCCATTATAATTTTATCTACAACAATAACTTAGATTTGTCGGCTATTCATCATCCTCCATTAACTTTTACAATACCGTGTATTAGTATATAATCCAAAGATAATCATATGGGAGTGCCTAAGTATTTTACTACCTTATTATTACATTTTTTTGGAAATATATTCTCTCTTTATCACTAATTACAATGACAAAGAATCCGGCAATGTTAGGAAGTGTAATTGTTGTACTCTCAAAAGGAAAACAGCTGGAGCCCTTTGTCAGTTAATGACCTTAATAATTAGCAAGCCAGCCCCTTGCCGACATTTCAACTTTATCTCCAAATGAGTCTAGGAAATAATTTTTTTAAATGAAGTTTTAATCATACAGCTTCTTTTTAATTTGGGCTTAGTGTTTAGAGATGCCTATTAAGGGATAGTTGTTTCTCTGGATCCTGGAGATAGGTATATAAATGGTAAAATATTACATTAAAAGTATAAATAAAATGCAGCTTAAATTTCGGCTTGAACCAATTTGACAAAGCACTTTGATTTGTTTGTTTGTTTATTTATTTAACGTCACTTTATGCTACTATGGCTAATCGGACGATGCTACAGTGGGAGTCCTAAATTTTGCATCCAGGTTTTATTAGGATAAGGATCTTTAACGAGTACCTGACATCGCACAGGCTCAGGACCACCTATTAACGTCCCCTCTGAAGGACGGCGTAACTAAGGATTTTTTACTCCCATTAAAACATACTAGGACCACCTGCGGATCTGAACCCGTGACCTTTGGCATGGGGCTGTTACGCTAGCCACCCAGCTACAAGTGATCCCGCACTTTGATTTTATTCACGACTTCGTTTGAATAAATATGACTCATATTATTCACTATTTCGTTTTTCATTTTAAAATTATGATACACTTTTTGCAAAGTCCGTTGGCTTAAAGTGCTTCCTAGAATATAAAGTCATAAAACCTGAAATTTATGATGTCCGTCTAGAGTTGGCTCTGGTTAATTATCCGTACAAGGTAGAAAATAAACACTAGAGAACAGAGTTACAATCGATGCAGGCTAGTTGGGATATTTTATATGGGCTCTATATTGTGCTTTATCTCGAAAACGATAAACTTCAGGGCTTTGAAACGCATGTATTGAAATCAGGGTCCAAATTTATCTGTCTCGATAAGCTGTATTACTACTTTCATATTTTAAAACATTTTATCTCACAATTTTAACTAAAATTTAAAAATCGCTGATGGGATTCATCACTCAGCAATGAAATTCAATTTCATTGGATATCCATCTGGCTAACATTCTAAAAAGTAATGAATATTACCTAATCTATACTAATATTTTAAAGCTGAAGAGTTTGTTTGTTTGAACGCGCTAATCTCAGAAACTACTGATTCAAATTGAAAAATTCTTTTTGAGTTGGATAGTCCATTTATCAAGGAAAGTTATAGGCTATATAACATCACGCAGCGACCAATAGGAGCGAAGAATCAGTGAAGATTTTTTTTTTTTTTTATTGAGATATATTTCAATTTGTTTCTATATGAACATTAGCAATACTGATATAAGATCCCATTCACACAATATATACAGTATACAATGATAAAGTCAAATAAATAAAATATAATATATATACAAAATAAGAAAACAAACAACAACCTATAACTGAGATAAATACAAATAAATGATATATATACAATTAAATAATAATAAATATAAAAACAAAACAAATCAAAACATTAACCTATAATTGAGATAAATAAAAGTTTGCAAATAAACAAACATCATTCAAACAAACATAACTATATACAAAATATACAACTACTATAGGGACCTCAGACTGGGCTATTCCCTCCACTTGTGGAGGAAAAGGCGGAATCCAAGAGATCCTAGACCCTCGCTCTCAGCCGCGTCACTGGTGTGACTCAGTGGAGGCCAAACTAGGGCGCAATAGCCACAAACATACATGTATGTTAGTGAAGAATCTGAAAAAAAAAACGGGTGAAATCAACCTCTCATCCCAACGATTCTAAATGATTTACTTTTTAATTTTAAAATAATTCAATTTTCCGTTAAGTTATCTTATGCCGTAACAATTAATAAATCACATGGAAAACATTTAAACACGTAGGAATCGATTTGCGTCAAGATCGGGTTGCGGAGAAAATCGGTATGTTCTTCTGCAACAAGAAAATAAAACCAAATATATCATTTACGCAGAAGTACTTTAAAATATTAGGTTTCCGAAAAGTTGGTAAAGATTTTACCTTTTATTTTGTCGACTAAAAATGAATCACGAAGCTAATGTTTATTTATATGCCTTTCATCCTTATGGAATTAAATATGTTTACACACTGAATTCGTCTTTATTAAGGCTCAGTAGTGTAGTTAATTCCAAACCAACATGAGTGACGGTTATGTTGATTTTCGACATATTATGCTGTTCTTTTTGAAAAAAGGTAAAAAAGCATCCCAAACTGCAAGAAAGATTGGTGCAGTGTATTGACAGCAATTCAGTTGCTGATAGCATGGTTCAGAAGTGGTTTTCGCGGTTAACATAAGGAGATTTCAATTTGGAAGACCAATCCCGGGCTTGCCGGAGCTCAACTCTTGACATCGAGGATATTATGACGGTCATCACAAACAATCCACGGATTATTGTCAGTGCGATAGCTACATTCTTATACATTTTGAGCTCCTACCACAAAACCATACGATAAATACGGACTTTTACTGCGCCCAGTTAGATCGATTGAAGGCTGCAATTAAAGAGAAACGGCCAGAGTTGGAGAATCGGAAAGGAGTGCTATTCCACCAAGACAACGCTAGGCCCCATGTGTCTTTAAGGACTCGGCAAAAGTTATTAAGCTTCAGATGGGAGGTTTTACCTCACCCGACGTACTCTCCTGACATTGCTCCTTCGGATTTCCATCTTTTCCGTTCCCTCAAAAATTGTCTACAAGGGTAATTCCTACTCTTTAGAAGATGATTTCAAATTGTTCTTCAGGAGTAAGGTAATCGCCGTTGGGAAAGGTAATTGCTAACTGTGGTAAATATTTTGTAGATTAAATAAATAAATTTTAAAACAGCTTAAGTTCATCAATTTTAATTATTGTTCAAATTTCTCTACGAACTTTCCAGACAACCCAATACATTATTTTAAAAACATCTTAATAGCGATCATAATAACAGAAAGTGACGCTGACGAAGTGGCGAGAAACAGCTAGTTATCATATATGTTGTTATGTATTGAGGATGCTGAGGGCTCTAAATTTATTATTAAATAATTAATAAAGTAAATATTAATATTTTGTCGGCAAAACATCAAAAGGCGTTTACCTCAATGGGGCCCCCCAGCGATACCTCGAGAAACTTCCTAGACACTAGGACTAAGGACCCCCGGCTAGGGGTACTTCCCATATCAGCCCCGCCCGACGAGGAGAAGAAGATTCGAAAAGGTCAGTCAAATTCTATCCTCAAGAAGAGGTGAGTCTTATCCTAGCAAGAGGGAAGTCGAGTTCCATCCTCAAGATGAAGCGAGGTCCGTCTGGGGGTCAGAGAGAGCAGCTGGAGGATGAAGCAGAGAATGGGCGCCAAAGATGATTCCAGCTTTGGCAGCCGACTAAGTGTTGTAAAGGTATTTTCTTTAATTGTAATATTGTATGACAAGTTTAACTATAATGTCCCTCAGTATTCTCAAGCATTGTGTAAATATATTTTATATGGTTAAGTTAAGTAAAATAATAATGTCATCTATTGAAATCTGTATAATTTAACCATACCCCGCATGCCACCTACTTGGATTGGTAAACACGAAACCTTTGGAAAGGAAACCCAATGGTTTCATTAAATAGTAGTCTGGATATATACATTGAATATATCAAATAAGCTAGTTTTTGAAGGTAACGCTGCCTTAGAAAAGCAGCCGGTCAAAAACACAGCAATGTATATAAATTAATTTTAGGCGGAGTTTAGGCAAAAATATAATAAAAATACTAAAAAAATCTCTTACTTACGGCTTTCTAAAGTACGGCTTGGTTTTACTGAAATTATAAATAAATAGAGCTAATTGTTGCAAGAGAGAAAAAAAAAATCGTCTTGATTGATTTTAAATACAAATTTATAAATAAAACATATGTTGCCAAACTAAGCTAGGAGACCAAACGCTACTGAAATTACTGCCTTTTTTACTTTCACTTACTATTTATAGTAAGGGGAAGTATTGCGATCGTGGAAATTTTCGAATTCCAGTTTTCAACGGAAATACATTTTTAGGGTCCCCTGAGTCCAAATAACCAAGTCCCGCAAAAAGGTCTGTGTGTGTATGTGTGTGTGTGTGTATGGTGTGTGTGTGTGTGTGTGGTAACTCCCGGGCGGAAACGGTAAGTCCTATGAAACTGAAATTTCATATTTAAGACAACTATACGCCCGAGACGTGATAAAACTTTTTTCATCAAAATGAGCTTACCAGAAGAGGCACTTTATACTATGCATTTTGCACCTTTTTTCGATTTTCTCGAAAACGGTTTCGACGATTTTGATTAAACTCGCTATATCGATGTAAAATTTAATGGGCTTTAATACCTATTCTTCCCCTAAAGTACCTTTATTTTTTTAGATTTAATAATAATAACTAGATTATCTTGTTGACGCTGATGAAAAACAGGTAAATATATAAATTGAATAAATTCGATACCCAACTAAAGGAGAAAACAGAAAAAATATTTTTTAAATGCAATTTTTCGTTTTTGAACATAAGAGCAGTAATATACCTGTATGATATACCGTTGGAAAGCTAAAGATTTTAGAAAAAATATCATCTCATACACAAGCTTTTAAAAGTTAATGGAGAGTGATGAAAAGAAGATAAAACTTACTGATTATTTTAGATAATAATATAATAGATTTTTTAATCAAACACATGTTTCTATATAAATTCAATTTGATTAATTCCTTAATAATTTCACGTATTTTTATCTCTAACTGTATTTGAAAATTTTTTCATTGATTTTAAAAATGGAGGTAAGTGAAAGTCGTGTGTTGCCCGCACCAGATTTTTAACAATATTTTCTGAGATAATTTCTCTTCTTTGTTCAAATCAATTTATGAATTTTAAAACACTGTTAAAGATGACGAATGTTTAAGAATTAATTACATTAACTTTCAATTTGAAACAAGTGTTTTATTAAATAATCTTTTTTTTTATTATCTAAAATAATCAGTTAGTTTTATCGGCTATTCATCACCTTCCATTTCCTCCCACAGGATCGTATATAAAATATTTTTTTTCAAAATATTTAGCTTCCGAACAGTACATTATATTACATCTATATTACTGTTATTATTTTTTAAAAATACATAAACAAATATTTTTGCTCTGTCTTCTTTGAGTTGGATATCGAATTCGTTCAAATAATGTATTGAGGTGTTTTTTATCAATGCTCATAAGACTATATGTTGTTTTTTTTAGTATCTACAAATTAAAAGTACTTAAAAGGAAGAAGATTTAAAATATCGATATTTACGCCCTGTCAGACTATTCCGATCATAATGAACCCTTTTTGGTATGAAAGCCCATCAAGTTTTACATCAATAACGCTAGTGTAATCCAAATAGTTAGAGCCTTTTTAGAGGAGATCGTAGAAAGCTGTAAAATGCATACTATAAAGGGACTTTTCTGATGTTCCGATTTTGATTTTTAAAAAAAGTTGCTTAAACATCTCGGAGGTACAGTTGTCTTAAATAAGAAATTTCAATTACGAAGGACTTTGTACGAGACATACCGACATTTTACAAGGAAACACAGACATTTTAGGGGGTGATATATATATATATGATATATATATAATATATCAGGTACATATAGGTAAGTAAATGTAAAAAGGTATAATACACTATGAAGCATTTATATCCATTATTTTTAGATACCCTAGCTCTCCCTCCGAATCCAAACCCAGGCTAATACAGAATAATTTATTATTCAGTTATTTAGCCATGAGCAGGTCCATGGAGTATGAAGAACCCCTTGGGCACTTCTAACCTCTATAAAATAGGTACCCGAAAATCCCATGAGGAAAAACCCAACGGCTGAGTGTGGTTTTGGCCTTATCATCTCATTGTTGGCTTAGAATCAGTAAGAAGCTATAAAAGTACTGAAGCGAAGACTCTGCATGGATTGTGAAGGCTATCTTCTTATTTTTTAATTTACTCGATAAGGTACAGAAAAATAGATTTAGAATTTTTTTTTTTTTTTTTTTTTAATTATCCAAGTGACCTTCAAGATTTGAATCCAAATCCTATATGGTCAATATAGATTTAAAATTATAAGTCGTTTGAGTAGTAGTTATATATTGCATAATCCACGCAATAATTATCGAATACATATGCGCTGTTTTGTATTTAAAATTCTAATTTATTAATGTATTAAATCATACAAAAGAGGAATAGTTTGCGAAGGCATGATATAATTATTAAGTTCACATTGATACTGGATCAGAGCCAAGCAAACGTTACTGGAGAAAAAGGTATCACATATTGCAAGCTGATAATAAAAATAAATTTATAAATAAATACACATGAGTCAAAATCACCAATGTTGCGAATTTCGACTTCAGTTTAGCACAATAAACACTAAATTAATAAACAAATATTTATTACAGATATCACTAGGGTAATTAAATATTTGTTTAAAAAACGGTCCGTCATGTCTACGACTATAAATTTTATTTATTTATATTAATTTACAACTGTATTAAAGAACACAATAAGTAAATATGAGGAATGAAAAAAGAAAAAGTCATGAAAATGTCTTGAGAAAGAACTACCCAGTGGTAGCACTTCACTAACTATTTTAACTTAGTAGATCCCGAGGTCGCCTTCTTTTCGCCTTGGAGGATTATCAGGGATATCTAAGGAAGATAAATTACGGACAAGTGGATTTGTATGGGCAGGGAGTTTAGAATGAAAAGAGGAATATCTATCACGGGGTATGTCTGCAACAAAAGGGATGTTTGGGTCATTATGAAGGAGTTGATTTGTAAAAAAATGAAGGGCATTCAGGATTTTGGATTGTAAGGACTAAATGCGGGAGGAATTGGATAGTTTCATAGAGCCCCAAAGCTCGATTCCATATGTCCAAATAGGTCTGATAATAGTGATATAAATGAGTTTTTTTGTAATATACTGTAAGTTTTGAACGTTTGTCTAGTAAGTGTTGTAGTAATCGATATCTTCGAGCAGTATCTTGTCGTTTCAGTCTTGTGTGAGGATACTTTTTCTTATTAAATTGCATTTTTAAGATATCAGCCATCTTTTATGCTATGTTTTAGCTTGTTTTAATGTAATATATTTGACATTACTATTCAGCATATACACTATAAACATTTGTTCCTCAAAATTTCGAGTTAATATAAGCGATCCCGGTATGATAGCCAATTTATGTACGCTTTGTAAATAATAAATCATAAAGAACTTACCACTTATTCTAAATTATTTTGATCAAGAAATCTCTTTTTTTAAATCTTTCATTACACTGTACTATAGATATCCTTAGGCCAAGTTTGAAATAATACACATATTTACTTAATAATAGAAACAATTTAAAGACAATAAATAAGAAGGATCGTTAAATTTATTTGATTTTATGTACATTTTCAGTGCTGGTTTCTGATTATTGCAACTTGGGACGGGTTCCCGAAATGATTTGTTGTAGTTCTTCCTTAAAATAATCATGAATAAATGTTATTTTTTATGTAAATTATATTAGGTACAGTTAATCTGAATCATGTGAAGTAGTTAGAAATGATCATTTGTATAAGAAAAAATCTGGTGCGGGCAACACACGACTTTCACTTACCTCCATTTTTAAAATCAATGAAAGAATTTTCATATACAGTTAGAGATAAAAATACGTGAAATTATTAAGGAATTAATTAAATTAAATTTCTATAGAAATATGTGTTTGATTCAAAAATCTATTATATTATTATCTAAAATAATCAGTAAGTGTTATGTTCATTTCATCACTCTCTATTAACTTTTAAAAGCTTGTGTATGAGATGATAATATTTCTAAAATATTTAGCTTTCCAACGGTATATCATACATGTATATTACTGCTCTTATGTTCAAAAACGAAAAATTGCATTAAAAAAAATATTTTTTCTGTTTTCTCCTTTAGTTGGGTATCGAATTTATTCAATTTATATATTTACCAGTTTTTCATCAGCGTTAACAAGATAATCTAGTTATTATTATTGAACCTACAAAATTAAAGGTACTTTAGGGGAAGAAAATTTAAAATATCGGTATTTAAGCCCTGTCAGACCATTTTTATCCAAATAAAACCTACATGATATTAAAGCCCATTAAATTTTACATCGATATAGCGAGTTTAATCAAAATCGTCGGAACCGTTTTCGAGAAAATCGAAAAAAGGTGCAAAATTCATTGTATAAAGTGCCTCTTCTGGTAGGCTCATTTTGATGAAAAATGTTTTGTCACGTCTCGGGCGTATAGATGTCTTAAATATGAAATTTCAGTTTCATAGGACTTACCGTTTCCGCCCGGGAGTTACCACACAGACCTTTTTGCGGGACTTGGTTATTTGGACTCAGGGGACCCTAAAACGTGTATTTCCGTTGAAAACTGGAATTCGAAAATTTTCACGATCGCAATACTTCCCTTACTATATATAGTAATGAAAGTAAAACTTAACTTAGGCATTTATTGCTAGGAAAGCAAATTAGCCATCTTGTGATTTTGACCTATGCTTTCTTAATCAATACGAGAAAGAAGGGTCAAATATATTTTGGATGTAAAATAAAATAAATTAACGTGGTCTTATTAATTATTTACTCCATCTTTCGGGATACCAAAATGGCTCAATTCAGTTCAGCTTTCCCTGCTAATTCAACTGAAATGCAAAATAGACAGTTAAATAAAACACAGCTTAGATGATTTCTACTCCTCGTACCCGTCAGAATGAATAATTTAAAATAACAATAATTGACAGACAACCAGACTAGGTTTAGGTCACTCCGAAATACTATATTATGTGCACACCAACCTCACTAATGGCCATATCTAATGGAGCAGGTACTGGAACATTTAGTGGACTGAAGGTGTATTCGTTTGAATCGTGAAACTATATTGACTCGGGTTATTTACTGTTTATATAACTCATAAGTTATAAGTTGCATATAACTCATTCCCGATCATATCAAGCGGTTTACAATTACTTAAGAAGACCAAAAATCATATTATTATAATAATGAATAATATGTGTATAACACTTATAATATTATAACAAAACAATTTATATGTAAGCATGTTAAATTACACCTTAAAAAATTGGTGCACACAAGAACGACTTTCACTTACCTCCGATATTTATATCAATTTAAGAATTTTTAAACAAATTTAGAATAGAAGATAAATTGTTAAAGAATTTTAACAATTTGAATAACGTTGGATTTTAATAGAAACAGATGTTTTATTTAATAATCTATTATATTATTATCTAAAATAATCAGCTATTTATCGGTTTTTCATCGCTATCCATTAACGTTTACAAGCTTGTATATGAGATAATATTTGTTCTAAAATCTTTAGCTTTCCAACGGTATATTATACATCTATATTACTGTTTTTAAATTTAAAAATTGTATAAAAACATATTTTTGTAGTTTTCTCCTTTAGGTGTTTATTAAATTCGCTCAACTTGCATATTTAGCTGTTAATTATTAATGCTAACAAGATAATATAGTTATTTTTATAGAATATACAGAATTAAAGGTACTTGAGAAGAAGAAAATTGAAAATATCGGCATTTAAGCCCTGTCGTACTATTTCTATCAGAATGAAACCTACATTATATGAAATCCTATTAAATTTTACATCGATCTAGGGAGTTTAATCAAAATAGTTAGAGCTGTTTTTGAGAAAATCGTAAAAAGGTGAAAAATGCATAATATGAAGTAGATCTTCCAGTCAGCTGATTTTGATTAAACAGATTCTGTAACATCTCGGGCGTATAGTTGTCCTAAATATGAAATTTCAATTTCGTAGGACTTTTAGTTTTCGCCCGAGAGTTACCACACACACACACACACACACACCACACACACAGACATTTTTGCGGGACTTGAAATATTTGGAGTTTCCGTTGAAAACTGGAATTCGAAAATTTTCACGATCGCAATACTTTCCCTTATTATATATTTCATATATGGATAAGTGAAAGAAAAAAAAAAGTGTCTTCTGGGACACCCTGTACATCAAAATTAAAATCTAAGTACAAAATTAGATTCCTCGTTCAAAAATAATGGCATCGACGTTTAACCTTTTTTAACCGCCAATAGTTCGGCCATAATACAACAATGTCCAATAATTTGGTGTTTCGCCCCAGTGTGCATCGGGTGTGTTCGTCGGGAGGCAGAACAGTCTCTCTATAAATGATTTCGGAATCTTCTACACTTCCGACAAATTCAGATATCCTCAGACTCTTACTCCATAACACACCACAAACTACGCGTCAAATTAAGGGGAACAGATGTAATACTAATAGGAGATAGTGCCGGAGACGAGGTGGGTCCTGACCCGCCGGCTATCGACCCAGTTAGGCCATCAGACAGTTACAGCCACAAAGCCGCAGTTGGGCGCCATCATTAGCATCCACATCTTGAACGGGATCATCCTTCAGGATCACTCCCTCCGCCGCTCTGGTAATCTCTACAGGATTTTCCTTCTGGTAATTGCATTGGTAAACTTTCCAGAGTAAATACTGGAGGCCCTTCCTCTTTCCGGTTCCTTATCTCCGCGAAACTTTATCGGCAGAGCAATATTCTTTCTCTGACAGCGTGGTCTGCGAAGAGATTTCACTTCCATGCGAAACACTATTGCGGTGGTTTTAATGAGAGTTAAACAAATAAATAAATTCTTTATTATCCTGGGAAATGTCCCTTTAGAATAAAAAATACAGAAGTTACAAAATGTGCTTTGTAGTCTTATAGTAAATTAAATACACGTTAACAAGTTAATAATTACTTATATAAAATAGACATATTCAAATGAGAAAAAAACAAAAACAACGACAAAATAAAAACTTATTTACAATTCTACCGAGCTCGGTATTCATTATGTAATTAAATATGCGGGATTCAAAGGTTGAAAGAGAGTTGGAGTGACGGATGAAAGGAGGGATAGAATTCCATAGGATTGACGAAATGTGCAGTTCGATGGGCCGTGCTGAATATATCTGAAAGCCTGGATCGTGTACAACGAGGATGGACATAGGTAACGAGGAGTTTTCGGGTTTCATACGGGAATAGTTGACGGAGGCCATACAGTCACTTTGGAAAGGTACGACGGGAGATTTCGGAAAAATGATTTTTGAACACACGGCAATATTGAATGAAAACAACTTTGATAAGCTTATGAAACCACAACAGTGGTAGAAACTAATCAACTAGGCCTTTTATGTCCTTTTGGTTTAGCCTCTGTGGGTCTCTAGTGGTTATCTCTACTACCTCGACCGTCAAAGTTCATTTCGATTTGTCCGCATCCACATAAATATTTATTTCATCAAATCGAATCAACATTTGCAAGCTAAGCGTTCTTTGTCTAACGCTTAAAACCCTCATTTTTCGTTACTATAACTCGTTACGGTCTCAACTAAAATGATTAACATGACTTACATAATCCATTACACACGATTTAGAAGAAAAACAAAAAATAATGTAGAAATCCACGTTTTTGAAGACTTAAAATGGAAAATGAGTATTTTTTTGGAAACGTTTTTCAAAATAGTTCAATGCGTCAGTGGTTTAGCAGCGTGAATTTTCTTTAGAACGAAGTCAGTGAAGACCTAGGTATTTTATCTAGTGTTTAAAAAATATTTGTTCAATTTAGACCAAATTGCTTATTACTTTCACTTACTATATATAGTAAGGGGAAGTATTGCGATCGTGAAAATTTTCGAATTCCAGTTTTCAACGGAAATACACGCTTTAGGGTCAGATAAAGAACTTAACCGCTCGATGAACTTAAAAAAAACTTTATTGGTAAAAAAAACTGTTACAAGCACTACACTACTATTTACAAAGAACTAAACTACTATCTAGATCTACTGGAATGGCTAGAGTGGCTAGACTGAATGGTTACATCTCTAGGAGCGATATTTATACAATACTAGAAGGAGGGGGAAAGTGCTGATTCAGGGATGTAGGGTTTTGTACCTTAACTTCTCCCTTCTCAAGATGCGAAACTCCGGAGAGCATTAATTTTTAGGCAAAGTCCAAGGATTAAATATTTGAAGTAGCTGGACATGTTCTATGTTGTTGTCCAATGGTTGAGCCCTTGAGGTACATTTACAATGAGTAAGGATAAGAATATAGATATTATACATGAAGAGATATAAAATAATAAAGCTAAGAACATATAAGTAATAATCAGTTTCTATAAAGGAGATATAATCTAAGTCTTCTAGGGTAACAGATTGATTAGGTGGTAGTTCAAGTACATCAAATGACATGTTTAAGAGTACAGGGTTACTAATAGTATTGCTACGGTCAAGACAATGACGGGTGGACCACGCCTGGAGGGGCCTAGATGAGGCTAGAGACTTCTGGACCTGGACAGTCCTCGAAGTGCCTGGAAAGGCCCACCACCCTACCTGCGCCCGGGTCTAGAAGATTCGGCGGTGGTACAAATAGCGGTCCCCTGAGCCTAGGTGAGTCAGTCTTAATCCGGCTCAACAAGCATCTGGGATGTATCAGTGAACAGTGACAGTGAACCGTTCGTGACAGTGTGACAGTGTAGTGAAACTGTGTGTCAGTATTGTGATAACCGGTCGGTGGGAAATTAGAAGACTGTAGTTTATATAAAACTTATAGTTGTAAGTTTTAGAATAAATCTAGCATATTGTATAAATTTACGTAAGTAGTTTAATTGTTAGGAATACCTGATTTTATATGTATACTGTTTAGTAGTAAGCTGGTAATTCCATTATTATTGTTAATATAGTGGTTAGTAATCCCTTTGTATTTTGTGTTTTCTGTATTAATAAACATCTGTAATTTGTAAACTGGAGTAGTTCATTTCTCACACCCCGTAGCCCGTAACAATTTGGTGTCAGAAGTGGGATCATTGTAAATGGTTATAATTTTGGTTTTCTTGTTTTTGTAATTATTGGGCTACTGTGTGGAAAATGACTTCTCAGAGTGTTAGACTGAATGATTTAAAAGTTGCAGACTTAAGACGGGAGTTAGAAGAACGAGATCTGGATACTTCCGGAACGAAATTAGTACTGCAACAACGCTTGCGCCAATTTTTTGTCGATTCAGGGGAAAATCCAGACGAGATTACGTTTGAAAATGATTTCAGTAAGTTGTCTGCAACTTTTAAAACTGAATTAGGCACTGTTAAAAATGAGTTAGGTAATGAATTAAGTACTGTTAAAAATACATTGGAGGCTAAGTTAGGCAATTTAGAAACTAAGTTAATGGAAAGTGTAGATAATAAGTTAGCTGATGTAGAATCTAGATTAGGAGAAAAAGTCGATTCAGTAGAAAATGAACTTAGGGTAAGAATAGAAGCTCTAGAAGAACGTATGAGCAACCCACCGACAATCGACACCGACCAACCCTCTGAGAGAAGCCCTCACAACACCATCCCCTCCGCCAATGCTGGGATGCCACCAACGCACAACACCATCCCATTGTTCGACGGGAAGACGCCGTGGGAGGACTACATGACTCTCTTCGAGACAGCGGCTTCGATCCACGGGTGGTCAAAGGAGACGCAAGCATCAGCGTTGTGCCTAGCCTTGCGTGGAGACGCCTTAGGAGTACTACAGGGGATGCCCATGTCGGAGCGGTGCAACTACGGTGAGCTGATGAGAAGACTGGAGATGCGTTTCGGCCATCGCCACATGGACCAACTATACCGTTCCCAGTTAAAGAACAGGGTCCAGAAGACCAACGAGACGCTGCAGGAATTTGAAGCAGATATCGCCCGGCTAGTGAGGAATGCCTACCCAACAGTCACCGACGACGTCTACGAGAGCTTGGCTATCGACAAATTCCTGGATGGACTTCGAGACCCGGAAACCCAACAGGCAGTGAAACTCGCACGCCCTAAAACTTTGGGCGATGCATTGTCGCAGGCCATGGAATTCGAGGCTGTCAGGCAGTCAGTCCGTGGACATGCACGAGTTCGAGCGGCAGAAGCGGAGCTAACGCGGACTCCCACCATCGAGGCATAGTACAAAGGTTTTAGAAGCCTCAGGACCACGCAAAAAGAGATACGCTGTTGGAGCTGCGGTCAACTTGGACACCCCAGAAGCAAGTGTCCTACCAGGAAGCCGGAAAAGCCACAGGAAAACTAAGGAGGGTTGATGGGAAGGGGCAACTGTCAACCCGTAGCATCGAAGGCCCCAGGGTCGCCGTGAGAATCGCGACAATAGGGAGCAAGACAAATAGTTTTTATGTGGATGGAATGGTGAACGGGCAGCTGGGGAAAGTTTTCTGCTGGATACCGGCGCAACCATGACAATACTGAACCCGAAGGCAGTTAACGTAAGAAGATATACCTACCACTTGGGCGTTACGGACAGCCACAGGACAGCCAGCCGAGGTCTACGGGGAGACAGTTGTACTTTCTTCATCGGGGGCCAACGTCTAGAGCACCGCGTTCTCGTGGCGAAAATAGACGAGGAAGTCATCTTCGGCATGGACTTGATGATCAAATACGGGATCAAGCTGGACATGTCGAGAGGTGTGATGACGCTGGGAGACGAAGAGGTCCTCCTTCGGCAGGGAAAGGACCTCTATGCACGAGTACTCCTACTAGAAGACACCCCCTTTACCTGCACGGAGTCAAATTCTGACGCATGGGACGATCAATGGACGACTACCGGAGGGTCAATGTCTTCTACTTGAACCTGGGAAGCACGAGGAGCAGGAAGTCGGACGCGGTGTTCTGGTTGCAAGGTCTCTCATCAAGGTCGGACATACCACCCCAATCCGACTGATGAATCTGAACAGCTTCCCGGTGACACTAAAGAGAGGAACACCAGTCGGAGAATGTACGGCCGCTACCTCAGTAGTCCGACAGCTACAACGCAACCCCACCGAGCAACGAGGACTACCCGAAGAATTAAAAGGATTCGTGGAGGAATCATGCAGAAAACTTTCGCCTAACAGAGCGAAATCGTGAAGGATTGATTACCCGATGGCAGGACATTTTCGAGATCAGCTCAGGACCACGGGGTAGAACGAACATCGTCCAGCACAAAATTGACACCGGGGATACCAGCCCATCCGACAGATCCCGAGGAGGCTGCCGCTAGCTAAACGAAAGGATGCCGAGGAGATTATTAAGGATATGGCGAATGATGGTGTCATCGAGCCCTCGAGTAGCCCATGGATGTCTCCTGTCGTACTGGTGAAAAAGAAAGATGGGACGACAAGATTCTGCGTAGATTACCGTCTTTTGAACAACGCCACGAAGAAGGACAGTTACCCACTCCCAAGGATTGACGACACGCTGGACACACTAGAGGGTTGCAAACTATTTTCTACCTTGGATCTCCGCAGTGGATATTGGCAGGTTGGATTGGCACCGGAAGATAAGGAGAAGACGGCATTTTCAATCGGCACTGGCCTCTGGCAATTTACGGTAATGCCATTCGGGCTTTGCAATGCACCTGCAACGTTCGAGAGGCTGATGGAAAGCGTCTTAAGAGGCCTTTCTTGGGAGATATGCCTGGTTTACTTGGACGACATCATTGTACTGGGAAAATCCTTCACTCACCATCTGGAGAATCTGGAGCGGGTCTTCGAACGGCTGCGTGCAGCTAATCTAAAACTGAACCCGAAGAAGTGCAATCTCTTCCGAAGGCAAGTCAACTACCTGGGGCATGTTGTATCAGACAACGGAGTTGCTGTTGACCCAGAGAAGATTACAGCGATCACCAATTGGCCAGCACCTCGAGATAAGCACCAAGTGAGAAGTTTCCTCGGGCTCTGCACCTACTACAGGAGGTACGTGAAAGGATTCGCCAACATCGCAAAACCTCTTACCAGGCTCACTGAGGAAAAACGGACTTTCCTTTGGGATCGCGAGTGTCAGGCTTCATTTGAGGAGTTGAAGAAGAAATTGAGTAGTGCGCCTATTCTAAGCTATCCACGTCCCGAGGGCAAGTTCATTCTTGACACAGATGCCAGCAACACTGCTATTGGAAGCGTCCTTTCCCAACTCCAAGACGGGGAAGAAAAGGTTATTGGGTACTTCAGCAAAGCACTGTCAGCTCCAGAACGCAACTACTGTGTCACAAGGAAAGAGCTTCTGGCAGTGGTTAAGTCCATAGAGCACTTTCATAAATACCTGTATGGAAGAAGATTTCTACTGAGAACGGACCACGCAGCTCTAATGTGGCTGCTGCGATTCAAGTCACCGGAGGGACAAGTTGCACGGTGGATCGAGCGCCTTCAGGAATATGACTTCGAATCTGCTCATCGTTCTGGAACGAGTCACCGGAATGCGGATGCGCTCTCAAGGAGACCCTGTGATGGAGAATGCAAGCATTGTTCTCGACAAGAAGAAAAGCAAGCAACAGTGTTGCGGACTACGGTCGTTACCGACGGTTGGCAGGACACACAACTGGCAAAGGAACAGGACGAGGACCCGGACTTGAAACAAATAAGGGAATGGAAGCTATCAGGCCAAAGGAGACCAAGCTGGCAGGATGTTGCTCCAATGTCGAAAAATATAAAAACCTATTGGGCTCAATGGGACTCCATTCTACTGGACAAAGGTCTGCTAAAACGAGCATTGGAGAACACAGAGGGAGATCAGCGGAGACTACAGCTCATCGTACCAAAGATTAAAGTGCCCGAAGTACTGAGGGAATTACATGATGGAGCATCTGGTGGCCACCTTGGAGTTCACCGGACATTAGAAAAGGTTCGTGAACGCTTTTACTGGGCAAACCTCAAGGACGATGTGTTAGATTGGTGCCGGCGGTGTGCAACTTGTGCCGCCTCTAATGGACCGATAAGGAAAAAGAAGGCACCTATGAAGAAATACAACGTAGGAGCACCATTCGAGAGAATAGCGGTAGACATCGCTGGCCCTTTTCCTGTGACAGATAATGGCAACCGATACATTCTCGTGGCCATGGATTATTTTTCAAAGTGGGTGGAAGCTTACGCCCTTCCGAATCAGGAGGCCGCCACGGTTGCAGATGTTCTCGTGAAGCAGCTCGTCAGTCGGTTTGGGGTGCCCATGGAACTTCATGCTGACCAAGGAAGAAACTTTGAGTCGGCAGTCTTCACCAGGATGTGCGAGGCTCTAGGAATACGGAAGACCAGAACGACGCCTCTTCACCCTCAGTCCGATGGCATGGTAGAGCGCATGAACAGGACGATGGGTCGATATTTGGCCAAGGTAGTTTCTGACCATCAGCGAGACTGGGACCAATATCTTCATCTGTTCCTGCTAGCCTATCGTAGTTCAGTCAATGAAACGACAGGGCAGACCCCCGCCAATGTCGTGTTCGGTAGAGAACTACGCTTGCCTTGCGATCTGAAATTCGGTTTCAAGCCTGATGAGGAGGTCGCCGGAGAAGACTACGTCACGAACCTACGGAAGCGAATGAACACTATTCACGAGAAGGTTCGCACAAACATCCAGGGAGCAAGTGACAGAATGAAGGAGCGTTACGACATCAAGGCAGAGAAAGGTGGCTTCCAACCTGGAGACTTGGTCTGGCTACACGATCCTCGAAGAAGGCATGGCTACTCACCGAAACTCCAAAACTCCTGGGACGGACCGTATGAGGTCATCAAGAGGATCAATGATGTCATCTATAGGATCAGGAAGCAGCCCAAAGGAAAACCCAAGGTAGTCCATTTCAACCGTTTGGCTCCATACAAGGGAAACCATGGCCCTACAGAGGAAAAGCAAGTGAGGAACCTCACCGACAAGGACCTAACTCCCCATCCTAAGGCGCCAGACTCCCTTAGGGTAACGCAGACAGTTTACAGAGACATATTCTCGTTACCGGTAGACTATGCTCTAGCACATTGTGTCGCCGAACATCTGAGGAATTCCCGGGGGATTGCGACGGTCTTCAGGAAGAAGTTCGCTGGAATTGAAGAGCTGGAACGCCAGGGACCAAGAGTTGGGAAGACTCTCCATCAAGAGCATGAAGGCCGGCACCTGTTTTACTTGGTTACCAAGAGTTCATCAGAGCAGAAGCCGACATACGACACACTGCGCCGGAGTCTTGACGACCTGCGGAGAAAGCTTCTGGAACTGCGTGTCACCAAGCTCGCCATCCCGAAGTTGGGTTGTGGATACGATGGCCTGGAGTGGAGGATTGTCAGGAACATTGTAGAAGAGACGTTCGCCAACTCTGGAGTCATCATAATGGTATGCACGTTCAACCCCTGGAAAGACAAAACACCTACATCGGAGGAAGATCAGCATCGCTCAGCTTCTGCAATCTGTGCTCTGGGGCAGAGCACGTCTAAGGAGGGGGTAGTGCTACGGTCAAGACAATGACGGGTGGACCACGCCTGGAGGGGCCTAGATGAGGCTAGAGACTTCTGGACCTGGACAGTCCTCGAAGTGCCTGGAAAGGCCCACCACCCTACCTGCGCCCGGGTCTAGAAGATTCGGCGGTGGTACAAATAGCGGTCCCCTGAGCCTAGGTGAGTCAGTCTTAATCCGGCTCAACAAGCATCTGGGATGTATCAGTGAACAGTGACAGTGAACCGTTCGTGACAGTGTGACAGTGTAGTGAAACTGTGTGTCAGTATTGTGATAACCGGTCGGTGGGAAATTAGAAGACTGTAGTTTATATAAAACTTATAGTTGTAAGTTTTAGAATAAATCTAGCATATTGTATAAATTTACGTAAGTAGTTTAATTGTTAGGAATACCTGATTTTATATGTATACTGTTTAGTAGTAAGCTGGTAATTCCATTATTATTGTTAATATAGTGGTTAGTAATCCCTTTGTATTTTGTGTTTTCTGTATTAATAAACATCTGTAATTTGTAAACTGGAGTAGTTCATTTCTCCCCCCCGTAGCCCGTAACAGTATTTTCTAACTTAATAATCTTTGAATCTATAACTACAGTATTAGGTCTAGGGCATTGTAACAAAGTTTCATTTTGTTTTAGTTTAATTAAGACAGTTAGAGGTAAAAAAAATGGGATGGGAAGCCTTATCTTCTAAAGTTACATAGCTTATATTAAAACTAAGGTAATAATCTATATCATCAATATATCTAATAAAATAATTAACCTTAATACTAGATGTAATACAATTTTTAAAACTATTTGTTAGTAGATTTTTTGTACAATTATTGTTGGTTTCTTTAACATTTATACAATAATAATATGAGTTAATATATGTACAGTTACCTGTAAAGGTTTTATTCTTATTTAATAATACAAGTTTATTAGGTCTTAAAGTTGTTACAAATGTGCTGTTGTGTAATACAGGAATTGGAAGAAGATACATAGTACTATACGTTTTAGTTTTCAAAGGTATTGATATAAAGTAGTGAATTATATTATTTTTAATTGAACATCTAGTTTTGCTGATTTGCCACAGTGTTTCCAAATCAGTTGAAATTAAAGATATGTTACGTTTTAGTAAACATGATATATCAGCTTGAGTTAACATGCTGGAGTGTAAAATTCCTAATTCACAAAATTCCAGAGAGTTTTCAATATCTAGTGTTCTCAAAGTGATATAGTTAATAATGGAATACAGTTCGTTCAAGTGAGCAGTTATTGTTGCCATATCCAAAGAATTGATTAATTTTGCGGCACGCTCATTATTTTTATTTAATATTAAGATATCGTTTCTAAAGGTTTCAATTAATTTTTTGTTGTATAAAATTTCTTGTTCGACATTATGTTCTATGTGATAAGAATTTTTTTCTAATTTTGAAATAATTTGATCATAATGATCCTTATCGGAGGCATCTAGATTGTCCAGTGATCCATTTAATGGCGGTTCCTAGACCGTTTATAAGTCCTCGTTTATGTCTGTTAGTTTGTGGCATACTAATTAAGGATTCAATTTTAGATTTTACGAATTGTAATTGTCTATTTACTGTGTCGAAAGTAGAACTACTCTTGAAAGATTCCAAATTTTGTTCTGCTAATATCAATTCATCTTTCAGGTGAGTGAAATTTATATAGTGAATTAAAGTGTGATATTTGTCTAATGTAAATGCTGAAGGCATTTTTATTGCAGTTATACCTGGTGCGTGAGTTAAGTCCATTATTTCGTATGCTGAAATATTAGGAGATATCCATAGAAGGAGTATCACTACCATCATCTTCATTATCTGAAACATATGATGTGTGAGGTTGTGTTTTATTCCTATATGTTTTACGCTGTCTTTGAATATTGTCAGAATAAACTAATATTTCTTTATTTTTGTCTTTCCCATTTTATATAATGGTTTAAAGGGGTTATCGTTTTTATTTTTAGTTCGCGCTCTAGCATAGGTATTATCAGGAATGTTTGGATCTTCCCTGTTTTGATTAAGTGCTTCTGTTCGGGTTTTTTTTTCTTTATTTATGTTTGTTTTGATTTGTTCATGAAGTAGTTTAAGATTATTATGGTATTGTTCCACAAGTTTTTCTGTTATAGGAGCTGTATTGATTTTTTCTTTGATAGTTCCAAAAGTGATTTCATTAGGGGTTAATTTTAATTGTTGATTTAGACTATTATTAAATGCAATTACTGCAAGGCTTAGTCTCTTTTTTAATTTATATTGGATTGTGATTCATGTAAATTTCAATTAATGTTGAATGTGTTCGATTAAGGAGTCCTAGGGAGTTGGGATGGTTAGGAGTAACGTTATAAGGTTCAATGCCTTGGGAACGAAGTAAATTTTCTACTAAATTATTTTTGTACTCTCGACCGTTATCCATTTTTATACGATCCGGAGACGGATATAATTCTAAATATTCTATAATAACTTCAGAAACTTGTATTGAATTACAAGCATCTGTCAATCTAGCGAAAAGGCGTTTAGAAAAGGTATCTATATTTGTGAATATAATATTTTTATCATAAATGTTATTTACTCAGTATAATACTGAACATTTTTTAATATTTCCTATACCAGTAAACATTTTTAATATTCTTGCATGAAATCAAAAATTGATATTTTATGTTTTATTTATTTATTTTTATTTTTTTTTTTATTTATTTATTTTTTTTAAACTAATATAGTACTAAATATAGAACAAATTATAAAGAAACACAAAACATAAATTATTAAACACGAAATATAATAACAAGAGTATAACAGACTATTAAAAATAGTTAAATTTTTAAATTATTCTGAGGTAACAATATGTTACAATGTCAATAATATTTTTTTTTTTTATGATCCAGTGGCTATTTTTCAAAATAAATGTTATGACTAATTATTAATTTTTTGATATATAACAACAATATAAAAATTGACTGTTTGAAAATATCAAAATAAAATAAAGTTTTTCTGAATTGGTTCTACCAAATTTTATCTGTAATAAAATATAAATTCAATTAAGTGTTTTCCCATTAAATAAATTTAAATAATCATAACCTATTAAATATTGGTAATTTATTTTAATTTCACAATAAGGTTTCAATAATGTGGTATTAGCAATAAACACTAATCCGATCAAAAGCCTTTGTAGTAAATCAATTATAAACAATCCATAATCCCTTTCTAATTTTTTCTCCTATATTTGAAATTTAAATATCTACGCTTTAATACTAGAATCAAATATTCTTTGTAATCTTTACAACAAAAATTATCACTGAAATTATTTTCTAAATCATTCAAATTTTTAAATTTAAGTTATTTTTCTTTCTTATTAATTGATCTATTATCACATTAGTTTCACATGAGTTACATGACACAATAGTACTCATATTATCTTCAATTTATTTATTAAACATTCCGCTTCTTTTTCTATTTTATACTCTTTTATATCACTTTTTTGAATATCTATTTCTGTTTTTAAATCTTTTTTTATTTGTTCACCGTTTTCGGCTACTATTTGAGTTAACTTATTCCTACTATCGTTATTAAGATGCTCATTATCTATATGCTCATGGCGAATGAGATCTTTAATTTCATTAAATTTATAAGAATTAGTACCAATATTATTTTTATTCTTATCATTAAACTTATCTTTAGGAGTGCTATATTATACTTTATTATTAGTTTGAACATTTTTTGTTCCATCATTTTCATATTTATTATTAATAGTATTAATTTCATCATCATTATTATTAGTATTATAAGTAATTCCATTATAAGTATCAACATACTCAAGAGAACCATTATTATTAATTGTCAGTTTTCCATCTAACAAAAAAACTTTTTCTTTTCTACTAAATATATTAATATCTAAAGCTTTCATTGTTTCGTAACCTAATAGTATATCAAAATTATTACTAACAGGAAGTATATAAAACTTAACTAAAAATTGATTGTCTAGTCCCAGATTTGGAGCAAGGTCAATTAATGCTGTATTATTGCCCTTTTCGCGTCCGGTAGGAGATTTCACAAAAAATTCTTCCGAGTTTATTTCAGTTCCCTCGGGTACGGAACTTGGATTAATGTAATTTTTTAGAGCGCCGGTATCAATAAGCCAAGTTTGTCCTAAGAAATCTTTAAATTACTACTGATGAAAAAGAGCTAAATATGCAAGTTGTGCGAATTTGAAAAGCAACTAAAGGAGAAAACTGAAAACATATTTTTTTAATGAAATTTTTTGTTTTTGAACATAAGAACAGTAATATACATGTATGGTATACCGTTGGAAAGCTAAAGATTTTAGAAAAAATATTATCTTATACTTAAGCTTTTAAAAGTTAATAGAGAGTGATGAAAAGAAGATCAAACTAACTGATTATTTTAGATAACAATATATTAGATTTTTTAATAAAACACATGTTTGTATATAAATTCAATTTAATTAATACTTTAATGGTTTCAGGTATTTTTATCTCTAACTGTTTTTGAGAATTCTTTCATTGATTTTAAAAATAGAAGTAAGTGAAAGTAGTGTGTTGCCCGCACTAGAATTAAAAAACTAATATATTATGATATTATAGGATTTAAAAAAAAAATATATTTGATGTTATAATCCAATTTAAATTATAAAAAAAAATTAAATAAATATATATATATATATATATATATATATATATATATATATATATATATATATATATATATATATATATATATGTAAGCATTCCTCCTTTCCCGCATTCCTACTTTCACAATAACTCGCTCTCACAAATTTTCACGTATCTCTTCTTCAACTGTGTAGCCTTAAAAAAAAAAAAAAAAATCGGGAGCCAAGCGGTATCTAGATTAAGCATTGGTATTTATTTAGTTGTATAAATATTATCATTTTATAGACAAGGCATTTATTTATTTAAGCGAGGAAGAGAAAGGGACAATTGTTTACACGTTCTGGGATTTTTTTATTTAATTATTACATATAATAGATAAGATGAGACAATATTGGGTCAAAATAAATCATTAGTAGTGTGGTCCCATGTTTGCAGTAATTGGAAAAAAAAAACTAATTAGGATGTCCACACATGCTCACTTAATATCCTCGTAGCCAATAACTTCCTAATCAAATTATAGAATGTTTACATTTTGCATGTATGTCTCCCCTCTTTTTACCTTCACATCATTTAGTTAAGAAATGGTCTCTGTGCGGTTAGGTCTACCCTCTGTGCGTTATTTTATAAATAAATTGTTACAGTGTTAATTATTGTTAATTGATTTTACATTTTTCAGTTTACTTTTATTTTAAAATAATATTTTATAAAAAATGTTTTCTTATAGTGCTTAGTTTATGATTCAGTTGCTATATGAAACTATTCGGGTATCACCTGCATATTAAATTATTTAATTTTTTTTTTTTTAATCAAACTTATGTATGTATATATTACCTTTCATAAATATATATTAGTTTATATATATATTATGTATATATATATATATATATATATATATATATATATATATATATATATATATATATATATTATGTATGTGTGTGTGTGTGTGTGTGTGTATAAACTAAAAATATACATATATTTATGTGTCAAAATATAAATAATACGAAAAAGGAAATATTAATTGAAAACTATTATAAATTTTAATCTATTAATAAGGTTTGAATATACATTTCCCCCTAAGAATAATAAATTAAAAATACTCTTTCAACCGTATAGACATAAATTGCATTAATTAATAATATGTTTTATAAATATCTGAGAAACGAAAATAGATATCACTGTAGTTAAGATAAATTAGGCTGAATGTTATTTCAATCATAGGCCACCGTTCTCTTAACTGCTTCTTTATCTTCTTTTAGATTCAATCTTGTTCGGTTCGGGTCCGTGTCGAGTGGTTAACTTTATTTAGATTGTGTGAAAAATGTGTTATAAATGTGAAAATAATTATTTATTTAAGCTTCTTAATTCCGTGTCATTTTATTAGTTATTTTCGTTTCGAAATATGCTTTAAAGAAAAAGACAGGCAGTGGTAAACTTGAAGATAGAAGGCCATATTGAAATCTTTCGACATAAAGGTAAGAATTTAAAATTATGCATGATAATAATTTTGTTTTTTTGGAATGTTCTTTAATATTATTTATGATATTATTCCCTAAATGACTGTTGGCAATGTTAATGATTTATTTGAAATATAATCAATTAAATCAATTATATTTATTTTATGAATAATTATGAATTATATACCACTGTTCTTTTGTGTCTAATCTGCATTATTAATTTCGTTTTAGTTATTACTAGCAAAAATCCAATTTAAAACATAATAATGTATATTAATATAATTTATAGACCATGAAATTTTAACTGTATCATTATCATTATATTTTTCTTTACCATATTAATAAACATATTTATTAGATTTATTGAATATTAAATAGATGATACATTTGGAAATTTGGTTATATAAATATTTGGATATTTATTAAAAATTTTACATTTGAAAATGAAATATTTGAACAGTTCCAAGTAAGAGAATATTTCTGATTATAGGAAAATTAACAGAAAAAAACCCTAGCCAAAGTTGTGCATTGTATATATTCATTCTCATCTCAAACCCTGTTATAACTGTGTATTATTTTATATATTTAAAAATATATACATTATTGTTTCAATATATAGATTTAAAAAAAAAATTTATCATATGTTTTTAATAAAAGTGGTGTTGAATCTTGGCCTCCTCTATCAGCTTCCGCCAATAGTCTCGGTACTTTGCAGATCTGGCAACATTGCTAATAGCGAAATTAAGAACCAACAAAGCCAGAACTAAATACTGTACTAGAATCTTAAGACCTATATAACTTAATAAATATAAATATAAAAATTATATATTTTATATAAAATATTAACATATTTAGAAGAAAATATATTAATTTAAAACTTAGTTTAACTTACTGTCTCAATATAAGTGGTGGAACTGGCAACATTGCTAATAGCTAAATTAAAAACCACCAAAGCCAGCACATTTAACTTATTACATTCATCTCAAACCTTATTATATATTTTTTTAAAATAGTTTTTCTAGCATTTTATTAATAAAAGTGTTCGATCTGAATGTTTCATTGATTAAGGTATATAAAATCGTGCTATAAAACATTTGAAATTCAGTACCAGATAATTTTAAATATTTCAAAACTAGCGAAATTAAGAATCCGTCAAATGTTGAACTTTTTAACTAGCATCATAAAGCCTACTATGTATTTATTTTAATATGTTGATTTTAAATAATAATTTTATCACGTTAATAATATTCGCTTGATTTAAATATTTTAGTTATAAAGTTATCTTTTTTACTTAGTTAATAAATTAGGGTGATAAACGCCATGTTGAATTCAGTTCAGGTATAAATATTTTTCATTATTTTTCTTTACAAAATATACAGTGAGTGTAAAAAGTATTCGGAATCCACAACCATTCCGTAATTTACTTGCTTTTAATTTATTTTATATATGTTTTAAAGGTAATCAAATTTATTTAGAACGTGTGCAAAATGTGTCATAAATGTGAAAACAGTGGTTTATTTAAGTTTCTTGATGGCTCTGTCATTTTATTATTTATTTTCGTTTAGAAATATGTTTTAAATAAAAAGACAGGCAGTCTTAAAGTTGAAGGTAGGAGGGCATATTGAGATCATTCGACATAAAGGTAAGAATTTAAAATTATGCATGATAATAGTTTTTATTTTTTTAAGGTATTTCCTTCAACATATTTTATTATATTTCATAAATGACTGTTAAATTTCTTAATGACTATTTTTTGAATCATAATCAATTTACTTTCAATATGAATAATTTAATATGTAATGTAAGTTTCATTCTGATTGAAATAGTATGACAGGGCTTAAATGGCGATATTTTTTATTTTCTTATTTTAAAGCACCTTTAATTTTTTAGATTTAAATATTAGCATTGATAAATAACGGCTAAATATGGAGGTTGAGCGAATTTGATAAACAACTAAAAGAAAAAAATGAAAACATAATTTTTTAATGCATTTTTTTTTTTTTTTAACTTAAGAACAGAAATATACATTTATAATATGCCGTTGGAATGCTAATGATTTAAAAAATAATAATATCTTATACATACAATTGTAAAAGTTAACGGAGAGTGATGAACAGCCGATAAAACAAACTGATTGCCGTAGATAATAATATAATAGTTTATTTGATATGTTTGATACCATATGCTTCTATTAAAATCCAAGGTATATCATTCTTTAACAACTTAATTTTCGTTTCTAAATTTGTTCCAAAATTCTTAAATTGATATAAATATCAGAGCTAAGTGAAAGTTGTGTGTTGCGCGCACCAGATTATTTTTATAAAGTATTCATTAGCAATTTGGGAGAGGCGTGGTCCAGTGGATACAGCACTAGTCTACTGATCTTTACATTTTGGGTTCGAATCTAGGCTGTAACAGAATATTCTTTATTGTGTCATTTCACCTTGGGGAGACCCTGGGTTATGGACAACCTCCTGGGGCACATCCAGCTTCTATGGAAATAGGAGAAAATCTGGTGGTTAAGTGTGATCTGATTAGCCTAGGGCCGTTGGCCTAGATATAGATCTTTAGCTGTACTAAGTCCAAGACCTTTCAGCAGTTGTAGAAGTACACTTATTTTATTTAACTTTCACTTACCTATAAATGAAATATATAGTAAGAGAAAGTATTTGATCCTGAAAATTTTCAAATTTGAGTTTTCAACGAAAATACACGATTTAGGGTCTCCTGAGTCTAAATGACCAAGTCCCGCAAAAAGGTCTGTGTGTGGTAACTCTAGCGCGAAAACGAAAAGTTCTATGAAACTGAAATTAAATATTTGTGACAACGAGATGTTACAGAATCTTTTCATCAAAATCACCGAACCAGATGGTGGCCAGTGAAAGAAAAACAATTAAATAGTTTTAACTTAGGGTCACCTATAGCATAGTTGCTAGCATAACAGCTTTATATGCCAAAGATCGCGGGTTCATACTTTCAGGTGGCCCTGGGATTTTTTTATAGGAGTAACGAATCCCTAGTTATACCCTCCTGCGGAGGGAACGTCGACTATATCCATTCTATATCCATTCTAAGAAATTTTACAGGAAGCGCGAAAATCTGTCATTACTATATTATTAAATCGGCTAATTTCGGTCTTTTCGCATTAAAGTCTAGAATTGTATTTTTACTATATTAATAACATCATATTGAAGTTATGAAATAAAATGTTTTAGTATGATTCGGAACGAAACTAAATGCGTAATTAGTACTTATAGAAAATGAACAAATTTCTAAATCGCTTTTTTTAAGGACTTGAGAGCTCATTAGATAAAATCAAATAGAAGATTTAGATCACACAAAGGGTTGAGAATACAAATATGTAAAAAAGTCAGTTTCGTAAAAAATGTCCTTAAGTGCCTTTTGGAAATCAACGTCTCAATTGGTCCCGAGCCTGTGTGATGTCAGGTACTTGTTTAAGATTCCTATCCTAACAAAACCTGAATAGGCAAAATTTAGGCCTCCCACTGTAGCATCGTCCGATTAGCCTTAATAGCATAGTGAAGTTAAATAAATAAACAAACAAATAGTTTTAACAATGTGTTGCTAACGTTTCGACTCACATTATGAATCATCATCAGTGCACCGTACGGTATGACAGCTAAGATGAGAATGATCAATCAAGACGCAGTATCTGAAGAAGCCCTGATGGTGACCCACGAATAGGGTCGAAACATTGGCAAAATAATAAATTCTTAAAACTATTTAATTGATTTTCTTTTACTGATCACCACCCGGACTATTTTTTCCTGCATTTATATCAACAATTAGATTTGATTTATCTAAATATTACATTTTATTAAATAAAATATTTTATATGAAATAATATTACTCTCTATATAAAACAAAATATATTTCATATCTCGAGAAATACCAATTCTATTGATGGACGAGGATCAATTTATAATCGTTCAAAAAAATAAAGCCTTATAAGTATTGGGTTATTTCACATGAAATGTCCGTTTTTATAGTTTCTGAAATACATAAAGGATTTTGCAATCCTCTACCCATGTATTATAAATGTTAGCTTCCCAATCAATTACCCACTTTTTAGTATACCTCCAAATATGAACATGGAAACACCCGATTTTCGTGTAATATTTTTGTACGAGTTAAACTCGGGCATTCAGCAGCTGAGGCCGCTGGAAATATTTGCAAGGCGTTTGGGGAAGGGAGTGTTAATGAAAGGACCATTCGCCGTTGGTTTGCTGTTTTTAGCTGGGGACATTGACTTGGAAAACTTACCCCGAGGAAGACCTCCGTCCGTAATAGACAACGATGTCCTCAAACATACAGTAGAAGGAACAGTTAAAGGACTCTCAGCACAACTAAATGCAAGTGCATCTATTATTTCCAGACATTTAAAGTGTATTGGGAAATTAAAAAAGCTCGATACATGGGTACCTCATGATCTCACTGAGCGGTAGCAAGACCCCATGTTTCAAAACATACCGTGCAAAAATTGAAAGAACTGGGCTACGAAGTTCTGCCGCACCCACCATATTCTCCCGACTTGTCTCCAACAGATTACCACCCGTTCAGGAATTTAGACAACTTCGTCAAAGGAAAACTTTTTGAAAATGATGATCAAGTGAAAAATGCGTTTTCAGATTTTGTTTCAAATCAAAACTCAGAGTTTTTTAGTTCGGGGATAAAAAAGTAGGTTTCACGTTGGGAAAAAATTGAGAAAAAAAAAGGCAAATACTTCGAATCAAATTATCTTGTTTTCATATCGTATTTTTAATAAAATTCCTTTACCTTGAAAACGGACATTTCATGTGACACAAACCAATAAATAACATTCGGCTAAACAAAAAGATTTCTGAAAAGAATAAAATAAAGAAACATTGCGCTGTAGCATTAGACTCTTAAATAAACATAAAAGTTTAATTCAGTCAGGCATTGTTATTCCTCAAAATTCATCAGGATTTTAATTTTTCCCTTCCAGATTATTGAAAAAGTCTTATCACAGGCAGTTATTATTAATAATTGACTATAGACATTGTACCATAAGGAATTAAGACAAAAGTATGTATATTGTTCAATATAAAAACGTTTAAAATAACATTTACTTTTAAATTCTAAAGGTATGGTGGAGTGGGAGTAAGGTTCAAACTTCAGTCTACTCCTAGACTTGTGTAAAATTGTTATAATCGAATATGGATATTTAAAAAATATGTCAACATTGTAACAATCAATAGATTAAAAAATTAATATTATAAAATCAAATAAGGATTTTTAAAAACTTTGATTTAAAAAAATTGTTTTATGTAAGTAGAGATGTAATACTGTTTAAATTATTATAGTGTGATTATGAATTGATTAATTGTGATATCAATGTTTGTTGAATGTTTAAATTAATTTAATTTTGAATTGTTAATAATGATTGACTAAAAAATTCTGAAGATGAGGCATAATTAGCCCCGAAACGTCAATTATGAAACATGAAAAATAAATGAAGGGTTATAAAAAAAAATATTGTTCCAAAATTACCTAATTAGTTTCAAATTACAATTATCCAACTAAGAATACAATCATAGCATTATATAGCATAATGATATATATTTTCATGTCGATATAATTTGATCAAGGTTGATAGTCTAAATATAAACTGAGCCTATTAAAGAGTACTCAATCACATACCCATCATAAATTGGGTCCATTATAATACGCTGGCTGAATACGAAACAAGTTATGTCCATCAAAGCCATCCATCTCCGAGATAAGCTGAGATTACTATACATGGGATTGTTATCTAGGTTCTCGTTTTGGTATCAATAAAGCTAATATCTATGCTATTTGTATCGTTAAATAAAGTAAAAATAAACTCACTCACTACTACATCTTTGTATTCGTCAGTATCAATGAAATGAAATGAAAAAATAATTTTTATTCTGGGACAGCTAGTCCCCTAAGAATAATATAAAATGTACATTAAAGTATTAATCTTCTGGCTATTACGTCTACAAAACATACATCATACAACAAATTATACTGCATATTATGAATAAAGAAAAAAAATATAAAAAAAATGCATACATACACTTAAACACACGCATATATATGTACAAGGTAATATTGCAACCTTATAATTAATAAAAGAAATAAAATGAACTGAAACATTGAATAATAAAAAAAAAAGTAAAATAAATAAACAGTGTAAATATTCAAAACATATAAAGGCGTGGTAGACTGATATTCAAGGAGATGGATAAATAGTTTATGCTTGAAGGAAGTTAAGGATTGGGATGTACGAATAGGCATGGGTAAGGAATTCCAAAATGAAGTAGCACGAATAACGAAAGATCTCTTGAAGGAAGTAGTTCTGTAGGAGGGAATGAACAGGTTCAGGGACTGGGATCTTGTGTTGATAGAATGGACAGAGGAGAGTGGAGTGAACATGTTATAGATATAGAGGGGTTTTTTGGTTCTGAAAGATTTATAAAGATGGGTTCCTAGGAAGTACTGCCGTCCGAATTTCGGATAAAGCCACTTCAACTCGGCGTACCAGGTGGAGACCTGAGAGCGCCTGGGAATTTCGAAGATGAATCTAATGAAGCAGTTCATTGGTTTCTTCAGCCTCATCTCAAGCGTCTCTGACAGTCCGCCAAACACCAGGCAGCCATAATCGAAGTGCGGGAAGATAAGAGAGGAAACTAGGAGCTGGCGGGTTTTAAGAGGTATTTGATCACGGAATCTGAGGAACTGTTTGAGAATGGCTATGGATTTTCTGGAAATTTGAGAGATATGATTATTCCAGGATAGGTTTTGGTCGAGGAATATACCAAGGTTTTTAACAGATGTGTGGAAGATGATGGGTCTATGGTTGAGGTAGAGTAGTGGGTGACAGGTGAGGGAGTTGAGGAGATGTTTGGAACTAATGAGGATGGCTTTGGTTTTGTCAACATTAAGCTTTAGACCATTATTGATGGCCCATAAATTGATGCTGTCAATGTCTTCTTGTAATTTTTGGACCATCTCAGGCATTTCAGAGGGATGGAAGGAAAGGTAAATTTGGAGGTCATCAGCATACAGGTGATATTTAGAGTTATGTATGGAATTAGGGAGATCATTGACATAGATGGAGAACAGGTTAGGTGAATGTGCTGACCCCTGAGGAACTCCATGAGTTAACGGAATAGGCGAGGAAGGAGGTTTATTTGGGATTATCACATATTGGGATCGATAAGATAAGAAGGAAATAAACCAGTTTATTAAATTTTCGGATACGGGAAGGTTTCTGATATTGGAGAGAAGGATTTCATGGTTCACCATATCGAAAGCTTTCGAAAAATCGAAGAGGACAAGGATTGATATTTTCTGTTTGTCTATAGAGGATTGAAGGTCTTGGGTTATTTTCAACAGAGCAGATTATATCAATACCTGGCATTACTAAAAAAAAGAAGTACGAATGTTTTTCCTGTCAGAAAAGGTGGCATAACTTTGCATCTTGAAGAGATTGCTTACTAAAATGTCCACCTAAAGTCCAGTAAGAGTAAATATATTTCTTCATGTAAATAAACTTTCTGATTTTTCATGCCATTTTCAATTTAAAATTGCTGTCCTGTAAAATATAAAATAACTGACTACCATTTTGCCATTTGAGCACAGAATTATTCAATATGTTTTAGCTTTGAAATATAACCGTTCTATATCTTCTGACCACTTTTCAAATATAATTTTTTGGGTGAACTCTTCTACCTAAACAGCCCACGTTTTTATAGGATTCCTAAGAATTTCTATGATTTTCTTAAAACGAAAAGCTTTTTAGCGAATTAAAATCATTTTTACTTTCACTTACAATATATAGTAAGGGAAGTATTGCGATCGTGAAAATTTTTGAATTCCAGTTTTCAACGGAAATACATGTTTTAGGGTCCCCTGAGTCCAAATAACCAAGTCCCGCAAAAAAGTGTGTGTGTGTTCACTCTCGGGCGGAAACGGAAAGACCTATGAAACTGAAATTTCATATTTAAGAAAAAAATACGCCCGAGACGTTACAAACCTTTTTCATCAAAATGGCTTACCATAAGAGCCACTTTATACCATGCATTTTGCACATTTCTTCGATTTTTCTCGAAAACGGTTCCGACGATTTTGATTAAACTCCCTATATCGATGTAAAATTTAATAGCTTTGTAAGGATTTAGGTTTCATTTGGATTAAAATAGTCTGACTGGGCTTAAATGCCGATATTTAAAATTTTCTTTCTCTAAAGTACCTTTAATTTTGTTGATTCTATAAAAACAACAATTTTATCTTGTTAACGCTGATGAAAAATAGGTAAATATATAAATTGAATAAATTCGATACCCAACTAAAGGAGAAAACAGAAAAAATATTTTTCTAATGCAATTTTTTGTTTTTGAACATGATATACCGTTGGAAAAATAAAGATTTTAGAAAAAATATTATCTTATACTTAAGCTATTAAAAGTTAATAGAGAGTGATGAAAAGAAGATCAAACTAACTGATTATTTTAGATAATAATATATTAGATTTTTTAATAAAATACATGTTTCTATATAAATTCAATTTAATTAATTATTTAATAATTTCACGTATTTTTATTTTATTCATTTATTCATTGATTTTAAAAATGGAGGTAAGTGAAAGTCGTGTGTTGCCCGCACCAGATTTTTTTAAATGACATTAAATAAAATTAAAACTTAGTTACATATTTAAAAAAAAAAAAAGTGTAATTTAATACGTTCAAAATTCCTTTATAGTTTCCTCTAAAAAAAAAAAAAAAGAAGAAGAAACAGATTAAATCAGATAATAACAAGAGCAGGATAGATGGATTGGTGTTATTATTTATTACATTTTTACTTTCACTTACTATATCAAATATATAGTAAGGAAAAGTATTGCGACCGTAAAAATATTCGAATTCCAGTTTCCAACGGAAATACACGTTTTAGGGTAACATGAATTCTAAGAACCAAGTCCCACAAAAAGGTTTGTGTGTGTGTGAATGAATACTGAACCTTTAAAATGGATAAAGAATTGTTTCTCTCAAAATTTGAGGTTTCACGTATAAGTTAGCTTTTCCAATAATTTGTCGTACAATTAAAAATCTATTATAAAAATAAGAGATTTACTGGCGTAATGTTATACAGTAGTAGAGAAGAAATAGAAAATAAGCGATAAATTATTAGTTTAAGAAACTTTGTGAGCTTTGATTAAAAAGATACTCAATAATTTTGTTTTTTTTGTTTAATTATTCCTCTGCTTAGACGAAAGTTAGTTATGTGTTGTTTGTTTTCTAAAATGTTTTCCTTTTATTAAATAATTAGAAAGTTGTTAAAATATTTATACAAATTTCTACAAATCAGAGTTGTAATATGCAATAGATGTATTATAAACGCACCATGTATAATCTAAGATAAAAAATATTATCTTATACTCAAGCTATTAAAAGTTAATAGAGAGTGATGAAAAGAAGATCAAACTAACTGATTATTTTAGATATTAATATATTAGATTTTTTAATAAAACACATGTTTCTATATAAATTCAATTTAATTAATTATTTAATAATTTCACGTATTTTTATTTTATTCATTGATTTTAAAAATGGAGGTAAGTGAAAGTCGTGCTTTGCCCGCACCAGATTTTTTTTATGTTTTAGATTTCGTTTTTCGTTTTAAATTTATAGAAGAAGAATCGTTTAAAGCCTAATCCTATTGCACATCTAGACAGTGAGACGAGCCTTCTGAAAAAAATCAGTTTCACAATCATAGTCATTTTTTAGGTGTTTCGATGACCAGAAAAGTAAATGAAATAGAACTTTGAGTTATAAATGTTAATAAATTAGATTTAGAATTTTGAAATCAGTGATGGCCATACGAAACAGAACATATTCCAAATTAAATTATGTTATTATTTTGAATACAGTATTTACTTATATTTAATTAAATTTATCATTATTTTGTACTTAAAATGTTCACACAGGACTGCTCTACAAACTCCGCAAATTCCTCTTCCCGACATATTCCCTGATAATCCGTTCCTACCTTACAGATAGAACCTTTAAAGTTAATCATAATCTCTCCTCTTCCTCAGTATTCACCCAGTCAGCCGGCGTACCTCAAGGTAGTATCCTAGGTCCAATCCTCTACACGGTGTATACAGCTGATATCCCTATCCATCCAAGCACAGTCCTCTCTACTTACGCTGATGACACTTGCGTGCTATCCGTGAATAATGATCCTATTGTTGCTTCCCAATTCCTACAGAGCCATGTATCCGCCATTGCAGAATGGTGTCACAATTGGAGAATCAAAATAAATCCCACCAAATCTCCTTCACTCTACGACGTAAACCTATGACTTCCTGTCCAGTTGTCTCCTTTAATCATACCCCACTCATCACTGTAGAACAAATAAGATACCTTGGACTTCACCTTGACAAACGTCTTACATGGAATACTCATACAAGACTTAAACGACAAGAAACTGCTCGTAGATATCGACTATTAAAACACATACTTTGAAACGATCAAAACTTCCTATTTACTTAAAAAAACATATTTACACAACCATTATTAGACCTATCTGGACTTATGGCATAGAGCTATGGGGCTCCACTAAACCATCGAATTCCTCTCGCATTCAATCCTTGCAATCCAAAATCCTTCGACAAATCCTAGGCGGTCCGTACTTTGTTACCAACAAACTCATCCATAGAGACCTGAATATCTCACTCGTTGCAGAAATTGCCCAAAAAAGATACTCCTCCTTTCATTCCAAATACTCGCCCATACGAACCCGCTTGTCCGTATCCTCTCATCGGCATCTGTTCCCGTGCGATTCTCCGAGGCGTCTGAAATGACGGTGGCCTCGAGACCTGCTTACCGAATAAACTCTGAAGTGCTACCACTAGGTAGATTCTTCTCAAGAATCTTCCAAGCCAATGTTCTATAAATAGCTCATTTACTTGTTGCTCTGTGTACAGTTGTATATATAAATAAAAGAATTAAAAAAAAAAAAAAAATGTTCACTCTCCGTCCTACTTGTAATAATAAACTGTAAATGTTTTAACGAATAATCTATTTAATTTCTATAGTTGATGTTAAATAATAATCAAGTATAAATAATTAATTTCAACAAGCTGAGTCTTGTATTTCACTTTCAATTAGAACACATGACTTTATATGATACATATTCATTACAGTTAGATTATTCATGGAGCCTTTATAATAAATTTATTGCATATTACGACTCTGATTTGCAGAAATTTGTATTAATATTTTAACAACTTTCTAATTATTTAATAAAAGGAAAACATTTTAGAAAACAAACAACACATAACTAACTTTCGTCTAAGCAGAGGAATAATTAAACAAAAAAACAAAATTATTGAGTATCTTTTTAATCAAAGCTCACAAAGTTTCTTAAACTAATAATTTATCGCTTAATTTCTATTTCTTCTCTACTACTGTATAACATTACGCCAGTAAATCTCTTGTTTTTATAATAGATTTTTAATTGTACGACAAATTATTGGAAAAGCTAACTTATACGTGAAACCTCAAATTTTGAGAGAAACAATTCTTTATCCATTTTAAAGGTTCAGTATTCATTCACACACACACAAACCTTTTTGTGGGACTTGGTTCTTAGAATTCAAGTTACCCTAAAACGTGTATTTCCATTGGAAACTGGAATTCGAATATTTTTACGGTCGCAATACTTTTCCTTACTATATATTTGATATAGTAAGTGAAAGTAAAAATATAATAAATAATAACACCAATCCATCTATCCTGCTCTTGTTATTATCTGATTTAATCTGTTTCTTCTTTTGTTTTTTTTAGAGGAAACTATAAAGGAATTTTGAACATATTAAATTACACTTATTTTTTTTTTTAAATTTGTAACTAAGTTTTAATTTGATTTAATGTCATTTAAAAAAATCTGGTGCGGGCAACACACGACTTTCACTTACTCCATTTTTAAAATAAACGATAGGATTCTCTAATACAGTTAGAGATTGAAATACGTGAAACTATTAAAGAATTAATTAAATTGAATTTATATAGATACACGTGTTTTATTATAAAATCATATTATTATCTAAAATAATCAGTTAGTTTTATCTTTATTTCATCACTGGCTATTAACTTTTAAAAGCTTGTGTATGAGATAATATGTTTTCTAAAATCTTTAGCTTTCCAACGGTATATCATTCGTTTATATTACTGTTGCTATGTTCAAAATAAAAAAAATTGCAGTAAAAAAACATTTTTTCAGTTTTCTCCTGTAGTTAGAAATCGAATTCGTTCAACTTATATATTTATTTGTTTTTTATCGGTGTTAACAAGATAATATATTTATTTTTATAAAATCTACAAAATTAAAGGTACTTTACAGGAAAAAAAATGTAAAATATCGGCATTTAAGCCCTGTCAGACCATTTTAATCAGAATGAAACCTACATGATATTAAAGCCCATTATATTTTACATAGATATTGTTAGTTTAATAAAAATTTTCGGAAACGTTTTCGAGAAAATCGAAAAAAGGTGCAAAATGCCTGGTGTAAAGTGGATCTTCTGGAAAGCTCATTTTGATGAAAAAGGTTTTGTAACGTCTCGGGGGCATATTTGTCTTAAATATGAAATTTCAGTTTCATAGGACTTACCGTTTCCGCCCGGGAGTTAACACACACACACACCACACACACACAGACCTTTTTGCGGGACTTGGATATTTGGATTCAGGGGACAATAAAACGTGTATTTCCGTTGAAACCTGGAATTCGAAAATTGTCACGATCGCAATAGTTCCTCTTACTATATATAGTAAGTGAAAGTAAAAATAGTTCTGATCAGTGTACGAAATAGACAACCACATGCAGCTTGCTACATGTATAAAATATAAAATTATAATTATAATATAGAAAGTACATGTATAATTAGTTGTTAATTATTATGTGAAGCGAATGTGAGTTATTATTTTCCTCTTATCAGCATCCTGAATTTTTAGTTTAAAAGATCTCTCGGCCATCGTCTTTTAAGTCTTCTTTGGGCCTGTCCTGGTAACAGGGAGGAAGAAAGGGAAGAAACAAGTTGATTTGGATGGTGATTTGTCGAAGAATGAAATGTGTTATGTTTGTCGTTAATGTAAGAATTTACTGTTGGAATGTTTGTGCCATTGTGTATCGTGTGATTCGAAACGTACCATGGTGCCTGGACAATTTTTCGTAAAATTTTGGACTGAGTCGTTTGTATTTTGTTTGTGTGTACGTGTTTTTGCTGAACCCTAAAGTTCTGCTGCGTATGTCCATATTGGTCTCATTAGAGTTGTGTATATTAGTCGCTTGTATTATTCCGTAAATTTAGTGGTGATCTGTAATCCAATAGATGTGAAAGTTGTTTGTAAAGTCTTGTTAATTCTTGTCGCTTAAATTCCATATGTATGCTCCATGTTAGTCTTTTATCCATATAGAGTTTGAGGCATCGTACGTAGGTTTTTGAAGGTACTACATTGATGTCGATTTTCAATAAGAAATAAATTATTTTAATGACAAAATAACAATTAAAAAAAATCGATTGAACCAAAGGATTTTTTAGATAAAAAGTTGAAGTATCATAAATAACTATTTGTAAAAGAAAAAAAACAGAATTACTCCGAGAGATTTGAGGTGCGATCGGGTTTTAAACAGGGTGACTCCCTTTCACCTGTTTTGTTTAATATAGCTTTAGAAGATGTCATAGAAAAGGTGATGTGTACCGAGAAAGGCTTAAATATGGGTGACAAGATTCGGTTTTTGGGGTATGCCGATGATTTGGTACTGCTAGGTGAAGACACGGAAATCATACAACTAAATACAAGTGTGCTAATAAAAACTGGTGAAAAAATAGTACTCGAATTAAATACCAATAAGACGAAATATATGATTAGTAGTAGAAACGGTGGCGATCTTGTTGATATTGATATATCAGGTCATATTTTTGAACACGTAGAGAAATTCAAGTATTTAGGTTCTATGATAACAAGAAAAAATGAAATCCAGGAAGAAATAAAGTCCCGGTTAAAGGTGGGAAATGCGTGTTATTATTCAGTTGCTAAGTTACTAAGCTCACGGCTTATATCTAAAAAGTTAAAGGTTAGAATTTATAAAACTATTATTCTTCCAACGGTTCTTTACGGATGTGAAACGTGGCCACTTTTTTTGAAGGATGAACAACGGCTTAAGGTTTTCGAAAATAAGGTACTGCGTAAAATATTTTGTCCTAACGGAGATTAGGGCACTGGGGAGTTTAGAAGGTTTCACAACGCGGAATCGCGGATCTTGTATCCTGTAAATATATAATTGATTTGATAGCGTCGCGGGGACTCAAATGGGTGCGTAAAGTTGTTGAGCTCGGTGAGGAACGGATTCCGAGAAAGTTGGTGTTCGGTGAACCGACTGGTAGGCGTCCGAAAGGCAGGCCGATGCGTCGATGGGAGGATTGCGTTAAGGCTGATATTGGGAGCTTGGGCTTGAACGGAGAACATTGGACGAGTCTGTGTAAACGGAATATGGTGGTATCGACATCGAACCTTCGGGTTCTGTAAGCCTATTATTATTAATATTATTGAAAAAAAATATATGTATTAAATTCAATCAAAATACAATTATTTCATTGTCATGCAGCGTCGTTTTGGGATGCTATTTTTTATGCTATATTATATTTTTTTTGTTCTGTGTGAAGGGAATATTTAACTAGAATATTATATATATATAATATATATATATATATATATATATATATATATATATATATATATATATATATAATATATATAATTATATGTATATATTTATATACATGGAAATTTATTATTTACTTATACTTGGAAGAAATTAAAAATTCAGCCCTATTATTTTCTACCTTATAAAACATAACATGTACCGTTTTAGATTTAATTCTAGTTAGAATAAACTGGAGATTGCAGACTTGGTAAAAATATGGAGATTTTACGTTTCAGAATAGGAAAAAAAAGAAGTAATATTTAACAGAAAACCAGAGCTTGATTAAGAAAGTAATTGCTAATTTCGACCTTACTCGATACTTTAATACAATTTAAAGACTTAACGGTTCGGTAAAACTTATTCGGGAATTCATTTACATTGGAATCGAGGGCAGTTGGAAGGGAGGGGGGTAGGAAGGAAGTTGGCAATAATTCCCATTTCCTGAGGGTAACTCAGCCAGCTAAAAAACGCTTCCGATCGGTTCTCCGACAGATTTACTCAAGTTTCGTTAATCCCGTAGCGCAGTAAATCCGCGGGCAGAAAATTAGCCAGAAAAAAAATCCAGGGGGTGACTCACCCCCGAAATAATGGGCTTACTAATTTCTGTGCGGGGGGGCGAAGGGCATGCGCGCGGATCGTGGGGGTTGGTCCAGTGTGCCTCTTCACTCCAATCTGTCTGCGTCCTCATCTCGACCAGGTGAGATCCGCCCTAGGTCCTAGGCTACGTCTTCTATGGGTCACATCACCAGCCCTTAGTGAGTCATTAATATTTCCTATATAACTCCAGGATAAGCATTAAATTGAGTATAAGTCTGAAGATAGTCGTAATATTATTACTTTTTTTAATTAAAATTTAAAAAAAACCTTAGTCCTTGTAATGTTGACAAACTCATTCAAAGGTGATGTAATCCATAAAAGGCTAATGTCATAACGGAGCATGCAAATAATACTATAATTAAAATAAAAAAAAAAATTATAAATTTACTTAAAATAGTTTTCATTTTTCTTTTTTTTTTTTTATACTTGTCATATAATGATAATCCATAATTTTGACTTTCTCATCATTATCCTAATTTGTCTTTTGGTTGATTACTTAATTAAACATCGAAGTAGTGTTCATGAGTGAAAACATTCGACACTTCTGATGAATTGGTGAAACATTATATGCATGATTGACACTTGATGTTGCCCTAGAGGCCGAAAGGTTGTAGATTAATAAATGAAATTAATGTCTTTTGGGATCACCAAAAAATGTATTTTACAATAAACCATTATTTTCCAACTAAAGTATACTATTACTAAACAAAAACAACAAGTAGTACTCCTAAAATTAAAGGAATTCTACAATAGTCGATATTAATATTTCCATTAACCCTGTAGTTTAGTGGCCAAAAAATAAAAATTAATGACTCATCAACAAAGGATCATTGTTTTTTTAATTGAACTTAAAAATGCTGATCGGGAGTAATTATCGAATTTAATGAGGGTAATATTAAGTTTAATAAGTTTCAAATTTTAAGTTTAATATAAAAAAAATAACAGAGATAAAATGTGTGATGTAAAAAAAAAAAAAAGGGATAGTGATAAAGTTTTAATTCTGAAGATAGTGAAGAACTTCGAAACGTTTTATCGAAAAAAAAAAAGAATTTACTTACAAGTAAGTAGATATTTGGTAGCCTTTACTTAAAAAAAAAAAGGAAAAATATTTCGAAAGGTTTATAAAATGAGATTTTTAAGAAACTTTTTAAATAAAACGTTATGTAATTATAACTATTGCATATTAAAATGACTCTATCGGACATTAAAATTCAAAGAACACTTTTTTTTGCGTTTTAGATACCCAAATAAATGTTAATAACAAATGTATATTTAGAGTTTCACGTGTCTATTTAAAAAGAGAAGTAGTATTTTATTTTATTTTATTTTTTTTAAATTAATTATAGACTATTAAAAAAAATAGTATATTTATGATACCTATTGCTTATTTTATAATTCAATTTTTTCTTGCAGTGTTTTTTTATAATCGTGTTAGAAAATTTATAACATAAACTCCAAATAAACATACCTAGATATTTTATTTATACCATTGAAGAAGATTTTGAATTTCCGATTTTGAATGATTTTTTTCCAATATATAAAAATATATTTATGGGCATATAAATAACAGAATATCATTTTGATTTCTTGATATGTTTGAATTTTCGTAAAATAAGTATATATTACAATATCTAAACAAGTCTGTACTGTTTTATGATTACTGCATTCGATGCAATTTTTTTTTTTTTAAATATCTTTATTGTTATTTACAACTGTATGATAAAATACATTTAGTAAATTTGATGCAAGATATATTGTCATGATTCACATGTAGGGATACAACCCATTCGCAGCTCCCCAAAGACTATGCTAAACTAGGTCTCGGGGCCATCTTCTTTTCAGAAGCCTCGGAGGATTATCAGGGATTGTAGAGGAAGCAATGATTGAAACTAGTGGGTTAGTGTGGGAATGGAGTTTGTCATGAAAGGAGTGGTACCTAGTTCGAGCCAGGTCAGCAACATAGAGAACATTAAGGTCTTTATGGATGATTTTATTTTTGACAAAACAAGGAGCATTGAGGATTTTACGAAGGATTTTTGATTGGAGGGATTGGAGACGAGAAGAATTTGATGGTTTGGTAGAGCCCTAAATCTTTACTCCGTAACGATGCAATTTTAAGTTCCAAATATCGAAGTATCAATAATAAAAAAAAGCAAAAACATTTTGTTTTTCAATTATCATTTTTGATTTATTAGTCTCCAATATAATTTTTAATAATTTACCAGCCATTAGTCATTGGTGAATGTATTGCTCTCCTCTGTAAATCACTAACTTTTATTTCTGTTTGATCATAAAAACATTACTTTAACCAAAAAATAATGGTAGTAATATTAGAATTATTAGTAGCGACAATGAACTTTAACGAACCTAAAAGTTTTTTGTCCATTCTATCAGTTGTTTACACGCCTTCGTCCAACACCTATCGTCTAAACTCGGATCTAGAAGATCTAAACTTGATAGAAAAAAAAAAATACTCCAAGGACACTGATTTATTCGAAAACAAACACCGAATGATGCAACTTTTTTTTATTGCATCAAGGTAACTAACATTATATCTTTTAGCAGAATAGTACAAATTAAAATAAATTAAAAAAGTATTTTGCTTTTGCTTTTCAAAGCAATAAGCATACTTACTTAGGCCTTCTAATAATATTCCTTTAAAGATGGTATTATTTGATTTATTTTTATTTGAACTTTAGCTTACCTTAATTTTAAATCAATTATTCTTAATTATAATATAATTTTAAAGATTTATTTATAAGCATTTAAATTTTCTGAAAAAAATCGTTATTTGCCATATGCAAAAATTTATATGAGGTGAAATTGTTTTGATTATATTTGAAATTCTTATAAACGTTGCGTAGTAAATTAAGGTTACATAATTGAAATTTCTTAAGGCTGCATCTAACAAAAAAACTATACAATAATATATAACATAATATATTGAAAAAATTTATTATAAATATATGAAAACTTAAATAAGCTTCTCTGTCTCATAAAGAACACTGAGAAAGACATTTTTAAATTGATTTATAAATACGAATCAGTTGTTTTTAAATAGCGCTTTAGTGTTAGCACATTAATTAAGTCATTATTAAAAACAATTCATTTAATTTTTTTTTTAAAATGCCTATTGCCTCCAAATAAATTTCATCATCATATTTGACAATTAGAGTAATAAAATAATTAGATTGTGTTAACTATTAGAGACCCCCGCGTAGCAACAAGTTTTAATGTAAAAAATATATTTAATATCTGTGTTTTTGAAAACGATTTTGAAATGAAATAAAAAAATTTAAAAAAAAAAAAAATACTCTGGGAAAAAGTCCGCTTAGAACAAAAATAATGAAAAACAAAAGATTGATTATGGTTTAGTTACTTTTACTTCCACTTACTATATATATTAAGGGAAAGTATTGCGATCGTGAAAATTTGAACGGAAAAGTTTTTAACGGAAATAGACATTTTAGGGTCCTATGAGTCCAAATAACCAAGCCCCGCAAAAAGGTCTGTGTGTGTGTGTGTCCGTGTGTGATAACTCCTGGGCGGAAAGGAAAATTCCTATGAAACTGAAATTTCATATTTAAGACAAATATACGCCCGAGACGTTATAAAACCTTTTTCATCAAAATGAGCTTACCAGAAGAGCCACTTTATACTATGTATTTTGCATCTTTGTTCTATTTTCTTGAAAACGGTTCCGACGATTTTGATTAAACTCGCTATATCAATGTGAAATTTAATGGGCTTTAATATCATGTAGGTTTCATTCTGATTAAATGGTCTGACAGGGCTTAAATGCCGATATATTAAATTTTCTTCCTCTAAAGGACCTTTAGTTTTGTTGATTCTATCAAAATAATTATATTGTCTTGTTAGCACTGATGAAAAACAGGTAAATTTATAAATAGAATGAATTCAATACCAAACTAAAGGAGAAAACTGAAAAAATATTTTTTTAATGCAATTTTTTTTTTTTTTTTTAACATGAATACAGTAATATACATGTATGATATACCGTTGGAAAGCTAAAGATTTTAGAAAAAATATTATCTCATACACAAGCTTTTAAAAGTTAAAAGAGTGATTAAAAGCCGTTGAACTAACAGAACATTTTAGATAATAATAAAATAGATTTTTTAATAAAACACATGTTTCTATAGAATTTCATCTAATTAATTCTTAATAGTTTCACGTATTTTATCTCTAACTGTATTGAAAATTCTTTCATTGATTTTAAAAATGAGATAATGAAAGTCCTGTTTGCCCGCACCATATTTTTTTTTCATTTTGAACTGTATTTGAAAATTCTTTAATCGATTTTTAAAACGGAGGTAAGTGAAAGTCTTGTGTTGCCGCAGCAGATTTTTTGATAAAATGTATCAACAATGCTATACGTCTACAAATCTTTGCATTCTTATACAGCATAGTGTATATCGTGGAGCATGCACTTATATATTCACATATTTATACTTTGAATACCTATATTTTACAATGGAACGGAACAATGAGATTCGAAAAAGGTAATGGAAGAATTCATGTTCGAAGAAGAGAGAGATGCGGTTTTACGGATAGAGTTCCAAATCCTATAACGAAGATCTAACGAGAAAGGATGCAGTTCTATGTGATGGGGTAAAAATATTGACTGATAGAGTTCTAGTGTTCAATAAATGGGTGTCAGATCGAAGGGTGAGGAGTTACGTTATACAGGAAGGTTTTCCAATTTTTAAGGTATGGAATGGGTAGGAACCATGGAAATATTGCTGTCAAATAGAAGGATAAAGCCACTCTAACTCGGTGTGATAGCCAGACATATTTTATTACCTTTGCTTATCTATATATGAAATATATAGTAAGGAAAAGTATTGGGATAGTGAAAATATTTTAATTCCAGTTTTCACCAAAAATACACGTTTTAGGATCTCCTGAGTCTAAATGACCAAGCCCCGCAAACAGGTGTGTGTGTGTTTGTGTGTGTGTGTGTTAAGTCTAGCGCAAAAAACAAAAGCCATACAAAACTGAAATTTCATATTTAGGACCACTGTACGCTCGAGATGTTACAGTAAATTTTTCATCAAAATCAGCAGACCAGAAGTGCTACTTTGTACTATGAATTTTGCACCTTTTTACGAATTTCTAAAAACGGCTCTAACGATTGTGATTAAACTCGCTGTAAGGATGTAAAATTTAATGGGCTTATGATGTAGGTACTATTTTGATTGAAACAGTATGTCAGGGCTTAATGGCGAAACTATAATCTAATATACCGAATTGTAAAGGTTAATGAAGAGTGATGAAAAGCCGATAAAACTAACTGATTGTTGTAGATCTCTAAATATATTTAAAAATTCTTAAATTGATTTTAACAACGGAGGTAAGCCAAAGCCGTGTGTAGGACGCATCAAATTTTTTTTAGTATCAAAATGTCCATATATTTAACAGGAAAACAAACGAATGTTTCAAGTTTTAAGAATGGCAATATCACTAAATTGTGTAAAAAAAAATAAAATAAAATAATCGCCAAAATGGGGATTTTTGGAAAGAAAACGTTATAATTCTGAAAAAAAAAAAAAAAAAATTGATACCAACTACTCTCTCATGAGGATATATTTGATAGGTGATCCATTTTATTTTCACCTGTCATAAACGGATTATCCACAAATTGATGATACTAGATATGAATTTCCTTTTCGGATTAATCCGAGGTTCTAAATTATCATGGGAGGGTAACAATCGGCAGAGCGATGTGTGAGTGGAATGACTGATCACTCTCATGATTGATGGTTGCCGGAGATACACGTTGCAATTCGTCCGACAAAAGAACAGCAAGTACTAGCAAAAACGGTACCAACTTCAGTAATTTCAGTACGCAATGGTTATTCATCCTCTTCTTGTTATGACAAGTTTTAGATGATTTAATTACATATCTGATTTTTTATGAAACAAGGCTTAGAAAAAAAATCCGGTGCGCGCAGCACACGACATTTACTTACTCTAGTTGTTAGTATCAATTTTAAAATTTTTAACTACTTTTACAGATGAAAATAAATTTTTATAGAATTGGTAAAATCGAGTTTAAATAGAAACATGTGTTTTATTTATTTATTTATTTATATTACAAATGACCCTCAAGACTTGAAAACAAATCCTATTTGGTCAGTGAACAATTTAAAAGAGATGCTTGTAGAAGTACAGAGTTATGGGCAGCATTGATTAAAATTAAAGTTTACAATTTGTATTTTTTTTAAGAACAGTTCTATCCTTTTTATATTCACTTTGTCCAAGTTGTTTAAAAATTCAGCTTCTTCCTCTTGTTTAATGTCCTGTTCTCTTTTGTATTTTTTGCACCTGAAAACTAAGTGTCGCGGGTCTTCTGGCTGTCCGCAGACTTCACATTTTCCATCTTTTTTTATTTTCATAAGAGCAAGATGCTTGTAAGTACACCCGTGGTTAGTCCTCAGTCTTACGATTCGTACGATATATGTTCTTGTAAGTTGCTGATGCCTAGCAAACCATGGAACAAGGCTCACAGTAGGTTGTACCTTATAAAAGTCTCTCCCTTATGATTGTGACTCCCAGTCATACCTATCTTGCCATTCTCTTATTTCTTCTTTCCTTAAGTGTCTTAGGAGATCCATGTGTTTTATTGAATATATTATATTATTATCTACGAAACTCAGTTAGCTTTTACAATGTTCTGTAAAAGATAATATTTTTTTCTAAAATCTTTAGCTTTCCAACGATGTATTATACATCTATATTACTGGTTTTATGTCCAAAAACTTGATTGATAACTAGAGTGCTGCCAATGGGCAGTTTCTCTTCACGTTTTTCATTTACATATCTTTTATTAGCATATTTACTTGATATATTATTGTATACAGTTGTAAATGTCAATAAAATATTTAAAAAAAGCTTTGTACGTCTTTTTGATTCACGCTAGACTCACTACATACGGACACACTAACACACACATGCCTTTTTTTCGGAACTTGGTTGTTTTGGCTCAGGGGACCCTAAAACATGTATTTCCTTTGAAAACTGGAATTCGAAAATTTTCACGATCGCAAAACTTCCCCTTACTATATATAGTAAGTGAAAGTAAAAAGACTTAATAAATCCATGCGTGTAAAATACATATGTTAGATACAATTTAATAAAGGTTTTTCTTTATGATTTTCGTGTTTCGTTCTGGTACGTAAGGAATCTGACTGCTATACCACTTTTTAATTGCATCGATTTCACAATTAATCCAACCAATAGTTAGTTTTATGTTCATTTCATCACTCTCTATTAATTTTTAAAAGCTTGTGTATGAGATAATTTTTTTTCTAAAATCTTTAGCTTTCCAAAGGTATATCATACATGTATATTACTGCTCTTATGTTCAAAAACGAAAAATTGCATTAAAAAATAAGTTTTCTGTTTTCTCCTTTGGTTGGGTATCGTGTTTATTTTATCTATATATTTACCTTTTTTTATCAGTGTTAACAAGATAATATAGTTTTTTTTATAGAATCTACAAAATTAAAGGTACTTTAGAGGAAGAAAATTTAAAATATCGGCATTTAAGCCCTGTCAGACCATTTTCATCAGAATGAAACCTACATGATATTAAAGCCTATAAAATTTTACATCGATATAGCGAGTTTAATCAAAATCGTCGGAACCGTTTTTGAGACAATCGAAAAAAGGTACAAAATGCATGGTTTAAAGTGCCTCTTCCGGTCAGCTGATTTTGATGAAAAACTCAAACGGACTTAGCGTTACCTTTTTGCGAGACTTGGTTATTTGGACTCAGGGGACTTGAGTTGAAAACTGGAATTCGAAAAATTTCACGATCGCAATACTTCCCCTTACTATATATTGTAAGTGAAAGTAAAAAAAAAAATCATAAATCCATGCATGTAAAATACATATGGTAGATACAATTTAATAAATGTTTTTCTTTATTATTTTCCTGTTTCGTTCTGGTACGTAAGTAATCTGACTACTATGCCACTTTTTAATAGCATCGATTTCACAATTACTCCCACCAATTGTTAACAGTTCTATCGTTTTCGATGCTCATCCCTGACAGTTCACCAACCGATAGACCTTGTAGCTTCAGTTTTCAATTAAAGAATTGAGGTAGAAGCCTGCACTTCCCGACAGAGCTGCCATAACCCTAATTAGACACGCAACGAGGCCGTTATAATGGACATCAGGCCCAGCGCTTAATGAAATAGATTTAAGTGGAGAGCTAATCCATTTAATGGTGAGATTTTATTACGACAACCACTATCGCATTATCGAGGTGTCTTCTTATCTACAATTTAACTAATTCGAATTTATTGTTGCATGATGTGTAAATAAATTAACAACTTTCGAAGAGTATTTTTAAAAACACTTTTCGGATAAAAATTCTTCCATGGCCTTTCTAAATTTATTTATTTGGCTGTTTCAAATTTTTGACATACTTAACGAGCATTTAAATTTTTGATTGGGTTAAAAAAACTGTTAAATAGATTATATTATTACTTTGTCTACAGTACATGTACAAAATATATTTTAGTAACTATCCGAAACGTGTGGAAAGAAACAATTAGTCCATTAAATGTTTTTCTTACACATGCAGCTTATTTTATTTTATTTATTTTTTCCTTTACCTTACCTATATATAAGAGAAATACTATATTTATTAGCAGTGGTGCCTAAATACACCGGGTCGCTTTTTTTATCTTCTTACACAGCATACATAAAAATCTCTATTGAACATATTTCACACAAATTTTCCTTCTTTTTTTTCTAGCCTATTCTAATTAACTAACTTCTATTATTTACAGTTTTTTAAAAGTTATTTATTATGAATACTTTTTTTTTCTTTATATCTTTATTTACACCTGTCAGAAGATGTCTGACAATCAGCAAATGTGCTGGACAAAAGTAAAATCATACGTGATAGGCATGGGGAAGTAAAGTGCCCAGCAGCACCCCTTCCAAAGCTTTAATCTAGCTGAGGAGGTCCCTCATCCAGTTTCGTTTTAGTTTTCTTCTGACCGGCATTTCAGCAACTGACATGTCGTTAATATGTCTATTGTCGTGTCCGGGTTGTGTCAGATGAAATGTCCGTTTTCAAGATAAGAATTTTTATTAAAAATACGATATGAAAACAAGATAATTTTATTCGAAGTAGTTACCTTCTTTTTCTACACATTTTTCCCAACGTGACACCAACTTTTTTATCCCTAAATTGAAAAACTCTGAGCTTTGAAGTAAAACAAAATCTAAAAACGCACTTTTCACTTGATCACCATTTTCAAAATGTTTTCCTTTGACGAAGTTGTCTAAATTCCTGAACAGGTGGTAATCTGTTGGAGACAAGTCGGAGAATATGGTGGGTGCGGAAGAACTTCGTAGCTAGTTCTTTCAATTTTCGCACGGTATGTTTTTGCTCAGTGAGATCATGAGTTACCCATGTATCGAGATTTTTTACTTTCCCAATACACTTTAAATGTCTGGAAACGGTAGATGCACTTGCATTTAGTTGTGCTGAGAGTCCTTTAACTGTTTGGTTGGAGTTTCCTTCTACTGTATGTTTGAGGACATCGTTGTCTATTACAGAGGGAGGTCTTCCTCGGGCCAAGTTTTCCAAGTCGGTAACCCCAGCTGAAAACTAAGCAAAACAACGGCGAATGGTCCGTTCATTAACACTCCCTTTCCCAAATGTCTTGCAAATATTTCTAGCGGCCTCAGCTGCTCGTAAAAAAATATTACTCGAAAATCGGGTGTTTCCATGTTCATATTTGAGGTATACTAAAATGTGGGTAATTGATTGGGAAGCTAATGTTTATAATACAAAGGTAGAGGATTAGTAACTGTTTACTTTAAATATGTAAACATTCGGAAGAAAACAACAGAGACCTGCAAAATCATTTATGTATTTTAGTAACTATAATAACAGACATTCCATGTAAAACAACCCAATATGTTTACAATTAAAACCTTTGGTAAGGACATAATAAATTAACAATATAAATAAATTTACTCTTTTATTTCCATGCAGATGATGGTGGATAATTACCAGGGAGACAAAACTTGATCTTTCGGGCTACACGGCTATATCTTTGATATTGACACCTAGGTCTTCTAATAAATAAGCCCCTTGTGCTGCTAGAGATCGCTCTGTAAGACCCGAATCTTCGACCTCTTACGGAGAACTGTTTCGCAAAAGGTCTCATGGAACTTTTCTTTGAAAAAAAAAAATGCGTTTCTCGTAAATGGCTTTCCTGCCTGATCTATTTCATTGATCTCAAATCAAACGGTAGGATCCAGGATCATTGCAGTAGTTCCGGTTCTTTGGGAATGAAGTAGACCTAGGCATTAAGTGACATATTTTTCCATAAGGAGTCTTGCTGACTCTTGCTTCACTCTGTGGTACCTTTGACACATGAGGAGGAAGCTGTTGGGTCTATTTCCTAGCACAAGAGACCCTTTGCCGCATTCACACATACTAACAGAAAGTTTTGCGATCGTGAAAATTTTCGAATTCCTTTTTTCAACGAGAATACACGTCTAGGTTATCCCGAGTCCAAAAAACCAAGTCACGAAAAAATTTGTCTTTTTTTATTGAGTAGGGGGAAAATCTTTCATAGACGATGTGTGACTACACAAGCCCACAACAGTGTGAGATTCCTACTCACTAAAAAAAAAAAAAAACCTCCCTATTCGCCTTCACCACCCCGCATTGTGCCGCATATTCTATCACACCATCGTACTTCCCCTCTTTTGTCATTATTAGGCTTACCAAGTTTTCAGGAACAGCCTTCTCTCCAAGGATGCTGGTTTACTCTTTCCTCTGGCTAAAATTGAGCAATAAAAGAATTCATGCTCCGCTGTTTAATCCTCAGACAGGCAACTCGGACATGATGATTCAGTCTCTATTTTAAAATTTGGTAAACATAATTAAGGTCCAGTTTGTGTATGTGTGTATGTTATGCACGAAAACGAAAAGTCATACGAAACTGAAATTTCATATTTAAGAACATACGCTCGCCGCCTTAGGCTGCTATAACACTTACTAGACAAACGGTCAAACCTTCCTCTAAACTACAAAAGGCTCATCTACATGACTATTATAAGACCAATCTGGACTTACGGAGTAGAGCTTTGGGGCTCTACTAAACCATCAAATTCTTCCCGCATCCAATTCTTACAATCCAAAATCCTTCGTGAAATCCTCAACGCTCCTTACTTTGTCACGAATAAACCTATCCATAAAGACCTTAATGTTCCCTTTGTTACTGATTTGGCCCGGACCAGGTATCAATCCTTTCATGACAAACTCCATTCGCACTCTAATCCACTAGTTTCAATCCTTTCTTCCTCATCAATTCCGGATAATCCTCCGAGGCGACTGAAAAGGGGATGGCCCCGGGACCTTCTAGTTTATAACATTTTTAGAGTGCTTCCAATCGGTTCTCTACATGTATATCAAGTCATTGTATTATATAACACATCACATTTACTTGATGTATTTTTGTTAATACAGTTGTAAATACCAATAAAATGATTAAAAAAAAAAAAAAAAAAGAATCGGCTTACCAGAAGTGCTACTTTATACCATGCATTGAGGACCTCTTTTAGATTTTCTTAACTATTTTGATAAAACTCGATATTTTGATGCAAAACTTAATGAACTTTAGTATCACGTAGGTTTCATTAATTGAAAACTCTGACGTGGCTTACATGCCATTTGTTTTCTTAGTGTTACTTCTTAGTATTTGAGCTTAGGACCAGTAATATAGACCTATAATATACCATAAGATAGTTAAATATTTTTCTTTAAAAATATTTTCTTATGTACATAGTTGTAAAAGGCAATGCAAAGTGACAAATGGGGCATAAACTTAATAATAATTATAGCACGTAATTTTATACTAGCATAGTATTAAATCTAACAGATTTATTTTTAACGAAACTAAATATAATTCATTAAAAAAATATTTATCTTTGAGTTTATTTAATAGTTCTTAAATTGATTTTAAAAGCCGATGTAGGTGAAAATCATGTGTTACCTGCACCAGATTTGTTTTTTTATACAATGCTTAAAACATAGGTAATTCACTTATTCAATTGTTGATTTAACTGACTCAAAAAAATTAATAAAGATTCAGTAAACTGACACAGTTTGAATACAATTGGTTAAAGGAATAAAATAGCTTTGTGGTTCTGAAAGCAACTCTAGTATTAGGCACAGATTGGCTCCAAGTGCTTCTTTTAAAACCGAAACCTTTACCCTCCTAGTACTTATTATTTCGTTTTTATCTCTTTTGTCTCTGACTGGTTTATCTTTGTCCAAAAAGCCTCAGATGCCTCTAATTAGGGTTGAGGTTTCTCGAGGGTTGATTCAAGTTACTCATATACACAGAAACAAGCTAATGGAACACTTACTCAGACAAAACTCAAAAAAGATCCATTTTTGAGGAAAATAATTTCCACTTCTCCTAAGAGCTTATTTGTTCCATTATTGCAGCCAATTCTTTTATAGACATAGAAATGAGTTTGTGGAAATTATTTTATATAAATAATCCATAAATTACATATAAACGTTAGTTTCTTTTTTATTGGGTTGTTTTACATGAAATGTCCGTTTTTATAGTTTCTGAAATATATAAAGGATTTTGCAGGTCTTTGTTGTTTTCTTCCGAATGTTTACATATTTAAAGTAAACAGTTACTAATTCTCTTTCCTTTGTATTATAAACACTAGCTTCCCAATCAATTACCCACTTTTTACTACCAAACAGTTAAAGGACTCTCAGCACAACTAAATGCAAGTGCATCTACCGTTTCCAGACATTTAAAGTGTTTCGGGAAAGTAAAAAAGCTCGATACATGGGTATCTCATGATCTCACTGAGCGGCAGCAAGACCACATGTTTCAAAACATACCGTGCAAAAATTGAAAGAACTGGGCTACGAAATTCTTCCGCACCCACCATATTCTCCCGACTTGTCTCCAACAGATTACCACCTGTTCAGGAATTTAGACAACTTAGTCAAAGGAAAACGTTTTGAAAATTATGATAAAGTGAAAAGTGCGTTTTCAGATTTTGTTTCACTCCAAAGCTCAGAGTTTTTCAGTTCGTGGATAAAAAAGTTGGAGTCACGTTGGGAAAAATGTGTAGAAAAATAAGGTAAAAAACTTCGAATAAAATGATCTTGTTTTCATACCATATTTTTAGTAAAAATCCTTTACCTTGAAAACGGACATTTCATGTGACACAACCCGATACTTTCATTTGTCTATATACAAAACATAATAAGAGAGAGTATTGTGATCGTGAAAATTTCGAATTACAGTTTTCAAAGGATATGTACGTTTTAGGGCCCCCTGAGTTAAAATATCCAAGTTTCGAAAAAAGGTTTCTGTGAGTGTGTGTATGGTAATGTCTAGCTCGAAAACGAAAGGTCTGACGAAACTGAAATTTTATATTTAAGAAAAAAACATATTAGACCAACTTTTTTACCTCTTTTTAAAATCAGCTGATTAGAGGACTATTTATGGAGATGGATGGCTTTGATAGACTTAACTTGTTTCGTATTCAGCCAGCGTATTATAATGGACCCAATTTATGATGGGTATGTGATTGAGTACTCTTTAATAGGCTCAGTTTATATTTAGACTATCAACCTTGATCAAATTATATCGACATGAAAATATATATCACTACGCTATATAATGCTGTGATAGTATTCTAAGTAACATATTTGTATTTTTAAACGTTTTCATGTTGAAATAAATATGCTTTTGTCTGAATTGATTATAGTATATACTAAATAATTACCTAACCGTTCGTTATGAGACTTCTTCAATAAACTGAGATGGAAAAATTAAAGTACTGAAGAATTTTGAGGGATAATATTGCCTGAGTAAATTATATATATTTTTACTTTTACTTACCTAAATATGGAATATATAGTAAGGGAAAGTATTGCGATCGTGAAAATTTTCTAGTATGAGTTTTCTCTGGTAATACACTTTTTAGGGTTCTCTGAGTCCAAATAACCAAGTCCCAAAAAAAGTGTGTTGAATAAAACGACAAGTTGTGATTCTCAAATTTTGCGCAGGGGCCATGCTAATATTTAAGCCACAGCGCTGGCAAGACTATGTACGGACCCTCAGACTAGACTGAGAAACCATAACTTGACTAACTGACTCAGAAAGACTAGTGAGCCCCATCACTAGACGTGACTCCCATTCGCTCCCATATACCGAACAATTTTGCATCCTCTCTCCCCTCTTATAATGCATGTAATGCAGAAAAAGAGATCCCATATTCCTTCCTCTATTTCCGATTTCAAAAAAAAAAAAAAAAAAAAAAAAAAAAAAAAAAAAAAAAAAAAAAGGAATCTGAATTTTTGTATTTTATGATCGTGTAAGCCTGAGATGTTACAGCAACTTTTAACCACAATCAACTGAAAAAATATAGACATATAGAATAAGAAAAAAAGACAATAACTGACAAACGAAGACCTACTTAACACCATGCATTTCGCTCCTATTTATAGTAGAAGATCCGAACTTGAAACGATCTGCACCGAGCTGATAATAGAATGAAACGTATTTTATAAAAAAAATAATATATTAGAAAATATGTTAAGAATGGGTTGCCTAACAAAATCCTTGACATACTATACTTAATTATTTTTAATTAAAGTTGCAATATCATGATAATAAGAAAACTTTTACCCTGTAATTTGGTATTTGGTATTTGTGTAAAAAATGGTCCTGTAATTTTACATGGGATATCATACTTTCTTATATTCAATGTCCGATTACGTGCGGCTGCGATGTTGGGTCCTTTATTATTACACGCTATACTCAACTCGGATCTCTCTGTCACGCATTCCCACTTGCGTTAAAATTTAATCTTTAAAATTCGGCAACCCGGACTAGGACCACGTTTTTGCAGGCAACCCAATATCAATGCGTTTGCTATAAAACAACGCTTATATTGATTTTTTTTTCTATTATCAAGCCGGTGCAGATAACTGATATCGACATACCCGCTTTTACCTGGAAACCGATAGTTTGTCCAGGAAAAGATTAGGCAACCCAACGGCTGCACATTCTATACAGTCAGGGTAAAAGTTTTCTTACTATCTTGATTTTGCAACATTTAATTAAAAATATTTTTTTTAAATAATTAAAAATAGTCTGTCCAGGATTTTTTTAGGCAACCCATTCTTAACATATTTTCTAATATACTAAATTTGTTATAAAATATGTTTCATTATATTATCCTCTCGGTGCAGATCGTTTCAAGTTCGGATCTTAGACTATTACAAATTTTTCCTTTCATAAACGGCTCGAACGATTTTGATTAAACTCATTACAACGATGGAACTTTTAATGTGCTATAGCATTAGATAGGTTTTATTCTGATTAAAATAATCTGACAAGGATTAAATAGAGATATTTTTATTTTTACGATCGAAAGTATCTTTAGGATTATTGATTCGGAAATATTGATCATTGTATATTGTCAGCATTGATGAAAAACGGATAAAAGTTCAAGGAATTTATTAACAAGCTAAAGAAAAAAAGATAATAAATATTTTTTTTAGGTAATTTTTTTCCGAACACAAAAATAGTAATATACATGTATAATAGCGGGTTATTAGCGGAAGGTAATAGAATAGAATAGTTTTTATTTGTCTTTGGGGTATTCCCCTGACAAATAGAGCCTGGCTTGGTTATTCACAACACATTTTTTTTAAGTTATATACATATTTTAATAAAGATAAATCAACAGTTTTTTTTTTTTTTTTTTTTTTTTTTTGCAATTTTCGAAATAATAATACATCTGTTTAAAAAAAAAATAAAATAAAAATACATATGGTTTTAAAATAATAATACATCTGTTTAAAAAATAAATAAATATATTAATAAAGATAAATAAACATTTTTTTTTTCAATATAGTAGAGATAAAATAATAATAAAATGCATATGTTTTCAAAATAATAATTCCTCTTTAAAAAAAAAGAGAAATAAAAAACAAATTAGTATATTGATATAGATAAATTAACAGTCTTTCTTTTTTCCCCTTTTTTTTCCAATATAGTTGAGATAAAATAAAATATATATATTTTTAAAATAATAATACATCTCTTTAAAAAAATGAAATAGAGACTTAAAATAAATTAAAAAAACAAAAAAAAAAAACAAGGAAAAAACATCAGTTAGACTGTTACACCAGTTACAATTTCTATTAATCTAATATTTATATTAGGTATAATATAATTGCTTATGAATATATCATCGATTTATATACATGAAAAAAGTCATTAGGAATATACTATTGTTGACATTTTATTGTTTTTGTTTACTGCATTATTTATATTTCGTATGTAAGCATATTGTTTTTATTCGTTGATAATAAACGATCTCATTTTTAGGCAATTAATTATATAATAATATATTTGGTTTAATTTTTTATGGTCTATTATAAATATTGTTGGGAACTGATTTTCTGAAATATTGTTTAGGTATGGTATGTGGTAGTTTCTGATGGAGGAGTAGATTGGGCATACTGCGATTAAATGAAAGAGGGTTTCATAGGTATTCACATTACATATGGTAAAGATTTCTGTGGGTTTGATGGAAGGTAATATAAAGTGACGAATAGAGCATAAAATTAGGTGATTGTTGTACATAACAATTTTATAATATTGTATTATTCAAACTAAAATATATGTTTTCAACGAAACTGATTGTAATTCTTTCAACTTTTTCCTGTTCAAACTTTATTTAAAATATCTTTAATAAATCTCAAAAACCAAGGTAAGTAAAAGTCGTGTGTTGCGCGCACCAGAATATTTAGTTACTCCAATACGTAATTTGCAATCGTCATAATTTTTTTTCAAAGAAATATTTAGAGGAGAGAATTTTAGAAAATAAATTGTATAACTCACAATGAAGCTGCGGGAATGGCACACTCTACAAAAGCGAGGTTGTGATGAGAGTTCTCAAAGGTTTTCGGCACCCTCTGAAAAGTTCTTTGCTGTACAACTACTTTCGGCATCTCATTATCCCAAGCACCTATTCCTAACCAGTACAAGAGATCTACAGTTAAGAGAGCCATGTTTTTTTTAAATTTTAATTTGGTTAATAACATATCGTAACATAGCTTATTGTGACGCTATTTCCACGAGTTTTTCTTGCAAAGAACACTTTAGTGGGCTATAATAAAACTAGATTTGAACAAACACTTAAATCTGAAGAATTCAGAATTTTATTTATATTATCAGACAGCGGGGAGTGGCGTAGTGTACTTGATAGAGCAGTAGTCTACTGTTCTCCGGGTCCTGGGTTCGAATGCCAAAATATATATTTTGTTTATTCAGTCGGGGGGGCACGCATGGGTATGGGGACCCTCCTGGGGAAGACCCAACCTCTATAAAGTAGGTACCTGAAAAAATTGGGGAAATAACGTGTGCATGGCATCTAGTTGTACACGGACCAAATAAATAAATATGTAATTTATACCTTTTGGAAAGAATTGCCTTTGTAAAACGCGTTCCTTAGATAAAATCGGATGATGGATTTCAATAATACTAAACGAATAGAATACAAATATCTTATAAGAACAATTACGGGAAAATGTAAGACAGTTGTACTAACATATATTTATATTTTTATTGATTAAAACAATATTTTACATTTACTTACTATATATAGTAAGGGAAAGTATTGCGATCGTCAAAATTTTCGAATTCCAGTTTTCAACGGAAATACACATTTTAGGGTCCCCTGAGTCCAAATAACCAAGTCCCGCAAAAAGGTCTGTGTGTGTGTGTGGCAACTCCCGGGCAGAAACGGTAAGTCCTATGAAACTGAAATTTCATATTTAAGACAAATATACGCCTGAGACGTTACAAAACCTTTTTCATCAAAATGAGCTTACCAGAAGAGCCACTTTATACCACGCGATTTGCACCTTTTTTCGATTTTCTCGTAAACGGTTTCGACGATTTTGATTAAACTCACTACATCGATGTAGAATTTCATGGGCTTTAATATCAGTTAGGTTTCATTTGGATAAAGATGGTCTGACAGGGCTTAAATGCCGATATTTTAAATTTTCTTTCTCTAAACTACCTTTAATTTTGTTGATTATATAAAAATAGCTATATTATCTTGTTACCACTGATGAAAAATAGGTAAATATATAAGTTGAATGAATTCGATACCCAACTAAAGGAAAAAAACCGATTTTTTAATTAATTTTTTTGTTTTTTAACATAAGAACAGTAATATACATGTATGATATACCGTTGGAAAGCTGAAGATTTTAGAAACAATATTATCTTATACTCAAGCTTTTAAAAGTTAATGGAGAGTGATGAAAAGAAGATAAAACCAACAAATTATTTTAGATAACAATATAATAGATTTTTTAATAAAACACATGTTTCTATATAAATTCAATTTAATTAATTCTTTAATAGTTTCAGGTATTTTTTTCTCTAATTGTATTTAAAATTTTTTTCATTGATTTTAAAAATAGAGGTATGTGAAAGTCGTGTGTTGCCCGCACCAGATTTTTTAGAGATACTTTGGATTTTACACTGAAGTAAAAAAAGTCTTTCTCTGCGAAATGGTCATTTAGAAGATAAGCTGTAGATAGTAGATACAGGCCAAATTGTGTTTATTAGCACAAATTGATATAGCTTATAAAACAAAGTATATTCAGGTAAACATTTTATGTTTTTAAACATCCCAGAGTAAGAGTAAGACTCTGTCTACTTGTTAAACATAATATTCCATAGCGTAATACGGAATAAAATACATTTTAGATTTGGAAATATTTTCGATTCAAAAAATAAAATATATCTACCTCTTTCTCCTCACACGCTTCACTTCCTTAATACGTTCAGTATATTTTCAAGGAACAACGCTAAAAATCATTATTTATGCGAAGCACATTTTTAAAAACTATTATTCTTTTGAAGTACCGGAACGTTATTAAAACATACTGGGTATGACTTAAGCTTATGAATTTTAAGTACATACGGAATAAGTTAAAAGAAATGCTCGGGTGGGTTTTTAACTGAAGCCCTTCCCTAAACTTAACAATACAAAGCCCTTCAAGGCTCGCCTCATTTATTTCCATACATTCTTTCTACCTGCTGCTGCTTGCTTAAGTGGCCTTATTTTTTTTTCTAGTACCGCAGCAATTCAATTTGCGCTGTATTAGGGAAATACTTAACATGTGTTGTCTTATTATAATATAATTATATATATATATATATATATATATATATATATATATATATATATATATATATATATATATATACAGGAGTTTCGATTATCGATTTTTTTATGTTGGTACGCTCTTCCCGAACATCTGTACCAAGTTTCAAGTTTATAGGATTTTTTGTTTGGTTGTGAGAGGCGTAAAGGTTATATTTTTTACTATCGAAAAATATGGATCAAAGGATTTGCATCAAATTTTGTGTAAAAAATAAAATAAAGTGCTCCGAAACACTTGAAATGTTGACAGTGGCATACGGTCAAACAGTTTTGAGTAAAAAAAAAATGTTTACAAACTCTTCCAAGATGGCCAGGAAAATGCCAATGACGAGCCTCGCTCTGGACGCCGAAGCACGTCAACAACTGAGACGTTGATTTCCAAAAGGTACTAAAGGACATTTTTTACAAAATTGATTTTTTTACATATTTGTATTCTCATCATTTAGTTTTATATAAATATTCTATTTGATGTTATCTAATGAACTCTCAAGTCCTTAAAAAACGCGATTTAGAAATACGGTCATTTTCTTAATGTAATAATTACGCATTTATTTTCGTTCGAAATCATTCTAAAAAAATTCGTTTTATAACTTTAATATGATTTTATTATTATAGTAAAAAATAATTCTAAATTTTAATGCAAAAAGACTCAAATTAGCTGATTTAATAATATAGTAATGAGAGATTTTCGCGCTTCTTGTAAAATTTCCTAAAATGGATATAGTACCTTTTGGAAATCAACGTCTCAACTGATGAAAACGTTCAAGAAGTAAAGAAAATTGCTTTGGAAAATCTTCGAATCACTACCAGAGAAGTTGCTGAGGATGTCGTTATATCACTTGGCCCGTGCCATCAACGACGACCCAAATTTACTCAAAAGGGTCATAACTGGTGACGAATCCTGGGTATATGGTTATGATATCGAAACCAAAGCCCAATCGTCCCAATGGAAGAGCCTAGGTGAGCCAAGACCGAAAAAAGCACGCCAAGTTCGATCAAATGTCAAAGTTTTGCTCGCTGTTTTCTTCGATTACCATGGCGTGGTGCATCAGGAGTTCTTACCATATGGTTGTAAGGTCAATAAACAGTATTATCTTGAAGTTATGCGCCGTTTGCGAGAAAACGTCCAGAATTGTGGAAAAACAATTCATGGCTTTTGCATCACGATAATGCCCCTGCTCACTCATCTTTGCTTTGAGAGATTTTTTGGCCAAAAACAACACCACAATCATGCCTCAGCCACCATATTCACCGGATTTGGCACCATGTGACTTTTTCCCAAAACTAAAGAGACCTATGAAAGGACGGAGATTTGCGAAGATTGAGGAGATAAAGACTGCATCGCTGGAAAAAAAGTGCTTTGAGGATTGGAAAAACCGTTGGCATAAGTGTTTTGTATCTGAGGGGGATCACTTTGAAGGGGACAATAAATATTGTAAATAAATAAATATTTTTTCTTAAAAAGACAAAGTCACCTTATTTTTTGAACACACCTCGTATATTAGAATAACTATAAACGATCACAAAAATCGCTAACAGTTTTTTTTATTCTAAGTAACTATAAGGGGTCAGAGAGAGGGAATGTTGGGATCGTGAATATTTTTAACTGGAATACATGTTTTAGAATCACCTGAATCCGAATAACTAATAAAAAAAAAAAAAAGGTCTAGTCCTAAAACGATAAGGTATATAAAAATGAATGTTCATATTAAATAAGTGTATATGCATAAAGGTGTTGTAGGAACTTTTTCACTAAAATCGACCTACAACAAATCCACTCTATACTGAGCTTTTTTTTTAAATTTTTTTTTTTTTACTTTTTTACGATTTTCTGAAAACGGCCTAAACGATTTTAATTAACCTTTCTAAATCGATGTCCTTTAATGAACTTTAATACCATGTTGGTTTCTTTCTGATAGAAATAGCTGACAGAGCTACAATGCCGATAATTCAAATTCCTTACTCTAAACTACATTTAATTTTGTAGATACGAATTTTTTTTTTCTTTTATATCTTTATTTACACTGTCAGAAGATGTCTGACAATCAGCAAATGTGCTGGACAAAATGGATTAGAATGATAGGCATGGAGATCGAAAATATTAAACATTTATATAATAAGCATTGATGAAAACATATTATATACGAGATGAAAGAATTTCATAACCAACTGAAAGAGAAAGGAGCAAAAGAATTATTTTAGGTATTTATTTTCCAAATATAAGAATAGTAATATGATGGATAATATAAAGTTAAAACTAAGGATTTTAGATTCAATTATGACCAGGGATATTCCACTTCAAAGTTAATTGAAAGGGCGGCGCAAGCTGGTTAGGCAGATACAGTGCTTTATCCACTTTTAGTGCAAAATAAGGAAAATAAATTTGGTACATACTCTGTATAAAAAAGGTAATTTGCTTTCCAGCTAAGTCAGCGAGAAGGCTGGTTAGTTGTTTGGCATGCAATGCAACTATCAAATACTTCTAATAATTTATTTTCTATCTAAAATAAAATAAATGCAACATGCACAATTTATGTACAATTTAAAATATTACAATCGGTATATACTAAAGGTAGTGATCTACAACAAAGAAATAAAATAAGACAAAATAAGGAAGTTTTACATAAGGAAATTAAAAGAAAAGATAAGTTATAAGGTAACATAGGAACAAGAGGTAAGGTTACAATGGAGCAGGTTCTGCAACGGTGCCGAAACGGACGGTTACACACTTTCCTATTATGAAGAGTATATCATATTTAAATAAATTCTTCGGAACAATCTCTTCTTTTTAAATATTATTTATTAATTCATCAATATTACATTGACGTTTCGAGGTTTATATGTCTCATCTATAGAATCATTAGTCAAACGAAAAATTCCATATCATTCAATATTGGTCAAATTTCCTTAAAATCTCCTTAATGTAAGTGTCAAACAATGGTCATATTCTGTTTAAAAAATTTTATGGATAAAATAAAAAATTTAGATAATATAGTCGTTTTAGTCAATTTAGTTACCTAAGGACCATTGTTGACACAAAAATAAGAATTTTAAGGAATTTTGACCAATTTTGAATAATATGGATTTTTTTTTTTTTTTTTTATATTGTGATACTAAAGATGAGACATATAAACCTCGAAACGTTAATGTAATATTAAAGAATTAAAAAAAAAGAGATTGTTCCCAAGAATTTATTTAAACTAAGGATTTTAGAACAACTGTAATCCTAAATAAATAGTTGTATAAGGTAAAGGAAATAGATGAAAATGATAAAAATCTAATATAAACCTTTCCAGCGAAACTCAATATAATTCTTTATAAAAATGTCCTATCTAATTTCATTTAAAAGTTCTTAATTTAATTTTACTAACGAAGAATAGTGAAATTCATTGTGATGCCAGCCCCAGATTTTTAAAGCTAAATAAATGACCACTTTCTTAAACCATTGTTATAATTTAAAATATAATTGCAGGTATGCTGAAGATAGAATATAAAATAATAATATCAATGGCAAGTCCAAACACTTGAATATTGATAAAATTGTAACTGACATAATTCAATAGAACTCTTGTTTTTAAATTAATATCCTTCTCGCTGCAACAGTGGTAACCTAATTAGACGAATGTTTACATCTGACAATATGGCTCCTTCCATACTTGCTTAACATCATTTAGTACAGTGTTAGCTACGGATCTGTTCATCACAAAGATCACCACATGCATGGTAGTGAATAAATGTGTGTGTAAACAATTTCAGTGTCTGTGTTTTCGATAGAAGAATTTGACTACTTCGTTTTCGGAAGAATCGGTAAAAACTGTCTCGTCATGTTCAACTATATTCAAGGTAAATAGGTGTTTCCTAGTTAATATTTTTTATTAAAATTTAGAATATTTATTATTAATTAATAATGGAATCGATCAATGCGTGGCAATTATATGTACATTAGCTTAATAATAATCAAAATATTCATTTAATAAATTTAAAAAGGATTTTTATCTTCTTTCTTTAACTAAGTCTAATATAAATAACTTTTTTTTTATAGGAAGGAGTTTATTGGCTCATTAATTTATTTTTAATAGGGGTCAATTGTGGCTAACACAGTAGCCTCCAATATTTACTGTTTTTTCTATTCCCCATATAATTTTTTAAACCAATTCAAGATTTAAAAATTGATACATAAAAACTGTAACTACTCACATCACAATGTAAATAAATAGAAAAATAAATAATGAAGTTTAGCATTTTATTAATTATGTATTTACAATAAATATTTAAATTATTCTTCAAAACTATTTTTTTTTACAAATCTTTTGTTGCTATTGCGATTCCCCATATAGTTTTTATATACATACACCCAATTCCATGGTACTAAAAAGTTCAAGAAATGTTTTAATTATTTTTTATATATTTTTAAAAGATTTAAATTAAGCAAATGAAAGTGTCAAGTCCTTCAATCAATTAAAATTTGAATATTTAAAAAAACATATATTTATTATTAATAGCCAAATAATAATAAACGAAGTTTAATCATTGTCTTTTTTTTTTTAATTTTTTTTTTATAAAACTATTTTTTAAATTGAAGACAAGTTAATAAAATAAATAATAATTTATGATCTCAACGATTATAAACATATTAAACTTAAACAATTTTCTATCCATTTGAATGAAACACTTATTTATTTAAACCATAAAATTAAAAGAACTTAATTACTCTTATACATTTCTGAAATTTTAATTTTAATAAACAATATAAAACACATTTATAATATTAATCATTAAAAAAAAAAAATATTCAAAACTTATTCTGACTCAGATCACAAAAATTAATATTCCTTTAATCATTAAAATAATCCTTTTCTATAAAATAATATTTAATAACAGAAATAAATAATAATAATAACATACCTGAGTAAAGAAAGTGACATTATGCTTCGGTTGAGAACTATATTAAATCTGAGTGGTAAGAGAGCTTTTTCAAAGACTGTTTTGATTTCAGTAGTGGCGAGAATAATCAAATTAGCAATTGTACAACTATATAGGTGCCTTTCACTTGCTAGCTGGACTCCTTAGTGTGCGGTTCGTGAAACGTGGAGTTGTTAATATTTTTATATTTTATGTGTATAAATCTTTAAAATTATTATAATCTTGATTTATATTAGCTAACACTTTTATTTTACTTTCGTTTTAAATCGACCCGTTTCAAAGAACAAGTGCGCTTTAATAGCCCAGAAGAGACAGAATTTTGGCTTGAAAGGATAGGGAAATTGTGGTTTTTAGGTATGATTATTTTTTTAAAGAGTACATATTCCTAAAATCATAATTGACCTACCTTTTTTAAGCCAAAACTCTTTTGAGCCAATTCTACTGGACTACAAAGAAAGAAGTCTGTGTTCATCTTGCTGTAAGTAATGAATTTGCTATTAAATTGAATATTTACTTAACAGAAAACTAATTTGTTTCAAGAAATATGGTATTTTTTATTTTATAATAAACTTGATTATGGATTATCATAAAATGCTTCTAATAAAAATAATTTAGTAATAGTGACTCACAGTAGAAATATTACATTTATTCAGATAAAACTGTTATTTAAGTATTTCCTTTTAATTTAAAACATCTAAAGTTTAAAATCCTGAAAGATATAATAATAAATTGAAAATTTAAAAAAAAATTAAACTTGTATTATACAGATTATAAGAGTAATGAATATGGCTCCTAATATGCTAACTTAAAAGTAGTGCCAACACTACAAAAGAAAATTTCTCTGTACGTTCATGAAACGATTCCGAACCAATAGTTTTGTTATCAGTTAAATAGTGTTTTAATGTTTTATTTATAAACTTCAAAATTATAACTAAAGAGATGTTGTATTAGGAAAATATATCATTATTTAAAATAAAACAGACAACTCTGATTATGAAAGTACTGAATTCATTGATAAAAGGGAAATTAAGGAACCACCAACTTAAAAATGAATACCGAAATGCCACTTACATTATATGTCAATTTACTAGATTTAATTATTTTGATTATCTGATTTATTGAACTTTCCTTATTTAATAGTTTTATGCTTGATTTATTTAATGGAAAATATTTCTACTACCTCTATTACATTTTTGTTTTAATATATACAATTAATCATTGAATAATAAATCTGTAAAGGAATTTCATTTAGGTTATAAAACATTATTATGAAAAAATAGTTGAAAATACAAACTATAGAGATAAGTGGTTGAATTGGGAAGTAAAAAAACAAAGGTTTATTTTAATGTATATATTAATTTGTAGTGTTGCAACTAAGTTTCAAACTCAGCGATTTCCTCATTTACATGGAGTTCTGAATTTCGGTTACTCAGCCATGAAGAATGCCTTTCATTTAGGACGAAGGGTCGACACGGGTTAAAATAAGCCTTTCTTATTGGCATATTTCATTTCACTGACCGCGTTCCCTATTAACTGCTGATTATATAAAATAATTTCTACTTACTTAAGGTCAATATTTCTTTTCTTTTTTTCACTTCATTTATTTATTTGCACCTGTCAGCAGTATTGTGACAAGTAGTTAATAGGATAGAATAAAAAAAAAAATAATGAAATGTCAGGCATGAGGAAGGACAGTATCCAGCAGCACGTCTTCTCGTCAGTTTTTTTTTTTTATATATATAATGCCCAGCATTATTTAAATAATTTATTTTATTTCAGTGTGTTAATAAGGCTATCATTACACGAATAGGGGCCATTTGGAGGGTTCATAGCTTGAGTGAAGTAAGCAAGCTCTTGGAGAAGGCTCAAAAGGGACTGAATAAGATTATTCAACCCTCTAATTAATCGTGCAATTTGGGATGAATTTTCACCTGATGGCGACTGCTGATGTATTTCTCTCCTCACGCCCGAGCCTGATGATTCGTTGTTGGAAGGTAGAAAAGAGTAATTTGGTCCCATCTGGAGGGCTGATGATTCCCGTGGCTGGATTGGTGGTACCATACACTGGATTGGTGGTCTCAATAGTTGGAGTTGCTGTAGTCGAGTCGGAGCTCTCAGCTGCTGAATTGGTGACTCTATTTGTGTACCATTATCCTGAGATGGTGGGTTGATTGACGTTTTTTGACGAAGATCTGGAAATTCGTCGTGGTGGAGGATGAGGTCGTAGCGGTGTGTTCGTGTAGCTCGTTGAATTCTCAACTCCTTCAGAACTTGGCACCCACAGTAGTTGGCTGGATGTTTTCCCTGGCAGTTGGTGCATGTCGCTGGTGTTTCCCTTGCCTTCGTACAATTTGCGCTGTTGTAGTTACAGTACGACTTCGAGTGACCGTACTGCTGGCACCTGATACATTGGTATGGCTCTTCTTTTTCTGGATTATTAAACTCTTATTTTTGTGTAAAATATCGATTGAATTTCAAAAATGTTCTCATTGAAGGTTGATTTCGAGATGTCAACGAAAAACATGGAGAGTGGTATTTTTAACATTAGTTATGTTTTCAACTTTATAACCACATTTTTCTATATATTTTTTTATTTCCAAAATAGGAGTAGTGTGGTGGAGGTTTTTTTACGACTATCCTGTGGTTTTTATCTTCAGGAAGTTGATAAGTATGAAAATCAGCATCTGAATTCTTAAGGCTGCTGGTAAACAGTTACCCCCTTCAGTGTAGTTTTATGGTAAAATGAATTGGAAGACGATTTATTTTCTAAAAATGTCACGAAAGCTTGGTAATCTTGAATGCCGTTATTGAATATTGGATTAATGAATGGAGGTGGTTTGTCTTTGGGAGGAGTGGGGGGGAGGGAGCGGGAGGGAAGGTTTGGTATTGTCGGTAGGCTGACCTACCTCAATTAAGTTTTCTAGCGGAGCATGAGTGTTACTGGGATGGTCATGTCATTTCCTGCAACTGTTGTTTTTTGCCTACGTGGATCCCTGGATTCAGCTGGCAAGTTCCTTTTCTTCCCAGTAAATAAGGCCCAGTATCACGTAATGTTTCATCGTGAACTAAGCTTAATGCACTTTACCCACTTCCCCTAACACACAGCGTTGAGGTGGGGTGCATTTCAGCTGTAGGTCTCACCTTTGACTTACAATTGAGACGTTGATTTCCAAAAGGTACTAAAGGACGTTTTTTTCAAAGTTGATATTTTCACATATTTGTATTCTAATGGTTTAGTTTTATCTAAATCCGTCATCAAATTTTATCTAAAAAACATAAAAGTCCTTTAAAAAAGTATTTAAAAATTGCATTTCCTTCCAAAAGGTACTAAATCCACATTTTATTTCATTCCATAATGTACTATATCTATGTTTCGTTCCGAAAGGTACTATATCCTATGTAAACAGATATAACCTTTCCTTTCATTGCCTTCCAAAAGGTACTATCTATCTTTCCTACTATGTATATGGCAGATGCATCTAATCCAGTAATATATCAATATCCAGTAATATCACCATTAATTTATTGATTTCATCATTTTATGCATTTCTATTTGTTCATTTAGCACGTCTTGAATCACCACTATTATTTCGATTAATAGTTTAAACCTAATAATCAGTTTTTAAGCTATTTGAAAAAACTTAGTTGCTTCGCTTTGGTTCTTTTAGGTTGTCAATTAAATTAAGTTTTTTCATAGTAGTTCTTCTGGCAGCGACATATATTTGGATTAAAATTTTTCAGAATCTCACATTTTTATAGAATGATGGTATTTGGTGCAGCAAATAGTTGGAATTAGCATTCCACGAACTGGCTAAATATGTGAAGAAAATCTGTGCCTGATCTAACTTAGTAGTAGATTATGTAAAATAAAAGCTCAAAAGTTATCATTTGTCAATATCTATGGTTAAATATTGTTTACACGTCTTTAGTAATATAGTTGAATTTTCTAAATTCACACAAATAGTAAATACAAGTTCAAAACCGACTTCATAATTACATACTTTCTTATTATAGTGCCAAAAATAGATAAATTGTCCTTTGAATATTCACTTTCTTTATGAATAATAGATAATCAATGTAATTAACAAACACAGAAAGATATTTTTCAGAGGGAGAATGAGGAAAAATACATAACTTAGTAATAAACAATATAAAGACGTTAGTTATCACTATTATTGTATGAGGAAGGTTATAGTGACTGTTACCAACTTATCTCGCGTTATATTCTTCCAAAAAGTACTATATCCCTTTTAATTCTTTCCAAAAAGTACTATATCCGTTTTAATTCTTTCCAAAAAGTACTATATCCGTTTTAATTCTTTCCAAAAAGTACTATATCCATGTTTCGTTCCAAAAGGTACTATATCCATATTATATTGTTTAAAATCATCGGAAAAATGCAATAATTTGGAAAAATGAATTGGCAACACACTTAAAAATCAACTTTTGATTGATTTGCAACCTGGTTTGCACAGAGATGGACAATAAATATCGATACATCCGAATCAATAGCGAGTTAAAAATTCTCAGCTTCTTAAATTTCTCCAATCTATCGCCATTGCAGAGGCGTGGTTGGGGTAAAAGAGAGGGTTTGAGGAAAATGAATAAAACACATAAAGTTAAGGGTCGGTTTTGGTGACTGGGGAACCTTTCAGCTAGGGTTCGGGGGGAAAAAGTCACGGACAAAGGAAACTCTGGAATATTTGAAGTCTCCCTTCTGCTCGATTCGTGGTCACTTATTGTTCGCCCGGGACTTGGAATTGAATAGGGACTTACATAATAACACGCTTTTTAATCCCCACTTCCCCTCTCTATTGGGTAATGTTTAAAAGGGTTTAATATTCCTGATTGCGACTTGGTCGAGTGGCTATTATGTCTCGGAGGTTTTTACTTCTTAATGTGCGGCTTAGGCAAATATTTTTCTAATTGAATGAGCTCCAACAATTAACGTTGATTATTAAGCAACATTATTCAAGAATTTACGAGTCGTTTATTTTGTAAGTGGCCTAGATCTTTTTTAATAATCTATGAACCTGTTTGTTTTTTAAAATTAAACTTTACCATTTTAACTATTAAATAATCTTCAATTTGAAAAATATTTGAAGTTGATTTTAATAATACGTAATTCATTTTCGTTGGAAACATATGATTTAGATTAAATCATAAAATTATATAAAATTGTTAATCAGTAATAAGTTTATTCCCCATTCGTCACTTTATATTACCTTTTACAACTCTGTGTATCAGATAACATTTTTTCTAAAATCTTCCTCTTTCCAACGGAATATTATACGTTTTATTTTGTCCTTTATTTGGGCATCGAATTCGTCCAACTTGTATATTTAGCCGTCCTTCATCAATCTCATTAAGATGATATGGTCAATCTTTTGAAATGTACAAAGTTAAAGGTAGTTTAGAGAAAGAAAATTTAAAATATCGGCATTTAAGCCCTGTCAGACTATTTCAATCATAATGAAACCTACATGATATTAAAGCCCATTCATATAGCGAATTAAATCAAAATCGTTAGAGCCGTTTTTGAGAAAATCATAATAAGGTGCTAAATAAAATGCATTGTATAAAGTGGTTCTTCTGGTTAGCAAATTTTGATAAAAATGTTACTGTAACATTTCAGGCGTATAGTTGTCTTTGTTGGCGTACGACTTATCGTATTTAGCTAGACTTACCACACACACACAGACCTTTTTGTGGGACGGTTTCTTTTTTTTTTTTTTTATTTTAAGATTTTTATTTTTCAATATATTTTTTTTTTACAAACGGCCACATGCCTCAAACTTTATACATGTTGTGGTAATTGCAGCAATTACATGTTACTTTTACGTTATATTTACAGTAGGGGTTAGTGGTAATTGTAGCCTATGTTACTTTACTTATTATGTTCTCGTTACTTAAAATATGAGAACAAAGACCCACAAAAAAAAATAAAAAAATAAATAAAAAATAAGAATCTAAGTAAAAACAAAATAATTACAGTTAAAAATAAAATAAATAACTAAGTGAAAACGAAACAATACAAATAACAATATTTTGGTTGTATGCTAATATATTATTTCTTTTTTACATTTTAAAATTATTCTAGTAGTACATCTTTTGTACGTTTATGTACGTAACGTTTTAGGGTTTTCTTGTCGTAATCGCCTATTTTTTGAACTATTGGGTTGTCATTAGTAGGAGTAAGAGAAAAGAAAAGTTGTGCCTGCGAGTACGTATATTTTTTTATCGACGAGACTTGTAAATCCGAAAACATGATTGTGATTCGCGTGTAACGAGGATAGTTTTTAACGATGCGCATGCATGTGTTCTGCACCACCTCCATAATGAGGAACGGTTGTTTGGAATTAGGATACCCTGAAATGTGTTTCAGTCGAAAACTGGTATGTAATTTCGAAAATTTTCACGATCGCAATACTTTCCCTTACTATATATTTCATATATAGGTAAGTGAAATTAAAAATGTCGTAGCCTATAAATATGCAATAAGACAATAAGTAAAAACGCTGTAAATTATTACACAATGGTTTATTATTTCTAAATATTTATATTACAGATAATTATGGTATAACAATTTATAAAGCCGTGTAGTAAAAACTTACAGATATAGCTATAAATCAATCAAAGAGCTTAAAAAAGGATATAAAGAAGCTAGGTTAGGTTAGGTTATTTTATTTATGGGCACAAAACATCTGGGGTCTTTAGCGTCCTTTTCTATCTACATACAAGTTTTACTAAATTTGTTTAAACAAATCAAATGTTTTTAGAAAATCAATTGTTTTTCTAACATAGAGAAGCTATATAATTGATATAAATAAAGAAGCTAAAGTATGAGAGTCTGTAATCGCATGAAAAATGTTTTACGTTCAAAGAAGAAATGATCACAATCAAATATAAAAATGTAATTAAGTCATTGGTCCTTGCTAACAAAACATTAATGTTTGACTACCCATTAAGATTAGGTTGATCCGCGCTTTGATGCTGTGATATCGACGATAAGTTCTTATTATGATTTTCCTATTATGGTTCAAAAGCCTGAGAGAAGTACGACTCAAACATATATTTTCAGCGTTCAACGTTTATTGACCTGATAAATATTTTCGAATTTTAAATCCTTGCACTTCGATGTGTTGTTAATTAAACGACTGATAATATTGTTGAGTTCTTAACGTGTGCTGTTACTTATATAATACTTTTAAATTCTAGAGCTCGTTTTGTAATTTTGAAATATTAAATTTTCCATTGTAAAGTTGGAAATGAAATTATTTTGATCTTGGTAAAGAGTGTCAGTAATTGGTTGCTCACAAAGTCGGTAATTGGTGTGTGCATGTCAGTAATAGAAGAAAAAAACATGCATCCGAATTTTATGCAGAAAAATGGATTAATTCACCATACTGATATATATCAATGGGCAGGACGGAGAGAATATATGTTAGCCTAATATAAATATTTTGAATGACAAGGACCGGTCAATAAAAATGGGAGATATTTTTCAAAAACCACACATTTTTACTTTATTTTACCAATATGTTACCACTTATATTTCAACAGTACTGAGTAATAGAGAGGAAACCATTGAATTAGCTCTTGATTATCTTAGAGAACAATCATTATCAACAAAATTATAAAGACTCTAATTCTAATTAACTATTAAGTTATAAATTACTAGTCAGCTTTTAATCAATACTTTTTTTTCATGACTTTAAGTTGTTTGGTTTTTATTTGTTTGTTTTTCTTTTAAGTATAATTATTATTTCATTTTTTTTTAACTATCATTCACATAATAATCATTTCTTTTTTCTCTCAATTACTCATTACCTAATAGTTCTTTCTTATAAAAGTTAAATATACATTTAGTATCTGGGCGTTGATGACCTTTGGGTTTTACGTCTTAAAACCAAAACAAAGAAACAAACGCTCACTTACCTAAATATAAAAAGTATCGTAAGGGAAAGTATTGCGATCGTGAACATTTTCGAAATCCAGTTTTTAACGGAAATACACGTTTTAGGGTCCCCTGAGTCCAAATAACCAAGTCCCGCAAAAAGGTCTGGTGTGTGTGTGTGTGTGTGTGTGTGTGTGTGTGTGTGTGTGTAGTAATATCCGGGGGAAAACGAAAAAGACCTATGAAACTGAAATTTCATATTTAAGACAAATATACGCCCGAGATGTTACAGAAACTTTTTCATTAAAATTGGCTGACCGAAAGATCTACTTTATACGATACATTTTGAACCTTTTTACGATTTTCTCAGAAACAGATCTAATGATTTTGATTAAACTCCCTACATCGATGTAAAATTTTATGGGCTTTAATATCATGTAGGTTTTATTCTGATTGAAATAGTATGACAGTGCTTAAATACCGATATTTTCAATTTTCATTCTCTCAAGTACCTTTGATTCTGTATATTCTATAAAAATAACTATATTATCTTGTTAGAATTAATAATTAACATCTAAATATGCAAGTTGAGCGAATTTGATAAATACCTAAAGGAGAAAACTACAAAAATATTTTTTAACGAATATTTTTGTTTTGAAAATAAGAACAGTAATATAGTTATAAAATATATCGTTGGAAAGCTTGAGATTTTAGTAAAAATATTATCTCATACACAAGCTTGTAAAAGTTAATAAAGAGCGACGAAAAGCCGATATAACTAACTGATTATTTAGATAACAATATAATAGATTTTTGAATTAAACACATGTTAATATAGAAATCAAATTCATTTAATTCTTTAATAGTTTCACTCATTTTTACCTCTAACTGTATTTGAAAATTCTTTAATAGATTTTAAAAACGGGGGTAAGTGAAAGTCGTGTGTTGTCCTCACCAGATTTTTTAACGAGGAATCGTTTTCTGAATTCAGATTTTAACGTTGATGTTAACATTCTGTGTCCCAGAAGACCCTCTTTTTTTTAATTTTAAATGAGAACCCTGTAATTTGACGTCGTAAATTGATTATACACAGTATTTCAAGGAATCTTTACTTAGGATTTTTTTTTTTTTTTTTTTATAGGAGCAACTGTATAAAAAGGATTACGGAGTTTTTGGGAAACCCGAAACTCCCCCTTTTCCATATAAGAGGAGTAGGAATCATTCAATTGACAATAAAAAACATGAACGAAATTCATACAAATTTGTATTCAAAATATTTTTAAATACGATTTTGATTAAACTCTATATATCGATGTAAAATTTGCTGGCCTTTAATATGATGTGGGTTTCATTCTGATTGAAATATTCTTACAAGGCTTAAATGCTGATATTTTAAATTTTCTTCCTCTAAAGTACCTTTAATTTAGTAGATGCTAAAGAAATAACAATATAATCTTATTATCAGTGATAAAAAACAGGTAAATATATAAGTTGAACGAATTCGGTCTCTAAATAAAGAAGAGAACTGCAAACATTTTTTTTTTATGCAATTTTTCGTTTTTGAACATAAAAGCAGTAATATAGATAGGTTTAATATACCGTTAGAATGATTCATATTAAAAAAAATATATTATCTTACATACAAGCTTGTAAAAGTTAATAAAGAGTGAAGAAAATCCTATAAAACTGATTATTATTTCAGATAAGAATATATTAGATTTTATATTGGGGATGTATAGTCGGCTATAAAAACTATTATAGGTGGAATAATCAGGAGTCAGTCTTTTTTTTAAATATTTTTAATTTTGCCGACGTTTCGGCTCAAGCTTATGAGCCATCATCAGGGCATTAGTGAGACATGTCCGAACATAAACTCAAGTTATGTTTCATAGATAATCAACTTAATTAATTCTTTATTAGTTTCATTCATTTTCGTCTTTAACTGTATTTGTAAATTTTTAAATTGATTTTAACCACGGAGGTAAGTAAAAGTCGTGTAAAAATTTTTGTCTGCCTGGCGGACTGGATGGTTGACTGTTTGAAATACTAAGAGTAAAAATTTTAGGGGAAACGTCTCGAAATTACAGTCCAATTCTTTATAAGGTCAAGAATAAAGGATGTGAACCAAAAATTGAAATTGATTTCGAAAGTTCTTTATTGGCAGCGTGTGCATGCCCTGCAATGTTATTCGCACCTGTCTTGCCAAAAATGAAGAATGGCGGAAAATAAATAAACACACCGGCCTTCCGTTTTCAATTTCGCAACATTGGAAAGCATGTGATTTTATTGTGTCAATTTATATTTAAGTGTATACATACATTAAAAAAAAAACCTGTGCCTCTACTTCCCATGAAGAGTCTAGAGTTCAGTACTCATAAACAATGAGGTTTCTCGAGCAACGACTGTGCAAGGATAACACTCAGCGCCATTCCCTTGCCACAAATATTTTGGTACCTACTTTATAGAGGCTGGGTGTGCCCATACCCCGGCTACGGTCCACGGCTGAAATATCGGTATAAAATAATTCTTCCACAGCCGAAGTTCGAACCCAGGACCTGGAGAACAGTAGGCTATGTCACACCTTATTATTTTTGTGAGAAAAAAAAAAATTTCTATTCCATTTTTAACGGAGTTTTAAAACTTTATAAGCCCAAAAAACGTATTCTCACAAAAGGTAATCAACTAAAGAGTAGATAGATAGATTGATAAATGTATTTTATTAATAAATTTTACATTTGTCTAGAGAACACAAAATACTGGCATGGATTTCCGTCGGCCAGGAAGTTGGTTTATTTATATACATTATTAATTAACAAAATAATAGGATTACAATAACAAAACAAAAAATAAATAAACATTATACATTATTGTAAAAAGATAGAGGCATAATCTTTGTTTCCCAAATAGAAAAACAAAATATAATTACAATTTATCTGTGACAACATATTCTCTGTTTATTTAATTATTGTAATTGAATTCTTTTATTAAAAAGCTTCTGTAGTATACAGCACATTTCATCAATCTATACAATGAATTCCAATTATTTCCATTTAAAATGTCTATTATTTCGTTTTCGATCAAAATACTTTCTCCAAAATACTTTTTCCTAAAATAATTAAATGCCGTATATAATATAATAATAATAATAATAATAATGTGTTTTATTGTTTAATTTACATACATAAATTTACTATACATTTATATATTGCACACTATGCATAGACTTTAGTCCATCTGCAGAATAGCGCGCCTTAACAATATATTCTTTACAAATATTATATAAATAATAATTATAATATAAAACTAACTGAACATTTTTTCCCTCCTTTATTTAAATATTAAATTCTGATATAAGTAAATATCTATATTTCAGGCCCTTAAATGATAGTTATGCAATGCTACCCAATTTTCACCATTTAGATAATTTATGTATTCCTGTCTGGACAATACTGCCCCACCAAGCCAACGCATCCTTATTTCTGATAGCACAGAGTAGACCCCTACATAATGGTACATATCCTCAAAGTCTTTATTATTACATAAACTACAATAATGTAGTTCTTCCGCCCTTGTAACATTACAATTAAGGTACAGAAGCTGTCCTCTTATTTTAATTATTGATTTGATGAGTCCCAGGCCGTATCTATCAGAGATATAACTGTTCTCCCCTAAATCACAATTTAATTCTTTATACAGTCGATGGTGAATAGATTTGTTGACTTTAACCAGTAAACCGTTTCTAAAGTCTTCTCTTATATATTCTATTAACCCTTTAAAACATTGCTTCTTTCCATCTACTAAATAATCACTATTTTGCCAGTTATATCTCCGACACAAAGACCGGAAATCATCACACCACCATAAATTTCTTTTAATAATTTCTTCTGCCAAAATCTTAGTCAGTCTATGGCTGGGTAACATCAATACTTTTTGAATATATTGAATATTTAGGTGCAAAGTAAACAAAAATGTTGGATCAATATTAGTTTCCAAATATATAATATAGTGTGGTGTACTCTGCGGAAGTGAAAATAATTTTCTAAAAAAATAGGCAGATAATTTCTCTATTCTATCATAACGCCCAAAACCCCAAACCTGGGCTGCATAACATAAAATAGCTCGGGAGACAGCCTTATATACAGATAGCTTAGATGAAAACGGTAATTTATTATTGCTGAAAAAATGTTTGTAAGTGGTGTGGATACTGAAACAAGAGGCGCTAAACCTTTCATCAAAATGTTTATTTAATGATAATTTCGGAGATAGAGTGACACCTAGGTACTTATATTCATTAACAACCGTTACACTTTCGTTATTTAAGCGCCATTTCTCCTTTCTCGCTAATCGGCCCCCTTTCCTAAATACAACTATTTGTGATTTTTTTAAGTTAATAGTTAAATTCCACAATTCACAATACTTACTAAATCTGTTAATCATTTCTTGAAGTATGAGAGGGTGATCCGCCATTATGACAATATCGCCTGCATACATGAGGCATCGGATGTTGATTCCAGCTATACCCCTATACCCCCCTCAATATACTCATTGATATCATCAATAAAAAGAGAAAATAAAATCGGTGAGAGAAGGCATCCCTGCTTTAAGCCCATTCTAGTGTTAAAATTATCAGTAACACCCTGAGATGTCCATACACGAGCTGTTGTATTGTGGTATAAACCCTGAAGTATTGTGATAAATTTTGAAGATATCCCTCGGGCGTATAACTTATAATATAAGGCATTTCTATCTAATGAATCGAATGCCGATTTAAGGTCGATAAAAAAACAGTAAAGCTTGCCTCCTTTTAACGATGTTTTAATTTTTATAATATTCATTAATGAGAAAATATTGTCAATAGTAGAATATCCGGCTCTAAATCCCGCCTGGTATTCACAGAGTGCGTTATTATTATTTACCCATTCAGTTATTCTCTTTAGCATTAAGCCAGTAAACAATTTGGCAATAGAATCCGAGAAGGCGATTCCCCTGTAGTTACTCACAACAGTCTTATCCCCCTTTTTGAATAATGGAAATATTATCGAACTACCAAAGCTTTCAGGAACATCCGCGGTTTCATAAATGTAATTGAAGATTTTAAGTAATTTCTCACGGAAATTGTTTGGACAATTTTTAAAAAATTCATTTGGCACCCTGTATATTTACCTAACAAATGAATTATATTTTCGTCCTCTTTACTGTTACGAATTGAGCATGTGTAAACTATTTCCCTCATCCATGGTTTACAATTTAGGGATATCAGGGGTACTCACTACGTTTGCTATAGCATGCTATTTGTGCTATTGTGCTGAACCCATCAATTTTCTACAGGAAATAACTGTAGAAACTCGACGGGTTTAGCAAAATATCACAAATAGCATGCTATAGCAAACGTAGTGAATACCCCTATCATTTCGGCTCTTGTATTAAAAACTATTCTTATTAATTCTATATTGTTTTTGTCATTAATAAATTTTACACCATAATCTAGCTTTTTATAAATTAGATGGTGTTCGGCACCCATAACGGAGATTCCTAGTTCTTTTTTAAAATTTTCCTTGGCTGCAGCTATTATATTAACCATTTGACTATTCCACCTCGCCACTTCGTATCGGAACCCCTTATCAAATGGACAGCCTAAATGTTCTGCTAGTTTTACCCATTCCTTTAGCCAGCAACAATTTTTGTTTTCCATGCCATCAAAAGCTATAATTTTAGGTAAGCGTACATTACTAAAGTTTAAAATTTTTATAATATAATTTAAATGTAAAATTCTCGTACTAAAACACAACAGATCCCTGCCCGTTTCCAGATACAACATGTAGTTAGGTGTGTTCTTTGGTAAGTTAAAAAGTTTTTTCAAAAATAATTTATGAATAGTTTCTAATTGTTGGTAATTATGGTACCCCCAAAATTGCGCTCCATAGTACATTACAGATTCCACCACCGCCTGAAATACTTTATACTTGGCCGATATCGGAACATGTTTATTAATGAATACGTTACTCCAGATACTCTTGACACTTAACCTGGCAGTCTGTACTTTTTCTTAAAATGCTCATGAAGTGATAAATTATCAGAAATTGTCACACCCAAATATTTATACTTCCTCTCTACCTCCATCTCTTCTCCCTTATACCACCACTAGCTGTGTCACGCAGCTTTGCTCGCGAATATTGCATTTCGTATTAATTTATGTGCGTTTATGTCTAGATAAAAGTCCTAAATATGCTTAAAATAATAGTTCTGATTATTATACTCGAATAAATCAAAAGAAATAGTAATTTTTTAATTTATTTAAATTTATAAATCTATATGCTTCAAGGTAATAACGATTAAAGTTGAAAATGACTCTTGAAATAAAACATGACTTAACAATATAGATAATAATATAGATTGATATAAATATTTCCGCGTTGTGTAACCTTCTATACTCCCCAGTAGCCTCATCTCTCTTCGGACCAAATATTTTAGTACCTTATTTTCTAAAACCTTTAGCCGTTGTCCGTCCTTCAAAGTAAGCGGCCACGTTTCGCCATCGGAAGAATAACAGTTTTATAAATTCTAACCGTTAAGTTTTTAGACAGAAGCTAAGTAATTTCGCAACTGAATAATAACACGCATTTCCCGCGTTTAACCAGGACTTTATTTCCTCTTGAATTTTTTTTTTTTCGTTATCATTGAACCTAAATACTTAAATTTCTCTACGTGTCCAAAAGTATACCCTGATATATCAATATCACTATGATCGCCACTGTCTCTGCTACAAATCATATATTTTGTCTTTTCGGTATTTATTTCGAGTCCTATTTCTTTACCGGTTTTTATTAACGGACTTGTATTTAGTTGTTTAGTTTCCGTGTCTTCCCCTAGCAGTACCAAATCATCACTGTATCCAAGAACCTGAATTTTATACCCCAGATTTAACCCTTCTTAGTACATGTCACTTTTTCTTTAATATATTCTAAAGCGACTTCGTCTGCATCAATGTCTGTCATTATGATTGCTATTAAGAAGTTTTTAACAGAATATATTTTAAAGTACTTCCTCTACTGGTACTTACTGGCAGAAGAACATACTGATTTTCTCCGCAACCCGATCTCGACGTAAATCTATTCTTACGTGTTTAAATGGAAAAATATAAATTAACGGGAAATTGAATTATTTAAAAATAAAAGGTAAATCATTTGGAATCATTGGGAAGTGAGGTTTTTTTTCTCCCAAATTTTCTCCGTTTTTTCCCAGATTTTCGACTGATTCTTCGCTCTTATTGGTCGCAGCGTGATGTTATATAGCCTATAACCTTCCTCGATAAATGGACTATCCAACTCAAAAAGAATTTTTCAATTAGAACCAGTAGTTTTAAGCGCTGAGATTAGCGCGTTCAAATAAAAAACTCTTCAGCTTTATATGAGGAAGATGGTTGGGGGTGCGGTCATAAATTAAAACACACAATTAAAAATAAGCGTTATTTTAATTATGTGCCGACGTTTCGGCCTACAATGTGGGCCTTCATCAGGGCTAAAAGAAACAAGATAACAACCAATGTAATTATAGACTTAATAATGCGTTAGGTATATAATAATAATATGACAGTAATAAATTATGGGAACATAAATAATATTAAATGTGAAATGATAATAAGATGACAATTATAAAGTATGGAAATAAGGTGACAGTTATAAAGTATGGAAATAAACAAAATTAAGATGATAGTTATAAAGTATGGAAGTAAACATAATTGAGATGATAATATTGTAATGAGAATATATAAATAGAGACTAAGTAAATGAAAAAAATGATAAAGGAAAAATATGTGAACAATTAAAATTTTAAATATTAACAATTTTGAGTTGATATATGACGGTAATATATTAAAAACATAGTTAAGAGTATAGGTAATATATAAAAAATATAGTCATTACAAAAGAGAAACAGTATGAATAAAAAATAATTTAAATTTTAAAATAATGTAATATTAAACTAATAATTATATGTCAGGATAGGTAACGGAGAAAGATATGAGTATGGAAAGGGGGAGAAAGAAATGGGCAATGAAAAAAGACCCTTATCAATAAGAAAGAAACACTTACGTGACAACGTGAAAGCTTTGCCTACAGAAGTGATGTTTCTCAGTTTAAAAAACGCTCATTGCGTGGAACGGAAAATATGAGAACTAAAATGTCCGTTAGGAAAATTCCAAGAAGCTAAGTTATGTTTACTGATTCGATTGTTAAAAAATAGCCAAAAGTTATTACTTGAGAGTACTAGAGTTATTACTTATGAGTATTTGATAAAATTGTAAGAAATAGTGACGAGGTAAAGATTAAAAGATTTTAAGTAATAACGGATGACGATGATAAATGATGAATGATGATAAGGTAATAACGAATGACGATAAGGAGCTGTCGAAGGAAATGATAAATAAACAGTAATCTAGTAGGTAAACAAATAAATAAATAAAGAAGGGGAGTACGAAAATTAAATAAATATATAAATAAAAAAAATTGATAATAAATAAATAAAAATTATGAAGAGATGATCAGATCACTTCAGCTTTATAATATTAGTATAGATTTATATTTTATTTTGGGTCTTCTCCTTTTCGCTTGACCAAAAATCATTATTTTTTATTTAAAAACATTCAGAGCTAATTTCCATTTATCCAAATACATCTCTAATCGTGATATTATTTCTCTTAGTTTAAACGGCGAGTCTGAGAAATCTACAATATCATCGGCAAAAAGCAACGAGTTAACTTTTTGAGCTGTTTCCACTTTGATTCCCTCTCCTAAACTAAAGAGTAAACAATTAAAAATATTTCCACACACTCAAAGCACATTTCTAGACCAGATTTTTCTTTAAGAGATTGGCGCAGTTCTTCTATGCTTCTTGAAAAGTTGTTTTTTTTCTTTATTTTCTGTGCATTAGTTTTAGGAAACACTATAGAAAGGAAAAAAAAGCTTTAATTGAAAATGAAATGCAGGAATTACTATTCGAGAAACGCTTGCAAGCAATATCTTATCAGTAAAAGATTTCTTTGCCAATACTGTGATTGTTGGAGGTGGGTCGATGGTTAGCTACGGGTCCCTCCTGGGATGCTCGGTCCCCAATTTCCTCCGAGGACGTCTTATCCGATTTATGAGGACAACACCGGCCATACAGAGTCAGCCCACGTAGGCCACTTCTCTGTTTTAACTCCCTACCCTAAGGTCCCTTCCAGTCACGAGGTCCAGTCAGAGACTTGAAGGCCTTGTAAGAACTAGGTTCAGTCTCTATTTCGCACTCAATGAGGGAATCAAACGTAAGCGAAATTAAAGTTCCAAAGGGCCTTACGTAATAAGGATGTAAAACCCCCACGACGTATATCAGAACCGAATTTTCACCATTTATTCACGCCTGTGAGCAATCACCTTTTGCTAATTTTTAACCCTTTAATAGCTAAGGGAGGGATGTATGGAGGAGGCTAGAAAAAACAAAAAATATTTTTCAATATTATATTTAAAAATGTGGTGCGGGCAACACACGACTTTCACTTACCTCTATTTTCAAAATCAATGAAAGAATTTTCAAAAACAGTTAGAGATAAAAATAAGTGAAACTATTAATGAATTAATTAAATTAAATTATAGAAACATGTGTTTAATTAAAAAATCTATTATATTATTATCTAAAATAATCAGTTAGTTTTATGTTCATTTCATCACTCTCTATTAACTTTTAAAAGCTTGTGTATGATATAATATTTTTTCTGAAATCTTTAGCTTTCCAACGGTATATCATACATGTATATTACTGCTCTTATGTTCAAAAACGAAAAATTGCATTAAACAAATATTTGTTTTGTTTTCTCCTTTAGTTGGGTATCGAATTTATTCAATTTATATATTTGCCTGTTTTTTATCAGCGTTAACAAGATAATATAGTTCTAATTATTGAATCTACAAAATTAAAGGTACTTTAGAGGAAGAAAATTTAAAATATCGGAATTTAAGCCCTGTCAGACCATTTTAATCATAATAAAACCTATTAAAGCCCATTAAATTTTACATTGATATAGCGAGTTTAATCAAAATCGTCGGAACCGTTTTCGAGAAAATCGAAAAAAGGTGCAAGATGTATAGTATAAAGTGCCTCTTCTGGTAGGCTCATTTTGATGAAAAAAGTTTTGTCACGTCTCGGGCGTATAGTTGTCTTAAATATGAAATTTCAGTTTCATAGGACTTACCGGAAGTTACCACACACACAGACCTTTTTGCGGGACTTGGTTGTTTGGACTCAGAGGACGTGTATTTCCGATCAGCAAATTTGATATGTCAATTCTATCTAGAAATCTACATTGAATGAATGAAGATTACTGTTTACCGCCCAAATTTTAATTTGATTTCGTTTAAATAAAATTTTAGTTTCTCAGAAGTTAAAATTAGGAGATATATATTTTTCATTAATTTCTTTGTTATTTTTTATGTATGGTATTTTTCTCATTGTAAATAATCGTAATTTTAAATAATGATTGTGAATAATAATTAATCATGTTTCTTGTCTGTTGGCCAGACATATTATACAATCCGATTGTACATAACTGTTATTCTTAGGGGACCTAGTCCCAGAACAAATTTTTTTCTATTATATTCTATTCTATATTTTAGGGGTTATCCAAGAGTTATAAAAAAAAATAATTAATTTTTCCCACGAATATGTGAACAAACAAAATTTAAATTTATAAAACAAAACATTTAGTTTATGTTGGATCGGCACACCTACAATATTTTGCTACTTCATTTTATTCAATCCTGTATAATTATAAATAGATAGAAAATAATTTTTATTCTGGGACTGGGTCCCTTTAGAATAACAGCTTTGTACAGTTTAAATATACAATATGTCTGGCCAACAGACAAGATGAACATGATTAACTACTATTTACAATAATTGATGAATTTGTATACAACACAAAATAAATAAAAAAAAACAATCTTCAGAAGCTAATTTAAGTTAAAAAAAAATGAGAAATATATGAGTTGATAACAGAATCCAAATTAAAAAAGAAACAAAAAAAAAATTAAATAAAACAAAAATAATTAGTAACATTGTACTAATACTTAGTATTCTTAAAATAACATTAACTCTGAAATAATAAAGGATCTATATTAGACCAAGAATTAATGAAAGATAATACAATTAAAACATAAATAAAAATAAAAAATACAAATATAAGAAATGAAATCTTCTAGTAACAAAAATAAGGATATAAAAAACTTAACAAATACTGTAAAGATTGAACCAAAGGAAAAAAATTATATAAAAATATATTTCATATTTAAAATATATGTCAGGCAGCGTCATTTTGGGATGTTAGAAGGTGCTGGAAAAGAAGGAATTAAAATGTAGAAAGGGAAGGAGCATGGCGGATGTTTGATGGAAGGGAATTCCAGAAACTAGTAGAACGGGCCAGAAAGGAGCATTCGTATTTTTTTGTTCTGTGGGAAGTGATATAAAGGTTGGAAAAACGGGATCTAGTCTCTAGTGGGTGAATTGATTGTTTGAACTGTAGGAGATTGTAGATATATGGAGGGTGTTGTGAATTAATGGTTTGGTATAGGAAAGATCCAAGGAAATATTGCCTACGGGTAAGAGGAAAGAGCCATTTTGATTCGGTATAAAGATGAGATACATGAGACCGCCTCGATGTGCCAATGACAAATTTTAAAAAACAGTTCATAATTAACTTTAATCGTTTCTCTAGCATCATCGAGAGGCCATCATATACCATACATCCATAATCAAACTGAGGGAAAATTAGAGAGTATTATAATGAGATATTATAATGTATAATTATAATAATACATTGGGATATGATATTCCAACATCAAGTAATTAAGTTTCCGAATTCCCACAGAATTCATAAGTTTGTTGAAAATTCATGTTTCAGACACGCCAAACTTTATTTCAGAGTTCGATTCTTAGAGCCCTAACGGTTTTGAAAACTTTTGCTTTCCTCCGAAGAAGAAACAAAATCTTAAGTTTTTCTTGATTACTTTATAATAAAAACGAAAGGAAAAAGATATAAAAAAATAAATTATAAGGAGTTGTAAGAAAAACAAAGTATAGTCAAGGGAAAAATTATTTTAGTTTCTTTTCGTTTCTCCCTCGAAAATGCTTTTTTGTGGTTTCCATTAACAAGAATTTGTATTATGATGTTGGTTGAATCGCAGGAGGCGAGTGGCTGAGTGGGTTATTGCACGTTGCCCAGCAACCAAATGACCAGTAACTTATAAATTAATTAATTACGAGTTCGCGTCTTGGTTCCGGGTGTTTTTAACTCGGAATTTATTTCCTCTCTCAACCTCTGGACCTAGGAACCCCCGTATAGCATACAATGCCAAGGTAGGGGTTGACCAGAAAAAAATATAATGAGGTGAATCGCCACAACCGCGTTAAAGAATCGCACATAAAGCTCAAACCTATTATAAATACTATACTAATGAAAATACTATTAATTTTTGCTTTTACAAAAAAAAAAATCTGGTGCGGGCAACAAACGACTTTCACTAACCTCCATTTTTTAAATCAATGAAAGGATTTTCAAATACAGTTAGAAATTATTAAGGAATTAATCAAATTGAATTTATATAGAAACATGTGTTTTATTAAAAAATCTATTATATTATTATCTTAAATAATCAGTTAGTTTTATCTTCTTTTCAACACTCTCCACTAACTTCTAAAAGCTTGTGTATGAGATGATATTTTTTCTAAAATCTTTAGCTTTCCAACGGTATATCATACATGTATATTACTGCTCTTATGTTCAAAAACGAAAAATTGCATTAAAAAAATATTTTTTTCTGTTTTCTCCTTTAGTTGAGTATCGAATTTATTCAATTTATATATTTACCTGTTTTTCATCAGCGTTGACAAGATAATCTATTTATTATTATTGAATCTACAAAATTAAAGGTACTTTAGGGGAAGAAAATTTAAAATATCGGCATTTAAGCCCTGTCAGACCATTTTTATCCAAATAAAATCTACATGATATTAAAGTCCATTAAATTCTACATCGATATAGCGAGTTTAATCAAAATCGTCATAACCGTTTTCGAGAAAATCGAAAAAAGGTGCAAAATGCGTGGTATAAAGGGTAAGCTCATTTTGATCAGCCTTATCACCTCATTGCTCGGCCGCGCTGTGGTTCAAAACCTCAGTTATTCGGAAAAAAAAAAGTAGATTGCTCAATTTCGGTTTACAAATTTTGAAAACAATTGAACGTACCCTTTGAATCAAGCTATATTTCTGGATTTAGACAACCTCTAAAAATGTTTACTATTACCAAGTCTAACAATAAGTCGTTGCTCCTCATTTTTTTTTTAAATTCCAACTGAAATAAAAAAAATCTTATAGATTATTTATAGTTAATTAATGTGCCATACCTTTTACGCCAAATGTGACTTAAGCAAATTTAAATTATCTGTTTCACCACACGCAAAATATAACTAAAATACTATATTGTATACAAAATAAAAATATATGTTAAACCTAAAGTAATAATTAGGACACTTACACATTTACCCTCTTACATAATGTAAATAGTGGATTAAGATATTATTGGTATATAGTAGCAAATGATTAGAAGAAGAAGTCAGTTTAAATATTATTTTGTAAAAATATTAGCAGATACATTATTTACATCTTAATATAGAATCTTGTAGATTCCACTTAGAAGTAGGATAATAATGACTTGCAGTTTTGTAAGAAGCCTGAGGTTTTCCAAGTGGCTTTTTTCCCAGCTTCTTTTTCTGTGAATCCAGAGACAAAGAAGGATTGCTGGGTACTGCTTTTGTCAGTTCTTGTAGGAAGGAAGTCATTATCAGTATGGAAGGAGAATGTCTGTCATCTCCTTGGAAACTCTCAGAATGCTCCAGTTTTTTTCAAAACTACTTCTGGTAAAACCATTGTTCAGTCACCAAGGGATTGTCGAGGTTATTTTTAAAAAGCTTCATTAAGTTCCGTTATTTAATTGTTATTGTTCCCATTGAATAATATTTCTCTAGATGTTAATAATAAATCGTCCTACAAAATAAAAAGGAAATTGTTTCCATCTGGCCATCATATATGATATATATTCCCGTTATAATATATATTATTGTATATTGCATGTATTTTTTGACAAATAAATTAAGGATTATGTAGGAAAAAATTCTGGTGCGCGCAACACACGACTTTCACTTACAACGACTATTAAAATTAATTTAAAAATTATTATCTATACTTCAATTTAAAAAATATTTAAAGTTTTTTTTTTAACATCATTTATTGAAATTTACAACTGTACTTCAAGGTACAACAAGTAAATGTGACAAAAGTTAAATGGCGTGAAACAAACTTGAAGAAGAACTACCCAATGGCAGCACTCCTGATATTTAAAGTTAATTTTAATAAAACGTGTATTCATTTTCGTTGGAAACATATGTGTAGGTAATTAAAATACAAATAAGTCTTTAGTCATTTTGGTACACTGATTTATTAAGTACAGTATAAAACATAAAGAATGTACATCAGGAGAATAACGGACACTAATGGTTTTCACAGTCAGTGTTGCAAGGCTCACAGTCAGTATTGCCAGGCTCCTACATATGGTTTAGATTAAATAATGTAACTATATTAAATTGTTAATTAGTAATAATTGTATTCCATATTCGTCACTTTATGTTATCTTTTACAACTTTGTGTATCAGATAATATTTTTTCTAAAATCTTCCTCTTTCCAACGGTATATTATACGTCTATGTTACTGTTCTTATTACCAGTAAGCCAAAAATAACGTTAAATAATAGTTTTGCTCATCAATTCTTTAGTTGGACATCAAATTCGTACAACTTGCATATTTAGCGGTTCTTCATCAATGTCATTCGGTTATATATATATATATATATATATATATATATATATATATATATATATAGTTAATCTTTTGAGCGTACAAAATTAATGATAGTTTAGAGGAAGAAAATTTAAAGAATCGGCATTTAAGCCCTGTCAGACTATTCCAATCAGAATGAAACCTACATGATATTAAAGTCCATTAAATTTTACATCGATATAGGAAGTTTAATCAAAGCCGTTAGAGCCGTTTTTGAGAAAATCGTATAAATTTGCTAAATGAATGGGATAAAGTAGGACTTCCGGTCAGCGGATTATAGTGAAAAAGTTTCTGTAACATTTCGGGCGTATGGTAGTCTTAAATATGAAATTTCAGTTCCGTACGACTAATTGTTTTTTTGCGCTGGACTTACTACACACACACAGACCTTTTTTCGGGACTTGGTCATTTGGACTCTTTGGACCCTAAAACGTGTATTTCCGTCGAAAACTATAACTCAAAAATGTTCACGATTGCAATACTTTTCCTTAATATATATAGTTAGTGAAAGTAAAATGCTTACAATTAACATTGATATTTTTCTAAATGTTTATATGAAAAATCGAAATTAAGGTAACTATTTATCATTTATTTTTATATTTTATTTTCTATACTGAATCTGTGTAATTGACCCGGCAAAACGAAATGCCACGTCTCCGCATAATTAATCCCTTTTAATGATCTGGACAACATGATCCTCGGAACTCCAAATTATTGTTTCATTTAGGTTACAAATAGCGTCCGTCAGAATGGTTATATTATTACATATTGATTTAATTGAATCATGTTTACATACAATGCATAATACATACATATCCAATATATGGCTTAGTAAACATGAATACAGCATGGGATCAATGCCCGTCTGTCGGCCAGACAGCCATCATTCACAGCAATAAATATTATAAATTAAAATATAGACTCTTATAGAATACAGAACAATAGAAATTATACCGTATAAATATATAAAACAACAATATTTTAATTATAAGATAAATAGAAATAAGAAATTACAACTACAACATATCGTAGCATAAAAAATATCCATATTTAATATCGTTCAATACACAAACTCACTAACATATGTATGTATATTCCAATATATACGCACACACACATATATATATATATATATATATATGGGGATCACTTGTAGCTGGGTGGCTAGCGTAACAGCCTCCCATGCTAAAGGTCACGGGTTCAAACCCGCAGGTGGTCCTGGGATTTTTTAATGGGAGTAAAAAATCCTTAGCTACGCCGTCCTTCGGAGGGGACGTTAAAAGGTGGTCCCGAGCCTGTGCGATGTCAGGTACTCGTTAAAGATCCCTATCCTAATAAAACCTGGATAGGCAAAATTTAGGACTCCCACTGTAGCATCGTCCGATTAGCCATAGTAGCATAAAGTGACGTTAAATAAATAAACAAAAAAAACATATATATATATATATATATATATATATATATATATATATATATATATATATATACATATACAAACAAAAGCTATAATAATGGACAAATATCGATCATCACTTTCTCATTCCCATTTATTTATTTATCAAGACTTCTATAATTCCCACCAGTTCTTAAGTATAGATTGAGAGTGTCCCACTGTTTACGATTTAAAAATTCACCATATTACAGGATGTTTTTTTTACAAAGTATCACAATCTAAATTCGTTTAATATCGGGCATATGCCTAGAACATTGGGGAGCCAGTGGCTGAGTGGCTAGCGCGCTAGTCTCACATGCTACAGGTTCTGAGTTCGAATCCCAGTCCCGGCGGGTCTTTTTTAAGAATGTAAAAAAAAAAAAAAAAAAAAAAGGGGGATTCACTCACACCCTCTCCCCCGGGTATGTGAGACCCGTCAGCCAAAGGGTGGCCACAAAATTAGTCGTAGGGAGTGATGAACCTATAAAAAAAAAAATTGCATTGTGAAACGTGAGTGTAAAATCGCTGGAGTTTACACCACGAGGCCCAGATCTTACACGGCTTGTCGCGCCACTGGAAGGATATCCCTACAAAATAGTAACAATCTTCCATTAAATTTAGTTTCCATAATGTACAAAATAATATTTCTTTTGCCTTGTATATTGCGCAATTTAAACCTTACTATCCTTCATAATTGTTTCCCCACATAATAGAGTTTATTTATTTTTTCTAAAATATAATGACAATCAGTGATTTCGTGTTTTAGGTCCCCTTTATAAAGTAAAAGTTTGTATTGAAGGCTATCTTTTGAATTTATTTATTTCGTAATTTTGCAATCATTAATTTATTTATATATTTTAAGTCTGTAATACTGGAGTTAATACTGTTTAATGTTTGAACATTTTGTATGAACCAATACATTTTTTTCAATAATGTATGGAGCGTTAAGGTTTTTACAAAGGATTGTGATTTGTAAGAATTGGATACGAGAAGAATTCGATGGTTTAGTGGAGCCCTATAGCTTAGACATTCCTTAAGTCCATATCGGTCTTATCATGATCAGAGAAATAATTTAATATAAAGTTGTTGAACGCTCATAAACCTATGGACATATGTTATTGGGAAAGAGGGAGTTAAATGTTGCAACTGACCGTATGCAATATTACTTACCATACTGTTACTGAGTTGTTATAAATCTCTAAAATAATATTGTTATTAATTATTTTATGGAAACTGATCTTTCACTGTAAAATAAATGGAATTCCTATAGCAACTTAACTAAATCTTTAACATTTGTTTTAAATGTTTAATTTGAAATATAAAATAGTAATAAACCTAAAAGGATAGGAACTTTTATTATTTATATAGTTTTTGAAAGCATGCATTGCATTTTTTTTTTTTTTTTTATATATGAGGTGATTAAATTTACCCTTATCTTGTCCTTATATTAAAATCACAAACAAATAAACTGAACCAATTTTGATTTCTGTTTTTCATTTTTGCCGATGATTAAGTAAAATAATAAATAGACGTTATAAAAAAAACAAACATATTTTCTTGCTGCAGTGGCCCGCGACCTTTTGTAAACATTTATACTGGAGTTCTGACACTTGCCAGATCCTCCACTCATTTGCTGTATGTTTGTGGCTATTGCGGCCCTAACTCAGCCTCCACTGGCTTACTCTAGCGATGGGCTGACAGAGAGGCGCTGGGATCTCTTGGATTCAGCTTCTCCCCCTACTTGTGGAGTCTGGGGTCCCCTCAGCAGATTGTATACAATATATACTATACAATTATATAGTTAAGTTTGTCTGTATGTTGTTTATTTATTTCCCAACTTTGTATTTATCTTTACTACGGGTTGTTGTTTTGATTTGTTTATTGTTTATTTTATTAATTGTTATTGTTTTGTATATATTTGAATTTATTCATTTCCGATTTTATGCAATTTGAATTTATCAAATTTTCTGTGTATATTGTATGAATGTGTATCACATCACTATTACTACTGTTCATTATGAAACAAATTATAATAAATCTCAATAAATAAAAAAAATTCTTGATAGTTTTACTTTTCGTGACAATGAATTATAATTCCAAATGCATTAAACTATAAATTGGTCTAACAGAGTTTTTTTCAACGTAAACCTCATTAAACTTTTTCCGTAAGAAGCAGGGTTGAATCCTCAAGTTATATATATATACTGATGTAGTGTGTGTTACATATATATAATATATATAAATACATACGATGCCTGTATTTCGACCAAAGTAAATAAGATAAGTTTATTTTTATTAGCTAGGTATTCTGCTTCATTGCTTGGCTCGATTAAACTGGGGTTGGCGCCAACTGTATAAGTTAAGCGGCGCTGCCCTCGCAAACTGAGATTTAATCCTGAAGCTGACTGGAATGTAATCTACCGTTAATCCAGTTTTAACACCTGTTCTAGGTGCGGTCCAGCTCTAAATTACCATCCTCTAGCCCAGTCCACTCGTTGATAGCACCTGCTCCGTAAGTTGGACTGTTAACTCCATAACTTGGTGCAGCAGTCTCGGTAGACCAGCATTTCATATCCTCTGGATTGCTGTGTAATTTTAGTAATTGCTCCAACACTATTGCAGTTTTGTTCCTTCCGTAATCTAAATTTTCTTTTTATACTATTCTTCTTTATTTAACTATCATAATTTATCTTTTTCCTATTTTCGAATTTATAAGACTATTTTAAGACACTCAAGTATTATTTATATTTTTATAGCTTGAATTTTTTGTTCGTCTATATACGTAATATTTAAATATATAATATTGCATAATAGGAAATAATATTTTTATCGTAATATAGAAATACGAAATAAGTTGTTATAATCTAAAATATTGTGAATAATAATAGAAAATATCAGATTTGAAAAACTTAAAGGTAACATCAATCAAATAAGTACATAAAACAGTTGCCAATTATTTCACTATCTTTAAAAACAATAGAAACAATAGAAAATAATTGTGAAATAAAATATAGTTCATGATTAATATTAACGTTAAATTTTCAAAAATATAAGTTTATGATAATAATAGGTAGTATATATTACAACTAAAATTTAATAATAATAAAACATATAAAAAACAAAACTAATAATAATACTCATTTATGCCAGTTGCACAAATCATAATAATATTGTAAAACATTTATCACCCACGAAATATTTCAAGTGCTCCACAATGTGAGGATTTCGGAAAATTGTCAAAATGGTGATAGTCCATTGATCTGTTAACGATATAGGCTAGGAAAATCAAATGGAAAATTCTGCTTTTCGAGTGTAACTGTTAGAGGTGGGCATAATCGAATGACGATTATCGGATCACTCGATCTCGAATTAATCGATTATCGGCTTGGAGAAACGAATGATCATTCGAACTGAATTGTTTAACGATAATCGAGGGATTATAAGGAGCGCGGATTATACCGAACGACCTTTTTTTTTTTCTTTTTTTTTCCATCAAGGCTCAGCCAGCTCAGCCATCATAGAGACGAGATTATGGCATATGGTCTCTCAGAATCCATATTAATCATTCGGTCATTCGATTATGAAATCATTCGATTGTTTAAATCATCAAAATCCGATCATCCGATTATGACAATCATTCAATTATACCCACCCCTTTTAACTGTCCCAAAATAGTCGGACAATTGTTGAAATTGTAGAAATCCAGTGATTTGTTTTCGAGATATGTCCGGAAAACCGATTGGAAAATTTTATTTTTCGTATTAGACCTAGCCTAAATAGTGGGAAAATTCAGAATTTTTTCTAATCATTTCACACCGATATAGACGGAAAAACTTAAGTAAATCTATTTAGCCAGACATATAAATTATTTAAACAAAAAAAAAGGATGATAGATAATTTCAATTTATTCGTTATTTAAATAATGGATAACACATCATTCGTTATATTTTATTCATTATTTGAAATAAATTTTGCACAACACTGGTGCTCCACAATATTAAATTAATTACCCATATAATATAAGTGTTTAAATAAAAATAAAGCAAAAAATTTCATAACCCGTTATATTGCATTATATTGGGTTGTGTCACATGAAATGTCCGTTTTCAAGGTAAAGGATTTTTATTGAAAATACGTTATGAAAACAAGATAATTTTATTCGAAGTATTTACACTTGCATTTAGTTGTGCTGAGAGTCCTTTAAATGTTTGTTAGGGGTTTCCTTCTACTGTATGTTTGAGGACATCGTTGTCTATTACGGACGGTATTCCTCGGGGCCAGTTTTCCAAGTCCGTATCCCCAGCTGAAAAATTAGCAAACCAACGGCGAATGGTCCGTTCATCAACACTCCCTACCCCAAACGCCTTGCAAATATTTCTAGCGGTCTCAGGTGCTGAATGGCCGATTTTAAACTCGTACAAAAATATTACTCGAAAATCGCGTGTTCCATGTTCATATTTGGAGGTATACTAAAAAGTGGGTAATTGATTAAGAAACTAATGTTTATAATACAAAGGCAGAGGATTAGTAACTGTTTACTTTAAATATGTAAACATTCGGAAGAAAACAACAGAGACCTGCAAAATCCTTTATGTATTTCAGAAACTATAAAAACGGACATTTCATGTCAAACAACCCAATATATAATTAAATTATTTTATCCTACTATACACATCGTAATATACAACTCCCTAAAAAGAATAAATCAAGTTTTTATGAGATTATTTTTAAAATATATATTTGAATTATTTGTATTTCATCATACCTGACTTAATTTTACCCCATAGTGGAAACGTCTGACGAAGAAACAGAAATTTCTTTCTCTAAAATATTTTTAATTATCTATCTATTTATAATTGTCTCTCATCGATACTAAAAGTAGTGAGTTTATAATCATTAACTATAGAAGTATTTTATATTTAACTGATCAGAACTATTTCCCCATGTTGAAAACAAAGTTATAGAAACAAGAATCATTGTAAACAGGGTGAGTCATGAGGAAGGAGATCAACTCCAGAAATATATTGCATACAAGAAAATAATTGGTTAAAACTTACATATCCTTATTAAATTTACTTCTGTATTAGTTATGTTGCCTAGTAACAAATAAGGAATATTTTATACATATATAAGCATTCAGTTTTTATCGATTGAATTATGCACTTTTTTTTTTCGTTAGTAAAATACTGTTTATTTGTAGTCACTAAAATTTAAAAACGTAAACAATTGGATAAGGACATATGCATTTTAAAAATTTATTTTTCTTTGTATAACCCATTCCTGGGGATTTTCCCGTTCTATAATATAGTTGGCCGAATTTAAATAAGCCACTTTTTCGTTTCCTCGTTTTCGGATCATTAAATTTACCGTTGTATTGATACATTGATAGTGAGTTGATAAGAAACTGTCTAATTTATTTCAGTTTCCAAGGAGGATTATCAGGTATATATATAGGGTTCATTGGTTACTGAAAAAAAAAAAAAAAAAAAATATATATATATATATATATATATATATATATATATATATATATATATATATATATATAAAGGGCTAACTATCAACACTTAATAAAATTTATTATAATGATATTTACATACGTATTATAAGAAATTCATCAAGTTAATGTGAACAATGGTTATAGACGTATCAAGAAACGACCTAGTGGTAGCACTTTAATGTTTATATAAGGTCGTAGGTCCCGAAGCCATCGTCTCAGAATTTTCAGAAATAGACTGAGTTTCCAAACAAGTTTGTTTGAGTAGGCTGATAGTTTGGAATTAAAGGAGGTTTATATATTTCGAGATAAGTCTGGAACCAGTTGGATTTTAGGTTTTTATGTATGATATTATGTAGCCGGAAATAGAGGCTATTGGTCTCTAATGAAAATATTTCAGAACAGGAATATATCCAGAGAACTGAAGATAAGATTATATTGTACTGTCCTTCAGCCAGTGGCCATGTACGGAAGCGAGTCCTGCACACATGCAACGATGAAAGACTATTAAACATGTGGGAAAGAAAAATTCGCAGAAAAATCTTTGGTCCAACAAAACAAGGAGATCGTCGACTGATGAAATTGAAAATCTGTATCAGACACCTGATATAGTTGCCAAGATCAAGTGTGCCAGAATAAGATGGCTGGGGCATGTTCAGAGAATGGAATGTGGGTGATTGCCAAAAATGATGATTAAGGGACACCCTGATGGAAGAAGGAGCAGGGACAGACCTAGACTTCGTTGGCTTCAGGATGTAGAGGAGAACCTTCGATCGTTGGGTGTCAGCGGATGGAGAAGGGCTGCCGTAGACAGGTCAGAGTGGAGGAGGATCGCTGAGGAGGCCAAGGTCCTGCAAGGACTATAGCGCCGATAGATAGATGTATGAATTTATTGGTGAAAAAAGTAAAGAGAATTTAGAATTTTTGGAGGATTTTATATTTTATGGATTAAATGAGGTAGGAATTTGCTGGTTTTAGTGGATCCCTATAGAATAAAATAGAATAGAGTTTATTATTGACCTGTTACATTTAGGACCAAACTGGTCCTCTCTTATAATGGACAGGAATTTTATTTACATTCATATTGTACCTTGAGTCAGGTCTATAGCACAAACCCGTATGTCCTCTGTGGTTGCTAGGCAACTGGCGTTCAAAGCAACGCGCTCTGACCCACTCAGCCACCCCGTCCCCTCTAACCGTATGATATTACCTTTAATTTAGAATACTGAGGGACTGATAACTATAAAGGGATCACTTACTTGAAGCTGGGTGGTTAGCATAAAATCCTCCTATGCCAAAGGTCACGGGTTTAAACCCGCAGGTGGTCCTAGGACTTTTTAATGGGAGTTAAAAATCCTTATTTATGCCGTTCTTCAGAGGGTACGTAAAAAGGCGGCCCCGAGTCTGTGCGTCAGGTACTCGTTAAAGATGTCTATCCTAATAAAACTTGGATAGGCAAAATTTGGGACTCCCTCTGTAGCATCGTCCGATTAGTCATAGCAGCATAAAGATATATAAGATAAGGAATTCTTTTTGTTTAGCTTATTTTTCAATTTAGGAATATTTTATATTTTCAATTTTTTCATGCATACTAGGATTTTTATATAGTGTGGGAGATTGTTGTGGATCGATTTGCATTCGATCTACATCAATATCGATAGGAGAAGGTTGTCAGTGTTTTTATAGCAAAAGATTGAGTTATGCCCAGAAGTTTTTTTATAAATTGAATTATGATGAACAGGTCTTTTATTTCTCAACTTTACAACAATTCAATAATAATTTTAATTCTTTCCCTCCCCCCAGTATTCTCAATACATAGCAATGTGTCATCAGCGTATGTAGTGATTGAAACTTTTAATTAGTGTTTCAATTATAATGTTTAGTGATATGCGTTGTAAAATAAGCATGCACACTTCCTTGAAATATTCTTCAGAGAATATATGTTCTGGTTAAACGAAATATATTCGGCATTGCGAGAGTAAATAGAAGCAGTTTGGCAACTACAGAGCTATCTCCTGATCTCGCCTCACCTCCCGTGTACAAACAGATGTTTTCTCGGCAAGTGTAAATCAAGGCCCTTAATTATGTACGCAGTAGGCTGGGGCCTTATTCCCCTCGAGATAATCCCGAATTAAACTGAATTGCCTTCGCCCTTGTAACCAAGCGTACCTAGAAAACAGGAATTAAATTAAAACAAAAGCTTAAGCCTCAGAGAGCTGTTGTATAACAACAGGAAATGGGGCATGGAAATTTACTGTTGACTTTGTGGCTTTTTAATAATTTTATTCTGTCTTACCCTTAAAAATCTTGATGTTCAGCTAATTTATGTTAGGTAATTAACAGTAAACATAATGTTAAGTATTCAGGTGGTTAAATAGAAATGTTTTCAATACAGCATTCTCTTTCAGGCACATGTTTATTTAGAAACTACTAAAGCAGTTAAAACTTTGCACTGTGTACATATATCTATCTTATTTCAAATTTTACATAATGCTTTAAGATTAACATAAACCATCATTCAAAATACAAAACTTAAAAAGGGACTTACAATGTCAAAATCACAGCAATCGATATAGAGTTGAAGTAAAAAATTTTTTTTTTTTTTTTTGCTCATTCCTATGAAGACGCATTAGAGGCATCGATTTTATCTTCATTAGCGATAATCGTTGATGGAGGATATTTTGGTATCCCGTATTTTTCCGCAATTTTTGATTTCGACTCAATTTTTTAATCCACTTCTTGGAGAATCACCAACCTTGTATTTAAATCAATGGATTTTCTCTTTGACATACTGTGCGGAGCGGAAGCGGGCTTAGAACGGAAAGCAAGACTGACTTGACCTCGTTGGAAACTTGAATTGAAGCAAGTATTAAAAACAGAAAAACTAGTTGAAACTCCAGAAGCCATAAGCTGTCAGACTGAATCACAGAATTCAGCTGAATAGAGATAAGAGGTAAGAAGGATTTGGACAGAAAGGCGCCGGTATTTACTGAAAATTAAGTAATTTTTTTCTTCTTTATTTTTCGTAATAACCAAACAAATTCAATTCTGAGGTCCACAAAAGTAGTTCGTTAATTCGTTATATGAGAATTTTTCGTTATAAACGAGGATAAAGCTTAGTTTGCTATTAATTTTTCTAGGGACCGCAACGATAGTTCGTTATAAACGGGTGTTCGTTATGACCGTGTTCGTTAAAAAGAGGGTTTACTGTATTTATATTTTAATTCGAAACTGCCTTATAGACTACTCAAATATCATTTTCTCCCGTCATATTAATTTAATATTTTGGTATATTATTTTTAATAATGAACCTTTGAGATTGAACAGAAAAAAAACAAAAAAAACAATTAGCCTCCTCCACACACAATGCGAGGGCTTACCTCAAGAGATACGTAGAGCCTAAATAAAGATAAAAATATTTATCATTATTAGTTACTTATTTATTATTATTATTTTCATTTATTTTATTTTTATTTATCTTTATTTTTATTATTTGTCTATGTTATTGCATTATCTGTTTGTTTTAGTATTTTGTTCGTTGTTTTCTTTTCTTATTTTTTTTTCTGCTCTCTTAATTTCGGTAAATCGTTTTACTTTTTGTTTTGTTTTTTGTAAAGATGTGAGGGCGATAATAACCATCAGCTGTATTTTGTCCTTAAAATTAAAAGAACAACAACAACCTGAATAACGAAAAAACCGTTTGTCCGCTGTAAGCGGCGTTTCCTCAAAACTGCTGAACCAATTTGTATTCATCACAAAAAACCTAACACCTAGACGTTGATATCAGGTGGTAACTTAAAAAAAACCAGCATAAAAGCCTCCTATGCCAAAGGTCACGGGTTTAAACCCGCAGGCGGTCCTAGGACTTTTTAATGGTTAAAAATAGTTAAAAATCCTTAATTATGCCGTCCTTCAGAGGGTACGTAAAAAGGTGGCCCCAAGCCTATGCGATTTCAGGTACTCGTTAAAGAACCCTATCCTAATAAAACTTGGATAGGCAAAATTCAGGACTCCCACTGTAGCATTGTCCGATTAGCCATAGTAGCATAAAGTGACGTTAAATAAATAAACAAACAAACAACAAATTTTTTAAAAACTCCGTTTTTCCGAATTAATAAATAAAAAAATACCAATAGTAAAAAGAATCATTGAAATTCGTTAATAACTAACAGAGATATAGCGTCTTGAAATTAGCAGTGGTGATATTCCATTTTCCTTTGAATTATTTATTGCTTTTACTTTCACTTACTATATACAGTAAGGGGAAGTATTGCGATCGTGAAAATTTTCGAATTCCAGTTTTCAAGGGAAATAAACATTTTAGGGTCCCCTGAGTCCAAATAACCAAGTCCCTCAAAAAGGTCTGTGTGTGTGTGGTAACTCCCGGGCGGAAACGGTAAATCTTATGAAACTGAAATTTGATATTTGACACAACTATACGCCCGAGACGTGACAAAACTTTTTTCATCAAAATGAGCTTACCGGAAGAGCCACTTTATACTATGAATTTTGCACCTTTTTTCAATTTTCTCGAAAACGGTTCCGACGATTTTAATTAAACTTGCTATATCAATGTAAAATTTAATGGCCTTTAATATCATTAAGGTTTCATTCGGATTAAAATAGTCTGACAGGACTTAAATGCCGATCTTTTAAATTTTATTTTTCTAAAGTACCTTTAATTTTGTAGATTCTATGAAAATAACCATATTATCTTGTTAGCATCGATAAGTAATAGCTAAATGTGTTTGTTGGGCGAATTCGAAAAACAACTAAAGGAGAAAACAGAAAAAAAAAATTTTTTAATGCAATTGTTTATTTTTTAACTTAAGAACAGTAATATACATGTATAATATACCGTTGGAAAGCTAAAGGTTGTAGAAAAATAGTATCTCATTCACAAGTTTTTAAAAGTTAATAGTTAATCTTTTAATAAAACACATGTTTCTATAGACCTGGACAAGAACCGATAATGAAAAATCCCAAATCTTTGGCAAACACCTATCCAAAACTTTTCATCCTCATCCCGATATCATTAACCCACTCCATAACGAACATGTTGAAGCAGAACTAAATGTTCCACTCCAAATGACTCCTCCTCCTAAAGCCTTTCATCCATCAGAAATCATCAACATCCTTAATAAATTACCTCTTAAAAAATCTCCAGGCCACGACCTTATTACACCCAACATCCTGAAACAGCTCCCTCGAAAGGCCATCCTTTTCCTTACTTATATCTATAACGCCATTCTCCGTACTACCTATTTTCCTGATACCTGGAAATTTTCTATTATAAAAATGATTCCTAAGCCCAAAAAGCCACTTGAGTACCCATCCTCTTACCGTCCTATATCCCTTTTGCCCATTATGGGCAAAATTCTTGAAAAACTTCTCCTAAAAAGATTATATCCTATCCTAGACTCAAATCACGTCATCCCTGACCACCAGTTTGGATTTCGATCATCCCACTCTACTATTCAACAGTGCCATCGTGTGGTGGATGTGATATCCTCTACATTGGAGCGCGGAATGTACTGCACAGGAGCCTTTCTTGACGTGGAACAGGCTTTTGATCGAGTTTGGCACCTAGGACTGCTCTACAAACTCCGCAAATTCCTTTCTCCAACATATTTCCTGATAATCCGTTCCTACCTTACAGATAGAACCTTTAAAGTTAATCATAATCTCTCCTCTTCCTCAGTATTCACCTAGTCAGCCGGCGTACCTCAAGGTAGTATCCTAGGTCCAATCCTCTACACGGTGTATACAGCTGACATCCCTATCCATCCAAGCACTGTCCTCTCTACTTACGCTGATGACACTTGCGTGCTATCCGTGAATAATGATCCTATTGTTGCCTCCCAATTCCTACAGAACCATGTATCCGCCATTGCAGAATGGTGTCAAAATTGGAGAATCAAAATAAATCCTAATAAATCCCACCAAATCACCTTCACTCTACGCCGTAAACCTATGACTTCCTGTCCAGTTGTCTCCTTTAATCATACCCCACTCATCACTGTAGAACAAATACGATACCTTGGACTTCATCTTGACAAACGTCTTACATGGAATCCTCATACAAGACTTAAACGACAAGAAACTGCTCGTAGATATCGACTATTAAAACACTTACTTGACAAACGATCAAAATTCTCTCTATACTTCAAAAAACTGATTTACACAACCATAATTAGACCTATCTGGACTTATGGCATAGAGCTATGGGGCTCCACTAAACCATCGAATTCCTCCCGCATTCAATCCTTGCAATCCAAAATCCTTCGACAAATCCTAGACGCTCCATACTTTGTTACCAACAAACTCATCCATAGAGACCTGAACATCCTACTTGTTGCAGAAATCGCCCAAAAAAGATACTCCTCCTTTCATTCCAAATTACCAGTCCATACAAACCCGCTTGTCCGTATCCTCTCATCGGCATCTATTCCCGATAATCCTCCGAGGCGTCTGAAAAGACGGTGGCCTCGAGACCTGCTTACCAAATAAACTCTGAAGTGCTACCACTGGGTAGATTCTTCTCATGACTTTTCCAAGCCAATGTTATGTATATAGCTCATTTACTTGTTGTACTCTGTACAGTTGTAAATACCAATAAAAGAATTAAAAAAAATTAAATCTTTAATGGTTTCACTTATATTTATCTCTTACTCTGTTTGAAAATTCTTTAATAGATTCTGAAAACGGAGGTAAGTGAATGTCGTGTGTTGCCCGCACGAGATTTTTTTTTACATTAGTTAATCACCTATAAACAGCTATACCCTAATATAGTTATTTGTAAACAATAAACCATAGTGTAATAGTGTTTTATTATTTTACTATTAACCAAGCATATTTCATTAGGATCTAGAACAGTTATTATATCCTATAAAGTCCTATATTTCCTAGTATTGAATATTCATATTTATGGTCTTACAAGCAAAAAGGGAATTTCTCCGGAATAATGGCGTTCCAATCCATTTATTCGCCATTCACTGCCCCAGCCCTATTGTGAGGGTGGGGGTTCGGTTTGTTCATTTTGAATCGCCACTCAACAATATAAATATTTTCTTATTTAACGTTTATAACGTTTCGCCTTATTATTTTATTTTAATTTTTGTCAAAAGCTCTTAAGATTATCCTTTTTGTATATTTTTTTCATATTTTAACCTAATTAAAATCAAATGTTTATTCCTTCCTTTCTTCTGAGAAAAGGATTTTATAAATTCAAGTTCAATTCGATTTCAAAATTAAATGTAAAAAAACAACAACAAAACATAAGAATAAATCCATGCGATTATTTTAAATATGCAAGGAAAATACAGGATACCAAGAATGAAAATTAGAAAAAAAAAATGTTATGTGATGAAGATAACTGATTATGCCCATCGGTAGATCTTCAAAATGACCAAATTACAAGGCTTTTTCCCTAAACTTATTTTGATCCAAATATAGTACCAGAACAAAGACTAGGAATTAGGAAACAAAGACTACGAATAGGCCAGGATCTATAGGGAAAATGACTCAAGTGGTTTACGCCTACGAAAAAAAAAAAAGACTAGAATAAAAAAAAAAAAGTTTTATTTATCTTTAAATTCAGCAAATTATAAAATAATTAAAATATGCTAAGCAAACAAGTTATTTCAATAATAATAATCACAATAAGATTTGTGAACCCAAAGGTTCGAAACCGATACAAACGAATGTTGCTACACAGATCCGTTCGATCACAACCGTCGAGATCAGACTTAACTAAATCCTCGACGTTTCATCCTACCTCTCGGAAGCCTACCACTTGCTGCAGCGCATTTTGGCTTTCAGAATTCGTTGTTTGTTTGTTTATTCGTTTAACGTCACTTTATGCTACTATGGCTAATCGGACGATGCTACAGTGGGAGTCCTAAATTTTATTAGGATAGGGATCTTTAACGAGTTTGTGGCTCTCCATGAAATCAGGTGGAAGAGAGAGCCGACTATAATGGAGCTGAAGGAATATGTCATTATCAATAGTGGGCATGAAGAAAATGTATTTGGAACTGGCTTCATGGTAAATAAGAAAATAAAACACGCTATTCTGGGATTCAAGGCTGTCAATGAAAGAATATGCACACTAAGATTGAAGGGAAAATTCTTTAATATATCTGTGGTAAGTGTGCATGCACCCACGGAAGAGAAGACAGATGAAGATAAAGATACCTTCTATGATCAGTTAGGAAGAGTGTTTGACGAACTTCCCAAATACGATGTAAAAATTATTCTCGGAGATTTTAATGGTAAAATCGGGAGAGAAGAAACATTCGGAAGAGGAGTGGGGAAGTTTACAATACACAAGCATAGCAATGATAATGGACACAGAGCAGTAGACTTTGCCTCTAGCAAGAATCTAAAAATATCTAGTACCTCCTTTCAACATAAAACTATCCACTTGGAAACATGGGTTTCGCCAGATGGAAAAACCAAAAACCAGATTGATCATGTAATGATCGATAGCAGGCACCAAAGTGATATAGAAGATGTGAGGAGCTATAGAGGTGCCGATTGCTCAACAGATCATTATCTGGTACGGATAATATATAAACAGAGACTGGCTGTTAAACCAAGAGGAAAAACAGAGAAAGCAAGGAAAATATATAAGATCGGCGACCTGAAAAGTCCTGAGAAGCAACAGCAATATGTTAGAAAAGTGGAAGAAAAGCTACAAAACAATGCACCTGAAATAGAAGAAGACGTGCAAAAGAAATGGAGTTGAATAAGTGAAGCTGTAAGGAATGCGGCGGATGAGACGATAGGCGAGGAAAAGAGAGAGAAAAAGAACTGTTGGTTCGATCATGAGTGTGAAATGGCGGTACAGGAGAAGTTAAAAGCTCATAAAAAGATGCTTCAAAGGTGGACAAGACAGGCCAGCGAAGAATATAAACGGAAAAGAGAAATTGTGAAGCAGCTCTGCAGGTATAAAAAGAGGAAGAAGGAAAAAGAAGATCTAGACGCAATGCTGCAGGATTTCGAAAACAAAAACAGCAGGTCATTCTATGGCAGAGTAAAAAACATAAGAAAAGGATTCCAACCCCGGATATCTTTTTGCAAAGACAAGGAAGGTCTACTCTTGGGTGACAAGAATAGAGTGATCGACAGATGGAAAGAATACTTTAAAGAGCTGCTAAATCCAGACGAAAACTGTGAAGAGACAATTTGTGATCTCGGAACAGTAGAAGAGGACGTAGAGCTGGAACCACCAGATCCGGATGAAGTAGAAGAAGTAATTATGTCCTTAAAAGATAACAAAGCGCCAGGAATTGATGGGATCCCAGCAGAAGCAATCAAAGCTGGAGGGGAGGCACTCTATAGAGAAATATACGAATTGATTTTGATGATATGGACGAAGGAGGAAATGCCCAGTGAGTGGAAGGTGGCTGTTATGTTGCCTATTCATAAAAAAGGAGACAAACTGGATTGCGGGAATTATAGAGGTATTGCATTACTTAGTGTAGTCTACAAGGTGATGTCAACTTTGATAATGAAGCGGGTTGTCAAGAGAGCGGAAGAGGTGTTGGGCGATTACCAGTGTGGATTCCGCCCTGAAAGATCTACAATAGACAACATCTTTTGCATAAGGATGATGTTAGAAATATGCTGGGAATGGAATGTTGAACAACATCATCTGTTCATTGATTACAAGCAAGCATACGACAGCATAAATAGAAGCGTAATCTATGAAAAGCTAAAACACCTAGGATATCCTTTAAAGCTTATCAGGCTTATCAAGATGACCCTGCAGAATAGTCAAGGAGTTGTCAAAATTCAAGGTGAAATGTCAACCTCTTTTGAAATTCAGAAAGGTGTTAAGCAGGGCGATCCTCTTTCTCCAGTCCTATTCAATTTGTTATTGGAAGTGGTCATGAGGTCAATAAGGACAAGGCCTGGAGGATGTATTTATCACAGACTGACGCAACATCTAGCGTTTGCAGATGATCTTGTGATAACCGGAAGAACAACCAGTGCTTTACTTGGAGCTTTCGAGGAATGCGAAGTGGCTGCGAGGAGAACAGGACTGATCATAAATACGAAAAAAACTAAGTATATGAGGATCAGCAGGGAAGAAGGAGGAAACAGGTATATCGAGGGGGCTGGATATAGGTTCGAGAGAGTACCACAGTTTAAGTATCTAGGCACTGTTATCACAGAGAACAATAAGATTAGAGACGAAATTAAAGCAAGGATAACAGCTGGCAATAGATGCTATTGGTCTCTTCTGAAAATATTTCAGAACAGGAATATATCCAGAGAACTGAAGATAAGACTATATTGTACTGTCCTTCAGCCAGTGGTCATGTACGGAAGCGAGTCCTGGACATTAACACGCAATGATGAAAGACTACTAAACATGTGGGAAAGGAAAATTCTCAGAAAAATCTTTGGTCCTACAAAAGAAGGAGATCGTTGGCGAATGAAGACGAATGAGGAAATTAGAACTCTGTATCAAACACCTGATATAGTTGCCAAAATCAAGATTGCCAGAATAAGATGGCTGGGGCATGTACAGAGAATGGAAAGTAGGAGGCTGCCCAAAATGATGATGGAGGGACACCCTGGTGGAAAGAGGAGCAGGGGCAGACCTAGACTTCGTTGGCTGCAGGACGTAGAGGAGGACCTTCGGTCGTTAGGAGTCAGCGGATGGAGAAGAGCTGCCGAAGACAGGTCAGAATGGAGGAGGATTGTTGAGGAGGCCAAGGTCCTACAAGGACCATAGCGCCGATAGATAGATAGATAGATCTTTAACGAGTACCTGACATCTCACAGGCTCGGGACCACCTTTTAACGTCCCCTCGAAGGACGGCATAACTAAGGATTTTAAAAAATCCTAGGGCCACCCGCAGGTTTGTACCCGCGACCTTTGACATAGAAAGCTGTTATACTAGCAAGTAAGCTATGGGTGACCCCTTTTCAGAATTTGTTATTCACCGAGCCTAACAAGCCAACTTTAGTAATGCGATGATATTGTCTAAATTATACTGACAGATTACAAGCTTCATAATTCCACATTTTCTAACGTTCTGAATTCCTCTGTAGCCTCATTGAACGAAATATTTTAATAATAATAATAATAGGCTTAGCGAACCCGAAGATTCGATGCCGATACCACCGAATTCCGCCTACACAGACTCGTCCAATGTTCACCATTCAGGCCCAAGCTCCCGAGATCAGCCTTATCGCAATCCTCCCATCTCCGCTTCGGCCTACCTTTCGGACGCCTATCAGTCGGATCAGCAAATACCAACTTTCTCGGAATCCGCTCGTCATCGAGCACAACTTTACTCGCCCATTTAAGTCTTCGCGGTGCAATCAGCTCAATTATATTCACAGGATACAAGGTCCGCAACTCCGCGTTGTGCAACCTTCTGAACTCCCCAGTGGCCTCATCTCTCTTTGGACCAAATATTTTACGCAATACCTTATTTTCGAGAACCTTAAGCCGTTGTTCATCCTTCAAAGTAAGCGGCCACGTTTCACATCCGTAAAGAACCGTAGGAAGAATAATAGTTTTATAAATTCTAACCTTTAAGTTTTTAACCGGGACTTTATTTCTTCCTGGATTTCATTTTTTTAGTTATAATTGAACCTAAATACTTGAATTTTTCTAAGTGTTCAAAAGTATGCCCTGATACATCAATATCACCAAGATCGACACCGTTTCTGCTACTAATCATCTATTTCGTCTTATCGGTATTTAATTCGAGTCCTATTTCTTTATCGGTTTTTATTAACACACTTGTATTTAGTTGTATAGTTTCCGTGTCTTCACCTAGCAGTACCAGATCATCGGCATACCCCAAAACCGGAATCTTGTCACCCATATTTAAGCCTTTCTCGGTACACATCACCTTTTCTATGACATATTCTAAAGCTATATTAAATAACACAGGTGAAAGGGCGTCACCTTGTTTCAAACCCGATCGCACCTCAAATCTCTCGGAGTAATTATTCTATCTTTATGAAATGTTTCCGACAAACACATCTCTACTAGGTTTACTAACTTTCTAGGTATTCCCAGTTCAATCATGATGTTATATAGCTTCTGAAGGTGAACGAAATATTTTACGTATTGAAATAAGGTTTGGAAAACTTAAAGCGTTGTTTATCCTTTAATGTACATTGGACATCCATGTAGAATCGTCGATGTAACAATAATTTTCTTAATACTTAATAATTAATACAAAAAAAAGCGATTCAATTAATTCGAAACTGTAAAATGACACAATCATAAGTAATTCACTATTGCTATCCTGATATCAGAACTACAAGAATTCCTTTCAGTGGCAAGATAATGTTCCAGTCTGAATCAGTAACACTTCTAATCTCGTTACGCTACCCCCTGCCTCACACCCCTCGACTTCCCGTCTTCTAGATCTTATCAAATGAGATCATCCATAAAGATTTGCTGAACACCTGCACAAATCTTCACGATATTTCTCAACTCAGAGCAGCCAAGATGTCTTGCTCATGCACCCTCTATTGAGGGATTATGTAGTAATTTATTGGTGCACAGGGGTGTGTTGACAGGATGTTAGGGGTGATTCTGCGATAAGATTTGTAGAGTATTGAACGCAAGCCGAAAAAAAAAAAAAATTGTAATTGCCTGCTTTTGCAAATTTACATGAAATACATTGTTTCATATTTCCATTTTCTAGATAACCGCAGCGATGACAGTCATTTATATTCTTTGAATATTATCATTAGTGAGAAACGTCAGACCGAAGCGTTAATATAGATTTTCCTATAAAAGAATACCACGTGACTAATTTTTTAAGCCTCCTTAATGGGTTATCGGAAATCTTTAAAGTGGCAAGATTGCCCAGTAGTGAGTTAGGGTGAGTTGATACAGAATAATCTAATAATAGGTGTTTTAATTCTAATATGTTTAGTATGGTTTCGGTCGATCGAGATTAAACGTACCTGATGGTTCATTGCCCATAATATTGTTGTATCAAAACTTATCATTCAAAGTCTTGAGACGGATTTTCTTTATGATTACGCAAGCTGGACGAAAATAGTTATGGAGGGGTAAAGTTGATTGAAAATTTTTGTTACTCTTCCAAACACAATCTCTATACTACTATGGTTCGGTGACTACTTTTTTAAGGCAGCGGTGACTCCGAAACTGTATTAATAAATATGTAAATTTTCGATTATTATTATGTAAAACTATTTGATTTCTTTTCCAAAAGTATCATGTTAATCAATTCATTATTGGGATGAGGTGGCATAAAGATAAATAAAGTAATTGACTTAAAATATACATTTATTTATAAAATAGTACACATTAAAAAACATTATTATTACAAATAAAACATAGTACAGTGAGGCATTGTTATTATCGAGAATACTGAGGTTCCGATTTACCACATAATATAACATGAAGGTATCTTTTGACATATCTGCCTATTTGTTCCCTGGCTTGACCCCCAGACCTCTTCCGTCCGCGGCTTGACTTCCGCTTCTCTTGCCGTCCGGGCTCAGACTCGCTAGGTACTTCTCTCTCCCAGTTCTAGCTGTGGAGGGGTCTATTTTTTGTATAGCCCTTCTAAGAAACGTTTTTTCTTTAAGCCCGGAAACTGTTCTATTTGAAATGATTCTAAATTATTTCTATCCCTCCCAATGTTATATAATTAGCATAGCAATATATATAATTAAATGAGTATTGATATAACTGTGCGGTGTATATGGGTGTCCCTGAGTATCTTGAAGCTAAACTAAAAAGATTATTTAACTCCTGGTACATTTCATCTTTGGGATATCCAGGGACACCTCTGAACCCGATTCTACGAGGAGTTAAGGTGGCTTTACCCGTCCTACCGTTCTTAGTACTTCCTGACAGCCTTCCAAGTTCTCCGATCTCAACGTCCATCGTACATCTCAGATATAATTTCATTTAAATCCTCCATCCACTCCCGCAACACTCGTTCGCGGTCTTCAGACCTGTATATAACGCCTCATCGAACCGCAGCTTTCGCCTTTTCCGATCCTCGTCCATATGGAATTCTATTCCTTCTTATATCCGTCATTCCAATACTCTTCCTATCTTCAAATACCGTTTATTCAAACACTTCCTGTCTATCCAATTTTCAAATGACCTCAAGTGATTTGCAAATTTCAATAAAAATCGGCCGAGAGAAACGATTATTTTATATATTAAAAATTTATGAATTTTATTTTATACATTACTTATTTTTCAATGTATATATATATATTATATATATATATATATATATATATATATATATATATATATATATATATATATATATGTAACCGAACCATAGTAGTATAGAGATAGTGTTTGGAAGAGTAACTAAAATTTTCAATCAACTTTAACCCACTATAACTATTTTCGCCCAGCTTGTGTAATCCTAAGGAAAATCCGTCTATATATATATATATATATGAACATTTTTCATTCTTGTCTCATTTGTTTTGTTTGTTTTTCTAAAATTATTATTAGAAGCTACCTACGAATTTATAAGTATTATTATGATGGAGTTATTGTTCACCGTTGAGAAATTCGTTGGGAAGATGGTTGGGGGTGCGGTCATAAATTAGAAACACACATTTAATACAAGTGACCGGCCTACCTTGTAATAAAAATAAATAAATTATTAAAATTTAATGTTTTTATTTTTATCTAATTGTGATTCTTTTATACATAATTTTTGCGTCCTGGCCGAGGCAGAAAAATATCCGACGGTTTTCAATTATAGCTGCCCATGTAACTAAAAAAAAAAATTATCAGAATTATAATTATTAGCTTCTTATATTTAAGTTGTTATTATAAACTGTTCTTAAGGGATACATTATTAATTTATCCATCAAGACAGTTATTGAATAATATCTTATTGATTTTCATGAGTTACGATTCCAACAAACCTTGATGCTTTTACCTATTTACTTTTATTTTATTCGCCACATGCAATTTCACTTAAAACCATCCCTCAGGTGGCTTATCTTTAGGCTATATAAAATTTTAGGATGAGAACACTACTTAAAAATGATTCAAAACAGCGAAGATACATCCAGCAGGGACCTGAGTGCTATGCCTGGTCGTAAACCCAGATCGTTACCGAGCAGCCACAAGAAGCGTGGATAATGGAGCTACTAACCAGCGACGCTCTGCATAAGGTGTTTCTACTTCAAAGCTTCGGGCTTAACTATGGTTAGAATTAATGTGTGTACTCACTATTAAGTGGAAAGCTCTCCCACCAGGAGCATATTAGATTCGTCAGAAATAAACATTTTAATCGATCCATGAGTGTTCTGTACTAATTTTTACTATCTATCTCCTTTTATTTTACATTTTATACGAATACATAACCATAGCAAACCTTGGAAAGTTTCACATATATATATATATATATATATATATATATATATATATATATATATATATATATATATATATATATATATATTGCTATGTTTTTGTCCGGCTGCTTTTTTAAGTCAGCAGTACTTTCAAAACATTATTAATTAATGTATTTATGTACTATACTTTTCTGAACCATTAGAATTCTTTTCCAAAGGTATTGTGTTTACTGATCACTGTAAGTGGGATGCAGGGAAAGATTAAATTAACCAGGTTTAATAAATTAATTTTTATTTGAAATTAGCTAATACATATACAATCTATTTACACAATGCCTGAGAATACTGAGTGATTCGTTACTAGTAGTTTTGTCAAACAATATTACAAATAAAGAAATAACTTTAAAACACTTAGTTGGCTGGCGAATGTGGAATCAGTCTTAGGCACCCCTTGTCGGTTTCATCCTCCAGCTGCTCTCTGACCCCCAAAGGACTTCTCCTGGATCTCTGACTCTTCTCCTGTCGTAGGTGGAATACGACTGACCTCTTCTGCTTCTCGATTCTTACCCTCGTCTCCTCTATCCCCTCCTCTTTTCAAAAATACTATTTTATGGAAATTACCAATCAATATCGATCGGTGGTCATGACAGAGGAATGCGGGGTTGATGTGGGAAGTGCCCGAAAGCGGTGGTCCAGCCTTTGTCCACCCTTAAAACTCTTGTCGGCTTGGCCTTGCTAATTTCGACGACAAAGGCTTTATATATAAATTATTCAATAATGATTTTACAGCCTTCAGTGTCCTCAATACACAACTACATATATATATATATATTAATTCCTAAATACATTAGTACTATTTATATATTAGGAAGGATATTATATCGGGTTGTAAAATAAGTTTGTGGCGTTTTTAATATTTCACTTTCAATCTCTCTGTTACTTGGTCAATAATATTTGCATATTCTGAAGAAGGATTGGTTAAGGTTGTTTTATGCATAGGTTTCAACCGAGATTCCTTGTCTTTAAGTGGTATTTTCCTTGCTCAATATAAAAGAAAATAAGTCATTTAATGATTTTTTATTTTCGAAAAGAAAAGTCCGCTGCACAGGTTAACAAAATTTGCACTGTGTATAGCGATGAAACCTTTTGAGAAAACACCGTCCGTAAGTAATTTGCTCAGTTCAGAACCGGAAATTTTGACTTGGAAGCGCAAGACTGTTGATGATGACCAAAATACCAAAAGTTATCTGAAAGATATCAACAGGTAATAGAACAAAATGGGTAATTTATAATAAATTAAAAAAGAATTACAAGGATCTGAATTTTTTTTAAACCATCAATTAAAATCTCTACGAACTGATTTAACAACCCAATAAAATATAAAGAAGCTGAAATAGAAAGAAAAAAATACTCTCAGCTAACAAGTGCTAATAGGGCCGACGAAAACTACTAACCAAACTTCCAGAAGAACCTTATAACGACGATAATCCGCCCAGTGCTAATATTCTACTCGGAAACCTGGACCACAACCAAGAATATCAAACGAAATCTCTTTACATTAAGCCGGAAAATCGTTCGAAGGATATATATTTCTAGAACAATGATAAATATAAACATTTTTTAAAGAAATATCGTAATTTATGTATTAAATTTAACAAAAAAATCTGGTGTTAACAAGGACAGCACATTTTTTTAATTAATAAGATTTGTTTGTTTATGCTTATAGGCGTAAAACTCCTAAGTCATAAAAGGCTATAAAAATTAATAACATTTAAATAACAAAAAAAAAATTAAATGGATAATTGATAAAAACTGAATGTCAGTTTTTGACATTTTTTGATAAGTGATTAAAGTTAATACGAGAATATTAATAAAAATATCATCTTATATAATATCAACGACAATGGCGACTTTAACTTAGAATGAAAAAAAAAAAAAAAAAAATTAAAACAGTCCTTAAAATATGAAAATCGGGCATATCCTTTGAAATAGTAAATTAGTCCTTTCCGGGCGTAACCCACCTCTCCCACCCTAATATAGACAGTTAGACTTATGTTATTTAGGACTGCTTCTTGCGTCGGGAAGAGAGTTTCAATATTAAAAAGTGTCCTTTTTAGTGTGGTATTCCTAGTCACCAGTGAATTATTTCGATTCGTATCCTTTTAAAAGGAGAATCGAGTCAAAAATGGTGGTTCTCTTCCATTTTGAATAGTATCCTGGTTACAATAAATGTCAATTGTTACTAATCCTTTCAACGAGAATGGCGACTTTAACTTAGAATGAAAAAAAAACAAAAATTAAAACAGTCCTTAAAATATGAAAATCGGGCATATCCTTTGAAATAGTAAATTAGTCCTTTCCGGACGTATTAACAATATTAAAAAGTGTCCTTTTTAGTGTGGTATTCCTAGTTACCAGTGAATTATTTCGATTCGTGTACTTTTAAAAGGAGAATCGAGTCAAAAATGGAGGTTCTCTTCCATTTTGAATCGTATCCTGGGTACAATAAATGTCAATTGTTACAAATCCTTTCAACGAGAATGGTGACTTTAACTTAGAATGAAAAAAAACAAAAATTAAAACAATCCTTAAAATATGAAAATCGGGCATATCCTTTGAAATAGTAAATTAGTCCTTTCCGGGCGTAACCCGCCTCTCCCACCCTAATATAGACAGTTAGACTTATGTTATTTAGGACTGCTTCTTGCGTCGGGAAGAGAGTTTCAATATTAAAAAGTGTCCTTTTTAGTGTGGTATTCCTAGTCACCAGTGAATTATTTCGATTCGTATCCTTTTAAAAGGAGAATCGAGTCAAAAATGGTGGTTCTCTTCCATTTTGAATAGTATCCTGGTTACAATAAATGTCAATTGTTACTAATCCTTTCAACGAGAATGGCGACTTTAACTTAGAATGAAAAAAAAACAAAAATTAAAACAGTCCTTAAAATATGAAAATCGGGCATATCCTTTGAAATAGTAAATTAGTCCTTTCCGGACGTATTAACAATATTAAAAAGTGTCCTTTTTAGTGTGGTATTCCTAGTTACCAGTGAATTATTTCGATTCGTGTCCTTTTAAAAGGAGAATCGAGTCAAAAATGGAGGTTCTCTTCCATTTTGAATCGTATCCTGGGTACAATAAATGTCAATTGTTACAAATCCTTTCAACGAGAATGGTGACTTTAACTTAGAATGAAAAAAAACAAAAATTAAAACAATCCTTAAAATATGAAAATCGGGCATATCCTTTGAAATAGTAAATTAGTCCTTTCCGGACGTATTAACAATATTAAAAAGTGTCCTTTTTAGTGTGGTATTCCTAGTCACCAGTGAATTATTTCGATTCGTATCCTTTTAAAAGGAGAATCGAGTCAAAAATGGTGGTTCTCTTCCATTTTGAATAGTATCCTGGTTACAATAAATGTCAATTGTTACTAATCCTTTCAACGAGAATGGCGACTTTAACTTAGAATGAAAAAAAAACAAAAATTAAAACAGTCCTTAAAATATGAAAATCGGGCATATCCTTTGAAATAGTAAATTAGTCCTTTCCGGACGTATTAACAATATTAAAAAGTGTCCTTTTTAGTGTGGTATTCCTAGTTACCAGTGAATTATTTCGATTCGTGTCCTTTTAAAAGGAGAATCGAGTCAAAAATGGAGGTTCTCTTCCATTTTGAATCGTATCCTGGGTACAATAAATGTCAATTGTTACAAATCCTTTCAACGAGAATGGTGACTTTAACTTAGAATGAAAAAAAACAAAAATTAAAACAATCCTTAAAATATGAAAATCGGGCATATCCTTTGAAATAGTAAATTAGTCCTTTCCGGACGTATTAACAATATTAAAAAGTGTCCTTTTTAATGTGGTATTCCTAGTTACCAGTGAATTATTTCGATTCGTGTATTTTTAAAAGGAGAATCGAGTCAAAAATGGAGGTTCTCTTCCATTTTGAATCGTATCCTGGTTACAATAAATGTCAATTGTTACAAATCCTTTCAACGAGAATGGTGACTTTAACTTAGAATGAAAAAAAAAAAAAAAAATTAAAACAGTCCTTAAAATATGAAAATCGGGCATATCCTTTGAAATAGTAAATTAGTCCTTTTCGGGCGTAATATATTAAGTTAATACGAGAATATTAATATTAAAACGGATATTGGGATTGGATGGCAAGACCTATTGATGTTGCTCCATTCCAAGTTGGGGAACCTAGAGAGAAGGTGTATCCTCTTAGAGAAAGCCAATCAGATAGTTTACCAACTGGGATGTTTCTTCTACTGAAATATATGGCGAACCGGATGGTTACTGGCATGGCTGGTTACTCCAATAGTAGAATAGAATGGATCACGAAACACGGTGAGCGTTTACGACTAGAAATAAAATTCATAGCCCAACAAGATAAATAATATATGAAGGGTAAGCGGGAGATGGAGATGGAAAAGTAACTTTATATTTCTATATAAATTATTTTTTTTTTTAGCAAGAATAAAAATATTTTTTAAATTAATTTATTTATTGAAATTTACAACTGTATTACTTAATACATCCAGTAAATTAGCTGATAATATATATAGATAATATACAAGAAAAGACGTGAAGAGAATATGCCTATTGGCAATTTTTAATCTAAACTAGAAGGTCTCGAGGCCATCTTCGTTTCAGACGCCTCGGAAGATTGTCAGGAATGAAAGAGGAAGCATGGATTGAAACTGGTAGGTTAATTTGGGAGTAGAGTAATTGAAAATCGTAAGTTGCGCGGACCATATTTTTTTTACTTTCACTTACTATTATAGTAAGGGGAAGTATTGCGATCGTGAAAATTTTCGAATTCCAGTTTTCAACGGAAATACACGTTTTAGGGTCCCCTGAGTCCAAATAACCAAGTCCCGCAAAAAGGTCTGTGTGTGTGGTAACTCCCGGGCGGAAACGGTAAGTCCTATGAAACTGAAATTTCATATTTAAGACAACTATACGCCCGAGACGTGACAAAACTTTTTTCATCAAAATGAGCCTACCAGAAGAGGCACTTTATACCATGAATTTTGCACCTTTTTTCGATTTTCTCGAAAACGGTTCCGACGATTTTAATTAAACTCGCTATATCGATGTAAAATTTAATGGGCTTTAATATCATGTAGGTTTTATTTGGAAAAAAAATGGTCTGACAGGGCTTAAATGCCGATATTTTAAATTTTCTTCCTCTAAAGTACCTTTAATTTTGTAGATTCAATAATAATGACTAGATTACCTTGTTAACGCTGATGAAAAACAGGTAAATATATAAATTGAATAAATTCGATACCCAAATAAAGGAGAAAACAGAAAAAATATTTTTTTAATGCAATTTTTCGTTTTTGAACATAAGAGCAGTAATATACATGTATGGTATACCGTTGGGAAGCTAAAGATTTTAGAAAAAATATCATCTCATACACAAGCTTTTAAAAGTTAATAGAGAGTGATGAAATGAACATAAACTAACTGATTATTTTCGATAATAATGTAATAGATTTTTTAATAAAACACATGTTTCTATATAAATTCAATTTGATTAATTCCTTAATAGTTTCACGTATTATATCTCTACCTGTATTTGAAAATTCTTTCATTGATTTTAAAAATCGAGGTAACTTAAAGTCGTGTGTTGCCCGCACCAGATTTTTATCTCTGTTTTTGAAAATTCTTTCATTGATTTTAAAAATGGAGGTAAGTGAAAGTCGTGTGTTGCCCGCACCAGATTTTTTTCATTTTTAAAGTTACCTAATATTAAGGTTCAATGAATTTTCATCTATTCATCATCTAAATTTACATACAACACTTGAATGGTTCCAACGTTCATTACAGTCATTATAGAAGCCTAGATTTAACTTGGGGCGACAAAACAGCAAAGGCGAAACTAAATTCCTCCCCGCTTCTCGAATTCCATCCTTTCAGTGACGCTCAACAATTTACAAATGCAAGAGGCAGAGCCAGGTAGTTGTGCTCAAGACAGGACGTGAGTTGTGGTCTTGCCTTTGTCTGCCCTGAATACTTCTGTCACACTCCACTAAATGAGGTGACGCCCCACTAAATCAATGGGAAAAGTCCGCCGTCTTCGTCAATACAGTTCCTGTTTCAGTCAGAGAAATTTCCCCCCTAGAAATCAGTTCTTATAAAATTAAACTTTAATATTGAAAACCATTGAAAATTATATCTTATTTCAATTCTTTGTTTAATTAATTTACTGATAGTTACATTTACGTACCTCGTGGCGATCAAGTGGTTGAGTCAAAATCTTTCATTTTACAGGTGAGCGACTTAAACATGACGTAATACCCAAAATAGAGTTATAACATACAGCTTTCTTTCCACCGAGACATTTCTTTAACCAATTTAACACGACGTGGGAGACGGCCTGAGGGAGCGATACGTGGAGTTAACTCATTTTTGATATAACTCGAGTTATCCAGTTTTTCATGACCGCCACAGATATATAATAGTTTTGTAATAGTATTATAAAACATATATATTGGGATCTTCCTGGCTCAACTTTAAAAGATTTAGCAAAATAAATGACCTTTTATGCCATAAAGATTTTAGTCTAACAGGGCTTAAATACAATGTTCGTTCGCAAAGTACTAACGAAAAAGCTTATCATTTTATATATATATATATATATATATATATATATATATATATATATATATTTTTTTTTTTTTTTTTTTTTTTTTTGCAGTTATAAGAAAAAGATATATATGGAACATGACAGAATTTGACAACTAACTATAGCAGAAAAAATGATAAATCACTTTTAAAATTAAAACGCACCCATTGTAATAAGAATAGTAATATGCAAAACATGAATGTTAAAGAATTAATTAAATTGAATTACAATAGAAACATATGTTTTATTAAATAATCTATTATATTTTTATCTATAATAATCAGTTACTTTTATCGGTTTTTTATAACTCTTTACCCTTTACGATTCCGTGGATCAGATAATATTTTTTCTGAAATCTTTAGCTTTCCAACAGTATATTATACATCTAAATAACTATTCTTGTGTTCAAAAACACAAAAATTGCATTAAAAAATATGTTTGCTCTTTTCTCCCTCTCTTTAGTTGTTTATTAAATTCGCTCAACTTTCACATTTAGCCGTTATTTATCTGTACTAATAAGACGATGTACCTAATTTTTTTTTAAATATTTGAAATTAAATGTACTTTAAACAAAGAAAATTTAAAATATCTGCATTTGAGCCCTGTCAGACTATTTCAATCAAGATGAAACTTACATGATATTAAAGCCCATTAAATTTTACATCGATATACACAGTTTAATCAAAATCGTTTCAGCCGTTTTTGAGGAAATAGATAGTATAAGTGGCTCTTCTGGTAAGCTCATCTTAATGAAAAAGGTTTTGTAACGTCTCGGACGTATATTTGTCTTAAATATGAAATTTCAGTTTCATAGGACTTTTCGTTTCCGCACGGAAGTTACCACACACACACACACACACACTTTTTGCGGGACTTGGTTATTTGGACTCTGGGGACCCTAAAATGTTTATTTCCGTTGAAAACTTGAATTCGAAAATTTTCACGATCGCAATACTTTCCCTTACTATATTTTTCATATATAGTTAAGTGAAAGTAAAATGTGAATCTAACAAGAATTACCTACTGCCCATCTTTGATCTATATATACCCATAGATACATACCCACATACAAACACACACACACACACACACAAACATACACACACACACACACACACACACACACACAATATTCATACATGGTGTGGGATGTATACTCGGTTTCTCAGGCCAGGAGTGAGGACGAGGGATAAATGCTCAGACAAAAGCCCCCAACACCGAGACCAATGTGGTTGCTAGGCAACGCGCGCTAATCCACCAACCTAACTTTTCACAAGTTTTTGGAATACCCTACCATCAAACATCCGCCATGATACGTCGTTCTCTACATTCAATACTGTAAGATACTTTTACAGTATCTTCTAGCATCCGAAAACTCTGCCTGGCAATGTAATAGTGTCAGTTAGATTCTATTAAGTAATTTTTATTAATTTTTTTTCACTAGTATTTATTTATGATACTCCAACTTTACTATCTAGAGAACTTCATTTTGTCCAATCGTTACAGTATTTTTTTTTTTTTTTATATTGTCACTAAAAGAACTCATTTTATTTTAATACGTTATATATTTATGTTGAATATGTCTATTTTGTATTAATTCTTGGTCAGATATGGATGCTTTATAATGTTACATCTAACGCTACTCTTAGAAGACTAAGAACTCAAATAAAGTTACTGTTTATTTTTTTTTCTTCTTACTTTATATTTAAACTCTGTTATCAATTTATTTATTTTTTATTTTGTCTAACACAATTTTCCCTTTGCCTGTTGGCCAGACATGTTGTATATTTCAACTGTAACTACCTGTTAATCTTAAGGGACCGAGTCCCAGAATAAAAATTATTTTCTATACTTTGTAATTACCAGAGGGCTTCTCACAACAACTCATCTAGGTATGATGAACAAATCAGCCAACTGTTTAACTCACACAAATAGTCGTAATGATTAATGATCCTACTCTATAACTATCATCGTAAATCGAGTGTACCCTCTGAAGGGAATATCGCAGGGCTATGGTTCTATACGGCTGTCTCCCCAGCAGAAGACGAAGTTGTTTACTTGCAAAGGCATGTAACTCATTGGTATCCCTAAAACTTAATGAACGACTTTATAAACCTAGGACTTAAATAGAATCTTTATTACATGTGTAGCGGGAGGAATATTGAATATAGGCTAGTTAAGTTCGAGGAACCTAATCTTAGTTCTATTAACAATATCCGCAATTAAGTTGTCAACAACAGGTGACTTGGATGCTTACAGCTTATGCCTGTAGTTAATATATTTTCTCACCAACTGGAAGTGACAATTTAATTTCTAGACTCATGAAGCCTGATTATGGCGTGTCGGTAATGTCTCTGATAAGGCTCCACTAGCAGATGTTCAGCCATGTCGAAAATTTTTCACTTAGCAGTTTTCACCAGTATAGCTTTTCAACATTTTCTGAGTAATATTTTTTATTAAATAGTTGTTTTTGCGAAATCCAAAGCTTCTATTAGATGAAATGAAATGAAAAGTAATTTTATTGTGGGACGAGTAGTCCCCTAAGAATAACAAGAAAAGTACAATATACATGATAATTGTCCGGCCGTTTAAGACTTCAGTTTTACTATAAAAGACAGATTTTGTGACAATTAATAGTTATCTATAGATTTTAAATATTACATATGTTGGGAAGATTGATACTTTAGGAGATGGAGAAATAGTTGATGTTTTAAAGTGGATAATGATAATGATTCACGAATGGATACAGGCAAGGAATTTCAAAATAGGGTAGCATGAATAACAAAGGATTTTTTGAAGAAGACAGATCTGTGGGAAGGTATATATATACAAGTTTATGGGTTGGGATCTAGTGTTTACTGAATGGACAGAGGAACAAGTGCTAAGCATATCAAGAATATAAGGAGGTTTTTTTGTGAGGTGAAGAGACAGACACCTAGGAGGTACTGCCGACGGAAAGAGGGATAGAGCCAATTCAACTCGGTATACCTTCTAGAAACATGGGAGCGTCTGGGAATTCCTCGTGTGAATCTAATAAAACAATTCATGAGTTTTTTGAGTCTCATATCGAATTTCTCAGACAGCCCACCAGACAGCCACGTGGCAACCGTAGCCAAACTGGGGGAAAATGAGCGAAGAGACAAGTAGCATACGGGTTTTAGGTGGGATATAGTCACGAAATCTTAGAAATTTTTTTAGGATAGCGATGGATTTTTGGGTGATTTGAGAAGTATGATTACTCCAAGATAGGTTCTGATTAATAATGACTCCAAGATTTCTTATTGAGATGTGGTAGCCATAGATATGCTATTGAGACAAAGAAGTGGATAATATGGAAGATAATTTACAAGGTTCTTGGAACCGATGAGAATAGCTTTGGTTTTTCCAGCATTCAACTTCAAATCATTTGTCGTAGCCCATGCGTTGATGTCAATATCTTGTTGTAGATCTTGATGGTTCACGAAAAGAGGGTGGTTGTCCATTCTCAAACAGAACTGAAAGAAAATAAAAATAATAATAATCTTATACATAAAATATAATATAACTATCAAATCTTGAAACTAAACATTAAAAAAATATCGCATAGTTGTAAATTTAGTTACTGAACCTGATTTCGAACTGGTAATACAGAAGCTGTAAAAATATTTAAATATAAAATAAACTAGATATTCAAGAACTGTTGAAATTCATCTATTTCAAAGACTAAACAATATAGCACTTGCAGGATTTCCCTTTTAAATTGTGTACTCACTGACCTTTGGCTAAAAACAGTTAGCCCGGGGCGCTTAAGTTATTTATATGTCGAGTGGCATCTGATACATAGAGGTTGACAAAATAATTTACTGCCAATTCTGAACAACCCCAAAACATTTATAACAACATTTGGTCAAATGGTTAAAACATTCCTTTTCATTCCTTAGTTTGAATATTCAGTTGCTGAGTCTACAAATGTGAAACATAGAGAACGGTATGATGAAAATCTTTTTATTTTATTTTCCAATAAAATTTTCTGTGTATTTAAACTTTTATATTTTATCGCACAGGGAGCGGCGTGGTCTAGTAGGTAGAGCGCTAGTCTACTGTGCTCCGGGTCCTGGGTTCGAATCCCGGCTGAGGCGGAATATTATTTATTCTGTTATTTCAGCCGGAGGGCGATCCTGGGGCACACCCAGCATATATAAAGCGGGTACCCAAAAAGGGGAAAAAACCTGGCGGCTGAACGTGATCTTGGCCGAATCACGTCATTGCACGGCCGTTGGCCTAGAAACAGTACGAATCTCTACATGTACTGAGCCCAAAACTCTTCATGGGTTGTAGTGGTACAGGTTTTTTTTTTTTTTTTTTATTTTATCGCACGCACGTATACCAGATAACAATCTTAAGTTAAGCTGGTTGTTGGTACTTGGTTTAGATAAGATCTTATATCACATTCAGCCTTAACTCGGTATTTAGTATTATATACAAAAATCGAAAAAAACAGGAAGCTAATGACAAATTATTACTAAGTTGAAATGGAAATTAGAGAAAAATAAAGTTTCAAGTTAGTATAGATTAAATGTTGAATCTAACTCCTGAATAATATACGATTAGCTAAAACGAGATTAATATCATTGAAATTTCTTATTATATTAAAAGGAAAGTAAATAATAGCTTAAAAAATCTGGTGCGGGCAACACACGACTTTCACTTACCTCGATTTTTAAAATCAATGAAAGTATTTTCAAATACAGTTAGAGATAAAAATACGTGAAACTATTAAGGAATTAATCAAATTGAATTTATATAGAAACATGTGTTTTATTAAAAAATCTATTATATTATTATCTAAAATAATCAGTTAGTTTTATCTTCTTCTCATCACTCTCTATTAACTTCTAAAAGCTTGTGTATGAGATGATATTTTTTCTAAAATCTTTAGCTTTCCAACGGTATATCATACATGTATATTACTGCTCTTATGTTCAAAAACGAGAAATTTCATTAAAAATATATTTTTACTGTTTTCTCCTTTAGTTAGGTATCGAATTTATTCAATTTATATATTTACCTGTTTTTCATTAGCGTTAACAAGATAATCTAGTTATTATTATTGAATCTAAAAAATTAAAGGTACTTTAGGGGAAGAAAATTTAAAATATCGGCATTTAAGCCCTGTCATACCATTTTTATCCAAATAAAACCTACACAATATTAAAGCCCATTAAATTTTACATCGATATAGCGAGTTTAATCAAAATCGTCGGAACCGTTTTCGAGAAAATCGAAAAAAGGTGCAAAATGCATGGTATAAAGTGCCTCTTCTGGTAAGTTCATTTTAATGAAAAAAGTTTTGTCACGTCTCGGGTGTATAGTTGTCTTAAATATGAAATTTCAGTTCCATAGGACTTACCGTTTCCGCCCGGGAGTTACCACACACACACACACACACACACACACACACACACAGACCCTTTTGCGGGAGTTGGTTATTTGGACTCAGGGGACCCTAAAACGTGTATTTCCGTTGAAAACTAGAATTCGAAAATTTTCACGATCGCAATACTTCCCCTTACTATATATAGTAAGTGAAAGTAAAAAAAGTATTCCTACAAATTATCGTCTTTTTGTATTGGACAACCCATTTGATTCGTACTGTTTCACGCCTAATGCATACTACTTCTGGGTGCCCAGATTATGGATGCTGCGTGTGCCCCATAAGGGTTCTATATCCCAGGATCACTCCACCGCTGAAATATCTATAAAAATAATTCTGCTACCGTCGAGTTCTTTTATGGCCTTAGGTATTCTCGGCGTAGGTTAATATCGACAATTTATTTAAGAGCTAGGACCATCGAATTCATCAGGTTCAAGACTAATCAGGAATTATGAATTTGTATGTAAAAAGTATATAAAAAACATTATAGAGGTCTGCAAGATGCTTATGCAATATATACTTATGCTTTCAGCCTAAAGTCATAATAGACTTTACAGAGACTGTATTATATTTGAATCCCAACCCATCCTAACGCCTTCCTTTCTACCTATGCTGATGACACTTGTGCGTTATGAAATTATTCCTAAACTCGGCCAGAATTGAAGATGGAGAAAAATTGAAAAGAAATCGAAATCATATAAAATAATCCAACAATCCGTCTGTCCGCCGTATCTTAAAATATAGAAATCGTAATTACAGTAATACAAAAATAATACCAAAATTTTCATTAAATTTTATGCAAAACAAAAAAAAAATCTGGTGCGCGCAACACACGACTTTACCTCCGTTATTTATTTCAATTTAAGAATTTTACTGCGAAAAAAATGTTAATGAATTATTTACATTTGATTTTAAAAGAAACATGTGTTTTATTAAATCTGTGGCGGTCGTGAAAAACTGGATAGATCGAATTATATCAAAAATGAGTTAACTCCACGTATCGCTCCCTCAGAACGTCTCCCACGTCGTGTTAAATTGGTTCCAAATTTCTAAAATTCGTGTAAATTTCTTGGTGAAAGAAATTTCAGGTGGAAACAAAGCTGTATGTTATAACTCTATTTAGGGTAAAATGAATGCTTTTGACTTAACCATAAACTTATTTGCGATCGCCACAGAAATAATCTATTATATTATTATCTACGACAATCAGTTTGTTTTATCAGCTTTTCATCACTCTTCGTTTACTTTTAAGTTAATATTTTTTCTAAAATCTTTAGCATTACAACGATATATTATACATGTACATTACTGTTCTTAATGATGGAGTTAATGTTGACCGTTGAGAAATTAGATGTGGAAGATGGTTGGGGGGGGGGGTGCGGTCATAAATTAGAAACACACATTTAAAACAAATGCTATTTTATTTATAGTCTTATGACTTCTTTAGATACAGTCTCAGAGTCAACCCTGATGAAGGCCCACACTGTAGGCCGGAACGTCGGCACATAATTAAAATAGCATTTGTTTTAAATGTGTTTTTCTAATTGAGGCGTTGATTTCCAAAAGGTACTATATCCATTCAGGGTAATTTTACAGGAAGCGCGAAAATCTCTCATTACTATATTATTAAACCAGCTAATTTGATTCTTTTCGCATTAAAATCTAAAATTATTTCTTTACTATATTAATAAAACCATATTAAAGTTACGAAATGTTCTGTTATGATTTAGAATAAAACTAAATGTGTAATAAGTATCTTAAGAAATTAATAGCATTTCTAAATAACGTTATTAAAGGACATGAGTGTTCATTAGATACAATCAAATTTAAGATTTATATAAAACTAAATGAGGAGAATATAAATATGTAAAAAAATCAATTTTGTAAAAAATGTCCTTTAGTACCTTTTGGAAATCAACGTCTCAATTGATGACTGCACTCCCAACCATCTTCCTCATCTAATTACTGTTCTTAAGTTAAAAAACAAAAAATTGCATTAAAACAAGTTTTTGCAGTTATCTCCTTTAGTTGGTTATCGAATTCGTTCAACTGATATAGTTATCTGTTTTTTTACATTTTCTAATCAGATGATATGGTCTATTTAATAAAAACTACAAAATTAAAGGTATTTTGGAAGAAGAAATTTTGATATCAGACCTACATAATATTAAAGCCCGTCCAATTTTACATCGATGTAACAAGTTTAATCAAAATCGTTAGTGCCGTTTGTGATAAAATTGTAAATAGGTGCAAAACGCATAATATAAATTGGCTATTCTGGTTAGCTGATTTTGGTAAAAAATATGCTGTAAAATCTCATAAAATAGTTGTCTTAAATATGAAATTTCAGTTTCATAGGACTATTCGTTTACGCGCTGGACACACACAGACCTTTTTGCGGGACTTGGTTATTTGGACTCAAGGGATCCTAAAAAGTGTATTTCCGTTTAAAACTGGAATTCCAAAATTTTCACGATCGCAATACTTTCCCTTACTATATATAGTAAGTAAAAGTAAAAGAGATCATCGCAATCGGTTCCAAAATAGCATTGATATTATATAATCATTTATTAAGAAAGAATAAAATCTTCCATAATAAATAGTACAGAATATTGAATTACAACATTCACTCTACATCTTGAACATAGATATAGCGTTTTGAAATAAGTAGTGGTGATAGGCCATTTCTCATTGAATTGTTTATAGCTTTTCATAATAGGTTATTGCCTGTAAACAGCTGTATAAACTGTTATATCATAATATGTTTACTTGAAAACCACAAACCATTGTGTTTATTTAACGTCACTTTATGCTACTATGGCTAATCGAACGATGCTACAGTGGGAGTCCTAAATTTTGCCTACCCAGGTTTTATTAGGATAGGGATCTTTAACGAGTACCTGACATCGCACAGGCTCGGGACCACCTCTTTTAACGTCCCATCCGAAGGACGGCGTAACTAAGGATTTTTCACTCCCATTAAAAAATCCTAGGACCACCTGCGGGTTTGAACCCGTGAACTTTTGCATAGGAGGCTGTAACACTAACCACCCAGCTACAAGTGATCCTCCAAACCATTGTGTAATAAATTGCAGTTTTAAAAAGTCTTATAAAGGAATATGAAAATATGGTTAGAATAATCGGAGGTATGCAAGTTTAATTATTCGAGCTATGAATTTAAAATACAATTTGTGGATTATTGGAATTTTAAATGTAATATTCATGGAATAATAACTAAAATAACCCCTTTCTTACAAGGCCAGACTCTTCAGGCCTTGGCACAAAAGCTTGGATATAAAGTCGAAGGACGGATATATTTATGCCCATGGAGATACCACTGTACCCGGGGGTATTCGGATGGGAAAGATATTCCCAATGCGAGGGTAAGCAGACGTTGATACCTAAGCTATTTCTCTGAAACAGAAGAAGGAACCAACCGCATTCATATGTGCATACGTTATCGCAGTCTCCTTCTTCTCTATTCTTCCTTCTCACCTTGGCCACCTCAAAACTTTACTTCTTCAGGTGATAAGGTTATAGCGTATTATTGGCGATGGAATAAATGGCATATTAACGATCTGGAATGTTGAATTAATACGATTGCCTTGGGAAAAGCCTATCGCCACATTTAACAAATCTTACTTGATTAAAAAAAATCTGGTGCAGGCAAAACACGACTTTCACTTACCTCCGTTTTTAGAATCAATTAAAGAATTTTCAAAAACAGTTAGAGATAAAAATGAGTGAAATCATTAAATCGTTAATTAAATGGAATTTCTATAGAAACATTTGTTTTATAAAAAAAATATATTATATTATTATCTAAGATAATCACTTAGTTTTATCGGCTTTACATCACTCTCCACTAACATTTAAAAGCTTGTGTATGAGATAATATTTTTTTTAAAATCTCAAGCTTTCCAACGGTATATCATACGTGTATATTACTGTTCTTATGTTCAAAAACAAAAAATTGCATAACAAATATATTTTTTGAGTTTTCTCCTTTAGTTAGGTATCAAATTCGTTCAACTTATATATTTGTTTGTTTTTCATCTGTGGTAACAAGATAATATAGTTATTTTTATAAAATCTACAAAATTAAAGGTACTTTAGAGAAAGAAAATTTAAAATATCGGCATTTAAGCCCTGTCAGACCATTTTAATCCAAGTGAAAACTACATGATATTAAAGCCTATTAAATTTTACATCGTATATTACATGTAGCGAGTTTAATTAAAATCATCGGAACTGTCTACCTATAGACAGGTACAATATATTATAAAAACATCTTACCAAAGAATTCCATTGAGCACCGGCACACCACTCAGACTAACTACAGGGCACTGGGAACTCCAAGCCCTCCCCCCTCCAGCCTTGGCGGCCGAAGCTTAACTTATTAATAAATAAATTTAATAAAATTATTCTAGTAAAAATAAAAAGGTCAACAACGCTTAAAAAATATATCACAAAAACAATATATATAATATAAATAATAAAAAAATATATATATATAAAAGATAGATTTACTTTTCTAGCCTTCTTTTTTAACTGATTTTTACGCGATTTCACATTGCTACGTAAGATTTTTTTTTTTTAATCGAAGGTTTTGATTTTAAGGAACTTTTGTTCGTCCTTGTTTGGGTTGGATTTCAGGTTATGGGACTTACCTGGAAAGTATCCTCAGTAATGAACTGAATTTGACATGATACTTAATGTTATAATGAGTAGTTTCAAAACATTTTAGAACATAAGGTATAGAGAATATCGTTTCAGCTATCCCTGAGATCGATAGATAGATATACATGAAGTACACATACACAATAGAACTATCCAGTCATGTGTACTGCAATCCGTGTACTATGTCAAGCAGCTTTGTCTCAAAGGCCATCTTAGGTAGGAATTTGCAATCAACTCAATAGGACTTCATGAACTTGGATGAACATTCCGAAACAGTGATTTACCAGTGCTAAAGAAGATATACATAAAACTATTATTCCTGCTATATATTGACATAAGTAATACAATTTATTACTTTTACTTACTATAAATAGTAAGGGAAAGTATTGCGATCGTGAAAATTTTCGAATTCCAGTTTTCAACGGAAATACACATTTTAGGGTCCCCTGAGTCCAAATAACCAAGTCCCGCAAAAAGGTCTGTATGGGGGGGGGGGGAGGGTAACTCCCGGGCGGAAACAGTAAGTCGTATGTAACTGAAATTTCATTTTTAAGACAAATATACGCCTGAGACGTTACAAAACCTTTTTTATCAAAATGAGCTTACCAGAAGAGCCACTTTATACCATGCATTTTGCACCTTTTTACGATTTTCTCGAAAACGGTTCTGACGACTTTGACATAGCGAGGTCGATGGAAAATTTGATGGGTTTTAATATCATTTAGGTTTCATTCGGATTAAAATGGTTGACAGGGCTTAATTGCCAATATTTTAAATTTTCTTTCTCCAAAGTACCTTTAATTTTGTTGATACTATAAAAATAACTATATTATCTTGTTACCACTGATCAAAAACAGGTAAATATATTGATTGAATGAATTCGATATCCAATTAAAGGAGAAAACAGAATATTTTTTTAATGCAATTTTTCGTTTTTGAACATAATAACAGTAATATACATGTATGATATACCGTTGGAAAGCTAAAGATTTTAGAAAAAAAATATTATCTCATACACAAGCTTTTAAAAGTTAATAGAGAGTGATAAAAAGCCGATAAAACTAAGTAATTGTTTTAGATAATAATATAATAGATTTTTTAATAAAACACGTGTTTCTATAGAAATTCAATTTAATTAATTATTTAATGGTTTCACGTATTTTCATCTCTAACTGTATTTGAAAATTCTTTCATTGATTTAAAAATGGAGGTAAGTGAAAGTCGTGTGTTGCCCGCTCCAGATTTTTTAAGCTTTACACAGGTTCATTAACGAACGAAAACTATTAAATTATCATTAAATGAACTGCATAAGTGAGGGGGTTTATATATATTTTTTAAATTATATATTTTTGGGGAAGGTAAAGAAAATGTTGAACAACAAATTCATATCCCCTTTTAAGATACTGACGTTGAGAAAATCTTGGAGGAAAAACTACTAGCCACATCAACAGGATGGATAGAGGTACTAAAGTAGATGGTTTCTTGAAAAATTGCCTGTATAATGCTTAGGACGCTCTTTCAATCTCTGGCAGTAAATAATTGGAGTGTTGAAAAAATTTCATTTGCTAAAAATCTGACCACAGTTCTCTTGGTTTTTAGACCTTTCTATTTATTGGGTTGTGTCACTTGAAATGTCCGTTTTCAAGGTAAAGGATTTTTATTAAAAATACGATATGAAAACAAGATAATTTTATTCGAAGTATTTACCTTCGTTTTCTACACATTTTTCCCAACGTGACACCAACTTTTTTATCCCCGAACTGAAAAACTCTGAGCTTTGAAGTGAAACAAAATCTGAAAACGCACTTTTCACTTGAAAGTCATTTTCAAAAAGTTTTCCTTTGACGAAGTTGTCTAAATTCCTGAACAGGTGGTAATCTGTTAGTGACAAGTCGGGAGAATATGGTGGGTGAGGAAGAACTTCGAAGCCCAGTTCTTTCTAATTTCGCTCGGTATGTTTTGAAACCTGGGTCTTGCTGCCGCTCAGTGAGATCATGAGGTAGCCATGTATCGAGCTTTTTTACTTTCCCAATACACTTTAAATGTCTGGAAACGGTAGATGCACTTGCATTTAGTTGTGCTGAGAGTCCTTTAACTGTTTGGTAATATGTAAATATGTAAACATTTGGAAGAAAACAACAGAGACCTGCAAAATCCTTTATCTATTTCAGAAACTATAAAAACGGACATTTCATATGAAACAACCCAATAAATGAGGGAGCGATGGAGTTTAGTGGATAGAATGCTAGTCCTGGGTTCGAATCTCAGTTGTGATGGAGTATTATTTATTCTGTTCAGCCATTTACCCCAGGGGGGCAAACCTGGGGTATGGAGACCTTCCTGGGGCATAACCAGCCTCTATAAAGTGAGTTCCCATTAATGGGGAAAAAACCTGGCGGCTGAACGTGATCTCGGCCTAATCACCTCATTGTACGGCCGTTAGCCTTGAAACAGTACGAATCTCTATATGTACCGAGCCCAAGAATCTTTATGGGTTGTAGTGGCACAGTTTTTTTTATTTTTTTATTTTATTTAAATAAGTAATAAATATATACACTTTAAACCGTATAAAACATATAGGCTGTCCTGGACGACTAAAGGGCACAACCTTTAGTGAGAATCAGTACGAAGTAAGTTGATAAAACATTTTTTTCTAAATAAAGTTTTAACTAAAATTAACTCAAACACATTAAGAGAACGGAATCGTACTCCTTTAATATCGTTACTTGTACGGTTATAGAATGATTCTTAACTAATGATTAATAACTTCCTTTTCTATACCTAAGACCCATAAACCAGCTACCTAGAAAGGACTGACCAATTACCGAAAAAGAGCACATACCTGTACTTAGGACACAGTACCCAACACCTGCAAGCCGTTGCTTTGTGGTGCTCATGCCGCCTCCTTATCCCCTAAAATCCCTGGCTATATATACCCTAGGATACTTAAGACTCATTACTCTTGTTGTAACATTACTTGTGTCACACTCAAAAGGAAGGAGACCTCGGAATGTACACTTGTAGTCTTCCAAATTCCTCAGCACAGTGTATTCAGAATGTGTATTATGTTCTAATAAAAGCAGTATTTTAATATCTTCACTGTGTGTGATTCATTAACTGTACGAATATTACTCGTTCCTCGTACTAATCAAAGCTACTTCGTAGTAATATAAATATAAATATAACTAAGTAGAACAAAAATAGTAATAATTGGCAATAAATTTAATTAAATTTTTCAATCTAAGTGGCTAACGCGACTTGTCCATCCGATGGTGTGACTATATTACACACATCAATCTTATTATTGTAATTCCATTGAAAATCTTCTGATCAGATTCTTTTCTTATTTCCATATTTGGAATTCACAGTAGTTTAGGTATGCCACAGGCTCTTTTCAAGTAATCCATTTCTAGAGCCAATAATGTCTTTTCAGATGATGTCACTGTCGATGTATTTTCTCCATATAATGTGGTCGCTACTAGGTAGAGGTGGTATATTTTTTTTTGTTTCTGTAGAAACTGATACTTTTTTGCTACTGACTATTGAAGAGTCCTGTGATCCTCAAGAGCTTACTGTTCGGAGAAGAGGTGAAGACGAGGAAGACTTAGCAAAATGTAAGTAGGGGATGTAAGGTAGGACATGGTAGCCAGGGTTTTGACGGAGGACTGCAAAGATAGGGATCGCTGGTTTTTATAAACACTATGTTTCGGTATTTGACGTAAGTTGTTGAACCCTGAAATGTCCATTTTTATAGTTTCTGAAATACAAAAAGGACTTTGCAGGTCTCTATTGTTTTCCGAATATTTACATATTTAAAGTAAACAGTTACTAATCCTCTACCTTTGTATTATAAACATTAGCTTACCAATCAATTACCTACTTTTTAGTATACCTCCAAATATGAACATGAAAACACGCGATTTTCGAGTAATATTTTCGTACGAGTTCAAACTCGCCCATTCAGTTTCCAACTGGAGATACCGACTTGGAAAACTTGCTCCGAGGAAGACCTCCGCCCGTAATAGACAACGATGTCCTCAAACATACAGTAGAAGGAAACCCCTACCAAACAGTTAAAGGACTCTCAGCACAACTAAATGCAAGTGCATCAACCGTTTCCAGACATTAAAAGTGTATTGGGAAAGTAAAAAAGCTCGATACATGGCTACCTCATGATCTCACTGAGCGGCAGCAAGACCCCAGGTTTCAAAACATACCGTGCAAAAATTGAAAGAACTGGGCTACGAAGTTCTTCCGCACCCACCATGTTCTCCCGACTTGTCTCCAACAGATTACCACCTGTTCAGGAATTTAGACAACTTGGTCAAAGGAAAACTTTTTGAAAATGATGATCAAGTGAAAAGTGCGTTTTCATATTTTGTTTCACTTCAAAGCTCAGAGTTTTTCAGTTCAAGTATAAAAAAGTTGGTGTCACGTTGGAAAAAAATGTGTAGAAAAAGAAGGTAAATACTTTCGAATAAAATTATCTTGTTTTCATATCGTATTTTTAATAAAAATCCTTTACCTTGAAAACGGACATTTAATGTGACACAACCCAATACATTGTAATAAAATAATTAATTTATAGGAAAGTATAGTTTTTTAGAACAAAAAAAAATGAAAATAACTGTTAATTTATTTTTAATTTGGTGCCGAACAAAAAAATATTTGTAGTTATATTGTCATCATTTTCTCAAGATTATGTACACTCAACATTTTTTTTCAACTTTTTTGCCAAGTGGTTCGATAAATCAGGAGAATCAGTGTTAAGACCGGACGATGGTAAAGATCCAAGGAGCCTCAAAGGAGACGGAGAAAGCTTTGAAGATTTATCAGGTGAAGATACTCCTCTACCGAGGCAGCCACCGGACCAACACGCGCCGGTAGATATATTGCTCTACCGTATATAGAAGAAAACATTTTTTATTTATTTTCTTTCCGGTTCGCTGCACGGGACCTGAAGGGTGGTGGTGCTGCCTGATTTAAGGACTGTACATGGCCGACCTGCGGAGTCAATGTTCCGCAGCTCTTCCTTGACTCAGGCTTCCTCTAAGCCAATATTTCATTTTTAATTTATTTTATTTTTTTGGTTTCTCCGTTTATATTTTTATCTTAAAAAAAAATTAAATATATCTATATTTATATCACTGATAAATCTTTCGAAGAGTTTGGCCGAACAAAAAGTAAAAGTTGTACATTGTATAAGTCTAAATAGTAAATTAAAATGTCTTACTAGCTAAGACGTGGGAAGAAACCAAATAGCAATCCCTTAAACTGCACTCTCGTTTTTTTTAATTTGTTTTATTAAGAAATAATACAATCTGCCACCTTCTGGGGCAATGAGTGCACTCTCTTTAATCTTAAAAAAGATCTCTCGCGTTAGCAATAAGAAGCTGCATAAGAGAACCGAAATAATTCCGACATATCCTCATAAAATGTCATATTCTAAGACTGAGTCCAAGAAGGATAACTAAAAGAATCTTCAATTTTGTCCACGACAAAAATCCCTACCTAACTGTTTTAAAATAGTTTTAATAATTTTTATCTCTAACTGTATGTGAAATTTTTAAAATTTATTTATTAAACGGAGGTAAGTGAAAGTCGTGTGTTGCCCGCAACTGATTTTTTACTTTCGCTTACTATATATAGTAAGGAAAAGTATTGCGATAGTGAAAATTTTTGAATTTCAGTTTCCAACGGAAATACACATTTTAGGGTCCTCTGAGTCCAAATAACCAAGTCCCGAAAAAAGGTCTGTGTGTGTGTGTGTGTGCGTGTGTGTGTGGTAACGCCCGGGAGGAAACGGTAAGTCCTATGAAACTGAAATTTCATAATTAAGACAAATATACGCCATAGACGTTACAAAACCTTTTTCCTTAAAATGAGCTTACCAGAAGAGATACTTTAAACCATGCATTTTGCACCTTTTTTTCGATTTTCTCGAAAACGGTTCCGACGATTTTGATTAAACTCTCTATATCGATGTAAAATTTAATGGGCTTTAATATCATGTAGTTTGTATTCTGATTAAGATGGTCTGACAGGGCTTAAATGCCGATATTTTATATTTTCTTCCTCTAATGTACCTTTAATTTTGTTAATTCCATAAAACTAACTATATTATCTTGTTACTACTGATAAAAACAGGTAAATATGTAAGTTGTGCGAATTTAGAAATCTTATGTTTTTGAACATAAGAGCAGTAATATTCATGTATGATATACCGTTGGAAAGCTAAAGATTTTTGAAAAAATATTATCTCATACACAATCTTTTAAAAGTTAATAGAGAGTGATGAAAAGAAGATAAAACTAACTGATTATTTTAGATAGTAATATAATAGATTTTTTAATAAAACACATGTTTCTATATAAATTTAATTTAATTAATTTTTAATAGTTTCACGTATTTTTATCTCTAACTGTATTTGAAATTGTTTTCATTGATTTTAAAAATGGAGGTAAGTGAAAGTCGTGTGTTGCCCGCACCAGATTTTTTAAAGGCGAAAACAGATGTTTTCATGGATACTAAATAGAATTTAAATTAAATTTAGGAATTTAAGTGATTGAATTTTGTGTAATATGCACTCTATATGTTATAATAAGCCCTTGTGAAATAAATGACACTGTTTGCAGTTTATTATTGTCATGTTCTGCTAATTTTTAGGTAGTGATTTCAACACGTTTTAAAGAAATAAAATAAAATGATACATTATAATAATTAATCTTGCCAGAGATACGTTTTATTTTTCGTTCTAGACTGTCCATAGATCTTTTAACTACTGTAGGCTGCAACACACACCTGTAGATTTGTAAGCTGCACTGCACCATTTTTATTTGCAGTGCAGCTGTGATACTCGCTACACTCATTTGTTTAAGCTCGAATTGTTTATAAATCAGAATAATAAATAGGATAAATAATTTCTTTATTTTTTAAAATAATGTTGAACATTAGTAAACACAGTCAGGAATCATCGGAATTTTCATTAGAGAGAAAAATATCAGGCATACGTTGGTTTTACAAAAGTGGTTCACATATATGCATCAAAGATTATTGAATACTTAGACATGGAACCTGCCCTCCAGTTTACATAGACAATCACCAGATACCACAATCAAACACAGTAACGTACTTAGGACTTATTTTTGACAAAAGGTTGACATGGGGCCCACACGTCAAGACTAAACGTAAAACTCTAAATTTTCGACTGAGACTATAGTACTTATTTATTAAAACCAATATGGACTTACGCTTGCCAAATATATGGACCTGCTAAAAAGACACACATACGAAAAATGCAAACATTTCAATCGGAATTTTTAAGACTGGCAACGAACTCACCACCATATGTTTCAAACGATACCCTTCATACTGACTTACGTATTCCTACTATAACAAACCACATTCGATCGACTTACAAACGATTTCACGACAAACTAAATGGACACTTAAACAAACTTGTGCAAAATATAGCTACGACTGACATACCATCCATAACTCGGCGTAGGCTGAAAAGGAGTTGGATGAGGGACCTCCTGACCTGAAAATATAGTTGTGCTTAATGTCAGGAGGATGCACCACTGGGTGCTGTCTTCCTCATGCCTGACCACGCCATGTTTACTTAGATTTTAGCACATTTGCTTATTGTAATTTTTTTTACAGGTGTAAATAAAATATTAAGTGAAAAAAAAAAAGATTATTGAATGTTATTTATTAATAATATATATTTTCTCTTCTGTGTGTTTATACTTTTAATAAATTTAAATCATGGAATTTCAAAGTCCTAGTACAATACATTTGCTCTTAGTTGACTGTATTGTATTATATTACCATAATAAAAGGATATGATTAATAAATTTAAATTCTTGCATATTTTATATATTTTTTTTATTTATTGAAATTTACAACTGTATTAGTAAATACATCAAGTAAATTGGCTCATAATATACATGAAAAGACATGAAGAGAATATGCCCATTGGAAAGACTCCACTAGAAGATCTCGAGACCTCGGAGGATTGTCAGGAATAGAAGAGGAAGCAAGGATTGAAACTAGTGGGTTAATGTGGGAGTGGAGTTTGTCATGGAAGGAATGATACCTCGTACGGGCCAAATCAGTAACATATGGGACATTAAGGTCTTTATGGACGAGTTTGTTAGTGACAAAGTAAGGAGCATTGAGGATTTTTCGAAGGATTGTGGATTGATTTTTTTTGAGTTTCTTGTCGTTTCAGTCTTGTGTGCGGATTCCAAGTTAGTCGTTTGTCAAGTAGGAGTCCTCGATAGCGAATTTGTTCAACCGGGACTCGCGGAATATTATTAAAGGACACTGTAGGGCAGTATGTCATAGGTTTACGACGAAGAGTTATATAATTTTAAAAGGATAAAAATACAAATTTAATATTTTTAATGTACATAATTTGTTAATTTAATTTTTATTCCGGGGAGCCCGTGGCTGAGTGGCTAGCGCGCTAGTTTCTCGTGCTACAGGTTGCGAGTTCGAATCCCAGTCCCGGCGGGACTTTTATAATGATGTAATTAAATGGGGATAAAGCAGGACATCTTGCATCTAGCACCTTTTAATCCCCTCCTCGGATTCATGGAAATTTCGATTGTAGACAAGATTAAGATGTTATGGAATAGTAGATAAAGAGTCGGGGAGCCCGTAGCTGAGTGGCTAGCGCGCTAGTCTCTTATGCTACAGGATCTGAGTTCGAATCCCAGTCCCGGCGGGACTTTTATGCTGATGAAATTAAATGGGGATTTACTCGCAGCTTCTCCCCCGGGTATGTGAGACCCGTCAGCCAAATGGTGGCCACTCGCAAAATTAGGCGTAGGGTGTGATGACCCTACACTACGAATTTCATCGTGAAACGCGAGTGTAATCTCCCAGGAGATCACATCGCGAGGTCCAGGGCCTGCACGACTTGTCGCGCCACTGAAAAAAAAAATAATAGATTTTATTCCTATTTATTTATTGTCACAAAATTGTCATTGGTTAATGATTCCCAAGCCCAAAGAACTTAATAATCATAAAAAAAAAAAATCAAAAGAAGATTATTTTGTCATATAGGGATTATTCAAGTTATTTGGTCAATATAAATTCAAAAACATAGTTAAAATTATTTTATGATGAAACGGTTTACTTAGATAAAATTCTTTGTATTTCAGGTGAGATGACACAAGAATTTATGGTGTTTATTTGAAAAAAAATTAATTTTGGACCAATGAAAATCCAGACCTGCTCTTTATAAGAATCTAATTTTATAGAACCTTCATCAACTATCGTTATATTTTTTTCGATACCCCAATGGAATTTTTAGCATGCATTTCATATATATATTTCTTCATTTATATATAGATATTATTATTTTTTTTTAATAATGTATGATTTGAGGTTTGGTCCCTATTATATGATTACCACAATGTACACATTTTAATTTAAGTATTGTTCTTTTTTGTTACAGGTAAGCAGACTAACATTGTTGCATGTTGTTACTATCTGGATTTTTCTGTTTGAGTTTTGTAAGTACTTTGTTATTTTTAATTTTATAAGAATGTAATTATTTAGTTATGTATGTTTTTGGCAGTACATACACAGGGTATTTAGAAAAAGACTAGAAATATTTTAAAAGTTGATAGTAAGCCTCTACACTAATAAAAACATATATAGGACCATGGTAGGATTACTCGCATAAAACCGGGAGAATATTCTCATATATTATAAAGGAAGACATGTTATTTTATGGAATAGAAAGCAGTTATTACGAACTTAAGGCACAGTGCGCAATATTGCAAAAAGTTTATTTTACTTTAATTTTATAAATTAAAAGATACTCTTTATGTCCATTTAAAATTTAATGGTATTTAATATCAATATAGGTTTCATTTTAATTGAAATTGTCTGACAGGACTTAAATGCAAAATTCTAGAATTTTCTTTCCGTAATGTACCTTCTGTTGACGGGATTTATACAAAAACCGACATTTTAGAAAACCGGTTTTCGAATAGTATTTTCCCAGAAAACAGGTTTTAACTGTTTTCGAATTTTAATAAAAAAAAAAAAAAGCTTTTACCCGAATATTCTGTAATTCAAACAAAAAAATTTAACAGAAAATATAGAGTGATTAAAAGCAGTTTTTAAATGAAATTATTTATTGTTTTTTTTTTATTGACAGTTAATTTTTTTTTTATGTAATTTAGTAGAACAAAGAAGCAATTTAGTTGACCAGTATTAAATAACTTTAAAACAATTATTCATTGTTTATACTTAATTTTCACTATAAGGATGTAAATATTTTTATAACATTGAAACGAGTTATTCAGCAAAAGGTTATTATTATTTTTTTTTTAAACAATGTTATTTGATACAGATGGATAATAATTAATAACAAGTAGAAGGTATATAACTGTGTACATACTTATTCAATTTTAGTTTTAAAGAAAATTAATCAAAGGACCGAGTATTTTCTATTCAGGATAATTTTAAAACAAATTTAAATATTCTACTTATTTTTTTGTTTAATGAAATATGATTTCAAAAACAGAGGACGTCTATCGATTTGCTATTTAGCCGTGTCCTTAGTTTATTCACAAAATTTCCAGAAATAGAAAATACCCTCTCACTTGTCAACGAACTAGGCTTAATCGTTTTTAAAGCCTGATTTTAAAAATTTATATTTTTATAATATTAAAATATGTTTCCCACTTACATTTTGTATAATATCATCGTGTCAAATATCGATCAATGGAACTAAACACTGAATTTATGAACTGTGCACAAAGAAGCCAGAAGACAAACTGATATAAAATCTAAATTAACTCATCCAATAGACAAAACACACGGTTTCTTGAAACCATATCCGACCGCTATGATTCCAAGAACTAAACCGCTTGCAAGTGTTTTTATCAATTTGGTACATTTGGCTACATGTGTTATTTTCAAAATTTTTTTACTGTAATTCATACATTAAAAACCGATATTTTATACTAAAACGCCGGTTGGTATTTCATAATTTTCTTCAAAAAACCGATAATCCCTACTGTTGACCTCAAAAAATTTACCATATAATATAAAGATAAACAGTTTTTTATAAATAAATATAAAAAACGAGTAAAATACAATTTAAACGAATTGAATAACTATCTAATGAAGAAAAAATAAAACTTTTTCTTTTTCCTTTTTACCCTAATCTAGTATTATGTTTTGCTGAAATATTCTGTTTCTTTTTTATTTTTACTATGTCTAGATACATTTTATATTATACATATTTTAGTGTAATTCTGTTTATTGTTATTATTATTTTTTTTTTTTTTTATGCTATTAGATCTGCTATTCCTCCTAGTAGAGGGGATCAATTCTATCTTGACATAATAAGTCTGAAATAAGTATAGGCGTCCGTCCATATATTATATGCATATACTATGCAAGTCGTTCAAAGAAAGTCAACGAGAAAGCCCAGTTCAAAGAAACTGAAGTTGTTGTAATTAATAATTTCTATTTTTTTTTTTTTTATTTTAAATATTTTTATTGAAATTTACAACTGTATTTTGTAATACAACTAGTAAATATGCTGGTAAAGATAAAATACATGAAAAAACATGAAGAGAGACTGCCCATTGGCAGCACTCTAATAGTCAATCTAAACAAGAAGGTCTCGAGGCCATCTTATTTTCAGACGCCTCGGAGGGTTATCAGGGATCAAAGAGGAAGCTAGGGTAGAAACTAGTGGGTTAGAGTGGGAATGAAGTTTTGCATGGAAAGATTCATACCTTGTTCGGGCCAAAACAGTAACATAGGGAACATCAAGATCTTTGTGGATGAGCTTATTAGCGCATTTTTTTTATTTTTTTTTTTAATCATTTTAACAAAAATACATCAAGTAAATGTGATGTGATATATAATGCAATGACTTGATATACATGTAGAGAAGCTTCCCATTGGAAGCACTCAAAAAATATTATAAACTAGAAGGTCCCGGGGCCATCTCCTTTTCAGTAGCCTCGGAGGATTATCCGGAATTGATGAGGAAGAAAGGATTGAAACTAGTGAGTTAGAGTGTGAATGGAGTTTGTAATTAAAGGATTGATACCTGGTCCGGGCCAAATCAGTAACAAAGAGAACATTAAGGTCTTTATGAATAAGTTTATTCGTGACAAAGTAAGGAGCGTTGAGGATTTTACGAAGGATTTTGGATCGTAAGGATTGGATACGAGAAGCATTGGATGGTTTGGTGGAGCCCCATAGCTCAATTCGGTAAGTCCAGATAGGTCTTATAATATTCATGTAGATATGAGTCTTTGTAGTTAGGTGGAAGATTAGAACGTTTGTCTAGTAAGTGTTGAAGTAGTCTAAAACGTCGTGCAGTTTCTTGTCGTTTCAGTCTTGTATGAGGGTTATTTCTATTTAATTTTTTTTTTTTGTATGTTTTTGCTCTTGCTTGTTCTATTTATGTCATATACAACAAAAGATCATTTCATGATGTTCATATAGAAACTCCATGAAATATCAATAAAAACAATTACGATTAATTGAAATCATAAAGAGAGAGCTATGGAAATGAGTGAAAATAGTGACACAAAGCACACCAATGACACAACGTTTTTTAAATTTAAATAAAAACGGTTGTTTCTTATAGCGCCTTTTACACCGAGTAAAATAAATGGTCAAGATTTATTCATGTTTCACCCTCCAGCCATTTTCCGAGATCAAACGTTCCTTGGAACACCTTATCTTTGTAAATATTTAATAGGTCAATTCTAAAGTGCCAACTTCCTGTGTAAGGGTTAAAATAACAAGCTTTCTACAACCACTGTTCGCCTTTTGACATGGAAATAAAGCTTTAATAGGGAATATAGTATAATAAAAAAATCATAAAAATCTTGAATTTGTTTTTATAAATAACGATTATTGAATTATATTATTTGCAAATGATTATTTAAATATTTTGGAAATAACTAAATATCTCTTTAAATATTTTTAATTTAGAAATTCAATTTTTCAGTAAATATTACTTAGGTAATGTAGAAGAGGTCAGTAAAACTGTCACATCAGACAGTGTAGATTATTCCACTAGATGCAACAAAATAATATATTTTTCTCATATTCATTTTCAAATATATTTTAAAAGATATTGTTGAATTTCTTTTTTATATATGTGTTATGACCTAAGAAATGTATGCATTTAAGTGTATTATAATTTTAAAAGGCATGCTTTCTTACTAAAATTGCAATTATAACGAATAAGTTTCTCTTCAGTAACACATCGTTTCCATTAAATAATTATTTCAAAAAATGGAGAATTAAAATCAATCCTAATGTATTCCATCGAATTACCTTTATCCTTTGTCTTAAACCTATGACTGCCTGTCCCACTGTACCATTTTTCAATATTCCACTTACTCCTTTTGAAAATATTCGGTAGCAGGGATTCCGACCTTGAGCATCTCTTGGTTGGAATCATCACACGAGACTAAAACCGCAGGAAGCTACACGCAGATAATGCTAAACAGAAAAACAAACTTATAATGCCACTAGGCCTATGTGGACGGACATATGTGATTAAGCTGTTGGAATCCTTCAAACCATCGAATGCCTCCTGCATCCAGTTTTTGCAGTCCCTGAAAGATCATAAATGCCCATACTTTATCTACAACAAAATTATCCATAAAGACTTGAAAACCCCATTGATTGTAGACCTAGCTATAATTTTTTTTTTTTTTTTTTTTTTTTTAGAAACAATTCTTTATTGAACAATATTACAATCTGTCCAATTTAGGACATTTTTAATAGTGATGAAGTTCAACATTCATACTACATTCACACGATATATACAAAACAATAAATTTATATAATAATAATACAATATACATATATACAAAACAAAATCAATAAAAATATATACAAAAGTCACTCATACCTATATACAATTCACAAGCATACAGCACGTGAGCCAATGCTAGAACTCCAATATACATTTTACAAGAGGTCTCGAGGCCACTGCCGTTTCAACCTTCTAGGAGGGTGGTAAGGATGTGTGGAGCTGGATAAGGATTGAGCTAGGGGATTAAGGTGATGGATAAGGTTTTGATGGAATTTAGAGAATTTTAATGGTATGAGGTCTAAAATAAATGGAATATTTAGGTCGCGGTGTAGGGTATGGTTGGATACATAATAAGGAGCATTAACTATTGTTCGGAGGACTTTTGATTGGAAGGATTGAGTGCGTTTGATGTTAGAAAATTTAGCTGTCCCCCACAGTTCAAGTCAGTAGGTCCAGATAGGTTTCAGCACTGTCTTGTATATTAGCAGTTTGTTCTCGATAGATAATTTAGAATTTCTGTTCAGTAGTCTATATAATTGTCCAAATCGTCGATTAAGTTCTTGTCGTTTAAGTCTAGTATGTGAGTTCCAAGTTAGTCTTTTGTCCAGATGGAAGCCAAGATACCGGACTGTGTCGGAGAAAGGAAGCGGAACGGAGTTAAAAAGAACTGGAGGGCAGGATTGTCTTCGAAGGGTAAAGGTGACATGTTTGCATTTGGATTGATTAACTTTGATTCTCCAGTTGTTACACCAGTCTTCAATTTGAGAAAGGTGCGTTTGGAGGCCTATAGATGCAATTTCGGGTTCTAAGTGAGAGGATAGGATAGCTGTATGATCAGCGTACGAGCTATAAATAGATCTACAGTCTTTAATTCCAAACTACCGACTTACTCAAACCCACTGGTCTGAAGTTTTTATCACAATCTTTTCCTGTCAAGTGGCTGAAAAGACTATGAACTCGGGAACTGCTAAGTTAAATAAACATTGAATTGCTACTTCTTGGTAGTTTCTTTACACGCTTATATGAAATGCATTATCATTGTTCACATTCACTTGATGTATTTTTTATTTATTATAAGTTTGTATTAATCATTTTATTTATTTATTCATAGGAGTTTTGGCATTACAATTTTATTTGCTATCTGCTTATGCAATAAGCAAATATGCTAACAAAAGGTGTGACAAACTGTATGAGATAGATAAAAAAAAACTAATAACTTTCAATATTTCAGGTCTCTTGACCAGCGCCTCGATAGGGCGGATTATATGGGTTTGTGGCAGTGGATAGGTTTTGAGTCAGCGGGTTTGAATTTAGGGTTAGTCAGTCATGAAATTCATTGCAACTATTAGTGGCAGTTAAAATGACGAATGGAATGTCTAGGTCAGTATGTAGTGTTTTACCCTACTCACTGAAGTACGGTGTATTAATCATTAAAATTAAGAAAAAATCTTGTTCAAATTTTAACTCCATAACCCATGCCACTTTAGTAAGTGAATTAATTCATTCGTCACAACGCGACCAGATGTGAACTACAGATACCCTTAACTAAATGTAAATCGGGGATAAAAGTTTCAGTTTGGGATAAACTGATGAAGGCCCTATATATATTCAGGAGCGCCAACCGTTTAAGCAGAGCCTAAAAGGAGTAGATCGCCAGTGTTTTAAGAATGCCAATTTCACAGTTGGATTTGTTTGTTGTCAACGAATCCTGATTTACTGCTTCGAACAATAGACTGCTATGAAAAAACGGTATATTTTGACGTAAAAATGCAATAAATAAACTTTATGCGAAATCATATTTTTTTTCATTACGTTGAAAGGTTTACCAATAATCAAGCTACTTTTTTTTTTTTTTTTAATTTGCGAAATTCTTTATAGCATCTTGAATAAACCATTCTAGTTTTTAATAGAATTTTCTTTTAAATGCGATTTTATTTCATCCTTACAAAAGCTTTTAACGAGGGTGATAAATTCTGAAACGGTGTTACGAATAGCTATAAAAAAAAATCAGCAATTCATATAAAAGTCCTTGGAAATATTTAATGAAAAGTTGTTAATACGTGATTTCACTTTTTTTCAGTATCATAAAAAAAAAAAATAAACCTCTACCTTTGGTTTCTTTTCTATTTATTAGGGATTCAAGGCACAAAACCCTAAGGTCATCAGTGCCCTATTTTTCTATTTTGTTTTTATTTATTTTGTTCCTATTTTAATTTTAAGCTCTCAAATAAATACACAAGTACTTTAATATATATATATATATATATATATATATATATATATATATATATATATATATGCTACTTTTGGTTTCTCATATGTCAGCTGGTTTCTCCTTTAGTTTTCATATTATACCATGTTTTATAAATTTTAAGAAAAAGAAATGGACTTTTTACTTTCACTTACTATATATAGTAAGGGGAAGTATTGCGATCGTGAAAATTTTCGAATTCCAGTTTTCAACGGAAATACACGTTTTAGGGTCCTCTGAGTTCAAATAACCAAGTCCCGCAAAAAGGTCTGTGTGTATGTATGTGTCTGTGGTAACTCCCGGGCGGAATATATGTAGTATATACATATATACTACTTTTGGTTTCTATTATTGGGTTCTATTATTCTATTCTATCTACGGCTTACGTGAGAGAATAACGAAACTTAATTTTAAATATTGTTCTCAACACGGCACAATCTAAGGATTATTTAAGTTTATGATTAATTCTTCTTCTTCTTCCTTGTGCCTTTCAGCGTGGAGGTGCATCAGCCCATGCCAACCACGTATCGCGGTGTCTAACCAGCGCCTTAAAGGCATTCAGCCCGTTCCCTCTTTGCTGTCTGGGCTTGGAGATGTGGTCCGTGCATGTTAGCCTAGTTTCCTGCACCGGGGACATCTTCCAGTTGGCCGTGCTTCGAAAAGCTTCCTTGGATCCCGATCTTCCTACAAAGGTGGCAAAACCATTTCAGCTGCCTCTTTTCAAACGCTTCTTTTGCAGCTGAAACTCCCAGGTCTTCTAGTATTCACTGATTTCTGACCAGATCTCTTCTGTTTTGGCCAGCCAATTCCCTCAGGTACCTCATTTCTGCGCCAGCTACTCAGCTCTAGCTCTAGTATGACCCAGCTTTCGCTTCCATAGATAAAATTAGGTAGATATATAGCCTTTAAAATGTACAGCTTCACGTTTAATTATTAAAAATGGAAATCATATTTTAAACTTATTCACAAAAATACGGTATAGAAAAAAAGACTGATTTAGTAAAGTTTCTAAATTTTCATTACTAAGTTTTACGACTCATAACATGGTACGTTATTAATATAACCCTACATACTGACTTAAAAATAATCACAGTCGACGAACACATAATGACTCTTCATCTTTTTTTTTTTTTTTTTTTTTCAGCGGCGCGACAGGCCGTATAGGCCCTGGGCCTCGCGGTGTAAACTGCGAGTTCACACTCACGTTTCGTGATGCTATTTTTAGTATATGGTCATCACTCCCTACGACTAATTTCATGAGTGGCCTCCTTTCGGCTGACGGGTCTCACATACCCGGGGGAAAGGTTGTGAGTGAATCCCCATTTTTTTTACATCCTTATAAAAGCCCCGCAGGGACTGGGATTCGAACTCAGATCCGGTAGCATGACTAGCGCGCTAGCCACTCAGCTACGGGCTCCCCGACTCTTTACCTACTATTCCATAACATCTTACACTTGGCTACAACCGAAATTTCCATGAATCCGAGGAGGGGATTAAAAGGTGCTGGATGCAAGATGTCCTGCTTTAAGCAATAGTCGATCAGGTTAAGGAAGTCTTCCTCTGGCCTCAAATTTTCTATTGCTTCCTCACATTAGCTGTTAGTCCTTAATTTATAGTCAAGATACAAATAAATAATTTTATAGTAAAAAAAATAATTTGCCTTTAAATGTTTCTGAAAGATCATATAGTATTTCAAACTCAGCCTATTTCGTCTGTCATTAATAAAAGAAAGTAATAATAGTAATAAAATTAGATTACATATTTATAGCTTCCATTTTAATATGAAGATGCTATCCTAGATTGGAGGCAATATGATCGGAGCTTTCATCAGTCAACCGGCCTACGACCCGAGGTGATCTATCACCTAGTTCCTTCGGTAGGATCGGTTACTTCCAAGGTCTAAAAAAGAGTTCACCGTTTCAGATGGAAATAAAGGTAAATGTAGTAGTTCATCAGTTAGAAGCAGTAACTGTTGAAAAATAAATTTGGTGCGGGCAACACACAACTTTCACTTACCTCCATTTTTAAAACCAATGAAAGGATTTTCTAATACAGTTAGAGATTAAAATACGTGAAAACATTAAAGAATTAATTAAATTGAATTTCTATAGAAACATGTGTTTTATTAAAAAATCTATTATATTATTATCTAAAATAATCAGATTTATAGGCTTTTCATCACTCTTTATTAACTTTTACAAGTTTGTTCATTAGATAATTTATTCTAAAAGGTTTAGCTTTCTAACGGTATATTATACGTGTATATTCAAAATGAAAAAAATTGCATTAAACATTTTTTTTCTTTTTTTTCTCCTTTAGTTAGATATTGAATTCGTTCAACTTATATATTTATGTGTTTTTCATCAGTGGTAACAAGATAATATATTTATTTCTACAAAATCTACAAAATTAAAAGTACTTTACAGGAAAAAAAAATGTAAAATATCGGCATTTAAGCCCTGTCAGACTATTTTAATCAGAATGAGAACTACATGATATTAAATTACACATCCATATAGGGAGATTAATTAAAATAATCGGAACCGTTTTCGAGAAAATCGAAAAAAGGTGCAAAATGCATAGTATAAAGTGGATCTTCTGGTAAGCTCATATTAATGAAAAAGGTTTTGTAACGTTTTGGGCGCATATTTTTCTTGGTTATTTGGACTCAAGGGACCCTAAAACGTGTATTTCCGTTGAAAACTGGAATTCGAAAATTTTCACGATCGCAATACTTCCCCTTACTATATATAGTAAGTGACAGTAAAAAGTCCATTTATTTTTCTTAAAATTTATAAAATATGGTATAATATGAAAACTATAGGAGAAACCAGCTGACATATTTTAACATTTTAATTTTTTCCCCCCGCAAAAAAGAATGGTAATATATATGCGCAGCATATCGTAGGAAACCTAAATATTTGAGAAGAAAAACGTTTTCTAATATACAATGTTGTTCTAGGTAATGGTGAGAGATGAAAATTATATGTTTGTTGAAGATAATATATTTTATTGTTATGTATTATTTAATAATTTGGAAAATAAATGCTTCCTTGAAAACATGAGGGAGTGGCGTGATCTAGTGCAGTGCAGTCATACAGAAAATTTTCGCGGACCTCTTCCTCCAGTTATTTCCATGGCAAGGAACCTAAATGATAAATATATATATATATATATATATATATATATATATTATATATATATATATATATAGAGAGAGAGAGAGAGAGAGAGAAAGAGAGATGGATTGATAATTATTGGGCTACACCGTATCAAGTACATGTCTTGTTAAACAGCTCTACTGAAACTTTGTATTCTAGTAATAGTCTAGTTGGGGAAATGGAAAAGAAGTAAAAAGAACATAGCTCTAGGGGTTAACTTCCGTCCGCGAAACATTGAATACCTAAAATTTAATGTTGAACCTGGCAGATGGTTCTAAGATTTTTTAAGGGGAATGAAAAATATATCGTTATGCCTTTCTTCATAGGTAATGTAAAATGGTAGTCCATGAACTGTGCTAAATCAGGTACTTCTTGAAGATCCCTTTCCTAATAAATCCTAGATAGGTAAAATTTAGGACTTTATAATGACTTAAAGTGAAAAAAAAAAAAAAAATATATATATATATATATATATATATATATATATATATATATATATATATATATATATATAAGATAGGTAGTTACTAAAATACTCATAAAAAAATCGAATATTTTTCAGGTTAAAAATTTTAAGGTTTTGATTGTGCAGTAGCAGTTACCTATCAGTGATCACTACCAATTTTATAACTCAGAATGTTAAATTTGTCTGTGTAGTACGTGTGATTCTTATTTAAAGCCAAGGCTTCACAAATATTTACGTCAAGTATATTTAAAATTATTTCTAAAGACCTGTCTATTGTTCTCCGGATCCTGGGTTCGAATACCGGCTGTGGCAGAATATTATTTATTCTATTAACTCAGCCGGAGGGTGATCCTAGGGTAAGGAGATCCTCCTGGGGAGAAACTCAGCCAGCCTCTTTAAATCGGGCAACCAAAACTGGGGAAAAATCTTGCGGCTGAGCGTGATCAAGGCCTAATCAACTCATTGCACTGCCGTTGGCCGATAAGCTGTACGAATCTCTATATGTACTGAGCCCAAGACCCTTCAGGGGTTGTAGTGATACATGATAAGTTTTGTTTTAGGAAACTGAATGATTTTTTTTTTTTTTTTTTTTTTTTTTTTTTTTTAATAATCAGAATCAATTCTTTATTGAGTAATATTACAATCAGTCTAAATTAGGACAGGGAAGAGGGTGTCAGGTGATGGCGCAACTGAACATTGATTTAGTGCAGATCAGCTCAGTATAGTGTTATCACATGGTTTCTAGGAGCCAAAGCGGAACTTCCCGATGACTAGGCTCTCGGTCGAGATCCGCTCCTGGGCTCCTCGAATCACCGCGGCTGTTTCGAAATTATTTTAAGATATTTTTTTTTTTTTATCTAACTTTATTTAATACATTTAAAATCAATCGATAAAACAAAGGAGGTAAAACACAAGTTGGGTGTTGCACGCACTAGATGTTTTTTGTTTTTAATGTAATATTATTTTAAAGGAATGGGGTCACTTGTAGCTGGGTGGTTAGACTAACAACCTCCTATGCCAAGGTTTCACGGGCTCAAACCCGCAGGTGGTCCTAGTCAAAGAACTGTGCTAAATCAGGCACTTCTTGAAGATCCCTATCCTAATAAAACCTGGATAGGCAAAATTTAGGACTCCCAGTGTAGCATCGTCCGATTAGCCATAGTATTGGGTTGATGCAAAATTAATGCAGGTTTTTAGTAGGTATTGTAAATACGCCATATCTTTACTTTAACCATATATATTTAATCAAAATAATTTCCATCTGAATCAATGCACTTTTGCCAACATTCAACAAGCTTTCTTATTCCACCAGAAAAAAAATCCGAATCCCTGGACTCAATGAAATCACGAAAAGAATTTTCAATGTCGTCCTGGTTTTGAAAATTTTTCTCCCTCAAAAAGTTGTCCAGATGCCTGAAAAAGTGGAAGTCTGTAGGAGAGAGGTCAGGTGAATAAGGCGGATGTTGGAGAACTTCGTAGCCCAACTCGTGCAGTCGTCGAAACGTTGGTTGTGCAACGTGTGGTCTGGCGTTATCGTGGAGCAGGATCGGCCCCTTCCGATTCATCAATGCTGGGCAAAGACGTTGCAATTTTTGAGTTCCGAGTTCCGCCGCCATTTCTCGTGTGGTTTTGGTTGGGTCTTCTTCCACTTTTGACCTCAGCTGGTCGTTGTCCAGAGCAAGATGACGGCCCCGACCTTCCTTGTCTTCGAGGTCGAAATCTCCTCTGCGAAACTTCTGGAACCAACGCTGCACCGTGCACTCATTAATAGCCCCCTGACCCCACACTTCATTAATATTACGAGCCGTTTGCGCAGCGCTGCGCCCTAATTTAAATTCGTAAAAATAAATTTGACGAAAATCGCACTTTGACATTTTCGATTCAAGACCTTTGAACACACTGAACAAAACGATTTTACTAAACAAATTCATGGTGAAAGAGAGGGTATTAGATAAGGTTTGTTTTGGTATAACAATGATCAATGTTAGGATTAGCTTTGTTTACACAATTGGAATTAAGATATTGCAATAGAGGAAACCTGCATTAATTTTGCATCAACCCAATAGCATAAAGTGACGTCAAATAAATAAATAAAAAATTTAAAGGAATAATGGTGTAAATGATTCTTTTAACCTATTACAGCAAGATGCACAATGAAAATTTAAAATTTTGAAGGAAACGCTGGAAAATATTCCTTAAAATTAGCCGGTATTCGAACCTCGGGCATCCGGACGGTAGGAGGGTGTCAATCATAGCAAGACCGGCCCCCGCTTGAATGCAGCATTAGCTAAGGCACATTCCTTTCAGCGGCTCCCCAAAATAATGGACTGCTGGAATTCTAAACCTCCCCAATGTGCGCTCCAGTTTATATTGCCCCTTCTCAGGAGAGATTTCCCAATAAAGTTCCCAGTTGTAGTAGCTATAGGATTTGACCTTCAAGAATTCTAATCTATAGTGGCTATACTATTATTTATAACATGCTAAGCTAAGTGAGAACATTGGAATCTTCCTAAAAATCTGTTTATTTATATGAGGCGTTTGCTAACAAAATCAGCTAATACCATTATTGAATGTTCCTAAAGTTTTTTCTTTCTTTTTTTAATTGTAGGTATAACCGCCTAGAATTAGACCAGTTTTTCAGTTTCGCCCTAGGTGCATTATCTTGGGAGTAAATACACTAATTAAGTTGGAATGAGCTGGTTTTCATGCAAAAACATGGTTTATCTTGGTTTTTTTGTTCAATAAAGTTGTGGGAAATTGTTTTTTTTCCAGTTTACCATTAATGTTAATGTGGTTTTTCATGAATTTTAAATAATAACATTCAATTAACACTTTCAAATAATCTGAAATTTCACAGTTTGAGACATAAAATTTGGTACAATTTGAAAAAGGTCAAAAATTGCAAACCCAAATGGAATAGAATGTTTTTATTTATTTATCAAAGAGAAATATGATGAACAAAGTGTAGAATGCAAGGGGAGAAAGGAAAGAAGGGTCGTTATTTAAATGAAACAGTTGTCATCGTAATCCATCGGCTCACATTTTTACTTTTACACAAAGGATTTTACGGAAAAATACTTCGTTACCTGAAGATTGTCTCTCTCATGCTCTTCCTGATACATAGACCAAAGTTTGGTAATGGTAAATCAGGATTCACATAAACCCTCTTGGAACTCTTCTCTCGACAGTAATGACTTTTGTTGTATTTCAACTTTTTCACGAACGATATGACAGCAATTTTCTCCTCAGCATGAGTTCTTTCTTTTCTGTCCCCACCCCTTCTCTCGGAGGCGCTCTTTCCGGATTGGAAATTTCGATGGACAACACCCTGAACCCGGTTTTTGGATATCATGAAGATACTGAGGTACAAGGTTATCGGCGAGATGGATGCGAGCGGTCCTGGCGGGAAATGGCAATAGCTTGGAATGAGCTGGATTTGATCCAGAAGGCAAACATTTTCGTCCACTTTTGGGTTGGAATGAGCTTGATTTGAGCTATATCCCTTCGTGAGGGTATGAAGGACCCTCCAAACTTTCAAAATATGCGAACAAGTGGATTTCAGAAAAAAATAGAATGAGCTGGTTTTGATAGCAAACGCCTCATATATTGATGTTATTTATTTTAATGAAATTTACAACTGTATTATAAAATAAAATATTTTGAGTAAATTTATTAATTAATCATATGGGCTTGATACAGGCATGTGAAGAAATTACCCAGTGGTAGCACTTCAGTGTTTATTTAATAAAGTAGCTCGCGAGGCCATCGTATTTTCAGCCACCTCGAGGATTTCAGGAATAGTTGGTAATGAGAGGTTGCGGACAGTTGGGTTGGAGTGGACCTGTAATTTGGAATCAAAAGTGGTATATCTAGTTCGGGCTAGATCTGTGAGTAATGGAATATTTAGGTCTTTATAGATTATTTTATTAATGACAAAGTAAGGGGCGTTTAGGATCTTTCGAAGGATTTCGGATAGCAAGGATTGAATGCGGGAAGAATTGGATGGTATGGTTGATCCCTATAACTCAATCCGATATGTCCTATTAGGTCTAATGGTGGTAATATAAATTCATTCAAGGTATGTGGAAAGTTTTGAGCGTTTGTCAAGTAAGTTTTTTTGTTTTTTTTTGTCAGGTAAATGTTGTAATAAGCAGTATATAAAAGCTGTTTCTTGTCGTTTCAGTCTAGAAAAAAAAATTAAGAGTAAAAAGTAAGCCAGAAAATTCTGTTCAGCAAATACATTACATGTCATCCCACCGCTTGGTTCACTTTTATTACTGACATGAAATCACAATTGAAATCGAAAGGTTACTCCTCTTACTTCTATTGTCGCAATCTAAACATTCATTACTTTTAGTTACTATATATAGTAAGGGAAAGTATTGCGATCGTGAAAATTTTCGAATTCCAGTTTTCAACGGAAATACACATTTTAGGGTCCCCTGAGTCCAAATAACCAAGACAAGCAAAAAGATCTGTGAGTGTGTGGTAACTCCCTGGCGGAAATGGTAAGTCCTATGAAACTGAAATTTCATATTTAAGACAACTATACGCCTGAGACGTTACAAAACTTTTTTCATCAAAATGAGCTTACCAGAAGAGCCACTTTATACCATGCATTTTGCACCTTTTTTCGATTTTCTCGAAAACGGTTCCATATTTTAAATTTTCTTCTTCTAAAGTACCTTTAGTTTTGTTGACTCAATAAACATAACTATATTATTTTGTTACCACTAATGAAAAACAAGTAAATATATAAATTTAATGAATTCGATTCCCAACTCAAGAAAAAACTGAAATATTTTTTTAATGAAATGTTTTGTTTCTGAACATAATATACATGTGTAATATACCGTTTGAAAACTAAATATTTTAGAAAAAATATTATCTCATACACAATCTTTTATAAAAGTTAATAGAGAGTGATGAAAAGAAGATAAAACTAACTGATTATTTTAGATAATAATATAATAGATTTTTTAATAAAACACACGTATCTATAGAAATTAAATTTAATTAATTCTTTAATAGTTTCACGTATTTTTATCTCTAACTGTATTTGAAAATTCTTTCATTGATTTTTAAAATGGAGGTAAGTGAAAGTCGTGTGTTGTCCGCACAAGATTTTTCAATTAGTAATGTTTTCTTGGTTAAATAATATCGATATTTTCTAACTAGCATCAGTATAATCAGATCTATGAGCGTTTAAAAATTACCTAGTATATGCGAAAAGGCTCTATCATACCACATAGGAGAGCATAAAGAAAATTAGTCATAACCATTCCATTATCACTGTAAGCCTCATTTATCATTTCACACCAGCCTTCTCAGTTTTTCCTTCCGTAACCCACTTGCTCATGCTTTCTTCTCTTCTATTCCTACAAAGCATGTCCATTGAGATAAGATATTTCAGAAACATCATACTTTAGCCTTACCTTTTTTTTTTTTTTTTTTTATTATTATTATTTTTATTTATTTATTTATACCGTTACAATCCCTATCCAGCTCCACTCATCCATACAACCCACCTAGAAGGTTGAAACGGTAGTGGCCCCGAGATGTTTTGTCAATACATTTGTTGGAGTTCTGACACTGGTCAGATTCTCCTCACATGTGTGGCGTGATTGTGGCTGTGGCTTAGCTTCCGCTAGCTCTCACCAGTGATGCGGCTGAGAGGGAGGCGTTGGGATCCTTTGGACTCTGCTTGTCCTTCCATAAGTTGGGGGACAAGCCCCGTCCGGGGTTCCCGAGCTGATTGTAAATATTGTAAATAGGTATAAATGTGACATTTTTTGTTTTTTTATTTGTTATCTTCATTTATTTGTATTTATTTTGTCTACAAATTTTGTTATTGTATAGGTTTTTTTATTTTATTTTATGTAATTTGACTTTCCTATTGTTTATATTGTAAATATTGTATGAATGAGATCCTGTAGCAGTATTATTATTGTCTATTATGACAAATTGTAATATATACAAATAAAAAAAAAAAAAAAAAAAATTATATATATATATATATATATATATATATATATATATATATACCTTCAAATTTAGCTATTTTTTTGTGCAGATTATCTTACCACGTTTAACATTGATAATTCATTTAAAAATAACTCAAATTTTTGAAAATCAGTAATTATTTTATAGTCAATACATTTTTAAAGAGATAATTAATTCTAACCATATAGATCAAAGGATGTCCGTTATATAAGGAATATTCACAGTTTGCACTGAATGAAAAGTTAATTGATATTGCTACGTTGTTTTGAGTTGAAAGTGAAGCTGGTTGAGGTTATGTTCGGATTTAGGACGGAAAAGAAGATAGCGTATTCTGTTTTCCAATCAGAGAGAAGATAGAATGTTATGATTTTCTGTCTCAATTTTATTAAGAGTTCCACGGTATTTTACGGAATAATAATAATAATGATAGGCTTACCGAACCCGAAGGTTCGATGCCGGTAGCACTAAATTCTGTCTACGCAGACTCTTCCAATGTTCACCGTTCAAGCCCAAGTCCCCGAGATCAGCCTTAACGCAATCCTCCCATCGACGCTTCGGCCTACCTTTCGGACGTCTACCGGTCGGATCAGCAAATACCAACTTTCTCTCATCAAGCCCAACAACTATACTCGTCCATTTGAGTATCCGCGATGCTATCAACTCAATTATATTCAAATGATACAAGTTCCGCAATTCCGCGTTGTGCAATCTTCTAAACCCTCAGTGGCCTCATCTCTCTTCGGACCAAATATTTTACGCAGTACCTTATTTTCGAAAACCTTAAGCCTTTATTCAACCTTCAAAGTTCCCACGTTTCACATTCGTAAAGAACCGTCGGAAGAATAATAGTTTTATAAATTCTAACCTTTAAGTTTTTAGATAGAAGCCGCGAACTCAGTAACTTAGCAACTGAATCTTTTTAGCGAGTGGGGATTTAAAATGCTTGTGGCATAGCAAGAAGAGAAAAAGTTGTTCTTTAGCAAAGCTAACATTTTAACTGCATATGAATTTATCGATTGCATACATTTAACAAAACGTCAAGATATCTTAATGAGAGTATTCAATGCTGTCAAGGATTTTCAAACAACAGTTCTTCCAGGAATCATGAACAGGCTTATATCATCACACATCATCATTTAAACAATTGAAGCATACCTCCAAATCAAATCCAATGTAACATGTTTGTCAATTTTTAAAGTGAATGACAGAAAAAGCTTCCATATTATAAGTATACATTTTATACACAATCCTGAAAGTCTAGAAGAGTGAAGAGACGGAGTTGTGGCTGAATTCATAGGTGCTATTAGGACAGGACTTGTTGAGTTGGGGCTTCCTTGTGGCAGTAAAGACTTCATCACAACGTTTTACCTCTTTGCATAAACTTCCCAGGCCTCTTATCTAGCCACGGCACAGTGGAGCTAGCCTATGCATTCGGCAGACATAGGACCAATATCTAAACTTTCGAATTACCCCATATTTTTTTGGTTAAGCTATTCTTCTTTGTTTCTATTATCATTGTCTATCATCAGATTTTTTTTTTTTTAATTAAAAATTTTCACCTAAGATATCTTATTAGAACGACCGTCCAAGGAAAATGTCCTTTAAAAAAAAAAAAAAAATACCACAACTGTTTTGATGAATCAAAGTTAATGAATCATCTTTATTCCTATTATTTAATATATCTACTTACTAAGTATTCATAAACTTTTAAATAATACAAATAAATTTTAAAAAAATTAATGAATAATTAATAAAATGGAAAGTTCTGGGAAGCTTCACATCTTTCAAGTTCCTTTAATTTGTGTATACATTAAAGTGCTATAATGTAAGTTTTCAGTTTTGGCTATTTCTTACGAATAGTAATTTGATTCTACATGTTTTACATGTTGTGATCTCAAATCATTATTATTATTGTCCATATTAAGACAAATAGTGATATATATTACAAAAAATTATTTTGTATACATCTAATATTTTATTTGTAATACGAATGTAATTACTTAAACAGTAGCAGTTAAGTATTATCCCTCTGGCTCGGTTATCCTCTTTGTATCAGTTACATTTTGAAGTGATCTGATACCGTTAGATTTCCGGAGGGCGGTCGATAGGCCAGTGAGCCCTTTCAATTTGGCTCCGTTCGTTGGGAAACGTAATTTGCATGCATATTGGTATCTATGTTGTCGTTCTGAGCGCGGTAAACAGTTTGGATTTTTCCATTCATCTCTTAAACCCCTGGGACACTACGCCACCCGGTGCTGGACAGAGGATCCAATATTGAATTGGTTTTGGCATTACAGATCAGTTCTCTTGTACAAGGAATTTGTCTAAAAAAACAAAAAACAATTAGCTTATGAAAGGTATCAGGTCATAGAATTTATTTTATTTATATAAAAATCTGGTGCGGGCAACACATGACTTTCACTTACCTCCATTTTTAAAATCAATTAAAGAATTTTCAAATACAGTAAGAGATAAAAATGAGTGGAACCTGGAAGAATTAAATAAATGGAATTTCGATAGAAACATTTGTTTTTATTAAAAAAACGATTGTATTATTATCTAAAATAATCGCTTATTTTTATCGGCTTTTTATCATTCTCTATTAACTTTTAGAAGCTTATGCATGAAATGATATTTTTTCTAAAATATTTAGCTTCCTAACGGTATATCATACATATATATTACTGTTCTTATGTTCAAAAACAAAAAATGGAGTTAAAAAAATATTTTTTCTGTTTTCTCCTTTAGTTGGGTATCGAATTCATTCAATTTATATATTTAAATGTTTTTCATCAGTGGTAACAAGATAACATAGTTATTTTTATAGAATCAACAACATTAAAAGTACTTTAGAGAAAGAAAATTTAAAATATCGGCATTTAAGCCCTGTCAGTCAATTTTAATCAGAACTAAACCTACATGATAATAAAGCCCATTAATTTTTACATCGATATAGCGAGTTTAATCAAAATCGTCGGAACCGTTTTTGAGAAAATAGGAAAATGGTGCAAAATGCATGGTATAAAGTGGCTCTTCTGGTAAGCTCATTTTGATGAAAAAGGTTTTGTAACGTTTCAGGCGTATATTTGTCTTAAATAAGAAATTTCATTTTCATAGGACTTACCGTTTCCGCCCGGGAGTTACCACACACACAGACCTTTTTACGGGACTTGGTTATTTGGACTCAGGGGACCCTAAAATGTGTAGGAGGTACTTTAGATAGAGAAAATGAGAACTATTAGCATTTAATCCCTGTCGGACTATTTCAGTCAGAATTAAACTTACACGGTATTAAAGCCCATTAAATTTAACATCAATATTGGGAGTTTAATCGAAATCGTTAGATCCGCACAAGCACACGGCCAGAATTTTTTGCGAGACTTGGATATTTAGGCTAAGGGGACCATAAAACGTGTATTTACGTTGAAAACTATAATTCGAAAATTTTCACCATCGCAATACTTTCTCTTACTATATATTTCATATATAGGTAAGTGAAAGTAAAAATGAAATAAGGAAATAATTTGTGAATACATACATAAGTAAGTCTGTCATCGATTCCCAGTGGTAAATATTGTTTTATATTTATTTTTATTGATTTAAAATGTCGGTGATGACACCTTCAAGTAAATATCAACTGGCCGGGAAAGAAAGGACCCTTACCAGGAGAGTGCTTCCGTCAATCGGACGGAGACTACAATTTGTCGAGAGAGGCTGACGGATGGGGGCATCGGCCAATAAAGTCTACCGGGACATCTCTCTCCCCTGGCCCGCACAAATTGGCTCAGCTCACCCGGGACCTCGCCTCCTCTTACCCTACGTCTCGTCTAGGGTCTCTGGCTTCTCAGGGCTTATAAAGAAATCGATTATTTATATTTTTACCTTCAGTTACATTCTCAGAAATATGTATATTACAGGAAAGTATTTCTATCGTAAAAATGTTCTAATATGAGTTTGCAACGGAAATACATGTTTTAGGGTCTCTTAAAATCAAAATTAAAAGGTTTGTGTGTGTGAATGTCGTAAGTCTAGCTCGAAAACGATATGTTCTATTCAAGTTAAATTTCATATTGCCTGAGATGTAACAGCACCTTATTTATTGAAGTAAACCAACCAGAAGAACCACTTCATAAAATTCATTTTTTACGATTTTCCCTCAAAAGGCTTGGATTTTGATAAAAGTGTATTAAGTGTGTAATAAAAACGCTTAAATATGAAAACAATGCAAGTATTGTCTGTGATCGTGAAATGTTTACGATTTTCTCGAAAATTACTCTAAAAATCTGGTGCGCCCAACACACGACTTTAACTTACCTCGGTTGTTAAAATAAATTAAATAATTTTTAAATACATTTAAAAGCAAATAAAATGTTAAAGATTTAATTAAATTGAATTTCAATAGAAACTTGTGGTTTATTATATAATCTATTATATTTTTATTTACGACAATCATTTAGTTTTATCGGCTATTCATCATTCTCCATTAACCTTTAAAATTTCGTATATTAGATAATATTTTTTTCTAAAATCTTTAGCTACCCAACAATATATTACACATCTATATTACTATTCTTGTGTTAAAAAAACAAAAAATGGCATAAAAAAATATAGATGTAAACTTTGATGAGCTTTAATAACATGTAGATTTTATTATGTTTGAAATAGTTTGACAGGGCTTAAATGCAAAATTTGTTAATTATCTTCATTTATTGTCCCTCTAATTTTGTATATTCCAAAATAATTAACGATATTATCTTATTAACATATATATAATTAAATAATCTCCAACACTAAATCACTTTTTAAAAAGGCCTTTATTGAAAAATGACAGCTAAAATAATAACTAATCTAATAACGAACTATCTTACTCCTAGAATGAATAAATCAATGAATAATTCCGCTAAGCGGGAGTCGTATTTATAAGGACTAAGACGGGAAATGACATTGCTGACATTGCCCTAGCCTGTACCTTTAATTATATATATATATATCAATTTTATTAAAGCTCATCAAACTTTACATCTATATTTCAAGTTCAGACAAATCCTTTTACTTTCACTTACCTATATATGAAATATAAAGTAATGGAAAGAATTGCGATCGTGAAAATTTTCGAATTCCAGTATTCAGCGGAAATACACGTTTTAGGGTCCCTTGAGTCCAAATAACAAAGCCCCGCAAAGAGGTCTATGTGTGTGTGGTAACTCTCGGGCGAAAACGAAAAGCCCTATGAAACTGAAATTTTGTATTGAAGACAACTATACGCCCGAGATGTTAAAGAAACTTTTTCATCAAAATCAGCTGCCCGGAAGATCTACTTTATACCATGCATTTTGAAACTTTTTACGATTTTCTCAAAAGCTGCTCTAACGATTTTAATTAAACTCTATACATCGATGTAGTTTCTATTCTGATTGAAATAGTCTGACAGGGCTAAAAGGACTATTTATTTTGTAAATTTCAAAAAAAAAAAAAAAATTGGAACATCATCTTATTAGAATCCCGGCTGTAGCAGAATATTATTTATTCTGGGAATAAAGCAGGAGGTGAGAGGGGGCGACCCAAGGGTATGGAGATCCTCCTGGGTCAAACCCAGCCTCTATAAAGTGAGTACCAAATTTGAGGAAAACCTGGCGGCTAAGTATGATCTTGTCCTAATCTTCTCATGACAAGGCCGTTGAACTAGAAACAGTACGAATCTATACGTGTACTGAGCCTATGAACATTTATCCCTTAATCCCAAGAACCTTTAAAAATACTCAAAAACATATTATTTATGAATCTAAACATGCAAGGCGACCGAATATATTAAACAATTGAAGGAGAAAAATGCAATTTTTAATGTTATTTTTGTGTTTTTTAACACTTCTTCTTCTTTTGCATCACCCTGTAGTGCCTTTCAGCGTAGGGGAGCGTTTAGCCAGGATTGCCAATGTTCCCTATTGTTTGCTAGATTTCTGGCTTGGCGAATATTTTTATTTCGTTTCTTGCATAAACGGTCTACGTACTCCAGGTACGACATTCTTGATCGGTCACGGGGTGTTTTACCAATGGGAATATAGTCCATGGTTTTCAATGGATCTCTGTGTCCCTCCATCCGGACAACATGTCCATACCACTTAAGCTGCCCAGTTTCCAGGACATCCTTCATTGAGGGAACTCCTAACTCCTCTCTGATCCTATCATTGCGGATGCAGTCCCGTCTTGTTCTCCCTGCGATTCTTCGGAGAAATCTCATCTCCGCAGCAATGACTTTGCTCTCCAGTCTGCTAGTCATCACCCAGCTTTCTGCACCATAAAGGAGTACAGGAAGGTACACCGCCCTAAAGATGTGCAGTTTCACATTTCTGCTGACTTCTCTCTTCCCGATCACTGTATTGCAGATCTGGTAGTATACAGCGTTGGCCTTGCTTATCCTGTTCACTATTTCTGAGTCTACTTTCATAGATCTATGCATAACAGTGCCGAGGTAGGTGAAATCTGACACCTCTTCCATCGCCTCTCCATTGAAGTATACCAAAACATCTTCCTGTACCCTTCCAACCGGTTTTTTAACACAAGAATAGTAATTAAGAATATTATCTAATATACGGAGTTTTAAAGGTTAATGGAGACTGATGAATAGCTGACAAAACTAACTGATTGTTGTAAATAAAAATATAATAGATTATATAATAAACCACATGTTTCTATTGCCATTCAATTTAATTAATTCTTTTACATTTTATTTGTACTTTTAAATGCATTTAAAAATTATTTAATTTATTTTAACAACCGAGGTAAGTAAAAGTCCTGTGTTGGGCGCACCAGATTTTTAGGGTCATTTTCGAGAAAATCGTAAACATTTCACGATCACAATACTTGCATTGTTTTCATATTTAGGCAAATTTTATTACACATTTAATACACTTTTATCAAAATCATTAAAGCCATTTTTAAGAAAATCATAAAAAAATACAAATGCATTTTATGAAGTGGATCTTCTGGTTGGTTTAATTCAATAAATAAGGTGCTGTTACATCTCAGGCAATATTTAACTTGAATAGAATTTATCGTTTTCGAGCTAGACTTACGACACACACACAAAACTTTTAATTTCGATTTAAGAGACCCTGAAACATGTATTTCCGTTGCAAACTCGATTTAGAACATTTTTACGATAGTAATGCTTTTATTTACTATACATATTTCTGAGAATGTAAGTGAAGGTAAAAATATAAATAATCGATTTCTTTATAAGCCCTGAGAAGCCATAGACCCAAGACGAGACGTAGGGTAAGAGTAGGCGAGGTCCCACCATCACCAGATTTTTAGAGTCATTTTCAAGAAAATCGTAAACATTTCACGATCACAATACTTGCATTGTTTTCATATGTAGGTAAGGGAAAGTAAAATTAGTTAACAAATCTAATTTTATACTGGGAAAATGGTAAGCAGGAGCTGATGGGAGGCAGGTGTTGCAGAAGGTGATAAAATATCAAAGGACGGGCGGGATTGGTGGGGCCCTAGTTAACGAGGAGAAGAGAGGGAGGGGTTGGACCCGCTGGGCCCCAAGCCAAGGCACCGCGCTATTGGCACCAGCCCCCGGGCCATTCTTTCTTTTTTCTTCCTCGGCTAAATAACTGTTTACTCAACTGATCAATAGCCCGCTGAGAAGCTGTACGATGCACCACTTCACTGCCTTATCTTTTCATCCTTGTCCTCTGATTTTGGGACTCTCAGGATCAGAGATTGAAATATGAAAAAAAAAAAATAATGTTTTCATTTTTCTTTCTTGAACTAGTAAGTCTTTTTTTCTTATTCGCTCTAGTTCAATTTGAATGTAGTGTCATTTAGGTTGAAAAATGAACAGTATGATCGATTTAAAGATTATCATAGATAATAAAAATCAAGAGTTGATTTTATTTAGAGATATAGAAGTAAAAGAGACCTCAGAGCAGGAATATTAAATAATTTTCACGGATAACATTAAATTTAAAAAAATGTAATGGTCCGTTTTCAAGGTAAAGGGTTTTTATTAAAAATACAATATGAAAACAAGGTAATTTTATTCGAAGTATTTAACTTCCTTTTCTACACATCTTTTCCAACGTAATATCAAATTTTTTTTCCCCGAATTGAAAAATTCTGAGCTTTGATGTGAAACAAAATCTGAAAACGCACTTTTCACTTGATTATCATCATAGCCCAGTTCTTTCAAATCTGCACGGTATGTTTTGAAACATGGGGTCTTGCTGCCGCTCAGTGAGATCATGAAGTACCAATGTATCGAGCTTTTTTACTTTCCCAATGCACTTTTAATGTCTGGAAACGGTAGATGCACTTGCATTTAGTTGTGCTGAGAGTCCTTTAACTGTTTGTTAATGGTTTCCTTCTACTGTATGTTTGAGGACATCGTTGTCTATTAGGGACGGAGGTCTTCCTCAGGGCAAGTTTTCCAAGTTGGTATTCCCAGCTGAAAACTTAGCAAACCAACGGCGAATGGTCTGTTCATTAACACTCCCTTCCCCAAACGCCTTTCAAATATTTCTAGCGGCCTCAGCTGCTGAATGGCCGAGTTTAAACTCGTACAAAAATATTACTCGAAAATCGCGTGTTTCCATGTTCATATTTGGAAGTATACTAAAAAGTGGGTAATTGATTTTGAAGCTAATGTTTATAATACAAAGGTAGATGATTAGTATCTGTTTACTTTAAATATGTAAACATTCGGAAGAAAACAACAGAGACCTGCAAAATCCTTTATATATTTCAGAAACTATAAAAACGAACATTTCATGTGAAGCAACCCAACATATATATATATATATATATATATATATATATATATATATATATATATATATATATATATATATATATATTTATATCTTCTATCCAAATGAAACCTAAATGATATTTAATCCCATTAAATTATACATCGATATAGCGAGTTTAATTAAACTCGTCGGAACGATTTTCGAGAAAATCTAAAAAATGTGCAAATTGAATGGTATAAAGTGGCTATTCTGGTAAGTTCATTTTGATAAAAAAGGTTTTGTAACGTCTCGGACGTCTGTTTGTCTTAAATATGAAATTTCAGTTTCATAGTACTTACCGTTTCCGCCCGGGAGTTACCACACACACACACAGACTTTTTTGCGGGACTTGGTTATTTGGACTAAGGGGACCCTAAAATGTGTATTTCCGTTGAAAACTGGAATTAGAAAATTTTTACGATCGCAATACTTTCCCTTCCTATATATAGTAAGTGAAAGTAAAATCGCATCGGTAATGATGATGCAGCGGGATAAAAACCATCAACATCTATGTAATGGCACCTGACTTGCAGTTAAAAATTAATTAATAACGTCATCGCCAATTAATGAACGTTCAAAGCTACTATTTCGAAAGGGGAGTAAAAAGGTGAATACGTGTTTTATTACATGGATTCTTTTGAATCCGAACCACATGCTATTCGATTTTAAATATTTTCTATTTTTAGCGATACAAGCATTTGAAATGTCAATAAATAAAATTCCAAGTACAGCCGCTAAGTGTTTGTTGCATCAATCTTGAAAATTCGTGTTTTTCACATAGCCAGTTGCATGTCATCTTTTCTTGTGTCGGAATACCAGCAAATAAAAGGAAGAATGTTGTGTATTATAATGCGTTAGATTCATAAACAATATGTTTTGGAGTATTTTTAAAGGTTCTTGGAATTAAGAGTCTTGGGCTCAGTACATGTATAGATTCGTACTGTATCTAGTTCAACGGCCTTGTCATGAGAAGATTAGGCAAGATCATACTTAGCCGCCAGGTTTTCTCCCAATTTGGTACTCACTTTATAGAGGCTGGGTTTGACCCAGGAGGATCTCCATACCCTGGGTTCGCCCCCTCTCCTCTCCGGCTTGATTAGCCGGGATTCGAACCCAGGACCCGGAGAACTGTAGACTAGTGCTCTATCCACTAGAGCACGCCCCTCCCTTAATTATAGCAATACAGCTATAATATTCATAGTTAAGACAAGACGTCGGTCGGATCAACTAGTGTACAATAAAATCATTTGGTCACCATCTTCCGTTTTAGTTGTAATTTATTTATGGGTGCTCAACAAAATTTAAAATTTTTATACTCATCTGGTAAACTTAATTAACTTGGTAAAAGATTAGAAAAAAATATCAATATGTAAATAACTAATTGCTAATGTTTATTTCCGAAAAACTTTATAATTTTTTTTTTCCGAATATAGAACTGTTATCTGTAAAGCGAACGAAAGTTACGTTGGAAGATTTCACTGCAATAATTCCGTGTCATTCAGTAAGAACTTAGTTATTCCCTGTCAAAAAAACCCTCTTGTCAACTAGTGACATCAAAACATGACATCAAGACAAAATATTGCGACAAACGTGAAGAAAACAAGATTACTCTGTCATGTCAGATGAGCTTTTTCTGCTTCCTTAGCTTCCAATTCTAGTCAATATTTCTCTCTTTTTAAAGATTTATTCATCTTTTCCTAGATTTGAGACTATTACTGAAGAAAAAAAAAGTGAATTTAGTAGAATAAATTAGGGGTCTTGTTACGGAAATCAAAGTAAATTTTATTTATCGTATCAAATAGTTATAGTCAACGTACCTCACCTCTATACTTTCCCTAAAAGAATTAGAAGTCTAGTAAAGATATATTAAAAAATATGTTGAGTATAATTTTCATATTCAAGGAAATCTTTTATTATTTTTAACTTCCAAGACTATCCAAATTATTATGGAGGATGAATTGATCGTTAATGAGGAGCTAAACTCTGGAAATAAATATATTTGACAGTATTTCAGGAAAATCTTTATATTAAGTCAAAAAAAAAAAAAAAAAAAAAATTACACTTATTAATAGTGTTTGTAGTGTGACATTTGAATGTCAAGGAAAATATTCGTATACATTATATATATATAAAGGTTTCTTAAAAAATATTATTTTAGTTTTTTTCAATTTTTTTTTCTCTAGCAACAAAGCAGCATTATATAATATCCCGATTCGGCTAGAAGTGCAAACATCAAATATTTGGAAGAGCTGTTTATGTCTTGTAGTGATGAATATTCACTACTGGAGCCACTTCAAAATCTGCGGCATTATTGGGAAAGTTTAAAACAGCATAATTTTCAAACAGGTTATTAACATTAAATTCGTCGTTGTTGTAAAGAAGAATGATTTTATTTAACTTATTACTTTCGCTTACCTAAATTGGAAATATATGGTAAAGGAAAGTATTGCGATCGTGAAATTTTTCGAATTCTAGTTTTCAACGGAAATACACGTTTTGGGTCCCTTGAGTCCAAATAACCAAGCCCTGCAAAAAGATCTGTGTGCGGTAACTCCCGGGCGAAAACGAAACGTCCTATGAAACTGAAATTTCATATTTCTGACAACTATACGTCCGAGATGTTACAGCAACTTATTCATCAAAATCATTTACGCTTTTTTCAAGAACGCCACTAACGATTTTGATTAAACGCGATGTATCGGTGTAAAATTCGATGGGCTTTAATACCGTGTAGGTTTCATTCTGATTGAAATAGTCTGATAGGGCCTTAATGCCGATATTTTAAATTTTCATCCCCAAAAGTACCTTTAATTTTGTAGATTATATAAAAATAACTATATTATCTTGTTAACATGGATAAATAACAGCTAAATATGCAATAGCGATTTTGTTAAACAACTAAAGAAGAAAACTGAAAAAATATTTTTTTTAGTCCAATTTTTAGTTTTTGAACATAATAACAGTAATATACAGGTATAATATACCGCTGGATAGCTAAAGATTTTAGAAAAAAATATTACCTTATACACAAGCTTGTAAAAGTTAACAAAAAGTGATAAAAAGCCGATAAAACTAACTGATTGTTTTAGATAACAATAAAATGGATTTTTAATAAAATGCATATTTCTATAGAAATTAAATCGAATTAATTCTTTAATGGTTTCACTCATTTTCATCTCTAACTGTATCTGAAAATTCTTTAATCGTTTTAAAACGGAGGTAAGTGAAAGTGGGTTGCCCGCACCAGTTTTTTTTTTTTATCAAATTGCGATGGGATAAAATTTATATAATAAAGTGTTGATAAATGTTTGTGTCTAAGATTTGTTAAAATAGATAAATTCTTCGATTCACAAAATAAATTTAAGCTATATATATATATACATATATATGAATAAGGTGTTACATCAACTTAATCTCCATAATGATTTTTCTACAAATAATTAATTCTAACATTTTTCACCTAAAAGGATCTAACGCACCTTTTACGTAAATTTTTAATTAAATTGTTTTGAATTTCTTAGTTATAATATTTTTTTTCGCCAGTGTATTATCAATGTCTACTGACCCAAATAGCGTGAGATTATAGAAAATAAACAAATAATCATAACTGAAACTTTGGCCACTTTTTAGGAAGACCGTGATGAAATATGTGTTCACTAAAATGTAGAGTGCACTGAGTCTATTTTGAGTGTGTTCATTCCCTATTAGAGCTGATGTAATCATGTCAGCAACTTTGATGTTTCAAAACTATACACTCCTTTTCAAGTTAATAAAATCATTTTAAAGTTCTGAAACGTATATCAAGAATAGTTCGGAAATTGTTTGAAAGTATCCCGACTTCATTAATAAGCTAGTAGGTTCAGACTGTACGATGTATAGGTTCTACAATATATGTTCTGAGGAGGATAACATTTTAAATCTCCTCTATGGAAAATTAATCTAATAAAATCTCCTCTTTTCTACTATTCTAGCTTATTTTACTCTTTTCATTTTCGACCAAAAAAGTACTATTGGAAAATCGTTGGAACTAATGAGCAATTAGGCATTGTTTTTATTTTATTATTTTTTTTACCTCTTTATTTAAATAAAAATACATATATTTTACAGTGCAAGTAGAAGTCATTATCCCACTAAGGCGAACCCGTGTGTGGGTAAGTACAACTGCGGCAATTTAATAAAAGTACAATAACAAACAATAACAGTACACAGTATGATATAATACAATATTTAAATAATATAACACATTTTTTTATAAAGAAACAGTAACACCTTACACAGGAAAAAAAACAGTATAATACTTAATGAATATAAAAATACAATTATAAAGAAACAGTAACACCTTACAAAGCAAAAAACAGTATAATACTTAATGAATATAAAAATACAATTATAAAGAAACAGTAACACACTATACAGAAAAAAAAAACTGTATAATTCTTAATGAAAAAATGACATGGACTATCGTTACAGACTCGTGGAGTGTTCTTGCAGCCATTGACAGCCAAACATCTTCTAACGCCATAGAGATTAATTAGAGACATAATAAATGAATGGTGGAAAACAAACAAAATGTCTAAAGTAGTGATTATGATTTGGGTACCATCTCACTGTGGAATTATTGGGAACGAGAGAGCTGATCAAGCAGCTGATTCAGCCAGAAAAGGTGAAGCCGAAGAGATTACTCAAATAAAAGAAACCACAATGGAAGATTGGGTGAGTAACTACAAAAAAGTTCTTCTGAAAGAGTGGGAGGATGGTTGGAGAGAAAAGATATCGAAATTGAGAACAATTAAATCCGACTGTCATAAATGGAGAACTAGTGCAAGATCTTCAAGGAGAGAGGAAATTGTTGTATGCAGACTAAGAATTGGACACTGCCAATTTACGCATGGTTACCTCTTGAGACGCCTGGAAGCGCCAACCTGCGAAAAATGCAACAATTCTCCTCCAACTGTAGAACACTTGCTGATTGAGTGCCCGCTTTATCAGCAGTCAACAAAAGGGTTGAATCTAAAGAAAAGACATAAAAGAAGTACTCAAAGATGAGGAAGAAAGTATTAAAAAATTAATAGAATTCACGAAAATGATAGGATTCTACCATAGAATATAATCATTTCGATCACGCCAATGACCCTCAAGGGTAGAGGCGGATAAGCAAATAAAAAAAAAAAAAAAAAATCTTAATGAATATAAAAATACAATTATAAAAAAACAGTAACACAGTACACAGTATGAAGCAGTAATTGACAAAGCTAAAATGCTGTAAGGAATACATATACATATATACAAGATATAAAATTAAGGCATGCAAATACAAAATTTAATTATATAATACCTAATTAATACAAAAAAAAATTATAATGAACAGTAATTGACTAAACCTAAAGCAATAAAGAATACAAATTCATATATACAAGATATAAAATTAAGGCAGGTAAATACAAGATCGAATTACATATTACCATTTTAATTAAATAACTACCCTATGATATATTAGAAATGTTTGAAGGAACTATTAAACCAACACACCTACCAATGAATAGGGTATATAAAATTATTTAAACATTTTTTGGTATATAAAATAAAATAACTTGAAAACTTGGCCAGAAAATACGAATTCGAGCTGCTAAAACTTTAATTTAGTTGGAAAATTCAGGAATTACACGAGATGAGATTTAAACTAACAAGCTGGAAAATTACATTTTGTAGACAACTTTCGTTTAATTAATTATGTGCTTATTTTTGGACATGGAATAACTGGTCGTTTATAAAACTCTTTGCAGTGTTAATTTTATATACCGACTCCAGTGTAGATCCACGGCTTATATGACATTATAAATAATTATCTGCCACAGATGGACTCGAATCAAGGACTTTGAAATAAGAGTATATTTCCTATATAAGTTCTCAAACTATTTCAATTATTCTTTTTTTGTTCTTTGGAAGAAATCAATTTTCTACCGATAAAAATTTGGTTCACTAATTCGTACGGCGGGCAGACAATTTTTTTTTTAAAAATTCGTAAGTCGTTTCTTTGGCTCTACGTATCTAGGAACATAATACTTCAAATTTTGATGATATAGGGGGTCATTATTTTTTTTTTTGAATGTTTACAGTAATAATTATCATTGTTGAAAATAATAAAATAAAAGAGGTTCAGCTTATTTTTAGAATCGAAAATGTACTGTTCGTAATTGAAGATTTGTCTTAAACCCAACAATTAAAAAAAAAGCATGGTATTTTGAAAATGTTGAAATTCACGCTCTGATGTTTCCTGCCTCAATCCTTGAGGGTTTTAGTGACATCATGTTTAGTAAAGTAATTCCAAAATTATAAATTTGCATATTTATGGCCCTTAAACTTTTAATTTCCTGATAAAATATTTTTAAAAAAACCTGTACCACTACAACACATGGAGGGTCTTGGAGTCAGTACATATAGAGATTCGTACTGTTTCAAGGCTAACGACAGTGCAATGAGGTGATTAGGCCTTAATCGCGCTCAGCCGCCAGCTTTTTCCCAAATTAATTTGGGTACCCACTTTCTAGAGGCTGGGTCGTCCCCAAGAGGGTCTCCATACCCTAGGGTCGCCCCCCCCCCGCCTGAATTAACAGAATAAATAATATTCCGCCACAGCCGAGATTCGAACCCAGGACCCGGAGCACAATAGACTAGCCCTCTTTCCACTAGCCACGCCGCTCCCTTTGATAATATATATATATATAGATAGATACACTTCCTTTATGTGCGGGGAAATCAGCATTTTTCTCATATAATTAAAAGTTCTGAGGTTTATTGGTGTATATTTTCCGAGATAGTTAAAGATTCATTATATATTAAAAAAAATCTAAATATATTTAGTTAAATACAAATTATCAATAAATATATAAATGCTGGAATTCTGCTTGGTATAATGGAGAAATGTTCTGAACTGCGATATTTGATTTCAAAGTTCTCTATACACCACTCTAAAGAGTTTGAAACAATAACGAACAAACAATTCATTCAAACATTTTAATCGGTATTCTTGCTGTATTTCTCCAACTATTCCTCCAGTTACACAAATATGTACCTCATCGCAAAGTTTGCAGAGGAATCATATCATAGTTACCAAAATAATAATATTACCTTCATGGTATTTTAATAATATATTTATTGTTATTTAAAACTGCATAATATATGCATCTAGTAAGTGAGAGTAGAGTAAAAAAACGAATAATTGATGCATATGTGTAGAAACTATCCATTGTTGATTATCAGAAACCACCTCAAACATGATATTAATTGTTTTAAAGTTGGAGTCACCTGTACTGTTGTGGCTAGCATTACAGCCTTCCATGACTAAGGTCGCGTATTCAAATCCGGAAGACTTTTTTTTAAAGTAGTAAAAAAATTGTTGGTTATGCCGGTTTTTAGAGTGACGTAAAGTAGTGGTCTTGAGCCTGTACAATGTGATGTAATCGGTTAAAAATGCCTATTTATTTTAACCTAGAAAGGCAAAATTAAGAAATAAAACTTTAGCATCGCCCGTTTAGCAGCAGTAGCATGTAATGACATTACATGTATAACAAACAAAAATTTCAAATATACTTGATTCTCTTTAATCAGTTGGTTTTTTTACTGTTCATAACAATGATGTTGGTTATTTGATTTTCTTAAGTTCTTATGGTATTTCTACCCTATCTGCATACTAATCTCATTGTTTTCCTTTACGACAGCCTAAAATACGAATTTAGGAAAATTCGAATTCATGAAAACGCGAACTCTTCATATTCGGTCCATATTAGCCATGATTTTTAGATAGACTTTATATTACTAAACAATATAAAAGTTTTAAAAACAGTTGAGATAATCCTAAGTTTAAATTATTGGGTTGTTTCACATTAAATGTCAGTTTTTAAAGTTTCTGAAATACATAAAGGATTTTGCAGGTCTCTGTGGTTTTTTTTCCGAATGTTTACATATTAAAATTAAAAAGTTACTAATCCTCTACTTTTTTATTATAAACATTAGCTTCTCTATCAATTATCCACTTTTTAGTATACCTCCAAATATGAACATGGAAACACACGGTTTTCGAGTAATATTATTTTACGAGTTTAAACTAGGCCATTTAGCAGCAGAGGCCGCTAGAAATATTTGCAAGGCGTTTGGGAAAGGGAGTGTTAATGAACGGTCCATTCGCCGTTGGTTTGCGAAGTTTTCAGCTGGGGATACCGACTTGGAAAACTTGCCCCGAGGAAAACCTCCGTCCGTAATAGACAACGATGTCCTCAAACATACAGTAGAAGGAAACCTCTACCAAACAGTTAAAGGACTCTCAGCACAACTAAATGCAAAGTGCATTTACCGATTCCAGACATTTAAAGTGGATTAGGAAAGTACAAAAGCTCGATACATGGGTGCCTCATGATCTCACTGAACGGCAGCAAGACCCCATGTTTCAAAACATACCGTGCAAAAATTGAAAGAACTGGGCTACGAAGTTTTTCCGCACCCACCATATTCTCCCGACTTGTCTCTAACAGATTACCATCTGTTCAGGAATTAAGACAACTTCGTCAAAGGAAAACTTTTTGAAAATAATGATCAAGTGAAAAGTGCATTTTCAGATTTTGTTTCACTTTAAAGCTCAGAGTTTTTCAGTTCGGGGATAAAAAAGTTAGTATCACGTTGGGAAAAAATGTAGAAAAAGAAGGTAAATACTTAGAATAAAATTATAACTTATAATAAAACAAAAGAAGAGATAGCTTTCAGCGGAGTATCTCTACAGTGCGTTTATTTGGAACAGCTCATATCATTCAATATTAGTGAGACAAAGAAGATACAAGGAAGAGTCACCAATGGATGGCAGAAGCACTAGTCTCTCAGGGATAATATAAAGGACGAATCCAGCTTGAAAAGTAATAAGCTGATGTTTGAGAGCTGCATACTGCCCCTAGTTACTTACGGCACCCAAACATAAAAAAACTATTGAACTGAGGAATTTAGGTTGACTGTCTAACAAAATTCTGTTTAAAGAAGCATGATGAACTATAGAAAGAAGTACAGGATTAAATGTTTAGTTCTCGGAAGAAATTTTGTGTGGGACAGGTCAAAATTCAGTTAAGGTTAAATGGTGATGGGCAGGGCATCTTGCAAGATTTCGGCGTTCCAATGGTCATTAAAGGTGACTGAATGGTCCATACGATTTAAAAGGGAGACACGGAAGACAGTATAGCCGCTGGAGTGACTCCTTGAAGTCCGTAGCTGGAAACAATTGGATGAGGATCGCGAGAGAAAGGAAGGTGGGAGCATCTATGGAAGGACTCCATTTTCCAGTGGGTTTGGTCTCCAGGGAAGTTAGACCATCACCCCCAATCAGAAGTGGCCTATAGAGGTAAAATACGTTTTATGTATATTTTTGTAATTGTAATTTACTGTTATTTTTGTATTATCTTAAAATAAATGGCTTTATTTTTTTTATCATTAACTATGATGACATCGTGTTTCGTTTGTAGTTTTAAAGTTAGTTTAATTGGAATCGCATAAGGGTCGGTATTGGTCGTATTACTTTGGCAAGATTTATATAAGATATTACTTGCGAATTGTAATTTTCTATACACGATTATTTGAATATAGGGTGTTAATGCATTGGGTTGTGTCACATAAAATGTCCGATTTTAAGGTAAAGGATTTTTATTAAAAATACGATATGAAAACAAGATAATTTTATTCGATGTATTTACCTTCTTTTTCTACACATTTATTCCCAACGCGACACCTACTTTTTATCCCCGAATTTAAAAACTCTGAGCTTTGAAGTGAAATAAAATCTGAAAACGCACTTATCACATGATCATCATTTCAAAAAGTTTTTAAAAAAGTAGGTGGTAATCTGTTGGAGAAAAGTCGGGAGAATATGGTGGTTGCGGAAAAACTTCGTAGCCCAGTTCTTTCAATTTTTGCACGGTATGTTTTGAAACATGGGGTTTTGCTGCCGCTCAGTGAGATCATGAGGTACCCATGTATCGAGCTTTTTTACTTTCCCAATACACTTTTAATGTCTGGAAACGGTAGATGCACTTGCATTTAGTTGTGCTGAGAGTCCTTTAACTGTTTGGTAGAGGTTTCCTTCTGCTGTATGTTTGAGGACATCGTTGTCTATTACTGACGGAGGTCTTCCTCGGAGCAAGTTTTCTAAGTCGGTATCCCCAGCTGAAAACTTAGAAAACCAACGACGAATAGTTCGTTCATTAACACTCCCTTCCTCAAACGCCTTGCAAATATTTCTAGCGGCCTCAGCTGCTGAGTGGCCGAGTTTAAACTCGTACAAAAATATTACTCGAAAATCGCGTGTTTCCATGGTCATATTTGGAGGTATACTAAAAAGTGGGTAATTGATTGGGATGCTAATGTTTATAAAAGATTGGTAGAGGATTAGTAACTGGTTACTTTAAATTTGTAAACATTCGGAAGAAAACAACAGAAACCTGCAAATTCCTTTATGTATTTCAGAATCTATAAAAACGGACATTTCATGTGAAACAACCCAATATTTCCGTTAAAATAAAATTACTCATAGAAGGAACTTTAATAATGAAATTTCTTTTTTGTGTTTATTGTTTTGTTCAAATAAGAAAACAAATGTCATGCCATTAAATTGTCAAGTGATGTTCAGCATTTGTGCTGTTTGATGACATAAACAAGAGAAACAAAGCGGAAGCGGGCAAGAAGGTGCCTAAGTTCTTCTGCTAAGTAAGAAAACTTAGGTCATTAATTGCGAGGCTAAAAGAGCAGTTAGTATAACTCATATTATTAGTGAGAGCAGTTCATTGTGACGTACTATCCAGGACGCTACTTTCTGTATAAATCATCAAGTTAGGCCTTCAGCAACTGTAGCTAATGGCTCGGATACAATTATGGTATCATCCAACATGAAATAAACTCTGAGTAATTAAACATAATTTTATCATTCCGGAGGAAAGTCAAAAGTTAGGCTTAGAGGTCTATATACTAGGGTACGGCCTAGAACTTAAAGTCAAAAATACAAAGTATATGGTAATCAGCAGAACTCCGGTACCATTCACAGACCTGCTCGTTAATGGTGAAATCATCGGAAGGATGAAAGAACTTATGTTCTTAGGAACCACCTCTATGAAAATTACACGTCGCTTAGAATAGCAAATGGCACCTTCACTACAATGAAGCCTCTAAGTTGTAAGCTTTAACCTTAACTGTTACATCTATTGTGTACTTCTGTCAGGTGTAAAGCGTTGAACAATATCGGTAGCTGTGGAAAGGCAACTAGAGTCCTTCAATATACGGGTTTATCGAAAAATTCTGAAAATACCTCTGACAGAACACATGACAATTAATGAAGTACTAAACACAATGAAATGTCAGCCACAGCTTTTAAGCATTATTTAAGAAGAAAATTGGAGTGGACACATCATGAGGAATGAAATTAAATATGAGTTTCTGTAGATCATCATACAAGGATAAATAGAAGAAAAAAAGGTATAAAAAGAATTTAATGGTTGGCAAACCATCGAAAGTGGTATGGTATGGCCTCTGCTGAGCTATTCTGATGTGCTGACAAAAATTTTCGATGAAAAATAAGAAGAGAATTGTGTCATAATTTCATTATATAATTATTATGTCATACATGCCCATTCTACTTTATATTAATTATACTGCTTTAAATTTCAAAATACATTATTTGTTGTCAATCTATTTATTTGTGAGAATTTTATAAATGTCAGTGGGCAGATGGAAAAACCTCACAGTAAAATAGATTCTGCTTCAGGGACTATTCTTCATTTGATTTGCCTTGGCGCTTTATGTAAATATTATTCTTGTCATATTTATATGTGCATATATATTAAAAAATTTCGATTCCTGGGAACTAGGATATAAACATAAACGGAAATAACACAAGATGAGATGCTAATAAAACAAAATAAGCAACTTCAATACAAAGCATTTTTCATTATATCATTGATATAGTATTTCTGCATCAAGATGAAGTAAAGTTTGCTTTAATGCGTAAGAAGATACCACGTAATATAGCAAGAAAATGTTATAAATCTTATGTTATTTGAACAGAAAATAGAAATTCCGATAATTATAAAATACATTAATTTTTATTATAATTGCAATTTTTTTGAGTGAATAAGTCTATTGCTAGGTTTAAAAAAAAAATAAAATGATCAATTTTCACTCAACACTACTTTATTTATTTTTCTTTCTCCCTACGTTTCGGCCTTTGCCATTTTCAAGAGTTTAATAATCATTCCTTTATATTGCATATATATAACATATAATTTTTTCACATTTAAACAAATATCTATTGTAGGCTAAACTAGCCTTGTCAGTTTGTTATAATCTACTTTATTACCCTCTGAGACCCTCCTGGGGCAGCACACATAGAGCACACAGCCTCTATAAAGAGGGTACACAAAAAATTGGGGGAAAACTGGTGGCCTCACCCTATTGCACGTCCGTTAGCCTATAAGCAGTACGAATCTCTATATGTACTGAGATGAAGACCCTTCATAGGTTGTTTTTTTTTTAATTTTATTTATTTATTTTTTTCCAGTATCAACACAGGCTAAAAAGTCAACGACGTGGACAAAATTAATTTAATTCTTTCACAGATAGATTAATCTTTTGAAACAGTAACAAAAGTATATTCCTAACTGTCCGAATTTCTGTGATACAAGTGGCAGATCCATCAAAAAAAAAAAAAAAAATTGTGCTATGTATACCGCAGTCTACAGTCTACATTTAGATTACGATGGCATAATTCAAGATGATATATCTCTACAAAGTGATGATGTTTTACAATTAGATGAAACATTAATAACAAAACCTGCATTCTCAACATAATCTACTTTCAAACGAAATTCCAGTGCAAATCGCTAATTTTATTTTAACATATTTATTGATATTTACAACTGTATCAAATAAAAATACATCTAGTAAATGTGATGTTAATACATAAAACTGCAATGAAATACATGTAGAGACATTACCCAGTGGCAGCACTCTAAAAGTATTCTAAACTAGAAGGGAGGATTATTCGGAATTGAAGAGAAAGAAAGGATTGAAACTAGTGGATTAGAGTGAGAATGGAGTTTGTCATGAAAGTATTGATACCTGGTCGGGGCCAAATCAGTAAAATAGGCGACATTAAGGTTTTTATGGATAAGTTTATTCGTGATAAAGTAAGGAGCCTTGAGGATTTTACGAAGGATTTTGGATTGTAAGGATTGGATGCGGGAAGAATTTTATGGTTTAGTAGAGTCCCAAAGCTCTACTCCGTAAGTCCAGATTGGTCTTATAATAGTCATGTAATGAGCCTTTTGTAGTTCCCAGGACGGTTTGATCGTTTGTCTATTAAGTGTTGAAGTAGCCTAAAGCGGAGAGTAATTAACTAACTAATTTAAAAACAGCTTTCACTCCTATTGGCAGTTTTTATCGTTAACTAATTAATTAATTACACTTCCGTGTAATACATTTGATCATACTGGAGATATATAATGTTCTACCAATAATGGATTATTTCTTATCAATTATTTCGTTAATTAACAAACCTACTAGTAATTACACGGTGTCTATAATATTGTATAATACAACTTAATTGAGATTCAAAGTTGTATCAGTTGCATTAATACAATAAATCAGTTTATGAATGGAATATAATCAAAGAAACATAATATTCAATGGGCACACGGAGCTCATTACCCTTTAGTAATTAGCTCATTTCGTTTCATTAACAATTTACTACCTGTTCGATGCAAGATATATATGCTTTTAAATATAAATATTGAATTTTATTTCAGTTGTATGCATAAGTCGTATTTGATATATTATGCATTTAAATATTTATTTACCTATCATTTGTTCAAGAGCTTTTTTTTTAAATATATAATAATAATAATAATAATAATAATAGGCTTACCAAACCCCAAGGTTCGATGCCGATACCGCCAGATTCTGTCTACACAGACTCGTCCAATGTTCGCCGGTCAAGCCCAAGCTCCTAGATCAGCCTTAACGCAATCCTCCCATCGATGTTTCAGCCTACCTTTCGGACGCCTACCTTGTCCAGCGAATACCAACTTTCTCGGATCCGTTCCGTACCGAGCCCAACAACTTTATTCGCCCATTTGAGTCTCCGCGATGCTATCAACTCAATTATATGTTGTTGTGCAACCTTCTAAACTCCCCAGTGGCCTCATCTCTCTTCGGACCAAATATTTTACGCAGTACCTTAATTTCGAAAACCTTAAGCCGTTGTTCATCCTTCAAAGTAAGCGGCCACAATTCACATCCGTAAAGAACCGTCGGAAGAATAATAGTTTTTATAAATTCTAACCTTTAAGTTTTTAGATAGAAGCCGCGAACTAAGTAACTTAGCAACTGAATAATAACAAGCGTTTCCCACCTTTAATCGGGACTTTATTTCTTCCTGGATTTCATTTTTTCTTGTTATCATTGAACCTAAATACTCGAATTTCTCTACGTGTTCAAAAGTATGTCCTGATATATTAATATCACCAAAATCGCCCCGTTTCTGCTACTAATCATATATTTCGTATTATCGGTATTTAATTCGAGTCCTATTTCTTTACCGGTTTTTATTAACACACTTAGCTTCTTCACCTAGCAGTACCAAATCATCGGCATACCCTAAAACCGGAATCCTGTCACCCATATTTAACCCATATTTTTTTAAAATATATATTTTTTTTATTGAAATTTACAACTTACAAAAAATACATCAAGTAAATATGCTGAAATGTTATAACACATGAAATAAGCATGAAGAGAAACTGCCCATTGGCAGCACTCTTTGGTAGTGAGTCTAAACAAGAAGGTCTCGAGGCCATCTTATTTTCAGACGCCTCGGAGGATTATCAGGAATGAAAGAGTAAGCAAGGATTGAAACTAATGGATTAGAGTGGGAGTGGAGTTTTCCTGAAAGGTGTGATACCTGGTACGGGCCAAATCAGCAACATATGGAACATTAATATCATTGTGGATGATTTTATTCGTGACAAAGTGCCCCAAAGCTCTACTTCGTAGGACCAGATAAGTCAAGAGCTTTTTAAATACATAATTATTTAAATAATAGTCGATAAATAAAGTAGAAATAACGGTAATGAAAGATGAATTATATAGTTCTCGTAATTGATCATCATATATTATATATTCACGTAATATGTATCAATATACATAACCATGCAAAATAAAGTGAAAATGTAATGTTAAACCAAATATCAACGAATAAAATTAAGCTTAATATAAAAAATATTTGAGTTATGAATTCCAAATTTTCTGTGGGTAAACAAAAACTTTGTATCGACATACAACTACCATGTTCATGTCATTTTTATTTATAACTTAACCAATTCAAATTAAGGACTACGTCTTGTTATTTACTTTTTTTTTCTGATTTTCTCAAATGGATATACAAAGGGATTGCTTATCTGTATAATTTTAAACGAAGACAGTAAACTATGGGATTGATAGAAGTAGTGGGAATAATAGTTTCTGCTGATGTTATTCAATTGGAAAACTTAAATGTTAATAATAGCTTTCAAATGTTTTTTTTTAGTTTTTATATAAAAATAAATTGTGTGTTTTGATACGCCAAAAACTTCCGCTTCCTTCTAATCTTGAATTATTTTCATCTGTTTCGTTTCTTTTATACTAAATTTGGAATTTTCGTCGTTAAGACATGTTTAAAAATTTTATCAGTTTTAAACCTATATTTTATTGAAAACTATTAAGTCACCTATACATTGATTGAAAAGGTTAGGATTTTTATGCCTGTAGTCCTTAAAACAGTGGCTTAGTGTACAATCCACTTTGCACGCCGGACACACGACAATATCACCTACATAGATAGACAAAAGTCAAGTCAAAAGTTTAGAATTTCTGTGTTTACAAATAAATAGTAAATGAGTTAATCATTCCTGTTCACACAAGTGCCTAATAACCAGCAGTTGCATTATCTTTATTCGATGGCCATTCATTATGTTCAAGGTGTGTGTAGCGCAAAATATTTTTTCTTTTATTTGACAATTGATATTGCTGAGACAGGTAAGACATTATATTTCCAAACTCGTTATTGAATATAAATTGCAATCTCACCTGTATAGTTGATTTAGCAATTTGTAAATGTACGACCTTATTCAATAACGAAAAACTATATAACTCCCAAGTTACCCCAAGGATTTGTTCGTAGGATTTGTTTTACCAATCCTTTTAGCCTTTAGATATTACAAAGAATTTTTGTGTTTTGGATGATACATCATTTTTTTTAGACACAACACTACGAATCAAACATTTTACAATCTATATTTTCAAGAATTTCCTAAAAAAAAATAAAATACCTCTATTAGCAGATTATAGCAACTCCGAGTCATAATTACATTTTTTGTATTGTTTTTCCCGTATTCTGGGATTTAAAACGTAAAATATAGGGGAGTTTTAGATTTTAGAAAATAAATTTCATGTATGACCACGGTGCGCTCGCTAATGGTGTCAAAAAATTAATTAGTTTTTATAATTTTTTTCCGTAAACTGGGACCCCAAAGGTTAAATATAGACAAGTTTCAGAATTTTGTCCATATAAATCGGTCATATTGCCCACTGTGCGCCGCACACACGGCAAAATCACCTTTATAGGTATACAAAAGTCAAGTTAAAAGTTTAGAATTTCTGAATTCTTGAACTTTTTATCATTAGTTGGTAAGACGCTTAATACTTATATTTCCAGCCATACTGTGTTTACAAATAAATAGTAAAGGAGTGAATCATTTCTGTTCACACAAGTACCTAATAACCGGCAGTTGCATTATCTTTATTCAATGGCCATTCATTATGTTCAAGGTGTGTGTAGCGCAAAATATTTTTTCTTTTATTTGACAATTGATATTGCTGAGACAGGTAAGACATTATATTTCCAAACTCGTTATTGAATATGCTTCGTAATCTACCTGTAGAGTTTTTTTTAGAAACAGTTCTTTATTAAGTAATATTACAATCAGTCCAATTTAGGACATTTTTAATAGCAATAAAGTACGATAGTTGATATTGACATTCATACTACATTCACACGATATATACAAAACAATAATTTTTTTATTATAATAATACAATATACATATATACAAAACAATATCAATAAAAATATTATACAAAACATAATCAATAAAAATATATACAAAAATCATTCATACCTATATACAATCCTCAAGCATACAGCACGTGAGTGGAGAATCTAGCCAATGCTAGAACTCCATTATAAATGTTACAAGAGGTCTCGAGGCCACTGCCGTTCCAACCTTCTAGGGGGATGGTAAGGGTGTGTGGAGCTGGATAAGGATTGAGCTAGGGGATTAGGATGATGGATAAGGTTCTGATGGAATTTAGAGAATTTTGATGGTATAAGGTCCAAAATAAATGGAATATTTAGGTCGCGGTGTAAGGTGAGGTTGGTGACATAATAAGGAGCATTGACGACGGTTTTGAGGACTTTGGATTGGAAGGATTGAATGCGTTTGATGTTAAAAAATTTGGCGGTCCCCCGCAGTTCAAGTCCGTAAGTCCTGATAGGTTTCAGTACTGTCTTGTATATTAGCAGTTTGTTTTCTATGGATAGTTTAGAATTCCTGTTCAGTAGTCTGTATAATTCGCCAAATCGTCGATTAAGTTCTTGTCGTTTGAGTCTAGTATGTGGGTTCCAAGTTAGTCTTTCGTCTAGAAGGAAGCCAGCCTGTAGAGTGAATTTAGCAATTTGTAAATGTATGCCCCTATTTAATGACGAAAAACTGTATAAACCCAAAGTTACCCCAAGAATTTTTTTGTAGGATTTGTTTAATCGAACCTTCTAGTCTTTAAATATTACAAAGAATTTTTGCGATTTTTCGCGTTTTGGGTGATACATAATTTTTTTCAGACACAACACTCCAAATCAAAAGTTTTACAATCTATAATTTTAAGAATTTCCTAAATGATATGAAATACATCTATTAGCAGGTTTCAGCAACTCCGAGAGATAATGAGATGTTTTGTATTATTATTCCCGTATTCTGGGACTTCGAACGTAAAATATAGGGAAATTTTAGATTTTAGCAAATAAATTTGATATTTGACCACTGTGCGCTCGTCAACTGTGTCAAAAAAATAATTAGTTTTTATGTTTTTTTAAATATTTTTTTCCCTAATCTAGGACCCAAAAAGTGAAATATAGACAAGTTTCAGAATTTTGTCCACCTAAATCGGTCATATTGTCCACTGCGCGCCGCTTCCAAAGGGAAATAAAAGTAGTCTTTAAACAAATGTTATGTTATTTTATGTTATACAATAGTTAGTCTATTAACTTAATTCTCGAGTAATTACTGTTATTTAAGTTCTCGAATAATGCGGGTATCTTTTCTAACGAGCTTTTAGTTGTAATAGAAGATGCGGTTGTCACAAATACAAGCGATAAAAGACGAGCATAAAAACGGCCTAACGATGAGCATTGGAAGCAGATGGTGCGGATAAAAACAATAGGGCACATTAAGAGGAGCATTATGGAATATATCTTTCCCTAGGACCTGATAAGGGCAGTTAGCGCCCTTGGTTAGGGCCAGCCCTTCCTAATTGGGTCTAGGGCTCTCTTTATGGTAATCCTCCTCGTCATCAACAAATTCATTATATAGACATTTTAAAGGGAAAATAATTAATAATAAACACTAGCGACAATAATCTGTGTCGATATCTCGTTTTTCTGGCTTGATTAGTAGTTAACAGATTCATTGATTATTTTTTGAATAGCTGCAGGAGAACAATTGAGATGTTCATGTTCAAAGGCACGAAAGAACATAATTTGCAAAATCAATGTTTTGAAACATTTTTTCATTCTAATTGTGCAGTTCTCAACGGCTAACAAACCACCGATTTGCAAGACTGTTCTTATACCTATTGTATATTATAATTATTATTACATATTGGACCAACGGATTTGAGCTGTGGGAACCGGCAAATTTTCAAACATCATACGAATACAATCCTTTCTGTCTCTAGCCCTTAGGGAAATACTCGATATACTTAAATAATAATTAACTCTAGGGACTGATAAATAAACATCTCTTAAGATCCTTTTTCATATTTTGTTAATATAGACAATGTAAATTCTTACTATCTTCTTTTTCAAAGTCCATTGAACATTGAAGAAATAACAGATCCAACTTTATATATATATATATATATATATATATATATATATATATATATATATATATATATATATATATATATATATATATATATATATGCTACTCTCAGCTATTCCTTTGCTTAATAACCTAACATTCCGATACGTCCATGTGTGTTCTATGTTCCAATATTACTAATACCCACATGCCTTGATCATTAATCAACTTGTATCAATATTAGTTCTCCGGCCAATATTAGCTGTCTGCTTTGGGCTCGTCTAAATACAAACTAAACGTCATCAGTATTAGGTATGGATTAAATGAACATTATTAAATTAATTAAGAAATAAAATAATAAATCAATGCTATATAAATTGTAGCAATACGGATTATTATATTTTCACATTAATTATTGAAAAAATACATAGAACTTCATATTATTGGCAACAAGTCCCGCAACTCGACATCATTCTAATTGAAATTCAATGTTCTATCCAAAGAATATGGTTCCTTTCGGTTTCATCATAGTTTATCGTATCATAACAGTTTGAAATCATATCTTTGTACTTCATAATAGATACTGATGATATAGGTAAACATATGAAGCCCTTTAAAAAGACATGGTATGTAGATGATCTAAGTAATTTGTTGATCGTTTTTTTCTTGATTTATATACAATATTTACTTAGGTAAATAGAATATAATATATTAGAACAAGATACATTATTCTGATACAATTTCCCTTAAGAATAACAATTATGAACAAAATAAAAATTATAACTGGCCAAAAACCATATAGATGCCAGATACCATCTTTACGCCGATGATCTGTAAATATACTTTTCTTTCCACCCTTCTAATCTTATAAAAGCAACACATAAAGTACAGCATGATATAGATCTTATCTGTCAATGGGCAAATAATTACAAGCTGCAGCTTAATGCAGGTAAAACTAAAGCAATCCTCATCGGCTCCAAACCAACCTTGAACTCCCTTCCATACTACCCGTCGCTCTTTCTTAATAAAATCCCTATTCCTTTCCAGAAAACTGTTAGAAATCTTGGAGATACCTTTAAACGAAACCTATACTGGAATGACCATGTATCCGAAATAACCCGAAAATCCATTTCCATACTCAAACAGCTTTATAGATTCCGTGAATCCTTACCTTTAAAAACCCGTCAGCTACTTGTTACCTCTATTATCTTCTCGAACTTTGACTACGGCTGCCTGGTGTATGGAGGACTTACCGATGAACTAGAAATCAAATTAAAACGACTTATGAATTGTATTATCAGATTCATTTTCGGGTCCCGCAGACGTGATCATATTTCTGATTTTTATACCATCTTAAAATGGCTCTATCCTTCTGTTCGACAACAATATTTCTTTGGTTCCTACTTATTCCAAACTCTGAAAAATAGAAAACCTTCCTACATAATAGAGCTCCTCACCCTCCGGTCTGATATCCATTCGTTAAATACAAGAACCTAATCAATCAATTTTTATACCCCATTACATAAAACTGCATCCTTTCACAAATCGTTTCTCGTTCGTTCCTAAACCTTTTGGAATTCGCTGCCCATCTCCATTCGTAAAGCCACCTCTCTCTCTTCCTTCAAACATTCAACTGTACCATTATCTACTCACATCTCAATCTTCTGTTGCAATGTAAAACATTATATATATGGTATAAATTTGCAAAGATTTACAGATATAATAAATATTTGATCCTTTACATGTATAAATATTTTTTTCTTTTATATTCATATTTTATATATATATATATATATATATATATATATATATATATATATATATATATATATATTTATATATATATATATATATATATATATATATATATATTTATACATATTTTCTTTAAGTTACCAGACTATAAGGATTTCTTTCTATTCATTGTTCATTATTCAAATGGGACATGATCCCAGAATAAAAATTGTTTTTCATTTCATTTCATTTAATTTCAAAAACAATTATGATAATGGTAAACACATACGAATACGTTTAAATAGCAAAATAAAGAAGAATAAAATGAAAAAGAAAGTATAGTGATATCTCTATTCTATATATTCTAAAAATGAAAAATAAGAATAAACATAAAATTTAACTTTTACTTCTCATTTAAAGTGAATACTGTATTTACCTCACATTAGTTGGCATAGTAAAATTAGCTTAAATCTGAATGGAAAGTAAGAAAGTATTGAAAGAGGTGGGCTTTAAATAAGGACAGGGATAAGGCATGATGGAAATTTGAAGTGAGATTATTCCAAAATGAAGTAGATCGGGCTAAAAAGAACTCATATTTTTTGGTTCAATGGAAAGGAGTATAGATATCAAACAGACGCGATCTTGTTTCCTGAAAATTGTTAGAGGATTTGAATATCAGGAGGCTGTAGGCGTAAAGGGGTGTACAAGAAAAAGTACATACTCTTAACCATTAGTATTAGTAACGCCTATTGTGACATTGTTCTTCCATTGTTATTCCTTCTTTAGCAATACTTTTTTTTTTTTTTTTTTTCAACAACAATTTTTTATTGAGTAAAATTACAATCTGTCCCAATTTGGACATTAATAGTAGTGCTGAAAGATATCATACATACTACATTCATACAATATTTACACAGCATAAAATTACAATAAAATATATACACAATAATGAATCAATACAGTAAAGTCAAGAATTCTCTTATACCTATATACACATACACACACTCATACATACATCACATTGAGTGGAGAATCTAGCCAGTGCTAGAACTCCAATATATTTTCAAAAGGTCGCGGGGCCACTGCCGTTTCAACATTCTAGGTGGGTTGTATGGATGAGTGGAGCTGGATAGGGATTGAGCTAGAGGATTAGGATGATGAATGAGGTTCTGGTGGAATTTAGAAAATTTGGATGGAATTAGGTCTGAAATAAATGGAACATTAAGGTCGTGGTGCAAGGTATAGTTGGAGACATAATAAGGAGCATTTACTATTGTACGGAGGACTTTGGATTGAAAGCATTGAATGCGTTTGATGTTAGTACGTTTAGCTGTCCCCCACAGTTCAAGTCCGTAGGTCCAGATGGGCTTCAGTATTGTCTTGTAGATTAATAATTTGTTGTCAACTGTAAGTTCAGATTTTCTGTTGAGTAGTCGGTATAAATGTCCGAATCGTCGGTTCAGTTCTTGTCTTATAAGTCTTGTATGTGGGTTCCAAGTCAATCTTTTGTCTAACAGTAAGCCAAGATACCGGACTGTATCTGAAGGAGGAATTGGAATGGAATTGAAGTAAGCTGGCGGACAGGAGTATCGTCGAAGAGTGAAAGTTACGTGTTTGCATTTGGCTTCGTTCACCTTAATGCGCCAAGCATTACACCAGTCTTCGATAAGAGAAAGGTGTCTTTGCAGGTTTAAGGATGCTGTTTCAGGATTGGATCTGGATGATAAGATGGCGGTGTCGTCTGCAAAAGTTGCCAGAAAGGTATCAGGTAGTGTAGGAATATCAGCAGTGTAAAGGATGTTGAGGACGGGTCCCAAGACGCTACCTTGAGGAACACTGGCCTCAACGGGATAAAGGTTAGAAAATTCTACACCACAGCGAACGCGGAAGGAACGGTTTGAGAGATAGAATCGGAGGATGAGGTATAGAGACTAGGGTAAATGGGTTTTCAGCTTGAAGAGTAATCCAGTGTGCCATACCCGGTTAAAAGCTTGCGCAATGTCCAGAAACGCACCAGAACAATACTCTTTGCATTCAAGAGCTGAGGAAATATGGTCTACAACTCGGAGCCCCTGTTGAACTGTGTAATGCTGAGGACGGAATCCAAACTGATGGGAAGGAAGATTTTGAGATTCTAAAATGGGTAGGATACGTTTAAGAAGAAGCCTTTCGAAGATTTTTGAGAGGATGGGGAGTAGACTAATAGACCTGTAGGATGAAGTGTTGTTGGAAGGTTTGCCTGGTTTTAGAAAAAGAATGATAGTGGAATGTTTCCATAACAGAGGAAAATAGGTGGTGCGTAGGATGCAGTTGTAAATATAAGTAAGGAATATAATAGCTTTCTGCGGAAGTTGTCGGAGGATCTGGGGAGTAAGGAGATCGTGTCCAGAAGTTTTACGGAGGGTCAGTTTTTGGAGGAGATATTTGACCTCAGAGGGGTTAATAGCTTTAGGAGGTAGGGAAAGTGGAATTGGTGACATAAGAAAGTCTTGCACTGTTGCGGTGTGATTGGCGTGAGATTCCGAGTGAGGAGTGAAAACTTTGGAGAGGTGTGTGGCGAATTCCTCGGCTTTATCTTCATCACATGCAGCCCAGGAGTCATCACCACGTCGGAGAGGATGGGAAACTTGATGGTATTTTAGAATCTTTTTCGTGACATTCCACAGGGAATTATCACGAGCTGATAGAGAGGAGAGGTAGGAATTAAAGGACTGGGAACGGAAGGTCGCCAACTCCCTTTTCAATTGTCTACAATAGAAGTTATAGGAGCGGCGATCTGTTGGGTGTCGAGTGCGCTGCCATAATGATCTTGCTCGGCGTTTGGTATGGATGAGGTCTATAATATGTTGTGGAAAATGATTTTGGTGAGGATTTATATTGGAGTGTTTAGGAGAGGAGGCAGTCCAGACAGCTTGTTGGATGGCGGTGGTAAAGGAATAGACGGAATTATCTAGGTCATCTGGGGTTTTGAGGGTTACTCTGAGGTCAATATTATCGGTCAGGATTTGGCGGAAAAGGTTCCAGTTGACAGGGCCTCGGATGAATGATGGTGGAATGGGTTTAGGAATTGGTGTGAGAGATACTTTTAGGATCAGTGGACTATGGTCTGAGGATAGTTCATCAAGGTGAGTTACAGACAAGTTGAGGGAGCCTTGTCGAGGATGTCAGGATTGCGGTTAGGATCGGTTGGCCAGTAGGTATGGGAGTCAGGAGGCAGGATATTAAAATTTGGGAGTTGAGTGCAGACAGCAAATTTCGTCCCCGAGAATTCGTAGTTCTGGAACCCCACTGCTGATGCTTGGCGTTTAAGTCTGCACCCAGAATGAAACGATTTTCTAAGAAATCCAGGAAGGATACAAATTCGGAATTGGAAATGGAATGTTTAGGAGGGCAATATGCAGATGTGAGGGTTACCGGAAAGGAAATCGTCTTGATTACTATGGCTGTGGCTTGTAGGAAATCATAGGTGGGAAGTGGGAGTAAATGATGGGAGAGGGATTGGTGGACAATGATAGCAGAACCGGCATGGGCTTTGCCGTCTGGGTGGTCAGTACGGTATGTCATGTATTGCGGTATTTTGAAGTACTGTTTAGTCGTTAGTCTTGTTTCAGTTATAAGTGCAACATCGATTGTTTTGCCTTGCAACAACGCTGTCAGTTCGTCAGTATGATTTCTAACACCATTCGCATTCCAAAGGAGAATGGATAAGGAGTTAGAGTTTAACAAATTCATTAAAGGATTTTTCAAGGCAGGGATTAGATTTGATACTAGATTTGTAAGGAGTGATATAAGCGGCATAACAAGAGATTTGATTTCGGAGACTGGTAAGATCTGTGACGTTTGATGGTAGAGGGATATGAGAAATTTGATGTTGAGGAGTTTTTTGAAGATTAGTTAAACTTTGAGGGATTGATTGCTGTACAATAGATTGAGAATGTTGAGGAAAAAGTAGTTCCGGCAGTGCCTCGACTTCATGACTCTGGTTTCCACCTCCAAGCAAGTGGGCAAATGATACATTAGAATTTATAAGCTTAGATGGTTCTCTTCTGCTTCTGATTGGTATAGTTGTTTCTGGTGAGAAACCATTATGGAATTTGACCAAACGGATACTCCAACATCACGAAGTTTCTCATCCGCTTCGATATCCTGACGGTTCTTGGGCAAAATCAGACGCACAAAAAGCTCAATTGTTTGCTAACCATCTCAGTGGGACTTTTAAAACTCATGATGATATTAATGACAGACTATGTACAACTCTTGTTCAATCCCACCTTAACGTGCCCTTACCAATGACATTACCTCCAAAAGCAATTCATCCGTACGAAGTTCGTGATATTATTAAGAGCTTGCCGAACAATAAAGCTCCAGGGTTTGACTTAATTACGAATTTCATTATTAAAAATTTACCATGGAAAGCAATCCTTTTTTTAACCAATATTTATAATTCAATTTTCAAAATCACGTATTTTCCAGTCTTGTGGAAATATTCAGAAGTTATCATGGTGCTAAAACCAAATAAATCCTCAGACTGTTTAAATTCCTATCGCCCGATCAGCCTTCTTCCTTCGTTCTCAAAATTATTCGAAAAAATACTTCTTCACCGTTTAGATTCTCTTGAAATATTAAAGTTTATACCCAATCATCAGTTCGGCTTTAAAAAACATCATTCCACTATACAACAATCTCATCGTTTAGTTGATTTCATTTCAAATTCACTAGAGTCAAAAAAATATTGTCCAGGTGTTTTCCTTGACATTAGTCAGGCTTTCGACAAGGTTTGGCACAAAGGATTGCTTTGCAAACTGAAAATTTTACTTCCACCTACGTTCTATTTAATATTCCTTTCATACCTTTCGGATAGACATTTTTCTGTCAAAGTCGGGACCGAACTGTCAGACATTCAGCAAATTAAGGCAGGTGTACCTCAGGGCAGTGTTTTAGGACCAATATTGTTTAACATAGGACTCTTTTGGCTACTTTTGCTGATGATACAGCTGTTCTTTGTTGAGATAAGGATCCTTTACAAGCGGCAATATCCCTCCAAAACCACCTTGATGAAATTTCTGCTTGGGCTTCTAGATGGAAAATAAAGATGAACGAGTCCAAGAGTGTTCATGTAGTGTTCACCCTGAACCACAAACCTTCTCCTCCCATTAACTTTAATAACATTCCTATTCCGCCTTCCGACGAAATTCGATATTTAGGTATTCACTTGGACAAAAGACTGACCTGGAGTACCCACATTCGACAAAAACGCAAAGAACTCAACAGACGATACGGTCTTTTATCTAGATTACTTGACAGACGCTCTAAATTATCATTAACCAACAAACTAACTCTTTACAAAGTTTTGCTAAAACCAATCTGGACATACGGGATAGAACTGTGGGGCTCTGCCAAACCAACAAGTATCCAAAGAATACAGTCCTTTCAGTCGAAAGTGCTGCGCAAAATAGTGGACGCACCGTTCTACGTAACAAATGACGTTATACATAACGACTTAAACATTCCGACTATTTCAGCCACTGCTACAGAACAATACAATAACTTCCACCAAAGACTAACATACAACACCAACCCTCTTACAGAAAACATTAAAATGCTCTACGAATCCTTACAGCCCACCCCGACGACTACGCAGGCGGTGGCCAAGAGATATGCTGATCACTTAACGAACTCTGCTATGATGAGCCGCTGCTTCAGCAGTCCACAAATTTGCTTATTGCAAAAGAAATGCAGATGGCAAATTAAATTTTATGTCAAATTTTTTGTTTTGTAATAATAATAAATAATAATAATAGTTGTTTCATTCGGATCCTGAGGTTTTTGGTATCTGGTTCTGAGTTTCTTATAGATTTCGCATCCCTTGTAGTTAGCCAGGTGGTCCTTGAGGCACAGGGCATATACAGCGGGTGTTGATCTAGATCTTGTACATTCTTCTGATTTATGGTGTTCACCGCATTTCACACAGCGTGGTATGTGATGGCAATAACTTTGGGTATGACCATATGCCTGACAGTTATGACACTGAACTATTTCTTTCTTTGTGTAAGGTTTTTCAACTTTTACACGGGTATAGTACAGTCTACTGAGGTCATAGATTTTTTCGACTCCTGCTGATGGTTCCAAGTCCACGAAGAATAGAGGCAGTGGACTTTTATCTTTTAGAACGTTGGTGACTTTCCTCACTTGGAATCCTAATTCTGTCAGTTCTTCTTTGATAGCTTCAACGGGTGTTGAGGAATGTAGGTTTCTGATTACGACCCTTAATGCTCTCTCCTGGCGCAGCTGATAAGTATGAAAGTCAGCTTTGGTCTCAGTCAGATATTTTACAATCTTTCTGTAGGTTTCAGCAGTAGTCGGAGATATTTTAGTATCATTGGTTCTACTTATACAATAATAACTATTAGAATCAGTTACTTTGTTTAAATGCGCACCCATCAGTTTAAAATTTTTAATATATTTAACAAATATTGGTGTAGGTAGTGGTTCCCTGGGTATAGGAGAAGATTCCATGGTACCTTTTCATTTTGGAGGATCTCAAATGGATTCGGTGTAAAAAACGGGGATTCATCAGTTATCCCTTGTGATGATGTGCTGGGCTGTGGTTCAGATCCTAATGAGGTAGCTAACGCGGTCGCTGGTGGAATCATTTTTTTATTTTGTTCACGGCGGGGTCTCTGTTTTGTGGGAGACGAGTTAGAACCTGCAGATCTAGATCTTTTATTTGCAGACTTTGAGGACATGACTTGATGAAAATATCTCATTGATTAAGAAAATAATAATAATAAATAAATATTGAGATAAGAATTAAAGATAAAAAAAGATAAGTTAAAGAAAAGCAAGCTCGAGCTTGCCGTGCTAGCGGCAATCAGCTGATCAGTGACCCTCCTTTCACTTTTTCGTGATTGTACAAAGTAAATTATAACTTTGCTTACCGAAATTTCTCCAATATTCATAGCCGTAGTATTCCTGAGATCTAGTGATGTTCTCCAGACTGAATTCAAGCGATTTCCTACTGAAAAAAAGCAAAAATCTGAGAGACGATGTAACGTATGACTGTTATCATCGAGCGCATCAGCTGATTTTTTTTTTAACAATACTATGGTTGTTGTTGTTGTGTGGGGCTTTGAGGCGTAAAACCCAGGGGTCACGAACGCCTATAGTTCTCTATAATTAAAAATAAAAAAATAGAAATTAATAGGCTCAGCTTATAATAATAGTAATAATAATGAGATAAAATATTAGTTAAAAATAAAATTAAATTATAATAGTATATTTTATTAAATATCAGGTGATTCCTAAGAAACCTGAACAGCGTCGGAATATTATATTCATTATCGGAGAGTATGGAGGATATATTAGGTCTTAGTCCAACTTTATTTAAACTTGTCCTATAAAAAAGGGCATTCTTCTATAATATGGCTGATAGTTAGGATATTATCACAGTGTTGGCACTTAGGGGATGGTCGTTTGGTAATGAGATGAAGATGAGACAAGGTAGTATAGACATGCTATGATTAATGTGTTATTATCAATATCAATCTAAACAAAAAAGAAAAAGCAATAGGTAAAGTTTAATTTAAAATGAATTCTTGAACCAGGTCAGTCAGTGCCTGATGTATTTTGTACTTTTGAGGAGTTACCTAAGCAAATAAATATAAATAAATATTTTCGAGTATAAAATAGTTATCATATCATATATCACTAATAAGTAAATAAATTGATATATTAAATAGAAATGAAATAAAACCTACAAAAAGTCTTTTTCTGTCCCAATTCATTAGAGTGCTGTCAAATATGAATTGTATTTATTTCGATTTGTTTGATTTCATGCCGCTTTTCATGTTGGAGATCAAAGCTTTTATTAAAGGTCATTTAATTTAAGAAATTAAGAGACCATTAATAGAAATATTACTTTATGACAAACACCAGATCAAAGGAACCTCAGTTGAAACGTAACTGATTGAGCTTCTATTTTCCCTCCGTGCTAAGTTATTATTAATTTGTGAAAATTGATCAAACGTATAATTCGTCAAAATATAGTTCAATAATTTTTAGACCTATGTTATTTACTTTTTGTTCATTTACCTTTATATGAAGTATATAGTATGCAAAATTATTGCGATCGTTAAAATTTTCGAATTCCAGTGTGTGTGTGTTTGTGTAGTAAATCTAGCACAAGAATTAAAAGTTTTACGAATCTAAAATTTCATATTTAAAACAGCTACACGCCCGAGATGATACAGAAACTTTTCCACTTAAAAAGGATGACCGAAAGTGCTACTTGATACAAAGCGTTTAGCACATTTTTACGATTTTCTTGCAAATCGCTTTAACGATTTTAATTAAACTCGCTATATCGATGTGAAATTCCTTCTTCTTTATCTTCCTCCTATGTGCCTTTACTAGCGTGATGGGGCCTCGATCCAACGTTCCCAAGCTTCACGATTTCTGCAGAGCTTTTTAAGTTCCTGCAATCTTTTTCCTCCGATCTTCTAAATATATCCGTCATATAAAATCCTAGGCCTTCCGCGCGGTTTTTCCAGTGCGTCGAGCTTCCAACACTGTTCTGGTTTCGCGGTCCTCATTCATTCGACAAACATGGCCGAACCATGTTAGATGGTTTTCAGCGCAGGAGTTTTCAGCTCCGCTCTAATTCCTTCATTTCTTACGCGGTCTCTTCTCGTTTTTCCTGCGACTCTCAATACCTCATGTCAGCTGCAGTAATTCGGCTTATTTGCTTGTCCAGCATTACCCAGCCCTCGCTCCCGTAGGTAAGAGTGGGGAGGTATACAGATTTGTATATGTGTAGATTCGTCTCTAGCCCCACATCTCGATGGCCAACAATACTATTTCATATACTGTAATAGATTTGGTTTGCTTTAACAATCCTGTTTGCAATTTCGTAATCTATTTTTCCTTGTCTATTTATATTGCAGCCTAAGTAGAGAAAGTTTTCAACTACTTCGAGAGCCTCGCCGTTACCAATCACCTCCACAGTCTCTTCCTCATCTTGGGACAGGACCAGTATCTCTTGGAGACATTTATGGTCATTCCCTTTCGCTGAAGTTCTTCCTGTTATTGTATATTTGTGTGAAATTTAATGTCATTTAATATGATATTAGTTTAATTCTGATTTAAATAGTCTGTGGGGCTTAAATGCCGATATTTTAAATTTTCTTCTTCTAAAGTACCTTTAGTTTTTTGACTCTATCAAAATAACTATATGATCTTGTTACCACTAATGAAAAACAAGTAAATATATAAATTGAATGAAATTCGATACCCAACTCAATGAAAAAACTGAAATAATATTAATTTTTATGAATTTTTTTGTTTTTGAACATAAGAAGAGTAATGTACATGTATAATATATCGTGGGAAAGCTAAAGATTTTTGAAAAAAATGATACACAAGCCTGTAAAAGTTGATAAACAGTGATAAAAAGTCGATAAAACAAACTGATTATTTTAGATGATAATATAATTGATTTAATAAAACCACATCTTTCTATAGAAATTCAATATAATTAATTATTTAATAGTTTCACTAATGTTTATCTCTAACTGTATTTGAAAATTATTTAACCGATTTTTAAAACGGAGGTAAGTAAAAGTCGTGTGTTTCCTGCACCAGATTTTTTATTTTTTGATAACTTGAATGGTAATATAGACGTATTATATACGTTAGAAAAAAAATATTTTAGGAAAAATATTATTTTATACTTAAAGTTGTAAAAGGTAATGGATAGTGTCGATTAGGGCATAAACTTATTCCTAATTATTATACATGAAAATTTATTATTGTTTTATTATCATTTACATTTACATTAAATTAAAACTTTTTTCAACTAAAAGTTTATTCAATAGTTTTTAAACTGATTTTAACAGCGGAAGGTGAGTGACAGTAGTGTGTTGCCCGCATGATTCAATGCTTTAGTATAATTGTCGATCGTTTCTTTTCCATTCAGTAGTTAGTTAGTTATAGGAGTAATTAATGATATTATAATCCAGATTGATTTCATAATTAAATAAATAGTTGTAAACATATTAATGACATATTTTTGGTTTTGTTTCAGGTTAGTAAAACATTATACATCTCCCTTCTAGTTTCACAAAAGGTAATTCTTTTTTCCGTTTTTCATTTTGTTCTTTCATATTCCAGCTCTTTTTGCTGTATATGACTATTAAGTTATAGATCTTTATCAGCCAATACCCGGTGAGCATGTATTCATAAACATTTTCTAAAGCTTGCCTCAAAAAAAAATATCATGCTTGTGCATTTGTTTAAGCTGATGAAGAGAATGTTTAAGTACAAAAGGTATTAAATCGTATTGTAAACAATACAATGCCGTACATAAATATAATAGAGTTAGGGAGTGTTCACATTTTCTTTAGAAATATAAAGTATTACATAAAAAAAAAAAACTGTATATTTAAGTATAATATATGGTTAAGTTTTAAATATTTCTTTATATGGTTTTAGAACATTCTCAAAAAACTGATTTCTTAATTTTTAAATTTTTTGTAAACATATTATATCGGGTTGTGTCATATGAAATGCCCGTTTTCAAGGTAAAGGATTTTTATTAAAAATACGATATAAAAACAAGATAATTTTATTCGAAGTATTTACCTTCACCATATTTTTCCCAACGCGACACCAACTTTTTTATCCCCAAACTGAAAAACTCTGAGCTTTGAAGCGAAACAAAATCTGAAAACGCTCTTTTGTTGTCTAAATTCCTGAACAGGTGGCAATCTGTTGGAGACAAGTCGGGATAATATGGTGGGTGCGGAAGAACTTCGTAGCCCAGTTATTTCAATTTTTGCACGGTATGTTTTGAAACATGGGTCTTGCTGCCGCTCAGTGAGACATTGAGGTAGCCATGTATCGAGCTTTTTTACTTTCCCAATACACTTTAAATGTCTGGAAATGGTAGATGCACTTGCATTTGGTTGTGCTGAGAGTCCTTTAACTGTTTGGTAGGAGTTTTCTTCTACTGTATGTTTGAGGACATCGTTGTCTATTACGGACGAGGTCTTCCTCGTGGTTTTTCCAGTCGGTATCGCCAGCTGAAAACTTAGCAAACCAACGGCGAATGGTCCGTTCATTACACTCCCTTCCCCAAACGCCTTGCAAATATTTCTAGCGGCCTCAGCTGCTGAATGGCCGATTTTAAACTCGTACAAAAATACTACTCGAAAATAGCGTGTTTCCATGTTCATATTTGGAGGTATACTAAAAAGTGGGTGATTGATTGGGAAGCTAATGTTTATAATACAAAGGCAGAGGATTAGTAACTGTTGACTTTAAATATGTAAGCATTTGGAAGAAAATAACAGAGACCTGCAAAATCCTGATGTATTTCAGAAACTATAAAAACGGACATTTCATGTGAAACAACCCAATATATTAATTTTTAATTTAGTAAAATAAAGAAAAGTGGACCTCTAGTCATGGCTAGAGATTTAGCCCGACCAAATCAACTGGAGTCCATTTCTGCGGAATATGGAATTGTTTCCAGCCATTTACAATTCATCTTGGAAATCGTCGTTTTAACAGACCTAGGATTGCCATTAGACTGATAAACGACATTGATGTCCACATGAGTAGAAAGACTCCCAACTAACGAGTAAATTACTGTCACCTTTCGTCGTCTGAAGCGTCAAAATGAAAAATCAAACTGTTACTGAATCTTATACTTACTGAAACCAATACGGATTTACGCTTCATAAAAAAGAATGTATATATACATATATTTTTTTTTCTCCTAAGATATTGATTTATTGATTTGCACATGCCCATAACAGGACAATCAGCAAATGTGGTGTAGGTTTAGGAAACTCTGACATTAAGGCATAAGGAAAAATCTGTACTCAGCACGTTTATGGCCCTCTTAGTCCAATTGACCAATTGCTGGAAAAATGTGTTTCAGTATTTCACGAATACAAAAAGGGGCATAAATCTATGCCAATAACCAAAGACAGCGTTTCTTCGATCAGCTGTAGCTTATACCAAATCATAATTCTTAATCGAAATTTGTGAATATTTAGTCAGTACATTATAATTCCTAGGTCAGTATAATATAATAATAATTAATAGGTTAGTGTAAGTGGACATGTAACTATAAAAAAAATAATTCGGTATCAACAATATCGAAAATATTTGTTATAAAATAAGGCATTTTTAGTATGATTTACATATATTTGAAATAGAAGAAGAAGAAAATAAACTTAATTTACATATTGACAAAATATTTATAAATGATTTCAGATGATATATTTAAAATATATAGTAAAGAAAAGTATTGCTATAGAGAAAATTTTCACTAGGAAATATACGTTTTAAATGACTAAGTCCCACAAAAAGATCGTGTGGTAAGTCGAGCCCGAAAACAAAAAGTCCTATGAAGCTAAAATTTCATATTTAAACCAACTATACTCCCGAGATGTTACAGCTATATCATCAAAATCGGCTAACCAGAAGAGCCAGTTTATATTATATTGGGGGCCCGTGGCTGAATGGCTAGCGCGCTAGTCTCTCATGCTACAGGCTCTGAGTTTGAATCCCAGTCCCGGCGGGGCTTTTATAAGGATGTAAAAAAATGTGGATTCACTCAAAACCTCTCCCCGGTATATGAGACCCGTCAGCCAAAGGGTGGGCACTCACAAAATTAGTCGAAGGGAGTGATGGCATAACTAAGGATTAGTTACTCCCATTAAAATATCCTAGGACCACTTGCGGGTTTGAACCCGTGACGTTTGGAATATAAGGCTGTTATGCTACGTGAAACTCGATGTTATTAATTCTTCAACAATTTATATTCATCTCTAACTGTATTTAAACATTCATAAATTGATTTTAATAACGGCTTTAAGTGAATGTCGTGTGCGCGCTCCAGATTTTTTATTCGCTATAACAATAAAGCATTTTTAAAAATATTTTCTTACTGATTTTTTACATGATGATGGGGAATATTAATTTTACTTTTAAATTCGTAATAAAAATGATTCGAAATGAATTTTTTTGTTATGCTAGCCAAAATATAACGGAACAAAACACATAAAGACAAATATTGGGTTGTGTCACAGTAAATGTCCGTTTTCAAGGTAAAGGATTGTTATTAAAAATACGATATGAAAACAAGATAATTTTATTCGAAGTATTTACCTTCTTTTCATACAACACTTTTCCCAACGTGACACCAACTTTTTTTTATCCCCGAACTGAAAAACTCTGAGCTTGGAATTGAAACAAAATCTGAAAACGCACTCCTTCACTTGATCATCATTTTCAAAAGGTTTTCCTTTGACGAAGTCTGACCAGGTGGTAATCTGTTGGAGACAAGTCGGGAGAATATAGTGGGTGCGGAATAACTTCGTAGCCCAGTTCTTTCAATTTTCGCACTGTATATTTTGAAACATTCCGCTCAGTGAGATTATGAAGTACCCATGTATCGAGTTTTTTTACTTTCCCAATACACTTTAAATGTCTGGAAACGGTAGATGCACTTGCATTTAGTTGTGCTGAGAGTCCTTTAACTGTTTGGTAGGGTTTTCCTTCTACTGTATGTTTGAGGACATTGTTGTCTATTACGGACGGAGGTCTTCCTCGGGGCAAGTTTCCAAGTTGGTATCCCCATCTGAAAACTTAGCAAAGCAACGGCGAATGGTACGTTAATTTACACTCCCTTCCCCAAACGCCTTGCAAATATTTCTAGTGGCCATAGCTGCTGAATGGCTGAGTTTAAAGTCGTACAAAAATATTACTCGCAAATCGCGTGTTTCCATGTTCATATTTGGAGGTATACTAAAAATTGGGTAATTGATTGGGAAGCTAATGTCTAAAGGTAGAGGATTAGTAACTGTTAACTTTAAATATGTAAACATTCGGAAGAAAACAATAGAGACCTGCAAAATCCTTTATGTATTTCAGAAACTATAAAAACGGACATTTCATGTGAAACAACCCAGTATAACAGACAATTATTGCCGAGATAGTTAAGAAAAAGAATAAATTATTAAGAGAAATCTGGTTGTTTTGTTTTGTTTTCGCTAATTGGTAAACGAAATTTGAAATTGTCAGCGTGGAAGCTAACAGAGTCGAACGAGACGTGAACACGTAGGACAAGGAAGCTTGTATGTTGTGGTGTCGCATCCGAGGGACCACAAGCAACTCATTTACCCGACACTACACAACAGGCCAATTTCCTTCCCTCATTACTGCTTTGTAACTCTCTGAATATCTCCTTCAGTCCCTTAGTCTGTTAGTCTGCCTTATCCAAGTGTTATCTAAAATATTTTGTTTAACTACTATTGACATGAATATAAATAAATCATTTATTTATTTAATAAAATTCAGTATCTTACCAAGCGAGTAATTAGCTGCTTAATTACACGATCACCTTTTTACCTCTAAGTAATGTAAAGTATTTCTTTCTTAATTAAATGAATTGTTTTCAATTGGATAATTTGTGTTTATTGGAATCAACACAATCATGCTGCAGTTAGTTACAGAGTTGTAGATTTCCGTTCGTTGCGTTAGCATAAAAATATGAACCTATCTCCAACAAATCCTTTTCAGTCGAGGTAGTTAAAAGTTACAGTAATTTCCTAAACCCCAATTTAGTTGCATGTTTTGCTAAAATATTTTCTGAATAATTTCCTTTTACTGTATCTAGATACATTTTAAGGATATTTCTGTTAGAGATTATGTTTTGTGCTATCACTGATTTGCTATTCCTCTTGGTGGTGGGGATCACTTCAATTTTGACACTTCCAGTCTTAGGCTAATCTTAAACTCTAGCTTTCACTATGTTGCCACCTCTGAGGAGCTGGTGAAATCTTAAGCCTACTAAAAACCGGGTTTGGAAGAACTTCTAAGGAATTATAAAAGTTATTTTTTCTTTTATCCAGGAATTCACTCACTTTAGGAATATTAAATAGTAAATGAAGCCTTTCTGCCTTTTCTTTTTCAAATGCATTTCTTCTTGAAATCTTCTTTAAAACGCCATTTTGGAATTGCTGTAGTTTCTTTTTTGAGTTATCTGAAGAATGGATTAGTAATGGTGCTCCGTATAATAGTGAAGGTCTGATCACGCTTTTGTAAATTAGTAGTTTTAGTCTAAAACATAAATTAGGAGTTTTTAAGAGATGGTTAAATTTATAGGTTTTTTGTCTAACTTTTGATCAATTCGAAATGATATCGTTGTTAAATTTTAAATGCCTATCAATTTTCATACCCAAGTATACAATGTTTCTGAATTAAGTTAGGTTAGGTTATATATTTTACGGACACTCAACAGCCAAGGTTATATGTGTCCTGTTTTAACATTTGTTTTGATAACAGTGGAGGTTATACTGTGTTTTGATCATTGGCATGTTGTTACAAAATGTATTAGGGTCAGAGGCATGTTGTTACAATATATTTAGTGACACAGGCTTCTTACATGTTATTATTAGAGGTTCAGTGTCCCATCCGGTAACCTGGCGTGAACTCCTGGAGCTCCATGTCCAGTTCTTAGTCCACTTCTTCAAATCTTGATTTTCTGAAAGATGTTTTCCAGAAGAGGGTGTTCTGTTTTATTCCTGTGCTGGTGCTTAGCTTCAAATTTGATGTTTCTGGATATCATGAAGTGTGAATTTTCTATTTGAAATTTAGTCGGCAGTTTTTTTCTTATTTTTTTGGAAAGAAAATATGATGCAGTCAGTTTTAGATGGGTTTATTTGTATGTTTAAGGTATTTAGTTGGTTCTTTATAATTTCACAAGTTTTCTCTACTTGCTTAAGCGCTTTTGAAGGGTTCGTGCTATTACTATATATCGCCACATCATCGGCAACCGTAATTTAAATTGCTTTAAATTTAATTTATCGAGAGAGAAATGCTTTATTTATTTGGCAATGCTGCCCAAATACATCGGGTTGCTTATAAAACACAGCATACTTATCAATCACTTGGACATATTTTACAGACATTTTCTATTTTTTTTTTTTTTTCCTATACAAATTTATAATATTTACAAGTTTTTTTTTTTGTTTTTTTTTTCTCTTTTAGCCATTTACATTATTTTATTTTGTTTCTCTCTACCACTATATTGTGACTTTAGACCTTTGGTGCGCACATAATCAAAATATAATCACATTTACCATTTGATTGCCATACAGGTGAATAAAATATAAAATACATAGTAAGGGAAAGTATTGCTATCGTGAAAATTTTCGATTTCCAGTTTTCAACGGAAATACATTTTTTATGGTCCCCTGAGTCCAAATAACCAAGTCTCGCAAAAAGGTCTGTGTGTCCGTGTCCGTATGTGTGCGTGTTTGGTAAGACTAGTGCCAAAACGAAAGTTGTACGCAACTGAAATTTCATATTTGAGACTATATGCCCGAGATGTTGCTGAAACAATTTCTTCAAAATCGGCTGGCCGGAATATCTACCTTATACCATGCATTTTGTACCTTTTTACGATTTTTTTTAAAAGCGGTTCTAACTATTTGATTAAACTCCCTGTGTCGACGTAAAATTGAATGTGCTTTAATACGATGGAGATTTAAGTCTGATTGAAATTGTCCTACAGGGCTTAAATGCCGATAGTTTCTTTCTTTGAACTACCTTTAATTTTGTAGATTTAAATAAATTAACTATATCATCTTGTTAGCTTTAATAAAAAACGGCTAAATATATAAGTTGGATAAATTTTATAATCAACTGAAGTTTTTTTTGTTATTGAATACAAAAAAGGTAATATAAATGTATATTGTACCTTTGGGAATATAACGATTTTAGGAAAAATATCTTATACACGACATTGTAATAGTTAATGGACATTGATGATAAGATGATAAAAATATCCGATTGTCACGGGTAATAATATAATAGATAATTTAACAAGCCACATGTTTTTATTGATACTAAATGTAATTAATTATTTAACAACATATTTTCATCTCTAAATGTTTTTAAAAAATCTTAAATTGATTATATAATCGGAGGTAAGAAAAAGTCGTGTGTTGCCAGCACCAGATTTTTAATTGTATTACGTACTTTATATTAATTAAGTTCTGCAATTCTTTATCTGTCCACACTACTTTGCATTATATACAACACGAGATATGCTAGAAAGTTAACGTTACCCATAAACATCTTTAAAGTATTCCATCACACATATTACGCTTCGAGGATACGAACAGTTATGAGAATAAATAAATTAGAAATCTGTAAAATCTGTATAGCTTAGATACATTTCAATTTTGAAGGAATTTTCGTGATGAACACGAAACAAAAATATTAGGAATTAGAAAGAAAAAAGGTATATTAAAAACTTTTAAATGTGAAAAAAAATCCTTTTTCACTCATTTTATCTTCTTAAAGGTAATTTTAGATTCTCTTATGAAGGAAAAGTTCAACTTTTTTAATACCATATTATTATTTTGTATGTAGATCTTTAAATAATAGATAGATGGAAATACATTTAATTAAAATAATACATTAAAAATTATTTTTACTAGGAAATATTTCACAAATGGTTGATTAGTCCAATCAACGTATTTTTTTAACTTAATATTTTATTTGCACCTATATATGTTACAATCAGCAAATGAGTTATATATGATAAACATAGCATGGGTTGGCATGAGGGAGATAGTACCCCAGTGGTGCATCCTCCTGACATTCAAAAACAAACCATTTTTTCAGGCTAGGAGGTCCCTCATCAGCCTACGCCGAGTTATGTATGGTATGTCAGTTGTAGCCATGTTTTGTACAAGTTTGTTTCTATGTCCATTTAGTTTGTCGTGAAATCGTTTGTAAGTCAGTCGAATGTGGTTTATTGTAGTTGGAATACGTAAGTTAGTATGCAGGGTATCGTTTGACACATATGGTTGTGAGTTCATTGCCAGTCTTAAAAATTGCGATTGAAAGGTTTCTATTTTTCGTATGTGTGTCTTTTTAGCGGGTCCGTAAATTTAGCAAGCGCAAGTCCATATTGGTTTTAATAAATAAGTGTAAACATTGAGTTTCTGTCTGATGGATAATTTAGAACGTCTATTTAATATTGAATATAATAGTCTAAGTCGAAAGTTTATCGTTTTACGTTTTGTCTTGACGTGTGGGCCCCATGTCAATCTTTTGTCAAATATTAGTCCTAAGTACGTTACTGTATTTGTTTCTATGTAAACTTAAGTTCAGATTCCGCGTCTAAGTGTAAATGTAATATGTAGTAAAACGTAAAATTTAATAAATGGTTTCATTGCTGCACTACAATTATACTCCACATTCTTTTTATTTTATGAAATTCTGTAATTATTGTATTAATGTTACACGAGTAAATAAGCTAAGTATTTTTTATTTTTTTTGTTTGTAATTTAAAAATAAACTTTTTCACATTGTTAATCGGTCTGATTTCCAAGAACGAAGCCGTTGAATCCTTCATCTCTTTAAGACTCAACTAGTTAAATGTTATTTAGCAAGAGAAAGATCCTTCGCGGATTTAAACCAATTTTATATGCTTTAAAAGCAATTACGGATTTGCCTCTCCAATTTAAATTCCTTTCGTGCTACACCGCTTCACTTAACCGAAGACCAGTTGAGATCGCTTTGAAGTAGAACGCTTTTACTTCAACAATTCTCTCTCATACACTTTGTAAGTTTTCCTTTATCCGTGTAACCTCTGTTAATACTCCTCATTATACGGTATATCAACTCTTTACAACTCTCTAACAGCTTTCCCAGAGGGTATTTCGACATTTCTCTGCTACGGGATATGAGTTATACACAAAAGAAAACGCTGAAAATTATTACACAATGATTCATCGTTGCCAAATAACTATATTATTGTATAACAGTTTATGTAGCTATTAATAGCTGCTAATCTTTTCGATTTTTTTTTTATCTTTAATAATAACCGATTTTGTGGTGGAGTTACATTTATTATTGTAACTTATGACGAATATATTGATTAACGTTATTTATTTATTTTTATGGCACTGTACCGAATCTAAAACTCTTTACATATTTTTCTCTATGGGCGTTATGGGCGTATTTATAGGTAATAATAGGCTTAGCGAACCATAAGGTTCGATGCCGATACCACCAAATTCCGCCTACACATACTCGTCCAATGTTCAACGTTTAAGCCCGAGATCAGCCTTAACGCAATCCTCCCATCGACGCTTCGGCATACCTTTCGGACGCCTACCAGTTGGATCAGCGAATACCAAGTTTCTCGGAATCCGCTCCTCACCGAGCCCAACCACTTTACTCGCCCATTTGAGTCTCTACGATGCTATCAACTCAATTATATTCAGAGGATACAAGTTCCGCAATTCCGCGTTGTGCAACTTTCTTAACTCCCCAGTGGCCTCATCTCTCTTCGGACCAAATATTTTACGCAGTACCTTATTTTCAAAAACCTTAAGCCGTTGTTCATCCTTCAAAGTAAGCGGCCACGTTTCACATCCGTAAAGAACCGTCGGCAGAATAATAGTTTTATAAATTCTAACCTTTAAGTTTTTAGATAGAAGCCGCGAACTAAGTAACTTGGCAACTGAATAATAACACGCATTTCCAACCTTTAACCGGGACTTTATTTCTTCCTATTTATAGGTAAAATTTAAATTTTTTCTTTTATTTTTTCTGTAACTATATGTCTTTTTTTCGTTAAAAAACACTGATAAATGTTACCTCTATCTTCGGAAATAACTATGTTACCAGCGTAAATATTGTCAATTTATTGACAAATTATCAGGAATATTAAAATATAATGTAATAGAGGGTTAAGTGAGTCCTGATGATGAGGAAGGCCCCCGAAATGTTTACTCGTTCTAAAGTTTATGTGTAATAAACTGTTTTTGGAAGATTTAGGAACGTAATAATTATTTATTAACTAGTATTTTTTTTTATCTTTCTTCAAAAATAACTGAGTTAAATCACTTTTAATCCGCCACCATTTTAATAATAACTACCTGTTGTCAACGTATAGGTGTTAAGATCATCGCTGCTTGCCCTTGTATTTTTGTGGCGAATTTAAAAAAAAATGGTCCGGAGAAATGCCGCGGACGGCGCGCAGTGGGCGAAATGACCAATTTAGGTGGACAAAAGTCAAGTCATAAGTTTGGAATCTTCCAGTGCTTCACCTTTTTATTATTAGTTGGTAAGACCCTTAATACTAATATTTCCCGCCATTCCGTGTTTACAAATAAATAGTAAATGAATGTATCATTACCTGTTCACATAAGTGCCTAATCACCGGCAGTAGGATTATATTTATTCCATGGTCATCTATTGTGTTCAAGGTGTATTTAAAGCAAAGTCTTTTTGCTTTTATTTAATAATGGACATTGCTGAGACAAGAAAGACATTATATTTCCAAACTCGTTATTGAATATACATTGCAGTCTCACCTGTAGAGTTAATTTAGCAATTAGTAAATGTATGCCGCTATTCTAAAATTCTAAAACCATATAACCCCCAAGGTACTCCAAGTATTCGTTTGTAGGATTTGTTTCATCAATCCTTATTGAATTTAGATTTTACAAAGAAATTTTTGCTTTTTTTGTGTTTTGGGTGATACATAATACACAACACTCCGGATCAAAAGTTTTACAATCTATAATTTCAAGAATTTCCTAAATGATGTAAAATACATTTATTAGCAGGTTTAAGCAACTCCGAGCCATAATTCGATTTTTTGTGTTATTTTTCCCGTATTCTGGGACTTCAAACGTAAAATATTGGGAATTTTTAGATTTTAGCAAATAAATTTGATGTTTGACCTCAGTGCGTTCACCGATCGTGTCAAAGATTAATTAGTTTTTATAATTTTTTAAAAAAATATTTTTCCCGTATTCTGGGTCCCAAAGGTTAAATATAGACAAGTTTCAGAATTTTGTCCACCTAAATCGGTCATATTGCCCACTGTGCGGCGTACGGCGGACAAACGGATTTTTTTATTTAAATGTTAAAGGGGATTAATTTTTTTGTCGATTAAAAAGGTTTATTATTTAAAAAAATAAAATAAAACATTGCTTTATTAGTATTCTCACATAATAAATATTCTAATTTTTACTTTTACTTACTATATATAGTAAGGGAAAGTATTGCGACCGTGAAAATTTTCTAATTCCAGTTTTCAACGGAAATACACATTTTAGGTTTCCCTGAGTCCAAATAACCAAGTCCCGCCAAAAGGTCTGTGTAGTAACTCCTGGGCGGAAACGTTAAGTCCTATGAAACTGAAATTTCATATTTAAGACAAATATACGCCTGAGACGTTACAAAACCTTTTTCATCAAAATGAGCTTACCAGAATTTATTTATTTATACCATGCATTTTGTACGTTTTTTCGATTTTCTTGAAAACAGATTTTGATGAAACTCGTTATATCGTTGTAAAATTTAATGGGCTTTAATAAAATGTATGTTTCATTCTGATTAAAATGATCTGACATGGCTTAAATGCCGATATTTTAAACTTTATTTCTCTAAAGTACCTTTAATTTTGTTGATTTTATAAAAATAACTATATTATCTTGTTACCACTGATGAAAAACAGGTAAATTTATATATTGAATGAATTCGATACCCAACTAAAGTTGAGCAAATTTGAAAAGCAACTGAAGGAGAAAACAGAAAAAATATTTTTTTAATGCAATTTTTCGTTTTTGAACATAAGAACAGTAATATAAATGTATGATATAACGTTGGAAAGCTAAAGATTTTAGAAAAAATATTAATTCATACACAAGTTTTTAAAAGTTAATAGAGAGTGATGAAAAGAAGATAAAACTAACATTATTTTAGATAATAATAAAATAGATTTTTTAATAAAACACATGTTTCTATAGAAATTCAATGTAATTAATTCCTTAATAGTTTCACGTATTTATATGTCTAATTGTATTTATAAATTCTTTCATTGATTTTAAAAATGGAGGTAAGTGAAAGTCGTGTGTTGCCCGCACCAGATTTTTTTAAATGTTTGTGTGCTTGAAAAAATGCTAAAAAAATATTTACTCAATAAATTAACTAACAATTGTTTAACCTACGTAATATAGAGAATTCAATATTAAATAATTGATTCAGACGGTACTAAGCTAGGTAAGCTTCTAAGGATAAGCATTGATAAAGCTGAAGGATCTAGGATCCTAGGAATAGTATTATACTACTGAACCTCTAATCACAAATCACTTACCTTTAATACCTATACTTCTTCTTTCACCAATTGATTAATAAAGTTTGATAAACAATTAGAATATTAAAAAAATAGTGAAATCTCTTTCTAATGCGACGAAAATGCTCTGCAATATTATATTAATAAATACACAGTCTTTCAAATACGATTTATATGTTATAAAAAATTATCCGAAATCATCAAGTCTGCGGCTGGAGTAGAGGAAAGTAAAATTTGAAAATTTCTGGAGGTATGATGTGAAGTCAGTGATAGTGAATTGTCACATATTCCGTTTAACATAGTAAAAATAATAATACAGGCCCGACTATTCTGAAAATATCTATTACATGTTTTCACAAAAACCATTTCTATAATATCAAACCCAAAGAAATCTGTACAATACGTTATATTCATTCTAATGAAAACCTCTGTCATTTAATCGCAATGTGGCCTATTTACTCCTGCCACCAGCTAAGAATAATGCTACACATATAGAGTCCAAGCTCAGGAGCTTAGAGTTCTGACTCGACAACTGCGACTACCACTCCAGTCATCGTCTCTCCAAAACGAACTTTCAGGCACCGGTGTGAGGAGGGAAATACCTCAGGAGCCGTCTTCAGGTGAAAATTCTTCGCAAATTTTCAAATAATAATATTGTTGAATAATCTTATCCAGCCCCTTTTGAGCCTTCTCCAAGACCTCGCTCAGCTGACTAAAGCCGTTAACCCTCTAAATGGCTCCTAATCAAATAATGATTGACTAATGAACACCGCATAAAAGCCAATTGAGTAAAATATGCTGGACAACATACATAAAAAAAGCTGACGAAAAGACATGCTGTTCGGTGCTATCCACCCTCATGCCTGACAAGTTATTTTTTTGTTCATTTTTACTTTCACTTACTATATATAGTAAGGGAAAGTATTGCGATCGTGAAAATTTTTCAATTCCAGATTCCAACGGAAATACACGTTTTAAGTCCAAATAACCAAGTCCCGCAAAAAGGTCTGTGTGTGTGTGGTAACTCCCGGGCTGAAACGAAAATTCCTATGAAACTGAAATTTCATATTTAAGACAAATATAAGCCCGAGACGTTACAAAACCTTTTTCATCAAAATAAGCTTACCTGAAGAGCCACATTATACTATGCATTTTGCACCTTTTTTCGATTTTCTCAATAACGGTTCCGACGATTTTGATTAAAATCGCTATATCAATGTAAAATTTAATAGGCTTTAACATCATGTAGGCTTCATTCTGATTAAAATGGTCTGACAGGGCTTAAATGCAGATATTTTAAATTTTCGTCTTCTGAAGTACCTTTAATTTTGTATATTATATAAGAATAACCATATTATCTTGTTAGCATTGATAAATAACAACTAAATATGTAAGTTGTGAGAATTTGAAAAACAAATAAAGGAGAAACCTGAAAAAATATTTTTTAATGCAATTTTTTGTTTTTGAACATAAGAACAACAATATACATGTATGATATACCGTTTGAAAGCTAAAGATTTTCGAAAAAATATTATCTTATACAAAAGCTTTTTAAAGTTAATAGAGAGTGGTGAAAAAACTGAATATTTTAGATAATAATATAATAGATTTTTTAATAAAACACATGTTTCTATAGAAATTCCATTATTTAATTCATTATTGGTTTCATTAATTTTATCTCTTACTGTATTTGAAAATTCTTTAATCGATTTTAAAAACGGAGGTAAGTGAAAGTTGTGTGTTGCCCGCACCAGATTTTTGGTTGCATTATAACTCATTGATAGACAGATTCTATTGGTTATATAAATTTAGCTCCTCGTTTAATTTTTAGGATGGGATAACGTGTTTCCTGAGGTTGATTTGCCATAAACATTTTAACGACGTAGAAACCTCAATCCGATGATTAGTAGAGGGGAAGCTGTTTGACTACTGACCTGTAACTAAAGAGGTTCCAGCCTCAGTTGCCCTTATACAACGGTTTAGACTTCGGCGTAGTAGATCCGTAAATACTCCAACAGAGGTTACATTTATTTTCCGGGTATTTTTCGAGAGTGGATAAAAAACAGGTTAATTTTGTGATCCTTTTCAGTTTTCTAGAAAGCTTATAGTTGAATACATACTTGCAATACTTATCGCGAAAAATATTTACAAGATAAAATATAGAATATTCTTTAAAAAATCCAATTTGAAATCTAATTCCAATTATTCGTTTTCGGAATGGGATTATTCGGAAGGAATGGGATTAGGTTACCAGTAATTATAATATATTTATGATGTAGGATAACGAAAATTGCATTTTTTGCAATTATCTTTTGCATTTTGCATTATCTTTGACGAACTTAATTAGCGAACTAACTGTTTCACTAGAGTCCTTCAAGCCCTCACTCAGCGATCTTGCATCATAAGAATTAGTTGTTTTTCTTGTTGTCCACACTGTTTTTATTAATTTACAAATAATGGTAATACAAACAGCATTCCGGAAATTATTAAATAAATTTAGAAACTCATGATCAAAATCTCTTTCAACAGATAATTACATCTTGTCGATAGGTTTAGTATGTTTGATTGTTTATTCATTTAACGTCCCTTTATGCAACTTTCGCTGATCGGACGAAGCTATAGAAGGTGTCCGGAATTTTTCCTATACAGGTTTGATTAGGATAGGGATCTGTTAAGATTATCTGACATTGCACAGGCTCAGAACCAACATTTTACGTCTTCTCCGAAATACGGCATTACTGAGGATTTTTCACTTTCATCAAAAACTCTTATGTTCAAGTATATTTAATTGTAAATAAGTATTTTTATGTTCCCAGATGCGTTTAAGATTTATGGCTAGTACCTCGGTGAAAGTCGGGTCAAGCCCTTACCAGATTTTTTTTTTTTTTAGCCCACCATTATATCAGAGCTATGAATTGTGAAATTCGGTAAAATTCAACCAACCGAAACCTCTACTGTTTTTCAAACCCCCAAACCCGCCACAGGGTTGTCCATTGTCCAGGGCTTGGGGGGCGCCTTGCAACGCGCACGGTCGGATGGAGATATGCTGGAAATGGGATTTCCAGGCCATGTAGCTGGAACAGAAGCGACCATTGTGTATCTTGAAGCTGTTGCAGAGTTGCTGAAAAAGAGAGATGGTGTGGTAGGTGGGCTTTGTTGGGGAGGAGAGTTATAGATGGTATCTAGTAGGGCTACCTTCACGGGGAGAACAAAGCTTTGGACAATAGCCATTAGGGGCCTGCCCTCTTCTGATATACGCCCCTATGTTTCCCTTTTCATTTACTTAACTAAACCTCTTTCCACTTCTATGGTGAACCTCTTGAAAAGTTCCATAGATCTTAAAACCAGGCCGAAATGCAAAAATATTCACATTCAGTTATTGATTATGGTATAATTAATTTTTTTTTTTTTATTACAGGAATTTCAGTTTCGATATAAAAATTCATGGTGGATCCACGAGAGTCAAGAAGGGTGGGAGGCAACCTCTGAGTGTTATGTGGATAAGAAGACTGTATAGACTATTGAAAATTTAAATTAATGACTTAAACATTAGACGCAAATCAGTAGCCACAGAAATTATTTAAAGCCCCTAACCATCTACAAACAATCTGGTGCGATAAAAATACGTGAAAATATTAAGGAATTAATTAAAATGAATTTATATAGAAACATGTGTTTCATTAAAAATATCTATTATATTATTATCTAAAATAATCAGTTAGTTTTATGTTTATTTCATCACTCTCTATTAACTTTTAAAAGCTTGTGTATGAGATAATATTTTTTCTAAAATTTTTAGCTTACCAACGGTATACCATGCATGTATATTACTGCTCTTATGTTCAAAAACGAAAAATTGCATTAACAATTTTTTTTCTGTTTTCTCCTTTAGTTGGGTATCTAATTTATTCAATTCATATATTTACCTGTTTTTTATCAATGGTAACAAGATAATATAGTTATTTTTATATAATAAATAAAATTAAAGGTATTTTAGGGGTAGACAATTTAAAATATCGGCATTTAAGCCCTGTCAGACCATTTCAATCAGAATAAAACCTACATGATATTAAAGCCCATTAAATTTTACATCGATATAGCGAGTTTAATCAAAATCGTCGCAACCGTTTTTTAAAAAATCGAAAAAAGCTGTAAAATGCATGGTATAAAGTGCCTCTTCTGGTAAGCTCATTTTGATGAAAAAGGTTTTGTCACGTCTCGGGCGTATAGTTGTCTTAAATATGAAATTTTAGTTACTGTCTACCCGCATTTATTAAGAATCCCGTTCCAAAGGTGTCACGTATACCTATTTAATTATTATATGATAGCATGCAAGGAATATAACTTAATTGATCAAGAATATTTGTTTAATTTTGTGAATAATTAATTTTTATTTAACCTGAAAGATAATTGATTCCCTTAAAACTATCATTTCATAGGAATAAATATCTCATTGAAGGTAGTTGAGAATACTAAAGAGATATTCTGGTTTTACCGTTACTGCACACACGTCACCTTCACCCTTAGACGCAAATCCTGCCCAACAGTTAAATTCAATTTCATACCGCTTCCTTCCTCAGACACAGTCCGGTATCTGGGCTTTTTACTAGACAAAAGACTAACGTGGAACCCACACACAAGACTTAAAAGAAAAGAACTCAACCGCCGATTCGGCCAGTTATACAAACTATTAAACAGAAAATCTCATCTTACTGTTGACAACAAATTATTAATATACAAGACAGTATTGAAACCTACGGACTTGAACTGTGGGGGACAGCTAAATATTCTAACATCAAACGCATCCAATCCTTCCAATCCAAAGTCCTGCGAACAATAGTTAATGCTCCCTATTATGTTTTCAACTGTACCTTACACCACGACCTTAATATTCCATTTATTTTAGACCTGGTACCATCCAAATTTTTCAAATTCCATCAGAACCTTTTTCCTCATCCTAATCCTTTTGCTCAATCCCTCTCCAGCTCCACCCACCCCTACAATCCTCCACGGAGGTTGAAACGGCAGTGGCCCCGCGACGTTCAGTAAATATTTACACTGGAGTTCTGACACTGGTCAGATCCTCCAATCATGCACTGTATGCTTGTGGCTATTGCGCCCTAACTCAGCCTCTAGAGGCTAAGACCCGTGATACGGCTGAGATAGAGGTGCTGGGATCTCTTGGATTCCACAAGTGGAAGGAAATGCCCCTTAGCAGTTGTATGATGTTTATTTATTTGCCAACATTTTTATTTATCTCAATCATATGTTGTTGTTTTGATTTGTTTTGTTCTATATATATATATATATATATATATATATATATATATATATATATATATATATATATATATTCTGTTTTATGTAATTTGACTATTATTGTTATTTTCTGTATATATTGTATGAATGTGGTCTCTTATCAGTATTACTATTGTTCATTCTGAAACAGATTGTAATAATTCTCAATAAAAAAAAAAAATAAAAAAAACCGTTACTGGCCCCACAATCGACAGATAAAAAAGAACAGATGGTTATTGTTATATCTCTAAGCACATGTGTTAATATCGATTATTGAAACATATGTTATAAATATTATTAGAATGTGTATTGAGGTTATCCAGTGTTATTAAAATGTTCAAAACAAATAGTACGTTCTTTGATTCTTAAATATTAATGACATAACATTGGCGACGAGGATGGTTGACTTACACTTCTAAACTCGCGATGTCCGAACAACTTATCGAGTCGTTGGTGGCAGCTCTTCAACGGATTCAAGTCCGAGAAACTGCGGTTACAGAACAGTCCAAACACCAGGTTCACGGGCTTAATTTTCAACCTTTTGATGACCATGAGGAAACGTTCGATGCCTACGTTTTGCGGCTCGAGAACTTCTTGGCTTTAAAAGGACTTGATGGTGCAGATGAAGCCTCCAAAACTCGTAAGTTACAAATTTTTATAAATAGCTTAAGTCCAAAAATATTCCAAACTTTAATTTCCTTAGCGGCACCTAGGAAGCCGCAAGATCTAGCTTATGAAGAAGCAATTAAGATTTTAAAAACACATCTGTGTCCTCAAGCCAGCAAAATAGCAGAACAACATCGATTTGTCCTTCGACATCAGAAGTCTGATGAAACAATCGGTCAATATGTTGCTAATCTGCGGCAAATTGACAATAATTGTGACTTCACCTGTCAAAAGTGTCAGGAGTCCACAATGGACACTCATTTAAGAGCTCAATTTGTACGGGGGATTAGTGATAATGACATTAGAGAAAAAATATTACAGCAAGGGGAAAATATGACATTCCATGACGCTGTTAACTTAGCTCTTGCTACAGAGACTGCTAAACTAGAAAGCCAACAAATGAGAAGCTCACATTTAACTGTCAATAAAGTGAGCAAGGAGAAGAATCGATCACAGTACAGAGGGTCTCTCACAGTACAGGCTAGTTATAGGGAGAAGCTGAAACAACTTCGGGGCTGTTGTTATCGATGCGGGAAGAAGAGTCATCGCAGCGTGGATTGTAATGCCAAGAAAACAAAATGCCGAGAATGTGGGAAAATCGGACACCTGGCCCACGTATGCCTTAGCACCGAAAGACAGGGAAAACATAATCAGAACCATATAGACGTCATGTCATCAGCGGAGGACGACTCGGAGATAGAAGAGAATTTTGAAGTTCATCAAATTCGAGATGTATACGAAATTCATCAGTTTCAGGGACGGCCCGATGGTAAAATGATGATCAATGTCATCATCGAAGGTAAGCATCTGGAACTAGAATTAGATACCGGTGCCGCCGTTACGACCATTTCGAAAAAGACTTTCGATAGATTACTCCCGGGCAAACAACTCCAACCTACTAACATAAGACTTCGAACATTCACCAACGAAATAATTAGACCATTAGGCGTCTGTCAGGTCAAGGTTCAATGTGAAGGCAAGAAAATCACAGGTAACTTAGTAGTTATTCCCCAATTAGTGGACTCTATCATGGGAAGGGACTGGATCCGGGAACTTCGAGTCAACTTAGCAGATATCCGGGCGGTTAAAACATGTCAAACACCTGAGTTAGAGTTAAATAAACTGTTATCTTCTTATTCAGATATATTTGCTAATAAGGTGGGGAAAATCTCTCATGCCACATGTACACTTAAATTAAAAGATAATGTAAAACCTATTTTTAAGAGGGCTAGACCAGTTCCTTACGCGCTTCTAGAACCTGTTGGTAACGAAATAAAGAGATTAGAATCTGAAGGAATTATTGAGAAAATAACCCATTCAGATTGGGCAACTCCTGTGGTACCTATTGTTAAACCAAATGGAACAATCAGACTTTGCGCTGATTATAAGTCTACCTTAAACCCCCTACTCCAGGACGAACATTACCCAGTTCCCCGAATTAAGGACATATTTGCACGTATGAGTGGCGGAAGGTATTTTTGCACGCTGGACGTTCGACAGGCCTATCTACACATCCCCATGGATGAAGAGAGCGCATTACTCCAGACTATAAACACCCACCAAGGTATCTTCAAAGTCAAGAGGCTTATGTTTGGCGTAAAAGTAGCACCAGCAACTTGGCAAAAGGCCGTCGACCAGGCTTTACAAGGTTTAGAAGGCGTTTCTTGTTTTTATGATGATATTAAGGTGCAAGGCAGTACCAAGAAAGAAGCGATGGCACGACTTAAGTTACTTTTCGATCGGCTACGAGAAAACAAAATCCAGTTAAATCAAGAAAAATGTAAATTTTTTACCAAATCCATCAAATATTTGGGCCACATAATAGACAAAGATGGTTTACACAAAGACCCAGACAAGATAAACGCCATCGTTATGACTAGACCCCCAAAAGACGTTTCTGAGCTAAGAACCTTCTTAGGAATGGCGAACTATTACAATAAGTTCATTCCAAACTTGGCCGCTATTCTGGAACCACTGTATGCTCTCCTTCAAAAGGGAACTAAATTCGAATGGACAAAGAAATGCGAACGGGTGTTCAAGACAATCAAGGAAGAAGTAACCAGCGATCAGATTTTGATTCCATATAATCCAAAACTACCACTTATACTAAGTACAGACGCTTCACCCTACGGCCTCGGAGCAGTATTGTCACACAGAATGCCAGACGGATCAGAGAGACCGATCAGCTTCGCTTCTCGAACCCTCACTTCAAGTGAAAAGAATTACAGTCAAATCGACAAAGAGGCTACATCATTATACTGGGGTTTGCAGAAATTTTTTCTATACTGTTATGGTAGACCTTTTACTCTTGTAACTGATCATCTCCCGCTAACGTCTATTCTTAGTCCAGATAAATGTTTGCCTTCTCTGTCAGCAACACGGATGCTACGATATGCTATATTTTTGTCCGGATTTGATTATCATATCGTCTACAGAAGCACGAAGAATCATGCTAACGCAGACTATTTATCCCGATTTCCAGCAGAAAACGTTCTACAGGACACAATGGATGATACTACAATCTTCCAGTTGAAACAGGCTGAGGTTATGCCCGTTACTCGAAAGATGCTTAAAGAAGCAACTAGCCGGGACCCATATTTAGCTCCTCTGATGGAAGCCCTGAAAACAGGAAAAGAGGTTAACAAAAATGATTCAACAATTTTTAGTCTTCAAGATGGGTGTGTCTTCAGAGGAGATCGGATCGCTATACCCAGAAGATTACAAAACCTAGTACTCGCCGAATTGCATGCAGCTCACATCGGTGTAAGAAAGATGAAAGGGTTGGCAAGAAGTTATTGTTGGTGGCCAACAATCGATGCTGACATCGAGAGGCTGGTACGTAATTGTAAGCCATGCTGTGAGAATTGGAATAATCCACCAAAGACTGTCCACCCGAGGGAGCCACCAACGATGCCATGGCAACGGCTACACATGGATTTTGCAGGTCCCTTCCAGGGATGTTACTTCTTAATCCTAGTAGATGCATTCTCGAAATGGTTAGAAGTAGTAGACTTACCTAAAATCACGACGCAAAGGACAATTACGGAACTCAGGAGCGTTTTTGCCAGATTTGGACTACCATTAATGCTGGTTACAGATAACGGGCCCCAATTCACATCTACAGAATTTCAAAAGTTTCTGAAATCAAACGGAATACGCCACAAAAGAACAGCGCCATATCATCCGTCTTCCAACGGCCAGGCTGAACGGTACGTCCAGGTAGTTAAGAAAGGGTTAAAGGCGATGGCGGCGGAAACTGGTGACATTTCCTTGAAGCTAAGTCGGATTCTGATGCAGTATAGGAATGCACCTCATAGTATAACTAATATGAGTCCAGCTGAAATTATATTTGGGAGAAAAATCAGAACTCGCTTGGATCTGCTAAAAGAGTCAGACGAGGAGGCCAGCAGGGAAAATTTAGCGGCAAGGAATTTCGAAATAGGTGACCAGGTTCAAATAAGGAACTATGATGGGACCAGAAAATGGAACTTTGGTAAAGTTTCGGCCAAAGAAGGTAGTCTCCACTATTGGATAGATGTAGAAGGCGGGAAAAGAGAAAGAAGACACGTCGATCAAATGCGCAAAACTGATATAAGTGGGACTTCACAAGAAAAAACTACAGTCCGTCTTTATGGTTGGCCATTTAAGGACCCACCGGAGAGAGGTGATGTCCGTCCAGATCGAGCACGAGATGAAGAGGGGAGAGATGATGTCCGTCTAGATCGAACGCAAGATAAGGAGGGGAGAGACGGATCTCTAATAACGTCAATCCGAGAAGAAGGAAATTCACCGAAGACACCAGCTTTGGATCGTACGAGGAATAAAGAATGGAATGATGAGCACCCACCATTGAGGAGATCTACGAGGCAGCGCAGGCCACCGGACTGGTTTCGTATGTGAGGGAGCCGATTAGCGGAGGAGGACTGTTATATCTCTAAGCACATGTGTTAATATCGATTATTGAAACATATGTTATAAATATTATTAGAATGTGTATTGAGGTTATCCAGTGTTATTAAAATGTTCAAAACAAATAGTACGTTCTTTGATTCTTAAATATTAATGACATAACAGTTATCCTATATTATTTATGTGGTTACTTATCTTTTAACGACGTCGGCGGCTATTCTTTGCAGACTGACGGCAGGAATTCTTCTGTTGTTTCTCATTCCTCAATGTCTTTTCCTACATTTTCATCCGAAAAATAATGATTCGAACATTTTTTTAAGACGTGGTAAAAATAATCCTAATATACATTTGTAAACATTTACGTTGGTATGGCTATCTTTACTAGGTCTAACATCCTCGTCGGCTGCCGCGCTTATAGGGATGTACGCAAGGTATATGTAAATGGCTTTTTTTTTTTGTCTACCCCTACCTCGCCTTTGAAGGCTATACGGGGGTTCTCTCGGGCCAGGGGGTGAGGGCGGGGGATATATGCCGAGATAAAATCCCCCAGCACGAGAGTCGAACTCGTAATTATTTGGTTTTCACATTTCGGTTATCTGTTGCTAGGCAACGCGTGCACACAGCAACGCGTGCACACAGCAACGCGCGCTAACACGCTCGGCCACCCCTCCCCTCATGTAAATGGCTTTTGTGCATTTGCTTATTATTATTAGTAATTATTAATTACTAATTATTATTAATGGGTGTCCCAATTTAGAGCAATAGCCGAGCTAAATGCCTTTGCAGAAGAGCTTTCTGTTCACCATACAAACGGACTTCTTCGATACAAAGACGACATACTGGAAAAAGCACATAACCTCTCTCAGCCGACATACAAAGGACCCTAAATTCGACTAACTATCCTTTATATAGATTAATATGCAATTACAATGCTCCCGACCCTGAAATGTACCTCACATTTAAAGTACATATAAAGAAATTGAGATGTGTCAGCCAATTAAGAGTTGCAAATCCAGAACATATTAGAATCTATGGAAAAAACTCAGATTTTTTTGTTCAAGTCACAAGAAAGCTGTATATTATGCAATCGATATATCTACAACAGCCTACATCACATTCTCCTTCACTGCCCGGCACACAATGAAAATAGACGACAATTTCTTCAAAACTTCATCTTAGAATCTTCCGACATCCAAAGTATCCATGCTATACTGAGTATTGATAGTGTAGATAAGTTACATAAAGTGTACTATTACATGATGGGAGTTCAAAAAGTGCTCAATTCTTTATCCTAGAACATTTTCTATTCAGTGTTTATTTTTATTTTATCTTCAAAGTGATATTTTGCTTATTTATTGTGTCTGTTATAGCACCAGTAACTGTTTATTCTTTAATCTGTAATTTATTTTTGAAAGTCAAATTGTTTTAGTAAATTTTCACTATTATTTTATTTATTTTTAAATGATATGTATATAAAGCTCTAAAACCATGATATTGTAATTTATAGCCAAGCTAGGCTCTATTTGTATGGGGAAGCCCCAAAGACAAAATAAAATTTCTATTTCTATTTCTATTATTAATTTACTTAAGAATTTAATTAATTAATAATGTATCGTATCTCCCCCCAGTATCCTTCCTCAGTACAAACAGTTTGATTTGTTGAAAACAAAATTCTATTAACATTTACCATCCCTATAACAATATTTGTCTTCAGTATTTCTAGGTCTTAATGCTATCCACTTAAGGAGTTAAAGGGGCTCCTTTCTCTCACTCGCAGGAAATATTTCCTAGAATCATACCTTTACCAAACCATTAACTCCCAGCATCCTCGCTATATCCATAGTCTCCTTTAATTAATTTAAGAAATTTAAATTTCTTGAAACAAGATCGCACCATTCAGACCTTCACGTTCCTACCCACAAAACTATAACTTTTGATCATTCCTTCATTATCTGCTTTTTTACCATCTGGAATTTTCTACCTACCTATATACTCCATCCTTCTTCTTTATCCTGTTTCAAAAACCATTTTTTTCAAAAAATCTGTTCCTACACCTTTCGTATTACCAAACTGCCGCTCAAGAATTGAGACCTCATCAATAAAACCAATCTCTGCAGGTGTACCTAAGGTTCTATCCTGGCCCCTCTTCTCTACTTAATATACACATATAACTTACCAACAGACCAAAACATCTTAACTGCGACATATGCCGACGACACTGCAATTATTACGAGAAACACAGACCCTATACAAACCAGTATGACATTACAACACCATTTGGACAACGTACAAAACTGGTGTAAGAAATGGAAGTTAAAAATTAACCATGACAAGTCACTACACTTACACTTACACTTAGACGCGGAATCTGCCCTTCAGTTTACATAGACAATCACCCTTTACCGCAACCAAATACAGTAACGTACTTAGAACTAATATTTGACAAATGAATGACATGGGGCCCACACGTCAAGACAAAACGTAAAACGCTAAACTTTCGACTTAGACTATTATATTCAATATTACATAGACGTTCTAAATTATCCACCAGACAGAAACTAATGTTTACACTTATTTATTAAAACCAATATGGACTTACGCTTGCCAAATATACTGACCCGCTAAAAAGACACACATACGAAAAATACAAACCTTTTCAATCGCAATTTTTAAGACTAGCAATGAACTCACCACCATATGTATCAAACGATACCCTACACTGACTTACGTATTCCAACTACAATAAACCACATTCGACTAACTTACAAACGAATTCACGACAAACTAAATGGACATAGAAACAAACTTGTACAAAACATGGCTACAACATACCATACATAACTCGGCGTAGGCTGAAAGGGAGTTGGATGAGGGACCTCCTAGTCTGAAAAAATAGTTTGTTTTTGAATGTCAGGAGGATGCACCACTGGGTACTATCTCCCTCATGCCAACCCATTCTATGTTTATCATATATAACTCATTTGCTGATTGTAACATATACAGGTGCAAATAAAGAATATTAAGTTAAAAAAAAAAAAAAAAAAAGAATTGAGACGTTGATTTCCAAAAGGTATTAAAGTACATTTTTTTCAAAGTTGATATTCTAAAGGTTAGTATTATCTAAATCAATCATCAAATATTATTTAAAAAAATAAAAATCCTTTAAAACAGTATTTAAAAATTGCATTTCATTCCAAAAGGTACTAAATCCACATTTTATTTCACTCCAAAATTTACTACATCCATGTTTCGTTCCAAAACGTACTATATCCTATGTAAACAAATATAACCTTTCCTTTCATTTCCTTCCAAAAGGCACTATATTTCCTACTATACAGCAGAAGCACCTAACCCCGTAATATATCACGATTAATTTATCGTTTTCATCATTTATGCATTTTTATTGGTTCATTTAGCACGTCTTAAATCACCGCTATTATATTGATCAATCGTTTCAACCTAATAATCAATTTTTAGGCTATTTGAAACAACTTAGTTGCGTCGCTTTGGTTCTTTTAGGTTGTCAATTTAATTAACTTTTTTCATAGTATTTCTTCTTGCAGCAACATGAATTTGGTTTAAATTTTTTTAGGAAACTCATTTTAATAGAATAATGGCATTTGATGCAGCAAATAGTTGGAATTGGCATTCCACGAACTTGCTAAATATTTGAAGAAAATCCGTGCCTGATCTAACTTTGTAGTCGATTTTTTTATGTAAAATAAAAGCTCAAAAGTTATTATTTATCCGTATCTATGGTTAAATATTGTTTACACGTCGTTAATAATATGGTAAATTTATATTTTATAGTTCAAAACAAACTTCATAATTACATACTTTATTATTATAATGCCATAAATAGATAAATTGTCCTTTAAATATTCACTTTCTTTATGAATGATAGATAATCAATGTAATTAACAAACAAAGAATAATATTTCGCAGAGGGAGAATAAGGAAATATACATAACTTAGTAATTAACAATATTAAGACGTTAGTTATAACTAATATTGTATCAGGAAGGTTATAGTGGCTGTTACCAACTTATCGCGCATTATAGTCTTCTTTCCAAAAAGTACTATATTCACGTTTCGTTCCAAAAAGTACTATATCCATATTATATTGTTTAAAACATCGGAAAAGTGCAATAATTTGGAAAAATGAGTTGGCAACACACTTAAAAATCAACTTTTGATTTAAAAAAAATAATAATCACGTAAATTGGTCCAATAATAATTAAATGACAGATTTTTGCGTTTCCTGTAAAAATTTCTAAATTGGATATAGTACCTTTTGGAAAATCAATGGATTTTTCGAAAGCTATATCCATTCTTGGAAACTTACAGTAAGCCTGAAAATCTCTCATTGAATTTATAAATTTTCGGCATTAAAATCTAGAATTGTTTTTTACTATATTAATAAAACTTTATTAAATTTATGTAAGAAATGTAATTTGTAATAAAATATTTAATGTTCAAAAAGGATTTTATTTCTCAATCGTGCTTTTAAAGTAATCCAGAATTCATTAGATAAAATAAATGTAAGTTTTACATGAAAATAAAAGAAAGAAAATAATATGTCAACATATCATTTCGTAAATAATTCCCTTTTGGAAATCAATTTCTTAATTATGATATTTTAATTCTAATTATTAAATTTGAATGAAAAAATAATTATCTACTGTTAATATGTAAATATTATTTGTCCATAAATTTCTTTTTCATTTAGTTCAACCCAATTTTCTCCAAAAGACTTTTTTTTATTTTTGTTGTATAATATTTCTTCTTTTTTCTTATATCGTCATTGCAAATAATATCTGATTATGTTAACTTTGTCTGTTGGCCAGATATGTTATATTATATTATTTTATATTTCAATGTACATACCTGTTATTCTTAAGGGACGGCAGTACTTGGAGATGATTGGGTAAACAAAAACTAAACTAAATTCATTAGTTCATATGACGCTCTAGAATATTAAAACTATAATAGCTAACTAGTGAAATAGCTGGCTACAGTAATTAAATTACCTTAGGGTAAACACAGTCTAAATCGTCCTACCATGGCGTTCAAAGTTCTTGATTTTCGTAAGGTTTTTAAAACTATTTTTTCCATATTCTTTCCTAAAGTTAAAACCACGCATATACATTTTTCTGGCTAATACTTCTAATTTTGCAGACATTTTGCCAGCTTGGAAATATCATCTTGCATGCAACAGGAAATATTGGCCACAGTAACATAAAAGTGACGTTAAATGAATGAGAAAGCATAAAATAAAATATTTCCTTCTACATGTTTCTTAAAACTATTTTTCTTAAAATTAGCATAAATAAAAAACAAAATTTACAATATATCATTATCACGGAGGATTTTTGACCGTAAAATACATCTTTGGAGAAGTTAGTTCGAGAAAGGGGGTTGTGGTCAACAAATAAATCACACTAAGTTAACGTATATTTGTGTGTCAACGCTTCGGGCTAAATTTAAGACTTTCGTCAAGGCGAATAACTAAGAGACTAGTTTGATATTCTCTTAGTTAGTCGTCCTGATTTATTAAGGCACACTTTTTCAAAAAATCTTTTTCTACACCTTTCTTATTACCAAGCAGACGCTAAAGAATTGAGACGTTGATTTTCAAAAGGTACTATATCCATTCTAGAAAATTTTACAGGAAGCGCGAAAATCTCTCATTACTATATTATTAAACTAGCTAATTTGGGTCTTTTTGCCTTAAACTTTAGAATTTTTTTTTTACTGTAATAATGACATCATATTAAAGTTATGAAATGAATTTTTTTAGAATGATTTGGAACGAAAATAAATGCGTAATTAGTACTTTTAGAAAATGGCCGCATTTCTAAATCACGTTTTTTAAGGACTTGAGAATTCATTAGAAAACATTAAATAGAATATTTAGATAAAACTAAATGATGAGAATACAAATATGTAAAAAAATCGATTTCGTAAAAAATGTCCTTTAGTACCTTTTTGAAATCAATCATCTTAAAAATCATCTCAATTGAGACGTTGATTTTCAAAAGGTACTATATCCATTCTTGGAAACTTTACAGTAAGCACAAAAATCTCTCATTAATTTATTATCAAACCAATTTATTAATTCCTCATTAATTTATCATCCTACATTTGGCTCTATATTTAGTGATTTATTAAGGCACACATGTTTACTTAGTAAGTGTAATTTCAATTAACATTTCCAATTCCTCAAAATATATTGTAATTACATCTATGTCGGATGTTTTATAGTGTAAGATACAAATATTGAGCTATTCCTTCCTATATATATCCTTATTCCTTATAAATATATATATATATATATATATATATATATATATATATATATATATATATAAAACATACATTTATTCACTTCATAAATGGCGTTTTATTTATTTTTTCTGAAATGGTGGTCTTAAAATACAGTATAAAAAGTTATTTTTTATCGCTGCCGTAGTGTCTGATCGGTTTCATGGCTTTGCTGTTGTAAAAACCTGGAACTCTTTTTTCCTTACGGTTTTATAGGGATTAATTTTACAACCAAAGATTGCTCACACAAGGCTCTTGTAATGGCTGTACAGGCTATTATTAAACCTTTTACGACGCTGGTGGAGTTGTCCACTAGCAAAGTTTTAAGAGTCCTAAGTCAGTACCGTAAATATCTTATCTTCGCCTCCATTATAGCCTACATTGGAAGACTACTTGAGTGTCCTGTTAAGCTTTTATTTTTTTCGATTTTTATCTAAATTGCCTTTAGTTTGGGACGTATTTAAGACCGTAAATATGCATTTTTACTTTCACTTACTATATATAGTAAGGGGAAGTATTGAGATCGTGAAAATTTTCGAATTTCAGTTTTCAACGGTAATACACGTTTTAGGGTCCCCTTAGTCCAAATAACCAAGTCCCGCTAAAAGGTCTGTGTGTGTGTGTGGTACCTCTCGGGCGGAAACGGTATGTCCTATAAAACTGAAATTTCATATATAAGACAACTATACGCCCAAGACGAGACTTTTTTCATCAAAATGAGCTTACCAGAAGAGGCACTTCATACCATGCATTTTGCACCTTTTTTCGATTTTCTCGAAAACGGTTCCGTTGAAAAGCTAAAGACTTTAGAAAAAACATTATCTCATACACAAGTTTTTAAAAGTTAATAGAGAGTGATAAAAAGCCGATAAAACAAACTGATTGTTTTAGATAATAATATAATAGATTTTTTAATGAAACACATGTAACATGTGTTTCATTAAAACATGTAACACACTCAAATGTTTGGAGACCGGTAGATCAGTAGGTACTAGACCTAGAGGAAGACCTAGGCTTAGCTATAATGGCTATATCTCCTAGTTGGGGCAAGCAATAGGAAAGACATTGAAGAAGATGAAGAATCTTGCTAGAAACAGGATAAATGGAGAGGACTAACTGAACTCCTCGCTGAAAGGCACACGAAGAAAGCTAAAGAAGAAGAAGCTTTTGGTTCCAATCTATTGCATTTTAACTTTACATGAACTCCCAGCCCATATAAACCCTCTTGTCCGCAACCTATCAACCTCACATATTCCTGACAACCCTCTGAGGCGATTGAAAAGAGATGGCCTCGGGATCTACTTACTTAAATAAACATCGAAGTTCTACAGCTGGGTAGTTTATTCACAAGCCTTTCACGCCCTTTATCCTCATTCAACAGTTTTACTTATTGTATTTATGTTAATACAGTTGTAAAATTCAATTAAATATGAATGAAAAAAACTTTACTTGAATCAGTGAAAATTACAGATTTTTGGAAAGAATATGTTACAAATTAACCGCTACTTTATCTTTTTTTTTTCCTCTACTATCAGGGACTAGAGATACTATTATACATCCAAAAAATAAATAATAAAATCTAAAAAAAATAATAATAAAAGGAAGGATATATTACAATTAATTTTTCTTTGGCAACACATAAAATAAAAATAAAATATAATATTTTTCTGAAATAAAAAATAATTAATCCTATAGATTTATTATTTTAAACATAAAACTATATACTTACTGTACTTGATATATCAAACAAATTCTTATTGATTTTGTAAACATTAAATCCTATCAACCAACTAGAGGTATTTTGGCCCTATATTAAAAAGACAACATTTTAGCAAAACATGAAAAAAGTAATATTTAAGAAATAAAAATATAAAGTAATAAAATATATTAAAGAATAATTAAAATATAGAACAGAAACTGCTTTAAAAAACTAATGATGCCAACAAATAAAATGAATACGTTTTTATTATCCTGGGACTATAAAGAGAGTCAACCTTACTGATGGCCAGAACAGTGTGTACATATATTTAAACAACAAAAGCTATAATAAAATAATAAATTGATATAATAAACTATGTACATATTTACAAATCAAACTTTTAGTATAAAATAAATAAACAAAACTGGTATTTCTAGCAGCCGCGGTTTGGATTTATTCTCTGTTTGACTGGGAAGGTGGTTCAAAAGGAGCGAATTAAAGGAGGGATTAGTTCTTGCATGACGGATCTCAGGAGTGATAGTGTTCCAAAGAGAGGCACCTTGGACAGAAAGGACTTGTCAAACGCAGCAGTGCGTTGAGGAGGAGAGTAAGGTCAGAATACCGGGATCTGGTTGAACAATATGCATTTATTTAGAATTATTCCTATATATTTTTATAAAACCTTCTGTTTGTTTTCATTATATTATACTTTAGCACGTCCTTTGGCCCTTGTTTGAGCAATTATAGATTATAGGCTATAAGTTATGGTCATCGCTCCTTACGTCCATTTTTGTGAGTCGTCAACAGTTAGCTGCAATCCTCCTTTTTTATTATATACTAGAACAAGTCGCTTGAGGGCTCGGATTTGAATTTACAACCTTTTGCTTGGTAGAATAGCGCATCCACATATCCACGGACTATAATACTTTACTTACTTCTTGTCATTGGAACAAAATACTCTTGTCGTGATAACATATTTTCAGAATTGAAGTGAAATAAACAACTTCATGAGCACATAAGTGACCTGTTAACTCACAACATCTTTATGTCATGAGACTCATTCGGGATCTTCCTCTCTTTCCTTTATCCACTAGCGCAAACCTCATTATTCTCTTTGGGATGTTATCATCTGCCATCCTTCGAATCCGTCCAGCCCAACGAAGCCTGTTGATCTGTATAAATCTCACTGATGGACATCCTTATACTCTTCATACAGTTCTCGCTTATGTCTAATTCTTCAAAGGCCATTTTCCTATTTAGGCCTATAAATCCTTCTAAGTATTTCTCTCAGCAATCATTTGTTCGTCTTCTTTCCGTAACATCCAGGATTCACAGCTCAGTATAGGTCAGTATGGGTCTTATCAGGGATTTGTGGAGCGTAGTCTTCCTGTCCTTATTAATTTCTTTGGTTTTAAACAGTTTAATTAGACCATAATAACTCCTCGTAGCAGCTAAAATTCTCCTCTCTATTTCTCTGGAGGAATTACGTACACAAATCGCCGGACTATTTCAAAATTCAAGCTTTGAATATAAATCCCCTGGTCCTCCAGGTCGGTGGTTGTGTGTAGGGTTAGCGGCTCATCCTGAAAAAAAAAACTCATGTAATGAAACCAGAAGAAAATAATATGGAAAATGGTTGAAAATATTATCAATTTTAAAATGTTACTATTTATACAGGGTTTTTTATAGCTTATTTTGTAGGACTTAAACATACTTATTTGTATAAATTATTTATTGATTATTGTTTGGGGTTCCGAAAAGGGAAATTCATGTTAACCGTGTGCCACCTGGCGGCCTGTTAAAGAAGTAGAGCGCCCTCAGCGGCCGAAAAAGACACTGAGTTGTTGCAGGTCTTGGCTGGATGAACCACAGTTTTTCTCTAGTTCTTATATTCTATTATTTTTCTATTACTATGGAGTAGAGGAAATTAAGAACCGATGGCCAAAGAGAAGGAGGAGAAGAGAAGAGAAAGTGCAATATCACAATTTCAAAGCGTGTTGCAGCATGTTCACCATCTCAGATTTCTACCACTTAAGTTAATATGACATGTCGTATAATTTTTAAAGTTCAATTTACTAACTTAACAAACCCAAGTATCATTTATGGTAAAAATATCCAATTTTACAAATCCTTTTGTTTTAATATAATATTTCTTTTTTTTTATACACTTTTTTCCTATCATAATTACTCCGAGATATTTGAGGTTCGATCGGGTTTGAAACAGGGTGACTCCCTTTTACCTGTGTTACTTAATATAGCCTTAGAATATGTCATAGAAAAGGTGATGTGTACCGAGAAAGGCTTAAATATGGGTGACAAGATTCCGGTTTTAGGGTTTCCCGATGATTTGGTACTGCTAGGTGAAGACACGGAAACCATACAACTAAATACAAGTGTGTTAATAAAAACTGGTAAAGAAATAGGACTCGAATTAAATAGTGATAAGACGAAATATATGATAAGTAGCAGAAACGGCGTCGATCTTGGTGATATTGATGCATTAGGACATACTTTTGAACAATTAGAGAAATTCAGGTATTTAGGTTCAATTATAACTGGAAAAAATGAAATCCAGGAAGAAATAAAGTCCCGATTAAACGTGGGAATTGCGTGTTATTATTCAATTGCTAAGTTACGAATGTGAAACGTGGCCGCTTACCTAGAAGAATGAACAACGGCTTAAGTTTTTCGAAAATAAGGTACTGCATAAAATATTTGGTCCGAAGAGAGATGAGGCCACTGGGGAGTTTAGAAGGTTGCACAACGCAGAATCGCGGAACTTGTATCCTGTGAATATAATTGAGCTGATTGCATCGCGGAGACTCAAATGGGCGAGTAAAGTTGGGCTCGATGAGGAGTGGATTCCGAGAAAGTTGGTATTCGCTGATCCGACTGGTAGGCGTCCGAAATGTAGGTCGAAGAGTCGATTTAAGGCTGATTTTGGGGGGTTCGGACTTAAACGGAGAAAATTGGACGAGTCTGTGTAGTGGTGTCGACATCGAACCTTCGGGTTCGGTAAGCCTATAATTATTATTATTATTATTATACACTTTCAAAAGGGAGTGATCTTACAATTGAGTCGAGTTGGAGGCGATCACCCCAAGCAGTTATTTTTACTATAAATTATTCGTTTTATTGCACAATTGTTGTATAGTTATTCTCCCCCTCTTCAACAATAAATCATATACAATTAACTAAAGAAGGTAAAGTATGATTTAAGTTTACTAGTTTGTTTTTCCTTTTCGTCGTGAATACTCAATATTGGTCGATGTGGACCGGCAACGACACACTCATGCCAAGCAGATCACACGCGAGACCCTGCAAAAAGCTGACCCTCTTTGGACCTCTATATTTAGGACCCCCTTACCACTCTCTCCCCAGGGGTCCTATTATTACTAGCCTGCAGCCGAGTACTAATTAGCACTTCTACCCATCCCGTCGTTAAGCTAAGCAAACGCTATAATTATCGGCTGTTTGCCTTTAAAGTGTCCCTCTCTTCTGTTCTTTAGTCTGCTTCTATCTTTCTCTCTCATCACTCTACTTCATTGTATTTTTCCTTTAGCCTCTTTGAGCATATTTTGTTTCAATCCAAATTTGTTTTTTTGTACTCGTGTTTTTACCGAGAATTGACTTGACCCACAGACTTTGATCTTGATTTGATTAAGTATGGCAAACAAATATTGCATCTTGAATTACATACACATTACAATCATCAATTATACACGTTGTTTAATTTCCCACCTTTCATATTAAAAGTACCTGTACCAATACTACCCACGAATACATATAGAAATGTGTACAGTTCCTGGGCCAATGGAATTGCAATTAAGTGATTAGGCTTTAATCACGCTCAGCCGCCATGTTTTTCTCCAATTATTCATGGTACCCACTTTATAGAGGCTGGATCTGCCACAGAAGGCTCTCAATACCCTAGGGTCGCCTTCCTCCCCCACCGACTGAATGAAAAGAATAAATAATATTCTCAACTTATTTCCTAGTATCAGTAATAAACCATAACCTAGCTACATCAAATATATATATATATATTAAATAGGAGATGAAACAACTTGGAAAATTTTTGTTGCAATCAGAAATATTTTTATGGATATAAATTGTAATTTTACCAAACAGGCTTGAGAAAACATAAACGTAAAAACACGTGTTAATGATTAATACATAATGGTTAGTGTGTAAAAACAAAACATTAGATCAAAAGAGTTAAAATTTTCAATAACTGATTTTTATTTTCACTTACTATTTACAATAAGGGAAAGTATTGCGATCGTGAAAAGTCCTACGGAACGGAATTCTTAATAAATGCGGGTAGACAGTAACTAAAATTTCATATTTAAGATAAATATACGCCCGAGACGTTACAAAAACTTTTTTATTATAATGAGCTTACCAAAAGAGCCACTTTATACTATGCATTTTGCTCCTTTTTTCGATTTTATCGAAAACGATTCCGACGATTTTGATTAAACTCGCTATTTCGATGTAAAATTCAATAGGCTTTAATATCATATAGGTTTCATTCTGATTAAGATGGTGTGACAGTGCTTAAATGCCGATATTTTAAACTTTCTTCCTCTAAAGTATCTTTAATTTTATAGATTCTATAAAATAATAACTAGATTATCTTGTTAACGCTGATGAAAAACAGGTAAATATATAAATTGAATAAACTCGATACCCAACTAAAGGAGAAAACAGAAAAAATATATTTTTATTGCAATTTTTCGTTTTTCAGCATAAGAGCAGTAATATACATGTATGATGTACCGTTGGAAAGCTAAAGATTTTAGAAAAAATATTATCTTATACTCAATCTTTTAGAAGTTAATAGAGAGAGATGAACAGAAGATAAAAATAACTGATTATTTTAGATACAAATATAATAGATTTTTAATAAAACACATGTTTCTATAGAAATTCAATTTATTTAATTCTTTAATAGTTTCACTAATTTTTACCTCTAACTGTATTTGAAAATTCTTTAATTGATTTTAACAACGGTAAGTGAAAGTCGTGTGTTGCCCGCACCAGATTTTTCGTAAAGAACTTCAGTTTTGATTTTGATATGAAGTCCACATTTATGCAAATATACAGTTTTAATCGACATATACATATCTTAAGATCTTAAAAGGTGCATTTCAGATGAAAATTAATATTGTTATACGTCTTTGTAAATTTATATGGTGGTTAGTTAAATAAATAAAATATGCTCTAATTAAACTATATTAAAGTGCATAAGGTATTGTTATCTATATTATATCTTATCTTACCTATATTGCTAAAACGTTTTAAAGAATGTTACGCCAATCGCTGTGCTCCAGTATAACCACCCATTCCTATTTGATAATGTATTGTTCATCAATCATCAATATGACGGATGATAGTGACAGGACTACAATGCCTGTGGTTATGATGGCGTCTTGATGGGATGGCTTTGATAGATTGATTGTTTGATTTTTTTTTTCCTTTTTGCCATTCTTCAAAATCATCTTTATTTACGAGCTTGGGAAACTCTGGATTTTTTTTTTTTTTAATTCAAAGAACATAAATTAAAGTTAATGATACATTACGAACCTGAGATAGTATATAAGGATATATAAAAATACAAAAATGAAAATATATAGAAAATTTTAAAATATTCTACTAAAAAATCTGGTGTGGACAAAAACGACTTTTACTTACCTCCGTTTTTATAATCGATTAAAGAATTTTCAAATACATTAAGAGATAAAAATGAGTGAAACCATGAAAGAATTAATGTGTTTTATTAAAAAATCAATCATATTATTATCAAAATAATCAGTTAGTTGTATCTACTTTTCCTCACTCTCTAGTAACTATTAAAATCTTGTGTATGAGATAAAATCATTAGATTTCCAACGGTATATTATACGTCTATATCACTGTTCTTATGTTCAAAAACTAAAAATTGCATCAAAAAATATTTTTTCAGTTTTCTTTTTTAGTTGTTTATCAAATTCGCTCAACTTGTATATTTATTTGTTAATTATCAATAGTAACAAGTTAATATAGTTGTTTTTATAGAATCTTCAGAATTGAAGGTACTTTAGATGAAGAAAATATCGGCATTTAAGCCCTGTCAGACTATTTTAATCAGAATGAAACCTACTTGATATTAAAGAAAATTAAATTTCACATCGATATAGCGATTTTAATCTGAAAAACTGTGATCGTCGGAACCGTTTTTGAGAAAATCATAAAAAAATGCAATATGCAGAGTATAAAGTGGCTCTTCTGATTAGGCGATTTTGATGAAATAGATTTTGTAACATCTCGGGCGTATAGTTGCCTTAAATATTAAATTCCAGTTTCATAGGACTTTTCGTTTCCGCCCGAGAGTTACCACACACACTCACTTTTTTGCGGGACTTGGATATTTGGACTAAGGGGACCCTAAAATGTGTATTTCCGTTGAAAACTGGAAGTCGAAAATTTTCAGGATCTCAATACTTTTCCTTACTAAGTTTACTTTCCCTTATATATATAAAGTGAAAGTAAAAATTAAAGATTAATCGAATATCATTTAGATAATTTAAAACATACTGTAGTAGGTAACATACTGTAGTAAATAAAACTCGATTAGCCTAATAGAATATTTAAAACATGTAACTGATTTATAATGAAATTTCGGATTGAATTGAATTTATAATGTTACAATAGCCACAGCAACATAGGCGCATAATAAAGATAAATTTACTGTTTGAGTGAAGTTAGTTTAAATACTTAATTAAATTTATTTCACATTGTACTTTTAAATGGTAATAAAACATCTGGCAATTAAATGATAACGTACAACGAACTTTTAAAACATTATTTAGAATCGTTAGCCTTGTATTTCGGCTTTATTTCTTTATGATGTTACAGTTGTTCGTTTTTCTTACAGATGCCCTACTCTTGCAAATATATCTACCGATTATATTCTTAAGTCTGTCTTAACTAAAAAAGTAGTTTTGCAAACAGAGAATGGAAGTAAACTTCAAAAACTCTTGTTATGTCAGCATATTAATACGAAATGCTAAATGAATCCGTAAAAATCGACATTGTAATACCCTTGAAAAATTCTGTTTGGTATCTCAGACTACAAAATAAACAGAAAAAGTAAAAATAAAAGAAATTGCAAGGCAGTACTAGAAACAGCATCTTATAGAGTACCTATAAATTCTTATTGAACAATTTTCAACTTTAAACTATTTGGACTTACGGATTAGAACTTTTAAGTTTAGCAAAACACGTAAAAACACAAAAAGTAAACTTGACGCGAAGAGGTTGTGCTCGCGCGACTTCGTATAGGACACCCTCGGTTGACCCACGGTTATCTCATGGCCCGTGGACATCCACCTCTCTGTCGGTCATGTCAGGTTCCTCTCTCAATACTCCACATCGTCACAGAATGCCGACAATACACCGCTTCACGTATTCTTTTCAACCTCCCCACCGATCTGTCGCTTCTTCTCTCTGATTCCTCTCCTCATATAACTAACAACATTCGCTTCCTAAAGTCACACCATCTTTACTCTCAGATCTAAACTATACTCTCACTCTATTCCAATAATCATGTAACCTGTGTCTAACGGTGCAAAGGCGAACATGACCCTGCTAGTTGTCGCCAAAAAAAAAAAAAAAAAAAAAAAAAAAAAAAAAAAAAAAAAAAAAAAAAAAAAAAAAAAAAAACATTATCGTGTGGATACGTCGGATGTATTTCATGGTTCAACACATAACAACCCTAATCCCTTGTCTTACCACATTCTCCGTTCCTGGTTAGGTTTGGGTGAGATTCGGTTTTAAAAATAATGGATAAGTTAATCAATTATTTATTTTGTTGGCACTACAACTCTTGAAGAACTAAAACTTACCTTACTCTCCAATTTTTAATCCCCAGCATTTTCTGCGCATGTGCAGCCACACAATCCACCTACCGCAGACAAGGTCTATCCACTTTTCTTCGTCGAAAAATGTTTTCCTCAAGGAGCTTTTTGTGGATTTCGTTACTACTCATTCTTGCATTATGCTGCGCTCATCTTTTTGGTTGCTTCATTGGCAAGGAGAATACCGGATATACCTCGTGGCTAGATAGCTACCAGATATACCAGATGGCTATTAGATATGAATGCGTGGACTAAGTGTTGCCAATTCTAAAGTGTAAAAGTTTCCGTCTAAGTATACTTTGCCTTACAAAGTGTACAATGAAGGGAACGGTGGGCAAGGTCAAAGTTGGCGGAAAAATCAGAGACTCGTCTTCAGTGAGCTCAGGGCCGACTAGGAGATTCTCTTGCATCTCTACTGTTCAGTGAATTCCTAAACGCAGTTATAAAGAGATCAGAACTAATGTACCAAAAAACGTTCTTTATCAAGATGACAGAAATTATGGCATATACAGATGATATTGTCATTGCAGGAATAACTTAACAAAGCACTAAAGATGTACTTACAGTGCTTGAGATTAATGAAGAAAAAACTAAGATTCTAACTCTAAGGAGTTAGCCAGCACGCCCACAGAGACACTACAATAATTGGAAACTACAGATTTGAATGTGTCAGCAGCTTTAAATACTTAGGATCGATGATCAATGATGCCTTGGATGAGAAAGAAGAAAGAAAGCATAGGATAATGACAGCAAATCGATCCTATTTCAGTCTATCTAAACTCTTCAAAAGTAGGCTGCTCAGTCGCACAACCAAACTCAGACTATGCAGAACGCTCGTCCGCCCCGCTTTTACATACGCGTCCGAAACTTGGACTTTGAGCAGATAATCTGCTGACCGCATCGACAGGTTCGAAAGGAAGATTTTAAGCCGTATATAGAAATAGAAAATAATCTTTATTCTGGGACATAGTCCCTCAAGAACAACAAATATGTAAAATTAAAGTATACAGTGTATCTGGCCAAATGACCAAATGATCATGACTAATTCTTATTTACAATGGTGTAATAAGTAATAAAATAAAATAAAAGGAATATACCTATACAATAAAACAAAAGAGTAAAATAAATACACTTTTTCAGATGCATACATTTGCTGAACAAAACTAAATTTAAAAAGATTAATAAATTAAGTTAGGTATGATCGATAAATAATATTTCCTTTTTACATACAAAATCTGCTGTTTGATATAAAACTTCATTGCTGTTGAGCGTCTGTTTGGGAATACAGGAGGTATTGAAACAGTTGGGACTTGAATGATGATAGAAATGAAGCATGGCGGATATGAGTAGGTAGGGAATTCCAGAGATTTGCAGAGCGGACAAGAAAGGAATGATCAAAATTTGTTGTTCAATGGGTAGGAATATAAAGGTCAGAATGGCGAGACCTTGTTTCGAGGGAGTGGATTGACTCTTTAAATTGTAGAAGACTGTGGATATAAGGAGGGAGCTGGATGTTAATGGTTTGGTAAAGGAATGATCCTAGGAAATATTGTATACGAATTGGAGGGAGGAGCCACTTTAACTCGCCGTTATAAATGGGTCACATAAGACCGCTTCGGAGTGTCGAGGACAAATCTTAAAAATATGTTCATAATTCGCTTTAGCCTGTCCTCAAACACTGTCGGGAGGCCACCACATACTAAGCAGCAATAGTCAAAGTAGGGGAAAACAAGTGAGGAAATAAGGAGGTTACGGATGGATAGTGGAAGATGACGGGAACGATGAAAGTATTTGAGGGTACTTATTGTTCTGCGTGAAGTTATATATAGCATTTCCAAGTCAATTGTAACCTTTTCCAAGTCAAATGTAACTTTTTCCAAGTCAAATGTAACCTTTTCCAAGTCAAATGTAACCCTTTCCATTTCAAATGTCACCTTTTCCATTTCAAATGTCACCTTTTCCAAGTCAAATGTCACCTTTTCCATTTCAAATGTTACCTTTTCCAAGTCAAATGTCACCTTTTTCTTCACTTCTAGCCTTAAATATTCCGTTTTATTTATTTATTTATTGAAAAATAGTTAGTTTAATTAAAATTATGACTTTTTTAATAATTTTGGCATATCCTATCGCTATTTTTTTCTGTTTTTTAGATATTTGATAACAAGTTCTGTTTTTTACGAACTAATATTTAAAAAAACTAATTATTGTCTATTTAGTTTTAAGATAGTTGTTGATTTTGAATTTTTAGAGGGAAGGGATACTTTTTGGGAATAATTAATGTGTTTTCGGGTATTATAATTACGTTTTTGGAGATGTATTTTTTATCGCTCGCGTGCATATTAACTCGCATTTGCTTTTAATGTTTTTTATTGATATAGGGATTAATTAATGTGCTTTCGGGTGGTTATGATTACGTTTTTCGAGCGGTATTTTTTATCTCCCTCGTTTATTTTAACTAATATTTACTTTTTATATCTTTTATTGATATAGGGATTAATTATTGTGCTTTCGGGTGGTTATGATTAAGTTTTTTGAGCTGTATGTTTTATCGCTCATGGGTATTTCAACTCGCATTTACTTTTAATGTTTTTTATAGATATATAGGTTATAAATTGTATTTGCGGGTCTTGTAATTACGTATTTTGAGCTGTATTTTTTATCGCTCATGGGTATTTCAACTCGCATTTACTTTTTATGTTTTTTATTGATATAGGGATTAATTATTGTGCTTTCGGGTGGTTATGAATTCGTTTTTCGAGCTGTATTTTTAATCGCTCATAGGTATTACAACTCGCATTTACTTTTTATGTTTTTTATTGATATAAGGATTAATTATTGTGCTTTCGGGTGGTCATGAATACGTTTTTTGAGCTGTATTTTTTATTGCTCATGGGTTTTTCAACTCGCATTACTTTTTATGTTTTTTATTGATATAGGGATTAATTAATGTGTTTTCGGGTGTTATAATTACGTTTTTCGAGATGTATATTTTATCGCTCACTTGCATATTAACTCGCATTTATTTTTAATGATTTTTATTGATACAGGGATTAATTAATGTGCTTTCGGGTGGTTATAATTAAGTTTTTGATGGATATTAAGATTGATTATTTTGCTTTTAGTTCTCATTATAACGTTGTTGGAATATACATCATTTAGCTTTTTTTTATTTATTTATTTTTATTTAATATTTTTATTTTTTTTTTTATAAAAGGATTAGTTATAGTTCCTTTTATAGCGTCCTGAGTAAGTTTTTTCAACTAAATATTTTATAATGGACCCACTTTCTCACTTGTTCTTACAATTATCTGATAATTTAATTGAGGAATCGTTTATTCTATTTTCGGGTGTTCTTATAACATTATTTGAACCTTATTTGTTATCGCTTTTACTCATTTTAAGTTACTGTTCCTATTTCATAAATATTTGATAGAGGGATCGTATATAGTGTTTTGGGGAATACTAATAGAGTTTATGACATTTTTTTATAGCTAGTGCACATTTTACCTTAAATAAAAAGTGATCTAGAACAATGCGCAATCGCGATGTAACACCCAGTTAAAAAAAGTAATCAGAACGTGCAAAAACACAACAAATAATTTTTACCTCAAATTATAACATAATATCTACGGTATGTAGAAATTTCCAAGCGCATAAAAGATTAATGTTCAAAACACGTAAACAGAATCCCCTAAAACAAAAACAAAGAAAGACCACTCTATCAAAATATAAAATGATATTAGCTCTAAGTTGAAACGAGCGCGAGCTATAGAATAAGCAGTCAAAAAAACGTTTTTTCATAACCACCCAAAAACACAAGTATAGATCCCCTATAACAATAAAAAGATTAGAAGTAAATGCAAGTTGGATTGCGAACAAGCGACAATAAATACAGCTCAAAAAACGTAATTACAACACCCGGAAAGACAATTACTAACCTATATATCAATAAAAAACATTAAAAGTAAATGCGAGTTGAAATACGCATGAGCGATAAAAGATAGAGCTCAAAAAACGTAATCATAACCACCCGAAAGCACAACAATTAATGCCTATATCAATAAAAAACATTAAAAGTAAAAGCGAGTTGAAATACCCATGAGTGATAAAAAATACAGCTCGAAAAACGAATTCATAACCACCCGAAAGCACAATAATTAATCCCTATATCAATAAAAAACATAAAAAGTAAATGCGAGTTGAAAAACCCATGAGCGATAAAAAGATACAGCTAGAAAAACGTAATTACAAGACCCGCAAATACAATTAATAACCTATATATCTATAAAAAACATTAAAAGTAAATGCGAGTTGAAATACCCATGAGCGATAAAAGATAGATCTCAAAAAACCTATTCATAACCACCCGAAAGCACAATAATTAATTCCTATATCAATAAAAAACATAAAAAGTAAATGCGAGTTGAAATACCCATGAGCGATAAAAAATACAGCTCGAAAAACGTAATTATAATACCCGAAAACACATTAATTAATTCCTTTATCAATTTAAAACATTAAAAGTAAACGCGAGTTAATTTGCACGCGAGCAATAAAAAATACATCTCCAAAAACATAATTATAATACCCGAAAACACATTAATTATTCCTAAAAACTACCTCTCCCCCCTCTAAAAATTCAAAATCAACAACTATTTTAAAACTAAATATTTTTAAAAATATTTGTTCGTAAAAAACAGAACTTGATATCAAATATCTAATAAACAGAAAAAAAAAATAGCGATAGGATATGCCAAAATGATTAAAAAAGTCATAATTTTAATTAAACTAATTATTTTTCAATAAATAAATAAATAAAACGGAATATTTAAGGCTAGAAGTGAAGAAAAAGGTGACATTTGACTTGGAAAAGGTAACATTTGAAATGGAAAAGGTGACATTTGACTTGGAAAAGGTGACATTTGAAATGGAAAAGGTGACATTTGAAATGGAAAGGGTTACATTTGACTTGGAAAAGGTTACATTTGACTTGGAAAAAGTTACATTTGACTTGGAAAAGGTTACAAATGACTTGGAAATGCTATATATGGGGTTGTAGAAGAGAATGGTTTGTTTCGACTCAGCAACAACGCAGAACTGTATACACTCTATCATTGAGTGTTTCCCAGTTTGTAAAAGTACAGCGGATTAGATGGTTGGGCTACGGAATCAGAATGGACAACAGAGGACAGTCAAAAGACTTAAAGTGTGGAAACCCTTACAAAAGGAGGCCTCAAAGGGAAGATGGAAGGACAGCTTCTCCGTGGATCTGAAGAAAGGGGTGTATCAATGAGGCGTGCTAACAACTGAGAGGACTGGGGAAGAGGTGGTCCAGCTGGACAGGAACTGCTTAATGCATCAGTTACGCCAATAATGAATGAAAAGTTTCACATGTAAAAGAAAAAATTAAACATTTAACTAAAACATTTTATTTCATAACTTTTATAAGGTGTTATTAAGATAGTAAAAAATGTTCTAGATTTTAATGCTAAAAGAATCAAATTATCTGGTTTAATAATATAATAATGAGAGATTTTCGCGCTTCCTGTAAAATTTCCTAGAATGGATATATTACCTTTTGGAATCAACGTCTCAATTATGCTCATAGGTTTTGTAGCAAAGCATTTAGATTTCTTTTACGGTTGTTTTATGAAAGTATGTAAATATCATCATATCTCATAGTTATAGTGATTAATCATAGATGTGTAATCGTATACTGTATTAGTTGACTGTATAGAGCAACATTAGGGCTCACATATTCTGCACACGAAAGCCTGAGACAAACAACTCAAGCTAATGTGGGATTAATTTTTAGCTCCCCTGGATCATGAGACTAGCTGCCGACTCCGTGCTCGGCATTAAGGGCCGCTACTTTAGCACCAGTGGCATTTACTCTCTCCTTCAGCTAGCCTAGCTCTTAGCGATTCATAGTCATCTTGAGAAAGGGAGTGTCGCAGTCTATGAAGGATAGTTGAGAAAGGAAAGGGGTGACGGAAAGAAAATCTAAGATAGGGATGTGAATTGGACTAGAACTTTTTTTTTTAACATAATTTATTGAAATTAACAACTGTACTTATTAGTACAACAAGTAAATATGATAAAGGGAAAATGACATGAAAAAGACTTGTAGAAGAACTACCCAATGGTAGCACTCCTGTAACTATTCTAAACTAGAAGGTCTCGAGGCCATCTTATTCTCAGATGCCTCAGAGTATTGTCAGGAATCGAAGAGGAAGCTAGGATTGACACTATTGGGTTAGAGTGGGAGTGGAGTTTTTCCTGAAAGGTGTGATACCTGGTACGGGCCAAATCAGCAACATATGGAACATTTAGGTCTTTATGGATGATTATATTTGTAATAAAGTAAGGAGTGTTGAGGTTTTCACGAAGGATTTTGGATTGTAAGGATTGGATACGGGAAGAATTCGATGGTTTAGTCGAGCCCCAAAGCTCAACTCCGTGAGCCCATATAAGCCTCATGATAGTCATGTAGAGGAATCTTTTGTAGTTAAGTGGGAGGTTAGAGCGTTTGTCAAGTAAGTGTTGAAGTAATCGAAATCGGCGAGCAGTTTCTTGTCGTTTCAGTCTTGTGTGCGGATTTCATGTGAGACGTTTGTCAAGATGAAGTCCAAGGTATCGTATTTGTACTACAGTGATGAGTGGGGTATGATTAAAGGAAACAACTGGACAGGAAGTCATAGGTTTACGTCGTAAAGTGAAGGTGATTTTATGGGATTTATTAGAATTTATTTTGATTCTTCAATTGTGACACCATTCTGCAATGGCAGATACATGGTTCTGTAGGAATTGTGAAGCGACAATAAGTAGAGAGGACAGTGCTTGGATGGATAGGGATGCCAGCTGTAGAGTGTTGGACCTAGGATACTATCTTGTATTGCACCGGCTGCCTGGGTGAGTACTGAGGAGAAGGAGATATTATGATTAACTTTAAAGGTTCTATCTGTAAGGTAGGAACGGATTATCAGGAAATATGTCGGGAAGAGGAATTTGCGGAGTTTGTAGAGCAGTTCTATAATTGAGCATGAACATACTTAAAACGTCCTTTCTTAACATTCATTTTCCGCTTCCTCCTCCCCTCACTAGTATTTTAGGTCCATTAGTCAACTGGAAACTCATAAATATTTACGTAGGAACTGGTGACCCTATCCTATAACATATTCGTCGTTTCAGTCTTGTGTGCGGATTTCATGTGAGACGTTTGTCAAGGAGGAGACCTAGGTAGCGGATCTGTTCAGCCGGGACAAGCGGAATATTATTAAAGGATACAGTAGGACGGGATGTCATTGGTTTACGACGGAAGGTAAAGGTAATTTGGTGGGATTTGTCTGAATTTATTTTCATTCTCCAATTCTGACGCCATATCTGGAGGTCTCTTATGTGGGATTGTAGGGTTTGAGAGGCAATAGTTGGATCGTAGGACTACAACTTAAAATGCAATAATGAGTGGTCTTAAAAAAAAAAGAAAAGAAAAGTTATAACAGTTGAAGAAATCCAAAAACAGAAGAAAATGGTGAAAAGAAAAAAAAAATTGTTTCTGTTGGCGTGACAGAGATGAACCTTACCTTAAGGTAGTATCCTAGGTCCAATCCTCTACACGGTGTATACAGCTGACATCCCTATCCATCCAAGCACTGTCCTCCATACTTATTGTCGCTTCACAATTCCTACAGAAACATGTATCCGCCATTGCAGAATGGTGTCACAATTAGAGAATCAAAATAAATCCTAATAAATCTCACCAGATCACCTTCACTCTACGACGTAAACCTATGACTTCCTGTCCAGGTGTTTCCTTTAATCATACCCCAATCATCAATGTAGAACAAATACGATGCCTTGGACTTCATCTTGACAAACGTCTTACATGGAATCCTCATACAAGACTTAAACGACAAGAAACTGCTCGTAGATATCGACTATTAAAACACTTACTTGACAAACGATCAAAATTCTATAAGTTCCTATCTGGACTTATGGCATAGAGCTATGGGCTCCACTAAACCATCGAATCCTTGCAATCCAAAATCCTTCGACAAATCCTAGACGCTTCGTACTTTGTTACCAACAAACTCATCCATAGAGACCTGAATATCCCATTCGTTGCAGAAATTGCCCAAAAAAGATACTCCTCCTTTCATTCCAAATTACCCACCCATACAAACCAGCTTGTCCTTATCCTCTCATCGACATCTATTCCCGATAATCCTCCGAGGCGTCTGAAAAGACGGTTGTCTCGAGACGTTCCTACCAAATAAACTCTGAAGTGCTACCACTGGGTAGATTCTTCTCAAGACTTTTTCAAGCCAATGTTCTATAAATAGCTCATCTATTGTGCAAGTGCATCTAACGTTTCCAGACATAAAACGTGAATTGGGAAAGTAAAAAAGCTCGATACATGGGTACTTCATGATATCACTGAGCGGCAGCAAGACCCCATGTTTTAAGTTCTACGAAGTTCTTCCGCACCCACCAAATTCTCCGGACTTGTCTCCAACAGATTACCACCTGTTCAGGAATTTAGACAACTTCGTCAAAGGAAATCTTTTTGAAAATGATGATCAAGTTTTCAGATTTTGTTTCAGTTCAAAGCTCAGAGTTTTTCAGTTCGGGGATAAAAAAATTTGGTGTCACGTTGGAAAAAATGTATAGAAAAAGATTGTAAATACTTCGAATAAAATTATGTTGTTTTCGTATCGTATTTTTAATAAACATCCTTTACCTTGAAAATGGACATTTCAAGTGACACAACCCAATATATAAAAACAGCCAAGTCCTTTAAAATATGTATATTCAATATATACATTCAACTTTATTCTAAATCATACTGTAACAAAAATAATGGAATTAATACAGTAAAAAATAACTAGATTCTAATGTCAAATGATTGAATTAAATTGGTTGAGTAAGAAACTAGGAAACCCGTTCCTGCTTCACACGGATGTAATTTGAATGAGCTATTGTCATAAGCAATTAGCAATAAAATATGTTTATGATTATATTAAATAATTGGCAGAAATGAAAAACATAAATTAAAATTGGATAAGCGCATATGTTTGTTATTTTAAACTGAAGCAAATATTGAGTAAATTAAATTTTCCTAAACGAAGAAAATCTTATTGCTATGTATGTATTGACAAACAACAGGGATAACAAAAAAGGCTCCGATTTTATTCAGTTTATTATTATTTTATATTTGAAATGAACTATTTAAATTACATTTTAAAAGTTTTTTTGTTTTTAAAAAATATATTTATTGGTATTTACAACAGTATAATAAAATACATTTAGTAAATGTGATACAAGATAAGTTGACATGGTTCATATGTAGGGATACTACCCATTGGCAGCTCCCCAAAGACTATGTTAAACAAGACGGTCTCGGGGCCATCTTCTTTTCAGACGTCTCGGAGGATTAACAGGGATTGTAGAGGAAGAAAGGATTGAAACTAGTGGGTTAGAGTGGGAATGGAGTTTGTCATGAAAGGAGTGGTACCTGGTTCGGGCCAAGTCAGCAACAAAGGGTTTAAGGTCTTTATGGATGAGTTTATTTGTGACAAAATAAGGAGCATTGAGGATTTTTCGAAGGATTTTGGATTGTAAGGATGGAGACGAGATGAATTTTATGGTTTAGTAGAGCCCCAAATCTCTACTCCGTAAGTCCATATTGGTCTTATGATAGTCATGTAGATGAGTCTTTTGTAGTCAAGTGGATGTTTTTAAAAAAGTTAAATTAAGATTCCATAGGAATCTCGTTTCGGTTACTGTGAAGCATCCATTTTCATGAAATAGTATTACATTTGAAATAATTAATAACGTTGTTGGTTTATAAATTTGTAGCAACTCAACATTTATGCTAAAAACTTAGTTATAATTCGGTACGTAATATTGTTTCTAAAATATTTTTATTCTAAATGGAAGAATATAACTTGCACGGTCCTGTACATTTAGCTGTTTTGTCTCCCGCTATACCGATACGCGTATAGTTTACGGGCTTTTAACAACTTTATATTAACTCCTGCGATTTATTTTATTTCATATTAACATTTCTGAATTCTTGCTTTTTCCAACAGTATATTATACGTATATATTACTACTTATATTTCAGAAGAATGTTTTGATGACTTGGTTAAAGAAAATTAATTTTTCCCGTTTAAAGAAAAGCATAATTGCGCTGTATTTTACTCATAATGAACCGAATATAGGAAGAATACCCTAAATTATGGTGAAAACTATATCAAAATCCGTCTTGAAGTTTAGAAGGAGTTAGCGGCAACCAAAATAGCGTTATCGTTTTATATATATAGAGAGAAGATTAATTTGAGATTTTCCAACTTCATATAAAATTTTCTGAAATGGATATCATCTTGGATATCGGAAATAACCTTCTCAATTCTATAATAACTTTAAAAATTATCCTAAAGATTAATAAGACATTGACTTAAAGAACTAAAATAAGAAAAAAAGACTCGTATAATTCTAAATATTTGTTTACAGATCGTATAATGTACCCGATTCATAATTTACAGGACGTCTCATTCCCTTAACTTGTTCCATATCAATACTTAGGGAGTTAATTGTTAATGAAGGAGGACATTTAGCAGGGCGGTTGTTTATGTAACTGATCCCTGCGTTAGCGTAGGGCTGGGTTGGAATGGGCTATTCCAGTCACGAAAGGGCATTAGTCCTCGGGACCGGAGGGGTGCTCCCGTCCCTTGCGAAAAATTAATGCGAATTATTAGGGGTTAGGCCGGGAGGGGGCGCTATCAGCGGGCCCATCTTTGGCGGGCCCTGCACCCCTCATTCTCATTCAAAGGACATATCATCGTCAAATCGTCCACTTGCAATGAGCACAATTCATTTAACGATATCTGATAGCTAGAACGCACCGCTGGGGTAGATAGGCATGAAACGCAGATATTTGCTGCGCATAAGTTAGTTAATACTAATCAGAAATTAGACTTGACTAAATTAAATTAATTACACCCTAAAAAATAAAATTTAAAAATATGGTGCGCGTCTCTCACTTATCTCCGTTGTTAAAATTCATTTAAGAATTTTTAAAAGATACAGTAGAAATTTTTTAAGAATTTATTATAATTTCAATTGAAACATGTGTTTTATTAAATTATCTATTATATTTTTACCGACAACAATCAGTAGGTTTCATCGGCTTTTAATCACTCTTCATTAACCTTTAAATTTCTGTGTATTAGATAAACTTTTTTTTAAATCTTCAACTATCAAATGGTATATTATACATCTATATTACTATTCTTGTGTTAAAAAGAAACAAAAATTGCATCAAAAAATATGTTTACACTTTTCTCCATTACATTGTTTATCAAATTCGCTTAACTTGCATATTTACTCGTTATTTATCAATGCTAATAAGATGATGCTCCCATTTTTTTTTTTTTTTTTTAAATCTACAAAATTACAGGTACTTTAGATGAAGAAGATTTAAAACATCATCATTTAAGCCCTATCAGACTATTTCAATCAGAATGAAACCTACATGATATCAAAGCCCATAAGATTTTACATCCATTAAGCGAGTTTAATCAAAATCGCTAGAGCCGTTTTTGATAAAAGTTTAAAAAGGTGTAAAATGCATGTTATAAAGTAGATCTTCCGGTCAGCTGATTTTGATGAAAAAGGTTCTGTAGCACCTCTGGTATATAGTTGTCTTAAATATGAAATTTCAGTCCCATAGGAGTTTTTGTTTTTGCCAGGCAGTGACCACACACACGGGACTTGGTTATTTGGACTCTAAAATGTGTATTTTCGTTAAAAACTGAAATGCGAAAATTTTATATATATATATATATATATATATATATATATATATATATATATATATATATATATATATATATATATATTCCTCCGAATTCCTCCTAGCAATATTTGTTTCAGCCTTTTCAATGTCCATCACCTTCTTCTTATTCCTTTGGCTTCTTTCAAGCGAATAATAATACCCAAGAAAGAGGATTAAAAAAAAGCCAAAATGATTTTAGGTCATTAGGAATTCCCTCAATACTTTTAGAATTTCTAATTTTTATTTAAATGAGTATGAGTCCACAAAATATATTACTTCAGGAAAGAATAATTGATGCGTTGATTTCCAAAAGGTACTATATCCATACTAGGAAATATTACAGGAGGCGCGAAAATCTCTCATTACTATATTATTAAACTAGCTAATTTGATTCTTTTATCATTAAAATCCTGAATTGTTTTTTTAGTATATTAATAACATCATATTAAAGAAATGAAATGAGATTTTTTGGTATAATATGCACGTAATTAAATGTGTAATTATTTCATTTAGAAAATATTTATATTTCTAAATTGCGTTTATAAAGGGATTGGGTGTTCATTAGATTAAATAAAATAGGAGATTTAGATATAACTAATTGATGAGAATACAAATATGTAAAAAAATCAATTTTGTAAAAAATGTCCCTTAGTACTTTTTGGAAATTGACGAAAATTGAGCAATTCCTCTTATTATATATATCTGCACACACACAGATATATACATATATTTCTTTCTTTTTTTTTTTTTTTTTTTTTTTTATAGAAAACTCATTCTAAATATTTTCTTAAGTGCAAATAAGGTGGTACAATAATCGATTACTAATCTTTTTTTTTTATTGATATCTATTCTTTAAAAAAAATGATCTTACCTTTAAAATTTAGTATAATAATCAATACCCCTATTCATTCTGGTTGATTTGGTGTATATTATAATGATAATATAGCAGTTATTTAAGTCATGTAGTAATTAATTCTTTCATCTAATACATTAATTAGAACAGTAGTAAAACATTCTTTTAACCTAGAATCATTAATTTTTTTTTAATTAAATATATTTTTTATCAGGTAGGTAGTTGTTGTTTCTATGAAAGGCATCAAGAACGTGAATTTGAAATATAGCCGACTTCAGTAAAAGCGAAATTTCATCATTTATATTATTATCTAAATCATTTCAAGGCACCCAAATTGAATAATCTACTCAACAGATAGTTATTTCACTATACAGTAAACCTTCGTTTCAACCAACTCCAAGGGACCAATAAATTCTCTGTTCGTCATAAAAGAATTCGTAATATCTGAAAAATATATTGTATGTATATTATATGTCTGGGTGTAAGTTCAGGTGGTTAAAAATAAATATAACATTCGCTTTCAGACATATTTTTTATTTAGAAACTACAAAAGCAGTTAAAAGTATGTACTATGTACATATATACATTTTACATAATACTTTAAGATTAACATAAACCATTATTCAAAATACAAAGCATAAAAAGGAACTTACAATATCAAAATCACAGCAATGCATATAAAGTTGAATTGACAGTTTTCGATTTCGACTCAATTTTTCTAATTCACTTCTTGAAGAATTTGCAACCTTGTATTTAATCAATGGATTTTCTCTTTACCTCGTAGGAAACTCGAACTAAAGCAAGTAGTAAAAGCAATAAAATAGAAAAACTAGCTGAAACTCTAGAAACCAGAAGCTGTCACAGACTGTGAATTACAGAATTGAGCTGAACAAAGGGAAGAGGTAGATTTGGACAGAAAGGCGCCGCTCTTTACTGGGAATTAAGACGTTTTGTAATTTTTTTCTTCTTTATTTTTCGTAATAACTGAACAAATTCAATTCTGAGGCCCACAAAAGTAGTTCGTTAATTCGTTATAAACGAGGAGAAAGCATAGTTTTCTAATTTTTTTTCAAGGGACCACAACGATAGTTCGTTATAACGGGTGTTCGTTAAAAAGAGGGTTTACTATAATACTAAACTAGTTCCTAGTAATTTCTCTTAAATGTAAGTAAATGCGCTTAATAGCAATAAGTTTAAAGTAGTAAAGTCCTTTGGATTTATTACTTAAGCAATTAAATTTTTCACGAATAAACTTTTCGAGGCTCACATATTATGAGTTAATATTCTTCCACTTGAAATGATATAAAGAAAGTTTATTTGCGATCCCTCTTATCGTACGTACATTCCTCAAACACTCTCATACGCGGAATTAGTATGAGTATGTGTATGAATAGCTACAAAAACAGAAAGGATTAAGGGCTTAAGTTTTATAACGAGAATGTAAGCTGGCTATGTCTAACTTTGTTGAATACAAGGGATTATCAAAAGAGATTAACTTCTACCTTTCGCTCGAGTGAGCTTGTAAATACCTGTTAAGCAGCGAATAAACATTATTATAACATTAATCCATACTGTTTGTATTTAATAAAAATTAGACATTATGTAATTCTTATTACTAATGTTTTTCACTACTTGGGACATAGTTTTTTTTTTTTTTTTTTTTCTTTATTGGTATATATTACAATTTGTCATAATAGACAATAATAATAGTGCTAGAGGATCTCATTCATACAATAACAGGGACATAGTTAAAAAAAAAAAAAAAAATAAATAAAAAAATAAATATGACTAAAAGTATAGTTTTCAGTTAATTGATGAGCCTTACCCTGCACTAGTCTGTGAAAATTATGCTTTCTAATAGGCTTAATTCGTTCTGGCTTTATTCTGAACCTCCTTTAGATGGCTGAATAATCAAACAATGAAAGAAAATTTACTGAGGATTACTCTGTGGAGGGGAAACGCGTAGTAAAGTAATATGATTACATGTTTTTCTTTATGTATATATTTTTTTCTTGTATTATTCTTATCTCATTTAATAAAAAATAAAAAAAAATAATAGATTGCATAACTTTTTATTATTACTAAATTGATTAAATTTTTCAATTATAATAAACAAAAATCTAGCTCGGGCAACACACGACTTTCACTTACCTCCATTTTTAAAATCATGAAGGAATTATGTTAAACAGTTAGACATAAAAATACGTGGAGCTATTAAGGAATTAATTAAATTGAATTTATATAGAAACATGTGTTTTATTAAAAAATCTATTATATAATTATCTAAAATAATCAGTTAGTTTTATGTTCATTTCGTCACTCCCTATTTACTTTTAAAATCTTGTGTATGAAATATTTTTTTTTTTTAATCTTTAGCTTTCCAACGGTATATCATACATGTATATTACTGTTCTTATGTTCAAAAACGAAAAATTGCATTAATAAAATATTTTTTTGTTTTCTCCTTTAGTTGGGTATCGAATTTATTCAATTTATATATTTACCTGTTTTTTATCTGCGTTAACAAGATAATATAGTTATTTTTATAGAATCAACAAAATTAAAGGTAGTTTAGTGAAAGAAAATTTAAAATATCCGCATTTAAGCCCTGTCAGACCATTTTAATCAGAATAAAACCTACATGATATCAAAGCCTATTAAATTTTACATTGATATAGCGAGTTTAATCAAAATCGTCGGAAACGTTTTCGATAAAACCGAAAAAAGGTGCAAAATATTGCCTCTTCTGGTAAGCTCGTTTTGATGAAAAATGTTTTGTCAAGTCTCGGGTGTATAGTTGTCTTAAAAATGAAATTTCAGTTTCATAGGACTTACCGTTTCCGCCCGGGAGTTACCACACACACACCGGTTTTGCGGGACTTGGTTTTTTGGACTCAGGGGACACCCTAAAACGTGTATTTCCGTTGAAAACTGGAATTTGAAAATTTTAACGATCGCAATACTTCCCCTTTCTATATATAGTATGTGAAAGTAAAAAGTATTTCGTTGGAAACTGAATGGTCTATGGCTCAGTACATAAATAGATTTGTACTATTTCAAGTCCAGCAGCCGTTATAACATCCACAGGTCAGGTTTTCCCTGATGTTAATTATAATAAACTATTATATGAAATGCAATATAATCCTTTTTACCCAAACCCTACATATAAGACAACGAGATCTTACAGCAATTTTTTCATAAAAATCAGCTAACTACGAGAGCCTTTTTATAACATGCATTTTGCACCTTTTTACTATATCCTCAAAAACGATTTTTATTAAACTCCCATATGGATGTCAACTTTAATGGTCTCAAACATGATGTAGGTTTTTAATCTGATTTAAATAGTCTAACAACGCTTAAATGCCGATATTTTAAATTGTATTCTTCTATTAAAATTTTGTATATTCTATAAAAATAACCATATCATATTGTTATCATTGATAAAGAAAAGTAAATAAATAAGTTGAACGAATTCGATATCCAACCAAAGGAAAAAACTGAACAGTAATATAGATGTATAATATACCGTGGAATATCTAATGATTTTAGAAAAACTATCATCTCATACACAAGCTTGTACAAGTTAATAAAGAGTGGCAAAAAACCGATAAATCTAACTGATTGATTTACATAATAATATAATAGATTTTTTAATAAAACACATGTTTCTATAGAAATTCAATTAAATTAATTCTTTATAAGTTTTACTCATTTCCATCTTCAACTGTATTTGTAAATTATTTTTTTGATTTTAACAACAGAATTAAGTGAAAGTCTTGTGTTTCCCGGACCAAATTTTTTTTCAGCTCTTAGACATCTGTACTAACATAGTATCGCCTTATTATACGTAACTATAGGTTTATAGTTTCTGTATGAAATATCTCTTTGATTCCTAGGGGTCCGGCAGGGAGTAGGGAAAGTTCCAAGAGCTAATAGTAACAAACGACAGACTCCATAAACCAAACGGCACGGCCCCCTGGAGGTGCAGAAATGTCCTGGACTCCAGCCTCCACTAAATAATGGAATTCTAATTTGTCATAAAACGTCGGCCGATTTCAGTGTGCCCAGATAATTAATCCAGTAGCTCTCCAGGGATAAGGGCTGCGGATTTTTTCCCTCTCGGACAGAATACACCTGGGGCGATCACTCACTATAATTACATTCCTAACATCAGTGGTTATTTATGCCTTCTGGGGGATACTCTGACTTCCATTTCCTAGAGTGGAAACGGCTTTTCGTTCTTTTTCAGGGTTTAAAAATCATAACATTAAGCAACTGCTGTTCAAATTATTTTAATATAACTGAAAAATGCATTTTCTTTGCTTAATGGCTTATACTTTTTCTTTTTAACAACGAATTATTACTCAACCTCCTTCCGTTCCGATATTAAATATTTGCTGTTACAAATACTTAACGAAGATTAATGATATACATTTTCTGTCATTATTATATATATATATATATATATATATATATATATATATTATATATTATATAAGTGTGCTATAGAAAGTACTGTTCTTCCGGCCCTGGGTTCGAACCCTAGCTGTGGTTAAATAATTATTTATTCCGTTATTTATATCCGCCGCACCCAAAACATCGCTGAACTATTTCTGTAAAAAAAAAAATAAAAACAAATGAATTAATAATAATACAAAAAAAAAAAAGTTATGAATCTGGTGTAAGATGCGTATATATAAAGAGTAAACCGTAAATATTGTTTATCAGTTTGTACTTTTAATTTAATTTGTTTATTTCTTTTTTAACTTTAGTAATTCTTACCATTTACTTTAAAATAAATTTAGAATTCTCTTATAAAATTATTTAATATGGAATCCCAGATTTAAGTTAATTTATTCCTAAGCTAATTCCTATAACTTTTAGGTCGCTAACCAACTATAGCATTTCAAGATGGTTGTAATTTTGACTGCCGAAAGTGTTGGTACTTCCAGTCTAAGACGTTCTATGCGGGATTTAAATTAAATCAAGCGTTAGTTTAAATAGCATCCAACAAGAATGGAGCTCAGTTAGTAGGATATAGGATATCATAGAATGCCATCTGTTTGTTCTGCAAAAGTGAGTAAATTTATGATGTCTTCCACGATAATCATAAATTCAACTGTGTCACAAAAAACACAGAACTAGACAAATAACGATAAATTCAGCGATGATACACTAAAACCCACAGAACTAGACACTTCTGTCATTGCTAATCGTTCATTTGCTTATTACTTGTTTAAATCCGGTTTTTTAATATTAAACACGTTAAACTTTATAAAATTACTCTTATTGTACAATAGTAAATAAGTAATAAATCTTTAACCTTTAGGGATCACTTGTAGCTGGGTGGCTAGCATAACAGCCTCATATGCCGAAGGTCACGGGTTCAATCCCGCAGGTGGTCCTAGGATTTTTTAATGAGAGTAAAAAATTCTTAGTTATACCGTCCTTCGGAGGGAACGTTAAAAGGTGGTTCCGAGCCATTGCGATGTCAGATACTCGTTAAAGATTCCTATATTAATAAAACCTGGATAGACAAAATTTAGGACTCCCACTGTAGCATCGTCCGATTAGACATAGTAGCATTAAATGGCGTTAAATAAATAAACAACAACAATCTTTAACCTTTGATTTCTATTTCATTAACCAGTTTAAGATATATGCTAATATGAACTTTTTTGTTTATTTTCGTTTTGTGAACACATTTCTAAAATAGCGCCGTGCAACTACGAAACCCTCTGTATTAAAAATATAGATTTTTTTTTTCCTTTTCATATCCTTATTCTCACCTATCAGAAGCTATCTGACTATCAGCAAATGTGCCGTACATGTTTGAGGTCAGGCATGGTAGGCATAGGGAAGTAAAGTGCCCAGCAGCATCCCTAGAGCTTAAGTTAGCAGAGGAGGTCTCTCATCCAGCTTCTCTATAGCCTTCTTCTGACTGGTATTTCAGCTATGGACATGCCGTTAATCAGTCCATTGTGGTGATAAATGAAAATTATAATTGCTATTTTTAAACAAATATACGGACAATTCCTAAATTTCAGGGGTTAGAAAGATAATTATTTTACGTTATTAGTTTCTGGCGTTGTAAATCTTTACATATAAAAATCTCTTGTCACAATGTTTGTTCGCGAAAAACTCGGAAATTAATAAACCGACTTTGATCGAACTCCGTAAGTATCTGTTATTTGGTCCAACTTAAATGATATGATAGTTTTTATTACTATTCTAAATGGTTGAAAAATATATTTTTCTGAAACGTAAAACAAAATGTGTTTAACTGTGGCAACACTGGTTCCCTTATAGTAACCTTCCCATATATTCACATATGTGATTATTAATTCAAATATAAGTGTGTGTTGATTGTTTCTATGCGTTCTTATTTATAAAATATACATCCACATTATAGTTTCCATTCATAATAAAATACATATTAGTTGGCGACGAGGATGGGATAAAATATACATTCACTCCATAGTTTCCAGGTATAATAAAATACATATTACTATACGTTTCCAGAAAAATTATAAGTACTCATTTGAATGACTTGCAATGTGTTATGAGTTGCAAAGGAGTTATGATGATATACAACGGTCATGTTTCAAAGATGAAACGATGTTATTGAATAATTTGGATGTGGCTACTTGGTGATGGTATGTAATTGTAACATTGTGAGTAAATAAAATTGATATCCGACATGAAATAATAATCTTTTATTTATCATAAACAGAGTAGTTCATTGATATTATCCTGTATTTATTTCATATAACCTCATTAACATAGTCACTATCAACATCTTTCGTAATTTGTAGCAATTTAAATTTAAATTATTTTATTTATCAAATTGAATTCACCAAACCGCAAACAAAGATAAAGAAGTGTAGTTTTTGTTCTATTTTTTTCAATCTATCTCGGTATTAGAAACAATATGTTTATAGTTGCATTAGATTAATTATAGTAATAGGTTAAGTTGTTTTTAAATCACTTTCCTCATCAACCATAATTCTAACTTTAGTCTAACAAGTTGCCATTTTATTCTGTTAAATATACAATAGCGATCCAGTAGAAGAAGTCATACCCAAAATTACTCAATATATTTTAACTGTAACGTTATCGTGGTGTTTAGTCACGTTTGAAACATAAATGTGATTGATATAGATTGATCCAACGAATGCCAATGTTTTGAATTGATAACAACTTTGATAAATGTAATTGTTAAAAATATGATATTTATATTTCTATTTTGAAAATTTATAATAGTTGAGTAGTTGTTGACCGTTTTGACTATATGGTAAGGTAGTTGGTTGAAGGTGCAGCCACCAAGAAAACACGCCAGTAAGAAAGAAAAAATATAATTCTGTTTTATTGGTAGTTTCTTTGTTACCACATCCCCAGACAACTGCTCCATTTTATTCCGTTTTATAGTTACCACTCATAAACGCATTTATGCAAATAAAGACAAAATAAAATATTCGCTAGCAAAGCCGCGGGTTACAGCTAGTAAGATTATAAATACTTGTGTTATTAATTTTGTTTTTTAAAATGTTTAACATAATTCCGACTTTTTGTTCTTCAAATTATTGTAGATTTTTAGCTTTATCTGAAGGTGGTGATGGAAAAAAATGTGGAGCTTTCTGTATCGTGGAGCGTTCATTGTGATTGGACAAAGAAGGGACATGCCATTGTCGGGGTCACTCTAACTGCTCCAATGAAGCCTAGACCTAATTGGCACCTCCCCTCCACTTTATGGCCCTCCTTAAAGAAGGCCTTTTAAGTTAGGGTGTCGTCCGGGGACAAGTGGTCTTTCATGGATCTCCTTAGCTGTGTCGAAGGGAATCTACTCATGAGATCGCTGATTATTGTCAATAATTCATGAATTATTGTCACTGATTGAAATATAGAATATATTTTATTTGTGAAAGACAAAGTCTTGTACAAATTTACAACATAAAATACAATTACAAAAGAAATATAACCTGAGTCTAGTGCTCTTTACCTAAAACATTAAACAAAAGATAAAACATGTACTCCTTGACAAAATAGTAAACAAAAATAAAACGAACTGGATAATACAAAATTTTTTTTAACATAATATTGATTACAAAACAATATTACACTTAAAATAATTAGACATCTAAAATAAACGGAAGCGTGGTAAAATTACAGTGATTAAATGGTTTCGAAAACTATTTACGTAATATTGTTTAAATAGAACTAATAGAATCATATTTATTACATATGTTTAAGATGTAAATATAAAGACTGTTCAGTCTGGCTTCACTATTAATGTTCAAGATATTTTCAATTTTTTGTAGGTCACAGAATATGGATTCAGATGGTTTTATGATATATTGTCTATTGTCTTTAAATGTTGGGCAATGTAGGAGGATATGGTACAAACTATTGTTGAAATAATCATTGCAAAATATACAAAGTTCATTTGCCTTAATAATAATTGTTTTGTTTCCATGGTGGAGATTGATGATCTCTGGGTTTCCTACCCTCAGTCGGCTGATACATCTTATTTTCTTGAAATTTAGCCTATATGTTAAGTACTCTTCTGGTTTATGTAGGTTGTAACTGCTGAGTAATCGGTATATGGGGTTATTACTTGAGTTCATTGCTCTATTAATGTCAGTTGAATAGTTATTGCTTATGATTTTTTCGATAATATCGGCTTTGTGATTCAAAATATCGTTTTCCAGAGGCGCATTGAATTTTTCTCTACATCCATAGTTGTGGGTCAATCATATTGACCTGTGAAACCCAGTTGTAATCTATATCAGGCTTTTCTGCATCTAGCATTCTTAGTCTGTTGAAACACTGTTTCGGGAGTCTCTCTTCAGGCATCGATGACAGTTTAGACCAATGGTTGATTACTTTTTTCATAACTTTTGAGATTAGAGGACTTCTACCTGTCTCAAGCCTCACTATATAGTTTGGGGTGTTTTTGGGCCATCCATATAGGTATTTAATAAATTTCATTTGAGAAATTTCTAAAGCATCTAAATATTTCTTTTGTAATTGTATTTTATGTTGTAAATTTGTACAAGACTTTGTCTTTCACAAATAAAATATATTCTAGTCTATTGTCACTGATTGATGAAGTATAAATTTAAAAGGGAGAACTCAGCAGGTCTGCAGTAATATCTTCAGATGAGATTAGCGAGAACCAATCGAAATGGAAAGCAATCATCCGGGAGGATACAATAGAAGAGTAAAACCGGAGGTGGGTGACCAGTCCGAAAGGTTCAACTCTAAGGAAATACTTCCCCACTGTCCGGTCACGACTGGAAGCAAAGTGGGTCCTCCCGGACTACTGGCTCTCGCAGTTCCTCACAGGGCATGGGGGGTTCCGCTCAATGCTTAATCACCATGGAATAGACATTGACCCTCTATGCACTAGCTGCAACGTCCCGGAAACTGCTGAGCACGTCTTCATGGATTGCAACATAGCCCCTTAAGAACAACAAATATGTACAATTAAGGTATACTATGTATCTGGCCAAAAGACCAAACGATCATGATTAATTCTTATTTACAATAAGAGGTAAGAAAAGAAAAAAAAAAAGAAAAAAAAAAAAAAAAAAAAATATATATATATATATATATATATATATATATATATATATATATATATATATATATATATATATATACAATAAAACGAAAGAATGGAATAAATAAACTTCTTCAGATGATGAACAATAAATAATATTTCTTTTTTTATATTCAAAATCTGATATTTGATATAAAACGTCATTCTTTATCACCCTAATTATCTAGCTCCACATATTCTCCTCGAAACGGCACAAGCCTTGAGACCTCTTGTAAATATTTTTATTGGAGTTCTGGCGCAGGCTAGATTATCCCCTTATGTGCGGTATGTTCGTGGCTATCAATCAGCTTCCGTTGGGTCTTAATCGGGTAGCACGGCTGAGAGAGAGGCGCCGCGATCCTTCGGTCTTGGCTTTTTTTTCCATATATGGAGAACAAGTCTCCGATACTTGCGTATTGTAAATATTGTTTATAGGTATATTTCAAAGTGTTGCTTTTTTATCTTAGAACATATTTTGTATCATTATTTTACTAATGTATTATATTGTATGGATTTAGAGGTACAGCCTTATTGCTACTGTCCTAATTGAGAAAACTTTTATTAATACGTAATAAAGTTTTTAGAAAAAAAACAAAAAAAAAAAAAAAACACGCACTGATCTCGAACTTTCCGCTCTAGATGAATCAGGTTGGTTACTCCTGCTAGGTAGGTAGGTCCTATAAGCCAGCTTAGAATAAGAAAAGACTTTTTAAAACACAATTAGTATACTTGTAACTAAATAATTATTTTATACAGCCCTACATATCAATAAAAGGCACCCAAAACAATTTTTTTTTTTTTTTTTTTTTTTTTTTTTTTTTTTTTTTTTTTTTTTTTTTTTTTTTTTTTTTTTTTTTTACACGATATTGATTAGGTTAAAATACTCATTAATATACATAAAGATATGTAAATACTATAAATTTGTGTGTAAGTCTAATGAGTCAATATGGAAAGCCGAAAAGGTTCATCTTGCTATTTAGGGATACATATTTTTTTCTTTTATAAATAGAATATATAAATAGCTTGAATTAAAGCCGTATCGGTTAAAAAGTTAAATTAAAAACTGAATAGCGGCACTATTCAGAAAATATTTTGTAAATCATTGACTATTCAGAAGATGAATTTTTTCAATATACTGGAATTGCTCTGACTCCGACAAGCTGTTATTTTATTCAGCAAGTTCTGATTTGATGGACGTTACTGTAGGAATGTTGTTTTGATAAGGGTTGACACTGATAGAATCTGACAGATATCAAAAATCATATCTGATGTGTTCCCTTTAAAATTTCAAAATAACTTTTCCGAAATTTATATTCCTTTTCTTGAACAGATAAATGAAGCAATTCAATAAGTTTATTAAAACTACTATTAGTCGTGTGTTAATTATAATTATTATTGACAAAATATTCTGGAAAAATTTTGTAAAAAAATATATATGCGCAATCATACAAAATTAGAGTTTTGCAACACATAACTTAAATTAACTAAATAATTACCTGCAAAAAACGTGGTCCTAATCTGAGTTGCCGAATTTTAAAGATTAAATTTTAACGCGAGTGGAAATGCGTGACAGAGAGATCCGAGTTGAGTATAGCGTGTAATAAATAATAAAGGACCCAACATTGCAGCCGCACGTAATCGGACATTGAATATAAGTAAGTTTGATATCCCATATAAAATTACAGGACCATTTTTTACACAAATAACAAATGCCAAATTATAGGGTAAAAGTTTACTTATTATCATGATGTTGCAACATTTAATTAAAAATATTTTTTTTAAAATTAATTAAAAATAGTCTGTCCAGGATTTATTGAGGCAACCCATTCTTAACATATTTTCTAATATACTAAATTATGTTATAAAATATGTTTTATTCCATTCAGCTCGGTGCAGATCGTTTCAAGTTCGGATCTTTTACTAGAGCTTGAGCTTTCAAACTTCAAACTGAGCTTACAAACTGAGAGTAAGGTAAACGATACGAATAGAAAATTACAGACATTCAGCCAAAAACCATATCCATGTGAATTTTTAAGGATTAATTCTACTGAAGTTTAAACATTAAACAATTAATCAATTGTTTTTTTTTTTAATCAAAGATTCATTTATTTATTCGAATAAATAAAATATTAACTTTGATCAAATGATAATAGACTTTCAACGTATGAGTTAATTTACTCCAACATTTATTCTCTAACCGATGTTGGCCAACTAAAAGTACTAGAGCGGTAGATCTATCTACCGGTCCAGATATATTCGGTTACTAGCTGTATCCTGCGGCTTTGCTCGTGAATATTTTATATTGTCTTTATTTAAATTTGCATGAATGCGTTTATGAGTAGAGACTATAAAATCCATATGATTGAGCAGTTGTTTAGGGGTGTGGAAAAAAAGAAACTACCAATAAAACACACTTATTTTATTTTTTCTTAATGGTGTGTTTTCTTGGTGGCTGCACCTTCAACCAACTTCTTTAACATATAGTTGAAACGTTCAAAAACTACTCCATTATTATAAGACGTATAAATTTTCAAGAAATATAAATGTTATATTTTTAACAATTACATTTATCAGTGTTGTTTTCAAGTTAAAATATTCCTATTCGTTGGATCAATGTATACCAATCACATTTATGTTGCAAACGTAACTATATACCACGATTTCATTAGAGCTAAAATATCTTGAGGAATTTTGGGTATGCCTACTTCTATTGAATCGCTACTGTATATTTAACAGAATAAAATGGCAAATTATTAGTTAGAATGTTAGAATTGTGGTTGATGAGGAAAGTGATTTTAAAACAACTTAACCTATTATTATAATTAATCTAATATAACTATACATTTTTTTTCTAATATTGAAAAAATAGAACAAAAACTACACTTCATTATCTTTGTTTGCGGTTTGGAGAATTCAATTTGATAAATAAAACAATTTAAATTAAAATCGCTACACATTACGAAAGATGTTATTAGTGACTATGTTGAATGAGGTTATATAAAAGAAATACAGGTGAATAGCAATGAGCTACCCTCTTTATGATAAATAAAAGGTTATTATTTCATGTCGGATATCAATTTTATTCATTCTATGTTACAATAACATAACACTACCAAATAGCCACATCCAAATTATTCAATAATATCGTTTTATCTTTTAAACATAACCGTTGTATATCATCATAACTTCTTTGCAAGTCATTCAAATAAGTACTAATCATTTTTCTGGAAAAGTATAGTAATATGTATTTTATTATATATGTAAACTATAATGTGAATGTATATTTTATAAATAAAAATGCATAGAAACAATCAACAAACACTTATATTTGAATTAATAATCACATATGTGAAGATATGGGAAGGTTTTACTGGGAACCAGTGCTGCCACAGTTAAACAAATTTTGTTTCACGTTTTTAGAAAAATACATTTTTCAACCATTTAGAATAGTAATAAAAACTATCCCATCATTTAAGTTGGACCAAATAACAGATACTTACGAAGTTTAATCAAAGACGGTTCAGTAATTTCAGAGTTTATCGCGAAGAAACATTGTGACACGAGATTTTTATATGTATAGATTTATTACTAGCTAACATAAAAGAGAATATAATCTTAACTGTTCCTGATTAGACACTTTGTGACGCTCGTCCTTGACAAATATTTTGGCCTTGACTGAAGTTTAGAGTTCTGGATTATAAATTTAAGTATTATAGGATCAAACCCCAGTCGGTACTTCCGGGCGCAGCTGGTCCCTCCGAAGTTGGCCCTTATCCCATAAATTATAGAGAGGCAATTAGTAATTGTAAATCACATTTACAGTACTTGTATATATAAACATCAGAAACATTAAGTAGGTCTTCTTCATTACTCATCCACATACCATGTTAATTTTTCATTAGTTTCAAAATAGTTGGCATACTCACTTTTAGTTTATTATGTTCAATTTAATAGATCCGAATAACGAATAAAAAAAAATCTTTTGGTCCTCCGTCCGCGGCGTATCTCAGAAACTACTGGACCAAATTTTTTCAAATTCGCCACAAAAATACTAGACCATACAACGATGATTCTAACATCTGGAAGTTGAAAACAGTTGTTTTTTTTTTCGAGAAAAAAAATTTATTTTGAAGATAGAGAAAAAATTTATTTGTTTTTTTTAGTAAAAAAACAGCGAATAATTAAAAAAAATAATTAAAAGTTTACACATATATACGCTCAGTTATCACTGTTATTTTTGACGATAGAGAAAAAGTACACTCCATACATAAGAGATGTGATTCCTTGATAATTCAGTTATTATTGATGATAAAGAAAAAATGTAAGGTGTTCTCGAATCAGGAAATTTTATGTGAATTAATTGAAAGATAATCAAAAGAAAAGGAAATAGTAATGCAGTCTAGTATAAATGCTTTTGGTTTATTATTTTCAAACATTAACCTTTGTAATCGACCTCAGGTCTCTATTGTTTTCTTCCGAATGTTTACATATTTAAATTAAACAGTTAATAATCCTCTACCTTTGTATTATAAACATTAGCTTCCAATCAATTACCCACTTTTTAGTATACTTCCAAATATGAACATGGATACACACGATTTTCGAGTAATATTTTTGTCGAGTTTAAACTCGGCCATTCAGCAGCTGAGCGGCTAGAAATATTTGCAAGCGTTTGGGAAAGGAAGTGTTAATGAAGGGACCATTCTCCATTGGTTTGCTAAGTTTTCAGATGGGGATACCGACTTGGAAAACTTGCCCCGAGGAAGACCTCCTTCCGTAATAGACAACGATGTCCTCAAACATACAGTGAAGGAAAACCCATACCAAACAGTTTAAGGACTCAGCGCAACTAAATGCAAGTGCGTCTACCTTTTCCAGACATTTAAAGTGTATTGGGAAGTAATAAGCTCGATACATGGGTACCACATGATCTCACTGAGCGGCAGCTTTCAAAGCATGTTTCAAAACATACCGTGCAATAATTGAAAGAACTGGGTACGAAGTTCTTCCGCACCCATCATATTCTCCCGACTTGTCTCCAACAGATTACCATCTGTTCAGGAATTTAGACAACTTCGTCCAAGGAAAACTTTTTGAAAATGATGATCGAGTGAAAAGTGCGTTTTCAGATTTTGTTTCACTTCAAAGCTCAGAGTTTTTCAATTTGGGGATAAAAAGTTGGTGTCACGTTTGGAAAAATGTGTCGAAAAAGAAGATAAATACTTCGAATAAAATTATCTTGTTTTCATATCGTATTTTTAATAAAAATCCTTTACCTTTAAAACGGACATTTCATGTGACACAACCCAATAAATAAGTACCAACTAATTGTTTGCTTTTAGTGTCATTTGGTAGAAAATCAATGTTTTAACAAAATTAAAAAAAAAAATCATTGAAATTAGTTAAGAACTAGCAGAGATATAGCGTTTTGAAATCAGCAGTAGATTTATGCTATTATCCTTTGAATTATCGCTTTTCATATTACTTAATTCCCTATCAACGGCTATACAAACAGTCATACCCAAATATTGTTTAAGCTTTTGTTTCTGTCTAATTTACATTATTTTTTAAAATCATTTATGTAATTATATACTGAATTAATTAATTGCGAATTAACTAAAAAATCTTCTACCTCAACCCATAAAGAGCCTATAGTTCATATTCATATCCGTACTGTTTCTGAATCAACGGCTGTTCAATGAGGTGATCTGTGCAAATTCGTGATCAGCCACCGGTTTTTTTCTTCGATTTCCGAATACCCACTTTATAGAGTAATTTCATGCTCCAGGGTGGTTTTTCCTAGCTGATTTTCGTCCCACGGGCGCCGAATTACAAGGATAATATATTACTTTCGTCACACTCGGTTTTCCTACCGAGGGCCCAGATAACAGTAGGCTAGCAAATTTAAAGAAAGTAATACTAACTTACGTTATCTTCTTATTTACTATTTTTCAGTATTAATAATAAATCACTGAGGAATACGGAAGGTACGCGAATGATGAAATATTTCTTTTAAAGAGTTAAACTGAAAATAATATTGGAGGTTATTTGCCTATTATATATTATTGGGACTAAACTAAATTTTTTAATCTTAATATTGTTTTATTCAAACCTGTCTGTAATTATCAATAAGTGAATGCAAGGTTTTAGCATTTGGGCGTGATAGGCATTATGTAGGGGGAATGCCCAGTTGCCTGACTTGGTACCAATTTCCTATCTATGTCAGGAGGCCTCTTATCTAACTTATTTTCAGCTTTCTGCGAGTGTTTTAAAAAATTTGTTGGTATGTTCGTGTTAGTTGTTGTGAAAAGGTTTGTGAAGGATCTTTTCGTTTTCTGTTGATATGTAAAGGTCTGTATGATATGTAATGCTGCTAACGCACCATGAAAAATTTGTTAGTTCTGAAAGTTTTGGATTGGAAAATTATAATTTTAATCATCTATGTCTTTTTTGCTGTCCAAGTACAAATGTGTTTTTACATGTGTAATTTTTTAATTTTCGTTTAAATTTTAATTTTTAATATCTGGAGAGGAGTGAAGATAAATGTATTATTACAAGAGTCATTTGTCTGTTCTTGATGTTTGGGCCCCATGTCATTGTTCTGTCGAATTTCAAGCCGATATATCTGATTGTGTTTGTTTTTGGAATTCGGATGATCCCAAGATAGGGCAGGAGGGCAAGTTTCATGTTGAAGACTGGAAGTAATACGTATGGATTTGTCTTGATTTCGTCGAAATTCCCGAAGTTTGCTCGTTAGGGAGTGTTGAAATGTCTTTGTGGCCTTTGTAGGCTTGTGACTGGATACGTCGCTGTCAAATGTTCGGAGTTGATTGTAATACTGTATGTGTATTTATTTATTTATTTAATTTTTTTAAATTATATGTTTATAGAAAATATTTAAAAATATAAAACTCTATCTGAACTTACCTAGAAAGAATGAAATGAAAAAAACTTCTTTATTATCCTGGGACTAAAGTCCCTTAAGTCTTTACAAGTCAGACTTTCAGAATAAGAAAAACAAAAAAAAAAAATAGCTAGTTCATCAATGATAATTTGAGTAATATAAACACAAAAAAAAAAAAATAAATAAAGTAAAAGAATAATAATAATTGGTATTTATAGCATCTGCAGTTTGAAGTTATTGTCTGTTTGACAGGGTAAGGAGAAGGTGGTTGAAAAGTAGCGATTTGAAGGAGAAAGCAGTTCTTACATGACGGATCTCAGGAGGGATAGAATTCCAAAGAGTGGTTGCTTTAGCTAGAAAGGACTTGTCAAAGGCAGCAGTACGGCGAGGAGGAGGGTAGAGGTCAGAAAGACGGGATCTAGTAGAACGGGACTGAATTGATGATTTAAATTGAAGGGATTGGAAGATTATAGGTGGGACGATGAGTTCTGATAAACTGGTAGAGGAAGGAGGCTAGGAAATACTGGCATCAGTAACGAGGATAAAGCCGCCTTAACTCGGCGTAATACTGGGTTATATGCGTGTCCTGGTGATCCCGAATACAAACCGTATTGCACAGTTCATAATACGCTTGAGTTTTGCTTCGAGCTCACCTGAAAGTCCGCTGTACACCTGGCAACAGTAGTCAAAGTGGGGAAAGACAAGGGAAGAAACAAGGAATTTACGAATATTGAAAGATAGGAGGTGATGGAGGTGACGGAATTGCTTTGGTTATGGTTTTTATGGTTATGGTTAAGAATATGTATTTCGTATTTCCCACAGCTTCGTATTTATAATTTATTATTCGTACTCCTGTGTTTTTAGGTTTATTGAAATTTTTCTAAGGCAACAAGTATCATTAAAGGGTACAGTTTTAAAATCTTCTTTTCAAAGTGAATGTGGAAAATGAACAAGTGATCCTCCAGGCTTTATAAAATAAAATATACAATTATTTTATTAAAGTAAAAAAAATTAAATATTTATTTAAGAGTGAATAAATCAACAGAAACAGAATGGCTACATTGTGACTGACGAAAGACAAGAAGCTTGATCTGTGCTTCAGTAGATTGGACTCGGTGGTGAAGAGGCTAGATTTTGCGATGGTGGTGGTAGCGACTGCTATCGCAGTGCTCGCAAGTCGTGTGCAAACACAATTTGTGGCCCGAACCAACCTCCCTCTCAACTACAGGGTTATTTTACAACAGTAATTTACCCTCTAAAAGTTGAATTTCCTATCTTAAATATTAATTATTTATTATCGCTCTATCAATGGAGTTGTTTATTATTTATTTTATGTTTATCTTTATAGAAATTAATTGAAAATAATAAAATTAGCCGGCTGCTCATGTAATAAGCAGATATGCCTGCTAATGAATAGATATACACAAATTATTATCTGTTGTGACAAAAAAAAAAATAAATAAAAATAAATAAATAAAATTGCCATAAACTAAATGAGCTCATTACTCTTATTTAAACTAATAGATAATTTTGTTAATCGACTTTTTTGCTGTTCCTCATAACTACATTTCATATGTCCGAATTGGTTTTATTAGTTTGTTTATTTAACTCACTTTATGCTACTATCGCTTAGGGACGATGCTATAGTGGGAGTCCTAAATTTTGCCTATCCAGGTTTTATTAGGATATAGATCTTTAAGGAGTACTTGACATCGCACAGGCTCGGGACCACCTTATTACGTCCCCTCCGATGGACGACATAACTAAGGATTTTTGACTCCCATTAAAAAATCCCAGGACCATTTGCGGGATTCGAACCCGTGACCTTTAGCATAGAAGCCTGCTATGCTAGCCATCCTGCTACAGGTGATCCTCTGGTATTATTAGTATTTTGTAAATAGTTAATCAATTTGTCAAAGATAATTGCGAACTTGTTTATATGTAATGAAGAAAGAAGTTCATATCTTTGATTCGAGCTTGCTTGCTTAAGTCAGGAAATGTAAAGCCTTAAATAACGAACTGTGTGGGAAACTAGTATATGGTGAACACAAAATTCATGTTTTAGAGTAACTGTGAAAAACAGGTCCTTAGGTTCGTTCAGCTTTATTCTCTATTTTTTTGGTACAGTAAACTATGTCATCCAGATGTTCTTGGAGTGCTTGGGAAGCCTAAGATGCATCGTTTTTAGATGTCAGAATATCTGGATGGTGTGGGATGTCAAAGCAAAATATTGTAGAACATAATAAGCCACCTTGAGGTACTCCTGCTTTTATCATATTTTGTTTTAATTCCAGAGCACTGTGATTCTAACCTTACCTGGAAAAACCTAACTTATAAACATGATTATAAGATTGTCTAATTAATTTATTAAAGATAAATAATTTGCATTTTATTTCTCAAATAAAGTTATTAGACGTAATAGCCTTTTTAGGTATTATATGCTTCTGGAAATTTTCAACATTAGTCTGATTTGGATCTGAAATATTAAATCATAAAACAGACGGTCTATCTGCTTGTGGCTAGTTTATTTGTTTATTTATTTAACGTCACTTTATGGTACTATGGCTAATCGGACGATGCTACAGTGGGAGTCCTAAATTTGCCTATACAGGTTTTATTAGGATAGGGATCTTTAACGAGTACCTGACATCGCACAGGCCGGGACCACCTTTTAATGTCCCCTCCGAAGGACGGTATAACTAAGGTTTTTTTAATCCCATTAAAAAATCCTAGGACCACCCGCGGTTTGAACCCGTGACCTTTGGCATAGGAGGTTGTTATGCTAGCCACCCAGCTACAAGTGATCCCACTTGTGGCTAGTTTTACATTATTACTTATGTTTTGAGTAGTTTGCTCCTATCAATTTTGCAGTAACTGTCTTTATTCCCTTCGTTTACGTCTCAAAATATAACTGCATTAAGACTAAAAATAAACGTGAGATTTCGCTTAAATGAACCGACATAAAAAAATACTAAACCTAATACAGTTAATCGTTGCATTATTAAACAAATTCGTCTCTCTTATGAAATTTTTTATATCAGCCAATAATTCTTTTAATGAGGAAAAAAAAATGTATTTGAGTATGTTAAACTCTGATTTTGCCGTTATTGAAATAAATTAATTCCTTTTTTGGAACTAATAAGGTGTAGAAGGAAAAATAAATATACAAAATTACTAATGGATCCTAAGCCCTGTAGTACATTTTGCAGAGAAAATGAAGTTAAATATTTGGGAATTTAAAAAAAATATGTATAAAAAATAAGTCAATACTTCTTTATTATAATCACATAAATCATTATATAATTTAATAAAATGTTAATAAGAATATAAACTGCGTTTTTTTTTTTCCATTAAGGTTGTTTGTTTTGTTTTTTAACCATGTCTTCTTCTTAAATTAGTCCCTCAGAAAATTTATTAAGCTGTTCCTGTAACATATACTGACTTTAATATTCTATCTATATGGATATAGATGTGGATTTAATATGGAAAAAACAATATTTTCCTTAAGACTTATAAACGAAATTATATTTAAAATTAACTAAATTACATTTAAAAAAAATTCTATTGAATTGAATATATATTACTTACTTTCATGCTAATGCTACAAAGTTAAAGTTGAATGGTTTTTGAGGAACCTAAAAACATCATATCACTTTTTTTTTTTTAATTTTGTTATATTACCTGTCATTTGCTCTCTTTTAAAGTAACCAAATAACACAATAGTTCAATTTATCAGTTAAATTATTGAAAGGAGTTGTTATTTTTCATGGAATACACCCTTATGTGAATTGCCTTTGTGGGAAAGAACAAAGGCTGCCCGACTGATGAAGTTACTGTCACCACTAAGTGCTTGGACCCCTGGCTTCACTAATTGTCGCAAAAACAGTCCTGGCTTCCCGCACTCAATAAGAACACTAGTAACATAAGGTTTTATTCCGATGACTCCGAGTTTTTTTATTCGCTAAAGATTTGTCAGTGTCTAGTTGGAGTGATAGTTTTTCCAGAATGTTCTATAGTTAAACATTTTTTACAATTAGTCTTTTTCTTTAATAAAAAAAAGAAAGAAATATATTTTAGTTTCATTTATATTTATATGTATAATTTATCCTTAGTATTTATAAAATGTGTAATGTGTAAACCGTAAAACTTTGAGTTCGTAATTCCAACGGAAATCGTTGAAGTTCTTCAAGTAATGCAAAAAGCACTGTTTGTATTAGCTAGACCTACTTAAAAAATCTGGTGCGGGCAACACACGACTTTCACTTACCTCCATTTTTCAAATCAATGAAAGAATTTTCAAATACAGTTAGAGATAAAAATACGTGAAACTATTAACGAATTAATTAAATTGAATTCCTATAGAAACATGTGTTTTATTAAAAAATCTATTATATTATTATCTAAAATAATCACTTAGTTTTATCTTCTTTTCATCACTCTCTATTAACTTTTAAAAGCTTGTGTATGAAATAATATTTTTTCTAAAATCTTTATCTTTCCAACGGTATATCATACATGTATATTACTGTATTTAAAAAACGAAAAATTGCGTTAAAAAAATATTTTTTCTGTTTTCTCCTTTAGTTGGGTATCGAATTCATTCAGTTTATATATTTTGCTGTTTTTTATCAGTATGAACAAGATAATATAGTTATTTTTATAGAATTAAAAATACTTTTGATGAAGAAAATTTAAAATATCGGCATTTAAGCCCTGTCAGACCATTTTAATCCGAATAAAACCTAAATGATATTAAAGCCCATTAAATTTTACATCGATATAGCGAGTTTAATCAAAATCGTCGGAACCGTTAGCTCATTCTGATGAAAAAGGTTTTGTATCGTCTCGGTCGTATATTTGTCTTAAATATGAAATTTCAATTTCATAGGACTTACCGTTTCCGCCCGGGAGTTACCACACACACACAAAGACCTTTTTGCGGGACTTTATTATTTGGACTCAGGAGACCCTAAGATGTGTATTTCCGTTGAAAACTGGAATTCGAAAATTTTCACGATCGCAATACTTTCCCTTACTATATATAGTAAGTGAAAGTAAAAACTTAATGTCAGGTGATATTTATACTTCACATTTAATACCATAAGTGCCACTTTGTATTAGACCTTTATGTGATTTTCTCAATAGCAACTCTGACAATTTTTGCAGTATGTAAATCCGTTAACTGGTGTAAAAGTAAATAGACATTGTTATCTTGAAGTTTTAATCATCGTTGAAAATGTCTGACATAGCTTTAATACCGAATTTGTTTTTTTAACTATAATTTGTATTAAGTAAAAACGTTGAACAGATTCAGACCCTCTAGAAACGCTTTCACATCAACTTACAGGACCCACCAACTCACTAATACAAAACATGGTCACTACTACCATACCCCACAACACTCGCAAGAGGCTGAAAAGAAGTTGGATGAGGGACCTCCAAACATACATGCTAATTAATAAACACGCCAGGAAGAGGTGTCGCTTGGCATCTTCTCCCCATCATGCCTCTCAAGCCACATCACGTTTATTGAATTATCCCATTCACTGGTTGTCAACTACATGACAGGTGTGAATATATAAATATATGAAAATAAAAAAAAAAGTAAAAATGTATTGGCGTAATCTAAATTTTGAAGTTCTCTTTATTAAGAATTTCAATAATCTATTGACAAGCATTGAAAGTACACAATGTCAATGTGAACTGGTAGTAGTAATAGTTGTATATTTAATACATTTATTTGTTTAACATCTTTGCTATCAATAGTTTTTTCCTATTTAAATGAAAGATAGATAGATAGGAAAAGTCTGTTTTTATTTTTCAAAATTACATCAAAAAGCCAATAAACAAATAAAAAAATAAACAAATTACAAATTACGAAATACAATAATAAAATCAGACACACTACATGGTCTATTGACCGTCCGTGGAGTCTGTGTTTATTAACAAAATTAATCTTTAATCTATCAATATAAATAATCAATAACAAAATAAGAAACAAACACTCCCCATGTTATTTATGAACTAAAATTAATTCACAAATAGTCAAATTCACAATTAGTTAAATTTAATTTAACAAATTCACTAATAGTTAAATTCTCTCGTTAGTAAGATTCTATAAGAGAAAGCCGATCTGGAGAAATTAACCAACGCCAGCCAATCTTTTCCATTTATCAACTCTAAAATTTGATCCCAGGTTAAATTTTTAGAATTATTTTTTTTAGAATTAAAATATTTTTTTCTAAACTCAGTAAGTATCGGACAGGCAGCCAAAAAGTGAAAAAGATCTTCTGTTTCATTTGTATTGCACAAACTACATTTATTATTTGTTTTCATGAAATGTTTGTAATTCAGGTTTAATACATCATCCCTGATTTTAATTACCCATCTAATCACCTCCAGTGAACATTTGTCAGTAATGTAATTAAATGAAAGTGTTGCTCGTAGAAAATCGGTCTAGTAGCTCAATAAGATTAATTAATCGATGATTGTCTGATTTAGTAACGTTTTATCAAAAGATGATCTCACATTCTTATCTTTATTTTTTTATTATTAGTAACTATGACGTTGGTTTATTCATTTAACGGCATTTATGCTGTTGTGGCAAATCGGACTACATTGTGAGTCATAAATTTTACCTATCCAGGTTTAATTAAAGTAGGGATGTATCTATCTAGCATCCACAAGCTCTGGAACAACCAAGGACATTTTACTCACTTTAAAAAAATTCTTGGACTATCTGCCGGTTTTGAACCAGTGACTTTGGGAAAAATATGCTGTTGTGACACCATTAACTCCATTTCACGGGCCTGATAAATCATTAATGTTTCCTGTCAGCCACTTGTTCAACAAAAGTTGCAAATAATACTTTTACCGAAGTATGCAACATTTAAAAATTGGTATCTATTAATTTAATTATACATTTTAGTTTTCATAAGTTTGTGATAACTAATATAACAAAAATATAATTATATGTATTTCTTAAAAAGTTCAAAAAATTAAATGTTTTAAATAATGACTATGATTGTATTATTTTTTACTATTACAGAAAGTTTAGACTATAGTAAATGTAGGTTGGAAGGATAACTCTCTGTTTATTTGTTGTTTCTTTTAAATTATACAAAAAATCTACCCTGAGTAGGTTGTATCTCTTTTTTAATCAGATTGCACTTATTCAATTTACTCTATCGTTATAGGATTATTGCATTTTTATTTAAACGGTTTTATTGGTTAAATCCATTTATCATTTTCTTGTTTACCTTTGAAAGTTCCTATTCGGTATAATTGTAACAGTATGAAGTTACTATAACTAATAGGCTTACCGAACCCGAAGGTTCAATGTCGATACCACCATATTCCGTCTACACAGACTCGTCCAATGTTCTCCGTTCAAGCCCAAACTCCCAAGATCAGCCTTAAACGCAATCCATCGACGCTTCGGCCTACCTTTCGGACGCCTTCAGTCGATCCAATACCAACTCCAGAATCCTTCTTAACGAGCCACATTTTACGCTATTTGAGTATCTCGGACGCTATCAACTCAATATTTCACAAATACAATTCCGGGACGATTCCGCGTTGTCAAACTCCTATTTAAAAACTTTCCCCAGCTGTGCACCTCATCATCCTCTTTTCAGACCAAATAATTTACGCAGTACCTTATTTTCGAAATTCTTAAGCCGTTGTTCATCCTTCAAAGTAAGCGGCCACGTTTCACATCCGTAAAGAACCGTTGGAAGGATAATAGTTTTATAAATTCTAACCTTTAAGTTTTTAGATAGAAGCCGTGATCTAAGTAACTTAGATACTGAATAATAACACGCATTCCCCACCTGTAACCGGAACTTTATTTCTGTATCAAGTTACTATTAGTTACTATTGGGAAAAGCATAAAAGGAAAAAAAAATACATATAGTGCTTTTTTCAAAGTTCAAAGTGATGACTTTTTTAAGCTCAACAACTACGGCTTATCTCTGGGCCGTCTCGAAATAACTATATACTGACCCAGGTGGAAATAGAATCCTCACTTTTAAGCATTGAGCCGGCTCCGAGTTTGACCTTGCTTGACCTACTGAGATAATACAATGACCCTTTGGGCTGGGGGTGAAAATAATCTTTTATATTATATTGGTCATAAATAATGTATTGTGTTGTAAAATATGTTTTTAGCGTTCAAATTGGTGATTTTTAATCAATTATACAGATTTTTATTTATTTCCCAACTTTTATTGATCTCTACTACAGGTTGTTGTTTTGATCTGTTTTTTATTGTTTTTTTGTTTTTATTAATTGTTGTTTTCTTGTATATATTTGAATTTATTTATTTCCGATTATATGTAGCTTGACTTTATCATTATTTTCTGTATATATTGTATAAATGTGTACTACATCACTATTACTACTGTTCGTTATGTAACAAATTGTAATATTTCTCAATCAATAATTAAAAAAAAAAATCGATTATACAAGACCCATTTTGATCTATTACATTCTGTTTTTATTCATCATTTTGAGATTAAAATTGGTCATTATCGACAATTGAAGGACGAACAGAGCACTGAGTCTTCCAAGTCAAAATTTCCGGTTCTGAACTTGCCTTGTTCGAAACCTTTTACATACGGTGTTTTCTCCTAAGGTATCGTTGGCATATAAACTGAAAATTTCGTTAGATGACGAAAATTATTTTTTTTCCATTTTTAGCAAACAAACTCTTAAAAAAAAAAAAAAAAAAAAAAGGAAATAAATCCTATCCATCCAATCAAATCTTCTCTTCCATATTCTAAATATCTCATATTGTTAAAAAAGTAATACAATCATAGTAATTTAAAACATCTAATTTTTTAAACTTTTTATACAATACATATAACTATATTTATGTCATATTAGTTTTCATAAACTTTGAACACTAATTAGTCAATAACGATATTCTGAAAAATCACCTTAATTAATAATTTTTTTAGAATATTTAAACATTATTGAATAAGTAGACATGATTTTATTGACAGAAACATTTAAATTAAAATATTTAAAACGATAGGAACTTATTTAAAAACCCGATAATCTTATTCTCAGAGACAAGTGATTTTTTTTTTAAATTTTCAAGCAATACTTTCCCTGATTATGTATTTCATGTATATGTAAGTGAAATTAAAATGAATTCTATCAAAATATGAAGAAATAAATAAACACATCAATTTCATTCATACATTTTTTTTTTTAATAAGCCATGTGAAGTATGAAAAAAATGTGAATGAAGTATTTTTCCCTGATTTATAATTAATATTGTTGGGATGAGTGACGTTAAAATGAAATAAAAGAAAGATGGGCTAACATAGACTCGATCCCGTTTCGAAAAGAGCTGGTCTTGAGTACTTAACATAAAAAAAAAGAAGGTAACATTAAATAAAAAGATAAAATTGAAAGGAAACTAAAGGTTTAATAAAAAAAAATGAGGAAAATTTACAAAAAATAAAAATCATTTGATTTATAAAAAAAATTCTTCTATTAACCAAACTGTAAAAAAATTGAAATTTAGTAAAATCAAGTTTAAAAATTGGATTAGTGTCTTAGTACTATTAAAAATATTACAAAAAAAAATCTGGTGCGGGCAACACACGACTTTCACTTACCTCGATTTTTAAAATCAATGAAAGAATTTTCAAATACAGTTAGAGATAAAAATACGTGAAACTATTAAGGAATTAATCAAATTGAATTTATATATAAACATGTGTTTTATTAAAAAATCTATTATATTATTATCTAAAATAATCAGTTAGTTTTATCTTCTTCTCATCACTCTCTATTAACTTCTAAAAGCTTGTGTATGAGATGATATTTTTTCTAAAATCTTTAGCTTTCCAACGGTATATCATGCATGTATATTACTGCTCTTATGTTCAAAAACGAAAAATTTCATTAAAAATATTTTTTCTGTTTTCTCCTTTAGTTTGGTATCGAATTTATTCAACTTATATATTTACCTGTTTTTCATCAGCGCTAACAAGATAATCTAGTTATTATTATTGAATCTAAAAAATTAAAGGTACTTTAGAGGAAGAAAATTTAAAATATCGGCATTTAAGCCCTGTCAGACCATTTTTATCCAAATAAAACCTACATGATATTAAAGCCCATTTAATTTTACATCGATATAGCGAGTTTAATCAAAATCGTCGGAACCGTTTTTGAGAAAATCGAAAAAAGTTGCAAAATGCATGGTATAAAGTGCCTCTTCTGGTAAGCTCATTTTGATGAAAAAAGTTTTGTCACGTCTCGGGCGTATAGTTGTCTTAAATATGAAATTTCAGTTTCATAGAACTTACCGTTTCCGCTCGGGAGTTACCACACACACACACACACACACACACACACACACACACACACACAGACCTTTTTGCGGGACTTGGTTATTTGGACTCAGGGGACCCTAAAACGTGTATTTCCGTTGAAAACTGGAATTCGAAAATTTTCACGATCGCAATACTTTCCTTACTATATATAGTAAGTGAAAGTAAAAATATATTTTTTCTGTTTTCTCCTTTAGTTGGGTATCGAATTTATTCAATTTATATATTTACCTGTTTTTCATCAGCGCTAACAAGATAATCTAGTTATTATTATTGAATCTAAAAAATTAAAGGTACTTTAGAGGAAGAAAATTTAAAATATCGGCATTTAAGCCCTGTCAGACCATTTTTATTCAAATAAAACCTACATGATATTAAAGCCCATTTAATTTTACATCGATATAGCGAGTTTAATCAAAATCGTCGGAACCGTTTTTGAGAAAATCGAAAAAAGTTGCAAAATGCATGGTATAAAGTGCCTCTTCTGGTAAGCTCATTTTGATGAAAAAAGTTTTGTCACGTCTCGGGCGTATAGTTGTCCTAAATATGAAATTTCAGTTTCATAGGACTTACCGTTTCCGCCCGGGAGTTACCACAGACACACACCACACACACACAGACCTTTTTGCGGGACTTGGTTATTTGGACTCAGGGGACCCTAAAACGTGTATTTCCGTTGAAAACTGGAATTCGAAAATTTTCACGATCGCAATACTTTCCTTACTATATATAGTAAGTGAAAGTAAAAAATGAACAAATATAACGAGAAAAAAAAATATCAAGGATAGTTAACTGTCCATAAATTCTTCGGTTCCGCACAACGGGTAGGCGACTCTGGAAGGACGGCGATCTTCAAGAAGACGAGACGAAGTCCTGATCGAAAAATGGTTTGAAGGCGCCAATTGAGAAAAGTTCTCAGCTCACTAGTGCGATCGGTACTGGCTTGAGGGCAAGGGGGGCACTCTTATCTGACTAATCCCTACACTATTGGATAAAAACACTTAAACTAACAACAAATATAAATATTTTCCTCATTAAAAAAAAAAACTATTTTTAATTTAATTTAATTTTTTAAAATTCCAAACAAAATATATACAGGAAAAAAAAATATAATGTTCAAGCCCAAACAAATATTTATTATTAATTAATATTTAATTTAAGTGAAAGTTGTCGCTCAGCAAACCAGTCTGGAAAGAATACTAGAAGGTGACAAATCTATGATCTCATGATTTATGTATCTTTGGTAAATTTATATTTATAAGGGTAAAAATATAGGTGCCGTTCGGGCCGATAGATACCTGAGGTAGAGCGGAAATATCTCGGGGAAGGAGGTTACATATTTGGAGGGTGACAAATTGCAGCTGAGGGCTCGCTGTATAGAGTGAGCTCCCGGGTCCGGCCCTTCCCCACCCTTTACCCCCCTCTTTCCGCCCTTAGCCCTTTTATATAATTACATTTCCTGAGTGAAAGCTAACTGTCGATCTCTCCCCCACCCCTTCCTCTCTGAACAAAGGAGGAAAAGATGGAGAAAAAACTGTCTCCACCTCCGAGGGTAATAACCCAACCATTTTTTTTTTTTCTTTACTTCAACTAGCAAAAAAATGATTCGTTTAATGGTGAGCTCAATTATTTTTTTTTTTTAAGATCCTTTAATTCATTGAATCGCTTGATTCATTTGTTATCGAAAATCAGCCGCAACCCTAGACTGGCTTTTTGCGAATTCATGAAAGCTTCGATTGAGGATGATTCCTGTGTCACTCAGAACGTTAGGAGTGATAAATAAAAAAAATAAAAATAATTTGATTTGAAATAAGTAATAAAATCATTAATTTAAGGATTTTGCACTTAATTACATGTGATAAAACATTAGGAGGATTATTATTTCTACTAAAATAATTGTTTTTCTTTTATAACTTAATTCGTAAATCCGCACCTGTCTAATACTAATATAGAATAGAAAGAAACTTTATTCTGGAACAATGTCTTCTATGAACAGCATAAATGAACAAAAAATATAATTACATATAGTCCAAGATACTAATAAAACTAAAAATTATAGTAATGAAATTAATGTATATATTTAAAAAAAATAATTAATCTATATTTTTAACTGTATTATACAACGCAAATAATAAATAGTCTATAAGAAAATAGACATGTATAAAACCTACCTATCGGCAACACTCTAAACATATTCAAAACTAGAAGGTCTCTAGGCCATCTTTTTTTCAGACGCCTCGGAAGATTGTCAGGTATTGAAGAGAAAGAAAGGATTGAAACTAATGGGTTCGAATGGGAATGGAGTTTGTCATGGAAGGAGAGGTATCTGGTTCGGGCTAATTCAGTAATATACGGAACATTAGGTTTGTTCGAGTCAAAGCGTTGAGGATTTTACGAACGATTTTGGATCGTAATGATTAGATCCGAGAGGAATCTAGAGGAAAGTTGAGCCCCAAGGCTTATCAATAGTGATAATAAAAATAAATTAAGATACAGCAAATGATTAATGAAGCGGTAGAATTAGGCAGAGCTCCTTATACCAATTTACGTAATATATTGAAAACTGTTAAAAAAATTCATATTGATAAAAATATATATAATTATACTTTGCATTTAATATATTTTACGCTTTTTATGACGTTCCCCTTAAGTATCGCTTACATTTCGGGATCATCAGTGTTTAATTATATTTAAGAACTTTACTTGAACTTTTATCACCTAGAATAACGAGCTTTAAAATTTTCTGCGATATTGAAAATGAATGAGGCTAACAATTGTATTTTTCTTAAGAATGTGGTACTGTTTGCTTATGACATTAATTATACTTATGACTGTTAATCTATTTAAGTATTAGATGTTTTGGGTAAGAAAGCAGACAAAAAGTTATTTAATTAAAATTATTCATTGACTGAAAAATGGTGTGCAATAATAAGATATAAATGGCCATGATTAATTTATGTATCAACTTTTATAGAAATAATTAGCCACTATAAAAAGCCTCTCAATATACTAGTTTTTTAATTTTCTTTACAATAAAGTGTCCTTTCCTTGATAGCCATCTTAAACCTGGGGATTACCATTGACCAAACCCTCTCCTGGAAACCCCATATTGCCCAAATATCCCGTAGAACAATAAGTACCCTTAAATTTTTCCATCGCTCGCGCCATCTTCTTCCGCGATTCACCCGTAAGCTCCTTGTCTCCTAACTTATTTTCACTTTGACTACTGCTGCGGGGTATATGGTGGACTCTCGATTGCGCTCGAGGACAGGCTTAAGCGAATTATGAACATATTTTTAAGATTTGTCCTCGGCACACCGAGGAGGTCTCATGTGACCCATTTATACAGCGAGTTAAAGTGGCTCTTTCCCTCTATCCGCAGACAATATTTCCTAGGATCATACCTTTACCAAACCATCCACTCCCAGCTACCTACCTATATCCACAGTCTTCTGCAATGTAAGTCGTCAATCCACTCCCTCGAAACAAGATCACGCCAATCCGACCTTTATATTCCTATCCATAGAACAAAAACTTTTGATCATTCCTATCTTGTCCGCTCTACTACTCTCTGGAATTTCTTACCTACTCATATCCGCCATGCTTCATCCCTACCATCATTCAAGTCTCTATTGTTCCAGTACCTACTGTCATCCCAAACAGACGCTGAACTACAAGCCTGATATTTCAAATCAAATTTCAATTCATACAGAAAATTTATTATTTATTGTTTATATTAAACTCAGTTAATGAATATGTTATTATAAACCAGTTTCGATGTTTTATTTTATTCAAAGCTTTAATCTATAAGATGTTATGTATATTACTCTTTTATTTTATTTACTCTTTTATATAGTTTAATCCACTTTTTTTTTTTCTGATACCATTGTAAATAAAAATTTATTATAATCTTTTGGTCTTTTGGCCAGACACATTGTATATCGTAATTGTACATATTAATTGTTCTTAAGGGACCCTGTCCCAGAATAATAAAAAATTTCTATTCTATTCTAAATTGTCTTCTGTAATTTCAGATTGTAGATAATAATTGATTAATATTTATTTTCAGTTATATGAAAAGTATATTTGCTTGCTTAACTTTGTATAAATTTTATTAATTACTGTTGCTTATTTCAGGTGTATCCGGTTCGGCAAATGAAACTTCTTCACCGATTGGTAAGTGATCAAATAAAATATTCGTAACTTTACCTATTTTTAGATTAATACATTTTAACACATCACCAATATACAAAATGATTATTTAAACTCTGTTGTTTTAAAATAATGAAAATATAAATATCTATTTGTATATAAATATTTTTTATTATTTCGGAGCTTCTGCATATGTTGTTCCTTCATACTAACATTATTCTAGGCTAAGAGCGAATTAGAAAAATAATGTGTCGTTATTTTTTTAATCCTTATTCAATGGTCGTTCTATAGTTGAGTAGAATAAGTTTCCTTATCAAACTCCAGAAAAATACAAGTCATGAAGTTTAATATTCCATGATGAAAGTCCCAGATGTAGTAAGTTTTTTTTATTTATTTTTTTTTTTTATGGCGATGCAAGCTTCAGACCGAGGACGAATACTGTGGGCGCTACATACAATTTATACCGAGTAACAATTATTTAAAAAAATCTGGTGCGGGCAACACACGACTTTCAGTTACCTCCGTTTTCAAAATCGATTAAAGAATTTCCAAATACAGTTAGAGATAAAAACGAGTGAAACCATTAAAGAACAACCTCTGGCGTGGGACACTGACCTGCAAGCCACTTAGCCACGGACCTCCACCTATATATTATAAATACAAAGATTTGTTACGTAGAAGTAAAAACAGCCTTAAACCATACATTTTTTCTTATACCTTAGTTTATTTTTTTACTTTCACTTACCTATATATGAAATATATAGCAAGGGGAAAGTATTGCGATCGTGAAAATTTTCGAATTCCAGTTTTCAACAGAAATACACGTTTTAGGATCGCCTGAGTCCAAATAACCAAATCCCGCAAAAAGGTCCGTGTGTCTGTGTGTGGTTATTCTAGCGCAAAAACGATTAGTCGCACGGAACTGAAATTTCATATTTAAGACTACTATACCCCTGGAATGTTAGAGCAACTTTTTTAATAAATTCGGCTGACCGAAAGTGCTACTCTTTACCTTGCATTTTGCACTTTTTTATAATTTTCTTAAAAACAGCTCTATCGATTTTGATTAAACTCGCTATATGGATATAAAATTAAAGGGACTTTAATATGATGCAGGTTTTTTTCTGATTGAAACAGTATGACAAGGCTTAAATGCTGATATTTTAAATTTTCTTCATCTAAGGTACCTTTAATTCTATAGATTCTATAAAAATAAGTATATTGTCTTGTTACTAATGATAATTAAAAGCTAACTATGCACGTTGAGTGAATTTGATAAACATCTTATGGAGAAAACTGAACAAATATTTTTTTTATGCATTTTTTGCGTTTTTGAATACAACATTAGTAATATAGATGTATAATATACCGTTGGATAGCTAAAGATTTTAGAAAACATATTATCTGATACATGGAATCATAAACAGTAATGGAGATCGATGAAGATCCGATAAAACTAACTGTTGTTTGGGTTCCCGAAAAGGGAAATTCATGTTGACCTTGGTGCAACCTGGGGACTTGTCAATGAAGCCAATTTTGTTTTCGGACATAAGAACAGTAATATAGACGTAGAATATACCGTTTGGAAAATAAAGGCTTTACAAAATATATTATCTTATACACAAGCTTGTAAAATTGAATCAAGACTTATTAAAAAGCCGGTAAAACTAACTGATTATTTTAGATAATAATATAATAAAGTTTTTAATATAACAAATGTTTCATATATTAATTCAATTTAATTAATTTTGTAATGGTTTCACTCGTTTTTATCTCTAACTCTATTTGAAAATTCTTTGATCGATTTTAAAAAAGGAGGCAAGTGAAAGTCGTGTGTTGCCCTCACCAGATTTTTTTGATAATTGTTACCCGGCAAAACATTTGCAGGGAGTTAACTTCTATCCCTCTGAATTTTTCTGTCTAGGGTCATGATCTTATCTTCTTCTACAATATAATGAGTTATTTTTTCTTCATTACTTTATTGTATTATTGGTTAAACACGTTTTTTAAGGTCTTTGATTTACATTATTTTATTTTTTTGTATATAATACAGTAGTAATATTCTAATTCATTATTATGGTGAGCATAATATATTGAAGATTTTAATAGTTCACGTGAATTTACAAACATCGTGAATTGGCAATATTAATATTCTGGGTACTGAAAACCAACAATTATCAGAAAGACGGAGGTATCCAAGTGTACCGAAAGTCTTCTGCTTAGGAGATCTCAATATGGCCCAACCTTCATAAAAAGGTGGCATGAAATTTTAATCTCGAAAGGTATGAATTTTATATAGCGCCCACAGTATTCGTCCTCGGTTTGAAGCTTGCATCGCCCTAAAAAAAAAAAAAAAAAACTTATTACATCTGGGACTTTCATCATGGAATATTAAACTTCATGACTTGTATTTTTCTGGAGTTTGGTAAGAAAACTTATTCTACTCAACTAGAGAACGACCATTCAATAAGGATTAAAAAAATAACGACATATTATTTTTGTAATTCGCCTTAAGTCTAGACTAATGTTAGTATTAATAACAACATATGCAGAAGCTTCGAAATGATAGAAAAAATATCTATATATTGGGTTGTGTCACATGAAATGTCCGTTTTAAAGGTAAAGGATTATTATTAAAAATACGATATGAAAACAAGATATTTTTATTCGAAGTATTTACCTTCTTTTTCTACACATTTTTCCCAACGTGACCCCGACTTTTTTTATCCCCAAACTGAAAAACTCTGAGTTTTGAAGTGAAACAAAATCTGAAAACGTACTTATCATTATTTTCAAAAAGTTTTCCTTTGACGAAGTTGTTTAAATTCCTGAACAGGTGGTAATCTGTTGGAGACAAGTTTTGCACGCTATGTTTTGGGGTCTTGCTGCCGCTCAGTAAATTAATAGTTGGTCCATTTATCTATATATCTTTCCAACACTTATGATCAGATCCTTACGACTGTTGAGGAAGTAAATAAATTGGCTTACAACAAATATGCATTAGGTCGACAAATAGGTTTCATAATCAGTGGCTTCTTTATTAAAGCTAAGTAAGAAAGGTAATTGTTAAAAAAATATCGGTATTTGAACTCATAAGTATTCTATGTTTAGCTTTAATTTAAATTCTCTATAGCACCCTTACTTAGCACCTGCTGGCTCATAAGCAGTTCTCATTTGTTTTTCTATTTTTTGTTATGCTCATTCGAATATTTATAACTTGTTTGCATGAAAAAAAGGAAATAGTCAAACATTCGTAATTTCTTTTTTATATACGTGTTTCATTTTTTTTTCCTGTTAAATTATGACATTACGGGACAAATGTTTCCCTTTATTCATCATATATTTTCTTATTTATCTGTTTTTTTCACAGGATGCAGTTTATAAAACAGTTTTTTGATCTCTGTAAGACTGAATTCAATCCACTTTACATAAATACTTTTTACTTTCACTTACTATATATAGTAAGGGAAAGTATTGCGATCGTGAAAATTTTCGAATTCCAGTTTTCAACGGAAATACACATTTTATGGTCCTCTGAGTCCAAATAACCAAGTACCGCAAAAAGGTCTGTATTTGTGTGTGTTAATTTCATAATTAAGACAACTATACGCCCGAGACGTTACAAAATCTTTTTCATCAAAACCAGCTTACCAGAGGAGCCACTTTATACCATGCATTTTGCACCTTTTTTCGATTTTCGCGAAAACGGTTCCTACGATTTTGTTTAAACTCGCTATATCGATGTAAAATTTAATGGGCTTTAATATCATTATAGGTTTCATTCGGATTAAAATAGGTCTGAAAGGGCTTAAATGCCGATAATTTAAATTTTCTTTCTCTAAAGTACCTTTAATTTTGTTGATTCCATAAAAATAACTATATTATCTTGTTACCACTGATTAAAAACAGTTAAATATATAAATTGAATGAATCCGATACCCAACTAAAGGAGAAAACTGGAAAAAATATATTTTGTACGCAATTTTTTTGTTTTTGAACATAAGAACAGTTATATACATGTATGATATACCGTTGGAAAGCTAGAGATGTTGGAAAAAAATATTATCTCATACACAAGCTTTTAAAGGTTAGTAGAGAGTGATGAAAAGCGTATAAAACTAACTGATTGTTTTAGATAATAACATAATAAATTATTTAATAAAACACATGCTTTTCTCGAAAATCAATTTAATCAATTCTTTAAACCAATTTCATCTCTAACTGTATTTAAAAATTCTTAAATTAATTTTAATAAGGGTGGTAAGTGAAATGAGTGTGTTGCACCCACCAGATTTTTTCTAATTTATTATATATTTAGGGATCGAAATCTATATTTTGCGTTAAATTATAATGCCTGCGCATGCGCATGTGTATAGCGGTCATCTTTCAAGTCGGCTCTTGGATTTCTTGCTTTTTCAGTTGGATATCACTTCAGAACAGTCTTGAAAACATCACCAGGCTTCAGGATAACAACAACAGTTAATATTGGAGCAAACAACGGTAAGTTGAGTTACAATTTACACTGTAAAGTGAATGCTGAGTCACCTCTTCATATCAGCTGATTGCCAATAGCTAGGCAAGGCTGGTCTTGCTTAAGTTTTCTTAAGTTATTTTTTTTTCCCCCACATCTGGTTATTATTTAATTATTTTCCTTACATGAAATGCGAAATTATCATCAAGTAATGTCCTCCAAAGCTTCAACTAAAAGATCTAGATCTAGTGGTTCAATCACGTCCCCTACAAAACAAAGACCTCGCCGTGATACTAATAAAAGATTAAATCTACAAGCAACCCCTTCGGGTACTAATTCAGAATCTGAACCACAACCTGGCACATCGTCACAAGGGATGACTGACGAATCGCCGTTTTTCACCCCGAATCCTTTTCAGATTTTGCATAATGAAAAAGAAAACATGGAATCTACTCCTATACCCAGTGAACCACGGCCTCCTCCCATATTTGTCAAGAATATTAGAAATTTCCAGTTGTTGTGTGCGCAATTGAACAAAATTACCGAATCTACCAGCTACTACTGTATGAGTAGAATCAATGATACCAAAATATCTCCTACTACTGCCGAGACATATAGAAAAATAGTGAAATATTTAACTGAAACCAAAGCAGATTTCCATACCTATCAGCTACGCCAAGAGAGAGCTTTAAGGGTTGTAATCAGAAACTTACACCCCTCGACACCAGTTGAAGCAATTAAAGAAGAACTAACGGAGATGGGCTATAAAGTGCGGCAAGTCACTAATGTCCTAAAGGATAAAATTCCTCTACCCCTCTTTTTTGTGGATTTGGAACCAGCAGAAGGAGTTGAAAAAATCTATGACCTCAATAGATTATACTATACCAGCGTAAGAGTTGAAAAACCTTACATAAAGAAGGAGATAGTTCAGTGCCATAACTGTCAAGCATATGGTCATACTAAAAGTTATTGTCATCACATACCTCGATGCGTGAAATGCGGTGAACAGCACAAGTCTGTGGAGTGTACAAAAGCAAAATCAACACCAGCTGTATGTGCTCATTGCCTCAAGGACCACCCAGCCAACTATAAAGGATGCCAAATCTATAAGGAACTGAGGACCAGGTTTCAAAAACCTCAAGTACTGGATGAAACAGCAAGACAAGTAAGAAACAGAAGAGAACCCTCAATACTTATTGATGCCAATGTATCATTTGCCCACCTACTTGGAGGTGGGAATCAAAGTACTGAAGCCGTGGCCCTGCCGGAACTACAGAATGTACCTCAATCCATTCCACATATACCTCTTCCTCAAAATGTAACCAATCCTAAAAATCCTAATCAACCACAAATCTCTCATATCCCTCCTCCTTCAAATGCCACAGACCTTACCAGTTTGATGACATCCTTTATCTCCGAAATTAAATCCCTTGTTATGCCCCTAATATCACTCCTTACGAATCTCGTAACAAATCTCATTCCTGCCTTAAAAAAACCATAAATGACTACACCTAATTCCTTATCCATTCTCCTTTGGAATGCGAATGGTGTTAGAACTCACACTGACGAACTTACAGCCGTACTGCAAGACAAAAACATTGATGTTGCACTCATTACTGAAACTAGACTAACCACTAAACAGTACTTTAAAATACCAGGATACACGACATACCGGACAGACCATCCAGACGGCAAAGCCCATGCCGGTACTGCTGTCATAGTCCGCCGATCCCTCACCCATCACTTACACCCACTTCCCGCCCACGATTACCTACAAGCAACTTCCATTGTTATCAAAACATTTTCCTTTCCGCTTATCATCGCATCAGCATACTGCCCTCCTAAACATCCCATTTCCTCTGCCCAATTTGAATCCCTTCTCAACTACTTGGGTAATCACTTCATTTTGGGTGCAGACTTAAATGCCAAGAATCAACAGTGGGGTTCTAGAACCACCAATTCTCGTGGGCGGACATTGCAGTCTGCACTCAACTCCCGACGCTTTCATCTCCTACCTCCCGATTCTCCTACCTACTGGCCAACAGATCCTAACCGTAATCCTGACATCCTTGACTTCTTCATCCACAGCGGATTAGGCTCTCTTAATTTTTCCATAGCTCGCCTTGATGAACTATCCTCTGATCATAGTCCATTGATTCTAAATGTATCCATAACACCTATTCCTAAACCTATCCCACCGTCATTCATTAGAGGCCCTGTCAACTGGAACCTCTTCCGCGAAATCCTCACTAATAATATTGACCTCAGAGTGATTCTCAAAACCCCAAATGACCTTGACGACGCCGTATATTCCTTTACAACCGCTATTCAACAAGCTGCCTGGACTGCCTCCTCTCCCAAGTACTCCCAAATAATTCCTTATAAAAGCCATTTACCACAACACCTGACAGACCTCATCAACAGCAAACGCCGAGCCAGAACATTATGGCAACGCACCCGCCACCCAGAGGATCGCCGCTCCTATAACTTTTTTTGTAGAAAATTAAAGCGGGAGTTGGCGATCTTCCGTTCCCAATCCTACAATACCTACCTCTCCTCTCTCTCGACTCGTGACAATTCCCTTTGGAATGTCACGAAGAGAATCCTAAAATCCCACACCATTTCCCATCCTCTCCGGCGCTGTGATAGTTCCTGGGCTGCTTCTGACAAGGATAAGGCCGAGGAATTCGCACAGCACCTTTCCAAAGTTTTTACTCCTCATCTAGAGCTTAATCCTACCCATACGGCGGCAGTTGAAGAGTTCCTTATATCACCAATACCGCTTTCCTTACCACCTAAAGCAGTTAATCCCTCTGAGGTCAGATATCTTCTTAAAAAGCTTCCTCTCCGTAAATCCCCTGGATACGATCTCCTTACTCCTCAAATCTTAAGACAACTTCCACCTAAAGCCATTACATTCCTTACATATCTCTATAACTGTATCCTACGCACTACCTATTTTCCTCTTTTATGGAAACATTCAACTATCATCCTTTTCCTAAAACCAGGCAAACCTTCTAACAACACGTCATCTTACAGACCTATCAGCCTACTTCCGATCCTCTCAAAAATTTTCGAAAAGCTCCTACTAAAACGAATCTTAGCCAAATTTCAAAATTTTCCTTCACATCAGTTCGGATTTCGTCCTCAACATTCCACGGTTCAGCAAGGACTCCGAGTTGTGGACCACATTTCCTCTGCCCTTGAGTGCAAGGAGTATTGTTCGGGTGCCTTTCTGGACATATCTCAAGCTTTCGACCGGGTGTGGCACCCGGGATTGCTCTTTAAGCTCAAAACCCATTTACCCCAATCCTTATACCTAGTCCTCCGATCCTATCTATCAAACCGCTCCTTCCGAGTTCGCTGTGGCTCAGAATTTTCCAAACATTATATTGTTGAGGCTGGTGTTCCTCAAGGCAGCGTCTTGGGACCCGTCCTCTACATCCTCTACACCGCCGATATCCCTACCGATCCCGATACCTTTCTGGCAACATTTGCTGATGATACCGCCATTTTGTCATCCAATTCCGATCCTGAAGCAGCATCGCTTAATTTACAAAATCACCTTTCCCTTGTCGAAGACTGGTGTAACGCTTGGCGTATTAAGGTGAACGAAAACAAGTGCTCACACGTCACATTCACTCTTCGACGCAAATCCTGTCCAACGGTTTATTTCAATTCCCTACCGCTTCCTTCCTCTGACACAGTCCGGTATCTTGGCTTTTTACTAGACAAAAGACTGACGTGGAACCCACACACAAGACTTAAAAGAAAAGAACTTAACCGCAGATTCGGCCAGTTATACAGACTACTAAACAGAAAATCTCATCTTACAGTTGACAACAAATTACTAATATACAAGACAGTACTGAAACCAATATGGACCTACGGACTTGAACTGTGGGGAGCAGCTAAACATTCTAACATCAAACGCATCCAATCCTTCCAATCCAAAGTTCTCCGAACAATAGTTAATGCTCCTTATTACGTTACCAACTCTGCCCTACACCACGACCTTAAAATTCCGTTTATTTTAGACCTGGTACCATCCAAATTTTCCAAATTTCATCAGAACCTTATTCATCATCCTAACCCTCTAGCACAATCCCTATCCAGCACCACCCATCCCTACAATCCTCCTCGAAGATTGAAACGGCAGTGGCCGCGAGACGTATTGTAAACGTTTAAATTGGAGTTCTGACACTGGTCAGATCCTCCACTCATGTAATGTATGTTTGTGGCTATTGCGCCCTAGTTCGGTCTCCCCTGATTCACACCAGTGACGCGGCTGAGGGCGAGGGTCTAGGATCTTTTGGATTCCGCTTTTTCCTCCACAAGTGGGGGGAAAAGCCCAGTCTGGGGTCCCTCTATAGCACATGTATATTTTGTATATAGTTATGTTTGTTTGAATGATGTTTGTTTATTTGCAAACTTTTATTTATCTCAATTATAGGTTAATGTTTTGTTTTGTTTTGTTTTTATATTTATTATTATTTAATTCTATATATATCATTTATTTGTATTTATCTCAGTTATAGGTTGTTGTTTGTTTTCTTATTTTGTATATATATTATATTTTATTTATTTGACTTTATCATTGTATATATTGTGTGAATGGGTTCATATATCACTATTACTAATGTTCATATAGAAACAAATTGTAATATATCTCAATAAAAAAAAAAAAAAAAAAAAAAAAAAAAAAAAAAAAAAAAAAAAATTATAATAAATAATGTTGAGCCACCGTATCACGACCTAAAAATTAAACCTTATCCACGCCTAAGAGAAATACCCATACTTACTTTTTTGTTTCGCACAATTCAAAGAGATAAAAACTTTTAAATATTATCATTTATGCATTACATCAGCTCAAGTACTACTAAAAATCTGAATATTCAAGTAATTCTTTCATTATTTATATATGTCATTTATATATTTTTTAAAGTAATGAAGACTTCTTTATTTTCACTTTTATAAACATTATATTTTCAATTATCTCACAAAATTGGAAAACAATAATAAGTTAATGTAATTATTAAAAAAAAATTTAGTATTACTTTAACTCGACCAGGCACTTTTTCATTATCCCACATTTTAAATCATCTAAATTAATACTATGCAATAAAGTTTCATTTACTAGAAGAGACGGTGTGAAAGAAAAATATATTGCAATCGGTGCATCAAGGCATTGCAGTAGGTATTGATCCGTTTTTTAGCCTCCGACTATCAAACTGAATCGGACCATTAATTCAAAGGTTCAGAGCAGCGAAGTTATCTTCGATCCCTTTAGCAGATATAATGATTCCCTTGTAGTCAATCATTTGTTCTCTTATCCGGTTGTTAATGTGAATGATAATGCCTTTTGTCTTTTGTACGAAAATCACCGTTTAGACAATGGTCTGTCGTGTCTTCTAAAAACATTAATTTAGTCATAATGGGTGATTAAGAATTATTTTGACTGATCCTTGTATACGTATAAAATTATTTACAGAAAATCAGGTTATCAGAAAGTATTAAAAGGATAATCTTCTCCTCAAAATTACGCCATATTCACTAATTATTTCATCACTATAAATAATAAATTGGAGTTACCTAACGGATACTTTATAAGAGTAGCAAAGAAAAAACAGATTAGAGATTTAATAAAATTCTAGAAGTAGATAAAAAAGAGATAAATGCGAGTTGAAACATTACTATAACTTGAAAGTGGTTAAAAATCAATTAATGATAATAATAAGTAATTGTAATATAATAAAAATGATGGAAGGAATTAGTCCGGGTGGCGGTCATTAAATGAAACAACTAAATAGTTTCAACTATTTTATTGTTTGCCAACGTTTCGACTCCAATTGTGGTTCATTATCAGGGCGTGTTGTAGGCAAATGGAAACTAGCTTTTAACAATCTCTGCAACCCTCACAAAGTGGATATAATTAGTTGACCGTTGAGAATTACTGGGAGGAATTAGTCCGGGTGGCGGTCATTAAATGAAACAACTAAATAGTTTCAAACTATTTTATTATTTGCCAACGTTTCGACCCCTATTGTAAGTCATCATCAGGGCGTGTTGTAGGCAAATAGGAGACTAGTCTAGTTAATAAAAATGGGTAATTGAAAATAATACTACATATTTAAAGTAAATTCTAGTACTGATAGTGATGAATTACAAATATTTTTGTTATAATTTGATAAACTATAAGATGATTGGCTTAGATGTAGTTGGTTGAGAAGTTGAAACTCCCCTCTCTTAAACTTTATCCGAATTAGGCCCTTTTATACAATATATCTCACTTTAAGTATACATACGAATATAATAACTACTTGGTTTCTTCGCATTTAAATACTTAAATCCAGAAAACCTTCCTAATCCTTGACCTCCTAATTATTCTTTTTTTATAAACACTTCAAACACATTATTTCATCCCATCTTTCTTCTCAAATTCATACATAATATATATATATATATATATATATATATATATATATATATATATATATATATATATATATAATTTTTTTGAAAAGTACTTTGTCATTCGTGCTCCCATATTTTTGGCCTTCTTACCCATCTCCCTTCGTTAAATAAACCATACCCATATAAATTCTTCACACAAATGTAAAAATCTTAAATAAATCAATCAAAAGAATTTCGCAAAACTAAATACATTTATATTTTAGTTGTATAATATACTTGATATATTTCATAATAATTTTCTGGTAAGTTATACATATATTTGAATAATGACAGACAAATCGTACATATATGTTCTTTGTTCATTATTCTTAGAGGAAAAAAGGCTCTAGAATAAAAATTAATTTTATATATTATATAATTTAATTTATATTATAGATATAAATTAAACATTTAAAAAATACATTTTTATTAATTGTACATAACACAATTTTATCCTACATAGTAAAATTTTATCTTACAAAGTAAAATTTTAATGTACAAAGTAAATGTTATGATAGTATTTGAGGGATTATAATTGCTAGTGTTTATGTTGTTTCGTTTATTATTGCTATTTTTTTGTTAGTATTTACTTGTTTTTTTGTAAATATGGTGTGAATGAAATTTTTTATCATCGCTACTATTTCTCGTACGAGACAGAATGTATTAATAATCAAGAAATGTTAATAAATAAATAAAAAGTTACATATTGTAGGGAAAATATGTTATGTTGTTGAAACTGATTCATGAAATTAGTAATATTTTAAAAGAAAAAAAAAACAGGAAATCACAAAGACAGCATCTATTGTAAAAGTTAAAGTGAAGATATAGAATAACTGTCATTAAGAAGAAAGCTGAAGGCGCTCATTAAAGACAGACTCAATGGGATGCTTAAGATGCAAATAAGGTTCCTTTAACAACTTGTTTGTGGCCCAGTATTTTCATTATTTCCAGTCCTTCTAAGTAACACCCTTTTTATTTCGTAGATTTCTAAAGCCTCTTTAAATTCAAAATAATTAGTATTGATTTGATTATTTTAGCTATTGTAGTATATCTTGTAACAAACACAAATTGAAGAAGATTATTACTCATAATAAATTTTCAAAAATGTTTTTTTTTAAAGGAAGTTCTTTATTTTATTTCGCCGGACATTATATATATATATAAATATAATTTTAAAATACTAAAGTAGAAGGAGTTCAAACCAGTTATCGGCATGCACAGCATAGATGATGAATCTAATGACAACGACCTACTATTACTCAATGTTGTTGTAAGGTTTGGTTATCGGAAGCATACTCTTTCATTATAAAAAGGTCCATCTGGCAACATGCCGTTCCAAAGACGGTGTTAACATAAACCAAATCGATCAAGTTCTTATGAGTGCTAGGCATATCACCAAACTAATGGGACACCTTCTGTTCCGAGGCGCAATGCAGATTCTGACTACTTCCTTGCAGTTGCTAGACTAAGAGAGAGCATCTCAATAGTTAAGGGGCTTCGAGGAACATGACAAAGAAAACATAACCTTGGAAAGCTGAAGGACTCGATTATGAATGAATGAAACGATGTTGTTGAGTGTTACCCAGGAGGTACTCAGAGAAGAATAATTCATAAGGAATGCTCTATGGTTTGATGAAGAATGTCGTACTGTAAATAAGGAAAAAAAACGCACCTACAGAGGTATGGTTCAAGGTCGGTTACGAGGGAAGCTGTTGCGTAATACCACTCAAAAGTAAGAGGGGATAAACACTAAGGTGGAAGAAAAGATCCTGGGAAAACCAGAAGCTAAAGGAAATAGAGAACATAAGAAGTTTAAATGAAATAAGAACGTTCTTTCAGCAAGTAAACACTGCCCACAAACCTTTCAAGCATAGAGTTAACGCATGCAAGAATCTGTATGAAACTTCCTTATGGAAAAAAGGGAACTTTTAAATAGGTGGAAGGACTGCTACAGCTCGCTACTGGACGAGAACATGGCCGAAGAAAGAGGTTACTCAGTAATACCCTTGGGAGAGTTGGAACGACCTGATTTTGAAGAAGTAGAGTATGCCGTGTCCTTGAACAATAATAATGTTGTTGGACTCGACGAGCTAACCACTGAAATCTTTGAATACGGAGGTGACGAGTTGACCTAATTCATACATAGAATTATCATGAAGGTGTAGATACATAAAGGTAATCCTAGATGGATAGAAGGGTAGTGTGTTATTCCCTGCACTTAAAAAGGATATTTTCTTGATTGCCGAAACTATAGAGGAATCCCCTTACTTCCATGAGCGTATAAAATCTTCTCGCCAATATTATACAAGAAAATAATGCCTAAGCAGAACGTGAGATAGACCCATATCAAGCAGGCTTTATGAAGAGGAAATCCATAACTGACCAAACATTTTCAATCAGGACCGTACCGGAAAGAACGAGGAAATGTAATTTGCAAACACACCACCTCTTCATCGGCTTCCGGGCTGCATCTATAGAAATGAGCTCTAAATGAAACTCCTTGAATTAGGCATCCATTCTAAAATATTTAGATTAACTCACATGACCATGAAGGAAGTGAATTGCCAAGTTTGAGTACCAGGAGACTTATCAGATTACTTCCTCACTTACAAGGGGCTGCGTCAAGAAGACTGTTTTGCGTGCCTAACCAATTAACTCGACACTAGAAGGTGCCATCAGAAGGTCAAAAATCCATGTGGGAGGTACCATTTGCAATACAGGAGCACAGATATTGGGATTCGCTGACAATCAGGACATCATTGAAGGAGCCTCGCTCGATAGAGGAAGTATTTCTTAACCTCCTGAGGGAGGCGGTGAAAGTTTGGCAGGTCAATGAGAAAAAGGCAAAGCACGTGAAGACGGACCGGCAAGGTAGATGAGAGCACCCCCAGTGATAATAAGGTACTGTGCTTGAGTGGGTTGATGATTTCGTTTACTTCTAAATGCAAGTGAATTCCGACAGTGAAACCAAGTCAGAAATCCAGGGAAGGTTTTAGCTTCTCATAGAAGCTACTTAGGAATGATAAAATCTTTCTGCAGTCGAACTCCCACCAGAACCACTTAACTTTACCTTTATAAGATACTAATCAAGCCAGTTCTATTACACGGTTCTGAAAGTTGGACTATGCTTAAGACACTGAAACAAGCCCTCCTCCGCTTGAGAGACGACTCCTGAGAAGAGTCTTTGGTGCAGTACGTGGTAACGGTGAATAGATGCCGCGCAATAATGCAGAAATCGGAGAGCTTCATGGTGAAGGTGATGTCGTAAAATTCATTAGGATCGGGCAGCTGTAATGGGCTTGATTCATCACAAGGATGAGGCCTGATGAAGTACCGATGAGAAAGTTTCTGGAAGAACAGATCTATGGATCAAAAAGAGTTGGCAGACCCATATTAAGGTGGGCTGATGGTGCAGCAGCCGACCCTCTCAAAACCTCCGCAATCCGGAAGCAGCCGTACAGGACAGGGAAGCCTGGCGGACTTAATCGCAGGCGGCCCTGCCTCTTCGAGAGATGTACTGTCATCAAGGATGAAAAAAAAATAAAAAAATTACTTCATACTTTGCAAGAAAGGGTCAGGTAAATAGCAAGCAAATGAAAAATCTTAATAGTAAAACCTCTCAGTTTGCGCCTTGCTGTGATGTAGCTACTATTTTGCAACACTTAAAGGTCGTGGGTTAAGGTTCTAAATACGACTGTATTATTAAAGGCGAACGGTGGATAATAAAGTAATAAACTCATATTTTCTGTAATAATCTCTTTAATAATATTCAGAATATAATATTTTGATAAATAGTGTGAAAAAAAAAAAAATACTTCACTATTATACTTGAAAAAAATTCTGCCTTCATCATAATTTCTGTGGGTGAAAACATCAGTTTTTGTACTAAAAATAAATTTTAGTTATCATGTAAGTAAATAAAAATATAGATTAAGTATTTACTTACTTTTTTTTAATGTTTTTCAATTTCTTTTCTCTTTGATTGGAGACTTCGGTCGCTCAAAGGACTGTCAATACAGAAATCAAGAGGGCTGCAATCGGGTACCGGAAAATGAGGATCTGTTTGAAATAAAAACCCAGCCCTAACATATCGTTTCTTATTATCCGTTTATTACAGATCGCTTAAAATAAATTATATAGTTCTTATTTAACTTTTATTATTTTATTTCTCTCTCTCTCTCTCAGTGTTAGTTATTATTATCATTAATATTTCTTTTATTTTTTAAATATTTTTATTTTAAATAGTCTACATAAATTTTGTTTATTATTATTATTATTATTTTCTTTTTGTATAATTTAAAATATTTACTGTTTTATGTTTATTTAAAAAAAAGGGTTATATATGTATTGTTTAAAACTGTCTTTTTTTAATTTTTTTTGTGGCACATTAATTATTGTAAAAATTATTACTTTGTCTGTAAGAAAGGTCCTCAGGCCCTAAGACAATAAAAATCTAATCTAATCTCTCTCTCTCTCTCTCTCTCTCTCTCTATTATATATATATATATATATATATATATATATATATATATATATATATATATATATATATATATATATAGGTAAAGGGCTTTATGGATACCGATGACAGGCTTATTAAAATATAATTTTGCATAAAATATATTTTACTTTTGGAATTAGGTAGAATTCTAGTAAAATAAATATAATGCAAAAAAAACCTCTCTGCCAAAAATCAATTTAATCATATTTTTATTTTTAATATTATTTTAATTTTTTTTATTACACTTTTGTTACATTACAGCCAATGTTGTTTTAAAAGAAAAAGAATATCTACATTTTATTATATAATTACCAATATATTTTTTCCTTCTTGAGGTTAAATATAAATAATATATCCAGGCGTTAATGAACTTCGAGTTTAATACCTTAAATTCAAAACAAACAAATACATTTAATTATTTTAATTTATTTATTAATTTATTAGGGCTTTTCAACCACAAGGATCATTTACACCCTATTTTCAATGTCCATTCCTAACTGAAGGTTGTAATTTACATTTTTTGAAACATGTTTGTAGATTTTAAAAATAACTTTAACTTCCTAATTTGGTCTTCTACCTGGAATAATTCTTCATGTGCATTCCCAGACAATTGTTTTTGTAATTTATTCTCGTAAGCATAGAAGTCAGTGATAATATGAGTGACCTGTTGGTACTCCAGACGAGGTACACTCAGACGAGGGCTTTTTCTCCTTTAAATACTGATGGCTATGACGAGTATGCCAAATTCTTAAACGAGCTAAAACGATTTCTTCTTTGCGTGTCAGCTGATTATTCGACTTTGTCCTGCGAACATAGGGCTCTACTATGCTGAGCTTGTCCCTCTTTGCCGTCCAGATCTGTTGCCGTTCCTGCCACGTCTCTTCTTTTATCAAAGAGATCCTTCACTTGTTTGGGTGGTGTTATTCAAATGGCCGTCGGTAATAGCTCTTTTAGCTCATTACTTTTTAAACCGATATGGCTTGGCAACCACAACAGATGAATCACACTTTCAGCCATTTCTAATGATTTTATTGTTTCCATGGTTTCATTCACCATCCAGTTTTGAGAAAAGGTGTTCTGCAGTGCTGTGATAGCAGACTCTGAATCTGAGCAAATTACCACACGTCGAACTATTTTAGGGTCTATTGATCGTAGAGCACGATATATAGCTGATAATTCAGCATTACATACCGTTGAGTACTCAGGTAAGGAGAACATGTAATGCTTGTCCCTTTACACCACGGCAGCACCTACTCCATTTTTTCTTTTAGAGCCATCAGTGTAGATGAATTCCCAATCTTCATGGTTACTTTTGAACCGGATTAATTCTGTCAGGGCTGTGATTGGAGAACTGTTTTTCGTCTTAATTCTGTGAAATCTAGGACCACGAAGGCCTTTTATGCTGTTATTAAAAAAAAAAAAAGGAGGGAAGATGCAGTCCAAACTGCTAGAAATATTCGTGACAGCACGGTTCAGAAGTGTTTTTCGCGGTTTAGATCAGGAGATTTCAATTTGGAAGACCGACCCCAAGCTGGAGTTCTACTCTTGACATCGAGGATATTATGACGGTCATCGCAAACAATCCACGAATTACTGTCCGTAAAATAGCTGCGGAGTTGCGGAAAGCCGGGTACGTCTGACGTTTGGGTTCCTCGTGAGCTCAGTAAAAGGAACCTTATAGAAAGGATTTAATGTTATGATTTGCTGCTGAAAAAAATATGGAGGATCCATTTTTGAAACAAGTTGTTACTGGTGATGGAAAATGGATTCTCTACATCAACACCAGCCGAAAAAAAATCTATTTTGTAGATTAAATAAATAAATTTTAAGCTGTTCATCAATATTTATTTTTGTCCAAATTTCTCTACGAACTTTCCGAACAACCCAATATAATATAAAATAAATGTTTTAAACTATTTTTGAGCAATATAAAAATCATTTCTTGGTATTCTCCAAAATCGTATTATGAATGAGATACGAAGATACAATAAGACATAGTGCAATGCGATCGAAAAACTTATATCTTTTAGTAAACTGTAATCAAGATTGTTGGTGTTTATTGGCGTGAATTCTTATTTCAAACTATGACTTCAAATATTTATACCTGAGAGCTAGTTATAAAAATGCTTTATATTGTATGGAAAGATATTTTTTAAATGGATATCTTTATGCATTAAAATCTAAACAAATAAAGTCATTTAAATAAAAAATATATATTAATTTTTATATATGGTAAAATTTTGTTTTAAATATTGACAAGTTAATGAATTACTTCTTTTTGTATCATTTTAAATAAGAATTATTTATGATCCATTGGTCTTTTGGCCAGACACGTTGTATGTCTTAATTGAGACGTTGATTTCCAAAAGGTACTATATCCATTCTAGGAAATTTTACAGGAAGCGCGAAAATTTCTCATTACTATATTATTAAACTAGCTAATTTGGTTCTTTTTAGCCTTAAAATTTAGAATTATTTTTTTACTATAATAACAACTTCATATTAAAGGTATGAAATGAATTTTTTTAGAATGATTTGGAACGAAAATAAATGCGTAATTAGTACTTTTAGAAAATGACCGCATTCCTAAATCGCGTTTTTTAAGAACATGAAAATTCATTAGATAACATCAAATAGAATATTTAGATAAAACTAAATGATGAGAATACAAATATGTAAAAATATTAATTTCCTAAAAAATGTCCTTTAGTACATTTGGAAATCAACGTCTCAATTGTGCATGTATGTTGTTCTTAAGAGACCCTGTTCCAGAATAAAATAAAGTTCACTAATTTGAAAAAAAAAATGCAATAATTAAAATAATATCCTTTAATTCTTATCTATGAAATACATCTCTGATATATATCAAAATATAATATAAAATAAAATGTATTCCATCTTTTTGTTTCAACGATATAAGAAACATTTTTTTGATATTTTCCAAAATAATATGACAATGATATAACAATATATACAGCTATGAAATTTCGAATTCTTTTCTCTTTTATTAAACTATAATCTAGATTGTTGGTGTTTGTCGGTATGAATTTTCGTTTCAAACTTAGTTTTAAAAAAAGTAAGTAAGTTTGAAAAAACTGAAGGCCAGCAGATTATTGATTTTTTTAGTTAAAACAGTAATTTCATTTAAGTCTTCTGCGAATTTCAGCTTTGACTGATCTTGAAATGATTCTATCTCAATATGTTCCAAATCGTATGTATTGGAGTATAAATATTGCTAGGTTTATTGCCAGTAAATGTCGCAGGAAGAGCTCACTATGTGATATTTCAGCTTTTAAGGGGGCCTTCATACGTTAACCGTAGTCATGAAGGAAGTCCATGAGGTTTTATGGAGGTTATAAAAGTAAGGAATGCCTGCCTTGAAAAGGAGCCTAAGACTTTTTACGGGAGGCGAGCTATGGCGAGGGACATGTGACTTTATGGTCCAATTTTATGTCTGCAAAATCATGGACCAAATATCATTTCAGAATTATATAAAGGCTTCGATAGATTGTTATCGCTGCGTGATTGCACTATAGTGTATAATAGTATAGCAGTGAATAACTATAGTTTCATATATATACCGCATACCTCCGAGGCTTCTGAAAAGAAGACTCCGAGACCTTCTATTAGGTTGTTTTACATGAAGTGTCCGTTTTTCTAGTTTCTGAAATATATAAAGGATTTTGCAGGTCTCTGTTGTTTTCTTCCGAATGTTTACATATTTAAAGTAAACTGTTACTAATCCTATACCTTTGTATTATAAACATTAACTTCCCAATCAATTACCCACTTTTTAGTATAACTCCAAATAGGAACATGGAAACACGCGATTTTCGAATAATATTTTTGTACGAGTTTAAACTCGGACATTTAGCAGCTGAGGCCACTAGAAATATTTGCAAGGTGTTTGGGGAAGGGAGTGTTAATGAACAGACCATTCGCCGTTGGTTCGCTAAGTTTTTCAGCTGGGGATACCGACTTGGAAGACCTCCGACTGTGATAGGCAACGATCTCCTCAAACATACAGTAGAAGGAAACCTCTACCAAACAGTTAAAGGACTCTCAGCACAACTAAATGCAAGTGCATCTACCTTTTTCAGACATTTAAAGTGTATTGGGAAAGTAAATAAGCTCGGTACATGGGTACCTCATGATCTCACTGAGCGGCAGCAAGACCCCATGTTTCAAAACATACCGTGCAAAAATTAAAAGAACTGGGCTACGAAGTTCTTCCGCAACCACCATATTCTCCCGACTTGTCTCCAACAGATTACCACCTGTTCAGGAATTTAGACAACTTCGTCAAAGGAAAACGTTTTGAAAATCATGATCAAGTGAAAAGTGCGTTTTCAGGTTTTGTTTCACATCAAAGCTCAGAGTTTTTCAGTTCGGGAATAAAAAAGTTGGTGTCACGTTGGGAAAAATGTGTAGAAAAATAAGGTAAATACTTCGAATAAAATTATCTTGTTTTCATATCGTATTTTTAATAAAAATCCTTTACCTTGAAAACGGACATTTCATGTGACACTACCCAATTGTTTAGATTACCCAGTGGAGTGCTGCAAATAGGCATTTTCACTTCATAACCATTTCATGTATTTTATTTGTTAGCTAATTTACTTGATGTATTAACTAATACAGTTGTATATTTTAATAAATGATAAAAATATTGGGCATATTGGTTCATATTTTAGTTTAACCTAAAACCTCCTGTTTTTGGGAGTCAATACTCGAAAATGACTGTTTGGAGAATTATAAGAATTAACACTTGTCATAGAAGATAATTAAAATACGAATAACTTATTAAATGCAAGGTATAGAAAATCAAACCCACACACGAATACATATTTTTTTTGTTGAACATATTTATCGATATTTACAACTGTATAAAGAATTACATAAAGTATATGTGATGGAAATATAATACACTGAAATATGAAATGCATGTAGAGAAACTACCCATTGACAGCACCCCGATAGGAATTCTAGATCAGAAGCTCCCACTGCTATCTTCTCTGATAAATATCAGGAATTAAAGCGGATGCTTTTTTTTCTTTTTTTTTTTATTTATTTATTCGTATGTATTACAGTTTGTCATAATGGACAGTAATAATATTGCTAATAGATCCCATTCATACAATATAAACAAAAGAAATGTCAAATTGCATAAAATGAAACCAAACTAAATAAACGTATACAATAACAAAATTTGTGGATTAAATAAATACAAATAAATGAAGTCAACAAATAAATAAACAAAACATGCCACATTCATACGTGTGTACAATATTTACAATCAGCTAGAGAACCCAGGACGGGGCTTGTCCCCCCACTTGTGGAAGGACAAGCAGAGCCCAAAGGATCCCAACGCCTCCCTCTCAGCCGCATCACTGGTGAGAGCCAGCGGAAGCTAAGTGAGGGCGCCATAGCCACAATTACACCGCACTTGAGAGGAGAATCTGAATAGTGTTAGAACACCAGCATATAGATGATGATCACCAGTATGGATGAGTGGATCTGGATAAGGATTGCGCTTGAGGATTAGGATGATGAATGAGGTTCTGGTGGAATTTGGAAAAATTGAATGGAAATAAATGGAACTTTAAGGTCGTGGTGCAAGGTATAGTTAGATACATAATAAGGAGCATTTACTATTATTCGGAGGACTTTAGATTGAATGCGTTTGATGTTAAAACTTTAGCTGTCCCCCACAGTTCAAGTCCGTAGGTCCAGATTAGCTTCAGTATTTTCTTATAAATTTATAATTTTTTGTCAACTGTAAGTTCAGATTTTCAGTTTAATAGTCTGTATAACTGTCCGAATAGACGATTGAGTTAAAGAGGATGCTAGGATAGAAACTAGTGGGTTAGGGTTTGGGCCGAATTCGCAGCTTGTGGGACACCAAGGTCATTATGGATTAGTTTATTCCAGAACAAGGAAATAATATTGAGGATTTTACAAAGGATTTTGGATTGTCAGGATTAGATACGAGAAGAAATCGATGGTGAAGTAGAGCTCCATAGCTCTACTCCGTATGTTGAGATTGGTCTTATCATAGTCATATAGGTTAGGTTTTTGTAGTTAGGAGGAAGGTTTGACAGTTTGTATAGTAAGTGTTGAAGTAGTCGAAAACGGTGAGCATCAAATGATATTAAATAGCTATTCATTTTCACCGTCTTGGTTTCATAATTATAATTCTACAGAATTAAGAAATTATTTTTAATATAATTCAATCGATAACAAACAAATAATAATAGAAAATAAGAGCACATAACGATAAATTGTAACCAAAATGATATTCCCCTTCATTTGATCGTTATTTGTAATTCTAGCTCTTGGTTCTATAATGACCATATGATGGCTTTAATTAATTTAATGATTTCAGATATGAAGGAGGAACAGTTATTAATACTGTAATATAATAATACTGTATTATTATTATTAATATAATACAACCAGACTGTTGAGTATCCAGTATTTTAATAAACGATAATTTTATTTTACAGTTAGTTAGAATGAAGTGTAAAAATATAAGAAAGTAAAACTAGAAATATTTTATTATTTTTTGTATTTTTTTTCTTTCCACTTACCTGTATATCTAATATATTACGTAAAGTATTGCTGATTTTCGTGATACTTTTAGAATTCGAGTTTCAAAATAAAATGCACGTTTTAGGGTCTAAGATTAAATGACACAGTCCAAGAAAAAGGTCTGTGTGTTGTATTTCTAGCCCAAAAACATGTTTCATGTTCGTGACAAGCAGTATATGCCTGGGATTTTCCAGTAATCTTTCTCCGAAGTTGTCTGACCAGGTGTGACATCAATTTTATGCTTTGTTTGTAACACTACGAAAGGACTTGAATACAATTTTTTTTTTGTCATTCTCTGAACTATCTCTAAGCTTATTGTTCCAAAATAATTTGATATTTCTCGTTGTTAACATTAATAAAACACGGATAAACACGAAATATGAAAGAATGCTTTATGAAAGACTAGCAGAAATATTTTTCTAGGCTATTTCCTTTTTTGTACTGCGTAAAATATTTGGTCCGAAGAGAGATGAGGACACTGGGGAGTTTAGAAGGTTGCACAACGCGGAATCGCGGAGTTTGTTTCCTGTGAATATAATTGAGTTGATAGCATCGCGGAGACTTAAATGGGCGCGTAAAGTTGTTGGGCTTAATGAGGAACGGATTCCGAGAAAGTTGGTATTCGCTGAACCGACTGGTAGGCCGAAGCGTCGATGGTAGGATTGCATTAAAGCTGATCTCGGGGGCTTGGGCTTGACCGGTGAACATTGGACGAGTCTATGCAGGCGAAGTTTGGTGGTATCGGCATCGAACCTTCGGGTTCGGTAAGCCTATTATTATTATTATTTATTTATTTTTTCTTACCAAAGAATAGTTATTTGGAACAAAAAGTAATAGATAGAATATGGATCCATAATATACCGATAGTTATTTCTAAAGCTTTTAGAAAAATGAAAAAAAAATCTAAAATAGAAAGATTTAGAAGGAAGGGAAGAGTAGTGAAAAATTATATGATTGTAGTCAGATTATAACAATTTAGCGATATTAGAATCTGTCCTAATTGGGGAATTAATAATATTGATCAATTAAAAAAATTATAAAATATTTACAAATATTCATATGCTATTTATAATATATAGATGTAAATAAAATATGTACAAAAGCTAAAAACTTATTTCTATAAACAAGCCACAACATAATATCAAAAATCTAACCGGTGCTAGAACTCCAATATAAATGTTTACAATAGGTTTTGGGCCTACTACCGTTTCAAACTTCTAGGGGGCTTCGAAGGGTGTGTGGAGCTGGGGGATTGAGCTGGAGAATCGGGTTGATGAATAAGGTCTAACATAAATGAAATATTTAGGTCGTAGTGTAAAGTATGGTTGATGACAACTAAGACGCATTAACGTTGGAAGGCTTTGAACGTTGGTTTTTGGATTGAAAGGATGCTAAAATTATAAAATTTGGCTGTACCCAACAGTTCATGTCCATAGTTCCATATAGGTTTCAGTACTGTCTTGTAAATTATCACATTGTTTTCATAGTCTGTATAATTGGCCAGACTTAACGCTAGTCTGCGGGTTATAAGTTTGTCTTTTGTCTAGAAGGAAGCTAAGATTGTCTTCGAAGCGTGATGGTAACATGTTTGCAGTTGGATTGGTCAACTTTAATTCCCCAGATAATACATCAGTCTTCAATTAGAGAAAGATGCGTTTATAGGTTTAAGGATGCAGTTTCAAAATCTGAGTGAAACGTATTGTAGTAAATAATTATTTCTATTTTCATATTATTAAATATAAAATAAATTCCATACAATCAATATTCGCTTAATCAAGCCCATATATTTATTATAACAATGGAGTGTAAGTGTAAGTTGTATATTTTTACTATTGAAAAAATCCTTGTGTTATAAAAATTTTGTTAAAAATAAATTGCAAAATATGACTTTAATAGTGTATTTCTCAATCAGCAAGGTAGTATCCTGGGTCCAATCCTTTACACAGTTTATACAGCTGATATTCCCTTCCATCCAAGCACTATCCTTACTTAATACGCCGATGACATATGTGTGTTATCTGTGAATAATGATCCTGTTACTACATCACAAATCCTACAGAACCATCTATTAGCCATTAAAGAATGGTGTCAAAACTGGAGAATCAAAATAAATCCTAATAAATCCCATCAAATCACCTTCACTCTACGTCGTAAACCTATGACTTCCTGCCCCACCGTATCCTTTAACAATATCTTACTCCTGTTGAACAGATCCGGTACTTAGGTCTCCACCTCGACAAACGCCTAATATGGAATCCTCATACTAGACTGAAACAACAGGAAACTGCTCGTAGATACAGATAATTACAACACTTACTTGACAAATGCTCAAAACTTCCTACTTACTACAAAAATCTCATTTATATAACAATTATCAGGCCTATTTGGACCTATGGCATTAAGCTATGGGGGTCTACTAAACCATCGAATTCCTCTCGCATCCAATCCTTGCAGTCCAAAATCCTCAATGCTCCTTACTTTGTTACTAATAAAATCATCCATAAAGACCTAAATATCCCATTTGTTGAAGACTTGGCCCGTTACAGCTATACCTCTTTTAATTTCAAACTCCCTGCCCACTCAAACCCGCTTATCCGTGACTTCTCCTCCATATCTATTCCTGACATACAAATCAAGTACCAACCATCCTCACAACCCTCCTCGTAGGCCTCCGTTGAGGCGGCAGTGGCCGAGAGATCTCTTATAGATACGCAACTGGAGTGCTGGCAATGGCCAACTTCTCCACTCATGCCTGAGAGTGTGTGGCTCTAGCGCCCTCACTCAGTCTCCACTGACTAGATTGGTGACGCGGCTGACTGAGAGGCGCTGGGATCTCCTAACATTGTGCCTCAGCATCCATTTCTGGATGCATAGGTTCGATTCGGAGTTCCCAGGGGCAGTATGTAAATATTGTATATAGGTATGAATGTGGCCATATTTTCTTTTATTTCATTTTATTTATTTATTTATTTTTTTCATTTTTTATTGAGGTATTTTATTTTTTGTTTGTTTTACTTTGTACATATGGAATAAATGACTTCTTTTATCTCTAATACTTATTGCCCAAGATAGTGGCAAATTGTATTACTTCTCAATAAAGCAATATTTTCTAAAAAAAAAAAAAAAAATTCCTGACAACCCACCTAGGCGTCTTAAAAGAAGATGACCAAGAGACCTCCTAACATAAATTATACATTAGAGTGCTACTAATGGGTAGTTTCTTCTCAGGACTACCATGTGTTCTAATCATATATAAAGCCTATTTACTTGTTGTATTTATTTAATACAGTTGTAAATTTCTTTAAATAAATAAATTTAAAAAAATAAAAATAGTGTATTTCAATAGCTAATCTTTGTAATACTCTACATAATAACTAAACAGTTTAAGGTCACAATTTCAATAATTAGAATGTTTTAATATAGTAATGACGTCGATTATAAAATATCATACAGTATCTTGTATATCCATTATAATTTCGTGTGATGGGGACCAGCTCAGACTCTGAAGCCAGCGGACAGAACTAATTACTGAGATTGCTGATTGCTAGGATAAGGAATGATCTAGAGGCCTGATCCACTCTAAAGCCAGAAAGAGTAGGCCATCACAGCATGATCCCACTTTAATGGAATCTGTTTCAGATAGTAAAAGGCCTAGTAAATCTATTAATTATATAAATGCTAAGATTTTCTACAAAAATAATATTAGAATAGAAAAATAGTTTTTTTTTTCTAGGACTGGGTCCCTTAAGAACAATATGATATGTACAATGTGTCTGGCCACAAGACCAAAGGATTATAATTAATTCTTATTTACAAAGCTTTAAGAAGAAAAGTAGGGTACAATAAAACAAAAGAGTAAAATAACTAAAAGAGTAAAATAAATTAATAACTTCTGATATTTTGAACAAAACTTAACATCGAAACTGATTCATAATAATTGATCCATATAGAAACATGAACAATAAATAATATACTGGAAGGAATTAGTCCGGGTGGCGGTCATTAAATGAAACAACTAAATAGTTTCAACTATTTTATTGTTTGCCAACGTTTCGACCCCCTTTGTGGGTCATCATCAGGGCTAAAAAGATACAAAAGAATATAATTTCAATGACATTACATACAATATTATATAACCTATTTTGCTAGAGAACGTCGGTATTGTAAAAATAACAGAAGAACTGTATATGTAAAAAAAAACTTAATTAAAATACAATAATGAAAGTGTTATACAGAAAAAATAAAAATGTTCACTAAACAAAAATTTACACAGGTATCAATAATTTACATGAAATATGAAATATAAAAATATGAAGTAGAGTGGAGATACGTACCGCATGGTGGGAGAATGGAAACTAGGTACTGTTTGGTAGATGGGGGGTAGGTAGGATGGAAAATACGTAGGAAAAGGTGGAATGGAAAATACGTACTGATTTATGGACAGGGCCTGACAACAATGACTAAAATTCTTAATACTACCATACAAAGAATCAATGAAATTTAACTTATGATTATAATAATGATACAGGATAAAAAATTATGATTTAATTCTTGAAATATCACCTATATAATAGTAAGAACAGTGATGGAAGATGTATATGGAGAAAAAAAACTGACTGTACCTCCCAACTTAATCATCCCTAATTCTGTTTTAGGTATCCAAAGATAACAGGGTGGAAAAAATAATAATGGAACATTGTAAAATATATTAATTGACAAATCTTACAGGTTGATAAAAAAAATTAAATAAACATAAATACAAGTTAAAATAAATTGAATAGTGAAGACATTTAGAAAATTTTAAATACATAAACAAAACAAAATAAATACATATATAGAATTATATGGATACCTAAAATAGATTTAAAAATATTAATAAAAACCAACAAACAATAATAATGAAAAACAAAACAATATATATGGTGGGATAGACAGAGAAAATATGCTACTTAATAGAGTTTAATATGTGGCTATATGTGGAGGAAATGCATTGTTTATCGGTTTTGTGGTTAACAGGATTGGATTGGAGGTGGTAACCACAAAACCGATAAACACAATAATAAATAATATATTTTCTTTTTGAATAGATATTTGATTTGAAATATCAGGTTTGTGCCTCTATTTGAGGTGACAATAGGTACTCGAACAGCTGGGACTTGAATGATGGTAGGGAAAAAGCATGGCGGATATGAGTAGGTAGGGAATTCCAATGATTAGTGAAACGGACAAGAAAGGAATGATAAAAACTTGTTCTGTGGCGAGAATACGAGTACAAAGGTCAGAATGTCGCGATCTTGTTTGGAGAGAGCAGAGTGACAATTTAAATTGCAGAAGTCTGTGGATATAGGGAGGTAGCTGGGAATTGATGGTTTGGTTATGGTATGATCCTTGAAAATATTGTCTGCGTTTTGAGGAAAGGAGGCTGTATAAATTAACTCACTGTATAAAGTTGTCACATGAGACCTCCTCGGTGTGCCAAGGACAAATCTTAAAAATGTATTCTTAATTCGCTTTAGCCTGTCCTCGAGCATAGTCGATAGGCCACCATATACCCCGCAACACATATAATAAACCTTCAAATATTTGGATTATGTATATTTATAAATGAAATTAGCTGTTGGCCACGACTTCGTCTGCGTCAATTTCTGTTATTATGGTCGCTATGAGGAATTTTTTAAAAGAATATATTTTAAAGTACTTTTGCATTTTTATTATTTTTATTTTCCTGTGGCAGAAGAACATACTTATTTTCTGCGCAATCCGATCCTGAGGTGAATCGATTCCTACGGGTTTAAATGTTTACCCCTGAGATTTATTAATTGTTACGGCAAAAGATAAATTAACGTGAAATTGAATTATTTTAAAATTAAAAGGTAAATCATTTGAAATAATCGTGAAGCGAGGTTAATTTTTCATCCAGATTTTCCACTGATTCTTCACTCCTATAGGTCGCAATGTAATATGATATAGCTTATAGCGCTTCCTTTCGCTTCATCTCCCACTTAAGGGTGCTTAATGATGATTCAAGTTTGGAGCTGTATGAAAACGGTCTCATATTTCAATTATTATGTGCGGATTGATAAGAATTAGAATTAAGAACTATTTATTTCCGAAGTATATGAAATACTAGCTTTTGCCCGCGAGTTTGTCTGCGTCAATTTATGTAACCTATAGCCTTCCTCGATAAATGGACTATCCAACAAAAAAAAAATTTCAATTCGAACCAGTAGTTTCTGAGATTAGCGCGTTTAAACAAACTCATCAGCTATATAATATTATTATAGATTACAATTTCACACATTTTTATGGTCATAGTAGAATCCCAAAAAAATAGACCATGCCTGTCAACCTGTAACTTTTTTATAGTCTATATATGCCTTAAGGCTGGGTTTTAGAATTACGTCCTCTAAGTGGTTGAAAAAAAAAATTCTAAAACTTTAATAAAAAATTAACGCCTTTGTGCCTCTCTCACAGCCGCGTCATTGGTGTGAACCAGTGGAGGCTGAGCAATGGCGCAATAGACACAAACATACAGTACATGAGTAGAGGATCTGGCCAGTGTCAGAATTCCAGTATACATGTTTAAAAAACGTCTTGTAGCTATTACCGTTTCAATCACCGAGGGGGAGTGTAAGGATGGGTGGAGCTGAATCGGAATTGTGCTAGAGGGTTAGGATTATGAATAAATTTCTGATGAAATTTGGAAAATATGGATAGTACCAGGTCTAAAATGAATAAAATATTAATGTGGTGGTGTATGGTACAGGTGGTTATGCACATTATAAGGTGCATTTATTATTGTTCGAAGGACTTTAAATTGGAAGGACTGGATGCGTTTGATGTTAGAATATTTAGCTGTCCTCCACAGTTCAAATCGGTAGGTTAATATCTTATAGGTTCAAATAGGTTTCATTACTGTCTTGTACATTAGTAATTTATTGTCAATTGTAAGATGAGATTTTCTGTTTAGTATTCTGAATAACTGGCCAAATCTGCGGTTGAGTTATTTTCTTTTAAGTGTTGTTTGTGGATTCCACGTCAGTCTTTTGTCTAGTAAAAAGTCGAGATACCGGACTATGTCTGAAGAAGGGAGCGGTATGGAATTGGAATCAACTTTTGGACAGGATTTGCGTCGAAGGGTAAAGGTGTCCTGTGTGCATTTGCTTTCGTTCACCTTAATACGCCAATCATTACACCAGTCTTCGACAAGAGAAAAGTGTCATTGTAGATTTAACGATGCTGCTTCAGGATCGGCTGAAATAATGTTAATTGACAAAATTCAAGATTTAAAAAAAGAGCTGCAAATAGGTCGTGTTTCTCATGTGAGTCATGACTCAGTTAATATTGTATAACATTTACCAGATGCATTTTACAATACAGTTGAAAATATCGATAAATATTTTTTAAAAACATTAAGCACAAGATATCATAAAGCCTTAACTGCCTTCCTACAATCGTATTATATTTAAAGTATGCATAATTTGACTGTTTTTATTTTTATTTTCTTGTTAACATATTAAATATAAAATCATTGATTTCTCACCATGATTCGGCTTCAAGACGTCTTCAGGTAAAGTTATATTTTAGGATCATAGTTCACTACTATTATTACATAATAGTACCTGTTGGGGCAAGCGGGGTCGTCCTAAGAATTTCCTTACGCTGTGCCCGGTAGCTAAGCTGATTCACAGGACTTGTTTCTTATATGATATTAATTCAGGACATGATATTAATTTATATTTTGCAGAACGGATAAATTGGAGTAATAGACAACATAAATCAAATAAATGAGTAATTGGTAAAATAATTTGCATCTTGTATGTTAGTTTGGCGACCACCATGTGAACCACCGTCTCATTCGAAGGTACGACAGTCGATGACTGAGCAGCTTCATCTTGCAGCCTGCGCTCCCTCTCCAATCTGATGCTTCGTATTTGTATCCCCTTAAATCGGAAAAGAAGGTGCTTTCAGATTCTGAAGGGAATACATCACAATCGTTAGCGATACAGAGTCCATCGATGTCAAAATACAGTGATTCGAATTTTCCATAGGTTTTCTCTAGGCTTCTGCACATCCCTAAAAAGAGATCAGCATCAGATTCGGAATCAAGTGCAGCCCGACCTTGATTTATACAATATATTTAATTTCTTCTCCAAATGATAGAAATCGTTTGCACAATAAACTAATTTTCTTTACAAAGGTTACTTCAACTTATTAGCCTAATCAATGAATACTTGACAAAAGTATATGTTCAAAGTTTGTGAGGAATTTAGAATAAATAAATATACTGGTACAAGTGGCGTTAACAATACCTATTCGTTTCTATTAGATACTTCCTTTGGATGTTAAAGTCTACTTCCCACCATATAAGAAACTATAAAATTAGTAACTTTTAAAGAAGTATCTTATAGAAACATATAGTTATTGTGTAATAATAGTAGTAAACTATGACATAATATATTTTTTTAATAAAATTAATTTTTTCATTGCATTTTGTATAAAATAAATATATTTCAATAAAGTGTATATTTTTGTCAATGTAATAATTTAAAAGCATGTAAAATAACTACATGTGTCGCATCGTTAAATTTTAACTGATTTTTTCTCAAAGTTCATTTACTATTGACGTAAATATCTTGAGTAGATGGTCCAGCCTTGTTGCCCAATGTTCAACAAATAATAAATTCAGTAGGATGAAGAGATCATAGTGTGCATAAAGTACTAACCTTGGAGTGGAGTCACTAAGGGAATGTTTGATGACGAGAAGAGGGTCTTGAAATGGTACCTGAGCTGGGCCACCCTAATTGAAAGGGGGTGGTCTCGTGGCGACCATTAGCCTGGGTCAGTCACACCAAGAGGTCACAAGTCTCTCCTGGCTTTGGTATAATACACAAGTGCTTCAAGCTAAAGAATGTGAATTCGTAAAATAGCCTTCTACAAAGTTAGGCCTTTCATTTTTTTCTTGATGATTTTCGAAATAAGGTTTGATTTGGCGATTAAAAATCTAAAAGCCTTTCTACGCAATCTTATCAATACACTTCTCTTTTTCTCGCATTGAACAAAAAAAAAAAAAAAATATATATATATATAATATATATATATATATATATATATATATATATATATATATATATATATATATATTAGGTTATATAGAAAACTGTCATGAAATACATGTAGATACACTACCCAGTGGCAGCACTCTAAAAACATTCTAATCTAGGTCTCGAGGCTATCTTCTTTTCAGACGCCTCGGAGGGTTATCAGGGATTGATGAGGAAGCAAGGATTGAAACTAATGGATTATAGTGGGAATATAGTTTTTCATGGAAAGAACGATACCTGGTTCGGACTAAGTCAGTAACATATGGAATATTAAGGTCATTATGGATGAGTATATTTGTGACGAAAGAAGGAGCATTGAGGATAATACAAAGGATTTTGGATTGTATACGAGAGGAATTCGAGGGTTTAGTAGAGCCCCATAGCTTTACTTCGTAAGTCCATATCGGTCTTATGATGGTCATATAAATAAGTCTTTTGTAATTAAGAGGAAGGTTGGAGCGTTTGTCCATTAAGTGTGTAGTCGAAAACGTCGGGCAGTTTCTTGTCGTTTCAGTCTTGTATGAGGATTCCAAGTTAAACGTTTATCAAGCTGGAGTCCTAGGTATCAAGTCTGTTCAACAGGGGCTAGCGGAGTGTCATTAAAGGATACTGTAGGGCAGGAAGTCATTAGTTTACGACGAAGGGTAAATGTTAGCTGGTGGGATTTGTTAAATTTAATTTTAATCCTCCATGTATGAAATATAAGATATGATAATAATTTTATTTTTCATAGTACATTGAGAATAACAAACACTATACAATAATATTGTACAAAATCGCCAGAATACATTTAAAAACCAATTGGTCCGTGTGAAACACGACTTTCACTTACCTCTAATGTTTAAATAAATGAAACAACTTTTTAAATGAAAATAGAGTTTTAAAGCACACGACTTTCATTTACCTCCATTTTTAAAATAGATTTAGAGATGAAAAAAGTTATTACATTGAGTTTTTATAGAAGAATTTGTTAAATAATCTATTATCATATCATCTTCCACAATCAGTTGTTTTTAGCGGCATTGATCACTCTCCTTCAACTTTCACAATTGTGTCTTAAAGTTAATATTTCTTTCTAAAATCTTTAGCTTTCCAATGGCACCTTATACCTCTATAATAATGTAATTATGTTCAAAAAAAATAAAAAAATTACTATAAAAATAGTTTTGCCCCTTATTCTTTTAGGTGGACATCGAATTTGTTCAAATTATATATTTACCCGTTTTTTTATCAATACTAAAAAGAGGATATGGTCATTTTTATAGAATCAAAAAATTAAAGTTACTTTAGAAGAAGAAAATTTATAATATCGGCATCTAAGACCTGTAGGATTATTTCAATCAGAATGAAACCTACATGACATTAAAGATCATTTAGTTTTACATCGATATAGCATGTTTAATCACAATTGTTTTGGATAAGACCGTTAAAAAGTATCGAATGCGTAGTATTATTGTATTGACTGGCTCTTCTGGTTGGCTGATTTTGATGAAAAAGTTGAAGTTACATCTCGGCCTATAGTTGTTTTAAATATGAAAAGGTCTAGCGGGATAAGTATGTGAAATCCGCCCCCATGGAATCATAACCAAATTCATACCATTGATTCACATTAATGAGAAATAACATTTTGCAAATTTTTAACTCTATACTCCTTAGGAAAAAAAATAAAGTTTTGTTCTAAAAATCTAACCTATTTTCACGAAAAAAGGGATTTTCAAAAGTAATCTCAAAAAATATTTGTTTATATTTTTTTCTACAAAAAGGCGATTCAAAAGTTTTTTGGTTATGTTGGATTGGTACATCTCCAATTTTTTGCTATTTTATTTCATTGGAGGTTCTTATATATATATATATATATATATATATATATATATATATATATATATATATATATATATATATATATATTTTTTTTTTTTTTTTTTTTTTTTTTTTTTTTTTTTTTTTTTTTTTTTATCCCAATGTACCCCATAGTGAATACAATTTACCAATCTTACCATAGTGAGGTGTACCAATCTAACATATCCTTTTTTTTTTTTTTTTATTTATTTATTGAAATTTACAACTGTATTAGTAAATACATCAAGTAAATTGGCTCATAATATAGATAATATACATGAAGAGAATATGCCCATTGGCAACACTCCACCAGGTAATCTACACTAGAAGGTCTCGAGGCCATCTTCTTTTCAGACGCCTCGGAGGATTGTCAGGAATTGTAGAGGAAGCAAGAATTGAAACTAGTGGGTTAATGTGGGAGTGGAGTTTGTCATGGAAGGAATGATACCTCGTACGGACCTAACATATCCTAAATTTTTTTTTTTAAATATTCAAGAAAATATTTTGACTCATATTTTTGTGGAAAAATTAAAAAATATATATATATATATATATTTTTGAGACTAATTTTGGAAATCCCTAACATATATTTTTTTTTTCGTAAAAATCGGTTGAGGTGTTCAGGAGAAAACTTTTTTTTTCCCCCTCCAAAACATACGGATTATGGGGCTCAAAATTTGCAGAAGGTTGTTTCTCATAAGTGTGAATCAATAGTATAAATTTGTTTATGATATACCTGGGTGCAGATTTCAGGTGATTGTTCCGCTAGGCCCTTTCAGTTTTATATGACTGTATGCTTTTGCACTTTACCTCACACGGGCACACGCAGAGATCTTTTTGGACTCAGAAGACCTTAAAACGCGTATTTCTGGTAAAAACTCGAACTCGAATATTCAGGATCGCAATATTTTCCCTTACTACATATTTCATATATTGGTAAGATAAAGAAAAAAAAAGTGTTTACAAAGATTAAATGAATATTTTTAATAGACCTACAAATATTTATAAATTTAATTATATATTAATTTCTGTTGAGAGAATTAAATGGAGTCACTATCAGAAGCGGTGTTGTGAAGCCAGTTTCTCTCAGACTCCTTAAGTGCATTGAGCTGTGAGTGATAGTCCTCAACAATATGCTCTGGATGTAGGCTTCAACAGCTATCGATAATTTAATCATATTACAATTTATTTATAGATAAACTGTTAACTATTTTAGGTATATAGTTAAAGCCATTACAAGAATAAAAAATAAATTAAATTTTTAGGTTAATTAGCTTAGTTTTGGCGATGGCTAGGATTTTGCTTTTGCTTTTTCCTATATTTCTAATATCTTGATATGGCTACGTCATTAAATCCATTAGGTAACAACTAAAAAAATTGTTATCGAGTTCTATAATATATATATATATATATATATATATATACATACATTCAGGAAAATGTATTAAATCTATACCATGATAATGGATTAATTTAAATAATTAACACCTTTCAATAAGTTTTATAATCTTATTTTTTTTTTTTATATTACTGTTTTGCCTGCGATTTTTATTTAATTTTTATTATGGTGATGCAAAGAGAAGATTATTTGACTAATAATTAATTGACTCATATTTTGAATACATGTTGTGCATTCAGTATGAGTGAGTGCATATTAGTATATGGCGTAAAGAAAAAAAAAAATCGTTTACAAAGAGCTTGAAATAATCAATGTTTTATACAGGCCAAGTATAATTTTATTATTAATTATCTCAGGATTAATTATATAATAATCAGGTTAATATAATAATTATAATTATTATTGTAATTATTATAATAATAATACGTATAATAACCAGGTGGTTCTGGATTAGTGGTTTTAGATAGATAGATAGATAACTGTTTTTTATTTCATTAAGCATATTACAACAACAAAAATATTATAATTATAAAAAAAACATTTGTAGAACTATGGTCTTTTTTTTTTTTTTTTTTTTTTTTTTTTTCGAGGCGACAACCACCAGGGTCATGTTCGCCTTTACACCGTTAGACACAGGTTACATGATTATAGGAGTAGAGTGAGAGTATAGTTTAGATCTGAGAGTAAAGATGGTTTGACTTTAGGAAGCGAATGATGTTAGTTATATGAGGAGAGGAATCAGAGAGAAGAAGCGACAGATCGGTGGGGAGGTTGAAAAGGATACGTGAAGCGGTATATTGTCGGCATTCTGTGAGGATGTGGAGTATTGAGAGAGGAACCTGACATGATCGACAGAGAGGCGGATGTCCACGGGCCATGAGATAACCGTGGGTCAACCTAGAGTGTCCTATACGAAGTCGCGCGAGCACAACCTCTTCGCGTCGAGACGGCCGGCAGGAAGACCCCCAAGGGCCAACGCGGGGCCGAATAAGGCGAAGCTTATTGTTCTCGAGGGCCGCCCACTCCCGCTGCCAGCAACCCAATATGCTAGATCGAATTGAAGTGACAAGGTCAGGCAGGCTCACACCTTGAAGTTCAAGACCCTCGGAAACCGCGTGACGTGCCGCTAAATCAGCCCGATCGTTCCCCAAGATCCCACAATGTCCTGGAACCCAGAAGAAAACAATGTTGACCCGGGAGGGAAAGGATGCAAGTGTGGTATGAATTCTTTGGATGAGATAGTCAGAGGAATATATGTTACGGATAGAGGAGAGAGTGGAGAGGGAATCGGTGCATATGATTACTTGAGAGGAAGATTGCTGGCGAAGAAGGAGGGACTGGAGGATGGCAGTTACTTCGGCGGTATAGCTACTCGATATAGAAGGGAGGGCAAACATGTTAACTTGGGCCTCACTCACAACTGCAGCTCCAGCGCCTAGTTCTCCCCGAGAGCCGTCTGTGTAATAAACATTAGCATTATGGTACCTTTGGATAAGCTCTAAAAATTCTTGCTGGTATACTTTTGGTGGAGTCGTGAGTTTTGGAAGTCGTGTGAGAGACAGTTGACAATGGATAGAAGGGACGGACCAGGGAGGTATAGGGGACGGCCCGATGGGGTATAGCTGCTCCAAACTCTGGCGGAAAGGCAGAATCGCGTCGTGGACCCGAGAGGGAAGAGTAGGCATCAGCGGCCGTTCCCGCAAAGAAAGAAGAAATTGAGGTTTTAGTGGGTGATGAGGGTTGGCGAGAACTTTAAGGAAGTATTTAACCTCCATTTGTTGTCGGCGATAATGTGATGGCAACTCCCCGGCTTCGCCGAAGAGACTGATAATGGGGCTAGAACGAAACGCGCCGATGGCTGTCCTCAGCCCCGTAGTAACGATCACTCTAAGCGCATTTAGACGAGTCGGATCGGCAGATCCGTATGCACATGCTCCGTATTCGACCCTATTCCGTAGAACCACTCTAAATAATCTTAGCATAGCCATACGGTCTCCCCCCCAAGCCGTGTTTGTGACCATCCGAAGTAAGTTGAGTGCTCGTATACAAGAGGCTTTGACCTCACGGATGTGCGGGCCCCAGGATAGGCGACTGTCAAACGTAACCCCCAGGTACTTGACCTTTTCTACTACATTTATCCTTTGCCCGTCTATTAAAAGAGATAAAGGTTGAGAGATGTTTGCTGCCCGTTTTGCGAAGATGATTGCTGTAGATTTGGCTGAGGAAATTTTAAAACCGTTGTTTGAACACCAGTTCTCCACAGTATGGAGCGCAGACTGCATCGATTTGGTGAGTTCAGTAATTTGTTTGCCTCGAACACAAAGCAATAGGTCATCCGCAAATAGCAGTGCCTGGACTGGTGGGTGAATATTACCTAGAACGCCATTGAAAGCTAAACAAAAGAGAATAGGACTAAGGACACCTCCTTGGGGAACACCATTCTCTTGAACAAAACGAGATGACATTGTATTTCCGCAACGCACTCTGAACGACCGGTCTCGCAGGTAATGCCGAATAAAGGAAAGAATAGGACCATGAATACCACACTTCTGTAGAGAGGAGATGATGAGCCATCTCCAAACTCGATCGAAGGCTTTTTCAACATCGAGCAATACAGCTAACACTCGTTCGCGCTCTCCAAATGCTGTAAGTATTTCTGAGGAGAGGAATACAAGATTGTCTTGAGTGCTTCGTCCTTTACGGAATCCACTCTGCCAGGCTGGTAGCATATTTTCGGTTTCTAGGTACCACTGCAATCGATTGGCTATTAGCCTTTCGTAAATTTTACATGGAATGCTGGTCAAAGAGATGGGTCTGTAACTAGAAGCAATATCGGGGGGTTTATTTTTCTTGTGAATCGGGATCAGGATAGCATCTTTCCATGATAGTGGAAATTGCTCTCCTAGAAAGAGCTTATTGAAAATATGAAGGAGTGCAATTTTGTCCTTAGCTGAGAGGCTGGTTACCATACTAGCGTGAATGCCATCTGGCCCTGGGGATGCTTCTTTGCACGAGGCTAGTGCTACCTGGAATTCAGCTTCCGAAAAGGGGTGGTTGAGAGCCGTACTTGTGCTGCGTCTGGAGGGAATAGATATGTTGCACGGAGTTGTTTCACGGTCGTTCTTGAGCCGCTGGAAGTGTAGGGGGTAATTTTGTGAGGCCGATACATCGTAGAAGTGCTGTCCAAGTGCATCAGCTATCCTCTGAGGGTCTGACACGACCTCTTGGTTGATTTGAAGCAACTTAGGGGGTCCAGGTATTAACCGACCGTTTAGTTTCTTAACCGTGTTCCAAAACAGTTCTAGAGGGGTATTGGAACTGATGTTATCAAGAAATTTTATCCAGGCACGTTTTTTCTGCATTTTTATAACGTAACGCGCATGAATCCTTGCATTTCTGTAGGCTTCCAGGTTGAGTGGAGAGGGCTTGTGAGACAGTTTCCTTAAGGCCTGTTTTCTCTTGCGTACCGCCAAGCGGCACTCCTCAGTCCACCAAGGGACTGGCTGCATTGAGATCATGCTCGGTTCTCGATAAGGGATGGCAACTTCCGCGGCCCGAAGTAATGCAGCCTCGAATTGTTTATAAGCTCCACACCCGTCGAGGTTCACATCAAGTTGAGAGATTTTAGCTGACTCCTGGAACAGCGACCAATCAGCCTTCTTCACCAGCCAGCACCCTGGGCGCGCCACGTTGGCTACTCTACTAGCTGTGTGAATATATACGGGGAAATGATCGCTGCCGTGAGGGTCATTAAGTACTTCCCATGACAGAGTAGTCTGAAGGCTAGGAGTACATAGACTCAAGTCTATACATGATTGGGCTCCAGATCGGGGACACTGATAAGTGGGGTTACCGTTATTAAGCAAGTTAAGGCTAAGGGTGTCCATAATCTGTATTATTGTTTCAGATCGAATGTCATTTAGTTTACTGCCCCAGGCTTGATTATGAGCATTAAAGTCCCCTAGAAGAAGAAGTGGCGATGGAAGCTGTTGGCATAACTGTTCGAGCTGCTGTATCGTGACGTGAGTTCCTGGAGGGAGGTAAATGGAGCAGACTGTCAGTGCCAATGGGCATGCCAGAATTCTGATGGCAACTGCCTGGAGATTACTGTTGATTTGGACCGGGAGGAAAGGAATATCATTTTTTATTAAAATGCAAACACCACCGCAGGCTATCAGTCCAGTAGTAAAATCTTTCCTCATTACGCTGTACCCAGCTATCTTGAATATTTCTGAGGTTTTCAAGTGCGTCTCCTGTATACAGACAAAAGTCACTTTGGCTATTACGAAGGAGGATTTCGAGGTCAGGTTTCCTTACTTTAATCCCATTTACATTCCATTGCAGAAACCGTAGTTCACGTGAGGATATTGTCATTTATTAGAAGGATTTTTTGTCCTAGGAGCCTTTTTTTCGACCTTTGTCTGCCGCTTATTCTGAGGCGGCTTCGTCGAAGCATAGGATCCAGGATTTGATTCAAAGTTGGGTAAATCATTACCAGCCGATAGTCGGGATGCTGGACGTTTAGGATTTCTATGTCCACCTGCGGAAGAGGCGGATGATTTTTCACTCTGGTTGCGAGTTGAAATGTTTCGAGGAGGTGGTTCGGTCATAGTGTGAAGATCACAGGACGACGGAGTATGGACTACATCAGCGGATGAACTGGTATCTCGGAAGTATTGCGCTGAGGGAGTTATAGTGCCTGCGGAAAGCGGCGGCTGAATTGGAATTGTATCACCTGGTAATATGTGCCGCTCCAGTGCTAACAACCGGCAGGAGATAGTGTCTATAAGCCCTGTAAGTTGTGACAGCTGCTTGGTTAATGTGTGCTCAGGGACTGTCGATGGAAGTAGGGATTCAGCCTCATTAGGTGGTGTCGCCGAGCCCATCTTTGCAGTCAGAGGTGGAGCATCGGAGACTGGTGGAACAGCAGCACGAGCCACTTGGGATGCGACCTCAGGAGGAGTCCCGTAATTAGAGTTGGGATCTGCTCTCAGTGCCTGAGAGAATGAAACATCAGGCTTAGGGGGAGTGAATCTTTTATATATCTGCTCCGCCCTCTTGTAGGATACCTTGTCGGTCTCTCGAATTTGTTCGATGGCCTTCTCTTTGGCGAACTATGGTCTTTTAGACCGTCAGTCCGGAGCCGATCTGTAAAGTTTTACAAATTATATAATATTCAAAAACAGGTCACTCACTCATTCTATTCAACTTCTAACTGTATTAACTTATAAATAAAACAACAGTAAAAAACTAATAAAATAACAATAATCAATTAATATCACATATTAGAATTTTTTTTTAATTATAAATAAATTCATTAATAAGCCTATATCTATAAGGCCATGCTACTTTACAAAAATTGTATACAGACAACCAGTCACCATCGAGACATTTTATCACATCATCAACTTTTAGAGAATTCTTTCCGAAACAATTTTTTCTAATTTCAGACAGAATCGGACAAGCAGCCAGGAAATGAAATGTATTTTCTGTTTCTTTTTTATTGCACAAGGAACACATCACACTACTATTTGAATAAAATCTGTTATAGTTGAGATATAGAAGTTCACATCTAACTTTGAATATCCATTTAACCCCATTAAAGTTTATTTTATTGTCATCAAGATAATGTGTTCCATAATCATAATTTAAGTTTTTATACAGATGCATTTTTTTCCGAAACTGAAGCGGATTTTATGGGGAAATAATTTTAAATTACGTGGAAGTAAAATATTTGTGATGAAAAAAGAATAAAAATCAGACAAGTTCTATACAGAGACATTCAATGGTCTAAGGGATATTATTGCACAATCGCAACCATAAAATTGGTCATTATATTACTGTTTGAAAATATTGAGCCTAAATGAGAGATGTAATTTGGCATAAGATAATGAACAATATTTAAATTATTTATGTTTATTTGAATTAATAGATAACTTGTGTTGATTTTAAATTTGAATAATTAAATGTAGCGCCTAGGATTTTTTTTCTTAGTTTCAATTTCACCTGCCTGACCATTTTTGGCATACTGCATTTTGGTAGCAACAGTGTTGATTTAGATTTTTAGAGTTTTAGGGATCCTTGCGATTTAAATAATTGGACGAATGGTCAGCGAGAAATTTTAGTTGGAGCCCACTGATCGAAAGACATAAATTTTATAAGATCTAGAAACATAAACTAGTTACTGACTATCTTGAAAATTCCATGTAACTATTATTCATTTTAAAATAAATAATAAGAACATTGACATTAAATATCCTTTCAGGTTCATGATATTAAACTTGTTCATTGGAAAGAACAGAGGTATTTCGTTTTCACTATTAAGCTATTCTAAAGTTAATACTAATGTTTATAATACATTTGTATTATAAACATTAGCTTCCCAATCAATTATCCACTTTTTTGTATTCCTCCAAATATGAACATGGAAACACGCGATTTTCGAGTAATATTTTTGTACGAGTTTAAACTCGGCCATCCAGGAGCTAAGGTCGCTAGAAATATTTGCTAGGCGTTTAGGGGAAGGGAGTGTTAATGGACGGACCATTCGCCGTTGGTTTGCTAAGTTTTCAGTTGGGGAGACCAACTTGGAAAACTTGCGCCGAGGAAGACCTCCGTCCGTAATAGACAACGATGTCCTCAAACATACAGTAGAAGGAAACCTCTACCAAACAGTTCAAGGACTCTCAGCACAACTAAATGCAAGTGCATCTACCGTTTCCGCACATTTAAAGTTTATTGGTAAAGTAAAAAAGCTCGATACATGGGTACCTCATGATCTCACTGAGCGGCAGCAAGACCCTATGTTTCAAAGCATACCGTGCGAAAACTAAAAGAACTGGACCACGAAGTTCTTCCGCACCCACCATATTCTCCCGACTTGTCTTCAACAGATTACCACCTGTTCAGGAATTTAGACAACTTCGTCAAAGGAAAACTTTTTGAAAATGATGATCAAGTGAAAAGTGCGTTTTCAGATTTTGTTTCACTTCAAAGCTCAGAGTTTTTCAGTTCGGGGATAAAAAAGTTGGTGTCACGTTGGGAAAAATGTGTAGAAAAAGAAGGAATAAAATTATCTTGTTTTCGAATCGTATTTTTAATAAAAATACTTTACCTTGAAAACGAACATTTCATGTGACACATTTTATTATCCATTAGAAAATATATTGGTAATCGAATAACGTATTGTTACAAAGTTATCGTTTATACTAATACATAATTTATTTTATTATTAATCAACCGAGTGATTAGTTAAAAAAAAAAAATGAAATATGAGATAGGTGTTTTTATTTTTTCTGCTTTCTTAAACAGGAGGCGTGACAAATCGCATTAATTTTTTAATTCGCTCTAATGAAATTTGCTTTATTTATTCAAAGACTTTTCTCAACAAATTGTGATAAATAAATAAATACTTAAGAAGGGGAGAGATTAAGACGGGGCCAAAGATTAAAGGAGGAGGTAAGATGGGAAAAAAGTTCCCCATCTATCAGTTGATTATAGCTGAGCCCCTATCTCCTGATAATTAAACAAACTGAGATAGTTGGGGCCTAAATCTCTAAGCAGTTACTAAATCCAGGGCAGTTTGTTCCAAGGGTTTCTCATTATTAAGAAAGTTCTATCTTGCCCTCAAAGCGGTCGAACGAGCCTGAAGAAACGGGATGAGTTCTGCGGTCCCAATATCCTTTCTTCTTCTCCCTTGTTTTTATCACAATACAATATTCATTCTTTCCGCTTTTTATTTGTTTTTTAATAACTTCTTTCTGAAGCATAAGAACGATGTACTGTAAAATTTATTATTATTTTTAAACTTTGGTACTAGTAAGATGTATTTTTATTATACCATAGATAGGCATTATAACCAAAAAAAAAAAAACTTATGGCTCAAATCCGGACTGCTAACAATAAATTCCGGCAAATCACAAGGAAAAACATAACACAAAGATTCAATCCAATAGAAAACTGCACCATCTGCAATAAGAAAGAATCTGACAATATTCACCATTTCTTCACATCATGCCCAGCCTACTCCTCCTACCGCTCAACCATTGTGTTGATCTATTAACACAGCGTATTAATCAACCAGAGCTAAACATGTTCTATATTTTGCCGTTAAATTTTTATCAACTGTTATCTTATCTATAAAACGTTCATATTTGTGTTAAATTAACCTGGTTAATGGTTTTGTTCTTTCTTATTTTTTTAATGTAATTATTTTGTTTATTGTTATATTTAAAAAAAAAGGTTTCCGGGCTGATAATCGGAGATCAAGCCCTAATAATGTTTCACTGAACAACATATTACATATGAATGAAAAACCATTATTATTAATAATCCAACTATAATATTGTAACTATAACTGAAGATTAATGAACTGTTTTATTAGATTCATCTTCGGAATCCCTCGGCGCTCTCATGTCTCAGCCTGGTATGCTGAGTTGAAGTGGCTTTACCCTATATTCCAACAGCAATACTTCCTAGGGACTTAACTCTACCAATCCTTCAGAACCAAAAAAAAACATCTATAATTACAATTTGTTTACCCCACTCTCCTCTGTCCACTCCATCAACACAAGATCCCAACCCTTGAACCTGCACATTCCATCCCACAGAACTGCTTCCTTTAAGAGATCTTTCGTCATACGTGCATCCTTATGTTGGAATTCCTTGCCCATGTCGATTTGTACATGCCAATCCTTAACTTCCTTCAAACATCACCTATTTATCCATCTCAACAAACATGAATCTGCCGTGCCTTTATAAACTTAACTATCTGGCCTCTTTATTTTTATCTCAATTTTCTCTATTTTTTTATTTGTTTTGTTTTAATATATTTTATTATTTGGATTTATTTACGGTTGTAATATGACTTTGTGCTTGTATATATTTATGTATATGTGTGTGTGCGTGTGTTGTGTGTGTGTGTGTGTGTTTGTATATATTTATATATATGCAGATCCATATATATCATAATTTGTAATCCATAAAATGCTGTATATAATCTGATAAATTCAACATAGCCAGAAGTAAAATCTTATATTGTACATTTATATTATTCTTAGGGACTAGCTGTCCCAGAATAAAATTTCTTTTCATTTCATAATATGCCTCATGATAATGATATTCCCTAATTAATTGGCTCTCAAGACCAGTGACGCGGCTGAATGAGAGGCGCTGGGAACTACTGGGCGTCGAAATCTACTAGTCGATTTCGGAGGGGGGAGGGAGGGGGGGGGGATAAAATTTGTACTGTTCATATTTAAGGCCCTAGGGATGTAATGGGTTCGGTACGGTGCGTATATGGGGCATCGAATGAAAATATGGAATAAGTCCTCTCTTTCGTTTAGATTACATAGGGTGCAGTGTTTACAAATCATATGGAGACAATTGATAAACAGAAGTTAATCACCCCCGGTAAATACAACCCACTCTATCCATCCATTCATAACAATAGACATAAGCCTCAAGCTTACTTATTATTAAACGCACCGTTCCCTGTCATAAAAATATTTGCACAACTAAGACTTTATGGAAACTACAATAGCAAATTAACATTTAACAATATATATTACCATTTCAAACCCAAGGAGAACTGCACCCTATGTAATCTAATCTTTATTTAGTCTTTATTAATTATTCTTGTAATTTTTATTTTATTTTTTTGTCTTTTTTTATTTGTTTTCATTTACGATGTACATATTTTTTCTAGCTGTAATACTCATTGCCATAGCAGGTGGCAGATTGTATTATCTCTTAATAAATACATTAAAAAATAAATTAAGGGACCCAAGTTCAATATGTTTATAATGATTCAGGAGGGCGTGGTCTGAAATCAGATATGGTTTAGAGGGAATACTAAAATTAAGTAGGTTCAAATTTAACTCGGAAAGCCGAAGCAAGTAAATTTATGGCTGACAAAGCTGGACCGTTAGCGTGGGCTGTTTGACATGTAATTGCCTTGCACCGCAAACAGTCCTTGCAGGTCGGTTCCTTTCAGCCAGTGCCCGTGCAATATCAGCTACTGAATCAATGAATCCTCTATTATCCGACCGAATACGCCTTTTTATTCTTTTTCCACTGCCGCCCCCAGCGTTCTCTGCTCCAATAGCCGGGTTATATTGGGCCACAAGCCTCCCTTCTTCTCTAACCATTTTATGAAGGTTGTTCTCCCCCACCCCAACTTCAAAAGATCTGATTGCATTGAAAATGAAACAGTCGCTCTCCGATATTAAGCTTTCTTCTACTCCTGCTGTCTCTCAAATCCGTCCGTAATAGAAGAAAGAAAAAAAATACCGTACCTTCTGGACTTCATTCCGAACGACTGTCTATTTCTTTGTAGCTTGACATATAAATAGAAATTCTCAAAAGCCCTCTTTTCCTTTAAAGTAGCTACACAATCAATGTTTTTTTTACAATCACATCCTTCTTGATAGATTTTTTTATTGTTTATAGCAAGAGATAACAATCAGAATTAGATTATAAATATTGCATATTTTATTACGCATTAGTATTAATTAGTCATTTATGAAAGGGGAAAAAGGGGTGAAATAGGATAAATTTAAAAAAAGATGTATCACTTATTTTATTTTATTTTTTTTTTATTACATAAAATCATACACGATACATAATGTTGTACCAAAATTAGACTAGTCTCTAGATTAACCTCATAACACCATAAATATAGGATACAATTTCTCATTTTATAAATGAAAGAGAAAATAAACATAAAATCTTCCTATCACATATATTAAATTAAGCTGAAAAATATATGCTTTGTAATAGTATTTATTTTTAAACAAACTTAAAACATATTAAAATAGTAAAAATAAATGTTTTTATTTTATAAAATACTTTATTATATTTTCATGTTGTATCATATTATCTTGTTTAAAAAAAAATTGAATTTCTTTTATACATACATACATATAAACCTGTCCCACCTGTCTTCAGTTTATAGTCAAGATCTTCTAAAGATCTAAAAAATTGCTCACAACAGCCAGGTTTTTTTTCCTTGAATCAGGGGACTCAGTTTAAAATTAGCGGGTAAGTCCCAGGGTCTTTCACTTCTGATTCAATACAGTAAAGCATTATCCTGCTAAAATCAACTAAGCTAAATTGATTAATATTTAAAGTTGTACTAAAATTAATCGGTAAATTTAAAAGGGTAAGGACGGGATGAAAATGGACAATCCGGATAAAAAATATTAGTTTATAATTCTATAAAAAAAATGATATGATTTTTAGAATTTTGAATTTTTATAATTAATATTCTATTGCCCAGGGCTGCTCTACAAACTTCGTCAATTCCTCTCTCCTACGTACATCTTATTAATCTGATCCTACCTCACTGATAGAATCTTTAAAGTATGTCATAACCTTTCCTACTCATCCATATTTCCTCAATCCGCCGGTGTACCTGAGGATAGTATTCTGGGCCCAACCCTCTATACCATATATACAGCTGATGTTTCAATCCATCCTGGTACTGTCCTCACAACCTACGCAGATGACACTTGTGTGTTATCCGTAAATAATTTGCTTCCAAATCCCTTCAGTCCCACATTTCTTCCATTGAAGAATGGTGTCAAAAGTGGAGAATTAAAATCAACCCTACTAAATCCCATAAAATTACCTTCACCCTTCGTCGAAAACCTATGTCCGCCTGTCCCACTCTTTCCTTTAACAATATTCCACTCACCTCAGTTGAACAGATCCGGTACCTAGGACTCCATCTAGACAAACGTCTTACTTGGAATCCATACCACTTACTACAACACTTACTGGAAAACGATCAAAACTTTCCACATACTACAAAATATACCATCATTAGGCCTATTTGTACATATGGGATTGAGCTATGGGGATCCACCAAACCATCCAATTCTTTCTGCATTCAATCCTTGCATTTCAAAATCCTCCGAAAGATCCTTAATGCCCTTCACTTTGTCACCAATAAAATAATCTATAATGACCTAAATATCCCATTAGTCGCAGATCTAGCCCGAACTAGATATACCTCCTTTAATTCCAAATTACCCGTCCACTCCAACCCACTCGTCCGCAAACTCTCATCTCCTATTCTTGATCATCTTCCTAGGCGGCTGAAAAGACGATGGCCTCGAGACCTACTTAGGTAAATAAACTTTTAAGTGCTACCACTGGGTATTTTTTTCACATGCCTGTATCACGCCCACTTGATCTATTAGCACATTTACTTAATGTATTTTATTATATAATACAGTTGTAAATATCTTTTAAATAAAAATAAAATAAAAAGATATTCTATTGAAACATTTTTCTTGTTTAATGCTATAATATTTTTCTTAGCTTTGATAATACGGTATAAACAATGATTAAAATTTCATTTTACATCTGATTTCTATTAATCTGCACTTATATCAGTGAAAAAAAGTGTAACATGTCTATTGATTCAATTAATACAATCTAATTTGCATTGATAACAAAAATCAGTTAATACCAAAGTAGAGTAAAAAATCACTGATGTAATGAGAAAAAAAAGTCACTGTTCTTGATTGATTGATTGATTAAATTAAATTTGTACTACTTACATCTCTTTTTTTATGGTTGTTTCTAATCCAACAAAAAGAATTTTAATAAACATAAGTCACCCCATTTATGTGTTTTGTTATCGGATACTTCAACATTTTCATCAGTCAAATCTTTCTCTTTACAACAAAATACACATCTACATGTCTATCATAAGGCCATACAGACCTACGGAGTTTAGCTTTAGGGCTCTACTAAGAAGTAATAGGATTTTTCAGCTATCCAAAACTTACGATCTAAAATCCTTCGTAAAATCCTCAATGCTCTCTACTTTGCCAGAAATAAACTCATACCTAATATCTCGGATTTGGCCCGAATCCGGTAATAATTAATTAGCTTATGACACATTCCATTCCTACTCTAATCCATCAGTTTCTACCTTTGTTTTTCTCCGTTTCATGATAAATCTAATAGGGGTCTAAAAAAAAACATGAATGCGAGACCTTTTTATGCACGCGAAAACATTTTATGGAGGGGCCACCCATAGCGTAGTGGTTAGCATAACAGCTTTCTATGCCTAGGTGGCGGGTTCAAACCAATAAAAAATCCTTAGTTAAAGTCCCGTCCTTCGGAAGGGACGTTAAAAGGTGGTGCCGAGCCTGTGCGATATCAGGTACTCGTAAGATTCCTATCCCAATAAAACCTGGATAGGCAAAATTTAGGACTTCCACTCTAGCATCATCCGATTAGCCATAGCAGCATCAAAGTGACGTTAATTGAATAAACAAGCATTTTATGGAGTACTTCCTGCTAACGAGTATTAATGTGGATTAAGTCTTTGTTTTAGATATAATCATATTATATAAATATATTATTGTAAATAAAATTTCAAATTTAATTAAATTTATTTAATTAAAAAAAAAATAGGGTGTCGAATTCGAAACATATTTGTCATCCTACTTTATTGGGTTTAAGCATATTCCTCAACCCACGGGCTTTAACTTTTTCATTGTACCACTTTAACGGGAACATCCAGTAATAAAAAAATAAAAAACGGACATGAAAACAAATAAAGCTTTCAGAAGACTGGGAGAACGGCGTCAACTGAGCCTGGTCCAGTAGCGGGCGTTTGTCAACTGTCAAGTGCACTCCAGAGTGTCGGTTATCGGTCCCTGTTTGCTTCCAATCGATGCCCTTTATTTCAATAGCTTCGGGGGGAGGAAACTGTGAGCCCTTTTTGTCTTCATTTTCGATGTGTTACAGAGCCAGAACTCTGGGAGTTTCCCTCTATATATCCCTTTAGGGCTGACATTAACGGTCGTAACTTGCTTCAGCTTGTTATTGTGTCCGAGCGATAATTAAAATGTATTATAGCAGGCAGTTATTAACTGAATTTATTTCTAAAGATGTAGAAAAAGAGATGACTCTATTAGCGTGTTTTTTCCCAGCGATTGCTTCTAAAAAGGCAGTAAGGAACGTGATATATAGCTGGTAGAGATTGATATCGTGAAAGTTTTCAACTGAAATGGTTCCATTTTGTATTTGAATGGCTATACTTGGAAAATCAATCATTAAAGAAAATATAAACGTTATATTTCAGAAAGGAATTTTATTTCGGATGTGTGGTAGATACAGTCACTCATTTTGAGTAAAGGAATAAATTTTTGCGCAACGTCATACATAATTTATTTTATTTTTTATTTCTATTCTTGTCAATACAAAAAGAAACACTCTCAACCAGTGATTGAAAGTTCAATACTCCCTCCTGTCCAAATTATCAAAATCACTAATTTTCTGTATTCAGATTTTAATTTTTATGTACTTTGGGTGGCTCTGAAGACACTCATATTATTTATTTTTGAATTGGAAGCCCATGATTTGACGTCTTTAATTGATTCCACGCCCTATTTCCTGCAACAAGTCACTTTTTTTTTATAGGAGCAACCGTATAAAAGGGTTACGAAGTTTTTCGGCATACCAAAACCCTAGTTTTCCTTATTAGAGGAGTAACTACCAAATAGAATATATAAACAAATTACAAAAGATGGTAGAAAAAATTAATTTATCAACAAATTTAGAGCATCAGGTAATACTTCTTGTTTTAAACTGGTAATTTTGTACCGTAAAGTAGAAAACAAGGGATCTGAATTTATCAACAAACTATTTAAAAATTTCAATCCTCTCGATACTTTTCTTGAATGATTTTCCCTATGATGAAGTATGATCAAGTAAATTTTGTAAAATAATTTTTGCCCCAGTATCTGTAGCAGAAATGGACTTTTCTGAAGGATAACAATCTTTTTTTAATTTTTGGATTTGGTAGTAACTAGGATAAATATTGTGTCCTAAAGTTAAAGCATTATATCTAATTGTATTATATTGGAATATCGAAAAATATGCAGAAACAAATAATACTAATGCTTTTTTCAATTTCTTGATTTTTTCGCAATATTCTCTAATGCTAACCGTATCTTCCGGGTACTTATTTATGAAATCAAAAATATAACTTGCATCATCAGAATAATTTTTTTTTTTTTATGGAATATGAAAACATATCATCAGGGGCTTCTCTTAACGAGATCGGGATGGAACGTTAATAGAAACTAAGGATGACGAAGACGGTGAAAGTAGATCAATATTAATTCAGGAAGGACTACAAAATCTAAATTTAATCAGTTTTCGTTACCTTTTAAAAAGTCAGATAGATTCATATTTGATTTTATCCAAAGCGAACACAAATTTCCACAAAACATGCGGCATTTTTCGCGCGCACAGAACTCCTTTTTCTTAGGAATATGTTTGAGTCCCAGATTGTGAATCGTTACGAAAAATTGTTTATTTTTCAACATTTGATATACCAACGGATACATCTCATTTGTTATTTTAAAAGAAATTCTGGTACATAATGAGTTCCGATTGAAGCGCTTGACAGCCAATGAGAAGAGATTAATGATTAGCTGCTAGGACGAATCGACACGACACTGACTACCGAAGTCAGCGCTAACCGAATGATTGTGCTGATGCGGTGGCAAACAGAATGGTTAAGCACATTGCCTCGGGCTGCACTAGCTGTAATGGATCTCGGTTTTAATTGCAATCGCCATGTTTGTCTTGTTCACTCCCGGGGTTAGCCTTTGTGTTTGCTTACTTTAGTGTCTGGTGGAGCAGCCCCTCATTTCCATTCTACTTCCCACCGTGGGCTCCATCTGAAAGCGGGGTGAATAGCTTCTGTCGTCGTGTTTGCTTATTTGAAGGTTCCAAGAAATCTATCCTCAATGACTACCAGTTTATAGGTTAATTATTTGATTTGCATCTTTAAAGGCATAATCCTGCTAAATCACAAAATTATAAATAACCTTGTTGGCATGCGACCGTCATTGAGCGACGTTTTAGTTTCACTTTCACTTACTATATATAGTAAGGGAAAAGTATTGCGATCGTGAAAATTTTCGAATTCCAATTTTCAACGGGAATACACATTTTAAGGTCTCCTGAGTCCAAATAACCAAGTCCCGCCAAAAGGTCTGTGTGTGTGTGTGTGTGGGTTACTCCCGGGTGGAAACGGTAAGTCCTATGAAACTGAAATTTCATATTTAAAACAAATATACGCCCGAGACGTTACAAAACCTCTTTCATTAAAATGGGCTCACCAGAAGAGCCACTTTATACTATGCATTTTGCACCTTTTTATGATTTTCTCAAAAACGGTTCCGACGATTTTTATTAAACTCGCTTTATGAATGTAAAATTTAATGGGCTTTAGTGTCATGTAGCTTTCATTCTGATTAAAATGGTCTCACAGGGCTTAAATACCGATATTTTAAATTTTCTTTCTCTAAAGTAACTTTAATTTTTATGATTCTAAAAAAAAAAAACTATATTATCTTGTTACCACTGATGAAAAACAGGTAAATATACAAATTGAATGAATTCGATATCCAACTAAAGGAGAAAACTGAAAAAAAAAAAAAAAAACTTTTTTAATGCAATGTTTTGTTTTTGAGCATAAGAACTGTAATATACATGTATGATATACCGTTGGAAAGCTAAAGATTTTAGAAAAAATATTATCTCTTACATAAGCTTTTAAAAGTTAATAGAGAGTGATAAAAAGCCGATAAAACTAACTAATTATTTTATATAATAATATAATAGATTTTTTTAATAAAACACATGTTTCTATATAAATTTAATTTAATTAATTCTTTAAAAGTTTCACGTATTTTTATCTCCAACTGTATTTGAAAATTCTTTTATTGATTTAAAGAATGGAGGTAAGTGAAAGTCGTGTGTTGCCCGCACCAGATTTTTTTGTAATCATATGAATACTTGTAAAATAAAATATCATGAAATTGACCTAGCATTGACATTCTTCTCGACTAAAATGATTCCTATTAATACAGACTAACAATGCATTAGTTACAGCTATATGTTATACCAATCATGATTTGGGCATGCATGTACACAAACTCCAATTTAAAAATTCTGAAAATTAATTAAAAGATAAAATTCTAGATTAAAAAAAAAAATTAAATTACATGGTACTATTGCAAGTATACGTACATCTGCTATTATTAAACATATATTTTCTGTATTATATATTTGTATTGACAAACATTTGGTAGGTTGCAATATATATTCGATAAATTTCAGCCTTAAAAAGAAGGATGGTGTTTTAAACACGCTCGTAGATAACAATGTTTATTATTTTTACTCATATATTCTAAACTGGTAAATTTTCGTAACGATGAACTAGTGTTCCTAAAGACGCTCTTAATCGATTAAAACATATTTAAAATAAAAAATAACAACACCTTCTGCACTCGTGCGAAGCAGGTTTGGGTCACTAGTTAAAAATAAAAATCATTTATCTGTGTTTAAATTTATATTGGAAGATTAGACATATCAAAATAATTTATTATAATTTAACACATAACATGTAACATAATCCACTTTGAACTGCAACCTCCAGCTCATCAAACATATGGGAGCTTTTGCCATGTGACTATATCTAAACATCCTCCCCTTTAAGTATTGATACACTAACTAAAAATTTACAAAATAAATAATATGGATATTATAGCTCTAAGAAACATAATACAATACTAATATCTAATATAATACAAATACAGGAAACATTGATTAAATATACAAAAAAAAACAATACACCTATATACAGCAAACATAAATCAAGAACACAACATAATATAAGATACAATAAAATATAAACACTAATCTAAGTAATTTACAAAAATTAACAGTTTTAGACAGAGACTGACAAGTGTCTTCAATCTGGAAATCTTACAGGCCTTCTTATTATTCTTCCTGACATAGTTTGGTAACCTTCATAACCTTCATGGTTAACTACAAAATTATTATCAGCATTATCTCTCCCCTTACTACCCAAACTATCCTCAGCTGTTACATTTAGGTTATCCCCATTTTCTAAATCATCATCACTATTCATTTCAGATAACTCTAAATCATTGTGATTAGTTTTAGCTAGCTGGGGTTGAAAATTTATATCATCCCTATTTAAAGCTATCTCAGAAAACGGTTGTTCTTTGAATTTTCTAATAAACCTAGAATTTCTCCTAAACTGTTTCCCATCGATATCAACTATGTAAGATCGGAAATCTAATTTTTTTACAATGAACCCCGGAGACCATAATTTCGTAAATTTGTTTTGAATCAACACAGGTTCACGAGGAACAAAATTATCGGGAGATTTAGAATTCTTGTCATATACAGTTTTTTGCTTATCTTTTTGCATACTACTATTATTATTTATGGCAGGTTTTGGAAGAAGGTCATCATTGCGAATTGGTAATTTGGTTCTTAGGTGTCTACACATTAATAATTGAGCAGGAGAACTAGTTAAACCTGCTACTGGTGAGTTTCTGTAATTTAGAAGGTATAAATTAAAATCTTGGCCACTAACCTGACATTTTTTTAACATAGATTTGACAATACCAACGTACTTTTCTGCAAGGCCATTGCTCTGAGGATAATGAGGGCTTACTGTTTTAATTTCTGTAGCCCATTTCTGCCCGAAATTTTTAAACTCGGCTGAGCCAAAAGGGTTGTTATCTGCAATAATGATCCTTGGAATGCCAAATCTTGCAAAAATAGGCTTGAGTGATTCTATGATAGTTGCACTCGATTTATCTTTTATTGAGATTACTTCCACCCATCTAGAGTAGTAATCAACAAGGATTAAAAAAAAAATTCCTGCCAAATTCAGCTATGTCAAGCCCGACCTTATAAAATGGGATATTCGGAATATCATGAGGTAGCAGCTCTTCTTTTATTTTACTCCGTTGAAAGGTTTGGCACACAATACAACTTGAGACCAAATTAGTAATATCTGACATTATTCCTGGCCAATAAAAAAAATTTTTTACAGTGCTCTTTATTTTGTTTAATCCTAAATGGGTCTCATGCAATAGACTTAAAATAAAACGCCTTAACGCAGCTGGGACAATTAACCTATTCTCCAGATAAAATAAACCATTTTCTTCAAAAATATTATTACGAAGCTTATAAAAATGAACTACTTCGGGAGTCACAGATGATTTCAGCTTCGATGGCCATCCATTATGATAGAATTCAGCTATCTGTGAAAGAGACGAGTCTTTTTGGGTTTCTACCACAAATTGAGAATATTTATCCTCCGTGAAATTTATCGTAGCTCCTAAACAATGCACCCTCTCCAGCATAGATGGATCATCATTAGAGTCAGATTTTACAAAATTACGGGACAAAAAATCTGCTATGTACATATATTTTCCCGGAAGGTATTTTAACTCGAACTGATAAGGTAACAGCTTCAATCTCATTCGTTTTATTCTACTATTGACTATCTTATTTATATCCTTTGAAAAAATCGATGTTAGAGGGGAATGATCAGAAAAAACAGTAACGCTAATATGACCGTAAACATATTTATGAAATTTTGTGAATGCATACACAATAGAAAGCATTTCCTTTTCGATCTGTGCATAGTTGCACTCGCAATCGGTTAATGACCTGCTAGCGAAAAGAATGGGTTTACCCTCCTGAAAAAGTGCACACCCTAGGGCATCCTTGCTGGCATCAGCTTGGATTTCCACCGGTTTAGTAGGATCAAATGACCTCAATAGTGTGGCATTTCCAATAAGCTCTTTTAATTCAAGGAACTTCTCATCATGATATGAAGTCCATAACCATTCTGAACCCTTTTTTAGTAACAGTCGGAAAGGAGATAACACCTGTGATAGGTTAGGTAAGTGGCTACGCAAAAAATTCACCATTCCCAACATTTTCTGCAATTCCTTGACACTATTAGGTGCTTTTAATTCCTTAATAACACGTATACGATCAGGATCCGGCCTATGCCCCTTTTCATTAAACAAAGATCCCAAAAATTTAACCTCTTTAACAAAATACTGAACTTTTTCAGGATTGAATCTAATATTATATTTTCGAGCCACACTCATAACATTGTCCACAATGCCCTGTAATTCTTCCTCAGAGTCTGCAGCACACAGGATATCATCAAAGTAAACTATTACTCCCTGTAAATGACCAAAATACTTTTGGGTCAATTTTTGGAACAATTCAGGCAATACTGACAAACCAAATGGTGCTCTAGATATTTTATAAGTACCAAAAGGTGTACTAAATGAGCACATATTACTCGAAGCCTCATCCAAAAGCAGTTGATGGAAGCCCTGTTTTAAATCGAAAAGGCAAAAAACTTTTTTATTTTCAAGTTTCACCGCAATATCCTCCATTGTTGGAATTTCATAATAATCTCTAATAAGGTATTTATTTAATTGCTGAGGGTCTATACAAATTCGCAATGATGAGTCTTGTTTTTCTATTATAACAATATTGTTAACCCACTCCCCTGGACTGTCAACCTTTGCAATAACCTTATTCTTTTCCAAATTTACTAAAGTTTCTTTTAATTTATCTTTAATTTTAAAGGGAACTCTACGAGCAGGGCTTGATTTTGGAATGGCACCCTCTTTTAATTTTAATGAGCACAAGTCTGGAAAACAACCTAAACCCTTAAAAATATCATAATTTTGCTTCAAAAATTCTGATAAGTCTGTAGTCTTAATATTATATACCTTTTTTATTAACTTTAAATCCAAACACGTTTGGAGTCCCATTATGGGAAAGCCTACATCTTGTTCCACAACAATGAATTCCGCTGTACAACATTTACCCTGAGCTCCTATCTGCAATTTAATAACCCCAACAGGTTTGATTTTGTATCCTCCAAATGCCTCCAACACAATAGTAGTTTTGGAGACATTAGAACTGTCCATTCCTAACTCATCAGTCAGTAGTTTCAATGATAAAACATTTGTTTCAGCACCTGTATCTAACTTAAATATAATTATTTTGCCGTTAATTTCTATATTTTCTAACCATTGACTATTTTTGTTTTTGTTTATTTGGTTTAGTTTGATGGTTCCGATACTAAAATCACCATCAAATGCCTCATTGTGGTCAGAAACACCCAGATTTTCAATTTGTTTTGAATTTCTGCCACACATTATGGCCCAGTGACCCATTTTATTGCACTTAAAGCATTTTTGGCCAAATGCAGGGCAACGATACCTAAAGTGCTTCTGCCCACAACGGGTGCAATCTATATATTTATTTTTATTTACAGTTTGTTGTTTATTATTGCTATTTACCACCTCTTTGCTGTTACTTGCCCTTGCCAACTTGAAGACTTCCTGCCGTCGTTCTTCCTGTCCCCTGATGATCCTTAAATTTTCCTCTGCCATTTCGACGGTTTTACAAAAATTAACAGTTTTTTCCAATGAAGGGTCCTCTCTCAAAAGTCTTTCTTGAGTACTTTTGTCATAAAGTCCAAGAATTATTTGGGATTTTAATAATTTTTCCTCCTGGTCACCGAATTCACAAGGTGCAACTAGAGATTTGAGATCCGTAAAATACCGTTCAATTGGTTCATTTGCTGCTTGCTTCCTACTAAAAAATTTATGAATCACCATTGTCTCATTTTTCTTTGGGGTACAATGCTTGTCAAGGACATCTAAAATTAAATTAACTGTTTCTGCACCTGGCTTTAATGTCGTTATTGTGGAATATAGCTTTAACCCCTCGGATCCCAACAAGTTTTTTAGCCGTGCTACCTGGACCTCTCTTGATTTTTTCTCAGTTTCTGTGGCCACAAAATAAATTTCCACCTTAGTCCGGAATCTTCTAAAGCTCTCGGACAGGTTATCCACATTAACTTCCAATTGCGAGGGTTTATTGAATTCCATAGTAGATGTTCTGTCACTTCTCTTTCTTCAGTTCACTAGGACGATTTCGACTGCGCCATGTTTAAATTTATATTGGAAGATTAGACATATCAAAATAATTTATTATAATTTAACACATAACATGTAACATAATCCACTTTGAACTGCAACCTCCAGCTCATCAAACATATGGGAGCTTTTGCCATGTGACTATATCTAAACAATCTGTAGATTATGACTTTATTTTTTACTCGTTTCTAACTGAATGTTTTTAAATGTTTTTATGTTTTATGGTAGAAACATAGTAACTGATAATGTTTTCCGATACTAAAAAAAAACTTGTCACTGAAATAAAAAAAAACAAATCTACAATGCTCGTTCTGTCAAATCCCTTCGAAGCTCAGCCAAAATAATAATAATAATTTTAAAAAATATTGGATTATTATTAGTAAAGATGCTACAAACAACTGTTGGAATAGGGGTTACTTGTAGCAGGGTGGTTAGCATAACAGCCTCCTATGCCGAAGATCCCGGGTTCAAACCCGCAGGTAGCCCTAGAATTTTGAATAAGATTAAAAAATCCTTAGTTATGCCGTCCTTCGGAGGGGACGTTAAAAGGTGGTTCCGAGCCAGTGCGATGTCAGGTACTCGTTAAAAATCCTAATAATACCTGGATAGGCAAAATTTAGGACTCCCACTGTAGCATCGTCCGATTAGCCGCAGCAGCATAAAGGGACGTTAAATAAATAAAAAAAAAAAACAGCTCTTGGAATAAATATTAAACTAACTACATGCATGAATGTATTGTTTTTGGATTTTTTAGCATTACTAAATTTAAAATTTTTTATTGATTCCACAATTGTATTTACACCTTTTTAAATTTATGTTATTTTTAGTGTTATAATATTAACTTAATTATCTTTAAACAGAAATTCGTTTCGCTTAAATTTGAAGTTATGTATCCATTCTTGGAATAGGAATACATTAAAAATATCAATATAAATTTAAAATCTTTGTTTCCTAGAAGCCCCGACGTGTTCGATATGTGATACCCCAACAAGAGTCAGCTATATATCTGTAAAATTCCAAGAGTAAAACGTAATAAAGAAGTCACTTTTCCTGAAAAGGACTCCTTATATGATTATTCCCCAATGGGGTTTTTAAAAAAAAAAAAAAAATCTCCATAGTAGAATTTGAAATGCCAAAGAACTACGAATGACGGTAGACGCACTAATAAAAAAAATCATTAGGATTATTTTAAAAATTATTTCTCCATACAGCTTTTCTTGAATCCATTACCGGCCAATTTTTACAACCTGTTTTCCTTTTGTTTTCTCTCGTTCAATTATGGATTACTTTTTTTTTTCAAACTTTAATCAAAACCTTTAATCTTCTGTCTGAGATGACCTTAGAAATATCAGTATTCCCTTTCAGATATCCTGAGGATAATTAACAACCACAATAAGCCTTTAATTTATTTACTCAAGGAATTCCCTTTTGTGACTCCAGAGGAGCCCTTTATAAAAATATCCCCCCGTCACAAACAAACCAGCCGTGACAGGCGCCGCTGGTCCCTGCTTCATTAATTCCGCTCTCTTCAGCTCAACAAAAAAAAGTGATTGTTAAAAGATTTAAAAATTATTTTCTCTAACCTAAGGCGAATTGGCCGTTTGATTGTAAATCTTCTATCTTTATTTTAATTTATCATTTCAATATTCTTTTTTATTATATCAGAGCGCTAAACCATGGATAGACGGACCGAGTAAAGAGGAAGTCGAAATGGCGATATGAAAATTAAAACGTTATAAAGCTGCAGGAAATGATAATATCACGAGTGAATTAATTAAGGCGTGTGGAGAAGCGGGCGTTTCCAAATTACATGTTTTGGTTAAAAAGATCTGAAAAAAAAATTCCTGAAGAATAGAAAGAATCAATACTTATTCCAATTCACATAAAAGGACCGAGGACGGATTGTAACAACTATCGTGAAATCTCTCTTCTCCCAGTATGCTATAAAATATTCTCGTCAATACTAACTAGCCGAATCACAGAATACGCTGAGGAAATTATCGGAGACTACCAATGTGGTTTTAGACGGAATCGCTCGACTATTGATCAAATATTTTCTTTACGTCAAATATTAGAGAAAAAATTGGAATACAACGGCGTAGTCCATCAACTTTATATCGATTTTAAAAAGGCTTATGATTCGATAGACCGTCAGAAGTTATATAACACCATGATTGAACAGGGAATACCTAGAAAGTTAGTAAACCTAGTAGAGATGTGTTTATCGGAAACATTTCATAAAGTTAGAATCGGTCATTATTACTCCGAGAGATTTGAGGTGCGATCCGGTTTGAAACAGGGTGACTCCCTTTCACCTGATTTGTTTAATATAGCTTTAGAATATGTCATAGAAAAGGTGATGTGTACCGAGAAAGGCTTAAATACGGGTGACAAGATTCCGGTTTTGGGGTATGCCGATGATCTGGTACTGCTAGGTGAAGATACGTAAACCATACAGCTAAATACAAGTGTGTTAATAAAAACCGGTAAAGAAATAGGACTCGAATTAAATACCGATAAGACGAAATATAGGACTAGTAGCAGAAACGATGGCAATCTTGGTGATATTGATGTATCAGGGCATACACGTTAAGAAATTCAATTATTTAGTTTCAATGATTACAAGAAAAAATTAAATCCAGGAAGAAATAAAGTCCCGGTAAAAGGTGGGAAATGCGTGTTATTATTCAGTTGCCAAGTTCCTTAGTTCGCGGCTTCTATCTAAAAACTTAAAGGTTAGAATTTATAAAACTATTATTCTTCCGACGGTTCTTTACGGATGTGAAACGTGGCCGCTTACTTTGAAAGATGAACAACGGCTTAAGGTTTTCGAAAATAAGGTACTGCGTAAAATATTTGGTCTGAAGAGGGATGAGGCCACTGGGGAGCTTAGAAGGTTGCACAACGCGGAATCGCGGGACTTGTATCCTGTGAATATAATTGATTTGATAGCATCGCGGAGACTCAAATAAGCAAGTAAAGTTGTTGGGCTCGATGAAGAGCGGATTCCGAGAAAGTTGGTGTTTGCTGATCCGACTGGTAGGCGTCCGAAAGGCAGGCCGAAGCGTCGGTGGGAGGATTGCGTTAAGGCTGATCCGGGGCTTGGGCTTGAATGGTGAACATTGGACGAGTCTGTGTAGGCGGAGTTTAGTGGTATCCGCATTGAACCTTCTGGTTCGCTAAGCCTATTATTATTATTATTATTAGGGCAATAATTTCTAGAAACACTCATAACTAAGGTTTATTTTAAACAAGATATTTTCATTGGATTCTAATTTTTAATTTTACAAAACTTCAATAAAGTTAATATTTCCTCGGATCATGCCTTTTAATCATTAACTTACAACATCCCAGATACATCCACAGCATGATATAGTTTAAATCATCTCCCTACTCAACTTAAACTAGATCTGATCTTCAGATATCCACCTACCGAACTAAAACACATCATTCCTTGTTTGTTAGCTCTACCTCTATCAGGAATTATATACTTACTCATATCCGCCATGCAACTCATCTTTTCCTGATTCAAATCCCTATATTTTTCAATCTCTTCTGACGTCTCAGATACACACAAATCAAACGTAAAACTTTTAGCGATCTTTTACTGTAATGAATAAATATTTATATCACATGAATTATATATTTGTAGGTTAATTTGTTTATTTTCAAATTACCTTTAACACTAGTATCTTTAAGGAGATTTTTTTTCTTTTAATAGATTATATTTTTTTTTTTCCACAACTTTGCGATACTGTCTCTTAAGCCAGGTATATCATGTTACGTTATCTATTGATATTGAAATTTGTTATTATTAAGTAACTAAGGGGAAGCCCGTGGCTGAGTGTTTAGAGCGCTAGCCTGTTACGCTGAAGTTGTGAGTTCGAATCACAGTCCCAGGAGGACTTTTTTCAAGAATACAAATAAATGGGGATTCACTCACAATCTCCCCTGTCAGCTTATTGATAGCCACCCACAAAAATAGGCGTACGGAGTGAAGACCCTACCATATAAAAAATGTCATCGAGTATCGCGATGTGGAATATAAACCATACCGCGCGGTCAAAGGCCTCCAAGGGCTATCGCGCCAACTGAAAAAAAAAAAGTAAGTAACTAAGTCCCGAAATTAGGCCATTTTCGATCGTTATTAAACTTTTAATACTGCTTCACAGAGGAATGGTAGTAAATTATTGACAAGAAATCTTTCGTGAAACTAGTAAAGCCAATTTCATCTTTTTATGCCTTTTTGAATAATAATTTTTGTTAAATTTGTTTTTATGGACCAATTTTTATGATTGGATCCTAGATACCGAAAACTGACAGAATTCATTTAAAATAATGCTAAGTCCTATTCCTTCAAAAGTTGGCATTAAACTGACATATTTGAGTCAGTCTTACTAAACATTACCTACGGGAAAAAATGGAATCAGCCAGGTCTGACTCCCTAAGGACCGAATGGGGACCCGGAGAAGAAATGAAATAGAGGAACTCCCCGGGCGTCTTACTTTATTTCCACTTTACCCATCTCGCTACCGGCATTTTTATCTCTCAGGAGGCTCAAAGCCATCTTAGAAAACTGGCTTAATATTTTATTGTTTTATAATGTTAAAGCGATTATTTAAAATGAGAAATTAACATATTTTGGTTGAATTATGTGAATTAGCAAATTACTCTTATCTCAATACCTTTATTATAATACTAGCGATCTGCCCTTGTTTCTTATTGAAGCAATTTAAATGTGGTGTAATTTATGTTTAAAAAACTTCAGTTTGACCATTTAAAAGTTTATTATTTTGGGATTATGAGTTTATAGTAACGAAAAGTCACTTAGCCGGAAAATATTATGTTTATTATGTAACGTCTGGAGAAGCGGCGTGGTCTAGTGGGTAGAGCACTAGTCTGCCATGCTCCGGGTCCTGGGTTCGAACCCCGGCTGTGGCAGAATATTATTTATTCTGTTGATTCAGACGGCGGGTAACCCAAGGGTATGGAGACCCTCCTAGGGCAGACCCAGTCTCTATAAAGTGGGTACCTAAAATAATTGGGGGAAAACCTGGCGGCTGATCACCTCATTGCACGGCCGTTGGCCTAGAAAAAGTACGAATATCTATATGTACTGAGCACAAGACCCTTCATGGGTTGTAGTGGTAAAGGTTTTTTTTTTTTTTTTTTTTTTTTTTTTTTTAAGGTCTATTAATTCTTATATTTAATCATCAACACTAATTGGTCCAATAATTAAAAATTGGTTTGTCATGTTTAACGATTCCTATTTTATTCGGTTTATTACAATTTTAAATTTCATAAGAATTTTTTCTAAATATTGATCTAAAAGTAGAAGTAATTATTAACAGTATTAGTTTACAAAAACTTCCCTTTATTTTGAGAGAGAAGAAAACAAGTTCTTTATTGAGTAATATTACAGTCAGTCCAATTTAGGACATTTTTAATAGTGATAAAGTACTACATTCACACGATATATACAAAACAATAAATTTATATAATAATAATACAATATACATATATAAAAACAAAATCAATACAAATATTATACAAAACTTTTTTTTTTTTAAATATTTTATTGATATTTACAACTGTACATACAATATATACAACAAGTAAACGGGCTAATTTACACTTATGGGCGTGATAATGTCTTGTGAAGAAACTATCCAGTGGTAGCACTACAATGTCAATATAATTAATGTAAGTCTCGAGGCCATCGTCTTTTCAATCGCCTCGGAGGGTTGTCAGGAATAGATGGGAATGATAAGTTGCGTACAAGAGGATTCGTGTGGGTTGGGAGTTTGGAATGAAAAGAGGCATATCTGTTTCGGGCTAGTTCTGCTACAAATTGGATATTTAGGTCATTGTGGATGATTTTATCCGTAACGAAATAAGGAAAGTTTCTTTTCTTTTTTTTTTTTTTTTTTTGGAAGTTTTTCTTAATATAAATACTTAAAAGAGCACACATTGACTTCCATTTGTCACTTAATAACTTTATTATATAAGCTTTTCATATTTGTCGACGTTTCGGGGATGTTTCTCCATTTTCAAAATTTATTTTTTTCATTATATAAATGATTTTTCATATATCACCTGTTTAAACAGTGAGCCAATGAACACCAATAATGACAAATAAATGTGTGCTATGTAATAAAATGATGGGTGATATATGAAAAATCATTTATATAATGAAAAAAATAAGTCTTGAAAATGGAGAAACAGCCCCGAAACGTCGACAAATATGTAAAGCTTATGAAATAATGTGATTAAGTGACAAATGGAAGTCAATGTGTGCTCTTTTAAGTGTTTGAATAAGGAATTTTGCGAAGGAAATAAGATTTTGCGAAGGATTTTGGATTGTAAGGATTGAATGCGAGAGGAATTAGATGGTTTAGTAGAGCCCCAAAGCTCAATTCCATATGTCCATATGGGTCTGGTGATGGTAACATAAATGATGTTTTTGTAATAAATTGGAAGTTTTGAACGTTTTTCTAGTAAGTGTTGTAGTAATCGGTATCTACGGGCAGTATCTTGTCGTTTAAGTCTCGTATGGAGATTTCATTCAGTAAGACATTTGTCAAGATGGAGTCCTAGGTAACAGATTGGTTCAACAGGTATGAGTGGGGTAATATTAAAGGATGCAGTGGGCAGGAAATCATTTATGCAAAACAAAATCAATAAAATATTACACAAAACAAAATTAATAAAAATATTATACAAAACAAAATCAATAAAAATATTATACAAAACAAAATCAATAAAAATACTATACAAAACAAAATCAATAAAAATATACACAAAAGTCACTCATACCTATATACAATTCCTTTATTTTAGCAACTTACGTACGATTTGGTGCTTAATATTTTTGTTAACACCTTGACTACTGTATTACGTATATAACCAGTACGATAACCATGAATCACTATAACCACCCTATTCCAAAATATTCCAAATAACATATGTGTATACGTTTATGCGCTCAGCACATCTTTCTATTAAATTGCCCGACGTATTTTATTGCATATTAAGATTTCTAAAATCTAGCGCTTTCTAACGGTATAATCGCTTTATGAAGTTTTTAAGAATATATTTTTATATATGTTTTAGATATTTTTAGTTTTATTTTTTTGTGGCAGAAGAACATACTGATTTTCTCCGCAACCCGATCTTGACAAGGCGACATATAGTTGGCCGTGTGAAAAGCAGTCTTGACGTAAATCGATTTCTAAATGTTTAAATGTTTGCTCCTGTATTTCATTAATTGTTACGGCAAAAGATACATTAACGGGAAATTGAATTCTTTTAAAAATAAAATGTAAATCATTTGGAAATTATTGGGATGTGAATTTATTTTCCCCCGTTTTCTTTTCTTCTATATTTTCCACTGATTCATCACTCCTATTGATCGCATCTGATGTTATATAGCCTAAAGCCTTCCTCATTAAATTGACTACCCTACACAAAAATAATTTTTCAATTCGAACCAGTAGTTTTTGAGATTAGCATTTATACAAATAAACAAATTCTTCAGCTTTATAATATTAGTATCATGTACCAGTTTCAGACACAGTACGTTATTTAGGACTACCTCGACAAACGACTAACATGGGCATACCACCTTGAAACGAAAAAGAAAAGATCTAAATCAACGATATGGACTTCTTTCTAGATAACTATTGATTGAAGAACAAATTAACTATTTATAAAGTACTAATAAAACCCATTTGGACTTATGGCATTGAGTTATGGGGAACAGCAAAAAAGCCAAACATCAAAATTATTCAATCATTCCATTCAAAATTTTAAATGCTCCTTTTTACGTATCTAACGAGACACTACATACTGACCTAGACATTCCATTCGTCATTGCAACTCTCACTGATCACTACAATACATTTCATGACAGACTAACCCTAAATTCAAACCCGCTGACTCAAAACCTATCAACTGCCACAAACCCATATAATCCGCCCAGAAGACTATCGAGGCCATGATACCTGAAATATTGAAAGTTATTTGTTTTGTTTTTTGTTTTTTAATCTATCATATGTAGTTTGTTACATCATTTGTTAGCATATTTGCTTATTGCATAAAAGTAGATAGCAAATGCAATTGTAATGCCAAAAACTTCTATGAATAAATAAATAATAATATTAGTATAGATTATCAAGAATATTAAAATATAATGTGATGGAGAGTAAAGTGAGTCCCCCCCTGGATGGAGGATGCCCCCGAAACGTTGATTCGTTTTGATGATTATGTTTAATGAACTTTTTTTGGGATATTAAACGTCCAACTAATTACTTATTATAGAAATGCTAATTTCTCTCATCGTTAAAAATTTCTTTTGACTAACCGTTTTCGGAAATCCTACTTCCTCGCAAATCTCAAGTCTAAGGAAAAAAAAACAAGTTTAGTCCAAAGTATGAGATTTAGGAAGCAAGGTGGAAGAGAAGAAAAACTAATTCTTCTCCTCAGTACGGAGGCTGAATACGGAATCGTACTCAAGGAAAGAGGAAAAACAAAGAAAATGGCTAATTGGGACAACTTTCCCTCTTTTTCCTCGCCGTGGGAAATTGCTTTTATTTCAGGTCTTCTAGGCAGTTCTCACGCCCGGCTTCAATTGGATTTGATGGAGGAATTTCAATTTATCCTAAGGCCGTTCCTGTGTCTTCGATTAAACGTTGTAGGGTTCAATGTCTGCTTTCTTTTAATCCAATACCTCGAGGTTTTTTATTTATTTCAATCTCGTTACTGGTCACCCTGATTAAAACAATTTTCAATGTTGAATATGAGTAATAATTGTAAATCTAATAACCGATTTGGAATAAAATATTGCAGAATATTTTTTTTTTTTTTTTAAATTATCAGAACTATTTATACTAACTAAGCAACAGTGCTTTGTCTTATTAAACAATCATGTTTTGGTATTGTTGAAGAATCTTCTAATTATAAATAATAACTATTAGGGTTCTAAAGAACTAAAATTAATTAATATTGACATAAAATATCTTTACCAAACAATCAACTCCCAGCTACCTCCATATACCTACAGACTTCTGCAATTTAAATCGTCAGTCTACTCCCTCCAAACAAGATTGCGCCATTCCGACCTTTATTATATTCCTACCGATAGAACAACAACTTTTCATCATTCCTTTATTGTCCGCTCCACTACTCTATGGAATTCCTTACCTACTCATATCCGCCATGCTTCTTCCCTGCCATCATTCATGTCCCAGCTATTCCAGTACCTACTGTCATCCCAAACAGACGCTCAATAAGATATTTCAAATCAAAAAGAAAATTTGTTATTTATTGTTAATATTTTTATATGGATCAATTATGAATCAATTTCGATGTTTAGTTTTGTTTAACACACCAGAAGTTATTATTTATTTATTTTACTCTTTTGTTTTATTATATCCTTTCTTTTCTTTATGTAACATTGTGAATGAGAAATAATTATATTCCTTTGGTCTTGTAGCCAGACACATTATATATATCTTAATTGTACATATGAATCGTTCTTAAGGGACCTTGTCCCAGAATAAATATATTTTTCTATTCTAAAATTGATTATATAGAAAACAAAAAAAATCGAGTACGACCCCCAAATATTCTACTTATGCATGTACTTGAAATAAATTAATAAATAAGAAATATCCATAAAAAAAAAGGTCAAATAAGAAACAGTTTTTGTTTTGCTGTTCTTTTAAAGCCAAATAGAAAGTGGACTTTTAAATTGCGATACAAGTACTGTTCTATGTTTATGTATTTAACTCTAGTCCAATAGTTTATGAAAAATCTTCGATACAACATACTATGTTCAGGTTATGCAACAGAATATTTTATTTTTGCCTTTTTTCCCTCCCTTGAATTTTAGGATATACAGTTTACAGGGTTTTCTTGGGCCAAGGAATGAGGCTAGGGATCTATTCCTGAGATAAAAGCCCCTCGACCAGAGACGCTAATCCGTAATTATTTTATCCTATATGTAGTTATGAGGACGCTGGAACAGGATGCGCAATGGAACAGTTATAGAATGATATTTACTCCTCAATACATTATTAATTGTTAGGATTAATATTTATATTATCTCCTATTACAAAGGATGCCGCCCTCTACCTCCGAAGGGACTTTTGTCAAAGACACCTATGTGCACATACCTGAACCCCTACTTCTTAGCTTACCTACAGGAAGTACTTGGACATTATGAGTACTAAGTGATCCATATGTCCCTTCATTTGATCTCTGCCGCCTTTCCTCCATCCCCTCTACTATTCCTTCATATATGTACCTTCCAAATCCTAGGGCCAGAGCACTCCGGTCAAGATGTTGTTATGATTAAGTTGTAATATATTATATTAGTAAGAAGTTTATGTTTCTATTTTCATTGAGAATAAATATAAAAACGTTTACATAAATGTGTTATTCGTTAACTAGTTATAGAATGAGATTGATTTATCAATAATACATAGTAATATTTAACAACTTACTTTACTTAGAAAGGACTGACCAAGTAAGGACAAAGGACACAGGCCTGTACTTAAGACACAGTACCCAACATCTGCAAGCACTTGTTTTGTGGTGCCCAATCCGCCTCCTTATCCCCCCTACAATCCCTTGCTTTATATACCCTTTAATCCTCAAGACTTATTACTCTAGTTGTAACATAACTTGTGTCACACTCATAGAAGGAGACCTCGGAATGTACACTTGTAGTCACCCAAACTCCTCAGCACAGTATATTGGATTCAGAATATGTATTATGTTCTCATAATAAAAGTAATCAACGAAGGTGCGTTATTATATTCGGCCACCCGCCCTAAATTCAACAGAATATCATCAAAAAGACAGAGTGACTACAATATAAATTCTATTTTAATACATTACGACATGTTTATTGCGTATTAAATTCATGTCATAATACGGGTTGGTGATTATTTTCATTTAATTAAAAGAAGTCCAGGATTTTCACTCAGTAATAAATTCCATTTAAATATTTATGAACTAATGAGGATTGATATTTTCAACTCATAACAGCCTTTTTTGTTCAAGGTTGCGGGATCGAACCCGGCAGATAGATTTTTTAAGGAAGTAAAAATTCCTTGATTCAGTCAAACAGAGAGGATCTTAAATAGTGGTTCCAAGCCTGTTAGATTCTAAGTCATGTCAAAGATACCTATCCTCGTAAAACTGTATAGGAAAAAAAATGGAATAGGACACTCATTATAAAATCACACGATTGCCTAAAGTAGCAAAAACTGATATTAAAGGAATAAAAAATAAAATTTATAGCAAAATGCTTAATAGGCTAAAAGTGATTTTCTTTAGGAACCCGCTACCTTCCAGCCTCCCGACTAGTCACTCTCAGTATAAACAAGTCCATAAAGTATGGAGTATTGGTCTGTGAAAAATTACAATTAGAAGACTCATAATTACAATAATGAATGAATAATTACAATTAGATCCTTCGTTCTTTCAACATATAGATTAGTTAATCGTAGGTTGAGTTCAGTCAAGTACTCATCTGATTCCAGTAGCGACTAATATAGCTACACTATGAGGAAACGTGGAAATGCTCCACTCCAGACGTACTCTAGTTGTGGAGGCTCACAATCGCTAGATCTGGCTGGATAGCCCAATTCCAGCGGGGCGGCTAATAGGAACTATATGATAATTAGCAGGCTAATTCCTGACAATCGGTGTCCATCGACCCGGATTGCCGCCGGAATTCCCAGCCGGATTCCATGGAGTACGGTCCAATATCCCTCCTCATCCAGAGTCTTCTAATTGAAATTGTCAGTTCCGTGTACCAGTAGCACTTAGTACTGCATTGCAGATGTACCCCTCCCTACAAGGTCCCAGTTTCCAATTAGCAGTTCTAATGAAAGCACTCATGACTTGGCTGCTGTACTCGCTTAGAGTAAACAATCTACCGTACCGAAATACAATAGTTCACCTCCGGTGATCTAATTTTAGTTCTACGACGTCAAAACTGTTCCCTTTCATTTGATTACACATTAAAAAAATCTGGTGCCCGCAACACACGACTTTCACTTTCCTCCGTTGTTAAAATCAATTTAAGAATTTTTAAATACATCTAAATATGAGAATAAATTGTTAATAATTAATTAATTTGAATTTCAGTGAAAACACATGTTTTATTAAATAACCTATCACATTTTTATCTACGACAATCAGTTTGTTTTATAGGCTTTTTATCAGTCTCCATTAACCTTTAAAATTATGTGAATTAGATAATATTTTCCTAAAATCTTTAGCTATCCAGCGGTATATTATACATCTATATTACTATTCTTGTGTTCATCAACACGAAAATTGCATAAATAAAAATATAAGTTTGCACTTTTCTCCTTCAGTTGTTTATCAAATTCGCTCAACTTGCATATTTACCCATTATTTATCAATGCTAATAAGATAATGTACAATTTTTTTGAAATCTGCAAAAGTAAACGTACTTAAAATATCAGCATTTAAGTCCTGTCAAGTGGCTCAAAATTCATGAAAATTGAGTAGAAAACTAGATTAAGGTACAGGCTATCATGTAAAAATAAAATTATTGCGATATCTTTGCACGTCTTTTTTTGATTCCAAAACGGTACTTACTTAAAAACCATGCCGCGTGTTACAAATATTGCATCTCTTTTTTTTCCTTTAGTTGGTTATCTAATTTGTTCAACTTGTATGTTTAGCCGTTTTTATCAATGGTGATATGATGATAGGATTTTTTTTTTTTAATCTACAAAATTAAAGGTACTTTAAAGGAAGAGAATTTAAAAAACCGGTATTCAATCTCTGTCATACTATTTTAATCAAAATGAAAGTTACATGATAATTTTTTAGCAATCTTTTTTTCTTAAATCTCAAAATTTTCATAGATACAGCTATTTTTTTAGAACAATATGTAGTGAGATATACTACAATTAATTTAAATATGAACAATAGCATATTTATATTATAATAATGCCATAAGAGCACAATAATATTAGGGATATTACAATACATAATAATATGATTATATTATATTATATTAGACATGTTCTATGCGGCTACTCTATTCTGATTAAAATCTCATATTTCACGTATTGAAATAAGCACCCATTAACTTCCTTTTCTTAAAAAAAATTATTTTTCTTCAATATCTATCACATTTTTTTTCTACGTTTCGTTTTTTTTTCCATAATCAAGACTTTTTTGACACTTTCTACACGGGCACACGTTTTATTACATAGGCTAACTGCTATTTGTCCTGATTGATGTGTATTCTAGACATATAAAGGTATATACAACTTTAAATAGGGTATGTGATATGTGATAGTTTTTATTATTAAAGTACTATTTAAACCAAAAATAATGAAAAACGTAATGATCAAGCAATAATATAGAATCTCTCTAGTTATCCTACAACACACATGTTTATATAAGTTACACTTGTGTGAAAGGAACGCAAGTGCTCTTCATAAAGGTAATACATTAAAAGCCCCCTTTATGTCGAGTAGTGTGTTACGTTTTCGTTTCCGCTCCCCGTGAAATACCGCCTATCCATTACCAAATTCCATTGGGCACATGAATATTTTATGAGTTCTGGGACAGTGATAATTGGCTCTTCTCAAAACCCATAAAATGTTATGTTTCTGGTTTACCATGCGCGCATTAGGAATTCCTTGTTTACCGCTCTTCTCCATAAAAAAAAAAAAAAAAAAAAAATCTATTGCTAGCAACATATGACTTTCATTTACCTCGGTTATTATAATCAAGTTAAGAAATAATAAATAAAGCTGAAGTTTAAAAAGTATTTTTTATTTCGTTGGAAACATGCTTTTGTTAAAAAAAAATCTGGTGCGGGCAACACATGACTTTCACTTATCTCCATTTCTAAAATCAATGAAAGAATTTTCAAATACAGTTAGAGATAATAAAAAATACGTGAAACTATTAAAGAATTAATTAAATCGAATTTATATACGATAGAAACATGTGTTTTATTAAAAAAATCTATTATATTGTTATCTTAAATAATCAGTTAGTTTTATCTTATTTTCATCACTCTCTATTAACTTTTAAAGGCTTGAGTATAAGATAATATTTTTTCTATAACCTTTAGCTTTCCAAAGGTATATGATACATGTATATTACTGCTCTTATGTTCAAAAACAAAACATTTCACTAAACTTTTTTACTTTCACTTACTATATATAGTAAGGGGAAGTATTGCGATCGTGAAAATTTTCGAATTCCAGTTTTCAACGGAAATACACGTTTTAGGGTCCCCTGAGTCCAAATAACCAAGTCCCGCAAAAAGATCTGTGTGTGTGTGTGGGTCTGTGTGTGTGTGGGTCTGTGTGTGTGTGGTAACTCCCGGGGGGAAACGGTAAGTCCTATGAAACTGAAATTTCATATTTAAGACAACTATACGCCCGAGACGTGACAAAACTTTTTTCATCAAAATGAGCTTACCAGAAGAGGCACTTTATACCGTGCATTTTGCACCTTTTTTCGATTTTCTCAAAAACGGTTCCGACGATTTTGATTAAACTCGCTATATCGATGTAAAATTTAATGGGCTTTAATATCATGTAGGTTTTATTTGGATAAAAATGGTCTGACAGGGCTTAAATACCGATATTTAAATTTTCTTTATTTTGTAGATTCAATAATAATAACTAGATTATCTTGTTAACGCTGACTGTAATTGAAAATTCTTTCATCGATTTTAAAAATCGAGGTAAGTGAAAGTCGTGTGTTGCCCGCACCAGATTTTTTTTCAAGTTTTCTCCTTTAGTTTTTTTTTTTTTTTTTTTTTTTAATTCGTACAACTTACATATTTACCTGTTTTTTCATCAGTGGTAACAAGAAAATATATTTATTTTTATAAAATCAACAAAATTAAAGGTACTTTAGAGAAAGAAAATTTAAAATATCGGCATTTAAGCCCTGTCAAACCATTTTAATCAGAATGAAACCTACATGATATTAAAGTCCATTAAATTTTACATCGATTTAAAGAATTTAGTCAAAATCGTCGAAACCGTTTTCGAGAAAATCGATTTCGAAAATTTGAAAAATGCATGGTATAAAGTGCCTCTTCTGGTAAGCTCATTTTGATGAAAACTGTATTGTCACGTCTCAGGCGTATAGTTGTCTTAAATATGAAATTTCAGTTTCATAGGACTTACCGTTTCCGCCCGGGAGTTACCACACACACACACACACACACACATACAGACCTTTTTGCGGGACTTGGTTATTTGGACTCAGGGGGCCCTAAAACCTGTATTTCCGTTGAAAACTGGAATTCGAAAATTTTCACGGTAGCAATACTTTCCCTTACTACATATTGTAACTGAAAGTAGTATAATATGGTTGTGTACAATGTTGAAGAATTCAAATTTTTGGGAGAAATTATCACTGCAATCGGGCTAGACATAACCGAAGTTGTGAAGATAAAATAAAATCCAATTCACGATTTGGTGCAAGGGGTTTGTATTCCCCAATAGCTATACAAGGAAAAAGTAGGGAAGAAAAAAAAAAAAAAAAGAGAAAAACGTATTTGTAAAATTTAATTGAATCCGTTTCCATTGATCAAACAACGCGTTTTCATTTACTAAACCTTGGATGCCTATTCGTTTGAAAGAGGTAATTCTAGTGTCATAATTACGCGAAATGTAGCAGTTACGCTCAAAGGTTGGTTCATTGTGCATCTATGTCCCATTTTATGTATTGCTTTTGAATGTTTAATGAGTTGTTGAAAATAATCCCTCTAATTGCTAGTGTTAAATATACAGTGCCGTGTTTCATTCCATTTGTGTAAAATTTATAATCAGGTTGTTGAGTTAGTAAAATGAAATGTGTCGGGGATAGTGAGCCAGTGGCCATTATGTTTAATGAACAGTTTGTTCTACGTCCCTTGATTAAAAAGACCTGTCTCTGTTTTAACCAACACTTTTAGTTCGTTTGTTAATTGAGATAGTTGTTAATTCACGGCAATAACTGTATATATTCAATTATAAAGGATATTTTCATCTGATTTCAGTTTTATTATTCAGTTCATTGCATTTGAATTATTTCGTTTATGTTTTGAGCATGTTTAGAATGGTCAGTAGCGAAATCGTGCTAATATTGTTAGTGAAAATGTTGACTATTATTATATTAATGCCTACCGTTAATGATGGTCAATAGAGGAAAGTTATTAACATTTTATATATCGGTTTGTACTGTTGATGATTAATTTTTTTTTTAATATTTTTTTTATGAAAATCATATTTTGGGGATCACTTGTAGCTGGGTGGCTAGCGTAACAGCCTCCCATGCCAAAGGTCACGGGTTCAAATCCGCAGGTGGTCCTAGGATTTTTTAATGGGAGTAAAAAATCCTTAGTTTCGCCGTCCTTCGGAGGGGACGTTAAAAGGTGGTCCCGAGCTTGTGCGATGTCAGGTACTCGTTAAAGATCCCTTTCCTAATAAAACCTGGATAGGCAAAATTTAGGACTCCCACTGTAGCATCGTCCGATTAGCCATAGTAGCATAAAGTGGCGTTAAATAAATAAATAAAATCATATTTTTCATAACTCAAATTAGTGAGGACATTAGTTATAACGATCCGAGTTGCATTTACATATTGTTCGCGATTACGCGAGTTAAAAATAATAATATTTATTTTGATTTATTTTAATTTTAATTTAAATAGGTCGCGCCGTAGATACGGCACAGATGTTTTATTCGACCGTCTTTTGTTTTTTTGCTATAGCGTCAGTGTGAATTGAGATTCTGTCCCGATCGCATGTTTTTGTAGTCCGTGACGATATTTTTGGTGATATTCGGTTCCCGGTCACGATATAGGGACTCAATTTTAAGAATTTAGGTTCTCCTAAGTTTTACAAGATCAAATCTAGGAGTAGCTGGAAGAGACTGCCGAGCCTGAGCGGGCCCGTTCGAGAAGACACGAAGAAGGCGATTAGGTAAGCTGCTGTCCATCTTAAACTTTCTTGTAAAACGATTTGGAGATCCCTTATTCTGGGCATAATCAAAATTTAAAGTTTTTTATTATTATTTTTTTATCATACAGTCCACAACCAGAAAATTTTAATTGGTACAATTTGTACCATAATTTATTGGTCCAGACCGAGCCGGATTTTTAGAAATTGGGATTGATCGTTAAATCCGTTTTATACAATTTCTATTCGTAATCTGGGCAAAAGGGTTGATTTTTTGAGCCCAAGAATCGATAGGAACCGTATCGATAAATCGATATCCGATCGATCTCTTTATCGATATTATATCGAATTAAAACATCTTTTTTTTTGTTATTATTTGGTAGGTTGCCTTAGTGATTAATTTTAGAAGTTAAATTAAAAATTATTTGCAAACATGTCCGAATCATCTTTAAGAGTACTTATTGCAAAGAAAGAAAAATATTTTAAAAGTATTCAACGTCTATACGACCTTGCTTTAAAAGTCACTAGCCAAGATAAAAAATTACTTGATCAATTTCAAATTTTATATCAATCCTTAGACGAAACGGTGGTTGAGTTTGAGAAGACAGAATTTAGGATTAATGAAATTCAATGTGAGTTAGATAAAAATTTTACACCGGAGTTCGACGATGTATTGATAGATATGGTAGGATTGGTAAGGTTAGTCGCTGCGAGGGAATTGACTAAATCGACGGTAGGTCCTACTGAATCGAGGGGCGGAAAAATGAATGCTGAGCCGGAAAGGAAAGTACAACTTCCAAGAATTGATATTCCTACCTTTAATGGGCGTGCAGATGAATGGCCAGTGTTTTATGAATTGTTTAAAACGTTAGTTCATGAAAACGAGGACTTATCTGAGTTGGAAAAATTACAATATTTGGTTTCGAAATTGAACGGTCCAGCCGCTAGCATTTGTAAAACACTAAAACCAATAGCCAGCAATTATAGGGTAATATGGAAGAGTCTTTTTGATCGTTATAATGATGATCGAAGCTTAGCCGATAGTTATATAGATCAAATTTTTGGATTTAAACCGCTCAAATCAGAAAGTCGAGAAGGTTTGACGATGGTTTTAGATAAATTTTTTGCTTCGATCGGAGCGCTGAAGCAATTAGATTCTATTAATTCTCTTGAGGATTATATTTTTTTGTATATGGGTCTAAGGATTCTTGATCCGGTTACACGAAGGGAATTTGAGGCCGCTCATAGAAATAAAAATATTCCCGAATACTCTGATTTGGTTAAACTTTTAGAAAAAAAAATTAAGACAATACCTCTATCAGAAACTTTCCAGCATCCAAAGCGTAATATACGCACTACTCATTCATTTGTTACAAAATCTGTAACCCCAGACCCTATTCCAGGATCTTGCTGTGAATTTTGTTCCGAGGGTTCGCATACAATTCTAGATTGTGCAAAGTTCTCAAAATTGTCGCCTTGGAATCGCTATAGGCAGATTAAGAATAAGAGACTTTGTCAAAAATGTTTTTCTCAGAACCATAGGTCAAAAGAGTGTAGCATAATTAAAAGTTGTTCGAAATGCGATCTACCTCATCATACTCTCTTGCATTTCGAATTTCAACGCAACAAGGCCGATTTAAACGAGGTGAATCCCCCTAAAGACCGAACATCGGATCCGAGTACAAGTCTTTGTTCATTGTATAAAGATAAACAACTTCCTCCCTTACAAAATACAATGCTTCTAGCAACGGTAGTAGGAAACGTCCGAGATAGTTCGGGGCAATTACAAAGGGTACGAATGTTGATAGATTCAGGAAGTCAGTCTCACTTCATCACTTGGAGCGCATGTCGCCGATTGGGGCTCTCTATTGAAAAAATAAAATCCTCTATTTTGGGTTTTGGAGGCTTATCGAAACCGGTTGGAGGCAAAACAATGTTTGTATTGTCATCAATAAGAAATCCTGATGTAATGTATGACATTGATTCGTTCGTTGTTGACAAAATTGTTGATAGAATGCCATCAATCCCAATAGATAGGGCTCAAATGGATCATTTTAAAAATTTAGAGCTAGCAGATCCAAATTTTGACACTCCTGGTGCCATTGATGGAATTATTGGTTCGGAGCTTTGTCCATATTTTCTGGGAGGGCGTCAAGTTCGGGGTTCCTCTGATCAACCGATAGCAATACAAAGTCCATTTGGATTTGTATTTATGGGAAAAGCGCCAATCATTCAGAGCGTAGAACCTAAGGTATCACTCTGTTGTACTGTCGAAACACCGATAGAAAATTTATTAAAATCCTTTTGGGAAATAGAGGAAGTTCCTACTCCTCCAACACCAATCTTAAGTCCTCAAGATGCTAAGTGTGAGGAGATATTTTCCTCAACTCTAAGGAGGCTTGAATGTGGAAGGTATATTGTGCGTTTACCTTTCCATGAAGAACCTTCTGGTTTAGTGTCATCTCTTGCTGTTGCCAAAAGGTGCATCATAGCCTTAGAAAAACGCTTTAGTCGTTCACAAGAATTTAGGAAAACGTATAAGGATGGTATCCTAGATTATTTAAATCAGGATCATGCATCATTAGTTTCTGATGCAGATTTAAATCCTGAAGGATATTATATCCCACACCGAGGAATATTCAAACCTCTAAGTTTGACCACTCCGTTGAGAATTGTTTTCAATGATAGTTCGAAAACAACTTTCGGAAAATCATTGAATGACATTTTATTTGTCGGACCGAAGTTGCAAATCGATATTATGTCGTTATTCATAAATTTTAGAATTTTTGAAGTTGCTCTTACTGCAGATATCAAGCAGATGTATAGAAAAAGTTGGGTAACTCCTGAACATAGGAAATTTCAGAGATTTCTATGGAGATTTTCTCCCGATGAGCCCTTTCAAGTTTATGAACTCAGTTGTATAGTTTTCGAGATGTCATTCTCTCCCTTTTTAGCTCTGCATACGGTACACCTGCTTGTCGAGGACGAGAAAGGAAGTTTCCCGGACGTCGCAAATTTGATACTCCGTGATATGTATATTGATGACTTGGTCACCTCACTCCCTTCGGTACAGGAGGCTTTAGATATCAGTCGAAAGGCTCGTGATATGTTTCAGAGGGGTGGTTTTGAATTAACTAAGTGGGGTTCTAACCTAATTGAATTTCCTTCCCAAAGTCCAACGTAGAGCCGCGAGAAATGCGTGAAAACCTTTCAGAGAAACATTCTTTGTCAGTTCTGGGTTTACGATGGGTTCCAAAGAGCGATTTCTTGCAATTCAAAATAGGTATTGAATTTAAGAGTGGCACAAAGCGCAACATTTTGCCAACTGTCTTCCGGATTTTCAATCCGATGGGACTGCTAGATCCAGTTATGCTTTATACGGTTTTTATAAAATGGCTTTGGAAAGAAGGGGTAGATTGGGATGAGCCACCGTTAGACACAGTTGCTAAACAATGGCAACAGTTTCAGTCCGAATTTACTAGTTTGGGAGATGTGAGAATTACACGGCATATAGGATTTTACACTGAAGCAAAAATAACTTTAGTATGGTTTTCAGATGCTTCGATGGTGGGTTATGGATTGGTGGTATATGCTAAGGTCGAGCAAGTTGGTTATGAACCTAAGGTCAGTCTGATCAGTGGAAAGCTGAAAGTCGCTCCTACAAAATTATTGTCTATTCATAGACTGGAATTATGTGCCGCATTATTTCTAATCAACTTAGTGAACACGATTACCAAGACATTGACACTTCTTCGACCTGTCGATCGTACGATATATTTTAGCTACTCGGAAATAGTTCTTTGCTGGATCCGTGCTTCTTCAGACAGGTAGCAAACTTTCGTGGCCAATAGGATAGTGAAAATCAAGGAAACAACACCCAATGGTTCGTGGTTTCCTGTCGATGGAAAGGAAAATCCTATCGATGGTGTTGTCTGTGTGAGCATAGTTCGGACTTCGTCCGGAAAATATAAACGGCCGGGCGTGAAACTATATCCCCTACCATCTCAGTATGTCCCGGCTCAGTAGTCGTTGTATATAGTGTAAATCCGTTTGGATAGGATTTGTGTTTATTTGCTTTGTTTAAAAAATAGTTCTAGTTAGGTTATAGTTTAGAAAAAAAAAATGTTTTGAATAATTTATTCGATTATGCTGAAGGTAGGAACCTTCAGGGGCGGGTGTGTGTTCGCGATTACGCGAGTTAAAAATAATAATATTTATTTTGATTTATTTTAATTTTAATTTAAATAGGTCGCGCCGTAGATACGGCACAGATGTTTTATTCGACCGTCTTTTGTTTTTTGCTATAGCGTCAGTGTGAATTGAGATTCTGTCCCGATCGCATGTTTTTGTAGTCCGTGACGATATTTTTGGTGATATTCGGTTCCCGGTCACGATATAGGGACTCAATTTTAAGAATTTAGGTTCTCCTAAGTTTTACAAGATCAAATCTAGGAGTAGCTGGAAGAGACTGCCGAGCCTGAGCGGGCCCGTTCGAGAAGACACGAAGAAGGCGATTAGGTAAGCTGCTGTCCATCTTAAACTTTCTTGTAAAACGATTTGGAGATCCCTTATTCTGGGCATAATCAAAATTTAAAGTTTTTTATTATTATTTTTTTATCATACAGTCCACAACCAGAAAATTTTAATTGGTACAATTTGTACCACATATAAATATAAAACATGTATATAATGATGACATAATTAAATAAATTTATACATAACATTCGTTTTTGAACAACTAATTAAACATAACAGTGTTAAATATGTGCAAATAATTAGGAGAACTCTTCAGGAAAGGGAAAAAGAGCCCAAGAGATCTCTGGATTTCTCTCGGAGCTATGTTACTAGGACAGTTAACATAATTATTTTTTTTAAATAAGTTCTAATGTGCGACGTACTTCTTGGTGTAATATATCGTTGAGGTATGCCATGCTTCAAGAGTACTGTCACGAAACAGAGTGTCCCCCTTGTGACAGTACTTCTAGGGAAGAGAAGATTTTCGGAGGCGATCCAAAAGTCTACATGAATTCGAGATAATAGGGGTACTCACTACGTTTGCTATAGCATATTTTTTGTGCTATTGTGCTAAACCCATCGAGTTTCTACTGAAAATAACTGTAGAAATTCGACGGGTTTAGCAAAATAACACAAAAAACATGCTTTAGCAAACGTAGTGAGTATCCATAATATCGAAATTTTGACCTTCACACCACTTCTGTTTGCTAATTCTCTTGTAAAGTGATATTCTTTTAACATTGTCTACCGTCCTCTAAGATGTTATGCCTATAACACCAGGAAAATGACTAAGCAATTTATTTTTTCTTAAAATAATTACTTTATGCAACTTTCAAAAGACCTAAATATCAAACAATTATATATGGTTACCTGTAGCATGTAGGTTAGCATAACAGCCTCCTGTGTCCAAGGTCTCGGGTTTAAACCCGCGAGTGGCCCTAGGATTCTTTAATGGAAGTAAAAAGTCCTTAGTCATGTCGTACTTCGGAAGGGACGTTAAAAGGTGGTCCCGAGCCTGTGCGACTCACTAAAGACCCCTATGCTAATTAAACCTAGATAGACTTTTTAGGTCTCCTACTGTAGCATCGTCCGATTAGCCTCAATAGCATAAGGGGTCGTTAAATAAGTAAACAAAGATATATATTTAAATATTATCTTAATTACATGGTTTCCACAATTAGGTTCACTATTACGCAGGATTCTATTATACTTATAATGGCATAAATGCTTGTTACTAAATGGTGTTGATTTATGTATCTGCTTAGTCTTAATTAATTTAAGCCCTACTTCGACCTTTATACCCCATCCTACATAGTTCTTTAGTTGAACCCTTCTATCGATCTTTTCTTCCACTGCATTCTGGAATTCGATTCCTTCCAATATACATATTGCTTCTTTTTTTAAATATCTTCTTATCCAACACCTATTATCCCAAACTGGCATTTGTCATTTGCAAATTTTAAATTAAATTTTGATTACGAGTATTTGATCATTGTAATCTCTGGATTTTATTATTATTATTTTTTTAATTTCTTTTACCAACATAAATAAATAAGTTTGTAAATTATGTAAATGTTTTCTTTCCGAATATGGCATCTTTATTCCTAACACGTATGTTATTCTTAAGGGACTAAGTCCCAGAATATATATTTTTTTTTTATTCTATTCTGATTCTTAAAAAACACATGTTGGAATTGTGTTTGTCGAATAGCAAAGCGGACCCTGGTGTAAGGCTAATTGCCAGGAAGTGACAGAAACGCTGACGGTGACAGGAGCATGTGGTCTGCCTATGGTATTAGTGTTGTCAGGACCATACACCTGGGTTACTGTCACACACATCCTAATCCCTCACTTTGCCCATAATAAAGAAAAAATGTATACAATTTAGGGTTTTAGTAAAAATTTGTGTCAGTGATTTTTCAGTTCCACTAGCCCTATCATAGAATCATGATGAGTTGTACTGTTCAAAAACTTTAATTAGTAGCTATTAAATGATTAAGATGGTAAGAATTATTAAATTTATGGGGTAAGTTTTCGTATACTTGGCATAATACTAAAGTTATTTAAGATTTCAAATAGTTGTAAATACGATAGATTGTACGTAATATGTAAAACATAAATTGTTTTTTTGAAACCTGGTTTAATTTAATATTCTCTCTGCATGCCACCTGCTGGGAATTGGTAAATAAATTAAATATATGAATTTATACTATTTTAAAGCTACCTCTGCCTTAGAACAGCCACCAAATTCCGCCTACACATACTCGTCCAATGTTCACCGTTCAAGCCCAAGCCCCCGAGATCAGCCTTAACGCAATCCTCCCATCGACGCTTCGGCCGACCTTTCGGACGCCTACCAGTGGGATAAGCGAATACCATCTTTCTCGGAATCCGCTCCTCACCGAGCCCACCAACTTAACTCCCCATTTGGGTCTCCGCGATGCTATCATCTCAATTATATTCACAGGATACAAGTTCCGTAATTCCGTGTTGTACAACCTTCTAAACTCATCGGTGGCGTCATCTCTCTTCGGACCAAATATTTTACGTAGTGCCTTATTTTTGAAAACCTTAAGCCGTTGTTCATCCTTCAAAGTAAGCGGCCACGTTTCACATCCGTAAAGAACCGTCGGCAGAATAATAGTTTTATAAATTCTAACCTTTAAGTTTTTAGATAGAAGCCGCGAACTAAGGAACTTAGCAACTGAATAATAACACGCATTTCCCACATTTAATCGGAACTTAATTTCTTCCTGGATTTAATTTTTTCTTGTTATCTTTGAACCTAAATACTTGAATTCCTCTACGTATTCAAAAGTATGACCTGATATATCAGTCACCAAGATCGCCCCCGTTTCTGCTACTTATCATATATTTAACTAGTTATCAAAGATACATAACAAGATACCAGGCTAGTTAGGGCAGATATAGATAGCTTTATCCAAAATTTGAGATATGTAAGAAAAAATAAAGATGGTACATATCCTGTTATGAAACAAGTTAATTTGCTTTTCAGCTAAGCTTAGGCGAGAAGGAATGGGTTAGTTTGATCTGGCATGAAATGTAACTATATAAAGCAACTACTTCTACCATAATTTATTAATTACCTACAAAATAATAATAATAAGTATATCTCTCTCTCTATTTTTTTTTGTCCTTCTTTCCCCCCGCTGTACCTTAGAGCAGCCCTATACCAGCGGTTCGTTCTAAGTTCTTATTTAAATTTAATTGGCGCGCATTTACATAGGCTCGGTCGTCAAGATTGACAACCGAGCGGGCAGGACTGCACTTAAGTTGATCCCAAAAATAATTGAAACCAACGTGAGGCATATTTTACAAAATTGTATTTAAAATGGGAATCAACTACGGTTTCAAAAACTATTGGGCTGTCCGCAACTGGAGAGCTGTTCCCACTAAACATGGCCCAGTAATTTCCTATCTATGTTCAGTGGGTCTACTTAAAATATATATATTTATCTATTTACAATTAAAAATCACTAAAACTTAAAAAAAAAAACTAATTAAATATATTAACAACCTATAACCAGTATCAACAATTTAAAACCAATAATTTAAGCCTAATATAAAAATTAAAAATCCCTTCTACACGCTAAGCACCAGTTCGGTCGGCCATTTCTTCTTTCTGTCTGAAGATATTTCCTGCATATCCCTTGAAGGCTCCAAACATTTCAGGTGTTGCTACCAGTTCGTCCAGAGATCGAGGGGGCCAATCCAGCAAGGAATACTCCACAGCAAACGCGAGTCGGTAATTGGTGTAGAGTGGGCAATCAAATAGCAGGTGCCTTACGTCTTCTGTAGCACATCTACAATTCGGCGAGTCTCTTGCTCCAATGCGATGAAGTTTCCGTGTATCGTTAGGAGTTGCACAGTCCAAAAGTCCGGCTGGAACCAGTCATTTTTCAGTCTGCTTCAGGACATCAGGCAAGAACTCGTGGGACAACCTTCCAGATTTTCCCATATTTCATCTTCTCTGCCATTCAGTGTAGATGATGTCCTCAACTCTGCCTGGAAATTATGGATTGTCTTAAGAGGCTAACAAGAATCGTCGTAGATTAGAAAAAGTCTGTGGGTTCGATCTCGAATTAAAGTCAGGAATAAGTATATGGCAAAGAGCTCTGACGTAATAACGTGAGTTAGTAGCGAAACTGTTGAAATTATTTTTTGTTTTTATCTTAATAAGTCACGAAATATGTTTTACTTGTAAAGTAACTACAGTAACTTTTCCCTGTGTTTCCCTTCTGAATTTTCTTCCCTCACGTATTTTATAGAGACGGTCTCGGTGCCGACCAACTGGGACTTACTTTATTGAAAGTGTTACAACACTCCCGGTACAGAGTAAAAAAGTTTTCCACCTCTCGCCAAAAAAGGGGCCCAAGTTGAAAAGAAGAAAGAGATTGCTGGGGGCTCCTGCAAGAGTAGTAAGTCTACTCGGGACGCGGCAAGTTGCAGCCAAGTCCGGACTTAGCCTCCCCGGGGAGAACGGAGAACTTTGTTATTGCAGTAATCCCTGGATCGATGGGGACTCTTTGACTGGGCCTGATCAGTGGCCTCGTCCCCACAGCTATCGGGGTAGAAACAACGTCAATAGTAATTTGCCCAGCCTTTAACAGGTATTCATAAAATTAATTGCTTAAATGAGTTTACTAGATTCATAATAAGATATTATGTATACATAAAACATATGTGCTTATTATATTGAGGATGCATAGTCGACTGTAGAAACTATAATAGGTTGAATAATCAGGAATCAGTAATTTTTTAATTTTTCCAACGTTTCGGCTCAAGCTTGTGAGCCATCATCACGGATACAAACATCAGAACAAAAGAGATACATATTAATATGATAATGAAATTTTTTTTTTTTTTGATTGAATGTAGTGACAATGATAAAATTTGAAATAAAACATAAAATATACCAACATACTTAAATATTATAGATACAAATAATGATAATATGATACACAATCTGATGATGATAAGCATAAAAAAAACTTTAGACTTTAATATAGAAGTAAAAAAATATAAATATAAACGTACCATTACTGAGTCATGTCCAAGCATAAACTGAGGAAAACCATAAACATAGATAGTATGGGGAGGGGTTCATGTAAAAACCCTGTAGGTTTTCCCCTCTAAGTGTAAATACTACAGCTTATCTTTGTTTTTAAAAAGTTTTACAAAATTCTACAATGGAAAAACAAAACAATATACTCGTATGTACAATAAGGTCAACATTTTAACAGAATTATAAACACTAGAATATGAGGTATTTAAAAGATCCAAGAGTTATACAATAAAAAATAAAATAAATGAATAACAACAACAAAAACCAGAGGTGTAATAAACGTAAAGATAAATATTCAGTAAATAAGATATAAATTACACAAGGAAATTGTACAGTAAATATTGTTCAATTTGCTTGTGTAATTTATATTTTATTTACTGTATATTTATCTTTTCGTTCATAACACCTCTGTTTTTGTTTTTGTTATTCATTTATTTTATTTTATCTTTTAAAGGTTTCATTCTGATTAAAATAGTCTAACAGGACTTAAATACCAATATTTTAAATATTCTTCCTCTAAGCTTTTAAAAGGCATGTGTATAAGATAATATTTTTTCTAAAATCTTTAGCTTTCAAACGGTATATCATATATGTATATTACTGTTCTTATGTTCAAAAACAAAAAAATTGCATTTAAAATATAATTTTTCTCTTTTAGTTGTTTTTCAAATCCGCACAACTTACATATTGAGCCGTTATTTATCAATGCTAACAAGATAATATGGTTATTTTTATAGAATCTACAAAATTAAAGGTACTTTAGAGGAAGAATATTTAAAATATCGGCATTTGAGCCCTGTCAGACTATTTTAATCATTATAAATTCTACATGATATTAAAGCCCGTTCAATTTTACATCGACCTAAAGAGTGTAATTGAAATCGTTAGAGCCGTTTTCGAGAAAATCGAAAAAAGGAGCAAAATGCATGGTATAAAGTGGCTCTTCTGGTTAGCCGATGTTGATGAAAAAGATTTGGTAACGTCTCGGGCGTATATTTGGCTTAAATATGAAATTTCAGTTTCATAGGAATTTTGTTTTCGCCCGGGAGTTACCACACACAGACCTTTTTGAGAGACTTGGTTAGTTGGACTTAGGGGACCCTAAATCGTGTATTTCCATTGAAAACTAGAAATAGAAAATTTTCACGATCGCAATACTTTCCCTTACTATATATAGGAAATGAAAGTAAAAATATATCAACTACAATTATACTAATTACTAGAAAATAAATAAACTTAAAACAAATCAATATTATTGCGAAAAGATATTTTTCCCCCGAGCTGAAGGGATAGAGGGCATATTCCTGATTCATGGAGTACACGATTTTGTGAATTATCTGATATTTATATTAAATTCTGATATTTAATAATAACTTCATTATTTATTGTGATATTAATTAATTTATTGTAATTACTATTCTTGTTGTGGTATGTGAAAGTATTATGCGCAGGAGCTGTTGAAATACTTCATTTTCTATTGCAAGATGCAAGAGTCTATTTGCTTTTTCAAAGGAGTTGATTGATTCATTTCACTTCCGCACCTTAAAACCTTTATTTATTACTTTCACTTACTATATATAGTAGGGAAAAGTATTGCGATCGAGAAAATTTTCGAACTTCAGTTTTCGAAAAAAATACACATTTTAGGGTCCCATGAGTCCAAATAACCAAGTCCCGCAAAAAGGTCTGTGTGTGTAGTAACTCCCGGGCGAAAACGGTAAGTCTTATGCAACTGAAATTTCATATTTAGCACAAATATACGCCCGAAACATTACAAAACATTTTTCATTAAAATTGGCTTACCAGACGAGCCACTTTATAACAAGCATTTTGCACCTTTTTTCGATTTTCTCCAAAACGGTTCCGACGATTTTAAATAAACTCGCTATATCGATAAAAAATTTAATAGGATTTAATATAATGTAGTTTTCATTCTGATTAAAATGGTCTGACAGGGCTTAAATCTCGATATTTTCTTCCCCTAAAGTACCTTTAATTTTATAGATTTTATAAAAATAACCATATTATCTTGTTAGCATTGATATATAACAGCTAAATATTTAAGTAGTGCGATTTTTAAAAATAACTAAAGGAGAAAACTGAAAAAAATATTTTTTAATGCAATGTTTTGTTTTTGAGCATAAGAACTGTAATATATATGCATGATATACCGTTTGAAAGCTAAAGATTTTAGAAAAAATATTATCTTATACTCAAGCTTTTAAAATTTAGTAGAGAGTGATGAAAAGCCGACAAGACTAACTGATTATTTTAGATAATAATATAATAGATTCTCTAATGAAACACATGTTTCTTTATAAATTCAATTTAATTAATTCCTTAAAAGTTTCACGTATTTTTATCTGAGTAAGTGAATGTCGTGTGTTGCCCGCACCAGGTTTTTTTTCCTTAGACTTGAGATTTTCGAGGAAGTAGGATTTCCGAAAACGGTTAGTCAAAAGAATTTTTAAGGATGAGAGAAATTAGCAATTTTATGATAAGTAATTAGTTGGATCTTTGATATCCCAAAAAAAATTATTAAACATAAATATCAGTTTTTACTACTTTAGGCAATCGTGTGATGCTATAATGAGTCTCCTATTCCATTTTTTTTTCCTATACAGTTTTACGAGGATAGGTATCTTTGACATGACTTAGAATCTAACAGGTTTGGAACCACTATTTTAGATCCTCTCTGTTTGACTGAATAATCAAGGAGTTTTTACTTCCTTAAAAAATCTATCTGCCGGGTTCGATCCCGCAACCTTGGATAAAAAAGGCTGTTATGCAAGCTGTCTGTAGAAATTCCATTTAATTAATTCTTAAATGGTTTCACACATTTATATCTCAAACTGTACTTGAAAATATTTTAATCGATTTTAAAAACAGTGGTAAGTGTGTTGTCCGCACCAGATTTTTGCTTTTATTTTCATTTGCACATAAGTTCGGTTGAAAATAAAAATTATGATTAAACGAGAAAAAAAAAATATTATTATTCTATAAACTGGCACCCTCAAAAACATCTGAAAAGCTATTGGGCGAAGAGAAATCAACAGCAACCGGTTGTTGTCGAAGCAATGTTTGCAAGGTTTTGTCGCTGGGGACATATGGCTCCTTCCTAACTGGGTCAGGCATGTTTTCTTCCTAAAGCGGTCACAGGATATCTTACTCCAACAAAACCCATTCTGAACATCTTTAATGCCAAGTTTTTTACACTTTAGGCAATCGTGTGATGCTATAATGAGTCTCCTATTCCATTTTTTTTCCTATACAGTTTTACGAGGATAGGTATCTTTGACATGACTTAGAATCTAACAGGTTTGGAACCACTATTTTAGATCCTCTCTGTTTGACTGAATAATCAAGGAGTTTTTACTTCCTTAAAAAATCTATCTGCCGGGTTCGATCCCGCAACCTTGGATAAAAAAGGCTGTTATGCAAGCTGTCTGTAGAAATTCCATTTAATTAATTCTTAAATGGTTTCACACATTTATATCTCAAACTGTACTTGAAAATATTTTAATCGATTTTAAAAACAGTGGTAAGTGTGTTGTCCGCACCAGATTTTTGCTTTTATTTTCATTTGCACATAAGTTCGGTTGAAAATAAAAATTATGATTAAACGAGAAACACAAAAATATTATTATTCTATAAACTGGCACCCTCAAAAACATCTGAAAAGCTATTGGGCGAAGAGAAATCAACAGCAACCGGTTGTTGTCGAAGCAATGTTTGCAAGGTTTTGTCGCTGGGGACATATGGCTCCTTCCTAACTGGGTCAGGCATGTTTTCTTCCTAAAGCGGTCACAGGATATCTTACTCCAACAAAACCCATTCTGAACATCTTTAATGCCAAGTTTTTAAGTGCTTCTTACAAGTCAAGAGGTTTGTCGATTCCTCTAAGCAGTAGATGAAATTTTCAACAATTGCACAATTATCAAGGTGGTATTACATGCGAAACTTTCATCATACGAGTTTAATGTAAATAATCAATAAAACTCTGGTTGGCGCAACGTACGTGCAACACACGATTTTTATGTACCTTCGTTGTTAAAATTGATTTAGGAATTTTTAAATATAGTAAGACAATAAATTATATCGTTAAAGAATTACATAAATTGGGTTTAAATAGAAACATGTGTTATGTTAAATAATCTATTATAATATTATCTACTACAATCAGTTAATCCCATTAAAAACTCCTTAGTTATGCCGTCCCTCGGAAGGAGCGTAAAAAGCTAGTACCGAAAATTTAGGACTCCCTCTATAGCATCGTATGATTAGCCATACTATCATCAATAATAAATAAACGAATAAACAAAAGGAAGCTTCTAATAACAATAATTCTAATAGCTAATATCAAAACTAAACCAAATAAATACAGAAAAATAAGTAAATAAGCATATATTTTTGTATATATATATATATATGCTTATATATAAAATTACATTTCATTTCATATATACAAATCTTAAAATAAAAGAGCTTTATAGTAATGGTACTGTTTTGATGAGATAATATAGTTAAATGTGTGAAAGCAACACAAAATAATATTTTATATATATAAATTATCGTTTCTCATTGTTTTTTTTACTAATGTTTGTACAATCAAAGTTCAGCCGTGCCATCACCCGACACGCACTTTGTTATTATTGTTTAAAGTTATGATTGTGTGTATGATGTTGATGTATTTATTACTTTATTTCATTTATTTGCACTTATCTCAATTATAGGTTGTTCTTTTTTTTGTATATATCTATTATATTTTATTTAATTTGACTTTATCATTGTATACTGTATATATTGTGTGAATGGGATCTTATATCACTATTACTAATGTTCATATAGAAACGAATTGTAATATATCTCAATAAATAAATATTAAAAAAAAATATTTGTAGACATTTGCAAATATACTTAAGTTCATCGGGAATTGGACAGAAATTTTTTGAATAGACGAGATTTGAATGTGGAAGAGTACGGGGGTGACGAATAAAACGGAGAGGTAGGAGCTAGCTCCATTAAAAGTGTATGTAGAATCTATAACATCTATTATATTTTCTTAGAAAAAATATTTATTTTCTTCCATTCATATTCTATTTTCTTTCACTTACCTATATATGAAATAGTTCGTCAAAAAGGTCTGTGTGTGTGTGTGTGTGGTAACTCCCGGGCGAAAACGAAAAGTCTTATGAAACTAAAATTTAATATTTAAGACAAATATACGCCGGGATGTTACAAAACATTTTTCATCAAAATGAGCTTACCAGAAGAGGCACTTTATACCATGCATTTTGCACCTTTTTTCGATTTTATCGAAAACAGTTCCGACGATATTGATTAAACTCGCTATATCAATTTAAAATTTAATGGGCTTTGATATCATGTAGGTTACATTCTGATTGAAATAGTCTGACATGACTTAAATGCCGATATTTCAAAATTTCTTCTTCTAAAGTACCTTTAATTTTGTAGTTTTTATGTAATTGACCATATCATCTGGTTTGCACTGCAAAAAAACCAAGTTAAACAAAATCGATAAACAACTAAAGGAGAAAAATGCAAAACTATTTTTTAATGCGATTTTCGTGTGTTAGGAAATAAGAAGAGTAATATACTATAATATAATATAATATGTATAATATACCGTTGGAAAGCTAAAGATTTTAGAAAAAATATTATCTTATACACAAGCTTGTAAATGTTAATAGAGAGTGGTAAAAAGCCAACAAAACTAACTGATTGTTTTAAATCACAATATTATCGATTTTCTAATAAAACACATGTTTCTACAGAAATTTAATACTTTCACTTAGTAGTGTGTTGCCCGCACAAAAATTTTTGTGATTGATTTTGTCACACATTATTGTATATATATTTTATTTTAATTATATGCCGTGTAAATATTGTATGAGTGTTGTATGTATTGTATCTTTCATCACTACTATTGATGTCTAAAGTGGGACAGATTGTAATTTTACTCAATAAAATTGTTGATTGAAAAAAAAACTTTGTCACACTATACTGAAATAGATCCACAATTTTCCGAGTACAGTAGTATTTTTTTTTTTTTAAAGGAAGAAAGACAATGCCAAGAGGTTATATTTATTACAAGATAGCTAGATGAGACTTAGACCAGGATACAAATGATCCCTCGGCCAAATGGGAGAACACAATTCCGGGGCGAGGGGAGACCCGACAACAAAACACCTCATCCGTGTTTGGTCCCGCTCTTTCTTATCTCCTGAAGAAGAGGAGTTAACAGTTCTCATCCAAAGTGATATCCTCACTTCTTCATCCCCGCTAAGCTCTACTACCTTCCCTTTTTGTGTTTGATGATTTTTCATTTGAAAACATATTTCATAATAAATAAATAAAAATGTCCACCAAGGAAATATATAGCATCTTGATGATAATTAACAGTGTTTAGAATGAGTGATTTTGTTATTATACACCTTTATTTATTTTATGTTTGTTTATTAATTTAACGTCACTTTATGCTACTATGGCTAATCGGACGATGCTACATTGCGAGTCCTAAATTTTGCCTATCCAGGATTTATTAGGATAGGGATCTCTAACGAGTACCTGACATCGCACAAACTCGGGACCACCTTTTAACGTCCCATCCGAAGGACGGCGTAACTAAGAATTTTTTATTCCCATTAAAAATCCTAGGACCACCTGCGGGTTTGAACCCGTGACCTTTTACATAGGAGGCTGTTACGCTAACCAACCACCTACAAGTGATCCCATTTATTTTATGTAATTTGATTCTTCTGTCCTTTATACTGTAAATACTGTATGAATGTGACCTTAGAGCCGTATTACTATTGTCCATTGAGTCAAATTGTAACATATCTGAATAAATAAATTAGAAAAAAATAAATAAAATAATAACAATAAAATAAAAACAGAGAGATATCAATATGATAAGTCTTATAAAAAAGGAAGAATATTGTACTGCAGTAATACAAAAATAAACAAAACAATAAATAACAATAACTATTGCGTTTGACTTATGATATTACCATTTTTAGGATCAGGATTTAAATAAGAAATTGAGATTTTTATACTGAGTTTGCACTCTAAAATCATTTAGAAATCGTGTGTGTCTATGGGCACGATTAAAATGAAAGTTAGATCTCTATGTACATTTTGGGAATAAAAAATAGCTAATATAGGATAAAACAGTATTTATTAGAAATAATAAATGTATTGCAATGGAACAGAGAACGCCTTAATTCTTTATACAGATTGAGATTTAAAAAATTGGACATTTCATGTGTTGCAACCCAATATATAAATTGTATATATAATGTAATATTATTATGGTTATTTTGGACTTGGTTTAAAAAAAATTAACCATTCTGCTTTTTATGTCCGGTTCAGCTGTGGTAAAAAATTAAGTATTTATTTTTATGTTTTATACTGAATTTTGTCCTTCTTCCAGAACTTTTTATGGCAACATTAGGTTCTTAATTGAGCGAATGTTATCTTAACTACCGTCCTAAATAGGAATTTTACATATTTACAAAAGAATGCTTCGTGTTTTTTGTGTTTATTTTATTTTATTTTTTTTTTTACCGCTAAGAAAGAGAACTTGAATGACTGAAAAATACATTTCATTTCGGAGAACGATAAAAGCTTAAAAGTTTTTAAAAATTTGCAATCTAAAAAATCAATTGTTACCTGAAAGTTATATATTGGCCGTTGATCAGGTGTTACTTATGACTTCCTTTAAAAACCCAATTCATTTAATTAAAACTTATCATATGAAAGATCTATTTTGAAATTTGCCGATGTTTCAGATCTTCAGCTGGGCGATTCAGCGATTTAGTACTTATGCATTTATAATTTAGTTTACCGTGTTTTGTCAGATAGAATGCACTAATTTATCGCTTATTACGATTAGGAATGTAAATTATAAAAAATGCACGCCACATTCAGTTACTTCAACACTTTCTAGACAGACGCTCTAGCCTTCCACTTAACTACAAAAGGCTCATCTATATCAGCATCATATGACCTATCTGGACTTACGGAGTTGAGCTTTGGGGCTTCACTAAACCATCAAATTCTTTCCGTCTTCAATCCTTGAAATCCAAAATCCTTCGAAAAATCCTCAACGCTCCTTACTTCGTCACGAATAAGCTCATTAACAAAGACCTTAACATTTGGCTGCGACCTTAACAGCTGATTTGGCCCGAACCAGGTATCAATCCTTCCATGACAAATTCCACTCCCACCCTAACCCACTAGTTTCAATTCTAGCTTCCTCTTCCATTTCTGACAATCCTCCGAGGCGTCTGAAAAGAAGATGGCCACGAGACCTTCTAATTTAGATTACCTATTGGAGTGCTGCCAATGGGCAGTTTCTCTTCATGTGTTTTGTCTAACAGCTAATTTGCTAAAAGTATTAATCAATACAGTTGTTAATAAATGAATAATAATTAATTTTAAAAAAATCATAATTTTTTTTTTCTGTTGTTCCATCAATTAATTTTCAAGATAAAAAATTAACACTTGTATTAGCTTTTGATGTTGAATGTTATACAATTATTTGATTTTATTATCAATGACTAAATATTTATCTTTCAACGTTTATATTAAATGTGTTTTAACGAATAATTTTTCCTTATAAATGTCGGTTTACCATGTAAAAACAGGAAATCCACATTTTGATAACTGATCCCTATGGAACCAATTCTGCAATACCCTACCACAGGGGTTCGAAGACAGTGACGAATAGGTTTAGATTCCCGTAAAATGATTGATTAAGGTAAGCTGGTAGGCCAGGACCCACTTTTTCTTCTACGAGACAACTTCAAGAAATCAAACCTTCTCCATAGTTTTATCATTAAAGAAACATCGCGACGGTTTAATGATATAATAAACGTAGGTTCAGTATTCCGACACTCTCATTCTTTATGTTCTATTTATTCATATATGTTTTTAGTATTATTCTAATCTTATCGATTATTTACTTTTCGTTATGATAAAACTATATTCATAATAAGAGTATATTATATTAGGGGTACTCACTACGTTTGCTATAGCATGCTATTTGTGTTATTTTGCTAACCCCGTCGAGTTTCTACATTTATTTCCTGTATAAAATTGATGGGTCTAGCACAATAGCACAAATATCATGCTATAGCAAACGTAGTGAGTACCCCCAATATAGTATAGTATATAAGGGGTACTCACTACGTTTGCTATAGCATGCTATTTGTATTATTTTGCTAAACCCGTCGAGTTTCTACAGTTATTTCCTGTATAAAATTGATGGGTTTAGCACAATAGCACAAATAGCATGCTATAGCAAACGTAGTGAGTACCCCTAATATAGTATAGTATATAAGGGGTACTTACTACGTTTGCTATAGCATGCTATTTATGTTATTTTGCTAAACCCGTCGAGTTTCTGCAGTTATTTCCTGTATAAAATTGATGGGTTTAGCACAATAGCACAAATAGCATGCTATAGCAAACGTAGTGAGTACCCCTATAGTACATGTTATATTGATTTCGCTAAATATGATAGGAAATCGCTCTTATTTATATTGTCCATTTTTTTTTTTCAGATGATGAGAATTAATTCGAATTGAACCATGGCCACTTTACCGGTTCTCATTATCTGTTACACTCTTCCAGCTTTGTTACTGGCTGCAGAAAAATGTTCAAGGTAAGTCAACTAATTTTGTTCGTATAATTTATAAGAAACAATATTATAAAACCATTGTCTACTTTAGAGAAAAAAAGGTTTTAATATTCTCAATAAGTATTTATCATTATTACCTTTGGACATTTCTAATCATAAAATAATAGAATAGCTAATTACTGCAAAATAACTCAAAAAACGTTATTTTATTGTTTAGAAATTGACCATTATAATTTATTCACTTCAATATCTTTTAAAACTATTATTTCTACAATATTTTCTATGTTAAAAGCGGCCTCACATTATAGAAGAATTGTATATAAAAATAATAAATTAATTGTATTACAAATTTATTATATTGCGTCGTGTCACATGAAATGTCCGTTTTCAAGGTAAAGGATTTTTATTAAAAATACGATATGAAAACAAGATAATTTTATTCGAAGTATTTAGCTTCTTTTTCTACACATTTTTCCCCACGTGACACCAACTTTTTCATCCCTGAACTGAAAACTCTGAGCTTTGAAGTGAAACAAAATCTGAAAACGCACTTTTCACTTGATCATCATTTTCAAAATGTTTTCTTTTGACGAAGTTGTCGAAATTCCTGAACAGGTTGTAATCTGTTGGAGAAAAGTCGGGATAATATGGTGGGTGCGGAAGAACTTCGTAGCCAAGTTCTTTCAAGTTTTGAAACATGGGGTCTTGCTGCCGCTCAGTGAGATCATGAGGTACCCATGTATCAAGCTTTTTTTATTTTCCAATACACTTTAAATGTCTGGAAACGGTAGATGCACTTTCATTCAGTTGTGCTGAGAGTCCTTTAACTGTTTGGTAGGGATTTAAGGGAGTTTAAGGGGTTGGATTCGCAAATCAACGGCGAATCGTCTGTTCATTACCACTCCTTTCAACAAACGCCTTGCTAATATTTCTAGCGGCCTCAGCTGCTGAATGGCCGAGTTTAAACTAGTACAAAAATATTATTCGAAAATCGCGTGTTTCCATGTTCATATTTGGAGCTATACTAAAAAGTGAGTAATTGATTGGGAAGCTAATGTTTTTAATACAAAGGTAGAGGATTAGTAACTGTTAACTTTAAATATGTAAACATTCGTAGAAAACAACAGAGACCTGCAAAATTCTTTATGTATTTCAGAATAGTTTAATAGATGAAAAACGGACATTTCATGTGAAACAACCCAATATATTTATAACGAAATATTGTGGTTAACCGCTTTGATGTTCTGCAAAATCATAATCTGATGTAGAAATTTATATCGCCTACCCTCATAGTTCATACCTAGATTTTGAAGTATTCTATATGTTCTGCTTCGCCTAATTTAGTAGGAAAACTAGATTTTTATTTCCTGTGGAGCATGTCCTACCTTTTTGAATATTATATATCAGTGTTTGTGTAATCAACTTATTAAATCAAAGTGCTCTTTAAAACTTACTGTATCGAACATTAATGTTCATTCCGCTGAGGAAATCCATCCCCTAGGGTAGCATTACAATTTAACCGTGAATAGGTAAATTTATGATAATGTATTCGAGAATAGTTAATATATTGCTAATTATTACAAATGATGATAAGCTAAATAACGTTATGCAAATTATAAAGCAACTTTCTCTCCCTTTCCAATGTACAGGAAACATTGAATAACTTAACATCAGAAATTCCTTCCTCCTCCAATCACTGATGTTTGCCAACTCCACGTACGTGAGAAGGGCGAGCAAACGAAATCAGAGATGAATTTCTCAAATTAAAAAAAAAAAAGAAGGCGAAATTGGAAAGATAAAGGAACGGGGTTTTGTGTTTGCTTCCTTTTTAAATTACAAGTGGTCCTTTAAAATGGTTCTTCAAAAGTTGGGTTTTTGGTCCATCCTTATTTTTGTGTCCCTATATATAAAATCTGATCTGATGTAGCACCAAACAGAGCTTGATTTGGTGTAATTATCAAAATAATTAATTGCATTAAAATTAATTAAAATAATTAATTATTCCGGAAATCAGAAGGTGAGCTAATGACGATCTAGTGGTGAGCCAATGATTATTGGAATGATCTAAAGAAAGTTTTTGAACAAATTAAGATAGTCCTCGCCTCTTTCATCTCTTTAATATTCAAAAAAATTCGCTTATACGATCAGCACCTAATTGAGTATGAAAAAGTGGGGACCAGGATATTTGTTCATAACAGAGCACCTTCAAGGGGTGCGCTAATGACGGGTGCGTCAATGAAGAATCGAACGGTTTTCCAAAACATTTTCTCTCCAAAACAAAAATTACATCAATCTACACAGTAAGCTAAACGCCATCACAGAAAGAAAATATTAATCAATTAAAAATAATAGTAGAGGTAGAGTGTATGCAACAATGACTGCCAATAAAAATACCCGCACTCACTCGCGTACGTCTTGACTCCCTGCAACCGTGGAAGAAACAGAAGGCGGTTAAAAACCTCTGGGTCGGCTTGCCGAAGGTTAACGGTTTCTGCGAGCCTTTTTATGCCCTAAAGGGAGATCATGCCGCGAAAAACCTATTTGGGTACGCCAATGACGCAAAATCTCTTCGACATTTCTGTTTTATTCATTTAAGACGGATATAACCGTTTTTACAACCTGCAATTCTGTATTCTGAAACTGTAAAGTGTATATATGAACGCAATGGACCAAACCAGTAAAATCTTTCCATCAAATTGACTCGGTACCACGTTGAAGTTGGCAAAGTCTGATTTGGACAGAGTGAGACGATGGCGTTTCGGACAAATTGTTCACATTTTTCATATCGGAATAATACATTTATTTAAACTTATGAATTTGCACCAAGTAGAGGAGAAAAATATCTACCAAAAAAACAAAACAAAAAAAAACAGTTTTAGTACGAGGGAAATGGTTTAGACAGCGTTTGTACGTTTCGTTGAGAGTGGCTCATATATAATTTTCTAGCTTCAACTTTTTGCAAAGATGCCTTAAGTAATTGCAAACAAAGAATGAGTTTCTTAACCATTTCGTTAATAAATATTTGCCTAATAATATAAATTTAAAATCACGACACTTCTTCATGTAAATATTTTTGCTAGAAAAACTAAAAATAATACATATTATTAATGAAGAGATTTTTCATTGTGTTATTTTAGTTAAATTAATTAAACCAGAAGAAGAGAGATCAAAAATTATGACGTTGATTTTTTTTACGAATTTGATATTATGACAGATTTTATCTAATGAGCTATTAAATCCTTCAAAAATGCGATTTAGAAATGCTATTATTTTCTAGAGGTATAAATTATGCACTTAGTTTCGTTCCAAATCAAACTATAACATTTCATCCCATAACTTTAATATGATTTGAATGCAAATAAAATAAGCTGGTTTAACGATACTGCAATGATAAAATTTAAGAGACTTAAAAGAATTGTGTAATGCTTATTTTGACATAAAAGAGTTTATTTTTAATTCAAATATTAATAATTAACAGTCATGCATTAGAGTAATTTTAATTACTTCAAAGAGAGGTTTGTGAGGTAAATTGGTTTTATTTTTCTGACAAAAACTGCACAAAGATTGTTCTCTATATTATCTGTCAATAAAAAAAAATACTAATAATGTTATAATAGTTTTTCTGTATTTTTATATTAAATATTAATGAATTCGGGTATTGTGTCCTTCTTCTTGCATTGTAAATTTTTATAATACCTACTGGCTTTAATTTGTTATAATTATATATATATTTTTGAGCTTTGAGCTGCGTTTTGTAGTTTTTAAACAGTTTAATATTAATTTTCTCGATTTAATATAAAAAATTTAAATATTGGATTACTTGATTTAATAACCATGAGCAATAACTATATTTGAATCATGGTTGTTGTCAATTATCTGTTTGGCTGGTCTGTGTTAATGCATCTTAGAATGGAAGCAGTTATGGCGCCCTGGAGTGGTAATAATTAATATAATCAAGGCCCGACTAATAATTAATTAGCTTTCAAACCTCCATTATAAATTATCTCAATACGGAGCGTCTCTTTGTCTCGGATCTCAGCAACAATCGCTTTGTAAAGTATTTTATAGATCTTCTTTGATACATAATTAATTAATCCTGCTTACATAAATAGAAAAAGAATAGCCCTACAATTAGTTTATAATTTTTAACGCAAAACGAATTCCTTATAATTTAATTATTTTATATATTTATTTCGGCTGTGTATTAACGTGATAATTTAGTGTTGTAAAGAAAAATGTATATAAAGGATTATATGTTTACATTTGAATCAACATCCTTTAAGGTATATCATCACAGTTTAGAAGGATATACATTAATTAATCATCGTGTGAAGTTGAATTTTTATTTTTAACAATAAAACCATGAAATAATAATTTTCCGATCCTTATCTATACTTATAACCCTAATTCATACAATTTGAATTATATGCAAGAAATAATTGAAATTGGATATGTATAAGTTCTTGATAATTTATATCAAATTTTACAATAACTAACTGTTAGCCGTGTAGTAAACAAAAAAAAATTATCTGGTTTTACTAATATTAATTATTTTGGAAAAAATAAAATCATATTTTCATATTTAATTAAATATAACTGATATCATCATATATATTATTAACATTTTCATAGAAAACAATAACATTTTTTGGTTATTCAGAAGAAAACAATGAGGGCGGCGTTGTCAATCTATCGTAGTAGATAAGTAAAGTTCTGTTTTAGTAGGTTACTGTTCCCTATGTCACGGGTAAGAGAATATTTTTTTCTGTTTTTTCGTCCGTAGGATGAAACTGGAGTATGGATACCTTCCTGGGGCACACCCAGCCTATCCATATACAGTAGAGCATACAAAAATGTGGAACCATTCGGCGGATGATTTTTGCCATATTACCTCATTGCACGACCGTTAACCTCGAAACTAATTTCGATATGTACTAAGCCTAAGACCCTTAAGGGGTTTTGGATGCACAAGTATTTTTTTTTTTTGTAAATTATTATATCTGTGACGGTCGTGAATAAGTGTTGTCAAAATCTTTCATTTTACAGGTGAGCGACTTAAAGATTTTGACAGAGCTTTCTTTCCACCCAAAATTTTTTCCACATAGAGATTTCTTTAACCAATTTGACACGGGGTAGGAGAAGGTCTGAGGGAGCGATACGCGAAGTTAACTCATTTTTGATATTACTCGAGTTATCAAGTTTTTCACGACCGCAACAGATATAATACTCAATATTTTTTTCTATTAATTTAAAATGTTTTTCTTACGCAATTTTGAGAGAAATACTTTATTTTCACGTGTTTTTAATATCTCAATGAGAATAATTTTTATAATTAAAAATCCTGATTATTCATACATAACAATTATTCTTATTCATCTATCGCTTCCTTGACATAACAGGTATCGGGATTCTTATCCGAGAAATCCATAGCATCTCTCCATCCAGAAATCCATAGTTATGTGAACGGCCCACCAATCTGCACATTTCGACAGACTATTTCTTATCCGATCCTCGATCCTGTGAAATCCTATTCCTCTTTCTATTTGACAGTCCAACTCTCTTCCTACCTTCAAATCCCGCTTATTCATTCATCTCATAACCATCAAGTCATAAAAAAAATTGTAAATAAGGCTCTTTTATATTTTTACACTAAATAACCTTTACCCTTCGTCGAAAACCTTTGACATCCTGCCCCACGGTATCCTTTAATAATATTCCGCATGTTCCAGTTAAACAGATCCGCTACCTAGGACTTCTACTTGACAAACGTCTAACATGGAATACCCACACTAGACTGAAACGACAAGAAACGCTTTCGGTTACTTCAACACTTACTAGACAGACGCTCTAACCACAAACTACTCATCTACATGAACATCATAAGACTTATCTGGACTTACGGTGTTGAGCTTTGGGGCTCCACTAAATCATCAAATTCTTCCCGTCTTCAATCCTCATAATCCAAAATCCTTCAAAACATCCTCAACGCTTCTTACTTCGTCACGAATAAGCTCATCCATAAAGACATTAGTATTCCTTATGTAGCTGATTTGGCCCGAACCAGGTATCAATTCTTCCATGACAAACTCCACTCCCAGTCTAACCCACCAGTTTCAATCCTTGTTTCCTCTTCTATTCCTGACAATTCTCCGAGGCTTCTGAAAAGAAGATGGCCTCGAGACCTTCTATTTAGATTATCTATTGGAGTGCTGCCAATAGGCAGTTTATCTTCATGTCTTTTTCATGTGTTTTATCTCACAGCTAATATACTAGATGTATTAATCAACACATTGTAAATAAATGAATAATAAATAATTAAAAAAAATTATTTTCTACATATTTGCGAATGTCTGTTTTCGAATAGTTTTAGTTAACATGTTTATGAATAATTAATTACCTTAAGACTCTGAATCCCAATTTATAAGTGTTATGTTAATGTTATTCTTAAGGGATTGTCCCAGGATAATAAAATCTTTATTGTTATTATTATTAATATAGAGTGATGCCACTGGGTAGCTTCTCCAGGTGTCTTGTGTTATGTCTATTATCTTTTAGCCAATTTAGTAGAAGTGTTGTGCAATACAGTTGTAAATATCAATAAATAAGTTTAAAAAAATATTAATAACATTACTACTTCTTTATTTATAATTATATTTTAAAAGATTAAAGCATGACTTAATTTTAATGTAGTGCATGATGATGTAGTGAAGAAAGTTCTCTTTGCCTCAAACAAGAAGCACTGGCCGGAAGGATGCCGACGTCCCTATATCTTGGAGGATTTTCTCTGTCGCCGCGGAGTCTGGGAAAGGATCACACCTTATTTACCTGAATAAATCAGGGCCAGTCTCAGCCCAGGATCCCTTATTAAAGATATATTTTCCGAAGGGGCCTTCATCTGTCCTTTCGAAGGAGACTTTTCAATAAGTCACCAGTCAAACTAAAACCCTGTGAAAAAGGTTGATCGATTTGAGGAGATGCAAACGCTGAATAGTACATTATGCTTTAGTACGGTTCGATCTACTTAAAAAGAATTAAAATATTTTTCTCACTGTTAGTATACAGTGTATATTCTTCACTATAGCAATAACGAGCGATCCTTGCTTCTCGCGTGTGCAATTAGAATGTGGTTTAAGATGTTCAGTTAGATCAAACTAGGAGTTTGTCACTTTGGGATTATAATAAGTTCATGGAACGATAAAGGCACTTAAAATTATTTATCATAGATTATGTTCATCACATAAAATCTATTTATTATTATATTTAATTATCAGCAAATGATTTTTTTTTAATTATTAAGAGATAATACAATCTGCCACCTACTGGGGCAATGAGTATTACAGCTAGAAGAAACCATTCATCCCATATGTACATTAAAAAAAAAAAATAAATAAATAATATAAAAAAATACAAAAATAATTAATAAAGACTAAATAAAGTAGAAAATATATATGTATATAAAATAAAATAAATAACATATATATATATAAAGAAAATAATAACAACTTTGATCTCATTCGTACCTATTTACAATATTTACAAACTGCCCCTGGGATCACCTGAGTGAGGGCGCTAGAGCCGCATACACTCAGGGCGTGAGTGGAGAAGCCAGCCATTGCCAGCACTCCAATCTAACCTACGAGGAGGGTTAAATGGATGTTTGGAACTGGATAGGGAGTGTTCCAAGGGATTAGGAAGGTGAGTATATCAGCAAAAATTAGAAACGTAAATTGGTGAAAACAATCGAAATTGGTAGTTTCTTTATTTTCGGTAAACGGTTCCAATTTTAATCGATTTATTTTAAGAGTGTCTATGCCTGAGATGTTGCATCAACTTTTCCATAAAAATGGGCCAAACAGAAGAGCCACTTTATACCATGCATTTTGAACTTTTTTACGGTTTTCTCAAAAACGATTTTGATTAAACTCGCTATATCGATGTAACATTTTTTGGGCTTTAATGTGATGAAGGTTTCATTCTGATTGAAATAGTCTGAATGTAAATGCCGATATTTCAATTTTTCTATCTCTAAAGTACCTTTAATTTTGTAGTTTTTCGAAATTGACAATTTCAAGTATAAAGTTATGATTGTGTGTATGATACTAATGTATTTCTTAATTCTTTATTTCATTTATATGTATTTATCTCAGTTATAGGTTGTTGTTTGTTTTCTTATTTTGTATGTATATTATATTTTATGTAATTTGACTTTATCATTGTATACTGTATATATTGTGTGAATTTGGTCTCTAAACACTATTACTAATGTTATTTAGTAACAATTGCAATATATCTTAATAAAAAAAAAAAAAAAAAAATAAATAAAATATGATGTAGGTTTTGTTCTGATTGAAATAGTCTGAAAAGGCTTAAATGACGATAGTTTAAATGTTCTTTCCTATAATGTAGCTTTAATTTTGTAAATATTAACATATTAACAATTCCATCTTCTTATTTTTCTAAATACAAGTTGAACGAATTTTACAACATACTAAAGGAGAAAAGAGCAAAAATAATTGTTTACTAACTTTTTTGTGCCGAACATAACAATAATAACACAGATGTTCAATATACCGTTGAAAAGCTAAAGATTTTATTATTTTATTTTTTTTTTATTAAATAAGTTTAAAAAAGCTGGAGAAAAATGCAGAAAGATGAAAACGACATGAAGCTAAGTGATTATTGCTGATAAAAATTTATATTGTTATATTATTTAATCGAAAACATGTGTTTCCAACAAACTAAATCTAATTTGTTAAACTTGGAGCAACTCTGTATTTATCTAATATCCTTAAATGATTTTACAAACCATGCTAAGTGAAGGTTGTGTGTTGCTCGCAACAAATTTTTAAAACTTAATTTAGTATCCTTGGGAGTACTATTTAGTTTACAGTGGGATATCTGTTTTAATGGAATGATCTAAAAGTAGAAATAATTATTAACAATGTTGAGTATGGATTAGAGGGACCAGCGAACAATGGAAATGTTAAAATATCTTCATTTTTACTTTCACTTACCTATGTATGGAATATCGTGTGAAGTAAAGGGCGGTTTTCGAATTCCAGGTTTCATTGGAAATGCACGTTTTAGGGTCCCCTGAGTCCAAATATCCTAGTCCCGCAAAAAGGTCTATGTGTGAGTTTTTTTTTTGTTTTTTTTTTTTTTTTTTACGAGGGTAGGTAGAAATCTTTCTACAGATCTAGAAATCTAGTTGAAAAGGCCCGTACATATATTCGTGTGTGGGACTCTAACCCACTAAAACCAACCTCCCTACACCTGTTTCTCTCCCACCACGGGACTGTCGTTAGGCATTACATCGTGGAGGGGAGTGGCTGTGTGCCGCCTCACTATTGTAGGCTAAATCCTGCCTCGCCTTTCCTTCTTTTCGGTTCTCAGCTTCTTCATGATATCTGCTGACATGCGTTGGCCAGCCATCCAATGATCCTGCGGGAGCAGCATTAGATTAATGATATTATCGGCTGTTGGATCAGCGCCACAGATACGCTTCAACTCTTCCCTCTCTCCCTAGAAGCGGGTACAGCAGAAGAAAACATGGGCCACACTCTCTTCTACTCCCGAGTACACTGGACATTTTCCTGTTTCGTCCAACTTAAACCTACACAGGTAGGCACGGAAGCAGCCATGTCCCGTTAGGATCGTTAATGTGTGTGTGTGTGTGTGTGGTAACTCCCGGGTGTAAACGAAAAGTCCTATGAAACTGAAATTACACATTTAAGACAACTATAGGCCCGGGATGTTACAGAAACATTTTCATCAAAATCAGCTTACTAGAAGAGCCACTTTATACGATGCATTTCGAACCTTTTTAAAATTTTCTCAAAAACAGCTTTTCACGATTTTTCAAAAACGGCTTTTTACGATTTTGATTAAATTCGTTATATTTATGTAAAATTCAAAGTGATATGATTTGATTTAGGTTTCATTCTGATTGAAATAGTCTAACAGGGCTTAACTGCCGATATTTTAAAATTTCTTTCTATGAAGTACCTTTCATTTTGTAGATACTAAAAAAAATTACAATATAATCTTGTTATCAACTATAAAAAACAGGTAAATATATATGTTGAACTAATTCGATATCTAACTAAAGGAGAAAACTGCAGGACTATTTTTTTAATGGAATTTTTCGTTTTTGGTCATAAGAACAGTAATAGAGATGTATAATATACCGTTAGAAAGCTAAAGATTTTAGAAAAAATATTATCTTATACAAAAGATTTTAATAATTAATAAAGACTGATGAAAATCCGATAAGTCTAACTGATTATTTTAGATAATAATATAATAGATTTTTTAATAAAGCACGTGTTTCTATAGAAATTCAATTTAAATAATACTTTAATGGTTTTACTCATTTTAAAACGGAGGTAGGTAAAAGTCGTGGGTTTCTCGCACCAGATGAAATGTTCGAACAATGGAAACGTTAAAATATCTTCATTTTTATGACTGCTTTAGATTTTGCAAATACCATTTTTTTAAATTACCTACATAAATCCTTTCCATCATCGGGTGTTAAAAAAATGTCTCCATTGCGTTCAAACTGTAGTTTATAAAAAGCAACATACCATCTTCAGGACTATAGCTTCTCTTTTTAAAATTTTTGTAAACATCAGAGTTACGGGATGCTGGTTTGTAGCCCAGGGCTAGTGAGTCAGGTGGTGGAGGGGTTGCACCCTTAAGGCAACATGACTTGTTCCCCCATTTGCTAACAAGGGGAGGTGATCCTAGGGTGTGTAATGGGGATGACCTTTGTATACGAGGGTGGGTGAAGTGTGTTGAATTTATAATACTGCCTGAGTATTAAAATTAGTTTTCTTACACGAACTGCAGTGATTAAAAACCAAGATTGGCTATTTATCCTGCAAAAATATATTCCTACACCAAAAGTTATCGTGAAAATAACAATAATAATTATTAAAAAATTAATTATTGCAGTATATTATCACCCTATAGTTTTCACTTGACATAAAAGTTCATTTGCTTACATATAGGATCTTTCCAAGAGGCAAATGATAAAAACTATATAAAAATGCGACAAAAATGGATCTTATGCAGTTACGTAGACTTTTCAACCTCATTGGAAAATAAATGAGACATACCCCTACAGTGGATTATGATTAGAAGTTTTTTTTCTCTGGTGTAGGCCTTTAGCCGCGTGGTGTGATCTGGGAGTGTGATATACTCACCACGTTTCTCGATGAAATTTAATATTGTAGAGCCATCACTCCTTACAAGTATTTTTGTGAGTAGTCTCACATACCTAGGGGGGAGACTATGAGTTAATCCCCATTAAAGAAAATTAGCAAAGTAGAACAGTCAATTTGTACCATGCATATATACTTTTTTTATCGATGTAAAACTAAATGCGCTTTAACATCAGATGTAAGTTTCATTCTGATTAAAATTGTCTTCTTTTTTTTTCATTTTTAATATTTATTGAGATAGGTTACATTTTTTTTCAAAATAAACAATAGAAATAGTGATATGAGACCACATCTATACAATATATACAGAATTATTATACACACTGAATTAGGAACCCCCATTGAATTATATGCTCACAAAACTCTCACCGGGACTGGGATTCGAACTCACAACTTTTGACGTGCAGGACTTGCGCACTAGCCACTCATCCACGAGCTCTCCTTATAATTATTAATTAAAAGTTGAGTTATCGGAAAGCACATGATTAAATTAATATGACTATTTAACTAGGAATATCATTGGATAACCGGATCAACAGTTTCCCATTTGCGTACTCACTAAATTAGAAGTTCTATCAAAATAAATTCAGAATATTCGTTTTCTATTTTGATTCATGATAATGTTCCAAGGGAAATTGTTGAGTTAATAAAAAAATAAAAAAAGGAATAAATAAAATTTAAAAAGTATACGAATAGGTTTACAAAAGATCTGGTGGGCAACAGACGTAATGAAACCACTATAATAATTATTAAAATAATTAATTTTGTAGTTTATTATCACTCTATAGTTTTCACTTGACAAAAAAGTTCATTCGCTTACTTATAGGATCATTCAAAGAGGGAAATGATAACAAATATAGAAAAATAATACGAACATGGATCTTATGTATTTAAATGGACTTTTCAACTTCATAGGAAAGTAAATGAGATACAACCTTACAGTGGAGTATAATTAAAAGTGGCGTTTTCCACCAATATATTAAAAGTTCTATCGAAATTAAAACGTTCCCAGAATATTCGTTTTTATTTTATTCATTACGATGTTTGAAGGTAAATTGGTCATTTAAAAATAAATAGAAGAATAAATAAAATTTAAAAATTAATTGAATATGTAAAAATATAAAATCTAGTGTGTGCTATATACGATTTTCACTTATTAAATACCTAAAAAAAAAAGTTTTTCTCTTTTATCCTCTAGTAAGTAATCAAACTCGTTCAACATATACATCAATACTAAGAAGACGAAATTTTTATTTTTTGTTTCGAATCTACAGAATATACAAAATACTTGAATTAGAGGGAGAAATTTTTTAATATCGGCATTCACGCTCTCCTAGACTATTTCAATCAGAAATAAACCTACATGATATTAAAGCTCATTTAATCTTGAATCGATCGAGCTTTTTAATCAAAATCGTTAGAGATAATAAAAAATAAAAACATGTAAAAATGAATACTTTTAACTTGTATGTTTTGTAAAATAAGTCACCGTAACAACAAATTTTTGTAAAATAAAATTTTAGTTTTATTCTTTATCATCGTTTTCGGAATAGACTTAGCCCTTAAAAAACGTTTGCTAAATAATGATGTTTATTATAAATTTTTTACAAATGTGCAACTCAATGTAGTTCGGCTGTTTTTTTTAATTACGTTTTTTCTCTCTAACTCATGGCATGTATTACATATTTATTACGTAATTGATTCTGGATTAAGTGTTTCTGACTTCTGAACATTTAGTACAACTTAAATTAAACTTTTTTTTTTAAGGCAATATTTAAGATTTTCTTTAAAATGGCTTGAACGATTTTGCTTAAACTCGCAATATTGTATGTTGTATCGCAGTAATGATTTTTGATGTCGTGTAGGTTTCTTTCTGATCAAAATAGTCTGACAGGGCTTCAATGCCGATATATTAAGGTAAGATGTTTTTTTTTTTTTTTTTTTTTTTTTTTTTTTTTTTTTTTTTTTTTTTTTTTTTTTTTTTGTGCAAGAGCATTAACATATAATAAATATACCGTTGAAAAGCTAATGATTTTGTAAAAGAAATATTATTTTTTACACAAAGTTGTTAAAGGTAATGAAGAATGTTGAAATGTTGCAATAGCCACAAATACACATTACATGAGTGGATGATCTGACCAGTGTCAGAACTCAAATTTAAATGTTTACAATACGTCTCGGGGCCACTGCCGTTTCAATCTTCGAGGAGGATTGTAGGGATGGGTGGTACTGAATAGGGATTGTGCTAGAGCGTTAGGATGACAACTAAGGTTCTGATGAACTTTGGAAGGTACCAGGTCTAAAATAAACGGAATTTTAAGGTCGTGGTGTAGGGTACAGTTGGTAACGCAATAAGGAGCATTAACTATTGTTCGGAGGACTTTGGCTTAGATAGATTGGATGCGTTTGATGTTATAATATTTAGCTGTCCCCTACAGTTCAAGTCCGTAGGTCCATAAAGGTTTTAATACTGTCTTGTATATTAGTAATTTGTTGTCAATTGTATGATGAGATTTTCTGTTGAGTAGTCTGTATAACTGGCGGTTGAGTTCTTTTCTTGTGTGTGGGTTCCACGTCAGTCTTTTGTCTAGTAAAAAGCCAAGATATCGGACTGTGTCAGAGGAAGGAAGCGGTATGGAATTGAAATAAATCGTTGGACAGGATTTGCGTCGAAGGGAGAAGGAGTCTTCGACAAGGAAAAGGTGCTTTTGTAAATTAAGCGATGCTGCTTCAAGATCGGAATTGGATGAAAAAATGGTGGTATCATCAGCAAATGTTGCCAGAAAGGTATCGGGATCGGTAGACATATCGGCGGCGTAGAGGATGTAGAGGACGGATCCCAAGACGCTGCCTTGAGGAACACCAGCCTCAACAATATAATGTTTGGAAAATTCTGATCCCCAACGAACTGGGAAGGAGCGGTTTGATAGGTAGGATCGGAGGACGGGGGTTAAATGGGTTATAAGGTTTGGGGTAAATGGGTTGTGAGCTTAAAGAGCAATCCCGGGTGCCACAACCGGTCAAAAGCTTGAGCTATGTCCAGAAAGGCACCCGAACAATACTCCTTGCACTCAAGGGCGGAGGAAATGTGGTCCACAACTCGGAGTCGTTTGCATAATAATAGAATAGATTATTTAATACAACGCGCGTTTTTTTTTTTTGAGACTAGATGTAATCAATAACTTAACTTGTTTTTTTACTCTAACTTTAAGAACGACGGTAAGTGAAATAAACCTGTCTGTCTATCTAGACCTCCTCATTAATGCGTTGTGTACGTTTGAGGCGAACAGGGAAAACAAACGAAATGGAAAATGAAAACAGAACAAGGCTATTAAGCGATGTTTGTTTGTTTATCCCCAATATATCCAGTATGTATCCATTAATTAGGAGACACGCAATAAATATATTGCGGCCGAAAGGGACGAAGGGAAGAAGGGGGGAGTACCGGAAGGATCTCGTTATGAATAAAATTAACATTTATCAGGATAATGAGCCCTTTAGCCGGTGCCCTAGGGCCGGGGGATATTTCATAGTTAAAGGGTCCATTACCGGTGGCTACTCCTCCTTGTTCGCTCCATTCTCTGTCTCTTTAGGCTAATGTGGCCGGCCTGCGGGGGAGCTCTTGTCGGGCTAATAGCGGATCGCAACCGTACGAATCAAAATTAAGGTCCTCTTCCAACTTTGTTTATAACTCGTCACGGATGACCATATATTGGGTTGTGACATATGAAATGTCCGTTTTCAAGGTAATGGATGTTTATTAAAAAAACGATATGAAAACAAGATAATTTTATTTGAAGTATTTACCTTCTTTTTCTACACATTGTACCCAACGTGACACCAATCTGACTGAAACAAAATCTGAAAAAGTACTTTTCACTTGATCATCATTTTCAAAACGTTTTCCTTTGACGAAGTTGTCTAAACTCCTGAAAAGTTGGTAATCTGTTGGAGACAAGTCGGGAGAATATGGTGGGTGCGGAAGAACTTCGTAGCCCAGTTCTTTCAATTTTGACACGGTATGTTTTGAAACATGGGGTCTTCCTGCCGCTCAGTGAGATCATGAGGTACCCATGTATCGAGCATTTTTACTTTCCCAATACAATTTAAATGTCTGGAAACGGTAGATGCACTTTCATTTAGTTGTGCTGAGAGTCCTATAACTGTTGGTAGGGGTTTCCTTCTACTGTATGTTTGAGGACATCGTTGTCTATTAAGGTCTTTGGGGTACGTTTTCCAAGTCGGTATCCCCAGCTGAAAACTTAGCAAACCAAACACGAATGGTCCGTTCATTAACCATCCCTTCCCCAAACGCCTGGGAAATATTTCTAGCACCCTCAGCTGCTGAATGGCCGATTTTAAATTCGTACAAAAATATTACTCAAAAATCGCGTGTTTCCATGTTCATATTTGGAGTTATACTAAAAAGTGGGTAATTGATTGGGAAACTATTGTTTATAATACAAATGTAGAAGATTTGTAACTGTTTACTTTAAATATTTAAACATTCGGAAGAAAACAACAGACCTGCAAAATCCTTTATATATTTCAGAAGCTATAAAACCGGACATTTCATGTGAAACAACCCAATATTTCAAGTAGGTTTCGCCATTCACATAAGCGACATTATAACAAAAAAAATAGATGGTCTAACGCAATCTCGATATCGTGTCAAAACGAGCTGGTCTCTAAGCAATTTAAATTGAAAGTAAAATAAAAAACGCTGCATTTTATTACACAATGGTTTATTATTTCCAAAAAACTATATTAGGATATAACTGATTATATAGCTACTAATATTTTTCGATTTTTCTCTATCATCAATAGTATCATATCTCTATCACAAGTTAGAAGGGAATCACATCTCTTATAAGTTGTGACTTATAAGGCATTTTTTCTTCTCTCTTTGCTTATCGCGATTCTCCTTAATCTTTAAAAATTACCGAGTTTGAGTGGAATTACATCTATTATAATTTGTGAATTGAATGTATAGATAAACTATTTTTTAAATATTTTTCGCGATTTACGGATTCTAAAACATTTTACATATTTATCTCTATCCTCAAAAAATAAATGAATTATGGGTGTATTTATGACTGAAATTTATTTTTTTCTCTTTTCTATAATTATACTCGGCTTTTTGATTTAAAAACACTCATACATTTTTTTCTCTATCTTCAAAAATAAATTAATGGAGCGGCGTTGTATAGTTGATAGAGGACTATTGCACTGTTCTTTGGGTCCTGGGTTCGAATCCCGGCTGTGGTAGAATATTATCTACTCTGTTAATGTTGGTTAGTATCAAAATATCGGGTGGTTTTGGTTACTCTAATGTTTGAAGAATTAAAGTTAGAAACAGAACAAGGGACCCAGCAGTTGGAGAACGAAGGACAGTGGTTTTACTGTTTTTATAAGGGTCTAAAAGTTTCTGCATGACCTTAGTTGGAAAGTTGTTTTGAAAGGCAACTTTAAACAGCTTCAATTGTTTCTGAAAGTGTTGAAGCCATTTGAGGTTCTAACAATTTGCGTGGTTGTTTTCTCTCTGATTACAAAATTTATATTTTACTTAAGACTGAAATAGGAGCTATTGATGTTCCAACAACAGCACTGAAATTAAAATAAACCTGTAAATGATAAACTTGTTGATGTCATAAAGTGTACACACTTGATACATTGTATGCATATATAGAATGGAATAGAAGAGAAATAGATTAGAAAAACATTTTTATTCTGGGACTAGGTTCCCTAAGAATAATAGTTATGTACAATAGAAATATGGCCAACAGACAAAATAAACATCAGTACTTATTAATTATAACGATTATTTACAAATACAATTATTAACAATGAGGAGAAAAGCTATACATAAAAAAACAAACAAATTAATTCAAAAAAACAAACAAATTACTTCAAAAAAATATATATACATATATAATATCTTCTAAATATTGTCTTCTGAGAAAATAAAATCTAATTTTAACAAAATCAAATTAAAATTTGGGCGGTAAACAAAAATCGTCTTTCATTCAATGTAGACTTCTAGATGAAATTGACATATCATATTTGCTGATCGTCTATTTGGGATGACAGTAGGTAAAGGAAATTTTGGGATTTGAATGAGGATAAAGAAGTGGCATGGCGGATATGGTTCGGTAGAGAATTCCAGAGTGCACTAGAGCGAACAATCAATATAATTAAGGAACGATCAAAAGTTTTGGTTCTGTGGGTAGGAGCATAAAGGTCAGAATGTCGGGATCTAGTTTCGAGTAAGTCGACTGAGGGATGTTTATATGTATATATATTCATTTTAGATTTCTTATTATTATTATTTATTTTTTTTAAATCCGGGAACACAAATTTTTTATAAATACTTGTTCATATATTTTTTTTTTACTTTTACTTCCCTATATATGAAATTCGTAGTAAAAAGTTTTTTTTTTGTTTTTTTTTAACTTCATTTATTGATTTGCACCTGTCAGCAGTAGTGTGACAATCAGCAAATAGGATTAAATAATAAACAAAATAATGAAATTACGTTTAAAAAAATATCAATTCGCTTAGCATAATGAATGAGGGTTTTGTGTGTAACCAATGGCGTGTCCACACGAACTAATAAATGTATGTTAGCATGTAAATATGGAAGCCATATTTTTGCTAAACAGCTGATATAGACAATTGTGGGACATTTATTTTACCAGACATAGACGTTTTATTATTTCTGGTAAAATATAGATATTAAAACTTAAATAGATATAAAATAATAAAACGTTTATGTCTACTAAAATAAATGTCCCACAATTGTCTATATTAGCTGTTTAGCAAAAATAAGGCTTTCACATTTACATGCTAACAAACATTTATTAAGTTCGTGTGGACACGCCATTGGTTACACCCAAATCCCTCTTTCATTATGCTAAGCGAATTGATATTTTTTTTTAACGTAATTTCATCATATTTACATTTTGTACTTTCAATTACCTATAGAGTTATTCTAAATATAGTAAGGGAAAGTATTGCGATCCTGAACAATTTTTAAGTATATGTGGTCAACCAATATCTAAAATGTTAGTTAAATGTAAATTAAATTTCATATTTTAGGATGTATATTTCTGATTTCATCTTTTTCAAAAAAAGTAGAACAGTCAATTTGTACCATGCGTATATACGTTTTTTATCGATGTAAAACTAAATGCGCTTTAATATTAAATTTAAGTTTCATTCTGATTAAAATGGTCTTTTTTTTTCATTTTTAATATTTATTCAGATAGTTTACAATTTTTTTCAAAATAAACAATAGTAATAGTGATATGAGACCACATTCATACAATATATTCGGAAAAAAACGATGAAGACAAATTACATAAAATAGAAAATAAATAAATTCCTATAAAAAAAAACATTATTGAGATAATAACAATGTTGACGAATAAATAAACATTACACACTCAATCATAAATATATACAATATTTATAATTTGCTAAAGGAACCCAAGACTGGACTTTCCTATCCACTTCTAAAGGGAAAAGCGGAATCCAAGATATCACAGCGCCTCTCTCTCAGCCGCGTCTCTGGTGTGAGTGGAGGCTGTGTTAGAGCCCAATAGCCACAAACATACAGTACATGAGTGGATGATCTGACCAGTTTCTGTACTACAGTATAAATATTTTAAAACCGTCCGACAGTGCTTAAATTCCAATTTTAATTTTTTTTTTTCCTAACTGTAGAACCTTTAATTTTGTAGATACAAACAAATTAACCATATCATGTTAGCATTGATAAAAAAAACGTCAAAAAAAAAAAAAAAATATATATATATATATATATATATATATATATATATATATATATATATTTTTTTTATTTTTTTTTTTTGACGTTTTTTTTATCAATGCTAACATGATATGGTTAATTTGTTTTTATCTACAAAATTAAAGGTTCTACAGTTAGGAAAAAAAAATTAAAATTGGAATTTAAGCACTGTCGGACGGTTTTAAAATATTTTGAACATGAGTAATGAACAGTTGGAAGGCTGATGATTTTAAAAAAAATATATAATATACCCAAAGTTCTGCAAGGTAATGGAGCGGATAAAACTAAGTGATTTTTGTAGATATTAATGAAAAGGTTAAGTGATCCTAGGATTTTTTAATGGGAGTAAAAAATCTTTAGTTATGCCGTCCTTCAGAGGGGACGTTAAGAGGTGGTCCCGAGCCTGTGTGATGTCAGGTACTCGTTAAAGATCCCTATCCTAATAAAACCTGGGTATGCAAAATTTAGGACTCCTACTGTAGCATTGTCCGATTAGCCATATTAGCATAAAGTGACGTTAAATAAATAAACAAACAAACAAATAATGAAAAGGTTATTAAATGAAACACAAGTTTCTATTAAAAATTAACGCGATCTCTACGGATCGACGAAAATCTTTTTTCATCTCTAAGTTTGTTTAAAAGTTTTTAAATTTATTTTTAACAACGTTGCGGGCAACAGCTTTTTTTAATTTGATGTTATGGTAACATAAAAAAAACCATGATTCTCAACTTTCAATGGTTGAGGGTCTGAATATTAGGAACAGCAATAAACACAACTGAATCGTCCAACCTAAGGCCGAGCCGTAGCCATTTGCGGTTCCAATGTGTACGAAACATATGACGGTGCCTGCTCGTTAGGGTTTGTGTACCTAATTTATAGGTGCAGCTAGGGTATAAAACTTCCTCAAAGCTTATTGTGCAGATTTTCTCATTGATTCTATTATACTGTATTGAGGTTATCAACTTTTATATTATATTCTCAAACTCATAAATAAACTAATTATTACTCATTATAATATACACTATTAAAAAATCAAACGCGCGCAACAATTTACTTACATCTCGATTTTTAAATTCAAATGTTTACTAATATATAATTGGAAAAGTGAATTATACTGTCTCGATGTATGCATATTATATATATATATTATATATTATATATATATATTATATATATATATATATAATAAGTTTCTGTTGTTCTCAGGTTTCAGTTAATGAATAATAATTTTATCTATGCGACGCTTCGAGAATTTATAGTTCTCATAATCATGCAATTTGGACAAAATAGTGTCTTATTAGACATGTTTATCACTAGAGTTTCTTTCAAAGTTTGTGACTACACATGTTAATTAAGCACTATTTTGTCCAAAATTACATAATTTGAGAACAATAAATTCTCGAACGTCGCATTGATAAATTGTTTTTTCATGACTGAAACTGAGAACAACATAAACTTAAATTTCAACAGTCGATAATTGATCAAACAATATATATAATATAAAATATATATATATAATATAATATATATATATATATATATATATATATATGATATATATATATATATATATTATATATATATATTATATATATTTTTATTTTTTTTTTTTTCACTGGCGCGACAAGCCGTGTAGGCCCTTGGCCGCGTGGTATAGACTCCTGGGAGAATATACTCACGTTTCTCGATGAAATGTTTAGGGTAGGGTCATCACTCCTTAGGCCTATTTTTTTGGAGATGCCACCAGTAGGCTGACGAGTCTCACTACCTGGGGGAGAGGCTGTGAGTGAGTCCCCAGTTTAATAATGTTCCTATAAAAGTCCCGCTGGGACTGGGACTCACAACTCTGGTGTAGGAGACTAGCGCGCTAGCCACTCAGCCACCGGCTCCCCTTCACAAATATAAATATTTATTATTTATTTACAAAAATGCATCTACCCTTATAGAGTCATTAAAATGATACATATTTATTTTTTAGCTCATAATGATTAACAATATATCAGATTAATTTGAATTATAAACATTTGGTCTAATTGTTTAATGAATTAGATCAAATTGTTGAGTTCACATTTTTGTTAAAACTTCAATAACTTTTGCAAACATGTTTCACAATCCCTAAGAACTATTCCTAGATTTTTGATAATGTCGCATTATATTTTTGCAACGTTTACAGTCTCGCAGTGCAGGATGACATGCTCCACGGTCAAAGGTGCCTTGCAAGTCCTGTAAGAAATATAAATATATTTTTCTCGGTTTCTGTATCAATTTCATATTCATAATAAGATTATTTTTCTGCGTTTGAAACAACTTAAGTGTATTATTTTTATGTTTATGTGATAAACTTCCTTTTTATATATCCATTAATCCGATAAGAGAAAATGTGTGCTTTTCGATCTGAAAAATATAATTAAAGGATAAGTAAAACTTCGTACTTATTCCTTGTAAACTAATAATGCACTTTTAAACTCATCTCCATCTGAAAAATTCAAAATAATCTTCTGGCATTGGTTTTTATTAATTTAATGCCACCTTATACTGCTCTAGATAATCGGACGATGCTACAGTGAGAGGAATAAATTGTGTCTATCCAGGTTTGATTAGATTAGGGATCTTTAACTAGTACTTGAAATACGTGATCACCATTTATGCTTCTTCTGAAGAATGGTATATTTTTTATTTTGTTCATTTATGTTATACTTAAGGGATTGTATTGTATATTCATTTAACTTCACTTTATGCTACTATGGCTAATCGGACGATGCTACAGTGGGAGTCCTAAATTACCTATCCAGGTTTTATTAGGATAGGGATCTTTAACGAGTACCTGACATGAGCACAGGCTCGGGACCACCTTTTAACGTCCCCTCCGAAGGACGGCATAACTAAGGATTTTTTACTCCCATTAAAAAATCCTAGGGCCACCCGCAGGTTTGAACCCGCGACCTTTGGCATAGAAAGCTGTTATGCTAGCAACTAGGCTAAGGGTGACCCCAATACTTAAGGGATATTGTTCCAGGATAAAGTTTCTTGTTCTATTATATTCTATAACCAACGATTTTTTACACCCTTTAGAAAAACCTAGGACCATTTGCTATTATCGACTTAGAATGCTATTATGCTAGCCCCTACACCATAGGTTTCCTCTAATTGACATGGACAATTCTATTTTATGCTTATAATACTCATCAAAAATATAAATTTATTTTTCACTACAGTTTAATTTCCCTAATAAGATTACTCTCCCGTGCTCAAACCAACCTAAGCATATTAACCTTCACTAAACTTCCTTATTATATATCCATTAATCCGATAGAAGGAAATGTGTGCTTTCTTCCCCCGAGTGGAGGCACAAGCTGCCGGCACGGGCTGAACAAACAAGCGGTAGAAGCGCTCCACCAAATATTGCGGTAGCTGAGGAATGCGCAAAAATCGAAAAGGTTTTAAGGGATGTTTACAGAGTCGTCCCGCATCCCCTCTCCTCATATCTATTACCAAGGGTAACTTCCAATTTCCGACCCCTTACATTCTCAACGTTTGCTTGCGTCTTTCTGAAATACCTATATATATATATATATATATATATATATATATATATATATAATTCTTCTTCTAATTTAATAATCAGAGTTAAACGTGCTAAAATAAAGTTTTATTCTTACAATTGTATACATAAAAAAACAATGGATAACATACATAATTAACAATGAACCTACCTAAAATAAAGAATTGTTTAACAGTCTTTTATAATAACAATTAACTCTCATAACAGAGATATAACTCCTTTAAACCTCACACATATGATAATGAAATCAGAGATAATAAAATTCTTGATATACATATATATGTATAATAATATATATAATAATCTATAATATATATATATATATATATATATATATATATATATATATATATATCCAATAATATCAAACGGTTACATTAAACAGCTTTTATTATGCATGATGATTCAATGAAGATATTGAATGGTATAGAGTTTTCGTGTGTGCTGTAAAAATTAAATAGAAATATTAATCAAATTTGGAAAATGAAAGCTCACGTTCCCGACTTATACATTATTCAATAATATAAACAATAAAAGAAATCGAACATGAAAAACTATTACAGATTTTATTAAAAAAAAAAATAAATAAATAAAATAGTAACTAGGAAAAGTAATTTATTATTGCTTGAAACCAATTCCAGAAGAGTTTAATGACCTACAGCGTTTGTTCCAGAGATTATGCCTAAAAATCGATTCATGAGAAGCTATATTGAGGACGTAAAGTCGATTGTTAAAAATATAATGGGTTGAGATAATCGATAGTCAGTCGTTTAAAAATATTTTACTTTTGCTGACGTTTTGGCTCAAGCATGAAAGCTATCATCAGGGCATCAGTAACCCATGTCAAGCACAAAATTATGATTATTCTTTCAACATATAACTATTGGGTTGTGTCACATGAAATGTTTATTTTCAAGCTAAAGGATTTTTATTTAAAATACGATATGAAAACAAGATAATTTTATTCGAAGTATTTACCTTCTTTTTCTACACATTTTTCCCAACGTGACACCAACGTTTTTTATACCCGAACTAAAACTCTGAGCTTTGAAGTGAAACAAAATCTGGAAACACACTTTTCACTTGATCATCATTTTAAAAAAGTGTTCCTTTGACAAAGTTGTCTAAATTCCTGGACAGGTGGTAATCTGTTGGAGACAAGTCGGGGGAATATGGTGGGTGCGGAAGAACTTCGTAGCCCAGCTCTTTCAATTTTTGCATGGTATGTTTTGAAACATAGGGTCTTGCAGCCGCTCAGTGAGATCATGAGGTACCCAGCTACCGAGCTTATTTACTTTTATAATTCACTTTAAATGTCTGAAAACGGTAGATGCACTTGCACTTTAGTTGTGCTAAGATTCCTTTAACTGTTTGGTAGGGGTTTCCTTCTACTGTATGTTTGAGGACATCGTTGTCTTTCTCGGGGCAAGTTTGCCAAGTCGATATCCCCAGCTGAAAACTTAGTAAACCAAAGGCGAATGGTCCGTTCATTAACACTCCCCTTCGCACACCCCTTGCAAATATTTCTAGCGGCCTCAGCTGCTGAATGGCCGAGTTTAAACTCGTACAAAAATATTACTAGAAAATCACCATGTGTTTCCATGTTCATATTTGGAGGTATACCAAAAAGTGGGTAATTGATTGGGAAGCTAATGTTTATAATAGAAAGTTAGAGGATTAGTAACTTTTTACTTTAAATATGTAAACATTCGGAAGAAAACAACAGAGACCTGCAAAATCCTTTATGTATTTCAGAAACTATAAAAACGGACATTTCATGTGAAACAACACAATAGAAGCTAGATAACGTTGAAAAGCATTTTCAACTACAAAACTGGGTTTTCGACTCTGGTTGCCTAACTGCGTATTTCTAGATACATGTCCATTTTATTTGTTATCTTGTTTTCAGGTCCTTAGTTCACTCATGAAGTCTGGCTGATAAACGTGTAAGAAGCGTTAAAGGTCTCTCATGAATTACCGTTTAGGTATTTTATATATGTATTGATATATAAAGGTGATGTGTACCGAGAAAGGCTTAAATATGGGTGACGAGATTCCGGTTTTGGGGTATACTGATGATTTGGTACTGCTATGTGAAGACATGGAAACCATACAACTAAATACAAGTGTGTTAATAAAAATCGGTAAAGAAATAGGACTCGAATTAAATAACGATAAGACGAAATATATGATTAGTAGCAGAAACGGTGGCGATGTTAGTGACATTGAAATATCAAGGCATACCTTTGAACACGTAGAGAAATTCAAGTATCTAGCTTCAATGATAACAAGAAAAAATGAAATGGAGGAAGAAATAAAGTCCCGGTTAAAGGTGGGAAATGCGTGTTATTATTCAGTTGCTAAGTTACTTAGCTCACGGCTTCTATCTAAAAACTTAAAGGTTAGAATTTATTCCGACGGTTCTTTACGGATGTAAAACGTGGCCGCTTACTTTGAAGGCTTAAGGGTTTTGGATATAAGGTACTGCGTAAAATAGTTGGTTCGAAGAGATATGAGGCCACTGGGGAATTTAGAAGGTTGCGCAACGTGGAATTGAGGAACTTGAATCCTTAGCGTTAAGGCGGAGTTCGGGGGCTTGGGCTTGAAGGGTGATCATTGGACAAACCTGTGTAAGCGGAATTTGGTGGTATCGGCTTCGAACCTTCGGGTTCGGTAAGCCTACTATTATTATTATCTATACATAAATGTATGTATTTATATAGGGATATGATATATTTATAAATGTCTATCAGGGAAGAATCGATAAGGTTAGTGAATCAGTAATGTTTTTAAAGGATGTTTTTTATTGTGTTTTTGAACCATTGTAAATAAATAAAAACTCACATACTGTAGTGGTCAGTAAGTAAATAGTAGGTAAATCGGTTTTTGAGATCAAACGGATAAAAAGTTCATTTTAGCTGAATTTCATAAATGTACTTAACTCTTTCATCAGACTAAACAATTCTTGTGATTTGTCATATTTCATAAATAAATAGACAAAGCTAATGGGTCTGTCCTCCATCATCCGGAGTGTGACAGGACTAAAGCTGACCAGCCTTATCGGCCATCCCTACGTGTGCTAGCGATGGGTTCCCGTGAGGTGCTTGCGATAGCACAACGGCTATGATAACTACGTGAGGCTCACTCTCTCGTTTGCGGTCACTACCATCAGCAATTTCTCTGATTTACGCCGCAATAATTAAAATTGATAAGTTATAATTGTGGTTGAAAGTTTCTTTCGCAGCACTCCCCTTCCACAGCCCCGTAACTGAATTATATTTAATAACTGCTAGGGTGAAATGATGGATTGGGTGAGATTTTGCTGTCCCTAAAACATTTGCATGACAGATTATGGAGGCAATAGTAGCTTTAGGTGATTTAATGTTACAATATGTATCTGTATGAGGTTTTATAATATTAGAGTTCAAAAAAATAAAATAAAAAAGAGATTGAAAAACGACATATATTAAATTGTATTGGGTTGTTTCACATGAAATGTCATAAAGGATTTTGCAGGTCTTTGTTGTTTTCTTCTGAATGTTTACATATTTAAAGTAAACAGTTACTAATCCTCTACCTTTGTATTATAAACATTAGCTTCCCAATCAATTACCCACTTTTTAGTATACCTCCAAATATGAGCATGGAGACCTCTGCCAAACAGTTCAAGGACTCTCAGCACAACTAAATGCAAGTGCATATACCGTTTCCAGGCATTTAAAGTGTATTGAGAAAGTAAAAAAAACTCACTGAGCGGCAGCAAGACCCCATGTTTCAAAACATACCGTGCAAAAATTGAAAGAACTGGGCTACGAACTTCTTCCGCACCCACCATGTTCTCCCAACGTGTTTCCAACAGATTACCTGTTCAGGATTTTAGAAAACTCTGTCAAAGGAAAACATTTTGAAAATGATGATTAAGTGAAAAGTGCGTTTTCAGATTTTGCTTCACTTCAAAGCTCATAGTTTTTCAGTTCGGGGATAAAAAAGTTGGTGTCACGTTGGAAAAATGTGTAGAAAAGGAAGATAAATACTTCGAATAAAATTATGTTGTTTTCATATCGTATTTTAAATAAAAATCATTTACCTTGAAAACGGACATTTCATGTGACACAACCCAATAGAACGGTATGCCCACTATTTTTCGCAGCACTTTTCACTGAAAATACTGTATTCTTTGGATGCTTGATAGTTTGGCAGAGGCTCACAGTTCTATCCCGTATGTCCAGACCCGTTTTGGTAAAACTTTATGAAGAGTTAGTTTGTTGGTTAATGATAATTTACAACGTCTGTCAAGCACTGGCAACAGTTGCAGTAACTATTAATTAATTCGAGGATAACAATATTTATAAACCTCAACAGGTAGATATCACTTGTGACAGTTCGTTGCGTGATGGATTCAGAGGTTCGTGCCTAACTCAGGCTAAGGCTGATCCCAAGTAGATCTGCCTGTCATATCCTTCTCACTGTTTGTGGAGGGTTCTCAGCGGTGTGAGAGATCAGTCTAAGGATTTAGTATTTTATATACAAATAATAGTACGTTTAATTTGCTAACGAAGGAACCCTATTCTTGTAGAATCAACGGTATGTGTTGAAGATAAAGAAACAATTGTGTTGTTTTTAGTTTCTGATTTAAATTAATAAATAACAAAAAGTCAGCTTAGGGACTTGAAGTAAAAACCTAAAACTCTAAAATATATTTATCCGATTTCAAAATCTATTCTACCCTTTTTTTATAGCTTTTAATTATTCAAAATACACAATATGTCGCTTACTGAGTACAAAGTATTACTACAGCGTAATTTAAATCAATAATATATTTTTTTTAAATATACCTTTATTATTTGTATATACTGTAACTATCCTCATTAATTTCAACAAATGATTTGTAGTTTATACGATTTCAAAATATTCTAGAAAAAATAAGACGGGTCTATGTTAACTAAAGTGTAAAACAAAAATTTCCAATTCAAATTTTTGTAAATATTGTATCGATCGTCGCTTGAAATCCCGATAATCTTGCATAGTTTTTACCAAATATTTTATTAAAAAATTCAATTCAACAGTAGATTTTCCCATCTGCAAGTTGATATTAGATTTAAAATTGTTTGACCATTTCTCTGAAAATTTCTAGTTCAACCTTAGTTATATCACTCCAAATATATAACATACTGGGTCTAAGCTAAATATCGATATTATATATTAATATTTCATTCTTGTAACTATATTAAAATTGCTAACATTAAATATCACGGAAAAACTAGTTTTTCAATAGACAGATAATTTAGTAGAAAAGTAAGGAAATAGTCATTTCTTCGCTCACATTATAAAAAGTTTTATTCTTAAGTTGATTTACCAAAGGCTTGTAACCGAAGGTATAACCACCTAAACGGAGTATTATTAGTTCAATATTAATCTTAATTAAAAAATATTTTGGAATATTTGTAAGTGTACAACAGTGGTAAATGTGCAATACTGAGATAACACCAGTCTCCCTGCCAAGCGAAAAAAAACAAATGTTTTAAATATTCATTATTAAAATATACTTTGCTGTAATTAACACTATTTAGGTATCTCTTGAATGAATGATAAAGTATTAGTGACACTCGTTTTGTTGTGGCTCTATTAAAATAACGTATTCATAACATCCTTCTATGCTTAAGGTGTTCCTGGCAGATGTTCTCAGGATATTTTAATGGAAGTAAAAACCCTTAGTTATGTATTCCTTCAGGGGAGCAGGGGGATAAGGAATTAAAAAGATGTGCCATGTCAGGTACTCTAAATATCACTATCCTAATTACATCTGGATAGGCGAAATTTAGGACTCCCACTGCAGTGTTGTCTGATTAGCCATACAACATTAAGTGGTGTTAAATAAATGAAAAAAAACTGGTGCGGGTAACACACGACTTTCACTTATCTCCATTTTTAAAATCAATGAAATAATTTTCAAATGCAGTTAGAGATAAAAATACGCGAAACTATTAAAGAATTAATTAAATTGAATTTCTATAGAAACATGTGTTTTATTAATAAATCTATCATACTATTATCTAAAATAATCAGTTAGTTTTATCTTCTTTTCATCGCTCTCTATATACTATCATACATGTATGTTACTGCTCTTATGTTCGAAAACAAAAAATTACATTTAAAACATATGTTTTCAGTTTTCTCCTTTAGTTGCTTTTCAAATTTGCTCAACTTCCATATTTAGATGTTATTTATCAGTGTTAACGAGATAATATGGTTATTTTCATAAAATATACAAAACTAAAGGTACTTTAGAAAAAGGAAATTTAAACTATCGGCATTTAAGCCCTATCAGACTATTTTTATCAGAATAAAACCTACATAATATTAAAGCCTATTAAATTTTACATCGATATAGCGAGTTTAATCAAAATCGTCGGAACCGTTGTCGAGAAAATCGAAAAAAGGTGCGAAATGCATAGTATAAAGTAGCTCTTCTGGTAAGCTCATTTTGATGAAAAAGGTTTTGTAACGTCTCAGGCGTATATTTGTTTTAAATATGAAATTTCAGTTTCATAGGACTTATCGTTTCCGCCCGGGAGTTACCACACACACAATTTTCACGATCACCATACTTTCCCTAACTATATATAGTAAGTGAAAGTAAAAGACACATGTATTTTAATTAGTCATTATTAAAATATACTTAATAAACCTGGCGGTTGTCCTTCGGGGAAGGAGAGAGAGGGCGACTTTAAAAGGTGTGCGTTGTCATATACTCTTTAAATATCACTATCCTAATTACACTTGGATAGGCAAAATGAAGGACTCCCGCTGTAGCATCGTCCGTTTAGCAACATTTGCATAATGTGACGTTAAATAAACAAAAAAAACAAGAAACCATATAACGCATCATTCATACTATTTATACTTTCACTTACTGTATATAGTAGGAGGAAGTATTGAGATCGTGAAAATGTTCGAATTCCAGTTTTCATACACGTTTTAGAGTCCCCTGTGTCCAAATAACCAAGTCCCGCAAAAAGGTCTGTGTGTGTGTGTGTGTGTGTGGTAACTCCCGGGCGGAAACGGTAAATCTTATAAAACTGAAATTTCATATTTAAGACAACTATACGCCCGAGACGTAACAACATTTTTTTCAATCAAAATGAGCTAACCAGAAAAGGCACTTTATACCATGCATTTTTCACCTTCTTTTCGATTTTCTCGAAAACAATTCCGACGATTTTGATTAAACTCGCTATATCGATGTAAAATTTAATGGGCTTTAATATTATATAGGTTTTATTTGGATAAAAATCGTCTGACAGGGCTTAAATGCCGATGTTTTAAATTTTCTTCCCCTAAAGTTTTAATTTTGCAGATTAAAGAATAATAACTAGATTATCTTGTTAACGCTGATGAAAAACAGGTAAATATATAAATTGAATAAATTCTATACCCAACTAAAGGACAAAACAGAAAAATATTTTTTTAATGCAATTTTTCTTTTTTGAACATAAGAGCAGTAATATACATGTCTGATATACCGTTGGAAAGCTAAAGATTTTAGAAAAAATCATATCTCATACACCAGCTTTTAAAAGTTAATAGATAGTGATGAAATTAACATAAAACTAACTGATTATTTTAGATAATAATATAATAGATTTTTTTAATGAAACACATGTTTCTATATAAATTCAATTTTATTAATACCTTAATAGGTTCACGTATTTATCTGTAACTGTTTTTGAAAATTCTTTCATTGATTTTAAAAATGGAGGTAAGTGAAAGTCGTGTGTTGTCCGCACCAGATTTTTAAACAGAATGTTGCTTTCAACAAATGCCATATGAAATAGAATTTTATATCCCCATAAGGTTAATCAAAATCTAGATATTGCGGTGGCTGCGCTTATAATTTTGAAAAATGATATATACTTTATCATTATCGACTCTGTTCAAAATATTCAGGTGCCTCCCATAAAAGCTTCTATCGCTTCTAATCCGGTAAGGATTTTATATAAATCCATCAGCATGGCGTTCGACGAGGGGACTTCCAGGGAACTTTATATTGAGCTATACGTCACAGGCTGTTCCCTTTCGCCCAACTTAACTTGGGGGTTAACTTGCCACTTTTTCCATTACTCTACCTGCACCGGCAAATATTAGAATTTAGGAGAAAATTTTTGGTCATATATCCACATTTCGAGGAAAGTAAATATATGGGTCTAAATCGTTATTTATTTGAACGAATCATGTTTTATAATATTTATGGTAATTCACCCTACCCATATTTCAGAAAACAAAAATAACCTTTGAGTAAGTCTCAAATAATCAGATATACTATATTACTAAATTGCATGTGTTAAATAATATATATGGACTAGCTGTTGCTCGCGACTTCGTCTGCGTCAATTTCTGTTATCATAGTCGCTATTAAGACGATTTTAAAAAAATATATTGGACTGTCCGGAAAGTTTGTAGAGAAATTTGGAGAACAATTAAAATTGATGAACAGCTTAAAATGACTCCTGAAGAATATAAAAGGTCCGTTTTGACGTAATCATCCGAAGAGTAGGGTTTCCCTTGTAGAAAATTTTCGAGGGAATAGAAAAGATGGAAATTTATTTATAGTTTTTTTTTGTGGAAGGAGCTCAAAATGTATAGATCCCTTCCAATCCCGCCAAATATTGAGCATCACCTTCCTTGGATGCCTTTCGGCTGGTGTTGATGTAGAGAATCCATTTTTCGTCACTAGTAACAAATTGTTTCAAAAATGTCAACAGAAATTAAGAAGAAATATTCTGAAATAAAGATTGATATTATAATGAAATAAACTAAAAAGGAACCAGATAAATTGGTCTAATAATAAATAAATGACAGATTTTTGCGTTTCCTGAAAAGTTGCCAAAAGTGGATATAGTACCTTTTGGAAATCAATCATTTTCCATCATCTCAATCGCAGATCCACCTAAAACGTTTTGGAACTGGATCTATTAAATAAATGGCTAACACGCACAACTCGACTTGGGTTAGCACGGGGTTGGATGGAAGCTAAGGAAAGTTCATCAGATTAGACCTATACCAATAATTTTATTGTGGGCGGAGGGTTTTATCACTGACCATACATTTTGTTTTCTAATATTTTAATAACAAAAATAGTCCCTAATACCGAGATGGATAAATTTCTTTCGATACCGGTCCTGCTAATAAGAGGAAGACGGATAGATTGGGTTGCTCATACAGGTGAAGTATATCGATTGTGCTCTTGGAGCCGGGTTCGTCCTGATCATTTGTCAGAGAGGGCAGGCTGGTCTCTTTATATAATGGAAGAGTCAGCTGTTCAATAAATCAAGGAGGTTCCTCGAGTGGCTGTCCCAGTTCGGGGAGATTCTTTTTGCCGAGTCCCCAGTGCCACCTGTCATTTGTCTTTCCCTTCCTCACCATGAAAATGTAATGAGTTTTTTGGCCAACGGCCTCGTCGGTTTAGTTAACACTTGCATTGAATCAGATTATAATAATTTTATTTGTTTATTTTAAATAATTAGTATTTTAAATACGGATGTTAACCTGATTTAGTAGCCTTAGAAAAGTAACAGAGGTAAACAGTCAACGACCGAATTAGGAGGTAATTAGGTCGAAATTATGCTGAGCAACCAGATTTTCAGGTACCCAATTTTTGGAGGCTAGATGTGTCATAGAAGGGTCCTCTTTCCTTAGGACTGCTAAACGCTTGAAATAACTTGTAGCAGATGCTTCACACGCTCGCTTACAGATAGCGCTAGTGGCGGCTACTTGGGTCACCGGCCAAATATGTGAAGATGTACTATTTAATAATATTGTAAATTGTAACTCATTAACACCATTGTAAATATCTCTATTTATGTAAATGTTGCAAGATAATAAATGAACCTCACGAGGTATCTTGACCTAGGGCCGAGACACTAGTCTGGTAGAGAAACTCTCGCTACTAACAATATACATTGTTTTATGAGTATAGCAAGAAGTAGCTCAGCTCTTCAGATTACCAATTTGCTTCTACCAGGCAGTATCTCCCTAGGTCAGATGTAACATAATAAACTATCTTTATCTAACATCCTTCATATACCGTCTCTCCTTCTTCCTATCTATCCCTTCATAAGATGGAGTGCATGGCTTCTGCCCATGTGCACCTATTATGGATCCTCTACGCTGCTCTTGTGCTACTACCACACGGGACATTTCCGTCCTGACCAGTCCCCTCTGCTAATTGATAGCTGCGGGTTCGTCCCCCACCTGGTGCTGCGGTACGTGCTTCTACCACGGCGAGTACCATCTCCATCTTACTCTTTTCCTTGCATAAACACACAATTTTTGAGGCCTTCTGATAACCTTTCTTGTCCATCATAATACCATACCTCGAAAAACTGAATAAATAATTCTACCAGATCCGGGGTTCGAATCCCGGAACCAGACAACATACGAATGATCTATCTAATACACCACATCGCTCCCTTTATATTATTACATATAACTGATTTAAAAAAAAAAAAAAAAAACATTTTGGAATAAGATAAAATACTTTATACAACTAAAAATTAAATTAATTGATATTGATGAATGAATAAAACAATTTTTAATTTTTCGTTGTTGATTATAAATTGAAATTTAGGATTTATTATACAGAAACTACCCAAAGGAGCACTCCCATAGGCATTCTAAGCCAGAAGGTCAGAGGTCTCCGAGTATTATAAGGAATCGCAGAGGAAGTAAAGATTGAAAATGTGCCGGTTTAGGTCAAATTAGCAAAATGTTTAACATTAAAATAGTTGTGAATGAGTTCATTCGGGACGGAGTAAGAGGCATTGAGGATTTTATGATGGATTTTTAATTGTAAGGATGGGATTCAAAAATAATCCGATGGTCTTTTGTAGCTAAAAGCACTATCGGAAACAATCTAAAAAGAACCTATGTTTTGATCTAATAATGCATCTATATGTTTTTATTTCACGTAAAACAGTATAATAAATAATCTAAAGGTGACTAGTAACCTCAAGATTGTTTTTTAAAATCTCTCTGGAATAATGCACGTTGTCACCAATCTGATGCTAAAACTAAAATAGTTCATCCAACCAAGTTTTTTAAGGAAATCATACATTTTAATCCGAGTTTTGACAGATTAAATTCCGTTGAGTGTGGTTGATCTCTGTAAACAACGGGTTCTATTAGAAAAATTATGATTTTATATAAAACAGTTTAGGATTTATACATTAGTATTGGGTAGTAAATAAGTGCGTGATTCAATATTTCAATTAAATTCTCTCAGTGTTTATAAAACCATATTACTTGGCCAATAATGTTTACATATTTAAAAAAAAATGATTAGCTAAGGTGCTCTTTGTACCAGTTTCGGCCGAGATTTCTCATCTTTATGTAGTATTTGGCTTGCTCATAATAGAAGAGAAAATAATAAATTTTGGTCATATAATGATTTTTTATTTCCGAAAAGGAAAATCCACTGCAAATACTGTTAACGATGATGCCTTAGGAGAAAGCATCGTTCATAGATGTTTTATTCGTTTCAGAACTGGAAATTGAAGTTTTTATTGAAAACACCAGTAAAATATTTTTAAGATTTGTCCTCGGCACTCCGAAGAAGTCTCATGTGACCCATTTATACAGCGAGTTAAAGTGGCTCCTTCCTTCTATCTGCAGACAATATTTCCTAGGATCATACCTTTACCAAACCATCAACTCCCAGGTACCTCCCTATATCCACAGTCTTCTGCAATTTAAATCGTCAATCCACTCCCTCGAAACAAGATCACGCCATTCTGACCTTTATATTCCTATCCATAAAACATAAACTTTTGATCATTCCTTTCTTGTCCGCTCTATTACTCTCTGGAATTCCTTACCTACTCATATCCGCCATGCTTCATCCCAACCATCATTCAAGTCTCAGCTGTTCCAGTACCTACTGTCATCCCAAACAGACGCTGAACTACAAGCCTGATATTTCAAATCAAATTTCAATTCATAAAGAAAATTTATTATTTATATTAAACTCAGTTATTATGAACCAGTTTCAATGTTTTATTTTATTCAACACTTTAATCTATAAGATGTTATGTATATTACTCTTTTATTTTTATTTACTCTTGTATATACTTTAATCCATTTTTTTTTCTGATATCATTGTAAATAAAAATTAATTATAATCCTTTGGTGTTTTGGCCAGACACATCCTATATCTTAATTGTACATATCAATTGTTCTTAAGGGACCCTGTCCCAGAATAAAAAAAAAAATAATAAAAAAAAATAAAAATGACGCTACGACCTTTTTTTACAATCCAATATTTGTAACACACAAAAAAAAGTAGCTATTAATGTTGCTTTTATGAATAAACGATACTCTCTAAATAAAACAATATTAGATGAATTATTAGGATGGAAAGATATAAGTTGATAGGGTATATTTTTGCTAATGTCGTGATTGCAAAGATGTTCCCGTGTTTTTGTGTTTTCTTAAGATTCTGTAATATCAATACAATACTACTAATTTCCCTTATAAGTTATGATGTAATATAACTAAATAAATATATAGATATAAATATATTTAAAAAAATATTGTGAGATGTGTTTTATCCACTGTCCTTGTAATGGGGATATTGACATTGATTCTAATGTATGAGAAAATATCATAAAGAATTATAAATTTTAGACCAGGCTTTTGACAGAGTCTGGCATCCGGGACTGCTTTAGAAACTCCGAAAATTCCTCCTTCCAACATACTTCCTCATCATTCAGTCCTATCTCACTGACAGATCTTTAAAAATAAATCACAATAGTTCCTATTCATCCCTTTTTGTTCAGTCCGCTGGCGTCCCACAAGGCAGTATCCTCGGACCCATTCTCTTCACCGTCTATACAGCTGACATCCCAACCAATCCTAACACTTTCCTTTCCACGTATGCTGATGACACTTGTGTGTTATCAGTCAATAAAGATCCAACTATTGCCTCTCAAAACCTACAATCCCACATAAGAGACCTCCAGATATGGTGTCAGAATTGGAGAATGAAAATAAATTCAGACAAATCCCACCAAATTACCTTTACCCTCCGTCGTAAACCAATGGCATCCTGTTCTACTGTATCCTTTAATAATATTCCGCTTGTCCCGGCTAAACAGATCCGCTACCTAGATCTCCTCCTTGACAAACGTCTCACATGGAAACCGCACACAAGACTGAAACGACAAGAAACTGCTCGCCGATTTCGATTACTTTAACACTTATTTGACAAACGCTCTAACCACCCACTTAACTACAAAAGACTCCTCTACATGACTATCATCAGGCCTGTATGGACGTACGGAGTTGAGCTTTTGGGCTAGACTAAACTATCGAATTCTTCACGTATCCAATCCTTACAATCCAAAATCCTCAACGCTCCTTACTTTGTCACAAATAAAATCATCTATAAAGACCTAAATGTTCTCTATGGTACTGATTTGGCCCGAACTATATCAATCTTTCTATGACAAACTCCATTTCCACCCCAACCCACTAGTTTTAACCCTGGCTTCCTCTTCGATTCCTGATAATCCTCCGAGGCGTCTAAAAAGAAGATGGCCTCGAGACCTTCTTGTTTAAAATAGTTACTGGAGTGCTTCCATTGGGTTGCTCCTCTACAAATCTGTCTCATGAGATTTTTCTTTTAGCATATTTACTTGTTGTAATATAAATCACAGTTGTAAATTTCAATAAATAAATATTTAAAAAAAAAAAAAAAAATTAGACATAGAACCCTCCAGTTACAAATTATATGATTGATATTAATGAATCCATCTGGACTTATTCAAATTCATTTCCAAGGAGATATTTCTCAACATATGAACAAATATATAGAATATGAAAGCTAGGGTATCCATTGTTTGTGCTTGGGTCAGCTAGACTGGTGGAAGTTGAACCTGACTCTATGCATATGCAGATGGAATCGAAACATCTTTGTTTACTATTCATTTACACTCCGAGTAAATACACAGACGTGTATATTTTTCTTAAAGTTTCTTTACATGATAACACTACACTGTATAAACCATAGTTTCTTACTTGTGAACCTTAAATCAAGCCGTGTGTAATTCGGACCTGATTAGATAACTGTGATTATAGTTACTATTAATTCCTGTTATTAACTTATTATTCGTTAATATTACTTTTTTACTTTCACTGTCCTCCACTGGCTTACACCAGAGAAGCGCTGAGTGAGAGGCGCTGGGATCTCTTGGATTCGGCTTCTCCCCCCACTTGTGGAGGGAGCAGCCGAGTATAGAGTCCCTTTGGCTGATTGTATATAATGTATATAGTTAAGTTTGCTAGTATGAATTTTATTTATTTCCCAACTTGTATTTATCTCTACTACAGGTTGTTGCTTTGATTTGCTTCTTGTTGTTTTTTTGTTTTTGTTAATTGTTGATTTTTTTTTGTATATATTTGAATTTATTTATTTCCAATTTTATGTAATTTGACATTATCATTATTTTCTGTATATATTGTATGAATGTACTACATCACTATTACTACTGTTCATTATGTAACAAAATGTAATATTTCTCAATAAATAAAAAAAAAAAAAAAAAAACTTTCACTTACCTACATATGAAATATATAGTCAGGATAGTATTGCGATCGTGAAGATTTTCGAATTTCAGTTGTCAACGGAAATACACGCTTTAGGGTCCCCTGAGTCAAAATAACCAAGTCCCGCAAAAAGGTCTGTGTATCTGTGAGTCCGTGTGTGTGTGTGTGTGGTTACTCTAGTGCAAAAACGAAAAGACGTACGGAACTAAAATTTCATATTTACGACTACTATACGCCCGAGATATTACAGTAACCTTTTCGCTAAAATCGACTGACCAGAAGTCCTATTTTATCCCATGCAATTAGCACATTTTTATGATTTTCTCAAAAATGGCTCCTTTGATTCAACTCGGTATATCAATGTAAACTTTAATGAGCTTTAATATTATGCAGGTTTAATTCTGATTTAAATAGTCTGATGGGGCTTTAATTTTGTATATTCTATAAAAATAACCATATCATCTTATTACCATTGATAAAAAAACAGGTAAATATATAAGTTGAACAAATTCGATATCAAACTAAAGGAGATAACTGAAAAAATATTTTTTTAATACAATGTTTTGTTTTTGAACATAAGAACAGTAATTTTTATGTATAATATACAGTTGGAATGCAAAAGATTTTTGAATCTTATACATACTATGGTTAAAGTTAACGGATAGTGATTGAAAGCCGATAAAAAAACTGATTGTTGTAGAGAATAATATAATAGATTATTTAACAAAACACATGTTTCTATTAAAATCCAACATAAATAATTCTTTAACAATTTAATTTAGTTTGTAAAGTTGTTTAAAAATTCTTAAATTGATATAAATAACGGAGGTAAGTGAAAGTCATGTGTTGCACTCACCAGATTTTTTTTATTTCCAGAGAACCTAAAAATAAACTTATTCTCTCGAATAAAAACATATATAATACAAATTAAAATAAGATGAAGATCTTTTAATGTATACAGTCTAGATTTTTCACTATTTAGGCCTATAAATTAACACCCCTTTCTCATTAAAACGTTATTTAACATTAAGTTGTTTTTTTATCAAAGGTAAGAAAAGTAATGAAAAAAACATTGTTGAAATTAATAGAGATAGCACTTATACAGAGCCGTACCTAAGGGGTCAGCGATGAGCGGGTGTGAGGCATATTCAATTTAGGACGGCTATAATTAATGTCTCATATTGCCCTCATAAATTAAAACTGCTCTGATAAAATTAGCTTGTGAAATTGCTTTATTCTTCTCCCCTAAAATGTTATTAATACACCGTCTAACATTTAATGCATGTTATAAATTAACGTTGCAAATATAAACATATTATTTGGCTTAGAGGTATATTTTCTAGTTTGGTTGACCATTTTACGCAATGAAACATTACAATCCATTAAATATAAAAAAATTAAAAAAATCTGGTACTTTTCATAAAAAATATGTTGGCTCTTTCTTCTGTAATTGGTATCAAATTATATATATGTAGCTCTGATTCTGATTTAAAAAGTCTAGCAGGGCTTAAATGCTGATAATTTAATTTTTTTGTCTTCTAAAATACCTTTAATTTTGTATAATTGAAAAAAAAATTGCCATATCATCTTTGTGGCATTTATAAAAATGGGTAATATATATATATTACATCTTATATATGTTTACCCATTTTTATAATTACGAAATTAAAGGTATTTTAGAAGACAAGAAAAATAAATTATCGGCACTTAAGCCCTACCAGACTTCTTAAATCAGAATCAGACCTCCATCAACTTATGTCTCATGAATTTTACATCGATATACATCTAGTTTAATCAAAATCGTTAATGGCCTTTGAGAGGAAATCGGGAAAAGTTTTCATGGGAGTAAAAAATCCTTAGTTATGCTGTCCTTCAGAGGGGACGTTATATGGTGGTCCCGAGCCTTTGCGATGTCAGGTACTCGTTAAAGATCTCTATCCTTATAAAACCTGGATAGGCAAAATTTAGGACTCCCACTGTAGCATCGTCCGCTCAGCCACAGCAGCATAAAGGGACGTTAAATAAATAAATAAACAATAACAACGTTTTGTGACCCTTGCCTCAATTTAAGTATATCTAGAAAGATAATCATGTTGGGTTCTAAAATAAGTTCGTTACGTTTTTTTAGGGTGATTTTAATAAAAAATTCAGAATGTTGTTAATATTTTTAATCAGCTTCATATAACCCATTTTAATCTATAACACGTTTCCATATTCTATCATTTTGGTTGAATTTGGTCGTCATCAACAGTTGAAGGACGACCCTAGCACTTTGCGTCTTCCAGTCAACATTTCCGGCTTTGAACCGAGCGAACCACTATAGGACGGTGCTTTCTTCTAAGACATCTTCGCTATGCGCACTGACATTTGTTTAACCGTATGTGCGGCTGATTTTCTTTTTCAGAATAAAAAATCATAAAATGAAGAATAACTTCAATTTAAATCCTCTTCAATTTAAATAAGGAAAATACCACTTAAAGACAAGCCATATCGGATGAAACATAAAAGTACCTTAACTAATCTTTTTTTAGAGAATATGAACATTATTGACCAAGTAATCATGATTTTATATACACGGACTAATTAAATTAAAATATTGAAAAACGCAACTTCTTTTACAACCAAAATGTAATGCATTAATCCAAAACCGTTTTATGTAAAATCCTCATAATTTTCAATGTGCTATTAACTTCAATGCAGATATTTCATAATTCATTTCAGCATTACCATGTCAAAATCTTTTTGTCCGCCGCAAAAAATATTAGTGGAATATGACTGATTTAGTTGGACAAAATCCTGAAACTTGTCCATATTCAATTTTTGGAGTCCAGAATACGGAAAAAATTATTTCAACAATTATAAAACAAATTAATTTTTTGACACGATTGACGAGCACACAGTAGTCAAAAATCAAGTTTAATAGCTAAAATCTAAAACTTAACTACATTTTACGATTATAGTCCCAGAATACGAGAAAAATAATACAAAAATCTAATTATCGGCTCGAGGTGGCTTAAACCTGCTAATACATGTATTTCGAATCATTCAGAAAGCTCTTCAAATTATAGATTGTAAAACCTTTGATTCGGAATGTTGTGTCTGAAAGAAATTATGTATCACCCAAAACGCAAAATTCTTTTCAACATTTAAAGACTAGAAAGATTGATAAAACAAATCCTACAAACAATTCCTTGGGTTAACTAGAGGGTTATATAGTTTTTCGTTATTGAATAGAGGCATACGTTTACAAATTGACAAATTAACTCTACAGGTAGATTGCAATGTATATCCAATAAGGAATGAGTAGAAATAAAATGACTTACCGAGTGATATTTTTGTACGAGTTTAAACTCGGCCATTCTGCAGTTGAGGCCGCTAGAAATATTTGTAAGGCGTTTGGGGAAGAGAGTGGTAATGAACGGACATTCGCCGTTGGTTTGCTAAGTTTTCAGCTGGGGATACCGACTTGGAAAACTTGCCCCGAGGAAGGCTTCCGTCCGTAATAGACAACGATGTCCTCAAACATACAGTAAAAGGAAACCCCTACCAAACAGTTAAAGGACTCTCAGCACAACTAAATGCAAGTGCATCTACCGTTTCTAGACATTCAAAGTGTATTGGGAAAGTTAAAAAGCTCGATAAATGGTACCTCATGATCTCACTGTGCGGCAGCAAGACCCCATGTTTCAAAACATACCGTGCCAAAATTGAAAGAACTAAGCCACGAAGTTCTTCCGCCCTCACCATATTCTCCGACTTGTCTCCAACAGATTACCACCTGTTCATGAATTTAGACGACTTCGTCAAAGGAAAACTTTTTGAAAATGATGATCAAGTAAAATTGCGTTTTCAGATTTTGTTTCACTTAAAAGCTCAGAGTTTTTCAGTTCGGAGATAAAAAATTTGGCGTCACGTTGGGAAAAATGTGTAGAAAAAGAAGCAAATCCTTTACCTTGAAAACGGACATTTCATGTGACACAACCCAATACTTATTTGCAAACACGGAATTGCGAAAAATATTAGTATGAAGCGTCTTATCAACTAATAATAAAAATTTCAATCCCTCAGAAATTCCAAACTTTCGACTTACTTTTGTCCACTTAAATTGGTGATTTTTCCCTCTGTGCGCCGTTATCCGTAACACGTATTTTCTGTAGTGCTTTTACATAGATAAATTTGATATGTTGATAGGCTTTATATCGCCATACAACAGAGGTGAAACGGAGGTATAGCAACCTTCTTTTTTCACAAAGCATTGCCCATAAGAGAGCCTTTGTTGTCCCTATAGCCGTGGATCACACAGTGGACTGCCTCCTCTCAAGATAGCTACTTCCTGAACTGGAAGGGAGATATCTATCGGAATGGGCTACGGCCTGCATTCCCTTACACAATGGATAAGGGAGTTTATGTCCTTCATAGCCACTAGCATCTCTGTAGAGCGGGATGTATGAGGTGTGAGCAAAACACAATCCTGTGTATTAATCGTCCATGTGATTACCTGATTTTAAAATATACATTAATTGCAAAAAGTACCTATATTCTGGAACCAAGTCCTTTAAAAATTATAGTATTTTACAAGTAGAGAACAAAAATTGTAGGAATATTTTTTTGTTTTTAAAAATTTTATTGGTATTTGCAACTGTATTAACAAAAAAAAATACATCAAGCAAATATGATAGTTATATAATACAATGACATAATATACATCCCATTGGAAGCACTCTAAAAATATTCTAAACTATAAGGTCCCGGGGCCATTTTCTTTTCAGTCACCACAGAATATTATCCGGAATCGAAGAGGAAGAAAGGATTGAAACTAGTGGGTTAGAGCTAACTCTAAATGAAGTTTGTCATAAAAGGATTTATACCTGGTCCGTGCCAAATCAGTACCATAGAGAATATTAAGGTCTTTATGGATAAGTTTATTCGTGACAAATTAAGGAGCGTTGAGGATTTACGAAGGATTTTGGATTTTAAGTATTGGATGTGGAGAGAACTTGATGTTTTAGTAGTTTTATCTTCTTTTCATCACTCTCTGTTAACTATTAAAAGCTTGAGTATAAGATAATATTTTTTCTTAAATATTTAGCTTTCAAACGGTATATCACACATGTATATTACTGTTCATATGTTCAAAAACAAAAAATTGAATTAAAAACAATATTTTTCCGTTTTTTCCTTTAGTTTTTTTTCAAAGTCCCTCAACTTACATATTTAGCTGTTTTTCATCAATGGTAACAAGATAATAGAGTTATTTTTATAGAATCAACAAAATTAAAAGTGCTTTAGAGAGAGACAATTTAAAATATCGGCATTTAAGCCCTGTCAGACCATTTTAATCAGAATTAAACCTTAATGATATTAAAGCTCATTAAATTTTACATCGATATAGCGAGTTTAATCAAAATCATCGAAACCGTTTTCAAGAAAATCGAAAAAAGGTGCAAAATGCATGGTATAAAGTGGCTTTTTCGGTAAGCTCATTTTGATAAAAAAGGTTTTGTAACGTCTTGGGCATATATTTGTCTTAAATATGAAATTTCAGATTCATAGGACTTACCGTTTCCGCCCGGGAGTTACCACACACACAGACCTTTTTGCGGGACTTGGTTATTTGGACTGAGGGGACCCTAAAACGTGTATTTCCGTTGAAACTGGAATTCGAAAATTTTCACGATCGCAATACTTTCCCTTACTATATATAGTAAGTGAAAGTAAAAAAGTGGATGAATATTTAATGTTTGGGAAAAGAAATTACAGAAGAATATATGGACCTGTTTGCGAAAACAACAACTGGAGAATAAGAAAGAATGAGGAGCTGAAAGAAATGTTTTAAGAACTAGATCTGGTTTCCTTTGTCAGAAAAAATCAATTAAGGTGGCTGAGATATGTGGGGTGGATGCCGGCGTGTAGGATACCTAAAATGTTGGTAGATGGTATGGCTGGAGGAGAAAGAAACAGGGACGCCTACGATTAAGATGACCGGATAGCAGAGAGAAGGTATTAAAAGTAATAAGAATCAGAGGATGCAGGTGACTCGCCCAGAATAGAGAAGGGGGGAATAAGATTTTAAATGAGCCCCAGGTCCTTCTACGGCAGTAGCGCCATGGAGTGAGTGAGCGAGGACATCAGAACGTTTTATCAGAAAATCCGACAACATCATGTTTTAGTTATTTTATCGACAAATAATTTATTTATTAATTAAATGATTTGGCATTTCATCTGATAATATATCCAAGTTCCTAAGAAAGTAAAAAAAAAAATCACATAAAAATCATATTTTATATTCTATATAAAATTTAGAAACTTAAATTTATTTTCATCCAACATTTATTGTTTCTTTTGATGTTCACGACGAGTCCTTTAATTTTTCTTCACCATCAATATACAGTATCATTGCTTCAATTTAATATTTTTTTTCAAATAGTTTTTATGCTCAAATTGTGTAGGTATCTATTATGGATATTAAAAATCTGGTGCGCGCAACACACGACATTCACTTACCTCGGTTGTTAAAATCAATTTAAGAATTTCAAAATACATTTAGAGTTAAAAATAAATTGTTTAAGAATTAATTAAATTGAATTTCAATAAAAACATGTGTTTTGTTAAATAATCTATTATAACATTATCTACGACGGTTTTGTCGGTTTTTTTATCACTCTCTGTTTTTTTTTACAATTTTGTGTATTAGATAATATTTTTTCCAAAATCTTTAGCCATCCAACGGTATATTACAAAACTATACTACTATTCACTTTTTAAAATGTTTGAATGTGAAATGTAAAAATGTTCACGATCGCAATACTTTATCTTACTATATATTTCATATTCATAGGTAAGTGAAAGTAAAAATTAATGTTAAACAATAGGAATTAATTGTGCTGTTAATATCTTTTTTATTTTTGTAAAAGGTAATATATTTATTTATTGAGATAAATTACAATTTGTCACAAAATGAACAATAGTAATAGTGATATGAGACCACATTCATACAATGAATACAGAAAATAATAACAATAGTCAAATTACATAAAATAGAAAATAAATAAATTCATACATATACAATAGTCAATTAGTTAGTTAGTTTGTGTTATTTTGTTAAGTAGTTATAACAAATGAATTATTGATTATTTGTTGCTGGTTTCTTTGTTTAGTCAATTAGTTAGTACTATTTTGTTAATTCTTTATAACAAATGATTAATTTATCAGTTTATATTTATTAGTTTTATTTACCAGTTATTATTATACAATTTTTTATATTCTGTAACTTAATGTTCTGTAACATAATTTATATTATGTAATAAAAATACGCGTTGTATCGCAAGATGGTACGCGTAGAAATAAATGCACCCATTGCAGGGTTAGTGTAATACATATACAATAAAATAATAATAACTAAAAAAAACATAACAAATCAAAACAACAACCTATAATTGAGATAAATAAAAAGTTGGCAAATAAATTAACATCATACAAACAATCATAACTATATACAACTACTAAAGGGACCCTAGACTGCGCTTTTTCCTCGATGACGACCTCATCCTGCTAGCTGACAATGATCGAAACCTCCAACATAACATAAATGTCCTACAAGATGAATTATCCAAAATAAATATGATGATTAATCCGGGGGACTAAATGCATGAGAATTGGTAAGAAACCCCGAAGGATAATGAGGATACTAAGGGCTGGAGGACAGAGATTAGAGCAGGTCGAAAATTTCAAATATCTGGGAGCTCATCTCAATGAGAATGGCTACATAGACGAAGAAGTGGTCCAGAGAATTGGAGCGGCAGGGAGGATGTTCTGATTGGTAAGGCGAGGTTTTCTATAGAGAAGAGAGGTGTCAAAGCGGACCAAATTAGCCGTATATAAATCGACATTTCTTCCTATCCTATCGTACTCCTCAGAATCTTGGACTCTTACCTCAAAACATAGGGGCCAAATCCTGGCCATATAAATGAGGTATTTCCGAAAAAGAGAGAGAAAGACACGGAGAGATAGGATACGGAACGCCACTATACGGGCTAAACTTGATGGTTTGGACATCTTCTTAGGATGGATCCGGAGAAAAGTGCCAGGAAGAGGTATGAGAGCCGCACAGAGGGAAAAAGGCCCAGAGGAAGACCCCATATCTCCTGGGAGGACGGTGTAAAGGAAGCATGCAGGAAGCGCGGGATAGACTGGAGTAGGAGAATGGAGTTGGCACAGGAAAGAGACATATGGACCAGACTCTACAAGCAGGAACCTCACACCGAACAGCGGTAAAAGAGGAAACGATTATGATGATGATGGTGATGTGAAGGAAAAAGCGGAATCCAAGAGATCCCAGCGCCTCTATCTTAGCCGCATCACTGGGTTAGTATCTAATCATCTCATTAGAGTTATCATCAGCAACTTTATGTTACTGATATACTGGACAAAAATGGCAAATTAAATAATAATAAAGACATAATTATTAACAAAAGATAATTGTCTTGCCACTGCCTAGCTCAAAACGGATATTTCCGTAAATCGTTGCACAGTGCCCTACTCACTGGACTACCTCAATATGAGAGAGCCGCCTTTAAAATGTTTGCTTTATTAATTTTATTAAATTTTTGGATAGTGTTTAGGTCCTCTTTTTCTTTTTCAAACGAATGCTTTACGGTAGAAGACTTTCAATATTAATGTTTGATGATCACCAATATTGACATTAATTATAAAATCACTAGCCTTCCACGTTGGTAGTCCTATTAGGCAAATGGGTCCTTGGATATTTTCCAAGTAGCAATCAGCTTAAGCACTTGTTAAAATGGAAAAATAAAATATGCCTCGTACAATCCTACAAATGGTCCTACAAGATGGATCGTTCCTCTGATTTATATCTTTCTTGAAAGAAGCTTTTTATTATAAATTGATAAAGTGTCATTTTAAGTAATGAAAGTCCAGATATGAATCATTGCTTTAGTGAATGATAGTCATCATAATCAATTAATTTTGCTCTATATTTAACAAGGAAATAATTTATCGCGTACTTTTTTCTTTTTATTTTCACTCAACATTTTATTCACACCTGTAAAAAAATTACAATAGCAAATGTGCTAAAATATAAACATGGCGTGGGCAGGCATGAGGGAGACAGCACTCAGTGGTGCTTCCTCCTGACATTAAGCACAACTATGTTTTCAGGCCAGGAGGTACCCTCATCCAACTCCTTTTCAGCATACGCCGAGTTCTGTCTGGTATGTCTGTTGTAGCCATGTTTTGTACAAGTTGGTTTATGTGTCCATTTAGTTTTTCGTAAAATTGCTTGTAAGTTGTTCGAATGCGGGTGAGTTCGTTGCCAGTCTTAAAAATTGCGCTTGAAAGATTTGTATTTTACGTATGTGTGTCTTTTTAGCAGGTCCGTATATTTGGCAAGCCTAAGTCCATATTGGTTTTAACAAATAAGTGTATACATCAAGTTTCTGTCTGATGGATCGCATACCTCAATTGAGAAAAACGTTAACCAAATCAGTAAAACTCGGAAATTTTAAGATATACATTCGGCAAAGCAAAAAAGTCAAATATATACATCGCATTTGGAAATAATAATCACTTTTTTTTTCATTTATTTACATTTTATTCTTAAAATAGCATTATTTTTTAAGTTTTATTTTGGATACACAACCAACTATTCGTTAAATGAGCTTACAGTTACATTAAACTGTTTAAATCATAAAATTCGTTTTCATGTTTTAGGTAACATTAGAAAAATTGCAGAAATTATCTAGGATAGTCAAGGTTTCTCGACGAAAATTGTTAGGATAGAATAAGTATTTTTATTCAATATAAAATGTACACTACATAGAAACAACAGAGTTGAAATTATCGATCGAATTAGCTAAGGATAATAGATTGTTTGAGCAAGTAGGAAAAAAAAAAAAAAAAACATAAAAAAAACCTACACAATATAAATTACTACGTATATCAACTTAATTTTTTTTTCATTAATACCTTTATTGCTTTAGTGATGATTAATTGTAATTACCAATTTAAATGGCTTTCGGAATTTGTGATGTTGATAAAATAATTTTTGGTATTGGTGTAGATCAACTTTTGTAATGTTGGAAGATTTAGTTCGAACCGCATTGCTGAAATTTCAGTATATCATGGGTAGTTATTTGGAGATTTTAATACTTATATTTTGTATTGTTTCAATGGTTTTGTAATTGGTATCGCAAGTCGAGCTCCAAACGAGCGAGGCGTGACAGATTTGGGCACGTATGCCTTTTTTTTTAGGATAGGAGCTTGTTCTGAGAGCTTAAAAGGGATTTTAATAAAAATTAAATAGCGGGAACATTTTGTAATACTTTTTTTTTCGGATTTGTTATTAATATGTTCGGTTAATGTTGACAATTTATCTAATGTTATCACTATGTGGATTCAGTTTGTTCATATTCGGTCTGCGCTTTGTAAATAATATCGCTCCAGATTTGCTTGCGTTTTTTATTTTCAGTTATAACAATATTTATTTATTTTTTTGAAACTTTGCTGTAACCTGCTAACTTTTTAATGCGATTTGATTATGTTTATAGTGCCGTATCCTAAGCGTAAAGGGACTTTATTGTATGCGGGTGGCGTGGAATATATATAAAAACAAAAATCCTGTACCACTACAGCCCATGAAGAGTCTTGGGCTCAGTACATATCGAGATTATACGCCAACGGTAGTGGAATGATGTGATTAGGCGTTGATCACGCTCAGCCGCCAGGTTTTCCCCAATATTTTGAGTACCCACTTTATAGAGGCTGGGTCTGCCACAGGAGGGTCCCATCTAGGTTCGCCGCTCCCTGACTTAATTAACAGAATAAAAAATATTCTGCCACAGCCTTTTAATTTCGAGACACTCTCCATAAAAACTAATTATCCATTAAAAACAAATTTTTGTCTGTACCTTTTCTTTTTATTTTTACTCTAGATGGGCTAGGAATACATAGCGCATATAAGTCTTAAATATATAACACGAAACGCAAGACAAGACAGTCCCAGGAGAGAAGATTGCGGTTCTAGAGCTAGGATACATCAATCACTATAAAGGGGACTAACTACCACAAACTTCAACTCCTTCTGATCCATCAAAAGTACAGAAAAGTCTCATTGCTCTTTCACCCACTTTCTCCCACATTTTTAAAACTGACCCATCATTTTTTCTCCCACTCATTCTCTATTATCAGTTTGTTTCAAAACTTTTGAATTATGGATGTTCAAAAAGAAAGTAAATTGATTATTTTGAGGTCTGCTGCTAGAGGAAAAGTTATAATTTTTCATGATCCTTCAGGTAGCGTAAACTTGTTATTTTTCTATTTTTCACAATCATTTTTCCTTCAAGTTGTAAAATAAAAATAGGATTAAAATTTAAATTTTATTATAAAATACTCCTTGTTAATAAAGGAATTACTTAGGCTATTTTCAGGAAGGATAAATTAATAATTAATCATAAAATATAAATATACATTAAAAAAATATTTTTTTTTTTTCATTTTTAAAATCACTATACTGTTTTATTGTGCTGTTAAAAAATGATAAGGTGTCCAGGAAAATTGTTTGCATTATCTTTTCAGGAGAAGAACATTTAAGTATATTTTTTTATTATATTTTTTTTTTATTTAATATATTTATTTATTCGAATATATTACAGTTTGTCGCTATGGACAATAATAATATTGCTACATGACAACATTCATACAATATAAACAAAAGAAAAGTCAAATTACATAAAATGAAACTAAAATTAATAGAGGTATATAATAACAAAATTTATAAATTAAATAAATATTAGGTTAGCAAAACATGAACACACTCATACCTATATACAATATTTACAATTTGTTGGGGAGCCCCCGTCGGAGTCCGCCCCCCCCCTCCCCACTTGTGGATGACAAGCAGAATCCGGGGGATCCCAGCGCCTCCCTCTCAGCCGCATCACTGGTCAGAGCCAGCGGAAGCTGAGTGAGAGCGCCATAGTCACAAACACACCGCACATGAGAGGAGAATCCGACCAGAGTCAGAACTCCAGAAAAGATATTTACAATATGTCTCGGGACCACTGCCGTTTCAACCTTCTAGGAGGGTTGTATGGATGAGTGGAGCTGGATAGGGATTGTGCTAGAGGATTAGGATGATGAATTAGGTACTGATAGAATTTGGAAAATTTGGAAGGAATCAAGTCTAAAATAAATGGAACATTTAGTTCGTGGTGTAAGGTATAGTTGGTGACATAATCAGGAGCATTTACTATTATTCAGAAGACTTTGGATTGAAAGGATTGAATGCGTTTGATGTTAAAACGTTTAGCTGTCCCTTATATTTATTTTATATTAAAGATATTATGGAATCCCATTTTCGAAAATGTCAGAGGTTTTGGAGCAGGAATTAAAAGACAGCAAAGTAAATTAAAAAAAAAAATCGTTATAACAATGTGTGATTATATCGGCTTCAGTTTCATTTAGGTCCTATTCTCATTCCACTTGACTCAAAGCGCTTAAATGATGTTTTTTCAAAATGTCTAAGGTACCTCAAGAGTCAAAGCTCGTGGGTTCACTTCGTCTGAATAAAAGTACACTTTGGTTTGGACTGTATATAGGATCACTTGAAAAAAGGATCGCAAGTTTAGAGGAAAAATAATAAGAAGAAATCTAAACTAAAGAAAATAAAATTGATTCACAAAGGTAGAGATCATTAAGATACACGTTAAACCCTAGGGCATACAAATGTACTTGTCAGCGCTAGTGAAAGTTTGAAGAGTCTTTCGAAATCATGAAAAATTCGGTTGAGACATCTGGCTGAATTTACACTTATTTGCAAATAAAAGGCATAAAAAAAGGTAACTTGAAATGAATCTCCTCTTCATTATTTATTTTGTTTGAAAATAAAACCAGAGGGTATGAAAAAAAACAAAAAAAAAAAAAAAAAAAAAAACTTGAAATGAAACTATAAGGAGTAAAAACAAAATGCTTAAATGAAAAAAACAACAAACAAACAAAAGAAAACCGCCTTGAAAAAAACGTGGAAAGCCGAAAGGCCTTGAACATGAAAAAGAAATGTTGGCTCGTGTAAGACGGAAAGCTTGAATAAAGAATTATTTGAAAAAACAGGGGGTAAGGGAAGAGAAATGAACTAAAAAAGCACGCCCTATTTATTTTACAAAGGAAGACGTAGTGGTCAAAATATCCAATAGATTGTGTAATGCGTGACTTCGATGTTTTTTCACACGTTACTTTCTTATAATAATTTAACCTTTAACCGGTGAAGTGGGGTCTACAGAACCCCAGGGCCTCTTTGAAGTTTTGTGAATCCCATTTTCCCCATCCGATCGGCTTGTGAAAACCTGACATTTCCTGTCTTGACATGATTGTAATAAAGCATCCTTTTTTTAGTCAGTTTTTATCCGGCATTGCTTTAGGACAGTGTTATTGGGGTCTAACAGACACCACCTCCAAATTAGTGTTCGGATTTATTGAAAGTGTGATTTTTAATCTTTTGAAAGAAATGTCTCGTGATCAGAAAATCCCAAGCTTCCGCGGGAGCTTCGGTTAAAGGTCAATCATTATTAGGGAGGGAAAAACAGAAGAATCTAACACATATAGTCAGGAGACTCCTCCGAAGAAAAGGAGATGTTATTTTTATCCAAGAAACAAGAATAGTTTGTTCTTATAGTTGAAGTCATCTATAGTTAGTATTAAATGTGAACAAAATATTTGTGGGCAAGGTTTGGTTTCCTATTGCATTAACTGAGCCTAATTTTAGCTGTGCATACTTTCTTTACAATATAAAAGATTCATATCTTTTTTATCATTTTCCATTTTTAAAATATAATAAATTTTAAGATAAGGACTTATTTACATATTACTTTACAAATATTTTCATTGCTTAGAATATAACGTTAAAAAAAAAAAAATTATTAATAAAATGTATTTAGTAATATCATGCATTTTTTCAATGTTATAAGCATCCTTTCATAAGTTGGACTAACGTATTTTACAAGGGAAAACAATGTTAGATGTTTCAGGATTAAAAAAGATAAAAAAAAATAGAGGTCTGGGGTCTGAGAGATCTTACCTCAAGAATTTTGACTATAAATTTTACCTCACCAGTTAAAAGTTAATTTGTCTATTAATCAAAGGATACCTTAAAGGTGTAACACAAAAAGTATATAAATAAACTGTGAAACAATCTTATTATCAACCAAAGCAGCAATATTTTTTCTTCAATTATATATGGACGCAATGATCTATAAAAGGCTAATAATTAAAATATTTCGAATAATAATAATAGGCTTGCCGAAACCGAAGGTTCGATGCCGATACCATCAAACTTCGCCTGCACAGACTCGTCCAATGTTGGCCGGTCAAGCTGAGATCAGCCGCCAAGATCAGCTTTAACGCAATCCTCCCATCGACGCTTCGGCCTACCATTCGGACACCTACCAGTCGAATCAGCGAATACCAACTTTCTCAGAATCCGTTTCTCACCGAGCCCAACAATTTTACTCGCCCATTTGAGTCTCCGCGACGCTATTAACTCAATTATATTCACAGGGTACAAGTTCCGCAATTCCGCGTTGTGCAACCTTCTGAACCCTCAGTGCTCTCATCTCTCTTCGGACCAAATATTTTACACAGTACCTTATTTTCGAAAACCTTAAGCCGTTGTTCATCCCTCAAAGTAAGCGGCCACGTTTCACATTCGTAAAGAACCGTTGGAAGAATAATAAAACATTTCGAAGCAAGAGGTAAATAATATGATCATCATCATCATCAATCCGGCGCTACAACTCGGTGACGAGTCCTGGTCTCTTCCACCAGCCCTCTCCAGTTATTTCTATCTTGTGCAGCAGTCATCTAAGTTTTGGTCTTCCTCTTCTTCTGAGGCCGTGGAGAGGTTCAGTCAAAATGGCCTTAGGGATCGCCTCATCCTCTATTCTAGCCACGTGACCAGCCCATCGCAGTCTGCCAAGCTTCAAGGTCAAAACGACATGATTGTCCTTAAAACCTGTATAGAGTTCATTATTGGTCCGCCTTCTCCAATGTTCATTGAGATGAACTCCCAAAATTCGTCGAAGTATTTTTCTCTCAAAGACTTGTAGGTCCTGTTCAGTTCTTTTACTGATAACCCATGTTTCTGATCCATACAACAGGACTGGGCGAACCAACGTCTTATATAGATGGAGCTTAGTCGGCCTGTCTAGGAGCCGGGAGGTGAACTCTCTTCGGAGGCCAAAGTAGCTCCTGTTTGCCATCAAAATTCTTCTTTTAACCTCAACCTCTGGTGCATTAACTTGCGTTGCAAGAGAACCCAGATAAGTGAACTGGGCCACTTTTTCAAAGTTAAAGGGGCCAACATTGATGGTCTCACCGGGTAGGGGTTCTTCTCCTGTTACCATGTACTTTATTTTTCCCGCGTTCATCTCCAGTCCAAGCATTCTGGCAGCCTCCATTAGGGCCAAAAATCCTTATTTGACAGACTGCAACGACCGTCCTATGATGATATGAACAACTGTTTTTTAAGGTGTTTCTCAATTAATTCAATATCATTTCTGGATCGTTAAAAGTGAAAACTTAATTTACTGTAGCCTTATTACAACAGCCAATCTATGTTTCACGTATTACTTAAAAATATGGAATATTGACTCCAGTAAAATTAAACAGAAACTCCCTAACTTTACACCCTCGTCATAAAAATAGCAATAAAATATTTAATTAAGACCCAAGAGCAAAGTGGAAATGTGATAAATTCTGACAGAGCACGGTAGGATGGAAAGCAATAAAATAGGAGAAGAGCTGTAAGGGATATATTCGAGGCACGCGCCAATCTATTGGCCAATCTGCGAGCCAATGACAGGTGTCTTTTACATTCCTTCCCCTTGTGGTTCATCCTCAATGAACTCGTGTTTGTTAGCTCCCTTTCTTTCGGTTCGCCGCTCTTTTATTGCCATGCTGAGCCTCTTGGGTTCTTACGTGGTCAACATTTAATGCCCTTCCGGCCAACATGGCTTAGTTTCTCAAACCTTTTTCTCTCATTATTCTGTAAATATTATAAAGTAACATAGGCATTCAATTATCTCTCCATCTTAAAATTTAACTTTAAAAAAGATATGGTTCTCGCAACACATGTCTTTCACCAACCTTCGTTATAAAAATAAATTTAAGAATTTTCAAATACAGTTTTGTTTTTTTTTAAATTGTTTTATTAAGAGATAATACAATCTGCCACCTTCTGGGCAATGAGTATTAGAGATAGAATAAATCATTCATCCCATATGTACATTGTAAATAATATTAAAGAAAAAACAATTAATAAAGACTAAACAAATAAAAGAAAATATATTTATATACACAAAATTAAATAAATACTACAAAGAAAATAATAATAACAATCTTGTTCATATTCATCCCTATTTACAATATTTACAAACTGCCCCTGGGATCACTTGATCACTTGATCAGATCACTCAGATCCACTTGGGGATGTCGAGGCACAATGCCAGAAGATCCCAGCGCCTCTCATTCAGCTGCTTAACTGGTAATGAGAGGCAGTGGAGGCTGCGCGAGGGCGCTAGAGCCACATACACTCGGGGCATGAGTGGAGAAGCCAGCCATTGCCAGCACTCCAATAACATAATTACAAGAGATCTCTGGGCCACTGCTGCTTCAACCTACGAAGAGGGTTATAGGGAAGTTTGGAACTAAAAAGGGAGTTTGCCAAGGGATTAGGAAGGTGAGTAAGCTTCTGAAGGAAGATTGTGAATTTGGAGGGGATTAGATCAAGGACAAATGGGATATTCAGGTCATGGTGTAAGGTTTTGTTGGTGACATAATATGAGGCATCTACTATTGTTCTGAGGACTTTAGACTGAAAAGATTGGATACGTTTGATATTCGAAACCTTTGCTGTTCCCCACAGTTCAAGTCCGTAGGTCCAAATTGGTTTAAGAATAGTCTTGTAAATTAAGAGTTTGTTGCCCGTTGAGAGATGAGATTTTCTGTTTAGTAGTCTATATAGCTGGCCATATCGTCGATTGAGTTCTTGTCGTTTGAGTCAAGTATGGGGGTTCCATGTCAGTCTTTTGTCTAAGAGGAAACCAGCAAATACAGTTAGACGTGAAATATATAGTTAAAGTAAAAACGTTAAAAAACTTTTTTTTCTCTTCATATATCTTTATTCACAACTGTCAGAAGCTATCGAAAAATCAGCAAATATGCTTTCAGAATGTAAGATCAGAAATGGTAGGCATGGGTAAGGAGAATGCCCAGCAGCACCCCTTTCTAGGCTATAATTGTCCAACGGAGGTCCCTCATCCAGCTTCTCTTCAGCCTTCTTCTGACTGGCATTTAAACTATTGACATGTCGTTAATCAGTCTATTGTCATTTCAGTTAAGTTTACTTTGAAAACGAGATAGAGTGTTCTTATATGTTGGTCGACTGTTGGTTGGAGTAGGTCCGTATGCAGGGATCTGTTCAAGAAGCTGTCGTTATGAGTCTTAACAATTTAGATTTAAATGATTGCAGTTTCTGTATGTAAGTCTTTTTTGCTAAACCAAAATTTTGTGAAGCGTAAGTCGATATTGGCTTAAGATTTAGATAAAAGAGAGGATAGTACTTACAGTCGGTGGTTGAGAGTCTAGAGAGTGCAGATTTAATTAAATTTTGTTTCAACGTAATCATGTGTTTTATAAAATAATATATTGCATTATTAGCTACAAAAATTGAGGCAGTGTTAAATAGCTTTTAATCACTTTCTATTTACTTCAACGATTTCGTACATAAGATAATATTTTTCAATAAACTTTAGCTTTCCAACGGTATATTATACTCGTGCATCTATACCAATGCTCTCAAAAAAAAAAAAAAAAAAAAAAAAAAAAAAGTGCATAAACATTTTGGTTTCTCATTTTTCCTTTAGTTGGATACCGAATTCGTTCAACTTATATATTTACCCGCTTTTCTTTTTTAATGTTAACAAAATGGAAAGGTTAGTTTTTTCGCATCTGCAAATTTTAAGGTACTTGAGAGGAAGAGAATATCGGTATTTTACCATTGTCAAGTTATGAAACCAACATCATATTATGGCCCAATAAGTTTTGCAACCATATAGGGAGTTTTATCAAAACAGTCATACCCTTTTTAATTTAACTTACTATATGTAGTAAGGGGAAGTATTGCGATCGTGAAAATTTTGGAATTCCAGTTTTCAACGCAAATACACGTTTTAGGGTCCCCTGAGTCCAAATAACCAAGTCCCGCAAAAAGGTCTGTGTGTGTGTGAGTCTGTCTGTGTGTGGTAACTGCCGGGCGGTAAGTCCTATGAAACTGAAATTTCATATTTGAGACAACTATACGCCCGAGACGTGACAAAACTTTTTTCATCTAAATGAGCTTACCAGAAGAGGCACTTTATACTACGCATTTTGCACTTTTTTTCGATTTTCTCGAAAACGGTTCAGAAGATTTTGATTAAACTCGCTATATCGATGTAAAATCAAGTGGGCTTTAATATCATGTAGGTTTTATTCTGATTAAAATGGTTTGACAGGGCTTAAATGCCGATATTTACCTTTAATTTTGTAGATTCAATAAAAATAACTATATTATCTTGTTAACGCTGATGAAAAACAGGTAAATATATAAAATGAATAAATTCGATACCCAACTAAAGGAGAAACAAAAAAAATATTTTGTTAATGCAATTTTTCGTTTTTGAACATAAGAGCAGTAATATATATGTATGATATACTGTTGGAAAGCTAAAGAATTTAGAAAAAATATTATCTCACACACAAGCTTTTAAAAGTTAATAGAGAGTGATGAAATGAACATAAAACTAAGTAATTGTTTTGGATAATAATCTAATAGATTTTTTAATAAAACACATGTTTCTATATAAATTAAATTTAATTAATTCCTTAATAGTTTCACGTATTTTCATCTCTAACTGTTTTTGAAAATTCTTTCATTGATTTTAAAAATGGAGGTAAGAGAAAGTCGTGTGTTGCCCGCACCAGATTTTTTGAAAAGTTCATTATGCTTAGTAAAAAGTGGCATTTCCGGTGCGCTGATTTTGATTTAAAAAGTTACTTTAACATCGGAGACATGTAGAATTCCTAAATATTAAATTTAAGTTTCGTACGACTTTTCGTTTCTATGCTAGACTTATCATACAAAGACTTGGTTATGTGGACTCAGGGTACCCTGAAACGTCTATTTCCGTTGAAAATTGGAATTCGAAATTTTTTAAGATCGTAGTACTTTCCCTTACTCTATATTTCATATTTAAGTAAGAGGAAGTAAAAAATCTGGTAAATTTACGTTGTTATTGCCGAACACACAAATTAAAGTTGACATAAAAATTCGATACAATAAATTATCAAATATTAAAAACCTATATGTGTTAGTAGCAACGGGATCTAATAGATAAGACAGTAGACTACTATTTTCTGAAGATGGATTCGAACTCAGCCTAGGCAGGGTGATTATTTATGATGTTACCTAGGGGAATCATAGTATAGCCTTCTACGTGTCACTCGACTGGCGTAAAGTGGGTGTCCGAAATAGGGAAAAATCCTAGAGGCTGAGTGTGATAACTGATTAACTCCTTGCACTGCCTTAGACCTATAAGAGCGGATCCCTATACATACGTCTGAACCCAATATCATTAATAGGTTCTAAAGTTACAGGATTTTTTTAACTTGAAACGAACCAAAATAAAAAGTTATTTTAAAAAAAACAACAACAGATAATAGGGTTATTCTGAAGATTCTTTTCAACGAAAGATTCCCATGAAGTAAAGAATGGACGAGCCTAAAGAGATTCTTATGACCCCACCCTTGAGCAGATACAGCCAGTCAGACTTGCAAACTAGGGATTAGAAGAACAGGCCGATACGAACTGATCTATCCAGATTCATATATAAAATTCACAGAAAAAAAAACCAGGAAAGGTGGAAACACTAAAACAACAAGACTTTTTTTAAAAATATATATAATTATTTACATAAATAATTTCATTCGGTTATATCAGAAACGAAACTTGTTATTTTTACAGGCTTTGAACTGATAGTAGCCTAAGGTTTTTATCTCAACATTTTATATAATATTTATAATTGTTAAATCTTAAAACTGACAAATATAATTTAGAAATGGATTTTTCATATAATATATTTTTATATTCTTATCTCATTGGGTTGTTCCACATGAAATGAGCGTTTTTATAGTTTCTGAAATACATAAAGGATTTCGTAGGTCTCTGTTGTTTTTTTCCGAATGTTTACATATTTAAAGTAAACAGTTACTAATCCTCTACCTTTGTATTATAATCATTAGCTTCCCAATCAATTACCCACTTATTAGTATACCTCCAAATATGAACAAGGAAACAGGCGATTTTCGAGTAATATATTTGTACGAGTTTAAAATCGGCCATACAGCAGCTGAGGCCGCTAGAAATATTTGCAAAGGGTTTGGGGATGGGAGTGTTAATGAACGGACCATTCGCCGCTGGTTTGCTAAGTTTTCAGCTGGGGATACCGACTTGGAAAACGTGCCCCGAGGAAGACCTCCGTCCGCAATAGGCAACGATGTCCTCAAACATACAGTAGAAGGAAACCCCTACCAAACAGTTAAAGGACTCTCTGCACAACTAAATGCAAGTGCATCTACCGTTTCCAGACATTTAAAGTGTATTGGGAAAGTAAAAAGCTCGATGCATGGGTACCTCATGATCTCACTGAGGAGCAGCAAGACCCCATCTTTCAAAACATACCGTGCAAAAATTGAAAGAACTGGGCTACGAAGTTCTTCCGCACCCGCCATATTCTCCCGACATATGACCAACAGATTACCATTTGTTCAGGAATTTAGACAACTTCGTCAAAGGAAAACTTTTTGAAAATGATGATCAAGTAAAAAGTGCGTTTTCAGATTTTGTTTCAATTCAAAGCTCAGAGTTTTTCAGTTCGGGGATAAAAATGTTGGTGTCACGTTGGGAAAACTGTGTAGAAAAAGAAAGGTAAATACTTGGAATAAAATTATCTTGTTTTTATATCGTATTTTTAATAAAAGTCCTTTACCTTGAAAACGGACATTTCATGTGATACAACCCAATATAAATGTCAAAATATTATTTCTGAAATAAAGGATTCGTAGAGGGAATATTAACTTAAATATATTCAATGTAAATGTAATATTTTTTCTACTAAATTATAATTGTAGTATAAATATGACCATTTGATGAGAAAAAAAAAAACCAGCCATATAGAAAACATTAAAAAATATACATAAGAATGAGATATCAATTATGAAGACTCAGTTTTGCTATCTTCCTAATTTACATTCTTCTTCATGAATTTTCTTGTTTAGAAGAATATCCATCTGAAACATTCATAGCATCGTTAAAAAAAAAAAAAAAAAAAAAAAAAAAAAAAAAAAAAAAAAAAAAAAAAAAAAAAAAAAAAAAAAAAAAAAAAAAAAAAAAAAAATATATATATATATATATACAGCTTAATAATTAAGAAAATTACTCGAAATTAAGTAAATGTAATAAAAGATTATTAATGTCATGTTTGAAGTATAGTAATTTTTTAATAGTTTAAACACAACTAGAATAATACTTTTATCAATAATGCTGGTAATTAATGTGAAGTTAAATTATTTTTAGTTATTAATATTATTTTTGTAGTTTAACAATTCATAAACTGTTAATCACAAAGCAAAAGCGAGCTTGACTTTTGAGTCAATTACGGTGATTTAATCATTTAATTTTAACTTACCTACTTCAATTATTTTAAAAGTTTGCAGTAGCTTTTAATGGTTTTTATTTATTAATGTATTTTTTATTGATTAATAATTTGAATTCTTGTACATTTGGTCCTCAAAACTCTTTAAATTAAAAAAAAAAACAACAACGGAAGAATTAGTAAATCTAATACCTGTGTACATCGTTTCTTGAAACAATGCTTCTAAAATAAGAACAAAATCTGGTACGCGCAACACACGACTATCACTTAATTCCGTTGATAAAATTAATTTTGAAATTAAAAAAAAAAAAAAACATAGAGATGAAAAAAGATCTAAGAATTAATTATGTAAATTTTCGATAAAAACATATGTTTTATTAAATAATCTATTATATTTTTATCTATAATAATTAGTTAGTTATATCGCCTTTTAATTACTCTCCATTAACTTTTACGATTCCGTGTATTACATAATATTTTGCTTTCCCACGGTATATTGTACATCTATATAATTATCCTTAAAATAGTATCTGAAATAATCGGTTTACTAAAACTTCAAACCGATATAATTAAAAAATAATTGTGCTTTTTCTGATTAAATTCAATGAATGACAATTCAGAAAGAGGATATTCACAGAACGATAAACAAGAACAATATTTCGCCAATTAAAATTTAGTTTATAAATAAGAATTCGACTAGCCTATACTACGGCTCTGTACTAAACTCTTTTAAAATATATTGTACATTCCTGCTACTCACCAATATTTATACAATATTTTTCCGTCGAGATTCTTGAAGATTCCTCTTTATTCTTGTTATAATAGTTCGACTCATCGTCGCATTTGGAATTTTTGAATGTGAAACCAACAATTCTAGGAGGATCCCTTGGTTCTTCGTCTCTATATCTCTCGTCGCAGTTTGTATCTTCATCTTTGTTACCTGAAAATACAAAATCTTAAATTATTATAGAAATACTTGATCGGTTTATTGAACATATTAAGTTATTTTTTTTTCTAGATTAAACTTAAAAATCTAGTGCGAGCAACACACGACTTTCACTTACCTCCATTTTTAAAATCAATGAAAGAATTTTCAAATACAGTAAGAGATAAAAATGCGTGAAAATATTTAAGAATTAATTAAATCGAATTTTTATAGAAACATGTGTTTTATTAAAAAATCTATTATATTATTATCTAAAATAATCAGTTAGTTTTATCTTCTTTTCATCACTCTATATTTATTTTTAAATGCTTGTGTATGAAAGAAAATTTTTTTCCAAAATCCTTAGCTTTCCAACGGTATATCATACATGTATATTACTGCTCTTATGTTCAAAAACAAAAAAATTGCTCTAAACTTTTTTGTTTTAGTTTTCTCCTTTAGTTATTTTTTAAATTCGCACAACTTACATATTTACAATTACACACTTAAATAAGCACAGCTTAACTTCCTTTTGTTTATTATTTATTTTATTTCATAATTTTTTACATCATTTATCAACGTTTTGGGGTTCTTTTCCCATTTTCAAGACTTATTTTTTAAAAGCACTTACACATATATAATTCATTACAAGGTAAGGCAACGAACACCCATTTAGACGAATAGCAGTAAGCTATGGAGTGAAGTAATGAATGAAGTATTGTGAAAGTGATTTCAAAAAGTAAGTCTTGAAAATGGAGAAAGAACCCCAAATAAAAATAAAATAAATAAAAAATAATGAAATAAAATAAATAATTAACAAAAGGAAGTTAAGGTGTGCTTATTTAAGTGTGTAATATTAAGAAAAACTTACAAAATTTACCTATTTTTTTATCAGTGGTAACAAGATAATATAGTTATTTTTATAGAATCCACGAAATAAAATATTAAAGGTCATTAAATTTTACATCGATACAGTGAGTTTAATCTAAATCGTCGGAACCGTTTTCGAGAAAACCGAAAAAAGATGAAAAATGCATGGTATAAAGTGCCTCTTCTGGTAAGCTCATTTTGATGAAAAATGTTTTTTAACGTCTCGGGCTATAGTTGTCTTAAATATGAAATTTCAGTTTCATAGGACTTACCGTTTCCACCTGGGAGTTAACACACACACACACTCAGACCTTTTTGCGGGACTTGGTTATTTGGACTCAGGGGACCCTAAACTGTGTATTCCCGTTGAAAACTGGAATTAGAAATTTTTCACGATCGCAATACTATATATAGTAAGTGAAAGTAAGAACTAGTGAAAACTAGTAGAACAGGTTCTGCCCTTAGTTAATAACTATAACTGAAGAATATTGTATTCTCCATACACTTTTTTTGTATTGTAATAGAATACAAATACCATAAAGATATTTTAGGGTTTGTTCAACAAAAATATAACATACTTTAAGGAAAATAAGTAGTTTATATGATAATTAATGTAATTATTTATTCGTAATATAGTAATTTATTCGTTGCGTTAATAAATGATTTAATTTGACTTACGTTTCAACGATCGATTCAAATTGCTCTTAAACACTTCACATGGGGGATCCATAGCGGTTCAAAAACGTTTGGAGAAACAAACCGACTCAGCTGCAAATTCTAATTTTAAATTAATTATAATATGTACACAAGTGTTCGGAAAACGATGACTCGTGATCTAGAAATTGCGCAGTTTAAGATTATTCCATGATACTATACAATGTTTTAATGATACCAGTTTAATATTGTTCACACCTTAGGAACGAAAAATCTTTAAAAGTTCTAAAAGAGGTTAATATGTTATTTAAGTCCGAATTAATTGAAATATAATAAATTCCACTGTAGCAGGGCTAATTTGCAAAATGAAATATTGTATAATACTTAATTTAAAATCTGGTGCGCGCAACACACAACTTCACTTACCTCCGTTGTTAAAATCAATTTTATAAGTTTTAAATACATTTAGAGATTAAAATAAATTGTTAAAGAAAAAATTAAATTAAGTTTGAATAGAAAGATGTGTTTTATTAAAAGATCAATTATACTATTAACTACGACAATTAGATTGTTGTATTAGCTTTTAATCACCCTCCATCAACTTTTAGAATTTTGTGTATATGATAGTATTTTTCTAAAATCTTTAGCTTTCCAACGGCATATTATACATCTATATTTCTGTTTTAATGTTCAAAAAAAACAAAATTGCATAAAAAAAATATGTTTGGACTTTTCTCCTTTACTTGTTTATCAAATTCGGTCATTATGCATATTTAGTCGTTATTTATCAATTCTAATAAGATGATGTGCCTTTTTTTTTTATAAATCTACAAAATGAAATATACTTCAGAAGAAGAAAATTTAAAATATTGGTATTTAAGCCCTGTCAGACTATTTAAATCAGAAAGGCACCTACATAATATTAAAGCCCATTTAATTTTACATCGACATAGCGAGTTCAATCAAAATTGTTGAAGCCGTTTTTAAGAAAATCATAAAAAGGTGCAAAATGCATATTATAAAGTGGCTCTTCTGGTTAGCAGATTTTGATGAAAAAGATGCTGTAACATCTCGGACGTATAGACATATTAAATATGTAGTTTTAGTTTTATAGAACTTTTAGTTTTTGTCTATATTTTCATAAATCTGTTTTCTACGACGAGTACACAAAGTCTTAAATATTAATAAAATTTTATCTTCGAATCTTTAGCTCAACATTTCAATTATGACAATTCAAATCACTATTCTTGCTTAAATAAAATATAAAATTTCTTTCACTTTTTTTTACTGTTTTAGGCGGTCATCATTATTTTATATGTCCATGTTTTACATTTTATAACTTCAACTATAACAGTCTATCAACGATAGGTGGTTTAATTTTTGAAGACAAGCTAAATCAGAATCATATTCTTTTAATTTTCAATCAAAATCATTTGCTTTACTATTTTAATGGTCTTCAAATCTTTTCGATATTAAAGCCCATTTAATTTTATATCGTTTTTAACGATTTTAATAAAAATTGTTAGAGCCATTTTCTAGATCCATGATAATACAATATAAAGCTGCACTTCCGATAAGTCAATTTTAGTGATGAAGTTCCTAGGGCGTCTATGACACATAATAATAATAATAATAGGCTTACCGAACCCGAAGGTTCGATGCCGATACCACCAAACTTCGCCTGCATAGACTCGTCCAATGTTCACCGGTCAAGCCCAAGCCCCCGAGATCAGCCTTAATGCAATCCTCCATCGACGCTTCGGCCTACCTTTCGGACGCCTACCAGTCGGTTCAGCGAATACCAACTTTCTCGGAATCCGTTCCTCACTAAGCCCAACAACTTTACGCGCCCATTTGAGTCTCCGCGATGCTATCAACTCAATTATATTCACAGGGTACAAACTCCGCAAATATATATATATATAACTTATCGTTTTTGCACTAGACTTACCACATACACACAGACACACAGACCTTTTTGTGGGACTTGGTTATAGAGACTCAGGGGACCCTAAAACGATCGCAATACTTTACCTTACTATACATTTCATATATAGGTAAGTGAAATTAAAAAATTGTAATGTTATCATTATTGTGAATTGTGAAAAAATTGTGTTGTTAATTTTTGTTAAAATTATATTAATATTATTGTTATTGCCTTTAAATAACCAGGCTCTATTTGTAAGAGTGTTTTTCCTAAAAACGAATAAAAATATAAAGAAAGAGAAGAGATTGTTCCAATAATTACATTCATAATTATATTAACTCTACTATAACAATAATTGATAGTAAAATAAATTAATCTAAAATCTAAGCTATAACTGAAAATTTATTTTAGAACTACATGTTGTTGGTTTTCTAGAAAATATTTCTGTTTTCTCGAAGACCACCGGTGTTAATGATAACACTCCTTTATTTCCTGAACAGGTCGCCTCAGAGGTGCGGTTTATCATCATCGCTTCCTTCCGACGGCGGAGTCAGATCACGCCCGACCTGAGGAGGAAGTGAAGAGTAACCGGCTATGGTTTGGTGGGAGAGAGTGCTATTTCTCCAGGGGCCGGGGGATGAAAACAATCTGGGTCGCCGGGTTTATCCAACCTCCGCCATTCCCGGCACGTCCTGCACACCGGCTCTGTATTGCTGGTATTCGTTAGCTCCTCAGGGCGTGATAGTTTCTCTCTATCAACTCTCTGGCTATCCTATAAAATGCCATAGTCCCTTTGTGTGGAGGATCAAGATTGTTTTCTTTCATTTTCAATAGTTTTTATCTACTTACTGGAACAATTTAGAATTGAACAAAAACAGTACCTATTGCATGAAAAACCCTTCAGAACGATATAGCTTTGGGTGTGAATTTAAAGTAAAAATTAAAATAATAGTAAATACATTTTACTTTCCCTTACTAAGGGATTATTACATTTTACTAATAGTAAGGGAAAGTATTGCGATCGTGAAAATTTTCGAATTTCAGTTTTCAACGGAAATACACATTTTAGGGTCCCCTGAGTCCAAATAACCAAGTCCCGCAAAAAAGTGTGTGTGTGTGTGTGTGTATGTGTGGTAACTCCCGGGCGGAAACGGTAAGTCCTATGAAACTGAAATTTCATATTTAAGACAAATATACACCCGAGACGTTACAAAACCTTTTTCATCATAATGAGCTTACCAGAAGAGCCACTTTATATCGTGCAATTCGCACCTTTTTTCGCATTTCTCAAAAACAGTTCCGACGATTTTGATTAAACTCGCAATATCGATGTAAAATTTAATGGACTTTAATATCATGTAGGTTTCATTTGGATAAAAATGGTCTCACAGGGCTTAAATGCCGATATTTTAAATTTTCTTTCTCTAAAGTACCTTAAATTTTGTTGATTCTCTAAAAATAACTATATTAGCTTGTTACCACTGATGAAAAACAGGTAAATATATAAATTGAATGAATTCGATACCCAATTAAAGGAAAAAACTGAAAAAAAAGTATTTTTAATGATTTTGAACATAAGAGCAGTAATATACATGTATGATATACCGTTGGAAATCTAAAGATTTTAGAATATTATCTGATAGTCAAGCTTTTAAAAGTTAATAGAGAATGATAAAAAGAAGATAAAACTAACTGATTATTTTAGATAACAATATAATAGATTTTTTAATAAAACACATGCTTCTATAGAAATTCAATTTAATTAATTCTTTAATAGTTTCATGTATTTTTATTTCTAACTGTATTTTTTATTTATTTATTTCTCCCTACCTTGCCACATGGCAATACGGGTGTCGGTAACCAGCAGTGCTACCAGTAGTAATCTTGAATTTTTTTTTTCTTTCTTTTTTCTTTTCTTCCCAGTTTTTCACTCTGGTCTCTCCTCGATGACCATATCTTCAGCTTCTGCTTCTTCTCTCGGAGGTGGCCTTCCTCGATCTCGTCCTGTTCCACCTAGGTTAGAAGCTGATGGACCAAGTGAAGTTTTCCAAGCATGAATAAATGCTAGAAAATGTCCATAATTCTGCTTGGACACCAGCTGAGGGAAATCGCTCTTCGTGAGGACCCAGAGCCCACATTCCCTTAGTAGTTTGACCCTCTTAGAAGGATGGTCTGAGTTTTTGCTGCGGCCATTTTCAATTTCTTCAAGCGACACCACCTTCCTACCAGGTTGGCGCACCTTTCAGCTTCTGATTTTATTCCAGATCTGCTGTTAGATGCCACTACAACCGCCAGGTCATCAAAGTATGCAGTGGCAGAGAACTGCTCCTCCTCAAGCACTCCCAGTAACTCGTCGAATATTAGCTTCCATAGAGCTGGGCCGAGGACAGATCCTTGAGGACATCCCCTCTCTATGGAAGCTTCAGTTTCATAGAAACATCCCCGAACCTTTACAAACCTGTCTTGAAGGTAGCTATTAACGAGGGCGTATAAGTTACTGGGAGCTTCGTACTTATGCAGCTGTTGAAGCATCAACGGCCACCAGACGCTATCAAAGGCGGATGATATGTCAAATAGCAATAACATTACATATCGCTCCGTTTTTACTGCTGCGTCTGCACGAACTTGAAGGAGGGCATCTGCGGTTCCCTTTCCTTTGGTTGAATCGTATTGCCGCGGATGGCTTGCTCTAGCAAGAACTTGTCCTAAGCTGGTTAAAATCAGATTCTCGAGGACCTTGCTCAGTAACGGGAGAAGGCATATGGGTCTATAGGACTTAGGGACCTGCTTATCCCTACCCCCTTCCTTGTAGAGGAGTCTCAGATCGGCGATCTTCCATTTTCTCGGAAAATATCCCCTATCAAGGCAGTCATTGAAAAGATTCAGTAGCTTACCTTCTTTGTACGGGAAACTGTTTTTCAAGATCGCCGCGTCTATAGCATCAAGTCCTGGAGCACGACCAGCTTTCTGCTTATCCACGGCATTACGGAGATCATATATGTCCCATGGAGGGTATAAGTCCATGCCTGGTGGGCATACCGTAGTGTGTCTCACGAAGTTATCCTCTTCATTATCTTCAGAATCTCTAACTGTATTTGAAAATTCTTTCATTGATTTTAAAAATGAAGGTAAGTAAAAGTCTTGTGTTAGATTTTTTTGTTTTGCTTCACTTACTTATATATAGTAAGAGAAAGGTTTTCGATTTTTTACCGTAACTAAACGTTTTAGTGTTCTCTGAGTCCAAAAGACTTGTCCGCGAATGGGTCTTTGTTTTTGAAGTAAGTATAGCCCTAATATGATACAATGTATGAAACTTAAATTTTATATTTATCTTGTACGAATGAGATGTTTCGGCGATTTTTTCAACAAAATCAGCGAACTAGAAGAGCTGACCTCTTAAAACCATGCAATTTTTGCACCTTTATACGATTTTTTCAAAAACGACTCACACATTTTTACTTATACTCGCTGTATGGATATAAAATTTGATGGGCTTTAATGTCATGTAGATTTAATGCTTATTGAAATAGTCTGAAAGGCTTAAATGGCGATATTTTAGAATTTTTAAGTATATTTGATTATGTAGTTTCGGAAAAAAAAATATCCTAGACTTATTTACCTATGAGCACAAGAATTTTTATAAACTACTAAGTAAATAAATAAACGAAGTAAATATGTAAAACACAAAAATAGAAATTAGTAGGTAAATGAAAAGTAAAAAATTCTTAACAGAAAAATTAACCGAACAGTTGTTATTTTACGTTGACTTAAAAAATTTACTAAAACCCATTCAATTTAGTTTTTTTTATTATTTTTTTAATTGTATCTGTGTGATTTAGAAGGTCTATTGTGCGCCATTGTATTTTCTATTTAGGATTTAGTACATGAGTTTAATTTGCAACTATATTCTTATGTTTCACAAGTTTACTTCCTCTCACTAAGTTGCTGTGACTTACTTCCACTGAATATTTTTATATATATATATATATATATATATATATATATATATATATATATATATATATTGTTATTATAATTATCTTCACTTCCTCTGTCAAAAACCTAGGAATCACCATCGACCATACCCCTTTCTGGAAACCCCATATTGCCCGAATCTCCCGAAGAATAATAAATACCCTCAAATTTTTCCATCGCTCCCGTCATCTTCTTCCACTGTCTACCCTAATTTATTTTCCCCCACTTTGACTATTGCTGTATGGTATATGGTGGCCTCTCGTCTTTGCTCGAGGAGAGGCTAAAGCGAATTATGAACACATTTTTAAGACTTGTCCTTGGTACACCGAAGAGATCTCATGTAACCCATTTATACAATGAGTTAAAGTGGCTCCATCCTTCTATCCACATACAATATTTCCTAGGATCATGTCTTTACGAAACAATTAACTCCCAGCTACCTCCCTACATCCACAGACTTCTGTCATTTAAATCGTCAGTCCACTCTCCAAACAAGATCGCGCCATTCCGACCTTTATATTCCAACCCATAGAACAACAACTTTTGATCATTCCTTTATTGTCCGCTCCACTGCTCTCTGGAATTCCTTACCTACTCATATCCGGCCATGCTTCTTCCCTACCATCATTCAAGTCCCTGATATTCCAGTACCTACTGTCATCCCAAACAGACGCTCAATAAGATATTTTAAATAAAAAAGAAAATCTGTTATTTATTGTTCATATTTTTATATTGATCAATTATGTATCAATTTCAATGTTTAGTTTTGTTTAACACACCAGTTAAGTTATTATTTAATTATTTTACTCTTTTGTTTTATTATATCCTTTCTTTTCTTTTTGTATCATCGTGAATAAGAATTAATTATATTCCTTTCCTCTTGTAGCCAGACACATTATATATATATATATATATATATATATATATATATATATATATATATATATATATATATATATATATATATATATATATATCCTAATTGTACGTATGAATTGCTCTTAAAGGACCTTGTCCCAGAATAAATATCTTTTTCTATTCTATTCTAATTTCAAATATCTTTATTATTTCTACTTTCTATGTTCATCTCTTAGATGTTGTTAGACCCTAATTTATTTTAAAATCTCTTTTAGCCCTGGTGATGACCTACAATGTAAGTCAAAACGTTTTCGTTTCTTCGACCGGCAACCAACATTTTTCCTCCTAATCTCCTAACCGTCTACTGGTGATCTACTATGATATGAGCCTACTATCCATTCATTATGAGCTAAACTATAATAAGAATTTTTTATGTTGTTTGGGACAAAATAATCTTAACTTCTCTTAAAAACAAGATAATTACCAATGAAAACACTCTCCTAATCGCTAAGTTCCAGACAAGAAACTGCCCGACGTTTTCGACTACTTCAACACTTACTGCACAAACGCTCCAACCTTCCTCTTAATTATAAATGACTTATTTATATGACCATCATCAGACCGATATAGACTTACGGAGTAGAGCTATGGGGCTCTAATAAACCATCGAACTCATCTCGTATCCAATCCTTACAATCGAAAATCATAACGAAGGATTTCCTCAATGCTCCTTATTTCATCACAAAAAACCTCATCCATAAAGACCATAATATTCCATATGGCGCTGACTTATCCCGAACCAGGTACCCTTCCTTCCATGACAAACTCCATTCCCACTACAATCCATTAGCTTCAATCTTTGCTTCCTCATCAATCCATGATAATCCTCCGAGGCGTCTGAAAAGAAGATGGCCACGAGACCTTCTAGTTTAAAATATTTTTAGAGTGCTGCCACTGGGTAGTGGCTCTACATGTATTCCATGACCATTTTCTATGTAACCATCACATTTACTTGATGTATTTTTTTTTAATACAGTTGCAGATATCAATAAATATGTTAAAAAAAAAAAAAAAAGAAGGTTTATTTCCTTCGTCTTGCCGGCTATAAATGAACTAAACCAGTGTATTTACACACATAAAGAAAAATTTTTTTTTTTAGTACAACAATTTTTTATTCAGTAAAATTACAATCTGTCCCACTTTGGACGTTAATAGTAGTGCTGAAAGATATCATACATACTACATTTATACAATATTTACACAGCATAAAATTACAATAAAATATATACACAATAATGAATTAAAACAATACAGTCAAGAATTCGCTTATACCTATATACACATACACACACTCATACATACATCACATTGAGTGGAGAATCTAGCCAGTGCTAGAACTCCAATATATTTACAAAAGGTCGCGGGGCCACTGCCGTTTCAACCTTCTAGGTGGGTTGTATGGATGAGTGGAGCTGGATAGGGATTGAGCTAGAGGATTAGGATGATGAATGAGGTTCTTGTGGAATTTAGAAAATTTGGATGGAATTAGGTCTGAAATAAATGGAACATTAAGGTCATGGTGCAAGGTATAGTTGGAGACATAATAAGGAGCATTTACTATTGTACGGAGGACTTTGGATTGAAATGATTGAATGCGTTTGATGTTTGTACGTTTAGCTGTCCCCCACAGTTCAAGTCCGTAGGTCCAGATGGGCTTCAGTATTGTCTTGTAGATTAATAATTTGTTGTCAACTGTAAGTTCAGATTTTCTGTTGAGTAGTCGGTATAACTGTCCGAATCGTCGGTTGAGTTCTTGTCTTTTAAGTCTTGTATGTGGGTTCCAAGTCAATCTTTTGTCTAACAGTAAGCCAAGATACCGGACTGTATCTGAGAGAGGAATTGGTAATGAGTTGAAATAAACTGGCGGACAGGATTTTCTTCTAAGAGTAAAGGTTATGTGTTTACATTTGGCTTCGTTTACCTTTACACGCCAGTTATTACACCAGTGTTCGATAAGGAAAAGGTGTCTCTGAAGGTTTAAGGATGCTGTTTCAGGATTGGAACTGGATGATAGGATGGCGGTATCGTCTGCAAAAGTTGCCAGGAAGGTATTAGGATGTGTAGGAATATCAGCAGTGTAAAGGATGTAGAGGACGGGTCCCAAGACGCATAAAGAAAAATAACTTAATGACTTTTGATTGATATAGGTTAAAATGTTTCTAATGTTATTTTTTTTTCCAGGTAAGTGGAAACATACAGTTGAACAGTTTGAACATATTCACCAAACGTTTTCATGTAAGTAAAATTTTCAATTCATAAAAATTGCATTTTTTTTTTTTTTTAACAAAGGAAGCACCTATCGATTTTACAATACCTCGTTTATTGTATTGCGATCAACGAGCAACAAAACCTTCACTTTTTTTTCTAGTTAAACATGGCTAGGAACTCATTCTAATACATCTTTGTACAAAATGTAAAATGTTAGATGGTATAGAAATAAGTTTATACATTTTGGTTTAATAATGGACCGATGTAGCATATAATTAGGAGCATTGTGATACCGAAATGGACTCTATCCTATTGACAATGATTGATAGCATTATGTCATCGTGGATGTCAAGATTCCTGGGCACCATTGTCTCTCTACCATGAACATGATACTTGGATAAAATCTCCTCTTCCAATTATGTTCGGGATCCCCTAAATGAGTCAATTAGGACATGAAGCTCTGCACCCGCGAATACAGGTGAAGATGATCCGGACGCTCTGCCGGAGGGCTATGAATACGATGAGTAGGTGAGGTGTATTCACGGCACGTCGTCTTTTTTACAGCCTGTTCTCCTCTTCTTTGGTCCGAATCACGTCATAAACTTGCCGTATCTAGTGAGCATTTGCATACAGATAGGGGCCTCCGCTTATTAACTTCTGTCGTAGAATCTAAACTACGCAATATAGCTTGAGATCACACCTTCCCTGTTGTACCAACCGGTTTTGGCAAAGCAAACGATCGTTTAACTTAGGTTCATTACATTCAAATGAGTTGGACACAATTCAACATCGTTGCATTAAACAAGATTTAGCGTCATTACCATTCCTGATCGCCTCGTGTCAGAACTTCTTCACATATGTGCGATATGCAACATGAGTGTTAATTTTCGGTTTATTCGCTCATGTCTTTTGTTAGATAATTATATCCAATACCCCTTGATTGTAAAAAAGTTGTTATTGAGAAATAATCAATATTAAATTAGCAACACATTCATCTTTTGTTGAAAAAAAAAACAACTACAAAACAACAAGGGTTCTGGGTACAGTATACATAAATATTCCTACTGTATCTGCGCAATGAGGAGATAAGGTCCAGATCAGGTCAGTAATTAGGTTTTTCCTCCAGCTTTTGGAGAATCACTTTTAAGTGGCTGAGTGTACAACATAGTCATTCGCGGCTAAAATAATTAAATAAATAAATAAATAATTACTCTGCCACAGCCGGGTTTCGAACATGTTATCGTGATAACAATCGTCTATTTTTACTTTCACTTACTACTTTCCAATTTTCCAGTTTTCAACGGAAATACACGTTTTAGGGTCCCCTGAGTCCAAAAAACCACAAAATCTGTGTGTGTGTGGTAACTCCCGGGCAGAAACGGTAAGTCCTATAAAACTGAAATTTTATATTTAAGACAAATATACGCCCGAGACGTTACAAAACTTTTTTCATCAAAATGAGCTTACCAGAAGAGCCACTTTATATTATGCATTTTGCAATTTTTTTCGATTTTCTCGAAAACGGTTCCGACGATTTTGATTAAACTCGCTAAATCGATGTACAATTTAATGGACTTTAATATCATGTAGGTTTTAATCTGTTTAAAATGGTCTGACAGGGCTTAAATGCCGATACTTTAAATTTTCTACCTCTAAAGTACCTTTAATTTTGTAGATTCTATAAAAATAACTTTATTATCTTGTTACCACTGATTAAAAACAGATAAATATATAACTTGAATGAATTCGATACTTAACTAAAGGAGAAAACAGAAAAAATATTTTTTTAATGCAATTTTTCGTTTTTGAACATAAGAACAGTAATATACATGTATGATATACCGTTGGAAAGCTATAGATTTTAGAAAAAATATTATCTCATACACAAGCTTTTAAAAGTTAATATAGAGTGATGAAAAGAAGATAAAACTAACTGATTGTTTTAGATAATAAAATAATTGATTTTTTAATAAAACACATATTTCTATAGAAATTCAATTTAATTAATTCTTTAATATTTTCACGTATTTTTATCTCTGATTGTATTTGAAAATTTTTTCATTGATTTTAAAACTGGAGGTAAGTGAAAGTCGTGTGTTGCCCGCACCAGATTTTTTTAATTCATCTCCTTCTTTAACTAATACAAAATATAAAACACACACATGAGGAGCATTCCTTAATATTTTAAATTTTCCTTTCTTTATTATATTTTTTTAAATTTCTGTATTCACACCTTTTATATTGTTGTAAATCATTGATTTCCCAGTGATTTTAGCATGTTACAGACTAATTCCTGTCTGGAGTAGTCTTCAGCCCCTTTTGAGCACATTACAGAGAATAATGAATGAGTCACTACATAGTTTCAGTAATTAGCGTTGATGATAACTAAGTGTAAAGTCTACGAATGTATTTGTGTTTTTCATCATATTATATCATACAATTGTAGCTTTAATTGAGAAGTTGATTTCCAAAAAGTATTACCCATTGGAAAAGAGTAATAATTTGGAAAAATAAGTTGGCAGCACAGTAAAAAAATAACATTAGAAATCTGGTGCCGGCCACACACGACTTTTACTTATCTCCGTTGTTAAAATCGATTTAAAGAATTTTCAAATACAGTCAGAGATAAAAATAAGTGAAACCATTAAAGAATTAATTAAATACAATTTTTATAGAAACATGTGTTTTATTAAAAAATCTATTATATTATTATCTAAAATAATCAGTTGTTTTATCGGCTTTTCATGACTTTTTATTAACTTTTACAAGCTTGTGTATAAGATAATATTTTTTTCTAAAATATTTAGCTTTCCAACGGTATATTATACAATTATACAATAGTTCTTATATTCAAAAACAAAAAATTGCATTAAAACATATTTTTTCAGTTTTTTTCCTTTTATTGAATATCGAATTTGTCTTAGTCACGTTTTTTATCAATGGTAACAAGATAATATGATTATTTTTATATAATCTAAAAAATTAAAGGTACTTAAGAGGAAAAAAATTAAAATATCGGCATTTAAGCCCTGTCGGACTATTTTAATCAGAATGAAACCTACATGATGTTAAAGCCCATTAAACTTTACATCGATATATCGAGTTTCATCAAAATCGTTAAAGCCGTTTTTTGAGAAAATAGTAAAAAGGTACATAAAGCATAGTATAAAGTGGCTCTTCTGGTTAATCGATTCAAATGAAAAAGTTGCTGTAACATCTCAGATGTATAGTTGTCTTAGATATGAAATTTCAGTTTCGTACGACTTTTTCGTTTTTGCGCTAGACTTACCACACACACGGACGGACACACACCCAGACTCACAGACCATTTTGCGTGACTTGGTTATTTAAACTCGGAAACCCTAAAACGTGTATTTCCGTCGATAACTGGAATTCGGAAATTTTCACGATCGCAATACTTTCCCTTACTATATATTTCATATATAGCAAGGGAAAGTAAAAGTAATCAAGTAAATTGGTCCAATAATATATAAATGACGGATTTTCGTCTTATTGTATTAAGTGGATACAGTATATTTTAGGAATCAACGGTTCATTGGGCTTAGATCTTTATGTCTTTTCTCTTAAAGCAGATATAGTTTAAATTAAAAAAAAAAAAAATTAAAAATCTTTGCAAGGATGAGGGGAAGTTTCTCGGGATAGTTCATCAATCTTAGAACAGGACAAGTGAGTTCTCCAAGCACCCCCTTTGCCTGCATCACCAGCGAGCTCTCCCAGACAGAGCGGACACCCCACACCGCCGCCCAGAACATGGAGTAGGGCCGGCCGCTTGTTTGCTGAGCCTCTTAGCCTTCTTCTCTTATCTTTTCTGCCCAGTCTTTCTCTTAGCTCGGGTTGTTATCTTACATCTACAGTGCCCTTTGTTCTTGGCTTTGTCTGTAATTGCTTTCTTCGTGTTCCTAATTGCTACTGATTTGTTTTCTAAGCCTTTCAAACCAACCAGAAGAAACAGCATAACACTTATGATGTTTTTATTATCAGATTTATGTTATTACTTCTTAACAGCGTACTCATTTAGCTTGTGATTAAAGCTCACTTTGTTTAAATTTAATCCTATAAAAATGATTACATGGGACGATAGTGTTAAGTAGGCTAATATACTTTATAGAAAAATAATCCGAATGAAACAATGTTAACCATAGTAAGTACCATATTTAGATAGCTTACCATCCGAATTAGGGTAAAGGTATGTTACTACTGATTTTCATACCACGATGTACTTCTCACGTAAATTACATCACTTCGTTTTTACAATTACCTCACTTTTTATGACTAAACCTTTACTTAGCTACGTTGCTAAAATCAATTTAAGAAATTATAAATTAGTTAAAGCTAAATAAAGGTTTAAGAATTACTTGAGTTTTGATGGAAACATGTGTTTATGAATAAATAATATAAAAATAGAAACGATTATCTACAATAATCTATTAATTACGTGTTATTTTCGTCTTTCTGCATTAAACTCTTTAGTGGTACATTATGCATATACACTACTTATCGAATTGTATATATTTTATCAATGCTGACAAGATGATATATATATATATATTTTTTTTTTGAATCTAGAAAATAAAAATACTATAATGGAAGAACATTTAAAATAGCGACAGTTAGGCCCTGCCAGACCATTTCAATCATAATGAAACCTACGTAATATAAATAACATTAAATTTTATGTCAATATAGAGAATTTAATAGAAATCACAATTTATAATTAAAAAACTATATATTTGCTATTTTGAATCAATTCAAATGATTTTTGTTTTAACTTTTGTAAGGCAAACTCTCCAATCCCACCTCAGAGACCTTGAATTATGGTGTCAGAACTGGAGAAATAAAATAAATTCCGACAAATCCAACCAAATCACCTTTACCCTTTGTCGTAAACCTATGACTTCCTGCTCTACTGTCTCCTTCAATAATACTCCTCCTTTCCCGGTTGAACAGATCCGATATCTAGGACAGCCTTACTTGGAACCCTCATACAAGACTAAAACGACAAGAAGCTGCACTACGTTTTCGACTACTTCAACACTTACTAGACAAACGTTCTAATCTTCAACTTAACTACAAAAGACTCATCTACATGACTATCATAAGACCGATATGGACTTACGGAGTTGAGCGCTGGGGCTCTACTAAACCATCGAATTCTTCTCGTATCCAATCCCTACAGTCCAAACAAACTCATCCATAAAAACCTTAATGGCCCATATGTTGCTGATTTGGCCCGTATAAGGTATCAATCCTTCCATGACAAACTCCATTCCCACCTTAATCCTTTTGTTTCAATCCTTTCTTCCTCTTCAATTCCTGACAATCCTCCGAGGCGTCTGAAAAGAAGATGGCCCCGGGACCTTCTAGTTTAGAATATTTCTAGAGTGCTTCCACTGGGAAGCTTCTCTACATGTGTTTCATGCCTTTTTATATTTCATTCAAATTTACTTGTTGTATTACTTGTTATACAGTTGTAAATTCCAATAAATAAATATATGAAAACAAAAATTGAAAGGCGAAAATTCTTATTTCTAAATTTATTCCATATTTGTGTCTACATGACGTAAGACCTTAAATTTTAAGGTGCTATGTTTTTAACCGGCTGCTTTTCTAAGGCAGCGGTAGCTTCAATAACTAGCTTACTTACTATATTTAGTCAATATATAAACTATATTTAATGATACCATAGATCTCCTTTCCAAAGGTATCGTGTTTACCGATCCAATAGGTGGCATGCAGGGTAAGATTAAAGTAAACAAGATTCAATTAATACATTACTATAATTATTAATTTACACATATCATTATATTCACATATTGCCTAAAACTCTGATTGAGAATACTGAGGGACATTTTCTCTACTACCTTTGCCATACAATATTACAAATAACAACATACCTTTGACACCCTTAACCGGCTGGCGAAGTTGAAATCAGTCTTAGGTCCCCTTTCTCGGCATCATCCTCCAGCTGCTCTCAGAACCCCGACGGCCACTTCCTCTTCTTGTAGCTGGAACCCGACTCACTCCTCTTGAGGATAAAACTTGAACTCATCGGTTCTTCTCTCTCATTCTTGTCACCTCGGGTGGGCCGAGATGGGAAGTACCGGTTGGCGGTATAGCCTTTGTGCTATTATTCTTATCTTTCCACCAATCATAATATTCTTGTTGGCCGCCGCTGGGGGGGGGGGGGGGAACTACCAGAGGTTTTGGTACCGCTGGGGGGCCCATACCGATGGGAAATCTAGGGGGCTAGGTAAACACCTTTTGATGTTTTGCCGACAAAGGTTCGTTATCATTAATTGTTTAATATTAAAATTATTTAATTATGAACTCCCCTCAGTATCCTCAATACATTACAAAGGCTTGGTTATTTTTTCCTTTGTAGATGTAAAAGGATTCAGTAATGAAATTTTCATTGTATACAATGTTGATGGAAACGGAATCGTAGTGAAATTATACATGTTATGTGATACTTAAAATATCTAAAAGTATTTATGGGGGTTGATAAAAAAGGATCAAGAAAAAAGATTAGGGAAAACGCGTACCGGGAATTTGTTTTTGTAAAATAAATTAACATTAGAGGCTTTCAGATTTTTATTTTATTTTTTTTTACGAATTAAAGTCCTAAAAGCCTTCAAATACATTCTCTAAGTCCTCGGGTAAAGGGACTGGGTAAGGATTAGCTAAAATATTGGCAAACAGAACCCTTTTGTGATGCGTAATCCTTCCATTAAGGCATCCTTTAAATGGCAGCAGTGACTGACTGAAAGCCGGATAATTAGGACTCGGTTGGATACGCGACGAGAAGCCCTAAGACCCGCGATCAGGGAGAGGATGAGGCTGTGCTTGGCTCAATGGTTCCCTCGCTCCGGCGATCAAAGCCTCACGGATCGGGCTCACTCAGCGTGCATCAGGGCGTCTACTCTTACGTAGATCCCCTTCGATAGTCCTCCACACATTTTCCGGTCATAGGATAAAAGGTACACAACGTCGATAGAAATAGAAATATACTGTATAAATAGTGCGAGCTAATGTTATGGAAGAAAACAAGTCTGGTGCGTGCAACACACGACTTTCACTTACCTCCGTTATTCAAATCAATTTAAGAATTTTTAAATACGATTAAAGTAATAAATTAACTAAATACCTATAGAAACATGGGTTTAATTAAAAAATCAATGATATTATTATCTAAAATTATCACTTAGTTTTATCGGCTTTTCACCACTCTCTATTAACTTTTACAAGCTTTTGTATCAGATTTTATTTTTCTAAAACCTTTAGTTTTACAACGGTATATTATACATGTATATTACTGTTCTTATGTTGATAAACAAAAATTGCAATAAAAAAAATATTTTTTCAGTTTTCTCCTTTTGTTAGATATCGAATTCGTTCTACATATATATTTACCTGTTTTTCATCAGTAGTAACAAGATAATATGGTTACTTTTCTTTTTTAATTTTTTTGGAAGTTTTCTTAATTGGAACATTTAAAAAAGCACATAATACCTTCCATTCATCATCTAATCCTTTTATTTCATTAGTCCTTTAACATTTTTTCATCCAAGTCGACGTTTCGGGGTTGTTTCCCCATTTTCAAGACTTATTCCTTGCTACAACATTTAACACAAGTAGCAGTGGCTATGAGATGTGAAAAATGTTGTAGCAAGGAATAAGTCTTGAAAATGGGGAAACAACCCCGAAACGTCGACTTGGATGAAAAAATGTTAAAGGATTAATGAAATAAAAGGATTAGATGATGAATGGAAGGTATTATGTGCTTTTTTAAATGATAATATGGTTATTTTTATAGAATCAACAAAATTAAAGGTACTTTAGGGGAAGAAAATTTAAAATATCAGCATTTAAGCCCTATCAGGTTATTTTAATCTGAATGAAACCTACATAATATTGAAGCTCATTAAATTTTACATCGAAGTGAGTTTAATGAAAATCGTTAAAACCGTTTTTGAGAAAATCATAAAAAAGTGCTAAATACAAGGTATAAAGTGGCTCTTCTGGTTGGTTGATTTTGATAAAAAAGTTGCTGTAACATCTCAGGCGTATAGTTACCTAAAACACGAAATTTCAGTTTCACAGGACTTTTCATTTTCGCCCGGGAGTTACCAAACATACACACACTCAGACCTTTTTGCGGGACTTGGTTATTTGGACTCAGGGGACCCTAAAACGTGTATTTCCGGTGAAAACTGAAATTCGAAAATTTTCATGATCACAACACTTTCTCATGCAATATATTCCATATATAGGTAAGTGATAGAAAAATTACTTTCTATGTCAAAACACATCATTTAATAATTTATATATTATTTGAGTTTCATCTGGTTGTCTGAAATAAATAATTATTGAATAATCATTAATATTTTACTTTCGTTTGCATATACATGGAATATACAGCAAGGGAAAGTTTTTCTCAATTAATGTTTTCAACAGAAATACGCGTTCATATACAAGTCGCACAAAAAGCTGTGTGAGTATGAGTCCGCGCTCGTATGTGTGGGAAAGAAGTCTGAGATATTACAGCAACTTTTTAAATGGAATATTTTAAATTCTCTTCCTCTCATGTACCTTGGAATTTGTAGACTTGAAAAAAAAAAAATGAATCATATCAACTTGTTAGCATTAATAAAAAATGAGTAAAGATACAATTTAAAGAAGAAACAGATACTAACGGAAACTAATGTCTGACCATTGGAAGATGCTTGAAATAGAAGTATATAACGTGTAATGGCATGGTTCGTTCACGATTTATTTTTTAAGTGCGTTACGCCTGCCATTCAGTATCCTTTAATAACATCACACTTACTCCTGTAGAACAATCCGATAGCTAGGTGACCATCTTGACAAGCGCTTTACTTGGAATCCTCACACGAGACTGAAACGACAAGAAACTGCTCGAAGATACCGATTACTACAACACTTACTAGACAAACGTTCAAAACGTCCAGTATATTACAAAAGACTCATCTACATCACTATTATCGAACCTATTTGGACATATGGAATTGAGCTTTGGGGCTCAACTAAACCATCTAAGAAAATGCCTCAACAGTGGAAGGAATCCATTATTCACCCACTTCACAAGAAGGTGATATCCTGGAATGCTCTAATTACCGTGGCATATCGCTTTTACAGTGCTCCTACAAGGTTCGCTCCAACGTCATTTATAATAAGCTCCTACCATTTGCCGAGAGAAAAATAGGTAAATATCAGGCGGGTTTCAGGGGAGGTAAATCAACAGCGGATCAAATGTTTAGCCTGAAAATGATTCTTGAGAAGTCCCAGGAGTAAAGAATGATTACCTATCACCTATTTGTGGACTTCCGGATTACTTATGATAGCATAAAAAGTCCGAAGTTGTACGCAGGGTTGGTAGAGCTTGGAGTTCCTCTGAAATATGTCTGGCTGATCAAGATGACACATGGTGCACTGTAGGCATTTAAACGGACCTCTCCCCAAAGTTTGAAACTGCAAAAGGTGTTAGGCAGGATGATGGCCTCGCCTGTTTGTTGTTCTATTTGGCTTTGGAGAAAGTAGTGCGCGATACAGGGATACAGACTTCGGACACCATCTTCAATCGGCTGGTCCAAATTCTCGGCTTTGCTGACGACCTTGACATTGTCGCAAGATCATTTGAGTCCTTAGAAGATGCTTTCCTCAGGTTGGTGGAGGCAGCGAATGATATGGGGATGCACATCAACCAGGACAAGACGAAATACATGAGAGCTGGGCCGGGAGCACAGACTGCAGACCTACATCCTGTGATAAAGGGTCCATTTGCGTTCCAGAGCGTTGACCGATTTGTATACCTCGGATCAGTAGTAAATTGTGGAAATAGGATCTCCAGGGAAACAAGTCAGCGTCTCCTCAAAGCTAACAGGAGCTATTTTGGCCTCAGAAAGCACCTAAGAAGTGCCTATCTCACCCGCCGCACAAAGTTCCTTTTGTATAAGACCCTCATTAGGACCGTCTTAACTTATGGATCTGAGACATGGACCCTCACTGGTAAGGAGGAGAGGGAAATGCTTATATTTGAAAGAAAGATCTTAATAAAGGTATTTGGGCCAGTTAAGATCGGAGAAAGCTGGAGGCGGAGGACAAAATGTGGAATCTACCAGATCTATGTGATGTGATGAGGATAATCAACTTAGGAAGGCTACGATGGGCTGGCCACGTTGTAAGGATGCCTGACGATGAAGTTCCAAAAAAGCTGCTGGATGGGAGACTCCACCGGACAAGGGGAAAAGGAAGACCTCGGCTCAGATGGGAGTACACCGTTGCCAGGGATGCCCTTCGCCTACTTGACACCCGCAGCTGGCGAGCGGCAGCCCAAGACCTAACCACCTGGCGAAGACTTATTAAGGAGGCCAAGGACCACATCTGTCTGTAGCGCCACGGATGTGTACTAAACCATCGAATTCCTCCCTCATCCAATCCTCACAATCCAAAAGCCTTCGCAATATCCTGAATGCCCCTTATTTTGGCCCAAATCAACTCCTCCATAATGACCTTAACATAATATTTGTTTTGATTTGTAACTCCCTGTCCGCACCCACTTGTCCATAATCTATCTTACATGGATATTTCTGATGACCCTCCGAGGCGATTGATAAGAAGGTGGCTTTGGAACGTATTGTTAGTGAAGAGCTACCACTTAGTTTTTTCTCAAGACATTTTATTTACTATGCATATTTACTCGTTGTGTTGTATAATACAGTTGTAAATTGCAATAAATAAATATTTAAAAAAAAGTATGTTACGTGTTGATAAAAAAGTGGGTTTTAAAAGATGGATTTATAACTTCTGTGTTTTTTTTAAAAGATGTTGCATACAATTTTTTACTTAAAATCAACGCTTCTTTTATGCAAGTATTGTTGTAAGTGATATGCCTAACCATCATTATGAAGAATGATTAGGAATAGACCAAGTGGCAGCTAGAACTAGTGGACTGTATTGAATAAGTGACAAAAGCTGATGGGATAAAATATAGGTGTATTTTGATCAATTGGGGAAGATTATGGATTACAATGTAGGTGGGCTACATAAATACTTCTTGGTATATTGTTCCTCTGAGGGAATCTCTTTATTCTCCCCGCCTTGTCGTCCAGCCTAGGGCGACCTTTTCTTCCTCTACTCCATCCTTATAACAGCGTACTCAGAAAAGAAGAGGGAAAATGGTGTGTAGCGTGCTTGTTTCTGCTGTACTTCGGCTTCTCTTCTTACCACAGGTTTTATATCACAAAAAGATGGCCGCTTGTGGCAGATTGATTTAATTGAGCGTACATTTTACGAGTTCATTTTATAAGTATATCTTGATATACTAGTAAATTTGAACGGTCAAATCTAATAGAATGATTTGTTATAATATTTTTCCATAGTAATCGGTGTAAATGGACGAATACAAATTAATCTTTTAAAAAACAGGATCTCGAAGCACGGCGGTTTTTAACTAATAAAAATTATATTTCTCAGGCTTTATTTTTCATAAAATTTCTGCAGCCATATTTCATACTAATTTAGACGAGTACCCTAATGTGCATATTTAGCACAGACATTATTTCCTATGGCTGCGTTCCCGTGGGGCTTGAGAACGCCCCCTACAAAGTTCAGGGAGCATGAAGAGCCATTTCAATAAATTACACAAGTCCATTAGGAGATACAGCTATAAAACAATTTCTGGAGTGTCTGAGTTGCCATGGCCCCTCCCTTTTAAGTCTTTCCTGTTTTTGCCTCTGAGGGAAGCCGTGAGATAGAGCAGGCAGGCAACAGTGGGATGTGCCTTCAGCCTTGAAGGACTGTTAATGGTCTATTAACTTAGTATAACCTAAGACCAATCCTCAATATTGATTATAATTTCTTGAAAATATTAGTTCGAAAGTCTAAATAATAATGACTAGGTTCTAATAAAGCCTGTTATTTATTTTTTTTTTTTTTGTAAGATATACATTTTTTTATACAACAGCTTAAGGTTTTCAAAAATAAGGTACTGCGAAAAATATTTTGTCCTAAGAGAGATGAAGGGACTGGGGAGTTTAGAAGGATGCACAACGCGGAATTGCGGAACTTGTATCCTGTGAATATAATTGAGTTGATAGCGTCGCGGAGACTCTAATGGGCGAGTAAAATTGTGTTGCTCGGTGAGGAACGGATTCCGAGAAAGTTGGTATTTGCTGATCCGACTTGTAGGCGTCCAAAAGGTAGACCGAAGCGTCGACGAGAGGATTGCGTTAAAGCTGATCTTGGGGGCTTGGGCTTGAACGGAGAACATTGGACGAGTCTGTGTAGACGGAATATGGTGGTATCGGCATCGAACCTTTGGGTTCGGTAAGCCTATTATTATAATACATTTTTTATATCATGCTGTCTCACGAAATATTACTATAGATTGAGTAGCAGTAGCAGCTATATTTTGAATTTATAATTATAGAAAACAAATCCTATAAGCATCATTTACATTCCCTAGCTCCTTATATAGCTGAAAAACAACTGGAACAATATTTTTGAAATAAGCCACAAAATACTAAGGCATCCAACGATTATCCTAACGCTTGGACGTTGATATCAGCTGGTAATTTTTAAAATGGCGGCCGATTAAAAGTAATTTAATTCAATAACTTAGTTATTATTGAAGATATAGAAAAAAAATATACTGAATTCTAAAACTCGATACATATTTATCTCCATCATCAAAAATATCTGAGTTATGGGCGTATATTTGGGTACAATGTCAATGTTTTTTTTTTTTTTTCTCAGTTTTATAATTATTCGCGTTTTTTGGGTTAAAAAACACTAATATTTTTTTGTCTTATCAAAATCCTGAGTTTTCTTTTGGTTCAATATTTGTAAGATATAAATTTGGCCGTTTAACAAAAAAAAGTTGCTGATATATTTTTTTATTTATTTACTTTTACATATCACAACGTTTCAGCCTCTTGGGAAATTTTCACTGCTGATATATATTATATATATATATATATATATATATATATATATATATGCATGGTAGGTTAATCAATTTTTGTTTTTTTCAAAAGACCCGATTAATAAAATAATTAATTTAAATGTTGACATTAAATGTGAGAAGTGTATAAATGCCATACAAATATTTTTAAGTGTTACAGATGCTTGAAAATGGCCTTGGAGGCTGAAACGTTGTGATGTGTAAAAATAAATAAAAAAAATATATCAAAAATTTCATTTGTAAAACGGCCAAATATATATCTTACAAATATTAAACCGAAAGAAAACTCAGGATTATGATAAGAAAAATAAAAATATTAGTGTTCTTTAACAAACAAAAAAACGCGAATAAAACAGATAAAAAATAAAATAAAAACATTGACATTTTACCCATATATACGCCCATAACTCAGTTATTTTTCAAGCAGAAAAAAACTATGTAGTTATAGAATCAGTATAGCGCGATGAACAGGAAAAAAAGTTGTTTTAAATATTTAAGTAACAAATTATAATAGATGATATTCTATCAAAACAAAAAAAATCACAACATCCATTATCCTAATTAATACATAAATACTAAACCATTTCTACAAAATAAAAAGGAATCATTGGCATTGATTCAGAACTTGCATAGTTATAGCGTTTTGAAATTAACAGTGGTGATATACCGAATTTCCCTTTGGATTATTTACCGCTTTTCACGTTAGTTAATTGTCTATTAACAGCTATTTAAACAGTTATACCCTAATATAGTTATTTGTAAATGACAAACCATTGAGTCATAAATTGCAGCGTTTTCTAAAATAATAATGTTTTACTTTCACTTAGTATATATAGTAAGGGAAAGTATTGCGATCGTTAATATTTTCGAATTCCAGTTTTCAACGGAAATACAAATTTTAGGGTCCCCTGAGTCCAAATAACCAAGTCCCGCAAAAAGGTCTGTGTGTGTGTGTGTGTGTGTGTGGTAACTCCCGGGCGGAAACGGTATATCCTACGAAACTGAAATTTCATATTTATGACAAATATACGCCCGAGACGTTACAAAATCTTTTTCATAAAAATGAGCTTACCAGAAGAGCCACTTTATACCATGCAGTTGATTATATACAAATCACTATATTATCTTATTACTACTGATGAAAATCAGGTAAATGTATAAATTGAATGAATTTGATAACCAACTAAAGGAGAAAACGGAAAAAAATATTTGTTTAATGCAATTTTTCGTTTTTGAACATAAGAACAGCAATATACATGTATGATACACCGTTAGAAATATAAAGATTTTAGAAAAATACTATCTTAAACACAAGATTTTAAAAGTTAATAGAGAGTGATAAAAAGCCGATAAAACTAAGTAATTGTTTTGGATAATAATCAAATAGATTTTTTAATAAAACACATATTTCTATAGAAATTCACTTTAATTCATTTTTTAATAGTTTCAAGAATTTTAATCTCTAACTGTATTTGAAAAATCTTTCATTAATTTCAAAAATTGAGGTAAGTGAAAGTCGTGTGTTGCCCGCACCAGATTTTTTATAAAACATTCGTGTTGATTTAATCGGTTTTAATAATCGTTTTTGGCCCAAAAATATATATATATATATATATATATATATATATATATATATATATATATATATATATATTTATCATTAAATATGTATTAGCTTATGTTTATATTTTTTTTATTATTAATAACGATTTTCCAATCAAAAAGAATACTGAGATTGCATTTAAATAAAATTTAAAAAATTGAAACTCAGCTATATCAGACTTTCTTAAACCTAGCTGATATGAAGGTCCACTTAATTGAACATTCATATAAATTGGGAAACATAAAAAACGACAATGTCGTTTAATGAGGTAACTATTGTGTTTCAAACTAAACTTTAATAATCGAAATGTAATTAATTAGAGAAAGAGACTGTCATTAAATAATCTATTACCTTGGGTACATTTGGGAGATTCATTTAAATTTCCTGGCTTGAAGAGTTTTTGAATTATCAAATACGCTTTGAATTATTAATTAGTAATTGAAAATCCTCCTTTTAATGACTATCAATATTATCCAGCACATGATTTTATTATAAATTAAAATGATTTTGTAAATTTCAAGGTGTTTTAAAAATGTCTTTATTCAAGCATTTTTTTTTTTTTTTTTTTATTTCTTTTATTCGTATATATTACAATTTGTCATAATAGACAATAATAATAGTGCTACAGGTTCTCATTCATACAATAGTTACAATATAAACAAAAGGAAAGTCAAATTATATAAAATAAAATCAAAATAAATAAACGTATACAATAACAAAATTAAGTAGACAAAATAAATACAAATAAATGAAGTTAACAAATAAATAAACAAAACATGTCACATTCATACCTATGTACAATATTTACAATCAGCTCGGGAACCCCGGACGGGGCTTGTCCCCCCACTTGTGGAAGGACAAGCAGAGCCCAAAGGATCCCAGCGCCTCCCTCTCAGCCGCATCACTGGTAAGAGCCAGCGGAAGCTAAGTGAGGGCGCCATAGCCACAATCACACCGCACTTGAGAGGAGAATCTGACCAGTGTCAGAACTCCAGCATACGTATTTACAATATATCTCGGGGCCACTGCCGTTTCAACCTTCTAGGTGGGTTGTATGGATGAGTGGAGCTGGATAGGGATCGTGCTAAAGGATTAGGATGATGAATGAGGTTCTGATGGAATTTGGAAAATTTGGATGGAATTAGGTCTGAAATAAATGGAACATTAAGGTCGTGGTGCAAGGTATAGTTGGATACATAATAAGGAGCATTTACTATTATTCGGAGGACTTTGGATTGAAAGGATTGATTGCGTTTGATGTTAGAACGTTTAGCTGTCCCCCACAGTTCAAGTCCGTAGGTCCAGATGAGCTTCAGTATTGTCTTATAAATTAATAATTTGTTCTCAAATGTAAGTTCAGATTTTCTGTTTGATAGTCTGTATAACTGTCCGAATCGTCGATTGAGTTCTTTTCTTTTAAGTCTTGTATGTGGGTTCCACGTCAGTCTTTTGTCTAGTAGAAAGCCAAGATAGCGGACTGTATCTGAAGGAGGAATAGGAATGGAATTGAAGTAAACTGGCGGACAGGAGTTTCGTCGAAGAGTGAAGGTTACGTGTTTGCATTTGGCCTCGTTCACCTTTATGCGCCAAGCACCACACCAGTCTTCGATAAGACAAAGGTGTCTTTGCAGGATTAAGGATGCTGTTTCGGGATCGGAACTAGATGATAGGATGGCGGTGTCGTCTGCAAATGTTGCCAGAAAGGTGTCAGGATGATTAGGAATATCAGCGGTGTAAAGGATGTAGAGAACGGGCCCAAGGACGCTGCCCTGAGGAACACCGGCCTCAACGGGATAAAAGTTGGAAAATTCTACACCACAGCGAACTTGAAAGGAGCGGTTTGAGAGATAGGATCTTAGAATGAGGTAGAGAGACTGGGGTAAATGCGTTTTAAGCTTGAAGAGTAATCCAGCGTGCCATACCGGTCAAAAGCTTGCGCTATGTCCAGAAACGCACCAGAACAATACTCTTTGCATTCGAGGGCTGAGGAAATATGGTCTACAACTCGGAGTCCTTGTTGAACAGTGGAATGATGAGAACGGAAACCAAACTGGTGGGAAGGAAGGTTGTGAGATTCTAATATAGGCAGGATTCGTTTTAGAAGGAGCTTTTCGAAGATTTGAGAGGATGGGGAGTAGACTAATAGGTCTGTAGGATGAAGTGTTACTGGAAGGTTTACCTGGTTTTAGGAATAGAATGATTGTGGAATGTTTCCATAAGAGAGGAAAATAGGTGGTGCGAAGGATGCAGTTGTAGATGTATGTAAGAAAAATAATGGCTTTCTGGGGAAGTTGTCGCAGGATCTGGGGGGTAAGGAGATCGTGTCCAGGAGATTTACGAAGGGTCAGTTTTTGAAGAAGATATTTCACCTCAGATGGATTAATAGGTTTAGGAGGTAGGGAAAGAGGTATTGGTGAGAAAAGGAATTCTTGAACTGTTGTGGTATGATTTCTGTTGGATTCTGGGTGAGGAGTGAATACTTTGGAGAGGTGTGTGGCGAATTCCTCGGCTTTATCTTCATCAGACGCAGCCCAGGAGTCATCACCACGCCGGAGAGGATGGGAAACTTTGTGGTATTTTAGGATCTTTTTGGTCACATTCCACAGGGAATTATCTCGAGCTGATAGAGAGGAGAGGTAGGAATTAAAGGACTGGGAACGGAAGGTCGCCAACTCCCGCTTTAATTGCCTACAATAAAAGTTATAGGAGCGGCGATCTGTTGGGTGTCGGGTTCTTTGCCATAATGATCTGGCTCGGCGTTTTGCATGGATGAGGTCAGCTAGGTGTTGAGGTAAATGGTTTTGCTGGGGGAGTTCTATTGGAGTGCTTAGGAGAGGAGGCAGTCAAGACAGCTTGCTGAATGGCGGTAGTAAAGGAGTAGACGGAATCATCAAGGTCATCCGGTGTTTTGAGGGTCACACTGAGGTCAATATTATCGGTGAGGATTTGGCGGAAGAGGTTCCAGTTGACAGGGCCTCGGATAAATGATGGTGGAATGGGTTTCGGAATAGGAGTTAATGATACTTTAAGGATCAGTGGACTATGGTCAGAGGATAGTTCATCAAGGCGAGTTACGGAATAGTTCAGGGAGCCTAATCCGCTGTGGATGAAGAAGTCAAGGATATCTGGATTACGGTTAGGATCTGTTGGCCAGTAGGTAGGGGAGTCAGGAGGTAGGAGGTTAAAATTTCGGGAATTCAGAGCAGTCAGCAAATTTCTTCCACGAGAATTCGTGGTTCTAGAACCCCACTGCTGGTGCTTGGCGTTTAGATCTCCACCCAGAATAAAATGATTTCCTAGGGAATCCAGGAAGGATGCAAATTCGGTGTTGGAAATGGAGTGTTTGGGAGGGCAATATGCTGATGTAATAGTTACCGGATAGGAAAAAGTCTTGATTACTATTGCTGTGGCTTGCAGGAAATCATAGGTAGGAGGTGGAAGTAAATGATGAGAGAGGGATTGGTGGACAATGATAGCAGAACCGGCATGAGCTTTGCCGTCTGGGTGGTCTGTACGGTATGTTATGTACTGCGGTATTTTGAAAAGCTGTTTAGTGGTTAGTTTAGTTTCAGTAATAAGTGCAACGTCAATTGTTTTGTCTTGCAACAACGCTGTCAGTTCGTCAGTGTGATTTCTAACACCATTCGCATTCCAAAGGAGAATGGATAAGGAATTAGGTGAGGTCATTTATGGTTTTTGTAAGGCAGGAATGAGATTTGATACTAGATTTGTAAGGAGTGATATAAGCGGCATAACAAGAGATTTGATTTCGGAGATGAACGATGTCATTAGACTGGTAAGATCTGTGACGTTTGATGGTGGAGGGATATGAGAAATTTGATGTTGAGGAGTTTTTTGAAGATTAGGTAAACTTTGAGGGATAGATTGTTGTACAATAGATTGAGAATGTTGAGGAAAAAGTTGTTCCGGCAGTGCCTCGACTTCATGACTCTGGTTTCCACCTCCAAGCAAGTGGGCAAATGACACATTAGATTTTACAAGTTTAGATGGTTCTCTTCTGCTTCTGATTGGTATAGCTGTTTCATTCGGATCCTGAGGTTTTTGGTATCTGGTTCTGAGTTTCTTGTAGATTTCGCATCCCTTGTAGTTAGCCGGGTGGTCCTTGAGGCACAGGGCACATACAGCGGGTGTTGATCTAGATCTTGTACACTCTTCTGATTTATGCTGTTCACCGCATTTCACACAGCGTGGTATGTGATGGCAATAACTTTTGGTATGACCATATGCCTGACAGTTATGACACTGAACTATTTCTTTCTTTGTGTAAGGTTTTTCAACTTTTACACGGGTATAGTACAGTCTACTGAGGTCATAGATTTTTTCAACTCCTGCTGATGGTTCCAAGTCCACGAAGAATAGAGGCAGTGGACTTTTATCTTTTAGAACGTTGGTGACTTGCCTCACTTGGAATCCTAATTCTGTCAGTTCTTCTTTGATAGCTTCAACGGGTGTTGAGGAATGTAGGTTTCTGATTACGACCCTTAATGCTCTCTCCTGGCGCAGCTGATAAGTATGAAAGTCAGCTTTGGTCTCAGTCAGATATTTTACGATCTTTCTGTAGGTTTCAGCAGTAGTCGGAGATATTTTAGTATCATTGGTTCTACTTATACAATAATAACAATTAGGATCAGTTACTTTGTTAAAATGCGCACACATCAGTTTAAAATTTTTAATATTTTTAACAAATATTGGTGGAGGTAGTGGTTCCCTGGGTATAGGAGAAGATTCCATGGTTTCTTTTTCATTTTGGAGGATCTCAAATGGATTCGGTGTAAAAAACGGGGATTCATCGGTTATTCCTTGTGATGATGTGCTGGGCTGTGGTTCAGATCCTAATGAGGTAGCTGACGCGGTCGCTGGTGGAATCATTTTTTTATTTTGTTCTCGGCGAGGTCTCTGTTTTGTGGGAGACGAGTTAGAACCTGCAGATCTAGATCTTTTACTTGCGGACTTTGAGGACATGACTTGATGAAAATATCTCATTGATTAAGAAAATAATAATAATAAATAAATAATGAGATAAGAATTAAAGTTAAAGAAAGATAAGTTTAAGAAAAGCAAGCCCGAGCTTGCCGAGCTAGCGGCAATCAGCTGATCAGTGACCCTCCTTTCACTTTTTCGTGATTGTACAAAGTAAAATATAACTTTGCTTACCGAAATTTCTCCAATATTCACTGCCGTAGTATTCCTGAGGTCTAGTGATGTTCTCCAGACTGAATTCAAGCGAATTCCTACTGAAAAAAGCAAAAATCTGAGAGACGATGTAACGTATGACTGTTATCATCGAGCGCATCAGCTGATTCCATTCAAGCATTTACACTTCAATTTTCATTGATTTTGAAAATAATGTACAATTTACAATAATGGTCTATTATATGTTCCTTCAGAAGTGGCCTTTCAATATAAATGGAATTCCGTTTTATCATTTTAGATTAGAGGTTTAAAAAATCAATGCATAAAGGATTTGCAGATAAAGGAATCCAATTCCATTCCTGAATATAAACAGATGGTTTATCATCTCCTTACGTTTTTAGAATAGTGCATTGCGAAAATTTTTCCCTAACAGAAATATTCCATTTACAAAAAAACAAAAATAATAGATCACAGTGACTGAACAAAATCTAGACTCCATTAAGATTAGATGGTGGGAATACTGTGTTCTATTGGGTTGTAGAATGAGATTGTAGCCTTTTTCAAAATTTCAATTTTATATTCTCTATTAATTTTATCTGTGTTCATAAAAACATGTTTATTTGGTCGATGTTTACAAATTCTAAAAAAAAAAATATTTTTTAAGGTGCTTTTATGCATCATTTTCAACCGAGATTCCTTATCTTTTAATGGTATTTTGCTTACACTAAACGGAAGAGAAAAAAAAATCATTTAAAACTTCAGTCACCATTTAATCTTGTTTTTTTTTCGTTATGTAAACATTATAACATAAATAACCTTATAAGCACACACACACACACATATATATATATATATATATATATATATATATATATATATATATATATATATATATATTATAAGTTTATTGTTTGATCAGTTCTCGACTGTTGATAATTTAAGTTTGTGTTGTTCTCAGGTTTCAGTCAATGAATAAACAATTTTATCTATGCGACGTTTCGAGAATTTATTGTTCTCAAAATCATGCCTTAACATCGGAAAAAAAAAAAACAGTACATTAATATTATTACACAATAATTAATATATAATGTTATTTATGTTTATTATATTTTTTTAAATGAGTAGAGAGGGCAGTTTGGTCAGATTTCTTTGCCTTTTTTTTTAATTGAAGTGCAGCTGTATTTTTTTAATTTCACTTACTATATATAGTAAGGGGAAATATTGCTATCTTGAAAATTTTCAAATTCCAGTTTTCAACCAAAATACACGTTTTAGGATCCTCTGAGTCCAAATAACCAAGTCCCGCAAAAAGGTCTGTGTGTGTGTGTGTGTGTGTGTGTGTGGTAACTCCCGGGCGGAAACGGTAAATCCTATGAAATTGAAACTTCATATTTAAGAAAACTATACGCCCGAGATGTGACAAAACTTTTTTCATCAAAATGAGCTTACCAAAAGAGGCACTTTATACCTTGCATTTTGCACCTTTTTTCAATTTTCTCGAAAACGGTCCCGACGATTTTAATTAATCTCGCTATATCGATTTAGAATTTAATGGGCTTTAATGTCATGTAGGTTTTTTTTTAATAAAAATGGTCTGACAGGACTAAAATGCCGATATTTTCTTCCCCCAAAGTACCTTTAATTTTGTAGATTCAATAATAATAACTAGATTATCTTGTTAACGCTGATGAAAAACAGGTAAACATATAAATTGAATAAATTCGATACGCAACTAAAGGAGAAAACAGACAAAATATTTTTTTAATGCATTTTTTCGTTTTTGAACATAAGATCAGTAAAATACATGTATGATATACCGTTGGAAAGCTAAAGATTTTACAAAAAATGTCATCTCATACACAACGTTTTAAAAGTTAATAGAGAGTGATGAAAAGAAGATAAAACTAACTGATTATTTTAGATAATAATATAATAGATTTTTTAATGAAACACATGTTTCTATATAAATTCAATTTCGTTAATTCCTTAATAGTTTCCGGTATTTTTATCTTTAACTGTATTTGAAAATTCTTTCATTGATTTTAAAATGGAGGTAAGTGAAAGTCGTGTGTTGCCCGCACCAGATTTTTTGTGTTGGTATACTCTCCTTTTACTTTCACTTACTATATATAGTAAGGGGAAGTATTGCGGTCGTGAAAATTTTCGAATTCCAGTTTTCAACGCAAATACACGTTTTAGGGTCCCCTGAGTCCAAATAACCAAGTCCCGCAAAAAGGTCTTTTTTTTTTTTTTTTTTTTTTTTTTTTTTTTTTTTTTTTTTTTTTTTTTTTTTTTTTTTTTTTTACGAGGGTAGGTGGAAATCTTCAAAAGACGCGGATAGGCCCGTACCTATCCGTGTGTGGGATTTCTACCCACTAAAACCAACCTCCCTACACCTGTTTCTCACCCTCCACGGGACCACCATTAGGCATTACTTCGTGGAGGAGAGAGGCTGTGTGCCGCCCCATTGTTAGGCGCCTTACCCTATATTTCTAGGCACGCCTCTCCTTCTCTTCCATTCTCAATTTCTTGATGACGTCCGCAGCCAGACGTTGGCCCGCCATCCAGTTCTCCTGAGAAAGTAGCATGAGGTTGACGATGTTGTCAGGTGTAGCTTCTGATCGGCATATTTCTTGAAATTCTTCCCTCTCTACTTGAAAGCGAGAACAGCAGAAGAATACGTGTTCTACTGTCTCATCTATTGTTGGGCATCTTGGACATTCTGCTGTATTGTCCAACTTAAACCGTAATTGGTAGGCTCTGAAGCAGCCATGTCCAGTGAGCATTTGGGTTAGGTAGTAGTCCACTTCCCCGTGGCTTCTATCCATCCAGGGTTGGATGCAAGGTACCAGCCTATGGGTCCACCTTCCGCTCGCTGCCAAATCCCAGCGTCGCTGCCACTTTTGGACTGTCTGCTTCCTCTCTTCGGTTCTAGGAATGTGGACAACACTTTTATACGTACGTTGCCTTTCCTCCGACAGCAGTTCAATGGGTGGCATCCTGGCCACCACACATGCAGCTTCGTAGGATACTGTGCGAAATGCACTTATCACCCTCAGAGCGCTTCGGCGATAAACTGACACAATGGGTCTCCTGTAAGAATGTGTGTCCAGGGCATTATTCCATATTGGGGCTGCGTATAAAAGAGTGGATGAGACGACGCTCGCCATTAATAGTCTCCGACTACTTCTAGGTCCGCCTACGTTGGGCATCAATCGGGCTAGAGCTGTGGTCACTCCTGCTGCTTTGATGCATACTTTCTGGATATGCTCCTTGAATTTTAGCCTTTCATCAAGTATAACCCCAAGATATCTCAGTGAGGGCTGGGACCGTATCTCTTGCCTGCCCACTCTCAGGATTATTTCTTCTCTCATTTTACGGCTACTTATAAGAAGGGCCTCTGTTTTCCTTTCTGCCAGTTGGAGCCCAACCGATGTCAGCCAATCACGGATCAGAGAGATACTCTGATTTGCCTTCAAGGCTACTTCGTCTTTATATTTCGCCTCGATTACGACTGCGACATCATCAGCAAAACCTGGCAGGTTAAGCCTAAGAACTCCATCATACAGGATATTCCACAATATAGGCCCCAGTACTGATCTCTGGGGTACTCCACCATTCACTCTGAACGTCTTTGGGCCGTCCTCTGTTGAGCATATCAGGATCCTGTCTGCGAAATAATTTCTGATAATGCTCCTGAGGTACATGAGAACGCCCATTTTCTGCAGAGATCTAAGAATGCAGTTTCATCTTGCCGTGTTAAACGCGTTTCTCACATCTAATGTGACGACGGCACAATAACAATTCGCACCTCTTCTCCACCTCTTCCCTGCAATAGCTTTCTGGGCAGTTTCAATCACCAGGGTAATTGCGTCCAGCGTGGATCTCGCTTTTCTGAAGCCAAATTGATTGTTCGATAGACCCGTAAAAAGGTGTGTGTGTGTGTGTGTGTGTGTGTGTTTGTGCGTGTGTGTGTGTGTGTGGTAACTCCCGGGTGGAAACGGTAAGTCCTATGAAACTGAAATTTCATATTTAAGACAACTATACGCCCGAGACGTGACAAAACTTTTTTCATCAAAATGTGCTTACCAGAAGATGCTCTCATACCATGCATTTTGCACCTTTTTTCGATTTTCTCGATAAGGGTTCCGACGATTTTGATTAAACTCGCTATATCGATGTAAAATTAAATGGGCTTGAATATCATATAGGTGTTATTTGGATATGGTCTGAGAGGGATAGAGAGTGATGAGAAGAAGATAAAACTAACTGATTATTTTAGATAATAATATAATAGATTTTTTTATGAAACACATGTTTCTATAGAAATTTAATTTGATTAATTCCTTAATATTTTTCACGTATTTTTATCTCTAACTGTATTTGAAAATTCTTTCATTGATTTTAAAAATCGAGTTAAGTGAAAGTCGTGTGTTGCCCGCACCAGATTTTTTAAATATCGTTCAGATGTTCCAAAGGAGAGTATATTATTTTTTATATCTCTAACAATAACATTATATATTAATTATTGTATAATAATATTAATGTTCTGTTTTTGTTTTTTTTGCGTTGTTAAGGCATGATGATGAGAACAATAAATTCTCGAAACGTCGCATAGATAAAATTGTTTATTCATTAACTGAAACCTGAGAACAACAAAAACTTATATATATATATATATATATATATATATATATATATACACATTATATATACATATGTATTAATAATTCTATGTAACTGAAAGGATATACGCAGTATACCTTCTAATGCCATAAAACGTGTATATATTCTAAATCTGTCTCTTGATGGAGTTCCCGTAAAGAAAAGAAGAGAGGAAAATTTTTGATAATTAATATTTTTTTATATTTTGTTTATATAACTAACATTTTAAATTACACAATTAAGGAGAGATCGTAATATTAGTGAATTAAACTTTATCAAGTATATTTATTTTAAATGTTTATACCCTCCCTCAATGCTTCACAAAAAAATCTGGTGCGGCAACACACGACTTTTACTTACCTCCATTTGTAGAATCGATTAAAGAATTTTCAAATTCAGTAAAACATAAAAATGTTTGAAACCATTAAAGAATTAATTAAATGGAATTTCTATAGAAACATGTGTTTTATTAAAAAATCTATTATATTATTATCTAAATAATTTATCGGCTTTTCATCACTCTCTATTAACTTTTAAAAGATTATGTATAAGATAATATTTTTTCTAAATCTTTAGCTTTCTAACGGTATATTATACATGTATATTACTGCTCTTATGTTCAAAAACAAAAAATTGCATTAAAAATATATTATTATTATATAAATTTATTGTTTTGTATATATCGTGTGAATGCAGTATGAATGTTGTACTTTATCCTATTAAAAATGTCTTAAATTGTACAGATTGTAATATTGTTCAATAAACAATTGTTTCTAAATAAAAAAATATTGTTTCTGTTTTCTCCTTTCGTTGGGAATCGAATTCTTCCAATTTATATATTTACCTGTTTTTCATAAGTGGTAACAAGAATATATAGTTATTTTTATAGAATAAACAAAATTAAAAGTACTTTAGGGGAAGAATGTTTAAAATATCGGCGTTTAATCCCTTTCAGATCATTTTAATCCGAATGAAAGTCCATTCAATTTTACATGGATATAGCGAGTTTAATCAAAATCGTCGGAACCGTTTTTGAGAAAATCAAAATGCATGGTATAAAGTGTCTCTTCTGGTAAGCCCATTTTGATGAAAAAGGTTTTGTAATGTCTCAGGCTTCTATTGGTCTTAAATATGAAATTTCAGTGTCATTGGACTTTTCGTTTCCTCCCGGGAGTAACCACACACACAGACCTTTTTGCAGGACTTGTTTTTTTGGACTCAGGGGACCTTAAAACGTGTATTTCCGTTGAAAACTGGAATTCGAACATTTTCACGTTCGCAATACTTCCCCTTACTATATATAGTAAGTTAAAGTAATATTGAAAATTAAACTGTATAATAAACAGAATAAGAGATATGTATATATACACAATTTTGACAAAAAATAACTTTAAATTTGTTTTATATTATTTAGTTTTTGGGAGAGGGGGTATTAATAATATACTAATAATATAAAATATGCAAAATACAACATAAAAAATAGAATGAAAGGAAGTAAGTCATAACCGTCATGTGGCAATTGGGATAGTTGTAAAAGGTCGGGGATTAAGGAATAGAAAAGAGCTAATCCTAAAAATGTTAATAATTTCAAAATCATTGGTCTCTATAAAAAAAAAAAAACAATAGATATTTAAATTGATAACACAAATTTAGACTAAAATTAAAAAAAAAAAATAAGGAGCTAAAACATATAGGAAACAATTATTAGAATACTTAATTATGAATGTAAATAGAAAGGTATAAGAAATATTTAGTAGATAAAAAATTTAAATATTCCAAAACAAAAATAATAAGTCATCTTTAAGGAAATAACATATTTTTTTGACGATAGGGGTACTCACTACGTTTGTTATAGTATGCTATTTGTGTTATTTTGCTAAGCCCGTCGAGTTTCTACAGTTATTTCATGTATAAAATTGATGGGTTTAGCACAATAGCACAAATTGCATGCTATAGCATACGTAGTGAGTACCCCTAATTTATAACTACATACATACCTACTTCTATAAACCTCCTAAGGTACAATATCCAATGAGTTTATGTTATAATCAGATAATTATCGCGAGGTAATCTAATATATATTATACATTGTTTCTATTTTCCTTTAAATAATTAATTAAATGGTGTGTATTTGAAAATACTTAATTAAAATTTAGTTTAATTTAGTACCCCTAGCCTATTACTCGCCCCAGGCTATTACATTATAGGATGAGAGAATCCTGGCCTGAGACAAAGCAACCACACAATCACCACTTAATTGACAATAGATGATTAATTGGTGCATTCCATTCGGATGCTAAGGATCACCAGGGCCTTTACATCCCTTTTGTGTTCTCCAAAACGATTTCCTACAACATTATTGTCATTTTTATCAAACTATTGGGTTCGGGATGAATATTGAGTGTAAAAACCTTATAAGATAATATTAGAACTTACTAAATAATCGTAACCGAAATTTAAATTATCTGATAATTAAAAAAAAAATAATAATATTATTTTAGAAGATGAAATTAAGAAAAGGAATTTGAGCCCTGTCACTCTATTTCAGTTTGAATAAAACCTTAATGAATAAAGTTCGTTTGAATATACATTCAATATAGTGAGTTTGATAAAAATCGATAGATTAGTTTTTGATTTCAGGCATATTGTTGTTTGTAGGGGTGGGCATAATCGAATGATCGTCATAATCGTATGATATGACTTCGATGATTTAAATAATCGAATGATTTTATAATCGAATGATCAAATGATTAATATGCTTTCTGAGAGACAATATGTCGAAATTCCCGTCTCTATGATGGCGGAGCTCAGGTGCAAACGTGCATATCATTAATGCAAAAAAAAAAAAGTAAAAAAAAAAAGTCGTTCGATTATCCGAGCTCCTTGTAATGCCTTGATTAACGTTAAACGATTAAGTTCGAATGATCATTCGTTTCTCTAAGCCGATTAATCCGATAATCGATTAATTCCAATGATTGAAATAATCGAATGATTCGATAATCGTCATCTGATTATTCCCACCCCTTGTTTCTTTATTTATTATAACGCCACCTTATGCTACTATGGCTAATCGGACGATGCTAAAGGGGGAGTCTTATATTTTTCCTATCCAGGTTTTATTAGGATAGGAAACTTTAACGTGTACCTGACATCGCACAGGCTCGGAACCACCTTTTTTACGTCCCCTCTGAAGAACGACATAACTGAGTATTATAGTTTTCTCTCCCCAGCCATATAATTCTCTTGATACGCTATCCTTACCACACAAACACGCACACTGACTTTTTGCGGGATTTTTATTTGGGATAAGGGAATCATTCGGGTTACAGGGACCAAAAGTGTATTTCCGATTATAAGGGGAATTTTCATGATGCTTTATGATCTTATGACGATATTTTATATTTCTTGCATGAGTAAGTAAAATGTTATAATATCGATTATATTTTATTAATTAGAATTACAATAATACATGAATGTACAAGAAATATGCTTGGCTGTCAGTTCCTAAACCTTTCTATCATAACTGTCATTTTAAACCTTAATTAAAATAATTGTGGTTCTAATAATAAATATATGATGTTTTATGAATAAGTAGATTAGAGAAATAATTATTTAACATTGAAAGTATGTTTATACTAATATGAAAATATACGTGTCATATTATAGTTAAATGTTTAAATTAATTAACTGAAAAATTTCGTAAAAAATAATGCTTTTAAAGTTAAACCAAGAGCTAATAATACCCAAATGTTAAATGTTCAAAAATTTCCAACACACGATTTTCACTTACCTCCATTTTTAAAATCAATGAAAGAATTTTCAAATACAGTTAGAGATAAAAATACATGAAATTATTAAAGAATTGATTATATTTAATTTATATAAAAGAAACATGTGTTTTATTAAAAAAATCTATTATATTATTATCTAAAATAATCAGTTAGTTTTATCTTCTTTTCATCACTCTCCGTTAACTTTTAAAAGCTTGTGTGTGAGATGATATTTTTTCTAAAATCTTTAGCTTTCCAACGGTATATCATACATGTATATTACTGCTCTTATGTCCAAAAACAATAAATTACATTAAAAAAATATTTTTTTTTTCTGTTTTCTCCTTTAGTTGGGTATCGGATTCATTAAATTTATATATTTACCTGTTTTTCATCAGTGGTAACAAAATAATATTAAACAAAATTAAAGGTACTTTAGAGAAAGAAAATTTAAGCCCTGTCAGACCATTCTAATCCGAATAAAACCTAAATGGTATTAAATACCATTAAATTATACATCTATATAGCGAGTTTAATCAAAATCGACGGAACCGTTTTCGAGAAAATCGAAAAAAAGTGCAAAATGCATAGTATGAAGTGGCTCTTCTGGTAAGCTCATTTTGATGAGAAATGTTTTGTAACGTCTCGGGCGTATATTTGTCGTGAATATGAAATTTCAGTTTCAAATGACTTACCGTTTTCGCCCGGGAGTTACCACACACACAGACCTTTTTGCGGGACTTGGTTATTTGGGCTCAGGGGACCCTAAAATGTGTATTTCCGAAAATTTTCACAATTGCAATACTTTCCCTTACTATATATAGTCAGTGAAAGTAAAAGTTAAGAGTAAAATTTAAAGATATTTTTTTAGTCACCTGAAAAGTAGAATGTATATATAAAAGTGTTTAGTGTTTATTTTTATTCCAATGGGTTAAAATCTAGGTAAAATGATTATGTTTTATCTTTTCGTTAATAAATTTATATATTCACCTTTCGCATATGTATTTGTGACGTTTCTTTAAAAACGTCTACTTATTGTTTTAATAATTGTTAGTTTATTATTTTTTAATTATTAGCCTTCCTACTTGAATAACATCGAAAACCGCATTAGTTGAAAAATGGATCGTTTGAGGCAATTAAGTATAATTTAATTTTTTTCTCTTAGATAGTCAATATCGGTAAAACAAAAACTCACTGACTCGCTGCATTCTCAGTTCCGATTTAAGTAAATAAATTAATAAAGGATTTTATTAACAATAATATATTTAACTGCTATGCGGGTACAACAAACATCACTTAAAAGGATTTAAATTCCAAATTGTTTGAAGTGAAAAACAATGTCGTCCGGCTTTTCATTTTTCAGGAACATAAGCGGATTAACAAGGGTTGTTGGAAAAGTGATTTTACTAGCTAAACGGATTTGTGGGGTTTTTGAATGAATAACTGGAGCTGTGGATGTATATTCGGCTATTTCTGTTACTTAAGGGACGTCTAGACCATGTTGATGAATTAATTGGAGAGAGAGATAAAAAGTTTTTTTTTCACACTAAATCGGTTTATCCGGATAAATATTAAATACTGGTTCTTTTTCTAGAAATAAATAGATATTTGCGTTATTTTTCACAATAGACCATTCTAAGCTCGATATAATTATTTATTTAATTAATAACTTTCAGTTATCAATATATAGGATATATATAGTAAGGCAAAATAATTACGATCGTAATAAACAAAGTCTATACAGCTGATATCCCAACCCATCCTAACACATTCCTTTCTACCTATGCCGATGACACTTGCGTGTTATCGGTTAATAACGATCCTACAATTGACTCTCAAGCTCTCCAATCCCACATAAGAGACATTGAGGTATGGTGTCAGAATTGGAGAATTAAAATCAATTCCAATAAATCCCAATAAATTACCTTTACCCTTCTTCGAAAACCTACGACATCCTGCCCTACAGTGTCCTTTAATAATATTCCGCTAGTCCCGGTTGACCAGATTCGCTATCTAGGACTCCTACTTGACAAAAGCTCCTAACTTGGAATCCCTACACAAGACTGAAACGACAAGAAACTGCCCAACGCTTTCGCTTACTTCTACACTTACTGGACAGAAGCTCTAACCTTCCACTTAGCTACAAAAGGCTCATCTATATTATCATAAGACCTATTTGGACTTACGGAGTTGAACTTTGGGGTTCTACTAAACCATCAAATTCTTCCCGTATTTAATTCTTACAATCCCAAATCATTCAAAAAAATCCTCGATGCTCCTTACTTAGTCACCAACAAACTCATCTATAAAGAACTTAAATGTCCCATATGTTGCTGATATGGCCCGTACGAGGTGTCATTCCTTCCATGACAAACTCCAATACTACATTAACCAACTAGTTTCAATCCTTGCTTCCTCTTCCATTCCTGACAAGTCGTCTGAAAAGAAGATGGCCTCGAGACCTTCTTGTGTAGATTACCTAGTGGAGTGTTGCCAGTGGGAATATTCTCTTCATATATATTATCTATATTATGAGCCAATTTACTTGATTTATTTACTAATACAGTTGTAAATTTCAATAAAATAATAAATAAAAAAAAAGAAAAAGCGACTTTCAATTACCTCCTGTGTTAAAATCAACAGAATTTGAAATGAAATTATATACGAAAATAAATTGTTTAAGAATTAATTACATTGAGTTTCATTAGAAACATAAGTTTTAAATAATAATCTATTATGTTATTGTCTGATGAATGAAGTATTGTAGCCACAAGATGAACCTTTAATTGCACAATTATAGTATTCTTAAGAGACCAACTGTTCAAGTAAAAAATTATTTTTCATTTCATTTTAATATATTTCATCCTAAACTATTTACTACCTTTCTATTGAAGAAGGAAAGTAATAATTCCACAAGATCCGCTACTGTTTTCAATCGGATACAATAACGGAGTTGATTTGCAATGATATTTCATTGGGGAAACTCTATAAGGGTTAATGATCAGATAGGAGTACGACAGGGTGAGGGATTAGCTACCAACTTCCCTGTCGGAGGAAAGCGAGGAAATTGCCTATTTCCCAGCAGAGCGGGGATTGGAAAATACTCGGTCGCAAAGAGATTTACAAGAAACCTGATGCAGGGCAGCTTTCCTTCAGTATCCCCATGTTTACGGTTGCCCATATTTTCCTTCTTCGTCCTCTCAGATGATTTATTAATTTTTTTTTTTTTTTTTCAGTTAACAAGAAAGGGTAGACTAAGAAGTTCCACATTCTTAATTTTTTTAACATTATAAGTAAAGACCGGATATTCGTACAGTAAAACAAACGAAAAAAGTGCAGTAAAAACCTCTAAATGTGCAAAATGCTAGAGAAAAAAATAAATATAATCGAGGTTATATATACCTTAAATATAAAAAAAAAATGGTATTGTTTTATAATAATAGGTTAATCAGAAGAATGCCATTTGATAATAAATAATTAGTTGGTTCCTTAACTTCCATAGATGTAATTCTGTTGAAATTGTTATATTGTGATAATGAATTGATGAAATGTGATATTTGTGTTTTGTTTAATGCAGTAAATTAATTTAATTTTGAATTGTTAATAGTTTTGACTTTAAATTCTGAATGATGCCTTTGATCGAGTTTGGCACTCGGGGTTGCTTTACAAGCTCCGACAATTTCTCCCTCCTACATATTACCTCATTATCCAGTCCTACCACACTGATAGATCCTTTAAAGTTAATCATCATGGTTCCTATTCTTCCTTTTTTTCCCAGTCTGCTGGTGTTCCTCAAGGCAGCATCCTAGGACCCATTCTTTACACAGTCTATACAGCTGACATCCCAACCCATCCTACCAGTTTCCTTTCAACTTATGCTGATGACACGTGTGTGCTATCAGTAGATAATGATCCAGTTACTGCCTCCCACATTCTCCAATCCCACATCCGAGACCTAGAAGTATGGTGTCAGAATTAGAGGATAAAAATTAATTCCAACAAATGTCACCAAATTACTTTTACCTCTTCGTCGTAAACCTATGACTTCCTGCCCTTCAGTATCCTTTAATAACTCTCCTCTAGTCCCTGTTAAGCAGATCCGACACCTAGGACTCCATCTCGACAAACGTCTTACTTGGAATCCTCATACAAGACTAAAACGACAAGAAACTGCCCGACGTTTCCGACTACTTCAACACTTACTGGACAAACGCTCAAACCTTCCACTTTACTACAAAAGGCTCATCTATATTACCATCATATGACCGATATGGACCTACGGAAGAGAGCTATGGGGCTCTACTAAACCATCGAATTCTTCTCGTATCCAATACTTACAATCCAAAATCCTTCGGAAAATCCTCAATTCTCTTTATTTTGTCACCAACAAACTCATTCATAAAGACCTTAATATTCCATATGTTGCTGACTTAGCCCGAACCAGGTACCGTTCCTTCCATGACAAACTCTATTCCCACTCCAATCCATTAGTTTCAATCCTTGCTTCCTCTTCGATCCCTGACAATCCTCCGAGGCGTCTGAAAAGAAGAACCTTCTAGTTTGAACTATTTTTAGAGTTTAAAGATTTTTAGACACTGCCACTGTAGTATTTTTGTACAGGGTATTTTTTGTAATACAGTTGTAGATATCAATAAATATGTTATAAAAAAAAAATCTGAAGATGAGGCATTGTTAGCCCTGAAACGTCAATTAAATTATGTATGAGGAATAAATGAATATTTATCAAAAATAAGAGATCGTTCCAAAATTACCTATTTTATACTAAAAACTCTTCATAATAGGATAATCTAAAAATAAAACACATGTTTTTATTGACACTTGATGTATTTAATTCTTTAACCATTTGTTTTCATCTCTAACTGTACTCAAATATTTTAAAATCAATTTTAACAATGAAGGTAAGTGAAAGTAGTGTGTTATGCGCACCAGATTTTTAAGTTTTAATTAATATCTGTACTTTATTCAATAAATTACTTGAACCTATCATGGTATCCTAAAACGTATCATGCCATAAATGTTTAGATAAGTTGCTTCGGGAACCTTATTCCACGGTTAATCATTTTAAAAATCGACAATGAGGTTTTGATGAAACTTTTCTCTTGTCAGGAAGCTGGAAGAGAAAGTTGAACGAGGCTGCGGAAACTCATCCCAGAATATACAAGTTAGATACTTGCAAACGAGCAGCTAACGCCTGTTGAGGAAAGCTTAGAGACTAAGTAATTAGGTATAACAATAAATTAAAGGAGTGTTGTACAAGTTGATAAGGCCGATAACTTGGCCGGCAGTTAACAAAACTCTTGATGGGGGAGGGTGGGGAGTTGAAGTGCGTCAAATTTCAAAAGGGAAATTGCTCTATTGCCCCGAGCCCGAAAGCGCTAAGCCTCTCGTATCTTTCTGTGTTTAATTCCCTCAGCATATTTCGCTATAATTCGTCTTCTTTGTTAGCCTTCCTCTGTTCTTATAATAGGTATTAACAAGACTATTATCTTTATGTTTTAGTTAGTCGGAAAGGTCAAAGGTTTCCAACTTTTCCTGCTTAAGCATCGTTAAAACGTTCTCAAACAAGGCCTAAGATAGTATCGCAAGTCCTGATTTTGAAAATTATGCTTATCTCTTTAAGGCTTTCATAATGTAACATTTACCTGTTATGTAGTGTTCTATTTGTAGATTAGAATTTCGGTACACAAAAAGGAGAACAAAATCTGGTACTGGTACCCATTTAATCATATATTTTTTTATATTTTAATTAATATAAGTTTTATTTTGGCTTTCTGGATTATTATTTTATATATTTAACCTCAACATAATTGCACAGATCGACAGTGAATTCAGCATTTCATAATAATGATCATTGAGGCTGTGTTTTCCCCCTTCTTCCTAACACTACTCAATAAGAAAAACAGAAAACAAATTTTCAAAACTGGCATATATCTGAAATTAGGATGAAAAAACCGAAAGAGTTACACAACTAATAAGCACTCAATATATTATTATCAAACGTACAACTGTTATACAGATCTGAATATGCAATAATAGAGCGATGCAAGATAAAACGCGCTTAATTTTGAGCACCGCACAGTGGGCAATATGACCGATTTAGGTAGACAATATTCTGAAACTTGTCTATATTTAACCTTTGGGGTCCCATGTTACGGAAAAAAAATATTTAAAAAAATTATAAGAAAAAATTATAAAAACTAATTAATTGTTTGACACGATTAGCGAGCGCACCGTAGTCAAACATCAAATTTATTGACTAAAATATAAAATCCCCTATATTTTAAGTTTGAAGTCCCAGAATACCGGAAAAACAACAAACAAAATCTAATTATGATTCAGAGTTGCTAAACTCTGCTAATATATGTATTTTATATGGTTTAGGAAATCCTTGAAATTATAGATTGTAAAATTTTTGATTCGTAGTGTTTTGTCTGAAAAAAATTATGTACCACCCAAAACGCGAAAAATCGCAAAAATTCGTTGTAATATCTAAAGACTAGAAGGATTTGTTTTACCAATCCTACAAATAAATCCTTGGGGTAACTTGGGGGTTATATAGTTTTTCATTATTGAATAAAGAGGTACATTTACAAATTTCTAAATCAGCTCTATAGGTGAGATTGCAATTTATATTCAATAACGAGTTTGGAAATATAATGTCTTACCTGTCTTAGCAATGCCCATTGTTAAATAAAAGCAAAAAGACTTTGCTCTAAATACACATCAAACAGAATAAATGACCATCGAATAAAGATAATCCCACTGTTGGTTATTAGGTACTTGTGTGAACAGGAATGATTCATCCATTTACTATTTATTTGTAAACACGGTATCGTGGGAAATATTAGTATTAATAGTCTTGCCAACTAATAATAAAAAGGTGAAGCACTGGAAAATTCCAAACTTTTGACTTGACTTTTGTCCATCTAAATTGGTGATTTAGCCCACTGTGCGCCGCCTCACAGCGAAGAACACGAAAATCGGCCCCGTCGATAATGTAATAAATAATAACTACTTAAATGGGTACTATCATGTCGATCTCTCAAGTGTTCCTATAGCCCAGTGGTTCCTAACAATGAATTCCGCCGTTCCCCTTTCCTAGCCATTTCAATAGCAAGTACCGTCTTCATACATTCATTCGGCGCAACAACTCGTTATCGAGTCTAGGCCTCCCCGTGCAGCCTCCGCCAGACGACTCTTTCTTAAACTGCAGCAATCCAGTTCCTGATGTTGAGCGGCTCCTCGCATCCACATCTACACCATCCAACCATCTTGTCTACGTCAGCCATCTTTTTAAGAGCATCTCTTCAGTAATTATCTTTCTTGGGATCTTAGTGTCTCTCATTCGAGCCACATGGCCGGTCCAACGGAGTCGTCCTTAATTTATAACCCTCACGATGTTGGCATCCTTAAAGATATTGTAGAGCTCTCTGCTTTTTCTTTCCTCCAGGCTTCTCCTTCTCTTACTGCTCCGAATACTCTCCTGAGCACCTCTCTTTCGAAAATTAGTAGCCTGTTCAGGTCCGCCTTAGTGGTTGCCGATGCCTCTGATCCATAGGTGAGCACAGGACGTACCAGAGTCTTGTAAAGGTTAACTTTTATACTGGAGGAAAGATTTTTTTCTAAAATGCTCATATCCTGAGATACACCGTCACAAGGATCCCCTAAATCCTAGATATGTAATATCTAATTCTAAATATGTACTTAGATTGTTAGTAGGCTACACTGTATCGCGAACCTTTTATGCGAAGTACTGCTACTGAAACTCTACATTACGGAAATAAAGAAATGTAAATAAGAAGAAAGAACCAGGTAGTAACAATTGAAACATTATATTACAAAAAATCTGGTGCGGGCAACACATGTCGTCACTTACCTCCATTTTTCAAATCAAAGAAAGAATTTTCAAATAAATTAGAGATAAAAATACGTGAAACTATCAAAGAATTAATTAAACTAAATTTCTATAGAAACATGTGTTTTTTTTTTAAATCTGTTGCGGGCTACAAACGACTTTCACTTACCTCCATTTTTCAAATTAATGAAAGAATTTTTAAAAACAGAAATAAAAGTACGTGAAACTATTAAGGAATTAATTAAATTGAATTTATATAAAAACGTTTGTTTTATTTAAAAAATCTATTATATTATTATCTAAAACGATCAGTTAGTTTTATGTTAATTTCATCACTCTCTATTAACTTTTAAAAGCTTGTGTATGATATAATATTTTTTTAATATCTTGAGCTTTCCAACGGTATATCACATCTGTATATTATTGCTCTTATGTTCAAAAACGAAAAATTGCATTAAAAAAATTTATTTTTCTGTATTCTCCTTCAATTAGGTATTGAATTCATTCAACTATATATTTACCTGTTTTTCATCAGCGTTAACAAGATAATATAGTTATTTTTATTGAATCTACAAAATTAAAGGTAGTTTAGTGGAAGAAAATTTAAAATATCGGCATTTAAGTCCTGTCAGACCATTTTAATCAGAATTAAAACTACATGATATTAAAACATATTAAATTTTACATCGATATAGCGAGTTTAATCAAAATCGTCGGAAACCGTTTTCGAGTAAATCGAAAAAAGGTGCAAAATGCATGGCGTAAAGTGCCTCTTCTGGTAAGCGCATTTTGATGAAAAAAGTTTTGTCTCGTCTCGGGCGTATAGTTGTCTTAAACATGAAATTGCAGTTTCATAGGATTACCGTTTCCGCCCGGGAGTTACCACACACATACCTTTTTGCGGGGCTTGGTTATTTGGACTCAGGGAACCCTAAAACGTGTATTTCCGTTGAAAAATGGAATTCGAAAATTTTCACGATCGCAATACTTTCCCTTACTATACATAGTAAGTGAAAGTAATATTAATTATTGAGCCTACTAAAAATTAAATATTAAGAATAAAGTGTAAATAAACATCTGAAAAAAGAGATGATGAAATGTTTGTTTTTAATGTTTCTAATCCCAATTCTTTAATTTGTTACTGCCGGTTCTGATTATATTTATGGAAAAATTGATGAGATAGGATCCCATTGCAAACAGACACACGTTCTTCGATTTTTATTTGATATTTTTATGAACACTAAATGTCTCCAAAAAAAATATCGCTAATTCGCTATCAGTAAGCGATGCTTCTTCCTAAAAAGGGGATGATGAAGGGATCGGGCGAGAGGAGATTTATACCGTCATTACAGAAGGCGCTATTAAAGAAGGACCCTAAGTACCTGTAAATTGTGGAGTTTGGCTCGGCGCCAATGCCCTTACTCTTCGCGCCTCTAGATCGATCCTCCGGCTCTCCGAGTGGCCTCCGACAACTTTTACATCCTCAGCACATCCACCTCTAGAGGATCCACTTCTTCGGATTCTTCGCTTAGCATAGGTTATCGGCTCGGGTTCAATTAATCGAAAAACTATGTTTAGAACATCATTGTAATTTTGTTTAATATAATTACAAATACCCGTTTATAAACCAAAATAATCTGTTGCGGGCAACACACGACTTTCACTTACCACCGTTTTTAAAATCGATTAGAGAATTTTCAAATACAGTTAGAGATAAAAATTAGTGAAACTATTAAAGAACTAATTAAATTGAATTTCTTTAGAAGCATGTGTTTTATTAAAAAATCTATTTTATTATTATCTAAATTATTACTTTATCGGCTTTTTATCACTCTCTATTAAATTTTCCACCGACAGATTGGGACCAGGAGATGAAGAAGAGCTGCGGAGGTGCAACCTGGAAGAGAGTGGCACTGGATAGAAAAGAATGGAAAAGGATAGGGCAGGTTCATTACTTAGTGTGCTTGCAAGAATAAGCCTATTGAAACTTTCAAACAATCGAACTCAAAAAAACCTCAACTTAATGTTGATTTTGTATATATTTATTTGAATTGAACAAAAGAGGAAGTTTTGTATACATATATATATATATATATATATATATATATATATATATATATATATATATATATATATATTTTTTTTTTTTTTTTTTTTGTGGTATATTTTATGTACAAATAAAGGTTATTATTATTATTATTATCACTTAGTTTTATCGGCTTTTTATCACTCTCTATTAAATTTTAAAAGCTTGTGTATGAGATCATTTTTTTTTTAAATCTTTAGCTTTCCAACGGTATATTATACATGTAATATATATATATATATATATATATATATATATATATATATATATATATATATTTTTTTTTTTTTTTATGTTCAAAAACGAAAAATTGCATTAAAAATTTTTGTTTTTGTTTTCTTCTTTAGTTGAATATCTAATAAATTCAAGTTATATATTTATCTGTTTTTCATCAGTGGTAACAAGATAATATAGTTATTTTTATAGAATAAACAAAATTGAAGGTACTTTAGAAGAAGAAAATTTAAAAAATCGTCATTCAAGCCCTATCAGACCATTTTTTACTTTTACTTACTATATATAGTAATTATGGTAATTTATTATGCGTTCGTGAAAATTTTCGAATTAACGTTTTCAACGGAATTTTGTCGATTATGTAAAAATAACTATATAACTTTTATAGAATACAGTTATAAAAATAACAGTTACTACTGATAAAAGTAGGTACATATATAAATTGAATGAATTCGATACCCAACTAAAGGAGAAACAGAAAACATATTTTTTTAATGCAAATTTTCGTTTTTGAACATAAGAGCAGTATTATACATGTATGATATACCGTTGGAATACTAAAGCTTTTAGAATAAATATTATCTCATACACAAGGTTTTAAACGTTAATAAACAGTGATGAAATGAAGATAAAACTAACTGATTGTTTTAAGTAATAATTTAATAGATTTTTTAATAAAACACATGTTTCTATATAAATTCAATTGAATTAATTCTTTAATAGTTTCACGTATTACTTTCACTTACTATATATAGTAAGGGAAGTATTGTGATCGTGAAAATTTTCGAATTCCGGTTTTCATCGGAAATACACGTTTCAGGATCCCCTGAGTCCAAATAACCAAGTCCCGCAAAAAGGTCTGTGTGTGTGTGTGTGTCTGTGTGTGTGTGTGTGTGTGTGTGTGTGTGTGTGTCTGTGTGTGTGTGTGTGTGTGTGTGTGTGTGTGTGTGTGTGTGTGTGTGTGTGTGTGTGTGGTAGCTCCCGGGCGGAAACGGTAAGTCCTATGAAACTGAAATTTCATATTTAAGACAACTATACGCTCGAGACGTGACTAAACTTTTTTCATCAAAATGAGCCTACCAGAAGAGGCACTTTATACTATGCATTTTGCACCTTTTTTCGATTTTCTCAAAAACGGTTCCGACGATTTTGATTAAACTCGCTATATCGATGTAAAATTTAATGTGCTTTAATATCATGTAGGTTTTATTTAGATAAAAATGGTCTGACAGGGCTTAAATGCCGATATTTTAAATTTTCTTCTCCTAAAGTACCTTTAATTTTGTAGATTCAATAATAATAACTAAATTATCTTGTTAACGCTGATGAAAAACAGGTAAATATATGAATTGAATAAACTCGATACCCAACTAAAGGAGAAAACAGAAAAAATATTTTTTTAATGCAATTTTTCGTTTTTGAACATAAGAACAGTAATATACATGTATGATATACCGTTGGAAAGCTAAAGATTTTAGAAAAATTATCATCTCATACACAAGCTTTTAAAAGTTAATAGAGAGTGATGAAATGAACATAAAACTAACTGATTATTTTAGATAATAATGCAATAGATTTTTTAATAAAACACATGTTTCTATATAAATTCAATTTAATTAATTCTTTAATAGTTTCACGTATTTTTATCTTTAAGTGTATTTTAAAATTCTTTCATTGAGTTTAAAAATGGTGGTAAGTGAAAGTCGTGTGTTGCCTGCACCAGATTTTTTTTATCTCTAACTGTATTTGAAAATTCTTTCATTGATTTTAAAAATCGAGGTAAGTGAAAGTCGTGTTTTGCCCGCACCAGATTTTTTTTTTATTATTGTAGTTAAGTTACAAAAATAGGATGCACGCCTGTATATCAGCCATTTTTGAAGACAGGAAAAATGTATCAAGCGGTTTAGAATTACCACGAACAAAAATGCATATATAATTTTTCTATTTTTAAAGCAATGACAAACAAAATTAAATAACAAACAGAAAGCAAAAAGTTAGATCTAGCAATACACCCCAGAAGCCTGTAAAGATTCGAAAGGTGTATTCTTTTCACATCGGAGGAGCTGCCGTTTCAATCTCAGTCGGTTCATATTAGCTTGAGCTGTGGCACAATATCGACCTGCTACAATAGTTCCTTTCTCCACCCGAAAGCACAATCTTCCGCTTCCAGATTTATTTGTGCATTTTTATTTTCTACCATTTAGCTATAAATCATTTCCAATAACTAGTAATAAAGTGACAATTAATAGGCAACATATTTTGGTTCCCAAAACTTTGACAATTTTATATCTTTTTACTTTCACTTACTGTATATAGTAACAGTAACAAATTAAAGAATTGGAATTAGAAACTTTAAAAACAAACATTTCATCATTTCTTTTTTCAGATGATTATTTACACTTCTTTCTTAATATTTAATTTTTACGTAGTCTCAATAATTAATATTACTTTCACTTACTATATATAGTAAGGGAAAGTATAGCGATCGTGAAAATTTTCGAATTCCAGTTTTCAACAGTAATACACATTTTAGGGTCCCCTGAGTCCAAATAACCAAGTCCCACAAAAAGGACTGTGTGTGTGTGGTAACTCCAAGGCGGAAACGGTAAGTCCCATGAAACTGAAATTTCATATTTAAGACACATATATAACACGCTACAAAACATTTTTCATCAGAATGAGCTTACCAGAAAAGCCACTTTATACTATGCTTTTTGTACCTTTTTTCGATTTTCTCAAAAACGGTTCCGGCGATTTTGATTAAACTCGTTATATCAATTTAAAATTTAATGGGCTTTAATATCATGTAGGTTTTATTTTAATAAAAATAGTCTGACAGGGCTTAAAAGCCGATATTTTAAATTTTCTTCTCCTAAAGTACCTTTAATTTTGTAGATTCTATAAAAATAACCATATTATGTTGTTAGCATTGATAAGTAACAGCTAAATATGTAAGTTGTGCGAATTAGAGAACTACTAAAGGAGAAAACTGAAAACATATTTTTTAATGCATTTTTTTTGTTTTTGAACCTAAGAACAATAATAACAAGTATGATATACCGTTGGAAAGCTAAAGATTTTAGAACAAATATTATCTTATACAAAATCTTTTAAAAGTTAATAGAGAGTAATGAAAAGCCGATAAAACTAAGTGATTATTTTAGATAATAATATAATAGATTTTTTAATAAAACACATGTTTCTATAGAAATTCTATTTGATTAATTCTTTAATGGTTTCACTCATTTTTATCTCTAACTGTATTTGAAAATTCTTTAATTGGTTCTAAAAACGGAGGTAAGTGAAAGTCATGTGTTGCCCGCACCAGATTTTTCTAATTACATAAGCATTGTTATGAGAAGAAATCACAAAAATAAATTTCACACCAGAAAAAGTATGAATTTTCTATAAACTTATTGAACGATACTTTATTTTTCATCATTAACTGAATTAAATTAAATGTAAATCGCGGTTATAAAACAATTTTCTAGTACCGATTATGCCATTATTTCCTTGCATAAGATTTTTTGGGTCAAAGAAAGAATAAGTAGATGACAAAATACTTTAGCATAAAATATAATGATAAGACTTAACGATCAGTTCTATTATTACTCTCAAATATATAGCACCTTAAAGTCGATATCGAAATAAAGACAGTATAAGATACCATAACCGACTGCATAAAGATCAACTTATCATTATATATTTTATAAATCTATCGCCTTGCTTTCATATTAAAAGAAACTATAAACACTATTTTTATTTAGTAAATAATTTATAGCATTATGGGTTGTGTGTGTGTGTGTGTTGTGTGAGTGTACACATGCACACAAGTGTGTTTACAATTGTTCACATTAATTATACCTAACATTTGTCAATAATTTATTGAGTAATCATAGTGTTTAATATTTTTTTTAACATGAAAGCAAAGTGATAGTTACATACAATCTATAAATATATAGGTGTGTTACAGACAATGTATAAATGTAATGTGCAATGTATAAAATCTAGGCATTCCGTAGCTTGGACCTTTTAGGCAAGGTATAAAGTGAAATGATATTTTATACGCAAGCTTTCAAAAGTGAATAGAGAGTGATGAAACGAACATAAAACTAACTGATTATTTTAGATAATAATATAGTAGATTTTATAATGAAATACATGTTTCTATAGAAATTTAATTTATTACTTTCACTTACTATATCCTATTGCGATCGTGAAAATTTTCGAATTCCAGTTTTCAACGGAAATACACTTTTAGGTTCCCCTGAGACCAAATAACCAAGTCCCGCAAAAAGGTCTTTATGTGTGTGTGGTAAATCCTGGGCGGAAACGGTAAGTCCTATGAAACTGAAATTTCATATTTAAGACTAATATACACCCGAGACGTTACAAAACATTTTTCATCAAAATGAGCTTACCAGAAGAGCCACTTTATACCTTGCATTTTGCACCTTTTTTCGATTTTCTCGAAAACGGTTCCGACGAATTTGATTAAACTCGCTATATCGATGTAAAATTTAATAGGCTTTAATATTATTTAGGTTTCATTCTGATTAAAATGGTCTGCTAGGGCTTAAATGCCGATATTTTAAATTTTCTTCCCCTAAAGGTCCTTTAATTTTGTAGATTCAATAAAAATAACTATATTATCTTGTTAACGCAGATGACAAACAGGTAAATATTTAAATTGAATAAATTCGATACCTAGTTAAAGAGAAACCAGAAAAATATTTTTTTAATGCAATTTTTCGTTTTTTAATATAAGAGCAGTTATATACATGTATGATATACCGTTGGAAAGCTTGAGATTTTAGAAAAAAATATTATCTCATACACAAGCTTTTAAAAGTTAATAGAGGGTAATGAAATGAACATAAACTATTGATTATTTTAGATAATAATATAATAGATTTTTTAATAAAACACATGTTTCTATATAAATTCAATTTAATTAATTCCTTAATAGTTTCACGTATTCTTATCTATAACTGTTTTTGAAAATTCTTTCATTGATTTTAAAAATGGAGGTAAGTGAAAGTCGTGTGTTGCCCGCACCAGATTTTTTACCAATGTTATGTAACTTATGCAACGTAATTTTTGTTATTAACTTACAAAAAAAATATATCTAAACAAGGTTATAGTTAATCGATTGATTACAAAACAATATTTCCTAATTAAAAATGAACTCTATATGAATGTGGAGAAATTCAGGGTGGAGTAGAAAACTTCTTTCTTTAGAGGAGGTCTTTTGGGAAATTCCCCCGTGTCTGACGGAAGGCACCTAAGAAAAAGCGTGATTTGAGACATTCTGGCTAAAAGTAGAAACTATATTATATGCGTTTCAATTTCACTAAAATTATTAGACTCGTTCTTGAGAGATTCTATCGCTACTAAAAAATCGTTGTTTTCCCCTTCCAAAAGATAATAATTATAATCAGAATAGAAAATAACTTTATTCTGGGATTATGTCCCATAAGGATAACTATTTAGTACAGTTAATATACACTTCAGTATACATATGTCTTGCCGAAAGTCTAATAAAATAACAAGAACTCAACCGACGATCCGGACAGTTATACCGACTACTCAACAGAAAATCTGAACTTACAGTTGACAACAAATTATTAATCTACAAGACAATACTGAAGCCCATCTGGACCTACGGACTTGAACTGTGGGGGACAGCTAAACGTACTAACATCAAACGCATTCAATCCTCACAATCCAAAGTCCTCCGTACAATAGTAAATGCTCCTTATTATGTCTCCAACTATACCTTGCACCACGACCATAATGTTCCATCCTTTTCAGATCTAATTCCTTCCAAATTTTCCAAATTCCACCAGAACCTCATTCATCATCCTAATCCTCTAGCTCAATCCCTATCCAGCTCCACTCATCCATACAACTCACCTAGATGTTTGAAACGGCAGTGGCCCTTTTTCGTTGGACCTTTTGTAAATATATTGGAGTTCTAGCACTGGCTAGATTCTCCACTCAATGTGATGTATGTATGAGTGTGTGTATGTGTACATAGCTATAAGTGAATTCTTGATTTTATTGTATTGATTCATTATTGTGTATATATTTTATTGTAATTTTATGCTGTGTAAATATTGTGTGAATGTAGTATGTATGTATCTTTCACCACTACTATTGATGTCCAAATTGGGACAGATTGTAATTCTACTCAATAAAGATTGTTGTTGAAAATAAAAAATAAAAAAATACATTTTTATTGACAAACGTAAAAAAAAAAAAAAAAACCCTATTTAAATAGATACATACAAAATATATGGAATATAAAGAAAAGGAGAAAAATCTGCTATAAAATAATAGAACTGAACAATTTTCAAACGAATAAACTAAAAAAAATTATTCGATTACTCTAGGATTTTGATAAAATAAATAACTTAGTGGATAGGATAAGGATTGTGGATTAACAATTTTACATTTAGTGTGCGTCTCTTTGGGATGCTAGAAGGTGTTGGAAAAGATGGGATTTGAATGAGAGAAGGGAAGAAGCATGGTGAATATGATTAGGTAGGGATATAGATGGTTCTGTCAGAAAAGGCCCTTATTTTTTCATTTAGTGGTGTCAAAATTTGATCCTAATAATCTCCTGGGAGGCTAACACAGGAGGGCTCACTTTCCTATTATCCTTGCCCTGAAATACCACACCCTTCGCCGGGCCTAAACTGAAAAGTGAAACTTGAAGGCGGGATACCATAATTGAAAATAGCTTCCAAGTCGTCTACCGAATTCCCGGCGATTTAAGAGATAATTATCTGAGAAACTGCGAATTTATTAAGTGAGCTCTCTTCTCTCTTAATAAAATGAGGACAATATTCTTTTCAATTACAATAATAATAGATCACTGCCCCATAGCAGGTTAAACATGTTTACTTTTAGTCATCTACAAAAAATAATAATATTGTATCAATAATTAATTAATTATTACTTTTCAGACTTCTTCAGTTGTATTTTAATAATATTTTTTAAATTAATATATTTTCAATGATATAGTTGAATGTTATAAACTAAAACAACAATTGAATGGAAGAATATAAGATGTATGAAAAATTAAAAAAACGCTTCAAATTATTTAAAAATAATTATACCAGGGTATAACAATCTAAAAAGCTCTTCTGCTTCTATATCTACCACATTTATATTTTTATTTTAATATTTTAGACTAATTACAGTTTACTATCTTAAAACTCCTTACAAATATGTACAAATATAATACAAAAATATTTCACTATCTTCGAAAATAACTGAATTATGGGCTTACATATAGGTTATTTTTTTTTTTTTGTCGCGGTGTCTCGATCTAAAAACTCTTTGCATTTATATTCGATCTTCAAAAATAACTGAGTTGTTAAATTAATCATTTTTATCGGCCTATATCAAAGACCAGGTGCTAAGATGATTGTTGGATCCCCTGGTATTTTTGTGCCGAATTTTGAATAATTCGGTGCAGTAGTTTCGGAGAAAATCCGTGGAGAGTGTTCGGTAAACCGCGGACAAGAGAATTTTTATTCGTGTTCTAAGTGTTTTAAAACTTTTTTTTTTGCATTAACTAAACAGCTTACTAATTAATAATACAATATTTACTTGTAATTCAGTCTTCTAATTCGCTATAGTCTGCCCTGTACACAAATGTATCAAATGCTGATACTATTTTCTGCTAGTATTTTTTAATTAGGTCTCTCTTTGAAGGCCGTCATTGGTCTCCATCGATCAGGGCTGCAGAGTTTAGGAAATGCTTTTTTTTTTCTTCATTTAAACGTATTTATTTATATTTACAACTATATAAAAATACATCAAGTATATATGATGGACATATGGTAAACTGACATGAAATGCATGTACAGACACCACCCATTGCCAGCACTCTAAAAATATTCTAAATTAGAAGGTCTCGGGGTCATCTTCTTTTCAGACGCCACGGAGGGTTATCAAGAATTCAACAGCGAGACAGAATAGAAACCAGTGAATTAGAGAAAGAATGGAGTTTTTCATGTAATTAATGATACCTCGTTCGGGCTAAATCAGTAGCATATGGAACATTAAGGTCTTTATGGATACGTTTATTCGTGACAAAATATGATTCAGGATTTTACGAAGGATTTTGGAGTGTAAGGATTGGATACGAGAGGAATTCGATGGTTTTGTAGACTTATTAGGTCTTATGATAGTAACGTAAATGAGCCTTTTGTAGTTAAGAGGAAGCTTTGACCGTTTTACAGTAAGTGTTGAAGTAGCCGAAAACGGCAAGCAGTTTCTTGTCGTTTTAGTCTTGTATGAGGATTCCATGTTAGGCGTTTGTCAAGATGGAGTCCTAGGTATCGGATCTGTTCAACAGGAACTCGTTATTTATTTAAATTTAAAACCTTACTATATCTTGATTTATCAGTTTCAGTGGCATATGTTGGAAATAGAATAATAAATTTTATTGCTCTATATTGACTAAGTTTGTCTATATGATTCAAATTTATTATCGTCATGTAGTATTTCAGACAGTATTTTACAAAAACCCTGTAGCTCTACAACCCATGTAAGTTGTTGAGCTCAGTCCATATTGAGATTCGTACTGTTTTATAGCCAACGGCTGAACAACGTTAAAATTAGGCCTAGATCACGCTCGGCCGCCAGGTTTTCTCCCAATTTTCGGGTACTCACTTTAAAGATGCTGGGTGTCACCCAGGAGAGTATCCACACCCCTATGGTCGCTCCAAGGCTGAGATAACCGAATATATAATACTGCCATTGCCTTGCTTTGAACCCGGGTCTCAGTGAATAGTAGGCCACTGCTCTGTCCACTAAACCGTGAATATTTATTTATTAATAAATATTAAACTGATTCATTATTATCAAATTCAGTAATTTATTATTAAACTGATTTATCGCCCATTAAAGTCTTACTGATTCTAAAACTCTCTACATATCTTTTCCATCTTCAAAAATAAGTTATGGGCGTATTTTTGTGTAAAATTTTATTTTTTTTTCTTTCTTGTTTTCTCTTTTATATAATTATTCGTATTTTTTCGGTTAAAAACACTGACAATTTTTTTATCCATTTTCAAAAATAACTGACTTATTAAATTAAATCACTTTTAATATGCCAACCATTTAAAAAATAACCAGCTGATATCAACGTCTAGGTGTTGCATGCACTAGTATTTTTGAGGGGATTTAAAAGAAAAGAATTGGTCCAGTAGTTACGAAGAAATGCCGCGGACAACGGACAAACGGATTTTTGTTTTATTCGCTATTCGGATTCTACGCATCTTGAAACGTAAGCCCTCGAATTTCGAGGGAGGAGGAATATCTTTTTTTTGTCGATTAAAAAAGTCCATTATTGAAAAAAAAATTAACCAAAATGTATAAATTGTTAACACCTTAGGTATACTAGATAACTCGTTAGTGGTTTGCCAAGATAAATACGAGTAATGTTTGGCATGATATCTGAAGAAGCATATACTATGAGCATCTTTTTGACTCACCACCTCATTAAGAAAGGATAAATGCTATATGTTTTGTTTATTTGACCTTCGCCTTTATTTAAACGAATACAAACTTTAGGAAACAGAAAACAAAGTCCGAAATATCCGCGGATTATATTTAACCCGGAGGTAAGAAAGGGAGGAGACAGACAAGACGTGGAAGTGAATCGATCTTGGTCCATCCTTCTTCCGATGAAACCATCCGAAATTTATAGCTGTCATCAATAAGGTGCCATTGCTAACCATTGTTCACTCTTCACAGGCCATATAGTTGAGTACGGTTTCTTAAGGCCATTTGTCCGAAAAATTGACGTAGTTTAGGCTAGTACAGATGTCATGACTGAATTGAGTGGGGACAAATACTTGTCAAGTGAAACTACAATTATGAAACGTAACCTTACATTAAACTGTGTCTACGTTTCGCTTGTAATAGGTTCATACCCTCACCGATTGTAAATCTGGCAGAGCATGCGTGGATAGTTTTTCGTTCCAACGCATCCTGAAAAGGAATCAAGTACTTTTGTTGCAACTGAAATTTCGATTGATTAGAGGGGTTGCGCAAACGCCGAAAATATAAAAATTTCTGCCTTAGACTGAGAGTGGAAATATATTAATTCATTACAACAACGGTAAGATACCTATATATATATATATATATATATATATATATATATATATATATATATATATATCAGACATAGAAATAATTACATAAACTGAAGTAGAAAACGTAGGGCTGACATCTTTATATTTCTTCCAAAAACATTTTTTTTTTTTTTTTTTATTAAATTCACATGACCAACGTTTCAGGTTTCAAACCCATCTTAATCTGTCAAAAGCATCTTAGGGATCCTGGTTTTAAATTGCTTCATCATATCGGTTTTCCAGTAAAACTTTGTCACTTTTAATTTTAACAGAAGAATAAAAAATAGAAAAGGAATCAGCATTATTAAAACTAGATCTAAGTGAATATAAGAATATACTGGTCTGCAAAATAAGTTTTTTTTCCCCTCCTTTCATGCATAGCGAATAATAAATTAAATAATTCTGAATAGAAATATAGTATTAAATCTTTCTTAAAAAATATAATTTTTTTTTACTTTCACTTACTATATATCGCTAAATATGCGATCGTGAAAATTTTCGAATACCAGTTTTCAACGGAAATGCACGTTTTAGGGTCCCCTGAGTCCAAATAACCATGTCCCTCAAAAAAGTCTGTGTGTGTGAGGTAACTCCCGGGCGGAAACGGTAGATCCTATGAAACAGAAATTTCATATTTAAGACAACAATACGCTCGAGACGTGAAAAACCTTTTTTCATCAAAATGAGCTTACCAGAAGAGCCACTTTATACCATGTATTTTGCACCTTTTTTCGATTTTCTCAAAAACGATTTCGACGATTTTGATTAAACTCGCTATATAGATGTAAAATTAAATGGGCTTTAATATCATGTAGGTTTCATTCTGATTAAAATGGTCTGACAGGGCTTAAATGCCGATATTTTAATATCTTTATTTTTGATATCTTCTTCTAAAGTACCTTTAATTTTGTAGATTCTTTAAAAATAACTATATTATCTTGTAACCATTGATAATTAACAGCTAAATATGCAAGTTGATCGAATTTCCTAAACAACTAAAGGAGAAAACTGAAAAAATATTATTTTAATGAAATTTTTAGTTTTTGAACATAAGAGCAGTAATATACAAGCTTTTAAAATTTAATAGAGAGTGATGAAAAGAAGATACAAAACTAACTGATATTATATTATATTTTAGATAATAATATAATAGATTTTTAAATAAAACTCATGTTTCTATAGAAATTCAATATAATTAATTCTTTAATAGTTTCACGTATTTTTATCTCTAACTGTTTGAAAATTCTTTCATTGATTTTAAAAATGGAGGTAAGTGAAAGTCGTGTGTTGCCCGCACCAGACTTTTTTTTTGTAGATTACAAAGTTTGATAATTGTAAATATCAGACCACAACAATTCAAACAAATAAAAACATTATGTTATAATATTTATGATATTTTAAAATAATATAAAGGCGGATAAATTTATTATCTCAGGAATAAAAGATATCTTCCAGTTCAATGAGACGTGAATTGATAGAATTATTATAAAATAATGGAAAATGAATGATAAAAAAAAAATCGTGGAAAAGGCATTCAATTGGTGGATCCATGATTTATGCCCCAGAAGGGAGGATTTAAATGTATAAGTTTTGGAAAAGAGCACAAAAGACGGCGATCCATCAGGAGGGTCGTTAGGGACGTCGCTGATTAATGTCCGATCTGAAAGAGAAGAGGTCAGCTTCTGGAGCACAATGCTGGGGGATAACTGGAGTCATCATCTTCAAGGCTCCAGTCCATGTTGAAGGGTTTCATCCCTATATAATTAATTATATGCCTCTAAACGAGAAACTATACGTAATGAAAGAAAAAAAAAGAACAAAACATATTGAGCGTCACTGAATGCATAAATTAAGCTTTTTGGTAAAAATTTCATTAGTTTGATAGTGCATTGTGATTACAGAATTGAATAGGAAACAAATTTTGTTCTAGGACTTGGTCCCTTAATAAAAGCAGCTATGCGGAAATAAAATATATAATATGTCTGGCCCACAGAAAAACAAAACAAATGTATAACAACGGGAAAAGAAGGAGAAATATTATACAGCAAAAACTAAAAAAAAAAAAAATCTTCTAAATTCTGACTTATTAGAAAGAATGAAAAGTAAATTAATTTAAAACAAAATTGAAGGTTAAACAGTAAATAGTTATCTCCATTCATTCTATGCTAGATTTATAGAATTGAAATATCATAGTTGCTGGTCGTCTATTCGGGACGACAGAGGTATTCAAAAAGTTGGGATTTATATGAGGATAAAGAAGCAGCATGGTGGATGTGATTCGACAGAAAATTCCCGAGGGTGGAAGAGCGGACAATAAGGGAACGATTAAAAGTTTTACTTCTGTGTATAGGAACAGGAAGATCAGCATGGCGCAATCTTGTTTCATGTGAGTAGATTGAGGATTTAAATTGAAAGACACAGCAGATGTAAATAGGATGTTGGGATTTATTAGTTTGGTAAAGGTATGATCCTAGGAAATATTGTCTGCGGGTGGAGGGAAGGACCCACTTCAAATCGCCATGTAAGAAAGCCCAGAAGGCAAATCTTACAAAATTGTTTATGATTCGCTTCAGTCTGTCTTCAATAGGGTTTGTCGGTTTTTAAAAATCGGTTTTTAAGACCGGTTTTTGGAGAAAATTATGAAATACGAAAACCGGTTTTTTACTAGAAATCATCGGTTTTCAATGTATGAATAACACTTTTTAAAAAATTTGAAAATGACAAATGTAGCCAAATTCCTCATATTGATGAACACACTGTTGCAAGCGGTTTGGTTCTTGGAATCGGTCGGATATGATTTCAAGAAACGGTTTGTTTTGTCTGTTGGATGAATTAGTAGTAATAACAATTTTTATTGAGAAAATTTTACAATCTGTCCCAATTTGGACATTAATAGTATTGCTGAATGATATCAAACATACTACATTCATACAATATTTACACAACATAAAATTACAATAAAATATATACACAATAATGAATCAATACAAAAGTCAATAATTCACTTATACCTATATACACATACACACACTCATACATACATCACATTGAGTGGAGAATCTAGCCAGTGCTAGAACTCCAATATATTTACAAAAGGTCGCGGGGCCACTGCCGTTTCAACCTTCTAGGTGGGTTGTATGGATGAGTGGAGCTGGATAGGGATTGAGCTAAAGGATTAGGATGATGAATGAGGTTCTGGTGGAATTTGGAAAATTTGGATGGAATTAGGTCTGAAATAAATGGAACATTAAGGTCGTGGTGCAAGGTATAATTGGAGACATAATAAGGAGCATTTACTATTGTACGGAGGACTTTGGATTGAAAGGATTGAATGCGTTTGATGTTAGAACGTTTAGCTGTCCCCCACAGTTCAAGTCCGTAGGTCCAGATGGGCTTCAGTATTGTCTTGTAGATTAATAATTTGTTTTCAACTGTAAGTTCAGATTTTCTGTTGAGTAGTCGGTATAACTGTCCGAATCGTCGGTTGAGTTCTTGTCTTTTAAGTCTTGTATGTGGGTTCCAAGTCAATCTTTTGTCTAACAGTAAGCCAAGATACCGGACTGTATCTGAGAGAGGAATCGGTAATGAGTTGAAATAAACTGGCGGACAGGATTTTCGTCTAAGAGTAAAGGTTATGTGTTTACATTTGGCTTCGTTCACCTTTACACGCCAGTTATTACACCAGTGTTCGATAAGGAAAAGGTGTCTCTGAAGGTTTAAGGATGCTGTTTCAGGATTGGAACTGGATGATAGGATGGCGGTGTCGTCTGCAAAAGTTGCCAGAAAGGTATCAGGATGTGTAGGAATATCAGCAGTGTAAAGGATGTAGAGGATGGGTCCCAAGACGCTGCCCTGAGGAACACCGGCCTCAACGGGATAAAGGTTAGAAAATTCTTCACCACAGCGAACTCGGAAGGAACGGTTCGAGAGATAGGATCGGAGAATGAGGTATAGGGACTGGGGTAAATGGGTTTTCAGCATGAAGAGTAATCCAGTGTGCCATACCCGGTCAAAAGCTTGCGCAATGTCCAGAAACGCACCAGAACAATACTCTTTGCATTCAAGAGCTGAGGAAATATGGTCTACAACTCGGAGCCCCTGTTGAACTGTGGAATGCTGAGGACGGAATCCAAACTGATGGGAAGGAAGATTTTGAGATTCTAATATGGGTAGGATACGTTTAAGAAGAAGCCTTTCGAAGATTTTTGAGAGGATGGGGAGTAGACTAAAAGGCCTGTAGGATGAAGTGTTGTTGGAAGGTTTACCTGGTTTTAAAAAAAGGATGATGGTGGAATGTTTCCATATCAGAGGAAAATACGTGGTGCGGAGGATGCAGTTATAAATATAAGTAAGAAAAATAATGGCTTTCTGGGGAAGTTGTCGGAGGATCTGGGGAGTAAGGAGATCGTGTCCAGGAGATTTACGGAGAGTCAGTTTTTGGAGAAGATATTTGACCTCAGAGGGATTAATAGCTTTAGGAGGTAGGGAAAGTGGAATCGGTGACATAAGAAAGTCTTGCACTTTTGCGGTGTGATTGATGTGGGATTCCGGGTGAGGAGTGAATACTTTGGAGAGGTGTGTGGCGAATTCCTCGGCTTTATCTTCATCAGACGCAGCCCAGGAGTCATCACCACGTCGGAGTGGATGGGAAACATGATGGTATTTTAGGATCTTTTTCGTGACATTCCACAGGGAATTATCACGAGCTGATAGAGAGGAGAGGTAGGAATTAAAGGACTGGGAACGGAAGTTCGCCAACTCCCTCTTCAATTGTCTACAATAGAAGTTATAGGAGCGGCGATCTGTTGGGTGTCGGGTGCGCTGCCATAATGATCTTGCTCGGCGTTTGGTGTGGATAAGGTCTATAATAGGTTGTGGAAAATGATTTTGGTCTGGATTTATATTGGAGTGTTTAGGAGAGGAAGCAGTCCAGACAGCTTGTTGGATGGCGGTGGTAAAGGAATAGACGGAATTATCTAGGTCATCTTGGGTTTTGAGGGTTACTCTGAGGTCAATATTATCGGTCAGGATTTGGCGGAAAAGGTTCCAGTTGACAGGGCCTCGGATGAATGATGGTGAAATGGGTTTTGGAATTGGAGTGAGAGATACTTTTAGGATCAGTGGACTATGGTCTGAGGATAGTTCATCAAGGCGAATTAAAGACAAGTTGAGAGAGCCTAATCCGCTGTGGATAAAGAAGTCGAGGATGTCAGGATTGCGGTTAGGATCGGTTGGCCAGTAGGTAGGGGAGTCAGGAGGCAGGATATTAAAATTTCGGGAGTTGAGTGCAGACAGCAAATTTCGTCCCCGAGAATTCGTGGTTCTGGAACCCCACTGCTGATGCTTGGCGTTTAAGTCTGCACCCAGAATGAAACGATTTCCTAAGGAATCCAGGAAGGATACAAATTCAGAATTGGAAATGGAATGTTTAGGAGGGCAATATGCAGATGTGAGGGTTACCGGAAAGGAAAAAGTCTTGATTACTATGGATGTGGCTTGTAGGAAATCATAGGTGGGAAGTGGGAGTAAATGATGAGAGAGGGATTGGTGGACAATGATAGCAGAACCGGCATGGGCTTTACCGTCTGGGTGGTTAGTACGGTATGTCATGTATTGCGGTATTTTGAAGTACTGTTTAGTCGTTAGTCTTGTTTCAGTTATAAGTGCAACATCGATTGTTTTGTCTTGCAACAACGCTGTCAGTTCGTCAGTATGATTTCTAACACCATTCGCATTCCAAAGGAGAATGGATAAGGAGTTAGGTGAAGTCATTTAAGGATTTTTCAAGGCAGGGATTAGATTCGATACTAGATTTGTAAGGAGTGATATAAGCGGCATAACAAGAGATTTGATTTCGGAGATGAACGATGTCATTAGACTGGTAAGATCTGTGACGTTTGATGGTGGAGGGATATGAGAAATTTGATGTTGAGGAGTTTTTTGAAGATTAGGTAAACTTTGAGGGATAGATTCTTGTACAATAGATTGAGAATGTTGAGGAAAATGTTGTTCCGGCAGTGCCTCGACTTCATGATTCTGGTTACCACCTCCAAGCAAGTGGGCAAATGACACGTTAGAATTTACAAGTTTTGATGGTTCTCTTCTGCTTCTGGTTGGTACAGCTGTTTCATTCGGATCCTGAGGTTTTTGGTATCTGGTTCTGAGTTTCTTGTAGATTTCACATCCCTTGTAGTTAGCCGGGTGGTCCTTGAGGCACAGAGCACATACAGCGGGTGCTGATCTTGATCTTGTACATTCTTCTGTTTTATGCTGTTCACCGCATTTCACACAGCGTGGTATGTGATGGCAATAACTTTTGGTATGACCATATGCCTGACAGTTATGGCACTGGACTATTTCTTTCTTTGTGTAAGGTTTTTCAACTTTTACACGGGTATAGTACAGTCTGCTGAGGTCATAGATTTTTTCGACTCCTGCTGATGGTTCCAAGTCCACGAAGAATAGAGGCAGTGGACTTTTATCTTTTAGAACGTTGGTGACTTGCCTCACTTGGAATCCTAATTCTGTCAGTTCTTCTTTGATTGCTTCAACGGGTGTTGAGGAGTAGATAAGAATTGCGGGAGCTGGCACACTTTTTTGCGCAGCCAATCAGATGCCAGCATTTGGTCACGTGACCTATGGCGGGAGATTTGAATTTGAATTTCCACCACGACCTAACCTTAACCACGCTGGTTCGCGCCATCGACCTAACCTAAACCACTAAGCCACGCCCCTTTTTAGTCACGTGACCCTTCATCAACCTAACCTAAACCACTAAGCCACGCCCCTTTTTGATCACGTGACCCCTGTTTGAGAGTATTAAGTCTTTATAAAGCATGAGTCTACCCGACGTCCATTTTCTTTTCCCTACGTTTTGGGCTAATTTAGTATTTATAAAGCATGAGTCTACCCGTCCGCCATTTTCTTTCATGACGTCACAATTTACAAAATATCAGTCTACCCGACGTCCATTTTCTTTTCCCTACGTTTTGGGCTAATTTAGTATTTATAAAGCATGAGTCTACCCGGACGCCATTGTGCTTCCCCCACTCCTTCAATAGTTAACCAATCAGAGTGCCTAACTTGAGAGTTCCTCCCGGCTAGGTCCGATGGTCAAATTGTAATGTGTGCTTTTACGAAACCTTTCAAACTGTGACATAACCTTACTATTGTTTACATTTATTGAAACCTCCCTTACTGTTACATAACCTTCTCATTGTTTACATTTTGCTCCCCCCCCCCCACTCCTTCATTAGTTAACCAATCAGAGTGCCTAACTTGAGAGTTTATAAAGCATGAGTCTACCCGGACGCCATTTTGCTTCCCCCACTCCTGCATTAGTTAACCAATCAGAGTGCCTAACTTGAGAGTTCCTCCCGGCTAGGTCCGATGGTCAAATTGTAATGTGTGCTTTTACGAAACCTTTCAAACTGTGACATAACCTTACTATTGTTTACATTTTTTGAAACCTCCCTTACTGTTACATAACCTTCTCATTGTTTACATTTTGCCCCCCCCCCCACTCCTTCATTAGTTAACCAATCAGAGTGCCTAACTTGAGAGTTTATAAAGCATGAGTCTACCCGGACGCCATTTTGCTTCCCCCACTCCTGCATTAGTTAACCAATCAGAGTGCCTAACTTGAGAGTTCCTCCCGGCTAGGTCCGATGGTCAAATTGTAATGTGTGCTTTTACGAAACCTTTCAAACTGTGACATAACCTTACTATTGTTTACATTTTTTTAAACCTCCCTTACTGTTACATAACCTTCTCATTGTTTACATTTTGCTCCCCCCCACTCCTTCATTAGTTAACCAATCAGAGTGCCTAACTTGAGAGTTTATAAAGCATGAGTCTACCTGGCGTCCATTTTCTTTTCCCTACGTTTTGAGCGTATTAAGTCTTTATAAAGCATGAGTCTACCCGGCGTCCATTTTCTTTTCCCTACGTTTTGGGCTAATTTAGTATTTATAAAGCATGAGTCTACCGTCCGCCATTTTCTTTCTGCCACTTCAGACGCAATTTATAAAGCATGAGTCTACCCAGCGTCCATTTTTTTCCTGTTTTCTACGTTTGCTAAATTTAGTATTTATAAAGCATGAGTCTACCCGTCCGCCATTTTCTTTTATGACGTCACAATTTACAAAGCATGAGTCTACCATGCGTCCATTTTCTTTTCCCTACGTTTTGGGCTAATTTAGTATTTATAAAGCATGAGTCTACCCGTCCGCCATTTTCTTTCATGACGACACAATTTATAAAGCATGAGTCTACCCAGCGTCCATTTTCTTTTCCCTACGTTTTGGGCTAATTTAGTATTTATAAAGCATGAGTCTACCCGTCCGCCATTTTCTTTTATGACGTCACAATTTACAAAGCATGAGTCTACCATGCGTCCATTTTCTTTTCCCTACGTTTTGGGCTAATTTAGTCTTTATAAAGCATGAGTCTACCCGTCCGCCATTTTGTTTTATGACGTCACAGTTTACAAAGCATGAGTCTACCCGACGTCCATTTTCTTTTCCCTACGTTTTGGGCTAATTTAGTCTTTATAAAGCATGAGTCTACCCGTCCGCCATTTTTTTTATGGCGTCACAGTTTACAAAGCATGAGTCTACTCGACGTCCATTTTGCTCCCCCCACTCCTGCATTAGTTAACCAATCAGAGTGCCTAACTTGAGAGTTCCTCCCGGCTAGGTCCGATGGTCAAATTGTAATGTGTGCTTTTACGAAACCTTTCAAACTGTGACATAACCTTCCTATTGTTTACATTTTTTTGAAACCTCCCTTACTGTTACATAACCTTCCCATTGTTTACATTTTCTGATACCTTCCTAACTGTTACGTAAACTTCCCAATGCTTACATTTTTCATAACCTTTTTAATGTTTACATTTTCTGAAACCTCCCTAACTGTTACATAATCTTCCCACTGTTTACATTTGTTGAAACCTTCCTAACTGCTACATAACCTTCCTCATGATTATATTTTCCGAAACCTCCCCTGCTGTTACATAACCTTCCCAATATTTACATTTTCCGCAACCTCCCCATTGTTTACATGTTCGGAAACCTCCCCCCTCTTACTGTTACAAAACCTTTCCAAAGCTTACATTTTTCGTAACCTTTTTAATGTTCACATTTTCTAAATCTCTTTATTTACTTTTATTTTCTCTTCACATAGTCGTGGTGCACACTCACCTTCTAAAGTATCCGCAAGAGCGCAGCACCAGCTCTACTTTTTAATGTGCTCACCAGAGTGCGTCTCTCCGGAATTTTTTATGTTATCTTCCCAATGACATTTTTTTTAAAGTAATTGTGAGCCGCCGCCATTTCGTTTTTATGGCGCCACTATTGCAATAATTTAAAAGGGTATGAACATGTACAAACAGAGTTAAATCATGTTTAAGCGTGTTGATAAGTGAAACGTAAACATGGACTTTGAACCTTCATGATGGCTTTAATATAAACATCGTTATAGACCTTCTTAATCCTATACACCTTTGAACTTTGATCCTTAATCCTACAATTTAAATAGCGATAAAAAGTTCCTTAAGCTTAAACGTAAACATGGACTTTGAACCCTCTTAACGGCTTTAATATAAACATCGTCATAGGGCTTCTTAATCCTATACATATTTGAGCTTTGATCCTTAATCCTTTAATTTAAATAGCGATAAAAGGTTCCTTAAGCTCTTGGACTACGGTCTATTATCCTCCTATGTGTAATGATTTTTAATCCTATACAGCTTTGAACTTTGATTCTTAATCCTACTATTTAAATAGCGATAAAAGGTTCCTTAAGCTCTAAGACTTTGAAACATTATCCTCTTAAGTATATATATATAAATATAATGCGGACCTTGTACGTTTTATCTCTTAGTATAGTAAAAAGATTTAATCGTAAACAAGATAAATTTGCCAATATCAACTTTGTTCTAATAATTGCTTAAAGTATAAATATAAAATAATATAAAACTTGTACCTATTTCGGTAGGCGAATATATTTTTTTTTTATATATATTTTCAACCTTTTTAAATGTTTTCTCAACTTCTTAGACCATTTTTTAACTTTTATATGTATTATTTACTTATCATTAACAATTCTGCTTTAGAATTGCTATTAGCGATGTTTTCGGAAGAGTTCGTCTAATCTCGGCCGGCTTCGGTCTTCTACCTAACTTCGCTATAATCCTTAATTCTTCCGAAAGAAATAAACAATGATAACGTTAATGTTCTCGAACGAAAACAAATTAATATTATTTGATGTACTTTAGTGTAAATAATAATAATATAGTTGTGAATTATAATAATGATATACTACATCGTAATGGTTTCCTATTAAATGAGTTTATAATATTATTATTAAGTAAAGTGTTGTACCTTTTTTTGTTCGGCATTAAGCCTTAAGCCTCTTCACCACGTCAAGGTAAAGGTACATCGAAGAGGTTTTGTTTTTTTTTTAATTTTTTTTTTTTAATAATTTTTTTAGCTTTTTATATGTATATTTTTTTTTAATTTATTAGTTTTATTATTTTTTTTTACAATTTCATTTTTTAAATAAAATTAAACGAAAAAATAAAAATCTGAATTCGTAAAAAATAAAAATAAAATATAATCTTCTATGTGATACAATCAATAATTAAATGAAACCTTTTTATAATAAAATTAAATGTAAAATAAAGCAAATAAAAATCTGAATTTATATAAACATAAAATGTCATCTTCTATGTAATACAATGTAGAATTAAATAAAACATATCCTTTTCTTTTTTTTTTTTTTTTTGTAATAGGTCAGTTCATGACGAGAATCTTTTGGGATGGTCGGAAGAGTATGGCAAATCAGAAACGGTGTATGAAGTACATATGAAATAATGTGCTTAAGATATTTTCGATTAAGCCAAAGATAAGAAAACATTTCTTTTCTTCTTAAATTTTTTGTTCATGTATTTGAAAGAGAAATATGAGCATCGAAATTATTCTGCAGGGTTATTCTATTCACCACACATTCACTCACACATTCAGGTTTAGAGGCTGTTAGACCATGCCATTGACCTTCATTCAGGGTTTATAGGTGTTCAAACCGTGACAGTGACCCCTTTCATTCATGGTGAATAGCTTTAAACACATTTTTATTCATCCATGCATACAAAGCATTTGTGCGATACTGTGTACATTTCTCTTTCGAAAAATTGTGTACTATGCAATGGCTGCCTTGCTCATCTAAAATTAGTGATTCTATTTTTGGACAGCCAAAATCTTCCAAGTTAATTATAGTACAATGATGGAGATTTCGTGATAGAAACATTTTCTTATCTAGGCCCTTAACGAAAACAAATTTATATTTAAGGTCAATGTAGTTGAAAATGTTATCAATGATGCCATACTCAACTTCTCCAGAATCCCATTGGATTTTATGATAGTAATTTTCCAACCAATAATTCGTTCTTATACTTTTATCGGTTGGTTTATATTCATTTGGTGGCTTAAAAATCCAATGCCTTGAAGACTTGTAAGCTTGATCAAACAGAGAAAACTCTTTAATAATATAACCTCCCAGGCTATCGACAAAGCACTGAAAGTCTACTATCGCTCCGCTTGCCGTAGCCATACTGAACACTGAGCAAAGGATTCACCCCATTTTATACCATTCGCCGAACTGTACCAATTAGAGGATTATACTCTACGAGCCTATCGTGTATGATTAGACAATATGCTGTAGTATTTGCCGGGAATGAAATTTTCGATTCAAATTCTAATCTTACATCGACTGGTCCACTTTTTATAGATTCAGACTGCTTTGAGCAATCTATTACAATTAAAGGTGATTTATCTTTAAAGTTTTGTAAAGAGGACAAAGGTTGCATTTGTCCACCATAATAAGAATTTTGAAATAAAGCATACATATGATAGAGCAAAGCAAACCGATTTGACGACATATCTATATTTAAATCATCATACGGATAAGCTTTACAATTTAGAAACAATTTAACATTGGAAATATTACAATGATCAAAGTGGCTTGCATCTTTTTGAGAATTTTTCAGTCTTCCAGTTTGAAAAGTTAATATTACATAACGCGGTTTTTCTAGCTGACTGGATGTTTTGACTGGCCAGATTTGTCTCTGACTTGCTGGCAGTAAAGGATAATCGTAAAGTTCCCAGGTTCTAAAGGCTAGTGAAAATATTTTTTCTGATTTGAGATGACGCATCAAAGCCAGCTTCTGATGTTCGTTTACGGTAACATAAGGTAGCTTCCAGCATAGCCTATCCAGTTCTATTTTACACTTTTCTACCGCATCAGTCCCAGCTACTGGTTGGCTAGTGATGTAGCAATTTTCATCATGTCTGCTTCTTATGAATATCAGTTCTTGCTTTACATTCATTACGATTTTCTGATAATCCTCACAGAACCCAAGAAGGGATGATAAAGGAACACATAGGTTGAAACACCCCTCTGCCGATGTAATGTTTAATGTATCACTTTGTGGATAGCACCATCCCCAATTATCCAAAAACTGGGAACCTCCCTTGAGCGAAACTAGATTTTTCAAAGTTGAAGTGATTCCAGGATTTTTCACACGGTCTATTTCGACTCCACTCAATTCGTACCTTATTTCATCAAACAAAAACGCAAACATGTTGTTTGTTAATTTTGATGCAATGGGAACTGCTGAACCATCCTGCTTTAGAAATCTTCCTTCTACATACAGCAGGCTGTGACTAGGTAGTGTGTATAAATCTTGATGTTGCAGACTGATGCGTATTTCATCCCCTGGCTGAAGATTTGTTGACGAATAAGGATGATGAGAATGAAATTCAATCCCTTCAACTGAATTATCAAAAGTATCAGCTTCTTCCAAATTCAATATTTCCATGTTGACGATAAAACGTAATATCCTGCGGTTTGAAGAAATCTAATATTGCTCGCAGTTAACGATGTGCACTCAACAATGGCTTTCACTGGAATGATACTTTTTCTCTCTGAAGACGCGCTTTTATGTACTTTCTTAAAGTCCAACCCCATCGCTGTCTGACTACTGAATGGACATTCCTTTGTTATAACTCCTTTTATATAAGATCAAGCAGGAAGAGTAAACAAAGCTGACCACAGTTGTTTGAACCTACTTTCTGGAATTGTTTTCTATTTATGAAATTCGGCAATCTTTCATGTACCGAACGAATTCACTTGGCGGTTTGTCTCCACTGCTGTCAAAGAACTGAACGTATTTTCCTCTTTTCTTGTAACTGACCCAATGCGTTCCTCTACCATTACTATTGTCTAAATTAAAAATACCACGTTCAGATTTCCACGGCTTTGTAGGAAATTCATCTACCATAAAAACTCCTCTAAAACGACGCAGTTTATGAAGTTTTGCTAATCTGAGTAAGTCGAAATTGCTTAGCCTTTGGCGAGGAAAAGTTTTTAAGATCTCTTTGGCTTTAGTTTTCAACTGATGTACATTTCCCCCGATCCTCTTTGGCGTGGAAATGACTCGCATCTTTTTCTTCTTGTTTGTAACACGTTTCATGGTCTACTGATACAGAGGTAATGCTGACAAGCCTTATATACCCACATTCTTGCTATCAACCCATGAATTATGAGAACTGTCAAAACCTAGCCACTTCACTAGAGCTTTATTACCTTTCCTTTTTACAACTCTTTCTACAAGGTAACAATTAGGATGCTTAACAAGTTGCAATTCCTCTTGATAGAAACCACCAGCAATGTTGTCTCCGCGATCATCTTTCAGATGATAGGTGATAGGTACCGTTTTTTTCACTTCAGCTATAGTAAATATTTCTGTAGACCATGATGGTTGATAACCTTTCGCAAACTGTGCTTTATACTTTGATATCCTTACATGATCGCCAACTTTAAATTTTGCAGCCTTTTTTGTACTAGTTGTCTTAGAATAAACTTCTTTTATTAGTTTTGCTTTAATCTTAAATCCGTGAACGGATGCCGGTGCCATCTTGATTGTACTATGTTTTGTTTTATTATATTTGTCTACTAATGCCGGCAGTACTACAAGCCAATTGTAGTTGCCTTGTATACTAAACTTTTTCCACATGGCTGACTTTAGAGTGCGATTAAACCTTTCTATTATTGATGCTTTTAGGTTACTATATGTTGAATAATGATTGATATTACAAGATGTCATGAGTTTTCGAAATACTTGGTTATAAAACTCTTTACCATTGTCTGTTTGCAAATTCTTTGGCTTTCTCTCAGATAATACTTTCTCGAAACCTTGACACACTACAGACGCAGTTTTATTCTTGATAGGCACTACCCAAGCATATTTAGAAAAACAATCTATTACAGTGAGCAAATATTTGTAACCTTTATTAAATTTAGCATAAGGAATCATTTCAACCAAGTCAGCCTGCCATAAATCATCAATACCTTTGAGTAAAACAGATCTTCTTTTAAAAACCCTCCTAGCAGGTTTGTGCAATTCATGCACGATCTGCTCTTTAACGGATGCCATGACGTACTGTTAATCTTCTCATCTGCGCTACACTATTATACCCCCTTCTCTAAGTTGAGCTTCTATTCGCAAGATCTCACTCTTTCCTGTTTGAGAGCCAATCAAATATCTCATTCGATTAACTAATACGTTTGGATCAAAATGCCTGTACCGCTTTTTGATTTGAACAATTTTGAGATAACATTTTTGTATTTGGGGTAATTTTTAAGTCTTATAATATTACCGCTTGGGCTATGTCCCTCGAAATGTGCATTAGTTTGCATCAAAATCTTTTTATACAAAGCATAATCACTTTGTTTAACGAATGAAAGATTCGGATTTTTTATAAATAACAATTCGAAGAGACCTGGTGTACCATGATAGATATCATCACCTATAGTAAGAATATCTTCATTGATAGAAATCACTGTATCGCCGATGGTAAACTTGTGACCATCATATTTGATTCCATATACAGTATCCAGATCTTTAATGTCATTGTTCACAAGCTTTATTATATACTTTGAGGATATATTTCCAATCTTTTCTAAATATTTTTGTAACATTTCTTCTCCTTTAGGAGTTTGAGTTGCTTCTCTCACCTCCTGCAGTGGGGTTTTCGGTGGCTCACACTCTTCTTCCGACTTTAGAATTGGTGTACTTTCCCAAACGTGCTCTAAACGACGAGTAAATATTTTAGAAGGCCCAGGCTTTGGTGTTGTATCTGTTAGTGACGATTGTTCTAGACAATATTTAGGCATTTTTGATGGAATATGAGGAATTTCTTCTTCTTCTTCTTCCTTCTTTCGAATTTCACATTGGGTGGAGGAGGGAATTTTAACCTCCTGCTTACTCGCTAGTCTTTCCATAGATTTCAATAAAGGTTTATACTTCAATTTCAAATATTCATCAGTCTCTTCTCGACTCCTTTTCAATAAATTACACTTTTCCTGTATAGCCTTCCTGGTCTCGATTATTTCACGCATTACTACATCACTAGTTGACTCTTCCATGTCTAACTAGAGAATGAGCTTGTCCCAACACCTCACGGTATTATATAGGCCTCGAAACCCTTTCGATACCTTCCGTCATTAATTTGTCTATCCTTGTCCAAACTAAAAATCCGTACCTGTCGTCTTTCCAGCACCATTGGCAAACCTTTTTGAAAGTTTGAAATGACATGTCTGAATTGACATGATCATCATAAATTCGTCTTAGATTTAATTCGTCTTGTCTAAAGAGTATAAGAAAGTTAGCATTTTCTCTAATCAAATGTTTTGGGACTCTAGTATAACTCTGGCTCAGATAAAATATATCAACACCGTTATGGCGCCCCATACAAAAGTATGATCTCACATTATCTTGTTTGTCACAGGCAATATCATCGAATATAAAGACTGAGTTAGGTAGTGCCTCTTTGGGCGGAGGAACTTGTGAGTTATCTTCGTATTGAAAAAACCCAATATCAGTTAAAGGTTGTAATATTTGAGCTAACTCTCTATATTTGGGTTGATGTAAGGATTTTGCGAACAAATAGATATTTTCAAATTTTAATCCCTTTGAGTCATAAATCAAGCTTAGCATAAGATTAGTCTTACCACAATTGGAGGGACCGCATATTAAACATCGAATCGAATCAGGAAACAGTAAACCGTGCCTAGATTCTTTCTTAATTGGAGCGCCTCCGTCCAGGTTATGAATACGGATCGTAGTATGTTGCTTTACCAAGCGCATGATGGTAAATGAAAAGAATCGCACTTTGACCACTCTTTTATACTTACCGACGTGGTTGAAATGTATCAACTAATCTTCGTTAATAGAATTTTTCACATTAAAAATTGGTATCATATTAAAATTAATTTATTTATATATATATAATTTATTTTTATTTTTTAATTTGCACTCATCTTGGTTTTCTAAATATAATTTAGAAGTAAGCCTTCCCACCTCGTCAAGGTGTGAGTGCGTCGAGAAGGTATGTTGATATAATATGGTTGTTAATATTTTGTAAAACTATTTTTTTTTTTATGTTGGTTTCCAGGTTTATCGTTTTAAACCTCTCTTGGAACCAAAACGCAGTTTTTTTTTTCATTTAGGTTTCCAGGTTTATCTTTTTAAACCTCTCTTGGAACCACAACGTAGTTTTTTTTTTTTCATTTAAGGTTTCCAGGTTTATCGTTTTAAACCTCTCTTGAACCATAACACACATTCCTTTTAGGTTTGCGAGCCTTTAGAGCCACGCCAGGGACCCATCCATTCCATCCACATACATACTTTGGTTTACAAATAAAAAACAATATTATATCAGCAAAAAAATAAAAAAAAAAAAGTCTCTTAAACAGCATCCGGAACGATAAATATATAAAACTTTTTAAAACCTTATTTCATTTGGCCATATTTTTAAGTGTGTATATTTTTTAAATAAATATAAATACCAATAAAGAATACATATCTTTAAAATAATAAAAAAATTATGTAAAACCTTAACAAGTGATAAATTAAACCTTTATTGAATAAAAAATAAATAAAGAAAGAAAATAATAAGTTTTTCTCTTGGACAAAAGTAGTATTTCACTTGAGTAAATAAAAATATAACAATGTTCTTATAATAAAGAAAAGAAGAAACTGGTTTGTATTCATTTAATTTAATCATTAAATAATTAGTTTATTTATCATGACTTGAGGCACCTAGAGGCCTAAATCGATTCACTCTTAGAAGAAGTCCGTCTAGACTTTTAAGGAACCAACCGCTCCCCTTTATTGTCATATCCTCCATCTCGGTAGCTATTTTCGAGTAGCTTCCACTGAGACTGTTCAAGACCGAAGAACTTTCGGATATTGTTATGTTTTTGGTTTTAAACGCCCTATCGCACGTCTCCCCTCTAATATTTTCATAAGTGGCCTCTAGAACTAGATTGAATTTTAGAGGAGCATCTGATTCCGCCAAAAATTCTGTAATTAATCGATATAATGTTTCAGTCTGATGGCAGAGAAATTCCACAGCATCAATTGGTTCAGAACATGGAAGGTAAAAAGTCTTAATATCCCCTCCAAACGCATGTTTTCGAATTTCAAATAAAGGCCCTATAGCCATTTCCAACCGCCTTCGTTTCGTCATGACAAGGGGAGTTTCTCTCTGACAACGACGTAAATGATTCATGAGTTGGTTTAGAGACGAAAAAATCTCGCCGCAAGAAACACATGTACGCCGTTTCTGAGTCGTCAAGCATGACTTTTCGTGACGTACTTTGCTATCTTTTCGGCTGAAATTTCTATCACAATATCCACACTTATTGTTACTTGATGCCATTATTGAAAACGAATGATAAAAAAAAAAAAAATTAAATGCGATATAATTAATAAACTTAAAAATAAATGAAATAATCAAAATATTAATCGTAAAAACAAAAACAAATAGCAAATAATAAATGAATAAATTTCTTCTAAAAATTAGAAAAATTCCGAAGGGTAAAAGAAAAATGGAAAATAGTTGAAAAACTTATAATGATCTACAATTTAAAGCCAAAATGAAAAACAGTTCAATAAAACAGTACTGACACGTTTAAAATTATCTTTCAAGAGGCTGTAAAAGAGAATGGAAAGAGGCCTAGAAAACCATCCCTATTTATAGTCTCCTTTGTTTACAAAATTTAGGAATTATCTGTTCAAAGTCCAAGGCTTAAAGGATTAGGAGGTGTGTACCGATGTTGGGATGAAAAGGAGTGGGGGAAGGCCAAAGCTTTCCGAGTATGAGGGTAATCCAGATCTGGGCAGACCATGTTGTTAATTAAAATTAAGTAATCGTCCGGACAGGTAAATAACCGTCTGAGAAGGCGCAAAAACAATTGTAAATGCTGAAAATATTATGTATAAAAAACAAATTTCCGACCGTAATAGGTCGAAAATGAAGTTTTATACCCATTGTGTATATAAATATTTATGCTTCAAACATGGTGGCGCCATAAAAAAAAAAATGGCGGTTGGGCACACTCAGCCTCTACAAAACATTATTGGGAGGATAACATATACAATCCCAAAGGAATAGGAGCTTCAGCCCTGTTGGACATATTACAAAATAGAGTGGGTGCTGCGCTCTTGCGGATATTTTATAAAGTAATGTGTGTTCTGCGACTAAGTTAGGAGACAATTAAATTAAATAAGAAAGGTATAGAAATATTACCGAAAATTATACTATTGAACATGCTACAAAATTTTCATTCATTGAGAAGGTTATGTAACAGTTAGGAAGGCTTAAAAAAAAAAGAAAAAAAGAAAGTAAACTTGGCAATGGGTCCGCGAGTATCATCAGAACTAACGGGAGGAACTTTCGGATATTTAAATTATAAGTACAATGAGTAAGCTAGCGAGTACCATCGGAACTAGCCGGGAGGAACTTTTGCATGGTAAAATATAAGTACAATGAGTAGGTTAGCAAGTGTCATCGGACTTCGCCGGATCAAACTTTCAGATGCTTAAAATAGAGCACCGATTAGAGATGGGTATGAATGATAAGAACAGGGTCCCAGGGTCACGTGATTAAAAGGGAATTGTATGTTAGTTAAGTTTAGGTCGAAATGTTGATTGAATTTATATAAATACAATTAGTAGGTTAGCGATGACCACCGGACCTAGCCGGAAGGAACTTTCAAATCCATAAAATGGAGCAATTTGATTAGCTGATTAGAAAAAGGCATGAACAATAAGGGGATGTGTTCATAGGTCACGTGATTAATAGTGGGCGTCGTATACTAGTTAAAGTTAGATAGAGGTGTTTATTGAAATTTTCTGTCATAACGTACTATTTTTATTATGTTTTTAAAGATTAAAAAATCAAAATCAAAGAGCTGAAGGCTCAATATTGAACTGAAAAAGGTTCTAAACTTTGATTACTTAACGACTATATAATGATGCGATAAACTCGTGTAATACGAAATAATTACGATGTAGTGTATCATTATTCACGACTATATTATTGATAATACCTTAGCAAGAGATAACACTAGTTAGTTGTTTTTTCGATAGAATTAACGATATCATTGTTTATTTCTTTCGGAAGGATTAGAGATTGTCCAACTAGGTGAGGTAGAAGACCGAAGCCGGCCTGAGACGAACTCTTCCGAAAACATCGCGAAATAGCAATTCTAAAGCAGGATTGTTAATGATGAGTAAATAATACATAGAAAAGGTAAAAAATGGTCTAAGAAGTTGAGAAAACAATTAAAACGGTTGAAAAAATATATAAAAAAATTATATTCGCCTACCGAAATAGGTACAAGTTTTATATTATTATATATTTATACTTTCGCAATTATTAGAACAAAGTTGATATTTACGTCTTAAATTTATCTTGTTTACGATTAAATCTTTTTACTATACTAAGAGATAAAACGTACAAATCCGCATTATATTTATATATATACTTAAGAGGGTAATGGTTCAAAGTCTCAGAGCTTAAGGAATATTTATACTTTAAGCAATTATCAGTACAAAGTTGATATTGACGTCTTAAATTTATCTTTTTTACGATTAAATCTTTAGGGATTTACTATACTAAGACATGAAACGTACAAGGTCCGCATTATATTTATATATATAATAATGCTTCAAAGTCTCAGAGCTCAAGGAACCTTTTATCGCTATTTAAATAGTAGGATTAAGAATCAAAGTTCAAAGCTGTATAGGATTAAAAATCATTACACATAGGAAGATAATAGCCCATGGTCCAAGAGCTTAAGGAACCTTTTATCGCTATTTAAATATTAGGATTAAGGATCAAAGTTCAAAGCTGTACAGGATTAAGAAGTCGTATAACGATGTTTATATTAAAGGCATTAAGAAGGTTCAAAGTCCATGTTTACGTTTAAGCTTAAGGAACTTTTTATCACTACTTAAAATGTAGGATTAAAGATCAAAGTTCAAAGCTGTATAGGATTAAGAAGCCCTATAACGATGTTTATATTAAAGGCATTAGGAAGGTTCAAAGTCCATGTTTCCGTTTCACATACCTGCATGCTTAAACATGATTCAAACCTGTTTGTACTTGCACAAACCTGTTTCTACATGATCGGACCTGTCGGTGCATGCTCGAACCGGTCAGGTATACTCATCCTATATTACAAAAACAAAATGGCGGCTGGATAGACTTAAGGCTTTTAAATTGTGACGTCATAAAACAAAATGGCGGACGGGTAGACTCATGCATTATAAATACTAAATTAGCCCAAAACGTAGGGAAAAGGAAGTGGACGCATGGTAGACTCATGCTTTATAAACTCTCAAGTTAGGCACTCTCATTGGTTAACTATTGAAGGAGTGGGGGGAGCAAAATGTAAACAATGAGAAGGTTATGTAACAGTAAGGGAGGTTTCAAAAAATGTAAACAATAGTAAGGTTATGTCACAGTTTGAAAGGTTTCGTAAAAGCACACATTACAATTTGACCATCGGACCTAGCCGGGAGGAACTCTCAAGTTAGGCACTCTGATTGGTTAACTAATGCAGGAGTGGGGGGAGCAAAATGGACGTCGAGTAGACTCATGCTTTGTAAATTGTGACGTCATAAAAGAAAATGGCGGACGGGTAGACTCATGCTTTATAAATACTGAATTAGCCCAAAACGTAGGGAAAAGAAACTGGACGCCGGGTAGACTCATGCTTTGTAAATTGTGACGTCATAAAAGAAAATGGCGGACGGGTAGACTCATGCTTTATAAATACTAAATTAGCCCAAAACGTAGGGAAAAGAAAATGGACGCATGGTAGACTCATGCTTTGTAAATTGTGACGTCATAAAAGAAAATGGCGGACGGGTAGACTCATGCTTTATAAATACTAAATTAGCCCAAAACGTAGGGAAAAGAAAATGGACGTCGGGTAGACTCATGCTTTGTAAACTGTGACGTCATAAAAGAAAATGGCGGACGGGTAGACTCATGCTTTATAAATACTAAATTAGCCCAAAACGTAGGGAAAAGAAAATGGACGCATGGTAGACTCATGCTTTGTAAATTGTGACGTCATAAAAGAAAATGGGGGACGGGTAGACTCATGCTTTATAAATACTAAATTAGCCCAAAACGTAGGGAAAAGAAAATGGACACCGGGTAGACTCATGCTTTGTAAATTGTGACGTCATAAAAGAAAATGGCGGACGGGTAGACTCATGCTTTATAAATACTAAATTAGCCCAAAACGTAGGGAAAAGAAAATGGACGCCGGGTAGACTCATGCTTTATAAAGACTTAATACCCTCAAACAGGGGTCACGTGATCAAAAAGGGGCGTGGCTTAGTGGTTTAGGTTAGGTTTATGAAGGGTCACGTGACTAAAAAGGGGCGTGGCTTAGTGGTTTAGGTTAGGTCGATGGCGCGAACCAGCGTGGTTAAGGTTAGGTCGTGGTCGAAATTCAAATTCAAATCTCCCGCCATAGGTCACGTGACCAAATGCTGGCATCTGATTGGCTGCGCAAAAAAGTGTGCCAGCTCCCGCAATTCTTATCTACTTTGAGGAATGTAGGTTTCTGATTACGACCCTTAATGCTCTCTCTTGGCGCAGCTGATAAGTATGAAAGTCAGCTTTGGTCTCAGTCAGATATTTTACAATCTTTCTGTAGGTTTCAGCAGTAGTCGGAGATATTTTAGTATCATTGGTTCTACTTATACAATAATAACTATTAGGATCTGTTACTTTATTTAAATGCGCACACATCAGTTTAAAATTTTTAATATTTTTAACAAATATTGGTGGAGGTAGTGGTTCTCTGGGTATAGGAGAAGATTCCATGGTTTCTTTTTCATTTTGGAGGATCTGAAATGGATTCGGTGTAAAAAACGGAGATTCATCAGTTATTCCTTGTGATGATGTGCTGGGCTGTGGTTCAGAACCTAATGAAGTAGCTGACGCGGTCGCTGGTGGAATCATTTTTTTATTTTGTTCACGGCGGGGTCTCTGTTTTGTGGGGGACGAGTTAGAACCTGCAGATCTAGATCTTTTACTTGCAGACTTTGAGGACATGACTTGATGAAAATATCTCATTGATTAAGAAAATAATAATAATAAATAAATAATGAGATAAGAATTAAAGATAAAAGAAAGAAAAGCAAGCCCGAGCTTGCCGAGCTAGCGGCAATCAGCTGATCAGTGACCCTTCTTTCACTTTTTCGTGATTGTACAAAGTAAATTATAACTTTGCTTACCGAAACTTCTCCAATATTCACTGCCGTAATATTCCTGAGGTCTAGTGATGTTCTCCAGACTGAATTCTAGCGAATTCCTACTGAAAAAAGCAAAAATCTGAGAGACGATGTAACGTATGACTGTTATCATCGAGCGCATCAGCTGATCTCATGTTGGATGAATTAATTTAGATTTTATATCAGTTTGTCTTCTGGCTTCTTTGTGTAAAGTTCATAAATTCAGTGTTATATAGATGATATTATACAAAATATTAGTAGGTAACATATTTTAATATTATAAAAATACAAATTTTTAAATTCGCGCTTTAAAAACTATTAAGCCTAGCTCGGTTGCAAGTGAGAGGGTATTTTCTATTTCGGGGAATTTTGTGAATAAACTAAGGACACAGCTAAATAGAAAATTGATAGACGTCCTCTATTTTCTAAAATCATATTTCATTAAACAAAAAAATAAATAGAATATTTAAATTTGTATTACAATTTACCTTAATAGAAAATATAACATAAATATAACTCCGTCCTTTGCTTAATTGTCTCTAAAACTAAAATTGATTTTAATAAGTATGTATGCATAAACTTTATTAACTCTTGTCTTTCGGCTTTGATTATAATTTACATTATATAATACACAGTTATATATTTTATAATTGTCTTTATTTATTAGAACCCTTTGTTGAATAACTCTTTTCACCATTATAAAAATATTCCTCGGAGGATGGTCAGGAATGGAACTAGTGGGTTAAAGTGGAAGTGGAGTTTGTCATGGAAGGATTGATACCTCGAACGGGCTCAAAATATTAAAAATTTTTAGAGAAGTTAACTACAGACCCCAACTTACTTAAGACAATGGCACATAAATGTACGGAACATCTAAAATGGCTAATGTTAATCATTTGAGATGAGAAACGTTTAGTGATAATACAAAAATCGTACAGTTTGCCCGTGGTCATACCAAATTATTATTCCCTTCAATCTTTATTTTATATACGTGAACTTTATACGATTTCTTGATAACATACACAGACAAACTAATCCATTCAAACGATGTCTTGGTAATACCAACAATGGAATGCTGAAAAGGAGCTAGATAATAGATTATCTGGATAGAGGAAGCAGTGGCAGGAAATGATAAAACTACGCATTCTTCGAGGCTATCACTCTTAGTTATTGATTTATCAAAAAAATCTATTAATAAAGAACCTAATGCTAAAAATGATGAAACAACTTAGATTAAACCTATAGTCATAAATAGTTACATAAATAGATACACTTAGTTACGTTATAGCTGGGTAAAACATCACATTAACCACTTTTAAGTAAGTCTAAAAAACATTAATATAGTCTTACCTCTCCGTGTATACTCCATGCTGGATAACAAAGACAAACTATTGCCTGGAAGCAAAACAGCAATCAAACGCTGATCCGACTGGAGCCTTATTGAGGCTGTGATAAAGGTGAGTAATCATGTTGAGTCATCACCAGCTTTGACCTTGGCGTTCGGCTCTGCGTCGTCCGGAGTGAGCATAGTAAAGCCTCTTCATAACCTTTTGGAAGTTACAAAACCAGCCTCTGTGAAGCAGGTAGTTAGGAGTGGGCATAATCGAATGACGATTATCGGATCAGTCGAGTATTTTAATCATTCGAATTAATTGATTATTGGATTAATCGGTTGAGGGAAACGAATGATCACTCGAACTGAATTTTTAACGATAATCGAGCTTGGAGCTTAGATAATCAGAACGACCTTTTTTTTTTTTTTTTTTTTTTTTTTCTCATTCGATCATTCGATTATTTCAATCATCGAAGTCCGATCATTCGATTATGACGATCATTCCATTATGCCCACCCCTACAGGTAGTAAGCAGGTAGGTCATGGATGCTGACCTCCGTTAATTAGTACTGGTCAGGTCCTCACAAGGTACTACATTGTTACCGAGGTCCATTAAAACATCTGGGGATTAGTTTAAGTTTTTTTAAAGTATTTTTAGCTATTTTCCCCTAATATTAGAATGGAATACAATATATAAAATCTGGGTCGGGCAACACACGACTTTTACTTACCTCAGAATTAATTAAATTGAATTTCTATAAAAACATGTGTTTTTTTAAAAATCTATTACATTATTATCTGAGATAATTAGTTCGTTTCATTGGCTTTTCATCACTCTTTATTAACTTTTACAAGCTTGTGTATAAGATAAAATTTTTTCTAAAATCTTTAGCTTTCCAACAGTATATTACTGTATGCTCAAAAACAAAAAATTGCATTAAGAAACATATATTTTTTCAGTTTTCTCCTTTATTTGGATATTGAGTTTTTTTTAAACTTATTTATTTACCTGTTTTATATTAATGGTTACAAGATTATATGAATGTTTTTATAATATATACAAAATTAAAGGTACTTTAGAGGAAGAAAATTTAAAATATCTGCAGTTAGGCCCTGTCAGATTATTTCAATCAGAATGAAACATACATGATATTAAAGACCATTAAATTTCGCTTAAATATAGCTTAATGAAAATCGTTACAGACGTTTATGAAAAAATTGTAAAGAAATGGCGATGGTATGGTATAAAGTGGCTCTTCTCGTCAGCCAATTTCGATGAAAAGGTTGCTGTACCATCTCGGGCTTATAGTTTTATTAAATACAAAGTTTCAGTTTCGTACAACTTTTCCGTTTTTATGCTAGGCTTACCTCACACACACACACCTTTTTGCGGGACCTTTTGACCATTTTGTTGAAAAATTTCACGATTGCAATGCTTTATCTTACTAAATATTTCATATAAAGGTAAGTTAGGGTAATAGCCATAAAAAAAAAATCTATGACTGGGTCTCATAAGAATATGTTATGTACAATGAAACATTAAAATATGTCTGGCCAACAGACAAAAAAAAACATAATTGATTAATTATAAAAATAAAAATAAATCTTCTGAAGACATTTCTGTTGTCAACTAAATGAAAAAAATAAATGTATTGAAAAATAAATTTAAATTTGGATAGTAAACAATATTTTTCATTCGTTCAATGTTAGATATGCAGAATTAAAATATAATAACAGTCTTCTATCTGGTTGTCTATTAGGGATGACAGAGGGTGTTGGATAAGTTGGTTGGTTGGTTGGTTATTAAATCTTTAATGGCACTAAACATCGCGGTCATCAGTGCCAGATACACCCATTTCAGAAGATTAATTTAATATAAATAGTATTAGTTGAAATATTAAAAGATTAATCATTTATCTCAAATAAACTTATACATATATTATAAAAAGTTTATTTGAGATAAATGAGTGCTAGATAATATTTAAGGGAAAAAGAAGAATAAAAAAAAGTAAATAATAATAATGGTAAATAAAAAATAGTAAAAATTAAGAAAATAAATTAAGTCAAGAGGAAAACAATATTAGTTCGAATCTGCTTGTAAAAATCCATTTGAGAGAGGAGACACATTAATTCATCAATCCTTTTTCCATTGTTTCCCTAAGCATCTGCGATGTTGCTGCCTGGTGTAGAAGGAACATTCTTCAAAAATATGAGCTATGGTCAAGGTTCCCCTACAGCTTGCATCTTGGGGGCAATTCTTTTGATATTATGTGCCCATGCGTTAGCCGTGTGTGTCCGATTCTCAGGCGGGCCAGGATCACCTCCTCTCTACGGTCGGTGCGACTTGAATTTTTCCAAGGTTTTACCTCTTTATTAATCGCTTTGAGCTTACTAGGATAGCTATTGTACCAAGTTTCTTCCCATTTATTCAATATATTTTTTTATTAGTGGACGTGCTAGCTCTGATGGTGTCAGTAGTGCCCTACCACGACCTGGGAGTGTAAGTTGGATAAGTTGGTAATGAGGATACCGTAGCAGCATGGTGGATTTAGGTTGGTAGATAATTGCAGAGAGAGCAGTAGAGCGGAAAATAAAGTAACGAGAAAAAGTTTCAGAAGTAGGAACGTAAAAGTAAGAGTAGAGCGATGTCGTTTCTTGTATAAATAAATGTAATCACCATTTTTTTTTAACAAGGATTAACCCTTTATACTCTAATAAGGCTGGTAAAAAAAAATGATTGCCTATATTAAACATTATTATAAAACCCATTCCTCTATCCCAACTATAGGCCTCTAAATTGTGACATAACCCGCTGGAACACAATAGGAGTCTTTTGTAATATGTGAACAATCCATTCTGTAGCAGCTTCTCTATTGGGCACGCACGATATTAGATAAGGTATACGGCTCTCTATATAAGATATTAGTTTGGTCGTGCTATAATAAAAAATAATATATTTTTTCTCGTATTTCCAGTAAGACATCACTGATTAATTGGATATAGGATTGGATTTAATATATTTTAAATTGCTACAAAAAATAATAATCTAATTTGAGCATCAACTACCATTATAAATGATTAATTGTGACATCTTAAGTTTTTAAAATTTTATTCACAATGATTCAATCTTAATCTTAAAATTTGAAGCTGAATATTATTATTAATTTTATATTACATAAATATATTTATCTATGAAAACAAAATTTTACTATATATGCTACTTACTTAATAATAAAATTAATTATAAACCTTTAGGTAAAAATACTCTAAATGGCAGAAAAAAAACTTATAAAAATCCGTCCGTGGTTTAGTAGGAGTTCGTGGTAATTATAAATCTTTATCATCATCATCATCATAATCGTTTCCTCTTCTACCGCTGTTCGGTGTGAGGATCATGCCTATAGAGTCTGGACCATATGTCTCTTTGTTGTGCCAACTCCATTCTCCTACTCCAGTCTCCTGCATGCTTCCTTTACACCGTGCTCCCAGGAGATGCGTGGTCTTCCTCTGGGCCTTTTCCCTCTGTGCGGGTCTCATACGTCTTCCTGGCACTTCTCTCCGGATCCATCCTAAGAAGATGTCCAAACCACCTCAGTTTGTGTTCCTCTAGTCTCCGCCGGTTTGACATCAAAGTTAGCCCGTATAGTGGCGTTCCGTATCCTATCTCTCCGTGTCTTTCTCTCTATTTTTCGGAGATACCTCATTTCCATGGCCTGGATTTGGCTCCTATGTTTTAAGGTAAGAGCACACAATTCTGAGGAGTACGATAGGATAGGAAGAAATGTCGATTTATATACGGCTAATTTGGTCCGCTTTGACACCTCTCTTCTCCCTAGAAAACCTCGCCTTACCATACAGAACATCCTCCCTGCCGCTTCAATTTTCTGGGCCACTTCTTATTCTATGTAGCCATTCTCATTGAGATGAGCTCCCAGATATTTGAAATTTTCGACCTACTCTAATCTCTGTCCTCCAGCCCTTAGTATCCTCATTATCCTTCGGGGTTTCTTACCAATTCTCATGCATTTAGTCTTCCCCGGATTAATCTTCATATTTATTTTGGATAATTCCTCTTGTAGGACATTTATGTTATGTTGGAGGTCTTGATCATTGTCAGCTAGCAGGATGAGGTCGTCAGCGAAGGCTAATAGGGAATATCTGGTGGAGGTTTCTGTGCCCTAGCTGGAATTTCCTCATTATAGGCTTGGCTCTCCTTAGTGCCAAGTCCAGAACCATAATGAAAAGTAATGGACTCAGGCTACAGCCCTGCCTTATTCCCAATGCCGTCTCAAATTCTTTTGAAATGTGGTTTCTGGTTCTGACCTCATTCCTCATCTTTTTATAGAGACTCATCACCGCAAAGGTTGTTCCACGGTCTACACCCCGCTCTGACAGTGCCATCTCTATATCATCTTTCTTCACTCTGTCAAAAGCTTTCTGGAGGTCTACGAAGCAGATGGAGAGCTCTTTATCTTTCTCAACAGTCTTTTCCGTTATTTGTCTCGTGAAGATGAGATCCTGCGTACTTCTCTGGTTCCTGAAGCCATATTGTTCCTCTCCTAGTTGGCAATCGACAATTTTCCTTACACTTGTTTCTAGGATCCTAGAGTAGATCTTTGCAGGCACACTGAGAAGGGGTATTCCCCTATGGTTGCTGCATTCCCTATTGTCTCCTTTTTGTAGATGGGCACAATCACCACTACTTCCCAGTCTCTAGGAATTTTCTTATTTTTCCAAACCATGTTTAAAAGATAAATCTTTGTATAAGACAAGTGTATAAATCATTAAAAGACATAAATCTTTGTATCGCTTTATGTATAGAAAAATAAGAACAGTTTCAGACTAATTTATATTTGCTTGTAGTGAAATGTAATATAGTGACTAGTATAACAGTCTTCTATACCCATGGTCGCGGGTGCCGGTAGCCCTATAATTTTTTAATGGGAATGAAAATTCCTTAGTTAAGCCTTCCTTAGGAGAAGACGTAAAAAGGTGGTCCCGAGCCTGTGAGAGGTTAGATAACATCAAGGATCCCTATCCTAATTAAACCCGGATAGTCAAAATTTAGGACTCCTACTGTAGCATTGTCCGATTAGCCACAGTAACATTAAATGATGTTAAATAAACAAACAAATATATTTTCATGTGCAGTTGTCTATTTTTTAAAAATATTGGTAATTTATGTCTCATTCTATTAAATTCTATTAATATTTTTCCTTGTAATATATAGGAATAAAAAAAAAAAAAAAAAAAAAAAAAAAAAAAAAAAAAATATATTTTTCCATGGTGTGAAAAGCAAAAAAAAAAAAAAAAACTTCCATAAAGTTTAAATGTTCATAAAACGTCAAGAAGAGTTGAAGGTAAAAACAAGACTTGAAGACCCCCTGCTCTTACTTACACAAAGGCATATTTTATATTAAAACTTTCATGCCTTAAAACCTCACTATATTTCAGTTTTCATGAAGTCACTCCGAAGGGAAAAATCTTGATGCCATTCTTAAATATTTTGTTAACCGTGAGGGCGGTGCCCTTTCAGACAAAATGGGCCTACCGCTTAACCCGCATTCAGTCTGCTGAATGTTTAAGGTCTTGATAAGTATGATCCACATAATTCCCTCTTATCACGTATATAATCAGAGATATTAACTACAAATTAATATGAACATATTTTTAATTCTAAACATATCAAATGTTGATAATATGAAATTTGCTTTTCGAATATTAAAAATAATTTAGAAATGATATAAGATGTTTGAATGATTGGTATTAATACAATTGAGGAAATATAAATCTAAGCTTGCAATTCGGGATCACTTGTAGCTGGGTGGCTAGCGTAACAGCCTCCCATGCTAAAGGTCACGGGTTCAAACCCGCAGGTGGTTCTAGGATTTTTTAATGGGAGTAAAAAATCCTTAGTTACGCCGTCCTTCGGAGGGGACGTTAAAAGGTGGTCCCGAGCCTGTGCGATGTCAGGTACTCGTTAAAGATCCCTATCCTAATAAAACCTGGATAGGCAAAATTTAGGACTCCCACTGTAGCATCGTCCGATTAGCCTTAGTAGCATAAAGTGACGTTAAATAAATAAACAAACACAAAGCTTGCAATTCATAAAAATAAAATTAAATATTAGAAATTTTCCTGGTATAAGTAAATTCTGTTGTGTTATCACCGCATAAACGGCATCAATAATGGATTAATATTTCCATTTAAACGCACCACAGATATACCATTTTTTTCCACACGAAAGAGTATTTTTGTTACACAAAAACATAAAGTTTATGTATCCTTAGCAACCACATGTGTTGATACCATACTGATAACGACTAAAAAACGCTGCAAATGGTTTATTATTTCCAAGTAATAAATTGGGGTATACCTGTTTATATAGGTATTGATTAAGTAATATGAAAAGCAATAATTCAAAGGATAATATCATAGCACTACCACTGATATTTAAACGGAATATCTCAGCTATTTCGTGACCAGTTTCAATGATTCTTTTTTCATTTTGTCAAAGATTTAATTGTCTGTATTTATTAATTAGAACAAACGGACGAATTTAATAAGTAGGACGAACACATTTTTTTTATATGTTATTCGTGGTCGTGATCTTGAAAATCTTTTCGACTTTTCTCTATCTTTATCAATAACCGATTATCTGTGGAATTACATATATCACAATTTGTTTATTGTTTATTTTTTTGTTTATTTATTTAACGTCACTTTATGCTACTATGGCTAATCGGACGATGCTACAGTGGGAGTCCTGAATTTGGCCTATCCTTGTTTTATTAGGATAGAAATCTTTAGAGTATCTGACATCGCACAGGCTCGGGACCACCTTTTAACGTCCCCTCTGAAGGACGGTGTAACTAAGGATTTTTTACTCCCATTAAAAAATCCTAGGACCGTCTGCGGGTTTGAACCCGTGGCCTTTAGCATGGGAGGCTGTTACGCTAGCCACCCAGCTATTTGTTACTTGAATATACATAAGGACTTTTTTTTAAAAATATTTTTCGCCCTTTACGTTTTCTTAAACTCTATACATACTTTTCTCTATCGTCAAAAATAACTGAGTTATGAGCGTATTTATGTGTACAATTTCAATTTTTATATTTTATTTTTTCTCCTTTTTATAATTAATCGCTGTTTTTAGCTTAAAAAACCATTATGATTTTTTTCTCTATCTTAAAAAATAACGTAGTTACAAGCGTATATATTAGTGAGATTTCAATTTTTTTTGTTAAGTGCGCTCTACTGATTCTAAAACTCTATACATATTTTTCTCTATCGGGAAAAATAACTGAGTTATTAGCTTATTTAGGTGTAAAATTTAAAAAAAAAATCTTTTTTTTTTATTCTCTTTTATATTTGTATAATTATTCGAGTTTTTTTTTTTTTTTTTGGGGGGGGAGGGGGGTGGTAAAAAACACTAGTAAATTTTGTCTCTATCTTCAAAAATAACGGATTTATTGAATTCAATCCCGTTTAACCGGCCGCCATTTCAAAACTAACTAGCTGATATCAACGTCAAAGAGTTAAGATCTTCGTTGAATGGACTAGTATTTTTGTGTCGAATTTCAAAAAAATTGGTCCAGTAGTTTCGGAGAAATGCCGCGGACGGCGTACGGCGCACAGTGGTTCAAAAGCTTAGCGATTCGGAAAGAACTCCGCCGATTGCGCAATTTCGGCTTAAATTTTTGAAATAATCGCACATATCCCTTGGAACAAACTTTATTTGTGGGTCAGTGAACGATTTAATTGGGTTGCATAATTATGTCTGTTTCACTCACGAAAGCCCCGCGGTTTCCACTATCTCGGCCATATATATTACATTAAAGCAGAGGGGATAGTAGTATACCATCTTACGTCTACAAACACATGAAAATATTTTAAGAAATAATTTCTTAAACCACAAAATAAATCAAAAATATTTTATTTTAAAAACATTTTTATACCTTAAAAATTAGTAATAAAAAAAACTGAAAATTATTATACAATAGTTTATGATTTTCAAAAAACTATATATTTTTTTAAATAACTATCAAGGAAAGATTTCGCGCCAATAAATAAGAACAAGGAAGTACCTTTAATATTGTCGATTTAAAAAAAAAAATCTGGTGCGGGCAACACACGACTTTCACTTACCTCCAATTTTGAAGTCGATGAATGAATTTTCAAATACAGTTAGAGATAAAAACAGGTGAAACTATTAAAGAATTAATTAAATTGAATTTCTATAGAAACATGTGTTTTATTAAAAAATCTATTATATTATTATCTAATACAATTACTTAGTTTTATCGGCTTTTTATCACTCTGTTCTGTATTTTATATTACTGTTCTTATGTTCAAAAACGAAAAATTGCATTAAAAATTTTTTTTTTCTGTTTTCCTCCTTAGTTGGGTATCGAATTTATCTAATTTATATATTTAACTGTTTTTCATCAGTGGTAACAAGATAATATAGTTATTTTTATAGAATCAACAAAATTAAAGGTACTTTAGAGAAAGAAAATTTAAAATATCGGCATTCAAGTGCTGTCAGACCATATTAATCCGAATGAAACCTAAATGATATTAAAGCCCATTAAATTTTACATCGATATATCGAGTTAAATCAAAATTGTCGGAACCTTTTTCTAGAAAATCGAAAAAAGGTGCAAAATGCATATATAAAGTGGCTATTCTGGTAAGCTCATTTTGATGGAAAAGTTTTGTAACGTCTCGGGCTTATAGTTGTCTTAAATATGAAATTTTAGTTTCATAGAACTTACCATTTCCGTCTGGGAGTTTCCACACACACAGACCATTTTGCGGGACTTGGTTATTTGGACTCAGGGGACCATAAAATGTGTATTGCCGTTGAAAACTGGAATTCGAAATTTTTCACGATCGCAATACTTTCCCTTACTATATATAGTAAGTGAAAGTAATATTATATCGCTTGCAACTAAATACATCACTTTTAGTTTTAAGATTTAATAAAATATATATTTAAAAAATGGCCTATCTATTGCTTTGAACGTAACACCTTTTCGAACTGAATAAACCACACCAACATAACTGGAGTATTATCGAGGGGCTCATTATACTAATGAGAACCGGACAAAAAGCCCACTTTGTCAGCCATCGCTACCAAACAGGCCATAATTCAAAGCACAGAGCACGCAACAACGATAAACAAAAATACGAGCGCCGACCACAACAGAGGAACCGATCATTGTGAGAGTATGTGTTTGAAAACCATCATGAGGCCTTTGGGTCATGTTACGAAAACAAATGTGGAAATTCCAGCTCTCATCTTTCTTTCAACTGTTTATTTTGACCGATAGGAACAATAGTATTTTATAATACTTACTTTTTATTTTTAAAGGCGTTCCAACGTGGATTGCCTTTTGCATCATGGCAAGCTCAGGTAGACGCGATTAAGCCATTTTTAATTATAATAATAATTTGTTTAGAATGATTGGACAAAAAAAAAAAAAAAAAAGGTTTACCAAATCGGCTCAATCCTGAGTGTTCACAGAACTAAAGCCCTTTCTGATGTAGAAAAGTATGTATTTTTCCTTTTTATCGTATTATTTAGGTGATTAGTGGTCGAGAACAGTATCGATTTTATCAGAAGTTTTGAATGGTCTAAAGGATTCGTAACTCTTATATGTGTAAATAAAATATGATCAGTTCGCTTATGATTTAAATTAGTGAAAGTTCAGTGCGGAAACAAAAATAACACAGCTGCTGAAAGTGTTTCAAGAAATGTGTTTTTTCTGTGTAACAATGCAGATTGTTCACTATACACTTTTATAATAGATGGGGTCACCTGTAGCATAGTAACTAGCATAACAGCCTGCTATGCCCAAGTAGCCCAGTAAAATAAGGAAATTTGTGGGAATTAATTCGGACAAAGCTGGAAATCGTTTTAATATTTCTTAATGGTCCTTAATAAAATTAACCTGAGTTTGCACCATCACAGGTGGTGAGCTTAACTTTTCGCAGCCAAAAACTTCTTAAAAAAAAAAGCCTTAGTCGGGGCTAGAACCCAGGACCAGGGATAACAGTGATCTAGTGCTCTATCCACTTCAACACTTCACATCTCTTTAGTTATATTTTGTCTTAATTTAAAGAGTTAAAAGTTTCCTAAATAGAAAGTCAATTTAATTTTAATAATATGATGTCAATATATATATATATATATATATATATATATATATATATATATATATATATATATATATATATATATATATATCTACTACAACGACTAACTCTAGACTGAAAATTATTTATTAATAAGTAAACAAGTTGAGGTGAATTGTTTATTTTATATTCTTAAAGACTGCATTCTATGTAATTTTCGGCTTCGAATTCTAGAAGGATCATCACGTTGCATTGATATTATATTCCGAAAATAAGGACATCCTTAAATTTTTATAGTTAGCACTGCCAGGTAAATCTGTAGAAACACTAAAATTTAATTAAAAGAAAAATTATAAACACTGCAAGGACTTATGAAAACTCTTAACTCTCATGAAAGTTCCATCGTAAATTTTGCCTTTTATAACTCATATTTAAAAACGGAAGATTTAATTCGGTACTAGCTGGATGATAACTTTTTACATTAAATTAAGCCCCTCTTAACTTTTTACTTTCTTAAATTATTTTAAAATAACAACAGTGATATTCTTCAACTAATAAGCACACTTTTAGACGATAAATCTGGAATTAATTTTAAAGTAATATATTTTTTTGCTTAATTACTCGGCAGTTAGTTCGTTATTAACAATACACCGCTAAAGCACGGTAATAGATAGTAGTCTAATAAATAATATACCAAAATAAATCAACATAACAAAATTCAATACAATTAACCTTTACAATAAAAAAAACATGAAGTACTTACATAATTTAAATCAACCTCAGAACCTAGTAAATAATAAGCTAAGCTTTTTTACTTAAAGCATTGCATTGAAGTGTAAGTTGCTAGTATATTTATTAATCATGTTTTAATTATTATATATTATAATTTAATTAATATATGTTTATTTCACATCATGATTAATTTCATAACATTCTACACCTACCGAAGCTGCTCCTAATTGCCTTTTATCATTATAATTTTTTTAAATATTTTGAATTTAATATTGAGGGTGTATAGTCGACTGTATAAACTATTATAGGTGGAATAGTCAGGAATCAGTCATTTTTTGAAAAGTTTTTAATTTTGCCAACGTTTCGGCTCAAGCTTGTGAGCCATCATCAGGGCATTACTGGGCCATGTCCAAGCATAAACTCATTTATAATTCATATTTATAATTCAATAACTCATTGAGTTTATGCTTGGACATGGCTCAGTAATGCCCTGATGATGGCTCACAAGCTTGAGCCGAAACGTTGGCAAAATTAAAAAGTTTTCAAAAATGACTGATTCCTGATTATTCCACCTATAATTTGAATTTAATAATAATGATTGGTTTAATTTGAGAGTAAATAATTGAAAATAGTCTTTAATAATACTATTGGAGTTCTAACACTGGTCAGATACTCCACTCATGTACTGTATGTTTGTGGCTACAGCGGCCAGACTCAGCCTCCACTGGCTCACACCAGTGATGCGGCTGAGATAGAGGCGCTGGGATCTCTTGGATTTGTAGCAGTTTTATATATTGTATATAGTTATGATTGTTTGTATTATGTTTATTTATTTTCCAACTTTTTATTTATCTCAATTATATATATATATATATATATATATATATATATATGAATTTATTTATTTTCTATTTTATGTAATTTGACTATTATTATTATTTTCTGTATAGATTGTATGAATGTGGTCTCATATCACTACTACTATTGTTCATTTTGTAACAAATTGTAATATATCTCAATAAATAAATTTAAAATAATAATACTAGATACAGTTATTTCGCGATTTTCCTAATAATAATTAGTAAACATACCAGCAAGCCATTATCGGTTTTTATTTAACCTAAATACAAATATCATTACATATTGAAATCTTGCTATATAAGAGTAACTATATAATTGTTTTCGCGTTGTCTAAAATGGTTTATTGGATATTTATTATTTTTGCTTATACTGGTCCGATTATGATTTTTCTTTTATATGGTTATAAATGTCATTATCTTTCTAATGCATACTTATGATTTTGGGAGAGGTTTGCTTTTCTAAAAGTCTTAGATTTCTAAGATACATTTGTATTTCGATCAATCATTTACATACAGCAAGAATTTCCTCAATGCAGCCTACAGCAAATATATACGTAAGACCTACTTAATTACCTCTATTAGGAGCCACCCATAGCGTAGTGGTTAGCATAACAGCTTTCTATGCCAAAGGTCACGGATTCAAACCCGCGGGTGGCCCTAGGATTTTTTAATGGGAGTAAAAAATCCTTAGTTATTCCGTCCTTCGGAGGGGACGTTAAAAGGTGGTCCCGAGCCTGGGCGATGTCAGTTACTCGTTAAAGATCCATATCCTAATAAAACCTGAATAGGCAAAATTTAAGACTCTCACTGTAGCATCGTCCGATTAGCCATAGCAGCGTAAAAGTGACGTTAAACGAAGAAAAAATAACCTCTACTGAAAATTTCAGTATCGAAGGGTGATCTTTTTTGAGATACTGAGTGAAATGGCACTTTCTTTTATAAATTTGGAGAAAAAAAAATCAAGAGCACACAATACATGATTTTCACTTCTCTATGTTTGTAAAAATCTGTTCAAGACCATTTGAATAAGGTTAGAGACAGAAAAAAGTTTAAAGAATTGTATTAATTTTTGATATAAACAATAAATTAGTTTTTATAGTTTTTATGAATCTCTATTACCCTTTACAACTCTGTGTATAAGATAACATTTTTCTAAAATCTTTACCTTTTTGAATTATATATTGTACTCCTATATTACTGTAGTGATGTTAAGAAACATAACAGAAAAAAAGTAGTTTAGCTCTTTTCTTCTTTAGAATGAAGTCTAAATGATAATAAAGCCTATTAAATGTGACACCGATATAGTGAGTTTGATCAAAATACCGAGAGGCTTTTCTTCAAAAATAGTATAATTTACAAAATGCATAGTATGAAGCGGCTGTTCTGGTTCATCATTTGTGTTAAAAAAGTTGCTGTAACATCTCATACATAAATAAGCTTCTTATCATATAACAGCTTATCCGTTTTGTGCTAAAATAACCACATACACACAAACAGAGACTATTTTGAGAGTATTGGCCATTTGGACTTAGAGAACCATAAAATGTGTATTTTTGGTGAAAACTGAAATCTTGAAATGTTCCCGATAGGATTCTGGCTACAAAAAGGGGGCTAAATTTAATTTTTAGCCGATTGTTTTTACTGTTCTTCTCATTAAAAACAAATGTTTTCACTTGCACTTTTTCCGCCATCTTCAAAAAAACCTCTAAAAGAAGTACTTTTTCCTTCTCAACCCCTTTCTGGACTATTTAGGGTATAATTTGTCGTTAGCAATTTTTAAGAACAACGAATTCCCCACAGGTTTGGTATGTAACATGTTGGAAAATTCGGAAGATCTACTGAGATAGGTGGGCGTCAAAGTTGTCAAAAAACTACAAAATGTCAGAAAAATTGGTGGTTTCGCTTCAATAACTATTTTGGTGAGCAGTTTAATAAAAATACATAAGAAACGATCTTTTAGAGCATTACATATCCAACAAGTTAGGTTTAAATAAATTGCTCTTAAATAAAATTAAAAAAAAATAAACCTGTACTACTACAACCCATGAAGGGTCTTGGGCTCAGTACATATAGAGATTCGTACTGTTTCAAGGCCAACGGCCGTGCAATGAGGCGATTAGGCCGAGATCACACTCAGCCGCCAGGTTTTTCCCCGATTCGGGCACCCACTTTATGGAAGCTGGGCCTGCCCCAGGAGGGTCTCCATACCCTAGGGTCGCCCCCGACTGAAATAACAGAATAAGTAATATTCCTCCACAGCCAGGATTCGAACCCACAACCTGGAGTATAGTAGACTAGTGCTCTATCCACTAGACCACGCCGCTCCCATAAACCACTCTTAAATAACGAACAAGAAATGTTGAAATAACATTTTTGCCACCAGTGCTCTGTTAATCAAAAAAATAGAACAATCCATTTCAATTAGACCTTCTAAGTGTAATATAACCCTGAAACCATTATTTTGCATATTCTAGGAAAAGAAAAGCACGTTTGCAACTAAGATGAACGAATTTCCAAAATATTACTTTTATTTTTATTAATTAAAAAAACATATTATACACAAACAACTTTAAGTAAATGATAAAGCATTTTTATTCTATAAACTACTTTTCAAACATCACATAGACAATAAAATTAATACTGCCCGTAAATTATTATACAAACTGTACCCCTACTATAATAAATATTCACAATTAACTCCTAAAAACAAGCTAATTTTATATAAATCTGTTATCAGGCTTATAATCACATATGAATGCCTAGCCTGGAGTCTTGCAAGCAAAACACATATTAACAAATTGCAAGTATTACAAAATAGATGCCTAAGAATAATTAATAATTATCCGCCATACACGAAAATAAATACCATGCACAAAGATCTGGACATCCCTACAATAAAGGAATTTATACACCATTATTTATGTGTTTTTTTTTATTTTTACTAAAAATAAAACCAATTGGTGTACAAATAAATTTTAGCAAATAATTAGCGCATTTTAATGGATTTCCAATCAATGTTTTTTTGTAAAAAAAAAAAAAAACATTTTCGTCAGTTTTTTTCCTTTTCTTTCTTTTTGTGTATAATGTATCAATTTGATCGAATGCCTGTATAATCCATATATTATAGAAAAATTAAAAAAAAAAAAAAAAAAAAAAAAAAAAAAATGGGATAATCAGTTTTTTGAGGAATACGGTAAACTGGAATAAATGTGGTTCAATTATACTAACATTGGCAATATATTTCATTCAAGGTTTCCTCTATTTTTATATACATATCATCTATTTCATTGTACTTACAATGTCCTTCAAATATTCCTCTTAACTTGCCTTTAGGTTACATGAGAATCCCTGAGGGAGACACTGCATTCCTTCTGTTGTAATAAAATTGGAAGGAAAGAGAAGCCTGGGAATAGAGGAGTGAGAGTTGACATAGGAGCTAGCTTTAGCCTTCTCTAATTGGCTCCGATCCTCAGGGCTTCCTGAAAAATGTACTTCTGCCACGTCCTCAGGAGCTCTAGAGAAACAGTTTCGACAAAGGGTATAAAAATAAAAAGCGAAAACATCTTCTACCTTCAACTAACTATATAGTTAATTATATCATTTAGAATGAACATAAATGAAGAAAATTTATTTGTATAATTTAGTATGGTGGAGAGTAATGAGTAAATTCCCAAAGCCTAGCATAAATAGCATTTCAAATCTACCCCCACGAATATCAGAGCCAATCACATCAATGAGAAATCATCTTTTGCAAATGTTTAAACCCTTTATCCTTATAAGAGGGGAGTTATGGAGAGGGAAAGAAAAAACAAATATGATGAGCAGCTAAACTAATTTTACTTTCACTTACTATATATAGTAAGGGGAAGTATTGCGATCGTGAAAATTTTCGAATTCCAGTTTTCAACGGAAATACACGTTTTAGGGTCCCCTGAGTCCAAATAACCAAGTCCCGAAAAAAGGTCTGTGTGTGTGTGTGTGTGTGGTAACTCCCGGGCGGAAACGGTAAGTCCTATGAAACTGAAATTTCATATTTAAGACAACTATACGCCCGAGACGTGACAAAACTTTTTTCATCAAAATGAGCCTACCAGAAGAGGCACTTTATACCATGCATTTTGCACCTTTTTTCGATTTTCTCAAAAACTGTTCCGACGATTTTGATTAAACTCGCTATATCGATGTAAAATTTAATGGGCTTTAATATCATGTAGGTTTTATTTAGATAAAAATGGTCTGACAGGGCTTAAATGCCGATATTTTAAATTTTCTTCCCCTAAAGTACCTTTAATTTTGTAGATTCAATAATAATAACTAGATTATCTTGTTAACGCTGATGAAAAACTGGTAAATATATAAATTGAATAAATTCGATACCCAACTAAAGGAGAAAACAGAAAAAATATTTTTTTAATGCAATTTTTCGTTTTTGAACATAAGAGCAGTAATATACATGTATGATATACCGTTGGAAAGCTAAAGATTTTAGAAATATTATCATCTCATACACAAGCTTTTAAAAGTTAATAGAGAGTGATGAAATGAACAACACTAACTACACTAACTGATTATTTTAGATAATAATATAATAGATTTTTGAATCAAACACATGTTTCTATAGAAATTTAATTTAATTAATTCCTTAATAATTTCACGTATTTTTATCTCTAACTGTATATGAAAATTCTTTCATTGATTTTAAAAATGGAGGTAAGTAAAAGTCGTGTGTTGCCCGCACCAGATTTTTTACAAAATAAATATATGTTAAGGATTTTTAAAAGAGTTAAAAAAAGAACATTTCCACGAAAATGTGAGTCACTTTTTTTTTTTTTTTAATTCCCAAAAACATGTTTTTATGATATGTAGGATCCGCACACCAACAATTTGTTTCTACTTTTTTTCATGAAAGGTTCTTTGTAATATACATGATTTTCAATTTCATAGTTAGTGAAAAATAAAAAAAAAAAATAAAAATCTCCTAAACTGACCAACCGACTTTTATGAAGAACGAAAAATACTTTAATGGTTTTCTAAAAGAGTTTCTAAATTTGTTTTCTTATGAAAACGTGTCAATTTTTTTTATATTTTTAGGTTATGTAGGAACCGTATACTAACATTTTAAAAAAATTGTTTTACCCTATTCGTTTGAGGGTCCTGTACAATTTTTTTTTTTTAAGTTCATCGCAAGTGTACCCTGTATGGAGAAAAATAAAAAATCATCCTTTTGTCAGCTCTCTCACCAACCATGCTGTAAGAGTAAGCTGGTCACGCCTGAAGAGTAGGGATAGAGCATTAGGATATAGAACGATCGAGAAAAAGTAACTATCTACTACCGGAACGATTCCAAATTTTATAAACATTAAAAATTATTTAATCTTTAAATATCATTTAGGAGAATATTAACGTAGAGCTCTATCAATTAGACGACTGGAACATTTTTCATGAAAGCTTAAAAATAAATTATTTTATTAAAACTACTGATAAGTGGGTGTTAGTCGGAAAAGGGAGGAAGATTTTGAAGGTATCTGAAGGAGATCAGCATAGCCTTAGTAGGGAAGTACTTAATCAGCAACGAAAAAACACATTCTATCCGAGTTTGCGCTTATCAAGCGCATCTCGAACTAAATGGATAGGAGAGTGGTTTTAGACGAAGAAATGACTAGAGAAGCATGTACAGGAGAAGGAATATTAGAACCAAGCGGAAGTATGAACAGCGAAACTATCGAAAAGTCCTCAGCTAACCTAACTGGCTATCAAAAACCTAACCATCCAACATATGCGCAAATCATGTCGACTGAAAAACCATCGAGCAGAGAGTTTGCAATCATATTACAAACAATAAAAGGAATAAAGCAGAAACTATACGTGGAAAAAATAGCAAATTAAGTAGAACCAAGAGCGATCAAGTTTGCCTCCAAGATTTCAAATAATAGATTCTGTATACACTTATCAAGCAAACAGCAGATAGATACTCTGTTAGCCAATCATCAGTCCATAACAATAGACGAAAACGGAATCCCAATTCGCCGCTTAGTGAATCCCGCTAAGCGAATTATAATATCGAATGCTTGTCCAAGCATACCAAATTGCTTAATAGAAAGCGAATTTCACAAACTAGGAATTAGAGTAGTCTCCCCTATTTCATTTTTGAGAGCTGGCTATCAAGACCCAAAAATGTGTAATATTATGAGTTTTCGACGCCAAATTTACATCAATCCGGAAGACATGGAACACTTAAAACCGTCCATTCTCGTATAAAACGAAGGTATTACACACCGTATTTTCCTTGCCGAAGACATATTAATATGTTATGTCTGCAGGAAACCAGGGCACTTTGCAGCGAACTGCCCGGAATCAGATGGAAATGAAGAAGAACCATCTTCCCAATCCAGCGAAACCGTAACCCCTAAAAATCAAAGTAATGTCATAAAAGCTTTGGATACAGTCCAGAAGAACAAAGAAAACAATGCATTTTCCATTGAAAAAGAAAAATAACATGCATCAATTTACAAAGAAAAAGTCACAAGCATGAATCCATGCCCAAAACCAGTCCAAGGTAATGTCTCTTCTTCTACTACTACAAAAAATACCAAAGTAAAAACACCCACAGTAAAACAACAAACCACTAACTCAACAAATAAAAATATACTACCTAAACAGAATCAAAACGATAAAAAAACGGAAGAACCAACTAACAAACATATCAAAATAAAACCGAGTACAGAGGATAGTATAAAGCCTATTAGAGACTTATTAACAGATAACGTTTACCCTCTCCAATTTAAAGAGATATGCATGCTGTACGAGACGATACAAACCGAAAAATTGACACCAAACACTCTAGACCTCATCAAACAATTCACAGAAGACACAGACGGACTAACTAAAATGCTAACAGACATCAAAGGAAATGTAGGTAACAGAAGTATAAAAATATGGACGACGAAAATTTTAAACATATTAAAATAAAATAAACAAGTCCACAACTAACTTTGAGTTTTTAAAAGGACCTCCTAACGATAACTAAACATTAAAAAAACAAATAGAACTATCATGGTCAAAATAATTCAGTGGAATTGCAATGGGTATTATCGTCACAATCAATATTTCCACAAATTAGTATCAGAAGAGAATCCAATGTGTGTCTGTTTACAAGAGTCCCATCTCAATGTAAAACAATCAGTAAAACTAAAGAGCTACAAAATATTTAGAAGAGATAGACAGGCTGACAGAGCATGGGGAAGAGTAGCGACCTTCGTCTCAGAAAACGTTCATAGTGAACAGCTGATTTTGCATACTCACCTAGAAGCAGTGGCATCAGGATATATTTAAATGAGCCATTAACCTCATGTAACGTATATATACCTCCTTCACAACAATTTTCTAACGAAGACATCGAAAATATCGTCATTCAGTTGCCAAGGCCATTTCTTCTACTGGGGGATTTCAACGCTCATGACACTTTGTGGGGTTCTACTCTTCCCGATTTAAACCACAGAGGTAGAAGCATTATGAAATTCCTCAAAAGAAATATTTCGACTGCGCTACTATACACGGGAGAAAACACTCACTTCAGTTCTAAAAACAATTTATTCTCGACAGTTGATCTCAGTTTTTCAGATGCTAGGTTCGTCCCAAAAGTAAAAAAATGGATCATAAAGAGCCACCTTTACGGGAGCGACCACTTCCCCGTTTTATTGAAACGATAGATGATGTCAACGAAGAATCTCTCAAAACTCGATGGAAGTATGAAAAGGCAGACTGGGAGGCGTTCAAAAGAAAAGTAACTGAAGAGTTAAAGAAAACGCCAGAATTCCAGAATATCGATGAAAAGCGTCACTCACTTCAGTGAAATTATTTTGAAAATCGCGAAAGAGACAGTACCAACAGTCACCATAAGTTCTAGACGTCAAAATGTCCATGTGAAACAGGGACTGTAGCGAAGCAATTAAAGCGAAAAAAACGGGCCCTAAATAGATTTAGAAAAAGCAAAAAGACTCTAGATGCAATTGAATTCAAACGGTTAAGGGCAATAGCAAATAGAATTTAAAAAGATAGCAAAAAAGAGTCTTGGGAACAGTTTGTTTCTTCTATAAATGGTGAAACCTCAACAAAAGAAATATGGAACACGATACGAACCATCAGAGGTATCAGAAATCAAAGAACACCCCTTGTTAAAAATCGCAAACCAGATAATAAGCAATCCTGCAGACATCGCAGAATCCCTCGCAATCCACTTCAAAGTAGTATCTTCTTCGCAAGGATACAATCCAACGACTGAAGAAAACTCAAGAATCCGACCTATCAATAGATTAGTGCTAAGCGGATCTAAAAGTTGCAGCGACCGTTTCAGATGACAGAACTAAAGGCTGCATTAGATAAATGTAGTGGGAAGTCTGCACCGGGTTTGGATGGAATTCCGGACAGTTCTTAAAAAAATTGCCGAAGAGGGAAAGCATTATTTATTGAAAGTATACAACAGATTTGGATGGTATGGACTTCCCCTGTAGCTGGAGCAATCAATTATAATCCCAATAGCAAAAAGAAAATAGTAAACAACCAAAGGATTACCGACCTATATCTCTACTCTCATGCATCTCGAAAGTCCAGGAAAACATGGTAAATACAAGACTCGTGGAGTTGCTTGAAAGCGAACATATATTGTCTGCGAACCAGTTTGGCTTTAGGGCACAACGCTCACCATAGATTAGAGAGGTTCAAGAAGCTTTTCCTTTAAAGAAAATCTAATAGCAATATTTCTAGATCTGGAGAAAACATACGACACGATGGAAAGAGGCCGTGTTTTAGAAATCCTCAAAGAATTGGGAATTGGGGGAGCATGTGGATGTACATAAACAAATTCCTAACCGAAAGAAGCTTCTGTGTCAGGGTAGGAAACCATCTTTCCTCAAATCATCCTTTAGACATTGGTACTCCGCAAGGATCACCACTCAGTGCAACGCTCTTTCTCCTGGCGATTGATGGAATAATGTCAACTATTAAAACACCCGTCAAATGCTTTTTATTCGCTGACGACATTGTCATTACTGCACGAAGCAAGTCACTAAATTATATCCAGTGGAAGTTACAAGACGCGATAGGAAAAATAGAAAATTGGTCCAAACAAGCTAGATTTAGACTCTCAGCTTCAAAAAGTAAATGCATGCATTTTAATCGACATCGCAGGCGTCAGGAAGACCCTGAATTAACTTTAGGGGGTTCTGTAATAGAGTATGTTGAAGAGTTTGTCTACTTAGGAATGATATTAGACAAGAGACTAAGCTGGGTACGGCATATACAGCATTTATAGGATGAATGTATGAAGAGCCTAAGTATTCTAAAGTGTACTTCTCATTTAAGTTGGGGAGCAGACAGGATCACTCTTCTTAAAATATATAAGAATGTTATAAGGACCAAACTTGAATATGGTACTCAGATCTACGGGACGGGCAACAAGTCAGCTCTTAAGATGCTGGACTCTGTACACAATACATCTCTCCGAATTTGCACTGGAGCTATTAGAACTTCCCCAGTGGAAAGCATTTATATTGAATCCGGAGAACCCTCCCTAAAAATGCGCAGGGAATACTTGCTCTTAAAATATATCTCTAAGTTAAAATCACGCTCCCATCACCCACTAAATACACGTTTGTTCGCGGAAAATACAGAAAACCGAGGCCTTAAAAATATACAAAACTGTGCATTTAGTCTTACAGTACACGCATCTTTGTGTAACGTAAATATGAACATTAACAAGATAAAACTCATCCCAGACATGAAAATACCTCTATGGAAGGAATGTCACCCGACCATAGATAGAACAATGGAAAGATATTCAAAAGGACATCCGTTGGAAATACGAATTTCGTTCTTAGAACTACTAGAACGATATAACACTTTCAAGGTGATATACACTGACGCTTCTAAAATGGAAAACAGTGTGGGCTGCGCCGTGATTATAAACCACCACAAATTACTGTTTAACCTGCCAGAGGAATGCTCCGTCTACACAGGAGAAGCTACAGCTGTTTTCAAGGCTCTTCATTGGGTAAAAAGTTCCGAAGCAAAAAATTGGGTCATAGCCACAGACTCAAAGAGCGTTCTAGAAGCCATAGACAACCCATATCGTATTAACTCCATAATACGGGAAATATTAAACACATGGTGGGAAGTGAAACAGAAAGGAGTGAAGGTAGTCTTCGCCTGGGTCCCAGCCCACTGCGGAATTTCGGGCAATGAAGAGGCGGATAGAGCAGCTAACATAGCAAGGCAAGGAGAGGATAGAGCAGCTAACATAGCAAGGCAAAGAGATAGAGCAGCTAACATAGCAAGGCAAGGAGAGGAATAGAGCAGCTAACATAGCAAGGCAAGGAGATAGAGCAGCTAACATAGCAAGGCAAGGAGAGGATAGAGCAGCTAACATAGCAAGGCAAGGAGAGGATAGAGCAGCTAACATAGCAAGGCAAAGAGATAGAGCAGCTAACATAGCAAGGCAAGGAGAGGATAGAGCAGCTAACATAGCAAGGCAAGGAGATAGAGCAGCTAACATAGCAAGGCAAGGAGAGGATAGAGCAGCTAACATAGCAAGGCAAGGAGAGGATAGAGCAGCTAACATAGCAAGGCAAAGAGATAGAGCAGCTAACATAGCGAAGGCAAAGAGATAGAGCAGATAACATAGCAAAGCAAGGAGATAGAGCAGCAACATAGCAGCAAAGAGATAGAGCAGCTAACATAGCAAGGCAAGGAGATAGAGCAGCTAACATAGCAAGGCAAAGAGATAGAGCAGCTAACATAGCAAGGCAAGGAGATAGAGCAGCTAACATAGCAAGGCAAGAGAGATAGAGCAGCTAACATAGCAAGGCAAAGAGATAGAGCAGCTAACATAGCAAGGCAAGGAGAGGATAGAGCAGCTAACATAGCAAGGCAAAGAGATAGAGCAGCTAACATAGCAAGGCAAGGAGAGGATAGAGCAGCTAACATAGCAAGGCAAAGAGATAGAGCAGCTAACATAGCAAGGCAAGGAGATAGAGCAGCTAACATAGCAAGGCAAAGAGATAGAGCAGCTAACATAGCAAGGCAAGGAGATAGAGCAGCTAACATAGCGAGGCAAAGAGATAGAGCAGCTAACATAGCAAGGCAAGGAGATAGAGCAGCTAACATAGCAAGGCAAAGAGATAGAGCAGCTAACATAGCAAGGCAAAGAGATAGAGCAGCTAACATAGCAAGGCAAGAGAGATAGAGCAGCTAACATAGCAAGGCAAGGAGAGATAGAGCAGCTAACATAGCAAGGCAAGGAGAGGATAGAGCAGCTAACATAGCAAGGCAAGGAGATAGAGCAGCTAACATAGCAAGGCAAGGAGAGGATAGAGCAGCTAACATAGCAAGGCAAGGAGATAGAGCAGCTAACATAGCAAGGCAAGAGAGATAGAGCAGCTAACATAGCAAGGCAAGGAGAGATAGAGCAGCTAACATAGCAAGGCAAGAGAGATAGAGCAGCTAACATAGCAAGGCAAGGAGAGGATAGAGCAGCTAACATAGCAAGGCAAGGAGATAGAGCAGCTAACATAGCAAGGCAAGGAGAGATAGAGCAGCTAACATAGCAAGGCAAGGAGATAGAGCAGCTAACATAGCAAGGCAAAGAGATAGAGCAGCTAACATAGCAAGGCAAGGAGATAGAGCAGCTAACATAGCAAGGCAAGGAGATAGAGCAGCTAACATAGCAAGGCAAGGAGATAGAGCAGCTAACATAGCAAGGCAAAGAGATAGAGCAGCTAACATAGCAAGGCAAAGAGATAGAGCAGCTAACATAGCAAGGCAAAGAGATAGAGCAGCTAACATAGCAAGGCAAAGAGATAGAGCAGCTAACATAGCGAGGCAAAGAGATAGAGCAGCTAACATAGCAAGGCAAAGAGATAGAGCAGCTAACATAGCGAGGCAAAGAGATAGAGCAGCTAACATAGCAAGGCAAGGAGAGATAGAGCAGCTAACATAGCAAGGCAAAGAGGATAGAGCAGCTAACATAGCAAGGCAAGAGATAGAGCAGCTAACATAGCAAGGCAAAGAGATAGAGCAGCTAACATAGCAAGGCAAAGAGATAGAGCAGCTAACATAGCAAGGCAAGGAGATAGAGCAGCTAACATAGCAAGGCAAAGAGATAGAGCAGCTAACATAGCAAGGCAAGGAGATAGAGCAGCTAACATAGCAAGGCAAGAGATAGAGCAGCTAACATAGCAAGGCAAAGAGATAGAGCAGCTAACATAGCAAGGCAAAGAGATAGAGCAGCTAACATAGCAAGGCAAAGAGATAGAGCAGCTAACATAGCGAGGCAAAGAGATAGAGCAGCTAACATAGCGAGGCAAAGAGATAGAGCAGCTAACATAGCGAGGCAAAGAGATAGAGCAGCTAACATAGCAAGGCAAAGAGAAATAACGGAGGTAGAAGAAACCTCAACGGAAGACTGGACAAACCATCTAAAGACGGTTATCTTCCAGAACTGGGAGAGAGAGTGGAGCCTAAGCCAGTCAAAATTGTTTGAAATCAAACAAGATTGTAAAAGTTGGACCACCAGCTCAAGAAAGTCAAGAAGAGAAGAAACCATAATATGCCGACTTCGAATAGGCCACTGTGAATTCACTCATGGCTATCTCCTCAGAGGCCTGGAGGCTCCAACATGTCAACATTGCAACAATACGTTACAATCAGTGAAACATGTCCTACTGGAGTGTCCCCTATTTGAAACATGTAGACGAATATTAAACTTACCGGAGACTATAACGAAACTTTTAGAGGACAAAGAGGAATCAGCTATGAAACTGTTCAAGTTCCTCAAAGAAACTAAATATTATAATAGAGTGTAATTTTCAAAACTTGCCAATGACCCTCTGGGATAGACGCAAATGAAACCAATAAAAAAAAAAAAAAAAAAAAAAAAAAAAAAAAAAAAAAAAAAAAAAAAAATTAGACGACGCCATGACAATTGTGACAAAATGAAATTTCATATTTAACACAAGTATCAACAATACATGAACACTGCTACTTGTAACAATTTGTTAAGATGTTACAACGACATTTTTACTAAAATACATTTACAAGAAGAGCTACTATATACCATGAATTTCGCATATTTTTTACGATTTACTCATAACCGGTTTAAACGATTTTTATAAAACACGTTATTTTAATGAAATAATTTAATTTCATGCAGGTTTCATTATGATTATAGTAAGCTGACTGGGTCTTAAGGCCAATTTTTCGAAATGCCTCCTTCTAAAGAACCTTTTATTCATTAATTAGAAATACCATTTATTCTAATTAGTATTAGTTATAAATGAAAGAAATTCATTAATAAATGAATGAGAAATATTTATTGGTTTAAATTTATCTTTACACCCATAAGAATAGTAATATAGATGTATAACATACCTTAGCGTAATACTAAAAAAAAAGAAAAGATAGATTTGCTGCTGTGTAACAGACAATGTTGTAAAACGTAATACGGAATAGCAAAAAATGAATGAAAATCATTATTTTTAAAGATAAAATTTTTCGGCTTTGTAATATCATGCCTAATATAAAAATCTGGTACGGGCAACACACGACTTTCAGTTACCTCCGTTATTAAAATCAATGAAAGAATTTTCAAATACAGTTAGAGATAATAATACGTGAAATTATTAATGAATTAATCAAATAGAATTTATGTAGAAACATGTGTTTTATTAAAAAATCTATTATATTATTATCTTAAATAATCAGTTACTTTTATCTTCTTCTTATCACTCTCCATTAACTTTTAAAAGCTTGTGTATGAGATGATATATTTTTCTAAAATCGTTAGCTTTCCAACGGTATATCATACATGTATATTACTGCTCTTATGTTCATAAACGAAAAATTGCATTAAAAAAATATTTTTTCTGTTTTCTCCTTTAGTTGGGTATCGAATTTATTCAATTTATATATTTACCTGTTTTTCATCAGCGTTAACAAGATAATCTAGTTATTATTATTGAATCTACAAAATTAAAGGTACTTTAGGGGAAGATAACTTAAAATATCGGCATTTAGGCCCTGTCAGACCATTTTTATCCAAATAAAACCTACATGATATTAAAGCCCATTAAATTTTACATCGATATAGCGAGTTTAATCAAAATCGTCGGAACCGTATTCGAGAAAATCGAAAAAAGGTGCAAAATCCATGGTATAAAGTGCCTCTTCTGGTAAGCTCATTTTGATGAAAACAGTTTTGTCACGTCTCCGGCGTATAGTTGTCTTAAATATGAAATTTCTGTTTCATAGGACTTACCGTTTTCGCCCGGGAGTTACCACACACACACACACACACACACACACCTTTTTGCGGGACTTGGTTATTTGGACTCAGGGGACCTAAAACCTGTATTTCCGTTGAAAACTGGAATTCGAAAATTTTCACGATCGCAATACTTTCCCTTACTATATTATATATAGTAAGTGAAAGTAAAAAACAACAAGTTTGCCTTTCAGATAAATTTTTTAAATGTTTTTTTTTTGTTATCTCATAAGCACTAAAAACATGTTAGTAGCGATAAAGCCCGATTTGTCTTGAGTAATTACTCCCTAATCGTAATCCAATAATGGTGCACGTTTTAAATATTTTTTTATTGTCCTTAATGCGTGAGCTTTGTTTTATATGGCACCAATTATTTCCATTCTAATGGCGAATATCTACCCTCTATCCTAATGGAGGTTGGAGCGTGTTAGTTCTTTTTTTTTTCTCTTTTTTCCGAGAGAAAAATTGGTAGATAATGGAGAGATGTAAGTTTAAGTAATGCAATTAGATGATGGGTTGGCACAGTGACTAATTAGCAAAGGCTAATCTTATTATCGGATTATTGGCTTTTCACATTATCCCCTCCCTCACCCCCACCCCCGGGGCATAAACTGCTTCGCTATAACCCAAACTCGATAATCGCCAAATTCATGACTAATGCAGTTTGATCATCACTCCTTCCATGTGAATTACGTTCAGTGGATTACAGAAGAAGAACTATGAGATAAGTAGGTTAATTAAAATAGATGTATAGATTTATTTTATTATTATTTTTTACTTTCACTTACTATATATAGTAAGGGAAAGTATTGCGATCGTGAAAATTTTCGAATTCCAGTTTTCAAGGGAAATACACATTTTAGGGTCCCCTGAGTCCAAATAATCAAGTCTCATGAAAAGGTCTGTGTGTGTGGTAACTCCCGGGTGGAAACGGTAAGTCCTATGAAACTGAAATTTCATATTTAAGACAAATATACGCCGGAGACGTTACAAAATCTTTTTCATCAAAATGAGCTTTCTAGAAAGCCACTTTATACCATGCGTTTTGCACCTTTTTTCGATTTTCTCGAAAACGGTTCCGACATTTTTGATTAAACACGCTATATCGATGTAAAATTTAATGGGCTTTAATATCGTGTAGGTTTTATTCTGATTAAAATGGTCTGACAGGGCTTAAATGACAATATTTTAAATTTTCTTTCTCTAAAGTACCTCTAATTCTGTAGCTTCTATAAAAATAACTATATTATCTTGTTAGCATTTATAATTAACAGCTAAATAAGCAAGTTAAGCGAATTTAATAAACAACTAAAGGAGAAAAATGAAAAAATATTTTTTTAATGCAACTATTTGTTTTTGAACATAAGAACAGTAATATACATGTATGATATACCGTTGGAAAGTTAAAGATTTCAGAAAAAATATTATCTTATACTCAAGCTTTTAAAAGTTAATAGAGAGTGATGAAAAGCCGATAAAGCTAAGTGATTATTTTAGATGATAATATAATTGATTTAAAAAAAAACAACTCATGTTTCTATAGAAATTCAATTTAATTAATTATTTAATAGTTTCGCGTATTTTTTGTCTCTAACTGTATTTGAAAATTTTTTTATCGGTTTTTAAAAGAGATGTAAGTAAAAGTCGTGTGTTGCCCGCACCAGAATTTTTCCCTGTGCTCATGAATTTTTTATTTTTTTTTTAAACATTAGAACAGTATTATAGATGTTTGTTATACTTTTGGAAAGCTAAAAGTTTTAGAAAAAATACAAATTTATACACAAAATAGTAAAAAAATAATCGAGAGTGTTGAGAAGCAAATGAAACAAAGTAATTTTTTAAGACAATCAAATGTATAGTTCTTTTCTTTGTTTTTGTAGACATCATATGCTGGCGGGATGCGTGGCAGTTTCTCTGAACCCCTAATTTTGCATTCCTTCCCTTCCAAGACATCCTTTAACCGTCAACGAAATTATGAAGATAAGCGTGGAAGGGTGCATTTCTTAAAGATGGGTGACATAATACCCCCTTTTGACGGAGATACAATATCCATAGAGAGCTGAGATTGGAGGGTTGCCTTCTCAATGGGGTGAGTAATACAGGCCCAACCCCAGCTTGTCTTCTTTAATTGGCTTTTTAATGAAGGCTCTCATTCACAGCGACCCTCTCCTCATTGCACATCTCAATTGGCCTAATAGCATATGCAAATTGCTGCATTACCGCCTCGGGGAGGTCCTAAGTTATATTGTAATGAACTTAAGTTATTCATTTTAACTTCTTTTTTAGAAGCGTGACAATATAAATAATGCCTTTTTTTTCTTCAACCTGGTGATTGATAAAGACAAGGTTCTATCAGAAACTCCCGTAAAACGTTGCCTCTGTTAATTTGGTGGTATATTTGGAAAATTAGATATTAGAATAATTAGAAAAACAAAAAATCTGGTGCGGGAAACACACGACTTTCACTTACCTCCGTTTTTAGAATCAATTAAAGAATTTTCAAATACAGTTAGAAAGAAAAATCAGTGAAACCATTAAAGAATTAATATTAAAAAATCTATTATATTATTATCTAAAATAACGTTTAAAAGCTTGACTATAAGATAATATTTTTTCAAAAAACTCAAGCTTTCCAACGGTATATCAAACATGTATATTACTGTTTTTATGTTAAAAAACAAAATATTGCATAAAAAATGTATTTCTCCTTTAGTCGGTTATCGAATTCATTCAATTTATATATTTACCTGTTTTTCATCAGTGGTAACAAGTAGGTTTTTTTATAGGATCAACAAAATTCAAGGTACTTTAGAGAAAGAAAATTTAAAATAACGGCATTTAAGCTCTGTTAGACCATTTTAATTCAAATGAAACCTACATGACGTTTAAGCCTATTTAATTTTACACCGATATCAGTTTAATTACAGTTTAATCGAAATCGTTGGAACCGTTTTCGAGGAAATCAAAAAAGGTGCAAAATGCATGGTGTAAAGTGGCTCTTCTGGTAAGCTCATTTTGATTCCAGTTTTCAACGGAAATACACATTTTAGGGTCCCCTGAGTGAATAAGGCGGATGTTGGAGAACTTCGTAGCCCAACTCGTGCCGTCGTCGAAGCGTTGGTTGTGCAACGTGTGGTCTGGCGTTATCGAGGAGCAGGATCGGCCCCTTCCGATTCATCAATGCTGAAGTTCTCCAACATCCGCCTTATTCACCTGACCTCTCTCCTACAGACTTCCACTTTTTCAGGCATCTGGACAACTTTATGAGGGAGAAAAATTTTCAAAACCAGGACGACATTGAAAATTCTTTTCGTGATTTCATTGAGTCCAGGGATTCGGATTTTTTTTCTGGTGGAATAAGAAAGCTTGTTGAACGTTGGAAAAGTGCATTGATTCAGATGGAAATTATTTTGATTAAATATATATGGTTAAAGTAAAGATATGGCGTATTTACAATACCTACTAAAAACCTGCATTAATTTTGCATCAACCCAATATATATAGTATGTGAAAGTAAAAATAATAATAAAATACACATATACAGAACATTTAGAGGGAGCGGAGTGGTCTAGTAGATAGAGCACTTGTCTACTGTTTCACGCGTCATAAGTTCGAATCTTGGATGGGGCAGAATATAATTTTATCTGGTAATTCAGCCGGTGAGCGACCTTAGGGTATAGAGACCCTCATGTGGCGGACCCAGCCTCTTTAAAGTGGGTACCCAAAATTGAGGAAAAACCTACCGGCCGAGCGTGATAAAGGCCTAATCACCTCGTTTCATAGCCGTTAGCCTAGAAATAGTACGAATCTCTATATGTACTAATACCCTTGATGGGTTGAAGAGGTACCGGTTTTTTTTTTTTTCTTGGTTTTTTTACAGAGGATAAAATACAAGGATACTTTATTTACGAGCAGCACTATACCCAAATTTAAATTTATTGAGTTGTTACATTACACAGAATATTAATGTAATGCGTAAATCTGTGGCGGTCGTGAAAAAGTAGATAACTCCAGTTATATCAAAAATGAGTTAACTTCACGTATCGCTCCCTATGACCTTCTCCCGCGTCGTGTTAAATTGGTGAAAGAAATTTTATGTGGAAAAAAAGCTGTAATTAATTAATAACTCTACATTGGTATTACGTAAAACATTAAGTCGCTCATCTGTAAAATTAAAGATTTTGACTTAACCAATTATTCACGACCGCCACAGAATATTCCTTTCTTTCCTTGTTTTTATTTTTTAATTTTGGAACGGTCTAAAACATTTAATTTTTCCTTTAAAAAATATCTTTCTCCCTCTTAAATATTCTTATTTATATTTACAATAATATTTATGTATTTATAATATTTATATTTTATAAAAATTTTAAAAGAATATGAAAACAATATTGTAGGCAAGTTTTTAAGATGCCTTTTGGTATTAACAAATTATTAGTATTTGTTAAATGTAGATGTAAGGATTGGTTGGATACATAGGTATGGAAATGTCTCAAATAATTCAAATAGTCAAATAATTTTGAAAACATAAACAAACCCTTTTTATTATTTTGTATATTGTATAGATATTTTTTTCTTACTAAAGTATGCCTCTTAAACAGTATCAAACTATTTTTTTTTTTTTCTCCCGGGCGGAAACGGTCCTAACAAACTGAAATTTCATATATGAGACAAATATGCGCCCGAGACGTTACAAAACTTATTTCATCAAAATGAGCCTACCCCAAGAGCCATTTTATACCACGCATTTTGCACCTTTTTTCGATTTTCTTGAAAATAGTTCTGACGATTTTGATTAAACTCGCTATATCGATGTAAAATTTAATGGGTTTTAATATCATGTAGGCTTGATTCTGATTAAAATGGTCTGACAGGGCTTAAATGCCGATATTTTAAATTTTCTTTATCTGAAGTACCTTTAATTTTTTTTATTCTATAAAAATAACTATATTATCTTGTTACTACTGATTAAAAACAGGTAAATATATAAATTGAATGAATGTGATACCCAATTAAAGGAGAAAACAGAAAACATTATTTTTTTAATGCAATGTTGTTTTTGAACATAGCAACAGTAATATACTGTTGGAAAGCTAAAGCTTTTAGAATAAGTATTATCTAATGAACAAACTTGTAAAAGTTAATAAAGAGTGATGAAAAGCCGATAAATCTGATTATTTTAGATAATAATATAATAGATTTTTTAATGAAACACATGTTTCTATATAAATTCAATTTAATTATTTCTTTAATGGTTTCACGTATTTTAATCTCTAACTGTATTAGAAAATCCTTTCATTGATTTTAAAAATAGAAGTAAGTGAAAGTCGTGTGTTGCCCGCACCAGATTTTTTGTTTTGTTTTATTGTTATATTAAAGATTGGAATTATCTGTCATTAGATAGGCAGATACACAAATGCGAGTTTAAAAGGTTCAAAAAATAGTTGAATCATTCCTATCTAAAATAAAAAACAATATTTATTATTTCAGCTAAATCCATTCAACATAGCCAATTATACGCTGCCCTAAGCCTCTGACCATGCCCTACCCAGAATATCCTCTGTTGAGGCCCGAGCCTGGTTCCCTAGGCTAGGACATTAAGCACTGATCCGGGCACTATAGGCAAATATAAGGGCTAATCCGCCCTATAGGGATCATCCCTACAGCCCTGTAGCCCAGTGCAGCCTCTGTCCCTTCCTATGGTGCACCAGTAATAGTTCTATAGAATGATTCGGCCGTTTTTGGTCCTGTAAGATTAGATTTTAAGGCAGCTGTACACAGTCCTTACTTTTACTTACCCGCATATGAAATATAGTGAATTTTTTTGGATTCGGGCTTTCACCTGAAATACAAATTTTAGGCTCCCTACAGTCAGTGTATGTAGCTCAGAACCGGTAAGTTGTATAAAACTGAAAATGTTTTACATATGTCTGAGATGTTACACCAAAGTTTTCAAAGAATTCGGCGAACCAAACGACCCAATTTGTACCATGCGCCAATTTTTTTTTTTTTTTTTTTTTTTTTTTTATCATTTCTTTTTACATCCACCAGTCTCTCACCCCGTGACAATAAGCGGATTTGATAACAATTGATATAAAGGGAATGTCAGGCATGAGGGAGGTCGATACCCATTGGCATCTTCTCCTAACTTGAATTTTAAAAGAGTTTACTCATCCAATTCTTCCCACATTCAATCCTTGCAATCCAAAATCCTCCGAAAGATCCTAAACGCCCCTTACTTTGTCACCAATAAAATAATTCATAAAGACCTAAATATCCCATTAGTCGCAGATCTAGCCCGAACTAGATATTCCTCCTTTTATTCCAAATTACCCGTCCACTCCAACCCACTCGTCCGCAAACTCTCATCTCCTATTCCTGATCATCTTCCTAGGCGGCTGAAAAGACGATGGCCTCGAGACCTACTTAGCGGAATAAACTTTGAAGTACTACCACTGGGTAGTTTCTTCACATGCCTGTATCACGCCCACTTGATCTATTAGCACATTTACTTATTGTATTTTATTGTAATACAGTTGTAAATTTCTTTTAAAAAAAAAAAAAAAAAAAAAAAGAAAAAAAAAAAAAAAAAAGAGTTTACTTAAGGAGATCTCTTAGCCAGCTTCTTTTCAGCCTTTATTGAATATTCCCTGGGATGTCTGTCGTGGCCATGTTTTGTATGAGTTTGTCAGTATGTCCCTAAAGTTTGTCAAAAAATTTTATGTAAGAATTCCGAATGTGATCTTGTACCATTGGTATGTGTAAGTCTGTATATAAAGTTTTGTTACTGACACACCGGGGATGCACCATTAATTAAACTCCCTATTCCTGTGTGAAATTTAATAGGCTTTTATATTATGTGTCTGCTGAAATTTCCTTTTTATATTTAAAAGTACCTTTGATTTTGTATATTCAAAACAATAAGCTATGACCTGTTATCATTAATAAAATTAAGTGAACACATAATATGAAAGAATTTGAAGTCCAATAGGATGAAAATGGTTTCAGTTAGGTTGTTTATTTATTTTCCGAACATGGTATAGTAATATAGACATATAATAAACCGTTGGGAAACTAAAGGTTTTTTTAAGAATGTTATCCTGTATCCAAAGTAGAATAAGGTAGTGGAGAGTGATAAGAAGTAGATAAAACTTGGTTTTGGTTTATTATTTTCAATAATGAACCTTTGTAATCGACCAAAAATAAAAAAAATTGAACTAACCTCTCCTCAAAATTTAAGAGCTTACGTTTCAAGATGCTTAGAATCCGAATAAGGAAAAAAAATCCGTTTCTCCTAATAAATTAATCAATACCAAAATTTTCATTAAATTTTGGACCTAATGAAAAAATAATCATTTAATTTGATTAACAACTAGGTTAGATATTGCGTTTTAAAATCAGTGATAGTGTTATGATATGTTACTTTGAATTAGTGCTTTTTATATTACTTAAATGCCTATCTACAGCTATTAAACAGTTATACCCTAATATTGTTATTTGGAAATAATAAACCATTGTGTAATAATTTCCAGCGGTTTTTTTTTTGTTATAATGATGTCTATTGTTAGATTAATTAACCTAATACATATGTTATGATCGAAACTTAATGTATTTTTCAAATTCTAACTTTATTTAAAAATTCTTAAATCTATTGTATTTTAACCACTAAGTCAATATGCGGTGTTTTATTAGTTACTGCCTACATAAATTATTATTCGAACAGAATGATATATTGTTTTTTATTAAATACATTTTTATTTTAGAGAAAATAAATGGTGTCCTGGAACAAATCAAAATTTAAATGTTTCGGTGGAGAGATCAGGGAACGTATAAAAAACTCTGAAACGATTTTTTTTTTTATAACTTTACATCTTTATTCAAACCTGTCAATAGTACAATAAACAATCAGTGAATGAAACGTATTTTAAATCTCTTAAATAAACGAGTTTTTATTAGTAACAGTAAAGTACCAAATGGTACCAAACAAGAAAACACGACGAGATCGGATAATGTGAGTAAAATATCCAATTTTAGCAAAACGTCAGCTGTGAATATCATTGTAGGCCACAGAGCCTATGATTTGGGAATGTTTCTCTAATGACTGAGATAAGTTCTACCAATGGGTGGCGTCTCTACATGCATTTCATGTCCGTTTACTTTATCCATCACATTTACTTTTTGTATATAATAATACAGTTGTAAATATCAATAAATATGTTTAAATAAAAAAATAAAATAAAACTAAATCATAAACAGAGTTTGTGTTCATAAAACTATAGACTTAAATATACCCATGAGCTCATTATCAGTGAACTTTAAGTAAAAAGATCTAGCAAAGCGTAAATGTTTTGTTCTAGTTCTATTTACTTAACGAAATTGAACCATCTCAATATTAAGTAGTGGAAACACTAAGCACCGAGTTTCAACGCCAACGATATTAAGCCACCACAAGCAGTTAAGATAACAGAGACCCCTATATACACCGCCTCTTAATTAACAGAGCACATATGGGCCTGGCATTAAACCGATCTACCGATTCCTCTCTCATAAAGGATATTCATTGGCTGAAATTGGTTTTGGCGGATGTGAATGGTGTTACGTGAAATATTGGAGACGGGGATGTTCCTGCTACGGGTAACATTCATTCATAGTTTTCGCGTGTAGTATTATAAGTAGGATGGTTTTTCCTGCCATGGTTATATTTCATATATAAAACTGATCCATAAACATGCCCAAGGTAAAATAATATTATCTTTGTTGTATTTTTTAAAATAGAGACTGAGTAATATTTTATTTTCGACAAATGTTCGTTGAGGGTAGAGCCGTCCATACAACGCGTCTGTCATTATTTAATCTACAGAATGAACCTATCTTAATTTATTTTAACTCGCAAAAGAGAGAGAGAAAAAAAGGACAAATGTGAAAAGTGAATTAAAAAAAAGAAAGAAAAGAAAATGGCTAAAAAAGATTATGAAATGTTGTGTAATTCAGAAAGTGGGTGTACCTCTATACTATAACTTAAAATTAAATTATCAATAACTTATTCAATAATTTTAATGTAAGAAGATAACAAACCGACTGATGATCATATTCTTTTGATAAGTATCTGCTTGCATGTTATTTTAATTATGATTCCTACACAGTTTAATGTAATTTCTCACAACCTATGTATTTGAAGTGGGCTGATTTTTTTTTTTTTTAAATATCATTTTATTGGAAATTGTATTTATCATTTTATGAATATACATGGCTATGTGGTATTGTGGAATATCTATTTAAACAAGAGTTAATATAGACATTTTTTTAATAATAAATATTTTAGGCTCACTTTAGAACAAAGAAGAAAAGTATAAAAAGTGATAAGAACTCCTCTTACTTTTTGGTTTTCTTAAATTATCAAAACTATTAATTCTACAGATGTGAGATGTATTCTTATTACTAAAACTATATACGCACATCTTTATTGAATCAAAAGTTCTTTGTATATATTACTTCTAAAAACGTGTAAAAGGATTAATTACAAAGCATATGTAGGAGTTAGCAAATGAATAATCATCTGAGGATCGCATATTAACGTTCTGTGGAAGAAGCCGAGACTACAGCATCCGATTTTTGACATCAACTACCTTTGATAATATACAGTGTGAAATTTTTAGTTTAGCTGACGGAGTAAAGCTCTGCTGATCTCAAAAGTTACGGTTAACCCATTCATTTATGTGATGTATTGTTCAGAAAAGTTAATTTTTGTAAGATATATTTTTCCTCCAGTATTTTGTGAGTCATAAAAGGTAATTTGTTAGAAAGGTCTCCAGTGCCATTTTAAAGAATCTAAAATAAATATATAAAGGCTTTAGCATCTCCACCTCAAGTCAGTCGTGCATAGAAGCCCTCTCTATAAGACGGTCGATGAGATGTCGAGTAGGTGAAAATATTTTTAGATTAAATAGATTTTTTTTCTTTTCATATTTTGAATAATGGATGTATTAAAATATGAATTTTTAAAGAAAAAAAACAAAAAAACCTTTTTAATCATAACTTTTTAAAGTTTTTTTTATTTTTTTTTTATTCGTATATATTACAATTTGTCATAATAGACAATAATAATAGTGCTACAGGATCTCATTCATACAATATTTACAACATAAACAAAAGGAAAGTCAAATTACATAAAATAAAATCAAAATAAATAAACGTATACAATAACAAAATTTATAGACAAAATAAATACAAATAAATGAAGTTAACAAATAAATAAACAAAACATGTCACATTCATACCTATGTTTTAAAGTAGTAAACTAAATTAGACGACACTGCTGATGAAAAGGTGTACGATTATTATTCAGGATTACGCATAACGGTTAAGCAATTTTTAGAAAAAAAACACAGTCAATAAAATAAGTAATTTTAAAGTTAAAATGATTTGTAAAATGTTGCCGTGATATCATAAAAATATATTTGTTTACAAATACTTGAATATGACCCTAGATGCGTTGTAGAAACGTTGTGAAATACGAATATAAATTAAACTTTTTTTTGGAAACGGCCAAAAACATTGAACCGAAAGAAAACTTAAGACGATGATGAGAAAAACAAAAAAGTTAATAGGAGCATATTTATCCTTAATAATCTTTCACCGGTTCATCAGCAGTGTCGTCTAATTTATTTTACTAAGTCAAAAAATTATAATTAACAAAATAAGTTTTTTTTTTTTCAAAAAAGTCATATTTTAGTATATCCATTATTCAAAATATGAGACGGATATAAAATTCTATTTAATCTTCAAAAAATATCTGAATTATGGGCGAAATTATTTGTAAAAATGTTCAATTTTTTTCTCTTTTATATAAATATTTGTGGAGTTTTGGTCAAAACACACTTATCACCTTTAATGCGCTGCTATTTAAAAAATGATTAGCTAATATCAACGTCTAGGTGTCAAGATCATTGCTGCATGCACTAATATTTGTGTGGCGAATTAAAAAAAAAAAATTGGTTCCGTAGTTCCGGAGAAACGCCGTGGACAGCGGACGACGGACAAACGGAGTTTTTTCTTTATTCGGGTCCAATGTATATTGAAGCGGAAGTCCTCAAATTTTGAGGGAAGGGGTTATTTTATTTTTATGTTTTATGTTCGATTACAAAGGTTCAGTATAGTAAATAATAACAATTAGGGTTTGTTAGTTTTTAAAATCGGTTTTTTAGTAGAAAATATCGGTTTTCAATGTATGAATAACACATTAAATTTTTTTGAAAATAACAAATGTAGTCAAATGTACCAGATTGATGAAAACTGTTGCAAGCGGTTTGGTTCATGGAATCATATCGGTCGGATGTTCAGTTCATAAATTCAGTGTTCAGTTCCATTGATCCATATTTGATATAGATGATATTATACAAAATGTAAGTAGGTAACATATTTTAATATTATAAAAATATAAATTTTTAAAATCAGTCTTTAAAAACGATTAAGCCTAGTTCGGTTGCAAGTTAGAGGGTATTTTCTATTTCAGGAAGTTTTGTAAATAAGGACACGGATAAATTGAAAATTGGTGGACGTCCTCTGTTTTCTGAATTCATATTTCATTAAACAAAAAAATAAATAGAATATTTAAATTTGTTTTAAAATTGCCCTGAGTAGAAAATACTCGGTCCTTTGCTTAATTGTCTTTAAAACTAAAATTGATTTTAATAAGTATGTATGCATAAACTTTATTTACTTTTGTCTTTCAGCTTTGATTATAATTTAAATTATATAATATACAGTTATATATTTTCCATCTGTATCTAATAACATTGTTTTTTTTTAAATAATATGGTTATTATGAAAATACATTGTTCTTATTTATTCGAACCCTTTGCTGAATAACTCGTTTCACTATTACAAAAATATTTACATCCTTATTGAGAAAATTATGCATAAACAACGAATAATTCTTTTTAACCCTGGTCAACTATTAATTGTTTTTTAAGTTATTTAATTCTAGTCAACTATTATTTCTTTCTACTAAAATGCATAAAAAAATTTAAAAATTGAACAGTAAATAATTTTAGTAAAAACAGATTTTAATCACTCTAAATTTTCTGTTAAAAGTTTTTTGTTTGAATTACAGAATATTTGAGTGAGAAATTTGTTTATAAAAATTCAAAACGTAAACCGTTTTTTCGGGAAAATTACTATTCGAAAACCGGTTTTCCAAAACATCGGTTTTGTATAAACCCTAATAACAATACAATAATGAAAAATGTATATTTAAAATAGCTATTTAATTAAACTGGTTTATCACCCGAATGCATAGATAACAAGAAATACCTTTTATTGAAATAGAAACAATATTTTAATCTCTAATATGGTTTGGATTATGTAAATACTTTTCGATATAATTTAAACATGTTTTCGTCATTTTAACCCGTATATTTTCTTTCATGACTCGGTAGCAGAAGCTGTTAGGTTAGAGGTCGGGGGATGGTTTTCTAGGGCTGACAGGTGTCAACATCTGCTGGGCCCCGCGTGCTCAGATACCGCTCTTGAAGATCTGAGTCTGACCTCTCTTTTACAACTAATTTTTAGCCATAATATTCGCTCATCTGCTGCTTGTTTACTTTCCAGATGGTCTTAAATATGTTAAATAGTACCTTCTGGTTAAGGTGAAATCATGGTTGGATAGTCCTTTTTTTTTTATAACTTCTGCCACATATAGGAATTTTCTAAAGTTTACGAGATTCAGTTTAATATTTAGTCTAGTTCCAAGTTTAACCCTTTACTTTCCATAACTGTATATAGTAAGGGAAGTATTGCGATCGTGATAATTTGCGAATCAGTTTCACGAAATACAATTTTAGGGTCTCTGATCTAAATAACCAAGTCCGCAAAAGTCTTTGTGTGTAGTGGTGTGATGGTAACTCCGGGCGGAAACGGTAGGTCCTATGAAACTGAATTTTCATTTTAAGACAACTATACCCCGAAACGTACAAACATTTTTCATCAAACTGAGCTTACCAGAAGAGGCAAATTTATACTATGCATTTTGCACCTTTTTTCGATTTTCGAAAACGGTACGACAGATTTGATAAATCGCTAATCGATGAAAATTTAATGCTTTATAGTAGGTTTTATTGGATAAATGTCTGACAGGCTAATGCGTATTAAAACTTTCTTCTCTAAAGTACCTTTAATTTTGTAGATTTAATAATAATAACTATATTTTCTTGTTAACGCTGATGAAAAACAGGTAAATATAAATTGAATAAATTCGATACCCAACTAAAGGAGAAAACAGAAAAAATATATTTTTAATGCAATTTTTCGTTTTTGAACATAAGAGCAGTAATATACATGAATGATATACCGTTGGAAAGCTAAAGATTTTAGAAAAAATGTCATCTCATATACAAGCTTTTAGAAGTTAATGGATAGTGATGAAAAGAAGATAAAACTAACCGATTATTTTAGATAACAATATAATAGATTTTTTAATGAAACACATGTTTCTATATTAATTGAATTTGATTAATTCCTTAATAATTTCACGTATTTTTATCTCTAACTGTATTTGAAAATTCTTTCATTGATTTTAAAAATGGAGGTAAGTGAAAGTCGTGTGTTGCCCGCACCAGATTTTTATTAGTGTTCTCGCTTATTGGATTATTGAAGTCAGTCCTAAAATTCCCGTTATCGAAAACATTTTTAACTAATACATTTAAATTGGATCATTGTTCAGGTAAATTTCAGCATTCAAGATGAAGTTTTATTTTGCATTTTTGATCGAAGTAATTTTGTTTAATAATGTTGAAGAGACTCTTTAAGGCGGAGTAATGTCTGTATTGCCCATACCTAGCACTTCATGATCCTTACTTGTAATCCACACACGATTCGGAATCGGAAAGAAACTCCTTGGAGATACAATTTAATTCTAAATGTAATTGATAAACTTTGAAAATTTCAGTTTATTACAAATACCCTATGAAACTCACTTTTATCAGAACTTGTGGGATATAAGAATTAAACCTTAGGATTCTACTAAATTAAATCGTTCGGCCCTCCTCCAATTTTTTCCCCTTCATCTCGAACAGATGACTTCGTAAGACAGTATACCTTAACATCATCCCGGTTCATGTTGGACGTAGAACTTAATTGACAAAGGTTAAAAACTTTCGAGTCTATTAAGAAAATCTTATTAAGGTCATTATTATCAGACTTATAAGACACATAGAATAGAGCTATGGGGCTCCACTGTTTGTCATAATTCAAAGCATGATGAACTTAATATCGGACCGACCTAGCCCTAAATAAATCAATTGGGTTGTGTCTCATGAAATGTCGGTTTTCAAGGTAAATGATTTTTATTAAAAATACGACATGAAAAACAAGATAAATTTATTCGAAGTATTTACCTTCTTTTTCTACACATTTTTCCCAACATGACACTATCTTTTTTATCCCTGAACTGAAAAACTCTGAGCTTTTGAAGGGAAACAAAATCTGAAAACGCACTTTTCACTTGATCATCATTTTCAAAAAGTTTTCCTTTGACGAGTTGTCTAAATTCATGAACAGGTAGTAATCTGTTGGAGACAAGTCGGGAGAATAGAGGGTCTTGCTGCCGCTCAGTGAGATCATGGTGTAACCATGTATCGAGCTTTTTTACTTTTCCAATACACTTTAAATGTCTGGAAACGGTAGATGCACTTGCATTTAGTTGTGCTGAGAGTCCTTTAACTGTTTGGTAGGGGTTTCCTACTACTGTATGTTTGAGTACATCTTTGTCTTTTACGGACGGATGCCTTCCTTGGGGCAAGTTTTCCAAGTCGGTATCCCAGCTGAAAACTTGGCAAACCAACGGCGAATGGTCCGTTCATTAACACTCCCTTCCCCAAACGCCTTGCAAATATATCGAGCGGCTTAAGCTGCTGAATGGCCGAGTTTTAACTCGTAAAAAAAAGAATACTCGAAATTCGCGTGTTTGAAGGTATACTATAAAGTAGGTAATTAATTGGGAAGCTAATGTTTATAATACAAAGGTAGAGGATTAGTAACTGTTTACTTTAAATATGTAAACATTCGGAAGAAAACAACAGAGGCCTCCAAAATCCTTTTTGTATTTCAGAAACTATAAAACCGACATTTCATGTGAAACAACCCAATACCTCTTTTATCTTCAATGTCCTATCCGCACAAACCCTTTGACCGTGACCTACCTTCCTCACATATTTCTGATTACCCTCCGAGTCAACTAGTGATGGTGCTCTAGGAACCCACTCACTCTAATAGTTAATTAAGTGCTATCAATATCTATCTATCTCTGGCGCGACAGGCCCTGTAGGCCCATGGCCGCGTGATGTAAACCTCTGGGGGAATGTGTTCACCACGAAATTTTATAGGGTACGGTCGTCACTCCTTTCGCCAATTTTTGTGAGTGGCCATCATTAGGCTGATGGATCTCCGGGGGAGAGGCTGTTAGTTGATCCTCATTTAATTAGTTTATCAGAACTATTACTTCGTATTTTTCAAAACAAAGAAAACTTAAATACATTTATATAATAAATAATTTTCATAGATTCACCACTCTGACAGGTATTTATAGATCAAAATGTTTACAAAGGGCTATAGTGTCAAAAAAAATGTTTGTATATAAAAATTTAGACTATGATTATGGGACACAATATTTATTTGATAACCAATTAAGTTTTAATAGGGCGAAATGGATATTTAAAGTTAGATGTGAATTGGTATACCTCAACTGTAATTTGTTCGCTTTGTAATAGAAAAGAATTAGAAAATACGTTTCATTTCCTCGCCACATGCCCCATTTTATCTGAAATTAGAATAAGGTGTTTCGGAAAGAATTATTTAAACACCGATGAAGTAATAAACTATCTTAATGGACAGAACTGGATAGCTGTGTATAAATATTGTAAAATAGCATGGCCTTACAGATATAAACTTTAAAAATAATTTAACTATATTTAAAACTTATAATACATTAAAATATATATATAAAATTGTTTATTATTATTGTTTTGAACCTGATAATGAAATAGTTGAATCAGTGAGTGAGATTGTTTTACTTTTATTGTGTATTGTATTGTATATGCATATATAGTTACTGTAAATTGAAAATTGAACAGGTCGGCTCCGGACTAGACGGTCTAAAAGAAAATAGTTCTATTAATGTTTTTTTATATGTTATATTTTTGTTGTAATATGCTGAAAGAAAAAAATTTAAAAAAAAAAAAAACAGTTATCTATATATCTATAGATTCACCAACAATGTGCTTATAAAAGTCCTGCTGGGACTGCGACTCGAACTTACTATCTTAGACGTGCCAGACTAGCGCGCTAGCCTCTCAGCCACGGACTCGTTACGAAATTACATGAAATTTCTAATGAAATTAAATCAATTTCATTTCAAGTGCTATCAATAAGTAGTTATAGAAATATTATTATGTCATTCTACATATTTGTTTATTGTACTTTTTTTATACAGCTGTAAATTGCTATAAATACATAGATATCAACTAAATCGTCTTAAAGGTCGCTATGGAATTTTTAATACTGTGTTAAATGCAACACAACAGAAAAACCTTGGAACTGTTTGCTTTTAAATTGCGAGGGATTTCCGACTTATGGGCGGTTTAATTTAAAAGGCCATTTAAATTCTTGAAGAGAGCAGGCCGAGGTCTGATATTGGAGACGGGGCCGTTTGAGGTCAGGGAAGAGCCCGCTGGCACAGAGCTGATAAATCCCTCGAGATAGGGAACTTGGGGTATTTGTTAAAGGGCCCTAATGAAGGGCCCTCTGGAGCTGGAGAAAAAGTTTTGGAAGGAAACAGCGATTAGCATTTCGCAGCGTCAGTTAGTCCGGGCTACCTCAGGGGACATCTCTCATTTCGTTAAACTGTCACTGTCTCTATCTCCGTCTTGATTTGAGTTAAATCTTCTTCCTCATTAACCGCCTCTTAGTTTGGGACTTTTTCCAAAATAATTTTTTCCGGACCTAGGGTATCTCTTAGAAAAAAATTAAAATTTATAAAGAAAAGAATTTTTTGTTGTAATTTCATTAAAGTCATCAAGTTCTTTAACTCTCTAAAATTAAAATATATGGTAATCTGTCAAAGATAAGGTTTCAAGATATTAATTAAATCGTACATTTCAGCGTCTCATGAATAGTTTAGTTATATTTATAATGTGTGAATGGGAACAAATGATGAAAAACAAAAACATTTAAATAATATATTTGTAATGATAATTTAATATAACCGTCAAGTATCACTATTACTTATTATTACTTTAACTATTGCATATATGGTTTATAGTAATATATGTTCGTGCCTGTTTATATAAATATATATTTCATCCCAAAAAGACGCTCAACAAGCTTGATATTTCATTTCATTTCAATTCATATAGAAAATTTATTATTTATTATGAACATATTTTTAAGATTTGTCCTCGGCACACCGAAGAGGTCTCATTTGACCCATTTATACAGTGAGTTAAATGACCATACCTTTACCAAACCATCCAGTCCTAGCTACCTCCATATATTCACGTACTTCTGTAATTTAAATCGTCAATTCACTCCCTCGAAACAAGATCACGCCATTCTGACCTTTATATTTCTATCTATAGAACAAAAACTTTTGATCATTCCTTTCTTGTCCGCTCTAATACTCTCTGGAATTCCCTACCTACTAATATCAGCCATGCTGCATCCCTAGTATCATTTATGTCCCAGCTGTTCCAGTACCTACTGTCATCCCAAACAGACGCTCAACAAGCCTGATATTTCAAATCAAATATCAATTCATAAAGAAAATTTATTATTTATTGTTTATATTAAACTTAGTTCATGAATCAGTTATTATGAACAAGTTTCAATGTTTTGTTTTATTCAACACAATAATTTATAAGAAGTTATTTTTTTTTTACTCTTTTATCTTATTCTATAATTTTTTTTTTTCTGATATCATTCTAAATAAAAATAAGTTATAATCCTTTGGTCTTTAGGCTGGACACATCGTATATCTTTTTTATACATAGCGATTGTCCTCAAGGAACCCTGTCTCAAAATAAATTTTTTTTCTATTCTAATATATATATATATGAAATAAGTATAATTTTGAGTAAGAAAAAGGTTTTTAATTCGAGTTATCAATAGAAACACAATTTTTAGAAATCCTAAATAGTACGAGAGTAAATGTGGTTCGACTCGATAAAAAATGAAATGTACTTTTTTTTTTTTTGTCCACCCCTACCTCGCCATTGAAGGCCATACGGGGTTTTCTCGGACCAGAGGGTGAGAGCGGGGGGATAAATGCTGAGACAAAAGTCCCCTTATTATTAAAGGTTTATTTATCGAAGGGAGCGGAGTGGTCAAGTGAATATAGCATTAGGCCACTATTCTCCGAGTCCAACGTTGGAACTCCGGCTGAAGCAGAAGTATTTATTCTGTTATTTCAGGCGTGGAGCGACCCTGGAGTATGGAGACCCTCCTAGGGCATACCAGTCTATATAAAGTGGGTACCCGAAATTGCGAAAAACCTGGCGGCTAAGCATGATTGAACCCTAATCACCTTCTTGCAATACCGTTGGCCGTGAAACTATACTATTTTTTATTTATAAAAGTGTATAATAGGGGTATTCACTACGTTTGCTATAGCATGCTATTTGTGTTATTTTGCTAAACCCGTCGAGTTTCTACAGTTATTTCCTGTATAAAATTGATGGGTTTAGCACAATGGCACAAATAGCATGCTATAGCAAACGTAGTGAGTACCCCTAATGAAACAGCTCAGTATCACATAGTCATAGAGCAAAAATAATAGTCTACGAGTATATTGCAGATAAATACTAAAATTGGTCAGGGTCCCCAAGGCTGGTTGTTAATATTCTACATAGGTTCGCCCACTTTAAAAGTTTGTATCTTTTTTTTATTAATTTTATATATATATATATATATATATATATATATATATATATATATATATTTGGTTTTTGTTTAATATAACTAGTTTTCACTATGATTGAAAAATGGTTGACATTTTAAATTAAATCAAGTTCACTGGATTGGAGTGTTTCTAGGACTGCACCCCCAACCAAATTCTGTATATTATATAATTATATGATATAATATAAGTAATAGCGGAATAGTATAAATAAATGACCAAAAAATAGTATAAATAAATGACCAACAAATAATATAAATAAATTTCAAGGGTAATTTATGTCAAAGGTAAAATTTGATAATTGTAACTATTCAAGATTTGTATTTAGTATTTTTAGCTACCAATAATGATATTTGTATATTATTGGAACATACGTTCCCTTTATTTTTTAGTTTATAATTAAAATAATTTGAAACTGCATTTGATCAGCTACATCAACAGGCACCACGACTAACCTGGAAACCTAGTTCCCTTTTACAGTACACGAGTCGTAGTAACAGGCCAACTACAAAGTAAAATACGATATTTGCTGGTGAGGTGTGTCACCGGCAGCAGGCGGCGCTAGGGGTCAGGTGTGCACTGAAAACCCCTGACATTTTCCACCGGAGGAAATGTTAGAGCATAAAGAAAATGGAAAAGCGGGCTCATAACGGAATAAATGTGGGGCACCTGTGCCTTTTCTGACAGGTACAACATAGCAAACATAGTTCGTTACTTCGAACGAAGCTCAAAATAATTTGGAAAAAAAATTTAAATCGAAATTTATTTTACGTATCGTTGTTGCAGAAAAAAATGACATCGCACAGAGTCGAGATTATCATTTTACGTCCACTCCAAAGGACGTCATAACCAATGATTTTCACTCCCTTTAAAAAATCCTAGGGTCATGTTATTAAATGTTTTCAAACTCATACTATTCCTAGATTTTTTAAGAAAAAGGCTTTTAGAATTATAAAATAAAAATAAATTATTACGGGGCAATTTGTACACTCAAATACGATTAAATTGAACATACTTCCGAAAACCGATTTACTTTAAGGAAATTAATCAAAATGCTAAAAATTAGTTGAACATTAAGAAAGAAAATTATGTCATCTTATAACAAAGGACCTACTGCAAAAATACTACTACCGACTTAGTGAATAGATCAGATTTACTTTTTCTGGTTGGTTACGAAAAAGGTAACAGTTTATTATTAACACATTTGTAAAGTTATATTTGTTTTTTTAATTTATTTATAGTGATTTACAAATGTATTTAAAAACGCAATCAGTAAATATGCAGTATGATGAAAAGTCATGAAAATGTCTTGAGAAAGAACTATCCTATGGTAGCACTACACTAAGTATTTTAAGGCAGTAGGTCCTGAGGCCACCTTCTTTCAAATCGCCTCGGAGGGTTATCATGGTTATCTAAGGAAGATAAATTACGGACAAGTGGATTTCTGTAGGCAGGGAGTTTAGAATGGAAAGAGGTGTACTATCACGGGCTATGTCTGCAACATATGGGATGTTTAGGGGATTATGGAGGAATTGATTTGTGACAAAATAAGGGGTATTCAGGATTTTGTGAAGGGTTTTGAATTGTAAGGATTTGATGCGGGAATTAATACATTTATTTCATAAAATAAACAAACATATAATGAGTATGTCTTTCAATTTAGTATAAATAAATATGTATGAATAGGATTTTCTAGGCATCATCGGATTATTCTTGCAGTGCCCCTTCACACCTTAAAGGCTGCAAACCTTCAATACTGTTCAGTGAGGAAAAATAATATAGCTTGAAACTAAAGCCCCTTATGGCTTCATTTAGTATTAAGAAAAGGTATATTATTTAAAAGTGTAAAATCATGGACATCCGTATGGTATATAGTGTCTTTGATTATTTAAATTTTCCCCTGTTGAGATAGAGCGGTATAACTACAATTTTTTAAAAATTATATTTTATTGAAATTTACAACTGTATACTACAATACATCAAGTAAATATGCTGATAAAGATATGTACATGAATAACGTGAAGAGAAACTGCCCATTGGCAGCACTCTAGTAATCAATCTAAACAAGAAGGTCTCGAGGCCATCTTCTCTTCAGACGCCTCGGTGGATTATCAGGGATTGTAGAGGAAGCAAGGATTGAAACTAGTGGATTAGAGTGGGAATGGAGTTTGTCATGGAAGGAGTGATACCTGGTACGGGCCAAATCGGCTACATAAGAAACTTGGAGGTCTTTATGAATGATTTTGTTGGTGACAAAGTAAGGGGCGTTGAGGATTTTACGAAGGATTTTGGATTGTAAGGATTGGATACGGGAAGAATTGGATGGTTTAGTAGAGCTCCATAGATCAACTCCGTAGGTCCAGATAGGCCTTATGATTGTCATGTAAATGAGTCTTTTGTAGTTAAGTGAAAGGTTAGAGCGTCTGTCTAGTAAGTGTTGGAGTAACCGAAAACGTCAAGCAGTTTCTTGTCTTTTCAGTCTTGTATGCGGATTCCATGTAAGGCGTTTGTCAATCAGGAGTCCTAAATAGCGGATCTGTTCAACCAGGACAAGTGGAATATCATTAAAGGAAACTGTAGGACAGGATGTCATAGGTTTTCGACGAAGGGTAAAAGTAATTTGATGGGATTTATTGGAATTGATTTTAATTCTCCAATTCTGACACCATACCTCAAGGTCTCTGATGTGGAATTGGAGAGTTTGAGAGGCGATACTAGGATCATTATAAACTGATAGCACGCAAGTGTCATCGGCATAGGTAGAAAGGAATGTGTTAGGATGGGTTGGGATATCAGCTGTATAAACTGTGTAAAGGATGGGTCCCAGTATGCTGCCCTGAGGAACACCAGCAGACTGGGTAAAAAGAGATGAATAGGAGCGATTTTGGTTTATTTGAAGGATCTGTCGGAGAGGTAGGACTGGATGATTAGAAATGACTGCAAATAAAAGAATATTAATACTTTTAATGTATACTTATAATATATATGTATATAATACATAATTATCAAACCCTCATGGTATGTTAGTTTGTATTACATTTTTTTTTGTTTCTTCAGGTTCTCGGTCGTATCTCCGCAATCAGCAGTACCCGGACAAGGTACTGCAGTCCTCGTGTACCTAGGTGGTAACGAACCTGCAAATGTAACTCTACGCCTCCTTTCAGCAAGGGACTCTACGGAAGTATTGGCACACAACACTGTAAAAATAGCAGGTATGTCTTTATTTAATTGTAATGTACAACTTCAATTATTAAAATTTTATTATTTATTTATCACAATATTTTTAAAATGCTGATTAGCCGTGACTATGCTACCAATCTTACATCTTTCTCGTGTGCATTGTTTTCTCATTTTTATAATGTAATCATAAAGATATATTCTGTGAACTATTTAAATGCGGAGTAACTAAAAAAAGGATAATATAATAATAATAATAATAATAAAATGTTTATTAGTATAATATAACATTTATTAATTTTGTTTTCTATATATAAAAAATAATAAACATCCTTGCTCTCGATTGAGGTCAGAAGAGTTGCAAATATTATAAATTGAAATAAACAAATGAAGAAATAATAGTATTATTACTCTTAAATTAGTAAATAACAAAAAAGGAATCATAACACGACATATCAAACGGACGATAGCCAGGTAAGCAAACTATAGCATGTAAAAAAAAACAGTGAAACCCTGGTCCACATCTAGCCGTAGCAGCCGCAGGGAGGAGGTCGCGTTGACCGGCTGAGGATAGGACACTCGCGGCTGACGCACTCTTATTTTTGCTAGGCAGCGTGCCCGGTGCCGCACTGGATGGAACCCTTACCATTCGGCATATTTTTCAAGAATGCCTTATTACTCATCACACCTGAATAAAATTGGACTAAGCCCGAATATTTCAGCGGTGCTGGGTGATAGAGAAAACCATTGAATAAGGTTTTGATTTTCTTAAGGATCAGTCATTATTATCGAAATTATAAAGACCATTCCTAGTCAGTTAGCATTACTAACATTGTCTTTTTAAACTATTTTTTACATAAATTTTTTTTTTTTATTTGTTTTTATTTTTTTTTTTCTCTCAATTACTAATTACCTAATAGTTCTTTCTTATAAAGGTTGAATATGCATATAGTGTCTAGGCGTTGATGACCTTGGGGGTTTACGCCTTTAAACCAAAAGACATATCAAACTAATAAACGGATCAGTAAAAAAAATACCAATGATAAACGTAAACATTATTAAACAAAAGGAATTACTTATTTAAATATCGAAAGTAAAATTCTTCAACACAATTTCATTCTTTCATTTTTTTTCCTTCTTAATTATAATTAAATTCATGAGCTAAAAATACCCTACAACGTAATGCTTCTCTTAAAAACTTTACTAGAACAGTCCAGTTAGAGCCATTTAAAAGATTAATGAGTTCGCTATCTGTTAACGTTGCACTATTCAAAAATTTGATTCTATATGGTCTTACTATAGGGCAGATGGCAATTAGGTGCTTAACATTTTCAACTTCTTTTAAATTAAAAAGGGGGCATAGTTGACACATATCAGTTCTAAATGGTTTGTAATTTAAATTTAATGATTCTGCGCGGCTTTTTAGTATTAATTTTGCATCATTAAATGGCATGGAATATATCTAACCAACCCTTTTCTTTTTTAATTATTATTTAATTTATGAGATACTGAAGCTTATGAGAAGCTGGATGAGGTACCTCCTCTGCCAAATTAATGCCTAGGAAGAGGGCTGCTGGGCACTTTCCTTCTCCATGCCTACCATGTCTTTTACAGCACATTTACTGATTGTCAGATAGCTTCTGACAGGTGTGAATAAAGATATCATGAGAAAAAAAAAAAAAAAAAAAAAAACAAACCTTAATATAAACCATTTTTATTTTATTTTGTAATTTGTTTTCTATTCAATATTTAACGAAAAAAATCATGCCTGATAAATACTATACTTTTTTTAAATTGTTTTAATTAACCTTTTTAGATATTTACTTATTCATTGACAGAAAAACAAAACAACAACTAACATGTAGGATGTTAAACTTTGATTGAAGAATTCAGGATAATATTTGAGGAATGCGAAGAAAGTATTTGGGAATTCCGGGGTAATAATATTGTATCTTCTGTCTTCTCCGTTCTTAAATTAATAAATTTTTGGAACTTAAAAATCAAATGCTCTTTCCGACACCATTTTTTCCTCATCCCTAGTCATTCGTGCTTCATATACCACATATTTATTAATTAAAAGAAACAATGCCAAAAGAGGGTTAATTTTTTTGGGTGCAACACAAGACTTTCACTTTCCTCTGTTGATAAAATATATTTAAGAACATTTAAATAAAGTAAGAAACGTAAAAAAACTTTTAAAAAACAAACATTAAATTTCGATATAAACATGTGTTTCAGAATGAATTAAAAATAAAAAATGTTATCTGCAACAATCACTTAGTTTTATCTGCTTTTCATCGCTTCCTAATACATTTATACAACTTTTTGTCTAACATAACATGTTTCTATAAAATATTTAGCTTTCCAACGGTATATTATACATCCTATATCTTAGGACAAAATATTTATTTAGTTCCGCGAGACCTTTAGCGAGAGACAGTTCTCCGTTCGAGGTCCATGGTTTGGGTCTAGCGGAGCGATCCCTGGAAGCACAAGGAGATTTTTGGAAGACCTGGGTGTCGATATCAGAGATATAGCGGTGTTAGCAGAAAACGTGATTTTGGACTCCCTGAGGATTATTTACAATCACTTGTATGGCAATTAAAAGTTATTTATATTTCGATTATGTAATGTGGACACCGGAGGTCTGAATTTTAAATATAGTCGTAGAGAGAAATAAATCAAAAAAATAAAGTAATAATAATGTAAATAACTAAAAGGGGAAAAATTGTAAATATTAGAAATTTGTATTAGAATAAATAAAAACAACATAAAAAAAAAATTGAAAATGTATGTGAAATATGTCTAAGGGATAGATGTATTATGCTATGTTGTTTAAGCAACCTGATGTGCAGCATTGCCAAATAAATAAATCATTTCTCTCTGCTTCTAAGCATTAATAATTATCAGTGTCAGTAACTTTAATCAAAATATAACAATTATCTTAATAATCTATACTTTCATGTCATTTGATACTATAGTGGAATGGTAAACACAAAATATTTAGAAAATAAGATAATCATAAATCAAATATATAAATCAATGCAGTTTTTGGATTTACAATACCCTATAAAAACATTTTGCTAAAGGCATAGCAAAATTACATTGATTGCCTTACTTTTATTTAATATTTCACTGGTAATAAAACAGGGTTCATTAACGCCGTGTAAGAACGAAATCGGGTGTATTAATTCGAAAAAAAAAAAAAAAAAATGTTATTTGCTAGATGGGGATCTATTCCAAAGATAAGAATAAAGAGAAAATTGCTGATGAAATTTGGCGTTCACGAGGCTTAACGATTTCCTATTAATTTTCACTGAATTTACAAAGTCGTGGAAAGTTTCGCTTAGTATTCAATCCATTTCAATGCTGTTTCTCTCCGCAACTACTACGTTAACTTCGGCACCGTAATTTTCTGGCTGTAAATGCCGAAATTTCGGGCCTCTGAGTTGTTACGAAACCCTGACTTAATATGTGCGTGAAGTCCCGAGTATGGAAATAAAACTGGATAGCAGCCCCTGGAGGATTTAGCTACACAATGCATAAGTGCTCCAGCAACTTGGGTACAATTATCAACAGCTATTCCAACTTGGGTGGCAACACTCTCATGACATCTGCCTCTCATTTATTCTCTATAAAGTATTACTTCGACAGTTGGCGGTTTTCTCCTGACTTAGGCCAAATTAAGAATAAAATAAAAATCTGGTGAGGGCAACACACGACTTTTACTTACCTCCGTTTTTAAAACCAATTAGAAAATTTACAATTCCAATTTTCAAATATGAGTGAAACCATTAAATAATTAGTTAAATAGAATTTCTATAGAAACATGTGTTTTATTAAAAAATCGATTATATTTTTTATCTAAAATAATCAGTTTTATTTATCGGTTTTTCATCACTCTCTATTAACTTTTAAAACTTGAGTATAAGATAATATTTTTTCTAAAATATTTAGCTTTCAAACGGTATATCATACATGTAAATTACTTCCGTTATGTTCAAAAACAAAAACATTCATTAAAAAATATTTTTTCTGTGTTCTCCTCTAGTTGGGTATCGAATTCATTCAATTTATACATTTACCTGTTTTTCGTCAGTGGTAACAAGATAATATAGTTATTTTTATAGAATCAACAAAATTAAAGGTACTTTAGAGAAATAAAAATTAAAATATCGGCATTTAGGCCCTGCCCGACCATTTTAATCCAAATAAAACCTAAATGATATTAAAGCCCATTAAATTTTACGTCGATATAGCGAGTTTAATCAAAATCGTCGGAACTGTTTTCGAGAAAATCGAAAAAAAGGTACAAAATGCATAGTATAAAGGGCCTCTTCTGGTAAGCTCATTTTGATGAAAAGGGTTTTGTAACGTCTCAGGCCTATCTTTATCTTAAAAATAAAATTTCATTTTCATAGGACTTACCGTTTCCGCCCGGGAGTTACCACACACACACACACACACACACACCACACACACACAACACAGACCTTTTTGCGGGACTTGGTTATTTGGACTTCAGGGACCCTAAAATGTGTATTTCCGTTGAGAACTGGAATTCGAAAATTTTCACGATCGCAATACTTTCCCTTACTATATATAGTAAGTGAAAGTAAAAATATATGTCAACGACTGTAAACAAAATTAAATTTTACGTGTGACAGTAATTATTATTATTTATTTCTTGCCCATAGGGAAAAAACACTTCTGATTAGTTATAACCAGAGGCCGAAAAACTAGTTCTATAAAAATCTCCTAATGTTCAATATAGTGGATCAGAACATCAAATTGGGGATATATATCTTACACGTCTAAAATATAAATTTGTCTATATTTAAGTCTATATGGAAAAAGAACTTGACCTTTGAAAGTTGTTTTATTGAAAAATTACTTCCCTTTAGTTTAAAAAACAAAACACGAATCACGACAATAAAAGATTTACATTAATATTATTTTTTAACTACCCAAAATTATCTTAATCTTTAACTAGCATAATCAGATAATTGATCATCAGTTAAATATTTATCTGATTCGTTCCTTTAATAGTTGATTAGATTGTGAATTTAAAAACATGTAATAAGTCAATCTAGAAGAACTCACTGAGAATATTTTGAACAATTGATCAAAAATGCTTGTGAGTAATAAGGTAAGTTTTGTAGAGCAGAATAATCAATTAAATATATATAATTTTAATTTTAAATAATAATCCCCACTCATAACTGTAGAACAAATACGATACCTTGGTCTTCATCTTGACAAACGTCTTACATGAAATTCTCATACAAGACTTAAACAACAAGAAACTGCTCGTAGATATCGACTATTAAAACACTTACTTGACAAACGATCAAAACTCCCTCTGTACTTCAAAAAACTTATTTACACAACCATTATAAGACCTATCTGGACTTATCGCACAGAGCTATGGGGTTCCACTAAACCATCGAATTCCTCCCGCATCCAATCCTTGCAATCCAAAACTCTTCGACAAATCCTAGGCGCTCCTTGCTTTGTTACCAACAAACTCATCCATAGAGACCTGAATATCCCACTCGTTTCAGAAATTGCCCAAAAAAGATACTCCTCCTTTCATTCCAAATTACCCGCCCATACAAACCCGCTTGTCCGTATCCTCTCATCGGCATATATTCCCGATAATCCTCCGAGGCGTCTGAAAAGCCGGTGGCCTCGAGACCTGCTTACCAAATAAACTCTGAAGTGCTACAACTTGGTAGATTCTTCTCAAGACTTTTCCAAGTCAATGTTCTGTAAATAGCTCATTTACTTGTTGTTCTATGTACAGTTGTAAATATCAATAAAAGAATTAAAAAACAAAATAATAAAAAATAGTAATCAATGGTAACTGGACTGGTTATTTTTTGGTCCATTTTTCCGCTTCCAGCGTACTTCCTATTAATTCGTTCCTATCTCTCTGATAGAACCTTCAAAGTTAACCATAACCTTTGTTACTCATCCATATTCACTCAATCAGCCGGTGTACCGCAAGGTAGTATCCTGGGTCCGATCCTTTACACGGTGTATACAGCTGATATTCCCTCCCGTCCTAGCACTATCCTTACTTCCTACGCGATGACACATTTGTGTTATCTGTGAATAATGATCCTGTTACTGCATCACAAATCCTACAGAACCATCTATTAGCCATTGAAGAATGGTGTCAAAACTGGAGAATCAAAATAAATCCTAATAAATACCATCAAATCACCTTCACTCTACGTCGTAAGCCTATGACTTCCTGCCCCACCTTATCCTTTAACAATATCCTACTTACTCCTGTTGAACAGATTCGGTACTTAGGACTCCACCTCCACAAACGCCTAACATGGAATCCTCATACTAGACTGAAACGACAGGAAACTGCTCGTAGATACAGATTACTACAACACTTACTTGACAAACGCTCAAAACTTCCTACTTACTACAAAAAACTCATTTATATCACAATTATCAGGCCTATTTGGACCTATGGCATTGAGCTATGGGGGTCTACTAAACCATCGAATTCCTCTCGCATCCAATCCTTGCAGTCCAAAATCCTTCGAAAATCCTCAATGCTCCTTACTTTGTTACTAATAAAATCATCCATAAAGACCTAAATATCCCATTAGTTGAAGACTTGGCCCGTTACAGATATACCTCTTTTCATTCCAAACTCCCTGCCCACTCAAACCCGCTTATCCGTGACCTCTCCTCCATATCTATTCCCGACAACCCACCGAGGCACCTTAAAAGAAGATGGCCAAGAGACCTTCTAACATGAGACATTGGAGTGCTACCAATGGGTAGTTTCTTCTCAGACCTATCATGTGTACTAATCATATATAAAGCCTATTTACTTGTTGTATTTATTTAATACAGTTGTAAATTTCTTTAAATAAATAAATAAATAAAATGTTTCCACTTCAATATAAGGTTGTTTCCAGCTAACAAAATAAATAATAATAATTTTTATAAATCACACCCTAAACTATAACAAGGAAGAAGTTATTATCAACGGGATGATGGAACATGAACGGGATAGAACCTGATATACGCAAGCAAATATTACGTGCAAAATCATGAAAATCCGAACTCTAGTTCATCGGTATGTTATGTATAAATAATAAGAAATTAATCATTTTGTAGCTTTTCTTGTTTGTATTGAACCTCCTTATTCTATTTGCGACAAATGGGGTAGGGGTCTCCTCAAAATAAGCAACATATATCCATCAAAGTAGAACCTTGTTATTATACATTTTAACTAATCCAGATTAGATTCGAACCGGACATGTTTCATTCGAAATTACCAAGATTTCTAAGCCTCAACACCCTCTGCCTTTTATAATTGGAACTTCGAGTTTTAATACTGATGATACCTCAGTACCTCAGAAAAAAAATTTTTGATTAGTGAAATACACTACTTGTCTCTTGTAGTTACTGAAATACTCAAATATTTTTTTATAATGGCTAAAGCTTCTTGGCAATACTGATTCTTTCTTAAAAGTTATTTTGCCATTTTATAGTCATGCTATAGGTTTGTGTTTGCCCAACCCCTTCCTATCTTCTTAACTCCTTAAAGTATTGTTTTGTTGGGTTGTTTGAAATGTCCGTTTTTATAGTTTCTGAAATACATAAAGGATTTTGAAGGTCTCTGTGGTTTTCTTCCGAATGTTTACATATTTACAGTAAACAGTTACTAATCATCTACCTTTTTATTATAAACATTAGCTTCCCAAACAATTACCCACTTTTTAGTATACCTCCAAATATGAACATGGAAACACGCGATTTTCGAGTAATATTTTTCACGAGTTAAAACTCGACCATTCAGTAGACAACGATGTCCTTAAACATACAGCAGAAGGAAACCCCGACCTAACAGTTAAAGGACTCTCAGCACACCTAGATGCAAGCGCATCAATCGTTTCCAGACATTTAAAGTGTATTGGGAAAGTAAAAAAGCTCGATATATGGGCACCTCATGATCTCACAGAGTGGCAGCAAGACCCCATGTTTCAAAACTTACCGTGCGAAAATTGAAAGAACTGGGCTACGAAGTTCTTCCGCACCCACCATATTCTCCCGACTTGTCTCCAACAGATTACCACCTGTTCAGGAATTTAGACAACTTCGTCAAAGGAAAACTTTTTGAAAATGACGATCCAGTGAAAAGTGCGTTTTCAGATTTTGTTTCACTTCAAAGCTCAGAGTTTTTCAGTTCGGGGATAAAAAATTTGGTGTCACGTTGGGAAAAATGTGCAGAAAAAGAAGGTAAATACTTCGAATAAAATTATCATGTTTTCATATCGTATTTTTAATAAACATCCTTTGCCTTGAAAATGGACATTTCATGTGACACAACCCAATATTAAATCAAGTTCTTTACAATTGTTTTAGTTAATATTAGTTTATTGTACACATGTCTATCCCTTAAAATTTTCTATTTAATCCATATGACTTTTTTTTTTAGTACTGAAAATGTTTTAACATCTCATATTATCGAACGAAATTAGGACACTGCTCTATCGGCCCTACATTTCTAATATTTTCCATCTCGCTTGATATCCACACAAAGACAACTATTCTGCACTAACATTTAAAAGTGGTCAGGAAATGATGTATTTCTCTAATACAAAAATTTGTCTACATACAGATTGGTAATAAATACGTTGAAGACTTCCTCACTGGAGAGATTTGCACCAACATAAACGAGGATGCCTGGCCTAAGAAGTCTTTCAATCCAAACATACAACAAAGGCTATTTGATTTGAATTTCATTGAGGAGTTATTCTAGTTTCATTTTTTGTGTACCGGTGCAGATTTAAGTAAATGAGTATTACTGTGATGATGTAATTTATCGTATATCATTTAATAGATTTCCACATTGAAAAATACATTCTTATATATTAGTTAGGTAATATTTTCTTCAACGAATTGGATGGAAGTATAAAATATATCTTCTGCCGGTTAATAAAATAAAAAAAATTCTGTTCTATTACGTATAGAATATTTTCTAATGTATTAATTATTTAAAAAAATTAACTTACCCACTTAAATAATATAACCTTAAATAGAAAATTTACGCCTATCACTAAAGTCTGCAATTGGGAACTCGTTAAATTTTGAACGGAGGATAAAAAAAAAACTGAGCTAGAACTTTCAGCTAAGTCGTTAGAGGTTTCTTTTCTTTTTCAAATAAGTTTAAAACTAATCCGTTTAAAATTCTTTAAAGAGATTGGCCAATTAAATCTATGTAGCATAAAATAATGAACTTAAATTAATTAATAAAATACTAAATACACAACGGAATATTTAAATTATTATTATTGTCTCTTAGCTCTGCTGATAATATCGAATTTCTATATAATAATACTATAGTCGTAGCAAAATTATAACTTAATGCGGAACATTCAAATATGTTAAAATTAAAATATATTTTATTTTTTAAAAATTAGTGAATAAGAACTCCTGTTTATGATGTTAAGAAACAGTGTCCTGACGGGTATTGATAAGCTAGACACCTTAGTCATACAGAAGGAGACAAACCAACAGCACCCCTACCTAAGGTTTAATTTCTTATTTAAATCAGCAGATCTATCATTCACCTCCTATTCATCCGTCTTCCAGCAAGCATTTCATCTGTAGCCCTGTTATTAATCAATCTGCTGTTCATCTATTGTCAAAGTTTGCTATAAATGCATGAATTCAGGTAAATTGACATAGGATCTATTTTAAAGGGAGTGAAAAATCCTTGATTATGCTGTCCTTCGGAGGGTACGTAAAAATGTGGTTCCGAGCCTATACGAAGTCAGGTAGTCGTTAAAGATCCTATCCTTATTAAACCTGGACAGGCGAAAGGGCCTAGCCGGATAAGCATGTGAAATCTGCCCCCGCGTGTATTAGAACCAAATTTATACCATTGAGTCACACCTATGAGAAACAACCTTACGCAAATTTTTAGCCCCTTAACCCTAACGGGAGGGAAGTTATGGAGGGGGGAAGAAAAAACAAAAAAAATTGTTTTCTCCTGAACAGCTCAACCGATTTTCACGAAAAAATATATGTTATGGACTTTACAAATAGGTTTCAAAAAATATTTTTTAAAATTTTTTTCCACGAAAATGTTGGTCAAAAAATTGTTTTGAATTTTTCAAAATAATATTTTCTGGTTTTGATGGTTTGGTACACCTCCAACTTTTCGTTACTTTATTTCATTGGAGGGCCCTCCATAACACATATTTTTTTCATTTTTATTGCAAGTGTACCCCATGATGAAAAAAAAAAAAACAATTTTTTCTTCTGAACGGATCAACCGAATTTCACGAAAAAAAATATATGCTAATGGTTTTCTAAAAGAGTTTCAAAAAACATTTTTTTTTTAATTTTTTAGTTCGAAAACGTGTGTACAAATTTTTATTTTTAATTTTTTTATTTATTTTTTCAAATTATTGTGGATTGGTACACCAACCATTTTTTGCTAATTTAATTCATTAGAGGGTCCTCCACAATATATATATTTTTTCGAGTTGATCTAAAATGTACCAAATAGTGAAAAATAAAAAAAGCAGCATTTTTTCAGCTCTCTGAGTAGTAGCTGGTCACGCATGAAGAGTAGGGATAGAGCTGTAGGATCGTAATGTCATTAGACATTACTTACACACTGTGCACATACATACTATTTATCATACCTATTATTTGTACTGATGAATGGAATGATCGTTCAAAAAATAAATAAAAATACCAATATTTTTTGCTACTTCAGGTTAATTAGATAGATAGACAATAATTAAAGAATAAATAATTTTTTCGTGATGATCGGTTGAGCTGTTTTTTGTTTTTTCTTCCCCCCCCCCATAACTTACCTCCCGTTAGGATTAAGGGGCTAAAAATTTGCGTAAGGTTGTTTCTCATAGGTGTGACTCAATGGTATAAATTTGGTTCTAATACACGCGGGGGCAGATTTCACATGCTAGGCCCTTTATGACTTCCATTGTAGCATTGAGCGATTAGCGACAGTAGCTAAAATTGACTTAAAATAAATATAGTACTATGTTTTTACCCTGCTTTTCTAGGGTAGCTCTATAACCTGTATTTATTAAAGAATAGTATGTACAATATTTATGTAACTGTGATGTACAAAACCATTGGAGTTTTTTTTTTAAAGCGATCTTGTTCACCAATTCACTATTGGATAATATGTCACACAATGAAATAAAGTAATTAAAAGAACTGAAATTAAATGATACATATATTTAATGATACATATTTACATATCCAGCGTACTTCCTTTTAATTCGTTTCTACCTCACTGATAGAGCCTTTAAAGTTAACCATAATCTTCTTTACTCAGTCCGCCGTTGTACCTCAAGGTAGTATCCTGGGTCCAATCCTTTAAACGGTATATACAGCTGATATCCCCATCAATCCTAGCACTGTACTCACTACGTATGCTGATGACACATTTGTGTTATCAGTAAACAGTGACCCGACTGTCGCGTCACACATCGATTCCATTGAAGAATGGTGTCAGAAATAAAGAATTAAAGTAGTATAGAGTGATTTTTGTTTAAATATAAATATGAGAGGCTTAGGTAGGTATTTATATGTATTCTGTATTAATTTTTAGTTTTGAGTGTTCGGACAAAAGGGAGTAGAGTACTTGCACCGTTTGTTAAAGTCTTTCATTTGTTTTTTGATCTTGACATGTGAGCTCTAAGTCAATTTTTCGGTCGAATATTTTTTTTAGTAATTGACTAGGTCAGTATGAGGACTTGAAGATTATTTATAAACATTTTATAATGAAATAAGAGGATTGTAGTGCAATGAACCATCACCAGAAAATATCGGTGAGTAGCACCTACGAAAATGATTACTCACAAAATTATTCATGACATAAAAATGTTAATACAAGACTCACTGAATCCATCATATACATTATTTCAGAGCACCTAATGCATTACGCCGTACATTACCATTATGGAGTAATAAACAAAAAAAAAATGAAATAACCATAAAAAGTTATTAAGTAAGTGTTTATGGCTGTAGCCTCATCCCTCTCTCTCCTAGTATATCAGTTTTTACGACATGCTTTAAATAAGGTTTAACTGAGAATTATTTCCGAATCATAAACAGGTTCATTTGAGCAAAACTTAATTTTCATTACGTTTTACGTCGTCGTACGTGCATGGCTTGGGTAATGAGGTAATATAGCATGCTATCATTTCCCTAAAAGAGAAATAGTAGATCAAAAGCATTGTATTAGACAATTGTTTTTAATTCCATTAAAATGTTTAATTGAGAATATTACGTAATATTTTCAGCATTAATATCCTATCAATATTTCTGCTTTGATTACAATTAATTATCAGAGTGATATTTGGTTTAAATAATTTAACCATAGATAATAATTAATTCAACGCAACAAGTAATTTGACGTGTACTAAGTTACAGTTTAATGAATGCAACGATTTATTTATTTATTAACGATTCATTCTAAATTTTCTCTCATTTAAAACGTAGTTTAGAAATGTTATTCATGTAGAAAATTTCACGGATTAATTTATATTAAATTATTAAATCGTCATGAGTCCTTATGCTGTATTTAAAATTGCTTAATGATTTCAGCTATTAATGCAGAATATAAAACTTAAATGTAAAAATACACCTTAATTAATTTTAATCTTAAATTATTATTGTTTTTAGGCTACAATGTCGCACTATGATAAAATAAGTCTACTTACGTATATATAAATACATCTTAAATAACACCGAATAACCTTATGCTTTTATTTATATTAATAAATATAAATACCATATGTATTTTATATTAATAAAATAATTTAAGAGATATTTAAAAAGAAAGAAATGGCATTGGGATATACTGGTTCAACAATATAAAGGAAAAGAAATCAAATTTAAAAAATTGATACTACTTTTTTTAATATCAGTAAACACGAAAAAATACTAAGGTAATTATTTTATTGGAAGGAATTAGTCCAGGTGGCGGTCAATAAATGAAACAACTAAATAGTTTCAACTATTTATTGGTTGCCAACGTTTCGACCCCCTTTGTGGGGGCTAAAAAGATACAAAAGAATACAATTTTAATGACATTACATACAATATTATATAACCTATTTAGCTAGAGATTTCTCCATATACATCTTCCATCACTGTTCTTACTATTATATAAGTGATATTTCAAGAATTGAATTAGAATTTTTTTTATCCTGTATCATTATTATAATCATAAGTTAAATTTCATTGATTCTTTGTATGGTAGTATTAAGAATTTTAGTCATTGTTGTCAGATCCTGTCCATAAATCGGTACGTACTTTCCATTCTACTTTTTTTCCTACGTATTTTCCATCCTACCCCCCCATCTACCAAACAGTACCCTAGTTTCCATTCTCCCACCATGCGGTACGTATCTCCACTCTACTTCATATTTTTATGTTTCATATTTCATGTAAATTATTGATACATGTGTAAATTTTGTTTAGTAAACATTTTTTTTTTCTGTATAACACTTTCATTATTATACTATGGTCATTGCATTTTAATTAAGTTTTTTTTACATATACAGTTCTTCTGTTATATTTTAATACCGACGTTCTCTAGCTCAATAGGCTATATAATAGGGGTACTCACTACGTTTGCTATTTGTGTTATTTTGCTAAACCCGTCGAGTTTCTACACTTATTCCCTGTATCAAATTGATGGGTTTAGCACAATAGCACAAATAGCATGCTATAGCAAACGTAGTGAGTACCCCTAATATTGTATGTAATGTCATTGAAATTGTATTCTTTTGTATCTTTTTAGCCCTGATGATGACCCACAAAGGGGGTCGAAACCTTGGCAAACAATAAATATTTGAAACTATCTAGATGTTTCATTTAATGACCGCCAATCGGTCCTTCCAGTAATTCTCAACGGTCAACTAATTACATCCACGTAATTATTTTATTTATTTTATTTTTTTTTATCTTTGACAATATTCCAGATAGGGTACAACTATTTTCATAGAATGGCCGAAATTAATCGACATTTAATTGTGTTAAACATATCACATGCAGGTATCACAGAGAGAGCGGTTTTAATCATAATAGTGCTGAACAGGAAGCCAAAAAGGGAGACTTTCAGTCGCTCATATTTTTCTTCTCGGCGGTTATTGCCATGTGCCCTAGCCTTTACCTATAACCTTCTGAACAGGAGTAGCATATGCGAAGGAGAGGATGTAGAAAAGATTAACGGAGGACCGAAAGGATGGGTTATGAAAGGGAACAGGCAGGAGCAAGGGTTTTATGGGCCTCGTAAAGAGCAGTTTATGGGCTCTTGGCTTTCCCCTCCCTAGCCTATATCTACTCCATCTCTCTCCTACTTCACTGACTTTCCATTTCAACTCCACTACTCACTTTCTGGCCCAGTAAATTAATTCCTCTCTTGTTGGATCTTTTGTTTTTCCTATGGCATGGAAATTTTCTTACATCATCGTGTTTTCGATATTTTTATTTTTTTAAATATTTATTATTATTATTGCGATATCTCCCTAAAAGGAAGACGCTAAACACTTATGACTCAATATTCTTATTTCTTTTTGTCTTGCCAGTATTGTCTCATTCTTAGCCTGTACTTCTCTTTTCTTTCTGGAGACCATTTGGGTCTGTATGGTTTTGTGATTGTTTTGCTCAAGAGTTACTTCCCATTTGTTTCCTTTGTCTCAATATATTTTTGTATTGGATTTCCTCTTGTCTTATGTCTGCTCTTCGTAAGTCTTATCGTGTCTGTTTGACCCCATTTGTAGTGCTTTTAATATTTATAACAAAAGTCCTTCGAACAATAGTTAATGCTCCTTATTATGTATCCAACCATACCTTACACCGCGACCTAAATATTCCATTTATTTTAGATCTTATACCATTAAAATTCTCTAAATTCCATCAGAACCTTATCCATCACCCTAATCCCCTAGCTCAATCCTTATCCAGCTCCACACATCCTTACCATCCTCCTAGAAGGTTGAAACGGCAAGGCCTCGAGACCTCTTGTAAAATGTATATTGGAGTTCTAGCATTGGCTAGATTCTCCACTCACGTGCTGTATGCTTGTGAATTGTATATAGGTATGAGTGACTTTTGTATATATTTTTTTTTATTTTGTTTTGTATTTATTTATATTGTATTATTATTATATAAATTTATTGTTTTGTATATATCGTGTGAATGCAGCATGAATGTTGTACTTTATCCCTATTAAAAATGTCCTGAATTGGACAGATTGTAATATTGTTCAATAAAGAATTGTTTCTAAAAAAACAAAAAAAAATATTTATTACATTATAACTCCAGATTTCTATTTGCCATCTGAATAAAAAAAAATCTGGTGCGGGCAACACACGACTTTCACTTACCTCCGTTTTTAGAATCGATTAAAGAATTTTCAAAACAGTAAGTGATAAAAATGAGTGAAACAATTAAAGAATTAGTTAAATTTCTATAGAAACATGTGTTTTATTAAAAAATCGATTATATTAATATCTAAAACAACCACTTAGTTTTATCGGCTTTTTATTACTCTCTATTAACTTTTACAAGCTCTTGTGTATTGGATAATATTTTTTTATAAAATCTTTAGCTTTCCAACGGTTACTGTTCTTATGTTCAAAATCGAAAAATTAAAAAAAAAAAAATTGTACTTTATTACAATTTTTTTTTTGTAGCAGTGAATCCTTCAATCAAGAAATGATCCATGTCTTAAAAATAATATAAAATTATTCTTAAAATAATCTTAATTATAAAAACTTTGATTTTTCTGTAAAACTAATAATAAGCGGACCATGGTAAACATGTATGTATAAAATCTTATATCGCCATCAAATAAACTCAAAAACAGCCTACCAATAATAGTCTGGCTGATTGCCAAGGTTTTTTTTTCTCTTGTTCATAAAACAGATTAGAATAAACAAAGTTTGGAATGAAATAAACTCAATATTGGAACGAGTTAGATTTCAAATTTAAATTGCTTTATATGTTTTACCAACGTTATCCTATGTTTCCCATTTGTTTTCTGATTATAAAAAAACATCGAATCCTACTTTTTCGTTATTCGAATACAAAAAAAAAAAAAAAAAATAATAATCCAATAAATTAAAAATAAAACCACTAGGAGGCACCGTTAGTAGCTAACCTTATCCATGTATGAAACGACATATTTTGTATTTCATCAACAATAGCTTTCTTGATTATTATTCTTCTATGAAACTTGTGGATAAAAAATGACAGATAAAAAAGAAAGAAAAAATGATTGATTTGGTACTGCTAGGTGAAGACACGGAAACCATACAACTAAATACAAGTGCATAAATAAAAATCGGTAAAGAAATTGGACTGAGTAATTTCGCAACTGAATAATAACAAGCATTTCCCGCCTTTAGCTGGGACTTTATTTCCTTTAAGATTTCATTTTTTCTTGTTATCATTGAACCTAAATACTTAAATTTTACTACTTTTTCAAAAGTATGCCCTGATATATTAATATCATCAAGATCACCACCGTTTCTGCTACTAAACATATATTTCGTCTTATCGGTATTTATTTCGAGTCCTATTTCTTTACCGATTTTTATACCGATAATGTAATGTTAAAGCATTATTACTATTTTCCTTATTTAAAAAAAAAATCTCCATAAATATATGTTTTAATTGTAAAATAACCATTGATAAGTAGTGGGCAAATATAAAGTAACTCAGGAGATAACTGGGGGAGAAACTAAAAGATATTTTTTGTAGGCCATTTTTGTTTTCATGATATAATGATACTTCCCCTCCCTACCCCCAAAAATATGTTAACCAACTAATCATTACTTAAAACCTTCTAGTACATTTAATACCATATAAGAGTAATTTTACAATTGGAAACGTTTAAAAATAGAAAATATTAAATAGAAGTTAATAGTATTAAATTAAAATAAAGTTAAGAAGTAATCAAACAAAATTTATATACATTGAAAGGTCTAGAGACACACTATATGTATATAATAATAAAAAATCTTTTAAATAAAAAATAATAATTTTTAGGTTATTTTTAAATAAAACAAGTGATCCAAATATATTGCGTTTCGGACCAAATTTCTGTTTATTGTTTAATATTACTTATTAAATTGAATTGGTATAATTAAAATGATGGAAAAATAAAACTTATAAAAACACATTTATAATCTCTTTTTTGTGGCACTACTTTACTGTGGTTTGAAACTGAAAATATTAAATTAAACCTTATAATATATGTTATGAATAGAATGAAACATTCGCTAAGCATTTAATTTTGTATTGAAAAGAAATTTAATACAAAATATGTATCTCAAATACAATTGTTATTTTTTGATTTTAAATAATATATTATCCTCACACAAGACTGAAACGACAAGAAACTGCTCGAAGATATCGATTACTACAACACTTACTAGACAAACGTTCAAAACTTCCAGTATATTACAAAAGACTCATTTACATCACTATTATCAGACTTATTTGGGCATATGGAATCGAGCTTTGGGGCTCTAAGAAACCATCTGATTCCTCCCGCATCCAGTCCTTACAATCCAAAATCCTTCGCAAAATCCTGAATGCTCCTTATTTTGTTACAAATCAACTCATTCATAATGATTTTAACATCCCATTTTTCGCAGACATAGATACTCCTCTTTTCATTCTAAACTGCCTGCCCATACCAATCCACTTGTCCGTAATTTATCTTCCTTAGATATCTCTGATAACCCTCCAAGGCGACTGAAAAGAAGATGGCCTCGGGACTTACTGAGTTAAAATAGTTAGTAAAGTGCTACCACTGGGTAGTTCTTTCTCAAGAAATTTTCAATACTTTTTTTTTTTTTTTCATTCCTCATATTTACTTATTGTGTTCTTTAATACAATTGTAAAATACTATAAATAAAAAAAAAATAAATAAATAAAGTTTATCGTCTTCTATATGAGTATTTTGGCCTATAAATCCCAAAATTATACAAAAGTGTGTTGTACAAAACCTTCAATAGTTTTTTTTTTTTCAATAAATGACACTCACTGTAAATAGAATCTAAGCTACTGTTAATATCATGGATATTATTTTTAGAGAATAATTGATATATTTTTTTTCTCTTAATATGTATTTTTATATACATGTTGTATACACACACACACACACACACACACACACACTCGCATCCACACACAAACACAGATAAATATATATATATATATATATATATATATATATATATATATATATATATATATATATATATATATATATATTAAAGGAAACTGTGACGCAGAATGACCGAGGATTGCGCATGAAATATTCAGCCGAGTTAAGAGAGAAAACATGTTTATTCATGAAGCTGGAACTGAGGAGGGACAATTCTTTATCTGTCACGGAGGAAAGTGGCTGTTTTTATATACAAAGTTTATGACTCTGGTGATTAATCGTTTGCTCGTCCAATCAATGCTCTTGGAAATCTTTAAACGATATATTTCAATTTTTATTTTTCTGATTTTAAGCACCCTGCGTAATAGTAACTGGTTTAAAAGACTTCTAATAGTAACCTAATTTTTTCTACAACATGTCATTGAGCAAACTTCTGAAATCGTCAAGGAACTTCTTACTTTTAATTTACTCCCTTTTTTTTTTTTCTGATTTATGTATTTTCGCTTATATAAGTCAGATTGGAAATGAGTTCAAAATAGTGAATGAATCCGTTATAATAAACCGGTTGATACTAAATTATTATGGATCTATTAAAAATCAAGAAAGTTAATATATATATATATATATATATATATATATATATATATATATATATATATATTATATATATATATAAGTTTGTGTTGTTCTCAGGTTTCAGTCAATGAATAAACAATTTTATCTATGCGACGTTTCGAGAATTTATTGTTCTCATAATCATGCCTTAACAGTGGAAAAACAAAAAAACAGAACATTAATATTATTATACAATAATTAATATTTGATGTTATTGTTAGAGATATAAAGAAGAGTACATTGAACAATAAATAATCATACAGTAGGTACATAGATATTTTAAATTAGGATTTACATTAAAGATATTATTATAAAATTCCTTACAATTTTGGACAAAATAGTGACTTAATTAGACATGTTTAGCCTACAAGCTTTGAAAGAACACTGAAAAAATAAAAAAGGAATAGTTCAAGTATGGAAGATTTTCCAGGAATTTATGATGACGTCAGGAGTCTGGGGTATTCTCCCACCTATTGTTGAGTTGTTTTCGTTTTATTTATTTCCATACATGAACTATCCTTTTTTTATTTTTTCAGTGTTCTTTCAAAGCTTGTAGGCTAAACATGTCTAATTAAGACACTATTTTGTCCAAAATTGTAAGTAATTTTATAATAATATCTTTAATGTAAATCCTAATTTAAAATATCTATGTACCTACTGTCTGAGTATTCATTGTTCAATGTATTCTTTTTTATATCTCTAACAATAAATCATATATTATTATGTATAATAATATTAATGTTCTGTTTTTTGTTTCCACTGTTAAGGCATGATTATGAGAACAATAAATTCTCGAAACGTCGCATAGATAAAATTGTTTATTCATTGACTGAAACCTGAGAACAACACAAACTTAAATTATCAACAGTCGAGAACTGATCAAACAATATATATATATATATATATATATATATATATATATATATATATATTATATATATGTATGTATATATTATATATATATATATATATTTTTTTTTTTTTTTTTTTTTAATTAATTTATTTGGTTCAACATTAGAAAATTCAAAGGAAAATATATTTTTAAAAATACTGCATACAAATCGAAACATTACCAATATGTTTTATTATTTCGGCATTTAAACCTAGCATTGTGTTTTTACAACATTATAAAAATATTATTACGTTATATCTAAGTTTGATGTAATCTTTTTTAAAACATTAAATTTAATATCACATTATTTTTTATATTTACATGAATAATAAATTAAATACATTAATACAATTACGAAGGATAAAAAAGAAAATAAAAATAAACAAAAGTTTATTTATAAAATTGAATGTGATAATTTCCGAAAATTCTATATATATAGATTGGTGGCCTCGCCGACTTGAAAATTCTGCAAAAAAAAAAAAAAAAGATGAAACTGCATATCATGTGGTATGCAGTTGTCCAGAGATTGCCAGGATACGGTTTTACCATTTTGGCAACGACCATATTATAGATCCAAAGTTGTGTGAACTGATAAAATCCCTCTAGTTTGGTCAGATTCACTAAGGCAATAGGTCTGTATTAACGTCAGAATGGACCGTGCCCTAAGTTTAATAAGAGGCTGCTGTGAATAACAAAAAACAAAACAAAACAAAAAACGTTTATTTATCGTATATAATTAACTTATACTTATATATTCCAATTTCGCTGATATTGTTTTATTTATTTTTATTAGTGATAATTTTAATTCACATCATTTTTTTTTACTATTTTAACTTCTATTATTTATTTTGAGTTAATTAATCTTATAAAATGATTTAAGATAAATAAACGGTTTTTGATACATTTAGAGATTTAAATAAATTAATAAAAAATTAATCAAATTGAATTTCAATAGAAACCTGTGTTTTATTAAATAATATATTATATTATTATCTATAACAATCAGTTAGTTTAATCGGCTTTTCATCACTTACCATTAAATTTTATAATTTTGTGTATAAGATAATATTTTTTTCCAAAATCTTTAGCTTAACATATTACTGTTTTTATGTACAGAAACACAAAACGATTATTTTTTTTTTCTTTTCTCCTTTACCAAAGCTAGTTAGATGATACGGTTAACTTTATTAAACCTTCAAAATTAAAGGTATTTCCGAAAAAGAAAGTTTAAAATATCGGCATATAAGCGCTGTCAGACTGTTCTAATCAGAATGAAACCTACATTAAATTAAAGCTTATTAAATTTTGCATCGATATAGGGAGTTTAATCAAAACCGTTTTTAAGAAAATCTTCAAAAGGTCAAAATGCATCGTATAAACTAGCTCTTCTGATTAGCTGATTTCAATGAAAAAGTTGCTGTAACATCTTGGGCGTATAGTTGTCTTAAATATGAAATTTCAGTTTCTCGTGACATTTCCTTTTCGTGCTAGACTAACCACACAGACACAAATACCTTTTTTTTTCGGTACTCAGTTATTCTGATTCAGGGAATCCCATAAAGTTTAATTCCGTTGAAAGTTGGAATTTAAAAATTTGTATGATCGCAGTACTTATCCCTTACTATCTATTTCATATATAGGTAAGTGAAAGTAAAAACCAACCGAAATTTGATTTTGATTAAGTGAGTACCAAAACTACCTTTCTATGCCTCAAATGTCAAGTATGAAAAGGATTTTCCAAAAAAAAATCGATTTTGAAAGACCGAGGGACGCATAGCGGGGACCACACACCAGGCACGGGCGGTGTCTTCATTCATAATTCAGACCTAATCCCCTTAGCCGGCTCCATCCATTACAATTAGCCTAATCCCTAGGAACCCTGATGCCCGTTTAATACCTTCCGTTAAAAAACATTAAGGCCCTCTGCTCGGCAAAAATTATGAAACGTGAACGACATTAGCGAGGGGAATCCGTTTTTATGGTATTCCACTAATAAAAATTTGGCTGGTTTCCAATTTTTTTTTTTTTTTGTTTTTGTTTTAGAAGTAATATACTGCATTTTTATCGGGAGCTATTTTTTTTTTTTTTTTTTTTTTTTTACTTTAACTTACCTATATATGAAATATATAGTAAGGGAAAGTATTGCGTGAAAACTTTTGAATTCCAGTTTTCACCAGAACATTTACACATTTTAGTACTTTAAAAGAAGTACGTCACTGCAATTTCATTTTAATTTTAAGACAACTATACTCCCGTGATGTTACAGCAACTATTTCTTCATAATCAGCTAACCAGAGAAGCCACTTTATAACATGCATTTTGCGTCTTTTTAATATTTTCTCAAAAATGGCTTCAACGATTTTGATTAAACTCACTAGATGGGTGTTAGAATTTAATAGGCTTTAATATCATGAAGGTTTCATTATAATTAAAACAGTCTGACAGGGCGTAAATGCCGATATTTTATATTTCGGTATATAAGCCCTGTAATACTGTTTCAATTTGAATAAAACCAACATGATATTAAATGCTATTAAATTTTATATGAATAGCGCGTCTAAACAAAATAGTTAAAGCCTTTTTTAAGAAAATCATAAAAATGTGCAAAACTTTGGTGGGCCGATTTTGATGTAAAAGCTGCTGTAACATCTGAGGCATACACATTTTTAATTATTCAGTTTTATTTTTATGCAGCTTATCGTTTTAAAGGTTAAATTACAAACACACAGACCCTTTGTGGAACTTGGTGATTGACTCGGGTATCCTAAACGCTTATTTCCGGTCAAACTCGAATTCGAAAATTTTCAAGATCAAGATACTTTCCTTCACTAAATATTTCATATATAGTGCAATTAACAATTTTTAAAACTTTATTAAACTTATTTTCTTTGAAAAAAAGATAGATGCATCCCACACCTTTATTTATTTAACGTCACTTTATGCTACTATGGCTAATCGGACGATACTACAGTGGGAGTCCTAAATTTTGCCTATCCAGGTTTTATTTGGATAGGGATCTTTAACGAGTACCTGACATCGCACAGGTTCGGGACCACCTTTTAAAGTCTCCTCCGAAGGACGGCGTAACTAAGGATTTTTTACTCCCATTAAAAAATCCTAGGACCACCTGCAGGTTTGAACCCGTGACCTTTGGCATGGGAGGCTGTTATGCTAGCCACCCAGCTACTAGTGATCCCATCCCACACCTTTATCATACTTCCTTACTATAAATCAATTTTATGCATTTTATTTCTGTATCTAAAAATAATTTAAAAGTATAACTTATTTATCTCATCAACTTAATTTTATTGGTTTGTCTTTATTTAACATCTATTAATTAATTATTCCACGTTTTTTGAAGACACATGCCTTTTTGCGGGACTTGTTCCTTTGGAGTCAGGGGACCCTAAAAAGTGTATTTTTGGTGAAAACTGGAATTCGAAAATTTTCACGATCGCTTACTATACCTATATTTCACATATAGGTAAATCCAAGTAAAAAGTATGCCTTAAGTAATCCAAACACTTAACTTCTCAAAATAAGATTTTGTCGTTCGTCAATTCTACTTTTCTGTTATGTCGTCCGCAGTTCCGACCCTAACAGAAAAGTCCCATTATTTTTATGAATTTTAGGCCATCCCACACTCCAAAATACGTAACGGCAAACTTATGCAAATTGTTTGGGGTGAGAAATGGGGTCGATTTGAAAACCAAAATAAACAACAACCTTCTGACTGGTAGATTTGGAAGGAGGGTTGGAGTGCGGTTCAAGAGAGGAATTTAAATGGATCCTGCCGTATCTGAACCACTATGCTGCAGTGGATTCGAATTCACTATTTTAGAAAAACATTATTTCTAAATTAGAATAAAATAACTATGGTTGTTCTCGACTGACTAGTCGATAAATATAACTTTGACTCACACAATCAAGCCAAATTTAAGCTATTAAGTGTCATTAAAATTTCGATGAAGTCTTCCGCCACGTGTTTTTTTTCAAATTCAAAGGGTCCTTCTCTTCTATTCTCAATTATACACATACACACACACACACACACACATATATATATATATATATATATATATATATATATATATATATATATAATTACGTATTTATTACCTTTTATACCATAAAGAGCAAAATAAACTGTAAACTGACACAATTTCTGACGGGACATGGAGGAGCCAAAAGCTTTTGAATTTATTTCGATTCAAACTAACATACGACAAAATCTGTAAGTGTGAGGGTAAAAGCGAACAGACGTACGAACATCTTTTATTCGATTGCAGTAAACTGGACAAACATAGACACAAACTGATCGCAACAGTCTTACTTAACGGAGACCCATGGCCGCCTTCGAAGTGTGACCTTCTTACAAAATATTTTTCAAAATTTGATGAATTTGTGGACCGGGTGGCCTATGCAGAATTAGAGAAATAGCAACAGGCAATAACTCGTTATTAATTTTTATTTTATTTACTTTCACTGTTTCTCTTCTTGACACAACGGTTGTTATTATTTTATGTATTAGTTCCTTATTTGTTATCATTTAATACTTATAAAGTAATACTTATAAATGATACTTGTAAAAAGTACTTATAAAGTAATGAATTTGTTAGTAGCTGGTTTATTAGTTTAGTCAATTAGTTAGTTTGCATTATTTCGTTAATTAGTTATAACAAATGAATTATTTATTATTTGTTTCTGGTTTATTTTTTTTAATAATTAGTAAGTATTATTTTGTTAATTCGTTATAACAAATGATTTATTTATCAGTTTATATTTATTAGTTTTATTTACCAGTTATTATTATACATTTTTTTTTTTTATAAAATATGTTCTGTAACATAATTTATATTATGTAATAAAAATACGCGTTGTATCGCAAGATGGTACGCGTAGAAATAAATGCACCCATTGCAGGGTTAGTGTAATGAGGAAAACCGTAAGATTACTAAAATAATATATAGTAATAATAATATTAATAATAATAATAGGCTTAGCGAACCGAAGGCTCGATGCCGATACCACCAAATTCCGTCTACACAGACTCGTCCTATGCTCACCATTCAAGCCCAAGCTCCCGTGATCAGCCTTAACGCAATCCTCCCATCTCCGCTTCGACCTACCTTTCGGACGCCTACCAGTCGGATAAGCAAATACCAACTTTCTCGGAATCCGCTCGTCATCGAGCCCAACAACTTTACTCGTCCATTTAAGTCTCCGCGATGCAATCAGCTCAATTATATTCACAGGATGCAAGTTCCGCAATTCCGCGTTAAACTCCACAGTGGCCTCATCTCTCTTAGGACAAAATATTTTACGCAATACCTTATTTTCGAAAACCTTATACCGTTGTTCATCCTTTAAAGTAAGCGGCCACGTTTCACATCCGTAAAGAACCGTTGGAAGAATAATATTTTTATAAATTCTAATCTTTAAGTTTTTAAACAGAAGCCACGAACTAAGTAACTTAGCAACTGAATAATAACACGCATTTCCCACCTTTATACCGGGACTTTATTTCTTCCTGGATTTCATTTTTTCTAGTTATAATTGAACCTAAATACTTGAATTTCTCTACGTGTTCAAAAGTATGACCTGATACATCAATATCACCAAGATCGACACCGTTTCTGCTACTAATCATATACTTCGTCTTATCGGTATTTAATTCGAGTCCTATTTCTTTACCGGTTTTTATTAACACACTTGTATTTAGTTGTATGGTTTCCGTGTCTTCACCTAGCAGTACCAGATCATCGGCTATATAATATATAATATTATATAGTAATATATATAATATTATATATAATATAATATATAGTAAACATATAATATAATATATAGTAGACTATATAATATAATATATAGTAGACAAATTTAAAATTATCACATTTTTAAATCGTCTAATATATACTAACCAAGTATATTATGAATTGACAATATGAAAAAAAAAAAAGTTAAATAATATCTCTCTATATAAGATGATAACGTTGTTTTGGTTTTCGTTAACTCCTTCCAAACCACAAGACGGATTTTATAATTCAGGTCTTTTATCATCACTTAGGGCATTCTTTCCCGATGGTGCATATGCAAAATGTGTATATTTAACTTTTCTTTAAACGGGAAAAATAAACTTTCTGTAACCAACTCATCAAAAAATTATATTTGAAATATAAGCAGTAACATTATTCCAGAAAAAACAAAAAGTAATTGTAATGAGATCCCATCACCTGTTCCACATATCCCAACCCTGTACCTAAATAGTAATCCTTTAAGGCTTCACCTACTGTCAGAAATCTGGGAGTAACCTTCGACCAAACTTAGTTATGCCGTCCTTCGGAGGGGTCGTTAAAAGGTGGTCCCGAGCCTGTGCGATGTCAGGTACTCGTTAAAGATCCCTATCCTAGTAAAACCTGGATTGGCAAAATTTAGGACTCCCTCTGTAGCATTGTCCGATTAGCCTTAGTAGCATCAAGTGACGTTAAATAACTAAACAAACAAAACCTTCGACCAAACTCTATCCTTCAAAATTCATATTTCTGAAATCTCCCGTCGTAATTATTCAACCTTAAAAGGACTGTATTCCCTTCGTCACAAAAACCGACGCCCCTAGATTTTTGCAAATATCTTTTTTTATATAGTATATGCTTCTAAAAGACATAAGGAAAATTAAGAAAAACGACATAATAAAAAAAAAATTAATATTAAAAAAAACAAAATCATAAAAATAAAAATTGACCTCTTTACATATTTAAACTTTAATTAAAAAAAAAAAAAATGCGTCCTCAATACTGGGTATTCCCTCCTCTGGCTTTGATGACTGATTCAAACCTCCCAGGCGTCCTTTGAATAAGGATAGCTACCCGTTCCTGGAGTATGGCCTTCTACTCTTCCACTAACACTATCCTAAGGTCCTGTAGAGTAGCTGGAGGGTTTGGCCACCGTCGGACACACCTCCCTAACTTGTCCCGTAGCAGTTCTACAGGATTAAGGTCTGGACTTCTAGCTGGCCACCGCTGAGTACGAATGCCGACCTCATACAGACAGCTTGCCACTACATTTGTTGTATGTGGCCGGGCATTATCATGCATCAGGCTAAAATTATCGCCAATGAAAGGATTAAAAGGCATCACAAATTCCTCTAGAACGTCCGTAATGTAAAAAATTGCAGATCAACAATATATATATATATATGTATATATATATATATATATATATATATATATATATATATATATATATATATATATATATATATATATATATATATCAACAATATGTGAACATTATAGGAAACGTATTGTTGAAGTGCTACCGATACGAACGAGAATGCAATCGACAGGCTCGAACTGCCACAGCTACTAGCAGGAAATGATAAGAAATTCTACAAAAACATGATAAAATATATTAAATTATTTACACAATTGTAATTAACTTTATCACAGGAAACTTAATTATCATTTCCAAAGGAAAACTTTATTGCAATGTATTTTACTTATAAGCATTCTGGAATGAATGTTGAAAAATATACAAGCAATGTTAAATAAAAAAAAACTTTTTTTGATTATGTAAACGAATAAAATTATTGTACTAAAGCTTTTATTCATTTATTTTTGGGAATAACTCTGGAATATCACTTTAAAAAAATGACATTAGATTACATGAAGCTTTTTTACTTAAATAACGGGAGCTAAAGTATATCTTCTTAAAAGGAAATGCATGAAAATATAAAAAGTATTGAATAAATAACTATGCTTGTCGATAAACCTAGAAGCTAGGCTTTTTAAATATATTTTTTTTTTTTTAAATGTAAGTTTGGTATTAGCAATATATTTTAATCATATAACTAATTTTAATGTTCCCTTTTATAAATGAACTTTTATTATCTTTTTGCAGACTTAATAAAACCTTTATTTCCCTTGGTCTCCATTGAAGCTCTTCTCCCTAACATTGAATCATATATTTTTTTTTTTTTTTTTTTTTTTTTTACAATATCCTCTTTCCCCTTGACTACGCTCATCATATACACTAATGGACAGAAGGAGTTTGTTTGATGTAGGATTATTACTTTTCAGAACGACCCTGTGTCAAAGAAGCATTTGTAGAACAATGTTCCAGCTAGGGAAAATAAAATTTTAATGAAAAATTTCTTGGTAAAAACGGTTTTTTGTTCCGGACATTGCTAAATTAAAAGTCTGAAATGTATAACATCGAATTCCATGTCCATATATGAGGTAAATTAAATTCAATTTTATGATTTTTTTAAATTTGACATGATTTTGAATGTAATGTCCACACACGTTGGAATTTATTTTTAATATTCCTTTGAGATGTTTCTCAATCATAAACTTGGAATTGGTCATGTCCTTATTTTGTTTTTAGATATAGAAAAAATAATATTACAAGAATTTGAATAATGACACATATCCTAATTACTTGTACCGATATTCCACGTTATTCAATAAGGTAATAAATAAGCCTTTTCAGCTGAATAGAAGTTGATCAGTCCGTTATGTTTTTTTCCTAAAACATTATCTATACATCTGAAACTGCTTAAAGGGCACAATTACACTATAAGTTAAATCTTCTTATTTATTTATTACACTAAAACTAAGGTAACTGAAAACTGAACAGTTTTACAACATTATTGCTAACAATTAGAGATATTGAGTTCTGCGTATTACCAGATTTTACAAAAGGTCGTAAAATATATTCGCAATTCAAAAGAAGGTAAATAATTCTATGAAATTTTACTGTTTGACGTGTCAAGTAGGTTTGTAAATAAAAAATTAGAGTTGGCGATGACAGGATAAACCTAATTTTTTTTAAATGACCTCTCAGTCTCAGTGATGATGAATATTTAATATTTCAATTTAATGCCAAATCTCAAGAGGGACGACTGATTTAGGGAAAGATTATTTCATTTTAAATAATTTCCCTTTTTATATAATAGTGAAATCTGTCCAATCATTAAAATTTAAAATATTCCAACGAAAATATAATTCTGGAATATGTCAGTTGAAATAGTTTAGCTAATTATTATTTATTTTTATTTAACGGCTCGACAGGCGCCTGAAGCTGCCCTTGGCCCTCTCAACTGCCCTTTCCCGAACACTTCGGTCCGCAGCATGTCTGCTGGATACTCCTACCATCCTCAAGTCCTCAGCCACGGAGTCCTTCCACTTTCCCTTCGGTGTCCTCATACTTAGAAGCTTACTTCGGAGAAAACTTCTTAGAGCGAAATATGTTTTGTTACCCCCATTACTCGCTTACGAATTTCTTCTTCTTCGTTGATCTGATCATTAACAATGGAGCCGAGGTACTTAAAACTGGACACGCACTGGAATGTATATTGTTCCACTACATAATGCTTTGGCGGATTTATAGGTGTTTTCCTCGTGAGTACCATAATTTTTGTTTTTTCCTCATTGATGGCTAGTCCCATTCTAGTCCCGAAAAACCCAGGACAGTCTATAGAACCAAGCTAGCAAAGATACTTTATTTCTTTCAATAGTATGGTTAAAGTGAATGATATAACGCCTAGCACTAAAAACTTTGGTGAATTAATAAACTAATTCGCTAACAATTTCGAGGGTCTTAAAGCAAACTATTCGAAAACAAAAGGTGTCTAACTGATCATCGTTCAAAATAAAATATAACAAAAATACTAAAGAAACTGTGGAGAAAAATTAAACTGTGACAAAGAATAGGTGTAAAAATTAATACGTAAAATCATATAAAATAATGATATGGTCAGAAATTGATAAACCACAAAAGGAAAGACCAACCTAAATACTTCTTTAAATAAGTAAGATGGTTGGGGGGTGCGGTCATCTAATAAAAACACACATTGACAAGTAGTACTTATGTTTTATTGTGTGCTGACGTTTTAGCCTACATTGTAGGCCTTCATCAGGGTGACTCGGAGATTGTGTTTCAAGAAGTCGACTTCTCACATGTTCTCATTGGTCAACTAAACTCTATCATTATAAATGCTTCTTAAGAGTTTTACAAGGCTTCGTTTTGACGTTTTGCACATGAGATTCTGTCTTCAAGTAACGCTGAATAAATGATCATAGAAATCTCACTGTCCCATTTTTCCTGCCAGAACCCGAATTTCTTTTAATTCTATAATTCCATCCCACACAAACATATAAAATCGAGACCTTTAAAAGGCGATGATTGCCTTCTCCGAGGAAATCGACCTCACCTGCGGAGTTCCTCAAGGGTCTGTGCTATCACCAGTACTATTCTCCATCTACACAGCTGAAACTGTTGGAGCAAAATACAAAACAGCTACTGTATATCGCTGATGACATAGCGATTTACAGTAGCTCGATGAACGCGCAGCTCTACATCAGGCGGAGTTTTTTTTTTTTTTTTTTTTTTGTCCCCCCTACCTCGCCTTTGAAGGCTATACGGTGGTTCTCTCGGGTCAGGGGGTGAGGGTGGGGGATATTTGCCGAGATAAAATCCCCAGCACAAGAGTCGAACTCGTAATTATTTGGTTTTAACTTTTCGGTCATCTCTTGCTAGGCAACACCTACACACACATCAGGCGGAGTTGGCTTGTAATGAGATAACAAAAAAGCTGGAAAGACTAAATATTACAGTTAATCCCAAGAAGACCGACTATATTTTTTTTCTTACCAGAAGAATAAGCGCTACCTACCGGAAACCTACGAGGTAGCGGAAATCAAAACCAAGCCGGCCAGTAGGATCGTATATCTAGGCATCATCCTTGACAGGCACCTCAAATTGTCTAATCACTGCCTCAAAAAGATTAGCTCGGCTATGACCAAGTCCTATCGACTAAATCATTTACTAACGTCGCCGAATCTATCCCTGCGCCTGAAAATATTAATATATAAATCATTAATTAGACCGGCCATCTTATACGGAGCACCGATGCTAACTAATATATCACCAACCATCGCAAAAAAGCTCCAGCAGTTTCAAAATGGAGTACTGCGACGAATAGTAAGGCATACTTCACTACAGAGGACGAAGACAGACCAAATTCACGACTCCTTTGAACTTCCGACCGTGACAGAGTTCATCTCCCGGAGACACATTAAATTCATATAGTCTCCGATACTGCACCAACCCACTGTTTAACACACTGACTCCGACAGGACGGCCACATCGCAGGCAAGACTATGTACAGACCCTCAGACTAGACTGGGAAACCATAACTTGACTAACTGACTCTGAAAGACTAGTAAGCCCCATCACTAGACGTGACACCCATTCGCTCCCATATACAGAAAATTTTCGTATCCTCTGTCCCCTCTTAGAATGCATGTGATGCAGAAAAAGAGATCCTAGATTCCTTCCTCTATTTCCGATTTCCAAACCCAAATCCCATGGGGCTTAGAAAAAAAAAAAATTACTAGCTTAAATAAAACATTAGATTACAAACAATGGGTGGTTTCTTCACAAGACTATTCCAATTTTCGCTTGCATTATTTGCTGACATTTGCTTCTAGTTTAGAAATTTTTAGTGCTGCGACTGGGTAGTGTCTCTACATGTATTTCATGACAGTTTTCTATTACCATTACATTTACTTGATGTGTTTTTTTTTTATTCAGTTGTAGATATATCAATAAAAAAAAAAAAAAAAAAAAAAAAATATATATATATATATATATATATATATATATATATATATATATATATATATATACTGCTAAAGAAAAGAGAAAACTAGACTATTTCATAATTTTTTAGAATTTTATTTAGGAGTAGAGATTTTCTAAAAATAACATGTCTCAACTTTGTAATAGGTAAAACACTGATTCCCTACTACCTAAACCCAGATCCTCCCTTAATCGAAAACACCCACCGTTGAGGGGACATTGCCCTAAGCCCTTCCCCAACTCCCGTCCTAATCTGCGGTAGATTGTCCCTTAAGGAGAGGCTAAGAAGATGGAGGGGATGAAAAGACCCTCTTCCAATACCTGTTTGCTTTGGTCGGGCACTTAGTCCACGAGGGATTGCCACTTCTCTATCCAATGAGACGGTCCGTCCTTTGTAGGCTGGAGACTTATCCTCTGATTTATTTATTAGGGAAGATTTATTTTCGTATATAATAGTATCAGTTATTCTGTATTTTTTAAATTATAATTTCGACAGAGGAGAACGAGAGCACTATTTACCATCAGCCTGGATCTGGTTATTTTTTAATTTCAAGGCAACAGAAGAATGGTGAAGACAAATGTATGAACAGAATTTTTTTATTTATTAATTTATTGAAATTTACAGCTGTATTAGTAAATACATCAAATAAATTGGCTCATAATATAGCTAATATACATGAAAAGACATTAAGAGAATATGCCATTGGCAACACTCCACTAGGTAATCTACACTAGAAGGTCTCGAGGCCATCTTTTTTTCAGAAGCATCGGAGGATTGTCAGGAATGGAAGAGGAAGGAAGAATTTAAACTAGTGGGTTAATGTGGGAGTGGTGTTTGTCATGAAAGGAATGATACCTCGTACGGGCCAAATCAGTAACATATGGGACATTAAAGTCTTTATGGATGAGTTTGTTGGTGACAAAGTAAGGAACATTGAGGATTTTTCGAAGGATTTTGGATTGTAGGGATTGAATACGGGAAGAATTCGATAGCTTAATAGGGCCACAAAGCTCAACTCCGTACGTCCAGATAGGCCTTATGATGGTAATATATATGAGCCTTTTGTAGTTAAGTGGAAGGTTAGAGCGTCTGTCCAGTAAGTGTTGAAGTTAGCAAAAGCGTTGGGCAGTTTCATCTAGTTTCAGTCTTGTTAGTTGTTTATGCAGTAGGAGTCCTAGATAGCGAATCTGTTCAACCGGGACTAGCGGAATATTATTAAAGGACACTGTAGGGCAGGATGTCGTAGGTTTACGACGAAGGGTAAAGGTAATTTGGTGGGATTTGTCGGATTTGATTTTGATTCTCCAATTCTGACACCATACATCTGATGTGGGATTGAAGAGTTTGATAGGCAATAGTAGGATCATTATTGACTGATAACACACAAGTGTCATCAGCATAGGTAGAAAGGAAGGTGTTAAGATGGGTTGGGATATCAGCTGTATAGACTGTGTAAAGAAGGGGTCCTAGGATACTGCCTTGAGAAACGAATGGACAGAATAAATAAAAAAAATTGCAATGTACAATGGGAATATGATAGAACCTAGAGTTTTAAAAGACTTGAGATCGTCATAGAAAACTTATTTCAATTAAACATTTTTAGATGCTTATCATTTAAAAAAAAAATGTTTACTCATAATTGTTTCCGTTTCGTCCAATAATCTATAAAATCAGTTCTAGGATCTAATGAAATGATATAAAAAATTAGCTCCATATATATTTTTTTCTTGTGTAATTATACTAGGTTTTAATTTATTTCACCACTACAAAAAAAAAATAAAAAAAAAAAATATATATATATATATATATATATATATATATATATATATATATATATATATATATATATTTGAATCGAATAAGAAAAAAAAAGTTTTTTTGGACAACAATGTTTTTTTAAATCATTGAAATTAAGTTTCGATTTAAGGATCTATTCTAAAAATTTAATCTTTCTTGTTCTAACTAAAGAAGATCTATTTTCTACAAATAGAAACATATATTACGTAATATGCATTATGCAGTCTGAAAAACTACGTTTTGGGGGCTGAAGCTGAAGCTCTATGATATTCTAGGAACCCGCTATCACTTCAGCCCCCAAAACGTCTGCAGCATAAACGCACCTTAAAAAAATGCTTTCGACGCCGAAAATCTATAGAGACACCGCAGACAATCGCCATTTTTGTGTATCAAACTTAATTATATTTCGTTTTATTCGTCAAACTATCGGATGTAAAAATCTGTACTTCTGAAGAAAGCTAAAAAAAGCCTATAGTGGTGAGCCCAATATCAGTCTTTTTCCAAAAAAGGCTTTTGTTCAAGTAGCTTCCCGCGTTCTTGCTAGGGCTAGAGATTTAACAATCGTCACAAAGCGTGCCTTGCCCTATGCAATACCATAGTTGCTCCCACCCCATCCTATTTTATTTTATTTATTATTTGGTAGGTCATAAATACAATTTTCCACAGGTTAATATTCTACAAACTATAAAACAATATATGTGATGCTACCTTCACCACCTCAACATAGTATCTTATGTGCAGAAAAAAGTTTGAAATGGGATGGGCGATATCTTTATTTCTGATAACAACGTATCGTCCCAACCATTTTCAATTATCGAATATGAAAAATCTTGTTTTTCTTATTAGATATTTTGCTCTAGTATTGCAGACGATACAGCTTGTCTCAAATTGTCGATTCTAGGCCTTTTAGGATTGCCTGTTTTGCTTCGAGCAAAGTATCAAACATGGCCAAGATTAAATATATTACTTCGGTTTACTTGCTTTATCTTGCTCTCTTGAAAAGTATATATATATATATATATATATATATATATATATATATATATATATATATATATATTTTGTTCTTCTTTTCCTTCTATGGTAACCCCAAAGAAGGAGAGTTTATTAATTAAGAGTTACATGTTTCATGCCTATTATGTAGGCACAGTACACGTAATAATATGTTACATTTTCAAATATTATTATGTTTGTAGCATTTTACAATGTTTTAAACAATAAATAAAATAAAAGAGAAGAGAAGTACACATTAAAATATCATAAGTAGGTAATATAAATAGATAAAATACCTAAAATATGTTAATTATACAAATCAAGATTTGAAAATAATATAAATATATACAAAAATAACATAAGAACAACAAGATTACAAAACCTCAACTGCCCAAACATCAACTGCCTCAACCCATAAAAAAATGTATATTGCTTTAAGAATTGCAAGCATTGTAATATATATATATTCTGTAATTTGCTGGTTTATAAAGTCGTAAAACCGAATAAGAGGCTAGTTTTAATCAAACAAATCATTATATGATGCTTCCCTAGGTATATGAAATATATTTCATTTAATGCAATTTAGTGGACCCTTCAAACATACCTAAAATTACATTTTTCTTTCCTTCATTGACCCTGTTAGTGTGATAAAAGAGCACTAAAACATATCTATGGCGCAACCTAAAGTTATTTGTAATAAACATAATATTACAGTATTAGTAAATATTACAGCAACTGTTTTTTTCGCATAAAATTATTAATTGATAGAGGTTGTTGATTGGTCTGCACCGGACACACCCTAGCTCTTCTCTTGATAGTCGAGTGGGCCCTAATTAGTGAAAAAAATATTGGGGTTTGTCACATGAAATGACCGATTTCAAGGTAAAGGATTATTATTAAAAATACGATATGAAAACAAGATAATTTTATTCAAAGTATTTACCTTCTTTTTCTACACATTTTTTCCGATGTGACACCAACTTTTTTATCCCCGAACTGAAAAACTCTGAGCTTTGAAGTAAAAAAAAATCTGAAAACGCACTTTTCACTTGATCATCATTATCAAAAAGTTTTCCTTTGTCGAAGTTATCTGAAATCCCTGAACAGGTGGTAATCTGTTGGGGACAATTCGGGAGAATATGGTGGGTGCGGAAGAACTTCGTAGCCCAGTACTTTCAATTTTTGCACGGTATGTTTTGAAACATGGAGTCTTGCTACCGCTCAGTGAGATCATGAAGTACCCATGTATCAAGCTTTTTTACTTTTCCAACACACTTTAAATGTCTGGAAACGGTAGATGCACTTGCATTTAGTTGTGCTCAGAGTCCTTTAACTGTTTTTTGGGGGTTTCCTTCTACTGTATGTGTTGAGGACATCGTTGTCTATTACGGACGGAGGTCTTCATCAATTGATTGGGAAGCTAATGTTTATAATACAAAGGTAGAGGATTAGTAACTGTTTACTTTAAAAATGTAAACATTCGGAAGAAAACAAAAGAGACCTGCAAAATCCTTTATGTATTTCAGAAAATATAAAAACGGACATTTCATGTGAAAGAACCCAATATAAGCTACTTCTAAAAAATAAAAACTCTTAAACTATATGCCGGAATTTCAAATATTAAAATTCGGTAACGCGTAAAAAAGACTTTATTTTTTCTAAATTCATAGAATAATAGTTATAATACTGATATGAATCCCAATTAGCAATGGTATTATAATTTGGTGGAAACCAGAAGCTGGATGTTACCGTTTGACCGATGTTAAAATTTTAGAAACTGGAATGATTGCATGAGTAAAATCTGGGAATGCATTAATTGTTAAAACAGCTATTATCCTCTGACGAAAAGGCAAATTGCCCTTTTAAGTATTAATGTTTATCCTGCCTTGATTTTACTTGAATAATGGTCCATTTTTTTAAAATTTGAATGTATTGAAATTTTTTGTTTCATGTAATAAAATCTGGTGCGGGCAACACACGACTTTCACTTACCTCCATTTTTAAAATCAATGAAAGAATTTTCATATACAGTTAGAGATAAAAATACGTGAAATTATTAAGGAATTAATTAAATTAAATTTCTATAGAAACATGTGTTTGATTCAAAAATCTATTATATTATTATCTAAAATAATCAGTTAGTGTTATGTTCATTTCATCACTCTCTATTAACTTTTAAAAGCTTGTGTATGAGATGATAATATTTCTAAAATCTTTAGCTTTCCAACGGTATATCATACATGTATATTACTGCTCTTATGTTCAAAAACGAAAAATTGCATTAAAAAAATATTTTTTCTGTTTTCTCCTTTAGTTGGGTATCGAATTTATTCCATTTATATATTTACTAGTTTTTCATCAGCGTTAACAAGATAATCTAGTTATTATTATTGAATCTACAAAATTAAAGGTACTTTAGGGGAAGAAAATTTAAAATATCAGCATTTAAGCCCTGTCAGACCATTTTTATCTAAATAAAACCTACATGATATTAAAGCCCATTAAATTTTACATCGATATAGCGTGTTTAATCAAAATCGTCGAAACCGTTTTTGAGAAAATCGAAAAAAGGTGCAAAATGCATGGTATAAAGTACCTCTTCTGGTAGGCTCATTTTGATGAAAAAAGTTTTGTCACGTCTCGGGCGTATAGTTGTCCTAAATATGAAATATCAGTTTCATAGGACTTACCGTTTCCGCCCGGGAGTTACCACACACCACACAGACACACACACACACACACACACACTCAGACCTTTTTTCGGGACTTGGTTATTTGGACTCAGGGGACCCTAAAACGTGTATTTCCGTTGAAAACTGGAATTCGAAAATTTTTACGATCGCAATACTTCCCCTTACTATATATAGTAAGTGAAAGTAAAAAAGTGACTATTCGAACTAAAATTCAATTAATTTTTTAATGAATGAACAAAGATCTAGGTTCAAAATTTTGTTTTACCGTCAGGAGACAATGTTCCACATTTATATAAGTAGATTCATGTAATAATATATAAAATTCTTAATAACAGAGTGAAATGTGATTACTGTGTATATATATTTTAATTGCCAACAATCAGTAATTATTGCAGATACACAGCTAAGCTTCTTGACATATTTTGTGGAATATATAATTAATAAATCTCTTAAGGTAATTATAAAAATATAGTAAATTGCACACATCAAAATCCTTCGTCAAATCCTAGACGCTCCTTACTTTGTTACCAACAAACTCATCCATAGAGATCTAAATATCCCACTAGTTACAGAAATCGCTCAAAAAAAATACACCTCCTTTCATTCCAAATTACCCGCCCATACAAACCCGCCTGTCCTCATCCTCTCATCGATATATATTCCCGATAATCCTCCGAGGAGTCTGAAAAGACGGTGGCCTCGAGACCTGCTGAACAAATAAACATCGAAGTAGTACCGCTGGGTAGATTTTTCTAATGACTTTTTAAGCCTGTAAATAGCACATTTACTTATTCTATTATGTAAATTGTACAGTTGTTAATTTCAATAAAATGATTTTAAAAAAAGTGTCTTAAACTAACAGTCTCTTTAGAATACTGATCAAATTTAATGTAATTTGTCTGGATTTTTTTAAAACTTTAGTATTGCATTGGAACAGTTTGTTGGCTTGGCTTTTTGGATTTATTATTGTAATCAGACAAAAAAAAATCCCCCACCCCTCAAAATTGGGGGGCTTACGTTCGAAATCCGAATAACGAATTTAAAAAAAATCCGCTTTACCGCCGTCTGCCATAAGCCGTCCGCGCCTTTTCCCCGAAGCTACTCGACCAATTTTTTTAAAATTCGCTACAAAAATACTAGGAATGCAGCGATGATTCTAACAGTTAAACGTTGATATCAGCTAATTATTTCGGCTGATTGAAAGTAATTTAGTTCAATAAATCATATTTTTTAATAGAAAAATTATGTGTTTTTAAAATAATATAAAGACGTAATTAGATAGAAAAGAGAGAAAAAAAAAAGAAAAAGAAAATTGAAATTTTACACATAAATACACCCATAACTCACTTTTTTTTGAAGATATAGATATAGATATAGATATAGACAATTGTCTGTTTTTAGCACATTTACTTAATGTACTATGTAAATTGTACAGTTGTCAATATCAATAAAAGAATTTAAAAAAACGGTCTAAAAGTATCCCTGGTTGTCGCATAGTTATATTCGTTGTGAGAACATAAATGAACCTAAGCAACGTCTGGTAAGAGCGGTTTTTCAGGAAGGGTGGCGAACAATCTTTTACAGTGGCTGATTTACTTCTATAATTCGTTTTGTGATAACTTTTGTTAATGGTAAGTTACGGTACTTATTTAGGTAACTTTATTTAATCATCCCGCAGCGGTACTTTCTGCTCCTGAACCGAGAAGTTAGCACTAATCAGATTATTGGAATGTAGCCTGGGAAATGTCAAGTTTGCCCCCCTCCGCCCTAAGAAAGTTGTGCAGTAGCCCGGACTGGGAAACAAGGTTGCCTGGTATGCTTGGCTAAGGACCCAAGTTTCTAGTACCCACAATCAACTTCAATAAACTAACTGACGGCTACTAAGCGTGTTAGGCTAACGTCGGAGTCATAGCCTCTGCTCCTCAAAGCCTCTTGGGGTTTCTTCACAAGGGAGATAATTTACCAAGAATCGTTAGTGACAACTAAGTGTCTTATCAAAGCATGTCAATTACTTTAGCCTCTAACACATGCAATGAACCTTCTTAGAATCAGGAAGAAGAAGATTTGGAAACAAAGCTAACATATTATTCGATGTATTTACCATCATATTCAATACATTTTTTTATGCAAGAAAAGGATTAATTTTACTTTATCGAAGAATATGCCGATTTTCATATTTTAAGGACAGTTTTAATTTTTTTTTTATTCTAAATTAAAGTCGACATTCTCGTTCAAATGATCCATAACACTTGGCATACATTGTAACTATGATACGATTCAAAATGGAAGAGAAACACCATTTTTAATTCGATTTTTCTAGGATACGAATCGAAAAAATCCACTGGTAACTAGGATTACCACACTAAAAAGGACACTTTTTTATATCGCAACTCTCCTTCCGATGCAAGAATCGGTCCAAAATAGCATATGTCTGTCTATATGATGGAGGAAGGGTGGATTAGGCACGATATATTTTTTTGTTTTTTGGTTTTCCTATTTCTTTACTTTCACTTACTATATATAGTAAGGGAAAGTATTGCGATCGTGAAAATTTTCGAATTCCAGTTTTCAACGAAAATACACATTTTAGGGTCCCCTGAGTCCAAATAACCAAGACCCGCAAAAAGGTCTGTGTATGGTAACTCCCGGGCGGAAACGGTATGTCCTATGCTTACATGCGCCATGTAAATGGTGGCATTCAAGCGCGATTTAGGTTAGGCCCTTATTGCTGAAACAATCAGGCAGAAATGTATGCACTATTACAGACTGTGCTCTACATAAAAAATTCTCGTTATACGTCTGACTTCTGTATCCAGACAGACAGTCAAACAACACTATCGAAATTAAGGAACATGAACATGAACGAAGGGCTCTTAGAGGAAATCCGACATGAACTAATAATTTGTCATAAGGAAGGTATGAACATCAGCTTTAAGTGGGTTAAAGCCCATGTTGGCGTTGATGGGAACGAACTAGCTCTCCCGATAGCATACGACAAGGCACGGATCAGCGCCATAAAACACTTACTGTCAATGAAAACAAGGCAGAAATGGAATACGAAATGGGCTATCTCAACAAAAGGTAGACACACCTATGACTTCATTAAAACAATTGACGATCGAACTAAACTTAAAAAAAATATCCTACAAACTGACACGATTCCTGACGGGACATGGAGGAGCCAAAAGCTATTTTTTTTATTCAAACCAACATACGACTAAATCTGTACGTGTGACGGTAAAAGCGAAACAGACATACGCCCCTCTTTTATTCGATTCCAGTAAACTGGACAAACATAGACGCAAACTTATCTCAACAGTCCTACTTAACCGAGACCAGTGGCCGCCTTCGAAGTGTTACCTTCTTACAAAATATTTTTCAAAATTTGATGAATTTGTATACCGGGTGGACTATGCAGAATTACAGAAATAGCTACAGGCAATAACTCGTTATTAAATTTTATTTTATTTACTTTCACTGTTTCTAATACTTATAATAAAGTAAATAATTAGTTAGTAGCTAGTTTCTTAGTTTAGTCAATTAGTTAGTTAGTTTGTATTATTTCATTAATTAGACATAACAAATGAATTATTTATTATTTGTTGCTGGTTTCTTTGTTTAGTTAATTATTTAGTATTATTTTGTCAATTCGTTATAACAAATGATTTATTTATCAGTTTATATTTATTAGTTTTATTTAGCAGTTATTATAATACATTTTTTTATAAAATATGTTCTGTAACTTAATTTATATTATGTAATAAAAATACGCGTTGTATCGCAAGATGGTAAATTCACGTATTGCAGGGTTACTGTAATGAGGAAAACCTTAAACATAGGTAACAATTTTAAAACAAAGATCTTCAAAATCCCCCAAAAGGGTTGGTCTGTAGAGGATAAAAACTGCTTTAATTTATTCACACTCGGTATTGAAACACCTGGTTGGGCGTTTATTATAAAGAACCTTACAGGAAAGGATAACCAGCTCAGTGACAACTTAGAATTTGATGCATTTGGTTAATTTCTTATCATTATGATATTGAATCGTTTTTACTTTCACTTACTATTCTTCCCCTAAAGTACCTTTAATTTTGTAGATTCAATAATAATAACTATATTATCTTGTTAACGCTGATGAAAAACAGATAAATATATAAATTGAATAAATTCGATACCCAACTAAAGGAGAAAACAGAAAAAATATTTTTTTAATGCAATTTTTCGTTTTTGAACATAAGAGCAGTAATATACATGTATGATATACCGTTGGAAAGCTAAAGATTTAAGAAAAATTATCATCTCATACACAAGCTTTTAAAAGTTAATAGAGAGTGATGAAATGAACATAAAACTAACTGATTATTTTAGATAATAATATTATAGTTTTTTGAATCAAACACATGTTTCTATAGAAATTTAATTTGATTAATTCCTTAATAATTTCAAGTATTTTTATCTCTAACTGTATTTGAAAATTCTTTCATCGATTTTAAAAATGGAGGTAAGTGAAAGTCATGTGTTGCCCGCACCAGATTTTTTCCTTTGAGTTTTTAAGCAGCAGATGTAACGGTTTCTGGTACATTTCACACTGAATGCTGTATTACATATGAAATTTTAGTTTCATGCGGCATTTCGTTTTCGTTCTAGACACGGAAATATACACAGATATTTTTGCGGGCTCAGAGGACCCTCAATTGGAATTAAAAAATTTTCACGCAATACTTTCCTTTAGTATATATTTCATACATAAGTAAGTGAAAGAAAAAAAACTATCGATAACTTCTACTCTTTAATGTAATAATAAATATAAATTTAAATTAGTAGGTTTCTAATATCTTCCAATAAAAGCTTTTACAGAAAAACTTTAACGAGTCAACGTCAATCAAATATAAAAGATCCTATTTCACCATATGAAAAAATAAATGTTATATATAAAATAAATTGTTTGGATTGTGATAAGGTATACATAGGGGAAACCTCAAAAAAGATAACAACTAGAGTAAAACATCATAGCAATAATTGCAAAAATAGTAAAAATATAAACACCACAGCATTGGCACCACACAGTATACAACTTGACCATAAATTTGATTTTGAAAAACCTAATATTTTGTAAAAAAAAAAATAAAAGTTTTAATAGAAAAACAATAGAATCTATAAACATAAACAAAAATATAAAAAATACAATAAATTATAAAACCGATTCAAAACACCTAAGTTCTCACAATGCAGATGCAATAGAAAAGTTAAAATTGTTGGATTGCATTGTTGACCTATTTAAATAATAATTCAGTGTACCTTTACAGTGAATAGGATGACCCTAATCCATAAGGGACCAAAGAATATGTGAGGTGGGATGATTGTTGTCCCCTGTGCAAATAATTTTATTTTAAAGGCTTTTTGACTACATTTTTAAATTATAAAAATGAATTTTTAACTTGTCAGACAACTCAGGTAAATAAATAATATAAAAAAATAATTTTTAATGTAACATTGTTATTTGAATGTTGTTAATGTTTATATGTTATTATATTGAATCGTTGTATTCTTGATGTTAATTATTAATTGTTGATGTATTTTAGTGAGTCCTGATGATGGGGAAGGCCCCCGAAACGTTGACTCGTTAAAGTTTTTCTGTAAAAGCTTTTTTTGGAAGATATTAGAAATCTACTATTTTAAATATATCAATTGCCATCTCCCGTTAGACCTGTTTTTAATAAATATAAAATGTCTTATATTTGACTACTATTTCCGTAATAAATTATGTATAACTTATTTCGATTCGCTTATCTTTTCGATATACCTGCAAAATTTTCACCAGTAGGTAGATCAACTATTCTACAAACCAGGCGACTGTTCCTCAGAATTGGAAGGGGACTGGATGATATAGTGAGAGCTGAGTAAATGTTTACTGTTAACTAAACCGTTCCAGTGCCGACTGTATAATATAGTGCCCCTGGAATCAGCTCCAAGTTCCAGGCCATGAATTAAGATCTGCCTTAATATAGAGCCTTGGACGGCACTTGCTTCCACTAAGCGGAAAACAGCCTCTTTCTTTTTGGTCATTTTTACCCTTTTAGATGGATTTGATGAGCCTTGGTCGTACCATCTTATGGTTGTTTTTTAAATTTTATTTTTATTTAATGGTACCATTTGCTGGAGTTTAAACAGAGTGCAGAAGTATATGTTACATATATATACGCTTTACATATTACCTGTTTGGTATTCACATACATCGTTTATTTTTTTTATCTCTGTAACTGACAGTCATTAGTTAAAAGATAGACATTATATATTATATATATATATATATATAGTATATATATTATAATAATTATAATATTTTGGATACGATATGAGTTAAATAAAAAATAATATTGCACAATCATTTATTATTTCCAAATAACTGTACTAGGGAATAATGTATTTATTTATATATTTCCTTATAGGCGATTAACTACTTTGAAAAGCAATGAATAACTCAAAAGAAAATGGCCTATCACCACTGCTAATTTTAAAACGCCATTTTTCTGCCATTTCTAAACCGATTTTAATGATTTTACTATCGTTTTGTAGGAAATTTGATTCTCGTGTTTTTTATAACATTTTTTGCCACTAGACTAAGACTTAAACTAGATATTATTTTATTTATTTTTCTTTCCATTTTCATTTAAATAATCCAAATAACATGTACTGATAAGAGAACATCTTACACTTTTTCTCTATAATGAATAATAATCGAGCTATCTAATTTTTTTTTTTTTTTTTTTTAACATCATTTATTGAAATTTACAACTGTACTTCAAGGTACAACAAGTAAATGTGACAAAAGTTAAATGGCGTGATACAAACTTGAAGAAGAACTACCCAATGGCAGCACTCCTGTAACTTTTCTACACTAGAAGGTCTCGAGGCCATCTTCTTTTCAGACGCCTCGGAGGATTGTCAGGAATTGAGGAGGAAGAAAGAATTGAAACAAGAGGATTAGGGTGGGAATGGAGTTTGTCATGAAAGGAATGGTATCTAGATCGGGCCAAATCAGCAACATACGGAACGTTGAGGTCTTTATGGATAAGTTTGTTCGTGACAAAATAAGGAGCATTTAGGATTTTAGGAAGGATTTTGGATTGTAGGGATTGGATACGGGAAGAATTCGATGGTTTAGTAGAGCCCCAAAGCTCCACTCCGTAAGTCCATATCGGCCTTATGATAGTCATGTAGATGAGTCTTTTGTAGTTAAGAGGAAGATTAGAACGTTTGTCTAGTAAGTGTTGAAGAAGTCGAAAACGTCGTGCAGTTTCTTGTCGTTTCAGTCTTGTGTGAGGGTATCTAAATTTTAAAAAAGCTATATATTAGATTAACATTTTTTTTTTAATTCCGGTGTCTTGACCTTTTTGATTTTTCGCTATATTGAATAATAACCGAGTTTTGGGGAAGTTATTGGATTGTGTCATATGAAATGTCCGTTTTCAAGGTAAAGGATTTTTATTAAAAATACGATATGAAAACAATAAAGGTGCTATGATAAAAGAGCACTAAAACATGTCTATGGCGTAACCTAAAGTTATTTGTATTAAACATAATATTACAGTATTAGTAAATGTTACAGCAACTGTTTTTTATTTGATAGAGTTTGTTGATTGGTCTGCACCGGACACACCATGGCTCTTCTCTTGATAGTCGAGTGGGCCCTAATTAGTGACAAAAATATTGGATTGTGTCACATGAAATGTCCGTTTTCAAAGTAAAAGATTTTTATTAAAAGTACGATATGAAAACAAGATTATTTTATTCGAAGTATTTACCTTCTTTTTCTACACATTTTTCCCAACGTGACACCAACTTTTTTATCCAACTGAAAAACTCTGAGCTTTGAAGTGAAACAAAATCTGAAAACGCACTTTTCACTTGATCATCCTTTCAAAAAGTTTTCCTTTGACGAACTTGTCGAAATTCCTGAACATGTGGTAATCTGTTGGAGACAAGTCGGGAGAATATGGTGGGTGCGGAAGAACTTTGTACTTGCTGCCGCTCAGTGAGATCATGAGCTTTTTTACTTTCCCAATACACTTTAAATATCTGGAAATGGTAGATGCACTTGCATTTAGTTGTGCTGAGTGTCCTCTAACTGTTTGGTAGGGGTTTCCTTCTACTGTATTTTTTGAGGACATCGTTGTCTATTACGGACGGAGGTCTTCCTCAGGCAAGATGTCCAAATCGGTATCTCCAGCTGAAAACTTAGCAAACCAACGGCGAATGGTCTGTTCATTAACAAACCCTTCCTAAAACGCCTTGCAAATACTTCTAGCGGCCTCAGCAGCTGAATGGCCGAGTTTGAACTCGTATAAAAATATTACTCGAAAATCGCGTGTTTTCATGTTTATATTTGGAGGTATACTAAAAAGTGGGTAATTGATTGGGAAGCTGATGTTTATAATACAAAGGTAGAGGATTAGTAACTTTTTACTTTAAAATACTATACACATTTTTGTTGATCTTAAAAAATAACTGAGTTTAGGGCGTATATATATATATATATTGATATATATATGGATGGAGTAATCCTTTTTTTTTTTTTTTTTTGAAAGATACAAAGATACATTATTAAATATAATGAGCCAAAATATCAAATAACTATACGTAAATACAAAACATGTTTTATTTTGATTTACCAACAAATTTTTTTCTACTCTTCGGTAACAAGGTTAAAGAATTTCTAGGATTATGGTTAGAATAAATCTTTTTTGAATATATAATACTTTAGAAAAATGATCATATTAGATATACAGTATAAACCTCAAAATTGCCTCATTTTTCGCCATTAAAAAACTCATACTACGAAGAACATTTCAGTGTAATTAAAGAATTGCACTTTTTTTTTTTTTTTTAAATAGTTTATCCACACAGGAGTAAAATTATGGATTTTCAAAAAGAATATTAATTATTTCTGGTGAGGGAACATTCATAAACTGTCCATCCATTCTATAAAATTAGCAATGGAAAAACAAATGAATGGTTTTTCTTCATATATCGGGCTTGTCGTCTAAAGTGCCTCCTTTCTCTTTTTGCAATAGATTTCATCTCCCCACAAATATGTTGGTATTTTTTTTTAATTGACAACCAAAATATTCATGAACAACGTTTGCCAGTTTATTAGCTAGTTAGTAAATAAGACATCGGACATGATTAGAAGCGTTGAGATAAATAAAAAAAATATTTAAATAATTTATTACGTAAAAAAAATTAAGGAGTTTATATTTCATCTTATTAATTCCTTAATGTTCGTAATGAAAATACGATATAAGAATACAAAGTCATTTCATCTCAATTTTTATTTTTACTTTCACTAACTATATATAGTAAGGGGAAGTATTGCGATCGTGAAAATTTTCGAATTCCAGTTTTCAACGGAAATACACGTTTTAGGATCCCCTGAGTCCAAATAACAAAGTCCCGCAAAAAGGTCTGTGTGTGTGTGTTGTGTAACTCCCGGGCGGAAACGGTAAGTCCTATGAAACTGAAATTTCATATTTAAGACTACTATACAGCCGAGACGTGACAAAACTTTTTTCATCAAAATGTGCGTACCAGAAGAGGCACTTTATACCATGCATTTTGGACCTTTTTCGATTTTCTCGAAACCGGTTCCGACGATTCTGATTAAACTCGCTATATCGATGTAAAATTTAATAGGCTTTAATATCATGTAGGTTTTATTTGGATAAAAATGGTCTGACAGGGCTTAAATGCCGATATTTTAAATTTTCTTCTCCTAAAGTACCCTTTATTTCCTTTTTGCGGGACTTAGTTATTTCGACTCAGGGGTCCCTAAAATGTGTATTTCCGTTCAAAAATGGAATTCGAAATTTTCACGATCGCAATTCTTTCCCTTACTATCTATATTAAGTGAAAGTAAAAAAAAAAAATTAATTCAAAACAATTTACAAAAATATATTGATATATAACTAAAATAAACTTTTATTTAATAGGGAATTAATCTTGACTTTCACACTCTAGACATGATAAGTTGGTGAGCATTAGCTGTAACTGGAGTTGATAAAGATTTAAAAGATATAGAGGATAAAACAAAAAGTAGGGAAGTTTAAAGACTTCTGCAACGACCGTTAAAAATTTATTTTGTCCAGTTTGTATATACATATGCCACATTTTAATTAAACTCCGTTAATAAGGAGTTTTATAATAAGGAGTTTTACTAAAGAATGATACATATGTCAACTATGTGATGTTAGACTTTTATATCGGACGCTGCTTTCATATTAAATCATTGTCTAAATTTTATTTATACTATCCGTGTTCAGAATTTTCGAGTTCCTGTTTTTTTCGTCACTTAATTTTTATAAGGATTAACATATACTTTGCAAAACTAAATATTTTTTAAATTGGTTTTTGTTGTGTGGTTTCGTCATTTAAAATCTAGTACCTAAATCAAATATCTCTAAAATAAATTTACATTCCCAGCGGGAACAAGAAATAAAACAATGAAATGTGTGTTTTAGGGATAAAGCAAATATCGGAGTAAAAGCAAACGGCGTTAAACAAACAGGCAAACGCTTTTAATAAAAGCGGACTAAGATGAGCATTTTATTCCGGGATAAAACAATGTATCTGTGCAACAAATGAAATTTCATGATTACTTCTCGCAGGATTTCACTTTTGAAACAGAGAAGCAGGCTTTCAACTAACGTTTGGGATTTTACTTCGGTTTGATGTTTAGATATATTTTTCCTCAATGTCTTTTTTATATATAAAAAAAAAAGTATTTTGCAATAATTCATGTATTTGAAGTGATAATCAGAGGATTCTGTTTATAACAGTAACTTATAAAAAAAAAAAAAAGTATTTATTATCAAATATTATTAAAGCGAGATTCATTAATTAAATTAGTCCTCATTTTATTAACCTACGAATTAGCAGTGATATTAATTACTACGTTTTGTTTCAAATAACGATTCATTATATTTGTAAAATATATTCTTGGTCTATCTAAAAAGAAATAGTTGTATTTAAAAATTCACAACGTTTCGATCTGAAGTGCCATTTTCAAGTTTGTTTAAAGAAATATTCAAGTTATAATTTTTTTACCAAAATATAATGGTAGTTTAAATTTCTTTCGTAGATAAGTCTTTTCTAAATTAAAAAAAAAAAAAAAATCAATTCAGTACCTACAAATTATATTATGGAATAAAAAATGAAAGAATGTAATTCAAAAAGGCAGGATAGGCCAAAATGTTATGTATTTTTGAATAAAATAATATCTTTTGGTTTTGGAACGGCTAAAAATACATCTTACGATAACAAAACTAAAAGAATTAATAGGATATTGATAAGAATTATTTTTAAGTTGGCCGCCTGGTGTAATCTCCTGGGAGAATATACGCCGCACGTTTATCGATAAAGATTTATCGTGTAAGGTCATCACTCCCCACGCCCATTTTTGTGTGTGGCCACCAGTAGGCTGACGGGTCCAACATACCCGAGGAACAGGCTGTGAGAGAATATCATTTTATTATTTGCTTATAAATGTCCCGTCGGGACTGAGATTCGAACTTAATCAACCTTCAGTGTGAGAGACTAGCGCGCTAGCCACTCAGTCACGGGCTGGCTCCCTATATGTTTATCCTGAGGTTATTAAAAAATCTTACAAAAAATGTTTATATATTAAATTAAATTATATATTGATTTTTAGCATTATTGTTTTAAACATATTTTCCGAAATTTTAATAAAACCCTGTGGGGTTAGTTACCTGTAGCATGGTGGCGTCCCGGGTTCGAATCCGCAGGTAGTCATAGAATTTTTTAATGGATGTAAATAATCCTTAGTTATGCCGTCATTCGGAGGAGACGTTCAAAGTTGGTCCCGAGCCTGTTTTATAATTAATTAATTACTTATAATTACAAAATAGCACCGCCCGATTGGCCGTAAAGTGATAAAGCGACCTTGAATAAACAAAGAAACAAGCGAAATTTTACAAAACAAAAAATTATAAATAGCTACATTATACATACTTTATGTTCCTGTCAAGCATTTAGAACTGATCATAAACCTCAAAAGCAATAAAACGTCAATTTTATGACTTTTATATATTATAATAATAAGTTACAATGTTGAATATCAAAAATTTCAATGATAAAACTGAGAAAGGTTAAACCATAATGCTATTGGATAAATTACACAGAGTTGAGGTGGTAAGAAAGGCTCATTGAAGTTCCAGCCTTTCTTTTGACAGATTTCTTTTCTTTCCTGCTCCTACAGCAGTTGGTAATCTAATCATTTGCGCCCCGACTCAACTTTCCTGATTCGACGAAAAAGTTTTGCCGCTCTATTGAATATTTTTTTATTTATTTCCGCCATTCATCTGTTCAAAAGGCGGTGGTTTTTTAAACTACTTCTATTGAGTTCTTCCCCCACTCCTCACTCCTCCTGCTTTCAAGATACTTTAAACAAATTATATTTCGGTACAAAAGCCTCCGAGAAGTCGATGTGAATGGCAAATTGAAAACAGCACTCCAGCTTCAGAAAATACAACTGCCTCTTCAGGTTTGAACTGACCGCAACATGAACAATTGGAAATAATAAAATAATCCGTTGACCGAAAATATATATTTGATCTATACGCCCTGCCTAATTAAGAAAATAAATAATGAGCTAAGAAACTATGCTAAAAACAGTTTGTATTATTAAAAAATCTTGTGCGCCCAACATCCGACATTCACTTACCTGCATTGTTAAAATCAAATTAGGATTAAATAAATTTGAAGATATAAATAAATTGTTAAATAATTAATTAGTTCGAATTTCAATAGAAACATGTGTTTTTATTAAAAAATCTATTATATTTTTATCTTCAAATAATAAAATAAAGTCTCGGTTAAAGGTGGGAAATGCGTATTATAATTCAGTTGCTAAATTACTTAGCTCGCGGCTTCTGTCTAAATCTTAAAGGTTAGAATTTATAAAACTATTATTCTTCCGACGGTTCTTTACAAATGTGAAACGTGGCCACTTACTTTGAAGGGTGAACAATTAAAAAAAATATTTTTTGAGTTTTCTCCTTTAGTTGCTTTTCAAATTCACTCAGCTTGAACATTAGCTGTTTTTCTTAGTGGTAACAAGATAATATAGTTATTTTTATAGAATCAACAAAGCATACAAGATACTTTAGAGAAAGAAATTTTAAAATATCGGTATTAAACCCTGTTAGACAATTTTAATCAGAATGAAACATACATGATATTAAAGCCCATTAAATTTGACATCGATGTAGCGATTTTAATCAAAATCGTCGGAACCGTTTTCAAGAAAATCGAAAAATGGTACAAAATGCATATTGTAAAGTGGCTCTTCTGGTAAGCTCATTTTGATTAAAAAGGTTTTGTAACGTCTCAGGAGTATATTTGTCTTAAATACGAAATAGGACTTAACGTTTCCGCCCGGGAGTTACCACATACACACACAGACCTTTTTTCGGGACTTGGTTATTGGGACTCAGGGGACCTTAAAATTTTTAAAGGACAGATTTTTTTTTTATTTTATCTAAATCCTAGAGTTATGGATTAATTCATTTATTTTATTTACTTGGAAATTGTTCAGCTGTATTATTTTATAACAATTTTTTTCCATTTGTTTATATTCTATATATTTTGTATATATCTATATAAATAGGTTTTATTATTTTATTTTTTGTACATTTATAAATAAAAATTTTTTTTTTTTGTTTCTCGGCCAGACATGTATATATTGAAGTGTATATTCACTGTACTACAATGTTATTCTTAAGGGACATGGTCCCAGAATAAAGTTCTTTTTATTATTATTATTAAAAAAAAAAATGTGTATTTCCATTGAAAACTGGAACTCGAAAATTTTCACGATCACAATACTTTCCCTTACTATATATATATATATATAGTAAGTGAAAGTAAAAAATATATATTTTTTTGGAGAAAAAGTAACAAGACAGTAGTTTACGTATTGTTGTTACTATTAAAATGACAAATCTTTTGAATATTTTCCAAACCGAAGCAGCTTTTCCAATTCAATGATTCTTTCTTTTCCAACGGAGCGGGCATTTCAGGTTTATTCCGCGGGAGGTAGAATTTCATTTTCATTTTAATTTGGACTGTTGCACAATAATCGCATGAGCACTCATAAATAACGGGCTGAGCGACAGTTGGAAATGAGGGGGTAAAGAGGTACTCTGTGTAGTCCAATAGGCTCATACATATTGATACCTCTCTCCGATCGCCTATAGTTCTGTCCACATAGAGATGGAAATTTCGTTCTACATATATTGACTTGTATCTCTTCATCCTCTGTCCGATATCATGTTAGTGGTTAAATAACGCATTAACGGGTTTCGTAAATAGCAAAAATAAATTATAGATTTGTATTTGTATTGTAGTTTCCATTTATCGAATATATTCATAGTAAGATATATTTTGGAAAAATCTGGTGCGGGCAAATCACAATTTTTTAAAATCTATGAAAGAATTTTCAAAAACAGTTAGAGATAAAAATACATGAAAATTTTAAGGAATTAATTAAATTGAATTTATATAAAAAATTGAGTTTTATTAAAAAATCTATTATATTATTATCTAAAATAATTAGTTAGTTTTATGTTCATTTCATCACTCTCTATTAATTTTTAAAAGCTTGTGTATGAGATAATATTTTTTCTAAAATCTTTAGCTTTCCAACACTATATCATTGTTCTTATGTTCAAAAACGAAAAATTGCATTAGAAATTTTTGTTTTTGTTTTCTCCTTTAGTTTGGTATGTAATTCATTCAATTTATATGTTTACCTGTTTTTCGACAACGTTAACAAGATAATATAGTTATTTTTATTGAATCTACAAAATTAAAAGTACTTTAGGGGAAGAAAATATCGGCATTTAAGCCCTGTCAGACCATTTTAATCAGAATAAAACCTACATGATATTAAAACCCATTTTATAATTTTACATCGATATAGCTAGTTTAATCAAAATCGTTGGAACCGTTTTCGAAAAAATCGATAAAAGGTGCAAAATGCATATTATATAAAGTGCCTCTTCTGGTAAGCTCATTTTGATGAAAAAAGTTTTGTCACGTCTTGGGCGTATACTTGTCTTAAATATGAAATTTCAGTTTCATAGGACTTACCGTTTCCGCCCGGGAGTTGCCACATACACACACAGACCTTTTTGCGGGACTTGGTTATTTGGACTCAGGGGACCCTAAAATGTGTATTTCCGTTGAAAACTGGAATTCGAAAATTTTCACGATCGCAATACTTTCCTTTACTATATATAGTGAGTGAAAGTAATATATAAATAACATTTGGGTCGTTATTTCCCTTTGGAATATCAAGTAGCCTGTTTTTTTATACTCGGGACAAGATTTTTGGTTACCTTATTGCTAAATGCAATTTCATTCCATCTATAGGGCAGCTTTTCGCTCTTCTCTTGTTTGGATGTTATGGTTTTTTCACTCGCCTTCCTAATTCACCCCATAAGTGTTCAACGTATTTTACGTCAGGTGACTGTGGATGTATTTTTAGTTGATTGAGAACATTGTTGACCAACCATTATTTTATTTTATTTTTGTTAAAAAAAATAACATCCCCGAAGTCCCAAATTTCCAGCTGAATTTTTTCATTTCTCCTTTAAATGTCCAGAAAAGCATATGGGTCCATAATCTTATCAATGAACAATACATTTTCAACACCAGAAGTTCTAAAATATCACTACACCATGACACTTTTACCTAAGTGTTTAATTTTGGGGTCATAAGTTATGAAAGGTTGATTTTCTCTACAATTTTGACCTTCATTTGGCCAAAAAATATTAAATTTGGATTCCAAAAAACCGCGAATATTTATATAAAAGAGAAAAAAGTGAAACTTTACACATTGATACGCTCAAACTCCGTTATTATTGGCGATAGATAAAAGTATATATAGAGTTTTAGAATCAGTAGAGCGCCATAAACAATAAAAAGAAATGAACAATGGACAATGGAGGTAAGTGAAAGTCCTGTGATGTAAAATTCAATGGGATTCAATATTAAATAGGTTTCATACTTATTGAAATAGTCTGAGAGGCACTAAATGCCAATATTTCAAATTGTCCTCCTCCAAACTACCTTTAATTTTGTAGATTTGTAAAAAAATACCATATCACTTTTCTAACATGATAAAAAACGGGTAAATATATAGCTTGAACGAATTGATATCTAACTAAAGGAACAAAGAGCAAAAACATTTTTGCGCAATATTCGTGTTTTTGAACATGCGAAAAGATGTTAACATTTAGAGAGGAAAATAAATTGTTTCTTTCTCCTATTCTTAGGAGTTTCATGCCTTTGACTCCTATAATATAATCATGATTATTAAAAGAAAAGCAAATTAAACAAAACCAAAATATTAATTTTTTTGAAAAGTTTCAATCACCCATGTTTTTCACAAAATGTCTTTTATACTTCTCTATAGAAAGGAATTTTTTGGAGTGGTGGAACAATATGAAAAAAAAAAAAAAAATATTTTTTTCTGAACTCTTGCATTTAACTTATATTTCCTATTATTATTGAAAATTTTTAAACAATTATTTATCACCAGAAATTCAGAATTAAATTACTGATAAAACATTTTCAATCATTTTACTACAAACTGATTGGATTTAAACGCGTGCCAGGCTAGCTCTCTATTATGCCGTATGTTTAGCCACTATCAATTATTTCTTCTAAAGTCTAGCTTGTTTATGTATTCTCTATGCATTTATCTACGAAGGTTGTATTTTCGGTTACAAAAATATTTTTCTCACTCCTCAAGTTTGAGTAAAAAAAGCCTGAGGCAGATTACCATCCTAACCCGGCTATGCTCTTTCAAATAGTATTATTCTGATAATTCACTACATGTAAAATAATTATAGATCTCAAAAGACCGCACTCAAGGTAAATTATAAATGTATATTCATTCCTTTTCATTGAAATGGTGGACTATACTTAAATTTAAAATTCCGTTAAAAAGAAAATAATTCTAAAACTTTGGACATCTCTACTTTTCTGTTGTCTTGATTTCTATATTAATATCAGATCTGTACGCATCCAAAGTGACAGCTGATTACTTTCGGTTCATGAAAGACGATCGCCGACCAGAGGCAAGGGTGGCGGCGGCAGCAGCTGGATTTGCCCCTGATTAACGGCCCAGTCTCGACGTGTCTTCCTTCCAGCTAATATATTACAGCCCCTACTGTCCACCCCTGCGGAGCGCCATGTTTTATTACTCCATTTATATATTGGCTTCTTATTTTTTTTTTTTTTTCGTAAAAGCCATCTAGAAAAATAAGTTTATTGGGAAACATTTATTATAAACAAATAGCAATCTCCTTGAAAAATAACTACATCCTTACTCCTTCTAAGATCAAGATTTGTTACATTAATGTAAAGTGTTTTTAATAATATATATTGTAGTTTTTTATCATGTTATGTGAAGGTCAACCTGACGAAAAAGTGTAAGCTATAGCGATTGACAAATAAGAATTAGGATTCCTAACAAGGCAAGTCATGTACATTCACTGCTTATTTTTTCTTTTCTTTTTTTCGAGAATACTTTTGAATTGGACTAATTTTACTATTTCAAAGATTATGCACGATTTTCATATTTTAAGGACTGTTTTAACTTACACATACGTACAAACACAGAGGATAAAAACATACGTACGTACAACCATACAAACAAACATTCTGCATAAAAATATAATGAAACAAATATTAATTTGATTGAAAAAATTATGACTTTGACAAAAAAAAAAAAAAAATTATTAATTTGACTGAAAAAAATATAGTTACACATGCGTACAAACTCAAAGGTATTATGCATAAAAATATAATGAAAAAATTATGAATTTGATTAAAAAAATTATGAAATCGATTGAAAAAATTATGAATTAAATAGAAAAAATTATTAATTCGACTGAAATAAATATGAATTTGACTGAAAACAAGCTATACTCACACATGCGTACAAACACAAAGGTATTCTGCATACAAATATTAATAAAAACATAGCGATTATGTGTGATATTGACTGAAAACTTTTGGGATTAAAAACTTTTATAAGTAAAAACTATGTCCTGCACAAAATAATCCTTCAGGTAATGAAGTAGTACAGTTTTTTTTTATTATTTTTTAATTTATTAATTTTCTTTTTTTATTTTGGTTTATCTTTTGTACTCGGACTATTTAGCCCTGATGCTGACCTACAATATGAGTCAAAGCGTTGGCAGAACAAAGAATAGGTTAGACTATTTCATTATTCTTCTTCCATCGACTGCCAACAGAACTATTTAGCTGAGATCATGACATATAATGTGAGGCAAAACTATATTTAGTTTTCAGTTGTTACTTATAATATTGGGTTGTTTCACATGACATTATAGTTTCTGAAATACATAAAGGATTTTGCAGGTCTCTGTTGGTTTATTTCGAATGTTTACATATTTAAAGTAAACAGTTACTAATCCTCTACCTTTGTATTTTAAACATTAGCTTCCCAATCAATTACCCACTTTTTAATATGAACACGGAAACATGCGATTTTCGAGTAATATTTTTGTACGAGTTTGAACTCGGCCATTCAGCAGCTGAGGCCGCTAAAATATTTGCAAGGCGTTTGGAGAAGGAAGTGTTAATGAACGGACCATTCGCCGTTGGTTTGCTAAGTTTTCAGCTGGGGATACCGACTTGGAAAACTTGCCTCGAGGAAGACCTCGGTTCGTAATAGATAACGATGTCCTCAAACATACAATAGAAGGGAACCCCTACTAATCAATTAAAGGACTCTCAGCACAACTAATTGCAAGTGCATCTACCTTTTCCAGACATTTAAAGTGTATTGGGAAAGTAAAAAAGCTCGATACATGAGTACCTCATGATCTCACTGAGCGGCATGTTTTAAAACATACAGTGCAAAAATTGAATGAACTGAGCTACGAAGTTCTTCCGCACCCACTATACTCGTATTCTCCCAACTTGTCTCCAACTTGTCTCCAACCACCTGTTCAGGAATTTAGACAACTTCGTCAAAGGAAAACTTTTTGAAAATGATGATCAATGTGCGTTTTCAGATTTTGTTTCACTTCAAAGCTCAGAGTTTTTCAGTTCGGGGATAAAAAAGTTGGAGTCACGTTGGGAAAAATGTGTTGAAAAAGATGGTAAATACTTCGAATAAAATTATCTTGTTTTCATATCGTATTTTTAATAAAAATCCTTTACCTTGAAAACGGACATTTCATGTGACACAACCAAATAGCTGTAATTAGTTGGTAATAGTTCTTCTTCCGTTAACCGCCGTACGAATAATTTGTCTCCAAAAGCTCGCAGTGGTAAGATAATAGTTTCGCACCTGATACCCTTCAAGTAATATAGTATAATAATAATAATATATAATAAAAGCCTTTATTTATATGTAAATACAAAGTTATTAATAATCTCCATTATGTATAAAAAAACAAAACAAAAAAATGAATATTTACATATAGACCTTCCCAAAGAATGGGAGATTAGAGTCTTTTGGGCGGAGACTAGCCGAACCTAAAACTTGAGTTGCTGGCACTTAGTTTTCCATAACACTCTGTCTTGTGCGTGTCTCATCCACAAAGAACCTTCCTTTTTTTTCAATTCGTCGACCCAGCGCTTGCGTTGTCGGCCTCTGCGTCTTTTTTTATTGATAGGAATCCATTCTGCAGCTCGCTTTGCCCAACTGTCTTCTGTTTTTCGCATGAGATGTCCTGCCCATGTCCACTTCATTTTTCTAGCATAAGCAATAGCGTCTGCGACATTTGTTAGTTTTCTTATTTTATTTGCGTTAATTTTGTCCCGCAGAAGATTCCTAACATAATCCGCTCCATTCTTCGTTGACATACGTTTATTTTCTGTTCTAAATTTTTTGTGAGTGACCATGTCTGGCATCCATATGTAAGCACTGGGATGATGCAGCTGTTAAAAGCTAGTGCTTTATATTTTATTTCCAGTTGGCTTTTGAATATAATCTTGAGGCTCCAAAATTTTTTCCAAGCCTTACCTATTCTGGACTCTATTTCTTTTGCGTCTCTATTTACAAATGATATTTTTTGTCCAAGATAGTAGGCTTCTTTGGAAATCTTCATGTCTGGGAGTTGGTGCTCAACTATTTCCGAAGACCCGTTGGTCATTATTAGAGACTTTTCAGGGTTCAATATCAGACCATGGAGAGAGCTCTTTTCTTTTAGTTCATTAACCATTATGACGAGTTCATCCTCCGAACTTGCTATTAGGACTACGTCATCCGCGAATTTCAATGAATTTAGCTTCGTTCCATTGATAGAGATTCCCATATCTTCCCAATCTAGGGCTTCGAAGATTCGTTCTAATTCTGAAAGGAAAATGGTTGGTGATAGTGGGTCTCCCTGCCTAACTCCTTTCCTAATCGGAAATGTATTGCCTTTCCTTTCCATTTCTATGTATCCTTTGTTATCAGTGTACATCTCTTCTATTAGTTGGACATACCCTTTGTCTATTCCTCTACGTTCCAATGCTGTCCCTATATTATTGTGATGTATACTATCAAACGCTTTCTTGAAGTCTAGGAATCCCAAATATATTGTGAAATTATATTCGTTCGCTTTCTCTATCAACTGGTTTATTGTAAACAGATGGTCTATTACTGACATGTTCTTTCTAAATCCTGCTTGATCTTTTGGAAGGCTTTCGTCTATTGTTTTAAGTATTCTAGTATTTATTATTTTAGAAAAGAGCTTGCAAAGGTTGGAGCAAATTGAAATGGGGCGGTAGTTATTGATATTTTTTCTGTCACCCTTCTTATGAATTAGAATTATCTTTGACATTTTCCATTCATGTGGTATTTCTTTTTTCTTAAGAATTTCGTTAAAGACAAAACAGATTATCCTATTTAAGTTATCACCTCCGGATTTCAGAACTTCGTTCGTTATTCCGTCTTCTTCAGGGCATTTGTTATTTTTTAAATTTTTCGTAGCTGCTTCTACTTCATTTTCCATTATTGGTAATATCGTATAATTTGTTTCATCGTTCTTCTTTTTTATTTTGGTTAGGTATTTATCTGAAGAGTACAATTCCTTAAAGAAATCTGAAATCGAATCTATGATCTCTTGCCTATTGCTTTCCATGACTCCTTTCTTGTTTTCTAAATTTGTAATCCAGAATTTATCCTCGTTTAGTTCGTTTCTAATCCTTTTTATTGATCTACTATTGCTAAGTATATCAACCATTCGTTGTTCTTTAAATGATCTTAAGTCCTGTTTGATATGGTGCCTGATTAGTTTATTTAGGTGGGACTTATTGGAATTAGGTGAGTTTGAAATCGATATTTTTCTTTTTTCTATCAGTTGTAATGTAGTCTCGGACAATTTTGAGCGATAATCCTTGGGTTTGTATGATTTTAATTTAGCCTGAGTAGATGCTTCCTGAATTCTGTTTCGAATATCTATATACAATTCTTGGATATCATTGTGTTTTATGTTTTCAATATATCTTCTTATTTCTTCCATCTTCTTATGCAGACATTCGGTATTTATGTTTCTTACAACTGGTGTGGAGTAAAAAGGTCTGCTTTTCTTCATTTTATCCAGTCTTAGGGTGGTCCTGATCATTCTATGGTCTGAGTTGAAATTTATATTTGACAATACCTCGCAGTTTTTAATTATGTCAATTTTGTTACTTAGGATATAATCTATTTCAAATTTCGATCCTGTAGGAGACTTCCAGGTCCATTTGTTTTTTATTTTCTTTTTGTAAAAACTATTTAATATTTTAAGCCTATTGCTATGAGCGAAGTTGATGATGCGATCACCGCCGTCGTTACGCTGGCCGAACCATGATTTCCCCATGATGGATTCTTCTCCCGGTCTGTACTTCCCCACTCGACCGTTCCAGTCTCCCATAACTAACAGAGTGTTCTTAGGGCCAACTTTTAGTTCATCTACAGTATTTTGTAATTCCTCGTAGAATTTTTCTTTTTCGTTCATTGTTGAGGAAGCTGTTGGAGCGTAGACCTGAATAATAAATAGACTTTTATTATTAGCTATTTCTATAATTAACACAGCTATTCTTGAATTGACCTCTTGGAAATCTATTATTTTTTTACAAAGTTTTTTGTTTACTAAAAATCCCACTCCAGCTAAACCTTTGTCCGAATGAGTATGGATGAGTAGCATACCATCTTTCATTTCTGTGATTGTTTTAATTTTTCGCCTCGTTTCCGCGAGACCGATTACATCCCACTTTAATTTCTCAATCGCCAACTTAAGTTCTGCCACACTATCTTCTTCCAAAAGAGTTCTTACGTTAAATGTACATACTCGTATCTCATTATTATTTTTTACCTTATCCTTAGCCGATTTATTACCTAGTGAAATTCCTTTTTGCCTTGTTTTTTGCTATGTTTTATTATTTTCGTACTGATTTGTTTCTGTATTTTTCGATATTTGGTCGAATTCTAAACGAGATGTACCAGCTTGATTTCCATTATTAAAGTAACGATCAAGACTACTTACCCTAGGTTTAATGCTAAAAGGTGTTTTGTTACTTTTTTTGCTCGGTTTTTTAGAGCCAGGTGAGTTTTCTTCTTTGCTTCTTACTCTTTTCAGGCTGGCATCTTGTTTAGTCTGAATAAGATCTTCCAAAGAATATAATTTTCCTTCAAACAGAAGTTTATCATATCTAATGCTTGCTTTATACCCTTGTTCTTTCTTTTCTAATAGATATGGAAATAGCTCTGCTCGAATTTTTCGCACTTCTACTGGTAGATCTTCTTTAATAACGATGTGATTGTATTCTTCTCTTAATTTTTTCTTGGCTTTTAAAATATCATTTCTGAGAAGCACGGATGTTAGGCTAACAAGGGAGAGAGATCTAAAGTTTTTCGTTTTTATAGTTCTGATATTGGTTATATCATATAACCTTATATCGCTCACTAGAACTTTCAAAATCTGAAATATTTCACGTTCTTTATCTCTCCAATTCTCGGATTTTAAGCCTGAAATTATCACGTTCTTTTTTCTCTCTTTTTTCAATTTTGGATATTCTAGAATTATTTTCTTCCCGATCACGGTCGCTGTTTTCTATTATTTGATTTATTTTCTGGTTTAAGACGTCCAGAGTTAAAAGTTTTTTGAGAATTTCATCTAGTTTTTCCCCAGAACTCATTTTTGTTTATTTGTTTATAACCTTAGTAGTAAATAGTACGTACCTTGTTACAAAAAGCCAGCTGACCGGGAGGCTTGTGGTGGGGGTCGGCCGGTCTTCGCTTGCACACTGATAACAAGGCCAATTCACCAGTAATAGTATAATCAATTTATTCTTATTACTGCACGTATTTATTCTTATTTACGCTCAGTAGTTTCTGATTTAAATTCGCATTTGTTTGTATGCAGTAGTGATTAATTTGTAAAGCTAGAAAATAAATATGTACAGAAGAAAAATAGTTGGGTTTCCAGTCAAAGAAAACGAAAATGTCTGAAACAGTCTGAAATATTTCTAGGTTTTTTCTTTCTTTGAGTTTCATTTGATACCCTTCAAGCAATATAGTAGAACAGGTATATTACTTTTTTTTAGTACCTGTTTAAAAAATTTATAACAACGCTCAGTAGTTTCTGATTAAATTCGCAGGAGTGTGTGTAGTAATTAATTTGTAAAGTCAGAAAAAGGAATATGTAAAGGAGAAAAATAGTTCCGTCAGAAATGTTTTACGGTTTTTCTTTCTTTGACCACCACCCGGGATATCTAAACCCAATTATGACTTACAATGTGGGTCAAAGCGTTCGCAAAACGATAAGTAGTTTCTTTCTTAAACCGCTAACCATGTGTTTTGCTCCAATTAGACTTTTAAATTATTTTTATAATACTTATTTATTGGCAATTTTTCATTAAAAATTAAGTAATGTTGATTCTTCAATATCTCACTTTTTTCCTCAATACGCTGGCGTGTCACAAGGTAGGGTACTCAGCCATCTTCTCTACTCTGTTAACATATCCGAGCACCATCTATACCTTTGCTGATGATACAGCACTTTTTTCTTCGCACAGAGATTGCACTATAGCTTCTATTTCTTTGCAAAACCATTTATTTGACCTATAAAAGAGGTTTCAAAAATGGAAAATAAAAATTAATGCCTCCAAATCTAGCCATGTGAGCTTTTCTCTGCGGAAAGGTACTTGTCCTGCAGTGAAAAACGACAACAAGCCAGTACCTTCAAAAACCTATGTACGATACCTCGGACTATATCTGGATAAAAGACCAACATGGAACATATGGACACGGAGCAGAACTTTGGGGTTCTACAAAACACGTACAGGAAAAAAAAATACAAACACTCAGTCCAAAATTTTACGAAAAATTGTTCACACACCATGGTACGTTTCGAATCACACGATACACAATGACACAAACATTCCAACAGTAAATTCTTACATTCACGACAAATATACGTTTCACTCTTCAACACATCACCATCCAAATCAACTTCTTTCCTCCTGTTACCAGACCCAAAGAAGACGATGGCCGAGGGATCTTTTAAACTGAAAATTGAGGACGCTGATCAAGAGAAAAATAACACCTCACACTCGCTGGATGCGCAGCAACGCAGATGCGAATAAAAAACAATAATAATAATAATAGAATAGAATAGAAAAAAACAACTTTATTCTGGGACAATGTCCCTTAAGAATAACAATTATCAACTAAATAATAAATTATTACTGGCCAAAAACAGTATATAAATACAATTAAATAACACAAGAATGAAAAAAAAATAATAATAAAAAAAATAATGGGTCATAGTGTCATCTCTATTTACAAATTCTAGAAATAAATAATGATGGAGTTTTGTTGACCGTTGAGAAATTAGATGAGGAAGATGGTTGGGGGTGCGGTCATAAATTGAAAAAACACATTTAAAATAAGTGTTATTTTAATTATGTGCCGACGTTTCGGCCTACAATGTGGGCCTTCATCAGGGCTAAAAGAAACAAGATAACAACCAATGTAATTATAGACTTAATAATGCGTTAGGTATATAATAATAATATGACAGTAATAAATTATGGGAACATAAATAATATTAAATGTAAAATGATAATAAGATGACAATTATAAAGTATGGAAATAAGGTGACAGTTATAAAGCATGGAAATAAACAAAATTAAGAAGATAGTTATAAAGTATGGAAGTAAACATAATTGAGATGATAATATTGTAATGATAATATATAAAGAGAGACTAAGTAAATGAAAAAAATGATAAAGGAAAAATATGGGAACAATTAAAATTTTAAATATTAACAATTTTGAGTTGATATATGACGGTAATATATTAAAAACATAGTTAAGAGTATAGGTAATATATAAAAAAATATAGTCTTTACAAAAGAGAAACAGTATGAATAAAAAATAATTTAAATTTAAAATAATGTAATATTAAAGTAATAATTATATGTCAGGATATGTAACGGAGAAAGATATGAGTATGGAAAGGGGGAGAAAGAAATGGGCGATGAAAAAAGACCCTTATCAAAAAGAAAAAAAATACATACGTGACTACGTGAAGGCTTTGCCTACAGGAGTGATGTTTCCCAGTTTAAAAAACGCTCATTGCGTGGAACGGAAAATATGAGAACTAGAATGTCCGTTATGTATTATGTATTTTTTTCTTATTGATAAGGGTCTTTTTTCATCGCCCATTTCTTTCTCCCCCTTTCCATACTCATATCTTTCTCCGTTACATATCCTGACATATAATTATTACTTTAATATTATATTATTTTAAAATTTAAATTATTTTTTATTCATACTGTTTCTCTTTTGTAATGACTATATTTTTTTATATATTACCTATACTCTTAACTATGTTTTTAATATATTACCGTCATATATCAACTCAAAATTGTTAATATTTAAAATTTTAATTGTTCACATATGTTTCCTTTATCATTTTTTTTCATTTACTTAGTCTCTCTTTATATATTCTCATTACAATATTATCATCTCAATTATGTTTACTTCCATACTTTATAACCATCTTCTTAATTTTGTTTATTTCCATACTTTATAACTGTCACCTTATTTCCATACTTTATAATTGTCATCTTATTATCATTTTACATTTAATATTATTTATGTTCCCATAATTTATTACTGTCATATTATTGTTATATACCTAACGCATTATTAAGTCTATAATTACATTGGTTGTTATCTTGTTTCTTTTAGCCCTGATGAAGGCCCACATTGTAGGCCGAAACGTCGGCACATAATTAAAATAACACTTATTTTAAATGTGTTTTTTTAATTTATGACCGCACCCCCAACCATCTTCCTCATCTAGAAATAAATAAATAATAATAAACATAAAATGTAACTTCTAAAATCTCATTAAAGAAAAATTCACCTTACATAAGTTGGCATGATAAAAATTAGCTTACATCTGACTGAAGGGAAAGGAAGTATTGAAAAAGGAGGGATTTAAACAATGAGAGGGAAGGAGCATGACGGATGTTTGAAGGAAAAAGGAGCAGTCATATTTTTGGTTCTATGGAAAGGAGTGTGGAGGTCGGACAGACGGGATCTTGTTTCCTGGTGATGGGTAGAGGATTTAAATACCAGAAGGCTGTAGACATAAAATGGATGGTGGGAGTTTCTGATTCGATGAAGGAATGATCCAAGGAAATATTGTCTTCGAAAGTTTGGGTTTAACCACTTTAACTCGTCGTAGATTACACCAAGTAATATTAATAGGTGGTGATCATTTATAGCGAAATTGATTACTTTAACTAACACTCGGGAATGGAATATAAGAAGCAAACTTCTAGGAAAAGCACCTGGGTAGATCCGATGATATAATTTAAAGCAACTCAAATTACATTCTAAAAATAATTGAATTAACGAGGCAAACGAAGAACTTTCTCAAGAAACCCGAGTAGAAAATTACATATTTCTAACTAGTTACATTTTATTTAAAATTTCTACTCCGAAGAGGCTTGATAAACTTGGCCCTTGAGAGGCAAGTTTAATTAATCATTAAGGGACATCTAAAGACAGCCCTAGTTAAGGATAGATAAAGCCGGCCTTTAGACGAGTGAAAGTTGTGAGGATAAGCCCTTTGTAAGTTTCGGTTACTTAGGTGTGGCTGAGTAATCTGTTAAAACCTCTATCTAATCAACCTCCCCAGCTTAATCGGAACAAAATGAACTTTGCGGGCTTATGTGCCTCTAGGTGTTGGAGATTAGCATCGGGGTAGGATTACCCTCTTCTCTTCTCCCATGTGAACTTCTATGGAAATGTCCAACCAATAAAAACTTTAGGTAATTTGTTACAGACAACTTTTACTTTCTCTTACTTATATATGAAATATATAGTAAGGGGGAGTATTGTGATCATGAAAATGTTCTTATTCCAGTTTTAGGGACGGAAATACTACCTAAGTACTTATGACCAAGTCCCGGAAAAAAAGTTTGTATGTGCTAAGTCTAGCTCGGAAACGATAACGTGCATACAACTAAAATTTCATATTTTAGGAAAATTTATTCCTGAAATGTTATAGCACATTTTTACTTTCACTTACTATATATAGTAAGGGAAAGTATTGCGATCGTAAAAATTTTCGAATTCCAGTTTTCAACGGAAAGACACGTTTTAGAGTCCCCTGAGTCCAAATAACTAAGTCCTACAAAAAAGTCTGTGTGTCCGTGTGTGGTAACTCCTGGGCGGAAATGGTTTGTCCTATGAAACTGAAATTTTATATTTAAGACAACTATATTTAAGCTTTAATACCTAATAATACATGTAGGTTTTATTCTGATTAAAATAGTCTGACAGGGCTTAAATACTGATATTTTAAATTTTCTTTCCTTAAAGTACCTTTAATTTTGTTAATTATATATAAATAACTATATTATCTTGTTACCACTGATGAAAAACAGGTAAGTATAATATACCGTTGGAAAGCTAAAGATTTTACAAAAAAAACATTATCTTATACACAAGCTTGTAAAAGTTAATAAAGAGTGATGAAAAGCCGATAAAACTAACTGATTATTTTAGATGATGATATAATTGATTTTTTAATAAAACACGTTTCTATAGAAATTAAATTATATCACTAATACATGATCGCTGTACAAAATTAAAAATATCTAAATTGTTAAAAAAACAGTGGGACACAATAGAAAGTGCGATAAACACTGATGAAAGTACTGACAACTAATCGATGGAGAGACTCTTAAACATCAACTAATTTTATAAAATTTTACTTTATGACAATTAATAGTAAGAACTTGGTAATTGTGCAGTGGAACTGCAATGGTTTCTACAAACATTATGAATAATTTAGAATACTTTTTTCCGAAGAAAATCCTATTTGTTTTTGTTTACAAGCGACACATTTTTTAGAATCGCAGGCAGTAAATTTAAAAAACTTTAATATTTATCGAAAAGATAGAACTGATAGTAAGCATGCCTGGGAAGGAGTAGCAATAATGGTAAAAACAGATGTACTTTCAGAAACAATTAACATCAAATCATCTTTAGAAGTTGTAGCCGCTAAAATATACAGACCAGAACCCATTACAATCTGCAATATTTACATACCACCAAATCGAAATTTCACATGCAGCGACCTACAATTAATAGTTGATCAACTTCCAAGACCTATCATCCTGGTTGGAGATCTGAACGGACACAGCACACTGTGGGGCTCCACTCTATTCGACTAACAAAATAGGGGGAAGGAAATAGAAACGTTTATGGACAACAATAACTTCTTAGTATTAGTTAACGATGGCTCCCCGACTCATTTCTGCGCTAATGGCGCTCTTTCCGCTATTGATTTGTCATTCGTAGACGTAAAACTCCTTTACAAAGTTCATTGGCGAGTCAAAGATACCTCGAATGGAAGCGATCACTTCCCGATTACAATAAAGTTCGACGGTGATGTGAATACAAATTCAAAAGGTATTTCTAGATGGTCTGAGAGAAGAAACCGCCATGAAGAAGTCGTCCTAGCCAGTCTACGCTGCGGTCATACCGCCATTACCCATACTTACCTCCTGAAGGGACTCTACCCTCCGACCTCCAGGACTTGCAAGAGTCCGCTGACAGTGGATAAGTAACAGGCTGGACTTTGCTCTTGGTGAGAATGAGGACAGAGTTTAAAGGTTATTCAAGTTTTTAAAAAAATGTGGAGTGTATAATCATATATAGTTTAATAACAATGTCAAAGAGAAAAAAACAAAACTAATGTTATATTGACCACATAATATATGTATTGTAATATGCTAATGACCCTTAGTGGGTAGATGCATATAACAATAAATAAATAAATAAATAAAATAATAATAATATTTAATATTAATGAATAATAAGTATCGTCTTGCACGGCCCGTGATGTTGATGATATTAATAATGTTGTCCAATTCGATTGCAAAAGTAATTGCTTACACAATGAACATTTATTCTATTATTCATGTAACAAACTTAATCATTCTGATTATCGTCAATCAATTATTCCAAGATGTGGTATACACATAAAGCAATTTTACTGTTTCTACGTCTGTGACTGTGCAAGGAGGTGATAAGGCCTAGATTACACAAAGCTATTAAGTTTTTTTTCTCTCTAATTTTGAGTACCCACTTTTTACTCATGAGGCGTCCCATAAAGGTTACTCTCCCTCAGGTTTGCCCCACGTATCAAATAAGAGAGTAAATAATTGAGATGTTGACTTCCTAATGGTTCTTTTTTTATTTATCAATTTATTGAAATTTACAACTGTATTAGTAAATACATCAAGTAAATTGGCTCATAATATGGATAATATACATGAAAAGACATGAAGAGAATATGCCCATTGGCAACACTCCACTAGGTAATGTACACTAGAAGTTCTCGAGGCCATCTTCTTGTTAGACGCCTCGGAGGATCGTCAACGAATAGAACAGGAAGCAAGGATTGAAACTAGTGGGTTAATGTGGGAGTGAAGTTTGTCATGGAAGGAATGATACCTCGTACGGGCCAAATTAGCAACATATGGGACATCAAGGTCTTTATGGATGAGTTTGTTAGTGACAAAGTAAGGAGCATTGAGGATTTTTCGAAGGATTTTGGATTGTAAGGATTCAAAACGGGAAGAATTTGATAGTTTAGTTGTTTAGCTTCCAGTAAAATTTCTTCGGATGGAAATTATACATTTTAAAAATCAACGTCACAATTGTGCTTCAATGTCTAGACCTACATAATAAGTTCTCTAGTGAGTGAATAGTGAACATATAATGTATATAAATTATTTTTAAAAAAATTATCACAATAATATAAATAATTATTTTTCTTGTTGTTTCAGGTGAGCATAGATACACTTTGTCTGGTAGAACTATGGTATGTTTGTTTTCATGAATATATATAAATCAAGTAACATTTGTATTTTGTACTTGTATTTTAAACTTTGCATTATTTGTTATTTTAAAACATATGTTGGATATGCTGTAAAATGGAAAAGAAAAAAAACATTATTTCATATGGTCTTTAATAGGTGTAAAGAAATAAGAAATTTCTTTTGGCCAAAAAAAAAAAAAATTACATTCGGTGTTTTTATGTTTTGATTTCTTGTATGGATGTCAGAAATGGGATAGTGTTTTCTGGATATCATAATCAGCAAAGACATTACACATCATGCCATAAAGACGTCATTATGAGTGTGACCGGCGCACAGTGGACAATATGACCGATTTAGGTGGACAAAATTCTGAAACTTGTCTATATTTAACCTTTAGGGTCCCAGATTACGAAAAAATATATTTAAAAATCTGATGCGGCTAACACACGACTTTCACTTACCTCCCTTTTTAAAACCGATTAAAGAATTTTAAATAACTTCAAATAAGTGATGAAATTGAGTGGAACCATTAAATAATTAATGAAATGGACTTTCTATAGAAACATGAGTTTTATTAAAAAATCTATTATATTATTATCTTAAACAATCACTTAGTTTTATCGGCTTTTCATCAACCTCTATTAACTTTCAAAAGCTTGTGTGTGAGATATTTTTTCTAAAATTTCAAGCTTTCCAACGGTATATCATACATGTATATTACTGTTGTTATGTTCAAAAACAAAAAATTGCATTAAAAATATTTTGTTTTCGTTTTTCCCCTATTCGCTCAACATTTATATTTTGCTTTTATTTATCAATGCTAACAAGATAATTTGGTTATTTTTATGGAATATACAAAATTAAAGGTACTTTAGAAGAAGAAAATTTAAAATATCGACATTTAAGCCCTGTCAGACTATTTTAATCAGAATGAAACCTAGACGATATTAAAGCCTATTGAATTTTACAACGATATAGCGAGTTTAAACAAAATCGGTCAGAACCGTTTTTAAGAATATCGTAAAAAAGTACAAAATGCATAGTATAAAGTGGCTCTTCTGGTAAGACTGATTTTGATGAAAAAGACTTTGTAACGTTCCGGACGTATAGTTGTCTTAAATATGATTTGCAGGACTTGTTTGGACTCAGGGGACCCTAAAACCACCCTAAATTCGAAAATGTTTACGATCCCAATACTTTCCCCTACTATATATTTCATATATAGGTAAGTGAAAGTAAAATATAATAGATCCAACACAAAAAGAAAGAAAATTTTTAAAAAGAAATAAAAGTTTGGTTTAGAATAGTTTCACTCTACATTCAAAACTTTTTTGTTTCTGTCTTGGGGATTTTTACAAAAACTGACATAGAATTAATGAAATATAATATTATAGAAGGCAGTATTTTGGCTTTTCTGGTAGAAATAATCGAACCTGGAATGATCACTAAAAGGCAACCTAAATAATTACTTAAGTATCTAGTAACCCAAGCCCATTTATAGAGAGGGTAGCTGGAAGGTAAGAGAGTAGCTGGAAGGGAAGGGGGTGGGAGAGATAAATAGAGCGGCGGGAGGAGAGAAGCACACCGCACTGCCTCGAGGGCACTCGACCTTTCTGTGACAATCAACGCTGCTTCAAGCAGCTGTTCACAACCAACACTCCACTCTTATCTGCAACAGTCACCCTATCACTAATTTAATGATTAATTTTCAATTTTATACTTTATCCCTTCCAATATTGAATGTTGTGAAGTGTAGGAATTAAAGTTAAAAACACACAAGTACTGCTCAGCATTATACTTCGTAACTGCATATCATGAGGAGGCACCCGTAGCGTAGTGACTAGCATAACAGCCTTCTATACACAAGCTGATTACTTTGAAAAAGCGTAAAAAATACTTTGTAATGATTGCATTTACAAAACAATATGGTGCGGGCAACACACGACTTTCACTTACCTCCATTTTTAAAATCAATGAAAGAATTTTCAAAAACAGTTAGAGATAAAAATACGTGAAACTATTAAGGAATAATTTAAATTGAATTTATATAGAAACATGTGTTTTATTAAAATATCTATTATACCATTATCTAAAATAATCAGTTAGTTTTATGTTCATTTCGTCACTCTCTATTTACTTTTAAAAGCTTGTGTATGAGATAATATTTTTTCTAAAATCTTTAGCTTTCCAACGGTATATCATACATGTATATTACTGCTCTTATGTTCAAAAACGAAAAATTGCATTAAAAACATAATTTTTCTGTTTTCTCCTTTAGTTGGGTATCGGATTTATTCAATTTATATATTTACCTGTTTTTCATCAGCGTTAACAGATAATATAGTTATTTTTATTGAATCTACAAAATTAAAGGTACTTTAGAGAAAGAAAATTTAAAATATCGGCATTTAAGCCATGCCATACCATTTTAATTAGAATAAATCCAACATGATATTAAAGCCCATTAAATTTTACATCGATATAGCGAGTTTAATCAAAATTGTCGGAACCGTTTTTGGGAAAATCGAAAAAATGTGCAAAATGCATAGTATAAAGTGGCTCTTCTGGTAAGCTCATTTTAATGAAAAAGGTTTTGTAACGTCTCGGGCGTATAGTTGTCTTAAATATGAAATTTCAGTTTCATAGGACTTACCGTTTCTGCCCGGGAGTTACCACATCCACACACAGACATCCACTCACACACACAGACCTTTTTGCGGGACTTAGTTATTTGGACTCAGGGGACCCTAAAACGTGTATTTCCGTTGAAAACTAGAATTTGGAAATTTTCACGATCGCAATACTTCCCCTTACTATATATAGTAAGTGAAAGTAAAAAGTGATTAAAAAGCCTGTGGGATTTCAGATTAACGTTGAAAATCAACACCCTAATATAGCATCGTCCAATCAGCCTCTGTAGTTAAAAATTACAAAATGAATAAACAAACAAACATACCATACATTGTTTGAGATAACCACACATAGATATACACAGATAATTCAGATCATATACATCACCAACAATACATCAAAAGATAGATATACATCAGATATAAGAATTAGATAAAAAATATTTGCCATCAGAAACTTAGAAATAAAATAAGAGTTAGGATTATTATGTTCTCAATTTGTTTTTTTGGTAAATCGTGATTATTTTGACTATGTTAGTTAGGAAATATACTATTTGCTAAACCTCTAATAATAAAAAATAATGTAGACTACCGTTTTCCACTTGAAGTTAATACTTAAACGTAGCTTTCAAAAAGTAACTTGGTTTTGACAATGCGATAAATATAGTGGCAAATATAGCTATTTTAAAGTATGTAATAATGGCCATACATAATGGCTCTTTTATAACTGCAATGATCATAGTAGGTTTGTGGTTTTGTCCATATCTTTAATTTCTTTACTAGACGTTATTCTATGTATGAATAAAGGTTCTATGGATAAAGAATGAGGATCTTATTTTAAGTCTTGGTCCTTATATCCGTTCCGATCCAGTTAAAGTTAGATTGCTTTGTTTTACTATCAATCTGATGACTAAATGTCGTCACCACCGAAAACCTGTGCCACTAAAACCCATTAAGAGTCTTGGGCTCAGTACATATAATACTTTCGTACCTTTTCAAGGCCAACGGCCGTGCAATAAGGTGATTCGGCTGAGATCATGCTCAGCCGCCAGGTTTTTCCAATTTTCGGGTACCCACTTTATAGAGGCTGGGTCTGCCCCAGGAGGGACTGCATACCCCAAGATCGCCCCCGTCCCCCGTCCCCCTGGCTGAAATAAAAGAATAAATAATATTCCGTCACAACCGGAATTCGAACCGAGGACTAAACCACGTCCACCATATCCCCGATTCTCATTGTTTACTGCAGTTTTTCGGTTCTAATCTGTTTTTTTTTTTTTTTTTATATCTTGCCAGTAGGTGTCGGCGCAATGCTTTTCTCAAATTATAACCATCCTCTCTGTTGATATTTTCCGGTCGCATTTATTTTTCCGTATTATCATACAAAATTAGGTGCTTTTGCTTACTAAAATATACTCATTAATATGTATTTAAAACTTTTGGATAAAGTTATAAATAAAAAGAGGTTAAAGAATTACATTGAGTTTCGATGTAAAGATGTAATTCCGATTAAATAACTAAATAGATATTATTATCAACAACAATATTTTTTCCCAAAATCTTAAGCTTTCTAGCGGCTTAATATACTGGTATATTGATATTTTTATGTTAAAAAAAAAAAAATTACCTAAAAAAATAGTTGTCTATTTTCTTCTTTTATCCGTTTTCAAATTCGTTCAATTTGAATATTTACAAAATATTGAAACATCTCAGACATATAACATTCTAAAATATGAATTTCAGTTTTAATCAAATTATCTTTTTTCGAGCTAGACATATACACAGATCTTTTTGTGGGAGTTAGTAATTTGCGAGAATTTTCACGATCGCAATACATTCTCTTAGTCAATATGTCATATATAAGCAGGTTATAGTAAAAAATGTATTCATGTTAAAAAACTGGAGTGATAACAAATAGAGCCAGAAATACCAAAACCGAGTATATAACTTAGCATAACATGGCTAGCTATTAGGTCATTTGTAGAAGCCCATAAAGGACGGTTTACGAAGTTGAGGTAATAAAGTTTCAAAAATGTTACTGCAGTCGACTGATCAAAGTGGAATCTGCTTTGACCATGATAAAGGCTGTGGCTTGAGGATTTAACGATAGATTGAACATTTAAATTGAATCCTATTCTACAGGTCCTGAGTAGGATTATCTTCTCATTAACAGATCTTTGGGCTATTCCATCAATGTGAACCTTTCAAGTGTTCATTAACTAGTGTGATGGTTCCGTTTCGGTTTCATGGTTTAGTTAGCAACAACATTTAGTTTTATCAGCGGTCTTCTTGATGTATGCCGAGAGGGCATAAAACAAAGTGTACTGCATAAAACAATTTTTGAAGAGACATCATTTAAAGATACAATATAAAATAATTATTAAGATATAAACCAGTAGACAACATTTTTATTTATATTTACAACTGTATTGGTTAATACAACAAGTAAATGAGCTATGAGATAAAACGCGTGAAAAATATATGAAGAGAAACTGCCCATTGGCAGCGCTTCAGTTGGTAAATAGAAGGCCTCGAGGCCATCATCTTTTCAAACGTCTCGGAAGATTGTCAGGTTTGGAAGAGGAGACAAGGATTGAATCTAGTGTGTTACAGTGGGAGTGGAATTCGTCATGAAAAGATTGATAACTTCGTTAGAGCCAAGTTTGCTACATTTGGAACATTAAGGTCTTTATGGATGAGTTGATTCGTGACAAAAAAGGACCATTGAGGATTTTTCGAAGAATGTCGGATTAAAGGGATTGAAGAAAAATTAGATGATTTAGTATAGCTATAAAGCTCAACTCCGGAATTCTATATAGGCCTTATGGTTGTTGTTTGAGCCTGGAAATTATAATTTTTTTTTTTTTTTTTTTTTTTTTTTTTTTTTTTTTTTTTTTTTTTTTTTTTTACCTGTATATATTTTGTTTATAATTAAAAATCAAATCAAATTAAAAATAGTTTTTAATGAGGAAAATTTTTTTTTTGTTAGTTTATATATTATTCAAGTGCAGTTAGGGATTAGACTGATAAGAGTGTCCCCCCTTGCCCTCAAGCCAGTACCGTTGGAACCAGCTAGCTTAGAGTACCTGTTTATCGATTGGCGCCTTCACCAATTTATCGTTCAGGACTTCATTTCGTTGACTTCTGAAGATCACCATCCTTCCATGGAGAATCGCCTACCCGTCGTACGGAAGCTAAGTTTTAATAGAAGAACCTTTTTTTTTTTTTTTTATTTGTTTATAAACCAAATTGTTTTCGCATTTTATATATTGTAAATTTTCCTCATTTTTTTTTATTAAACTTTTATTTATTTTCATTACGTTCAATTTTATCTTTTTATTTAATATTACCTTTTTTTTTTATTTTTTTTGAATGATTAAGTACTCAAGACCAGCTCATTTCGAAACGGGATTGAGTCTACATTTTCTCATTGAGTTTTATTGTCACTCATCCCAACATAAGTTTGGTCCTCCGGCAGCCAGATTTTGAGTACTTAATTGTTAGTTTGATCGTATATTAACCAAATAAATTTAACCATTTATTTAATTATTATTTATTGAAATATTAGATTTTCTTTAAATATTTCTTTAAATTTTTGTTGTGTAATTTTCAGGCTTAAATATTTTATTATTCGTTCCAATATCATTTTTTTATTAACAGCTCTATAATGCCACCTAAAACACCATCTTCTAAGGGGGATTTTGATTTAGAACTTTTAGTTGAGGAATTTAAAGATCTCGCCGATGATATATTAGAAACATGTACATTGGGGCGCGCATCGAGTTCCGATCCTAGTAAAAAGGGATTATTTAGGGCAAAAATTTATCGACTAGATTCCACCCACGAGAAATTTATTGATAAATATAATGAAATTAGGAAAATATCAAAAGTAATGGGGGAACCTACCGAAGAGTACAAAGAATTAAAAGATAAAATAAGAAACAAATTTTATGAGGCATTATCGTTTGATATTTCGCCCGGGTCTAATAAGGAATCCGCCATTACTGATGCATCTCTACGTGATACGCATGCGCGAGATTCTAATTTTCATCTGCGACTTCCTATAATTAATATCCCTTCGTTTTCAGGAAATATATCGGAATGGCCTGCATTTAAAGACACTTTTGTCTCTCTAATTCATGAAAATGAGGATCTTAGTGAAGTCCAAAAATTTCATTACCTAAAATCGAATTTGAAAGGCGCTGCAGCACAAACAATATCGGCTATTCAAATATCACAACAAGGATATACCACAGCTTGGGAGGCCCTTACTAAGCGTTTTGACAGTCTAAGAATTCAGGCAACCCATCATTTAGTAAATATTTTTAATTTTCCAACGCTGGCCAAACATTCGTTGTCTTCTTTAGAAAATTTGTCATCGACTGTTTTAGAGAGCGCAACGGCATTTCTTAAATTGAAGCTCCCAGATCCATCTGGTTTTATATTGTACACTTACATTCTTCGATTGTTGGATCATCATAGAGAGCGTTTCGAGATGAAATTTAGTTCGAAACCCGAATTACCCACTTTTCAAGAATTTTCTGAATTTATTACTCAACAAATAGTGGAGCTGCAATCGACAGCTTTAACCTCGACCTCCAGATGTTCTCCGTCGTACACTGATGACAGGAAAAAAACGAGTCCTCATGTCCAATATAAATTGTAATATTGTTTGTCCAATGTGTAATAGCTCTCATCGCATTGTTGATTGTTCTTCGTTTCGAAAAATGAATCCTAAACAAAGATTCGATCAGATGAAAATTTTAAATCGTTGCTTGAATTGCTTCGGATTAGGTCATTCTCTTGCTAAGTGTCCATCAAAACATTCGTGTAAGTATTGTAGCCGCCGGCATCATAGCTTACTCCATTTTTCGACCTTCGAAACACCTACTCATAATAATCAAAATAGTAGGAAAACCAATTACCCTGGACCAAGCAACGAGATTACCAATCAATCTTCAGTTACACGTATTTCCCACCAGCTGCCTCAGCTTCAGACTAACTCCAATGAACCTTCAATATCAAATAATACCACTATTCTTTCATCATCAACTTCTGGAAATCTTAATGTTCTACTTGGTACAGCTCAAGCAAGAATAAAGGACAATTTTGGACAATATCATCGTTTGAGGATACTAATAGATAGTGGGTCCCAAAGGTCATTTATCACCTCACAACTTGTGAAGAAATTGGGGCTATCAAAATTTAGAAATCCTCATCAAATAGTAGGTTTTGGGAACCAACCAATTTCGGGGGGAAAATACCGAGTTTCATGTTCACTCATACCTGAAACAGAAGATGGTCCTGAGATGGAAACTTGCGCTATTGTAATTGACCAAATTAGTTCAAACATGCCCTCTAATCCAATTCCCAGCCAGGTGATGGATAAATTTAGAGATTTAAAACTGGCCGATCCAATATGCCATTTACCAGGTCCTATCGATTTTTTATTGGGTGCCGATTTATTTGGTGATGTACTAACGGGTAAAATACAAAAGACCTCAGAAGGGTTCCCTAATGCTCTTAATACGGTATTTGGTTGGATATTAGTTGGACCAATTCCTAATGGGCCGCCAAACTCATTCTCTACAGCGATGTTTACTGTAGCCGAAACAGATATTGAAGAGGAAACATTACCGTGTATTATGAATAAATTTTGGGAGATCGAGGAAGTCTCTACAGTTCCACAGTCGAATCCTGAAGATATTAAGGCTGAAGAACATTTTAAAAGGTCTCACACGAGGGATGATCATGGCAGATATATAGTTAGTCTACCATTCAGAAGCAAATCGTTTAATTTACAAGTTTCGAGACTAATTGCCATCCATCGTTTCTTGAAGTTAGAGGAGAAGTTGACCAAGAACCCTAACCTGAGACTTGAATATGATAATGTATTTCAAGAGTACCTCAGCAAACAATACCTTTCGCCTACATCTCGACCAGGAAAATTCTTCCTTCCGCATCATGGAATTTACAAGGATAGCTCTTCCACACATCTGCGTATTGTCTTTGATGCTTCTGCAACTACTGCATCGGGGTCATTAAACAGTCATCTTCTAACAGGGCCTAAATTACAGCACGATATAAAGGATATCTTGTTAAAATTCCGTTTACCTCAATATGTAATATCCGCCGATATATGCCAAATGTTTCTACAAATTTTGATTCACCCCGAAGATCGATTGTTCCAACACCTATTTTTTCGTTTCAACCATGCTGATGCCATTCAGGAATATGAATTTAATCGCTTGCCCTTTGGATTATCGTGTTCTCCTTTCCTAGCCATAAGGGTAATCCACCAACTTGTCGTAGATGAAGGACATAAATATCCACTTGCTTCACAAGCTTTATTAGGAAATATGTATATCGACGATCTGTTGACTGGTGCTGAAACACTAGAAGAGGCCTTGAAACTACAAAAAGAGCTTATTGACCTGCTAAATAAAGGTGGTTTCACACTGAAGAAGTGGTTTAGCAACGACCATCAGCTTACAAGAAATGTATCTGAAGGGATTGATTCCACTGTAGCATTTAGTAACATGGAAGACAAAGCAATTAAAATCTTGGGTATGCAGTGGGAACCAAACCATGATCGGTTATCGTACCGTGTCACACCAAGAGACATCGTTTATACAAAAAGAGGTCTCATGTCTACTATAGCCCGTGTGTATGATCCATTGGGATATTTGGCACCTGTTGTTTTTAGAGCGAAGACACTTTTACAACAACTTTGGAGGCTCAAGATTGGTTGGGACGATCCGATTCCTATGAACATTCAGAAACGATGGCACACGTTTTTCACGGAATTACCTAAGTTGGCCGAAATAAGCATTCCCAGGAGAATAATTTCAAATAGAAAATTACGGAACTGCCTAGTTGGGTTTTCGGATGCTTCGTCGTTTGGATATGCAGCAGTCATTTATTTTAGAAGTGAGAGTGAAACAGGCCATGTCACAACAAATCTTGTTTTTGCTAAAACGAAATTGGCTCCCTTGAAACCAGTCACCATTCCGAGGCTGGAACTCTGCGCCGCAGTACTATTAGTGAAAACCTTAAAGGCTCTTCAAGAATTTTTATCACAATTCCAGGACATGCCAGTAATTTTACTGTCTGATTCAGCGACTGTGTTAGCTTGGCTTCAAATGCCATTCCATCAAATGAAGACATTCGTAGCTAATAGGGTTGGGAAAATTCTGGATTTATCTAAGTCAGCTTCCTGGCACCATATTCGCTCCCAATATAATGCAGCTGATGTCGCCTCTCGTGGTGTCGATTCTACAGACCTAATTCATGATACATCTTGGTGGATAGGACCTGATTGGCTGCGACTTCCTAAGGCAGAATGGCCTTTAGATCAAATAGATATTTGTAATACTCCACCACTACCAGAAATTAAATCAGAAGTAATGGTTATGTTAACACATAGTAAAAATACTCTGGAAGTCATAGAAGAAATTAACAAGTTTTCTTCATTTACCAAACTCATTAGAGTTTTCAGCTATATTCGCAGATTCTGTAATAACGTCAGACCCCACAAGAATGAAAGAAAAATTGGTTCATTAAAGTTGAATGAAGTTAGAGACACCACTACTATGCTGATAAAAATTATTCAAACTTACCATTTCCCTAATGCCATACCTACTGAAAAATCCGACAGAATAAGTCTACAATCGTTGTCTCCATTTGTTGATTCGGTGGGTATCCTTAGGGTGGGCGGTAGATTGCGAAATGCACCAATATCTGAAGATTCTAAATATCCAATACTACTCCCTCGTAAATCACACTTTGTCAATTTGCTTGTAGACTATTACCATTCGACATATCTACATTCAGGTCCTCAAATTTCGCAGTCACTACTCAGAAGAAAATTTTGGATATTATCAAGTCGACGTTTAGTCCGACAACGAGTTCACCAGTGTTTAAGATGTCACGAGTTGTCGGCGAAGAATTACACCTATCGCATGGCTGACTTACCGCCGTCTCGTTTCCAGCAAGGAAGACCATTCATCGTAGTAGGAGTAGATTTCGCAGGCCCCTTTCTGTTAAGAGACTCGCTCAAGCGCAAAGCTGCAGTTCAGAAAGCATATGTAGCTCTCTTTGTGTGTCTCAGTACCAAGGCAATACATGTGGAGATTATTTCTCAATTGACAACAGAAGCCTTCCTAGCGGGTTTAGATCGCTTCATTGCTCGACGCGGTCTACCGCAGAAAATCATGTCCGATCATGGGACCAATTTCATCGGGGCTCATCGACGCTTAAAAGAATTATATGTGTGGTGGAATCTTCAGCCAGCCAAGCAAAAATTGAAGACCATCTTACAACACGTGGCATTCAATGGTGTTTTATCCCTCCTTCAGCGCCGCATTTTGGTGGTATTTGGGAAGCAGGAGTAAAATCGCTAAAGTTTCACCTTACCCGGGTTGTAAAAGATCAAAGTCTAACTTACGAGGAAATGTCAACTATAACAGCGCGTATCGAAGCTATTCTTAATTCCAGACCTCTACATCCCATGTCTTCCTCTCCTGAGGACTTTGACGTATTGACACCAGGACATTTTCTTATTGGTGCACCATTGCTGGCATTACCAGACCAAGACCTTCATGACATTTCATCTAATCGTCTCACTCGATGGCAACTCTTAAAGCGTAGCATCAAAGATTTCTGGAATCGATGGAGACACGACTACTTGAACTGCCTACAACAACGTGGAAAATGGACTACAGATACACCTAATGTAACAACTGGCACCATGGTATTGTTGAAGGATGCAAACATGCAATTAAATCGATGGCCAAAGGGTCGTATCGTTGGTGTGTTTCCTGGAGACGATGGGGTAATTAGAGTAGCAAAAGTCAGAACAGCTACTGGAGAATACCTAAGACCGGTTTCAAAATTAGCTCCCTTATTCCCTCATGTGGATTAACCACAATTTTGAAAATTTAATATGATAAATTTTGGTGGGCGGTGTGTTTGAGCCTGGAAATTATAATTTTTTTTTTTTTTTTTTTTTTTTTTTTTTTTTTTTTTTTTTTTTTTTTTACCTGTATATATTTTGTTTATAATTAAAAATCAAATCAAATTAAAAATAGTTTTTAATGAGGAAAATATTTTTTTTTTGTTAGTTTATATATTATTCAAGTGCAGTTAGGGATTAGACTGATAAGAGTGTCCCCCCTTGCCCTCAAGCCAGTACCGTTGGAACCAGCTAGCTTAGAGTACCTGTTTATCGATTGGCGCCTTCACCAATTTATCGTTCAGGACTTCATTTCGTTGACTTCTGAAGATCACCATCCTTCCATGGAGAATCGCCTACCCGTCGTACGGAAGCTAAGTTTTAATAGAAGAACCTTTTTTTTTTTTTTTATTTGTTTATAAACCAAATTGTTTTCGCATTTTATATATTGTAAATTTTCCTCATTTTTTTTTATTAAACTTTTATTTATTTTCATTACGTTCAATTTTATCTTTTTATTTAATATTACCTTTTTTTTTTTATTTTTTTGAATGATTAAGTACTCAAGACCAGCTCATTTCGAAACGGGATTGAGTCTACATTTTCTCATTGAGTTTTATTGTCACTCATCCCAACAGTTGTTGTTGTTGTTGTTTGGGGTTTTGAGGCGTAAAACCTAGGGGTCATCAACGCCTATAGTTCTCTTTAAGTATAAATAAATAAATAAATCAAAACTAATAAATTAGGCGTATAATAATTAGATAAAATAGTAAAAAATAAATAAACAATTAAAAAAATAAATAAAATAATGATAAGTTAAATTAAAAGTCTATATTTTATTAAATAGTAGGTGTTTCTTAAGAAACCTGAACAGCGCCGAGATGTTGTTTTCATTATCGGAAAGTATGAAGGATATATTAGGTATAAGCCCAAATTTGTTTAAACCTGTCCTATAAGAAAGGCATTCTTCTAAAATGTGGCTGATAGTCAGGATACTGTTACAATGTGGGCACTTAGGAGGTGGTTGCTTGGTAATGAGATGAAGATGGGTCATGTTAGTGTGGCCAATCCTTAATCTGGCCAGGACAACTTCTTCTCTGCGGTTTGAGCGACATGATGAGGACCAAGGCCCCACTTTTGTTTTGACGACTTTCAGTTTGCTAGCAGGACTCTCGTCCCACATGGACTGCCAGGCAGCCGATATTTCCTTTCGGAGCGGCTGAGACATATCTCGCGGTGTTAGGATAGCTACACCTTGACCCGGAAGGGTGAGCGCCTGTTTGGCGGCCCTATCCGCCAGCTCATTACCCACTATCCCCACATGGCTTGGGATCCAAATAAAGCATACTGTCTTTTCCAATTCTTGGAGCATATGGATATATCGGTGTATCTTTAGGACGAGAGGTTGGGGAGAGTACATGCTATTTAAACCTTTTAAGGCACTCAGTGAGTCGGTAACTATGGTAATTGAGTGTGAGGGAACTGACATAGCGTAGTGTAAAGCTGAAACTATTGCTTGAAGCTCTGCAGTATAAATGTTACATAGTTTATGTAATTTTATTTTGTGTGTCGAGTTGTGTGTAACGAATGAGCAGGCTGTAGATTCTTCTGATTTTGATCCATCTGTATAGATTAAAAAGGTATCCGGAAGAGTATGGAGCAGAGTGGTAAATTCATTTTTGTATTCGGAAGGGGAGGTATTGGTTTTGAGTAATCGTGACAAGTCAAGCATAATATTGGGGGGTTTGTGAAGCCACGGAGGGTTTAGAGGTTCTGGTTTGCAGATAGGTAAGCTTTTAAGGAAATCGATGGCGGAAGACATTCTTTCTGTTAAAGGGAGGGTTGAGTTAGGTTTGTTTCTAAAAGCATTTGTGAATTTTGGTTTAAATATGGAGCTATGGGTAGGATGATCAGGCTGGAGAATTAATTTCGATATATAGTTCACAGCTAGTTTTTTTCTTCTAAATAAAAGCGGAGGTATACCTGCTTCGGCGCATAAACTAAGAACTGGGCTTGTTCGGAAGGCCCCGGTTGCGTTTCTGATGCCCATATGGTGCACTGTATCTAGCTTATTTAGAGTACGAAAACGAGCCGATCCATAAACAAAGCATGCATGATCTAATTTGGAACAAACTAAATGTTGGTAGATCTTAAACATCGTAGAGCGATCGGATCCCCAGGAAGTATTGCTAAGGTATCTTAATATAGTAAGTTTTTTTGTTGTAGCCGATTTAAGTGCTGAAACATGTGGTTCCCATGATAGTCTTTTATCGAACGTCAACCCCAAAAATTTATAACTATTTGTATAAAGAATGGGAGAATTTCCGAGGTAAAGTGTAGGGGAGGCGGGAGTATTTCTTTTCCTGCTGAAATGTAGAGCTCTGGTTTTTTCGGAGGAGAATTCGAGATCAATGGAATGTGACCAGTTGTTGATGCGATTAATAGCGTCTTGCAGCTTGTGCTGTATAGTAGTAACGTTTCCAGAACGGCAGGCAATGGCGAAATCATCTGCGAACAGCATCGGTTTGACACCTCGAGGTAGGTTGAGCCCCAGTTCGTTGATAGCGAGGCAAAACAAAGTCGGACTAAGCACACAGCCTTGTGGGACTCCTTTCATCTGTTCTTGGTTCGCAGACAGTTCGCATCCTATCCTAATTCTAAAGAAACGATGTTGAAGGAATTCCTGTATGTAATGGAATAGATGACCATGTATCCCATTGGACGAGAGTTTGCTGAGGATCACTGAATGGTTAATGTTATCAAAAGCTTTAGTCATGTCGAAGAATATGGCTATTAGTTGCTGGGAATTGATAAAGGCATATTGGATTTCGGTTTCTAGTGTGACTAGGTGATCAACTGTGCAGCGGCCTTTGCGGAATCCAGATTGAAATGGTTGAAGCAAATTGTTGTTTTCTATCGTCCACATCAGTCTTTTGTTTACCATACGCTCCATAATTTTGCTCAAACAACTAGTGAGGAATATGGGGCGATAGCTGTTGAGTAAACGCTTATCTTTTTCATTTTTTGGAATAGGGATGACAAATGAGTGACGCCAGAAATTCGGAAATTGTCCCGTGGACCAAACATGATTATAATAATTAAGCAGCCATGTAAGCGTATTGCTAGGTAAATGTTTAATCATGTCATAATGGACCAGATCGGGGCCAGGAGTGGATCCTTTAACGGAGGACAAAATATTTTTTAGTTCCCACTTTGAGAACGGGATATTATAATCGGCGGAGTCATCATGTATACTTCTATTCACATAATCTATGACTTCACAATCGTTATTGCTTGAGCCAGAGGTGTAGACTTCAGAAAAGAAATTGCCAAAAGCATCTGCGACAGTTTTAGGATCGTCGGAGAGTTGTCCATTGATGAGGATGGTGTAACGTGTTGACGAAGAGGATTTAGTGATCTTACGAATTTTTTTCCAGATTTGAGTTGACGTCGTTGACGAATTTATGGAGCTTATTATTTTTTTCCACGATTCGCTTTTGCTCAGATTGATTATTCTTCGGCAAAGAGCTCTCTGCCTCTTATATTCTACTAGATTTTCTGAGGTCATACATTTTTGGAATTTTTTGTACGCTTTTCGACGATCTCTGATCGCTTCCCTGCAAGCATCGTTAAACCAAGGTACGGGTGGTCTTCTTGGTGAGTCAGAAGACATTGGTATCGATTCTTTAGCTGCACGAATGATCGTATTAGTGATAGTTGAACAACCCTCATCAATGGTCAATTCATGAGGAGGGGTTCGAGGTGCCGAAGCTAAGGAGACGAAGAGATCCCAGTCCGCTCTATGGAGCATCCACTTCGGAGTTATACGAGTGGGTTTAACATGTTTCATTTTAATCAGCAAGGGAAAATGGTCACTACCATGTAGATCGGGCAAGACGGTCCAGTCTACGTCGTTATATAGGGAAGGGGAACAGAGGGACAGATCAAGAGCTGAATATGTCCCATAGCTGGAACTTAGGAAGGTCGGGTCACCGGAGTTGAGAAGTAGGAGATTGGAAGTGTCTAAAAAGTTTTCTATTATTTTACCCCGGATATTCATATTTGGAGAACCCCAAAGAGGATTGTGTCCGTTCATGTCTCCAACAAAAAGTACAGGACGAGGTAATTGGTTATAAATATCCAAGAGTTGATTGGTGTCTATTGTAGGATCCTGTGGGAGGTATATAGTACATATGGTTAACGGAAAGTCTCGATATACTCTAACGGCTACGGTTTGTAGCCGGGAGTTGAGAGGGATCGATTCGGAGTAAACGGATTTGTGCACTGCTATGAGGACACCGTGATGACCATGGTTCTGATTTGGTCCGTCTTTGCGGTATATTTCGAAATTTTTTAGAGAAAAGGGGTCCGTTGGTTTTAGCATTGTCTCTTGAAGAGCAATGACAGTTGCCTCACTATCGTGAATTAAAATTTTTAAGTCATTGAAATGAGATCTTAAGCCATTGCAGTTCCATTGAAGTATCGCCATTTTGAGAGATATGATCGAAAGAGATTAAAAAGTCAGGAGGCAATATAAACATAAAGAGAAGTGTAAAAGAAGAATTAAATAAAACAAGATACGACTGGTAACTAAAAAAATAATTATTTATAGTAATTAGAATTAGATAAATAAACAGATAAGAGAAAGTAGAATTAAACAAAAAAGTAGCGGTGGTAATGGTAAATTTAAATATATGGAAATGAAAGCAACACATGAGAGAGGAAATTAAAAATATATCTTCATATGTTAATAAGGAGACTAAAAAATAAATTAGAAAAGATACAAGAAGATGTGTAATAATTGTATTTTGTGCTAGAATATAGTTACTTTTGAAAGATAATTTGATAGATTGGTCAGACTCATCGGAACGGATGCACTTCCGGTCGGAAAGAATTGTTGATAGGCAACTAACAGTTAAAAAGTCAGGAGGCAATATGACCATAATGATAAGTGGAAGAGAAAAAAATAATAACACAAAATATGACGAGTAATTAAAAAAATAATAGTTTATAGCAGATAGGATTAAATAAATAAACAGGGAAGATAGGGTAGAATTAAACAAATAAGTAGTGGTGGTAGTGGTAAATTTAAATATATGGAAAGGACAGTTACACATGAGAGAGGAAATAATACATATCTTTTTAGATTTTGAGGACAATAAATACAAGACAAGACAATAAATAATTGAAGATAAATAGTAATAATAACAAAAACAAAACAAACAAAAAATAATATTAATAAGAATAATAAAATAAATAAATGAAAATAAATAAATAAATAAATAAATAAAAATAAAAAAAAAAAAAAATAATAATAAAAAAAAAAATAATAAATAAATAATAATAAAAAATAATAAATAAAATAATAATAATAAATAATAAATAAATAAATAAAGATAAAAATAAATAATAAGAAATATAATATAAGGAATAATAAATAAGCATAAATAAAAAAAAAATATATAAAAATAATAAAAATAAAAATAAAAATAAATAAAAATAAATAAATAAATAAAAAAAAATAAATAAATAAAATAATACAATAAATAAATATATTTATAAAAAATTGTAATAGATAAGAATAATAATAATAGTAAAAAATGAAATAATAAGGAGAAGAGATAAGTAAGGAAAATAAAATAGTTGTGATAATAAATGGCTGGATAAATAAGGGGGAAAATAATAATGAAAGAAGAAAAATTATATGTGTATACACATATACATACATATATATATACATACACATACATACATACACACCCATACAGACATATACACACAAACATATACACCGGCATATAATTATAATAAAATAGCGAGACGCAAAATAAACACAATAAAATAATAAGTAAATAAAGTAGTATAGGCAGGTACATAGTCAGAAGCAGGCAGAATAAAAAATAAAAATAAAATAATAAATAAAATAAAAATACATAATGGCATCCTTAGTACATAGATATACACATACACACATACAGTATTCACATATGTGGATACACACATATATACACAGAGATATAGAAGGCACATATACATACACACAAACAGAATTGGATAGGAATATATAATTGAGTAATGAGAAGTGTATTGTGAGTCAATATTAGATTAAGTGTCATTTTTCTTTTTTGTTGATTTTTTATAGTTTTTGACCTTAATGAAACCCTCATCGTCTACGGATAAATGTTCCGCCGCTCCTCCATCGAAGCGACGGGGGCGGTGGAAGGTGTGTTCTCTGCAGAGATAGGCGATGGAATGAGGCTGGCTAGAGCGGCCGGAGAAGGAAGAGTGGGGGTAGGGTGGGAGGCAGAGGGAGCGGTGGTGGGGGAGGAGGTGGAGGGGCGTTGTAGAGATAAGCTCCTTGTCCTACGAGGGCTAACCTGGTTCTGGGACGGAGTCGGTGGTGGGGGGAGGAGTGGGGACGGAGTGCGTCTTATCTTTTCCTCTAGATAACCGGCTATGTTTTTGTTGGAAGTATAAGATTCGGTATTAGTAATGTTATCTCTTGTATTTTTGGTATTAATAATATGTTTAGGCTCAATAAACAGAAAAGGGAGATCAGCTTGAATGCCGATTTCTTTCGTCATAATTTTATTTTCGTTTTCTTTCATTACTGCCGCGAAGGATTTAACGAAAGTTGTCGGATTTCTAAGTTTATATATTTTTCTGGCTTCATTTAGAGATATTTTGTTATTGATTTGAATGGATTTGATTTCTTTTTGAATTTTAAATATCGGGCATGAACGGTCTAGTGCATGGTGCGGGCCATTACAATTAATACAATGAGGAGGATTTTCGCAACGATAATTTTCTCCATGCTTATTTTTTCCACATTGTATGCAAACAGATTCTTTTCTACATTGGGCCGTAGGGTGGTAAAATCCTAAACAGTTAAAACATCTTTGTGGCGAAGGTATATAAGGCGTGACGTCAACAGTCAGGAAGCCCACTTTAATAGTTTTTTGGTACCATAGGAGTTGAAAATGTCGCTATGTAACTGTGGGTAGCTATTTCTTCTCCGTTTTTTTTTATTTTTATACGAACGATATCGTTAATGATATGAGAGAGTTCTTTCTTAATTTCTTCTATAGATAAATATTGGAAGTCAAAAACTTTGATAATTCCTTTACTATAGTTTAATGTATTATGAGGAACTACTTCGATGGGAAATTGGCCCCCAAAATCCTTAATTTTTAATAGAGTGGTCGATTGATTGCCCCTATAGGTTTCGACGAGGAGGGAACCATCACGCAGTTTTTTAATATTTTTAATCTCCCCAACGAGACCGGTAATAAATTTGTTTATAAAAAACGGCGAGACTTTTTTAAAGTCCTCCTTATCGGTTCGTTTCATGACAAGAAATAAAGGGGATATATTGGGCGTTTCGGAGAGCAGAACTTTCTCAGGAGGATTTTTGATTCTCCCCGAGGCCTTTTTCTTTTAGCCAAAGGGCTGTTAGGATCGTCTGGGTCATCCATTGTACGGAAACCCAATAAGAGTACAAAAAAAAAACAATAAAAAATAGCAATATAAAAAATAAGAGGGAAAAAAAAAAAAAAAAAATACTACTTATAAGTAAAATAAAAGCTCCTTGTTCTAATTATAATGTTATGAGAGAAATAAGAGTGTAAGAAGTTGGAAAAAAGAAAAAATATGAGTAGAATCTTAAATGCTAGACTTAGCTGATAGCTGAGATCCTTCTCCTCTGGAGTCACAACAAGCAATGTAGGCCTTATGGTATCATGTAAATGAGGCTTTTGTTGAATTTTATTTAATTTGTCTTCATAATTGTATACTGTATATATTGTGTGAATGGGATCTTATATCACTATTACTAATGGTCATATAGGAAAAATTTTGATTATAAGGCCGAAATCACATTCTCATTTTTAACCTTCGATTTCCGGTGCCTAATTTATAGGAAAATCTTCCTACCTTAAAGTCGCTACACCTTATTTCACACATTACTGTAAATACAGCCGGCCTAGATAAAAACAAAACATTAGGAGCCAACTTTTACCACTAATACAGATTCTATATTCAATTTAAATTTAAATAAGGGTCTTTATATTATCTAGTCTTTGTTGCTCTTTATATTATCTAGTTTACTATTATTGCCTATTATAGTATTTGTGTTAGTCCTACAAAAGTATTTTGTTAAATACATAAATCCTAAAAAAATCCAGCACACTAAACAAGTTATGCCCCTTCCTTCTCTACTTGAAATACATTATTCGCTGTTATGGTCTTTTGCTACATTCATCGGGTCCTATCTTCTCATAGTCCTCTATGTAACTTTTTGTCTCTAATAATTCAGTTGATTGTCGCATTGACTCTTCCAATCCAGTTTCCATTTATACCCATCGTAACCTTCTTGTTCCTCGTCAATATTTCATGACATGAGCGTGGCCTATACCGTGTTTTCCTTCCTTTATGTATACAGCTGACCTATATACGTCGTTTCTGTTCATGAGAAATACTCTACTCGATTCTTTAGTCTCATGACACGAAAAAGTTAGCATCTTTCAAAAAAATCCATCGCAAAATATAAAAATAATTTAAATGAGAAAGTATTTTTTTGAAAAATGGTCGTAAGTATAGCTATGTAGTGTATCAAAAATTATCCTAAAAAAATATTTTAGGCAGAGTCCTGGTAATTAGAATTGTCCTACACAAACGAATACAACGTTATCATATTTATAAATACAACGCTCTAATTAGCAACATCTTAATGTCTTCATAAACACCTCAAATTCATAAGCGGGTTCTCGTTTTTACAATACACACATACACTAAATATTATATATATATATATATATATATATATATATATACCTTTACTACCTTTACTTGTAAATTTTATGTTATTCTTAAGGGACAAAGTCTCAGAATAAAATTTCTTTTCTATTCTATGTATGCATATATATGCCTAGCCGAAGGTTCGATACCGATACTGCCTATCATTGCCATGTTTACAGTTTAATCCAGTGATTGCTATCCAATCCTGGCCACCCGAAGCCCGACTAAACACAATCCCTCCCACCTACGCCTCGGCTTAGCTCTTGGACGCCTACCCTTTAATCCAGTGCATATAAACATTTTAGGAATTCGTTCTTCACTAAGCCCAAAAGCTTTGCATGACCATTTGAGCCGCCGCGATTCTACAACTCCATTTATACTATAGGGGTACAAGCTCCGTAATTCCGAGTTGTGCACCCTTCTTAATTCTTCAGTAGCTTCATTCCTCTCCGGGCGAAAAATTTTACTGACAATTTTTTATTCCCTTTTTCTCTATTTATAGTTCTTATTCTCCAAAACGATGAGACTTTTTTTATCTTTCATAGTAAGCTGCGATGATTCACATCCGCAAAAAGCCGTCAGGAAATAATAATAGTTTCTGACTATTATGTTTCTTGATCGAAGCCTGGAACTAATTAGTTTAGCTACTGAATAATAACATGCCTTTAACCGCGACTTTATTTTCTCCTAAAATTTAGTTGTTTTTTTCCTTCTACCAAAGATCCTAAATACCTAAATTTATCAACATCTTCAAATGTATTTCCGGATGATCAATATCACATGATTCTATTACTGACCATACATTTTGTCTTATCCTTTTTTATTTCGTTTTTATTTCAAGTCCTATCTCATTACCATTTTTCATTAAATTAGTAGAGTTTAACTTAGATATATATCACAAATAGATATTCCTATTAATTTAATAACATCGATATTGAAATATATTTTTATTTAATAACATTTTATGGCAAATTCAATCAACGCTTCTGATAATATTTTACACAATACTGGAACTGTTATGGAATAATCAGAACTTTACAAAATGCATATAATTATAGTTGAAACATATATGTATTATTTAAAAATATATATATATATATATATATATATATATATATATTATATATATATATAATATATTTATATATATGTATACTAGAGTTTCTAAAATTCAGGTAAACAACTGACCACCTTACGGCTCTCCAATCTCGATGTTAATACGGGATTTATTGTATATTAATAATAATAATAATAATATACAGACGAAATAACATCAGATCAAAATATATTGTTAGGACCAGCGAGGTCGTCCTTAGGATCTCCTAACTCTGTGCCTGAAAGCTGAGCTGATTCGTTGGACTTGTTTCTTGAAATTAATTGATGTTTTGCAGAACGATGATTGAAGAAATAAATAAATGACTATGGTAAAAGAGATAATAGGTAAACAAGGAAAAACAGATAAAAGGTAAACGTGTTATGTAATAACAAATAGGTAACAGTTAATAATCACGCACTGGGAGTTTTTTTATCCTATCTGTTCCAACCGTTATAAAAACTATATGTTTTTCTCTTATCATCCTGATCAATGAATACTTGATAAAAACATTTCTTCAAAGTATGTGAGGAATTTAGAGTAGATAAATATACTGGTATAAGTGGCGTTAACATATATATCTACTCATGTAATTTTTATATAAAAAATTATAAAATCAGGTGAAAAAAGACAAATAAAAACACTGTAGTTAAGTAAAGGAAATATCAACTTAAATTACACATATGAAAATACCTTCGGAATGAAAATATAAATCGAATGCAAAAGAAGTATGAACTGAAAAGGTATCAAATAATCAAATAGATCCGAGCTATTCTGTGTGTGAAGGTCAATATTCATTCTGTCAGACCGCCACAATATAAACTTACAGCTGGTTACCACACATTAGGTGACTATGCCACCTCAGGTTATTTACACTTTAGTGTTACTATGTGAACTATTTCAAAAGTACTCAAGTGTCTCGAATATTAAATGTTCTCACTGCTTTACCACTCCAAAATTATTGTAGCTCATCATAAAACTAATTAGCACTTCTTCAATCTATAGCATCGAGGCATCAATAAAGATTATTTTTATCTATTATTTATATATTTACAACTATATTGATTAATACATCTAGTAAATTAGCTGTGAGATAAAACACATGAAAAAGACATGAAGAGAAACTGCCTATTGGCAGCACTCCAATAGGTCATCTAAACTAGAAGGTCTCGAGGCTGTTTTTTTTTCAGACGCCTCGGAGGATTGTCAGGAATGGAAGAGGAAGCTAGAATTGAAACTAGTGGATTAGATTGGAAGTGGAGTTTGTCATGGAAGGATTGATACCTGGTTCGGGCCAAATTAGCAACATAAGGAATATTAAGGTCTTTATGGATGAGCTTATTCGTGATGAAGTAAGGAGCGTTGAGGATTTTTTCGAAGGATTTTGGATGTAAGGATAGAAGAAGGGAAGAATTTGATGGTTTAGTAGAGCCCCAAAGCGCAACCCCGTAAGTCCAGATAGGTCTTATGATGGTCGAGTAGATGAGTATTTTGTAGTTAAGTGTTAGAGCGTCTGTCTAGTAAGTGTTGAAGTAACCGAAAGCGGCGAGCAGTTTCTTGTCGTTTCAGTCTAGTGTGAGGATTCCATGTTAGGCGTTTGTCAAGTAGAAGTCCTAGGTAGCGGATCTGTTCAACTGGAATAGGCGGAATATTATTAAAGGATACTGTGGGGCAGGATTTCATAGGTTTGCGAGGAAGGGTAAAGGTTATTTGGTGGGATTTGTTGGAATTTATTTTAATTCGCCAATTCTGACACCATATTTCAAGGTCTCTGATGTGGGATTGGAGAGTTTGAGAAACAACAGTTGGATCGTTATTGACTGATAACACAAAAGTGTCATAGGTAGAAAGGAAGGTGTTGGGATATCAGCTGTATAAACTGTGTAAAGAATTGGTCCAAGGATACTGCCTTGAGGAACACCAGCAGACTGAATAAAAATGGACGAATAGGAACTATTGTTATTTATTTTAAAGGATCTGTCAGAAAGATAAGACTGGATAATAAGGAGGTAAGTAGGAGGGAGGAATTTACGAAGTTTGTACAGCAGTCCTGGGTGCCAGACTCGGTCAAAGGCCTGTTCTTCGTCGAGAAAGGCTCCCGTGCAGTACAATCCACAACATCCACCACTCGATGACATCAATAAAGTTGGATCTAAAAAAAAAAAAAAGAAAAACAAGTAAAATAAATAAGTTTTATAACTGAATTGCGTTTCAATTTACATGTCATTATCTAAAAAAACAATTTTCTTAACAAATTGTCAATTTAAAATTCATTTAAGTATTTTTCTACCCAGATTAAGTCCGATGTTTCCTGAATAAAATATAACGACAGGAAAGTGACTTGACAAGAGCCATTCGTTAGGAGGACAGGAGCCTGTTATCGGATCATGTAACAGGTTATATAATACCGTTCGTTATAATTAGGCAGTTCTCCGTTCCTTAGGAGGGGATTGATAAACATTGCCGCTCCTTGTTACTTTGATATCCGCTCAATTATAAAAAAAAGCTATCCAATTCTCATTTATTTTTTAATATTTGTTTAATGCTTGTGATCATTTTATAAATTTCAGGTTTCCATAATGAGAAAAGAAAAACTGAACAACTGAGTTTCAATAGAATAGAAACAAAATGGTTAGTTTTTGGTTAAAACCATACATGTCTTTATCACAAATGTTCTTGTAACCAGAAACGTGAGAAGAAATGTGACAGGATGTAACAATACATTTTAATTATCGTGATATATAAAATCTTGAGATTTTCCAGAACTCGGAAACAACTTATATTTATTATAACCAAGCCCATTCAGAAGTATTTACTTGTCTTGTATCGATTTAAAGATTATTTTTATATAATTAAAAAATGGCTTCTCTACAAATGTTATTTGTTATCTAGATCATGCTATATTAATAAAAAAATCTCATTTTTTTGAGGCTGCAGAAAGCCTAATGTTTACAAATAATTATAGATTAATATTGTAGCGGATGCTTCACGCGCTCGCTCACAGGTAGCGCTAGCGGCGACCGAATATGAGCACATCCTATATTTAATAATGTTGTATATTGTAAGAGAGCAGTGTAGTCTAGTGGATAGAGCGATAGTCTACTGTGCTCCAGGTCCTGGGTTCGAATCTCGGTTATGACAGAATACTATTTGTTTCAGGCGGGGGGCGATCCTAGGGTATGGAGACCCTCCTGGGGCAGACCCAGCCTCTATAAAGTGGGTATCCAAAAATGGTGGAAAAACCTGGCGGTTGAGCTTTTGCCTCATGGGGTATTTCCTTCCTGACCAGTAACTTCTTGAGGGTAACTTTTTACCTTTAGCTGCGGTACGTGCTTCTACTACGGCGGGCACCAACCTTCAACAAACTCTCTTCCAACATTAAACACGATTTGTTGAGGCCTTCGGTGACCCTTTCTTATCCATAATAATAACCATGCCTTCGACAAGTTGATCAAGGTTTTCTCGATCCCTGTAGTAATCAGGATAATAACCATACCTCGAAAATATTATTAGTTGCTGTCGTTCACAAAATTTCTTAACGCTAAAACTTTGTCCTTTATTGCAATAGGAAATTGACTTTTGTCTTAAATGAGAATCCAAATTTTCATAATAATGTATAATTTTCAATTAATAAATAAATAATGGCGAACCGGTTATAATTGCAATTAGAAGAGAAGAAGTAAAATAAATTTAAAATACAAAAATTACTTTTTTTTTGTGCTTATCTATTTATTACCACATACTTTTTGATATAAATAGAGAAGAAAATTGTAGTGAGCAGTCGTAGAATTCACAAATATAAAATATATATTGAGAAGCTAACTATTCGTGCAATACCAACTTTACTGCCGTGATCTGAAAAGAGGATTCGATTTTATTGTAGTTCGAATGACTCAATTAAACTCTACCCATTAAATGTCTTAAAACAGCCATTTTCCTGAGAAACCAGCAGTTGATGGTAGTTACTAGTGTAATAAAAATAAACTTTTTATTTCCTATGTCAAAGAGTAAATAAACAACATTTTAATTGATAGAAAAGTTTCGATGTTTTTTTTTTTTTTTTTTTTAAGTTCCAGGCGTTTTATTCATTATCTAGAAACAATTCTTTATTGAGTAAGATTGCAATCTGAACGCGTTTTAATATATCTATAACGTTTATAACTATATATATCAAACAATAATTTTTACGAATTGAAAGTATGATTATTTTTGAAAATATAATGATCGTTATTATTATATAAATTTATTGTTTTGTATATATCGTGTGAATACAGTATGAATGTTGTACTTTATCCCTATTAAAAATGTCCTTAATTGGACAGATTGTAATATTGTTCAATAAAGAATTGTTTCTAAATTCAAAAAAAAAAAAAAATAATGATGGTAATGTCATATAAAATGTATTTAACATAAAAAATCTAATGTATTTAATAACTTAAACATAGAAATAAACTAATTTACTGATCGTCCTTCAATTTTGTCCTTCTTCTATTGGTTATATTAATGTAAGACATATATATGTCTTACATTTTATTATTATTATTATATATATATATATATATATATATATATATATATATATATATATATATATAATTGATTTTTAGGATAAAGAGACGGGGAGCCCGTGGCTGAGTGATTAGCACGGTAGTCTCCCACGCCAAAGGTTGTGAGTTCGAATCTCAGTCCCGGAGGAACATTTTTAAGCATTTAATTAAATGGGAATTTACTCACAGCCTCTTCCTCAGTTACGTGAGACCTGTCAGCTAATCGGTGGCCACTCACAAAACTAGGCATAGGGAGTAATGACCCTACCCTGTCGAATATCGAGAAACGCGAGTGTATTTTCCAGCTGATTATACCGCGCAAGGCCGTTAGGGCCATCGAAAAAATAAATATTCCGTAAGACAGCTCATATGTATGGAATATTATAATGTAACGAATATGTCCTAGAACTAAAATACAATGTTTTTTTTTTACACCAAAATAAATAAAATAACAATTCGCTTTATACTTATCAATTATAATTTCTATGAAAAGTTTCTATTTTTTTTTTCTACTAAATTTGTGGAGAGATGTACGGGACTGTTGAGAGATGTAGGAACTAGTTTTCGTTATATCAATATTTATTTTTTTATTTATGAATAAAAGAAATAAATAACATAATCGGAGCGGCGTGGTCTAGTGGGTAGAACGGTAGTCTACTGTGCTCCGGGTCCTGGGTTCGAATCCCGGCTGTGGCGGAATATTATTTATTATGTTATTTCAGCTGGGGGGAGGAGGTGACCCTGGGGTATGAAGACCCTCCTGGGGCACACCCAGCCTCAATCAAATGGGTACCCAAAAATGGGGAAAAAAACTGGCGGCTGAGCGCGATCTCGTCCGAATCACCTCATTGCACGGCCGTTGGCCTAAAAACAGTACGAATCTCTACATGTACCGAGTCCAAAACTCTTCATGGCTTGTAGTGGTACAGTTTTTTATTTTTTTTATTTACGAATACGTAATTCAATTCTTCATCAATTTACATAATATAACACTACATGCCCTTTATTAATAGCTATTCTTTCGTAAAGTGGATACCTTGAGATAGTGCGTACTATACTTGGGCGGTACCAGGTTCATTTATCCACAGCACACTTCATTACCTAAACCTGACACTTACATAGCTCATAGCCACGACCCTACATCTGTCAGCATACAGCAGCCATACATCGTCTACAACGAGCACTTCGCATGGCTGTACTCAGGTACTTAGTTGAAATTCACATGTTTCTGTAAATATTGGACAATAAAATAAAGGGGCAGTTAGTATTTTAGTCGCAATAAGGAGATGAATCATTTAAATATAACAAAAACAATATAAAAACCAATTGCGCGCAACACACGACTTTTCTTTATTTCTGTATTTAAAATCAGCCGAAGAAATTTTATTTCGAATTGAAAAAAGGTTAAAGAATTACATTAAATTGCGATAGAAACATGTGCTTTATTATAATCTATTATATTATTTTTTTACAAGTCATTTAGTTTTATACCCTTTACATCACTCTCTATTACCTTATACAACTTTGTGTAGAAAATAATATTTTTTTCTAAATCTTTAGTTTCCAAAGGTATACCATAAATATATATTTATAACATGTATTAATATTTTTACCTTAAAAATAAATACATAAATAAAATTAAATAAAGCATAATCAAATATTTTTGCTGTTTTCCCCTTTATATTAGTAATTAAATTAATTTAAATAGGATATTTACCTGTCTTTTTTTATGGTAACTACATAGTATGGTTATTTTTTTTTTTCGAAGCTACAAAATTTAAAGTACTTTAGCATAAGAAACTTTAATGTTTACTTAAATAAACTTAAGCCCTGTCAGACTATTTAAATCATAATGAAACAACCTTCATCATATTCATTAATAATAATTTTATAATAAAAATAATTTAATGGTAATAATTAAATTGTGTACCCATACAGCCAGTTTAATCCAAATCGTTATTTCCGTTTTTTGAGAGATTCGTAAAATATTGCAAAACTCATTTAGTCAAAAATGTTGTAACGTCTCAGGCTTCTCAGGTTCTAAAATATGAAATTTAAGTTTTATACAAATTATCTTTTATGAGCTATACTTACCACATGCACACACACATACCGTTTTGTTGGACTCGGTGATTTGGACTTAGGTCAAAACTCGAATCATACAATTTTCAGGATCACAGTAATTCCCTTCCCCATATATTTCATTCGTAGGTAAGTGAAAGTAAAAAATCTGGTGCTCACGATACACAAGTATCATATGCTTTTCTCTTTATAATTTTAAAAATCTTTCTCTTCTTGAGGGACCATTCTACTGCATTTTTATCTTTCCCATGAAGAGTAGATGAATACTATCTTTCGACACACCACACTCCCAGGCAATTTTGCGAGTACTTGTGGACGGATTTGACTCAACTACTTCCTGTAGAACCTCATTTATTAATGGTCGCCCGGAGCCCTTCTTCCTTTACAACGTCGTATATCCACAGCTAAATTTTTAAAGCCGCGTAGTGCGTTGCACAAGGACACCCCACATATTTAATAATTTCCCAAAATGACTTGAAATGAGTAGAATTTCACATGGATCTGTCTTGTTTCTTCTTTAAAACAAATAACTGACGTTTTCTTTTGAAGGCTTATCAAGCATAGAGAATGCTCTAATAAAATTATTAAGTTCTGTTAAGTATGAAATTGGATTGAAATATTATCATTCCATATTAAAACCATGAATTTAATAAAACTGTCTTAATAAAACTTATTTACATACCCCATTATTTATATTTTATTATTGGTTTGTTTCACATGAAATGACGGTTTTTATAGTTTCTGAAATACATAAAGGATTTAGCAGGTATCTGTTGTTTTACTTTCGAATGTTTACATATTTAAAGTATAAAGTTACTAATCCTCTACCTATGTATTATAAACATTAGCTTCCCAATCAATTACCCACTTTTTAGTATACCTCCAAATATGAACATGGAAACACGCGATGTTTGACGCTGAGGCTGAGGCCGCTAGAAATATTTGCAAGGCGTTTGGGAAAGGGAGTGATGATGAACGGACCATTCGCCGTTGGTTTGCTAAGTTTTTAGCTGGGGATACCGACATGGAAAACTTGCCCCGAGGAAGACCTCCGTCCGTAATAAGACAACGATGTCCTCAAACATACAGTAGAAGGAAACCCCTACCAAACAGTTAAAGGACTCTAAGCACAACTAAATCCAAGTGCATCTACCGTTTCCAGACATTTAAAGTGTATTAGGAAAGTAAAAAAGTTCGATACATGAGTACCTCATGATCTCACTGAGCGGCAGCAAGACCCCATGTTTCAAAACATACCGTGCAAAAATTGAAAGAACTGGGCTACGAAGTTCTTCCGCACCCACCATATTCTCCCGACTTGTCTCCAACAGATTACCACCTGTTCAGGAATTTAGACAACTTCGTCAAAGGAAAACTTTATGAAAATGATGATCAAGTGAAAAGTGCGTTTTCAGATTTTGTTTCACTTCAAGGTCAGAGTTTTTCAGTTCGGGAATAAAAAAGTTGGCGTCACGTTGTGAGAAATGTGTAGAAAAATAAGGTAAATACTTCGAATAAAATTATTCTGTTTTCATATCGTATTTTTGATAAAAATCCTTTACCTTGAAAACGAACATTTCATGTGACACAACCCAATAAAAGTATTGCGTATATGTAGCCAAGCCATATTTGTGAGAGGATTTCCCCAAAAGTAAAAAAAAAACTAAATTGACTTAAATAATATAAGAAAATCTTGTAAGTACATTCAATTCAATTTGTTTACAATAAAATGTGTAAATTAACTCTTATTATTAATATTTTTAAAAACTCATTTTAGGATTATGAAGACAACAGGCAGCGTGATCATTCATTTTAATATACACAACAGAATGTATTTCTAAAAAATCAATAGGGTTTAGGATTTGGCTCAAAGGTTTACAATTAAAATGCTAATATTTGAGCCCGTGGCTGGAGCTTGTGTTGGTCTATAATTGGTTATTTACATTCGCTGAAGGTAGTCCACAAACTTTCATTAAGCACTCTCAGTACAACAGTTTTTTTATTCTTTTTCAGTCATGTGTGGTCTAAGTTTTAAACGGAAATTAATTAGAGCCCTAAGGTTGTTCCCAATAGCATAAGAGATTCGATTTTTTATGATTTTATTTATAATATGATAGTACAATATATTCTTGATTTATATTTCAAACATTAAAGTATTCTAAATCATGAATAAAGTCAACCTTAATGTCCCATATGTTGCTGATTTGGCCCGTACGAGGTATCATTCCTTCCATGACAAACTCCACTCCCACATGAAAAGAAGATGGCCTCGAGACCTTCTCGTGTAGATTACCTAGTGGAGCGTTGCCAATGGGCATATTCTCTTCATGTCTTTTCATGTATATTATATATATTATGAGCCAATTTACTTGATGTATTTACTAATACAGTTGTAAATTTCAATAAATTATAAAATAAAAAAAATGAATAAAATCAGAATAATTCTGATGATATTCCATAAGTTAAAACTAAAATAAAATGCTGGGAATGACCGATACGTACCTAAATAAGACGACTAATATCATTCCCAATCAGACACCTACTTCATTAAGATTCAAGTGTGATAAAAAATACTGTTCATTCTTTCTTTAAAACAATACTTTAGAGTACCTTAATAATACATTTCAGTTAGATTCTGGGATTAAAAAATTTTCAATAATTTTTACCACTATATATTGTGAAAATTTAATATAAGCCTAATTTTTCTAATTTGATAACATTACTACAGTTATACCTAGTATACCCTGACTTCAGAGTAAATTAAACGCATTAAAATTGGTGCAGGTTAACAAATGCGTTGAAAGGGCAATAAAATACTCCCAAATTTTTAAAGGAAAGTACCATTTCAATACATGTGGTATACAAGAAAAACCGCGAAGTCCATTTACTCCGATTATGTAGCGAAAAACGAAAATGTAGATATAATAAATAATATTTGTATTGTACCGAACAATAACTAAACTAAGTGACTGTATAATATATTTTTTTTTTTATTAATAAAGAAGAATTAAGATGAAATTACAAGTTTGAGTTCAGTCAGATACTAAACCTTATTAGGTATGAGATGGTTCTGTTGGGTTGTTAATAAATAATTAACAATACATATTGTAAACTGTTTATTGTGAAACCTACGTTTCAAACATCAGGGCTTGAACTTCTCTATTCTAACGAAACTGAATAAAATAATTAAATTTTAACATCCTCTTATGCCTGTGCTCCTTGTAAGTTGGTGAACAGAGGAGAATTCCATCCTTCTTCCATTCTTTTTCCATTATTCTTGTTTGCGAATTCCATCAAAGCTGCTGAAATTAGAATAACTCGTTCCCTCTAGTATGGAAGATACGGTAATATACTTCATGATGATATTTAATAACATGAAACTAAATACGATATATCATAAATTATTATTATACTATAAAATACAATAAATAAAATAAAATTCGATGAATGACTATTCCTTTTTTTGGAATTTTATGCAAAAGTTTTACAAGGTCACAAGCTACTTCATGAAGTTCCAAAAGGGAGAGAAATTCTTTTCACTCTGTAAAGCTTAACGCTTTAGGGATTCTTAAAAATACATTTCCGTTAGATTTTTCAAATTCTAATATATATACTTTATATCTCTATATAATGGGTATGCAGTAAGGGTGGACATAATCAAATGACGATTTTCAGATTATTCGATTATTTTAATAATTCGAAATAATCGATTATCGGATTAATCATTTCGAAGAAACGAATGATCATCCGAACTGAGTTTTTAAACGATAATTGAGGGATCGCAAGGGGTTGGGATAATCAAAGGATTATTTTTTTTTTGCTCATCACATAAATCTTAAGGATATTTGTACTTATTAATCATTCGATTATGAAATCATTCGATTATTAAAATCATCGAAGTCCGATCATTCGTTTATGACGATCATCCCATTACGCCCACCTCTGGTATGCAGGTGATTGAAAGAAAACTTCAACCAGTGTGAGTGAAAATTCACTATCTACTTGATTTGTTTACTTTTATCTTAATATGATTAAAACTATACCCAGTATATTAAAACTTCCATGGAAATAAAACGTAGTTGTAATTGACGCCGGCTAACAAATGAGGCGGAAGCGCAATGGAATAATAATATCTTTTCAAAGAGGATTTATCTAATTTAAGTGAATATTTTTATTTATTTTTCAATATATTTATAATAGATAAAAAAACAAATCGAGACCATTTACTCTAGCTACGAAGAGAAATATAAAATATAGATACTCCATATACTATTTTTAAAATTTTTTTTTTTAAAACAACTGAAGAATCAACTGTAAGTTTTGCAACATGATATCCTGCCCAATAAATCATTTAAAAAATAAATAATTAATTAAAAATGAATCAAGAAGAAGATTGGAAATTTTGGGAGGGAAGAAGGGGTGGGTGTGGTTAATAAATTTTATTTTATTTATTAATTTATTGAAATTTACAACTGTATTAGTAAATACATCAAGTAAATTGGCTCATAATATAGATAATATACATGAAAAGACATGAAGAGAATATGCCCATTGGCAACACTTCACTAGGTAATCTACACTAGAAGGTTTCGAGGCCATCTTTTGGAAATAAAATGGTGGTTATATTAAATTTTCACAATATATAGTGGTAAAAATTATTGAAACTTTTTTAATCCGAGAATCTAACTGAAATGTATTATTAAGGTACCCTAAAGTATTGTCTTAAAGAAAGAATGATTGGGAATGATATCAGTCGTCTTATTTAGGTACGTATCGGTCATTCACCGCATTTTATTTTAGTTTTAACTTATGATCTATCATCAGAGTTATTCTAATTTTATTCATTTTTTTTTTATTTATTAATTTATTGTAATTTACAACTGTATTAGTAAATACATCAAGTAAATTGGCTCATAATATAGATAATATACATGAAGAGAATATGCCCATTGGCAACACTTAACTAGGTAATCTACACTAGAAGGTCTCGAAGCCATCTTTTTTTCAGACGCCTCGGAGGATTGTCAGGAATGGTAGAGGAAGCAAGGATTGAAACTAGTGGGTTAATGTGGGAGTGGTGTTTGTCATAGAAGGAATGATACCTCGTACGGGCCAAATCAGCAACATATGGGACATTAAGGTCTTTATGGATGAGTTTGTTGGTGACAAAGAGGATTTTGGATTGTAGGAATTGAATACGGGAAGAATTTGATGGATTAGTAGAGCCCCAAAGCTCAACTCCATACATCCAGATTGGCCTTATGATGGTAATAAAGATGAGCCTTTTGTAGTTAAGTGGAAGGTGTTAGAGCGTCCTTCCAGTACGTGTGAAGGGTTAGTAAATGAATACCAAAAAACTTTGTAAACTATTTATTGCGAAATTAACTTGCAAAAATATCAGTTCTCCATTAGGCCTTATCTATCCTAACTATGCAACGAAACTGACTAAAATAATCAAATTTTAGCATCCTATTATACTGGTTTAGCAATATTTTATTTACTTTAATCGAAATAATAATGGGATTTAATGAAAAACACTCCATTTCACAACATCAAGTAACTTGAAGGAATATACTATGACTTCTGGATAAGTTGGTGACCAGAGGAGACAACGGTCTTGTTTGCGAATTCCATTAGGGCTGCTATGTACAGTAGGCCTTTGTCTAAACGGTCGCCATGGGCACGGTTACTGCCGATCAATGGACCGAACCATAATTGCTTCCATGTTTGTCGAAACAACAGTTGTTTCCATCCTACATTGTGTTAATTATTTCATAGGATCGGTAATTTTATCGTTAATATTTTATGTTATATAAACTTATATCTCGGTATTATTTCCCAATTCAGAACAGAAAAGATATTTGAGAGGGAGCGATCTGAAACTAATTTCATCTTACAAACAATATTTTCCTTGTTATATATAATAATACAAAAAATAATTGCTCATTGATTGGATATATTACTTTTTTTTTTTTTTTTTTTTTTTAATTTTAGTATGAGGAGGTATTATGATTGCAAAAATTTTCGAAGTAAAGTTTTCAACAGATATACGTTTCAAGAGCAAAAAAAAGTCTCAAAAAATCTCTGTTTCTTGTTAATCGGACTCAAAACCCACAAGTTATTGAAACTAAAATTATAAGCAAAAGACATTGCATCGTATTTTTTTAAACTAAATCGACTTGTAGGAAATGCCACATTAAATCAGTCATTTTACTATATCAACTAAACTGATTTTGAATAACCATAATGATGTTGAATGCAGGAAAAACCAAAGCCACTCTCATCGGTTCCAAAAATCTTGAAAATTCGCTTGCATATTATCCACTCCTTAAACTCAATAACATACCTATCCACTTCCACACCTCAATAAGAAACCTTGGAGTCATTATTGATCAGAACTTATCTTAGAGTAATCATATTTCTTAAATCACCCGAAAATCTATCGCTATCCTAAAACAATTTCTAAGATTTCGTGACTCTAACCCACCTAAAACCCGTATGCTACTCGTCCCTTCGCTCATTTTTCCCCAGTTTGACTACGGTTGCCTCGTATATGGCGGGCTGTCTGAGAAATTCGATATGAGACTCAAAAGACTTATGAGTTGTTTTATCAGATTCACATGTGGAATCCCCAGACGCTCCCATGTTTCTAAAAGGCATACCGAGTTGAATTGGCTCTATCCCTCTTTCCGTCGGCAGTACCTCCTTAGTGTCTGTCTCTACCGATTTTTCAAAACTAAAAAACCTTCTTATATTCTTGATATGCTTACCACTTGTTCCTCTGTCCATTCAGTAAACACTAGATCCCAACCCATAAACTTGTATATACCTTCACACAGATCCGTCTCCTTCAAAAAATCCTTTGTTATTCGTGCTACACTATTTTGGAATTCCTTGCCTGTATCCATTCGTAAATCCTTATCATTGTCTACTTTCAAACACCAACTATTTCTTCATCTCCTGAAGTATCAATCTTCCCAACATATGTAATATTTAAAATCCATATATGATACTATTCCATGTCACAAAATCCATCTTTTATTGTTAAACTGAAGTCGTAAACGACCAGACAATTATCATGTATATTGTACTTTTCTATTTATTCTTAGGGGATTACTCGTCGATTTTAAGAATAAAATTACTTTTCATTTCATTTCATAATGCTCTTGGATACCTGATAGGTCATATCTTTATTAAAATAGCCTGACAGGACATAAATTCTGAGTATTCAAAATCATTTACTGTTAAGTACTTTTAATTATATTCGCTTATTCATTATTACTATAAATATGAATCAACTTAACTTGCAAAAAAATTGAACAAGTTTTATTCGGGTATATTACAGTTTGTCTCAATATAAACAACAGTAACAACGCTATAAAAGTTAAAAATAAATATATATAATAACAAAGTACATAAATGAAACAAATATATACTTAACAAATAAATGATCTTCTAAATACTCGTAACTATCGATATAAATTAAAATCATTTTTATAATTAGAAAAAAAAGAAAGAAATAATTTTTCGTGAAAAAAATACATATAAAAAAAACAAGAGTAATAATATAATTGTATAACGTGCATCGTTATGTAAAAAATAATACCGTGGAAGTGAATAGAGGACCGAGAACTCAAGAAATGAAGCTATTATTTAAAATGTCTACTTTAATCTTATAAAAATTGATATTTCCAACAGAAACTAAACACGAATGTTCACAATTTCGTTTTAATACTTGGGTTGTAAAACAATTAACAGTAATGATGTGTCATGTACAAAGTAAAACTGTCGTTATATACTCACCAGATTTTTTCATGTTACTATTATTGTTATTAAAAGACTATTTATTTAGCATTTGTTTAAAGCATTCTGGTTGAATTCGGCTATTTCAGCAATGCCTAGACAAACGCTCTAAGCTTCCATTAAAGTACAAAAGCCTCATTTGCATGACTATTATAAGGCCTATTTGGGCTGCGTTGAGCTTTGGAGATCGATTAAACCTTCGAATTCCTCTTATAAATAATCCATGCAATCTAAAATCCTTCGTGAATGCAGTTTAATTCGTCAATCAAAAATAATAATCGTACATGTAAAAAGTTCAATATGTCACTGATTAAGCCAAAACTCAGGACCATTTTTCCATGCCAACTCCAGTCCCATTATAATCTATTGGGTTGTTTCACACGAAATGTCCGTTTTTATAGTTTTTGAAATACATAAAGGATTTTGTAGGTCTCTGTTGGTGTTTTCCGAATGTTTACATATTTAAAGTAAACAGTTACTAATCCTCTACCTTTGTATTATAAATATTTGCTTCCCAATCAATTACCCACTTTTAAGTATACCTCCAAATATGAACATGGAAACACGCGATTTTCGAGTAATATTTTTGTAAGAGTTTAAACTCGGTTATTCAGCAGCTGAGGCGGCCGCTAGAAATATTTGCAAGGCGTTTGGGGAAGAGAGTGTTAATGAACGGACCTTTCGCCGTTGGTTTGCTAAGTTTTCAGCTGGGGATACCGACTTGGAAAACTTGCCCCGAGGAAGACCTCCGTCCGTAATAGACAACGATGTCCTCAAACATACAGTAGAAGGAAACCCGTACCAAACAGTTTAAGGACTCTCAGCACAACTAGATGCAAGTGCATCTACCGTTTCAAGACATTTAAAGTGTATTGGGAAAGTAAAAGAGCTCGATACATGGGTACCTAATGATCTCACTGAGAGGCAGCAAGACCCCATGTTTCAAAACATACCGTGCAAAAATTGAAAGAACTGGGCTAAGAAGTTCTCCCGACATGTCTCTAACAGATTACCACCTGTTCGGGAATTCAGACAACTTCGTCAAAGGAAAACTTTTTGAAAATTATGATCAAGTGAAAAGTGCGTTTTCAGATTTTGTTTCACTTCAAAGCTCTGAGTTTTCAGTTCGGGGATAAAATATTTGGTGTCATATTGGGAAAAATGTATAAAAAAGTAAGGTAAATACTTCGAATAAAATTATCTTGTTTTATGTATTGTTGTATGTTTAATAAAAATTCTTTATATTGAAAACGGACATTTCATGTGACACAACCCAATATATGTTTTAGGGTTACCTGCTGCATGGTTATTACCATAGCAGCCTCCTATGCCAAAGGTCCCGGATTCAAACCCGCAGGTAGCCCTAGGATTTTTTAATAGAAGTAAAATATCCTTAGTTATGCCGTACTTCGAAGGGAAGGTTAAAAGGTGGTCCTGAGCCTCTGCGATGTACGTTTAAGATCCCTATCCTAATTAAACCTGGAAAATGTAGGACTCCCACTGTAGCATCGTCCGATTAGCCATAGTAGCATAAAGGACGTTAAATCAATAAACAAACAATCTATTAGTTTTAGATAAACATCTGAGATATTTTAAATGAATAAATATAATTGTTATTGATATAATTAGGTAATTAGTAGTATTTCTTAATAAACATCAGGTCATTATACTATTTTTTCCCGTTTTATAGCTCTCTTGTTATTTTTGTAGTTAATTTTAATATTTAAAAATAATTTAATAATCACTATTAAGGTAGATTTCGGGCTGAATAAATTCTTCCATAAATTTCTTATTTCATCAGCATGACGTTTCGGGATATTCTCCCATCTTCAGAAGTCTACAAAGTAAATTAAGCGATTACCATTACATTAAAAAATACTAAACTAAAGTGAATGGTTTAAAATTTTTTTTATATATTAGGTGTCTATTGATAACAAAATTTAAAACTATTAAATAACAAATTTAAAAGCAGAAGGAGGCATCAAAAGCAAAAATTAACAATATTACATAGTACTTAGTTAAATAAATAAATAAAGATTATAAAATTACCTTGTTATACATTCAGAATCACGTAAATTCATGGAGTTAGAATATAAATTTTAGTTTCCATTGAAATGACTACTTAATTATTCTTTTCAGATAAAAAAAAAAAAAAAAAATGAATGAAAAAGGAAAAAAAAAGGAAGATATAAAAGAAATAAAAAGAATAATTGCTTTTTGGAGAAGCTGGTAAAACCCTTAATTAGTTAATTAAGAGAAGCAGTGTAAATTAGAATATGACAGGCTAATAAAAAGTTTTTATTTTATCTCTATTTGCGGAGGGAAAGGAAGCTAGGCCCAATTCCATCTCTAAGGGATGGAAATGTATTCCTCTTTCACCCCCTGGAATACTGGAATACTTAACTATCTCCGGTTCATCCTGGCTGGAGTCAATTAGCCTCGCTAGAGATGATGAATAGAGGCAGCCTTCTTGGAGTTCTTCGCCCTGTCTGCGTCTTCGCCTCTCGGCTTTTGTAATATTCGTCGGAATGGATGTGGCAATTGCGGTGAAGATTTCTCTCAGCGAACTGTAATGGCCACTTGTCACAAAATAAATTGTCATCAACGAGAGAGAGAGGATTGAAAATTATTAAGATTTTATCAAAGGGGGATTCTTTACAGCTGTAGTCCCTTATTATATGATATAAGTAACTGATTTATCAAAAAGGTGGAAAAAGACTCCACGTTTATTTCTTCAAAAAAAAAAAAAAAAAAAATCAATAGTTTAAATTATTAAAGATTAACGGTCATTGGTAAGAATAGAAATGAGCCAGCTGATTTTTTATTATTATTATTTTTAATTTTTAATTTCACTTATTATATATAGTAAGGGAAAGTATTGCGATCGTGAAAATTTTCGAATTCCAGTTTTCAACGGAAATACACATTTCAGGTCCCCTGAGTCCTAATGACCAAGTCCCGCAAAAAGGTCTGTGTGTGTGTGTGTGTGTGTGTGGTAGCTCCGGGCGGAAACAGTAAGTCCTATGAAACTGAAATTTCATAATTAAGACAACTATACGCCCAAGACGTTTCAAAATCTTTTTCATCAAAATCGGCTTACCAGAAGAGCTACTTTATACTGTGTATTTTGTACCTTTTTTCGATTTTCTGGAAAACATTTCCGACGATTTATTTTAAACTCCCAATATCGATGTAAAATTTAATGGGCTTTAATATCATTTATGTTTCATTTGGATTAAAATGGATTGACAGGGCTTAAATGCCTATATTTTAAATTGTCTTTCTCTAAAGTACCTTTAATTTTGTCGATTCTATAAAAGTAACTATATTATCTTGTTACCACTGTTGAAAAACATAAATAAATGAATTCGATACCCAACTGAAGGAGAAAACTGAAAAAATATATTTTTTGTTTTTGAACATAATAACAGTAATATACATTTGTGATATACCATTGGAAAGCTGAAGATTTTAGAAAAAATATTGTCTTATACTCAAGATTTTAAAAGTTAATAGAGAGTGATGAAAAGAAGATAAAACTAACTGATTATTTTAGTTGATAATATAATAGATTTTTTTAATAAAACACATTTTTTTATATAAATTCAATTTAATTAATTCTTTAATAGTTCACGTATTTTTGATCTCTTACTGTATTTGAAAAACCTTTCATTGATTTTAAAAATGGAGGTACGTGAAAGTCCTGTGTTGCCCGCACCAGATTTTTTAGCCTCAATATCGATCGCATTACGCTGGTAAGTTATTGTGCTGATCAGTATTCTGTTAGTTATAAACACTTTTTGAATCTAAGTTTTTATTATTTTCACTTACCTATTTATGAAATATATAGTGAGGAAAATTATTGCGATAGCGAAAATTTTTAATTACAGTTTTCAATGGAAATGCACGTTTTATGGTCCCCTGATTCTAAATAACCAAGTTCCTCTAATAAGTCTGTGAGTCCGTGTGTGGTAAGTCTAGCGCAAAAACGAAAAGACGTACGAAACTTAAAAATTCATATTTAAGACAAATATAAGCCCGAGATGTTACCGCAACTTTTTTATCTTTATCGGTTGACCAGAAGAGCCACTTTATATCATGAATTTTGCACGTTTTTACGATTTTCATAAAAACGGATGTAACGATTTTGATTCAACTCGCCATATCGATGTAAAATATAATGGACTGTGATTTAAATAGTCTGAAAGGTCTTAAATACCGATATTCTACATTCTTTTTATCAAAAGTACCTTTAATTTTATAAATTTTAAAAATAACCATATCAATTTTTTATCATTGATAAAAAACGTAAATATACATAGTACACGAATTCGATATCCAACGATAAGGGAAAACTGCAAACAAGTTTTTTTTAAATGCATTTTTTTTAACATAAGAACAGTAATATACATGTATGATATACCATTGGATAGGTAAACATTTTAGAAAAAAATATTATCTAATACAAAGAATTGTAAAAGTTAATAAAGAGTGATGAAAAACCGATAAAAATAACTGATTGTTTTAGGTAATAATATAATAGATTTTATAAAATACAAAAACATGTTTCTATAGAAATTCAATTTAATTAATTCTTTCAAAAAAATTTGCCTGGAAATGCACATAATGAAATATTCCAGGTTGAAGACCAAATTAAAAAAAAAAAAAAAAGGTAATGTAATTTAAAAATCAACAAACATGTCTCAAAAAAATTAAATTACAGCTTTTAGTTATGAATAGAAATTGTAAAATAGGATGAAAATTACCTTTTTTGTTGAAAAGCCCTTATAAATAAATAAATTAGTTTACTCATTTTTATTTCTATTTCTATTTGAAAATTCTTTAATTTATTTTTAAAATGGAGGTAAGTGAAAGTCGTGTGTTTCCTGGACCCGAATTTTTTTTTTTCAATGTAAAATAATGTTGAGAAACGTCCGAAAAAAAAAAGTTTGAAATATTAGTCTTGTATGTTACTTTATCTGGGTGAGTTTTAAGTGGTAAGGCAAGCTGATCTATGAGAAGTATCAAGAAATTAAAATCACGTATTTAAGATGTATCTACTGATACAGGAATTTTTTTTAAAATTTCATATTTCAAATCAATCAGTGAAATCAAAATTAATAATCATCAAATCAGTGAAATAATTTCTAAACCTTTTACCAATATTTTAATTTAATCCTCTCTGTTTTCATAAAATCATGTTTATTTGGTCAATAAAGTTTACATATTTTGAAAGAGAATTAGTTAAGGTTATTTCATGCATTAGTTTCAACCGATAATCCTTATCTTTATGTAAAATTTATTTGCTCAAAAGCGAAGAGAAAAAGATCGTTTTCGTCATTTTATGATTTTTTTATTTCCGAAAAGTAAAATCCACTGCTGAGATGTTAAAAAAAAAAAAAAATGCAGTGTGTATGGTGAACGCCATATCAGTGACCTTGCAACCAATTTACCACGAGGAGTCAAACCAATGCTGTTTGTTGACGATCTGGCAATCTTTTGTCGCTCCAAATATTTGCAGTCTATAAAAGAGAAGCTACAAGCGTCACTTAATCGAGTTAGTGATTGGTCACAAAACTCAGGATTAAAGTTCTCAGCAGAGAAAACAAAATGCTTATATTTCAGTAGAAGAGGACATTACCCGGACCTACCAGATCTCTTGCTCAACAACGTTCCTCTTCCATACGTAAATAATTGTAGATTCTTAGGTTTAGAATTTGATAGACGCCTAACGTGGGAGAATCACATAAAATCTTTAAAAGAAAAATGTACAAAAAAGCTCAATATACTGAAAATCTTAACTGGAACAAGTTGGAGTGCAGATCGCACTACTTTACTCAAAGTATACCTATCAATAATAAGTTCAAAGATGGAGTATGGGTGTTTTGTCTTTGGTTCTGCAAAAAGGGATAATCTGGCTAAACTCGATGTAGTACACCATGCAGGCATACGCATTGCCATAGGAGCTTTCAGGACACTACTGACACCATCAGGGCTAGCACGTCCACTAATGGAAAATGTATTGAAGAAATGGGAAGAAACTTGGAACAACAGCTATCCAAGTAAGCTCAAAGCGATTAAGAAAGAGGTAAAACCTTGGAAAACCTCAAGTCGCACCGACCGTAGAGAAGAGGTGGTCCTGGCCCGCCTGAGAATCGGACACCCACGGCTAACGCATGGGCACATAATATCAAAAGAATTGCCCCTAAGATGCAAGCATTGTAGGGAAACCTTGACCATAGCTCATATTTTTGAAGAATGTTCCTTCTACATCAGGCAGCTGAACAAAAATAGAATACCAAGCAACGTCGCAGATGCTTTGGGAAACATTGGAAAAAGGATTGATGAATTAATGTGTCTCCTCTCTCAAATGGATTTTTACAAGCTTATTTGAACTACTCTTGTTTTCTTTGGACTTAAATTATTTTATATATATAATTTATTTATTTTTTTTTTTATTTTTTTATTTTTTTTTTTCTATTATATTTTATTTTACTTATTTTTGTAATTACTTTTCTAATTATTATATTTATTACTTTATTTTTCAATTAAATATTAATGTATTACTATTACTTATTTATTTTTATTATTATCTATTTTATCTACTTGTTTTTTTATATTTATTTATTATTATTATTTTTTATTTTATTTATTTATTTTTATTTATTTTATTTATTTATTTATTCTTTTCTCTTGAATATTATCTAACATTCATTTATCTCAAGTAGAATTATACATATATTATAATATCTTTTAATGAATATCTCTTTTAATATTTTAACTTATACTATCTTAACATAATCTTCTATAAAATGAATATATCTGGCACTGATGACCGCGATGTTTTGTGCCATTAAAATTTTAAAAACCAACCAACCAACCAAGCCATATCTGTAGGTGGTTTGCTAGGTTCAAAACTGGAAATTTTGACTTGGAAAACTCAAAGCGCTCGGGTCTTCCTTCAATTATTGATGATGACCAAATTAACCAAACTATAGCGACGAAAACATTTCTGAGAACAAGATTAATAAAATATATCGTTGGGAAGCTCCAAATTTTTGAATCATCATTATAAATTTATCAAATATTCTATACGGACTAAATCTTTGAAGGAAATGAAGAATAAACCCAACAAAAAGTTTGCTTTTTCCACATTTAAATTAAATTAATTATATTGTGTAAACTAACTATTTTATCAGTATTGCAACCACACTCCTTCCTCACTAGACAAAATCTTGTAGTTAAATAAATAAAAATACCTATAAACCACAAAATAAATTATTTCTTAACTATATGCAATATACCATATCGAAAAAGTAGAGATTATAACGCGTTCATCTTGAAGTTCAAATCATTAAATTTATCGATAAAATTCTTAATAAAAGGACTATGCGTTTCAATATATTTTATTCATGATTAAATCTATATTTCGGGATATATTATACATTCAAATTAGGTTTAAAAGATGATATATTTAATTTAGAGGTTATGTTTTATGATAATGAAGATTAATTGAATCTTAATAATCAATATAATTAAAAGTTGCGTGGTGGATTGTGAAGGTGTTCAAAATTAGTCATGGCCACTTCATTCCCGCAGGAGGAAGTTGATAACGTTTAATTGTTTAAATTATTTCTTTAAGTTATATTAGATTTTTTTTCTGTCCCCTCTTAGAATGCATGTAATGCAGAAAAAGTGATCCCATATTCCTCTATTTCCGATTTCCAACCCCAACTACCATGGGGCTTAGAAAAAAATATTTAGATGTTTTAAATATTGTATTTATTAAATTCATGGAGTTGTTTTTATTTAAAAAATCTGGTGTGGGCAACACACGACTTTCACTTACTCCCGTTTTTAGATTCCTTTAAAAAAATTTCAAAAACAGTAAAAGATAAAAATAAGTGAAACCATTAAAGAATTAGTTAAATAGAATTTCTATAGAAACATGTGTTTTATTAAAAAATCTATTATATTATTATCTAAAACAATCACTTTGTTTTATCGGATTTTTATTACTCTTTATTAAGTTTTACAAGCTGTTGTGGATTATTTAATATTTTTTTTCTAAAATCTTTAGCTTTCCAACGGTATATTAGCGTTCTTATGTTCAAAAACGAAAAATTGCATTACAAAAATATTTTTTCAGTTTTCTCCTTTAGTTGCTTTTCAAATTTGCCAAACTTGCATATTTGGCTGTTATTTATCAATGCAAACAAGATTATTTGGTTATTTTTATAGAATCTACAAAATTAAAGGTTACTTTAGAGGAAGAAAATTTAAAATATCGGCATTTAAGCCTGTCAGACATTTTAATCAGAATGAAACTTACATGATATTAAAGCCCATTAAAATTTACATCGATATAGAGTTTAATCAAAATCGTCGGAACCGTTTTAAGAAAATCATAAAAAGATGCAATATGTATAGTATAAAGTGGCTCTTCTGGTTAAGCCAATTTGATGAAAAAGTTTTTGTCACGTCTCGGTCGTATAGTTATCTTAAATATGAAATTTCAGTTTTATAGGTCTTTCTTTTCCGCCAGGGAGTTACCACACACACACATACCTTTTTGCGGGACTTGGTTATTTGGACTCAGGGGAACCTAAAACGTGTATTTCCGTTGAATTCGAAAATTTTCACGATCGCAATACTTTCCCATACTATATATAGTAAGTGAAAATAAAAATAAATCTACCTACTTAGAGTCTTGGGTTCAGTTAATAGATGGGTTTGTACTGTTTCACGGCCAACTGTTATACAAGGAGGTGTAAGGCTATGATCACAATCAGCCTACGAGGTTCTTTCCCATTCTTTAGGTAGTCACTCTTTAGAGGCTGGGTGTGCCCCTATACCCAGCGTCAATCCACGGGCTGAAATTACAGAATAAATAATTCAGCCTAAGTCCGAGTGTAAACCTAGGAGCCAGGGAACATGAAAGACTAGTGCCTTAATTTTGGTTAAGGTGTAAATAATTTCTTAACGAATAGTAATAATTACCTAATTGCTTTTGAATGGTGTGAAATGATTGTAGCTTTTATAATTCGCAATTTCCCTTCATGATTTTAATTAGAACGTACCGGGAAAACATAAATGATGTAAAATTTTTCCACGTTATTAATGACGTGGTTTGTATTTAATGAATACATAAGGTACAGAAGAAGGTGATCAAATTAACTTTCGAGGAAGATAAGAATCCCTTTATTTCATATTGGATAAAGGCATATAAAATCCATATGTCCCTAACTCAGCCTCCACTGGCTTACTCCAGTGATGCGGCTAAGAGAGAGGCGATGGGATCTCTTGGATTCGGCTTCTTCCCCTAGCAGATTCTATATATTGTATATAGTTAAGTTTGTTTGTGTGATGTTTACTTATTTCCCAACTTTGCATTGACCTCCACTACAGGTTGTTGTTTTGATTTGTTTGTTGTTTCTTTTTTGTTTTATTAATTGTAATTATTTTGTGTATATTTGAACTTATTCCTTTCCGATTTTATGTAATTTGACTTTATCATTATTTTTCTGTATATATTGTATGAATGTGTATCACATCACTATTACTACTGTTCATTATGAAACAAATTGTAATAAATTTCAATAAATAAATATATATTAAAAATCAAAAGGAGAAATATTGCAATCGTTGAGATTTTCGAATTCATGTTGACGCTTGAAATTTCGAAGTTCCGTAAATCAGAATAAAAATATGGCAAACTGTATATGCATTAACAAATCATAAAAGTAAAGCTCAGCACTCATTTTTTTTTTTAAGTGATTTTTTATTTTATTGTAATAGGTGTATGCTGCTGGATTCATAGCAATAGTTTCACCAAATTCCAACGTTTGGGAGTACCACAGTCTCATAAAAACGTCTCTAATCTTATATTTTAATAAAACTTGTTTTATTAATGGATGATGAAGATATCCAATATAGTCTTTGTGGGCATAATGCTTCATTTTAATTCTACTTATTCTAAATATTTTACCATTTTAAAATATTAGTTGCTAAAAGTTAAAATATCGGCATTTAAGCCCTGACAGACTATTTTTATCAGAATAAAACCGAATTGATATTAAAGCCCATTAAATTGTACATAGATATAGCGAGTGTAATCAAAATTGTCGGAACTGTTTTCGAGAAAATCGAAAAAAGGTGCAAAATGCATGTTATAAAGTGGCTTTTCTGGTAAGCTCATTTTGATGAAAAAGGTTTTGTAACGTCTCGGGCGTATAATTGTCTTAAATATGAAATTTCAGTTTCATAGGTCTTTTTATTTCCGCCAAGGAGTTACCCCACACAGAGACCTTTTTGCGGGACTTGGTTATTTGGACTCTGTGTACCCTAAAACGGGTATTTCCGTTGAAAACTGGAATTCGAAAATTTTGACGATCGCAATACTTTCCCTTACTATTTGTAGTTAGTGAAAGTAAAAGTGTATAAACATATACTTTATAACAATTTTAAGTGAAGGATAAATAAGTAAAAATATTTTCTTTCACTGAAAATCCATATCTGATCCATAGAATAATGATCTGTAATATAAATGAATAATACAGTGTTGGAAATCTTAAGATTTTAGGAAAAAACATTACACTACAAATACAGTTGTATTAGTTATGAACAGTGACAAAAACACATAAACTTGAGTGGTTATTAATAATTTATTCTTAGTAATTATATCAAGAATATTTATTTTCCCTTAAAACTAAAGGTAATTGCAGCTGAAACTGCGCTAAAAATATATGGTGTCTAAATAGTTTATTGTATTTACCAGTTGTATGTATTGCAAGCATATAATATTTTTTACATGGTATATTCATAAGCAGGTCACTAATGTTCACAATACCCCAGCCATTCCAGAATAAATGTAATGTGGTGGTTGAAGTGTAGAGTGGTCGGAATACTGGGACAGCTTGAATGCCATCGGCTCTGAATTCCAATTGTTCCATCCGATGGGGAGTGTAAAACCATAGCACTGATCACCAGACGCCACATTTTTTCTTACAATTTTCAGGAGTGTTATAATAATAATAACCAAATTTATTTTAGACATACTATAGCTTAAATAAACAATATTATTGTGTATTTTAAGTCTTAAAAAATCTGGTGGGCGCAACACACGACTTTCACTTACCTCCGTAGTTAAAAAAATCAGTTTAAGAATTTTTAAATACAGCTAGTGTTCGGGCCCGAATGTATATATATTTTATTACTAATACATACATATGTATTTTATGTTCTATTTTGTATAAAGTTTTTTTTTGTTACTTCATTTTTGTTTTATATTCAACATTTGTATTCTATTCTATTTCAATAAGGCTATTCTTTAAAATTAGGTACAATATATTTTTATAATGTATAGATTTTAGTCCTTTTTATTATAAATTCTAATTTTAAAATGGCTCATAATTTGGCTTTTGAGTGTTGTATTTCGAAGAAAGGAAGCCGGCGGTGTGTTTACATCCAAAGAGAATTAGTTTGTTTACACCTTCTGCAATACGCCGGCTTATCTTTCCCTTCAGTTGTTTTTGGACGCTCATTCAGGCAGGAATACACCTACGGTCTCCCATCTTCAAATTCCTTAGAGAATAGTTGTTATTAGACGCTCTATGCGAGTACACCCAGGAGTACCTCCGGTTTCCATTATAATATTCCTTCGTGAATATTTTTGTTTTCTGCTCCGCTCTATACGAGTATTTGGCGCACTAGCAGCCGTCGGTCTGTACGCGTACAGCAACCATCACGTTTTGACAATTGAACTTTAAGTACCCTTTTCTTTTTTTTATATATATATATATATAATTGTGTTAGTTGTAAGTTTTTATTTGTTTTTATTAGTTTTAACAACTTTATACATTTTATTTTGTAACTTTATTTTTTTTCCTTTTTGTTTTCTAAATAGATTAAATATTTTATTTTTAATGTTCCTTTAGTTTAGTTTTTATTCATTTTGTTTACCTTTTATTTACTGTTTGTTTAATTTATTTATTTTATATCTCATATTCAACTTTAGATCAGACAATGCTATCCGGCAGATTTTTTTTTTTTTTAAATTAAGTCTTTCCAATCGTAGTATCTAGCATTGAGACAGATTGGTGGACAAAACAGCTAGAAATGAAAATAAATTTATCAAGAATTAATTATAATGAATCTCAAGATAAACACGGGTTTAATTAAGTAATCTATAATATTATAGCATTATCAATTACAATCGGTTAGTTTGATCCGTTTTTCATCACTCTCCATTGACTTTTACAATTGTGCGTATCTTTACCTCAAATCTTTAAAATTCCAACTGTATATTATTCATCAGTATTAGTGCTCCTACATTCAAAAACATAAAGATTGCCTAAAAATATATTTTGATACTTTTCTCCGCAAGTTAGATTTTGAATTCATTTAAATTATGTATTTACTCGTGGTTTTTTGTTTTCAATGCTAACAAGTTGATATGGTTAATTATTTTGAATTTGCAAAATTAAAGGTACTTTAGTACAGGAAAAGTTGAAATAACTGCACTTAGGCCATGTCAGACCATTTCGATCGGAATGCATCCTATATCATATGTACGTCAATTAAATTTTCCATCCATACATCGAGTTTAATCAAAAACGGCGAAATCGTTGTTTATAAAATCGTAAAAGGTTGCAAAATTCATAGTATAAAATAGATCTTCTAGGTTGTCGATTTTAATTTAAAAAAAAAAAAAAAAAAAAAGTTGATTTAACATCTAAAATTTGTTTCATACATACGACTTAGACATATTCACACGCGATCGCACACAGACCTTTATGTGCAACTTTTATCTCTTAAACAGAAAAATCTTATAATTTAATGATAATAATAAGTCTTTATTTATTGTGGGACTAGTCCCTTCAGAATAATTTAACAGGGAATAAAGGTTGAACTAAGAATAGATAATTTGTAAGTAATAATAAGTTGAACTGAAGAATGGATCTTGGAGTAAAATAATTGAAAACAATAGAATTAAACTAATAAAATAACTCAAAAGAAAAAATATAATACAAAAACACAAACAAGAAAAATATTTTTATTAAAATTTGGAAAGAAAAAAAAAAAAAATAGTTTTGAAAAAAAGCAAAAAGGAAATTAAAATAGTTCTGAATGATTGTAAAATCGTATATAATTTAACCTTACCTCTTTAAAATGTTAATTATTTCAAATACTATTTACTGTAGAATGTACCCGATAAAATAAAAATTTAATACATTAATAAATAAACGTATCTGCTTTATTTGTTGATTTTCTCTTTAATTGGCATCTAATTGAGATTATTTTGAAATTGAATGGACAGTAAATGACTGAGTAAACGGGATTCAAATGTTGAGAGAGATTGGAAGTACCGGATATAAGAAGGAATGCAATTCCATATAGAGGCGGATCGGATTAATAATGACCTATCGACTTATAAAGAGTGACAAAAACACATAAACTTGAGTAGTTATTAATAATTTATGCTTAGTAATTATATCAAGAATATATATTCCTTTAAAACTAAGGGAATTTCAGCTGAAACTACGCTATATGAGTTAAGCAATGTTACAACTCGAGTAATTAGTTCTAAGCATTCGAGGATAGATATAAGTCAAAGCAAGGGCTTGCAGGTGGTGAGTACTGTGCCCTGTGTACAGGTGTATGTCCTTTGTCGGTACTTGGTCACTTGGTCAGTCCTTTATAGGTAGCTGGTTTAAGGTTTTCGGTGGTAGTCTTAGGTATAAATATTTTTGGAGACAAAGGAAGTTATATAAATATTATAACTTATTAATTGATATATATATATATATATATATATATAATATTCATAATATATAATATTAATTGATAATATATAATATTAATTGAGATATATAATATATATATCTCATTCCATAACTGAAAAACGAACGGAGGATTTGAATTTAAGGAAAACCGAGATGTAAAATAGACACCAAGTTTGGATATGATGGTTGAGGAAGGATGCCAGAAAGTACTTACAGTCGGTAATCGGGGAAAACCACTTCAACTCCGTAAAATCGGATATTAGAGATCTCTCATATGAGGTATAAAGCGTTAAATGTTCGTTTTTGTAACTAGTTCTCATAATTCTGTATGTTTGTATTTTATTTTTATTCCGTTATATATTACAACAACAAAATTATCTGGTGCGGGCAACACACGAATTTCACTTACCTCCATTTTTAAAATCAATGAAAGAATTTTCAATAACAGAGATAAAAATACGTGAAACTATTAAGGGATTAATTAAATTGAATTTATATAGAAACATCTGTTTTATTAAAAAATCTATTATATTATTATGAAAAATAATCAGTTAGTTTTATGTTCATTTCATCACTCTCTATAAACTTTTAAAAGCTTGTGTATGAGATAATATTTTTTTTTTAATCTTTAGCTTTCCAACGGTATCATACATGTATATTACTGCTCTTGTGTTCAAAAACTATAAATTCCATTAACAATTTTTTTTTTCTGTTTTCTCCTTTATTTAGGTATCGAATTCATTCAATTTATATATTTACCTGTTTTTCATCAGCGTTAACAAGATAATATAGTTATTTTTATTGAATCTATAAAATTAAAGGTACTTTAGAAGAAAACAATTTAAAATATCGGCATTTAAGCCGTGTCAGACCATTTTAATCAGAATAAAACCTACATGATATTAAATCCCATTAAATTTTACATTGAAATAGCGAGTTTAATCAAAATCGTCGGAACCGTTTTCGAGAAAATCGAAAAAAGATGCACGGTATAAAGTGTCTCTTCTGGTAACCTCATTTTGATGAAAAAGGTTTTGTAACTTCTCGAGCGTATAATTGTCTTAAATATGAAATTTCAGTTTCATAGAACTTACAGTTTTCGCCCGGGAGTTACCACACACACACACAGACCTTTTTGCGGGACTTGGTTATTAGGACTCAGGGGACCCTAAAACGTGCATTTCCGTTGAAAACTGGAAATTCGAAAATTTTCACGATCGCAATACTTTCCCTTACTATATATAGCAAGTGAAAGTAAAAAAAAAAAAATGACTGTGAAAGTGAATTAGGCTCTAGATGAAATATTTCCACAGACTTTCGGGAAATCCGATTAAAGTTGGGGAAGGCTACTTAGTGTAATTAGAAGGAGGCCGAAGCAGTTCCATTGGGTTTGGGTTTGCCTTGGATTAAACTCGTTGCCACCTGGGAAATGACTGTAGTAGATGTCCACAACTTTCATTTGCACAGCAGCAACTTCTGGCAGCCTTATATTTAAAGCTGTTTTGTGTTTATTCCTCATTAGCGGAAAATAAAATAACAGCTTGAAATCTCTAACAAATCAATTTAATTAATAAATATTCACTTTAATCGTTTGATAATTGTGAATAAAACGAATAGAGTAAGCCGTGAATCAACCTCAAAACGCTGGGCCAAAAATATATGATGTAGAGAAGAAAGAAACACTCGCTGCGGACTACTGTTTTGAGGAAATATAAGTTTTTTAGTTTAAGAAATCTGGTGCGCGAACCCCAAATTTCCTCTTACATCCCTTTTTGAAAGAAGTTTTTGAATTATCTTAAGGTTGTAGTTGCAAGCTGCCTTCTATGGTCTTCTATGCATAATAGCCTTCTATGCCATAGGTCACGGGTTCAAACCTGCAGATGGGTCTACGTTTTTTTTTAATGGAATTACTTATGCCGTGTACATAACTCCATCCTCACGAATCTTCCAGACGAATATATTATATGTGTTTACAATCATATAATATAGATATAAATAAACATGCTTGATAGTTAACATTCCTTTTTAACCTTAGGGGAAAAATAATTGTATTAATTCTTTTCTCAAAAACTACATCATCCGTTATCCAGTGTTTGTATAATTTGACGTGAAAAGCATGAACGATGGTCTAATTCTTAGTAGAATATTTAAGGCTCAAAGCTTCTAGCATATTTGTGATCCATCCATACGATCGATAATTTCCATATGACTTCTGACCATTCTATACAATATTATTGTTTAATTAATAACGAATTCAATTGGATAAAAATAGTATTAGTAAAAAATGACATTTACAGATATAAGAATATAGAAAAAGGAAGAAGAGTTTCATGGTTAGATATTACTCAAAGATAAGTCGATAAGATTTATTTAACAAATTATCAATTAGGTTAGGGAATGCTATAACAATTTCTATAAAAAAAAAAAATTAAATAATTTTAAAAGAGCTGAATATAGATAACTATGATGAATATAAATTTAAACTGCCTTGTGCCAAAAAATAAATTCATATAAGAATTTATTTGTCTACTTTAAAAAATAATAATTAAAAAAAAATTATTTCTTCATAATGGTTTCAATATGCGTTGATTTTTAATGCGTTGAAAATTTCATAAGATCCCTATTTTTCTAAAGTCGCTGATTCGTACCTGCAGGTGGCCCTAGGATTTTTTAATGGGAATAAAAAATCCTTAGACGTCCTGCGGAGGGAATGTAAAAGTGTGGTCCCGAGCCTGTGTGATGACAGGTTCTGATTAAACATCTCTATCTCAATTAAACCTGGATACGTAAAATTTAGGACTCTTACTGTAGGAACGTCCAATTAGCCATAGAAGCACAAAGTGACGTTAAATAAAAACATATCCCGATTATCTATTTGAAAAATTAAAATTGGGAGAACTCTTCTTGTCCCGGTTGAACAGATTGGATATCTAGGACTGCACCTTGACAAACGCCTTACTTGGAACCCTCACATAAGAAACTGCACGACGTTTTCGACTTCTTCAACACTTACTAGACAAACGTTCTAATCTTCCACTTAACTACAATAGACTCGTCTACATGACTATCATAAGGACGATTTGGACTTACAGAGTGGAGCTTTAAGGCTCTACTAAACCATCGAATTCTTTCCGTATCCAATCCCTACAATCCAAAATCCTTCGTAAAATTCTCAATGTCACGAACAAACTTATCCATAAAGACTTCAACGTTCCGTATGTTGCTGATTTGGCTCGATCTAGATACCATTCCTTTCCACAACTCCATTTCCACCCTAATCCTCTTGTTTCAATACTTTCTTCCTCTTCAATTGAGACGTTGATTTCCAAAAGGTACTAAAGGACATTTTTTACGATATTGATTTTTTTACATATTTGTATTCTCATCATTTAGTTTTATCTAAATATTCTACTTGGTGTCATCTAATGAATTCTCAAGTCCTTAAAAAACGCGGTTCAGAAATGTGGTCATTTTCGAAAAGTACTAATTACGCATTTATTTTCGTTCCAAATCATTCTAAAACAATTAATTTCATAACTTTATTATGATGTTATTATTATAGTAAAAAAATAATTCTAAATTTTAAGGCAAAATGACGCAAATTAGCTAGTTTAATAATATAGTAATGAGAGATTTTCGCTCTTCCTGTAAAATTTCCTAGAATGGATATAGTACCTTTTGGAAATCAACGTCTCAATTCCTGACAATCCTCCGAAGCGTCTGAAAAGAAGATGGCCTCGAGACCTTCTAGTTTAAAAAAGTTACAGGAGTGCTGCCATTGGGTAGTTCTTCTTCAAGTTTGTTTCACGCCATTTATCTTTTGTCACATTTACTTGTTGTACCTTGAAGTACAGTTGTAAATTTCAATAAATGATGTTAAAAAAAAAAAAAAAAATTGGGAGAATAACAATTTTCTTGTTGTCATTCATATTTATAATCGTTTGGATTAGTCTTTGATATTGTTGTCCAGAAAATATAACGCTGATTGCTTTTACAAACAAAAAGTAAAAAATAAAAATAGTGATATGGGTGGTATGCCCAGGAGAATAGGACGCACTGAAAAGATGATATCTTGCACAGCACAATATTACCTCCTGTATATTCACGCTTTTTTGCTCGGTAGAGGGCTATAGAGATCTAACACAAAAAGGCCACTTATAAAGATAATAGAAATATGATAAGCGCTGAAAATAAAGCCCAACTCCCCGCTCTATGGTTTTATTTATGAGGCAGTTAAAAGTTGAGAACAAAGCCTCTCTGAGGACTTGATGACGTGCCGCATCACAATAACACTATCGCGACTTATACAACCATTATAGGCAACTTTTCCTCTCTATCAAACTCTCAATTCTTATATTGTTTATCAAATATTATTTATTCAATAATTGTTTTCCTATTCTATTTAAAATTTTCTTCAAGGTATACTCCTCATTCGCTAACAAGATATGATCTTTTGGTCTTAATATTAAAAAGTCAAGTACGGGCTTAAGCAAGATGAAATCACTTGGCTGACAAATATGTTACGTAGTTTGTGCTTGAGACACCGAAATAAGCTAAGGGATTTAATTTGAAAATAAACCGAAGCCTTACTTAAAATATAATTTATTCCATTCTACATATTTATTCAGTTAAGATATTACACAATGGTTTATTATTTCAAAATGATTTTATGATAGTATTAAAATTTAGGCTATACGGGGGTTTCTCGGACCGGAGGGTGACAGCAGGGGATAAATGCCGAGATAAACCCCCCTCCCCTCCAGCACCGAGACTCGAACTCGTAATTATTTGGTTTCACAAGGTTTGTTCATCTGTTGCTAGGGCAACGAATGTTAAACACAACGCGCGCGCTAGCTCACTAAGCTATACCGCCCCCAAATTTATACAGTTAGCTAGGCAATCAACTTATATGTATAGTTCATTTCCTTAACTTTTTTTAATGATTCTTTTGTTGTTTTATCGGGAATTAGTATTCATGAATGATTTTGTTGAAGGAAAAAAATGTTTTAATGATTCTTACCGTTGTTTGTGGCTATTCCGCCCTAGCTCGGCCTCCACTGGCTTACACCAGTGATGCGCTGAGTGAGAGGCGCTGGGATCTCTTGGATTCGGCTTCTTCCCCCACTTCTGGAGGGAGCAGCCGAGTCGAGGGTCCCTTTAGCAGATTGTATATAGTTAAGTTTGCTTATATGATTTTTATTTATTTCCCGACTTGTATTTATCTCTACTACAGGTTGTTGTATTGATTTGTTTGTTGTTGTTTTTTTTTTTTGTTTTTATTAATTGTTATTTTTTTGTATATATTTTTTTATATATACTTTATCATTATTTTCTGTATATATTGTATGAATGTGTATTACATCACTATTACTACTGTTCATTATGTAACAAATTGTAATACTTCTCAATAAATAAAAATAAAATAAAAAATTCTTACCGTGAACAGAGGGATTTGTTTTTATTCCTTATAAAGATTTTATATTTCTTGTAACGTAAGACCTCAAGTTTTAAGGGAGGGTCATTATTTTATTTATTTTTTTTTTTTTTTGGTCGATTATCTTTCCGTGGCGCGACAGGCAGTGTAGGCCCTGGACCTCGCGTTGTAAACTCCTGAGAGATTATACTCACGTTTCACAATGCTATTTTTAGTGTATGGTCATCACTCCCTACGACTAATTTTGTGAGTGGCCACCATTTGGCTGACGGGTCTCACATACCCGGGGAAGAGGTTGTGAGTGAATCTCCATTTTTTTTACATCCTTATAAAAGCCCCGCCGAGACTGGGATTCGAACTCAGAACCCGTAGCATGAGAGACTAGCGCGCTAGCCACTCAGCCACGGGCTCCCCTATGGTCGATTATAAAGGTTTATAATTGAAAATAATAAATCAAGATTTTTTATACTGGACTTCTTTACTATTTCCTTCTTCTTTTTTTTTTCTGATTCAAACTAAATTTTTTAGAAAAATATATATATCTTCAACCTTTAAGTGGAGACGTGGTGTAGTCAGACTTTCAATTTTTTCCCACGACCTGATATTTTTTTCTCAAATTATTAAGAGATAGAATTCAAAATAAAGTTTTAATTTAACTATTAAAAACATGAAAACATCTCCGGTAAGGAAACTCAGTGCTCCACCTCCTAACGAAAGTAACTTTTTTCATTTCGGGTCTACACTGTTTCGAGGAGTACTGTGTGCCAGAAGACTATTTAACTCCTAATATTGGTGAGCTAGGCTGGACTTTACTTGCATCTAAGCAACCCTCCTTGAGTTTTTGTTTTCTTATATCAGCCTTTAATTAATGAGATGAACTTTTGAGATCCATATAGTTAGGTTGCGTCTACCGGACTCCAAAATGTATCTTATCTTTATCCCTTCAATTGCTCTTTCAATTTCTTTTCTTTTAATATGTCTTTTTTTTATATAACGTTAACTGCAACGCTAAAATGTTTTTGTTAAAAAAATATTAATAGCTGCTATCCTGAAATGGCAATCCTATTCCTGAAATAAATGGTTTTCCCGAACTTTCACCACAATTTATTTTACATTTCAATAAGGATTTAAGGAACAGCCTAATTTTTCCTCATTTAGGGAAAAAAAATCGCATTGCTCTACAACATCAACAGAGTTATTCGGAAAGATAGAAGCCCCAAAGTTCCAAGAAGATCAATTATTTCTCTCCAAAAAAAATGTTGATCCAAAAAAGGACAAGAGAAAAAACCTGAGGGTGAATCACGTGTCTCGGGAAGAATAATGGAAAAACGACCGAGTTGTGCAACTTTTGCCTATAAATGACTGCCTGTCCCCCTTGCGAAGGAATGTTCCCAAGTGGGATGCCAAAACTGTGGGAAGAAATAGGCAATCAAAACATCTCGCATAATTTTTTGTTATTAATTTTTTCTATTATTTAGGCATATTCGTATTAATATTACATCCATTTTTTAATTATAATTAGTTTAATAATCATCCAATTTTATATTTAAGTGCCTTTATCTTCAGAATAAATTTTGACTATTTATCCGAAAAAAATCATTAAAATACACTTTTTTTATCTTAATAATCTAACCCTATAAATATCAAAAAGTAGCTTTGAAAAATTGAAATAAATGAATTAATTTAATTCTTTTTTATTAATAGTTTATTGAATTTTACAACTGTATTAACATAAATACAATAAGTAAAACTGTTGAATTAGATTAAAGGGCGTGAAAGGCTTGTGAAGAAACTACCCAGCGGTAGAATTTCGATGTTTATTTAAGTAAGCAGATCCCGAGGCCAACTTCTTATCAATCGTCTCGGAGGGTTGTCAGGAATATGTGAGGTTGATAGGTTGCGGACAAGAGGGTTTATATGGGATGGGAGTTTGGAATTAAAAGTGGTATATCTGGTACGAGAAAGGTCTGCCACAAATGGGATATTGAGGTCGTTATGGATGATTTTATTTTTTTATTTTATTTTTTTTTTCTCCCCTACCTCGAATTTGAAGGCTATACGGAGTTTCTCGGGCCAGGGGGTGAGGGCGGGGAATAAATGCTGAAATAAAAGTCCCCCACAGCACCGAGTCTCGAACTCGTAATTTTTTGGGTTTCAAATTAATCGGTCCTCTGTGTTGCTAGGCAACGCGCGTTTAAAGCAACGCGCGCTAACCCGCTCAGCTACCCCGCTCCCCATGATGATTTTATTTGTGACGAAATAAGGAGCATTTAGGATTTAATTTAATTAAAGTGAAAAATTGAGTATATTTTAATGATTGGGGTACTGAGAACCCCCACTCTCAGAAAATGGAAGATTTTTCACCTCCATAAGGCAAATATAACCAAGTTATAATGAATTACAATTCATTTAAGTCGTGACTTGAACATCTTAAGGTAGATTTTTTTTTAAGAATAAATTTCGAATGGGGACTCAACGTGCTTCAATCACAAACTATATTAAACACATATCTCGAACTCCTAAAACCGGCTGGTTATAGGAGTAATTGTTTAAAACCTTCCAACCAGAATCGATGTCATTCTAGTTGACTATTTTTCAAAACAGCCTTGAAAAGGAAAGTATTACTCCTTCCAATCACACTTATATTCTCAATATCTAGTGCTGAGAGATCGATAGCCAGATTTAGTAAGGATTTCCAGTGTAGCCTCCAGTTGGACTTACTCCAAAGTTGGAAGTGACGCCCCGGATGGTGGTGATTTAGTAGCGACGCTAAGCCTGAGGGGATTACGGCCGCTACTATCGGGCAGTATCATCTTATCGCCATCGCCTGCTCCCCTGGGCCTTGTACGCATCAGTCCTCTTTGTGTCTCCCCATCTCTAGCTTCATTGATTTCGCTAATAAGATAGTATCTTAAAGGTGCACAGTTCATTGCATTGCTACATGCATTATATATATCATATTGTATTGTATTTATGAACCATCGTTCTCAAAAATGATAAAAATCAGGAGGTGTCGGGCCGATTTTCCATAAATAAACATTGGAAATTTATCAGTAATTTAGGAAAAAAGCACTCGGTTGAGTTTGAATAGAATTCTTCAAGAAAGGATTGGCAACTTGGTCAATCAGCCACAAACGGATTAAGATCTTATAAATGATATAATAATAATAATAATAATAATAATAATAAATTCTTAATTTATTCTGGGACAAGTCTCTTAGAATAATATTACAGACAAATTAAAAATGAAACTTCAGTACCTTAGAGTAAAAAATAAAAAAATAAATAAACTAAAAAACCAACAATAATAACAAAGAAAATGCATAATAGTAATAAATTAACAGGTAACTTCTAATAAGAATAATTTAGAAAAACCAACTAGACAACAAATAAAATAAAGTATTTACATATTCTTATATACAGGAGTAGTTAACATAAATTTACAATGCTTATGAAAAGTATGAAATGAAATATATAAATGTTTAAATACGATGCATAATAAGATATAGTAAATAATTGTTTTTCTCTGTTTTATTTAATGATTTTTATTGAAGTTGGCTAATTAATTAGGGTTATTTGAGAACTGGATAGACAAAAAGTGTTTGAACGAACGGGATTTGAAGGTCGGAAGAGTATTGGAGTGACGGATATGAGAAGGAATAGAATTCCATAAGCACGAGGATCGGATAAGGAAAGATCTGTCGAAATCTGCGGTTCGATGAGGCGTTATATACAGGTCCGAAAGTCGCGAACGAGTGTTGCAGGTGTGGACGGAGGATTTCAATGAAAATATATCAGAGATGTAAGATGGACGTTGAGATCGGAGAACTTGGTAAAGGAAGGATGCCAGGAGGTACTTAGAGATGGTAGGAAGGATAAAGCCACTTTAACTCATCGTAGAATCGGGTTACAGAGGTGTCCCTGGATATCCCAAAGATGAAACGTATCATTTTAGTTTTGCTTCAAGATCCCCAGAGAAATATTGGGACATAGATATATTGGGTTGTCCGTAAATAATGCGGGATTACGGCTTGAAATGCTTCGTATGCCTCCTATATAAATCAGAGCAGTTTCCATTTGATTAAATACATTCTGTTTATGTTTTAACAGCTTCTCCATACTCATTAAATAGAATGTAGAAAACTTGAAATTTATTAATACAGAAAACCTATTTCCAAGGCTCTTTGATCACTAATCGTTGCGCCACTTTTCCTTTGTCAAGCCACTGTCCGAAACATCTGCTTTTTCTGTATATAATCTAGTTTTAACCACGAGGAACAATTCTGATAGAAATTAATCGTTATTGTTTTGGTAAAAATGTATAGCACAAATTTCATATCCCCGATTTCGTTTTATTTACCATGGTTGAACGAGTGAGGACCAAACTTACGATTTTTTTTTTTAGTCTTAAGATGTTTACGAACGGTTTCGAATTCCCTTATATTCAGTTTCTCTGTAAATCCTCGAACATTAGTTCTGGGATTTTCCGCTGCCAAAGCTCGCAGGTCGTAGTCGTCAACGAAAGAAATCCTTCTACTACGTTGCCTTCCTTGCTAAGCTCATTCTTAATTTTTTTTTTACTACTGTTAAAAGGTGCACTCACTAATACAGACCTCGCCTAACATTTCAGTGAGGTTTAAGAGTTTTAATATAATAATAATAATAATAAATTCTTTATTTATTCTGGAACGAGTCCCTTTAGAATAATATAATAAATTTTACATAAAGAAACATTAGTGTCTTAGAGTATAATAAAACAAACAAAATAAAAACAAATATGAACTATTATAATAAATTAAAAGGTACCTTCTAAGAATTAATTACAAAACTAGAAAAAATAAAATAAGAAATGTCCATATATATATATATATATATATATATATATATATATATATATATATATATATATATATATATATTATACAAATGTGCAAATAAAATATTATATTTAAATTATCGTTTCTATGTTTTTTACTGCTTTTAATTGAAATTTTCGAATCTATTTAGGGCTCTTCGGGAATTGGATAGAAAGGAAGTGATTAAATAGTAGGGATTTAAAGGTAGGAAGAGTGTCAGATTGATAAATATATGAAGGAATAGAACTCCGTACGGACGAGGAACGGATGAGGGACGATATGTCGAAAGCTGCGGTTCGGTGGGGAGTGAACGGAGGATATGAATGAAAACATTTCTGAAATGTAGGATGGGTAGTTGAATTGGGAAACTTGAAAGAGGAAGGTTGCTAGGAAGTATAAGTTTTAGTGCCGAGTTTACGGATTTAAGCTCGTAAAAAATTAAATAGAAATCACGCTTTGACATATTTTTTTAATTTGTTCTATTAAGAGATAATACAATCTGCCACTTTCTGGGACAATGAGTATTAGAGATAGAATAAATCATTCATCCCATATTTACATTGTAAATAAAATTATAGAAAAAAAAATTAATAAAGACTAAATAAATAAAAGAAATATATATATCCACAAAATTAAATAAATACTATAAAGAAAATAATAATAACAATCTTTTTCACATTCATACCTATTTACAATATTTACAAACTGCCCCTGGGATCACTGAATCAAACCTCGAGATCCACATCAAACGCATTTAATCCTTCCAATCAAAAGTCCTCCGAACAATAGTTAATTCTCCATATTATGTATCCAACCATACCTTACACCGCGACATAAATATTCCATTAATTTTAGACCTTATACCATTAAAATTCTCTAAATTCCATCAGAACTTTATCCATCACCCTAATTCGCTAGCTCAATCCTTATCCAGCTCCACACATCCTTACCATCCTCCTAGAAGGTTGAAACGGCAGTGGCCTCGAGACCTCTTGTAAAATGTATATTGGAGTTCTAGCATTGGCTAGATTCTCTACTTACGTGCTGTATGCTTGTGAATTGTATATAGGTATGAGTGACTTTTGTATTTATTTTTATTGATTTTGTTTTGTATATATGTATATTGTATTATTATTATATAAATTTATTGTTTTGTATATATCGTGTGAATGCAGTATGAATGTTGTACTTTATCACTATAAAATGTCCTAAATTGGACTGATTGTAATATTGCTCAATAAAGACTTGTTTCTAAAAAAAAAAAAAAAAAAAAAAAGTTACTTTGTAATTCTCTTTCTGATTTATTTTTAATGAATTAAATTCTAATTTTAACAGAATTTTCTATAATTTGACGGTTCGCCAAAAGAAAAAGAATTAAATAAATTTTTCAAAGATATAAAATAATTCAGAATATATCGTATAAATGAGACCATCATTTCAGTTAATAAAAATTATAAACAAATAAAAGATACGTATAGCACAATTACGCAACCACAATGCGTACATGTTAAATAAGTACAAGTACCTGGGAGACAGTCAGCCAACCGTAAGGGTAACTTTGCTAATATGATCACATCGAGATGACTAATCCACTAAGTTGGCCCGACCCATCACGGCTTCCTGCTCCCTTCCTCACTCTCTCTCGCTCTCTCTCACTCTCTCTCTCTCTCCCTCTCTCTCTCAGTTGGGTATTTGCACGTCCTCTTGTCTATTCGTCGTAATTTGGCGCATTGTCACGCACAATCTAATGGTTTAAATTAACTTTCTCCCTTCTTGTTTAAATTACATCTCGTTTCAAATTATAGGAGGTATTTTTTTTTTCTTTTTTGAATTCTCCTCCTCACCCTAAAATAAAAAAAAAACAAAGCTAATGTTCTCTCTGGATTATTAAAGTTTTATTACAAAATTCTTGATTGTGTAAAGGGTTGTTGGTGAGCTCCCTCTGGCTGCTGAAAAACAAACCACTAATTACCATTAGTAATTACAAATCAGAGCTTTGAGCCAAAATATATAAGGTGTAATTTAACTATCTTTGAGAGAAAGTGTCTCAAAACCAGGAGTCTTAAAGCTAAAATACTAATATCGGACGTCTATTATTTATTAATTTTTTTTTAATAAAAATTAATTAGTTACAATTTATTCCTTTAATAGGTAATGAGTTTCAATGGATATCAATTGCTGACCGTTGGGTAATTCAAAAGAAAAATCTGGTGTGCACAACACGAGAATTTTACTTACCTGAACCATACTGTCCCAAAGCTTCGGATTCCATGTAAGGGGTTTGTCAAACAGGAGTCCTAACCAGCGGATCTGTTCAACCGGGCCAAGCAGAACATCATTAAAGGACACTATAGGGCAGGATGTCATAGGTTTTTGACCAAGAGTAAAAGTAATTTGATGTGATTTATTGGAATTGATTTTAATTCTCCAATTCTAACACGATACCTCAAGGTCTCTGATGTGGGTTTGGAGAGTTTGAGAGGCAATACTAGGATCATTATGAACTGATAGCACGCAAGTGTCATCGGGATAGGTAGCAAGGAATGTGTTAGCAAGGGATATCAACAGTATAAACTGTGTAAAGGATCCGTCCCAGAATGCTGCCCTGAGGAATACCAGCAGACTGGGTAAAAAAAGAACTGGATGATTAGGAAGTTTTTAGGAGGAAGGAATTGACGGAATTCATACAGCAGTCCTGGGTGCCAGACTCGATCGAAGGCCTGTTCTACGTCGAGAAAGGCTCTCGTGAGATACAATTTTAAATGTGTTTTTGTTGAGTATTTTTGTTAGTTATTTTCCCGTAAGGTTGTAGAAACAATAATAGGAACCAAATTTATAGTAAGATGATAAATGAATGGAAAAAATTGTTGTTAAAAATTCATGAAATCATATTGACAGGGGAGCCCGTGGCTGAGTGGCTAGCGCGCTAGTCTCTCATAGTACAGGTTCTGAGTTCGAATCCCAGTCCCAGCGGGGCTTTTATAAGGATGTACCAAAATGGGGATTCACTCACAACCTCTTCCCCGGGTTTGTGAGACCCGTTAGCCAAAGGGTGGCCACTCACAAAATTAGTCGTAGGGAGTGATGACCCTACACTAAAATTAGCATCGTGAAACGTGAGTGTAAACTCGCAGGAGTTTACACCGCGAGGCCCAGAGCCTACAGGGCCAGTCGCGCCACTGAAAAAAAAATTAATTATTTACAAGTTACAGATTATTTCATGGAAAGAGACATCCCGCTTTTAGACTAAATCGGAATTTCATGAAAACTTCTTTAAACTTTAAAAATTTTGAAGAAGTTTATAAAATAGGAACCTCTTAACATAACAAACCAATGAACTAAACCAACTTATATTTTTTGATCAATTAATGTTTTTAACTTCTGCAGGTGATTAAATATATTAATAAATAGATTTTATATAATAAACATATTTTTCCACTTTGTGCAGATTTCGTTACAATGGACTTATAATCCCAAAGTGATAAACTCATGATTGGTCAAACTGAACTTTTTAAAACATAAATGACACCTTATTTAAATTGACCTGTGCAAAGCAAGAGTTACTGCTCGTTTTAATTTATATCATAAAAACAGTACATTATCATCTTTCGGTTATCATCCGGAGCTGGCAGAAACACATGAAATATATAATTCATTGAGTTTTTTTAACTACTCCTGCCTTAGAAAAGTAGCTGGCTAAAAACATAGCTATTTATTTCTTTGGAAGTTTTATTATCCAGCACTTCTGTAGTTTCGAAAAAATAACATATATCATCATTATATGGTACATATAGTAACATTTCATGATTTTGGACCAATCAAATTCTCCAATTATCTTTATTTGTAATATCATGTACCATTTTATCGCAGTGAATTTTATCCTGGAGGTTTTTCTTGACGTCTTCAAGTGTAAAAAGTAATCGGCGCGGGAAAATTCGTCCTCTTTGTGGCTGAATAATAATCTATTTCTAAAACATTTAGTTTTTTTTTTTTTTTTTTCGAATACCTCTAAAACTTTACATCTGAATAATTATAGGTATATATCCACTTGGTAGGCAATCCAACTTTTAAACCTAATGAGAACAAAATCATCTTAACCTCACCAATATTAGCAAATATACTAAATTTATAACAAATATAATAAAAATAATAAGAAATCTTTTTGGGTTAAGTTTTTTATGGAAATACGCTAAGTTGTAATCAGATTAGTAAAACTATTTAAAACTTATTTCTTCTTCTTCATCTTTCCTCTCTTAGGGTGTCGCTTGTAGAGTCTGATCCAGGTATTCCTATTCTGCGCCATTTCTCTTGCTGATCTCCAATCTACATCTCTTTTTCTGCAGGCATTCCTGATCCCATCCTCCCAAGTCTTCCTCTTGGTCTCCTTACCTCTACTTACAGCTCATACGTTGCTTTTGCCACGCGATCCTCTGGCATTCTTGAGACATGGCCGTACCATCTTAGCTGAATTTCTTCAACAATATCCTCGGCCGGCCTGACATCAAGGTTGGATCTTATTATGGTATTTCTCATCCTATCTCTCCTCGCCTTACCCTCAACTTTCCTCAAGTAGCGCATCTCCATAGCCTGGAGTTGGCTTTTATGTTTAGTTGTGAGGGCCCAGGATTCACTGACATACGTCAATATAGGTAAGAAGGTTGTTTTGTATACTACCATTTTTGTATGTTTGGAGACCTCTCTTTTGCCTATAAAGCCCTTCTTAAGAGATAGGAAACACCTTCCGGCAGACTTTATTCTTTCCTTTATGTCTTCGTCCACCCAGCCCTGCTCATTTAGATGTGCGCCTAGATACTTGAAGTTCTTTACGTTTTTAATCTTTTCTGCCCCTAGCCTGATGACTCGTCCAATTCGGTTCTCCTTCCTATCTTCATTATTTTCGTTTTACGGGCATTTACTTCCATGTTTATAGGGTTAAGTGCTTCCTGGAGGACGCAAATATTGAACTGGAGTTCCCTTCCATTATTGGATAATGCGACGATGTCATCAGCATATGCGAACATGGTGAGCTGAGTAGGCGATAGATTGAAGTTTCCTAAGCAGTAGGATCTCATTCTCGACTTGGCCTTCTTTAGAGCTCCATCCAGGACCATTATGAACAGCAGTGGGCTGAGACTGCAACCTTGTCTGATACCTTGAGATATCTTAAATTCTTTCGACAAATGGTTGCACGTTCTGATGATGCCACTCTGGTTCATATAAAGCCCTGATATAGCCATTTTTAATCCTTTATTAACTCTCCTTTCATTAAGCTCCCTTACGATGTCTTGTTTCCTGACACGATCAAATGCTTTGGCCAGATCAACAAAAAAACTTATTATTGATATTTAATATATCCAAACTTATTTTTAAATCATAAAAATCACTGGTTTTTTTTATGTGGAAAGTTTAGCTCATGAATTTAAAAAAATTGTATTTATGATGCACAATACTTAAGATGTACAACGGTTATATTTTTTAGTATCTAGTTGTTAACCAGGGTGAGGCTAGAGTTATTATAAATATAGCATAATAAAATTAATATGAGGCATTCAGTAATAATACTATTGTTTTATTTTAATAATTAGTAATTTTATTATTAGTAATGCTTTAAATTACCAGATATTCGGATTGAAGGAAGGTTGATGAGTGAGGCCAGAGCCGTGTGCGATAGCAGGTCTGCGTTATTAAGATTTTTATTTATTTGTTGAGTTCATTGCAAGTTTCAAGTTTAATACATATTACTAAGTCTAAATGTGTGTAATATATGCATTTGTTTCCTTAGCTATTATCTTTTTATTCTGAGTAACTATCGTTTTTATATTTAACCAGCATAACGAGGCACTTTATAAAAAGAGGAATTGTCATTTATTTTATTTTTGATCAAGTCATAACTTTCAAGACTTTATTTTAAACAAATAAGAAAACTGTTTAACAATAAACTACGACTATCTTACATTAAACCGACAGTAAATCCAAGACCGTTCCTGGAAACCTGGTTCTGAAGAGGTTCTCCTGAATAATCAAAACAAGGCTAGTGTAATCAGAACTAGGGAGGTGGTTAGGTAAGCACCGATGACCATGCCGTATTGGCAGTTGGAAGTGGCAATTTAAAGTTGGCCATTGGGTGTCTGCGGAATTTCAGGACTGGGTAATCCGTGGATTAAAGGTAATCCCCGCTGAGGAGGGACCCTAGGTAATCCAGTTTCCCTAACGCTGTTAGGGCACCTCTGTAGCCCTTCAATTAGCCTTCTGTCAGCGACTGTCCGTCAGTCTGCTCTTCCCAAATTGTATTAAATCACTTCTGTTAGCCCATTTTACGCTGTATTGGCTGCCAAGGCAAACGTAGTTAGGCTAGGAAACTATAACGTTATTTTCAATGAATTAGCATATCCAAAGTTTTGTTGTATTTCATTTTATAACATTTAGTTCCTCATTTAATTTTAAGTATTTTAGTACTATATTATTTAATATATTGCTATGTTTTTGACCGGTTGCTTTTCTAAAGCAGCGGTACCTTCAAAACAGTATTAATTAATATATTTAATGTATTTATATACGATCTTTTTTAGAACAATTGGAATTTTTTTACAAAGGTATGGTGTTTACCGATCCCAGTAGGTGGCATGCAGGGTAAGATTAAATTAGACATGTTCCAATAAATGGCTTGATTATAATTAGGTTATTTTGGGAACAATCTTTTCTTTTAATTAACATTCATTTATTCTTCATATTTCATAATTGACATTTAATGGCTATTAACGCCTTATCTTCAGAATTTTTTAGTCAATCACTATTAACAATTCAAATTAAATTAATTTAAACTGTCAACAACCATAAATATCACAATTAATCAATTCATAATCACACTATAATAAATTAAAACAGTATTACATCTCTACATAAAAACATCTCATAATATTGTCAATATTTTAAAAAATCAATATTTTATTTAATAATGGTCATTTTTTTCTCACTACTTTTTTATCTATTGATTGTTACAGTTTCAACATTTAACAAAAAATCCATATTCTATTACATTACAACAATTGAGATGTTGATTTCCAAAAGGTACTATATCCATTTTAGGAAATTTTACAGGAAGCGCGAAAATCTCTCATTACTATATTATTAAACTAGCTAATTTGGGTCTTTTTGCATTAAAATTTAGAATTATTTTTTTTACTATTATAATAAAATCATATCATAGTTATAAAATGAATTTTTTTAGAATGATTTCGAACGAAAATAAATGCGTAATTAGTACATTAAGAAAATGACCGTATTTCGAAATCGCGTTTTTTAAGAACTTGAGAGTTCATTATTATTTTTATTATTGGTTTGGCGCTACAACACGTTGACGTGTCCAGGCCTACTTAACCAGCAACCTCCAGAAGTCTCTGTCCTGTGCTGCAGCCATCCAGTTGTGGACTCCTAAGCTCCTCGCATCCGCGGCCACACAGTCACTCCATCGAAGACGGGTGCGGCCAACTCTCCTCCGGCCATGTACTATATCCGTCAATAATCTTTTAGGAGTTTCGTGTTCCTCCATCCTGGCCACATGTCCAGCCCATCCTAGGCGATGTCGCTTGATGACGCAAACGTCAGGCTCTCCAAAAAGGTTGTAAACCTCTTAATTTTTTCTTCTCCTCCACTCTCCACCAACCAACACCGGTCCAAAAATCTTTCTGAGTATCTTTCGCTCAAATGCTGCCAACCTCTGGTACATCTCTTTTGCCATGGTCCATGTCTCCGCTCCATACGTAAGGACTGGGCGAATCAATGTTTTGTACAGAGTGACTTTTGTTTTCCTGGTCACTGACCTGCTTGATAGATGCTGCCTCAAACCAAAGTAACATCTGTTTGTGGCCAACATCCTTCCATTGATCTCTGTTTCAATGGCATTGTCGCATGTGATTTTTGAGCCAAGATATGTAAACTCAGAGACCCATTCGAAGAGACAATTTCATATTTTCCCCAGGATGTCTTGGGCGTTGTTCAGCAATCATATACTTGGTCTTATCATGGTTTACCACTAGACCAAATTTTTTTGCTGCTTCTGCGAGAGTTAGGAATGCCTCCTCGACTGACTTCTTTGTGCGTCCAATTATATCGATGTCGACGGCGTATGCTAGGAGCTGTACGGTTCTATTTATAATTATTTATAATAATGAGAGTTCATTAGGTAACATCAAATAGAATATTTAGATAAAACTAAATGATGAGAATACAAATATGTAAAAAAATCAGTTTCGTAAGAAATGTCCTTTACCTGTACCTTATGGAAATCAACTTCTCAATTTAACACAAGGCCAGGAGTAGACTGGGGTTTGAACCTTACTGCCACTCCACCGCTCCACCATACCTTTATACCAATGCATATATATATATATATATATATATATATATATATATATATATATATATATATATATATATATATATATGTATATATATATATATATATTTTTTTTTTTTTTTTTTTTTAACATCAAAACATACTTATGGTTGGAGGTTATGACTATTATCTATTATTTATTGTTCAAAGTCAAAAATTTAATTTGTTAATGATATCTGCATAATTATAGCTTATTTTCTTTGAATCCAATTTTTAATTTACTGTACTATTTAAATTTTTAGTTATGTAAATTGATTCCAAATTTTTTTCTATTTTTTACTTTTTGTATCTGTATGACTGTATATATAATATGTATATATAATCGTACGAAACACAATTTATTCTTAAACCTCTATTACAAAAACGGAACGTATTAAGCGGAGGACATAAATTCAGCTATGCTGGACACAGGCAGAGGTTCCTGATTTCCTTTCGCTATAATTAATACTATTTATTACGATAAAAATATCAAGCAAGGATTTAAAGTGTGTTTGTATTAAAGGAATGAATGTCGAGCTCATTCAAATTTTTACTTTCACTTACTATATATAGTAAGGGAAAGTATTGCGATCGTGAAAATTTTCGAATCCCAGTTTTCAACGGAAATACACATTTTACGGTCCTCTGAGTCCAAATAACCAAGTCCCGCAAAAAGTTCTACGTGTGTGTGTGTATCCTATAAAACTGAAATTTCATATTTAAGACAAATTTACCCCCGAGACGTAACAAAACCTTTTTCATCAAAATGAGCTTACCAGGATAGCCACTTTAAACCATGCATTTTGCACCTTTTTTCGATTTTCTCGAACACGGTTCTGGCGATTTTGATTAAACTAGCGCTATCGATGTAAAATTTAATGGGCTTTCATGTCATTTAGGTTTGATTCGGATTAAAATGGTCTGACAGGGCTTAAATGCCGATATTTCAAGTCTTCTTTCTCTAAAGTACCTTTAATTTTGTTGATTCTTTAAATATAACTATATTATCTTTTTACCACTAATGAAAAATGGATAAAGGAGAAAACAGAAAAAATATTTTTTTAATGCAATTTTTCGTTTTTGAACGTTCTTTATTATATGTAATATACATGTATGATACACCGTTGGAAAGCTTTTAGAAAAAATATTATCTGATATTCAAGCTTATAAAAGTTAATAAAGAGTGATAAAAAGCCGATAAAACTAAGTAATTGTTTTAGATAATAATATAATAGATTTTTTTTATAAAACACGTGTTTCTATAGAAATTTAATTAAATTAATTCTTTAATAGTTTCGCGTATTTTTATCTCTAACTGTATTTGAAAGTTCTTTCATTGATTTTAAAAATGGATGTATGTGAAAGCCGTGTGTTGCCCGCACCAGATTTTTACATTTCAGTTTGGTACCTTTAGATTACATTGATATGGAATTTATCATTATATTTATTTATGTGCGAAAGATAAAGAAGTGGGGGAAAAAAGAAATTATTGAATAAAAAAAAAAATAGTTGAAAATTAATCCGAGCTCATACTCTAATGGATTTTTAATCTCTCCCAACCCATCTCGAGAACGGTTCATTTCACAGAAAACATGCATAGAACCTTTTTCACTGAGAAATTTTGTTAAATAATATTCTTATATGAAAAATTTATCATTTTAAATAACAATTGTAAAAACTTCGGAGATGTAGTTGAATGTGATTGGAAGAGAACCCCTAATAGGGGAGGGAGGGAGGGAGATAATACTGGATTTTACTACTACATTCGTTACGAGTTTCCCAAAGTTTTACAACTGTAAATGATTTCCCCCATTTCCTGTTTTTTTCCCTAATTTACGTAGTCTATCATAGAAGGAAGTTTTTAGCAAAAAGGAACAAAAGTTTTGCTTGCGGAGTTATTCGAACAGCAAATCCGACACCGGTTAACAAATGTGTAAGGAATGTTATTAATTAGACTATTATTTTTTGAAAACCTATCAGATTTTTTTTTTAAATTTCATTTATATTTATTGAATTTTATAACTGTATATACATAAATACGAAAAGTAAAAGTGCCTATCAGATTTAAATTAGTTTTATAATTTTTTTTTCAGTGGCGCGACAGGCCGTGCAGGCCCTGGGCCTCGCGGTGTAATCTGAGAGATTACACTCGCGTTTCACGATTAAATTCGTAGTGTAAGGGTCATCACTCCCTACGCCTAATTTTGTGAGTGGCCACCATTTGGCTGACGGGTCTCACAAACCCGTGAATGAATTCCCATTTATTTACATCATTATAAAAGCCCCGCCGGGACTGGAATTCGAACTCGCAACCTGTAGCATGAGAAACTAGCACGCTAGCCACTCAGCCTAGTTTTATACATACAATTATAATTTAGATGAATGCACAGTTTATAAAACGGGTGGGTTTATTGGAAAGTTTAATTTTTAGCTTAAGTTAAAAATGTTTGTATCTAATAATAGAAGTATTTGATAATAGTATTTTACATTGATTCAGACAATAAGATAAACATCTACTCTGATGTAAGAGGGATGGATATGTATTAAATGATTTGTTTAAAAAAACAACCCACCACTCAAAATTTAAGATATTACATTTTATGATGCGTCAAACCAAAATAATTACAAAAGCCATCAATAAATACCAATGGAATTACCTACCAAAACAAATTTAAAAAAAAAGGAATCGAAATAGGTTAAGAAATAACGGAGATATAGCATTTAGAAATTAGCAGTGGTAATTTGAAGTTAATTTTACAGTCTTAAGCTCGTTCATTAATTTACTGCTGAATTTTAATATAAGAATTCGGAAATAACAAAGCATTGGTAACTTACAGCGTATTTTTTTTTTCAGATTATTTTTATTTTCTTAAATTTATATATACACCTTATAATAAATGTCTAGAAAGTTATTTAATGTAAGTTATTCTTCAATTAATTTTTTTTATTGTTTATTTATTTAACGTCACTTTATGCTACTTTGGCTAATCGGACGATGCTACAGTGGGAGTCCTAAATTTTGCCAATCCAGGTTTTATTATTGGATAGGGACCTTTAACGAGTACCTGACATCGTAAAGGCTAGGGATCACCTTTTAACGCCGCCGACATAACTACGGATTTTTTACTTCCCTTTAAAAAATCCTAGGACCAAGCAAACAATTTTTTTTTTTGTTCTAAATTGTAAACATGTTTTTAATGTACTAGCACATGGAAGACTTTCTTATTTCCCTTTATTGAGGCATATTTCTAAATTTAATTGTTTATTTTATACTCATTGCCCCGGAAGGTGACAGATTGTATTATCTATTAATAAATATAAAAAATAATTTTTTTTTTTATTTCTCTCTTATTTACATGTATTAATAAAAATAGAACGTCTTATTTATCATTCGGATAGACTAAAATATAATCAATTTAAATCTTAAATAACAGACAACTTTGACATATCTTATAAAAATCTGATGCACTCAACACACGACTTTCACTTACGTTGTTAAAAACAATTTAATAATTTTTAAATATAGGTTGGGATAAAAATAAATTGTTAAAGAATTATTTACATTTATTTTGAATAGAAACATATGTTTTATTAAATAATCAATTAAATTATCATCAAGAACAATCGGCTTTTTATCGTTCTCCGTTAACTTTTACAATTGTTTATATAATATTTTTTTACTAATATCATTGGCTTACCAACGATATACACTCACTCAACAAAGTTTCCGCACTGCATGCTTTTATTAGGTATAGCTATTTATATCAACTTAACAATTTCCCAATGTACAAATTATTGATACTAATTTATACTAATATTATAAAGCTGAAGAGTTTGTTTGTTTGTTTGAACGCTATAATATCAGAAACTACTGGTTCGAATTAGAAAATTCTTTTTGTGTTGGATAGTCCATTTATCAAGGAAGGTTATAGGCTATATAATATCACGCTGCGACCAATAGGAGCGAAGAATCAGTGGAAAATTTGGGAGGAGGGGGGAAACCTCGCATCCCAATGATTCCAAATGATTTACCTTTTAATTTTAAAATAATTCAATTTCCCGTTCATTTATATTTCTTTGTAACAATTGATAAATCACAGGTGTAAACATTTAAACACGTAGGACTCGCTTTACGTGAAGATCGGGTTGCGGAGAAAATCAGTATGTTCTTCTTTCACAAGGAAATAAAACTAAAAATATCATTTCCGCAGAAGTACTTTACAATATATTCTTCTTAAAACTTCTTAAAACTTCGACCATAATAACAGAAATTGACGCAGACGAAGTCGCGGGAAACAGCTAGTATTAGATAAAAACAGATACATTTTATTTTCATTTCATCATTAATATAAAACGAAGCAGAATGTCATTTTTTGATGGTAGGTCAAAAAACTTCCATACACTTTCAATATTAATCCTATTTGTTGTAGTATGATAGTCTTTCCAAAGTTATTTGTATAAACTTTATCTGGATAATCAAATCTTAGTTCAGTATTAACTTTACTTGGGCCAGGGAAACTGATTTCTTTCCAATATACAAAATACTAGAAGATAATTTAAAATACGGCATTTAAGTCCTTTCAGGCTTATTCAATCAGAATGATGAAAGCATACATGATATTAAAACCCATTAAATTTTACATCGATATAGTTTAATAAAAATCGTTAAAGCCGTATTTGAGAAATCGTAAAAATGTGCAAAATGCATGGCATAAATTGGTTCTGTTATTAATTAAAAAGTTGTTGTAACATTAGGCGTATAGTAGTATAAATATGAAATTTGAGTCTCATACGGCTTTTCGTTTTTTCGCTAGAACTACCACACACACAAATCTCACTCAGAGCTTTTTTTATCAGGACTTGATCATCAGGACTCTAAAACGCGTGTAGTTGGCAAATTGGTGTGAAAAATCGAATTCAAAAATTCTCACGATTGCAATTTCATGTGGATAAGTGAAAGTAAAAATGAACTCTTGATATTTAAACATTTAAAAATATAACACAAAATAGTCTGTTTAGAATACAAATCTTCCATAGTCAATAAAAAAAAAAAAATGATTTGCATAAAAAAACATTTTTCTCTTTTTCTACTGTATTGTGACATCCAACTATCAATTATAATTCAACAAAGTCTTTGTGAGATGGATGGACAAATCAGTCATTTCGTCCTTTGCGAAGCCTGGCCCAAATGGCGCACAATGGGCGATTCTGAATCTTGTCTATATTTAACCTTTAGGGTCCCAGATTACGGAAAAAAATATGAAAACTAATTAATTTATTTATTAAAACTCCCAGAATTCTGAATCTTGTCTATATTTAACCTTTAGGATCCAGATTACGGAAAAAAATATGAAAACTAATTAATTATTTTATTAAAACTCCCCTATATTTTACGTTTGAAGTCCTAGAATACGGGAAAAATAATACAAAAATCTAATTATGACCCGGAGTTGCTAAAAACCTGCTAATAGATGTATTTTATATTATTTAGTAAATTCTTGAAATTATAGATTCGGAGTGTTGTGTTTGAAAAAAATTATGTATCATTCAAAAGGCAAAAAATCGCAACAATTCCTTTTAATATATAAAGACTAGAAGGATCGGTAAAACAAATCCTTGGGGTAACTTTGGGGTTATATAGTTCTTCGTTATTGAATAAGGCGAACATTTACAAATTACGTAATCAACTCTGCAAGTGAGATTGCAATTTATATTCAATAACGAGTTTGGAAATATAATCTCTAACCTGTCTTAGGAATACCCATTGTTAAATAAATGCAAAATTAATGACCATCGAATAAAAATAATTCCACTGCCGGTTATTAGGCACTTGTGTGAACAGGAATGATTCATTCATTTACTATTTATTTGTAAACACGGTATGGCGCGAAATATTAGTATTAGGAGTCTTGCCAATTAAAGCGCTGAAAAATTCCAAACTTTTGACTTGACTTATGTCCACCTAAATTGGTGATATTGCCCACTGTGCGGCACCTTCATTAAATAAAAGTCCGGCGATTCAGCATATATATTTTTTTGGAAGAGGAGGTAATAACTAAAGCGGAACTTGGCCAATAAAAAGTGACCCTCGGCGATAGGGACGGGTAGAAGTAACGAATCCATCGGACCATAATAAATCTGCCACTGCAAAAACCTACAGAGAAAGAAAAAAACTGGCTCACCTTCACGGCCTACTGTATCTTTTTCCTCGGCTGCATAAATAACAGATACCTGAGTGTCACGGTGCGCAAGAACTGTTCGGGTGTAACTTGCTCATTTGTTTCCTATCTTCGCCGAACTTTTTCACACCAATGCCTCCAGCATCGAAAGCCTTTTTCTTGTGTTTGTCCTTTGAAATATTATCAGCGTTTCCTCATGTTGGGCCTAGAAATAATTTTCTTCTCCTCCGCATCTAATTTTTTTTTAGAAAAATTAACTAAACAATAATTTAACTGATATATTACAATTCGTCTCAAAACGGACAATAATATTTTTTTTTATTTATTTATTCGTATGTATTACAGTTTGTCACACTGGGCAATAATTATATTGCTAAAGGATCCCATTCATACAATATTTACAATAACAATAATAATAATAATGCTTTTTGATTAAATTTATGCAGTATTTACAGAATTAACAAGGTGAAGTAAAATAACATAGAAAAAAAAATTAAAAAATAGATAAACAGTAAACAGTTCGTCCTTACACGTAAATAGTATGGTAAATGTTAAAGCAATTCTAGATAAGTGATAGTGACGTAAAAAAAATAACAATTATATGACGAAATTATTAATATATCGGGTTGTGTCAAATGAAATGTCCGTTTTTAAGGTAAAGGATTTTTATTAAAAATATGATATGAAAACAAGATAATTTTATTCGAAGTATTTACCTTTTTTTTTTTTTTTACACATTTTTCTCAACGTGACACCAACATTTTTATCCCCGAACTGAAAAACTCTGAGCTTTGAAGTGAAACAAAATCTGAAAACGTACTTTTCACTTGATCATCATTTTCAAAAAGTTTTTCTTTTGACGGAGTTGTCTAAATTCCTGAACAGGTGGTAATCTGTTGGAGACAAGGCGGGAGAATATGGTGGGAGCGGAAGAACTTCGTAGCCCAGTTCTTTCAATTTTTGCACGGTATGTTTTGAAACATGGGGTTTTGCTGCCGCTCAGTTAGATCATGAGGTACCCATGTATCGATCTTTTTTACTTTCCCAATACACTTTAAATCTCTGGAAACGGTAGATGCACTTGCATTTAGTTGTGCTGAGAGTCCTTTAACTGTTTGGTAGGGGTTTCCTTCTACTGTATGTTTGAGGACATCGTTGTCTATTACGGACGGAGGTCTTCCTCGGAGCAAGTTTTCCATGTCCGTTAATTATAACTTTCTTCCACAAACGCCTTGGAAATATTTCTAGCAGCCTCAGACAACTCGCACAAAAATATTACTCGAAAATCAAGTGTTTCCATGTTCATATTTGGAGGTGTACTAAAAAGTGGGTAATTGATTGGGAAGCTAATGTTTATAATACAAAGGTAGAGGATTAGTAACTGTTTACTTTAAATATGTAAACATTCGGAATAAAACAGCAGAGACCTGCAATATCCTTTATGTATTTCAGAAACAATAAAGACGGACATTTCATGTAAAACTACCCAATATAAATAAAAAAATAAATTTATAAGATAATGATACTCTCTCTTATTTTTTTTTTTGCCTCATCTTTGTCCCATATAAGCGTAGAGTGAGGGAGGGAAATAAAGACAAAAATAATATTGAATATAACTAATCATCCTTAATTTCTTACGCCATTATATGAATAACATCGATTAAAAACCACACACTTTTCTTTCAATTAAAATTAATAACAGGTTTTATAATCTTATTAATCATTAATGAATTTTAAAGTTATTTCCTTGATCGATAATCTATACTTATTATTTAATTTATTATTTTCAGTAATAGCTAATTGACCGGTCGCTAAGTGTATGATGAGATTGTTTTGCTTTAAGCTTGAGCAGAGGTTATGGGCAAAATCCACTTAAAATTAATTGGCAGGCACTCCATTGGCTGAGTGCCTTCAACGGCTGATATTTTGCCGAACCACTTTTATCGATTCCCTCCCCTCCCACCCATTTTCTCTCTGACTCTAAAACGGCTAAGTTAATTAACCAATACATAAACTGCCTTATTAAGCTCTATAGTTAATTAGGCTCTTTTCAGTACATCAACATCTGTTCCCCGGAGACTGATAATTAAATTTTAAACTTTAAAGCTGTTTAATTGGGATAATCCAATCAATTTATAGTACTGGATTATGGACGTTTATTCTCAAGACTAAATTAATTAACTGTTTACAGATATTAGGGCTCAATAAAATATTTTACGAGACATTTAAAATAACAACTAATAATATTGTTCAGAAGCTCTTATTATAAAATTATTTGGCAATATCTTCTGTCTTTAATATTATTTAACATTTTTTATGACAATATTATTATTTTACATATGCAAAATACTTTTCGCAAGAAGAAAATACGATCTCAATAGAACGAAGCTATTTTGTCTGAAAAACATTAGGCCACTGCATAAAAATTCGTCGGGGTGAATTGTATAGTTTCGCGTTATACTTAAGTGTTATTTTCATAATATTCTGATTTATTATCTGAAAATGTGAAAAAGTTCTTTTAAAAGAAGTCATGTGTAACGTAAATCAGTGTATACACGATTTTTAGTAAATTTTTGGACTGGAATGACTATCTTCTTTGAATGTTAAACTTTTTGATAGTTATTATACATAATTTTATATTTTCAAATTTTTAGTTAGTTTTCTCTGTTTTATATAAAAAATCTTTTATTGACCTTAACTACTTTGTTTCAGGTGAAGGTACCGTACCCTTGGCAGTACCCACCCAGGCTAGCGGGCAGCTGGTCCTCGAAACTGGAGTCGAGTGTGATCGTGACAAATGCCTGGTCAAGTCTGCCTTCCCACTGCGGCTGGTGGGGCCTGTACGGGACGTCATCATCAGGCCATGGAGCAGGTTCTACAAGCCGGGGGAGACAGGTCAGTCTTGTCTTATAAATGATTATTTATACATATTTCATACATTTATATAATAAATTTTCAGTAGAACTTTTGGGTATGCTCGAAAATAATGCAGGGATTTAGGTTATTCTTTTAATACACAATTTTATAACAATTTGTTAACACCAGCTGGATCATTAATTTATATATCAACTTTTATCAAACCTTTTTCCAAAAGAAATATTCGTTATACTCTAAAATATTTCGCTTCTCGAAAATAATTCAGTCTTTACAATGAAACCAATGAGTTAAATTTTATTTAACCCCATACAGGACCAAAACAGACACGAATATCAATGAGGTGTGAGGCATGGGCAGAATTGAGACGTTGATTTCCAAAAGGTACTATATCCACTTTATAAAATTATACTGGAAACGCAAAAATCTGTCATTTATTTATTATTGGACCAATTTACGTGATTCTTTTTTAATTAAAATCAAAAGTTGATTTTTTTGTGTGTTTCCAACTCATTTTTCCAAATGATTGCACTTTTCCGATGATTTTAAACAATATAATATGTATATAGCACTTTTTGGAACGAAACATGGATATAGTACTTTTTGGAAGAATATAACGAGAGATAAGTAGGTAACAGTCACTGTAACCTTCGTGATACAACATTACCAATAACTAACGTCATTATATTGTTAATTACTAAATTATGTATATTTCCTTATTCTCATTCTGAGGAATATCTTTCTGCGTTGGTTAATTACATTTATTATCTATTATTCATAAAGAAAGTGAGTATTCAAAGGATAATTTATCTATTTATGCTATAATAAGAAAGTATGTAATTATGAAGTTTGTTTAGACTTTGTATTTACTATTTGTGTGAATTTAGCAAATTTAACTATATTATTAAAGACGTGTAAACAATATTTAACCATAGATATTGACAAATAATAACTTTTGAGCTTTTATTTAACATACAAAAATCGACTACTAAGTTAAATCAGGCACATATTTTCTTCACATTTTTAGCAAGTTCGTGGAATGCTAATTCCAACTATTTGCTGCATCAAATGCCATTATTCTATTAAAATGTGAGTTTCTGAAAAATTTTAAACCAAATTTATTTTGCTGCAAGAAGAAATACTATAAAAAAAACTTAATTTAATTGACTACTTACGAGAATCGAAGCAACGCAATTAAGTTGTTTAAAACAGCCTAAAAACGTATTATTATGTTAAAACCATTGATTAAAATAATAGCGGTGATTCAAGACATGCTAAATGTTCCAATAAAAATGCATAAAATAATGGTGTTATATTACGGGATTAGATGCTTCAGCCGTATAGTAGGAAATATAGTACCTTTTGGAAGGAAATGAAAGGAAAGGTTATATCTGTTTACATAGGATATAGTACGTTTTGGAACGAAACATGGCTATAGTACCTTTTAGAATGAAATGCAATTATTAAATACTTTTTTAAAGGAATTTTAAGTTTTCTAGATAAAATTTGATGACGGATTTAGATAAAACGAAACCATTAGAATACAAATATGTGAAAATATCAACTTTGAAAAAAATGTCCTTTAGTACATTTTGGAAATCAAGGTCTCAATCAGTGAGAGCACTTTTCCATTTAAACCGGTGGTTTAAAAAATGTTTGAAATAGAGAATTCAACATGGAAGTAAAAAAAAATTGAAAAGACTTCATCCCTTGAAGATAATAACCTAGGAGCTTTGGTAAACGAGATCTTGTATGGAAACTCGAGCTAAGTAAATTGATCGGCTATGACCATATAAAATTGATTGTAAGGGTGAAAAATCTGGAAAGCTGGTATCCTTACTCATTAAACGACCTTGAAAAAAGTGAGCAATAGGAAAAATGAAGTGAGGCATTCTTTGCCGAAACAACTACGATATATTTCTGCCTAGAATTATTACCTGTGATGACTTATTTTATTTAAAGGGTATAATAAAAGCTGCTAAAATTTGGTTAAAATGTAATTAAAGCAATGCAGACTATTTTTAATATTAAAACAGGTATATTTTCTTTTATAAACGTAAATCTGTAGAATTTTTCATAAAATTGTTTTTCTATTTAACTAAAATTTAATTTAAACGTTTTAAAGCACTTCAGTGGAGAACTAACTTTACTAATGAGTTAGTGCATGAGAGGATTTTTTTCTGAAACGTCTTTGTCATAAGAAAATAAATAAATATTGCAAAGGAATTTAATAATTTTTTTTATTTATTTTTTTTTTTGTAATTACAACTTTATCGTCTTGTTCATATTTAAAGCAAATCAATAGGAAGGTAACTTGTAGCATGTTTCTTGGAAAGTAAAGGTAAGCGATTTTTAGAATATTATAAAAAATAAATTTAAAACAAATTATTGGTTTGTTTTTCTTCTGGTAACCTGGCCAATCCATTATTAGTTTAACAAATATTCTCTGGAAATTGGAATAAATTGAGGCACAGGGTTACTTATATATGTTAATAAATGGAAAAAAAAAAATTAAAATTCAGATGATTTTTAACCGATTTCTTTTCTTTTTTTTTTTAATAACAACTTGTAACAGGGATCACTTGTAGCTGGGTGGTTAGCATAACTGCCTCCCATGCCAAAGATCATGGGTTCAATCCTGCAGCTGGTCCTAGGATTTTTTAATGGGAGTAAAAATCCTTAGTTATGCCGTCCTTCGGAGGGGACGTTAAAAGGTGGTCCCGAGCCTGTGCGATGTCAGATACTCGTTAAAGATCCCTATCCTAATAAAACCTGGATTGGCAAAATTTAGGACTCCCACTGTAGCATCGTCCGAATAGCCAGTTGCATTAAGTGACGTTATATAAATAAATAAACAACTTATCAGTAAAGATTTTCTTTGGTATTTAAGTCTGTAAATTGAAATGAAATCTTCCGAAAAAATACAAAGTAGGCTGTTTCTTACCAATTACAACGCTAATTATCTCCCATTACTTTTCTTAGCAATCAAATCTCTTTATGCTAATTGTTCCAAATAAATCTTTGTTGACACTATGCCAAAAATAAGTAGTTTAGAAATCATTGTGAATAAAAATACTTCCGTGAAGTGAGAGAAAAACCTTTATATTATAATGTTTCGCATTTTATGAGAATTGAAATTTCGTACGTCATATAGATGTAACTTTTTTCACACTGTAAATTTTGTATTTATTTATTTTTCTTCCTCACAATATTTAATTGTTTACCTTTTATTAAATTTAAAAAAATTATTCTTTAGTCCAATCGTTTCTAATTATTCTAATATTTCTTAATTATCATAACTATTGATTTCTAGTTATCAGTATAATTTCTTTTACATATCATCTTTATATATTTCATTATACAACTAGTTGTTATATTTTGTTTTATAGCCCTAAAGAAGGTCTGAAATTCGGACCGAAACGTAGTCACAAATAAATTAAGTTTTCAATTAAATTTAGTGTTTAATTGACTGCGCCGAAAACTAAAACATCGCCTTTAAAATAATTATAATAATAATTACACGTGGAACAAGCGAGCGCGATGAACTGACTTAGAGGGTCGGCGATTGTAACCAACACATCGGTTGTCAAAGCAGGGAGATTTGCGATGCCTGAAAGCGACAAATCCCTCCCCTTCCCCACTATAAACACACCCTTTATGCATTTCTGTTGCCATCGTTTGAGTCCGCTGAGTAACATGATAACCTCATGGTAAGCAGCTTCCAGCATAAAAAAGGTTTAAAAGGGAATTTCAAAAAGAAAGTGTGATAAATGTATTTAAAAAAAATTTGACAGCACCTTCTGTGCGAACAAAATATTCCGTTCTTTAAGAATAATTTTATTTGTGGCCTCATAGGGAGTATTAAGGATTTTTCGAGTGTTTTATTGTAGGAAATAAAAGATTTTGAAATGACCAAACAGGGCTAATACTTGTGATGTAAGTCACCTTTTTAATCTAATGTTGTTTATTTACTTAACGTCACTTGATGCTACTACAGCTAATCGGACGGATGCTACAGTGAGAGTGCTAAATTTTGCCAATCCAGGTTTTATTAGGATAGGGATATTTATCGAGTACCTGCTCGTTAATAATCGCACTGGCTCGAGACCACTTTTAACGTCCCCTCCGAAGGACGGCATAACTAAAGATTTTTTACTCCCATTAAAAAATCCTAGGACCACCTGCAGGTTTGAACCCGTGACCTTTGGCATAAGAGGCTGTTTTGCTAACCACCCAGCTACAAGTGATCCCGTTTAATCTAATGTTTTTATGCCGTTTCAGTCTTTTATGAGGACTCCATGTATGACGATCGTCATTGACGAGAATATGATATGATATTTTTATAAGCATAGAACGACATTTATAATATGGATAAACACTACAAGTGTATTTTTGGAATAATAAAACTTCGGAGATGCACAATATAACTTCGATAATTGAAAAGTATTATATTGAGGATGTATAGTCGACTGTAGAAACTATTATAGGTGTAATAGTCAGGAATCAGTCATTTTTCTGAAAAGTTTTTAATTTTGCCAACGTTTCGGCCCAAGCTTGTGAGCCATCATCAGGGCATTACTGAAGTTTATGCTTGGACATGGCTCAGTAATGCCCTGATGATGGCTCACAAGCTTGGGCCGAAACGTTGGCAAAATTAAAAAACTTTTCACAAAAATGACTGATTCCTGACTATTCCACCTATAATTATAATGAAAAATATTATAAATCTTTACTATTGAAGTATACCCAAAAGATAGTGTAAGTTCTAAAAAATCTAGAGCAAAATAAAGATGGTAATAAAAAAAATTGAAGTAGGACATGTAGCATCAAGCTACAAAGAAATTGTAAAATAATGGAAATTAACAAAAAAAAGGTAAACTCATAAATAATTGTATAATATGGAAATTATAATTTATGACTTTTTAAAATTAATATGCATTTTTTTTTTGTTTTGTTTTTTCGTAAGCTTAAACCACTTGGGTCATTTTCGCCTTAAATCAAGGATTAAATATTATAGTTTATTGTACAAGTCTGTCTGTAGTAGGAAGTCAAAAAGTTTTGCAGTTGTCTGTATGTTGTCTTGTAAAACGGTTGGTAAGTCAGAGTCAATGGCAATATGAGTTCTTTGAATATCTTAAGCCCTACACTCTGTCAAAATGTGTTTAACAGTAACCGGGTAACCGCATGTTGGGCAGTCAGTAGGAGGTTCCCGTGCCATGAGATGTCCGTGAGTTAGTCGGATGTGTGTGCATGCGCGCCAGGATAATCTCTTCCCTTCGCTTTTGTCGTAGGGCCGAATGCCAATGGGAGATGTCCCTTCTTATATCCCTTAACTTGTTTTCTGTAGTGTCGTGCCAACTTTGTCCCCACTTTGACCGAATCCGATGCTTGATGACAATGCATTTGTTTGAAAATGTAGTATGACTGTAACTTACTTTAAATTAATTTTATTCCCGAAAATGGGGACAAAACACCGAATCATCGAGGAGAATAAATAAAATGTAAAGTGTTTTAAAATGAATAAAGAAGAGATGAAAGTAAAATAATGTTTGTTTAAATATGTTAATTAATTAATTTTAAATCTTCCTCAAGTCGAACAATCGAAAAGAAACTATAAATCATTTGAATATCAATATTGACAATAGTTACCCTTATTTAAGAAAAAGTTTAGTTACTTCATATATGGATGAATACATTTTTTTTTTTCAAATAAAGACAGTCAGTTACTATTTAATACTCTAACTATAAATAACATAGAATATCATCGCTCTGGTTCAATTTTCTTGACATATTTCTTTCGGCTTGTTTATTCTCAAACTCTTTCCACCATTCTAACTTTCTGGCAACACAAAATGGCTTGTTCTTCCTGCTTTTTTAATGCACTTTCCAAGCTCCGTTTCCTTTCTGCTTGTGAATAGTTTCATATTTTTCCTTTTATTCGCTAATAATTTTTTACTGCTTTCCGTTCTGTTGTATGAACAACTCCAATGTTCCCATTGAACGACTAACATAATTTAAGTATATCATAGTTTATAGTTGTTAATTAATATTAATTTTGTAAATAACTTTATTTGAATTAGATTCCATTATAGCTTTAAAAAAGATTAATTATAAATCATTTCGTATTTTATTGTGCACTATATTACTTGTAAGCTATTATATTCTATATGCATTGTTTGAACTAAAGATTTTCGAATTTGAAAAACATATTTGACTAAAGTAGCATAATAAATTATGTTGTGTTAGCTTTGGGGCGACTCTAGGGTAGGGAGACCCTATTTGTGCCTCTTCTAACCTCAATACAGATTTACAAAAATTTTTAAGTACAGTTGGCGGTTGATTGTGATATCAGTGAAATTACCATATAATGCTCTAAAGACTCTGTATATCAGTCAATTTTTATATGCATATTTCTGTCTGCATATTTATGGTCTATGCCCGAATTTATGTGTATATGTATATATATATATATATATATATATATATATATATATATATATATATATATATATATATATATATATATATATATATGTATATATATATATAAGGTGTAGATTATTTTAGGTGAAGGTGACTTTCTATGAATAAAATTGGAGGCTGGTTTCTACTTCACCACTCTTTTATTGAAAATAATCGCACTACGTTTCGGCTACAATGCCATCTTCAGGTGCAATGGAACTAATTAGGTCTAATGTAAGTAGATGCTTTAAAGCCAAAATCTCATGCCATAGTTCCACTGCACCTGAAGATGGCGTTGTAGCCGATACGTAGTGCGATTATTTTCAATAAAAGAGGAGTGAAGTAGAAATCAGCCTCCAATTTTATTTGTATATATATATATATATATATATATATATATATATATATATATATATATATATATATATACACACATCCTTACATACATAATAGTTTGAAACGGCCGCTCAAACATTTTACAGCCTACAATTCAAAGGAAATGGGATCGAATTCCGTTCCCTGGATTAAGCAATTAAACGAAACAAAAAATGATGTAAAAGTAATTTAGTAAATCCGGTCTTAGAATTTAAACTTCCTCCTTCCCGAGTTTAGAACGAGTTATTTCATGAAAAGAAATATGAGTTATACAAGTTAAGTCATTGGGAAGTAGATTGTCGAGTCGACATGCTAACTATAAGTCAGCCGCAGCAATAGAGTACTATGGTTTGCTAGAACGTGAGTTGGGAGTATCTTCTTCTATGGTGCTCAAGAAATATATTGTTTTATGGAAACCCGAAGGCACGTCCACAGATTTTTATGGTTTTTAGCGATAAATTTCTTCTAGTGGGTCTATGACTTTTAGGGCTAAATTATAATTAAATAAGTTGTAATGATTGCGATTAGGTCAGAGCACAATAGTGTCTTTTTTCTATTGTCAACCATACCTTAGAGTCAAATGAACCGTCTCAATTCTATGCCTGAACCATTAATAAACATTTTCATGAAATATGTATAAGGAGGTTACGAAACCTAGAATGCATGACTCTCAATGCTAATGCATTGTTTGTGATGATGTTACGTTGTAAATAACCCACTTAAATTATGGACATGGGTATACCATTCCCATCCTCCTGGAAATGGATGCATTGTTACACCTCTGCTTCTACAGCGAACCCGACCAAGAATAGATTAATGAGAATGGAACGGTATCCAGCAAGGAAATGAACAGAGGGTGGGAGAACCATCAGGCCGTGTTTTCTGTCATCATCATAGCTCTGATTAATGGTTCTCTTGAGTGAATTAAACCGTCACAATTTCTGGGCCCATCACCCCAGGGGCTTATTTCAAGTCCTTCTTCGCGTTTTATTTACTGTCATTTATACCATCTTTACTTAATTAAAGGGCTCCCGCAAGGACCTGACTTGAGTACAATTAAGTTCTGATTTTTTTCGGGCTGGGTTTTTTCCGAAGGTTGAGGTAGGTGCTTGAAGACCTCATTAGACTGAAATGCAAATCAACGCTAAGATTAGTAGCTTATAATTGTTTTGTTAATTAAGATCGAAATTTTATCGATTAAATTAAAGTTTCATTTACAATAAATAAAATAACCAAAATAATTTTAAGAAGAAACATCCTCAATAAGTTATTAATATGAAAATATTTAAGTTATTTATGATTTTACTTAAATGACGCTTTGATTTTTCTATATAAATAAATTTTATTATTATACACCTATCAAGGTAAGATCTAGCGTAATATTAGAGGTAGATATTAGGGCCAAATTCTTTTTCCATTTCAACGTTTCAGGATCTCATTCCCGTCGTCAAGACTGTACAAGTAAAAATCAGCAATTCCAAATTACATTTAAAAAAAAACTGATGTGAAGTGAATTATTAAATCTTTTTTTTTTTTAATTACTATAAGCTAGATGTCCCTTTTAACATAATTTAAAGTTATCGCACACAAATTTTAAAGTTAATATATTTTTTTAATATTTTAAAAAGAATTTATAATAATTCACTTCACTATAGTTGTTTTTGATGTAATTTGAAATTGTTAACTTTACTTGCCTCGCGCGGATACGTATAATAATCGGTAATACATTTTAGCCCTATGCGTCAGTTAAAAACCTTTTGTATTTATAAATTTGTATGTAAAATAATTTTTACTTTAAAATAATTTTTAAAATAATTAACTTTACTTGAAGAGTCCTGATAATGATGATGATGACTTCTCTGAAACGGCCCTACCGATTTTTAATAATTTTTAATGTATATTTTAATGCATCCAATCCTTCCAATCCAAAGTCCTACGAACAATAGTCAATGCTCCCTATTATGTTTCCAACTGTACCTTACACCACGACCTTAATATTCCATTTATTTTAGACCTGGTACCATCCAAATTTTTCTAATTCCATCAGAACCTTCTTCATCATCCTAATCCTCTATCTCATTACCTCTTCAGCTCCACCCACCCCTACAATCCTCCACGAAGATTGAAACGGCAGTGGCCCCGCGACGTTCTGTAAACATTTATACTGGAGTTGTGACACTGGTCAGATCCACTACTCATGTACTGTACGTTTGTGGCCATTGCGCCCTAACTCAGCCTCTACTGGCTGAGACCAGCGATGCGGCTGAGAGAGAGGCGCTGGGATCTGTTGGATTCCGCTTTTTTCCTCCACAATTGGAGGGAAAAGCCCAGTCTGGGGTCCCCTTAGCAGTTGTATATATTGTATATAGTTAACATTGTTTGTATGATGTTTATTTATTAGCCCACTTTGTATTTCTTTCAATTATAGGTTGTTTGTTTTGTTTTTCTATTATTATTTTATTGTGTATATATATATATGTTTTTTTTTTATTTTTTATCTAATTTGACTTTGGCATTATTTTCTGTATATATTGTATGAATGTGGTCTCATATCACGATTACTATTGTTCATTCTGAAAAAAATTGTAAATTTCTTAATAAATAAAAAATAAATAAAAATAATGTATATTCATTAAATACGAGAATCAGTCTTAAAGTATATTTTATACAGCAAGTGATTTGCAAGTGTCGATACATAATTTTTTTTCACGATTTTATTGTATTTTTTTATTTGGCTTGTTAATATATCTATAAATCCTTAATTTTCAGCCCTCTCCTCGTATTTTTTAACACGATTTTAGTAATTTTGCACACAATACCCTCATTATTTAACTGGCGTTCCTGTTACAAAAATCTGGCGCGACTTTCGTTTACCTTGGCTGTTAAAATTAATTTAATAACTATTAGATGAACTAATGGTTGAACAAAATTTAAAGTTAATTTGAATTAAATGTTTATTCAAGATTTTCAGAAAGATATTATATATGATTAAATAATATAACAATATAAAATTGTTACGTATAATAATCGGTAATACATTTTAGCCCTATGCGTCAGTTAAAAACCTTTTGTATTTATAAATTTGTATGTAAAATAATTTTTTTTCTATGATCTTTAGCTTTTTAATGGTTTATCTTCATTATTGTCATTATGTTTGCAAAAGTAAAAATTACATTGGTTATAAATATGTTTTCTCTTTTCCTCTTTACTTGGTTATCAAATTCTTTCAACTTCTATATTTAGTTTTTTTTGTATGATATTACATTTATGTTACTGTTATTATTATAAAAAATCAGATGCGGGCAACACATTCGATTAAAAAACTTTCAAATACACTAATAGATAAAAATGAGTGAAACCATTAAAGAAATAATTAAATGGAATTTCTATAGAAATGTGTGTTATATTAAGAAATTGATTATATTATTATCTAAAATAATCACTTAGTTTTATCGGCTCTTTATCACTCTCTATTAACTTTTAAAAGCTTGTGTATGAGTTAATATTTTTTCTAAAACCTTTAGCTTTCCAACGGTATATTATACATGTATATTCCCGTTCTTAAGTTAAAAAACAAAAAATTGCACTAAAAAAATATTATTTCAGTTTTTTTTCTTTAGTTGGGTATCGAATTCATTAAATTTATATATTTACCTGTTTTTCATCAGTCGGTATTTAAGCCCAGTCAGGCCATTTTAATCAGAATGAAACCTATATGATATTAAAGCCTATTAAATTTTACATCGATATAGCGAGTTTAATCAAAATCGTCGGAACCATTTTTGAGAAAATCGAAAAAAGGTGCAAAATGCATGGTATAAAGTGCCTCTTCTGTTAAGCTCATTTTGATAAAAAAAGGTTTGTCACGTCTCGGGCGTATAGTTGTCTTAAATATGAAATTTCAGTTTCATAGGACTTACCGTTTACGCCCGGGAGTTACCACATACACAGACCTTTTTGCAGAACTTGGTTATTTGGACTCAGGTGACTCTAAAACGTTTATTTCCGTTGAAAACTGGAATTCAAAAATTTTCACAATCGCAATACTTCCCCTTACTATATATAGTAAGTGAAAGTAAAAATACCTTAGGTTACACTGCTGCAGAAAATCCTACATTTTAAAAGTACTACCAGGAAGTTTTTAAATAATATCCGGCAGGATGTTTAAACTGTATAAAACATAAAACATTTTGTTCTTTTTATTGTAATAATTCTTTAAACTTTATTCATCCATTATTTACCAATGCAAATGAGATAATGTTTTAAATTTAAGGTACTGTAGAGGAAGAAAATACAAAAAATCACCATTTAACCACTCTCAGATTTGAAACGTAGATCATATTAAAGCCGATTAAACTTTACTTTGATATAGTAAGTTTAATAAAAATCGTTAGAGCCGTTTCTGAATAAATAAATAAAAAAAAGTGCATAAGTGCATGCTATTAAGTATCGCTTCCGGTGAGCTGCTTTTAGTGAAAATATTGCTGTAGCATCTCGGGCATATAGATATTACAGATTCGTACACCTTTTCGTTTTCGTGCTGGACTTACCACACACACACACACACACACACACACACACACACACACACACACACTGACCTTTTTGCGGGACTTAGTTATTTGGACTCAAAAGACCATAAAACGTGTATTTGTGTTCAAAACAGGAATATAAACATTTTAACGATCGGAATACTTTCCCTCTCTATATATTTCATTAAAAAGTGAGCGAAAGTAAAATAAAACTATAATATTGTAAATGAAGCCTATTCAATAAATTATAGAGTATTATAAACATACCTTATGAAGAATACATTAACATTAATTCAATTTCTCAATTATTTTAATATTTTTCCATAAATTAGATAATTTATTTGAGAAACATTTCTTTATTAAGTAATATTACAATCAGTCCAATTTAGGACATTTCTAATAGTGATAAAGTACAACATTCATACTACATTCACACAATATATGCAAAACAATAAATTTATATAATATATGAAAATATTTTATTTCAACTGTATTCTCACAGGTCTTCATTTTTTTTAGGAAGAGGAATAAGTATCGTAGTGCAATAAAACCAAAAAATGTGGATAACTTAGTTTCCTGTTTCCAGTTATTGGAATCCTGTTACAGCCTCTTCAGTATTCTCGGCCAAACTGCTTCAGGGCCAGCCAACTTTTTCAATATTTTGAAATAAAGGGAAGATTATTTTCTCCGCCAGTGCTAAAGAAAAAACTTTTAGGCTTAGGGAAATTAAATTCGTGGCCTAAATCCCAAAAACTGTGTAAAGAGCCGGGTCTCAGATAGAACATAATTTTATTTTAATATCGGATATAAGAAATGTATAATGATTGTAAAAGTATGAGAAGCATTTTATTTATCATGAATATATATATTTTCATCTGACTTATATCATGAAGATTTCCAGGTCAATATGGCAATATATTCCTTCAATATATGTTTCGTAAAACAAAATGGTTTTTTTTTTTTTTTAAATGTTTTCATTCACACCTGTCAATAAATTATTGACAATCAGTGAATGTGATGACGAATGTCCAGCGGCACCTCTTCCTGGCGTGTTTCCTATTACGGATTTAGCTTAGAATGTTCCTCATCCAGCTTCTTTTCTGTATTCTGCGAGTATTGTTCGGTATATTACTAGTGGCCATGCTTCGTATTAGATTGTTAGTATGTCCGTGTAAGTTGTTGTGAAAACGTTTCTAGAGGGTCCGAATCTGTTCGTTGACTGTTGGCATGTGAAGGTCTGTATGTAAAGTAGTGTTGCTAACGTACCATGTCGAGTTTGTGATAGTTCTAAAAGTTTTGGATTAAAAAATTTGAATTTTGCGTATGTGTGTCTTTTGGCAGTCCCGTATATCTGTGAGGCGTAAGTCCAAATGGGCTTCAGTAGGTAAGTGTAAGTGTTTAGTTTATTTTTTAAATTTTAATTTTGAACGTCTTGAGAGTATTGTGTATAAAAGTTTTAGTCTTTTGTTTAGCGTTATCTGTTTGTTCTTGACGTGTGGGCCCCATGTCATTCTTCTGTCGAATGTCAAGCCCAGATATTTTATTGTGTCTGTCTGTGGAATTTGGATGTTGTCAAGATATACTGGCGGGCAGGTGTTATGTCGAAGAGTAAAAGTAATATGATGGGATTTTTCCTGGTTAATTCGAATTTTCCAAAGTTTGCACTAGTCATGGAAATGTGTTAGGTGGTGTTGTAATGTCTGTGAGGCGTGCGTAGGATTGGGATGTTTTGTTATGATTGATGTATCGTCTGCGTATGTCGCTGTAAGAGTTTCAGAGGTGGTTGGCAAGTCGTGTGTATATATTATGTAAAGTAGTGGTGTGAGAACCGACCCTTGAGGTACTCCTGCAAAGACTAGTCCAATTGAAGATATTTCCGTGCCATGACAGACAGAGAAGAATCTATCGCTAAGAAAAGACTGAAGGATAAGAAAGTATGTAGGAGAGAGTATAGTCTTTAGTTTGAAGAGAAGTATAAATGGATTTAATTTATACTTTAGCATAATAGTCAAGAAATTACTAATAAATATATATATATATATATATATATTTTTAGATCAGTATTACTTGAGGAAGATTTACTTATTTATTCATATTAAAGCAGCACATTTTTTTTTCCTTATCTTTTTTATTGACAGTCATCTTACATGCTAATGCAGCTGTGAGCAATAGAAAATTAGAATGTACAGATAATAGGAAAACGTCCCGAAACGTTGATTACTAAATGTGAAAATTTGTGTAACAATGAAAATAAAAAAATATAAGGAAGAAAAAATGTGCTGTTTTAATACGAATAAATACATTTTTTATTATATTTTACTATTTTTTGGGCATAATTTTTATATTATTATATAATTTATATAATATTTTACATTTTATTTCATTTACCCTAAAACTTGGCAACACTTAAATACTTAGTAATTAACACTTATCTTTCAGTGAGGTTTAACATAATAAGACAGCATATTTCAAATTATCTTTATCATTTATATTCAAATTATTACTATCAAGTCTCCCAATAACTTTCAAGTACCATATTTATTTATAATAAATTACACAATTTAATAAAGGAAAACAAAGATTTTTTTTTTTCCAAATCATGACATTGATTTAATAAAAGGTAATAAAGGATATCTTCTTCTTCTTCTTTCAGTGGCGAGACAGTCCGTGTAGGCCCTGGGCCTCGCGGTGTAAGCTCCTGCAAGTTTACACTCACGTTTCATGATGCAATTTTTAGTGTAGGGTCATCACTCCCTACGACTAATTTTGTGAGTGGCCACCCTTTGGCTGACAGGTCTCACATACCCGGGAGAGAGGTTGTGAGTGAATCCACATTTTTTTTTATCCTTATAAAAAAAAAGCCCCGCCGGGACTGGTATTCGAACTCAGAACCTTTAGCATGAGAGACTAGCGCGCTAGCCACTCAGCCACGGGCTCCCCTAATAAATAAAGGATATATTTTACGAAATTGATATTTTTACAAATTTGTATTGTCATCATTTAGTTTTATTTAAATCTTCTATTTCATCCTATCTAATGGTCACTCAAGTCCTTTAAAAACGCGATTTAGAAATGAAATTATTTTCTAAAGGTGCTAATTACACATTTAGTTTCATCACATTAATTGGTATAGTAAAAAACATTCTAAATTTTAATAAGAAACGAATCAAATACGTTGGCTTAATAAAGTACTTATAAGAGATTTCTGTGCTTCCCGTAAAATTTTCTAGAATGAATATCGTACATTTTAGAAATCATAGTATTAATTGTCAAAAAGGATATTGAGTTCTGGCGTGAAAAATGTATTCGCCAATTAATATCGCTTAAGCTGTTGCTTAATATTAAATTTTTAGTATTTTCAATATTTCTTTTATTTTTTTCTCTTTATTATAATTATTCGCGTTTTTTTTTTTTTTTTTATTAGTTTTTTTTTGGGTTATTGCGGTCTACTGATTCCAAAACTCTATATATCGTTAAAAGTAACTGAGTTATGAGCGTATTTGTGAGTAAAATTTCATTTTTTTTCTTTAATTTTTCCTTTTTTATATAATTACTCGGGTTTTGGTTAAAAAACACTTTATAATTCTTTTTTTCTTAAAAAATAACTGAGTTATTGAATTAAACACGTATATTCGGCCGCCATTTTAAAACTAACCAGCTGATATCAACGTTAGGATCATCGTTGTATAGACTAGTATATTTGTGGCAAATTTAAAAAAAAAATGGTCCAGTAGTTTCGGAGAAATGCCGCGGACAGCGGACAAACAGATTTTTTTTATTCTTTATTCGAATTCTACGCATCTCGAAACATAAGCTCTCTAATTTTGAGCAGGGGTTATATTTTTTATTTTATTTTATTATTTTTATTTGTTGGTCGATTACAAAGGTTGATTATTGAAAATAATAAAGCAATAAAAAAAATATCTATCAAAATAACTTCTCTCCTTTTTCCTCTCATAAGATGTTTCTCGTGACTGATATTAACATAACAAAAAAAGAATTAGAGAATCACAGGTGATGCGATGACCAAGGGAAAAGGCGATTCATTTTTATATATACATAGATAGAGAAATTATTATTACTTTTGATTTTTTTTTCTATATAGAAAAGTAACATTTCTTTTTTCGCCTTTCACAAGATCCTTCTCCTGACTGGTATAAACATAAAAAAAAAAAAAAAAAAAAAAAAAAATAGGGGAATCGGTCAAGCCATTCACGCGTGATGCGACGACCAAGAGAAAAGGCGATTAATTTGTATATATACACATAAATATTCGCGAAGGCAATATGCTTGACAGCCCAGAACAGCCAGATTTCCTAGGTAAGCAGGTGAAAATTTCCAGTGCTCCACAATATATTTGCTGAAAGGTGTGTTCTACCTTTCCCGGCTGAGGAAGGTAGGAAGTTGTTGCAAAGCCCGAGGAACAGTGCCCACAAATTGGTGCCGAAAAACTGGCTCCTAACTGTAGCGACTTTGGAGGGAGATTTAGGAAAAGTTCTCCCTTCCTTTCCTCAACGTGTGAAATTATTTTAGTGGCCTCCTTCCTAGCCAGTCCTTTCCGCTGTATTATACCCATCTTTCTTGACTCTCTTTATTTCTTTTTTCTTCTTTCAGTCGTTTTCATTTTTCCTTGCCAGAAATCCCCTTTTATACTTTACCGTCCCCTGTTGTAAAAGTTGAATTTTCCACTATTTATGTTATTCACAAACTTGTAGAGCTTTTGTTGCCGCAGCTAGTAGGGATTGCTGGTTTCTATTCAGAAATTTACTTAGTCTCTGAATGGAATAATATAACCGTAGTATATTTCTTTTTGCAATTTTATGTTTAATAAATTTTTTAAGAAGTGTATGAATAAGTAGCGGCGTGTTCCATTAGACAGACCATTATTTCACTGTTTAGAAAGAAACTTGTTCGAACCTCGGTCGCAGCAGAATTATTTATGTTGTTATTTAAGCCTTGGAGCAACCAAAAGGTACTAAAAACTATTATGTGGTGGGCCCAGCTCTAAAATGAAGAAAAAACCTGTTGTCTAAGTGTAATCTAGGGCTAATCATCTTGCACAGAATCTCTCAGTACTGGACCCAAGATCCTTCATGGGTAGTAGCTGTGCATGGCTTTTATATAAAGTTAGTAAAAGTTGATAGTTAATTAATTTTAAAAAAAATTAAATAAATTATAAATAATATTACAAATGTTATTTAAATCAGATCTGTTTGCTACTAATGTTATTTCCTACATTACAATTTGTTTGATAACATCGTTCATAACTTCATAACCAACTTGTGATGATATAGTCATAATATGAATATCATTATAATTAGTAGCATAATTCATTTTTTTTTCTTCCATGCTATATCTCGCATCACTAAAAATGAACTCAAAACTTTGGCTGAACTGTAGATCTTTTAACAAGACGAATGATTTAACAGCTTTTACTTTAACTTTAATTTATTTAATTTAAGTAAGACTTTATAAAAATATATTTAAAAAAGGTTTTTATTAAAATGAGGATTATTTTATTTTGTTTTTTATTAATATTTTGATTAATCGAAAATTGTATATGTTGTTTTCAGCCATTTTCACATTTCTAATAATTATTCCATATTTAATATCCGTTTTTACTTTCACTTACTATACATGGTATACTATACCGATATTTCCAAATTTCTTCCTCTAAAGTACCTTTAAGTTTGTAGATTCTATTAAAATTACCAAATTATCTTGTTAGCATTGATAAATAACAGCTAAATATGAGAGTTGTGCGAATTTAAAAAACAACTAAAGGAGAAAACTGAAAACAAAGATTTTTACTGCATTTTTTTTGTTTTTGAACATAAGAGCAGTAATATACATGTATGGTATACCGAAAGCTAAAGATTTTAGACAAAATATTATCTTATACACAAACTTGTAAAAGTTGATAAAGAGTGATGAAAAGCAGATACAACTAATTATTTTAGATAATAATATAATGTATTTTTTAATAAAACACATGTTTCTATATAAATTCAATTTAATTAATTCTTTAATAGTTTCACGTATTTTTATCTGAAACTGTATTTGAAAATTCTTTCATTGATTTTAAAAATGGGAGGTAAATGAATGTCGTGTGTTGCCCTCACCAGATTTTTTCTATTCATATTTTTACTAGCTGAAATTAGCGGTTTCGCTGTGAATATTTTATTTTGTGTTGATATATGTATCTCTATACAGTAAATATGATAAGATTAATCATAGCTATCGGTGACTCCTTGACTCTTTTAACTATTTTTATGTTTAACGGTTAAACTTAATATTTAGTGCCTTATCCTAATATAACTCTGTCAAATTTACAGTAGCACGCCCAAAGAGGTAGACATATATATTATTACTTAATAAGTTTTATATTTTAATCTCAATAACTGTCTATCGTCATAATTTGTTTGAAAGTGTAAAAGATAATCTATACCATTCGCGCGAGAAGCTTTTCACCACAAAGTCTAAGAACAATTGAAAGTATTTCCATGAAAAACCTGCACACAAAGCCAGGATACGAAGTCCAACACGATATAATATATTTGATCAATTTGATCAAGTTTAAGACGTTTTTGGTTTCATATGGTTAGGATTTTGATTATTATACAAACTATTACGTATAATTTTTAAGAAAATACATTATTTTTGATTTATTCGAAATTTAATTATTCTAAAGGAGTTAGAAATAATTATTTCTCAACTGCATTGATACAAAATGTTTTGAAAACCAGCCTTATCTTATTTCTAGTAGACACCGATGACCCATTTATAGTTTTACACCTATCCAGTCACACCAACCCACTTTATCTAGACAGTTGGGGAACCTCCATTAAACATTTCAACTTCATAGACATTATTATTTTTGGGATACAGTAGTGATCAGATAATTTTCATTTCCTAATTCCTAACAGCATCCTGAGGTACGCGTCCCCTGCGTGGTTCAAGAACATCACACAGCGGCAGAAGCGCAGGTTGGCGACCATTCAGCGAACGGCTTTGCAACGAGCATCAAAGGCTAACCGTACGGTATCGCGTGAGGCGGTTCAAATTCTTGCAGGAGGGGTTCCTCTCGACCTCCTTCTGCGTGAAGATTCGTTTAAAGAAGCCTTCAAGAGGTAAGGCTCAGCTGGTCTCCCGAGAAAAATCCAAATGAGGATTGCGGAGGACCCAAGGAAATGGAAGCGTGCAATCCAAGAAGATACGATGGATGAGTGGCACAGACGGTGGGTGACAACCTCAAAAGGTGCTACCTGGAGGAAATTCTTCCCCACGGTCCGGTCACGATTGGAAGCTAAATGGATAGTGCCGGATTACTGGGTCTCGCAATTCCTCACTGGGCACGGGGCTTTCCAAAGTAAGTTACACAGTTTTGGGAAAGAAATGTGCCCATGTGCCCCAGTTGTGGAGTCCCGGAGACTGCTGAGCACATAATTGTGGACTGCTACGCCTTCGAAGCACTAAGGGTCAAACTACTAAGGGAATGTGGGCTCTGGGTCCTCAAGGAGAGCGATTTCCCTCAGCTGGTGTCTAAACAGAATTATGGACATTTTCTATCATTTATTTATGCTTGGAAAACTTGACTTGGTCCATCAGCTTTTAACGTAGGTAGAACAGGACGAGATCGAGGAAGGCCACCTCAGAGAGGAGAAACAGAAGCTGAAGATATGAACATCGAGGAGAGACCAGAGTGAAAAAACTGGGAAGAAAAGAAAAAAAATTTCAAGATTACTACTGGAAGCACCTCAGTCATGGCTACCGACACCCGTATTGCCATATGGCAAGGTAGAGAGAAATAAATAAATAAAAAATAAAAATGAATAATCTTCATTTGTGTTTAATAATCAATTTATAAACGTAATAATTTTTATTTAAATATAAACATAAATGAACAGATAGCTTACAAGCACGTGTTATCTAGTAAACCCGTATATGTATACGGGTATACTAGTAAGGGTTGGTGTGTCGATTCCATATTTAAGAATAATTATAATACTAAACATATATAAAAACAAAATAATTGAATAATAACATTCAACAAATGTTTTTTTAAATAGTTTTTGTTTGTTATAGGTAAATTTACTAGATCTCCTTGAAGAAAATATTTTTACAGTATAATTTTAAAGTATATAATAATATTTTTTTTATTTTAGATCTCATCTTTTCATTGTTGTAAGCTGATTGGCTGGTTACGGTGTAAATTTGATAATTAAATAAATGTTTTATTTACTTTTCCTAAATTGATGGAACATCGTCGAAATTTCAGCCCAGCATATCGTGAGTTAGTTAACTGGAAAAACAAAGAGAGACAAAGAGGCGCGTTATCCAAATATTTATCGGACGTTAATAACTGGCTAATTGGGCGGAGGGGAGGGGGTTAAAGCTGCATGGCTATTGGCCGATCGCCCTCCCGGCTTTACCTAATTGGCTCGCTCTAGAAATATGATATCAACCCCTGCCCGTTAGCTTCTCTCACCCTCAGTTTATTGGCCAATAAAAGCGGTCGCTGGGTTTGTTCCCGTACCTTGTTAATAGCTTTTCCTCTCCGATTTGAAAATTATGGCTGTTAATTGTGGTTAAATAAATATATTGGTCTATATTGGGTAGTAAGTTGAGAGGATAAGGTGTGAGGTATTTATACACATTTTGATAGCACCTCTTTATGCTTATTTCACTCTAACAATAAGTTTCCTCATTTGGAATATTATTTATAATTTCTACTGCATACAATTTTAGAGTAATTTGCGGTTCGGGGAAGTCCAGAATTTATGATAAGGAGATTGCTTTTGGTTTATTATTTTCAAAAATCAACCTTTGTAATCGACAAAAAACAAAAAAAAAATTACCTCTGCTCGAAAATTGAGAGCTTACGTTTCAAGATGCGTAGAACCCGAACAACGAAAAAAAAATCCGTTTTTTCGCCGTCCGCGGCATTTCCCCGAAACTACTGGACTAATTTTTTTGAAATTCGCCACAAAAATACTAGTCCATTCAATGATGATCTTAACACCTAGACGTTGATATCAGCTGGTTAGTTTTAAAATGGTTGCCGATTAAAAGGATTTTATTCAATAACTCAGTTATTTTTTAATGATAGAAAAAAAATTATTAGTGTTTTTTAACGAAAAAACCGCGAATAATTTTATAAAAGTGAAAAAAGAAAAAAAAAATTTAATTTTACAGATAAATACGCTCATAACTCAGTTATTATTGACGATAGAGAAAAATATGTAGTTTTAGAATCAGTAAATTCGTATGTATAATTAAGTATCAGATTATAATAGATGTAATTACACTAAAAAATCGGTTATTATTGAAGATAGAGAAAAATCGAAAAGATTTTTGTGATCAAGACAACGCGAAGAACAAGGGCAAAAAAAAAAAATCGTAGAATCCGAATAACGAATAAAAAAAAATCCGTTTCTCCTAATAAATAAGTACCAATTTTTTGCTTTTAGTGCCATTTGATAGATAATTAAATTTTAAGCTAATTTAAAAAAGAATCATTGAATGATATGATGCTTTGAATTAGTGCTATTCATATTACTTAATTGCCTATCAACAGCCTTATAAACAGTTATACCCTTTTATTATTATTTGGAAATAATAAACCATTGTGTAATAATTGTCAGCGTTTTTTGACTAGATAATGATTTTCAATCGTATTGTATGTATTCTGATATCGACATTATTAGGGGAATAAACTTGCCGTGGAAGATACTTTTCTTGTCCTCAGAGATACTCCTAGAAGAAGCTAATAATATATGTAAAACTAAATATATAATTACTTCTTATATTGGAAGTCCTAACAAAGATTTTGTCTTCAAAGACCACTTAGTCTTAAGGAATTCTGATCAAAATGCAACAAATCACAAATCTAATTGTTGGTATTATCGGCTGTGTACTTTATCTTACACCATTTCCCAGCCAGATCGACACAAATTACGACTTGTTGCTTCACAATTTAAAGATACATAGTCAACTTGACTATTTAAAGTTACTTGATATTATCAACGTGGCCAATCAATACTCCCAAAAGCAAACTGATGATATTTGAGGTTGTTATCCCCAATGTAAACATGTTTTTCCTAGGGATTTCCTCGAATATTTAGACATCTCACTTCTTGGTAGCCACTAACCAAGAAATATATGTTTTTGTAAGCTTTATATTTTTCCAACGGCCGGAATCTACGATTTGCCTTCCGCCTTATAAAATAAGCCACTTACTAATCTTTGGCGCCAAAACCATGTCTGTCAAGGCATTAATTAATGGTATTTACAGTTAGAATAAAATTAAAACTAACTATAATATCCTTGTGATCTAAGAAAATCGCAGGGTAAATAATTCCGAATCTAAATAATGGCTGTTGAGGAGTTGTTAAGTAGAGTTTCCTGAGAGGCCTGGACTCCAAGTTGCAACCCTCGTGGTCCTGGTTGGTGACAGTTTGTTTGTCGGTTGGAACTTTTCAAAGAGAACTGGGTCGTTTGCAATGCCCCATCGACAGTCCCCTCGTGGTCTCAGGACGTTTCTCTGATCTCCGAAATTGTTCCACCCTTCTGTCAATACTTCCTAAACAGCCTCTTGGAGCTTTTGATCCTGTCGTTAATTTAGACCTTGTCAAACTTCATTATTTAATAATTAAAATTTGGAGGGACTATTGATTTCAACGAAATCTCCAACTAAAAAATTAAAAATCTGGTGCAGGCAACACACGACTTTCACTTACCTCTGTTTTAAAAATCGATTAAAGAATTTTCAAAAACAGTTAGAGATAAAAACTAGTGAAAATATTAAAGAATTAATCAAATTTAATTTCTATAGAAACATGTATTTTATTAAAAAATCTATTATATTATCATCTAAAATAATCAGTTAGTTTTATCGGATTTCCATCACTCTTTATTAGCTTTTACAAGTTTGTGTATAAGATAATATGTTTTCTAAAATCTTTACTTTCAAACGGTATACCCTTACATGTATATTACTGCTCTTATGTTCCAAAACAAAAAAATTGCATTAAATTTTTTTTTTCAGTTTTCTCCTTTAGTTGTTTTTTAAATTCGCACAACTTACATATTTAGCTGTTATTTATCAAAGCTAACAAGATAATTTTGTTATTTTTATACAATCAACAAAATTAAAGGTACTTTAGGAGAAGAAAATTTAAAGTATCGGCATTTAAGCCCTTTCAGACTATTTTAATCAGTATGAAACCTATATGATATTAAAGCCAGTTGAATTTTACATCCATATAGCGAGTTTAATCAAAATCGTCGTAACCGTTTTTGAGAAAATCATTAAAAGGTGCAAAATGCATAGTATAAAGTGCCTCTTCTGGTTAGCTGATTTTAATGAAAACGTTTTTGTAACATTTCGGGCGTATAGTTGTCTTAAATATGAAATTTCAGTTTCATAGGACTTTTCGTTTCCGCCCGGGAGTTACCACACACACAGTCCTTTTTGCGGGACTTGGTTATTTGGACACAGGGGACGCTAAAATGTGTATTTCCGTTGAAAACTGGAAGTCGAAAATTTTCACGATCGCGATGCTTTTCCTTAATATATATAGTAAGGGAAAGTAAACATATTACCGACAGCTAATAAAATGACCATCAATGGAAACGATATCCGATAACTAAGCTGACTTTAGTTTCGACTTTTTATTTATTAATTGATATTTATAAGTTTATAGGAAAAAATACAACAAGTAAATGTGAAAAAAGTAACAATTGGCTTGAAAAACTCTTTTGAAAAACCTACCTAGTGGTAGCACTTCCATGTTTATGTCATTAGCAGGTCTCGAGGCGCCTCAGAGGTCTATCGGGAATATATGGAGATGAGAGGATACAGACGAGCGGGTTGGTAGTTTGGAATAAACTGTAAATCTAATTCTGGCTAAGTCTGTAACTAATGGGATATTTTTATGGCTTTTATGGATAGTTTTACTGGTGGATTTATAGGATCCTTCGGAGGATTTTCGATTGCAAGGATTAGATGCGGGAGTAATTTGATGGCTTGGTGGATCCCCATAGCTCAATACCATTTGTCCAAATAGGTCTAATAATGTCTTTGTAAATTAGTTTTTGTCGTAGATGGGAAGTTTTGAACGTTTGTCAAGTAAATGTTGTAACAATCGGTATCTGCGAGCAGTTTCTTCTCTTTTCAGTCTAAAGTGAGGATTCCAAGTAAGACGTTTGTCAAGATGGAGTCCTAGGTACCGGATCTGTTCAACAGAAATTAGTCCAATGTTACGAAAGGATACAGTGGTACAGGAGGTCTTAAGTTTGCGACGGAGGGTAAACGCGATTTGATGGAATTCTTTAGGATTGATTTTAATTCTCCATTTCTGACACCACTATTGAATGGAGTCGATGTGTGATTGAAGATTTTGTGATGCGACAGCTGAGTCATTGTTTACTGATAACACACATATGTCATCAGCATACGTAGTGAGGACAGTGCTAGGATGGTGATATCAGCTGTATATACCATAAAACAATTGGGCCCAAGATACTACCTTGAGGTATACCGGCAGACTGAGTAAAAAAGGTTCTGGTGAACTTTAAAGGTTCTATCAGTGAGGTAAGAACGATTTAAAAGGAAGTACACTGGAAAGAGAAATTAACGGAGTTTGTATAACAAAGCTGACAGTAAATCAATAAACCTGATTCCTAGTATTTATTAAATAAACCATTGTCATTCTTATTTATTGACAAAAAAAAAAAAAATTACGAATGATTACTTGAAAATTAAAATTTTCAAACCGCACTCTATATCCATGTTGAGGATTCAAACTAGGCAGATGGACCTACGATTTTAAAGGGAATAAAAATCCTTGGTTATCCTGACCAGAGACTGTGTGATGTCAGGTATTCGTTAAAGATATGTATCCGAACCAAACATGGACAGGGAAGATATTGGACGCCTACTGTATTGTCGTCCGATTAACCACAGTAGCATAAAGTGACATTAGACGAATAAACAAGCGATTTCCCCGAAGAAAGAAATAACGATAGCACATTTTAAATAATAAAATTCTATGTTTATATATCATATAGTTGATTCTATTTATTCTAATATTCCATAATATTATATTGAATTTAAACAATAATGATATCCGTGAAAGAAGTTGGTTGAGGGTGCAGTCAATTTAACACACAATTAAGCGTAAACTTAATTTATTGGTGCCAATAAGTTATAAGTGCTAATAAGTTTATGCTTAATTGTGTGTTAAATTAACTGCACCCTGAACCACCTTCTTTCATATATACACACAGTCAACCATTGTCACTTCATAAGGATATCCTTTTTTTTTTTTTTTTTGTATTTTTTCAACAACAATTTTTATTGAGTAAAATTACAATCTGTTCCAATTTGGACATCAATAGTAGTGCTGAAAGATATCATACATACTACATTCATACAATATTTACACAGCATAAAATTACAATAAAATATATACACAATAATGAATCAATACAATAAAGTCAAGAATTCACTTATACCTATATACACATACACACACTCATACATACATCACATTGAGTGGAGAATCTAGCCAGTGCTAGAACTCCAATATATTTACAAAAGGTCGCGGGGCCACTGCCGTTTCAACCTTCTAGGTGGGTTGTATGGATGAGTGGAGCTGGATAGAGATTGCGCTAGAGTATTAGGATGATGAATGAGGTTCTGGTGGAACTTGGAAAATTTGGATGGAATTAGGTCTGAAATAAATAGAACATTAAGGTCGTGGCGCAAGGTATAGTTGGAGACATAATAAGGAGCATTTACTATTGTACGGAGGACTTTGGATTGAAAGGATTGAATGCGTTTGATGTTAGTACGTTTAGCTGTCACCCACAGTTCAAGTCCGTAGGTCCAGATGGGCTTCAGTATTGTCTTGTAGATTAATAATTTGTTGTCAACTGTAAGTTCAGATTTTCTGTTGAGTAGTCGGTATAACTGTCCGAATCGTCGGTTGAGTTCTTGTCTTTTAAGTCTTGTATGTGGGTTCCAAGTCAATCTTTTGTCTAACAGTAAGCCAAGATACCGGACTGTATCTGAGAGAGGTTTGTATTTATTAATTTATATTTACAACTGTATAGGAAAAATTCAACAAGTAAATGTGAAAAAAAAGTAACAATTGGCTTGATAAAGTCTTGTGAAGAAGCTACCCAGTGGTAGCACTTCAATGTTTATGTAATTAGCAGGTCTCGAGGCCACCGTCGTTTCAGGCGCCTCCGAGGATTATCAGGAATATATGGAGATGAGAGGATACGGACAAGCGGGTTTGAGTGGGCTAGTAGTTTGGAATGAAAGGAGGTATATCTAGTTCGGGCTAAGTCTACAACTAACGGAATATTCAGGTCTTTATGGATAGTTTTATTATTGACAAAATACGGAGCATTTAGGATCTTTTGGATTGCAAGGATTGGATGCGGGAGGAATTTGATGGCTTGGTGGATCCCCATACCTTAATACCATATGTCCAAATAGGTGTAATAATGGCTAAATAGTTTTTTGCTGTATATTAGGATATCCTTTTATTTGCAATACAATAAAAATCAACACAAGCTGCAATAAATCAACCAAAACACCACTTGTTGTTCTTACACCTACATTATCATTGAAAAAACATTTGCAGCAGAAGCTATCAAAAGCTAAAACTCTATATGGAAAAATTTACTACTAAACAATAGTATACCCTATAATTCTAAAATTCAAGTATTCAATGCTGTTTTTAAAATTATTCATAGGATATGGTGCCGAAGCATAGGGAAGTACAGAATATATTGAATGTGAAAAACTTCTGTATTACTTCATTAAGAAGTTATTTAGCTTGCCGCAAGCTACCCCTTCCTACTTAATACATTTAGAAACCAAAATAGTCCCAATGTTTATAGAAACCTTGAAAATACAGCATAATTATGTTATAAAAGTTAAAAACCTGGCAAAAAATAGGCTATCATATTTATTAAATAATGAAGTTGTTAAGCTAAAGGTATATTGGATAAGGGATTTAAGGGAAATAGCTGAAAAACATAATATTGTCATAGACATTAAACTCGACAATAAAAATGAATGGGACTTAATCCTAAAGGAATTTAGAGAATCGTTAACAGAAATTTACAGATTAAAATATGTACAAAAGGCTTCAGTTTCGGAAAAAATGCATCTATATAAAAACTTAAATTATGATTATGGATCACATTACCTTGTTGATAATAAAATAAACTTTAATGGGGTTAAATGGATATTCAAAGTTAGATGTGAACTTCTTTATCTCAACTACTACAGATTTTATTCAAATAGTAGTGTGATGTGTTCTTTTTGCAATAAAAAAGAAACAGAAAATACATTTCATTTCCTGGCTGCATGTCCGATTCTGTCTGAAATTAGAAAAAATTGTTTCGGAAAGAGTTCTCTAAAAGTTTATGATGTGATAAAATGTCTCAATGGTGATAACTGGGTGTCTGTATACAATTTTTGTAAAATTGCATGGCCTTATAGATATAGGCTTATTAAGGAATTTAATTATAATTGAAAAAAAAAAACTCTAATGTGTGATATTATTGATATGATTGATTATTGTTATTTTTTTTTCTGTTGTTTTATTTATAAGTTAATACAGTTAGAAGGTGAATAGAATAAGTAAGTAACCTGTTTGACTATTGTATAATTTTGTAGAACTTTTCAGATCGGCTCCGGGCTGACGGTCTAAAAGACCATAGTTCTACAAATGTTTTTTATATTTGTTTTTGTTGTTGTATGATTAAAGAAATAAAAAACAGTTATCTATCTATCTATCAAAATCAACCAAAACACCAATCATCATAGCATAGTGTTATTTGATAAAAAAGAGATTAATCGAAGTCATAATGAAGAATAATTGGAAATAGACAAATGATGAGATGTAATTAGTATCGAAACCACAACTTTTAATTTCATACAGATCGATGGATCATGGGTATAAAGGGAGTAATTATGAACCCTCGACAAATGATTCGACAACGAAAAAAAAAATTGGATATTGCTATATTCTTTCTGGGAACGCATCAATTAAAATCGCTAAAATAAACAAACCCCTTCTTGCTCTGGGCATACACTGAATATATTTCATTATAAGAATAGATCTTTATGTTTAAATTAGAATTTTAAATTTGTTAAGGGAATAGAGCTCTTGCTGTTGAACAGTTTCCAAACTACATTATGTATTCAGGACAAGAGAGTTTTTTTTTGGCCTGCGGTGATTGTTGATACTGAGAAAGGTTTTAAAGTGAATTTTTAAATTCAGTTTTAGATTGCAAAGTTTACAGCTCCTTCTTAGCGTTGGTAAGGTGTTCATATTTGACACGTTTAACGGCTCGATAATTATCGTCATTTTCATAATCAGACTAAGATCAATTTATCCATTGAGTTTTAATTATAAAAAACACGTATTTTCTTAATGCTCTTAATTCGTTTTAATCATGTATTTTAGATAGACTTAAAAACATAAGTATCCAATGAAATATAAAAATCTAGTGCGGGCAACACACGACTTTCACATACCTCCATTTAAAAAATATAAAAATAAAGATAAAAATTATTGAAACTATTAAAGAATTAATTAAATTGTATTTCTTTAGAAACGTGTGTTTTATTAAAAAATCTATTATATTATTATATAAAATAATCAGTTAGTTTCATCGGCTTTTCATCACTCTTTATTACATTTTACAAGCTTGTGAATAAGAGAATATATTTTCTAAAATCTTTAGCTTTCCAACGGTATATTACACATGTATATTACTGTTCTTATGTTCAAAAACATAAAATTGCATTAAAAAAATATTATTTCAGTTTTTTTCTCTTTAATTTGGTATCGAATTCATTCAATTTATATGTTTACATGTTTTTCATAAGTGTTAACAAGATAATATAGTTATTTTTATAGAATCTACAAAATTAAAGGTACTTTAGGAGAAGAAAATATCGGCATTTAAGCCCTGTCAGACCATTTTAATCAGAATGAAACCTAGATGATATTAAAGCCCATTAAATTTTACATCGATATAGCGAGTTTAATTAAAATCGTCGGAACCGTTTTTGAAAATATCAAAAAAAAGGAAATGAAATGCATGGTATAAAGTGGCTCTTCTGGTTAGCCGATTTTGATGAATAAATTTTTGTAACATCTCGGCGTATAGTTGTCTTAAATATGAATTTTCAGTTTCATAGGACTTTTCGTTTTCGCCCGAGAGTTACCACACACAGACCTTTTTTCGGGACTTGGTTATATAGATTCAGGAGACCCTAAAACGTGTATTTCCGTTGAAGAATGGAATTCGAAAATTTTCACGATCGCAATACTTTCCCTTACTATATATAGTAAGTGAAAGTAAAAATATGATTTTGATATATGATGAAGTTTTAAAATTTACTATAAATAAAAAACGACTTAAGTTTAAAAAGTATATGAAACATCATTTTCAATGCAGTGTATAGTTCAATGTAATATTTAAAAGCATATGATACATCATTTTCAATGCAGTAAACTCATTAGAAAATACGACATTCGACTATATTTATGAATGCAGTTACTGTACCTAATGGATGGCAATAGCAACTGCTAGGTAGATTATTGAAGGAAATTTCTAAGTCTAAATATTATCCAGAAAGACCTTAAGAGGAATTGGAAGTAATATGTGATTATAAATTGGGAATATTTATTCAACCTACATTATAACACTCACAATTTGTTTCTTATAATGTCAGTTTTTTCCATTGTAATGTTCTGTTAAAATAATTATTGCAAAGAAATTCTGACTATGTATGTCTGTTTGTCTGAGTGTGTGTGAGTGTAGCCATTCATGTAACAACACCTTGTGTTGTACTAGCCTTATCAGCTTCTATTATTTTACAATATATGATTCTCTTTCAGTTTTAATAACAACTTTTAGAAATAACTTATATTTATCATGGAAAAACAATTTTAATAACTAGTCAAATAACACGAATAATAATCTTTACTTTTTTTAATGAAGGATAGTGTTATAATTTTTACTTTCACTTACTATATATAGTAAGGGAAAGTATTGCGATCGTGAAAATTTTCGAATTCCAGTTTTCAACGGAAATACACATTTTAGGATCCCCTGAGTCAAAATAACCAAGTCCCGCAAAAAGGTCTGTGTCTATGTGTGGTAACTCCCGGGCGGAAACGGTAAGTCCTATGAAACTGAAATTTCATATTTAAGACAAATATAAGCCCGAGACGTTACAAAACCTTTTTCACCAAAATGTGCTAACCAGAAGAGCCAATTTTGCACCTTTTTTTCGATTTTCTCAAAAACGGTTCTGACGATTTTGATTAAACTCGCTTAATTCATGTTAAATTTAATGGGCTTCAATATCATGTAGGTTTCATTCTGATTAAAATGGTCTGACAGGGCCTAAATGCCGATATTTTAAATTTTCTCTCTCTAAAGTACCTTTCATTTTGTTGATTCTATAAAAATAACTATATTATCTTGTTACCACTGATGAAAAACAGGTAAATATATAAATTGAATGAATTCGATACCCAACTAAAGAAGAAAACATAAAAAATATTTTTGTAATGCAATTTTTCGTTTTTGAACATAAAAACAGTAATATACATGTATGATATACCGTTGGAAAGCTAAAGATTTTAGAAAAAAATATTATCTCATACACAAGCTTTTAAAAGTTAATAGAGAGAGATGAAATAAACAAAAACTAACTGATTATTTCAGAAAATAATATAATAGATTTTTCAATTAAAAAAAAACACATGTTTCTATATAAATTCAATTTAATTAATTCCTTAATAGTTTCATGTATTTTTATCTCTGTTTTTGAAAATTATTTCAATTATTTTAAAAATTTAGGTAATTTAAAGTCGTGTGTTGCCCGCACCAGATTAATTTTTTATATATAGCATTCAGTCGCGCCGGTATCTATTTTTTTTTTTTTCGTTTTACCTCTGTTCGCCGTTCTCCACATATCCAAATTCCTCCCAACATCCCTGCAGGGTAAAATTTCATATCTATGATTAGAATGCAAGGACTTCATTCGTATTTTCATCGCAATTTAATTTCTTAAAATATCGGAGGAAAAAATACATTGATAAACTGACATTTTATGTTTTATTTTATTGTAAATATATGTTAGGGTTAGTTTTAGATAGTGTCATGTTTTTATAGTTATGACCCTAATATTCTGGAAAAAATTCTTTCATTCAATTTAGGAATGGAGTTTCGGGAGATATACATTATCTGCCACAATTTCCGTTCTTTTTTTTTTTTTTTTTGCTGCTAACGTGTTTCATTTACATATTTCAGTCGATGTTCATGTTTTGCTTACATATTTTCCATGCCGGGTAAAACATTTTTAAATATTTACCAATAAGCTCTGTAATAATGATTTGCATGGAGAGAAGGGAGTGCATTTTCGTGCCTCTTCAATTTAATTCGTACATTACATGGAGGACAGAAAAACTTTGGCTGAATAACATTTCAAATTGTTTTTTATTTTACATTTCTTTATTTTTAAATCCATCGCGTGCATCATAAACGGGTTTATTTTCTTTCATAATATCCTTCCGTTATAAAGAAAGTAAAAATGAATTAGCGAAGTCGGTCAAGCCGTTCACGCGTGGTGCGATCACCAAGGAAAAAGGCGATTTATTTAAGTATATATATATATTTATTGTTCAATAGTATAACCACTATTATCGATAGATTATAATAATCGATAATAATTTTATCGAAGCATAGTAGCAGATATTAGTAAAATTTTAAATAATAATAATAATAGGCTTACTGAACCCGAAGGTTCGATGCCGATACCACCATATCCCGTCTACAAAGACTCGTCCAATGTTCTCCGTTCAAGCCGAAGCCCCCAAGATCAGCCTTAACGCAATCCTCCCATCGACGCTTCGGTCTACCTTTCGGACGCCTACCAGAAAATACTAACTTTCGCGGGATCCGTTCCTCACCGAGCCCAACGCAAATATTTTACGCAGTACCTTATTTTCGAAAACCTTAAGCCGTTCTTCATCCTTCAAAGTAAGCGGTCATGTTTCACATCCGTAAAGAACCGTTGGATGAATAATAGTTTTATAAATTCTAACCTTTAAGTTTTTAGATAGAAGCCGTGAGCTAAGTAACTTAGCAACTGAATAATAATACGCATTTCCCACCTTCAACCGGGACTTTATTTCTTCCTGGATTTCATTTTTTCTTGTTATCATTGAACCTAAATACTTGAATTCTCTACGTGTTCAAAAGTATGCCCTGATATACCAATATCACCAAGATCGCCACCGTTTCTGCTACTAATCATATATTTCGTCTTATCGGTATATTTAAAATTTTCAATTAAGTAAAAATTCATACAGATATAAATGCTAACTTTACTTATTTCGTAAGAGAAAAAAGTAAAAAAAAAAAAAAGAAACAATGCTAATAAAAAAAAAAAAAAAATCCGTTTCGAAAAATAAAAAAGATATTTTTTTTTAATTATCTTCTTATCTATAACAGGTCTTTCCATTTTTTTCGGTGGGTGGGAGAAGGGGGGGCGAAGCAGGATAGAGGTATTCTACCAATTACAGAACCAATCTCTGGCAGATTCAATTTCCAGTGTGAAATATCTGAAGGTTAGTACAATAATAGCTGGATATCCCGAGACCGTAAATAACCCAGGGCACATAAAAGGGGGGCTGGGATGGGTAAAAAACCCCGCCAAATAACAAGGCCCCCTAGAGCATAAATCATGAGCGACAAGCGACATCGATCCAGCTAGGGCGCAAAATGCTCACGTGTTCTGGGTTCTGGGAGGTCAAGTGTGATTTGACTACGGGAGTCAAGATGGATGGAGGATCTTCAAGCCCTGTTTGGATAACCCTCTTTATCCCCCATCTCCTTCTCATCTTCCATTTCAAAACCTTCTCCCGTCTTCTTTCTTGATAGTATTTACTATCTGCCTACTATATTTGTTATGCTAGACAAATCAACACTCATTTGTTTGTTTTGCCTCATATGTTAATTATTTTATGTAAAATTTGTTTTTATGAATGCAATAATGCCAAAAAATTGTTATTTTTTTTCCTTGAGCATTTTTACATATAGTTGTAAATATCAATAAATAAATAAAAAATAACCTAATCGATTTACAGATTCATTTATCCTGAGCGATCTAAATATGACATATTATAATTTTTCAAATTTCTAATATATTTAAATTAAATATAATTTTTGTAATAACTTTGACATCCTTCAAAAATATCAAGGATAATTTGAAATAATAGAGTAAATTATACACTTCAGTATGTAATACAGTATAATATACAGTAATACAGTATAATATACACGTAGATTATATTGTAGAATCGAAGAGAATGGACACATACGATAAGGTGGCTTATGCCGGGGCTGTGTGTTAATGAGTTCAGAATATGCATGAGTTGACTATGCAGGTATTACATCCTCTGCATCAAGGTGCATTCCATAGTCGGTGTATCACAGCAATCACTATGCAAGAGTAGAAGTTATCAGTAGTAATTTATTTTTTTTTAGCTTAGTGCATTATATGAAATCTATAAAGTAACTAAACAGAATCATTTCAATTAAAATTACTCATAGCTTGATTTACAAACTGATTAATGTTGATATTTATACAATAATAAACAATGGGAGCCAAAACATAAGCAACTTTAATGCTAAAATTTACTTATATGTATTATTATTTTTATTGTTTTACTATCACTTTCCTATATATGAAATATATTGTGACATGGTTAATGGTTAAGGTCCAGGTCCTTCATAGAAAATAAAATTATTTTCGATGTTATACTTTATTTCCTTTGTCAGCGGCATACAAGCATACGTCAAAAAAAAAAAAAATCTACCATAACTAACACCAACTAAAATTAATTAAATAATAATCAGTTTTAAAAAAATAAAAAAGGAAATAATATCAAATAATCTTCAAAGTAAAGTTAACAGAGGATGCTTACCGCTGGTTATATTAAATATATATGACGAAAAATTAAATAGAAATAGCCTTAAACTGCTCCTGATTGCTTCCCTGCTAACTCGGTACTTCCATCCATCTATTCGGTACGAGACTTTCTATGGGAATGGCTTAAAATCGCGGAATCCCCCTATCTCATCTGTACTTATCCTAGGCAGCGACACTGTACTTTTCTTTATATAGGCTCAAGTTTAAGACACCGGGCGGACGAAAACCGAGCGGGAAAATTAAAAACTTGTTACAATATTGTTAAAGAACGCATTACGATTGATAAAATTTACGAATTCGGGTTTTCACCTCAAATACCTGGGGTCAACGATAGATAGGAATGGTGCTTCAGAACCCGAGTTAGAAGGAGAATTGCTCTGGTCAGAAGGGTGACTAGAATGTTGCACCCAGTCCTCTGGATCACGATCATATCGAAGGAAAACAAAAGACACATTTTTAGAAGTATTGTCGAGCCCTCACTAAGCTATGCCGCAGAAACATGGACTCTAAACTGAGTACTCGACTCCAAAATACAAGCGGCGGAGAAGCTGCCTTAGGATTTCCCGCCTAGATAAAATCAGAAATGAGAAGATTAAGAGTAGGCTAGGGGTGACTGAAGGAGTTCCGGAGCGGACTGCGGTGGTATGGGCACTGCCAACGGATGCCAGAACGTAGGTGGCTGAAGAGGCTTCTGCTGTGGGTACAGCCAGGAAAGAGATGACCCCGAACCCAGTGGAAGGACTGCGTGGAGGAGGACATGGCCGGCAGGGGACTTGAGGAGGAAGATTGGTCAGATGGAGAGAAGTAGAGGAACGTTCTGACTTAATCAGGCAACGCATTGAGGGATCAAGCCTGCAAAGGTAAGTAAAGTAAGATTAGCAAGGTGCCTTATGAGGTGGTGCCTTATAAAATGGAACAAGGCTAATCTACAGTGAAAACAACGTGTATTTTTGGGAGTCCTAAATTTTGCCTATCGAGGTTTTATCAGGATAAGAATCTTTTATACAAGTACTTGACATTGCATAATCTCGGGACCGCCTTTTAACGTCCCCTCCGAACGTTAATGATTTTTACTCCCATTAAAAAATCTTAAGGCCACCTGTGGGTTTGAATCCAGAACCATGGGCATAGAAGGCAGGTATGCTTACCACCATGCTACATGTAACCCCCATATGTTTTAGATTAATTAATCTAACAATAAAAAATATTTCAGTTTGAGACTGATATTTAACTTCACCACTATTTTATTGAGTTATGATGCACAACGTTTCGGTTATAATGTCATATTCTGTTGCAAAGTACAATTTCAATCTAAGGTGAATGGGGTGAAACACACAGAAGTCTTATGTCTGAAATCTCCATTTGATGAAATAGTAATTTAAAAAAAAAAAATGATCTACACAATTTAAGATTCCTTAAAGTACGACAATTTAGGACATGAGCATTTACGAATATTTCAATGGGGATGTCTTATATAGATTATATTAAAAATTCATTAAATTTGTTATCGATATATCGAGTTCTATCAGAACCTTTTTCGTGAAAATCGTAAAAAATACAACTGTTTTCACTGAAAATACACGTTAAAGGGTCCCGTGCGTCCGATCAAGCAAGTCATATGTGGTCAGTTAAGCTCAAAAACGATAATTTGTGTAAAACTGAAATTCCATATTTCAGGAGCCTATATGCTTGAGATGCTGCAGCAACTTTTTCATCAACATCAACTATCTCAGTTACTTTATACTGTGCATTTTGCATTTTTTTTTTTTTTTTACGATCTTCACGAAAAAGGTTCTGATTGAACTCGATATATCGATAAAACATTTAATGAAGTTTTAATATAATCTAGATAAGACATCCCCATTGAAATATTCAGACTGGGCGTAAATGCTCATGTCCTAAATTGTCGTACTTTCAGGAATCTTGAATTGTGTAGATCATCTTTTAAAAAAAATGACTATTTAATCAAATGGAGATTTCAGACATGAGGCTTCTGTGTGTAACTACTCCACTCACCTTAGATTAAAATTGTTCATTGCAACAGAAGATGGCATTATAGCCGAAACGTTGTGCATCATAACTCAATAAAATAGTGGTGAAGTTAAATATGCGTTTCCAACATAAATATTTTTTATTGTTAGATTAAATAATCTAAAACATATGGGGATTACCTATAGCATGGTGGTTTGCATACCAGCCTTCTATGCCCTTGGTCCTGAATTCAAACCCACAGGTGGCTCTAGGATTTTTTAATGGGAGTAAAAATTATTAATTAAGCCGTCCTTCAGAAGGGACGTTAAAAAGTGGCCCCGAGCCTATGCAATGTTAGGTACTCTTATAAGATCCCTATCCTGATAAAACCTCGATAGGCATAATTTAGGACTCCCACTGTAGCATCGTCCGATTAGCCACAGTAGCATAAAGGGGCGTTAAACAAATAAGCAAACATATTCTAAAACATGTGTTTCTCGCCGTTTTAGGCTGCTTCAACACTTACTAGACAAACGGTCAAACCTTCCTCTGAACTACAAAAGGCTCATCTACAAGACTATTATAAGACCACTCTGGACTTACGGAGTAGAGCTTTGGGGCTCTACTAAACCATCAAACTCTTCCCGCATCCAATCCTTACAATCCAAAGTCCTTCGTAAAATCCTCTACGCTCCTTACTTTTTCACGAATAAACTTATCCATAAAGACCTTAATGTTCCCTATGTTACTGATTTGGTCAATCCTTTCATTACAAACTCTATTCTAACTCTAACCGACTAGTTTTAAGCCTTTCTTCCTCTTACATTCCGGATAATCCTCCGAGGCACCGGAAAAGGCTTCTGGATCTTCTATTTTAGAATATTTCCAATGGAAAGCTTTTCTACATGTATATCATGTCATTGTATTTTATAACTATCACTTTTGCTTGATGTATTTTAAATATTGTTAATACAGTTGCAAATACCCAAAAAAAAACCACGTGTTTTCATTGAAATTCAATGTTTTTTATTTTGTTAACTTTAACTCAATTTATAGTTTGTTAATACTAATCTTAACAGCGGAGTTAACTGAAAATCGTGTGTTTCGGGCACCAGACTTTTGCAATAATAATAAAGGGTAAATTATTTAGATATCTTTCAAACAAATATACTAAAATCGGCATTAAAATGATGAGAGAAACAGGGTGAAAATATGGGATTATATCTATGTTTCGATACTAAATTAAAAAAAACAAAAAAAAAACTATTCTCATATTTACCAATTATACATAAAAAAATATTAAAAATAGGTTGAGCTGTTTCGGAGAAGTTAAATCACAAACACCGTGACATGAGATTTTTATATATTAGATATATATGTAACAGACATCATTGGTACTAGGTCAAACAAAATATGAAATATAACAAAAATTTAAATTTTAGAAAACAAAATGGAATTTTAATCAATCATATAAACTTTGCACCGATAAATTTGCTCTGTAATCTCGTCGTAATTGAGTTACATAAGAATAATTATACAACAACCACTGTATCTTAAAATGTGTCATAGATTTTAAACTCAAAACTTAAAACCTCTAAAATCTCTGTCAGCAAAACGTCATATCATTTGTTTTCCAGCTTTAGGGCTAGAGCTCCAAAAAGATCTTAAATACTGCTGGCCACACTTTTACTAATAAGGAAAATGTTTTAACTTCCTGGCTAAGAGGATAACCGGAATAGCCTTCATCAAAGGTAAGAAACCATTTGCATAACGTCTCTTCATTGGATTGGTCCAACCCAGAGGTTAATTGTCAATCTGGGCTGGAACCAGTTTTGAAGCTAATTCTTTAGCCTACAGCCCTCGGAGGGAATAGAATTAGAGGGAAGGTAGAAGATCTGCTCCTGGAAGAGATATTCCAACTGGAGCAATTGCCGTAGGCACGGCTCCGGTCCCGCCCGGGTAATGAACATTTTAAGCTATTTCCAGGCGCGCGCTTAAATTGGACAAGAAACAACCTTCCCTAGTTTCCTGCTAACAACACTTTTTCTTCTCTTTGTTTCCTTAGAAATGCTCTTGTGTTGTTGTTTCTTTTTTTTTTTTCAATCCCTTTGTTTATTTTACCACTCTCCTCATCTCATTTATTTCTATTTAACACCACCTTTAAAAGGAGGTAAAGTTCTGCGTTTCAGTTGATCTTGTGTTTTGCTTTACTCCGAAATCTCTTGGTTTTATTTTCCTCTACCGTTGTTGATTACTCCGTTTTAAGAATTGTTCATGTGTAAATGGTTATTTTGAGGTCACCTATGGGGTAGTTAGCAGAACAACCTAAGATTTTTTAAATGGAGTAAAATCTTTTTTATGCCGTCCTTTGGAGGATACGTATACTAGCTCAACCTGCTGCATCACCCTATTGGCCAAATATCATCAAAGTTACGTTAAATGAATAAATAAACAAACAATGTACGCACAAAAAGGACTAACTTAACTCCTTCGAAGGAAATGCCCGATTTTAATATTTTAAATGGGTGTTATTATTTTATAATTATATATATATATATATATATATATATATATATATATATATATATATATATATATATATAATAATAGGCTAACCGAACCCTAAGGTTCGATGCCGATACCACCAAAGTTTGTCGACACAGACTCGTTCAATGTTCACCGTTCAAGCCCAAGCCCCAAAGATCAGCCTTAACGCAATCCTCCCATAGACGCTTCGGCCTGACTTTCGGACGCCTACTAGTCGGTTCAGCGAGTACCAACATTCTCGGAATCCGTTCCTCACCGATCCCAACAACTTTACGCGCCCATTTGAGTCTCCGCGACACTATAAACTCAATTTTATTCACAGGATGCAAGTTCCGCAATTCCGCGTTGAGCAACCTATTAAACTCCCCAGTGGCCTCATCTCTCTTTGGCCCAAATATTTTATGCAGTACCTTATTTTCGAAAACCTTAAGCCGTTGTTCATCCTTCAAAGTAAGCGGCCACGTTTCACATCCGTAAAGAACCGTCGGAAGAATAATAGTTTTATAAATTCTAACCTTTAAGTTTTTTGATAGAAGCCGCAGGCTGAGTAACTTAGTAACCGCATAATAACACTCATTGAAAGCAATTGAAATATCTTATAACAAGGATACAACACAAAATGGAAGAGAACCACTATTTTCGACTATATTCTCCTTTAAAAGGATACAGATCGAAATATTTCAGTGGTAACTAGGATTACCACACTAAAAATAACGCTTCTTAATATATTAACTCCCTTATCTCCCTTCGAAATAGCATAAGTCTAACTAATAGCATATAGGAGAGAGGGCGGTTTACGCACGAAAAGGACTAATTTGCATTTGATATAAAACTATAGCAACTATAATTTCTATAGTTTCTATAGAACTAAATAAGAAATATGGTTTAGAAATAAATTAACCTGATTGCTCGATATTTCGTCACTAAGAATATAACTATAATAAAATTAGCTTTATATTTACTTTATGAAAGGAAATTTATAATATGATTTGGAATGGATTATTAAAGAAAAGAAGTATGTTTAAAAAAAAAGAAGAAATTTTCAAGTTTTAGGTGTTTTAAGTTGAACTTGGATGGCTGATTTAGATAAAACTAAACGATCACAATAGAAATATGTCAAAATATTAATTTAATAAAAATAAGTCCTGTTGTACGAGCATTTTGAAAATTAACCTGAAAATTACCCGTTGATCATTTAAGTACGTACTTGTATATATAATCATTAGCTAATATACTAATTTATAAAAATTAATAACGTTTTTTTTTTTTTTTTCCTTCCCTACCTCGCCTTTGAAGGCTATATGGGGGTTTCTCGGCGCGGTGGGTGGGGGATTAATGCTAAGATAAAAGACCCCTCCGTTCCGAGATTTGAACTCTTAATTTTTTGGTTTCAAAGTATTAGTCATCTGGTAGCTAGGCAACACGTGTTTAAAGAAAAACAAACTCAGCCACCCCGCCAAACAAAAAAAAAAAAGTAATAACAGATCAAAGATAAATAATTAAATATTGAGTCGTGGTCGTTCTAGCCTACAGGAATGCAACTTCCCTTAACGGAAACGTATTTCTGGATTTGAAATACTGAGAACTTTGCAGAAGAAAAAGCTAACTGACGTTAATTGTTTGTTAATTAGACTAGCCTTTTATCAGAACAATGCTCTTGGCAACAATTCATGCCACCGTAATAAAATTAGTTTCTGGAAAGTAGCTTTCCTCCCTTGTCCCACCCCCTTCTTCGCAATATTTTTTATTCAAACTTCTCGCTTTTCTTTTTAATATTCAATTAACTTTTTTTCTTATATTAACATCATGGTGGGAGGATACTATAAGGGTTTCAAGAACATTTGTTTTGTTTCTTCCATTACAACGATCCCGCTGCGAAAATAATAAAATTGAACACCACTCCCTATTGAATAAGTTCTCCTTGATTTCATATTTATTTTGTTTTGTTTTTCTCAATACTACGCTTGGGTTATTGTAAAATCTCAGGGAAATATGAAAAGAAAACTGATATACATTTGTTTTGATTTCAAGGCTCGTATATTTAAAATTTATACCAATCTTTACTGAACCTACGTGAGAAAAATGTTGCGAGAAAGGAAAAAAAGATTTCCGTTATCCTTAAAATCAACAATATAGGATTTTTGTTCCAAACACTAATTGAAATTGCAGTTGAATGTAGGAATAATAGGAAAATTTTGAAAAACCTACAATAAAAAACATCAACAACATAATAATGATGAGGTTGTAAATAAAAATGAGTAAAATTACAAGTATGAGTACAAATTTTTACTTTATGACTAAAAAGGAAAAGAGAAAAAATCATTTGTTATCTGTTTTTTGTTTTGTGTTTTAATAATAAGAACAATAATATAAACGGATAATATACCGTTGGAAAGCTAAAGATTTTAGAAAAAATATTATTTTATGCACAAAGTTGTAAATAAAATGTATTGGAGAGTGATGAAAAGCGGACAAAACTGATTGATTGTTGTCGATAATAACATAATAGATTATTTAATAAAAAACATGTTTCTATCGGTACTCGATGTAAATACCTTTTTTTCATCTTCAAATTTATTAAAAAGTTCTTTAAGATTTACAAGAAAGGTAAGTGAAAGTTGTGTGATGCACGCACCAGATTTTTATTATTATTGTTTATAATTAAATCATAAAATAAGTGATAATGCTACTATAGATATTGATTTAAATGTAGATAAATATATATAGTAGCATACATATACATATGAATTTCAAATTAAAAATTATGTTATAAGTTGAACAATTTAATAGTTAAAACTGTATGTCTGCTTTTGAAAAATTTCCCAATTATTCTTTGGTGTTTGTATACTTTTTAAAATGGTTTCCTTTCATATAATAAAACAAAAATTGTCAAAAAGATGAGGAATACGTTTCCATTTTTGGCTTTCATTACAACTAGGGTTTATACAAAAACCGACATTTTAGAAAACCTGTTTTCGAATAGTAATTTTCTCAGAAAACCTGTTTTAACAGGTTTCCAATTTTTATAAAAAAAATTTTACTCAAATATTCTGTTTAACAAATATATAACAGAAAATTTAGAGTGATTAAAAGCAGTTTTTGACTGGAATTATTTACTGTTCAATTTTATTGGCAGTAAAACATTTTTTTATGCAATTTAGTAGAAGAAAGAAATAATAGTTGACCAGGGTAATAAGAATTATTCGTTGTTTATGCATAATTTTCACTATAAGGATGTAAATATTTTTATAATAGTGAAACGAGTTATTCAGCAAAGAGTTCAAATATATAAAAAAATATATTTCATAATAACCATATTATTTAAAAAAAACAAAACAATGTTATTAGATACAGATGGATACTTATCTGAAACCATTATAAAATATATAACTGTATATTATATAATGTAAATTATAATCAAAGCCGAAAGACAAGAGTAAATAAAGTTTATGTATACATAATTATAAAAATCAATTTCAGTTTTAAAGACAATTAAGCAAAGGACCGAGTATTTTCTATTCAGGGCAATTTTAAAACAAATTTAAATATTCTATTTATTTTTTTGTTTAATGAAATATAATTTCAGAAAACAGAGGACGTCTATCGATTAGCTATGTAGCCGTGTCCTTAGTTTATTCACCAAATTCTCCGAAATAGAAAATACCCTCTCACTTGCAATCGAACTAGCCTTAATCGTTTTTAAAGCCTGATTTTAAAAATTTATATTTTTATAATATTAAAACATGTTACCTACTTATATTTTTTATAATATCATCTATATCAAATATCGATCAATGTAACTGAACACTGAATTTATGAACTGTACATAAAGAAGCCAGAAGACAAACTGATATAAAATCTAAATTAGTTCATCCAATAGACAAAACACACCGTTCTTTGAAATCATATCCGACCGATATTCCCTGAACCAAACCGCTTGCAACAGTGTTTTCATCAATCTGGTACATTTGTCATTTTCAAATTGGTTTTAAGTGTTATTCCTTCATTGAAAACCGATATTTTCTACTAAAAAACCGGTCATAATTTTTATAATTTTTTTCCGAAAAAAAGTTTTAAAAACCGACAAACCCTGATTACAACCATGATGGATCAATAAACATCAGTTTTCTCCCAGCAGCGATGCTATTTATATCAGGCTTATTAAAAAACGAAAGGAAAAAAGCGATTATACCTTTAATCCTCGAAGTGAAAAACATCTCGGCTCTTGCTTTACTTTGATAAAGTTTTATCTTGGTTTTAAAACCGTCTCTAAATCTTTGCAGTTTTTCTTCAGCGCCGATTCCGGGGCTTAAGAGCGAAAGCCCTGGCGGGAAAACTACTTGAAAAGTTCACAGCGATAAAGCGGGTAAGTAGCCAACTTAAGATGGACGCACTTACACTTAACGAAGTGTTCCCCTTAAATCTTAGGGTTCTTCCACTTCCGAACAGTCTTAGCGAGGTGCTCAGAAGCATTTGGAACTGAGACTGTCATCGTTCCCGCGAAATTTTACTCGGTTCTACGATATAGTTGATTGCATATATCAATCTAAAAAAGAAAAAAATAAATTTTCCCCGAAACACGAAATTTTCACATCTATACATGACAAATTATGATTTTTACTTTCACTTACTATGTATAGTAAGGGAAAGTATTGCGATCATGAAAATTTTCGAATTCCAGTTTTCAACGGAAATACACCTTTTAGGGTCCCCTGAGTCCAAATAACCAAGTCCCGCAAAAAGGTCTGTGTGTTTATGTCTGTGTCTGTGTGTGTGGTAACTCCCAGGCGGAAACGGTAAGTCCTATGAAACTGAAATTTCATATTTAAGACAAATATACGCCCGAGACGTTACGAAACCTTTTTCATCAAAATGAGCTTACCAGAAAAGCCACTTTATACCATGCATTTTGCACCTTTCTTCGATTTTCTCAAAAACGGTTCCGACGATTTTGATTAAACTCGCTATATCGATGTAAAATTTAATAAGCTTTAATACTATGTAGGTTTCATCCTGATTAATATGGTCTGACACGGCTTAAATGCCGATATTTTAAATTTTCTTTCTCTAAAGTACCTTTAATTTTGTTGATTCTATAAAAATAACTATATTATCTTGTTACCACTGATAAAAAAAACAGTTAGAGATATAAATTAAATGAATTCGGTACCCAACTAAAGGAGAAAAATAAAAACATATTTTTTAATGCAATTTTTTGTTTTTGAACATAAGAACAGTATAATGTACATGTATGATATACCGTTGGAAAGCTAAAGATTTTAGAAAAAAATATTATCTTATACTCAAGCTTTTAAAAGTTAATAGAGAGTGATGAAAAGAAGATAAAACTAACTGATTATTTAGATAATAATATAATAGATTTTTTAATAAAACACAAGTTTCTTTATAAATTCAATTTAATTAATTTTTTAATAGTTTCACGTATTTTTATTTCTAACTGTATTAGAAAATTCTTTTATTGATTTTAAAGATGGAGGTAAGTGAAAGTCGTGTGTTGCCCGCACCAAATTTTTTAATGAAATTTTACCTAATGTATTACCTAACGTTGAGGTACAAGACACCTAAATGTAAAATAAATAAATATATTCTTATAGATATGAATGTGTGCGATATCGTAAAAAAACAAAACAAAAAACAATATCCTGCAATTAAGTCCAAAAATGGCAGAACGTGAAAACATAATTCATAAATTTTTACGACACGTATATGGTAAAGAAATTTTTGTTTAATCATTTATATAAACTTTTCAATTTAACCTCGGTGCTCACATATAATTGTTTTAGCACATTATTCTCCTTCCATTTTTTTAAATTAATTTTATTTACTATGTATGGAATGAATGTTATCTCACATCCATACTAATCATTGCCCTAGAGTATGCAGATTGCTTCATCAAATAAGAATATCAATAACTGAAAAACAATAAAATAAATAGAAAATAATAAGAATTAACTATAAAAAAATTGATCAATTTTATTTCGAATTTTTTTTTTATGTTGTTGTGTTGCTAACTAGCAACTTAAACTATTTACTTAAAAATAATAATGAATCCTGCATCATATTATATGTAATCAAACCGATTTTAGGGCAACGGCGTGCAATGAGGTAATTAGGCCGAGATCATACTTAGCCACCATAATTTTTTTCAATCTTGGGTACCCACTTTATACAGACTGAGTGAGCTTCACGACCCCCATTGCTATGTATCGAGAATAATGGGAGGTAAAGAAATATTTTTTAATTGTACAAAATAGAGCAATTTCCGGGCGACAAGCAAGAAGGGTTTTCAGAAGGCCTGTGCAAAAAACTGCATCCCTCCACCGCTTGGGATAGATAGCCCTTTACTTGAGGGAGTCTGAGCCCGGACGGCAAGAGAAGCGGAAGTCCAGCCACGGACGGAGGTCGGGGGGTCAAGCCAGGGAACAATCATGCAGATATGTCCTAAGGTAACTTTATATGGTAAATCGGAACCTCAGTATTCTCGATAATAACAATGTCTCGCTGTACCAAGTTTTTATGTATAATAATATGTATAATAATATTTATGTCACCGATAACATAGTACCATACTCTAGGTTCGCCCCAAGCCCAAAATAACGTTCTGCCAAAGCTGTGATTCGAACCTGGAATGTGGACCAGTCCCTTATCCACTAGCTTACGCCACTCTCCTACCAATTATCTAAACATGGATATACAAAAGACACACTTAAAAAAAAAAAAGCTCATTTTTCATTTAGGCAAAAAATTTATAATTCTAGAAAGACAAATCGAAAGGTATCCCTTTTTCAGAAGATAATACAATTAATCTGTCAAGAATTCTTATTCTTTAAACTGAAAAGAATAATATAAAATATTCTTAATAGTATCATTTTATTTTTCTGACTTTTTTTAAAGATTTATTTCTCAAAACCCTTATAATATCGAGTAAATTATTTAATATAATGACTAAATCAAAATTGTAAAGTTACAAATCAACTTCAGGGAAACATTTTATTAAATAAACATAAAAAAAAAAAGATCTCCTAAAAATTCTTAGTTATAACTCTCTTAATGTCAGGAAAAAAATTTATACTAAGTAATGAAGTTAGATTTATATTTAAAGTTGTCTTTGATCATTTAAAGGAAGAACAGTTTGCTTTAATTTTCTTTATTACATTTTTCCTCAGTTACTTTCATCCCTTGTGCTGCTTCCTTCTGATATTGGATTTTTTTTCTCAATTTATGAGAAACAAGCTATTCAATTATAAGTTAAGGTATACATTCCAAACTCAGATTGAGGAAAAATACACCGGTTTCCTCAATTACATAATTAAAGTAAAAGAAAACTCGTTGTGTTCATTACTGTGATGTTATTGTTAATTTTTAAGTCTAGAAATGATACTTTATTGTTTTATAAACGTTAATTTTTTTTTTTATATCTGCAATCGCTTTAATTATATTAGCTGGTTAACTTTAACTTTTCAGACTAGATTGAATTTATATAAATTACTCGAATTAAAAGATTCTCTTAAAAGCGTGAAATAGTCCAAAACAATTTAATGTTATTAAAACACTACTAAAATTACTTTATTCTGAAATAGTAATGAGATGAAATGTTGATGTAATGTAATAAAGTAATAATTCTAATGAATACTTACTCAATATTATACAGTAGATTTCGTTTTTATTTTATAATATGAATACTGACGTTTTAGTGTTCTAACCGGCCAAGTAATCAAGAATTTCTTCAGAATTGAACCTAAATTAAAAAAAAAAAATATATATATATATATATATATATATATATATATATATATATATATATAACTTATTTCTACCGAGAAAAATATAATAAAAAGGGAAACAGAGAGGCGAAATAAAACCCACGCTTGCTTGATAACATATGATTTATTATCCCTTTTACATTAAAAAGGTTTCATAAATTCAGGTGTTGTTTACATTTACATCAAAGGTGATTAAAGTTAATATTAACACTATTCCCATCTTAACTCCCCCCTGCCAGTTTACGAACACTGTTTGTAAACTACCTAAATGGATACAAAATAAATTACATAACTAGACAAATAAACTAAACTAACTAAACAAGAAATAACCGACATAAAAGCGGACATAATTGTAACTTACTAACTAAACACAAGATAGAACAAAAATTGAACCTCCCTAAACTTGGGGAAGAAAGAAAGCATAAAAAAAAACAGTAACTTGTTAAAGTTACAACAAATACAGTAAGTTAAGTTGCAGTAAGTTAAAACAAATACAAAGTATTACAAAAACGATACTACCACAGTAAACAAAAAGCCAAGTCCCCACTAGACCCCAGGTCTGAAGCAGAGGATAACTACGATTGAGGAATTCTCAATTGTTCAATATGAACTGTCCGCCGTTTACGGGGATCCGCCAAACTCTGCACCGTCACCACGTTGTGTTCCCGAATCACAACCACCCTAAACGGACCCTCATACCGAACAACTTCCTTACCTCTGTTCGAACTGATCCGCCGATACACTATCGTACCAATGCGAATGTCCTCCATCCGATCACGAACACGAAAATTTTCTTTAGCAACGCGCCGACTCTTCTCCGCGACCAGCCTCCCGCGCACCTTACCCCATAATTTGACAAGGGCCGCCCGGTTACTGACCAGCACGTCGAATAAGTTCCCAGCCGCCGCTGTGCCCCTGCAATCCCTGCGCCGATCCCGCAGGCCAAAGAGAATTTCAAACGGCGAGAATCCCGTCGCCGCATGAATTGAGTGGTTATACGCAGCCACCGCACGCGGCATAGCCACGTCCGGTTCTAGTCCCTGATCCACCTGATACACCCGCAAGTGATCCCCTAGCGTACTATGCAGCCTCTCGATGCCCCCTCGACTCTTGGGGTGTCCCGGCGTATTGAGATGCCAATTGATATCGAGCGCCTTCATTGCCGCACGAACAGTACTATTGTCAAACTCCCGACCCCCGTCTGAAGAGATCCGCTCGGGCACGCCATAGAACTGAAACCAGGTACGGAGGCCAGCTAAAATCGATTCCGATGACCGGTCCGAAACGAGATAGGCCATGGCTACTTTACTAAAGAGGTCCATCATGGTGACCCACTTATACCCCCGCCACGTAAAGGTATCAACCTGTAGGTCACAAAGCGGCGCATCAGAAGTCGGCGTCATCTCCTGCACTCCCCGAGGTGGGTGGCGATCATACTTGGTAGCCCGACAAACCTCGCACGCACCCACAACCTCCGTGATTGTCCGCCTCATACCCCACCAAAAATAACGTCGCTTCAAAGCCTGTAGCGTTTCCGGTTCCCCGCGGTGGTTCGTTTTCCCTTGGTGGTACGCTAGCGTAACTTCCCGCTGTCGTTCCTCATCCGATATCGTCTCGACCGACAGAGTGCACCGCACAAATATCCTATCGATTCCAATAAGTTCACGTTTCCAGAGCCGCTTAATCTTCTCCCATATCGTCGCGTTTCCCACGTATAGATAATGGGTCTTCCCCGGCTCGGACGCATCCTGAAGCGTCCTGCAAATCTGATCATCCCTAACACCCGGTTGCGACCATACGGTGGTAATGCGCGACTTGCCGTACCGCGTCTGCTCCAACTTTAGCGGACCCGAGGTTCTGGTCTTCCACACGATTTGCCTAAATTTGTCATTGATAATCTCCTCCCTCTCCTCCATGTCTGACGCGCGCCCGTCGGACGGGCTACCTTCTTCTACTGACTGATCGTCCCTCTCAGACTCTGAGGACCCGCGTCCCCCTTCACTCTCCGGCGTCCACTCACGCAAGAACTGCCGCACACCGCTCGACGGTTCTCCATCCTCCTCTATGGCGTTAACTACCAGCGCCCGTGATAGCCAGTCAGCCACAACATTGTCCCGACCCGGTTTGTACACTACGTCGATATTGTACTGACTGAGGAACTCCTTCCACCGGGTAACTCGTGCTGACGATTCCTTGAGGGTACCTACCCATTGCAGTGGCCGATGATCAGTATGCACCTTGAATCTCCTCCCGAACAAATACGGTCGAAAGTGTTCCACCGCCCAAACGATCCCCAACAACTCCCGCTCCAACGCACTGTATCTAGACTCCGCGTCCGTGAGGCGCCTGCTTGCGTATGCCACGGGGCGTTCCCCTTCTGGTCCTTCCTGTGATAGAACAGCTCCCAGCGCGTACTCACTCGCGTCCGTGGTGACTGAAAACGGTCGCGCAAAGTCCGGAAACGCCAAGATAGGATCTTCCTGTAAACGCGCCATACACCATCGGATATTCTCCTCCATAACGGGCGTTACCACAACCGCTCGACCCTTCTTTAGCAGATTATTAAGGGGCACGAGATATTTTGCCATGTCCGGCACGAACCGCCTATAATAGTTTAGCGTTCCCAGTAACCGCCTAATCCCTTTAATATCCCTCGGAATAGCCATGTTCCGTATAGCTGCTACCTTCTGCACGTCGGGTTTCACGCCATCTTTGGATATTGTGTGGCCTAAAAAATTAATTTCGGTTTGCCCCAACGACGATTTCTCCCCTGAGAGCTTGAGCCCGAACTGACGGATCCGATTAAAAACACTGCGCAGGTGGGTTATATGATCTTCCTCGGATTTACTAAAAATCAAAAGGTCGTCCATATAAACTTGACATACCGCCTCGTCAATCCCCCTCAAAAATTCGTCCATCAAGCGCTGGAATGTAATAGGGGCGTTTTTCAGTCCGAAAGGCATCCGCGTAAATTCATAGTGGCCCCGCTCAAATGAAAATGCTGTCTTGTGCTGGTCCCTCGGATGCATTTTAATTTGGTGATAGCCTGCCTTTAGATCCAGTGTACTGAATACCGTGGCCCCGTTGAGGCGGTCCAGAATGTCTTCGAAACGAGGTATGGGGTATTTCTCGTCCACCGTATTCTCGTTTAACTTCCTGAAATCTACTACAACCCTGTATTTTTCCGGCTTTCCGTCTCCCGTGCTCTTTTTCTTTACCGCCCAAAGGGGACTATTATAAGGGGACGTGCTATCTACTATTATGCCTTGTCGCTTAAGGTCATCCAGCTCTTCCCGAATGTGACGACGTAACGCTTGCGGGTACCGCCGTTCTTTAACGTACGTCACTCGCTCTTGTTTTAAAGGGATTTCATGAGCCGTTTTCCCCGTAACGCCCAATAGACCCCCTTCCTGATAGAAAATATCGTAATATTGACGGTAAAGGATTTTTCTCCAGTCTTCCGCCTGGTTTATCGCGCCTATTTGAACTAGTCCATCCCTCTGAGCCGTTCTTCCCCTATAGGACTTTTTCCCTATCCTTATAGCCCACTGTCCGGCCTTGTTTCTTATTTTGGTTCCTAATTTCTCCAATAGATCACACCCGATTATCCCTTCATATTCTCGCGGCATATTATCTACCACGTGAACCACCAATTTTCCTCCCTCTATTCCCCATCGACTTAATTCGATCTCAACTTCCCCTTCCACTCTACACGGGCCGCCTAGAGTAATTAACATACATTGACACACCTTCGGAATCCTCTTTTCTTTGAATAAAAACTCTACCATTTTCTGTGACATTATCGTGTTAGAACTACCCGTGTCCACTAGACACCATAATCCTCTCGCAACCCTTATAATAGGCAACCTACCGCACATCCCCCTGATGTTATTCACTACTGCACGGTTGCCTCCCTGCCCGCACTCACCTCATTTATCATGTCTTCTGCTCCCAGCCGCTCCTCGTCGCCCTTCGCTCCTCCTCGTGCTCTTTGCTTCTTCTTCTCTGCTGCCTTCTGGTTCGCTCCTATCCTCCTCCGTCTCTGATGACTCCGACGAACGCCCTGACTCAGATGTGGATCTGTCCCTTCTCCACACCCTTTGCGCGTTCACCTCCATAGGCTCTCCTCTGCCCATGTTCCTGCTCCTACTCATATAAGGACACTGCCGAGCAATGTGCCCTTCAGTCCCGCACTCGAAGCATCGTGTGCGAGGGCATCGTGCAACCAAATGGCCCACTTTCCCGCACCCGTGACACTTTCTGTCCTCCTTCCGAAAAATCCTTTTCTCTGTCTCTTGCCTCCTCTCTCTAGCAACAAATTTTTCTCGGCCATCTGGCTCAGGTGCCTTTTTCTTCCACGTTTCCGGTCTATTTCGGTACCTGCCGGTCTCTGTCCTCCTGTAAGGCACTCTCGTCCATTCTATAGCCGCTTCCCCGTTCCTGGACTCCTCGTCTCTGGCGCTCGCATCCACCATCTCTTGAGCGCATTCGACGAACGTCTTGTCTCTGGGAAGACCCTCTTTCTTTCCCGTTTCCCTCGCTAGTTGCACTCTCAGGATCGTAGATAGGAAAGCCATTTTGTCTTCTACTACCTCCGCAGAAAGTGTTTCCCGCAATTTCTCTGTGATGCGGTTGTAACGGGCTAATAGTAATCCGGCGAACTGTCCACTTGACTGGTATGGACGTTTCGTTTCCCGAAACATCTGGAAGATGTCTTCTTCCGGGGCCCATCGGCCTCCTCCGAATGCTTTCTTAAGCCTATCTTTGATGATGCCCCACGCCGTGTCCTCATCGGCCTGTATCAAGTTTAAGATCTGTCTACGGACCCGGCATACTAATGCCGCTTTAAGTGATACAGCGTCTTGAGAATTCATCAAACTCTCAGATAATTTCGCCTCAATAGTTGCCATAATCCTGTCGCCTCCCTTCAAGAAATGATTGAGGTCGCCGACCTCTCCGTCAAAGCGTTCCAGCTCGGAAATGGCTTTTCTGACATCTTGAGCTGTCGCCGTCCAAACCTTGACCCACTCTAGAGTGGTTGTGTGGTTCCCGATGGGAACTTGTGCTCCCGCTAGCGACTGAGCCGGTAGTGGTGGTATCTCTTGAGCTGAAGACCGAGGTAATGTTCTATCTTCCGTAAGGACTGGTGGTATCGAAATGTTTTCTGTCATTTTTAAAGCGAGAAATGAAAAAAACAAAGAGAGAGGTTATAATTAGAAGAAAAAGAAAAAAAAACTTACGTAGAGTAAAACAGACGATAAAACAGTTTCTTCCCACTCGAAAACGATCAAAATAACGTTCCCGGGTTTCGGCACCACTTATTTCTACCGAGAAAAATATAATAAAAAGGGAAACAGAGAGGCGAAATAAAACCCACGCTTGCTTGATAACATATGATTTATTATCCCTTTTACATTAAAAAGGTTTCATAAATTCAGGTGTTGTTTACATTTACATCAAAGGTGATTAAAGTTAATATTAACACTATTCCCATCTTAACTTATATATATATATATATATATATATATATATATATATATATATATATATATATATATATATATATATATTATTTCTTTCCTCAGCTTTTACTTATATTCATAATTTCTAACTGGAGTAAAAAAATAGTGTTCAATGAATGACAAAATAATAATATTTTTTATAGGTGGAATAATCAGGAATCAGTCATTTTTGAAACTCGTTCGTGGCTCACTAATGCCCTGATGATGGCTCACAAGCTTGAGCCGAAACGTTGGCAAAATTTAAAAACAAATTTCATAACATGAATGATTCCAGTCGACTATACATCCTCAAAATAATATATTTTGAACCCATAAACATAAAGCCGCTTAATTTTTAATTATTTTTGCCCAATAAATGGCAACCAACAGCTTTGCAGCCCTGGAGAATGCGTACTCGTTACGAAACTAGAGGCAAAGCTTTTTCGCTGTTCAAGGGTTTCAATTTATCGTTAGAAATACCTTGAGTATGTAGTATTGAAACATATAAATTGCCATAAAATCAAATATATTATTGATACTAGGGAAAATCATATATTTTGAAGTTAATTATAACTTTAAAAAATAAACGCTTAAAGAAAAATTAGTCTGTTAGTAGAAAATACAAAAAACAAGACACTAAATAAAAAATAAAATGGAAATTCTTCATTATTTAGTATTTTGACTTGTTGACATTAAGGGACGCGCGGCATGGTGAGAGTATAGGAAAGTAAGATATATATGGGATGTTGATGTGAAATCGGCGATAGTTTATTATCATAGACTTTCAACGTATTATAATAAATATGCAACCGCACTATATGCAAACGTATTATCTATACAACTCAATCATTTATTTGTTTGTGACTTGTATTGTAAATAATGTTTAATTTCTTAAAATAGTGTTAATAAATTAATTTTAAAAAAACATGTTTTCGTAATACGTATATTACAATTGTCTGTAATTATATACTTAAAATTTCATACTTGCCAAGCTGCTTTTCTAATAATAATAATAGTTTAACACGACTATATACTTTAATACTGAGTAAATATATACTTAATATGATATATTTCAATTATTCTGAGAATATACATTTTAAAGGGTATTTGAAAAAATTATAAAATTATTGCCATTTGTGAAAGAAAAAATCTGGTGCTGGCAACACACGACCTTAAGTTACTTCCTTTTTCAAAATCAATTAAACAAATATTTAAAAAAATGCAATCCAAAATGTTTAAATAAGTGTATTAAATTTCGTCGGAAACATATAATTAAGATTAAATAATAAATAATTTTTTTTTTTACAATAAACTCTTAAATTTATGTTTTGTTCGTAAATGTATACAAACTTCCGAAACTTTTACATTACACTTTTTGTAAAATCATTAGCTTTCTAACGATATAATATACATCTACATTACTATTCACAGGTATCTGGTCGAAAAAAATTACCTAAAAATGTATTTTTGCTGTTTTTTCGTTTATCAAATTCGTTCAACTTGTATACTTATCCGTTGTTGTTGATGGTAATACAATGATATGGTTAGTTTTTTGAAACCTACAAAATTAGAGGAACTTTAGGGGAAAATAAATCGGCATTTAAGCCCTATCAAACTATCTCAATCAGAATGAAACCTACATATTTTTAAAGACCATTAAATTTTACATCGATATAGAGAGTTTAATCAAAATCGTTAGAGCCATTTTTGAGAAAATCGTAAAAAGGTGCAAAATGCATGGTATAAAGTGGCTCATCTGGTCAGCCGATTTTAATGAAAAAGATTCTGTTACATCTCGGGCGTATAGTTGTCTTAAATATGAAAGTTTTCGCCTGGGAGTTACCAAACCCCCACCTCTTAGCAGGACTTAGTCATCATGACCTAAGGGACACTTCAAACGTTTATTTCTGGCGAATACTCGAATTCTATTATTTTCACAATCACAATACATTCCTAAATTATACATTTCAAATATAGGTAATACTTAGGCCTATTTGGACATATGGAATTGAACTATGGGGATCCACCAAGACATCAAATTCCTTTCGCATTCAATCCTTGATATCCAGAATCCTCCGAAAGATCCTAAATGCCCCTTACTTTGTCACCAATAAAATAATCCACAAAGATCTGAATATCCCATTAGTTGCAGACTCAGCCCGAATTAGATATACTTCCTTTCACTCCAAATTACCACTCCACCCAAACCCACTTGTCCGCAATATCTCATCTCCTTCTATTCCTGATCATCCTCCGAGGTGGCTGAAACGACGATGGCCTCGAAACCTCCTTGTCTGAAAAACCTTTGAAGTGCTACCAATGGTTAGATTCTTCTCACGCCTATCATGTCCATATCTCATGTGTGAACAGTCACATTTACTTGATGTATTTTTTGTGTTAATACAGTTGTAAATATCTCTATAATAAATAAAAAAAAAAATATATATATATAAGTAAGTAAAAGTAAAAACAGTTTTATGACCGAAGAACTTTTAGTTTTACGACTACATATGTAATTGTTTAAAAATATACAAACCTAATACACGTTTGGATATTGGAATATAAAAACTTTGCAAGTGTAAACTGGAGAATGGACTTTTTGCTGAGCTCTCGCCGTATAGAGAAGAGATGGTAATCCCCTAACTCGACTATATACCTAGTTCACCCTTCTCAGGTAAAGTGTATATGAATGAAACTGGTTTTGTAAAAAGTTACGTATACGTTGAGCCGCTTTCTGCAGTCAGGCGGGAGGTTTTAGGCTGATTGCTTCCAAAAGTTATATTAGAAAATGTCTTCTGCTCCTTCAATATCCCTCCAAAAATTTTAGTGAAATTGAATGTAGTGCGATTGAATTTACAAAATTTACTTTGTATGCTATATCTAGAGCTATTAATGGATAGTTCCTCCTTATCAGTGTCAAGTCATCACATAATATTTCTATCCCATTTACCTGATGAAGTTTAGTTGAGAAGTTGTTTGGGGGTGCAACAATTCAGTTAGGTGAAGTTAATTTGGATTACTAATTCAATTTAATCATTTATTAATTTTATTTGAATTATTGATTAATTCAATTGAAATTAATTAATTGATTTAATTGAACTTCGTTGCAGTTCACTCAAGTCTTTCTAAGGCTGCATCCTCAAACTACATCTCCTTATATTCTATCTAAAATCAACTATTCCTCTATATTTATCTAATATAGTTGTGAATTACTTTAAATAATTCAATAGAGCTTCTCAGAATATATATATATATATATATATATATATATATATATATATATATATGTTCCGGTAAACACAAGTGACATATAATGAATATGGTTGCTTATTTACAAATTATGTACTAAACAAACCTATAAACACTGGCTTGTTTCTATAAAAATCTGGGGCGCTCAACACACGACTTTCACTTACCTCCGTTGATGTAGTTAATCTACGACAATCTTTTTTTTTTTTTTTCTTTTTTTTTTTATTTATTTAACGTCCCTTTATGCTGCTTTAACTTTAGCATTCCAACTGTATACCATGCATCTATATTACTATTTTTATTAATTTTATTGTTTTTTACAACTGTATATGCAAATACAATAAGTAAAATGGCTGAATTACAATAACAGGCATAAATAGACATTTAAAGAATCTACCCAGTGGTAGTACTTCAAAGTTTATTCTATGAGCAGGTCTCGAAGCTACCGTTTTTTCTGGCGCCTCGGAGGATTACCGGGAATAGATGTAGATGAGAATACTATTTTTAAGTGTAAAAAACACAAAAATTCCTATATAAAATATGTTTGCTCTTTTCAAACTATGTATTAATACATTTTTCCAAAATGATGATATGCTTATTTTTATAAAATTTACAAAATTGAAGGTACTTAAGATTAAGAAAATTTAAAATATCGGCATCTACCCCTTTCAGGCTGTTTAAATCAGAATGATCACCCTCATCAAATAAAACTTAATTAAATTTTACATCGATATAGCGAGTTTAATCAAAATCGTTATGGCCGTGTATGAAAAAATCGTTTAAAGGTGCAAAATGCATGGTATAAAGTAGCTCTTGCTAATTTTGATAAAAATAAGTTGCTGTAACATTTTAGGCGTATAGTTGTCTCAAATATGAAATTTAAGTTTCGTACGACTTATCGTTTTCGTCCAAGATTTACCACATACTTTGCGCGACTTGGTCATATTAATTTTGGTTTCTCTAAAACGTGTATTTCCAGTAAATACTGGAATTTGAACATTTTCATAACCGCAATACTTTCTCTTACTTTATTTATTTACATGCTACAGTTTGGTTATATTCATTTGTAAATGTTGGAGTAAAATAGTAAGATAGTCAATGTAATTTATTTATAGTCCCCTTCTTATGCCAATCGGCTCATAATTTTAAACTTTAATAATGGTTTGTTGTTAATGTTTTATTGTTTTAGAAAATTTCAAGTTAAAAGTTAGTTCTTGGTTAGTAGTATATTGTTCATAATGTGTTGTTAAATAGTTAATTTATTGTTAATAACGACAGCTCCTTGGTACGTAAACAACAGAACCCTACATACGGGCTTACAACAACCAACAGTTGACCAACATATACGAACACTCTATACTCGTTTTCACAGTAAACTAAACGGACACGCAATAGACTGATTAACGAAATGTCAGTAGCTAAAATGCCAGTAAGAAGAAGCCTAAAAAAAAGCTGGATGAGAGACCTCCTTTAATAAATGAAAGCCAAGGAAGGGGTGCTGTGCTGCTGGGTACATTACTTCCCCAAGCCTACCATGCCCTGATCTCAATTCGCACAGCACATTTGCTGATTGTCAGATACATTCTGACAGGCATGAATATAGATATGAAGAGAAAAAAAAATGTTAATTGCTAGGTATTGACGTGTTTTTTATTGATAGCGGTTGATTGTTATGAATGAGTTTGTTTTAGTATTTCTGACGAGATATTTAGTACCTTGTGATTAAAATAGTGATAATAGCACTTATGTTAGATGTTTAAAAATGTTTTGTATTGTTCTTTTCTAGTTTGTCAAAAATATTTGTTCTCTCTAACCGAATGTTTTTCTTTCCAGTGGAATTCTGGGTCCTGGCCTTAGATCATGACTTGAGGATGGCTGGAGACGTGACTGGGAGTGTGTACTTGAAGGACCCGTCGGGGACTAAGGTGGCCATTTGGGAAGAAGTGCCGTTGGACGAAGGTATGGCGTAATTTTATTAATAATTAAACCAATTATTAATTTACTGTAACATTATATCTAAATAAATCACACATTCATTAAAAAAAATAGTGCTGAACTACTACTTGTTTTAAAATTTATTTATTGAAATTTACAACTGTAATTTTTATTACAAGTAAATATACTAAAAGAAAAATCACATGAGACAGAACTGTAGAGGAGCAACCCAATGGAAGCACTCCAATAACTATTTTAAACAAGAAGGCCTCGATGCCATCTTCTTTTCAAACGTCTAGGAGGATTATCAGGAATAGAAGAGGAAGAAAGGTTTGAAACTAGTGGAATAGAGTGGGAATGGAGTTTGTCATGGAAGGATTGATATCTAGTTCGGGCAAAATCAGTAACATATGGAACATTAAGGTCTTTATGGATGATTTTATTTGTGATAAGTAAGAAGCGTTGAGGATTTTGTATTGTAAGGATTGGATACGGGAAGAATTCGATGGTTTAGTAGAGTCTCAAAGCTCAACTCCGTCAAGTCCATATAGGCCTTATGATGGTCATGTAGATGAACCTTTTGTAGTTAAGTGGAAGGTTTCAGCGTCTGTCTAGTAAGTGTTGAAGTAATCGAAAGCGACGAGCAGTTTCTTGTCGTTTCAGTCTTGTGTGTGGATTCCATGTGAGACGTTTGCCAAGGAGCAGTCCTAGGTAGCGGATCTGTTCAACAGGGAGAAGTGGAATGTTATGAAAGGATACTGTGGGACAGGATGTCACTGGTTTACGACGAAGGGTAAAGTGTATTTAGTGGGATTTGTTGGAATTTATTTTAATTCTCCAATTCTGACACCATATCTCAAGGTCTCTGATGTGGGATTAAAGGGTTTGAGAGGCAACAGTTGGATCGTTATTGACTGATAACACGCAAGGGTCATCACCATAAGTGGAACTACTACTAAATACGCAGTAATTTAAAAATACATCTTTAGCCCATTTATTATTGCATCGTTATGCTCGACTCAGGAACACGGTTGAGCCTGCTAATTTGATCCGCTGGCCTTCTTTTCCTTCCGAAATCTCTTTATCCTCTTGCTGACCTCCTTTTTTCATTCTTCAGTCCAAGCTTGAGTGGTACTGGTGTTGGGTTTTTCTTTAAATTGGTGATTGTTGATTAGGGTTCTGAATTCACATCTGTCCCGTACAGTGTCTTCTGAGATGTTGATTTCCTGGATATCTTTTTTTATTATATGAAGACAGCTATTTGGTTTTTAATGAGACGGGTAGGTTAAGGATTTTTTTTCATTTAATCTATCACTGTGCATTCTGATAATTTGCCCGTAAAATTTCAATCGTCTTTTCCGAAAGGTATGAGAGATTTTTTCACACTGATTATATATTTCTTAGGATTAATATTTTCTCCATATTCTCTCTTTAAAACTGGGCCAATTTTTTTTTTTTTAACTTCTTAAAATTTTCCTTTCTTGTTTCTCTATCTCTTTTGATTAAAGATCTGCCTCCAATAATTAAGGTTTTCGAAGCATATAACGCTTCTGGTTTGACTACGGTATTATAATATCTTTAGCTCAATAATGTATTTATTATTGTACTATATTATTATTATTATTGTTTCTTTTCTTTTTTAATTTTTGTGGAAGTTTTCTTAATTGGAACATTCAATAAAGCACCCACTACCTTCCATTCATCATCCAGTTACTTTATTTCCTAAGTCTTTTAACACCTTTTTTTTATTCCATCTTAGTCACTGTGAGCCAATAGACAAGTAGCAGTGTGCTATAAGATGTAATCAATAAAGAAAAATGTTGTAGCAAGGATTAAGTTTCAGTCTTGAAAATGGGGAAACAACCCCGAAACGTCGACTAAGATGGAATAAAAAAAAGGTGTTAAAAGACTTAGGAAATAAAGTAACTGGATGATGAATGGAAGGTAGTGGGTGCTTTATTGAATGTTATTATTATTGTATTTATTATAGGTACAGGTGTAAATATCAATAAAATCTTTAAAAAAAAACAAAAAAAAACAAAACATCTCAACCCACCCTAACACTTTCCTAACTCTCACATTGCTAATGACACTTGCGTGTTATCTGTGGATAATGATCTAATTATTGCTTCTTACACTCTTCAATCCCATATCAGAGACCTTAACATTTTCAGAATCGGGGAATACTGAGTGCCCCAACTGGGGATTTGTTTATGTTTTTAATAATTCAAAAAATTTCATTTTATGGTTAATTGCATCTTTCGTTCTTTTTAGGAAAGTAGGAACAGTATAACCCACGTCCTCACTTACAGGTTAAATTCACAAAATAATTCGAAATTCGGGACTTATTTACAATATATGGAAGTAAATGAGCTTGGGGAGAATAGATAATAACAGTATAATACCAAATATAGAAGAAATATGTCCGGATAAGAGGAAATAATTGAATTTTTTTAAGAGAATAATTATTGAAAGAGCAACACTACTTCACAGACTAGCTTATATACAGAAAACATGATAATAAAGCAGAATATATGTAGGGATTAACAGTATATGCTTTTGTTCTTTAGTGATTCGTTAGAATCAAGCAACTTCCGTTTACAGTTCATTATTCAGTAACTGATTGGACTATGAGGCGGGAAATATCCAGTAACGCATAGACGGCAGTAAAAGCAAACAACAATTAAGCAGAACGATTTAAGTCCAACACGCCCAACTGCTGATTAGTTTGATCGCACCAAGCTTTGACATTATTCCCTCAGGGAATCAGAGATAGCGAACATACCATTCCAACACGTAGGCGCTGCATACGTGAGATATTTACCAGTTCATCTTGAATTCCCAGAGCGTTATCATCAATCACGGTGGCTTTGGTCACTCATTTCGGGAATGAATACTGCGTTGTTAGCTTTATCAGCATAAAATGGTTAACCTATAAGATATTTGAGAATAGCGGTAATATATTGCGAAGAGAAAATTCAACTACAGTAAACCTTCTTTTTACCGAACACGGTTATAACGAACACCCGTTTATAACGAACTATCGTTGCAGTCCCTTGAAAAATTAATAGAAACTATGCTTTCTCCTCGTTTATAACGAAATATTCTTTCATAACGAACTAAAAAACTACTTTTGTAGACCTCAGAATTTTTTTTTTTTTTTTTCTAATGATTTTATTTGCACCTGTAAAATGTTTACAATAAGCAAATGGGATTTTATAAACAAGGAGACATGGCATGGTTAGGCATGAGGGAGACAGCACCCAGTGGTGCATCCTCCTGACATTCAAACAGGATCTATTATTTTAGGCTAGGAGGTCCCTCATCCAACTCCTTTTCAGTCTTCGCCGAGTTATGTCAGGGATGTCAGTTGTAGCCATATTTTGAACAAATTGGTTAGTGTGTCCATGTAGTTTGTCGTAAAATCTTTTGTACGACATTCGAATGTGGTTTGTTGCAGTCGGAATGCGTAAGTCGGTATGAAGAGTATCGTTTGAAACATAAGGTGGTGAGTTCGTTGTCAGTCTTAAAAATTTGGATTGAAAGGTTTGTATTTTTTGAATGTGTGTCTTTTTAGCAGGTCCGTAAATTTGGCATGCGTAAGTCCATATAGGTTTTAATAAATAAGTATATACGTTAAGCTTCTGTCTTATGCGTAATTTAGAGTGTTTATGTAGTATCGAGTATAATAATCTGAGTCGAAAGTTTAAAGTTTTGCGTTTTGTTTTGACGTGTGGGCCCCATGTCAATCTTTTGTCAAAGATTAGTCCCAAGTACGTTACTGTATTTGTTTGTGGTATCTGGTGGTTGTCTATATAAACTGGAGGGCAGGTTCCGTGTCTTAAAGTAAATGTAACATGTTGTGACTTGTCATGGTTAATTTTTAATTTCCATTTCTTACACCAGTTTTGTACATTGTCCAAGTGGTGTTGTAATGTCATACTGGTCTGTATTGGGTCTGTGTTTCTCGTAATAATAGCAGTGTCGTCGACATATGTCGCAGTTTGGATGTTTTGGTCTGTTGGTAAGTCATAAGTGTATATAAGGTAGAGAAGTGGGGCCAGGATAGGGCCTTGGGGAACACCTGCACAGATTGGTTTTATTGATGAGGTCTCTGAACCCTGTCGGACAGAGAAGAAACGGTCATGAAGAAAAGACTGTAGAACTAAATAATATGTGCAAGGAAGAATAGGTTTCAGTTTAAAAAGAAGCCCCTGGTGCCACACCCTATCAAAAGCCTGAGTAACATCCAAAAATGCCCCAGATACGTATTGTTTTAGTTCTAGAGCAGTAGAAATAAAGTCAGTAACTCTGTGTAGCTGTTGTGTTGTGGAATGAGAAGATCGAAATCCAAATTGGTGATCTGGTAATATGTCTTGATCTGTCAGTATGTTAATAATGCGTTCGTGCAGGAGTTTTTCAAATATTTTAGAACATACCGGAAGAAGGCTAATAGGTCTGTAAGAGTCAGGTCTATGTTTGTCCTTGTTGGGTTTGTGTACCATTAAAATTGTAGAATATTTCCATTGAATAGGGAATTTAGTTGTCCTAAGTATAGCGTTGTACAGTGTTGTAAGAAAGACTAAAGCTTTTCTGGGGATTTTTCGAAGTACCTCAGCAGTGATAAGGTCATCACCAGGAGTCTTCCTTTTTGGCATTTTCATAATCTGTCTAGATACTTCGGAAGGAGTAAAGGATTTTGGCGGAAGAGACATAGGAAGAGGGGAGTCTAAGAATTTCTGCACATAATTTTCGTGTTGTATGTCTGTTAAGTCTATGTGAGGATGAAAAACAGTTGAAAGGTGGTCAGAAAAAAGTGCGGATTTCTCTCTGTCCGACACGGCCCAGGAACCATCGTCTTTTCTCAATGGGACAGATACTTCGTGATGCTTTAGAAGTCGCTTAGTATGTCGCCAAAGGCTGTTGTCATCCGTCGTCAAGTTTTCCAGATAGATGTCAAAATTAGTTTGTTTAAATTTCCGTATTTCTCTTTTTAGTTCGTTGTTAAGTTTATTAAAAAGTCGTCTGTCAGAAGGAAGTCTGTTGGTCTGCCATAGTTTTCTTGTCCGTCTTTTGGCTCTGATTAGGTCTCTGATATATTGAGGGTAGGACGGCGAGCTTACTGTTTGCCTTATTTTTGTCTCTTGTGAGGACCAAGCAGCTTCTTGAATAGTTGTCGTAAAGAGTTCAACCGCTTCTTCCAAATCCTTTTCGGTTTTCAATGCTTTAGGAACGGTCAGCTGGGCATTAATTCGTTCAGAAAAAAGGTCCCAATTGATGATGCCATATGTAAGCGATGGTTTTTTTTCCACAAAGGATTTTTCTACCCCCAACATCAAGTTCACCGGTAAATGATCAGAGCCAAGGTCTGTTTCAGTTGTAATTGTAATAGGTAGAGACAAGTCTTTGGCTATGAAAAAGTCCAGTACATCAGGTTTTTTGTATTGAGAATTCGGTAAGTAAGTTGGTCTGTCGGGGGCAAATACCGTTAATGATAGCTGGGTAACAGCAGACTTGAGTCTCCTGCCCCTTGGTGTGCATAATCGTGAACCCCAGTATTGGTGTTTCGCGTTGAAGTCGCCTCCTGCAAGGAATGTTCTACCAAATGATTTAAATAGTTTAATAAACATTTGTTCAGTAATGCTGTATTTAGGGGGACAGTAAATGGAAGCAAGTGTTATAGTTTTGTATTTGGTCTGTATTTGTGTTCCTGTTATTTGTATCTGAGCCGTCGAATCTACGTGTATAGGGTTATGTTTAAGGTTAGATTTTATTAATATAGCTGTTCCTCCATGAGAAGTATTATCGGGGTGGTCTGTTCTGTATAAAGTATAATTTGGTATATAAAATTTGTTACGTGATGTGAGATGTGTTTCCGTCAGAAGTACAATGTCAATACGTTTTTGATGAACATAAAGTTCCAGTTCAGTTTTATGTCGAAGTATTCCGTTTGCGTTCCAAAGAAGGATTGACAGGGAGCCAACAGTCAGAGAACTAATGTCCATAAGTTGTAGCTAAAGCTTGAGTGAGTTGAGATATTTGGCTAATTAGGCTGTAAAGGGGCTGGATGAGGGCATTTAAATTATTTATTAAATTTGTCTGTGGAAAAGGAACAGAGCCAGCTGGGGGCACCAGCTGTTTACTGTCTTCCCTCATACCTGACCTTGCTTTTGGTTGCTGCTGAGCTTCTACGCTGGGCCGAGTTCCGAATTGGCGGTCCATCCTTGGGGGTGCACGAACAGGTTCTGGAGGCGCTGGTTGATGAAGGCTGTGCGGTAGTGCTGGATACTGTTCTAGGTCCGGAGGAGGTTCGACAGACACCGGCGGCGGGCGGTACCTTTGGGTTCGCTGTGCTCTCAGATTTTTGAGGGTCTGGCATCCTCTGTAGTTGGCGGGATGTGCCCCTTCACAGTTGGCACATTTCGCGGTCGTGTCTTTAGTTTTAAGGCATGCAGAGGTTTCGTGGGCTTCACCGCACCGTACACAGCGAGGCTGATGGTTACAATATGATTTGGTGTGGGCAAAACCCTGGCACCTAAAGCACTGAGGTATTTCCCTTTTTTTGCGAGCCTCTTCCACCTTTATTCGGGTGTAATAAATATATTTGATATCAAATATTTTTTCATTAAAAGTGTTTTTCGTGATATCAACGAAAAACATTTGTAATGGTAATTTAGTCCTGGCCGAGATAGCATTTGTGACATTTGTAGCTTCGTAGCCGAAACTCTTCAATTCTTCTTTAATTACTGATGCTGGGGTGGAAGAATGGAGGCCCTTTATAACCACTCTCGCATTTTTATCTTCAGGCAGCTGGTAGGTATGAAAGTCGGCTTTCACTTTTTTCAAGCACCGTACTGCTGTTCTATATGATTCCGGCGTGGCTGGGTAAATTATTGTGTTTCTGGCTGTAGCTTTAATGTTAAAATAACTATTACCTATTTCTTTTTTCAAAAATGCTATTAACGCTTCTATGTTTTGAATACCTTTTAGAAATATAGGAGGTGGTTTTACCTTTGCATTGTCTATTTGATTTGGCGGCATGTCAGGTTCGACACTACTTGTATTTAGGAGAGGGTCATACCTGTTGCTAACTTCTACTTGAATACGTTTTTTATTGATAGTTCTTGGGTCAGATGAAGGAGATGGCCTTTTTCGTCCCGTAACAAGTTCCCATTCGTTAGTAACCTCATTGGTCGTTGACGGACCTGCCTCTTCTTGCAGCTCCATATTACCCGGTTCTTCGAGCGACATAGCCCCACACTTCTTCTGATTACGGTTTTTCAAGTTTAATCGCTCACTACAGTCTTTTTTTTTTAAAGGTTTTAAACTTGAAAAATAAAAGTAACAAAAACAAATAAAACTAACCTTTATGGTTCACATGTTTTTCACATCAGAAATAATTTTTTTTTTTTTTTTTTTTTTTTTTTATTGAGATATATTACAATTTGTTACAAAATGAACAATAATAATATTGATAAGAGACCACATTCATACTATATATACAGAAAATAATAATAATGGTCAAATTTCATAAAATATAACATAAATTCAAATATATACAATAAAATAATAATAATAAATAAAAAAACAAAACAAATCGAAACATAAACCTATTATTGAGATAAATAAAAAGTTGGCAAATAAATAAACATCTTACACACAATCATAACTATATACAATATATACAATTGCTAAAGGGACCCCAGCAAGCGCTTTTCCCTCCACTTGTGGAGGAAAAAGCGGAATCCAAGAGATCCCAGCACCTCTATCTCAGCCGCATCACTGGTCTGAGCCAGTGGAGGCTGAGTTAGGGCGTTGTAGCCACAAACATACTGTACATGAGTGGAGTATCTGACCATTGTCAGAACTCCAGTTTAAATGTTTACAATAGGTCTCGTGGCCACTGCCGTTTCAATCTTCGAGGAGGATTGTAGGGATGGGTGGTGCTGGATAGGGATTGTGCTAGAGGGTTAGGATGATGACTAAGGTTCTGATGAAATTTGGAAAATTTGGATGGTACCAGGTCTAAAACAAACGGAATATTAAGGTCATGGTGTAGGGTACAGTTGGTAACGTAATAAGGAGCATTAACTATTGTTCGGAGGACTTTGGATTGGAAGGATTGGATGCGTTTAATGTTAGAATGTTTAGCTGTCCCCCACAGTTCAAGTCCGTAGGTCCATATAGGTTTCAGTACTGTCTTGTATATTAGTAATTTGTTGTCAACTGTAAGATGAGATTTTCTGTTTAGTAGTGTGTATAACTGGCCGAATCTGCGGTTGAGTTCTTTTCTTTTTAGTCTTGTATGTGGGTTCCACGTCAGTCTTTTGTCTAGTAAAAAGCCGAGATACCGGACTGTGTCTGAGGAAGGAAGCGGTATAGAATTGAAATTAACCGTTGGACAGGATTTGCGTCGAAGGGTGAATGTGACGTGAGTGCATTTGCTTTCGTTAACCTTAATGCGCCAAGCATTGCACCAGTCTTCGACAAGGGAAAGGTGCTTTTGGAGATTTAGCGATGCTGCTTCAGGATCGGAATTGGATGATAAAATGGCTGTGTCATCAGCAAATGTTGCCAGAAAGGTATTGGGGTCGGTAGGGATATCGGCGGTGAAGAGGATGTAGAGGACGGGTCCTAAGACGCTGCCTTGAGGAACACCGGCCTCAACAGTATATTGTTCGGAAAATTCGGAACCACAGCGAACTCGGAAGGAGCGGTTGGATAAATAGGATCGGAGGATTAGGTATAAGGATTGAGGTAAATGGGTTTTGAGCTTAAAGAGCAGTCCCGGGTGCCACACCCGGTCAAAAGCTTGAGCTATGTCCAGAAAGGCACCCGAACAATACTCCTTGCACTCAAGGGCGGAGGAAATGTGGTCTACAACTCGGAGTCCTTGCTGAACCGTGGAGTGTTGAGGACGAAATCCGAACTGATGTGAAGGAAAATTTTGAAATTTGGCTAGGATTCGTTTTAGTAGGAGCTTTTCGAAAATTTTTGAGAGGATCGGAAGTAGGCTGATAGGTCTGTAAGATGACGTGTTGTTAGAAGGTTTGCCTGGTTTTAGGAAAAGGATCATAGTTGAATGTTTCCATAAGAGAGGAAAATAGGTAGTGCGTAGGATACAGTTATAGAGATATGTAAGGAATGTAATGGCTTTAGGTGGAAGTTGTCTTAAGATTTGGGGAGTAAGGAGATCGTATCCAGGAGATTTGCGGAGAGGAAGCTTTTTAAGAAGATATCTGACCTCAGAGGGATTAACTGCTTTAGGTGGTAAGGATAGTGGTATTGGTGACGTGAGGAACTCTTCAACTGCTGCAGTATGGGTTGGATTAAGCTCTGGATGAGGAGTAAAAACTTTGGAAAGGTGCTGTGCGAATTCCTCGGCCTTATGCTTGTCAGAAGCAGCCCAGGAACCATCACAGCGCCGGAGAGGATGGGAAATGGTGTGGGATTTTAGGATTCTCTTCGTGACATTCCACAGGGAATTGTCACGAGTCGAGAGAGAGGAGAGGTAGGTATTGTAGGATTGGGAACGGAAGATCGCCAACTCCCGCTTTAATTTTCTACAAAAAAAAATTATAGGAGCGGCGATCTTCTGGGTGGCGGGTGCGTTGCCATAATGTTCTAGCTCGACGTTTGCTGTTGATGAGGTCTGTCAGGTGTTGTGGTAAATGGCTTTTGTAAGGAATTATTTGGGATTGTTTGGGAGAGGAGGCAGTCCAGGCGGCTTGTTGAATAGCGGTTGTAAAGGAATATACGGCGTCGTCAAGGTCATTTGGGGTTTTGAGAATCACTCTGAGGTCAATATCTTTAGTGAGAATTTCGCGGAAGAGGTTCCAGTTGACAGGGCCCCTAATGAATGACGGTGGGATAGGTTTAGGAATAGGTGTTATGGATACATTTAGAATCAATGGACTATGATCAGAGGATAGTTCATCAAGGCGAGCTATGGAAAAATTCAGAGAGCCTAATCCGCTGTGGATGAAGAAGTCGAGGATGTCAGGATTACGGTTAGGATCTGTTGGCCAGTAGGTAGGAGAATCGGGAGGTAGGAGATGAAAGCGTCGGGAGTTGAGTGCACACTGCAATGTCCGTCCACGAGAATTGGTGGTTCTAGAACCCCACTGTTGGTTCTTAGCGTTTAAGTCTGCACCCAAAATGAAGTGATTACCCAAGGAGTTGAGGAAGGATCCAAATTGGGCAGAGGAAATGGGATGTTTAGGAGGGCAGTATGCTGATGCGATGATAAGCGGAAAGGAAAAGGTTTTGATAACGATGGAAGTTGCTTGTAGGTAATCGTGGGCGGAAATTGGGTGTAAGTGATGGGTGAGGGATCGGCGGACTATGACAGCAGTACCGGCATGGGCTTTGCCGTCTGGATGGTCTGTCCGGTATGTCGTGTATCCTGGTATTTTAAAGTACTGTTTAGTGGTTAGTCTAGTTTCAGTAATGAGTGCAACATCAATGTTTTTGTCCTGCAGTACAGCTGTAAGTTCGTCAGTGTGAGTTCTAACACCATTCGCATTCCAAAGGAGAATGGATAAGGAATTAGGTGAGGTCATTTATGGTTTTTTTAAGGCAGGAATGAGATTTGTTACGAGATTCGTAAGGAGTGATATTAGGGGCATAACAAGGGATTTAATTTCGGAAATAAAGGATGTCATCAAACTGGTAAGGTCTGTGGCGTTTGAAGGAGGAGGAATATGAGAGATTTGTGGTGGATTAGGATTCTTAGGATTGGTTACATTTTGAGAAAGAGGTATATGTGGAATAGATTGAGGTACATTTTGTAGTTCCGGCAGGGCCACGGCTTCAGTACTTTGATTCCCACCTCCAAGTAAGTGGGCAAATGATAAGTTGGCATCAATAAGTTTTGAGGGTTCTCTTCTGTTTCTTACTTGTCTTGCTGTTTCATCCAGTACTTGAGGTTTTTGAAACCTGGTCCTCAGCTCCTTATAGATTTGGCATCCTTTATAGTTGGCCGGGTGGTCCTTCAGGCAATGAGCACATACAGCTGGTGTTGATTTTGGTTTTGTACACTCCACAGACTTGTGCTGTTCACCGCATTTCACGCATCGAGGTATGTGATGACAATAACTTTTAGTATGACCATATGCTTGACAATTATGGCACTGAATTATCTCTCTCTTTGTGTAAGGTTTTTCAACTCTTACACTGGAATAGTACAATCTATTGAGGTCATAGATTTTTTCAACTCCTTCAGCTGGTTCCAAATCCACAAAAAAGAGAGGTAGAGGAATTTTATCCTTTAGGACGTTAGTGACTTGCCGCACTTTATAGCCCATCTCCGTTAGTTCTTCTTTAATAGCTTCAACTGGTGTCGAGGGGTGTAAGTTTCTGATTACAACCCTTAAAGCTCTCTCTTGGCGTAGCTGATAGGTATGGAAATCTGCTTTGGTTTCAGTTAGGTATTTCACTATTTTTCTATATGTCTCGGCAGTAGTAGGAGATATTTTGGTATCATTGATTCTACTCATACAGTAGTAGCTGGTAGATTCGGTAATTTTGTTCAATTGCGCACACAACAACTGGAAATTTCTAATATTTTTGACAAATATTGGAGGAGGCCGTGGTTCACTAGGTATAGGAGTAGATTCCATGTTTTCTTTTTCATTATGTAAAATCTGAAAAGGATTTGGGGTGAAAAACGGCGATTCGTCAGTCATCCCTTGTGACGATGTGCCAGGTTGTGGTTCAGATTCTGAATTAGTACCGGAAGGGGTTGCTTGTAGATTTAATCTTTTATTAGTATCACGGCGGGGTCTTTGTTTTGTAGGTGACGGGATTGAACCACTAGATCTAGATCTTTTAGTTGAAGCTTTGGAGGACATTACTTGATGATAATATCGCATTTCATGTATAGAAAGTAATTAAATAATAACCAGATGTGGGAAAAAAAAACAATAACTTAAAAAAAGTTAAGCAAGACCAGCCTTGCCGGGCTATTGGCAATCAGCTGATATGAAGAGGTGACTCAGCATTCACTTTACACTGTAAATTATATCACAACTTACCGCTGTTTGCTCCAATAATAACTGTTGTTGTTATCCTGAAGTCTGATGATGTTTTCAAGACTGTGCTGAAGTGAAATCCAACTGTAAAAGCAAGAAATCCGAGAGCCGACTTGAAATATGACTGCTATACTCACGCGCATGCGCAGAACTGAGAAATAATTAAAAACCAAAAAGTTCTTCTTCTCTTCACACTAAATAAAACTAATAACGTCACAGGTCCTTTTTGTTAAAAACTTAAAACGTAGTAAAATTAACAAATAAATCATATTATAAGCGGAGACGCTTAGAGCACGGTCTAATCACTTTGGAATCCTATACTGTTGGATGAGACCTCAGAATTAAATTGGCTCGGTTATTACGAAAAATTAAGAAGACAAAAATTACGATATGTCTTAATTCCCGGTAACCGCCTTTCTGTCCAAATCCTTCTTATCTCTCCAATCTATTCAGCTGAGCTCTGCGATTTATAGTCTGTGACAGCTTCCGGATTCTAGATTTCAGCTTGTTATTCTGTTGTTATTGCTTTTATAACTTGCGTTTATTCTATGTTATTCTTTCTCGCTTTTCGTTCGAAGAGCGCATCCCCTCCGCACACTATGTCTAAGAGAAAATCCATTGGTTTAAACATAAAGTTGGCGATTCTTCAAAAATTGGATGAAAAAATTGAGTCAAAATATAAAATAAGGGATATCAAAATCTAATATAGCAACGATTATCGCTAATAAAATCGATGCATCCATTGCGCCTATTATCGGGAAGTGGAAAAATAAAATTAGAGGAGAAATACATGGCATTCTTGATCGCCATGTACTCCAATGCTTTCGAGAAATAAGGTCCACAGGAATATCCATTTCAGGACAATTCGTCCAGGAGAAATCAAGTCGAATAGCTAATGAATTGTTCATCTAAAACTTTCAGTGTTCATCCGGCTGGCTTTGGCGCTTTCAGAAACGTCATGGAATCACATCACTGGTTAGAGGTGAAGAAAATAAAGTTAACCAAAGCGACGTCAATAGTTAGCTGGAAAGGTTTTTGCAAGAGTACGCAAAATATCATGCAAGAAATGTTTTAATGCGGACGAAGCTAGTGCATAATTTTAAATACTTTTGAAGTTTCTAAATAAACATGTGCCTGCTTTTCCATACCTATCTTCTTTACATTTGCACTGTACCAATCTTTTGCTGAACCTTCTACAAGGAAATGAAGAATTTCGACAATTTATCACATTGTACCTCTTACATTCCGTTCTGACCATTGTGTAGCAGTTTTTATTGAATGTTTCTAATATGAACGTTTTTTCGATCTCACAAAGTTCCATTTCATAGGAATTTATTCTACTTTCTAATTCCTAGATTTTTCTAAGTAAAAATTGTTCGTCATTTAATTTACTTAAACTTAGACTACAATATATTATAGTAATGGATTCTTAAAATGGAAAGTTGTTAAAACAAATATCATCTTCATCAAAGTTTTTTTTTTTTTTACATGAGGATTTAATTTAATTCCAACTTTTTGATAAACATGTATTGTTGGTTTGTTTAATAAGACCTGAATGCGAGGTTTCGTGATTCCTCTGGTAATTTGAACAAAGATACCTTGTCAACTGAGATTTCCAACAGTTCGTAATTGCTATTCGCTTTCTTTATTATATGTAAGAATGATTTGAGTTTTTCGTCCATTGTAATAACTGTTATTTAATTTGTTTTTTTTTAAACATATTTATTGATATTTACAACTGTATTATTATATACAACAAGTAAATGTGATGGACATAGTAAACTGACATGAGATACATGTAGAGACGCTACCCATTGGCAGCACTCTAAAAGTATTTTAAACTAGAAGGTCTCGAGGCCATCTTCTTTTCAGACGCCTCGGGGGATTGTCAGGAATGGAAGAGGATGACAGAATAGAAACTAGTGGATTAGAGTGGAAATGGAGTTTTTCATGGAATGATTGATACCTGGTTCGTGCTAATTCAGAAACATATGGGACATTAAGGTCTTTATGGAGCTTATTCGTGACAAAGTAAGGAGCGTTGAGGATTTTTCGAAGGATTTTGGATTGTAAGGATTGGATACGAGAAGAATTCGATGGTTTAGTAGAGCCCCATAGCTCTATTCCGTAAGTCCATATCGGTCTTATGATGGTCATATAAATAAGTCTTTCGTAATTAAGTGGTAGGTTGGAATGTTTGTCCAGTAAGTGTTGAAGTAGTCGAAAACGTCGGGTAGTTTCTTGTCGTTTCAGTCTTGTATGGGGATTCCAAGTTAGACGTTTGTCAAGGTGGAGTCCTAGGTATCGAATCTGTTCAACAGGGGCTAGTGGAGTATCATTAAAGGATACTGTAGGGCAGGAAGTCATTGGTTTACGACGAAGGGTAAAGGTTATCTGATGGGATTTGTTAGAATTAATTTTAATCCTCCAATTCTGGCACCATACTTCAAGGTCTCGGATGTGGGATTGAAGAGTGTGGGAGGCTGTAACAGGATCATTATCTACTGATAGCACACACGTGTCATCAGCATAGGTAGAAAAGAAAGTTTTTGGATGGGTTAGGATATCAGCTGTATAGACTGTATAAAGAACGGGTCCTAGGATGCTGCCTTGAGGAAAACCAGCAGATTTAGAAAACAGGGAGGAATAGGAACTATTGTGATTTATTTTAAAAGATCTATCAGCGAGATAGGATTGGATAATTAGAAAATAGGTAGGAGGGAGGAATAGACTGAGTTTGTAAAGCAATCCCGGGTGCCAGACTCGGTCAAAGGCCTGTTCTACGTCGAGAAAGGCTTCCGTGCAGTACAATCCGCGCTCCAACGTAGAGGCGACAACGTCCACCACACGATGGCATTGCTGGATAGTGGAGTGAGATGTACGGAATCCGAATTGATGATCTGGAATAATATGATGGGAATCTAAGATTGGGTATATACGTTTCAGAAGGAGTTTTTCCATAACTTTACCCATAATATATAAAAGAGATATGGGACGGTAGGAAGATGGATTTTCAGGTGGCTTTTAATGTTTTGGAATCATTTTTACCTGGATAATTTCCAGGAGGCAGGAAAATAAGTAGTACGGATAACGGTATTGTAGATGTAGGTGAGGAATAGGATGGCTTTTTGAGAGAGATGTTTTAAGATATGGGAAGTGATTTGGTCATAGCCAGAAGCTTTTCGAGCAGGTAATCTATGAATGATATTGGATATTTCTGAAGGATGGAAAGCTTTAGGTGGAAGGGTCATTTGGAGGGGAATAGTTAGGTCTTCTTCTATCCTTTTGAGATGATTGGGATTAAGGATGTCTGGATATGGAGTATAAGTTTTGTAAAGATGTTGTCCAAGTAACTGCGCTTTCTCTCTGTCAGTTCTTGTCCAGGTTTGGTTTTCAGTCAAGAGTGGGTGGTTACAGTCTTTGAACTTAAGAATTGTTTTTGTGGTTGTCCATAATGATTTGTCTGTTGTAGTAAGATTTTCAGTAAAGCTCAGTAAATTTTGAATTTTGTATGTTTTTATTTCCGACTTGAGTTTGTTAGTTAGTTTGGTATAATAAGTTTTGTTAGCTGGGTATCGAGTCTTATGCCACTTCGATCTCGCTCTGCGTTTTTCCTTTATTAAGAATCGAATGTGCTGTGGCAAGTCAGTATGTTGAGTGTCATTAATGTTGGTGGTCCTTGTGTTGTCAATTATACTGCAAGTTATAGAGTCAGTCAGTTTTTTAACAGCTGTATTAATATCATCGTTTATCTTGAGTGGAGTGTTCAAGTCTATATTGCTTTCCAAGTCCTGTCGAAATACGTCCCAGTTTACTCGTCCTTTGATCAATGTAGAAGGAAGGGCTTTAGGAACAAAACTGGAATGCAAGGAAAGCAAAACCGGGCTATGGTCTGAGGAAAGGTCATTCAGAGATCTAATTGTGGTTTGGGAGGAAGAAATTTGAGAGGTGATAAATATATCCAGGATATCAGGTTTCTTTTTTAGGGATGTAGGCCAATACGTGGGATTCAGGGGTGAATTTAGTTTTTAAGTTTCTTTTTAACCGATTTAATCAATCTGAAAGTATTTACAATATTATAACATTATTAAGAAAACAAACAAAACATATAAAATATAACTATAAACCAAAACACATGATAGCTGAAAAGATTAATTAATTTACACGTTGCTACTGGATTGTATAACAGTCAACATACTATAACCGTGCTAAACTAACAACATGCTTAGTCACCACCTTGAATTTATATATATATACATATTGTGATGAAGAAGTTGGATGAAGGTGCCGTCATCATTAAAAAACACTAATAAGATAAACCTATTTTATTGTGTGCCGACGTTTTGGACTACGATGTGGGTCTTCATCAGGGCTAAGAAAAATAAGATAACAACCCATACAATGAAAAGAAAAAAAAAAGACTACAATAATAAGATAACAGTAATAAAATATGTAGAAGAAAATATTTAATTAATATATAACTATGCTTCTAGTATAAGAACATTTGAAGATTTTGGATGAACGACATATCACTAATGTAAATTAGTTTTTGTAAGACTAATTATTACAAGTTGTCAGTCTAAACTAAAGCCGATTTTCTCGTAAAAAGGTTAATTACTAAGCATCAATTAACATCAAAATAACAGTTTGTTATATAATTTCCAACATTGTCAGATGTAAGAGCTTTATTATCGTATCGTTTTGGAGAATCTGTTACTACGTATTTGGTTAGGATTGAACAGAAAATCAGTTTGTATGACTATCAATAATATAATAATAGTAAATTTTTTTTTTATGTAAGAAAATTAACCTTAAATTTTTATTTAAAAAAACTTGCAGTTCATCTTTTTTTAATTATCTGGTGTTAAATTCATTAAAAATAGCTTACATTTTATGTATTATACCTAATACGAAAATACATTTTATTGAAAGTAGTATAAAACAATAGATGTATTAATATTATTCAAAATTACTTTATTATATGAAAACGTTTTATCGTAGATATAAATATTTCAAATTCGCATTATATTTTGTCCAATTTTAGCCAAATCTTCTAAATATATTTTTCGCATAAAGGTATTAAATAATAAACAATCTATCAATTCGTCTGCTGATGGATTTTGGGCTTTATAAGAAAAATTACTAGATATTTCAACTTAAAATATATATAACATAGTGCATCCCAGTTAAAGATATGTATTAATTTTGCTCAAGGTATGAAAAGTAGAGTGGTAATGTACTACTTAAAGCAATAACATTTTTACGATAAAAAAAGAATCATTTATCGTTAAATAGGTGATATATACTGTTAAATAAACAGTTCAATAAAGCATCTTAGTTTTTTACTCATCATAGGCAGCGACACTGTACGTTCACTTATGTAGGATTAAGTTCAAACTTCAAGTCACCGGGCGAAGGACTTAAACAGAGCGGGAAAATTTAAAACTTGTTACAAGTTTATTAAGTACATTCAGAAGATATATAAAAAATAACAACAATTTAGAGATAAAGTGAACAAATGAAAACTAACAAGATATGAATAAACCTTCTTCACAGTATAGAATAAATTTACATCTGCGGTAGACCCTTACAATTTAACTAGCCTCTTGTTATTTATGACAGCTGTTCTTGCGAGTAGGGCAAAAGATTTTAATTATTCAACAGTACTGTAGAGTCAGTACGAGGAAGGAAAAGAGAAAAAGAAAGAGTGACAAACATAATTAATCCGGAGAACAAAGGAGAAACATATGTAACTAAGGGGAGGAGAAAGAAGAGGAACCAGCTGAAATAAAAAATACATTAACCCGAGTATTTGTCTGCAAAGAAAAAAAAAAAGCTCATTTCATTTGGCAAATGTTTAATTTATCTTGTGAACCCAGCTTTAATGATCTTTGAAGGTAAAAGTAACTCAAGTGCCTAATGGAGAATGAGTTATAATTTTAAATTTAGATATCTAATATTATTATCATGAAGGACATGTGCATTCCACACAACTTAAAATTTGTAACTAACACATTTTTTTTATATTGTTCACTCAGAAATAATACAATCTTCCATCTTAAATAAATACATTAGTTATTATGTTTCTTTTTTAAAAAATTGAGATGACGATATATATATAGCTGGTGATGAATATAAATTTTAATTATTAGTTGTTACAAAAACTACTCCAAAACTTTTATAAATTTTCATGTTTTTTATTTTGTGTGAATTTCAATTAAGGTATATTATTATAATTGCTTAAAAGATTCTAAGCAAGAATTTAATTGCTAATATGACATTATTATCTTTATCGACAATAATTTAGTGTTTAATACCAGATTTATGGTAAAGTATTCCATAATTAACTACATGAACACGGCGTTTGTGAACACAGTACCCGCACAACTGTATGGTTTTGCGGGACTGTATTATTGACTGGATATAGTTAGACTAATTATATTGCAATATTTTATTAGTTTATTTATTTAGACAAGCAATAAAATAATTTTTAAAAAATGTGTATATGAATTTGATACAAATAATTAAAATTGTTCTTATTTCTGTAATTTTCTACTTATTTTATAATTTTCCAATTAATACAACGCCTTTTCTGACAGAAATCGGACATTACGGGGCGTAATTCGAAGACGTATTTGTTTTCTCCATCTCCTATTTATTCCTGAATAATAATTTTTTTGTTTAATATATACACGAAATAAAAATGTCTTTAAACTTGGCATGGTCTATTGAAAATAAAAAAAAATGAGTATTTCGTTGAGAGCAGATATTATCTTCACCTATCCCAAGATTATGGAGGACCGATCGGAGAAGAAAAATAAAATGGGATATTGAGTGGATTAGGTCTTTATTAAAAGGTTCATATTAGGACCAAGCCTGTGGTATACAGTGCATTGAGATAATTTATATCCCTATTTTTGCCAAAAGGCGAAAATTCTGTGTTGTAATTCTTTGGATACTTATAAAAAAAAGTATATTTAATATATATATATATATATATATATATATATATATATATATATATATATATATATTATAGATGTATTTATGAGAGTTTACCTATTATAAAATATAAATTTAATAAATTAACTGTTTAATTATGAAAGGAAGATATTTCATCAGTTTCATCTTAAATTACATGAATATTGGAACTAATTAAATTTTCCACCCTAATAAGAAGTTAATAAAGCATTATGATTAAATTGATAATTAAGTATGGTGCGATGTAAAATAGTAAACAATACTGGAAATTTCATTATTGTAATGAAATATTTAGCATGAAGGATAAATTGATATATAACTTATCCACGATAGATACTCTTTAAAAATATTTTTTTTAATATATCTAGAAACTTACACTCTTATTTATAATATACAATAAATATACACAAACTTACTTTTATTTTGATTAATGTTATTTACATGCTGTTAGCTGTATTTATCTTCTTTTTTTTTTTTTTTCTACAGGTGTAAAAGGTTTCCAGATGACGCTGAGTGAAGAAGCTAGGACAGGAGCCTGGAACCTGGAGGTACTGGTTGGTACCTCTGTATTTTCTGAAGAACTCAACGTCTCACTGACTAGAGGCTCCAAAGACCCAGCTCTGCCGGCCCTTCCTATCGCAGAGGAACACTACGTTGAACTGGGATTCTCCAAAGAAATGCGTCGTCGCTACAAACCGGGACTGCCCTTTGTAGGCAAGGTAAGATCATTCAAAAACACCTTGCAGCGCTATCTTTTCTCAAAATAGTACGTTAAGTGTAGAATAGCATATATTTTATTTGTGAAAGACAAAGTCTTGTACAAATTTACAACATGAAATACAATTCTAAAAGAAATATAACCTGAGTCTAGTGCTCTTTACTAAAAACATTAAAAAAAAGATAAAACAGGTACTCCTTGACAAAATAGTAAAAAACAAAACAAAAAACGAACTGGATAATACAACAAGTTTAACATAATATTGATTACTACACAATATTAAACTTAAAATAGTGAGACATCTAAAATAAACGGAAGCGTAGTAAAAGTACAGTGATTAAATGGTTTCGAAAACTATTTACATAATATTCTTTATATGGAACTAATAGAATCATATTTATTACATATGTTTAAGATATAAGTATAAAGACTGTTCAGTCTGGCTTCACTATCAATGTTCAAGATATTTTCAATTTTTTGAAGGTCACAGGATACGGATTCAGATGGTTTTATGATATATTGTCTATTGTCTTTAAAGGTTGGGCTATGTAGGAAGATATGATTCAAACTATTATTGAAATAATCATTGCAGAATATACAAAGTTCATTTGCCTTAATAATAATTATTTTGTTTTCATGGTGGAGTTTGATGCTCTCTGGGTTTTCTACCCTTAGTCGGCTGATACACCTTATTTTCTTAAAATTTTGCCTATATGTTAGGTACGCTCCGGGTTTATGAATCGGTATATCGGGTTACTATTTGAGTTCATTGCTCTATTAATGTCAGTTGAATAGTTATTGTTTAGATAATTTCGGCTTTGTGATTCAAAATATCGTTTTCCTGAGGCGCAATGAATTTTTCTCTACATCCATAGTGATGGGCTATCATATTGACCTGTGAAACCTAGTTGTAATCTATATCAGGCTTTTCTGCATCCAGCATCCTTAGTCTGTTGAAACACAGTTTTGGGAGTCTCTCTTCTGGCATCAATGGCAGTTTAGACCAATGGTACATAGTACGTTACATGTTCAGGTATATATTAGATATTTCACATAAAAACATCTAGGCGTTCATGTACAATTAATATAAAATTAAGTAATAATTTACCTCATACAATACTACGCCTGATCAGCAGCATTGGGTCTTTTATTTCGAAAAGAATGTTTGTAAACACCGCAGAATTATGGAACCTAGAGGTGCTGGTTGGTACCTCTGTGTTTTCCGGAGAGCTCAACGTCTCATTAGCTAGTCTCAATAGTTAGTATTTATAATAACTACTTATATGATATATAATTATAGTAATACATATAAATAGTATAACCATACAACTAAATACAAGTGTGTTAATAAAAACCGGTAAAGAAATAGGGCTCGAATTAAATACCGATAAGACGAAATATATGATTAGTAGCAGAAACGGTGGCGATCTTGGTGATAGTGATATATCAGGGAATACTTTTGAACACGTACATAAATTTAAGTATTTAGATTCAATGATAACAAGAAAAAATGAAATCCAGGAAGAAATAAAGTCCGGTTAAAGGTGGGAAATGCGTGTTATTATTCAGTTGCTAAGTTACTTAGTTCGCGGCTTCTATCTAAAAATTTAAAGGTTAGAATTTATAAAACTCTTATTCTTCCGACGGTTCTTTACGGATGTGAAACGTGGCCGCTTACTTTGAAGGATGAACAACGGCTTAAGTCTTTCGAAAATAAAGTACTGCGTAAAATATTAGGTCCGAAGAGAGATGAGGCCACTGGGTAGTTTAGAAGGTTGCACAACGCGGAATTGCGGAACTTTTATCCTGTGAATGTAATTAAGTTGATAGCATCGAGGAGACTTAAATGGGCGAGTAAAGTTGTTGGGCTCGGTGTAGAGCGAATTCCGAGAAAGGTAGGCCGAAGCGTCGATGGGAGGATTGCTTTTAAGCTGATCTCAGGGGCTTGGGCTTGAACGGTGAACATTGGACGAGTATGTGTAGGCGGATTTTAGTGGTATAGGCATCGAACCTTCAGGCTCGCTAAGCCTATTATTATTATTATAAGTATAAATAGTATTTCTTATGCTTGCACCGAGAGTTACATAATACAAACGGCCTCAATAAGTAGATTTCAGTTATTTTGTGACAGTTCTGAATGATTTCAAACTCGTAAATCTGACTGCTAACTATAAGATTCTTCAGTTGATGTAATACATAAATAGGAAATAAATTTTCACGCTAGACAGGAGAGCAGCTGGACATTACTCTTCGATTCCTCTTTCCTTCCTCACTGTTAGTCAAATACATAAAGTGTGAATCTTTTTTATTTTATTTTTTTTATCTTCAAATTGTTTACTCGCATCTGTCAATTAATACTAAAAATTAGCGAATGTGTGAATCTAAAAATTTTATTATATAAAAAAAAATTGTTTAAGAATAAATTAAAATTATACCGAAGACTCATACGTTTAAAAGAAAATCGTCATATCTCTCATTATTCACAGTAAAAAATAAATAAAAGAAGTGAAAATATATACTGAAAAGCCATTCGATATATACCAAAAAGGCAAATATTTTCTCAGTTATAAACACACTTCCAATAATAAGTGTAATAAGTAATCAACTAAAACTAAATATTGAAAAAACAAAGGCCATTGTAATACGATCCCATCACTTCTTGAAAACTGTTCCACATATCCCAACCCTCTTCCTAAATGGTAACCCTATAAAGTTTTATTCGACCGTCAGGAATCTGGGAGTAACCTTTGATCAAACCCTCTCTTTCAAGAACCATATTTCCGAAATTTCCCGCCGCACCTTTTACACCTTAAAGCGACAGAATTCCCTTCGTCACCTATTCCCGTATGAAACCCGGAAGCTCCTCGTTACCTCTCTAATATTCCCCCACTTCCACTACTGCTGTACCGTATACGGTTGTGTTTCTGGGGATCTCGAAGTAAAAATAAAACGCCTAATTAATTGCTTTGTTCGATTTATCTTCGGGGTCCCGAGGTACACTTCCGTCTCCGAATTTTATAGCGAGTTGAAGTGGCTTTATCCTTCCAATCGTCGGAAGTATTTCCTTGCATCATTCCTATACTAAGTTATTCAATCCCGCCGTCCATCATACATTTTCAACCTTTTACAATTCAAATCCTCTGTCCATTCTCGCTGTACACGCTCTAGGCCTTCTAGATTTTTACACAACGGCCCACCAATCTGCACATTTTGACAGATCGTTCCTTATCCGATCCTCAATCCTATGGAATTCTATTCCTCTTTCTATCCGTCACTCCAACTCTCTTCCTGTATTCAAATCCCGCTTATTCATTCATCTCATGACCATCCAGTGAGAACAAAATTGTAATTGACTCTATTTTATTCTATTTTCAACATATTTGCGTATGTCTGTTTTCTGTTAGTTTTAGTCAAATTGTTTATAAATAATTAATTTCTCTAAGACTCTTAAGCCCAATTTACATGTTATGTAGATGTTATTCCAAAGGGACTTGTCCCAGAATAATAAAGAATTTATTTATTTATTCATTTAAGTAATATAGATGTACAATATACCAAAGATTTCAATAGGAACATAATCTTATATTTTAAAATGTAATGAAAGCATCAAGGTAACGGGCAGTTGTGTGATACCCGTTGAAATTTTAATATCATTCTATTGTTTATACGTTTCTTTTCTATTTTTTGTTTTTTCTAATAGGGGGAAAAGATACTTAGGCACCAATGAATATGCAATGTGTCCAAGTAAAGTTTTCCATAATAATTTACAATACAAAATGGTTCTCTCTTGTATCAAGTTTATTTGTGTGTATTAAAATTCAATTTGTTTACTCATTTACTTAATAATTCATTTTGTATTTATGACTTTCGTTTAGTCATTTTTATTAGTCAATTTCAATAACGTTCAAATCCATAAAATGAATGGAAGCAATATATATAAGCATTAAAGTTCGACAGTAACTGAATTGAGGTTTGTATGAATAGTACGCAGCTTGGCTCTACAGGAAAATTAGCCATAACCGTAGCAAACGTGATTAGCCAAAGCTGTTGCAGCCATAAAGTCCTATGACAGTCTCAAGCTACGCTGAGATCTTCATAGACCAGGCTGCTTCCTAACATTAGCATAATCATACTATCATACAATCAGGCAGGTTTTGCCTCCCACAATGTTGCATCATACTAATATATATTTTACTCCTAGTATGTTTCAAAAAATCATAAAAATTCTAGAAAGAAAAAACAAATTTAAATCTGTTCCTGTCCATTAAAATATAGACCATTAAGGTTCTTCAACGTACGTTAATTATTTTATTATTATCATATAAAATACCTTCGTTTGAAATTTATAGTAAGGAAAAGTATTACAACTATGAATATTCTCGAATACTAATTTTTAAATAGTATACAAGTTATTAGGCCTCCAGAGTAGGAATAATCAGTTATCACCGAATGGTATCTCAGTGTAAAATTGATATTTGTCTAAATGAATAAAAAAAAATCTGGTGCGCGCAACACACGACTTTCACTTGCCTCCATTTTTAAAATCAATGAAAGGATTTTCAAATACAGTTAGAGATAAAAATACGTGAAACTATTAAAGAATTAATTAACTTGAATTTCTATAGAAACATGTGTTTTATTAAAAAATCTATTATATTATTATCTAAAATAATCAGTTAGTTTTACCTTATTTTCATCACTCTCTATTAACTTTTAAAAGCTTGTGTATGAGATAACATTTTTTCAAAAATCTTTAGCTTTCCAATGGTATATCATACATGTATATTGCTGGTTTTTTGGTTTTTGTTTTATTTATTGGCACAAAACATCTTGGTCATCAGTGCCAGATACACTCAGTATAAGATACACTTAGATATATAATACCTAACTCACTATTAGATACACGTTTTTTAAAAACAGACAATTATGGCTTTAGTTGAAATATTAAATAATAATATTAATTAAAATAAATAATGAACCAATATAACAAATGATAATAATACACTAAATAATAATACACTAAAACAAATAATAATAATACAAAATGAACGAATACATTATGAACAAATAATAATACATAATAGACAATTATCATATACATAATAAGTAATACATCCATAATACATGAATACATACATACAGATAATACATAATTTACAAATAATACACTCATAAATAGTGCCGGATACGCTCATTTTAGAAAATTAATTTAGACAAACTTTTTTTTTTTTTTTTTTTTTTTCAATATTAAATAATAATATTGATTAAAACAGATAATAAGAATAAGAATAATCTATAATAAAAAATAAATTCGACAACATTAGTAAAAAATAAACATATATCAAGTTATATTAGTAGACAATATTCAAGGAAAAAAATAAATAAATAATAAAGATAAATAGAAATAAATAAACATAAAGTAAGTCCTCAAATCCTATTATAAAAGTCCATTTCAGAAAGGAGGCACATTAATTGGTCAATTCTATTCCCATCGTTTCCTAATGCAACCGCGACATTGTGAGGTATTCCCTTTTGGTCCAGTTGTCTAGTGTAGAAGGGACATTCCTCGAACACATGGGCAATTGTTAGGATTTCCCTACAATGCTGACATCTTGGGGGCAACTCTTTACATATTAAATGCCCATGTGTTAACCTTGTGTGCCCTATTCTCAAGCGGGCCAAGACCACCTCCTCCCTGCGGTTGCTGCGACTTGAGGTTTTCCAATACTTTACTTCTTTCTTAATGGTTTTCAATTTGCTTGGATAACTGTTTTTCCATGCTTCGTCCCATTTCTTCCATAAATTTTCTATAAGAGGGCGTGCTAGCTCTGATGGTGTGAGCAGTGCCCTACCACGACCAGGGAGAGTGAGAGCCTCTTTAGCAGCCTTATCTGCCATTTCATTCCCTCTTATCCCCATGTGACCTGGTATCCACACATAATTGATTCTTTTCCCATTTTCAGCCATTACTTTGGTTAATTCCAGGATTCTTAAAATTCCTGGATGACTGGAATGCATATTCTGTAGTGCTTTTAGAGCGCTCAATGAATCTGAGGCTATGGTGAAGTTCTCTATTGGGAGTGTTCTGGAATAATCAAGGGCCATTGCGATCGCATTCACTTCAGCTGTATATACGGAACAATATTGATGTAGTTTCGACTTGTAGGTGCATTTTGATGCGACGAAAGCTGAGCCAGTGGATGAGTCTGATTTAGAACCATCTGTGAAAATTAAGTTGTGGCTGGGCAATGCGCTGATTATCTTCTCAAAGCGGTCTTTAAAATTTATTAATTTGGAATTTTGTTTACTATATTTAGCCAACTCAAGATATACATGGGGTTTCAGAAATGTCCATGGTGGTGTTTTGTTTTCTATGGATGTTATATTGATTAATTTTAACTCGTTAACAACGGACGACATTCTTTCGGCTAATGGTAAGGTTGGGTTGGTCTTTAGTTGAAATTTCGCCGAATATTTGGATTTAAAGATGTATACGTGAGCAGGGTGAGTAGCTTGTGTGATTAATTTTGTGATATAGTTTATGGCCAATTTATCGCGTCGGTAGGATAGTGGTGGTAAGCCAGATTCTGCACAAAGACTTAGAGAAGGGCTGGTCCTGAAAGCTCCTGTAGCAATTCGTATGCCTGCATGGTGTACTACATCGAGTTTTGCCAGATTGTCCCTTTTTGCCGAGGCAAAGACAAAGCAGCCATACTCAGCCATGTATATTGCTGTTCTTATGTTCAAAAACGAAAAATTGCATTAAAAAAAATATTTTTTTCTGTTTTTCCTTTAGTTGGGTATCGAATTCATTTAATTTATATATTTACCTGTTTTTCATCAGTAGTAAGAAGATAATATAGTTATTTTTATAGAATTAACAAAATTAAAGGTCCTATAGGGAAAGGAAATTTAAAATATCGGCATTTAAGCCCTGTCAGACCATTTTAATCAGAATGAAACCTATATTATATCAAAGCCCATTAAATATTACATCGATATAGCGAGATTAATCAAAATCGTCGGAACCTTTTTCGAGAAAATCGAAAAAAGGTGCAAAATGCATGGTATGAAGTGGCTCTTCTGGTAAGCTCATTTTGATGAAAAAGGTTTTGTAACGTCTCTGGCGTATATTTGTCTTAAATATGAAATTTCAGTTTTATAGGACTTACCGTTTCCGCCTGGGAGTTACCACACACACAGACACAGACATAAACACACAGACCTTTTTGCGGGACTTGGTTATTTAGACTCAGGGGACCCTAAAATGTGTATTTCCGTTGAAAACTGGAATTCGAAAATTTTCACGATCGCAATACTTTCCCTTACTATATAAAGTTAGTGAAAGTAATAAGGCAAATCAGTGATGTATTTATAATATACATTGGGAAGTTTCAATTTAAAATCAAATTCTGATGCATTCAATATTCGTAGGTAATCAAGAGTGACTGAAACATGAGTTTTTTTTTCTCTTCATATTTATATTCACACCTGTCATAAGCTATCTGACAATCACTAGATGTGATGTACAAATGTGAGATCAGACATGGTAGGCATGAGGAAGGAAAGTGCCCAGCAGCACCCCTTCCAAGGCTTTAATTTGGCAGAGGAGGTCCCTCATCCAGCTTCTCTTTAGCCTTCTTCTGACTGTCATTTCAGCTACTGACATGTCGCTAATCAGTCTATTGTTGTTTCCGTTAAGTTTAATGTGAAATCGAGAATAGAGTAATTGTATATGTTGATCAACTGTTGGTTGTAAGTCCGTATGTAGGGTTCTGTTGTTTACGTACCAAGTTGTTTATATGAGTTATTATGGATTAAAATGTCTGCACTTTCATATTTTAATCAGTAGTCAATGAAACTCTTGCGAACGTACAGAAGTTATTTTAAATACTTTCTATTAGTTGTGTAACGTTCCTCCTATGTTTTTCTTATAACAGCAGATCATAGAGTAGAATATTTCTTATATTTGTTGCAATACGTAACCGCTGAACTGAGGAAATCGTAAAGCCCACTTTACAGGTTTCGCAGAAAGTTGGAGAAACTACGCAATAACACGAAACAAGTAAGAGGCTGTTAAAGCTAAGCTATGGTGACGATGTGGGTCTTCCCTAACAATGTGGTTTTGATGGTGCCAACCCTCCGAAGGTACTTAGCCCTTCCAGCTTGTTCAATACACTTGGATGCGATGACCTCGTCCCAACGTTTAGTGAGTTATCCTCATTCAAACAATAAGACTGACTAATACAAAGCTTTTTATTTAATTTTTTTTTTTTTAATTAAACGATATATTTTAAATAAATATAATTTAAAAAAAAACAATAACATTTAACAAAAGAAAATAACGCCTAGAATTGTGGCAGCTGTACTCTATCGGAAATCGTAATTGAGATGTTGATTTGCAAAAGATAGTACCTTATGTCCATCTTAAACAATTTCACTGAAAGATCACAAGTCCTCTTTTATTATATTATTTAACTAACTTCATTTATTCATTTCTCATAAAAAAGTATATTTTTTTCTTTACTATATTAATGTTTTGTTTTTTCAGTGTCGCGACAGGCAGTGTAGCCCCTAACACTCGCGTTATCAAATATAATACCTCTATAATAAGTTATAAAATGAAATGTTTAATCATAATTTAGGACGAAACTAAATACGTAATTAATAATAATAATAATAATAATAATAATGGGCTTAGCGAACCCGAAGGTTCGATGCCGATACCATCAAATTCCGCCTACACAGACTCGTCCAATGTTCACCAATCAAGCCCAAGTCTCGAGATCAGCCTTAAAGTAATCCTCCCATCGACGCTTCGGCCTACCTTTCTCGGAATTCGCTCCTCACCGAGCCCAACAACTTTACTCGCCCATTTGAGTCTCCTCGATGCAATCAGCTCAATTATATTCACTGGATACAAGTTCCGCAATTCGGCGTTGTGCAACTTTCTAAACTCCCCAGTGGCCTCATCTCTCTTCGGACCAAATATTTTACGCAATACCTTATTTTCGAAGACCTTAAGCCGTTGTTCATCCTTCAAAGTAAGCGGCCACGTTTCACATCCGTAAAGAACCGTTCGAAGAATAAGAGTTTTATAAATTATAACCTTTAAGTTTTTAGATAGAAGCCGCGAACTAAGTAACTTAGTAACTGAATAATAACACGCATTCCCCACCTTTAACCGGGACTTTATTTCTTCCTGGATTTCATTTTTTCTAGTTATAATTGAGCCTAAATACTTGAATTTCTCTACATGTTCAAAAGTATGCTCTGATACATCAATATCACCAAAATCGCCACCGCTTCTGCTACTAATCATATATTTCGTCTTATCGGTATTTAATTCGAGTCCTATTTCTTTACCGGTTTTTATTAACAGACTTGTATTTAGTTGTATGGTTTCCGTGTCTTCACCTAGCAGTACCAGATCATCGGCATATCCCAAAACCGGAATCTTGTCACCTACCACATACATTTAGAAAATAATATCATTTGTAATCGAGTTCATTGGATAAAATTACATAGAATATTTAGATAACGCTGAATGATGAGAATACAGAAATGTCAAAATATCAATTTCGTAAAATACGTTGATATCAGCTTGTTATTTTCAAAATAGTGGCCATATTTTTTAAGACAGAGAAAAATATATTAATGTTTTTACTAAAATACCGCAAATAATTATGAAAGGAAAAGAAAGATGGAAATTTTTACCTATAAATACGAACAAAACTTAGCTATTTTTCAAGATAGAGATACATATGTAGAGTTTTAGAATCAGTTTAGTGCTATTAAATAAATTACAAAAAAAAAATTAAATAATTAAAATGTTAATTATTTATACCCTTGCTACTCCGTCATGTTCGAGGATAGAGAAAAAATGTATTGGTGTTTTTTAACCAAAAACAGCGAATAATTATAAAATAGAGAAATCAGAAAAGAAAAAAATTGAAATTTTTACCTCTAAATACACCTATAACTCAGTTATTTTTTTAAGATAAAGATGAATATGTAAATTGTTTTAGAATGAGTAAAGTGCGATGAACAGAAATATCAAAAACAAAAAAGGAAGATGGAAATCTTACTTATACATACGCTTGTAACTTTGTCATTTTCTAGGATAGAGAAGAAAAATATTGGAGATTTTTAACTAGAAACCGCAAACAATTAATAAATAAATAGAAAAAAAATAGATATTTTACCTATAAATACGCGCATAACTCAGTTATTTAAAAATAACTGACCCTCATGCATTCAACCCATAAATACAGCCCATAACTCAGTACAAATGAATAAATATATGTATAGAGTTTTAGAATCAGAAAAGCACTATGAATAAAAAAAAAAAATATATAAAATTGAAATATTGCCTTTATATAGAAATAACTGTATTCCCAAACAGTTTATAAATTAAATTTCTTCAAAATGAAGAAAGAATCATTGAAATTGGTTAAGAACTAGCAAAGATATAGCATTTTGAATTTCGTCAGGGTGATACACTATTTCCTTTGAACTATTTATTGGTTTTCATATTAGTAGATATCCTGTTAACAGTTATTTGGAAATAATAAACCATTCCATAAAAATCTGCAGTTTTTTTTTTAATATTATTATTATTCGGAGGACGACGATAGGTATGGAAAGATCTACATCCCCTTCCATTGTGATTCCATTTGGCGTAGGATTCAGTGCCTCCTAAGATGAAAGGAAGAACCGTCTTTTGCAACACAACAAGTCCTTTCATTAAATTAGAGCCGAGATTAGATGAGCCCCTCGAACAAAGGCTACTACAGAAAGACTCTCCTCTACCTCAGCATAGAGGGAATGAACTTGAATAATTAAATTATTTAAAATGTCTCTTCTATCAGATTCACTTTGCCACGTCGGATTTTCTTTCTAATTTCCCTTTACTGAATTGTTAATATCAGTTTTTATATTTATAAAAATTAATGATTTTTTTTTTCGTTGGTTTTTTTCCACTTCATAGAATCTAATATTTATTTTTACTTTCACTTACTATATATAGTAAGGGAAAGTATTGCGATCGTGAAAATTTTCGAATTCCAGTTTTCAACGGAAATACACATTTTAGGGTCCCCTGAGACAAAATAACCAAGTCCCACAAAAAGGTCTGTGTGTGGTAACTCTCGGGCGGAAACGGTAAGTCCTATGAAACTGAAATTTCCTATTTAAGAAAAATATACGCCCGAAGACGTTACAAAACCTTTTTCATCAAAATGAGCTAACCAGAAGAGCCACTTTACACCATGCATTTTGCACCTTTTTTCGATTTTCTCAGAAACGGTTCTGACGATTTTGATTAAACTCACTATATCGATGTAAACTTTAATGGGCTTTGATATGATTTGGGTTTCATTCGGATTAAAATGGTCTGACAGGGCTTATATTTTAATCCTTAAAACTTTAATACTTTAATTTTGTCGATTATATAAAAATAACTATATTATCTTGTTACCACTGATGAAAACAGAAAAATATATAAATTGAATGAATTTGATACCCAACTAAAGGAGAAAACAGAAAACATATTTTTTTAATGCAATTTTTGAACATAAGAGCAGTAATATACATGTATGATATACCGTTGGAAAGCTAAAGATTTTAGAAAAAATATTATCTTATACTCATGCTTTTAAAAGTTAATAGAGAGTGATGAAAAGAAGATAAAACTAACTGATTATTTTAGATAATAAAATAATAAATTTATTAATAAAGCACATGTTTCTATATAAATTCAATTTAATTAATTCTTTAATAGTTTCACGTATTTTTATCTCTGACTGTATTTGAAAATTCATGATAAAGTCGTGTGTTGCCCGCACCAGATTTTTATCTTTTATTTCGTTTTATAAACTGTTCGAATGAAATAAAATTCCATAATATATCGGAAAATACATTATTTTATTTTAATTATCACATATACTGTTTATTATAGTATCTTAATGAGCATTTTATATCTTTCCTTTAGAGGTAGGGATGGTGTTTTAGGGTGATAAATGACGAGATTATTACGCCCGTTCTTCCCTTTAGAGAATGCTAAATAAAATAAATCATTATTTCGGTACCATATACCATCAATTCGGTTTTCGCAAGTCACATTCAACCACACATAAATTACACAGAGTTACTGACTTTATTGCAGGAGCACTAGAAAAAATAGCAATACGCAACTGGGGTATTTTTGGATATTGCCCAAGCGTTTGATAAACTCTGGCAAGAGGGGCTTCTCTTTAAACTTAAGAACGTACTACCTTACACTTATAAACCTTCGATAGGTTTTTCTCTGTTCGGCAGGGCTCAGAAACTTCTTCAATCCGACCAGTCTTGGCAGGAGTACCGCAAGGATCGATACTTGCTCCGCTCCTATACATTGTATACACAAATGACACACCAACTCACCCCACCGCATTGATTGCTACTTACGCGGACGATACTGCAATTCTAACATCAAACGGCGATCCCATACTCGCCTCACTGACCCTACAAAATCATTTAATGCTACTACAAAATTCAATCTTTGGAAAATTCGTTTAAACCACGACAAATCAAAACAAGTAACGTTTACACTACGACAAAACACATGCCCACCAATTTTTATCTACAACAACCAAATTCCTCAGACAAACTCTGTACATTACCTAGGACTGACACTCGATTGAAGGATGACTTGGGGCCCACATGTCAAGATGAAAAGACAGACTCTCAACCACCGACTGAAAATACTATACTCTCTTTTTTCAAAATCATCAAATCTAAAAATTAGACAGAAACTGAATACATACACATGCCTTCTTAAGCCAATATGAACTTACGCTTCATAGATTTTTGGTTCAGCCAAAGACTCACATACAAAAACTGTAATCATTTCAATCCAAAATTTTAAGTCTCATAACGACAGCTCCTTGGTACGTAAACAACAGAACCCTACATACGGACTTACAGCAACCAACAGTTAACCAACATATACGAACACTATTCTCGTTTTCACATTAAACTTAACGGACACGGCAATAGACTGATTAACGACATGTCAGTAGCTGAAATGCCAGTCAGAAGAAGGCTAAAACGAAGCTGGATGAGGGACCTCCTCAGCTAGATTAAAGCCTTGGAAGGGGTGCTGCTGGGCACTTTACTTCCCCATACCTATCATGTCTGATCTTACTTTTGTCTAACACATTTGCTGATTGTCAGGCATCTTCTGATAGGTGTAAATAAAGACAACAAGAGAAAAAAAAATAATAGTATAAAGTCTAATTCATTGCAATAAATAAAAAGCAAAACAAAAAAAATCTTACTTTCCTGACATGACTGTGGTGACCTAATATGGATTCATGAAATTGTTTTTTTTTTAATATATATAGTACTCATACATATGAGTTTAAAAATTAAATCCCCGAACATCAAGAAAAATATATTAATTTTGAATGATAATCAATCAATGACTCTTAAAAACTACTAATCGTTATTTACATAATAAAAAAAAAAGGGAGTCTGCCGTCAGGCATTGTGGAGTGAAGAAGTGTCTAAAGTTTCCCAGTTTCAAGCCATTTTTAAATAGTTTAGGTTTAGTTTATCCGCATATAAAGTGTTTGTAGTGATCCAGTTATAGTAGTGCTTGTTCTATCTGAGGTTAGCTAAGCAAAGAAATATTTGATATATAATAGAAATAAAATTATAATATAATGCTAATGAAGTATTATTAGAAAGCCTGCTTAAAGGGATACCTACGTCATAGGTGCACTCTGTTACAGGAGAGTCACATTGTCTATTGCTACTGCTAACTATATAGCCTTACCCAACAGCTGTTAAACTTTGGTTTTGTTTTCGTTCTCACTATCTACTACTGTTAGGAATATCTCATACTCTTTAAGGTTACATATTACTTAAAGAAATTTTACTACTTTATGAAAATTTAAATATGGAAGAAAAATTAACACAAGTGATCTCAAACTTCCAAATTTCAGTTGCATCAAATGCTGAGCTGATGTCAGGGGAAATTAAACATGTCAAAGAAAGCCTATTAAATACTGAAAAAAAAGATAGATGATATTAAGTGCCTAACTGAACAGTTCAAAAAAGATATTAATAAGGTCCAGTAAATATTAAAGCAAACAGATCAGAAGTGTAGCTATTTTCATCAAATGCTATCTGAAAAATACGAGTTCTTAAGAAGGGAAAGATATATTATTCTATTTAAAACTAAAAGTCAATCAGATGATACAGAAGAGGATCTCATATTACTGGTATTGAAAGTTTTCAGAGATATTTTGAAAACAGAAGTTCATACCAACGACATTCACTTAGTTAAAACACTAGGCAAAAATTCAAATATGAGACCAATTTTTGTAAAACTTTCTACTTTAAGGATCAAACTTCGAATACTTAAAGCATCGAAACTGTTAAAAGGGACAAGTATAATTTTATCACAAGACTACAGTGAAGTCAGATCAAAAAGAAAAATTCTCTTACCTTATCTCAAGCAGGCTAAAACTCAAAATATGCGTGCATTTCTAATACACGACAAGTTGAAAATAAATGGCACTTTTTTACGGTGGAAACCATAGATAAATATGAAAAAAAGCTGGAATCAATTTATCGACAAAATCGTAACTTTTGGTATGACCATACGCCTGACAATTGTGACACTGAACAATTTCACTCCTTGTGTAAGGTTTTTCGACTTTTACACTTGTATAGTACAGTCTTTTTAAATCATAAACTTTTTCTACCCCTGACAATGGTTCCAAGTCAACGAAGAATAGAGGAAGTTGAACTCTATCTTTTATGATATTAGTGACTTGTCGCACTTTGTAGCCCATCTCCATAAGTTCTTCTTTGATAGCGTCAACTGGTGTTGAAGGGTGTAGATTTCTGATCACAACTCTAAGAGCTCTCTCATGGCGTAGCTGAGTATCAGTTAGATATTTCACTATTGTTCTATATGACTCGGCGGTGGTCGGTGATATTTTGGTGTCATCAATTATACAGTAGTAGCTGGTGGAGTCGGTAATCTTACTTAATATTAAAGATAATTTCAATTTACATCAATTTAGCTAGTTTAATCAATGTCGTTAGAGCCGATTTTGATAAAATGCACAGTGTAAAGTTGCACTTCCTGTCAGCCGATTTTTGTGAAAAAAAAAGTTGAAAATTATAGTTGTCTCAATATGAAATTTTGGTTTTCAATAATTTTCGTTTTTGTGGTGCTCGACATATTCGACACACACGGACACACATACCTTTTTAAGGGACATGGTTATTTGGACTAGAACTTTTAAATGTTCACGAACGCTTACTATATATTTTATAGTAATAGAATGTTCCCGCACGTACCTTTCTGATCTTGCTACCGGAACTGTCTTAACCAAAATCATATTTATACAAAAATGTGAATTCGTTACTAAAATATACTCTTACTGCATAGTAACAAGTTTTTGTTTTTCATATTATACCATTCCAGTCCCGCTGTCCTCCCAAACTCCACCGGAAGGACCTCATTTCCTAAGAAAACAAATACAAGAAGTGATTGAAAACAATACAAGTCGGCATTCTATCCCATTAAAGCAAGGATCCAAAGAATATAAAGCAGATATAAAAATTGATGAGAGCGAGCCCTATGTTTATGAATATTTCACGAGGGGGAACTTGGGGAGGGCAGAGAAAATAACACGGCTTGAATGAAAAAAAAAAAGGCTGGAATCAGGTGAAATATGTTCTGGGATATTTTTTTCGAGTACTTCATCAAAACACTTCTTGCGAATACTTCGTATTTATTAAACATAAACAAATATTATTTTCAAAAAAATAAAACTAACCGACCATTATTCTGCTTCACAGTCATACCTTAATCACAGAAAAAATTTTGTATGGGTAATCTGTATTGTATACGTAAGATAATAGAAAATATGTATCGATTTATGACATAGAATTTACTAAAACATTAGTCTCACGTCTTGATTTTCTTAATTTTATTTTATATATATATATACACACAAGAATTTAATTCATCGACCCTACAGGGCACTGAGTTAGCCTGAGTGGTGTGCCGGTGCTCAATGAAATTATTTGTGTTGAAAAGGATCCTAGTTACAAACGTAGACGGAGGATCGAAACGTTAAATAAGAAAATTAAAAAGGAGTGATAATTTAACGACCTATAACCCGAATCATTTCAAATAAAATTATATATATATATATATATATATATATATTATATATATATATATATATATATATATATATATATATATATATTTATTAAAGGTAGGGGGAAAATCTTACATAGACGATGTGTGACATTACAAGCCCACAACAGTGTGAGATTCTTACTCTCTAAAAAAACACCTCCCTGTTCGCCTTCACCACCCACGGAACTGCCGTCAGGCATTACTTCGCGGGGGGCAGTATGGCTATGTGCCTACTTCAGTAATGGACATCTTTATATAATTCAACTTACAAGCCTTACCTGGCCGCTTCTTTCGCGCTCTTGAGATCTCAGCTTCTTTCCGACTAGCGCTGCATATTCTATCACAGCATTCCAGTTTTCCTCTTTAGTCATCTTTAGGTTGACCAAGTTTTCTGGAACAGCCTTCTCTCCAAGAATGCTGTCTAGTTCATCCTTTTCTTTAGCGAAAATTGGGCAATGATAGAATGGATGCTCCACTGTTTGATCCTGAGACAGGCAACTTGGACACGATGAATATATATATATATATATATATATATATATATATATTATATATATATATATATTTGTGTGTGTGTGTGTGGGGGGGTGTGTGTGAACAGGTACTTTGCCGCCCTTTTCTCCCCACATACCTAAACCTATCTCGGATTCATTTAAGATGATCCTAGCTATCCTACGATCACCCCCTTTTAAAAAGTGATTCAGCTCACCAAACTCCCCGGTTAATCTGTCAAGGTCGGATATGGCTTTCCTCAGATTTTGGGCGGTTGTGGTTTGAACTTTTATCCATTACAGCGTCGTTCTGTGCGTTTGCGCCAACGAAACTTCCAGTAGTGGCTGGATTTCAGCTGCCGCCGCACAGTGGACCAAATTACCAATTAAGTTGGACAAAAGTCAAGTTAAAAGTTTGGAATTTTCCAGTGCTTCACCGTTTTATTATTAGTTGGTAAGACCATTAATACTATATTTTCCGGCATACCGGAATGTTTATAAATAAATAGTAAATTAATGAATTATTCCTGTTCGCACAAGTGCCTAATAACCGGCAACGGGATTATCTTTATTCGATGGTCATTTATTGTGTTCTAGGTGCATTTAGAGCAAAGTCTTTTTGCTTTTATTTAACATTGGACATTGCTCAAACAGGTAAGACATTATATTTCCAAACTAGTTATTGAATATAAATTTGTAATCTCACCTGTAGAGTTAATTAGCAATTTGTAAATTTTTGTCCTTATTCAATAACGAAAAACTATATAACCCCCAAGTTACCCCAAGTATTTGTTTTACGAATTCTTCTAGTTTTTAGATATTACAAAACATTTCTGCGATTAATTGCGTTTTGGGTGATTCATAATTTTTTTCATACACAACACTCCGAATCAAATGTTTTACAATCTATAATTTCAAGCATTTCCTAAATCATATAAAATACATCTATTAGCAGATTTTAGCAACGCCTAGCCATAATTAGATTTTTTGTATTATTTTTCCCGTATTCTGGGACTTCAAACGTAAAATATAGGAGAGTTTTAGATTTTAGCTAATAAATTTGATGTTTGACCACTGTGCGCTCGCCAATCGTGTCAAAAAATTAATTAGTTTTTTTATTTGTTTCTTGTAATTTTTTAAAATATTTTTTCCGTAACCTGGGACCCCAAATGGTGAATATAGACAAGTTTCAGAATTTTGTTCACCTAAATCGGTCATATTGCCCACTGTTCGCCGCCGGTGCTAGTCCAGTTGGTGGTACGTTCAGAACTGCCGGGTTCAATACTCCTTTTTCCACCATGATCACTATTTTGAAAAAAATAATGGAGAAAGCGAAAATAAGAGAAAAAAAAATAAATAGAAATAAAAAATGGAGATTTCCAGACGCGGAGAATGATAATAAAAAAAATAAATTCACTGTCTATAGTTCCCGGGTTTCGGCACCACTTATGAGCTGTCCAACATAAAACTTTTAAAAAATAACAAAAAGGGGCACAATAATAACTCACTTGATGACTAGTTAAGCACTAACTTTATTGGTCTTCTAATCCTCTATACATACATTTCCAATGTTTACAAGAGGTGGTTTGGAATTAAGGCTGATAGTGTACCTTATCAGTCCTTAACTATATATATGTATATATATGTATATATATATATATATATATATATATATATATATATATATATATATTTTATGTAGGCAAAAAGTATCTGGAATCAGTATGAGAATATTTTAATTTTGCCAACGTTTTGACTCAAACTTGTGAGCCATCATCAGGGCTCAGTTTTTGAGCCATTTTCTGATAATGTTGCTGTGATTGTTTCGGGAGATGAAGAAAGAGAAAGCGGAATGAATCAGCGTCAACTCCAGAGGCCTCAACTCCATCATCGCAAACTTTGGAAACCATCACATCTGATTTATGTACTCTTCACCATTCCAACCGGTAGGTATGTGTGGTAACATCTCCTCACATCACAATAGCAGGTTCATCATCAGTTTCACGTCCACCTTCAAAACATCCGGACGCTGATTCATCACATTCTGTTTCTTCATCTCCAACAACAATCACATCGACATCATCGGAAAATAGTTCAAGAACTGAGTGAGCCCTGATGATTGCTCATAAGTTTGAGTCAAAATTACACAACGTCGGCAAAATTAAAATATTATTAGATTGACTCCCGGTTATTTCTAATTTCAACATTCGAAATCCTCATTTTTTTTTATTAATTAAGGTGGTATATCGTATATTTATTTTTCATGAAATGATAACAGCAAGCAACAATAATAGTATAATTTTACTTTATTTGTGTGAAATAACTATACAAAAAAGGGTTTGTGGAATTCTCTTTGAAATGGGTTAACTTCCAGTTTCATTGAAATCGATATATATTAGTTAATTAATAATATCTTTACTGATTGCGTATCTATATGAGTACATTATAATTATCATAACTGATAGTGTAATTCCTATTATTTGTCTAAAAAAAAAAGATTAAAACTTCAGTTCTACCGGTTGGCCTGCATACCTAATTTAGTGAATTTCTTGAATCTAACTGTGGAAAAGGCCGTAGGTAGGCCAAATCCCGCTAAAATATTACATATCCTTCAGGTCAGAGGTGTTTCAACGTAAACAAATTTGTATAAGTTTTTCGTAATTGGAACCCATTACGAAATGAATTTCAGTAGAATCTATTTCTACATTTTTTTAGACTCAATTCATCCTAACGTATCATGTATATCGTTATTTTCTTGGAATAATGATACGAACCGTATCATAAAACGCAAAAGAAATCGTTTCTTCTGATAAAAAAATAAATATTTTTTTTCTTTTAGTGTTATTTCATAGAAAATTAAATTTCCTACAAAATGGAAAAAAAAAAATCATTGAAATTTTCATATTCCTTAATTGCCTATCTACAGCTTTACAAACAGTTATACCGCAATATTGTTGTTTGGAAATAATAAACCATTGTGTAATTATTTGCAGCATTATTTTAATTTTTGTAGGTATTATGTGTTATACATACCATGTTTGCAGTTGTCTTACAGAAACTCTTTTTCTGAAAAAGTTATATGAACCCAGTCATTTAAGACGTCTTCCATAGAAGCTGTCTTCGCTAGATCTTTAAACTCATTTCTTTTCTTCTTTAAATCATCCTTTGACTTCCAAAATACATTTTGGATAACCTCTACATTTATAAAACTTTTCGTTTGAATTCCCCTCCCAAGCTTAACTTATGATTTACGGCCTCGTCTGTAGGAAAAACTCTTGAGTTTTTCCCCCTTGACAGTCGATCTGTATCAACCTTTATCAGCCTGGTTGTTAAGAAATGTTTTTCACTCCAGTAGCCGGTTTTTCGATTTGTTTTGATCACCGCAATTATTCTAAATCGTGTTATCCATTATATATATTTTCAATCAATAATATTTATTGTTATAATTAATAAAATTGATCAATATTTAATATTTACAGTTGAATTGGAAACACCGCATGCTAAACATATGAGTCCGCTAAATATCGGAATATTAATTACTTGTAACGACTATTTCTCTATGTAAATATGGTGCTATAAATAACCTCTTCAATAAATTTTAAAAAACATCCTTTGAAATTTGTTATTTTGATCACATTTATACTTTCACTTACTATATATAATATGGGAAAGTATTTTGATCGTAAAAATTTTCGAATTCCAGTTTTCAAAGGAAATACACATTTCCCTGAGTCCAAATAACCAAGGCCCGCAAAAAACGGACTGTGTGTGTGTGTGTGTGTGTGTGTGTGGTAACTCCCGGGCGAAAACGGTAAATCCTATGAAAAAGAAATTTCATATTTAAGACAAATATACGCCCGTGACGTTACAAAACCTTTTTCATCAAAATGAGCCTACCAGAAGAGCCACTTTATCCTATGCATTTTGCACCTTTTTTCGATTTTCTCTAAAACGGTTCCGACGATTTTGATTAAACTCGCTATATTGATGTAAAATTTAATGGGCTTTCATATCATGTAGGTTTTATTCTGATTAAAATGGTCTGACAGGGCTTAAATGCCGATATTTTAAACTTTCTTCTTCTAAAGTACCTTTAATTTTGTTGATACTATACAAATAACTATATTATCTTGTTACCAGTGATAAAAAACAGGTAAATATATAAATTGAATGAATTCGATACCCAACTAAAGGAGAAAACAGAAAACATATTTTTTTAATGCAATTTTTCGTTTTTGAACATAAGAACAGTAATATAGATGTATGATATACCGTTGGAAAGCTAAAGATTTGAGAAAAAATATTATCTCATACACAATCTTTTAAAAGTTAATAGAGAGTGAAAAAAAGTCGATAAAACTAAGTGATTGTTTTAGATAATAATATAATAGATTGTTTAATAAAACACATGTTTCTATAGAAATTTAATTTAATTAATTATTTAAGAGTTTCACGTCTTTTTATCTCTAACTGTATTTGAAAATTGTTGTGTTGCCCGCACCAGATTTTTAGATAAAAGTAATTAACCTCTGTATGCTCTTATCTTGCAAGAATTGTTTTAATGAAATCAATAATAGCAACGTTCCTGGCTATTCTGTTAGAAAATATCATTCTGTATCTGTAATATAAAATACTACATATGTACGTCATCCTACAAAAGTATAATTTAGAAAAGATCTATGTAAGCATTATATAAAATATTGGCATTAAGCAATTCCTCCTTTATTATTATTATGAAGTGGTTTTCTTTTAATTTTTCCTCATTTATACCATAAAGACCATATTTTAAATCTCTTAAACCTTATTAATATACATTTTTTTCCTTAATTCCCAATGTTTTATAGGTCAACCTATCAGTGATTCATTCTAGGGTATAAGTTTTCTACAAACATTATTAAAAAATATATAAAATAAAATTTGTACCTCTACAACCCATGTTTTGTGCACATAGACATTCGCACTGTTTCTTGGCTAAATGCCGTTAAATGAGGTGACAAGGCCGAGATCACATTCAGCCGCCAGGTTTTACCTATTTTTTGGGCACCGACTTTATAGAGGCTGGTTCTACCCAAGATGGGTCTCCCCTTCCTAGGGTCGCCCCCCCAGCTTAAATAACAGAATTAATTATATTGTGCCATAGCCAGGATTCGAACTCAGAAGAGTAGATTAGTGCTTTATCTCGTACACAACGCTTCTCCTCACAAAGATTATTTAACTAAACAAATGTAAACCCACTTGCCATAGTATAAAATAACATATTATGCCATTACAATTGATTGTTTTTTTTTGTTTTTTTCTGAATGTTTCTATTCACACCTGTCAACTTCATGGTAAAACAGTGAATGCAATGGGGAAGCAATCAATTTATGTTTTTTTGTAAAACTGAAAAACCATTTTCATCATTTCCCTCACTTTAAGTTTTATGAACAACTGAGAAGTCTGAAGATTCTTGGTTTTCTGGTAATATGGATTTCAAGAAGGTATGTGGGCATCTGACTTATTTATAATTAGTAATAACTTGAAGGGACGGTATTTTTTTAAATTTATTGTTTTATAAAATATATACTTCAACTTTTAATTCACAGTTCATTTCCCTTTTAGAATAATCCTATTTTCCGGACTACAGATTCTCACTAACCTTTTTTCTTTTTCTTTTTTTTCATAGTCCCTTTCGTTAGCTCTTCATTAAAGTTTTTGAATATTTTCTTTTTTCTGCTTGTATGTATTTTAAGGATGTCAGGCATTTCTATAATATCTATAATAAATAAATATCTTCTAGGAATCTATAACGAGGTGATGGGGCTCACCTTTTGGTTTAAGTAGAACCTTAAATCTAATACTAAAAGCTATATCTCAATATTCTGCCATCGTTGTGGTAATCCAGAAGGTGTCAGCTTACCTTATATAGGATTTTTTATAAGTTTGACCATTCCAAAAAACGTTTTATTCTTAACAGTTATACATTTGGAAAGTTTGCCCATTTTTAATCCCTCGTGAATTGTATGGGTTTCAGATCTTTGGAATGACGTTTCTTTCACAATTTTCCGTAATACGCCATTTCAAAACGATTGTAAACGTTTTTTGGTTAACTTAGCAATATCCGGAAAGAGCGGTGCACCATAAAATAGAGTCGGGCGTATAAAGGTCTTAATATTGATGTCTTTCGTCGAAGAGACTTACTTAATCTAGGACCACACAGGATTACTAAATTTATCGTTTTATAAGAGAGCTTTTTTTTTTTTTTTTTTTTTTTTTTTAAGAAAGAGAACCAATATGGATTTGGAGAATCGAATCCTTCAATAGTCTACAACACAATTATAAGGATCAGAAAATTAAATTATTATTTAAATCTCGTAGAGCTGGTAAGGTGCAGAGACAGAGTTCTGACAATGATTGACGGACACAGCTTGCTCAGTAAGCCGATGACAGACGTAGCAAACCACAGAGTGCTGACTGGGCAGTCCCTCACCTCCGGGTCGAGCTATCTGATCCGCGGATCTCTTGGCAACTCAGCACGTCAACTGTTATCTCCGGCTCCTCGCTGGAATTGTTGGGTCGAGAAGTCCATCTCGGCCTGGCAGGAGAAAGTTAAACTATCTTTGTCAGAGAACTACTGAATCATATTTGAATATTTGGATAAAAAAATTAATCCTCACTAAAATTATAAAATCCGTTTTATAGTCATTCTGATGGTTAAGTTTTTGTCCAACTGCTTTCCTAAGGGAAGGATGGTTCTAAAAGCAGCATTTATTATATATATATATATATATATATATATATATATATATATATATATATATATATATATAACACACTGCCGGACAAAATTAAAGGATCACTTACAAATATTTATATTATTAATACATAAGAGATAAAAATAGGAATTCCTTTGTCCCAGACTGGACTTTGTATTGTATCTTGTCAAGTTAATCCTCTACCTGTTTACATTCCCACCCGTTTTGGAGAAAAGGATCAGTTAATCCTCTTCTTTTCTTTCTTCCTATCAGTAAATGGTTAGTTGTTAGCAAAGATTCATCTTATTGAAGATTTTCTAAAATTTAAGAGACTTTAGTTTTTACTTGTGAGTTTAGTAAGAACGTTATGATGGCCAACAGAAGAGCTTTGACCGAAGAGGAATCAATTCGTGCTGTTGCTTTGGGTGAAGAAGGGTTTTCTCAAAGGCATATTGCGCAACAGCCTCAGCGGTCACAATCCGTAGTTTCCAGGGTGCTTAATAGGCACCATCAAACTGGAGGGCATACAAGAAGAGTCGGACAAGGCCGTCCAAGGTCAACTTTCCACCGTGACGAGAGTTTTAGAACTGCATGCTCTTCTGGATCGCCGATCAACTGGTAACAGTTTGCGTGGTCTCCTCCTGAGGTTCAGGAATGTGCAAATTTCAGAGCGAACCGTGAGAAGACGACTCAACGATTATGGATAGACCTCCCATCCTTCAGCTACTGGACCTCTTCTCTCCATACAACACCGGGTTGAGCGCTTGAGGTTTGCTCAGGAGCACCGAAACTGGACTCAGGAAGATTGGAGCGTCGTATTATTCAGCGATGAGTCAAGATTCTGTCTCCGATCTCCAAATGGACGGGAAAAGGTATGGAGAAGGCGGGGAGAGAGATACGCTTCATGCACTTTTTCTCCAAGGGTTGCGTTTGGTGGTGAGTCAGTGATGGTGTGGGGGAGGGGCATAAATTTAAACTCCCGTACAGAGTTGGTTCTTGTGAACCGTGGCTCTATAACTGCTGACAGGTACATTAGGGAGGTACTTGAGCCACATGTAATACCTTTCGTCAGAAATATCGCAGGTAACTCGCGTTTACTCGATCAGTGCAAAATTTCCTCAGACAAGAAGAAAATGACGTTATGGTTTGGCCACCCAGAAGTCCAGATATGAACCCAATAGAGCATGAATGGGACATGCTTCGAAGACGTGTCCGCGCCCGAGACCCGCAAAATTTGGCAGATTTAAGGGAAATGTTAGTGGAAGAGTGAAAACAACATGTAAGAGCCCTGGTCGCTGGAATGGGCAGGAGAATGGAAGCAATTATCAGAGCTAGAGGTGGGAATACCAATTATTGGTCGTTTTCCTCGAATTCTTCCTTTTTATTCAGTTTTGTTGTTTTATTTCATTTCAAAGATTTACTTTCTCATTTTAAGACTGTAGGAAATTTTTATTTTTTGATTTGTTTTCCTATTAAAATTTTCTAGAAAAGATTTTTTTTTTTTTATTATCCTTATAATAAAGTGTTGCTTCCAAAGAAAAAAGAATATTTTCAAAAATACCCTATACAGTTCAGTAATTTCAAAATATTGAAGTGATCCTTTAATTTTGTCCGGCAGTGTATATATATATATATATATATATATATATATATATATATATATATCATTTCCAAGACAATCGTAACCTTTTCAAAGTTAAACGTAACTTTTCAAATGTAACCTATTTCATTCTAAATGTAACTCTTTCCGAAGTAAACTTAACCCTTTCCAAAACAATTCTAACACTTTTTTTTCACTTCTAGCCTCAAATATTCCGTTTTACTTAGGATTCCGTACCACTCCAATACTCTTTCGACTTTTAAATCCCGTCTTTAAAAACGCATAACAATATGCGATTTCTTGTTATTACATTTATTCAGATATTTAAATATTTATCCCTACAATAGACCAAATTGAAATATGTCTGTATAATATTTCGTCAATAAAAACGACCTAATTTCCTTCCGCAGCAGAATATTAGTCGAAATTTATTTATTGCTCGCTCAGCTACGAAAATATTTCGCCTCACGCTTGAGAAAGTACACAAACGTTGAAAGGAATCAGTAATAGGAAAGAGAGAGAAATCCAAAGTTTGCGATAAATTCCGTCGAAGGGAGACAAGAGAAACGATGTGAATGATAGATTGGGAGGGAAGGCGAGGCGAATAAACAATGAATTGTAGAAGCAACGAGAATTGGGCTCACGGCTAGGGCCCTTCTTATAACCCTTTTCTTCCCTCCCGCATTCTTGTCCTTCCCATCTTATATATAGATAGATGGGGTGTTTCTGTATCTGAAATATATAAATATGACGTTCACATATCATAAATATTACGACAGTGCCTGTGTATTTGGTACAGTGAAATAAATAAAAATGTAATATAAAGAAAATACATTTGTTTCGAAAATACGAAATTTTAATCGTTAATAAGAAGAAACATTCATGAAGATAATTACGGAATTGAGTAATTTAATGATTGTTTTTTTTTTTTTGTTGGCTCGACAGGCGCCTGAAGTTGCCCTTGCCCCTCTCAACTGCTCTTTCCCAATCACTTCGGTCAGCAACATGTCTGCTGGATACTCCTACCATCTTCAAGTCCTCAGCCACGGAGTCCTTCCACCTTCCCTTCGGTCTTCCACGTTGTCTGACTCCATCCAAGTTCCCATAATATTTCCTTACGGTTCTACCTATCTTGATAACGTTTCCTAGCTATTCGCACAAAATGGGAAATTCGGAGATCGTTGAAAAGATCGTAGATTTTTTTGTTCTTCCTTAAGCTCACCTTTTGGTTTAAGTAGAACCTAAAATCTAATACTAAAACCTAAATCATAATATTCAGCCATCGTTGAGGCTATCCAGAAGGTGTCAGCTTACCTTATAAAGGATTTTTATAAGTTTGACCATTCCAAAGAACGTTTTATTCATAGCAGTTATAAATTCTGAAAGTTTGTCCATTTTTTAATTTCTCGTGAATTGAAGGGGTTTCAGATCTTTGGAATGACGTTTCTTTCACAATTTATCGTAATACACTATTTCGAAACGATTGTAAACGTTTTTTAGTTAACATAGCAATATCCGGAAAGAGTGGTGCTCCATAAAGTAGAGTTGGGTTTATAAAGGTCTTATGTATTGATATCTTTCGTCGAAAAGACTTATTTAATCTTGGACCGAACAGGATTACACCAGTTTACCTTTTTGTATTTACGGCACAGAACTCTGCATAAAATTGACACAGAAAAATAAAATAAACATCCCTGAATATGGATCTGAAAACTGCAATATTGAAACTGCAAAAGGTGTTATAACCTCGCCTAGGCAGGGTGATAGCCTCGCCTGTTTGTTGTTCAATTTGGCTTTGGAGAAGGTAGTGCGCGATTCAGGGATACAGACTTCGGACACCATCTTCAACCGGCTGGTCCATATTCTCGGCTTTGCTGACAACCTGGACATTGTCGCAAGGTCATTTGAGTCCTTAGAAGATGCTTTCCTCAGGTTGGCGGAGGCAGCGAAGGATATGGGGATGCACATCAAATAGGAGAAGACAAAATACATGAGAGCTGGGCCGGGAACAGAGACTGCAGACCGACATCCTGTGATAATGGGCCCATTTGAGTTCCAGAGCGTTGACCAATTTGTGTACCTCGGATCAGTAGTAAATTGTGGAAATAGGATCTCCGGGGAAACAAGTCAGCGTCTCCTCAAAGCCAACAGGTGCTATTTTGGCCTCAGAAAGCACCTGAGAAGTTCCTACCTCACCCGTCGCACAAAGTGCCTTTTGTATAAGACCCTCATTAGGCCCGTCTTAACTTATGGATCTGAGACATGGACCCTCACTGGTAAAGAGGAGAGGGATATCCTCATATTTGAAAGAAAGATATTTGGGCCAGTTAAGATCGGAGAAAGCTGGAGGCGGAGGACAAACTTGGAAATCTACCGGATCTATGGCGAAGCTGATGTGATGAGGTTAATCAACTTAGGAAGACTGCGATGGGCTGGCCACGTAGTACGGATGCCAGACGATGAAATTCCCAAAAAGCTGCTGGATGGGAGGCTCCACCGGACAAGGGGAAGAGGAAGACGTCGGCTTAGATGGGAGGACACCGTTGCCAGGGATGCTCTTCGTCTACTTGACACCGGCAACTGGCGAGCGGCTGCTCAAGACCGAACCACCTGGCGAAGACTTATTGAGGAGGCCAAGGACCACATCGGTCTGTAGCGCCACGGATGGTGATGATATGGATCTAGCCACCGTTCAACAGTTACCAGAAGTCTGTACACCAAGTTGGTGTACCCTTAAAATTCCAATCGGAGAATCTGCATATTTTTCTAAAAGGGCACTAGTTCCTCAAGAAAACCAAGTAGCTTTTTTGGAACTAATAAATAACTATCCGGATCATAGCATCCTTTATACGGACGCATCTAAATCGGGAGACTGTAGGGTTTTCGTTCATATCGGCGAATAAAGAACTTCTATACAAGCTTCCAGAAGCTTGCTCAGTCTTCACAGGAGAGGCCAATGCCAACAATATTAAAGGTTCAGAGCATCATCAAAAGTTTGCTATTGTGTCCGACTCAAAGATTAGGCATCCGGTAGTGGCAGAAATCCATAATATACACCATGAAATCCTGATAGAGGATAAGTGAGAGGGTTCCCGCTCACAGTAGCATATATGGCAATGAAAGAGCCTATGCCGCGGCAAACTGTGCTCGTCGTTTAACAACACCTCAAGCTACGATAGTCAACAAAGTCCCTCTGCAAGACTGGACAAGGCAGTTCAGCTCTTTACAGAAGGAAAAGTGGCAAATCGAATGGAATGCAAATTCCTCTAAATTGAATGAAATAAAAAGAGATTGTGCCCGTTGGAAGACCTCCAACAGGAAGTCAAGGAAAGAAGAAGTGATCCTCTGCAGGCTGCGGATAGGACATAGTGAGTTCTCCCACGGCTACCTTCTGCCAGGTTTAGAAGCCCCAACTTGTATGCAATGTGACACAGTGAGGACAGTAAAACATAAATTGTTAGATTGTCCAATTTTCAATAAATGAAGAATACTCTAAAAGAATTATTGAAAGATGATGCAAACAAAGTCAGTATCCTCTTCAAGTATTTGAAAAGAATTTTATATTATAATAGAGTATAAAATGTAAGTTTGAACACCAATGACCCACAAGGGTAGAGGCGTCATAAATAAATGAATAAACAAAAGATATAACGTATCTAAATTTTAATAAACTAATAACTTTGGTTGTGCTGATAAGCAAGCTTATAAAAAAAAAATTTAAAGAACCAAAATAAATGGAGCATTGTTTTTTGTAAAAGATATCTTAGGAGATGGTGAACACTCTTTCCAGTGGTGCTACTTTAGTTTTGAGAAAAATAGAAAAACAATCAAATTTCAAAACAATACAGAATTGTTTTAATAACCGTAAGGGTCAATAAAGACAGATAAATACATTTATTTGTGCATGGACAGGGTTGATATGGGTTTGAAAATTAATTTAAATTGGTTCCAAACCATATAAAATTCAATTTACAGTCTCTCAGTCTTATTATAAATAAGTAATTAATTGTGAAATACTCTATTATATTATTCAACAACGCTTTTGTTTGATAAAAAAAGGACGAAACTCATTCGTTAATTTAATTTATTATATCGGTCCTATCACACACTTTTCAATTACGAACTAATTTGAATTCCACCTTTTGTCTCAGAACAAAATGTGTTTTATTCCAGCCATTTGTATTTATTTATACACACGTACTTTCCTGTTCCGTTGGCATTTTTAACGTGTAAAAAAGTGATTCATTTAACAGTCTAAATTAATAAAAAGTAATGGTAAAAGTTCCCTAGACTTTACAAAATAGAGAATAGTGGAAACTTCAATGGTCGAAATTATGAAAAGTTCTTTGAGTCAACAATTAATTAATTTAATCTTGAATGTAGTGTATTTAACAGGTGTATATTTAAGTGTTTGAATGACGAAGTCCCAAAAAAATGTGAGTGTATTTGGGTGCGTATGTGCTAAATCAAGCTAAAAAATCTGGTGCGGGCAACAGACGACTTTCACTTACCTCGATCGATTAAAGAATTTTCAAAAACAGTAAGAGATAAAAATGAGTGAAACCATTGAAGGATTAGTTAAATGGAATTTCTATAGAAACATGTGTTTTATTAAAAAATCTATTCTATTATTATCTAAAATAATCAGTTAGGTTTGTGTTCATTTCATCACTCTCTATTAACTTTTACAAGCTCTTGTGTATTAGATAATATTTTTTTCTAAAATCTTTAGCATTCCGACGGTATATTACACATGTTTAGTACTGTTCTTATGTTCAAAAAAGAAAAACTGCATTAAAAAAAATATTTTTTCAGTTTTCTCCTTCAATTGAGGATGGTAGTTGAGAGGGCCAATGGTAGCTTCAGGCGCTTGTCGAGCCGATAAATAAATAAATAAATCATACATATTTTAATTACTAATTTTCGATTCGTTGAATTATAAAGTTCTTTATTATTTTATTCAAAAACGTGTTTGTTTATAAAAAACAAATTATCTAATCCTCTGATAAAAACTAATTTATCAGTCCTATCACACATCTTTTAATTACTAATTCTCGATTTTACTGTTTGTCTCTTCATGAAATATGTTTTATTCGAAACATTTGTATTTATACACACTTACTTTTCCGCTCTGATGGTATTTTTCCTGTACAAAAAAGTGGTTCATTTAAGTATTGTTCAGTAGAACGAATAGGTGTTGTTACTTAGAATGTATGAAATATATAATGATGTAAGCTTCGTTGAAGATCAAAACGATAAAATGACTATTTGTAGGATTTTTACTTTCACTTACTATATATAGTAAGGGGAAGTATTGCGATCGTGAAAATTTTCGAATTCCAGTTTTCAACGGAAATACACGTTTTAGGGTCCCCTGAGTCCAAATAACCAAGTCCCGCAAAAAGGTCTGTGTGTGTGTGTGGTAACTCCCGGGCGGAAACGGTAAGTGCTATGAAACTGAAATTTCATATTTAAGACAACTATACGCCCGAGACGTGACAAAACTTTTTTCATCAAAATGAGCTTACCAGAAGAGGCACTAGATACTATGCCTTTTTCACCGTTTTTCGATTTTCTCGAAAACGGTTCCGACGATTTTGATTAAACTCGCTACATCGATGTAAAATTTAATGGGCTTTAATATCATTTGGATAAAAATGGTCTGACAGGGCTTAAATGCCTATATTCTTCTCCTAAAGTACCTTTAATTTTGTAGATTCAATAATAATAACTAGATTATCTTGTTAACGCTGATGAAAAACAGGTAAATATATAAATTGAATAAATTCGATACCCAACTAAAGGAGAAAACAGAAAAAAAATTGTTTTAATGCAATTTTTCGTTTTTGAACATAAGAGCAGTAATATACATGTATGATATACCGTTGGAAAGCTAAATATTTTAGAAAAAATATCATCTCATACACAAGCTTTTAAAAGTTAATAGAGGGTGATGAAATGAACATAAAACTAACTGATTATTTTAGATAATAATATAATAGATTTTTTAATAAAACACATGTTTCTTATAAATTCAATTTGATTAATTCCTTAATAGTTTCACGTATTTTTATCTCTAACTGTATTTGAAAATTCTTTCATTGATTTTAAAAATCGAGGTAAGTGAAAGTCGTGTGTTGCCCGCACTAGATTTTTTTTCTTGGGATTTTAAATCAAGTAAATTGAAATATCTATGGATAATCCCTCCAATTTAGTTAAGTAAAAGATCACCAATTACATTTGCTAGTCCATACATAGCCCTTTGGTAAATACCTCAGGATTGGCAATTCACTTATACTCCCTAGGAAGATACTGGATCCAGTGAAGCAGCGGATATGCAGAGGCCCCAGGCTGATGGAAGAGCACTACTAAATATAAACAAGTGCTCAGAAAGGCTCATTCAATTTTTCCGGTCCGAGGAAACCCTATCCTTTTAGGAAAAGCAATTAGGGGAAGGGGAAAGGGGACTTCTTTGGTAACAACCCCTGACGTTTCGGCTCCGTGTTTGTACAGCTCAGGGGCGGCGTGATGGACGGTGGGGGAGGGAGGGTGAAATTTCCCTCGGATTGTTAGCCACTTCTTTTATCCCGTCTTAGCTTTTTATTATTTTTTATAATTCCTTGGGAGGAAAGGAGGCCTCCAGAATCGGCCAATCAACAAATCATACCCTTTTTCCTAAGCATACCCCTGGGATTAGAGCGCGCACCAATTCTGCCTTCTTGACACGAAGGAAATTGAGTCATTTCTCTCCGCTGGCAATTTTTTATACCTTCCTCTTAAGCGGCCTGTTATTATTCTTTAGGGGCTTGAGCATTTAGATGAAGCTTTCAAGCTTTACACATAATTTTTATAGACTTATGCGAATGACTTGAATGATGACGAATGACGAAAAAAAAAATAGCCGGATTGGAATATTAAATAATTAAGAATATACCATACAATGGTTTTACTTAGTACTTAATAACTACTTGGTACTTAATCTAAAATAGATAAGTACTTCAACTACTAAGAAACTTCCAGGCAGTCTGTGTTCTCTCAAAATAAGCTGCGGGGAATTAAGAATAGAACAAAAATCTGGAGAAACCGTGTGAAAGGTAGGAAGAAGAGTAGTAGCCTTTAGATTGCGAATTGGCCAATCGTGACTCACCTATGGATACCTTATGGAAAAAGCGGATGAAAAGAAAGCGAACGATGGTCTGCATTTTCTTCCCGAGGCATTTTTTTTTTCTCGATTCATCATTTTTGGGTGATAATAAGAAGATACTCGACTTTGTCATAGAGGTACTAAAAGAAATTCAGCTTTACAATAAGATATAAATATATATATATAATACTAATGATAAAATAAATAAGTTTAATATTAAATAATAAAAACAAATTAAATTAAACAAGCGAATCTAGGGTTAATAATACAAATTATATTGGGTTATTGCACATGAAATTTCCGTTTTTATAGTTTCTGAAATATATAAAGGATTTTGCAGGTCTCTGTTGTTTTCTTCCAAATGTTTACATATTTAAAGTAAACAGTTACTAATCCTCTACCTTTGTATTATAAACATTAGCTTCCCAATCAATTACCCACTTTTTTGTATACCTCCAAATATGAACATGGAAACACGTGATCTTCGAGTAATATTATTGTACGAGTTTAAACTCGGCCATTCAGCAGCTGAGGCCGCTACAAATATTTGCAAGGCGTTTGGGGAAGGGAGTGTTAATGAACGGAGCATTCGCCGTTGGTTTGCTAAGTTTTCAGTTGGGGATACCGACTTGGAAAACTTGCCCCGAGGAAGACCTCCGTCCGTAATAGACAACGATGTCCTCAAACATACAGTAGAAGGAAACCCCTCCCAAACAGTTAAAGGACTCTCAGCACAACTAAATGCATACGCATCTACCGTTTCCAGACATTTAAAGTGAATTGGGAAAGTAAAAAAGCTCGATACATGGCTACCTCATAATCTCACTGAGCGGCAGCAAGACCCCACGTTTCAAAATATGCCGTGCAAAAATTGAAAGAACTGGGCCACGAAGTTCTTCCGCACCCAGCATATTCTACCGACTCGTCTGCAACAGATTACCACCTCTTCAGGAATTTAGACAACTTCGTCAAAGGATAACTTTTTTTAAATGATGATCAGGTGAAAAGTGCTTTTTCAGATTTTTTTTACTTCAAAGCTCAGAGTTTTTCAGTTCGGGGATAAAAAAGTTGGTGTCACGTTGGGAAAAATGTGGAGAAAAATAAGGTAAATACTTCGAATAAAATTATCTTGTTTTCATATCGTATTTTTAATAAAAATCCATTACCTTGAAAACAGACATTTCATGTGACACAACCAAATACAATAGCCTAATCAAAAATATTCTGAATTTTTAAGAATAAAGGTTGGGGAGAAAGACTAAAAAAAATATCACCGGTATAGATATAAAAAAAAAAAATCAATTTTAATCTTTCATAGATGGGTCGACCTTCTAAAACAGTGAATACTTCTAATTATAATGGCGAAATTCAAGATGAAGGGAAAATTAAAGGTTTTAAAGATCAACATAGGCAAAAACTATAACGACAGATAGACAAAATAAAAAGAGAGACTAATATTATTCTTTCACTTATATATGAATCTTTTGAAACAGCTATAAAGCATATTCCTAAATGTTCGAATTTCCATGACACAAATGGCAGGTCCATCAACAAAAAAGGTGCTATATGTGAGGTGCTATAATATAACACATATTATCAGCCATTGAACAAAATGAACCATTGAACTCAGATTACCAACATCTCTCTACAACTTGATGTTTTAGAATTAAATGAAAGGAAAACAGGATGCACTCTCAACATAATCTAATTGCACAAACGTACTCTTCTTTCTCACGAAATTACAGTGCTAATCTAGAATTCCTAAAAAACTGCCTGAATTTTAATTTTTTTTTTTTTTTATACTGGTCCTTAACCATTTTTATTCTCTCTGATTATATCCGAGCCCTTAGAGAAAGTTGAGCCAAAGGGTGAGTGAATACCGAGACCGGCAATGATTAGAGGTGGAGGTGCAGATAAAAGCAGTTGATCAATTATGCCGACTCCAAACTCCCCTTCACCCCCCAGATTACACCCACTTCCTTTGGAGCACTAACGAAGCTCCTGTATGCAGCAGTTAGTGCCAAGCCAACTCCCTGTCTCCTCCAAATCTAATCACTTCTTATCAACTCTCAACTGGGTAACTACTTCGTTACCAAGCAGCCAATCCCAACTTCCTGATTGGTTCCTTCTTCATGTCAGGGTAGTTAAGTATTAGATAAATTTAAAAAAAAAAAAGAAAACTAATAAAGACTTTAGTAGAAAATTATTAATAAAAACTAGGAAGGTAGCTAGAAACAGTACATTTTCAATGTACCAAGACTGAGACGAAATAAAATCAATTTCCATCATGCAACCTTCTTTTACTTTCCAAAATAAAAATAAATTTATACGGCTCCTGAGGGAAAAATACTTCATATGTTTCGAAAAGACCTGCTGCGTTGACGAGGACGGTTCTGCAAGGTATGCTAAAATTTAGAATAGGAAAAAAAAGTTATTCTGGGACTGGGTCCCTCAAGAATAACAGTTGTGAAAAATAATAATGAGAAATATTTCTGATCAACAGAGACAAGGGTCATAATTAATTATTAGTAAAATTTAGAGACTTCTTCTCTAATATTAATGTACAACAAAAAGAATATATATTTTTTTTTTATCTTCAAACTTTTTGTATTCACACCTGTCAATAAATGGTGACAATCAGGGAATGTGATGATGAAGGAATGATAGCGTGGCAGGCATGATGGAGAGAAGATGTCCAGCGGCACCTCTTCCTGGCGTGCTTCTTATTACGGATTTAGCTTAGTATTGTCCGGCATGTTACTAGTGGCCATGCTCCGTATGAGATTGTTTGTAAGTCCGTGTAAGTTGTGAAAACGTTTGTAGAGGGTCCGAAACTGTTCGTTGACTGTTGGCATGTGTAGGTCTGTATGTAAAGTAGTGTTGCTAACGTACCATGGTGAGTTTTGGATTGAAAAATTTGAATTTTGCGTATGTGTGTCTTTTTGGCAGTCCCGTATATCTGTGAGGAGTAACTCCAAATGGGCTTCAGTAGGTAAGTGTAAGTGTTTAGTTTATGTTTAAGTTTTGAACATCTTGAGAGTAGTGAGTATAAAAGTTTTAGTCTTTTGTTTAGCGTTATCTGTTTGTTTTTGATGTGTTGGCCCCATTTCATTCTTCTGTCGAATGTCAAGCCCAGATATTTTATTGTGTCTGTCTGTGGAATTTGGATATTGTCAAGATATACTGGTGGGCAGGTGTTTTGTCGAAGAGTGAAAGTAATGTGTTGGGATTTATCCTGGTTAATTCAAAAAGAATATTACACCAAAAAAAAAAAAAAAAAAATTAAAAAAAAAATCTAATGAAAACTATGTTCGACAAAATATTAAAATAAATGAAACATGTAATGAATTTTAAATTTAAGCAATGAACAATTTTTTCGTTTGTTTAAATTCTGATACCTAAATTCTTAAATTGATTTTGAGGTAAATGTAAGTCTGTTGTTGTGCACTCCAAATTTTTCTAAATTCTCGTGCCTTTATCAGTATATTATACACATGTGTTTTAATCACAAAAAAACATTTTTTTAAAATTATTTATTTATATAAACCGTATTTTTCAACGAGACTAGTAAATAGGCTAAAAGAAAATGGTCATGAACAAGACATGTAGAGAAGCTACCCATCATTTGTACTATAAAAATATTCTAAACTAGGTCTCGAGGCCGTCTTAAAAAAACAAATAAAATCCTTTATCCTATCTTTTTCTTTATTCAGTTCTCAAATTCTTTAATATTTCTTGAATGCTCCTTCTCATCAATACTGACTAGAAGAAATTTGTAAATTATTTTAGAATCAGGTTTTTGAAAAATGTATAAGGGCATGGTATAAATTGGAAAAGTAACTATGAAATTAATCAATCTGTGACGTAATCTAAGTCAAGATTATTATTATATCTTTAGAATTTCTAATAGATAATCATTTATACAAACATTATTCGATTTGTATCGCTCAATATACTACGCATGTGTTATTTTTCGCTCATGTTCCATCAATCGCCCGTTACCAAAGCCAGCATTTGAATACGACGTTGTTGAATACACTACCGGCACAACGCAACAGCCGTCCAAGATTGCATACTTAGGGGCATTTGTGATAAAATATGATTTTTTTTTTTTTTTTAATGAACAACTTTGTTTTATTTTTTTAATAAATTTATTTGTATACAATTGAAACTATATTTAAAGTATTATATGAAAATACTTTAGGAAAGTATTTCATAAAGTTGTAATGATATTTTTCTAACCTCTCTAAGGTTTCATCGATTCGCAGAAAGAGAAAGTAATCAGTATTTACTAAGAACAATAAAATCATTCATATAATCGGAAATTTTCTCTTTTATTTATTTTATAAAGCTTTTACAGAAATGGAAAACATATAAAAACTTTAAGTTCTATTATGTATTTGTTTAATATATATTTAAATGGTTTGAAACTGTACTAAAAATTAGTAAAATAATTTATAGTTATAGGGGTGGAAATATCTTGTGAAGAAACTACTCAGCAGTAGCACTTTAATGCTACTTTATAATATAAGATCTCGAGTCCATCGTATTTTTAATCGCCTCAGAGGGTATATATATATATATATATATATATATATATATATATATATATATATATATATATATAATATATATATAAAGGGGAGCCCGTGGCTTAGTGGTTAGCACGCTAGCCTGCCGCGCTGAAGTTGCCACCCACAAAAATTGGCGTAGGGAGTGATGTCCCTACCCTATAGAATGTCATCGAGAAACGCGGTGTGAAATATAACCCATACAGCGCGGCCAAGGGCCTCCAAGGCCTGTCGCGCCAACTGAAAAGATATATTATATATATAATAGAGGGTCTGCGACAAATAAGATATTACGATCATTATAGATCATTTCATTTGTGATGAATTTATTTGAAAGGAACATTTAGGATTTTTTAACGGATTTTGGATTGTCAGGATTGAATATGGTAAGAATTAAAGAACCAAAGCTCACTGTAGTTCAGAAACTTAAATAAAGATGGAAATCTATATATTTAGACGAATCTTAATTTATAAAAATGTGGAGTGTTGCCATTGGGCATATTCCCTTCATTTCTTTTCATGTGTATTATCTATATTATTAGCCAATTTACTTGATGTGTTTACTAATAAAGTTGTAAATTTTAATGAATTAATAAATATAAAATTATAAACATACCTATATAGAACAGTTGATCATATTAATACTTTTTGATAAATAACTGCCAATTATAGTTTTGAACCACATACAACTTATATAAGATCATACTGAATTTCATTTGATATTTCAGAGAAAAAATCAAATTTAATTATATTCAATAAGTCTACTTGTTTAAATTTTCTTTTGTCTGTGTTTCATTAAAAGTGACGAGATGATATACGATTTTCGCTCTTTAGAGCTTTTTATGAATTGCTACAAGGATTTTTTTATTTTTAATTCAAGTGCGATATACATTAGGTGACATTACCTGATTCTAAAGCTTGGCGGCTGTTAGTACCTGTTGCTCGAGCCATTTCTGTTTATAGACCGTGTAATGATCATCTTGATAAGACCCTCACTCAAGTTCACTTGCACAGTAAACAGCTCGGAACTCAATGACATAGTATTTTCCACTACTATAAGGTAATTACGTTGTTGTTATCAACTTAGGTCTTTATTATCTAGATTTTTCATTATTGTTTTAAAATATAATACTCAAACTTTTCTAAGCTTCATAATTAAAGTAATGTATATATATTTATTTATTTAAAGTTATTTACAACTGTATTAAAGAACACTGTAACTATGAGTAAATATGAGGAATAAAAAAAAAGTCATAAAAATGGCTTGAGAAAGAACTACCCAGTGGTAGCACTTCACTAACTATTTTAACTCAGTAGGTCCCGAGGCCACCTTCTTTTCAGTCGCCTTGGAGGGTTATCAGGGATATCTAAGGAAGATGATTTACGGACAAGTGGGTTTGTATGGGAAGGAAGTTTAGAATGAAAAGAGAGGAGCATCTATCACGGGCTATGTCTGAAACAAATGGGATGTTAAGGTCATTATAAATGAGTTGATTTGTAACAAAATAAGGGTCATTCAGGATTTTGCGAAGGATTTTGGATTGTAAGGACTGGATGAGAGAGGAATTAGATGGTTTTGTAGAGCCCCAAAGCTCGATTCCATATGTCAAAATAGGTCTGATAATAGTGATGTAAATAAGTCTTTTGTAATATACTGGAAGTTTTGAACGTTTGTCCAGTAAGAGTTGTAGTAATCGATATCTTCGAGCAGTTTCTTGTCGCTTCAGTCTTGTGTGAGGATAATATATAATTTTGGTGTTCGTGCTCGTTATTGTAAAAAAAAATATTTTATTTATTCAAAAGTTACAAAATATCGATAATAACACTTTAAAAGACAATAATGACAATCTTGATAATAACAATATGGCTATACTAGATCTGACATAGATTACGTACCGTAATTACTGCGAGGACTTGAAGAGAGTGCCCCCTGGGAGAAGGGACAGGGTATATAAAGGTTAATAGGACTGCTGAATAAGATTCAAGGAATATGGTGTGATCTGCAGGTGCACTATGGCCTCATGGTGGCGTGACTCCTCCGTCCTTATGAGAGTGAAGCCCACTGAACTCTAAATTTAAGGATTTGGGACGGTTTGTCTATTCTGTAAATATTGAAACCAAGCTCTGGCTCTGCCATCAAAACATTCAGGTGGTTGAGGATGGGTACTTGGATTATCATTTGAAGGATTAGAACACAGTAATTCCAGTTTACAATACTGACGATAAAGATTATAGCATAAAAGATATAAACATATTACATAAAATATATAAGAAATAAATTGGGATACAGTTATATCATAAGGTTCTAATTCTTCTATTTCTATATTACTTAAGTCTATTTGTTGTAATTCCTCAAAAGTAAAATTTGTTGATACAATAGTTTTATTATTAACAGAATGATAGGAAATAAAAGGAATATTTACATTGTCAACATAAGAAAGTGGTACATTTATATTTACAAATTTCTCATTTTCATTAAGATTAAGGAGGCTAGTAGATGGTAGATGATACATTTGTGTGTTTGTTACACTAGTTGTTACATTGCTAATATTAAAGGTTAAATATTGGTGTAATGTGGGTATAAGTTTGATTATAGGGTTTGTTCTTATTTCTACAGCTTTACAATCATTTAATTCCATATTCTTACATAATTCTAAAATACATTTGTCCTTAATCTCTATCATGTCTTTACAGTAATGATGATTATTGAATTTAATACAATTTCCATTGTAAAACGAATTTTTAAATCTAATGATTAGTTGTTCTTTAATCTTTAGAGTAATGACTTTATTATTCCTTGTAACTGGATATGACATAGCATAATAAGTTGTTTTTGGCAATGATTTCAAAGGGATTTTAATAAAATAATAAATTAATCCTGTATCTGATAGGGAACAAAATGTGGAGCTAAGTAACCAGTTTAATTCTACATTTTCTGTGATTGGTTCTCCGAACGGTATGTTTAATTGTTCTAGTTCTCTAGTCGTTAATATGCTTGGATGGGTAATTCCTAATTTACATTGTTCTAAGGAAAATTCTATATCATTTAATTGATTTTCTACTAAATCTATGTTTATAAGTCTTAAAATTTCTAATAACGAAGAGCTTGCTCGATTAAGCAATCCAAGAGAGTTAGGGTGATTGGGGGTAGTATAATGTAATTCAATATTTAAGTAGTTTAGAAAATCTTTAAACAAGTTATTGTCGAATTCTCTTCCGTTGTCACATGATATTTTTTGGGGTTTTGGAAAATATGCTAAATATTTTTTCAATACTTTCATGCTTTCTATGGCATTATAACTCGTTGCGTAATAAGAAAATATTCTTTTGGAAAAAGTATCTACTATTAAATAAATGTAATAATTACTCATGTGTAAGGTATCAATCATTAAATCTGTAAAGGGTTTCTCAGGTGTGGGAGTAATTTTAAATTTTTGTTTTATAGGTCTTCTATCGTATTTGCCTTTTCCACATGTGTCACATTTGTTTATAATTTCTGTGATATGATCTTTCATATTGGGCCAATAAAATTTGGTTTTCAAAACTAAATATGTTTCATTTATACCTCTGTGGCATGTCTTGGCGATATGATAATCAAGGATAAGTAATTTCTGGTCTTCCGTGTTCTTTACATCTGGCAATAGTTTATAATATCTTTTAATTCTATTTGTGGGAAATTTTTCTCTAATGAGTGATGCAACTTTATTAAATAATGCATTATACCAATTATTTTCACTTTCTATAGAATCTGATATGGGTGAGCAGTATATGCCGTAAGTTATATTTGGTCTTAAGATTTCTAAAAGTTTTTCTTCTATTTCAAAATCTTTTTCATGATAAGGCCAAGTAAATTCAATTGTTGTTCTTTGCTTATTATTGAATATTGTTTCGCGTTGAATTTTCGCGTGTCCCTTTTTTATTATTATTTGATTTTTCTCAACATTTACTGGTCTAGATTTATCATCAACTATTAAGATTCTGTTATCGGAGGATTCTGTGGAGTGCTGCGTTGCTAAAGAAGATATATCATCTTGAATTATTTCTTGGTGTTCACCATTATTATTTTCTTCTATGTTTTCATCATTATTAATTCCTTCTAAGTTTTCATTGTTAGCTTCTTCTTGGGTTTCTTCTATTCCCATTTCTTGTAATAAATCTACGATTTCTTGTGAATAGTTATTAGGAGAATTTTCTGTATGAAAAATATCAAATTCTGGTTCTTTTAATTTCCTTTCTTCAATAGGGTAACGGGATAAATGATCGGCGACTTTATTAGCCTTTCCTTCAATGTATTTTATGTCATATTCGAAATCTTCTAACAATAATTTCCATCTAATTAATCTGGCGTTCTGTGTTTTACACGTTCTTAAATATTCTAAAGGTTTGTGATCTGATATATATGAAAAATTTTCTACCGTATAAGTAGGGTCGAAAATGATTGCAAGCCCAAATAATGGCTAAACATTCCTTTTCCGTTGTTGAGTAATTTTGTTCTGCTTTATTAAGTGTTCTGGATGCAAAACATACAGGGAGTTCTTTTCCATCTTTCTTCTGTGCTAATACTGCACCAATGGCGAAATTACTTGCGTCAGTTGTTAAGAAAAAGTCCTGATTGAAATCTGGAATTTGCAAAATGGGGCTACTACATACAAGTTGTTTCAATTTCTCAAAAGCGTTTTCATATAACTCTGGTTTGATTTCTTTTTGATCTTTTCGAAGACATCTCGTTAATGGGGAAGCTATCTTTGCGTAATTTGGTATCATTTTCCTATAGAAACCAGTTAATCCTAAAAAGCTTTTAATTTCTTTTTCATTTTTAGGGAGTTTAAAATCTTTTACTGCTTTTATCTTTTCTGGATTAGGTTCTATGCCGCGTTCGCTGATAATATGTCCGAGGAATAACAATTCTTTCTTGCAAAATTCTGTCTTATCGAGCTGAATCTTTAAGTTATGTTTTTCTAACTTTTTAAGAGTTTCTTCTAAATGTTTCCAATGATCTTTGTAATTTTCAGAAAAAATTATAATATCGTCCATATAGACTAAAACGTTAATAGAATCTGAAAAAATGATATTCATGGCTCTTTGAAACGTTGCTGGGGCATTACTGAGTCCAAATGGCATGCGAAGGAATTCAAAGTGGCCTTGATCTGTAGAAAATGCTGTTTTTGGGATAGAACTTTCTTCGACTTTTATTTGATGGAAGCCTGAGCAAAGGTCCATTGCTGTAAATATCGTCGCTTTTCCTAATTTGCCTAAAAGGTCTTCAATATTAGGAATGGGGAATTTATCCGGGGTTGTTTCTCGATTTAATTTCCTGTAATCAATCACCATTCGTATTTTTCTTTTTCCTGATGCGTCTGGCTTTTTCGGGACAATCCAAACGGGAGAATTGTAAGGGGAATTGCTGGGTCTTATTATTTTGGATTCTAACATCTTTTTAATTTCTTCCTTAATATTTTCTTTGAATTGGTGGGGATATCTGTAATTTTTCGAATATATCGGGTCTTCGGTTTTTGTTTTAATCTTATGCTCCAATAAATCAGTGGCTGAAAGGGGATCATTTTCAGTCTTAAATACTGATGGATATTTCGATAATAATTTAATTAAATTTGATTTTTCTTGAGGAGGTATATGGTCGGTTCTGATTAGTTGGGGGATTTGTTTTATTATTTCATGGTTTCCTTTTTTATTAGAATCTGTTAATTCTACTTCTTCTTTTTGCAAATAGTATAAAGGTAAATATATGGTTTCGTTAACTTTACTGTCGATTATTATATTTTGATCATAGATGCCAGGTTTAATTTTAATCTTATCATCTTCATAGTCAATAAAATATAGATTTTTATTTTGTTCTACTTTTATCTGATTTTCGCCTTCTTTCAAAACTAATTTTAAAACTTCGTCTTCCATAATAAAATCAAACTCTGTATAGCGAGTTTTTATTTTGTTGGTTTCGAAATCGATATTAAATTTCATTTCCCTCATTGTCTCATTTCCTAGTAGTATTTCGTAATTGGGACTGAAATTAAATAGATAAAATTTTATTTTTTCGGGGTTTTTAAGAAAATTATTTCTGCAATAAACTGAAATAGATTCCGTGCCAAGTTCTTCTCCGGTTGCTGTTTTTATTGTAAAATTTTCTTTTTCTCTTTCAACATCTGGTGGTACAATGTCTGGTCTTATATAATTCTTCCAAGATCCGGTATCAATAAGCCATTTACGATTCGCGTGGTCTTTAACATAAGGCAGTTGGCTTTTATTCTCTTCTTTTATGTGTTTTGATTGTCTGGCGGGCCTTTCTCTAAAAAAGAATTATTTGGATCTAATTTTTCTAATTTCTCTCTTAATTCTCTGATTTCTTGGTCTTTCGGGTCTTCTTGCTGAATTTGGAAATTAGGCTGTTTCGGTTTATTCCCGAATGCGCTAACTGTTCTCATGGATACAGTTGGATTTTCATCTTTCTTATTATTATTATAATTTTGATTCCGGTATCGACCTGAACCGTTGAAATACCTTTGTTGTTCTTGACGGGGCCATTGTTGGTAATAATTATTATTATTATTATTCTGCCGGTAGTCTTGTGGAGGTTCTTGTTGTCGATATTGATGCTCTTGTCTTTGATTATGTGGGTTATACGGGTTATTGGGATTTTGCCAATTATTAAATCGTTTGTGATGTTTTTTATCGAACTTTTTCTTATGGTCGAAGCCTCTTTTGTAATCATGTTCTCCGGGTCTTCTCATATTTCCCGAATTTATGAGGTCATCGAAGAGTAGATGGTTCTCATTCTGAATTAAATTTCTCAAATCATCTAATGTTCTTAACTTTTCTGCTTTAGTCATAAGATATGTTCTTATGTGAAGGGGCATGTTAGTGTAAAAAAAATAAAGAATACTTTTCTCTAATGCGCTAATAATTGTTTCTCTATTTGGTGTGTTTTCTATCCGATGTTTAGAAATTATTAAAGTGCGGATCTTATCAATTCTTTGAAGGAAATCAAGAGGGTGTTCCTTATGATGTATTTTGTTATTAAATAATTCATGCGATAATTGTTCAATTGAGCGGCTGTCTCTGAAGGTTCTTTCGAGATAATTTAGTAATTCTTCAACACGACTAAATTCGCACGTTGTATTTATATAATCAGCTTCATCCGTAAGTTTTGCTAAAAGTTTACTTAATAATCTTTGTTCGTTTAGTTCCTTAAACGAGTTGTCCGGTTTACACACGATTTGGTAAACTTGTCTACAAACTGTCACGAATTTTAACAGATTGTGTGGATTTCCATTAAAATTAGGGATATGATCGTAGTCTGCCGATTTAATTTGAAAGCTTGCCATATTTGTAGTTAATCTTAAATTATTTACTCGCAGGATTAAAGAATTTAAATAATCATCAGACATAAAATTACAATAGTAAAGGAAATTAACTTACAAAAATTGAGTACGCTGTCAAAATAATCTTCGACGGGGTGTGAAGATCTGTCCTTGAGCTGGATACCTGACGACAGTGAAGTCCGGCCAAGGTTGAGTGCAGATAAGAGACTTTGCCTGCGTTGCGAGATGCTCGGGGTGAGTGAACTCGTCCAGAATCTGAAGATCTCGAAGTTGGTAGTCCTCGGTAGGTAAGCCAAAATCTTGAGTCTTCACAGGTGAGGAATCCTAGGCGGTAGTCCTAATTCTGGATTTGCGGAAAAAGTTCGGATCTGCGGAAACTCGGTTCTTAAAACTGCGATAAAAATATGCAGTCCCTATTTGGGCGCCAATTTTGGTGTTCGTGCTCGTTATTGTAAAAAAAAAATATTTTATTTATTCAAAAGTTACAAAATATCGATAATAACACTTTAAAAGACAATAATGACAATCTTGATAATAACAATATGGCTATACTAGATCTGACATAGATTACGTACCGTAATTACTGCGAGGACTTGAAGAGAGTGCCCCCTGGGAGAAGGGACAGGGTATATAAAGGTTAATAGGACTGCTGAATAAGATTCAAGGAATATGGTGTGATCTGCAGGTGCACTATGGCCTCATGGTGGCGTGACTTATTATTTAAAATCAAAAAATAACAATTGTATTTGAGATACATATTTTGTATTAAATTTCTTTTCAATACAAAATTAAATGCTTAGCGAATGTTTCATTCTATTCATAACATATATTATAAGGTTTAATTTAATATTTTCAGTTTCAAACCACAGTAAAGTAGTGCCACAAAAAAGAGATTATAAATGTGTTTTTGTAGGATATTTTTAATTTTTATTTTCCCATCATTTTAATTATCCCAATTCAATTTAATAAGTAATATTAAACAATAAACAGAAATTTGGTCCGAAACGCAATATTTTTATCAAGCAAGCTGAAAGGAACGAAACTGACATATAATATCAATAATACAGTAATATATCTCTATTCCTGCTCCGTCTTCAAATAAACATTTCTCAGTTATGAAAGAAATCTTGGTCATAAGAAATTCTCATAAAATATTAGTTTACAGTTATGTTGGAAAATCAATATAAAAATACTCTCTACCTTTCACTTACGGTTGTCACTAAGGCATCTTAAGTCTTTGATTTTCATTCACCAAAATTAAATGTATTCTAAATAATTGATTGATTTCGAATTATCTTTTTAACAAAAATTAATTAGTTTATTTAGAGTTATCAACCACCTTATGTTCTTTTCCTAATTTAATTTCTAATTTAATCATCTCTTTGTATAAAAGAAAGATCATTTTATTAATATATGGAATAGCTATGGCTATTAATGGAGTATACTTATAAATCGGTATAAAAACGATACTAAAAACATTTAATTTGTTCTGCGAATTCACTAAAACATAAGCGACAATGTGTGGAATTTAATGTGTTAATATCTTCTAGCAATTACAAGGTATATTTTTTTCCTAAATAAATAAATTTAACACTTAAAAGAGCACACATTGACTTCCATTTGTCACTTATACGTATTTAAATTATATTAATTATTTGTTTTCAACCACCACAAAATTTTATTATTTAGATTACAGCGAATTTTGAACGAATACATTTTTTAACAAGATATTTAGTTTTTTCGTTAAGCTCGGAATTTCGTATGATTTAGGCCAATACACTTTGACTAGAAAGGTCCCCGATTATAACTAGAAATATGAAAATAATGGCATGAAAAAGAACTTTTTTCTTTCCTTATTCTGGAATACTAGACATCAGTATTTATTTTGCTAATATATGAACATAGTATTAATGTTATCACGTTTATTTTATCATACCAACAAAAAAAAATTAAAAAGTTTTGGATTACCCAAGAAAACGGTAGGATAAGGATATCCGTAAAGTAAAAATCTCAAGAAATGCGAAGTAAAGAATAATGGAACGATAAAGAATGGGAAGGACCAATCAGTAGTTATTTATGAGAGTGATTACTGAGACGGGCTTCAAAATGAAGTTTCGCCTGAAAGCAGAGGCTGGCAATCTCTTGAGTGATGGTGACTTGAAAACAGAAATAACTTTTCGTAGGGGTCGGAAATGGAGTCATATTATTCAACTCGTTTCTTCTTTTATAACATAATTTAATATCATACAAGTTAACAACAAATTAAATACTATTACCAAATGCATACCAGCATTCAAAAAAAGTTTTCAGTTATTGAAGAATGGTGTCAAAACTGGAGAATTAAAATAGATTACAAATCCCATCAAATCACCTTCACTCTGCGTCGTATGACTTCCTGCCCCACCGTATCCTTTAACAATATCCTACTTACTCCTGTTGAACAGGATCGGTACTTAGGACTCCACCTCGACAAACGCCTAACATGGAATCCTCATACTAGACTGAAGCGACAAGAAACTGCTCGTAGATACAGATTACTTCAACACTTCCTACTTACTGCAAAAAAGCCATTTATATAACAATTATCAGGCCTATTTGGACCTATGGCATTGAGCTATGGGGGTCTACTAAACCATCGAATTCCTCTCGTATCCAATCCTTGCAGCCCAAAATCCTCAATGCTATCTTACTAATAAAATCATCCATAAAGACCTAAATATCCCATTTGTTGAAGACTTGGCCCGTTGCAGATATACCTCTTTTCATTCCAAACTCCCTGCCCACTCAAACCCGCTTATCCGTGACCTCTCCTCCATATCAATTCCAGACAACCCACCGAGGCAACTTAAAAGAAGATGGCCAAGAGACCTCTTAACATAAATTAGGCATTGGAGTACCACCAATGCTTAGTTTATTCACAGAACTACCATGTGTTCTACTAATCATATATAAAGCCTATTCACTTGTTTTATTTATTTAATACAGTTGTAAATTTCTTTAAATAAATAAATTTAAAAAAATAAAAGTTTTTCTAAATTTCTCTACCGTAAATTATTGATATTTGTCATAAGTATTTTACTTTTTAGGGTGATTTTAAACGCCGGCTAACATTTAAATACTTTATATTATCTTGGACCTAAAATAAAAATAAAAATAAAAATATAAATAATTTATAACTCATGGGTAAAGTGGCTCTCATAGTAAGTCATATTTTTTAAGTGTCCTCCGTATAATAGAGAATTTGTTAAAGGTGGTGTGCCACGTAAAGTCTCTGAGGCATTAGGCGATAGTCATCGGACCGCCGTCTGCGCCATTCAGTTGGTGAAGAACATTCGTTGGTTTTGTTACGAATAACAACGAGTAATTTATAAGATGATATTTTTTCTATAATATTTTGATTTCTAACGGTATACTGTAATTTTATGTTACTGTGCTATTTTTTTTTAAATTATTATCTATTGAAATATACAACTGTATTAGTTAATCCATCAGGTATATTAGCTAAAAGAGAAAATACTTAAAAAAGACATGAAGAGAAAATGCCCATTAACAGTACTCCACTGGGTAATCTAAACTAGAAGTTCTCGAGGTCATCTTTTTTTCAGAGGCCTCGTGGGATTCTCTGGAATGGAAGAGAAAGACTGATTGAAATTAGTAGGAATAGAGTTTGTTATGGTAGGATTGATACCTGGTTGTGGCCAAATCAGCCACATATGGGATATTAAGGTCTTTATGGATGAGTTTATTTGAGACAAAGTAAGTAGTATTGAGGATTTTTCGATTGTAAGGATTGAATACGGGAAGAATTTGATGGTTTAATAGAGCCCCATAGCTCAACACCGTAAGTCCAGATAGGCCTTATGATGGTGATATAGATGGGTATTTTGTAGATAAGTAGAAGGTTAGAGCGTCTGTCCAGTAAGTGTTGAAGTAAGCGAATGCGACGGGCAGTTTCTTGTCGTTTCAGTGTTGTGTGCGGATTCCATGTTAGACGTTTGTCAAGTAGGAGTCCATATCTCCATAACTCTGACATCATACCTCAAGGTACTGTTCAAAAAACCAAAAATTAGTTTAAAACAAGTTTTTGCTCTATTCCTTTATTTGAATTTCGACATCGTTTAATTATTATATTAAGCCACTTTTCAATAATTATAAAAACATAATATAGTTTTTTATCGGATCTACAAAATTAAATACACTTTAGAGGAAGAAAATATCGGCATTTAAGCCCTGTCATACTATTTCAAACAGTATGAAACTTACTTTATATTAAAGCATGTTTAATTTCACATCGATTAAGCGAGTTAAATCAAAATATTTTTAGAAGCGTTTTGGAGAAAATCGTAAAAAGGTGCAAAAAGCATAGTATAAAGTCACTCTTTTGGTTAGCCTATTTTGATGAAAAAGTTGCTTTAACATGTCGGGTATACATTTGTATTAAATATGAAATTTCAGTCTCATACAACTTTTGTTTTTTGTTGTTAGACATACCCACAGACCACAGACCCTGAAGCGTCTATTTCCGGTGAAAAGTGGAATTCGAAAATTTTCACAAAAGCAGTGCTTTCCCTTACTATAGGGGTACTCACTACGTTTGCTATAGCATGCTATTTGTGTTATTTTGCTAAACCCGTCGAGTTTCTACAGTTATTTCCTGTAGAAAATTGATGGGTTTAGCACAATAGCACAAATAGCATGCTATAGCAAACGTAGAGAGTACCCATTATATATTTCATGTATAGGTAAGCGGAAGTAAAACCTAAATATCTCTAAGAAAAACATTTACTTACGATCCCAGTTAAAATCAATTTTAAATGTTTTAAATAATGTCAACGATGAAAACGTTTTACGATCGCATTATTTGCCCTTACTAAAATATCTTCTATAAACCTCTTTTTTTTTTTTTTATATATATATTTATTTCACTCCTCTTGTCCCGGTTGAACAGATCCGATACCTAGGACTGCACCTGGACAAACGTCTTACTTGGAACCCTCATACAAGACTGAAAATACAAGAAACTGCCCGACGTTTTCGACTACTTCAACACTTACTGGACAAACGCTCTAACCTTCCACTTAAGTACAAAAGACTCATCTACATGACTATCATCAGACCGATATGGACTTACGGAGTAGAGATTTGGGGCTCTACTAAACTATCAAATTCTTCCTGTCTCCAATCCTTGCAATCAAAAATCCTTCGAAAAATCCTCAACGCTCCTTATTTTGTCACAAATAAACTCATCCATAAAGACCTTAACGTTCCCTATGTTGCTGACTTGGCGCGAACCAGGTACCACTCCTTTCATGGCAAACTCCATTCCCACTCTAATCCACTTCTTTCAATCCTTGCTGCCTCTACAATCCCTGATAATCCTCCGAGACGTCTGAAAAGAAGATGGCCACGAGACCTTCTAGTTTAACATAGTCTTTGGGGAGCTGCCAATGGGTAGTATCCCCACATGTGAATCCATGACATTTTTATCTTGTATCTCATTTACTAGATGTATATCATTATACAGTTGTAAATAGCAATAAATCTATCAACAAAAAAAAATATATTTATTTATTGGAATTTACAACTGTATAACAAGTAAATTTGAATGAAATATAAAAAGGCATGAAACACATGTAGAGAAGCTTCCCAATGGAAGCACTCTAAAAATATTCTAAACTAGAAGGTCTCGGGGCCATCTCCTTTTCAGACGCCTAGGAGGATTGTCAGGAATTGAAGAGGAAGAAAGGATTGAAACGAAAGGATTAGGGTGGGAATGGAGTTTGTCATGGAAGGATTGGTACCTCGTACGGGCCGAACCAGCAATATATGGGACATTAAGGTCTTTATGGATGAGTTTTTTGGTGACAAAGTAAGGAGCATTGAGTATTTTACGAAGGATTTTAGGCTGTAGGGATTGGATACGAGAAGAATTCCATGGTTTAGTAGAGCCCCAGAGCTCAACTCCGTAAGTCCATATCGGTCTTAGGATAGTCATAAAGATGAGTTTTTTGTAGTTAAGTGGAAGATTAGAACGTTTGTCTAGTAAGTGTTGGAGTAGTCGAAAACGTCGTGCAGCTTCTTGTCGTTTCAGTCTTCTATGAGGGTTCCAAGTAAGGCGTATGTCAAGGTGCATCTGTAAACATAAGAAAAATTAAGTACACCGAGTTTCAATAGTCAAATTTATTTAAGATGAACTAATATAACAATAAAAGTTAATAATGACAATAATAATATTACTTAATCATTTTTTTTTATCCATCCCCGTTAATTTTAATTTTATGTTGAATAATACTTGAGGTAGTAAATAATAGGGCTGATTTTTGATAAAGTGCTTTATCAAAGCAATTCAATTTGGTATTTAGTTGATACTCGTGAATATTATTTTTGTGTGGTAACAAGCCACAAAACCTTATCGCTTAGCATTAAGTAGCAGGGACGAGCAGTGGAAGAAGTAAGAAGAACTGCCGCTTGAATTCTTGAATTGAAGAAGAACCAGGATTCGTGATGGCCAAGCGCCTGACTAAACGACAAGAAGAAGTAACCTACCCGATTGAAGCCATCTTGCTCATCACTGAGCCTACGGTAAAAATCGAAAATGTACAGGCTCTTCGCCATGTGAACCAGGTTAGATTTAGGGTAACCCCCTTTAAAGAAGATAAATGCCCAGCACAGTGTCGAAACTGCTTAGAGTTTGGGCACACCATGAAATACTGCGGGAGCACAGTAAAATGCCCCCGGTGCGCCCAAACTCATGAAGAAAGAAGCTGCCCACGACTTGCACCAATCAAATGTGCCAACTGTAGGGGAGCCCATCATGCCTCCTCCAAAGAGTGTCCCCGCCGGCAAGAACTGATCCAGATGAGAAAGAGGACAATTATAAATGTAGCAGCCCCTTCAAGTAAGACAAGTAGGCTAGTCAACCCTAACTTGGCTTTCACTGAACTACTTGGCGGACCCGCCGGGCAGCAACAGCAGCAGCAGCAGCTACAGAGAACATCCCCAACATCGCATCATGAAGAAGCTGAACCAATGACAGCACCCGCTCACTCCTCAACACCGCAATTCACATTAAATACACAAGCACATCCAAGCAATGCTCTATTCAACGCCCAATTCGCAGAGATGATGGCAACTGTTCGAGAAATGATGAAGATGCTGACGAAGATCATCGCTAAGCATTATGACTGAGCACTTAGTTATTTCCTATAATATTCGAGGCCTACTACTGAAGAAGGCTGAAATAGAACTCCTCCTGCAGCAGCACCGGCCATCGGTGGTGGCGCTGACCGACACTATACTACCCACCTCTGCTTCACTGTATTTTCAGGGGTATATTGCATACCGGGAGGCTTGTCAACCCGGGGCTAACGAGGCCGTAGTGATTCTGGTTCGAGGAGATATCCCATCGAGGTTGGTACCTAACCCAGTAGCTTCTACAGAGGGTACTCATATAGTCACAGTAGATGTTCGATTAAAACAACGTTTTACTTTCTGTTGTGTCTATAGGAGACCCAAGGCTATATTAACATCTATGAAGCTATTGCTGCAGCACGCCCAGGATAAGAGTCGGTTTGTCATCTTAGGGGACTTCAACGCCCGGCACACTGCCTGGCTGTGCGGTAGCAACAATCCGATGGGTACCTATATCACCAAGACCAGGATGGCTGTCTTCCACCCCGGAGTGCACACCTTTAGGCATGCGGCCCGACCTGACTGGACATCCACACTTGACCTACTCCTGACCAGGGACCTTCACACTGTTACTGAGTGCCTAGCGCTCCCATACGAACCGTCGGACCACCGGCCTGTGCTATATGCCTTTGAGGGAACTCCAGCAACACCACCCGCGAGCAAGTTCCTCTTCCACAAGGCCGACTGGAAAGGATATAGGGCTAGTGTGGATGATACCCTACCAAAGATACAGTACTTAAGAACTGTTAAAGAGGTGCAGAAGGCGATCTCGGATATCACCACCACCGTCCATGTATCAGCCAATCTTACCATACCAAGGTTTAGTCCTCAGCCAAACGCCTTCAGGAAACCACCGAGCCACATTCTTGCTCTCATTGCACAAAGGAACAACCTGAGGAATATTTTCCACCGAACTTGTGACTACGGCTTGAAACCGGCCATCAATGCGATGACCCGGCAGATAGCCAGCCTCATGCGTGAATGGAAGACTTTCCTATGGCACGAGCAACTCCGTAGGACTCATGATGATCATCGTCAGTTCTGGAGACTTGTGAGGTCACACGTTACTAAGAGGAAGAGTGTACACCTTACATCAGGTGGCACCCTATTATCCCCTGAGGAACAGGCTGAACTCTTGGCCGATTCTTATAAGGCGAGGGAAGATGATCGGCTGTTAAATGCTCCCACACTACCTGCGGGAAGACCAACGTCCCCTAATGAAAAGAGGATATTCTCCACCTTCGGACAGCTTGAGTCGGTACTACGACGCACCAAGGGTAACAAGGCTTCGGGTCTGGATGATATTCCGTATGTACTATTGAAGATGCTACCTCGGAGGGGTAAAGCCTTCTTATTAAACATTTTTAACTCCTGTATGCGGATCTCATACTTCCCCGATGACTGGAAGCAAGCGATCATAGTGCCGCTACTTAAGCCTGGGAAGAATGGAGACTCACCAGAGCATTATCGGCCTATCAGTCTCCTTTCGCATATGAGCAAGGTGTTCGAGAGGCTGATCCATCACCATCTGCTAGAGCACTGCAGTGAGGAGTCCATCATTCCACCAGAACAGACCGGGTTCTCACGAGGCGTAGCCTGCGATCATCATTTAGTGAAACTTCAGAGGCACACCATAGAGCGTATGACGAAGAACAATGAAGCCACGGCGTTCATCTCGCTGGACTGCACACAGGCGTTTGATTGCGTATCCCACGAGTTACTGCTTCGCCAGTTGGAAGACTATCGTTTTCCAGCTTCATTATGCCGATTGATCAGAAGCTACTTAAGCGGGAGATCCTTCGTCGTAAGGGTAGGCGATAAATTGTCAACTTCAAAGGACACCATTTGTGGGGTTCCTCAAGGTTCTGTATTGGGACCACTATTGTTTGTGATCTTTACAGCAAAAGTGATCTCAATGAAGCACCCAATGGCACTGGTAGCAGCTTACGCCGATGACATTGGCATCTATGCTTCTAGTATGAGACCGAAAAGGGCTCTCACCCTGGCACAAGGAGCATCGACCACTATTGTAGATGAGCTGAAGGAGATTGGCATTAGGGTGAACCCGAAGAAGACAGATGCTATTGTCATGTCGTTCCAGAAGGGGAAGAGCGCTTTGCCCACTGATTTTAAAGTGAACGGAGAAACACTGCCAGTCTCTAATTCAATCCTCTACCTGGGCGTCACTCTAGATAGGCACCTCACCTTATCTAGTCACGTACGGGAACGACTCAAACTGGCCAGGAGAAAGAGCTATAGACTTAATCATCTACTCACGTCACCTCAGCTGTCACTGAGGCTGAAACTACAGATCTACAAGGCTATAATACGTCCGACTATGCTCTATGGTGCGCCCTTGATGCGGCATCTGTTTAAGTCCACTCTCAAACAATTACAGACGTTCCAGAACTCCATCCTTCGGCGGATTGTCAGAGGTACCAACTTACAGAGGGCCAGAAACCATATCCTTCATCAGGAATTAGTATTGCCAACAGTGCCTGAATATATCAGCCGGAGGCACATTAAATTCTTTGATGGGCTGAAGGCCTGTGCTAATCCATTATTTTCTGATATCACCCCACCACCCAAGCCTGGGAGGTGGCAAGGATCACTACCTCTCGTTGACGTTGTCGCCGAGGGAAGGAGTTCGGACTATGTCTGAACTCAATTTATTGCCAAAACCCTGAAGAATGGTCCCTCCCATTTTGCAATGGATAAATAAAGGCTTAGAAGAAGCCCTTGAAAGATTACTAGTGCATCCAGCGCATATAGCAATCCTCTTTAGAATACCTCCGGGTAACAGAAGGACAAATCTGACAGCTATACATATTATATTTGTATTTGTATTTTGTTTGAAAATAAAACCAGAGGGTAAGAAAAAAAAAAAAAAAAAAAAAAAAAAAAAAAATAGGGCTGATTTTTGATTTCCTCCAAAAGACCTTTAATTAACAAGAAAATCAATATTTAACGTTTCACCCATCCTCAAGATCTTACAAGCAATATCAAAACATCAATGAATATTCACTGAAAACAACTAATAATTATGTTTATAGTTAAACATTTGTTGTAAAATTAAACAGTTATTAAAAATGTTTGCAACAATAATTAGAATTGATAAAAATCAGCCCAATTATTTGCTACCTCAGAAGTTTACTTTGTTTCTGGATGGTTAAAAGAAAACATCCAAAAGTTGGATAATATTTTTTCTTTCATCTTTGACTTCTAAAGACTTATTAAAAATTTATTTTGTTTTTTTCATCTGAAATATCACAGAAGCATAAAGCTCTGTAACACATGTATAACTAAGTTTTACGAATTTTGAATTAAAGGCTTAAATAGTAATTATAAAAAAAAAAAAAAAATGAACAAAGGTCGGGAAAAATAATTGAATACAAACAGATAGATAATGTAAAATTTCGAAATCAGATTTTAAAAAACTATAAAAATCTTTAATTTATTTATCATTCAATTAATTGAAACAATTCCTTTTATTATTTTACTTTAGATCTATAACGAAAAAAATAACACGTCTTTATCAGTGCATCTTTATTTTTTATGGTATTTTTGGGGGGTGTTATATCTCCCTCTAAAGCACCTAAGTTTTCCTGATTTCCTATATGCAAGTCAGATTTAGCCCGCTACTGATGAAGTTTCATCAGTCAGTTTGAAAAGTGGCTATATAAACTCTACTGTAATAAAAGTATATAAATAAAAATACATAAACTATCCATAAAGTTTTATGGACAATGAAAATATCACAAGTATACTATTAATCTTATTATCCTTAAAGCAATACTCCGGATGGAAAAAAAAGGAAATGTATAAGATTAAAAGTAATTAAAATATAAAATATAATTTTTATTAAGTTTAAAATTGCTGATATTCACTCAATGCTTCATAAAAAAACTAAAATAACAGAAGTCCAATGTACGTAACGATTAGAGAAGATATATAAAATATTTAAATTTCAAACCTGAATAGCTATGTAAATAAATATAAAATATATTTCTAAAAACGTGATTTTATTCTCTGTATAAAAGTACAAAAATAATTAGAACGAGAGATTGATATAAAATACAAACAATAAATAAATTAATACCTGTATAAAAGAATTAAATTACACGTAATATAATGTTTGTTGGCTTTGGTCTCTTAACATATGGTTTCCCATTTGATTGTAAATAGTGTAAAGTGTAACCACAATAGATATTTGTTCACTTACTACGTTGAGAGACTGACGTGTAATTTAATTCTTTTATACAGGTATTAATTTATTTATTGTTTTAATTGTTTGTATTTTATATCAATCTCTCGTTTAAATTATTTTTGTACTTTTATACAGAGAATAAAATCACGTTTTTAGAAATTAAATTAAATTTCAGTTTTTCAACGTAGTAAGTGAACAAATGTCTATTGTGGTTACACTTTACACTATTTACAATCAAATGGGAAACCATATGTTAAGAGACCAAAGCCAACATTATATATTGTAGATGTGAAATGTAATTAGCAGTTTTTAAAGGTAACATATCAATAAATGTTGACATAGTGCACAGCTCGCTCGTGTATTCTTTATGGACAATAAAAAACGGAAATCTTCCAACTAAGGAATAAATGTTATAATGGTACAGGTTCGTGAAAAGGGTAGTATTGTATCGAACAGCGAAGTAAAAAAGAACAAAAAAACCTGCCAATCAGTTATTCAGTAGTGAAACCGTGTTCTGTACTTTGTTCAGCTTGTTTCGGGCTGCTTTTTTCACTCCGTTGGGATATCCGGCTCTTTAAACTTTAAAAATAATTTCCAATAAAAACTTCTCCCCGAACGACTCACTCGGGAATTCATTAACCGGGCGGCACAGTTTTGTCAGGCTGACAAACGATGTCGTCATCCGAGACAAATGGTGGTTAGAAATTTGATAGGATGCTAACAAATTCGCTGCTACACGTTTTCATTCAACTTTCTGAGATTAAAGTGCTTTATGAAAATTATATCAGCCGGGGAAAGGGTGGAGGATGTGTGATGAATGGTGGAGGACATATTGGGTGAAGGTGGATCTAAAGTTTGAGATAAATTAATTCGTGGCTGATAAGAAGAGCTACATTGTTAGCTCTGGGATTAATTTCCTCAGGTTGGGAGAAGGGAGGGCTAAGCCTGTCATCCTTTGTGTTCCTTGTCTAAGTCCGGGGGCGATATTGTCGATAGTGTCTCTGGTTTACCTCAAACATCAATACTTAAATCACAAATTTACCCCTTCAATTAAAAAAAAAATCTGCTCCGGGCAACACACTACTTTCACTTATTTCAATCAATTCAAGAATTTTTAAAAGTATTTATGTTTAGAGTAATCACCTCCAACTAAATGTAAAGATTATCACTCCTTTAGTAGTATATAAGTGGACTGTATGAAAAATATAACTAAACAAAATAAGACTCGGCCAAGATATAAAAAACACAGTATGGGGATAAAATTAATTATATTATAAAGAAAATTGGTACATATTTAACTTAATGGCCAGGTGTTCATTAGGACTAGATTAGTAAATTGTGCTATTGTAAATTATAACAAGTGGTAACTTATGTGGTGATCTCTTGAGATGGTGAAAATGCTCCGGAAGGTGAATCTGTTCTTCTCTCCTCCTCTCCTCCTCCCCTTTGGCCAGGGGGTCTTCTAAATTCTTTACTCCAAAGTAAAGGGTAATGCTACAGGAGGAATAAAAAAACTAGGGCTCTCTCTCTCTGACATAACCAGCCAGGACCAACTACACTTCAGTTTCTTTTTCGGCCGCTAGGGGCGCTCTCTTTCTCCCTATGGCCACTATATGGCAAAGCAGTGACATTAATTTCTCTTTTCGAGAACCCGAAACAATTTAAAAACGAAAATAAATTGTTAAACAATTATTTAAAATTCTAAGCTCTCTAAAGTCAATAGAGAATAGGAACTCAAAAGAAGCTTTGGTTCAAAGGATCCAGATTCTCGAGGAAGAATGCAAAAGTGTAGGAAAAACAATAAAATTTTTGTGGGTCCCGTCTCACTTGGGCATAGTAAGAAACGAGGACGCTGACCAAGCGGCTAATAATGGAAGGATGGGTTCTGGAAGGGAAGAGACACGTGTCAATAAGAAAACTGCATCGGACTGGCGAAAATACGTCAAGGAAAGGAGTTATACTTCATGGGCTACCGAGTGGAGCAGAACGAATGAAAAATTAAGAAACATTAAAATGACTCCAGGGATATGGGAAAACTCAGAGAGGGAAAACCGGCGCGAAGAAGTGGTTCTGGCCAGGATAAGAAGCAGACACACAGCACTGACACAAAGCTACCTACTGAAAGGTCTGTACCCACCGACCTGTAGGACTTGTGAGGCACCTCTGACGGTGGAGCACATCATCCTGCACTGAGAGGCCTTCAGCGGTGCAAGAACGGAGTGCGGAATTGACACAGGCTGGAAATAGCTCTCGGTGACAGTGAAACGTGTGTTCAGAAATTACTCAAGTTTTTGAAAAAAATCAAAGTCTTTAATCTCATTTAAAATATAATGTCCTTTGACCATACATTTACCATTATTGTGTTATAAATGATATTTTGTCAAAAATTCTGTACTAAAAAGAGAAAAACAAACAATTATGTATATAACTAATGAGCCTTAATGGGTAGATGCTTTGTATAAATAAATAAATAATTTAAATTGGATTTAAATAAAAACATGTGTTTTATTAAATAATCTATTATATTATTATCTACGACAATCAGTTTGTTTTATCGGTTTTTCATCACTCTCCATCAAATTTTACTATAGTGTCTATAAGATAATATTTTTTCTAAACTCTGTATATAAATGTTCTTAAGTTCAAAAACAAAAAATTGCATTTAAAAATATGTTTGCAGTTTTCTTGGTTAGTTTGATATCGAATTCGCTTAACTTATATACTTACCTGTTTTTTTTATAGAAATTCTAATCAGACAATATGGTCAATCTTTTTAAATCTACAAAATTAAAGATACTTTGGAGGAAGAATATTTAAAATATCGGTATTTAAGCCCTGTCAGACTATTTTAATCATGAAACCTACGTGATATTAAAGCAATTTGACGTTGATATAGCGAGTTTAATCAAAATCGTTAGAGCCGTTTTCGAGAAAATCGACGAAAGCTACAAAATGCATAGTATAAAGTGGCTCTTCTGGTAAGATGATTTTGATGAAAAGGTTTTGTAACGTCTCGGACGTATATTTGTCCGCTCGGGAGTTATCACATACGGACACAAACACACAGATACAGACCTTTTTACATGACTTGGTTATTTGGACTTAGGGAACCCTAAAATGGGTATTTCCGTTGAAAACTGGAATTCAAAAATGTTTACGATCGCAATACTTTCCCCTTACTATATATTGTAAATGAAAATAAAAGGTGTTAGCTTTTATTGATCTCTAGTAATAATAATAGATAATAATATACTTAACGTTATTTAGCTGAATTCTTCTACTATACTGAGCATCTATTTACAAATAAAGGAATGCTACCATTCTTGTCAGAATTATCATACCTATCACTATTTTTGTGGTCAAACAATGTACTCGCTGGCGACAGACTTTTAATCGCTTGTTTTTAATGTTTGACCCGCAGGTGGAGGCAGTAAGTTCGGAAAAGGCAGTGAGAGTGCGGGTAAAGGTTCTAGACAACACGACAGCCATCTACAGCCAGGACATCGAGATGGCAGGCGGCGAGGGGAGCTTCCTTGTACCCGCCATCCTCTCCGACAGTCAGGTCCTCACCCTCCAGGTAGGTCATACGGTTCATCTACATGATCCAAGTACCCAGGTTACATGAATGTCATGTTGAATATCTTATTGTAACAGGCAGAGCTGGTGTCGGTGGAAGGCAAGGAGATCGACAGCCACTACGTGCTGGCCCGGGAGCCGGCCTACAAGTGGAACTCCTCTGCTTCTTGTTACCTCCTCGTCGAGGGCCTTCAGGCGTCATTACAGGTCAGTTTCACTAAGTCAGGTTATCCTTGATATTTTAAAAATTAATTTGTTAGCATTCCCGTTCTGTGGGGATATTAAAACTGTACGTGATGGAAAAAATGAAGTGAAATTATTCCATTGACTATTGTTATAATAATCGAAAAAGGGGTTGCCAGCGGATTGGACGGAAAAGTGGGCAGACAAAGTTAAGAGCAGTGAAATCTGATTGCAGTAAATGAGAAACTAGCTCCAGAAAGTCTAGGAGGGAAGAAATCATACTGTGCAGATTGAGGATTGGTCATTGCCAATTTACTTATGGGTACTTCCTAAAACGGCTGGAACCACCTACTTGTACAAAATGTGACAACGTCATACATAGTGTGAAACATTTGTAAGTAGAATACCAAAAATACAAGAACTTGAGAAAAAATGTTGAATTGTCACTCACACTGAACCAAATACACAGCGCCGAAGAAAAACATATATCCAAACTGTTTGAATATTCAAAGATTGTAGGGTACTACAACATACTATAATTTAATATGATGATGGCAATGACCCTGTAGGGTAGAGGCGGATAGCAAATTAAAAAAAAAAATTAATATTAATGAAAAATTATTACAATATATATTACATACCGCTAGGTGGAAAATAATTATTCTTCCAACGGTCCTTACGGATGTGAAACGTGGCCGCTTACTGTGAAGGATGAACAACGGCTTAAGGTTTTCGAAAATAAGGTACTGCGTAAAATTTTTGGTCCGAAGAGAGATGAGGGCACTGGGGAGTTTAGAAGATTCCACAACGCGGAATTGCGGAACTGTATCTTGTAAATATAATTGAGTTGATAGCGTCGCGGAGACTAGAATGGGCGAGTAAAATTGTTGGGCTCGGTGAGGAACGGATTCCGAGAAGGTTGGTATTCGCTGATCCGACTGGTAGGCGTCCGAAAGGTAGGGCGAAGTGTCGATGGGAGGATTGCGTAAACGCTGATCTTGGGGGCTTGGGCTTGAACGGAGAACATTGGACGAGTCTGTATAGAAGAAATATGGTGGTATCGGCATCGAACCTTCGGGTTCGGTAAGCCTATTATTATTATTATTATTATTATTATTAGGTGGAGAATAATCACTTATTATTTTCTTTCTTCTTTCTTCCTCTTCCTCTCCACGTCCCCTCTGCCATTGCAGTGACTGCTATCCACTCCTGCATGCTTAGATAATAAATTCACAATAAATAAATAAACTGTCTGTAGGTTGGGACTGAATTTATTAGATCTGTCCTGTACCTGCACAGGGGAGAGGAATCTTTTAAATCGTGTTTCCTTTAGTTCTATTGTTCTACCAGAGATGGCAGCACTTGAGTAATGAGTATAAACCACTAAGCATTTATTTTTTTTTTTATTCATAAGTTTATTAGTATATTTCTCACGACCAAGATTAAGACTAAACGAATTTTATTATTACTAGCAATACAAATAAGGTACTCCTACAATTCAAATATCTAAGGAATGATCTTATCAACGAAGAGATACTTTATGTCAAAATGTTACTATTTTTACACACCTGAAATCAAATTCATTTTGAAGATTGTATTTTAAAACACAAAGCGATTCTGATAATAAAGATATTTCATAAAGAATGACAGAATGAAATTGGTGACCCCAACGTGATAAAACCAGTGCTACTGAAAACAACTAAGCCGCAAAATCCTCCCACCGGTGGGTATCGCCGTCCCACGGAACAGTCAATTGTGACTCACCGGTGGGCAAAGGCGGTTTTCCATTAATTAGGAAATATGGAGTTTTGAATGGGAAAATTGTATGTATGCTAGAGTACTGGAACAGGAAAACAGGTTTAATCGGTTTTACGGGAATGTTGCCGCGTCTACAATCTTTGGTCTGAGATTTAAGGTATTTGGGTTGTGTCACATGAAATGTCCGTTTTCAAGGTAAAGGATTTTTATTAAAAATACGATATGAAAACAAGATAATTTTATTCGAAGTATTTACCATATTTTTCTACACATTTTTCCCAATTTGACACCAACCTTTTTATCTCCGAACTGAAAAACTCTGAGCTTTGAAGTGAAACAAAATCTGAAAACGCACTTTTCACTTGATCATTATTTTCGAAAAATTGTCCTTTGACGAAGTTGTCTAAATTCCTGAACAGGTGGTAATCTGTTGGAGACAAGTCGGGAGAATATGGTGGGTGCGGAAGAACTTCGTAGCCCAGTTCTTTCAACCCATGTATCGAGCTTTTTTACTTTCCCAATAGACTTTCAATGTCTGGAAACGGTAGACGCACTTGAATTAAGTTGTGCTGAGAGTCACTTAACTGTTTGGTAGGGGTTTCCATCTACTCTATGTTTGAGGACATCGTTGTCTATTACGGACGAAGGCCTTCCAAGTCGGTATCCCCAGCTGAAAACTTAGCAAACCAACGGCGAATGGTCCGTTCGTTAACACACCCTTTCCCAAACGCCTTGCAAATATTCCTAGCGACCTCAGCTGCTGAATGGCCGAGTTTAAACTCGTACAAAAATATTACTCGAAAATCCCATGTTCATATTTGGAGGTATACTAAAAAGTGGGTAATGGATTGGAAAGCTAATGTTTATAATACAAAGGTAGAGAATTAGTAACTGTTTACTTTAAAAATGTAAACATTCGGAAGGAAACAACAGAGACCTGCAAAATCCTTTATGTATTTCAGAAATTATAAAAATGGACATTTCATGTGAAACAACCCAATATCGTGTTAAGATCGTCGAATGTGGGTACTGTATTTTAGAATAGATAATAACTGGATAATTTTCTATTTGGATTTAATTTGAATTAGAAGCATTGGAGAGTATACTATGAATGTGGAGGGATTGAGCACGTCCAGTCCAGTCCTTTGGTTTAATTACTAAGTTGTTTAAAATATTCATAATCAGGCGGCGTACGAGTGCGTCAAAATTTTCATCTTGCTGCTTCTCTTTTTTTCATCATCTCCTTTAGGTTATGGGTTAGCCAAGGCGCAATAGGGCGGCGTAACCTTTGGGTTTTCAAAGGTGCATGAAGGTCTAGTAAGGTTTTGAGGTATGAGGTAAGAGTGGATATCATAGGATCGAGAGAATTACAGGAGTATATTGTATCCCAATAGAGTGATTCCAGGTCGGTGTGAAGGTATTCGTAAGATAGGAGGTCTACACTATGGTAGGAGACCACTTTGGTAGTGAAGGATTTCACGGGTAGGTTGTATGAGATCTGGATAAAATCGTGTGATAATAGGAACGGATCCAGGTGCTGGGAAGATGAAACGACTTTTAGAGGAAGGTCAGTATTGTGAAGATCAAACCAGTTATGAACCCAGTTAGGTACTGTGCTGTATATCGCCTATATGGAAATAAACAATACATTTTATAATTTACTTTCTTATATGTTAGCTAATTAAACGTTTTAAGTAAATCTTATTTAATATTCTATCAATACTAATTACTAACCAGAAATTATATCTTCAATTCTATTATCACAGCTTGCAAATGTAGAGAATATAATACAATTAAAAAAAAAAATTTAAATAATTGTAAAAACTAATAATATGTGAAATACTTAGGGATGTTTTAGCTAAAACTAAGTTTGAAAAATCAAATTAATTTTTTTGATATAATAAATTTGATTTAGAATTCTGAAGAAAGAAATGGGGTTTATTTATTTGTATGAGTCAATGTGAAGCAGGTTTCCAGTTATATAAGCAGCGTTGTAAACGTTATTAGAAAAGGATCAATTGGTTTTATTGACAGATATGTTCTTGCGGCATCAATCACTATTTGTTCTTCTGTAGGGCATAAAATCGAGTACTTGATGGATTCGAATCCATTCAATGCTATACATCACGTATCATTTATATTGAATGTCTATTATTATGTTTTTTATTCTTCAATGTTACTAAAATTTATAAAGATAAGTTAAGTAAATCGTTCCTACAAATGAAATTTTATTATGAAAAAAACGGTCTATATGTAAAAGTAAAATTATAGTCTAACTGATTATAACCTATTTTAAGTTAGTTGTAAAATGATTATAAATAAAAAAAAATACTATTTTTATATGAATACGCTAAAAATAGATCAATAGATTGGAGAGTTTTAAAGACAGTAACATAAACATAATCCTTATCTATTCATTATACATTTGAGCTGATTTACTTTTCTCTTAAATAATTAAAGATATTCCACATATTTACTATTAAATATTCATACATTTTTGTATCTAATAACTTATTCTAAAAATAGACATGGTTAGCACTCCGAATCTTGGGTTTGAATCCCGGCTGTCGCAGAATATTACTTATTCTGTTAATTGAATCGGGACGTGACCCTAGGGTATGGAGACCCTCTTGGAGCAGACCAAGTCTCTATAAAGAGGGTACCCAAAAAATTGGGGGAAAACCTAGCGACTGAGCGTGATCAGGGCCTAATCACCTCCTTGGACGGTCATTTGCCTAGGAACAGAACGAATCTCTCTATATGTACAGAGCCCAAGACCGTTCATGGGTTCTACCCCTACGGGTAAAAGTTTTTTTGTTTTGTTTTTTACCAATATAAACATCCATATAGTGGCTATAACGATTATGACGGGGCAAAAATTTATATTCATATATCAAATATCATCGAACATATTTTTAAATATTAATAATATTTAACGTTATAAATTATAATGTAATATAAATGTTTCATGCTAGATTTCTGGGAAAAATATATATCCATTTTAATTTATTATGAATCTTTGTGCGCTCATAGAAAAACTATTACTAAACCGATCCCAACCTAATATACGTTTTTTATGATCTGTCTTTGGCACCTCAAGGCGACCTCACGTGTGACGAAGAGTTAAAGTGGCTTTTCCCAAACGGTAGACAATATTCCCTCGGAACATTTCTTTACCAAACCATCAACTTCCAGCACCCTCCACACACACACACACAGATATATATATATATAAATTTACGATCTCCTGCAGTTCAAAATATCAATCCATTCACAAGAAATTAGATCCCAACATTCCGTTCTTTATGTCCCTTCCCACAGAACTAAAACATATGAACGTTCCTTAGTAGCCCGCTCCACCAGTTTTTGGAATTCTCTCCCAAAAACATCCGTCAAGCAATCTCTCTCTCCACTTTCAAATACATTTTGTTCCAGTATCTTCTCCCTTTCCATAATGACGCTAGCTGATAATAATAACTGTACTCTTAGATGATAGTCAATACTTTTATTTTTTTTAAAGTGTTACTAGAAGGAATTAGTGCAGGTGGCGGTCATTAAATGAAAAAACTAAATAGTTGAAACTCTCAGTTCCCATTCGCCTACAACACGCCCTGATGATGACCCATAAAGGGGGTCGAAACGTTAGAAAACAATAAAATAGTTGAAATTATTTAGTTGTTTCGTTTAATGACCGCCACCTGGACTAATTCCTTCCAGTAATTCGCAACGGTCAACTAATTATATCCACAATGAGTTTTAAAAGTGTATAAGTAAGTTGAAATAACTGTACATTTATTGTTCTTTTTTTTTTTTTTTTTTTTTTTGTGCATTTCTTTAAGTTTTATCAAAAGCATTAATTATTAGTTAATTATATTGTCACCAAGTATATTTATTTATAATCATTATTTTTATCTATTTATTTTCTTTTTACTAATTTTAAATCTATTTTCTTTTTTGCTATTTTTTCTCAATAATTTTGTATCTTGGCCAGATGTGAATATTCTATTATGTTCCTCTCAGGGGAATTAGTCCCAGAATAAAGCTTTTTTCTTCTTTTTCTTCTTCTTCTATACATCCAAATCGACCCTATCTAGTAATTTAATTATTCATAAAGTATTATTGCTAAAAGTGTATACTAATTTCAATTTTTTCTAAACTTTGTAAAACATTAAAATAAAATTTAAACAATATGTAATCTTTCTTTTTAAATTTTTTCAAGTTTTGGCTAATATAGGCGTAGTACAAAACGAGTTATTTTCAACTTAAATTATTAGCAACACGCTTATCTAGAAAGTAGGCTCACTTGTTAATAGTGTCAGTTTTAAGATATTGGAGTACTAGATATAACGGAATTTTCATTCTGAATAATGTTGGTTTAGAAAAAAAAAAAAAAAAAATGAATTGAATTTATTTGTATTGACCTTTTATTTAATATTTAAAAAGTAATAAAAAGGAAAAATGTTTCAAAATTAGAGAGGATCTTTTTATTTATTCAACACCTTTCATAAATAAACCCGTGAACGTCATTTCACTTTCAAGTGGTAATAGAAGTGATGTTTAACCCTCAGAATATTACAAGACCTGGGTTTAACGCTCGGGTGAATTCAGCTGAATTATAAACATATTCCACTCCCTCCATAGTACAAGGCACATATGATTAATATTTACTAAGCAATAGCTCTAGCTAGTGCCTCGCTTTCCCGCAACTAATTCCATTAAATCTGACCCGGGCTCAGTTAATACACCGCATTAGCGTTAATCACTCGGATCACTTTTTAATACCATCAAGATCGGAGTTTATCACTGATCTAATAACACTCCCGCCGGGCTTAGTAATTAGTTATGTACTCCTTCCTACGGAATAGTGATCAGTTTTAAACCGTTGAAGGGAAACGTATGAATTAACCTGAGAGGTTACAGACAGTTATAAAGTATTCATTTAGCGATTTTGTCTTGAAAGATTGTCATATCGCAGTCGGAATTAGAGCTGCAGTTTAAATTTTGATCACTCCACCATTTTTGGAGTAACACGATAATCATTGTTTTACGGGTTAAAAACGAAATCATTTATTGTGGAGAGAGGAGACAATGTACTTTCTGACCGAAATATAGAATAGAATAGAATAGAAAATAAATTTTATTCTGGGACAGTGTCCCTTGAGAATAATAAATTTGCACAGTTTAAAATATACATGTCTGGCCAACAGACAAATAAAAATAATTAACTAATATTTACAATTATGGATAAATATATACATAATACAAAATAAAATAAACAAATAAAATTAAAATAAAAACAATCCTCAGAAAGTAATTGTGTTGAACAAAATGGAAAATAAATGAGTTTAAATATAAAACAAAAAGAAGAAAAAAATAAATGAATATTTACATTATTCTGATATTTAGTCTTCTAAGAGTAACATAAGCTTTACAATAATAAAGGATCTTTAATTGGCTAAGAATTAATAAATTAATTAAAACATAAATGAAAATAATATACTACAAAAATAAGAAACAAAGTCTTCTAATTACAATATATATATATATATATATATATATATATATATATATATATATATATATATATATATATATTTTATACAATATATAAAAATACTATGACGATTGAAACAAAAGAAAATTTCAAGAATAAAAAAAAACAAAAAAAAAACAACTGAAAAATCATAAATAAATACTTCTAGAAATGAAAATAATAAGAAAATTGAATACAATTTTATTAAAAATGATTACATTGTCAGGTAGCGTCATTTTAGGAAGCTAAAAGGTAATGAAAGAGATGGTATTTGAATTTAAAGAGGGAGGAAGCATGACGGATGTTTGATGGGAGGGAATTCCAGAAACTGGTCGAACGGGCCAGAAAGGAACATTCATAAATAAAATTGGAGGCTGATGTCACTTCACCACTATTTTATTGAAAAAAATATATTCGCACTACGTTTCGGCTAACAATGCCATCTTCTGGTGCAGTGGAACAACTTAGATTTAGTGTGGGTAGCTGCTTCCTAGTCAAAACCACATGACCAAATCAGGTGTCCATGGACACCTGATTTGGTCATGTGGTTTTGACTAGGAAGCAGCTACCCACACTAAATCTAAGTTGTTCCACTGCACCAGAAGATGGCATTGTTAGCCGAAACGTAGTGCGAATATATTTTTTTCAATAAAATAGTGGTGAAGTGACATCAGCCTCCAATTTTATTTATAAAATATTTGACCTTCACCTAAAAGAATCTACACCTTAGAACATTCATATTTTTTTATGCTGTGGGAAGGGATATAAAGGTTGGACATACGGGACCTCGTTTCTAGTGGATGAATTGAGGGTTTGAACATTATTAAATAACATTGTTCACAATAACAAAAAAAATTAAATACAGGCAGTCATTAGAACTGCCGATAGAAGTAGAAACACTATTTTAATTCTCGATTTGCACTCGAATTTTGTTGGAAAAAAGAGTGCGTTTGTAAAAATAGATACAGTCTATTCAAAAGAGATATTTTGGAAAAGCGGGTTTGTGTTTACAGAGAGTCCGGAATGAAAAGAGGTATATATATTACGGGCTAGGTCTGAAATAATGAAATGCTGAGGTCATTATGAAGAAGTTGATTTGTGGTAAAATAAGACGCAAGTAAAGGAATTCAGATTGTAACGATTATATGTGGAGAGAATCAGATGGTTTAATAGAACCCCAAATCTCAATTCCATAGGTCTGATAATAGTGACGTAAATGAGCTTTTTATAAAAGATTGAAAGTTTTGAACGGTTGTCACAAGTAAGTGTTGTAGTAATGTTTTTCTTGTTTCATGTCAGGCAGTATCTTGTCAAGATGGAGTCTTTGCTATAGTATTCGTTCTAGAGGAGTAAGCGTGATGTTACTAAGGGAGATATAGTTTAACTTCAAAAAAACCTTCTGCCATCGTTGAAGTATTCCAGAAGAGATGAGCATAACTACATTTGGAATTGTTTACGATTTTCACGGATTGGAAAAATTTGTTGCTTCTCTCATTCTAGTAATCATCATTTTTTGCCGTTTTCAATTCCTCATGGGCACCGGTAGTTCTGGCTCTTTGTTACGACGTTTCTTTAACAATATGTCTTGAAATCCCATTTTGAATATATTGTAAAAGTGTTAAAATAATTAAGGGTCCAATCAATTAACCGGGGCGTATAATAAACTTTTCTATTAATGACTTTAATGGAAGACTAGGGCTTAAAGAATAGAGTAAGTGATTAATTTGGCTTAATTATTTTTCTTCACTATTTTAATTTTCTTACAAAAGTTGACTGAAAATTGTAATTTACTTTTAAAAAAATAAATATAGTTGTTATTATAAATATATTGCCAAACTATTTTAGCTTGAGTTGGAAGGTCGATATTAGTTTTATGTGAGTACTAAATGAATATTTGTTTATATCCTTCTTTTTTTTGTATTTAGTATGTTTCTCATATATATCATTCTCTTAAAGTCCGTTTCTCGGAGAATATACTAAAAAAAACAAAAAATAATCATCGTTATTTAATAAAAATTTGCCATGCCTCCCCAGTCTGGAAAAATTGTTGAGAATAGAGCAAAGAATTCTATGAAGGATTTACGGCCCCAAAAAGACAAGAGAAGGATACAGGCTAAGATCCAATCAGGAAACATGCAAGGACACGAGAGATATAGAAACGGAAATAAGCATCAAGAGACTGAAATTCCACGGACATTTGGTAAGAACGGCCCCAGAAAGACTTAACAAGGAAATATTCCAAAAAATCCGTAGATATAAAAGCTTGGGAGGATACATCGGGCAGATGAAGGAAGAAACGGAATGACTTGGAATAACGGACCAGGACTGTCTGGACAGAGATTGATTGATTGATTGATTGATTTTTATTGTCTTAGGGCCAGAGGCCCTTTCTTACAGACAAAATTATAAACTTTTTACATAGAAATGTGCTATTTAAAATATAATTGAATTACTTATCTACTAATTTGTACAATGTTATGTTTATAATTAACAGAAAAATTGTTACATATTATCTTTTCCAAATTTTAAAAAAATATGAAATAAAATATAGGCAATATGCTGAAGGAAGATAAAAAAAAAAGAAAAGGAATGATGCTAATAATAAAGGATAATGAATAGGAATAATTAAGTAGAAGGAATATCAGGAAAGGGATAGGAAATGGCAACTGGTTTACAGAGAGCATAAGGCTTCAAGGCGCACTCGTCGAGTCCCCGTCTAGAAATAGTCGAATGCATGCCCTGCGGAAGGAGGATGCGAACCTGATCTCCACCGGAAGCATGTTGAGCTCTCTCGCGGCCGCAGCGTGGAAAGCATTTCTAAAGGTCTCGGTTCTGCAGGCAGGTAATTGGAATAGACCCTGCATTCTCTCGCTCCGCACCTCCACGAATTCACTTCTTAGTGCCTCCGGAATCCCTGTATCTAGTATTTTACGTGCTAGGCACATTAGGTTGATTCGGCGATATTCTTTGACACGCAGCCAGCCTAATTCTTTCATTAAAGGAGTTATATGCTCGTCCCATTTGGCGCTAAAGATAAATCGGATTGCGGTGTTAAGGGCTCTCTGAATCCTGCTGTCCTCCGCGTCAGTAATGTCCAAGTAAACCGAATCGCAATACCATACTAGAGGGCATATAAGAGCTGATACTATCCTTCTTTTGACCTCGGCTGGCAACAAACGTTTCCATCGAGAGAGGGAATGCATCACACCATGGACTCTGCTCACGACTTGACTTGCGTGGTCTCGCCAAGACAAGGTACTGTTGATAACTACACCTAAGACCCTCATCTTCACACAACGCGGAATAATTTGGTCAAGTATCGTCAGTGGAGGCAGCAATGCACCCTTTTCAGCTTTAACCAACAGTTTAGGGCTGCCGATCAGCATCCAGCTTGATTTCTTGCTGTTGAGGTAAAGCCTGTTTTTAGTTGCCCAGAGCCGAACTTCTTCTAAATCATGGTTCACTCGCTGCAAGGTCGAGACTACGTCCTCAGGAAACGCAGAAGCCCAAATAAACACGTCATCTGCAAACATATGTACTCTGCAGTTTCTGAGTGTATTTGCTAAGTCGTTGATGTAACACAGGAACAATAATGGTCCCAAAACTGAACCCTGTGGTACACCTGCACTGCATTCTAACCATCCCGACGCGTCACTTAGAGTCCTTACTTGTTGTGGCCGCTCGCTAAGATACGACTGGAGCCATTGCAAGACCGGCTCCCCAACACCAAAGCTTCCGAATTTCCGTAACAGCGTAACATGGTCGACCGAATCAAATGCCCTTGTAAAGTCTAACGAGACAAATATTGTTACCATTCGATCGTCTGTAGCTTTCCTTATATCCTTCAGAATAGTGTGGAGCGCCGTACATGTGCTACGACCCTGTCTAAAGCCCGATTGATGTTGAGACAGTAGGTGGTTGTCTTCTAATAATTTTCTTAGATCCCTCTCAACCAATCTCTCTAGAACCTTCGACAAAACCGGCAATACAGCGATCGGTCGATAATCCGATAGTTCACTAGGCTTTGTTTTCTTGGGAATTGGTCTAATAATAGCACGTTTCCACGCATCTGGAAACCTAAATTGCTGAAGAGATGCATTTAGTAAGTTGACAAGCACATTGTTATTCTCCATTAATCCGATCATTACCTTCGAGATACCATCATCTCCAGCCACACCGGACCTGACCGTACTGATACTCCAAGCTACATCTTCTTCGCAGATCTCTTCAAAGATGAGGTCGTCAACTTCTTCGTTAGTAGGTAGAATGTTTTTTGTATCATGTATCTTGACTAATGGATGGGAAGAGAAGACCTGATTGAGTTCATCAAGATCACAATGGACGTCTGCTTCACTTCTCTTTGCCTTGACGATTCTGTGGTCCCTCAACTGTTTCCACATTTCGCCAGGGGCACAATCACTGAGATCTCTAGCTAAAATCCTTCTCTTGGCGTCTCTAACAGCAGTTTTTACCTTATTTTTGTAGCGCCTGTATTGCAGTGAATCTTCAACAGAACCGCCTCGTGTCATCATCCAGAAGAAGAAGTCTCTCCTTGCCATCAGTAACTTGATATTCTCGGACATCCAGGGAGAGGGCCTTGTTTTTCGCCTCTTGTAGGTCCTAAGTGGTGCGTGCTTGTCAAACAACTCTTTTAACTTCTTGCTGTATATTTTAACTTTGTCATCAACATGATAGGAGTTGTATAACTCAGACCAATCGATCATCATCACATCCAATTTAAAGGCCTCTTTATCTATGTTCTTTAGATTTCGACTATAGGAAAGAGAAAATTTACATAATTCAGGTCCCCTTTTATAAAGCACAAAAATAAGTTCATGGGTAGAAATTCCTGGAACCTGAACCTGCCCGTGATGCTTCACTTTTGAAGGATTCGACACCACAATGTGGTCAATCCAAGCATCAGAGTCAATGGTTGCCGTATGGGTATGATTCGTGGCCTGGAAAGGAAGAATAATTAGATTAAGCTCCCTAAACAGAGAGACCATTTGGCAGGAATTAAATGAGTCACCCGATGGGTCGGCATTAAAATCTCCGAGCAGTATAACGTTAAGAAACTTGTGTTTGTAACACTGTAGAGAGGGGTATGGTAAGAGACTGAAGGAAATCACGGTTCTTGTTAAGAAGAAAAGTTCGAGAAAGGGAGTCACGTGGACGGAGGAGAGAAAGCGGCGACACGCGGAGATAATGAGAGAGAAGTGGAAAAAAAGGAAAAACAAGAAAGAAGCCAAGAGTCATGATATTCGCGTGGTCTCTATGGCCGTTCCGTGAAAAAAAAAAAAAAACGAAAAAATAGCAATGAATTTTAGTATTTTTTTTAATTAGTCATATTTTTTAAAATATTTCCTTTATACAATTATATTTCAATTGACTACCTGAATGGTTCACTAGTTTTATACTATTTATTTCAAAATAGTAAGTTATTAAAAAAAAACAAAAAAAAAAAAAAAAGTTTGTTGTTTTTTTTAAACTTCTTTATTGATAAAAAGGTAAGCCTTAACAAGAATGAAAATGAAAAATAACAATTTATTAAGTGTTCACACTGAATGAATCTATCTTTTTCTATTCAAACTATAATTAAAATTAATCCATTCAACTAAGATAATTTTTTTGCAAGGACGTTAAACCATTGTATTCGTCCCTGATCCATCAGTTTATCTAGTAATTGTTGAACAGACAGTTGACAATCTGATTTTGGTATTGAAAGACTCTTAAGTAAAAATATCATTTACAAATAGGGTACTAAAAAAATATTGATCGATTACAATATTTCAAATGAGTGTCAAGGGAAATCGCGTTTTCAAAGAAATATATATATATATATATATAATATATATATATATATATATATATATATATATATATATATATATATATATATATATATATATATATATATATATATGGTATTTTTTGATGTGCGATAGAAGGTTATTTAATAATAATACCTTATGAGTAATTCCTGCCAGCAAGTACAGTAATAAGATCAATCTGTTCCATATTGTTATAGAGATTTCCTCTGTTTACAAACAGCAAAATATATAGGAAAATATGTTTTCGTAGAAAACTTACACCCTTCTATGATGTAAAATATTGATACAGTCCTAAGTAAATATGTCTCCCCTTTCTCAAAGAGGTCTGAGGGACCAACATTATTTCTTATCTAGTTTCCAAGCGAATTCCTTCATTAGGATCCTTCTTATTTTAGTTAATATGGGTATGAATTTCGCTATAGTTTCAAAATATTTGTACCCAAATTTTACGAGATTCGATAGTATGACTACTGAAAAATAATTATAAGCTAAAATGTGATCGTATAAATTTAAAAATACATATTGATTTGTTCGGATAAGTAAGGACTCCTAAGATAAATTTATATCTGTCAGAATAAAGCTGATCTTTTGGCCCTAAATGTGTGGGCATCTCAAGGACTAACATATGATGCATCCGCTAATTTTAAAACAATAAATCTCAAGATCGTATGACTAAAAATTGTAGTTGATAAATAATCATAGTCTACCGTTTATTATCAGAAGGCCTGGAGCGTTTATATAATAATTTATTAAATTTAAATAATTTAAAATTTAATAATTTTAATTTAAGTGGTTTCTAAATGATGCGGACTGTATAAATGAATGGGTATATATTTTCTACTATTGTTACAGACTATAATGAGGTTTAGTTGTTGCTTAAACTATTGTACATATCCGAGGGCAGTTGTTTCTTCTTTTTCTCCTACTTCCTCTTCTTTCTCGGCCCATGGGCAGGCGGCTCCCAAATATTTCACCATTAGAAACAATGTCTATTATACTGTGGGGCACATCTGCTTACACAACTTGTCAACTTGGCTGCGAATTTCGGCAGGAAGTCCCTTGCCTCTGGCTGCCACTAGATGGCGTTGTGCTCTTGATAATAATGCTGTCTGCTAGGGGGCAGCACTTAAGATATGTTAAGGGCCCTGTTTCCTTAACATCTACTTTGATGAAAAAATTACACGTATTTAGAAGTAAAACATAATTTTGTTAATAACGTTATCGGCTTTCTTATAGCAAACAAGGAAATGTGAGGAATATAGGATTATAAGAGCGATGATACTGGAGCGCGGAAGACTTTCTCGACATAGAACAGGCGTTTGATCGAGTCTGGCACCCAGAACTGCCAAAATAAACCACAATTGTTCCAATCTTTTAGTACCTGACATTCAACAAGATAGCTATTTAGTAAATAAAAAGTATTTTCGTGTCCATTTAAAATTTACCACAAAAACCTATATGAAGCCATCCAACCGCTCAAAGTAATTAAGTTACTAATTTCACCTGAAGTTTTAATTACTTTTCTTACTTTTATTAAAACAATAGTTTCTCGGAGGGGAGGGACTGAAGGTAAATATTTTATTCGCTTTGTAATCTTTGAAGCAGTATTTTTAGTGGGTTTTATGTTTTCTTGTTTATCTTTTTGGTGAAATTAACTACAGTACATATAACTTCATTATCAGTTAATCCTTCAACTGTCTTTACGTACCAGAACGAAAGTATATTCTATTTATTTATTTTGCTATTTATTACAAATTTGCAATAACAGATCAGCCAAAGTAGGCATACCTATGACTACTCAATACAACTCGTTTGTAACTTAAATGTGAATTAATTAATCCGTGAGTGAAGCTTTTCATCTAAAAAATGTTTTTGTTAGAAACAACTACTATTATTATGCTCTGAAGTGAATCTTCTTTCCAAGGTAACCCGCAAACTACACTTGTATAACCGTATATTTAGCAAAAGTATAGATTTTCTTTCATGTGGTATTTTAGTGGTAATAACCAGAATTAAATTTTCTTTTTCTTTCACTCAGTTAACATGTAGTGGGGGGATACAGAAATCTGAATTGCTGTGGCAACCTTACACAAAGTTTAAAAAAATTAGGTAATTTTCAATACTTTCAAACCTTTAAGTATTAGCCTTATTTTCATGTACCTTAATACAAATAGATATAATGATACCCTATTTGTACGTAACAGACCTCAACCTCGGGCCGTCCCTGCACTGTGAGAACAGCAAATCCAGTGAGACCAGAGGCTCTTATTATCACATCATCATGATCATAAGGTGATGAAATCAGAAGAAATCTCATTCAAAAACAACAAATCATGTTTCAGAAAATGAAAATTTCTGTCAGATCACTGTCTCGCACAACAAAAAGTTGCCTTGGGTCATTTCGAAGGATGACATGACAAAGGCTAACCACTTCACAAAAACACATTAGAGTGTGAATAGATGCGAAGTTCATCTTGGCCGTTACACCAATGGTCGTAATCGAAAGATTTTGTTTAGCGATGAGGAAATTTTCACGATCCATGAAAAATTTAATTGCCAAAACACAACCAAAGCTGTAAAGCTAGGAAGTCATTAGAAGAGTGGAAAGATGTCAACACTCATTATCAGTGACGGTTTGGTGAGAAGTTTTCTTTAATGGCACCACAAAGCTCCATTTTTTATTAAAAACGCTCAAAACTACAAGGACGATATTTTGGAACCTTTTGTAAAACCTCTAAATGATACTCTGTTTGCTGGAAGTCGTTAGGTTTTCCAGCACGTTCCCCTCCAGCTCTCAAGGCCAGGTCAAATCAACAGTGGCTGCAAATGTACATTCCAGCTTTCATCTCTGGCTCGGATTGACCCTCAAGAACCCTGATCCCAACCTAATAGATTACTGGGTTTGATTTGGAATGCCTCAAACAATTTCTGGTCTGAGCAGTTGAGCTGTGTGTTGCTATTGATGATGGCCACAGAGATTGAATGCCTGTGCCAAGTCAAAAAAGAGGCATTTTTAGTCATTTATGTTTTGTTTTATTTTATGTAGATATATGCTTTATTGTGTAATTACGTTTTTGAAAAAGTTAACATTTCTGTTTGAATTTTTATAAACATTCTTCTAAAAATGTTCATGGCAGGATAAAGTTATTTTATATATAATATATAATGTTTTTCAATTCCTTCCAATTATCCTACAGAACAAACTGAGGTAAAATTAGATGTAAAACAGTTGACAAAGGAAGAAGTTAAACAATGAAGGTGACACGTAGGGTATCGGAGGGCCGTGTAAGTGGCGGTTGGAAAGGACCTGATTAGACACTAACAGCTGGAGCTGCTGCCTAGGCAACTTCGGACACAGGCCAATTTGTTCTCCAACTCAGCAGGCTCTAGTCCATCACCACCGACCACTCCTCTTACAAGAAGCAGCGTGAAAAAAAAAAAAAATTATTGGATCTTGATCAGTATTGGCAGATAAATAAAATAAAATCTTTTGGAAGTACCTAAACTTATTATATATATTCTCCTAAATATAAAGCCAGATGTTTTTAGAATTGTAAACATGTTTCATTTAAAAAAAAAAAATAATTCAGTCATAGGGACTAGCCGATAGAAGAGATTTTTTTTTTTTAATATGCGATTGGCACTGGAATTTCGTTCAAAAGAAGATTACGTTTATCACTTAGATTTAAATATTGACAATAAGAGCATCATGATTTTGCTTCGTATGTTTAAATATTTTCAAGTTAGCTAATTCATTTTAATGTCATGAGATTTAATATATTCATGATGTTAACTTAAGTATACTCTAGGCTTGACATTCGACAGAAGAATGACATGGGACCCACACATCAAGAACAAACAGATAACGCTAAACAAAAGATTAAAACTTTTATACTCGCTACTCTCAAGACGTTCAAAATTAAAACTTAAAAATAAACTAAACACTTACAGTTACCTACTGAAGCCCATTTGGACTTACGCCTCACAGATATACGGGACTTTCAAAAAGACACTCATACGCAAAATTCAAATTTTTCAATCCAAAACTTTCAGAACTATCACAAACTCACCATGGTACGTTAGCAATAGTACTTTACATACAGACCTTCACATGCCAACAGTCAACGAACAGATTCGGACCCTTTACAAACGTTTTCACAACAACTTACACGGACATACTAACTAATACGAAGCATGGCCACTAGCATCATGCCGGACAATATTTGCAGAAGACTGAAAAGAACCTGGATGAGGTTCTAAGCTAAATCCGTAATAGGAAGCACGCGAAGAAGAGGTGCCGCTGGGCATCTTCTCTCCATCATGCCTACCACGTTAACTATCATTACTTTATCATCACATTCGCTGATTGTCAACATTTATTGACAGGTGTGAATAAAAAAAATATTGAAGATAAAAAAAAATATATATACTTTAATATACAGTAAGAGCTAAATTCTAAGACATAGGTCATCTACTATGTCTTTACTCATTTCATTTGCAACTGGTTTTAAATCAATTAAATACTAAAATAACGACATTATAAATATTTATATTGTTTTGCCGATGTTACAACACACAATCAATACGTTTTGCCATTTTTAACGAACAGTTCGAATCATATTTGCATGATGAAGATCTATCAAAACATGGAACTATGAGAATTTTTTCTGTTATATAATTTAATGAATAAAATAAATATTTCGATTTTGATTCTGTTTAAACAATAACTTCTTTCAGTGTAGCTTTAACTTTTAAAAACGTAATACACTAGTACGTAGTAATTTAAGTAAAAGACTAACAGCTATCTTTTACTTTCTCAGAAAAAAACACTGATATAATCGATTTCAATAGTAATATCGATATTGATAATAATATCGAATGAGTCTTTTTCATTATAAACAGAAATGTAATAATTTAAAAATGTATCTAGCTTAAAAAATATCTGAAACCCTTGTTTCAATTAAAATTGTCTAACTCTAAACAAAGGAGTTGGAGTGGGCCAGCGAGAAAAAAAACACTGGACTATTTACTGTCCCAGTAAAGCAGACAAGTGTGCAGTAACTTTAGCTAATCTTATCTTAGGTACATTGAATTCTTCGTTTGCCGGAAAGATAAACGGCAACATTTGCTCAGTAAATTGTTTAAAGTACTTCGCATTTCTTATGAATATCCTCGTTTAATCCTAAAATCTTAAAATTATAGATTAAATCGTCGTTGAAAAAATATAGATATATTAAAAATCATTATGTATTATTACAAATTAAGCTAATCACATTTATTTTGACAATTTATTTTCTAAACACCTTTAGATACAAGATACACTGTTGTTAATGCTTAGCCATTCAACCTATACATGAGGTGCTTTGGTTTACCTTGGACATGGCTACCTTTGTTTGTGTCCAACCAAGCGTAAAGCTGCATATAAGCTTGTGTTTCCTCTGACCATTTTATTAAATTATTAATTTATACGGTTTTATTTTATGTTCTCCATGGTTCATTATCAAAACAATAATATTTTAAACAGAAAGTAAATGTCGAATAAAAGTTTGAATAGTAGAAAATTTCTGTCGGTAGGTACTAAGACTATGAGAAGATTGTTCGATGATGTTAATAAATTCTACATAATTATATATATATATATATATATATATATATATATATATATATATATATATATATATATATGGTGTTTGTTACCCCACCTTACACCTATTTTGTTTATTTTTGCATAGGACTGGTTAACCCTTAGATCTTGTAATTTACACAGTATATATTTTTTTCTTTTCTTTTTTAATTTTCAGGAAGTTTTATTTAATATTTCACACTTAAATATGCACATCTTAACTTCCTTTTTTATATATTTATTTTATTTTACAATGTTTGCATCGTTTTTGGGTTTTTTCCCTATTATCAACACTTTTTTAAAAACACTTTTAAACATATCACTCATTATTTCACATTTATAGCTTACTGCTATTCGTCTACAGTCAGCCAATAAACTTCGATGTAGACAATTTTAATTGAAACAAGGGTTTAAGATTTTTTTTTTTTTAAGCTAGATACATTTTTTATTATTACATTTCTGTTTTAATGAAAAGACTCATTCGATATTACTATCAATATCGATATTACTATTGATAACAACTATATTATGTTTTCTTCCTGAGAAAGTAAAAGTAGAGCTGTTAGTCATTAAATAATATATTAAATTACTACATACTAGTGTATTACGTTTTTAAAAGTTAAATCTACACTGAAAGCAGTTTATTGTTTAACAGATTCAGAATCGAAATATTTATTTTATTCATTAAATTATATAAGAGAAAAAATTCTTAAAGTCCCATGTTTTGATAGATCTTCATCATGCAAATATTGATTTGTACTCTTCGTTACTGGCAAAACGTATTTGATTGTGTGTTATAACATCGCCAAAACAATATCGATATTTAAATGTCGTTATTTCAGTATTTAATTGATTTAAAACCAGTTTAAATGAAATCAGTAAAGACATGGTAGATGAACTATGTCTTAGTAATTTAGCTCTTACTTCATATTAAAGTATACTTTTTTTTTTTTTGTAAAATAAATAAATATAATAAAGGCAGTTAGGTGTGCATATTTGAGTGTGATATATAATTTTTTATAAGTAATCTATGAGGATATAAAAAAGGGAAGCATGAGGAGGGCGTTGTATGATTCTCAAAACTTAAAATATCAAAGTTGCGGTGGAGGTAGAAGAAAACCTGGTAACCCACAATAGAAAAGAAACATACTTAATATAATTGAAATCGAATAAGTTACAAATTCTATTCTGCTATCTAAACTTCATATTTCAATTTGAACAGTAACTGATTTACATAAAAAAGAAAAAAACTTGCCAAGAATAGAATGTAAACAGTAGTTCAATCATTTTTCATATAAGCAATACATTTATTTATATTTGATTTCAATAGGTATTGTAATAAAATACATTGAGTTTTTAGTATAATTTAATAAAATCTTAAAAATTATTTCTTAAACTAGCATACAATTTTTAAAATGTATATTTTAGTATGAACTAAAATACAATGAAATATAACAAATTATGATTAAACTCTGAAAAATAATTAACCAACAGGTTTGATTATACCAACTTCCTCAGTTGTTGTTCAGTTAATTAAAGACAAATTTACTTAGCAAAACGATGATTATAATAAAAAAAAAGTATAATAATGCTATAAATTTATCTGAGTAAGTGAATTTGACACTATTTTTATTTTTTTGTTAGTGCTCCACTAATGTCACCTACATGCAGCGTCCACTATTGTAGTGATACTGATTAGTAAACTAATGCCGTGAGTGAAATGACATTCAGTTAACTACTCAAGTGGTTTATCAATATATATAAAATAAAGTACCATTTCACTTATTTTTTTGGTCATCGCAGAATCTCCATATTGGCAATAGTTGTGAAGCTAAAATCGGTCCTAGATGTTTCCCTTACCATATCTATGTGACCTGTGCAGGTTTTCACGTAAACTTATTCATAAAATTATTTTATTTTATTAAGATCCGGTACTAAATAATAATTTTATTCATTGTCCATAAAAATTTGGAATTTGGAAACAGAGGATTTGGACCTTTTGTGAATATATACGCATTGTATTTACTTGTATCACAAACATATATATGTAAATTTAAATCAACACAAAGTGAAACATTTTCGGGTTTTAGATAACACAGCTATAAAACATAAGATAACTCTTGTTACAATACAATACCGACCAGTATACCGACCCTATGATAATAATTACTGAGTATATAATTACTCTTTACCCTTCGTCGAAAACCTCTGAAATCCTATTTAGGACTCCTGCTTGACAAACGCCTTACATGGAATCCGCATACAAGACTGAAAAGACAAGAAACAGCTCGACGTTTTCGGCTACTTCAACACTTACTAGACAGACGCTCTAACCTTTCACTTAACTACAAAAGACTCCTCTACATGACAATCATAAGGCCTATCTGGACCTACGGCGTTGAGCGATTGGGCTCTACTAAACCATCAAATTCTTCCCGTATCCAATCCTTACAGTCCAAAATCCTTCGTAAAATCCTCAACGCTCCTTTCTTTGTCACGAATAAAATCATTTATAAAGACCTCCATGTTCCGTATGTAGCTGATTTGGCCCGTACCAGGTATCATTCCTTCCATGACAAACTCCATCCATCCCCCCTCTAATCCACTAGTTTCAATCCTTGCTTCCTTTAAAATTCCTGATAATCCACCGAGGCGTCTGAAGAGAATATGGCCTCGAGACCTTCTTGTTTAGATTGATTACTAGAGTGCTGCCAACGGGCAGTTTCTCTTCACGTTGTTCATGTACATATCATTTATCAGTATATTTACTTGATGTATTATAGTATACAGTTGTAAATGTCAAAAAATATTTAAAAAAAAAAAAAAAAAGTGAAGACCGATAGAGTTAAGGCATGTAGTTATCCATGCCTCCCTCAGTTTGTTTAAACTTTATTCAGTGGCAACCCAAAGGATTATACCTCAATCATACTTCTCTAGTTAGAGGATGTTGAAATAGTTAGGTCCAAGATTACTTTTCATGTTTACCATTATTGGAGCACTCCTCAAACGGATTATTCCCGCGTTACTATGAGGAACGTTCTATGATTATATAAAATACTGATTGGACCACTACCACCAAATATCTACCTTTAACTATACAAAGTCTCAACAAGTATTGACTCACACATTCCATGGCGCTACAGCCCTAGAAGAGCCTTGGCCTCCTCCACAATCCCACTCTCCTCTTCCCTTTTCTGGGCGATTCCTTTATCCTTTGATTCACGCATCTTTCAATACTCTCTCTATATTATATAACCATTCTCCCACAGGCATACCATCCAGGAACTTTTTCGGTATCCTTGTGGTCGGATTTCGCTCTACATGTACCAGCCATCTCAACTGATTATTTCTTACGAAGGGAATCAGACCTGGTTCTTGAAACAATTCTCTCAGCTTATTCTTTCTTATTCTCCAGTTGCAGTTCTCGCAGACTGGTCCATAGATTCTACGGAGTTCAGGGTCCTCTCTGGCTATTGGATCTTGAAATTTCTCACAGGGCATCCTGGAAGCTTTCTGGATTTGGGATAGATACGATGTCTTGGAGTCTGCTGAACACGTTTTGTTAACGTGCACCGTCTTTAGAGTGGAAAGGACCAAACTACTGAGAGAAATCGAACTCTATGTCCTGTCTGAGGACGATTTTCCTCAACTGTTGACGAAAAACAACTACCCGTACTTCCGAAATTTACTGTATGGGTGACAAACGGCAGTGGGCGCAGCTCGTTTTAGCATTAGAGGACAAGGCAGGAGGATAGCAGACATTGAAGGAGATCCATAAATAGATAACGATCTACCTAAAAGAAACTGATTGGCAGCATTAACTTACTGGCAAAATCGGCAAGTTACTGTAGACATAACACGTATTGCCTTATGTGCAAGGTAGGGTGAAAAATAAAAAAATAAAAAAAAAAGATTCTACTGAGGGATTTCATTTTCCAAAATTTTAACGTTCTTTTACTTACATCGGAAAGTACTTTAGTATTAGAGCCATATGGCACAGCCGCCCTAACGGTTGTTTTATATAAGATGGACCATGTTGGTCGAGTCTCTGAATTCTAAGAGTTATGGAATGAGATCTACTCATCAATAGATTATTGTAATGGTTATTATTAATATTTATATTATCTCCTATTACAAAGAATGCCGCCCTCTACCTCTGAAGGAACTTTAGCCCGACACCTGTGCACATACCTGAACCCCTACTTCAAACAGCTTACCAACAGGAAGTACTTGGACATTATGGGTACTAAGTGATCCATCCCCTCTACTATTCCTTCATATATGTACACCCAAATCCTAGAACCGGGGCACTCAACGAAGCTCTACAGTCCTTCATGACGGAGACAGACTGTTGACAGATGAAGAACAGGCCAAGAAGTTTGCGGACTACTACAGCGGAAAAATAACAACGCACAGGGGCCCCCGCAGAACTCCCTACTGAAGAAATCGGAAACAACTACATGTATGTATCCCCGAAACAGCTGAAGGCAATTCTCCGTCGTTCGAGGGGGAATAAAGCCCCAGGCCTCGACGGGATACAGACTGTATTGTTGAAGATGCTCCCGAGAAAGGGGATAGCTCACCTGACTAACCTCTACAACTCCTGTCTCAGGCTGAGATACTTCCCTGAGGCATGGAAAAGAGCTATCCTCTTCCCGCTATTGAAACCCGCGAAGAATGGATCCCAGCCAGCTGACTATAGGCCAATCAGCTTACTTCCGCACCTGGGCAAGATTTTTGAGAAAATTATTCTTAATTATCTCAAGACTTATTGCTCAGAGGTAGCCCTAATCCCACCGGAACAGACTGGCTTTCAGGCCGGACTCTGCCCGGATCACCACCTGGCGAAGCTACAAGCGGAAGTAAGCCGAAACACAAACAAAAACGACGCAATGATCTCAATAGACTGTACGGAAGCGTTTGACTCAGTGTCCCATAGTCTACTATGTAAGACACTGATAGACAACGAATTTCCAGAGCAGCTCTACACCACCTTGCGGTCCTTCCTACAGGGGCGTAAAATAGAAGTGCTGGTTGGCAGAACCTTCTCCAAGGAGATCGATCTCACCTGCGGAGTCCCCCAAGGATCCGTGCTATCACCAGTGCTATTTACAATATACACGGCAGAAACTGTTGGAGCAAAATACACAAAAGCCACTGTAGCGGCCTATGCCGATGACATAGCGATCTACAGTAGCTCGATGAACTCAAAGACAGCTCTACAACAGGCGGAGTTGGCATGCAATGAAATAACTACAAAGCTGGAAAGACTAAATATTACAGTTAATCCCAAGAAGACCGACTGTATTTTCTTTTCTTTCCAAAAGAACAAGCGCCCTCTACCGAAGACCTACAAGGTAGCAGGAGTCGAAAATCAGCCAGCCAATAGGATAGTGTACCTGGGCATCACCCTCGACAGGCACATAACACTAACGAATCACTGCCTAAAGAAGATTAAATCGGTTAGGACCAAGTCCTATAGATTGAATCACCTACTGATGTCTCCAAACCTATCACTTCGCCTGAAAATATTAATTTACAAAGCCGTTCTCAGACCAGCCCTCCTCTACGGAGCACCGTTGCTAAACAACGTTACAACACCGACGGCTAAGAGGCTCCAGCAGTTTCAAAACGGAGTATTGCGACGAATGGTAAGGCATACTTCACTACAGAGGACAAAGACAGACCAGCTATATGAAATCCTAGACCTCCCGACAGTGAAGGAGTTCATCTCCCGCAGGCATATCAAATTCTTTGATAGCCTCCGGTACTGCACGAACCCACTGTTTAACACACTGACTCCAACAGGACGGCCACAGCGCTGGCAGGACCACGTACAAACCCTCACACTGGACTGAGTAAACACAACTTACTTTCACTGACTCAACTAGACTAGTGAGCCCCATCACTAGAACAGATTCCTAATATTTCCCTACTCCGAAAATCTTCCTATCCTCAGACCCCTCTTAGAATGCATGTGATGCAGTAAAAGAGGATCCTTGATTCCTTCCCTTATCCTTCCTAGATTTCAACCCCAAATCCCATGGGGCTTAGGAAAAAAAAAAAAAAAAAAAAACCGGGGCACTCTGGTCAAGATGTTATTACTGTAAAGGTGTAATATATATTATATTATTAAGAAGTTTATGTTTCTGTTTTCATAGCGATTAAATATACAAATGTGTTATTTCATAACTAAGGTATTTTTAAGAGCGTATTAGCACCTGTTTTGAGGTGCTACTCTTTCCTAAATTTCTTCTTGGCGTTTATTCTTTGATGTGACAATAGCACCCACATACTTAAACTGGTTTGCCATCCCGAAAGTATGGCTTATAAATATGGCCAAGTATTAGGAAAAAAGAAAAAAAAATACTTCTCTTATCTCTCTCTCCAGCTCCAGTTTAGGACTAAGAACTGGGAAGTGGGCATAGCTGCCTACCCACTATCCGTATTGAAGGGTCCTTCCCGGTGATACCCAAACAAGAACACACAATAGGGCAATAGAGCCCTGGATCGGTTGGGAGGGACAGGGAGGCGATATATAGCCAGCATATGGCGCTTTTACGACAAGAGCCGTTCGCCGGTGGGACAGTTAGAGGCCGTAAAGAGCCTAGGTTCTTGAAGGAGTGGTCCGAGGGAGTTAGGGGAGGGTTGGGTAAATATGGAAATAGCCGGAGCCAATAAACATAGAGCTCCCAATACAAGGGCCAATTTGTAACCCCAAGCCCTTTATGCTCCTGTTATTAATTCTGCTATTGGCTCCCCTCAGACCGTAGGGACAGTTTTTATATTTTTGCAGCCCAGCTAGGTTCCCAGGTGAGCAATAAATTATTACTCCCACCTCTTAGTGGTTAAATAATCAATTTTATAGTCGGAGTCAGCCATAGCATCTGGACTTGTTTTCTCCCTTCGGATTGACAATTTACGTTCGGTTCTTTTCCTTGCAGGTAAAGCGCAATAACTTTATTAAATTTTAAGTATTTATTAGTTAATTTATGTTTATTCGATTCAGGATGAAACTTTCCAAAATATGGCCCAGAAAGCATAACTAAAAAAAGCGTGAAGTATTAGTTAATTTTTTTGAATAATGAATTTTGTAATACCACAAAAAAAATGATAAAAAAAACGGATTAAAAAAATTGAAATTTTACCCTAAATATGCCCATAACTCAATTATTTGTTAACCTGTAAACCGTACCGGATGCATATCTACGTCAAACGTAAACAATATCGACTATATGTACATCCCCATATAAATAAACGAAAAAAGTATATAATTCATTGTATTGTGCTTTATATTAAGTATTGAGAAAAATAAATAAATAATAATCATGGAGGTTTTGTTGACCGTTGAGAAATTAGGTGAGGAAGATGGTTGGGGTGCGGTCATTAAATAGAAACACACGTTTAAAACAAGTGCTATTTTAATTTTAATTCTTCCACATCTAAATAAATAATAATATGAAATTACTTTTTTTTTTATATATACATTTTATTGATATTTACAAGTGCACATATAATATATACAACGAGTAAATGGGCTAATTTACACTTATGGGCGTGATAATGTCTTGTGAAGAAACTACCCAGTGGTAGCACTTCAATGTCAATTTAATTACAATAAGTCTCGTCTTTTTAATCGCCTCGGAGGGTTGTCAGGAATAGATGGGAATGATAAGTTGCGTACAAGAGGATTCGTGTGGGTTGGGAGTTAAAAATGAAAAGAGGCATATCTGTTTCGGGCTAATTCTGCGACAAATGGGATATTTAGGTCATTATGGATGATTTTATTCGTAACGAAATAAGGAGCATTTAGGATTTTGCGAAGGATTTTGGATTGTAAGGGTTGAATGCGAGAGGTTAAGATGGTATAGTAGAGCCCTAAAGCTTGATTCCGTATGTCCAGATGGGTCTGATGATAGTAATATAAATGAGCTTTTTGTAATAAATTGGAAGTTTTGAACGTTTGTCTAGTAAGTGTTGTAGTAATCGGTATCTACGGGCAGTTTGTAGTCGTTTAAGTCGCGTATGGGGATTCAATGTAAGACGTTTGTCAAGATGGAGTCCTAGGTAACGGATTTATTTAACAGGTATGAGTGGGGTATTATTAAAGGATACAGTGGGACAGGAAATCATCGGTTTGCGAAGAAGGGTAAAGGTAATTTGGTGGGATTTGTTAGGATTTATTTTAATCTTCTAATTCTGACACCATAATATGAAATTACATCCGTAAAATTATATAATATGAAATTACGTCCGTAAAATTATATAATATGAAGTTACGTTATTAATTGCTTTCTACCGTTGTATAAAAGGCGTTCACCGGTTAACAGGTCATGATAGAGAAAAAAATTGTTTTAGAATCAGTAAGGCGCGATTAACAGAGAAACAAAGAAATTTATCTTAATTTTTAAGTCATTAATCGTGTAATGAATAAAGATATAATTTACCACCAAAAATCGGTTATTATTCAAGATATAGAAAAAAGGGGAAAGATTATCGAGATCAATACATCGCAATGAACCATGAAAAAAAAAAACTAATCGTATACGGTCAAGCCACAACTATAAGAGATGTGACAACCCCGATAACTCGGTTATTATTGGTGGTAGAGAAAAAATTAAAGTGTTCTGAAATTAAAAATCTTTATTTGGAATTATTTAAATGAAAATTAAAAGAAAAGAAAATAGTAATTGAAGTCTTGTATAAATGGTTTCGGTATAATATTTTCAATAAAAAAACTTCTATAATCGACCAAAAATTATAATAAAACTACTACCCCTCAAAATTTGAAAACTGACGTTTCAAGATACCTAGAGTCCGACTAACGTAGAAATAGTCTTTCCGCTATTCTAAATACTATATAAATAAATACAAAACAAAAAAATAATCACTCAAATCGGTTCAGAAATAGCAGAGATATTGCGTTTGGAAATGAGAGTTGGTGTTAGTATATTTTCCTTTGATTAGTTTACTGCTTTTTATATTTATAAATTGACCGTATGAAGCTATAAACAGATATACCATAATATTTTTTTTTTCGGAAATAATAAACCATTGTAATAAATTTCAGTGTTTTTATTTTATTTTATTTCTTTATTTGTGTATCCGCCAGTACACTACAGGAGTATTAGCGTCATCATAAAAATTATATCCTTTTGTAGGATTCTACTATCATTATGAAGTACAATTGTATGTAAATTTGTTTTTCTTTATTTCTTGAGGAGTTTTTTTTAAGGTTTGAGGTAATCAAACTATTTTCTTTAAATGTTAAAAAACTATTATCAAGTGTTTCTCCGTTTGGAGGGGGTTATTATTATATTTTAGGCAATGGGTGCTTCCAACTGATTTAGAAGTTACCGATGTGACTAGACAAAAAATAATTTAATTTTAAATAATTCATACCAGTTTTTTTCCAGTGGCGCAACAGGCCCTGTAGGCCCTGGGCCTCGCGGTGTAATCCTGGGATGTTACACTCGCGTTTCTCGATGCAATTTGTAGGTTAGGGTCATCATTCCCTACGCCTAATTTTGTGCGTGGCCACCATTTGGCTGACGTGTCTCACATACCCGAGGGCGAGGCTGTGAGTGAATCCACATTTAATTACATCCTTATAAAAGCCCCGCCGGAACTGGGATTCGAACTCACAACTTTAGCATGAGAGACTAGCGCGCAAGCCACTCAGCCACGGGCTCCCCAAATTAAGATCTCGTATGAAGATCTTGTAATAAAGAACCTCTTACTATTTTTTATTTTTTTATACGGTCATATAATAAACGATAGTAAGTATTAGTAAATATGATGCTGATAGTAAAACGAGATGTTATTATTATTAATATTTCTTTTTTAATTTTATAAATACGTTTTTAAATTATTTTATAAATCAATGCTTGGAAGTGTCTTTTTTTCAGATAATTTTATCTTTTAATACTTTAAGTCATCGGATGTCTCTCTATCATACGCAAAATGAGTTAAAAGGCTCATCCAAATGATATTTAAAAAAAAATCAAAATATTATATTATGTAATTTTTAGCCTCATAAAAACATAGGTAGAAGATATACAACATTACCTGCACAAATATCAGTGAATAAAAAAAATTTAAAAAAAATGGTTTTTAAAGTTTAAATTATCCTGCTAAAATAGAAAAAAAAAACAATTAATTAAGTAAGATATTTTTATAACCATCGCAGCACTTGAAGGTATTCATGGTTTAGATAAAATATTCAGAGCTACTGTCCTTTTCTCATGTAAGAAAGAAGATATGCGATTTAAAATTTAAATAAAGAATTTACCTGCAATTATAATTTCCTAAAATTCCAATACTCGCTAATGAATCACTATGAATTTGACAAAAAAAAAATCGGCCACAGCAAGTGAAAAATAGTGCAGATAATAACCACAGGGCCATAATCGCCCGGCTAATGAACCATATATCAGGTTTTAGGAGGCATGTAGCAGCGCTATCAAAGGCAGTAGCTACATCAGGGATCATAGCAGAGAGGGCTAATTGGTCCAGCTGCTGTTCCCGGCCAGGTGCTCCTCATTACAGCTCCAATAATGATGCCATACAATATGTGTTCCTCAAGGTGGCTCTGATACTCTGATACTGTAGCGGAACCTTCAAGTAATGCTGCTATATGAAACCAAAACAAACTCTACGCATAATATAATCCACGAACAAAATTCAACATAAAATATAACGTTTTAAACTAATTTTTACTTTCACTTACTATATATAGTAAGGGAAAGTATTGCGATCGTGAAAATTTTCGAATTCCAGTTTTCAACGGAAATACATGTTTTAGGGTCCCCTGAGTATAAAGAACTAAGTCCCGCAAAAAGGTCTGTGTGTGGGTGTCTGTGTGTCCGTGTGTGGTAACTCCCGGGCGGAAACGGTAAGTCCTGTGAAACTAAAATTTCATATTTAAGACAAATATACGCCCGAGACGTTACAAAACTTTTTTCATCAGAATGGGCTTACGAAAAGAGCCACTTTATACCGTGCAATTTGCACCTTTTTTTGATTTTCTCGAAAACAGTTCCGACAATTTTGATTAAATTCGCTATATCGATGTAAAATGTAATGGGCCTTAATATCATTTAGGTTTCATTTGGATAAAACTGGTCTGACAGGGCTTAAATGCCGATACTTTAAATTTTCTTCCCCTAAAGTACCTTTAATTTTGTTGATTATATAAAAATAACAATATTATCTTGTTACCACTGATAAAAAACATACCGTGCAAAAATTGAAAGAATGGGCTACGAAGTTCTTCCGCACCCACCATATTCTCCCGACTTGTCTCCAACAGATTACCACCTGTTCAGGAATTTAGGCAACTTCGTCAAAGGAAAACTTTTTGAAAATGATGATCAAGTGGAAAGTGCGTTTTCAGATTTTGTTTCACTTCATAGCTCGGAGTTTTACGGTTCGGGGATGAAAACTTGGTGTCACGTTGGGAAAAACGGGAAACAAGATAATTTTGTTTTCATATCGTATTTTTAATAAAAATTCTTTACCTTGAAAACGGACATTTCATGTGACACAACCCAATAATAACAACTAATATAAAAAATTTGTTTAGGTAAATATTATACAAATATTTCAACCAGTCACTTGTTATCTCAATAATCATATAGTTGGCCATTAACCTCAATGAGACAGAGTTAGTTGGCAAATAATCTTGTAATTGTATTTACTTTTTACAAGTAATCACCTTAATTTATTTTGTATTGTTGTTTACTACTGAATATGTGTATTTATTAAAATATTAAAATAATTTTTACAGAGTAAATATTATCTTTGTATTAACCAATTTACTAATAAAATTAATATATATGTATATATATATATTTTTTTTATCTTTAGCCTGGAGACGATGCTAAGGCTATCGTGCTGTCGTCTTGCCCCTGCGACCGGGACCTCCATTACGTCATCACGACCGAGGGACACGTGACCTATTGGAACGAACAGAGGATACCTCCCGTCGACCTCCCCCCTGAGGAAAACATCAATGGGATTCCATTGTGCAGGTTCAACTTCTCGTAAGTAGTAATTAATTAACTATTTTAGAAGGTGAAACCATAATAATTATTTTTTTCAGTATATGTACCGCAGAACAGCATTTCAGGCCTTATAATGGCATAGGACAAAAGAAGGTATTGTAATTGTCAAGTGTATACATATATGTTAAAATCCCAATCTAGAAAAAAAAATTGAAAATAAATATAATTGTTAGGTTCCCTATGAGTCGTTTATATTCAAATTGTTTAATTTTTTTTTTAGGTCCGTCTTAAAGTTAAAGAGTATATATTATAATTATGGCAAATAACCATGTTTTAGTATAACATTTTTTATTAATTGAAATCTCTGTTTGCCATAGTGTCTGTAGTCATAAAGAATGTGTGTGAAATTTTAATTATGTCCCATCTCCTTCACATTTATCGTCCGATATAAATTTAAAATTTTTAAGTAAAATTTAGTGTTACCGTGTTCTGTAACAAAAGAGTGTTAACGTGTATTCTTTGATATGTGTTCGTTTATGGTTTGATAGTGTTATGTGAGGTTATATTTTGAAGACTAGGCGATTTGGTTGAATTGATACTATATACCTGGTATATATATATTCTGCCCCAACGGGAATAAAATCCGACACCAGGATATCTGCAGGTTATTTCCCTACCTACTTAACTAATTTCACTCTTCCACAACAAAAACAAAAATAAATGAAAATTATACGCATATATATATATATATATATTATATATATATATATATTATATATGATATAACTGAAATAGCCTTATGTTTACCGCACATCTGTAAAAAACCTAGGTATATTCCACGACCAAAATCTATCCTGGAATAATCATATCTCTCAAATTTCCAGAAAATCCATAGCCATTCTCAAACAGTTCCTCAGATTCCGTGATCCAATACCTCTTAAAGCCCGCCAGCTCCTAGTCTCCTCTCTTATATTCTCCCACTTCGATTATGGGTGCCTGGTGTTTGGCGGACTGTCAGAGACGCTTGAGATGAGGCTGAAGAGGCTAATGAACTGCTTCATTAGATTCATCTTCGGAGTCCCCATTCGCTCTCAGGTCTCCACCTGGTACGCCGAGTTGAAGTGGCTTTATCTGAAATTCCGACGGCAATACTTCCTAGGAACCCATCTTTATAAATCCTTCAGAACCAAAAAAACCCTCTATATCTATAACATGTTCACTCCGCTCTCCTCTGTCCACTCTATCAACAAAAGATCCCAGTCCCTGAACCTGTTCATTCCTCCTACAGAACTACTTCCTTCAAGAGATCTTTCGTTATTGGTGCTACTTCATTTTGGAATTCCTTACCCATGCCTATTCCTACATCCCAATCCTTAACTTCCTTCAAGCATAAACTATTCATCCATCTCCTTGAATATCAGTCTACCTAGCCTTTATAAGTTTTGACTATTCACAATGTTTATTTGTTTTATTTTTTTATTATTCAATGTTTCAGTTAATTTTATTTTTTTATTCATAATATGCAGTATAATTTGTGGTATGATGTATATTTTGTAGACGTAATAGCCAGAAGATTAATACTTTAATGTACATTTATATTATTCTTAGGGGAATAGCTGTCCCAGAATAAAATTATTTTTTAATTTCATTTCATTTCATTTATATCTCTCAATTTGTAATTTTATTTGTTTTATTTTGTGATTTATTATGTGCAAGTGCGACAGTCAATTATTTTATTCAATTTAAATCAGCTGTTAAGTGACCGCTGAGCAAAGTGCATTCTGGGATTGTGGGAGAGTTAATGGAGTGTAGACGGTGTTTAATTAAGTTGGTTCTCGCTGAATGTCGTATATTATTCGTAAAATCGCAACCCGCACATCATCATAGAAGATTTCTCAGAATTTTCGCTTGGAGTAAGACTCGCAGAAGGAAAGAAAGGAACATCGCTGACAGGAGAGGGAAGGAAGTCATCTCGGATAGAAAGAATCACCACCTTGCACGCTATATACAGTATTTTGTTTTATTTCAATTAATATAATCTTGTTTTTGTTCTTTTTTTTATTATTTCATTCATATACCCTCCACAAGGTTACACGGGTCGACAGAAAATTCGGCGACTCATAATGACAAACGGGTTGAGGCTGCGAGCAAACGCGTTAGTCACCCCTCTTCCCAACAATTTATATATATTATTATTATTTATAAAATGATAAAAATATTTATCATTGTACTAATAAATCATAAAATGTAAGCAGTGCTCAGTTTTGACGTAAAATGAAAATATATTAAATTTAAATCAAACTTTAAAGTGATAAATAGATTTTGAATAAACCATTTTCGTATGCCTACCTAAAATACAATCGTAGTTTTAATATATAAATATATATATATATATTTATATATATATATATATATATATATATATTTACAATATATTGTTTATTAACGTTTACGATGAATAGGTTTTATATATAATCTATCAAAAAAATTTAAAAAAGTAATTTTTAACGGTGTGCGTTGTTTGAAAGTGTCCCTCTGGATACAATTTTACTGTTAGAGTGCAGTGTTGCGTTGCGTGATAAAGTTAATTAATAAAAGGGGAGAGTTAATAGGAATTTATTGGCTGCGTTAATGAATGACTGCGCTTCCCAGAGGGTGGTGAAAACTCCAATGATGAAAATAATTTTATCATCCAATATCTGTCAACATAATTTTAAAATTATATATATTTTGTATGTTTTTAGGATCATACCACCCAGCCTGTAAGATATTACACGTTTTTTTTTTGTTTTTTTCTTCAACAACAACAATGTTTATTGAGTAATATTACAATCTTCCTAATTTTGGATATTAATGAAAATAATGAAAAAAAATATGTACACAAAAAATAAAATTATAAAATATACATACAATAATGAATCAATAAAATGTTTACAGTCTAGAAATCAATCACGCCGCATTGAGTGGAGAATCTAGCTAGTGTTAGAACTCCAATATCTACATATTTACAGGAGGTCGCGGGGCCACTGCCGTTTCAACCTTCTAGGATCTCCATCTGGTAAGGGTATGTGGAGCTGGAAAGGGATTGAGGTGGTTTGGGGAGATGGATAAAATTCTGATAGAATTTGGAGAATTTTGATGAAATAAGATCTAAATAAATGGGATATATAGGACATGGTGTAGGGTATGATTGATGTCATAATATGGAATGAATGCGTTTAATGTTGGAACTTTTAGCTGCCCCTTCAGTTCAAGTCCGTAGGTCCATATAGGTTTTAGTACTGTCTTGTATATTAGTAATTTGTTGTCAACTTTAAGATGAGACTTTCTGTTAAGTAGTCGGTATCACTTTCCGAATCTTCGGTTGAGTTCTTGTCTTTTAAGTCTTGTATGTGGGTTCCATGTAAATCTTTTGTCTAGTAATAAGCGAAAATACCGGTCTGTATCTGAAGGAGGAATTGGTATCGAGTTGAAATAAAATGGCGGGCAGGATTTTCGTCTGAGAGTGAAGGTTATGTGCCTACATTTGGCTTCGTTCACCTTTATACGCCAGTTATTACACCAACCAGTGTTCTTCGACAAGGCAAAGGTTTATGGGTGCTGTTTCAGGATCGGAACTGTATGATAGGATGTCGGTGTCGTCTGCAAATGTTGCAAAGAAGGTATCAGGATGAGTAGGAATATCAGCAGTAACACGAAATATATTTTTTTTAAACATTCCTTAAAAATACTGGTTGACTAAATAGTGAGCTCTGGGATTCGTACGCTGCTGTGGCAGCATGATTATTTATTAATGTATTGAATTGTGGGGACCCTATAAAGAGGGTACCAAAAAGTGGGAGTAAAAATCTGTCAGTTGAGAGGAATATCCTATCCTTCTGTTGTATAAGAAATATCCTCTGTTTGCTGGCTTACGGCTTGATAAGTACGGATCCATGTTTGTACTGAAATTAAGACCCTTCAAGAGTTTTATAGGAACATTTTATCTTCAATAAAAACATAAACAGTTTTGTGGGAAGCTTACATTCCAAATATGTACGACGAAAACTGCAAATTTTGTGATCAATCTATCAGATTATTTTCCGTAACATTTTATAAGTCTAACTATAAGTTGTAGTTTACTGTCACAAAATTTAAATTTATCAATTTCAAAGTAGGAAACAATCATAATAATTTAGTTATAAGGTTCATGATTAAAAAATCTGGTGCGGGCAACACACGACTTTCACTTACCTCCATTTTTAAAATCAATGAAAGAATTTTCAAATACAGTTAGAGATAAAAATTAGTGAAACTATTAAAGAATTAATTAAATCGAATTTATATAGAAACATGTGTTTTATTAAAAAATCTTTTATATTATTATCTAAAATATTCAGTTAGTTTTGTCTTCTTTTCATCACTCTCTATTAACTTTTAAAAGCTTGAGTATAAGTAATATTTTTTTTTAAATCTTTAGCTTTCCAACGGTATATCATATGTATATTACTGCTCTTATGTTCAAAAACAAAAAAATTGCATTAAAAAATATGTTTTCAGTTTTCTCCTTTAGTTTATATTTTTTCATAAACTTGCATATTTAGCTGTTAATTATCGATGGTTACAAGATAATTTAGTTATTTTTATAGAATCAACAAAATTAATAGTACTTTAGAAAAAGAAAATTTAAAAGATCGGCATTTGAGCCCTGTCAGACCATTTTAATCCGAATGAAACTTACGTGATATTAAAGCCCATTAAATTTTACATCGGTATAGCGAGATAAATCAAAATCTTTGGAACTTTTTTCGAGAAAATCGAAATAAGGTGCAAAATGCATGGTTTAAAGTGGCTCTTCTGATAAGCTCATTTTGATGAAAAAGGTTTTTTAACATCTCGGGCGTATATTTGTCTTAAATATGAAATTTCAGTTTCATAGGACTTACCGTTTCCGCTCGAGAGTTACCACACACGGACACACACACAACACAGACCTTTTTTCGAGACTTGGTTATTTGGACTCAGGGGACCCTAAAAGGTGTATATCCGTTGAACTGGAATTCGAAATTGTCAAGATCTCAATACTTTCCCTTACAATATATTCCATATACAGGTAAGTGAAAGTGAGAAAACTTTCCCTAAATAACTGTATAAAGTAAGTGAAATTAAAATTTGTTTTGGATTTTTTTTTTCTAATCTTAAAAAATAACGCTTTCTTTTCCATAAACATTTTACCTTCAATGGCCTACAAATCGTTCAAAGTGTGATTTTAATTTTTATAGAAATAACGCTACAGTGTATCAAGGTTTTTATAAAGTAAGAGGATTCTCTTCTGCGGAATACTAATACGGAAGAATATTCTTTCCCAAATCCTTTAATTAACAAGGTGAGCCTCTGCTTCTGAATTATAAGTACTCCAGAAAAAATCTGGCCTAAGATAAATCTTTTACATAATTCAAAATTTTAACAATTTTTTTTTTCATTTATTGATATTTACAACTGTATTAGTTAATACATTACATTACAAGTAAATTAGCTGTCAGATAATATAAATGAAGAGAAAATGCCCGTTGGTATCACTCCACTATGGATCTAAACTAGAATGTCTCGAGGCCATCTTCTTTTCAGGCGCTTCGGAGGATTGTCAGGAATAGAGGAGGAAGCAAGGATTGAAACTAGTGGGTTAAAAAGGGAGTGGAGTTTGTCATGGAAAGATTGATACCTGGTTCGGGCCAAATCAGCTACAAAGGGAATATTAAAGTTATGGATGATTTTTTTCCTGAAAAATTAGAATCGTTGAGGATTTTTCGAAGGATTTTGGATCGTAAGGATTGGATACGGGAAGAATTTGATATTTTAGTGGAGCCCCATAGCTCTACTCTGAAGTCCAGATAGGTCTTAAAATGGTGATATAAATGAGTCTTTTGTAGTTACGTGGAAGTTTAGACCGTTTGTCTAGTAAGTGTTGAAGTAACCGAAAGCGACGAGCAGTTTCTTGTCGTTTTAGTCTAGTGTGCGGATTCCATGCTTTTACGTTTTTCAAGTAGAAGTCCTAGGTAGCGGATCTGTTCGACTGGAACAACCGGAATATTATTAAAGGATACTGTATGACAGGATGTCATAGGTTTACGACGAAGAGTAAAGGTTATTTGATGGAATTTATTTTAATTCTCCAATTCTGACACTATACCTAAAGGTCTCGTATGTGGGATTGAAGAGTTTGAGAGGCAATAGTAGAATCGTTATTGACTGATAACACACAGGTGTCAGGTAAAAGCTAGGTGTTGGGATGGGCTGGGATATCAGCTTTATAAACTGTATAAAGATGGGTCCTAAGATACTACCTTGAGGAACACTAAAATTTTAACAATTAAAATTAATTTCTATAGAGACCTATATATCTCATTATATGTACACTCAGTGATAAAATGTTAGACAGACAAATTGAAATTTAAAAAGCTTTTCATCTTTTCTTTATTTTTGATTGAAATATTTTTGGAATTACCTAAACTTTAAAGCATAAATTATGATATTGAAATGGGGACAATCTCAGACCTTGGGAATTATTTAAATCCAATATCAGTTAATATTGCGATTTATATGCGTCAAAATGATAGACACACATGCTATTGTTTACTATTTTCTTAGCCCTCTACAGATGAAATCGTTGACATACCATTTATACTTCAGTGCAGTGTCAAATTTGTTCGCAAAAAATTTGTTCGCGAGTCATAGGGGAAAATAAGTGTTTCTCTAAATTAATAAATTCTTCACTCAGCATGAATAGTATGAGTAGTAGGGAAATAGACCGCCGAATCAACCGGGTTTTCATCGGTCGCAAAGTTTATTCGGTACGGGGAGACATATGCAACTCACTGTTCTTCTGGGAGGCCCCCTGTTTTGACCTTAAGGGAGAAATGTAATATTCTTCGAATCGCATCCAACTCTTACAAAACAACAAGAGCAATTGCTGAGGAAGCTGGAGTTCAAACAAAACTAAGAAATGTTCAATGATTGTTAAAAAAGTTGAAAAAAAAAGGAAAAAGAAAACCAGTTTTGACTACGCGTAATAAGTTAGCTCGGATGTCCTTTGCTCGAAATTTAAAGTCATGGAGTGAGGAATGGAAAAAGTCATTTTAGTGATGAAAAAAAATTTAATCCCGATGGGCCAGATGGATTTTCCTATTATTTAAGAAAGAAAGAAAAAATGTATTAAGGTGCCAAAAGAAACGAGGCAAAGTTATGGTTTGGGCATCAATTGGTTACAAAAATAAAGGAAATTTGGTATTTCTTTCATCAAGAGTAAACTCAATTGAATATAAAAATTTATTAGAAAAGGAAAGGTTGACATTTAATGACATGTCTGAAAGCACACCAGTTTTCCAGCAAGATAACGCCCCACTACGTTCAGCGAAAATTATACAAAATTACCAAATTAGACTGGCCTGCTGTTTCCTCAGACCTGAACATTATCGGAAATGTTTGGGAAATTCTTTCAAGAAGCGTGTATTCCGAGTCAAGACAGTTGGGAACAATCGAAGAGTTGAAATCTGCAATTCTGGCTTCATGGGAACAAATACCTTAAAAAACAATCAAACAATTGTATAATTCATTACCAGACAGAGTTTAAATTTTTTTTTTAGATACATTACTATTTGTATAAAAAAACAACTTTTTATCCCCGAACTGAAAAACTCTGAGCTCTGAAGTGAAACAAAATCTGAAAACGCACTTTTCACTTGATCATCATTTTCAAAAAATTTTTCTTTGACGAAGTTGTCAAAATTCCTGAACAGGTGGTAATCTGTTGGAGACAAGTCGGGAGAATATGGTGGGTGCGGAAGAACTTCGTAGCCCAGTTCTTTTAATTTTTGCACAGTATGTTTTGAAACATGCCGCTCAGTGAGATCATGAGGTAACCCGTAGTTGTGCTGAGAGTTCTTTAACTGTTTGGTGGGAGTTTCCTTCAACTGTATGATTGAGGATATCGTTATCTATTACGGACGAAGGTCTTCCTCGTTTTCCAGTTTTCCGAGTCGGTATCTCCAGCTGAAAACTTAGCAAATCAACGACGAATGGTCCGTTCATTAACACTCCCTTCCCCAAACGCCTTGCAAATATTTCTAGCGGCCTCGGCTGCAGAATGGCCGAGTTTAAACTCGTACAAAAATATTATTCGAAAATCGCGTGTTTCCATGTTCATATTTGGAGGTATACTAAAAAGTGGATAATTGATTGGGAAGCTAATGTTTATAATATAAAGGTAGAGGATTAGTAACTGTTTACTTTAAATCTGTAAACATTCGGAAGAAAACAACAGAGACCTGCAAATCCTTAATGTATTTCAGAAACTATAATTTTCATTTTAAAAAACCCAATATAATACAAATTATTTAGGATACCGTTTTTAGTTTAGGTTTTATTAACTCTATTATTAATCCTAGAGGGATATCTTGCTAGCGATTCTACGTAGCACCTTACTTTATTAGTAGTAATTAAGTGATTTCTCTCCTCCTAAGGAACCAGGAAGAAGATCTAAAGGCAGAAAATGAGAGTAGATTCTGATTAAAGCAGAGCTAACAACTTTTCCTTACCACCTCCTTCCATTAACTCTAATTAATAGTTCTCGGCGAAAAAGAAAGAAAAAAAAATGTTGAAATTTATAATTCTGTTATTTAAACAAAAAACAACAACGACAAATACTTTCAATAATTAATTTAGTTACACAGTCAAGTAACGATAATGAACAAAATTTAGTTTAGGAAAAAAAAATTCTTTTATTTATTTTTTAAAATGTCATAGAGAATACGGGGAATTCTCACCTGATAAATGTATTAAATACAATATATATGGATTGAGCTTTTGCTTAATTGTCATTTTTTTTTTTTTTTAAACAGTGAAACTTGTAACTAAATACTTATTTTATCTAATTATATTTAAGATGTTATATTGAAGGGAGGTTTTACTTACCTTTTTTTATTATTATTTAAATCTATGGGTAGTTGATTTTAAGTAGTCCTTTCTTAAATAGAAAACACCAAACATGTCAGTTTGCTAAGGTTTTCTATAGGTAATAAGGGAAAAAAATATTGAGAAAGATTAAATAATTTAAAAATAAAATAAAATATTACAATCTACCTATAATAAATTTAACGATTTGTAAAACTTATAAATGTGGTTATCATGCTCATTTCCTTGTATTTACAGGTTGTTTTTTTCTTACTTTCACTTACCTGTATATGGAATATATAGTAAGGGAAAGTATTGCGATCTTGAAAATTTTCGAATTATAGTTTTGATCGGAAATACACGTTTTAGGGTACCCTGAGTCCAAATGAGCAAGTCCTACAAAACGATGTGTGTGTCAGTTTTTGTGGTAAGTCAAGCGCGAAAACTAAAAGTCGTATGAAACTAAAATTTCATATTTATGACACCTTTACGCCCGAGATGTTACAGCAACTTTTTCATTAAAATCGGCTAACCAGAAAAGCCACTTTATACCATGCACTTTGCACCTATTTAAGATGTTCTCGAAAATAGCTCTAACGATTTTGATTAAACTCGCTATATCGATGTAAAATTTAATGGGCTTTGATACCATATAGGTTTCATCCTGATTGAAATAGTATGACAGGGCTTAAATGCCGATATATCAAAATTTCAACCTCTAAGGTAACTTCAATTTTGTATTTTTTATGAAATTGGCAACATTATCTGATTAGCATTGCTAAAAAAAACATGTAAATATATAAGTTGAACGAATTCGATATCCTACTAAAGGATATAACGGTAAAAATAATTTTTGTACGCAATGTTTTGTTTTTGAACTTAAGAACAGTAATATACACGTATAACATATCGTTGGAATGCTAAATATTTTAGAAAAAATATTATCTTATACCTACTATGTTATTCAACCCAATCCGCCCTACTAAAAATAACTCAAGACCTCCAATCCGCTATAGAACACCAAAAACTAACCATCCTCATCCTTCTAGATTTCTCTAAAGCATTTGATACTGTAGACCATAACATCCTTCTGGCCAAACTACGAAATATTCCTCTATCGAACAGTGCTCTGCGCTGGTTCAAATCCTTCCTCTCCAACCGCTCACAGTATGTAGTGACCCCAGGTCAACCTCCTTCCAGAACCCTGCCTCTATCCTGTGGTGTACCTCAGGGATCATCATTATCCCCTTCTTTATTTGCAATTTATATTAATGACCTTCCCCTCCAGATCAATCACTCCCAATACCATATCTATGCAGATGATTTCCAAATCTATCTATCCTTTCCTCCTTCCCACCTATTACAAGCCACGGAAATGCTTCAAGAGGATCTGAATCGAATCAGCATTTGGGCAGCGGACAACAAGCTTAATTTGAACACTAAGAAGACCAAGGCAATTGTAATAGGTTCCAATCCCCTCCTTAAGACACTTCCACCGATTCCCACTATGTTTCTGAATAATAATCCAATACAATTCCATCTTTCCGTTAAAAACCTCGGAGTTACCCTCGATCAAACCCTTTCCTGGAAAAATCATGTTTCCGAAATCTCCCGTCGTACATTCTCCACCTTAAAACTTCTGAATTACCTCCGTCCCCTTCTTCCTATAGAAACCCGTAAGCTTTTGGTAAGTTCCTTAATATTTCCCCACTTCGACTACTGCTGTGCGGTGTATGGAGGTGTCTCTGGGGATCTCGAGGCAAAACTAAAACGAATGTTTAACTGCTTTATACGTTTCATCTTTGGGATATCCAGAGACACCTCTGTAACTCGTTTTTACGAAGAGTTGAAGTGGCTTTTCCCTTCCTACCGCCGTAAATACTTCCTGGCATCCTTCCTCTACCAAGTTATCCAATCCCGGTGTCCGTTTTACATCTCAGATCTCCTTATATTCAAATCCTCCGTTCGTTCCCGTTACACCCGCTCACGGCCTTCAGATCTGTATATGACGTCCCATCGATCCGCAGCTTTCGATAGATCTTTCTTAATACGATCCGCCTCCCTATGGAACTCCATCCCCCCTAATATCCGTGACTCCCAATCTCTCTCCACATTCAAATCCTGTCTATTTAGCCATTTCCTATCAATCCAATTTCTAAATAATCCCAAGTAGATGCTAATTTCAAGAATAATTAACTAATAAATAATAGAACAGATTTACTTATTTAATTATCATCTTCAACTGTAAATTCAACAGAGAATATTTGAAATCATTATCTTTTCAAAGTTGCAAGATCAAATTATAAATATGTTTAAAGAAGAATAGTAATTTCCTTTGTTTTTAAAAACTGTGTGCATACATGCATATGCTGGTGTGTGTATGTGCGTATGTATGTGTGTATGTATGTACGTGTGTATGTGTGTGTGTATATATGGATATATATACGTGTGTGTGTGTATGTATGTATGCGTATGTATGTGTATGTGTTTATATGTATATATAATATATATATATATATATATATATATATATATATATATGTGTGTGTGTGTGTGTGTGTGTTTTTATATATGTATATATATTTCTTTTATCTGATTAATTTTTTTTTTTTTTTTTTATATAATTTTTTGTTTCTCATGTTAACATACTTTATTTTTCTGGTTTGTACATTTTTATTACAATTTAGCTTTTAAGTTATTTTATTAGTTCATGTTATTAGTTTAATTCTTTTCTGTTTTTTAGTCATTTTACTCTAAGACTCTAGTTTTAAGTCCACCTTTTTTTTTTCCTGTTATGTTATTCTGAAGGGACTTGTCCCAGAATAAATAAAGAGTTATTATTATTATTATTATTATTACTATTGTACGATTTATCAGAGAGTGATGAAAAGCCGATAAAACAAACTGATTGTCGTAGATATTAATATAGTATCTGTGGCGGTCAAGAAAAACTAGATAACTCGAGTTATATCAAAAATGAGTTAACTTCACGTATCGCTCCGTCAGACCTTCTCCTAAGTCGTGTTAAATTGATTAAAGAAGTTTCTTAGTGAAAGAAATTGTAGGTGGAAAGAAAGCTGTAATTAATAACTCTTTTTTGGTATGACGTAGAACTTTAAATCGCTCACCTGTAAAATGAAAGATTTTGACTTTTTTATTATTATTTTTTTTCTTTTTTTTGTCACTTTCAATATTTTATTTACACCTGTAAAAAATATTACAATCAGCAAATGTGCTAAAATCTAAGTAAACATGGCGTGGGCAGGCATGAGGGAGACAGCACCCAGTGGTGCATCCTCCTGACATTAAGCACAACTATATTTTCAGGTCAGGAGGTCCCTCATCCAACTCCTTTTCAGCCTACGGCGAGTTATTGATGGTATGTCGGTTGAACCCATGTTTTGCACAAGTTTGTTTATTTGTCCATTTAGTTTGTCGTGAAATCGCTTAAATGTGGTTTGTTGTAGTTGGGATACGTAAGTCAGTATGAAGGGTATCGTTTGAAACATATGGTGGCGAGCTCGAAGCCAGTCTTAGAAATTGCGATTGAAAGGTTTGTATTTTACGTATGTGTGTCTTTTTAGCTAGCGGGTCCGTATATTTGGCAAGCGTAAGTCCATATTGGTTTTAATAAATAAGTGTATACGTTAAGTTTCTGTCTGATGGGTAATTTAGAATGTCTATGAAGTATCGAATACAATAGTCTCAGTCGAAAATTTAGAGTTTTACGTATAGTCTTGACGTGTGGGCCCCATGTCAACCTTTTGTCAAAAATAAGTCTTACGTACGTTACTGTGTTTGATTGTGGTATCTGGTGACTGTCTATGTAAACTGGAGGACAGGTTCCATGTCTAAGTGTAAATGTAACATGTAGTGATTTGTCATGGTTAACTTTTAATTTCCAAAGATTTTTACTTAACCACTTATTCACGACCACCACAGGTATATTATTCAATAAAACACATGTTTCTATTAAAATCCAATGTAAATAATTCGTTAACAACTTATTTTCGTTTCTAAATTTTTTTACAAATTCTTAAATTGATATAAATAACGGAGGTAAGTGAAAGGCGTGTGTTGCTTGCACCAGATTTTAAAATTATATTTTATTTATTATTTGTAGGTTACATATGTATGTGTGTATATATAATTCTCTAATTTTATGTATTTTTATTTTACCTATTCTTTTACTCGCCGCTTTAGGCTACTTCAACACTTACTAGACAAACGAACAAACCTTCCTCTGAACTACAAAAGGCTCATCTACTATTATAAGACCAATCTGGACTTACGGAGTAGAGCTTTGGGGCTCTACTAAACCACCAAATTCTTCCCGTATCCAATCCTTACAATCCAAAATCCTTCGTAAAATCCTCAACGCTCCTTACTTTGTCACGAATGTACTTATCCATAAAGACCTTAATGTTCCCTATGTTACTGATTTGGCCCGGACCCGGTATCAATCCTTTCATGACAAACTCCATTCTCACTCTAACTCACTAGTTTCAATCCTTTCTTCCTCTTCGATTCCGGATAATCCTCCGAGGCGCCTGAAAAGGAAATATCCCCGGAACCTTCTAGTTTAGAATTTTTTTAGAGTGCTGCCACTGGGTAGTGTCTCTACATGTTTTTTTATGACAGTTTTGTATATTACCATCACATTTACTAGATGTATTTTTATTTAATACAGTTGTAAATATCAATAAATATGTTTAAAAAAAAAAAACCTTTTCTTTTCTGTAATTATTCGATGAATGTGGTGTCATAAACTTATGACTACTGTTTATATTAAACGAATTGTAATATATATCAATAACAAAATAAATTAACTATATTTTTTTTTCAAGATTAGTAAGTGAATGTCGTCGTTCCATTCACCAGATGTTTTTTTAATTAGAGTTTTTTCATGGGAGTGGAAATGTTCCTGTTACACACTGACTGAGTTTTTGCTCGTGGTAAAAGGTTCCGTCCGTTGACCGAGCGCCTTCTACCTTTTCTCCGATGCGCAAAAGAGGTGCTACCTTGGGAAAGGGACTGCTATTTGTGGACCAAACAGGCTAAGGCCGCTTCCTAAACTGGATAACACGCCTGACAACAGACCCCGAGGGAGCCAGCAAACACGACAGCTGTGTACACAAGCGGACCCTTTGAACTGGATATACCCGGACCAGCTGGCGCCAAACTTCTGCCCCTCGTTGGTTTTCACTTTCTATAGCCGGAAAACCCGGTGTTGAGGCTCAACTCAATAATGCTAATTTATCATGTATTGCTATATTCAACACAGTTTGTATTCTATGCCTTAACACAACAAACTGACATGATTAATTCGAGAGATTTATTTTATTATTGATTTCTTTTCAGACTTCTTCTAACAGGGATATCAGCTATGTCGTTTATAAGTCTATAGTCGTTAGTTTTATAGATTAGTATGACTTGAGGAAGATTTTCTTATTGATTCATATTAAAACCAGCACGATTCAATAGTAAAACTAGGCAACAATAATAAAGGCAATAATCAAAGTGTAAAATCTGGTGCGGGCAACACACGACTTTCACTTACCTCTATTTTTAAAATTAATGAGAGTATTTTCAAATACAGTAAAGATAAAAATACGTGAAACTATTAAAGAATCAATTAAATTGAATTTATATATAAACATGTGTTTTATTAAAAAATCTATTACACTAACTAGTTTTATCTTCTTTTCATCACTCTCTATTAACTTTTAAAAGCTTGAGTATAAGATAATATTTTTTTCTAAAATCTTTAGCTTTCCAACAGTGTATCATACATGTATATTACTGCTCTTATGTTCAAAAACAAAAAAAATTCATTAAAAATATATTTTTCCAATTTTTTCCTTTAGTTGGGTATGCAATTCATTCAATTTATATATTTACCTGTTTTTCATCAGTGGTAACAAGATAATATAGTTATTTTTATATAATCAACAAAATTAAAGGTACTTTAGGGAAACAAAATTTAAAGTGTCGACTTTAAGCTCTGTCAGACCATCTTTATCCAAATGAAGCCTAAATGATATTAGCTAAAATATGATAAAAGCCCATTAAATTTTACATCGATATAGCGAGTTTAATCAAAATTGTCGGAACCGTTTTTGAGAAAATCGAAAAAAGGTGCAAATTGCATAGTATAAAGTGGCTCTTCTGGTAAGCTCATTTTGATGAAAAAAGTTTTGTAACGTCTCGGGCATATATTTGTCTTAAATATAAAATTTCAGATTCTTAGGACTTACCGTTTCCGCCCGGAAGTTACCACACACATAGACTTTTTGCGGGACTTGGTTATTTGGACTCAGGGGACCCTAAAACGTGTATTTCCGTTCAAAACTGGAATTCGAAAGTTTTCACGATCGCAATACTTTCCCTTACTATATATAGTAAGTGAAAGTAAAATTATACATTTTTTAAAAATACTACTCTACTTGCAATAACCAAGAATAGCATACTTTTTTCCCTCATTTTTACCATTATTGGATGGAAAGCTTGCATCATCGAACCCAATCATCTGGGTAATGCGTTCCCTCTCAATTTTTTTTTTCGAACTGAAAAACAATTCCGTTGCTAGGAATAATACATTTTTTGTGCAGGCGATTCCGAATCTCATCAAGGATTAGACTTTTTTTTTGAGAGGGAATCGTTCAACTTCCATATTTTTTGTACTGGAACAATGTTTGAAAATTTTAATCCAATAAAAAAAAAATAAAACATTTTTTTTTTATTGACACCTGTCAAATAAGAGAGAGACAATCAGTAAATCCATCGGCGTGAAACAGGAAAATATAGAAAACAAATGACAGGAGAAGAATGATGAAAAAACAATTTTCAGCGTCATCTCCTCGTAACTTGTAATTTAACTTTTGTGCAATTCAAATAGGTCGCACATTTGGCTTCATTTTAGTTTTTTGTACGTGTTATTATAGAATGATTTCTTAATAAAAAAGGTGCTTATATAAAATCTCATAAACAACATATTTTTAAAAAGCAATTGCTGGGATAAAAATAGACAAAAGTAGGATCAACGTATCAGAAAAATTTGAGATCTGACATACACTAAAAATAATTTTCTAAATATCCAAAAAAAATAACTACATCTTTTATTTGAGTCCGAATATTAAAAAAAAAAAAAAAAAAAAAAAAAAAAAAAAAAAAAAAAAAAAAAAAAAAAAAAAACCTGTACCACTACAACCCTTGAAGGGTCTTGGGCTCAGATATAGAGATTCGTACTGTTTCTAGGCCAACGGCAGTGCAATGATGTGATTAGGCCTTGATCGCGCTCAGCCGCCAGATTTTTCCCCAATTATTTTGGGTACCCAATTTAAAGAGGCTGGGTCTCCCCAGGAGGGTCGCCCCCCCGACTGAATTAACAGAATAAATAATATTCTGCCATAGCCGGGATTCGAACCCAGGACCCGGAGCACAGCAGACCAGCGCACTATCCACTAGACCACGCCGCTCCCTCCGAATATATATAGTCTAAAATCAATGGAGCCTACAAAGTCTTCTAATCAAGGTCTTGGTTAATAATGCCCATAAACCAATAATTAAAAATAAATTTTAAACTGCTCCTAAGAATAAAATACAAAGAAAAACTCTCCTAATACAATCATCTACGAATACCTAAAAAAATAAAAATAAAATAAAATATATAATATAATATATAAATATATATATATATATATATATATATATATATATATATATATATATATATATAATATATAAATTTTATTGATATTTACAACTGTATTTTATTACGAGACTAGTAAATAGGCTAAAAGTAAATAGTCATGAACAATACATGTACAAAAGCTACCCATCGGCAGCAATCTAAATTTTTATATATGTTTTCGTTACTTATTAAAAGTTGTTTTTGAAATGTTTCAACGTTCAAAAGTAATTCAATATCCACAGTTTATGTTTTATAATGTATTTATAAAAGAAAAAAAAAATCAGATTTATATTTTTTTAGAAAAATGCATTGAATTTACTTAAGAGTTTCTCCAAATCCATATTCAGTTAATCATTGCACTGTAAACTAATAAATTTCAATATATATTTTTAATACAACGACACCTTTTAACACCTTTAGATCTCTATACACTTAAGAGAGAAGGGCGCAATTGTGGTAGAGCCTCTAAATATAAGGGATGAAAAAAATAATTGTATGCAAAATTTTAAATAAGTATTTAATTTATGAACTTCATTTATTTTACATTGATGCTTTTTTTATAGCAGTTTTCCCATATATATATATATATATATATATATATATATATATATATATATATATTTTTTTTTTTTTTTTTTTTTTAATATTTTACAAGGATTTCGATTCTAATCCATGTCGTCAATTTGAATCTAAAAATACTGAGGTAAAAAGTTTTGACTTAATGATATTTATTTCTATAATAATTTGCGATACATTATAAAAATGAAATGTAATTCATTTTTTTTAAATATTTTTATTTCTTCTGAAAGCTTTGACGCATATCAAATATTATTTAAAAAAAAAAAATCCTAACATATTCAATGATATTGTATGATTTCAAAAAGCAATGCTAAAAGACTTTCTTGTAACAACAGTATAATATACTTTTTAAAATAATGACTCTTCCGAAAAAAAAAAAAAAACGTTGAGAATATGATCTCTATTAAGGGTTTAATTTTTTTTTTCAAAAGGGATTTAAATGCACAACAGAATTTGACTCATTTCTATAACAACAGAATCAAAACAGAAGAAGACCAGTGGAAATCATCTAAAAAGACATTACAAAACAGACCAGTACGATAAATCCAGTAAAAATTTGTCTATTTTTTTGCCTTTAAACAATAATTCCCTATAAATTCTTTATACGTCATAAATTCCTGAGTAAGTCTATTATAAATCTATAGAAGCGGATAATAGATCATTTCTGTCGATTCTAATGCTCCCATATAAAGTAAATTGATCAAATACAAAAAAATTTATGAAATCAGTAACTTTGAAAAATAATTAAAAATATTAAAAAATGTAACGAGAGCAATTTTTTTACAATTACTAATAAAGTACATTATCTACTCATAAATGAAAAAAAAAAATTATCTTGATTAAATCAAAAGATAGATTTTTGTCCTCTCGTCGTGATTTTTCCCACTGTGCGCCGTGATAGTTAGTTATTATTTTATTAAGTATTTACTAATGAAAAAAAAATTCAGTTTTTTATTGTTTTAGTAAAATGCATTGAATTTGCTTAAGAGTTTCTCCAAATCCATATTCAATTAATCATTGCAGTGTAAAATAATTGCAATATAGATTTTTACCACAAAAATGTTAACACTTTTAGATCTCTATCCACTTAAGAGGAAATTTCACTAAATTATGAACACCTCTTGAAAGACGTAGAATGTTTTAGACTTATACCTAATATAATAAATAATATTTAAATAATTGGATTGGACGGAGTTGAGGTATATACAGTACCCGCACAACTTTACAGTTTTCATGGTTTTATAAGGGCGCAATTGTGGTAGAGGCTCTAAATATATGGGATGAAAAAAATAATTGTGTGCAAAATTTTAAATAATTATTTAATTTATGAACTTCATTTATTTAACATAATCACAAAATCTACACAAAGAGGTTCTTGTAACAACAGTAAAATATACTTTTTAAAATAATGACTTCCGAAAAAAGAAAAAAAAAATTAAGAATATGATCTCTATTAAGGGTTTAATTTTTTTTTTCAATAGGGATTTAAACAACAACAGAATTTGACCCATTTCTGTAACAACAGAATCAAGACAGAAGAAAACAAGTGGAAATCATCTAAATAGACTTTGCACCACAGACGTTTTTAAAAACTGAATTTGGGTTTTTTCGACTGAATATATGCTCATGATCATAAATATTGTTAGGGAATTCCTACGAAAGTGTCAAAACTTAACTAAACTAAATATTTCAAGCATTGGAAATGATTCAGAGAGTAAGAAATTATTTAACTTAAAAGGAGAAGAGTGATTTGTTACATAAAAAATTCTACTTGTTTTTTGAATCACCTCATTTTAACATGCTAACCAGAAAGATAGTCGCTAGCTCCGATGGTTTTTCCTTGTTTCTGCCAAACACATTTTACTTTCTAAGAGAAATAGAAACTGACACTACCGTTGGGAACAGGCCTTGGAAACTCACCTGAGGTGAATTTAAGCGAATCGTGGTGTAATATATTGCCTTGTCAATGTCTATGTCTATTAGTCACGTTTAGTAAGTACATAAATTTATTTTCCTTGACTATATGTCGATATATTTGATACTATAAGTAAATGTTGGAAGTCGTACGATAAATCCAGTACTTCAAATATTTATGTTTTTAAAGTAGTTTCAAGTTTCAAATGTTTTATTTTCTCATCATTGTCGTAATTGTTCTTTTGGTTGAATATTTGTTCGATAAATATTAGGCCGTTCTACAAACGAAATCTTGGATATATTTTTTTAAACAATTTATTTAATTTCCAGTCATCGCAACGTTTCAGCCTCTAGGGCTATTTTCAAGCTTCTGTAATCAATTAAAGTTTTATTGCTTTTATATATTTTTAACATCTAATATCAACACATAATAAATGATTTTTACATTCACTTACTATATATAGTAAGGGGAAGTATTGCGATCGTGAAAATTTTCAAATTCCAGTATTCAACGGAAATACACGTTTTAGGGTCCCCTGAGTCCAAATAACCAAGTCCCGCAAAAAGGTCTGTGTGTGTGTGTGGTAACTCCCGGGCGGAAACGGTAAGTCCTATGAAACTGAAATTTCATATTTGAGACTACTATACGCCCGAGACGTGACAGAACTTTTTTCATCAAAATGACCTTACCAGAAGAGGCACTTTATACTTTGCATTTTGCACCTTTTTTCGATTTTCTCGAAAACGGTTCCGACGATTTGGAATAAACTCGCTATATCGATGTAAAATTTAATAGGCTTTAATATCATGTAGGTTTATTTTGGATAAAAATGGTCTGACAGGGCTTAAATGCAGATATTTTAAATTTTCTTCCCCTAAAGTACCTTTAATTTTGTAGATTCAATAATAATAACTAGATTATCTTGTTAACGCTGATGAAAAACAGGTAAATATATAAATTGAATAAATTCGATACCAAACTAAAGGAGAAAACAGAAAAAATATTTTTTAATGCAATTTTTCGTTTTTGAACATAAGAGCAGTAATATACATGTATGATATACCGTTGGAAAGCTAAAGATTTTAGAAAAAATATCACCTCGTACACAAGCTTTTAAAAGTTAAAGGAGAGTCATGAAAAGAAGATAAAACTTACTGATTATTTTAGAAAATAATATAATAGATTTTCTAATAAATCACATGTTTCTATATAAATTCAATTTGATTAATTCCTTAATAATTTCACGTATTTTTTTCTCTGTAACTGTATTTGAAAATTCTTTCATTGATTTTAAAAATGGAGGTAAGTGAAAGTCGTGTGTTGCCCGCACCAGATTTTTAATAAATATGTTACCTACCATGCATATCCATGTTACATATCAATTCATTTCACCGCTTATCAGCAGCGTCGTCATAATTTTTTAAAAGTATCATTTTTCAAAAATACATGTTCTCAAAAATATCATATTATATTTTATCATAAAATAAAAAAATAAAAACAGTTTTCGGCAGTCTTATAGGTGTTCTCATGCGCGACTAACATGGAACGGGGATGCCAAAAGAATTGATGATGAAATATAATATCATATTTCTGAGAACAGGTATTTTTGAAAAATGAAACTTTTAAAAAATTATGACGCTGCTGATAAGCGGTGAAATGAATTGATATGTAACATGGATATGCATGGTAGGTAACATATTTATTTAAAAAAATGTATTATATGTTGATCAGATGTTAAAAATGTATAAATGCAATAAAACTTTAATTGATTACAGATGCTTGAAAATGGCCCTAGAGGCTGAAACGTTGCAATGACAGGAAATTAAATAAATTGTTTAAAAAAATATATCCAAGATTTCTTTTGTAGAACGGCCTAATATTTATCGTTCAAATGTTTTAGTTTCCCACACCTTCACAACCAAAGATTGAATAAATAATTCTTCTAATCATCGATTGCTATAATAATACTTCTTTACAAAATAATTATTAATTTATTCATAATTAATTATTACAAAAATACTCAATATAATTATGAAATAATGACATTTAAGTTTATAACAATCTAAAATGTGTTTTGTTTCCTTTCTGAATAAAAATTAATCCATTATAACAAATAATTAGTAGGTTTCTAAATTTGGCTATCCAGGTTTAATTTGGATAGGGATCTATAACGAGTACCTGACAACAAACAGACTACGGACCACCTTTTTACGACCCCTCTGAAGGAAGGCATAACTAAGGACTTTTTAATCCAATTAAAAAATACTAGGGCCACCTGTGGGTTTAAGCCCGTGATCTTGGGCAATTAAGGCTTTTATGCTAGCCACTATGCTACAGGTGAGCCCAAACGTGAGAAAATGATATATAAACTACGAATTTCAGTTAATCCTGTTGCTTATTCAATTTATAAACTTAAAAACTACAACAAAAATGGAGTTTGACTCATTTCGAGTTTCATGAATTACGATGGAAAATTCTATTTTAGATTACATAATCTCACAATAGAAATTATTATCAACAATAATCACTTAGTTTTATTTAGATTTTCATCTGACACTCTCTATTACATTATATATATTAAGTATTGTCCTCTCAACTTAAGATCCAACCGCTGCATTCCAAACCCTTCAGTCCCACATCACAGCCAATGAGGAATGGTGTCAGAACTGGAGGATAAATCCTAAAATATCCACCAAATTACCTTTACCCTCCGTCGCAAACCGATAACTTCCTGCCCCACTGTATCCTTTAATAATACCCCACTCATACCTGTTGAAAAAATCCGATACCTAGGACACCATCTTAACAAACTTAAAGAAAGCTAATGAGTTTGAAAAGAAGTATTATCTTATATATACACAATTGTAAACGTTAATAGAGAGTGATAAAAAGCTAATCAGACTAACTGATTGTTGTAGATAATAATAAAATAGATCATTAAATAAAACACATGTTTCTATCGAAAATCAATGCAATTAATTCTTTAAATTTTTACTTTCACTTACCTTAAATTTTCATCTCTAACTGTATTTATAAATTGTTAAATTTGTTCTAAACAACGTAGGTGATTGGAAGTCCTGTATCGCGTGCACCAGATATTTAAGATTGAATCTATTATTCAGAAAATTTTTACGAGTGATAGAACCATTACAATTATAAGGATGCTACGCAATAAATTAAATAATTAAGGAGTTGACTAAATTCCTGAACAAGTGTAATCTGTTGGAGACAAGTCGGGAGAATATGGTGGGTGCGGAAGAACTTCGTAGTCCAGTTCTTTCAATTTTTGCACGGTATGTTTTGAAACATGGGGCCTTGCTGCCGCACAGTGAGATCATGTGGTACCCATTTATCGAGCTTTTTCACTTTCCCAATACACTTTAAATGTCTGGAAACGGTAGTTGCACTTGCATTTAGTTGTGCTGAGAGTCCTTTAACTGTTTAATAGGGGTTTTCTTCTACTGTATGTTTGAGGACATCGTTGTCTATTACGGACGGAGGTCTTCCTCGGGGCAAGTTTTCCAAGTCGGTATCCCCAGCTAAAACTTAACAAACCAACGGCGAATGGTCCGTTCATTAACACTCCCTTCTTCAAACGCCTTGCAAATATTTCAGCTGCTGAATGGGCGAGTTTAAACTCGTACAAAAATATTACTCGAAAATCGCATGTTTCCATGTTCACATTTGGAAGTATACTAAAAATTGGGTAATTGATTGGGAAGCTAATGTTTATAATACAAAGGTAGAGGATTAGTAAATGTTTACTTTCAATACGTAAGCATGCGGAAGAAAACAACAGAGACCTGTACAAATTTTTATGTATTTCAGAAACTATAAAAACGGACATTTCATGTGAAACAAACCAATATTTTCATCTATAACTGTATTTAGAAATTGTTAAATTACTAAACAACGGAGGAAATTGAAAGTCCTGTGTCACGTGCACCATATATTTAAGACTTAATCTATTATTCAGAAAAATTTTACGAGTGATAGAACCATTACAATCATAAGGATGCTAGGCAATAAATTAATCAAAGATTTAAATTCCATAAAATTATTAAGTGTAGATGAACGATAAAGGTAACAAAAATAACACTATGGTTCCTTTATAACTTGACACGCATAAGGTGAAGCTGCGAGTTCCCTTGCTGAATATAACTTGATTGGTGTAGGCTGATCTGTATTCTGCAGCTCTGTGGCAACATCTTCCCAACTCAGCTCTCGTATTTTGGACTCATGATATCCTAATCAAATTACCGTTTAACATCGCCATTTCACGCTTCATATTTTTTCGAACCTTCTAAACATTAACATCTTATTGAGTTTTATAAGAGATCATTTTAGACGAGTTAGGTCAGAAGCTATCTAACAATCAGCAAATGTGCCGTACAAATGTGAGATCAGATATGGTAGGCATGGAGAAGGAAAAGGCCCAGCAGTACCCCTTCCAAGGCTTTAATTTAGAAAAGGAGGTCCCTCATCCAGCTTCTCATTAGCCTTCTTCTGACTGGCATTTCAGCTATTGACATGTCGTTAATCAGTCTATTGTCCTGTCCGTTAAGTTTACAGTGAAAATGAGTATAGAGTGTTCGTATATGTTGGTCAACTGTTGGTTGCTGTAAGTCCGTATATAGGGTTCTGTTGTTTATGTGCCAAGGAGATGTCGTTATGAGTCTTAAAATTATGGATTGAAATTATGGCAGTTTTTTTATGTGTCTTTTTTGCTGAACCAAATATCTGTGAAGCGTACGTCCATATTAGCTTAAGTAGGTACGTATATGTATTCAGTTCCTGTCTAATTTTTAATTTTCATAGTTTAGATAAAAGAGAGTATAGTACTTTCAGTCGGTGGTTGACAGTCTGTCGTTTCATCTTGACTGGTGGACAATACTAAAACATAAAATGAAATTATATATTGATTTCTTCTTCTTCTTCTTCCAGTGGCGCGACAGGCCGTGTAGGCCCTGGGCCTCGCGGTGTAAACTCCTGCGAGTTTACACTCACGTTTCACTTACAGTTTTTAGTGTAGGGTCATCACTCCCTACGTCTAATTTTGTGAGTGAATCCACATTTTTTTACTGCCTTATAAAATCCCCGTCGGGACTGGGATTCGAACTCAGAATCTGTAGCATGAGAGATTGGCGCGCTAGCCACTCACCCACGTACTCTCCAGGTATTTATTTAACATATTTTTTCCGTAACATGTTGAAATACTATAAATACTATATAAAGTAATGCCATATCCAATTGCATAATATCGGATAATCAGTAATAATAAGGATATCCGCTGTACGAGGACTTATTTCAATCTGCTGAATAGTTTTCTTTCTTTAAATACAAATAATAGTTCATTTTATTAGTATTATTTAAAAAAAAGAACTGAAACATTCAGACTTATAAGAATAAATCTCTACCCTTATCTGTTTCAATAAGATAAGAAGAAATCGCTGAGAGGGTAAGGAGGTAAGGGTACCTGTATTTGCGGGTTTAAAGGGTTAAACTTCAGGGAGCTTTATCGAATCAATTGCAACCCGCAGCATCCCTTTATGTCTCCGCTTTTCCTTAAGAAAATCTCTGATTTTATTTTACTGGTTCCCCAAGTAGACTACTCAGAAGTACACTCGGAATGATTATTTTAATTATAATTATATATAATTAAATCGCATGTATTAAATTTTAACTTAAATCTATGTAACTGTGATGATATTAAGTTATGGAAAAATAGTCTAGCAACATTAAGGGTTCAAATGCAAAAAGATATTTATACCCAAAATATTATAAAAGTTAGAAATTCTAAAACTTCCCCCTTTTATCCACATTTAACCACAGTGGATTACATTACTGACAAATATTCACTGGAGGTGATTAGATGGGTAATTAAAATCAGGGGTGATGTTTTAAACCTTAATTATAAAGATTTCATGAAAACAAATAATAAATGTAGTTTGTGCAATACAAATGAAACGAAGATCTTTTTCACTTTTTGGCTGCCTGTCCGATACTTACTGAGCTTAGAAAAAAATATTTTAATTCTAAAAATTTAACTGGGGATCAAATTTTAGAGTTGATAAGTGGTTAGTTAATTTCTTCAGATCGGCTTTCTCTTATAGAATGTTACTAACGAAAGAATTTAACTATTAGTGAATTTGTAAAATTAAATTTAACTAATTGTGAATTTGACTATTTTTGAATTAATTTCAGTACATAAATAACATGCGAAGTGTTTCTTTCTTATTTCGTTATTAATTATTTATATTGATAGATTCAAAGACTAATTTTGTTAATAAACACAGACTCCATGGACGGTCAATAGACCATGTAGTGTGTCTGATTTTTATTATTGTATTTTGTTTATTTTTTATTTGTTTATTTGCTATTTGATGTAATTTTGAAAAATAAAAACAAACTTTTCTATCTATCTATTAAACTAATCGTTACATATAAGACTATTATTTATCGTTGAAAAAAAACTATAGAACTTTCATATATATCTAACCTCGTTTGAATGTTCCATTTTTTATAACAATTTTCCAATAAAGGTACTTTTTCCTTATTCCTTGTTGACCGTTTTAATGTGGAACTTAATTAATTGAAAGGATATCAATCACCAGTGAACCACTTTGATTTTTTCTCCATTCAAAAGAATTTTTTTTTTTTTTTTGTGAATAAGAGATGGATTGACTGTATAGGAGAAGGAAAGTAAGGAAAGAATAAAGTGATTGGAAACAACAATTTAATTGGCAATTAAAACAACTTGATTCCTGATTTATATAAATATATATATATAATATAATATATATATATATTTTTTTTTTTTTTTTTTTTTTTTTTTTTTTTTTTTTTTTTTTATACTCTATTAAATATACTCGAGAAATCTTCAGGAGCTGATATGATAGGCATACAGAGGAAAGGTACTAAGCAGTACAACTTCCTGAGCTTTAATTTATCAAAATGAGGTCCCTCATCCAGCTTCTTTTCAGCCTTCTTCTAACAGGCTTTTCAGCTATTGACATTTATTATTATTATTCTATTCTCTTGACCGTGAAGTTCACTAAAAAAACACAAACACAGAGTACGTATATGCCATTCCGTAGTAGTAAGTCCTTATTCAGGGTTCGCTTTGTACGCCCTAAGGCGATGTAGATATGAATCTTAATATTTTTGATTGAACTTATTGCAATTTTCATATGTGTATTTTTTTTTTAAATCTGTGAGATTATGTCCGTTTTTGTTCAAGTTGTTATGCACATTAATTCACTTTCTTCTTAATTTTCATTTAAGATGATTTAGGAAGGAGAAAGTATACTGACATTTTAAAAACTTGTTTAATTAATTTTTATGCATTTTTTTTTTTTTTAACATTGACCTAGAGATTTGATTAAATTATAAGAAAGTTTAGATTATTAATGAATTATATTAGTTCAATTACAATCCTTTGACCAGCGAAGTTTCAATTATTAGTTAATACAAAAAATTGTTTTGATGCAATTGGATGAAGCCTTGAAACAGGTCTAAAAAAAACAACGAAAGTTTCGCTGAATATAGAGGTTTTTTAATATAATAATATTAAAGGTTAAAATTTTTAAATAATTTGAATGCAATATTTAAATATTAAATTTGCAATATCATAGGACCATAATGACTAAAAGGAATAATAAGATGTGTAATATTTGTTTTAATTATATCATATTATTACAAAAAAGAAAATATGTTTTTATGCTTGAAAATTAGAAAAAAAAATGAGTGATAAGACGAAGCCAGTGGAATAAAAAAATATTTTTCTAATCATACTCGGTTAAAAGCTTTTTATTTAGTATTACAGTTCCTAAAAGCGATTATAATATAAATTAACTTGTTGTTAATTAAAATAAAAATAAAACATTATTATAGTAATGTAAAATAATTTTTTCTCACAATATTACTAATTAGGGGAAGGAAAACCCGGGTTCAGCAAGACTCACTAAGAAGAAAACCACACAGCCACAACATACTTTCTAGCACCATACGCTCGACCGCAAGGGGAGTTTGGTGTGATGGGCTAGTTGGGGTATGATTAATTTATTAAGCCAACACTGAGTTAATATGTATATAGCATCTGTATATATGCTATATACATAGCATATGTATATAGCAATCAAGTTTTCTTTATATGGAATAATTAAATTTTCCATTGTCTGTGCTTCACTTTAAAATACCAAACAAATATACTTAATAAATTTTGATTTATGTTTTTAATTTCTACCGATGATTGAATATAATAATGAAGAGACGTTATAAAAAAAACACATATTTTCTTGCTATTTGCACTTTTCGTTACAATAAACTACAACTCCCAAAGCGATAAACTCTAAATCGGTCTGTCAGAGATTTTTTAAACATAAATAAAACCTCATTCAAATTGCAGCCGTGCCTCTGGGCGGTGTGAGAAGAGGCGGGTCCGCTTGTATTGGGTTGTTTCACATGAAGTGTCCGTTTTTATAGTTTCTGAAATACATAAAGGATTTTGCAGGTTGTTTACATACTAATAACATGTTACATATTACATGGAATGTTTACATATTTAAAGTAGACAGTTACTAATCTTCTACCTTTGTATTATAAAAATAAGCTTCCCAATCCATTACCCACTTTTTAGTATACCTCCAACTATGAACATGGAAACACGCGATTTTCGAGTAATATTTTTGTACGAGTTTAAACTTATTCATTCAGCAGCTGAGGCCGCTAGAAATATTTGCAAGGCGTTTGGGGAAGAGAGTGTTAATGAACGGATCATTCGCCGTTGGTTTGCTCAGTTTTCAGCAGGGAATTCGACTTGGAAAACTTGCCCCGAGAAGACCTCCGTCCGTAATAGACAACGATGTCCTCAAACATACAGTAGAAGGAAACCCCTACCAAACAGTTAAAGGACTCTCAGCACAACTAAATGCAAGTGCAACTACCGTTTCTAGACATTTAAAGTGTATTGGGAAAGTAATAAAGCTCGATAAATGGGTACCTCATGACAACGCTAGACCCTATCTTTCAAAACATAAAGTACAAAAATTGAAAGAACTGGGCTACGAAGTTCTTCCGCACCCGCCATATTATCCCGACTGGTCTTCAACAGATTACCACCTGTTCAGGAGTTTAGACAACTTTGTCAAAGGAAAACTTTCTGAAAATGATGATCAAGTGAAAAGTGCGTTTTCAGATTTTGTTTCACTTCAAAGCTCAGAGTTTTTCAGTTCGGGAATAAAAAAAGTTGGTGTCACGTTGGGAAAAAGAAGGTAAATACTTCGAATAAAATTATCTTGTTTTCATATCGTATTTTTAATAAAAATCCTTTACCTTGAAAACGGACATTTCATGTGACAACCCAATAAAATATATTTTTCCTTTAGATAAGTATTGGAAGGTTTTTTTTTTAGGTAAATAACAGTATATAGCACTATTTCATATGTAAAAATAAAAACTATTATTTTTAAAAAGATAGAGATCTTTTAGACGCTACTGAACAAGGAAAACGTAACCAATACGCTTACGTGGGCTGTGGGTGCTAGTGAAAGACAATCATGCTTCAAGGGTGTATTAGTATCAAGGGAAAATCAAACGTTATAGCTTTGGTTAGAAAATCGGTGTCGCATCTCTGTCTTTTATTATTTAATCATTTATTATAATGTGATAATTATTAGAGTTTAAATAATCAAATCCACCTTTCAAACGGATTAATATTACTTATTTTTGTAAGGGATATATGTCCTTGTGGGCTAAAGTAAGTACTTTTTTTATAATTAACTAATTTCATAAATTAACATAAAAAAATCTGGTGCGGGCAACACACGACTTTCACTTACCTCCATTTTTGAAATCGATCAAAGAATTTTCAAGAACAGTAAGAGATAAAGATGAGTGAAACCATTAAAGAATACATTAAATGGGATTTCTATAGAAACATGTGTTTTATTAAAAAATCTATTACATTATTATCTAAAGTAATCAGTTAGTTTTATCGGCTTTTCATCACTCTCTATTAACTTTTAAAAGCTTGTGTATGAGATAATATTTTTTCTAAAATCTTTAGCTTTCCAACGGTATATCATACATGTATATTACTGTTCTTATATTTAAAAACGAAAAATTGTGTTAAAAAAATATTTTTTCTGTTTTCTCCTTTAGTTGAGTATCGAATTCATTCAATTTATATATTTACCTGTTTTTTATCAGTGGTAACAAGATAATATAGTTATTTTTATAGAATCAACAAAATTAAAGGTACATTAGAGAAAGAAAATTTAAAATATCGGCATTTAAGCCCTGTCACACCATTTTAATCAGAATGGTAACCTGCATGACGTTTAAGCCTATTTAATTTTATATCGATATAGCGAGTTTAATCAATATCGTCGGAACCGTTTTCGTGAAAATCAAAAAAAGTGCGAAAAGCATGGTATAAAGTGGCACTTCTGGTAAGCTCATTTTGATGAAAAAGGTTTTGTAACGTCTCGGGCGTATATTTGTCTTAAATATGAAATTTCAGTTTCATAGGACTTACCGTTTTTACCCGGGAGTTACCACAACCACACACACACACACCTTATTGCGGGACTTGGTTATTTGGACTCAGGGGACCCTAAAATGTGTATTGTTGAAAACTGGAATTCGAAAATTTTCATGATCGCATACTTTCCCTTACTTATATATAGTAAATGAAACTAAAAAACCTTTTAACTGTAGACTAATTAAGTATGCTGTCATTAACAAAGCAACCCACCGTAATTTTGCCATTTCAAGAAATCTGGGGAAACATATATATTTAACAGAAAAAGCTATTAGTTACATGAAGGATATTAATACAAATTAAGTTGAGTTTCGTATTTTTACTAAATATATATTCTGCTCCTTTTAAAGTAACCTTAAATTGAAATTCCTATTTGTAATTTATTTTTACGTTGCAGTATTTCTGTAGTATACCATATATGTCTTGTGAGTTAAAGGAAATATATCTATTTATTATTTTCCTTGTTGTTGTTTTCATTATTTATTTTTTTATTTTTTTTTTATTGAAACATTTATTCACATATATTATTATTTGACTCAATATGGACCATGACAATAATAATAATGCTTTGAGATCACATTTAAGCACTTTTTACAGAATAAACATATATAAATTCAAATTGCATTTTTTTTAAGTATAAAAAAATAAAATTTATAAATAAAAGATTTACAAATAAATAAAACTGAGCTAAATAAAAATCTAGTGAGCGCAAGACACGAATTTTACTTAGCCCTGTCGGACTATTTCAATTCAGAGTGAGACTCATATAATATTGAAACCCAATGAATTTCACATCGATATAGCAAGTTTGATCAAAATAGTTAGATTGGTTTTTGTGAAAATGGTAAAATGGTGCAAAATGCATTGTATAAAGTTACTATTCTGGTTAGCTGATTTTGATGAAAAAGTTGCTGTAACATCTAAGGCATATACTTAAAATATGAAATTTCATTTTTATGCAATTTATCATTTTCAAGCTAGACTTATCACACAAACACACACCACAAAGCCTAAGTTTAAAGTAAAATAAAATATATTTTGATTAATGTTTTTTTTCTTCTCTTAAATTCTTGGTGTTGGGATGAGTGACGTTAAAACGAAATAATAGAAAAATGGACTAATGTAGACTCGATCCCGTTTCGAAAAGAGCTTGAGTTCTTAACATTAAAATAAAAAAATAGGTAATATTAAATAACAAGATAAAATTGAAAGAGAACGAAATAACTATTAGTTTAATTTAAAAAAATTAGGAAAATTTACAAAAATAAAAGTCATTTGATTTATAAAAAAAAGTTCTTCGATTAACCAAACTGTAAAAAAATGAGTTTAAAAATTGGGTTAGTGTGTTAGTACTATTAAAAATATTACAAAAAAATGAACAAATATAATGAGAAAAAATTATCAAGGATAGTTAACTGTCCATAAATTCTTCGGTTCCGCACGACGGGTAGGCGACTCTGGAAGGATGATGATCCTCTGGAAGGACGGTGATCTTCAAAAAGACGAGAGGAAGTCCTGATCAAAAATGGTTTGAAGGTGCCAATCGAGAAAAGCGTGCTCTCAGCTTACTAGTGCGAACGGTACTGGCTTGAGGGCAAGGGGGGCACTCTTATCTGGCTAATCCATAACTACACTATTGAATAGAAACACTAGACGTAAATAGAACACGTAAACTAAAAAAAAAAATATTTTCCTTATTAAAAAAAAACAACTATTTTTTATTTAATTTAATTTTTAAATTCCAAACAAAATATAAAGGTAAATATATATATATATATATATATATATATATATATATATATATTATAAATGTTCAAGCTCAAACACACCGCCCACCAAAATTTAATATGTTAAATTTTCAAAATTGTAGTTAATCCACAGGAGGGGAATAAGGGAGCTAATTTTGAAACCGGTCTTAGGTATTCTCCAGGAGCTGTTCTGACTTTTGCCACTCTAGTTACCACATCGTCTCCAGGAAACACACCAATGATACGACCCTTTGGCCATCTAATTAATTGCATGTTCATATCCTTCAACAATACCATGGTGCTAGGTGTTACATTAGGTGTATTTGTAGTCCATTTTCCACGTTGTTGTAGGCAGTTCAAGTAGTCGTGTCTCCATCGATTCCAGAAATCTTTGATGCTACGTTTTAAGAGTTGCCATCGAGTGAGATGATTAGATGAAATTTCATGAAGGTCTTGGTCTGGTAATGCCAGCATTGGTGCACCAATAAGAAAATGTCCAGGTGCCAATACGTCAATGTCCTCAGGAGAGGAATACATTGGATGTAGATATGTCGAATGATAATAGATAGTGATAATGATAATTCAAGCAAATGGACAAAGTGGGATTTACGAGGGAGCAGTATTGGATATTTAGAATCTTCAGATAGTGGTGCATTTCGCAATCTACCGCCCACCCTAAGGATACCAACCGAATCAACAAATGGAGACAATGATTGCAGACTTATTCTGTCGGACTTTTCATTAGCTATGGCATTAGGGAAATGGAAAGTTGCACCTGTCCAAACGCCAAACACCTGTCAACATACGTAATGCTCTAAAACACTTCAGCAGTTTAAAAACCTTATCTTCGACATCACTCAAGGCTTTTTTATAGTAGTGATATGTTGTGTCTTGTTCTAGTGTCAATAAAGAGTGTGGATGATGTTATAATGTATTTTATTATCAGTGCTGTATCACAAGTTTCACATAATTTAATTATTAAAACATTAAAAAAAATATTAAAGAAGTGAGCTATTCAACAAGCTTTAAAAACTCAAACCACCTGATCTTTGCTTTTTTAAGCGCCTAAAACAACCAAGCTGAACAGGAGTTAAGTAAAGCGGGTAGTGTATAGCATAGAGCGCCGTATTCAAATTGCTGTTTAGTATGCCTTCGTTTAAACCTAAACCTGCAGCAACCAAAACCACAGCATAATGGACCCAAAGCAGTAAATATGACTGTATTAAGCAAATAAGAAAATATAAGAAAAGATTGTTAGATAAATATTAAAGCTAAAAAAATATTGAATTATTAAATATCATTAATGTTTAATGGATACAAACTAGCTCAACAAAACCTGACAATTATTACGCATCTGAGTTATCACGCATAGAGACGTCTATAGTATTAATAAACATACGTTATAAAACTTCTTAAAAATATCGAATATTAAAATTGTTAGTTTTATTAAAATGTAAAACTCATAAGGATGGAGTTTTTTTGACCGTTGAGAAATTATATGAGGAAAATGGTTGGGGGTGCGGTCATAAATTAGAAACAAACATTTAAAACAAGTGCTATTTTAATTATTAGCCGACGTTTCGGCCTACAATGTGGGCCTTCATCAGGCTAAAAGAAACAAGGTAACAACCAAAGTAATTATAGACTTAATAGTGTGTTAGGTATATAATAATAATATGAGAGGAATATAATATGGGAACATAAATAAAATTAAAATTATTATCATTTTACATTTAATTTTATTTATGTTCCCATATTATATTACTGTCATATTATTATTATATACCTAACGCATTATTAAGTCTATAATTAGATTGGTTGTTATCTTTTTTTTTGTTTTTTTAGCCCAATGAAGGCCCACATTGTAGGCCGAAACGTCGGCACATAATTAAAATAGCACTTGTTTTAAATGTGTGTTTCTAATTTAAGACACACGCATAGACCTTTTTGCGGGACTTGGTTATTTGGACTCAGGGGACCCTATAATGTGTATTTCCGTTGATAACTGGTATTCGAAAATTTTCACGGTCGCAATACTTTCCTCGTTACTATATATAGTAAGTGAAAGTAAAAATGGTACAATAATTTTTTTTTGTTTCAAAACTATCTTTATCTTCCGAACAACCCAAAATCTCAAATATGAGATCACTTGCTTCCTGCTAAGCACGGGTACTATGTAATTCTTTCTCAAAATTATCACGTATCATAAATGATTTTTTCTAAAGTAAGCTTCAAGCAAGACATTTTAACTAGATTATTAATTTCGTGGTTCAGCTACGACATGTTGGCACAGGAGGATTTTGATAAAGGGAGTGAAAAATTCCCTAAAAATCTGGCCCGGGGCAGATTATGAACCTCCGTTGGAGAAGACAGCTCTGTTTACCGAGCCTCTCGTCAGGGCCCCTCGTTTAAAAAAGTTCTCCCCTCCACCCCCCTCCCAGAGATATATTTTTCGAGCCCGGGCGAGAGTGAGTTTAAAGTTGGGCGATAAATCTAATCGCACCTCGGGCTAATTACACAGCGAGGAACAAAACTCAAAACTCGGGGCTGAGGCCCGCTAATTAAAGGCGCTGGGAGTTGATATAGGGCCAGATTAACTTTATGTGTCTGTCCTCGGCCCTTCCTATTTGTCTTCTTCCAGCTCCAGTTCCAGGCCTCTCTTCTTTATCAACTGTTCTAGATAGTCCTCCAGTCCTCTCTACCCTCTCCACCAAGAGCTCCCTAATGAGACAATTTATTCAGAAATAAGAAGCACTATCTCCTTGCAAAATGTTTCTTATTTTAGAAGACTAAAAACTATCCGACTTATTCGGTTACTGACTGGGTGAAATATGATTTTTTTACAAAAAAAAAAAAAAAAACTATTACCATTGCATCTTCTACTATGATCACCAACATTAAATACAACGTCTATTTTTTTATTTATAAACATTTATTTTGCAAGTGACGTGGTCTAGTAGATGGCACTAGCCCACTATTCTCCAAGTCCGATTTTCGAATCCCGGTTCTTGTGTTGTGTTAGAATATTAATAGAATAGAATATATGTCATATCAGCCGCGGGGCGGCCCTGGGAAAAAGTGGGTATCCAAAATGGGAAAAAAAAACCTGGAGGCCTAATTACCTTCATGCACGGTCGTTGGCTTAGAAACTGTACAAATGTTCTTGATGAATCGCCTTGGTTTAAAACATATCTGTATTGCCCTAGACAGTTCAAGGGTTGTAGAAGCACACGTTTTTTTATTTATTTTTTGGATTGATTCCTCCATTCGCGGCTGCCACAGATTAGAATAATAACCAGCAAATATGATACAAAGCTAAAGCATTCGTAACATTTTCATGTTTTAAGATAAAAAGTACTAACCCATAATGATCTTTAAGTTCCATATCTAGATGGTTTAGCGCTAACCAGGTACCTCTCCTTTCTTGACCGTTTCAATTCCCACCCTAACTAACTAGTTTCTTTATTAGCATTCTCTTCGATTCTTGATAATCCTCCGAGGCGTCTGAAAAAATGATGGTCCCGAGACTTTCTCGTTTAGTATTTCTTTTTTATTTCTGCCAATGGGTGTTTTATTTACAAGGGTATCATGTTATTATTTAATTTTTTTTTCCAGTGGCACGACAGGCCGTGTAGGCCCTGGGCCTCGCGGTGTAATTTCCTTGGAGATTACACCCACGTTTAGTGATGGAATGTCATTATTTAATGCATTTCTTAAATTTTTTTCATATATTCAATATTTTTTATTTATTTATTGAGATATATTACAATTTGTTTCTATATGAACACTGGTAATAGTGATATAAGATCCCATTCACACAATATATACAGTATACAATGATATAGTCAAATTAAATAAAATATAATATATATACAAAATAAAAACAAACAACAACCTATAATTGAGATAAATACAAATAAATGGTATATATAGAATTAACTAATAAAAAAAAAAAAAACCTGTACCACTACAACCCATAAAGGGTCTTGGGCTCAGTACATATAGAGATTCGTACTGTTTCTAGGCCAACGGCAGTGCAATGAGGTGATTAGGCCTTAATCACGCTCAGCCGCCAGGTTTTTCCCCAATTAATTTGGGTACCCACTTTATAGAGGCTGGGTCTGCCCCAGGAGGGTCTCCATACCCTAGGGTCGCCCCCCGACTGAATTACCAGAATAAATAATATTTCTGCCACAGCCGGGATTCGAACCCAGGACCCGGAGCACAGCAGACTAGTGCTCTATCCACTAGACCACGCCGCTCCCAGAATTAAATAATAACAAAATTAAAAACAAAACAAATCAAAACATCAACCTATAATTGAGATAAATAAAAAGTTGGAAAATAAATAAACATCATACAAACAAACATAACTATATACAATATATACAACTGCTACAGGGACCCCAGACTGGGCTTTTCCCTCCACTTGTGGATGAAAAAGCGGAATCCAAGAGATCCTAGCTAGCGCCTCGCTCTCAGCCGCGTCACTAGTTTGACTCAGTGTTCAATAATAAAGTTGTAAATGTCAATAAATATAATTTTTTTAAAAATAACTAAAAATATAATCTAATTTCAAACTCATTTATCTACTTGGTATGTAAACAACCCAACTTTATGCACAAATTTAGTACCACGAATTATCGAACTATACACCCTTACTCATCATTTGCTTATTCATAATAAATTTCGCGACCATAGCAGTATGACTATGACTTTCATGTTGATAGATTACTTACGGTCGTTTTTAAAATTTATTTTAATCGTTCCTAAGCAAGCCCTTTTTTATAATAATTCGCGATTATTGTTGAAAAAACACTAATAAATATTTTCTCTATCTTTAAAAATAACATATGGGTAAGTTTTTCCTTTATATTTTTCTTGTTTATCGCACTTTACTGATTCTAAAACTCTATACACATTTATTTCAATCTTCAAAAATAATTGAGTTAAGGGCGTATTTATAAATAAAATTTAAATGTTTTCCCTTTTTTTTATAATTATTCGCGATTTTTTGGGTTGATAAACATTTTTCCTCTATCTTAAAAAATAACTGAGTTATTGAATTCAATCACTTTTAATCGGCCGCCATTTTGAAAATAATCAGCTGATATCAACATCTAAATGATAGGATCATCGTTCAATGTCCTACTATTTTTTTGGTGAATTTTAAAAAAATCGGTCAAATAGTTTCGGAGGAATGTCGCGGACGTCGCACGGCCAACGGAAAATAAATGGATTTTTTTTTTCATTCGTTGTTGTTGTTTTAATTTTAAGGGCAAAAAACTACTGATGGTTATTATCGCACTCACATCTTTACAAAAAAAATAAATAAAAAGAAAAACGATTTACCAAAATGATGATATCAGAAAAAATAAATAAAAATTAAGAAAAGAAAACAACGAACATAATACTAAAACAAACAAACAATACAGTAACATCCACAAATAATAACAATAAAGGTAAGTAAAAATAAAATAAACGAAATTAACAATAATGATAAAAAAACAAACAAATAACAAATAAAACACGAATATAATAAAAAATAAAAAAATTAAAATAAAAAAAATAGAAAAAAAATATATAAAGTAAAATATAATAAAGAATAACAATAATTTAAGTATAAAGAAATAAAATAAAATTTTAGTTTAAACTGTATGATGAAGAAGAAGAAAAAATAAATAAATAAAATTTATACATATATATATATATATAAAATATAAAAATAATTTAAAAAAATTATGTTATATTTGCCGAAACAGACGAATATTCTATATAAACTTGATGGCACTGCTGATAGTTGCTTCATTATCGCTCAAAGCCTCAGAGACCTGGCGTGGTACGCAACATTTTTGAATTGCTCTCCTGTACCGTGGGCAGTCCTCAAAAATATGACACCGTGAGAGTCACCTTACAGTGATTACATTGAGGCGGATTTTTTCTTGTGATGAGATACTCATGTGTGAGGCGGCTGTGCCCTATCCTCAGGCGGGTGAACTACGCATCTTGAAACGTAACCCCTCAAATTTTGAAGAGGGTGAATTTTTTTTTTTTGGCTATAACAAAGGTTCTTCTTTCTCTTCCCTCCTCTGCCTCTGCCGTGGAGGTACATTCAGCCACTCTTTCCAGCCTACTCTATCCTTTGCTAAATTTTTCATCTGAACGATGGATTGTGCCCGTTTCCTTCCTATTCCTTCAACATAGTTATTATAGGACATCCTGGACCGTCCTCTGGGACGCTTTCCGGACCCACAAACGTCCATGCCTTGACTGGGTCTCTTTCCGCTTTCATTCGACAGACATGCCCAAACCACTCTAGCTGTCTTCTTTCCATTATTTCGAGTAGAGGTGGCACATTGAGGTCTTTTCTTACTTTTTCATTCCTTATGCAGTCTCTCCTGGTTTTTCCTATTATTCTTCTGAGGAACATCATTTCTGTAGCGGTGATTCAGCTTCTTTGTTTTTCCGGAATCCAGCTTTCTGCTCCTTATATCAATATAGAGAGAAAAACAGCTTTGTAGATGTTTAGCTTGACCTCTCGTCCGATCTCTTTCTTGCCAAACCACTATGTTGGAGATCTTGTAATAGACTGCGTTTGCCTTACTAATTCTGTTTGAAATTTCTGAGTCTATTTTTCCAGTTTTGTCAATTATGGTGCCAAGGTATGTGTAGTCCTTCACCTGTTCCAGCTCAAATCTATTGCACTCCACGTGGACATCCTCCTGAGTTTTAAAGAGGGTAATTTTTTTTTTTTTTTTTTTTTTTTTTTGGGGGGGGGGAGGTGTGAATATTACAAAGGTTCATTATTGAAAATAATAAAACAACAAAAAACAACAGAATATTGTGAGTTAAAAGTTTTTAAGGTCATCAAGGTCTGGACATAATATGTGTATTTAACCTCTATATAGAAAATCTATAAAGGTGAAAGAAGAAAATTATTACCTAAATAAACATTTTAAAAAAAATATTAATTTATTTAAAAAACTAACAAAAACAGAACAGTAAATACAAAAATATATATACTTTATAAATGAATATTTATATAACATAATTTTACTAATGTTTTAAAACGTAAATAACTCTGCAGCTAATGCTTTCATCATCTCACTAAGATCCATGCTGTTTTTCATTCATGGTGTTCGATTGTCCCTATCTCTCTGAACTTAATGAAAAATGTGGTTACTAATGTGACAATGTAAATAAAATGATAATATTTAACTTACAATCTTATGATAATATCAATATTCAATTAGTTATATTAATTACAACTTTATTACTATTTTCTAAACAAACAAAAAAGCGCCATAATGAGACTCTTCGAGCCTCAGCAAATATTGACGGCATTGAGGAGGTGAATTAAACCCCATAGCGCTGGAGCTGGAAGTGGTCATATCGAGGCTGGAGAGCTGGAACAAGAGGGCTCCAACGAGGCTAATGAATCGACACTCTTCATTCTCCAAACGCCTCATCTTGAATCCTCTCCAAAGTGCCAATGAATATTTCTCCTCGGTGGAGAATACGTTTCCTTTCAAAGGGTTATTAAAGCAATAATAAAAAATATAATGGATTAAGAACGTACCGTTAGAAGTATAACGTGCAATAAAATTCGCTTTTATTGTCGCAACGAAAGTCTTCAAGAGTAACGGTGACAAATCCTAATGTCCCTCGGTATGTACATTATTTTATAATTTCAAAACCTTCTAAATTCAGTCGAGCTTTTATTTGATAAAGAAAAAGAAATTTAACATTTTCCGCTTTATACTACGGTAAAACAGAGGTTTTGAGATGGTTATAAATATGACTACATTAATATGATGTAGTAATTGAATGAGCTCCGCAGGTCATCTGGAAAAATGCAATAATGATATAAACTTATTTTATTGTGTGCCGACGTTTCGGTCTATATTGCAGACCTTCATCAGGGCTAAAATAAAACAAGACAAAAACCAACACTATTAAAAGAAGTAATAATAATAATTAAAGTACAATAATAAGATAACAGTAATAAAATATGAAAACAAACATGATTATAAAATGATAATATTGGTATGTAAATATTTCAGGCCCCGGGACCTTCTAGTTTAGAATATTTTTAGAGTGCCACTGGGTAGTGTCTCTACATGTTTTTCATGACAGTTTTTTATATTATCATCACATTTACTAGATGTATTTTTATTTAATACAGTTGTAAATATCAATAAATATGTTGAAAAAAAAATATTTGAAGCTTATAATGAGAAACAAAGACACCAAAGAAAGCATGCAAAATTGTTCTTCATTAAACTTTAATTAATTGCTTAGTTTCTCATTATAAGTTCAGTATAATAACCATTTCCATTGCAATAATATAATTTTACATTAATGTGTGTTTCCAGATTTTATTACTGTTATCTTACCCTTTTACTTTTTATTTATTTATTTTATTTTTTATCGCATTGGTTGTTATCCAACCTTAATCTTCCATGTGTTGCTGATTTGGCCTGTACCAGGTATCACTCCTTCCATGAAAAACTCTACTCCCACTCTAATCTACTAGTTTCAATCCTGGCTTCCTCTTCAATTCCTGATAATCCTCCGAGTCTGCCAATGGCCAGTTTGTCTTCATGTGTTTTATCAGTTTAGCATATTTACTTGTTGTATTTTAAAAAGTTGTAAATTTCAATAAAAAATATATTTAAAAAAAATAATGGTTATCTTGTTTGTCTAAGTACTGACGAAGTTCCACAAAGTAGGATTATTTTATTTCATTACAAAACATGTTTACTCGTCATTCCAGGCATTTTTGAGAAATTATGCGTAGATTGTAAAAGCAACTTTACATTTTAAATTTTAATGTAATTATTCTACTATCCATACAATCTATGTTATATTTAATTATTATTAATCTATGTTGCGTTTCAGATTTACTGTTGAGGCTGTGATGGCACCAGTCAGCCATCTCCTAGTCTATTACGTCACGGACCAAGGGGAGCCTATCAGTGACGTCATTAGTTTCGACGTAAAGCTATTCCAACGGCAGGTAAGGCATATGATTTTTTTATTAATCTAGGTTTATGTATTTACTTTTTAAGCTTTTTAAATAATTTTTTCGCATATGAAATGGGCCTAAATTATCAACAAAGATTACAAAATATCTAATGTTTAACAGACATTTTTTTAAAAAAGTTGTTAGTTCAATTTTTTAATACTTATAAACGATCGCATTGAACGATTTGAGCTGTCAGATATTGTATTGTGTACATTTAACACAATATATTACTAGGTTGTATCTACTTTTCATGCAGTAGTTTAAAAACATTATAATAGTCTAGAGAATACAATAAAATGTGTATTATTTCTTCAAAAATTTTAAAAGTATTCTAAATTTCTTTTCTTACAAAAATCGTATATATGTACATATTTGTTTTGTTTTTTTGTTAAAAAAAAAAAAATTTATCATTAAAAATCATGTGAGCACAACACGACTTTCACTTACCTCCGTTGTTGAAATCAATAAAAATATGTAAATTACAGTTAAATATGAAATAATGCTTAAAGAATTAATTTAATTGAGTTTCGATAGAAATGTTTTTTATTAAATAATAAGTTTTACAACTTTGTGTACAAGATAATTTTTTTTCTATAATATTTATTATATCAATATATTCTAAACAAGGAAGAGCTCATTTAATTATTAAGGTTGATTTAGGGCTGAATAATTCTTCCATTAATACTCATCTTTTATTAAATGACGTTTCGAGATATTCTCCCATCTTCAGAAGTCTTGTTATATATTCTGTAAACCCAACATTTTCACTAGTCACACCTTGAGCCAGGTAAAAAAGTAAAAACGAAGTCAATATCTAAACACATCAGATCTGAGCAAGAGTATTGCCCAGATCTTTGTCCTCAACTGTCATGAAATAAAAGATGAGTATTAATGGAAGAATTATTCAGCCCTAAATCAACCTTTATAATATTTATATTTCCAACAAAATGTTGCACATCTATATTTCTGTTCTCATTTTCAAAAAAAAAAAATAAAATAAAAAAAAAAATAAATAAATAAAAAAAAAAAAAATAAAAAAAAAAAAATAAATTTATATATATATATATAAATTTTTTTTTTTTTTTTTTTTTATATATATATTTCCCTGTTATCTCCATCAGTTGGATATCGAATTCATTCAACTCATATACTTACCTGTTTTTTTACCAATGCTAACAAGATGTTGTGGTCAATTTTTGTGAATTCACAAAATTAAAGCTATTTAGAGAAACAAAACAACAATATATCGGCATTTAAGGTCCCGTTACACTATTTCAATCAGAAGGAAACCTAAATGGTATTTATTCTTTTTATGGTATGAGTCCATTAAATTTTACATCAATATAGCGAGTTTAACCAAAATCGTTATAGCCTTCTTTTTTTCTTTAATCGTAAAAAGGTGCAAAGTGGATCTTATAAAGTTGCTCTTCTGGTTGGCCGATTTTGATCAAAGAGATGCTATGACATCTCAGGCATATACGCTTCCAAAATGTGAAATTTCATTTTCGTACGACTTTTATTTTTTATACTAACACTTACCACACGCACACATACCTTTTCGCGAAACTTGGTTATCTGGACTCTAGGGACTCTAAAACTTGTATTTCCGTTGAAATTAGTTCAATGGTTCGTTGCAATGTTACCCTAACACTCTAAAGTTCACTTCTAAATTATATTATTATTATACAGGGAACAAAAAAAATCTGGTGCGGGCAACACACGACTTTCACTTACCTCCATTTTTAAAACCAATGAAAGAATTTTCAAATACACTTAGAGATAAAAACACGTTAAACTATTAATGAACCAGTTAGTTTTATCGGCTTTTTATCACTCTTTATTAACTTTTACAAGCTCTTGTGTATTAGATGATATTTATTTTCTAAAATCTTTAGCTTTCCTACGGTATATCATACATGTATATTACTGTTCTTATGTTCAAAAAAAAAAAATTGCGTTAAGAAAATATTTTTTTCTGTTTTCTCCTTTAGTTGGATATCGAATTCATTCAATTAATATATTTACCTGTTTCTCATCAGTAATAACAAGCTAATATAGTTATTTTTATAGAATCAACAAAATTAAAGATACTTTAGAGGAATAAAATTTAAAATATCGGCATTTAAGCCCTGTCAGACCATTTTAATAAGAATGAAACTTACATGATATCAAAACCCATTCAATTTTACATCGATATAGCAAGTTTGATTAAAATCGTCGGAACCGTTTTTGAGAAAATCGAAAAAAAGTGCTAAAAGCATAGTATAAAGTGGCACTTCTGGTAAGCTCATTTTGATGAAAAAGGTTTTGTAACGTCTTGGGCGTATATTAGTCTTAAATATGAAATTTCAGTTTCATAGGACTTACCGTTTTCGCCCGGGAGTTACCACACACACACACACAGACCGTTTTTCACGACTATATATAGTAAGTGAAAGTAAAAATGTACCTTTTAAAAAATCAACTGACCGTACGTTTTCAAATTGTTACATACCCATTAATTGACAGATCAAACACCATTGATAAAATATTATTTTAATATTTTGAAGTTATATCTGTCAAAGGGACTATCTAACCACATTCGACTTCGGTTGGTTAAACAAGTAGCAAATTAATAATAATTAAAAAATATTTTGGAATCTTAAATGGAAAATATATCAAAGTAATTATTTAAAAGGTAGTATTTTAGGTTAGACTAATGATCATATCTATCTAACGAAATTTAAACGGTTGCAATTTGCATGAGGTGCCTTTTATGTTGAAGAAAAGCTCTGCCTGAACAATTAAGAGTTCATCACTTAGATAGTTTTACTTCATCGTAACGGAAAGTGAAATTATCAAGAAAATATATTTATTTTATAACTTTTCAAATATAATATAATTGAACAAATAAATGTAATGCAACATATTATCATTCTTAGTCGCGGAGTTTAATACATTCAATTATAGGAAATTTATTTGTTTCATGACAATTTTTATGAATTTCACACTTTATTATACACTAGTAGAGCCAACCTTCTTCCTATTTGCATGAGGTGTCATTTATGTATAAAAAATCTCTGACAGACAGATTTAGAGTTCATCGCTTAGGTAGTTTCAGTTCATCGTTACGAAAAGTGCAATTAAAATAAAATATGTATTTTATTTATCTACTCATTATTATATTAAATCATCGGCAGAAATGAAAAACATAAATCAAAATTGGTTAAGATTATTTGTTTGCTATTTTAATGTGAAACACAGACTACGGTAAATTTAATTTTTCCATGTAATGAAAACTTGATTGCTATGTATGTATTAAAAAAACTGCAGAAATAAGAACGGCTCCTATCTTATTCGATTTATTAATATTTTATATTTTGAATGAACTATTTAAATAACGCTTTAAAAGTTAAATTAAGTTTCCAGTAGAATTCCATTAAGTATACAGTGAAACGTCTGTTTTCTTGGAACAATATTTAATTTGAAATAATAAATTACAATTGTAGTTAACAGATTTAGAAAAATTTACCATTTATGGTAACAACTTAACCATTCAGTACGTAATAATAGGGGTACTCACTACGTTTGCTATAGCATGCTATTTGTGTTATTTTACTAAACCCGTCGAGTTTCTACAGTTATTTCCTGTATAAAATTGATGGGTTTAGCACAATAGCACAAATAGCATGCTATAGCAAACGTAGTGAGTACCCCTATTGTTTCAAAAAGTATTGCGTGCTAAATGGAAGAATATGACTTGCACGATTCTGTACGACGTTGACGATATTTTAACTATTTTAACCTCCCTCTTTTCCAATGACATGTATTCATATGTTTATGGGATTAGAACTACTTTAAATTGACTTGTACGATTTATTTTATTGCATATTAACTTTTCTAAAATCTTGCGCTTTCCAACGATACGTCCATATTACTACTTATAGTTTAGGAATATTTTTTTTTTTGATTACTTGGTTACAGAAAATTTATTTTTCCCGTTTAAAGAAAAGCAAAATTGCAATGTATTTTACTAATAAACCTTCAGGAAATAATGCCCTAAATAATGGTGAAAACGGTACCAAAATCCGTCTTGTGGATTAGAAGGAGTTAATGGAAACCAAAATCGCATTATCATTTTATATAGTTGTTGTTTGTTTATTTATTTAACGTTACTTTATGGTACTATAGCTAATCGGACGATGCTACAGCGGGAGTCCTAAATTTTGCCTATCCAGGTTTTATTAGGATAGGAAACCTTAACGAGTACCTGACATCGCACAGGCTCGGGACCACCTTTTAACGTCCCCTCCGAAGGACGGCATAACTAAGGATTTTTTACTTCCATTAAAAAATCCTAGGGCCACCCGCAGGTTTGAACCCGCAACCTTTGACGTAGAAAGCTGTTATGCTAGCAACAGCAATATGCAAAGCTATGGGTGACCTCTCATTTTATATATAAAAAGATTATTAAATAACTATTTCTTGTAATAATTAACACTTCAACTAATTATTACTCTAGCAAGGACTTAATATGAGAAATTCCACTATACACCATATGAAAGCAAGGAACTAGTTTGATTTAGAACGAATCGTCCTCAACTCCCCTGGATCCGGTTCAATAAATTTCAATAACGGTCGCCGATGGACTGGAACCGTTCCAATCCCAATCATTATAACTCTGGCTAAGAGTGGCCTCAGTCCAGCCGGATTACCTTCGCTGAGCCAACAGCATGTTAGGTCATTGGGAACCCTGGAGCTTTGGACATGTCAGGGCTCAACGAACTCGCAGGACTGGAGCTAAAAGTAAATTTAAAAAATCTGGTACCTGTATCACACGATCTTTACTTACTTCGGGTGTAAAAACAATTTAGAAACTATTAAATAAAGTTAGAGTTGAAAGAATTAGATTCTGTTTCGTTAAAAACATGTGTTTTAGATTATTGAAAGATAATTGGTTCTTAATTCTTCCAAAAAAGTTTATTAAGCACAAATACTTATTATTATAATATTTTTCGGGAGTTTTCTCCATCTTCAGGACCCACAATATATTAATTCATTTTAAACTATGAAAAATTTAAAAAAATGGCAAAAAAAAAATTCTTCTTTTGCATCACCCTGTAGTGCCTTTCAGCGTAGGGGAGCGTTTAGCCAGGATTGCCAATGTTCCCTGTTGTATGCTAGATTTCTGGCATGGCGAATACTCTTATTTCTTTTCTTGCATGAGCGATCGACGTACTCCAGGTACGACATTCTTGGTCAGAATCAGGTACTCGTTAATGATCCTCTTCGTTAAAGATCGTCCGATTAGCCACAGTAGTATAAAGTGGCGTTAGATAAATGAACAATCAATTTAAACTAAATCACATGTTTCCAACGAAATTGAAAAACCTTTTTATTTTATTGTTTTTTTCACAAAACCTTTTTATTTAAATTAATTTTTTACTTTTACTTAGTATATATTGTAAGGGAAAGTATTGCGATCGTGAAAATTTTCGAATTCCAGTTTTCAACAGAAATATACATTTTAGGGTCCCCTGAGTCCAAATAACCAAGTCCCTCAAAAAGGTCTGTGTGTATGTGTGGTAACTCCCGGGCGGAAACGGTAACTCTTATGAAACTGAAATTTCATATTTAAGACTAATATAAGCCCGAGACGATACAAAACCTTTTTCATCAAAATGAGCTTACCAGAAGAGCCACGTTATACTACGCATTTAGCACCTTTTTTTTTATTTTCTCAAAAACGGTTCCGACGATTTTGATTTAACTCGCTATATCGATGTAAAATTTAGTGGACTTTAATATCATGTAAGCTTCATTTTGATTAAAATGGTCTGACAGGCCTTAAATGCCGATAAATTAAATTTTCTTTATTTAAAGTACCTTTAATTTTGTTGATTCTATAAAAATAACTATATTATCTTGTTACCACTGATGAAAAACAGGTGAATATATAAATTGAATGAATTCGATACCCAACTAAAGGAGAAAACAGAAAGTAATATTTTTTTAATGCAATTTTTCTTTTTTGAACATAGGAACAGTAATATGCATGTATGATATACCGTTGGAAAGCTAAAGATTAAAAAAAAAATATTATCTCATACACAAGCTTTTAAAAGTTAATAGAGAGTAATAAAAAGCCGATAAAACTAAGTGATTGTTTTAGATAATAATATAATAGATTTTTGAATAAAACACATGTTTCTATAGATTCAATTTGATCAATTCTTTAATAGTTTTACGTATTTTTATCTCTAACTGTATTTGAAAATTCTTTCATTGATTTTAAAAATGGAGGTAAGTGAAAGTCGTGTGTTGCCCGCACCAGATTTTTGAACTTTAAGTTACCCGTATAAGAATTTTCGAATATGAACTGAATTTAAATTATAAAGATATTATTCATACTCTCTAAAGATAGTACAAATTAGTTACTCACGGTCGCAGTTTTAAATCTGTACCGTGGCTCCCATTCAAAGAAATGAAAACCAGGTTATATTATTCTATTGTTTTTATTATTTTTCATAATGAATCTTTGTTACTTAATATATCTTTGAAAATAGAATATGTTTTGTGCTAAAAACTAAGTTAAGAAACTAGATAAAAAAAGAGAGTTGTAAAAAAAAAATTCTTTTAGTCTTCAAAACTAAAAGATATTTTAATCATGGTGGCCATATAGTCTGAGTGAAGTGAGTCCCCTACGAGAACCCAAGAGGAAGTCGTGATCAAACTTCATGTTTAGCTCTTTATTCAAGTTTCTCAAAAAGGTGTGCCACCGACATGCTGCTCTGGAATATTAAATACACCGACTTCAGTGGCTGCGGAGGTGCAGTCAAAGTTACGGAAGGAGTCTCAAAGGGACCCTTGGAATTTGATGGCATTGAAGGTTTTCTGTCACGAATACGAGAAATTCGAAGAATAAAATGGTACCATAAGCTTCAATGTACTGCTACATGTTATGTGTTAGTTATGGAACTGCCATATATTACAAGATTTTCACTGGTTTAATATCGAAAAAACACAGGCTCGGCATACCTTTTTACGTCCCCTCCGAAGGACGGCATAACAAAGGATTTCTTACTCCCATTAAAAAAATCCTAGGCCCACCTGCGAGTTGAAACCAGTGACCTTCAGCATACAGGGCTGTTATGCTAGCCAATATGCTACAGGTGATACCATTTAGATTGAATAATATAGGAACATAAAATTGTTACGTATAATATTCAGTAATAATTTTAAGCCACATACGTCACTTTGCATTACATTTTTGTATATAAAATTTATTCGGAAATATTTTTACATCTATATTAATGCTATTATTTTATTTTATTTTTTTTTTTTTATTGAGAAATATTACAGTTTGTTACATAATGAACAGTAGTAATAGAGATGTAGTACACATTCATACAATATATACAGAATAATGATGATAAAGTCAAATTACATAAAATCGGAAATAAATAAATTCAAATATATACAAGAAAATAACAATTAAAAAAAACAGCAACCTGTAGTAGAGATAAATACAAGTTGGGAAATAAATAAAAATCATACAAGCAAACTTAATTATATACAATCTGCTAAAGGGACCCTAGACTCCGCTGCTCCCTCCACAAGTGGGGGGAGAAGCCGAATCCAAGAGATCCCAGCGCCTCTCACCCGGCGCTTCACTGGTGTAAGCCAGTGGAGGCCGAGCTAGGGCGGAATAGCCACAAACATACGCAGCTATTATTAAAAAAAAAAAAAAATATGTTAGCTGTCTTCTTCTTTGAAAGTTGGTTATCAAATTCTTTCAACTTTCATATTTATCCGCTTTTTATTAATCCTAATAAGATGAGATGGCTAATTTTTTTTAACCTACAAAATTAAAGTTACTTTAGAGGAACAAAATTTCAAATATCGGCAATTAAGCTCTTTCAGACTATTTGAATTAGAATGAAAACTGCATAATCTTAAAGCCCATTAATTTACATCGATTAGCTAACATCGATGAAGCAAGTTTAATAAAAATCGTTCGAACCTTTTTTAATAAAAATGTAAAAAGATGCAAAATGCATGGTATGAAGTAGCACTTACAATACATTCGTTGTTGTTGTTGTTTTGGTTTTAAGGGCAAAAAACTGCGAGTGGTTATTATTGCCCAAAACATCTTCAGAAGACGATTAACTTACCTATTATGAAGAGAAAAAAAAATAATAATAAATAAATAAAAAATAATAATAAATAAAAAATAAGATAAATAAATAAAAATTGTGAGTAAAATATCAAAAAATGCGTAAAATAGCCTGAATGTGTTAAATGAGGTGATATAAACGAATGTTCTTCACCAATTGAATGACTCCATCGACGGCCCGATCACTATCGCTCAATGCCTCCGAGGCTTTAAGTGGTACGCAACATTTTACAAATTCCCTACTATAACGAGGACACTCTTCAAAAATATGACTTACTGTGAGAGCCACTTTACAATCGTTATTACCTTTACTAACTATATATAGTAAGGGAAAGTATTGCGATCGTGAAAATTTTCTAATTCCAGTTTTCAACGGAAATACACGTTTTAGGGTCCCCTGAGTCCAAATAACCTAGTCCCGCAAAAAGGTGTGTGTGGTAACTCCCGGGCGGAAACGGTAAGTCTTATGAAACTGAAATTTCATATTTAAGACTAATATACGCCCGAGACGTTACAAAACCTTTTAAGTTAACAGAAGAGCCACTTTATACCATGCATTTTGCACCTTTTTTTCGATTTTCTCAAAAACGGTTCCTACGATTTTGATTAAAGTCGCTACTATATCGATGTAAAATTTAATGGGCTTTAATATCATATAGGTTTCATTCTGATTAAAATGGTTTGACAGGACTTAAATGCCGATATTTTAAATTTTCTTTCTCTAAAGTACCTTTAATTTTGTTTATTCTATAGAAATAACTATATTATCTTGTTACTACTGATGAAAAACAGGTAAATATATAAATTGAATGAATTCGATACCCAACTAAAGGAGAAAACAGAAAAAATAATTTTTTAACACAATTTTTCGTTTTTAAATATAAGAACAGTAATATACGTTGATAAACCGTTGGAAAGCTAAAGATTTTAGAAAAGATATTATCTCATACACAAGGTTTTATAAGTAATAGAGAGTAATGAAAAGCCGATAAAACTAACTGATTACTTTAGATAATAATCTAATAGATTTTTTAATAAAACACATGTTTCTAAAGAAATCCCATTTTAATTTATTCTTTAATGGTTTCACTCATTTTTATCTCTTACTGTACTTGAAAATTCTTTAATCGATTTTAAAAACGGAGGTAAGTGAAAGTCGTGTGTTGCCCGCACCAGATTTTTTTTAATTTAATAATCATAATATTCACTAGAAATAATTCATATAGCAGAAAAAAATTTGCCGGGTCGGCTGGTTATTCTAATATTTTTTCATATTCCTGTGAAAATATTTTTAAACAAATATTTTAAAATTTTTACTAAGAATAAAAACAATTGATGAACAAAATAAATTTTAGCAAATAAGTAGCGCAATGTATTGGACTTCTAATCAATGGTTTAAAACTGTGCAGATGCGTAAAATACAAATAAAGATGTAGGGATCACTTGTTGCTGGGTGGTTAGCACAACAGCCTCCTATGCCAAAGGTCACGGGTTCAAACCCGCAGGTGGTCCTAAGATTTTTTAATGGGAGTAAAAAATCCTTAGTTATGCCGTCCTTAGGAGGGGGCGTTAAAAGGTTGTCTCGAGCCTGTGCGATGTCAGGTACTCGTTAAAGATCCTTATCCTAATAAAACCTGGATAGGCAAAATTTAGGACTCCCACTGTAGCATCATCTGATCAGACATAGTAGCATAAAGTGACGTTAAATAAATAAACAAACAAGATTGATGTTATTGTAAGAACAAAATTTTTAAAAAACAGTAATATAGGGATGATTTCCAATCCTATAATTTTATCTGGGTTTTCCTTATGAGATTGTTTTACATGAGTTTCAAGAATCTGTATTTAGTCATTAAGCTGTGTCTTACGATGAAGTACCTTGGAATAGACACTCTTTTAGGATTCCATACCGTGGCAGGATGAGCATACTGCAGATAAAAAAAAAAAAAAATGAAAAGGACTAGAGGTTTCCTGAGAATCAGGGCTAGAAATCAGTAGACGGGGCTGACCCGAGAGAGAGGCTATGATATATGGGGCACTTTGTTATTTTGATATATAAAATAAAGGTTGGCGGGGCACGTTGCTAATATATCCTTGTTAACGGCTCCCCACAAATTGTATTATATCTCGCCTCGATCCTTCAACCTGTTTGGCCCATTTGTACTTCCCCAGTTTGTTTCTCCTTATGGCCAAATATGTCTCTAGGGCGTGGTGCACACCTAATGGGCTCTGATTCTAATGTACCAGTCAAAGGAAACAGAAAACAAAGTAATTTTCTGAATTATCTTTTCATATATAATATAATTGAATAAATATATGTAATGCAACATATTATCATTCTTAGTCGCGGAGTTTAATACATTCAATTATAGGAAATTTATTTGTTGCATAACAATGTTTATTAATTTCACACTTTATTATAAACTAGTAGAGCCAACCTTCTTCCAATTAGCATGAGGTGTCATTTATGTTGAAGAAAAGCTCTGTCTGAACAATTAAGAGTTCATCGTTTAGATAGTTTTATTTTATCGTAACGGAAAATACAATTAGCAAGAAAATATGTCTATTTTATAACGTCCATTCATTATTATATTAAATTATCGGAAGAAATGAAAAACATTAATCAAAATTGGTTGTTTATTTTTATTTTTTTTTTGTCATGAAACGGCCTTTAAGACCACCCGAATATCATTGTTTTTTTTGCTTCTTCGTTTTCGCCTTTCTCTTTTCCCAGTACCTTCTCATCATTCCTGCATGTCTTTGCTCCCTTTCCTCCAACCACGCAGCACCTTTCCGTTTTTCTTTATTTCCTGTAATCTCTTTCAATTTCTCTGCATATTGCTCTCTGTCCAGGCAGTGCTTGTCCGTTATTTTTGATTTGTCCTTCTCCTCTCTCATTTGCCGTATGTATCCTCCAACGCTCTTGTATTCCCGGATTCGGTCAAATATCCTCTTGTTCAGTTTCCCTTGGTCCATTCTTACCATGTACCCAAAGAATCTTAGTCTTCTGATTCTTATCTCGGTTTCCAGGTCTTTTATCCCCTTGTAGATTTCCTGGTTAGGTCTCAACCTAAAGCCTTCCTGTGTTTTTTTTGGGGCCCATAGATTCTCCTCAGGATCCTTCTCTCTATTTTCAGTAATTTTCCTAGGCTGGGGAGACATGATGTTTCCATCCCGTACAAAATTACTGGTTTTATCACCGTATTGTAGTGCCTGATTTTTGCGTTAGAGGAATAGGTCTCTTCTTATTGTAAATGTTGCCTGTTGCAAAGCTTAACCTTTCTAACTTTGTGATTCTCTCTTTCATGCTTTCCATCTCTAGACCGTTATTGCTTATTGTTTCTCCCAGATACTTAAATTTATTTGTAACTTTATTTGCCCCTATTTCGTCTCGATTATTTTTTTGCCGTAGTTTTTTCTGTTGTCATAAACTGCTGAAAGGGGACATTACCAAATGCACTTCTTATAATACTAATAATATGTTAAAATAAACGAAATGTTTTACAATACATGATGAATGTTGAAATCTTAAAAGATCATATTTTCCAGGTGTCTGTGAATATTGAACAAAAGAAATTTTGGTATCCTGGGCAGGTGATGGACTTACAAATTCTCTCTGACCTGGACTCCCTGGTTTGCCTTGTTGGTGGCAGAGGAGGAGATTTGCACTCACAGAAAATGTAATTAAAATAATAATATAAATATGGATAAATAGGAGATTCTAATCAATATTCCATCTACATATCTAGTAATGTTCTATTACCAGTTATTTCTTTATATTCTGAATTTTCTCAGTTCAATTACCTTCTAAATATTTAAAACAGAAGTAAAGGACTGGAGTTGGACTTGAGCGAGGCCGGTGTGAGCTACTTCTGGGACGACTGCGGGGGAAGGCAAGAAGTGAGGCCAGCCCACCGTGGAATCCACCACAGCATCATGCCTGAAGCAGGCTTAGAGCAGCTCTGGCTATGGCAATGCTTTAATTATACGTGAGTTTCTTGATTATTTATTATACTTACATAAATATTTTGCTGAAGAAAGAATTACTGAATTTTTATTACAGTGATGAGAAAGCCAGATTAGTTCAGTGGGTAAGGTACTGGTAAGGTACCTTGGTTATTTCGTCCTTTAAAAGAGGCTGTTATGCTAGCCACTACTCCTCAGGTGACCCTGGATGCATTCGGCAAGGAGTTAAAGATTAATATGTCCAAGGTCATGTGTTCAAACCCGGCAGATTCAAACACCTTGTTGAATACATTTAGGGTCACTGGTGGAGTAGTGGCTAGTATAACAGCCTTCTATGCTTAAGGTCGCAAGTCTAAAACCAACAGATTGTCCTATATTTGTGAACCACAGATGACTCTTAAAAGATTTAATAAGTGGAACTAGTAAAAGATCCCAATCTTAAGTAAACCAGGGTAGGCAAAACATAGGACTCCCACTGCACCGTCGGATTAAGCACAGTAACATAAGGTGACGTTAAATGAATAAACAACAACAAGATTTAATAAAAATGTCAAGTTCTTGGTAGCAAAACCTCATTAAATTAAAATTAACTGTATAAAATGGGTACAAGAAATTATGAAATTGACTGAAAAAATTATGAATTTGATTGAAAACATTATGAATTTGACGGAAAAAGCTATTTTAGCTATACTGGGTTTGAATCTGTCTCAAAAATAATTGCTAATATTTATTTACAAAGAACTAATAAAAATAAAGATATTCAATATAAAAATATTACATTTTTTTGCTCAATGTCCCGCATACCATGACAATAGAACCCGTTTTATGCCCATATTAAATGATGTGATTATTAATGGCTTTTATGAAATTCTTTCGGAACCCCATGTAATAGACCTGAAATCATTATTTATTTTTGTCACAGAAAATCTTAAAATAAGATTTCAACATCTTTCTTCTCAGAATGTTAATCACTCTTAAAGGTTTCAGGACTTGTTAGTAATTTGTAGGAATTTAGTATTTGCTTTAGTACTAATTTTTACATTATTTATTGATATTCATATATATTCAATTTATGTTATTTATGTATATGTTGGATGAAATTAATCATAAAGATAGCAGCACCTTTATGCTTATTGCTGTATAAGTGTTTTGTTGTTTTTGTTTTAAATATTTATTCGAATTGTAATTAATAATGTATATTTGCTGGTGATAAATTTATTAATTGTGTGTGCCAGCCAGCTCTATTTGTATGGGGATTGCCCTAAAGACAAATAAAAAATATAAAAAATATAAAGAAATAAGAAGGAAGAATAAATGAATAAAATTTATTCTTCGTGATTACCTATAGATTAGCCCTGAAGTAAGGAAACCTTATCTAATAGGATTCTCTCTATCCATTATAAAATGAAGGATCCTCTTAATTGAAGGAAAAACCTGATGTTTCAATGTGATCTCAGTCCTTATCTTCTTTCAAATTCACGATTTTTGCATAGTTAGAACAGTATGTTGTTGTTTCAATTTAAAGAAATATAATCGCTAATGGTTACTATTGCTTTCATAACTTTACAAATCAATTTACTTATTAATTTTTTGACCCTAATTAATTAAATGAAAATAAATATAAGGGAACATAAATTTAAAAAGGAAAGAAAAGAATAGAAATGCAATAAATATCAAAAGTATAAAGAAAGATGAAGCAAGAAAAATGAAGTTGATATGTATAACAATAAAATCAGAAAAAAAAGGACAAAATAGAAAAATAATATTAAAAAAAAAAAAAAGAATGTTTCTAATAAATTTAATGGTAGTGCTTATGATTTGTTCATTGTACCTCGAAAAATGGAATAAAATAGGATGTTCAAACTAAATTGTAAGCAGTTAAACCAAAATGACAAATGAGATAGTGTGATTTATTTTATTTATTTATCAGATATTTCTTTTATTTCAATTATTTTTTTCATTACAGTTTATGGCATTAATATTATTTATAAGAGGGGTCACCCATAGCGTAGTGGCTAGCATAACAGCTTTCTATGCCAAAGGTCGTGGGTTCAAACCTGTGTGTGGCCCTAGGATTTTTTAATGGGAGTAAAAAAACACCTTCGGGAGTAGGCCTAAATTTTAGGACTCCCACCGTAGCATCGTCCAATTAGCCATAATAGCATAAAAGTGACGTTAAACAAATAAACAACAACAATAAACATTATTTATAATAAACTGCCAATAGCTTTAAGACTACTGTTTTTTTTTTTTTTAAATATTATTATTATTACTATCACAGTCTTCAATTTTAGTATTTTAATAAATCTTTTCTTAGAATTTTTTAACTTCTTATTCTATAAAATTAATTTTAAAAATAGAATGGATTTTTCATGAATACTACTAGGGAGGTAACTTATTATAAAACAATGTTTATTAATACATAATGGGGCGGCATGGCCTAGCGGATTAGGCTACTGTTCTCCGGGTCCCAAGTTCGAATCCCAGCTGAGGCAAAATTATTTATTTTGTTATTTCAACCATAAAATGACCCTTCGGTAGGAAGACCCTCCTGGAGCACACTCAGCCTCTATAAAATAAGTACCCGAAATTAGGGGAAAACCTGGCGCCCGAGCATGATTTGGGCCAAATCACCTCCTTGAATGGTTGTTGGCCGTGAAATGTACGAATCTCTGTTTACTATAAATTATGTACTAAATTATGAACGCGACACCCTTTGGGCTGTAGAGGTAAAGGTTAATTTTTTTGTTTTGGTTTTTATTATTAATACATATTTTCATTTTTTTATTTTTTTATTTGTATAGACAATTTCATTAATAAGAGGTGTGTTACAGGAGCGATGTGGAAGCGACTGGACTAAGATTGAAGGCTCCTCCAGAGCCAGGGAAGTGGTCGCTTGGAGCTCTCTCAGTGTCGCAGGCTATGGGGCTAAGGTTTTCATACCCTATCATCATTAATGTCTTCCAGCCGATTGATGTGGAGTTCCATCTGCCAGCAGGCTTCAGGGCTGGGGAGAGCCTCGAAGTAGACATCAAGATAGGAAACAATCTCAACTCTTGTGTTGATGTGAGTATAATAGGTAGGAGCTTATGTTTATCAAAGGTTGATCTGATTTGGTAGTTCAGAAAGAAGATGATCTAGGTGATGGTCAATAATAATACCAACTATTTATTATTGTCAAAATTTTCTCCCACATTGTAGGACTTTATTAGTACTAAAAACAATGATATAGCAATAAGGAACACTACCCCTATATCACAAACATATGTAAAAATAAATACTTAAAGATAATAAAATAGAAAATTAGAAGTAATGAGTAAGTTGAAGGTAACACAATAGCTAATTAAAATACTTATTATTTATTATTTTCTATGTTTATAATTATAATTATCAATTTCTATTCCCTTAAAATATCCATAATATGAATATTTGGTTAAGCAATAAAAAGCATTGGGAAAAAAAAATAATAATAACACTAATTTATAATATTTCTTGACTGACATATTTAGAACCATCTTTCAGAACAGGAGAAAATATTTATCTAATTCATGGAGGAAGACCAGCAATGGCATAAAAAAATTTTAATTTATATTTAAAATGAAACAGTTGATGATAATCTTATAGATTTCAGGTAAAGGCAAAAAAACTGTATGATTTCATAAAAAATAAATATTTTATGATAAAATTATTATAATTATGGTAATAAATACAAAATAACACAATTAAAAGTTAGCAATATTCCTTCTTATTTTAATGTATTACTGGAATTGAAGACTAAACTTTACATTACAACTGTGTTTCATTATTAATGTATTATTAAATGATTATAAGCTCCTGAATTATGCATACTTAATAATGGAGATTTCATCTATGATTATAACAATTATTCATCATTTATCATTTTCATCAAAAAAATAATATTGGTAAAATACAGCATTAAAAATATAATCCATTTGCTGTGTCTAAATCACTTCATATTTTGAGTGAAAAAATTATTATTTTCTATGCCTCTATGCTAAAAATAGCTTTTAGAGCTGATTTCTATTTTACAAATTATTTATAAAAATCATTAAAATATTTCAGGTGAATGCTCTTCTGACACTCAGCGAGGGAGCTCACTTCCTCGGTAGTAGCCAACCATTTGTAGCCGAAAAATTACGTCTAGGCCCTCACGGAGCTACCAGCTTAGTTGTCCGAGTTGTAGCAACCAGTCCTGGTGTTAAGAATATGACTGGTAATTATACATTAATATCTGTGGTCAATGATCTATACATAAGATATCGAAATTAATAAAATCATTCAGAATTAATTATTCAATTCAATGGATTGATAAATCAGATAATAAGACAATAAACTCCCTAATCTAACACCTCTGTTTGAGTCAAGGTAATGTAGTCAACCTAAAGAGCTCAAATTGAGTTTGTTGTATTAAAACTTCTTTATTTTAATCAAAATACAGACATTTTACAGTGCAAGTAGAAGTCACTATCCCACTAAGGTGTGCCCGTGTGTGGGAACAAAATTCGCCTACGGCAATTCAATAAAAGTACAATAACAAACTGTAACACAGTACACAGTATGATACAATACAATACTTAAATAATATTAGAAAATATAACACATTTTTTTATAAAGAAACAGTAACACACTACACAGTAAAAAACAATATAGTACTTGAGGAATATAAAAATACAATTACAAAGAAACAGTAACACACTACACATGAAACAGTAATTGACTAAGCTAAAAGGCTATAAGGAATACATATAAATATATACAAGATATAAAATTAAGGCATGCAAATACAAAATTGAATTACCTAATAACTAATTAATACAAAAAAGAAATCATAAAAAACAGTACATAGGAATAAACAGTAATTGACTAAACCAAAAGCAATAAAGAATACAAATTCATATATACAAGATATAAAATTAAGACAAGTAAATACAAGATTGCACTGCCGTTGGCCTAGAAACAGTACGAATCTCTATATGTACTGAGCCCAAGACCCTTCATGGGTTGTAGTGGTACAGGTTTAAATACAAGATTGAATTACATAATTAGTAATTATAAAGAAAATATAACATAGTACACAGTAAGAAACAGTAATTGACAAAATCAAAAGGCAATAAAGAATACATATAGTTTTATACAGGATAAATATCAGAATGAGTGATGCAGGTTAGCATTGAGGACATGTCTATAGCAATGATTAATTTTAATTCAATAATTACCCATTTTTTTCTTCACTGAGGGATTGCGCCCATCTTTTAACATTGTAGTAATAGTTTGAATACTTTGGAGGATTTATGTGAGAGAATTGAAAATTTGGAGTAATATTATTGTAAATAGTAGCAATGGAATAACAAGTCTGGTGTGTCGTCTAGGTATGTTTTGGTCTTGGCACAACTAAGCTTTAGTAATTTTTCAGTCTTGTAGAAAAACAGTGGTCCATCTTCCCGACTGGTTCATCCCGTCTAAAATACAGCTTCTTCATAATTGAGACCATGTATAATTTTTTTGCAGACATGACATTGAGGTCCGAGAATATATTAATTGATACCCAAAATTACCTTCATAATCTTTCTCTTCACAATCTCCAGCTGAATGAGATGTGCAGCAAAAGAATTCTCCCAAATCAAAAACGAGTTAAAAGAGTTAAAAACAAAAATGAGTTTCTCAGATTTGGAGTAATTTATAGTCTCAACTTGAACTGTTTTATTTTATAATTTACTATTGAAGTATTGATCAGTTATAAGTATTACTCATTTAAACATGTATAAACTTATTCCATAGTCATAAAGATTGATAATTTTAAAATAAAAAATGTTTACAGTTGAAGTATCAGCGTACAACAGTGATACATGCCAATCAATGACAACTGAAATAGGTAGGAACCACTCCATGGTAGGGATCGTGACCAAACAGCAATCCATTCTGGTCAGCCCTGAAGGACTAGTTAAGACACACATTGAGAGTGCATATTTCTGTGCTAATGGTAAGAGTTCCCACTATTTCTGTAAATATATTATTTTTTAACAGAAAAAAACGTTCTCTAGAGAAAATCAATCAAGAGCAAAACAATAGTTAACTATATTTATCAAATCAAAAATATTTTTATTTCATACTCGCAGTTAAGGAGTTCTTTTCACATTTTATTTCATCATTAATTACCATTTTAATGAATGAGATATTATCTTAGCTGAGTTATAAATACTGAACTTAGCTTAAATCTAAAAGTCTTAAGATGGAAAAGCAGATATTCAACAATTTAAATGAAGAGACTTCTATGTTTGTCTTGAAGTGATCAATACCATTAGTGAATTCCGACACAAAGTTGAACTTAAACTGTTCACTTTAAGCAAACATCTTGAAGGGCTAATGGGTTTGCTCTCATGTATTTAATCCAGCATTAAGAAGGAATTGAGCCTATCAATTATGCTTATACATGCCCATCTAAGGGCCCAAAAAGAGGTATGAAATATATAAAATTAATTTTAATGATAGGTATAAGATATATTTTTTTTGGCCAATCCCAAAAGAAAATAATTGTATTTAAACAATTTTACGTTTCAGCCTATAGGGCCATGTTCAATTGTCTGAAATATTTATGATAATAATATACATGCTATAATTATTTAAATTCCATTTTGTCTATTTTAAGATGCTTACCTATCATGAATAATTAATCCACATAAAATATTTCAAGCACTTATGAATAATTTTGATTGAACATTTTAATAGTCATATTTCAATTACCTATTGATTTTAATCGTTCTATTAATCTAGAACTTATAGTCCATCGGCCATTGTATAAGACTTCCATGCTCAACTGACAGGTGGATGCTACCATTTAATTAGTATACTTCTATTCAACTGCATAAAAAGATTTAATTATCGACATCTTTCTCTTGGTTAACCAAATCTTGTCCAATTTTTTCATATATTAATATATAAATTCGATAATTCTTCTTTTACATATATTTTCTTCAGTGTGTAAAACTGAACCATTTTTACAATAGAAGAATAGCATTACAGGCAGAAAAAAAAATTAATTGCTGAGGGAAAAATATGAATCAAAATTATTAAATAACCTATAATTAAAATAATTCACTCAAGAAAAAGATATACATATAGAAAAAAAAATGTATACCATCTAGCATCTCCTTAATTACAAATCTGAAAAAAAAAAAATTATTTTTGTTAATATAACCAATGTAAGCATTATTGTCTGAAGTTATCCTTCATAGGATCAAAACCATTTACAAAAAAAAAAAAAAAAAAAAAAAAAAAAAATTCAACAAATATAGCTTTTAAATATGAACATATTAAGCACATTAGTGATGAATTTATTTCAGAACAAATGGTTTTATCGACTGCTGAAGAATTTCGTTACGAATTCATCCCAGCCCCGAGGAACAGAGAAGCTAGTGTGTTTGAAGTTAGAGCTGGGAGAGGGCTGCACATTGCACTGTCTGAAGTACAAAACATTTCCCAAAGGATGTACCAAGTAGTCATCGGTGACCTGGACAACAGTGTTTCATGGATCGGAAGAGGAAAACATGGTATTTATATTTTATAAGTATAACCTTCAACTTTCATGTGTATTCTTAAGCTGCCATAAACATTGTTAAAACCAGTAGTTGAACAACTTGGAAGAAAATAAAAACTAACAACGAATGATTAAAAATTATTTCATATCAGAAATGGAAAAAGTAGTCTTTCTTCTTTTTAATTGAGGATCTCTATTTATTTATGTGTATCAAAATGTACTCTTAATCAACAATTAAACTCTAAAGTATTAAAATGTACACCTCTTTAATGCAGAAGAAAACCAGTCTTAAGTTAAACATACAAATAATGATAATGCACAAATAATTTTTATTGAATAAGAATTTATTGAAACGAAGGTTGGAGTAAGAAATACCACGATTTAAAGCGGATTCATAATTTCTTGTAGATATAATTTAAGATTTTATGAAATCATGCTTAATTTGTTCCAAATAATCCTAAATAAGATTTAGACAGTTTCTTGTTTTTCTGCTGAAACCATAATGCACTTTAAGATAGAGCTGCTCAATCTTGTCATGTAAATAAGGACATTAAGCTTCTGAGTTGATGTATTCATTGAATTGCAAACCTATTGTTTCAATTTCTTTTAATCCCCTTTTTCCTTTCACCCACCTATACATGGAATATATAGTAAGGAAAATTATTGCAATTGAGAAAATTTTCAAATCGTGATTTCACCGGAATTACACGTTTTAGGGTCTCCTAAGTCCAAATGACCAAATAAGTCCTGTATATCAAAAAGGTATGTGTATATCTATGTGTGGTAATTCTACCTCATAAATGATTAGTAGTATGAAACTGAAATTTCACATTTCGGAAGCGCAATGCCTGAGATGTTACAGGATATTTTTCATCTAAATTTGGCAAAACCAGAAAAGCAACTGTTATAAATACATTTGCATTTTTTACAATTTTTCGAAAACTGCTAAGACGTTTCGATTAAATTTGCTACATCAATTCAAAATTTAATGGACTTTAATATCATGTAGGTTTTATTCTGATTTTAATAGTCTGACAGGGCTAAAATGCCAAATATTCAAATTGTTTTCTTCTAAAGTACCTTTAGTACCTTTTTGTGGATTCTAAAAAGTTAGCTATATAATCTTATTAGCATTGATTAAAAAATGACTAAATATACAATATGAACGAATTCATGATCAACTAAAGGAGAAACAAACAAAAATATTTTATTTTTTTATCGGAATAAAACAACTGAAATATAGATGTATTATATATCGATGGGAAGCTATAGATTTGAGAAAAAAATGTTATCTTATATACAAAGTTGTGGAAGCTAGTTTAAAGTGACAAATAAACTTACCTGATTATTGCACATAACAATTTTATATATTTATATTATGTAATCAAAAACATATGTTTCCAACAAAACTGAATATAATCCCTTTAATACTTTTTCAACTTTTATTTTCTTAAAAATTTAACTTTTGTTAAATGGTTGTTAAATTTATTTAGAAAACGGAGGTGTTTCGTCCACCAATCTGTCTCACTGCTAGAGACTTCAATTGGAAAGACTAATTAAAAAAAAAAAAAAAATATTCTGCCGGATAGCATTGTCTGACCTGAAGTTATATTTGAGATATAAAATAAATAAATTAAACAACAGACAAATAAAAGGTAAACACAATGAATAAAAACTAAACTAAGGAACATTAAAAACAAAATATTTAATCTGTTTATAAAACAACAGGAACAAAATAAAATTACAAAATAAAATGAAAATAAACCTTTTAAAGCTGTAAAACTAATAAAACCAAAAAAAACTTAAAACTAATACAATTATGGAAAAGAAAAGGGTACTTAAGAGTTCAATTGTAAACTGTCGCTGTACGCGTGCAGTCCATCGGCTGATGTACGACTGATGTCCGTGCGCAGAGTACTCGTACAGAGCGAAGAAAAAAAAATATTCCCCAAGGAATATTAGAATGGAGACCGTAGGTACTTCTGTGGATGATTGCATAGAACGTCTAAAAACAAATATTCCCTAAAGAATATGACGACGGGAAACCGTAGTAGATACTGCCTGATTGAGCGTCCAAAAACAACTGAAGTGAAAGATAAGCCAGCGTATTGCTGAAGGAGTAAACAAACTAAGTCTCTTTGGATATAAACACACCGCCGGCTTCCTTTCTTCGAAATAAAATACTTAAAGTTTAACTAGGAGAGATCTTAAAATTAGAATTTATAATAATAATGACTAAAGTGTATACATTATAGTAAAAAAAGTAGCGTTATTAAAATGGATATAATGAAAAATAATTAATATAAAACAACAAGTATTTAAATGAAGTAACATGTAAATGAGTAATAAAATATAACACATTCGGGCCCGAACACGAGGTAAGTGAAAGTGGTGTGTTGCCCACACCAGATTTTTCTTTTATGATTAATTAATGATATGACAATTTGTTTCCTATCACCTCATTATCATTTCTATTTACCACAGTTATTATACTTTATATATATACACATATCCTTTGTCTATAATGTATGTAATATGTATAATAATCTTTACATTTTAGCTTATTCCATCCACCTAATGACCAAAACTACACCACAGATCTTATCGAGTGATGAATCAAGAACTTTCTGGATGAGTTGGGACAGAGGAGTACTCTCCTTTGGAAGAGGGCCACAAATTCACGATTCTGTTATTCTCAAATGGCGAATGGAGAAAAAGATGAAAGTGAATTTCTTAGGATTCGCCACAACTTGGGGTCAAGCTGCAGAAATCAGGTGAGTAAAAATTTTGATTTATTCCTAACTGTTCTATGGAATTTCACCTTAAAAAATTTTCAACAATCGATCATCTAACTCTGTTTTTTTTACAGAGTATGGAACTTCAACGATGAAGCCGGATTCTCACAGGTTCTTCATCTGGATATACCAAGATCCGTCCTGCCTGGTTCAGAAACAGGAACCCTGATGGTAGCTGGTGGGTTGTCATTACCATCATTGAAAATATCTCCAAGACCATCCCTATCAGAATACAGCAGGTTGCATTATAAGCTAATTTATATACATGTTTCGTTATAATTTTGTTAAATACTTGATAATATTGTTTAAATCAAATTTTTAAAGAATAGTTACTACAATTATCATTCAGATTCAGGGAAAATTATGTTTAGAAATACTGAACTTGAAATAATAATGTGAATCGAAGTAGATATATTTTAAGTTCATTTTTGTTTCCCAAGAGGAACTGTTACATCTTATTTAGAAAAGCAAAGTTTTTCAATACAACCAAAACTTCAATAATTGAATATTGGTAAACATTTTTTAATCAGATTTATGCTTAAATGAATGACAGATAAAATTAGATTCCTTTAGATTAGCTAGATTCCTTTTTCTGAGCCATAAAAATTTGCCAAAAAGTATGTTATTTTGTTTTATTATTTTTTTTTAATGGAATAAGGCAGTTTTAATTTAAACAGCACTACTAAACCATATTTCAATTATTTCGTTTTTCATTTCTTAAGGAACTATTATATTATATATTATTATAATACTAATAATATAATACTATTAGTTACTAATTACTATAATATTATAGTAATATATTTATAATATTATTATTAATATAATATATAATAATATATAATATAATTATAATTATTATTATATATTATAATATTATAATTAATATAACTATTATAATATTATTAGTTACTAATTATTAGTTTATTAGTTACTAATTATATAATACTATTAAATAATATATTCTTAAGGAGCTATTATAATATTATAGGATATTCAAGGTATACTCTTAAAGATTATTCTATTTATGGGGAATTTTTTTAAAATTACGTAAAAATCTACTATTTATATAATTTTAAAATAAGCCTGTAGTTCAATTTATAATATATTCAGCTTTATAATTCTTAACAAATAAATTAATTAAAGAAAATTTCACTTCTAATTCAAGCCTTGCAACTACGATCTCGAGCATTGCCCCACTGATAGCTCATGAAGGTTTGAAGTTACACATAAATAAAACTAAAAATGGGGAGAGGCAAGATTTGATTAACAGCATCGGTTCGAATATTCAGAAGCTGCTACTGTTTAAAAAAGATGATAACTCATTCAGCGACCATCATAACATGACAAGTCTTTGGTAAGTTAGTATTTCCCAAAATATTATATTATAACATAAAACCTTTCAGATCTTCCATTTTAGTCCATGAAATTGAATGAAAGCAACTAAAACTATTTCCTAAAAATCTGGTGCGGACAACACACAACTTTCACTTACCTCCATTTTTAAAATCAATGAAAGAATTTTCAAATACAGTTAGAGATAAAAATACGTGAAACTATTAAAGAATTAATTAAATTGAATTTATATAGAAACATGTGTTTTATTAAAAAATCTATTATATTATTATCTAAAATAATCAGTTAGTTTTATGTTCATTTCATCACTCTCTATTAACTTTTAAAAGCTTGTGTATGAGATAATATTTTTTCTTAAAATCTTTAGCTTTCCAACGGTATATCATACATGTATATTACTGCCCTTATGTTCAAAAACGAAAAAATTGCATTAAAAAAATATTTTTTCTGTTTTCCTCCTTTAGTTGGGTATCAAATTTATTCAATTTATATATTTACCTGTTTTTTATCATTGTTAACAAGATAATATAGTTATTTTGATTGAATCTACAAAATTAAAGGTACTTTAAGGGAAGAAAATTTAAAATATCGGCATTTAAGCCCTGTCAGACCATTTCAATCAGAATAAAACCTACATGATATTAAAGCCCATTAAATTTTACATCTATATAGCGAGTTTGATCAAAATCGTCGGAACTGTTTTCGAGAAAATCCAAAAAAGGTGCAAAATGCATGGTATAAAGTGCCTCTTCTGGTAAGCTCATTTTAATGAAATAAGTTTTATCACGTCTCGGCGTATAGTTGTCTTAAATATGAAATTTCAGTTTCATAGGACTTACCAAACACACACACACACACACACACACAGACCTTTTTGCGGACTTGGTTATTTGGACTCAGGGGACCCTAAAACGTGTATTTCCATTGAAAACTAGAATTCGAAAATATTCACGATCGCAATACTTCCCCTTACTATATATAGTAAGTGATAGTAAAAAAATAAGCATAGCAAATTTCATTTAATCTTAATTTATATTAATAAAACACTACAATTTAAGGTTATATTTAATTAATATAAAGGATCAAGTCATTTCATGTTCATAAAGAGTTTTAAATTAAATTAGTATGATTAATTGTGTAATTTCTGTTTAATATTAAACTTCAGTGCTTGATCAAAACATTGTAGAAGTCTGGAGGACATGATATTCCGCATCCCCTTTGGTTAGAAGTGTATTTGCATAGTTACTAGTCAAGTTGAGATCAATGATTCTGGAAAGTGGCCTGTAGAACACCTCTTAAGTGAAGGGTATTGCAAAATCTAAAAAGAATATTTTGAAGAAACCAAATCTTTATTTAAATTCATATTTTATTTTAATGTATGACGTGGAACTTCGTTATCTGAATGCTAGATGTTATGATTTACTATGTAAACTGAAGTCATCTGTATTTAATAGTTCCATAATTATAATTTTTGTATTAATCAGAAGGGCCTCTTGACCAATCTTTAATATAGATAGATAGATAGATAGATAACTGTTTTTTTATTTTTTATTTCAGCAAATTACAACAAAAATATAACATATAAAAAAACATTAATAGAACTATGGTCTTTTAGACCGTCTAGTCTGGAGCCGACCTGTTCAATTTTACAATTTATATAACAGTAACTATATATACATATACAATACACTACACAATAACAGTAAAAAAATCTCACTCACTGATTCAACTATTTCATTATCAGGCTCAAAACAATAACAATAATAATAAACAATTACATATATATAAATATATTAAAATTTTTAAATAGAGTTAAACTCTTTTATAAGTTTATATCTGTAGGGCCGTGTTATTTTACAATATTTATACACAGCCATCCAGTTCTGTCCATTAAGATAGTTTATTACTTCATCGGTGTTTAAATAATTCTTTCCGAAACACCTTATTCCAATTTCAGATAAAATGGGACATGTGGCGAGGAAATGAATGGTATTTTCTACTTCTTTTCTATTACAAAGCGAACACATCACATTGTCATATGACCAAAATATATTATAGTTGAGGTATACCAATTCACATCTAACTTTAAATATCCATTTCGCCCCATTAAAACTTAATTTGGTATCAAACAAATATTGCGTCCCATTATCATAATCTAAGTTTTTATATACAAACATTTTCTCTGAGACTATAGCCCTTTGTAAAAATTTTGATCTATAAATACCTATCAGTGATTTTCTAAATTGCTGTAAGATTAGAGCCCAGTTATATTTGTTTTTAAGTTGAATGTCTATAGAAATATTATGTTTTTCAGCCAGTTCTCTTACATCTTTAATCCAGAAAATATTTTGTTTGATTACTTCCTCATTTTTGAAATGTGGCAGTCTATTGTTTGGTAGATTTTTAACTTTTCTATATATTCCTTACTTCCCCATGCCTGAGCTCCATATCCTATGAATGATTTAAAAACGGCATTAAATACTTCAAGTTTTGATTTATAGGGTATACTATTGTTTAATAAGAAATTTTTCCATATGGAGTTGATTGCCATTTTTGCTTTGGATTGGAACTTCTGCTGTAGATTTTTTTTTAAGGATAGTGTGGGTGTAAGGATCCAATCTTTAATATGAAATATAAATTTATCTGTAGTTTACATTTCATTTACTTAGGTTTTCAATTTTTTGGAACACCTATAGAATCAGGTCTTGATCATTCTCTCTTTTCTGCTTTGAGTTCACTACTGTTTAATTTGAGTTACTAATAAAAGTTATATTAAATAAATCTCTAACACATGTACATTTATATGACTTAAATACATAACTTTTAATATTGATTATATAGTGAGTAAATGAATGTAAATCTATTGACTTTATCAAAGTTATAGAAATATTGAAAAAGAAATCGTGGACTCAGAAATTCGATATACCTCAATACAGGAACAAACATTAATTTGTTAGAAGAATCTAACTTATAAATATACATAATTTGTTTAAATACTTTATATAATTTTCTTTTATTTGATTCAGGAGCTCTGTGGAAGTGCTGGACTTACTGTCAAGAGTTCAGTCTATCATGAGTATTGATCCTGGTTTGGTCCAAAATTTGAAGCAATGGGTGCAGTCGAATCAAGAAGAAGATGGAAGCTTCAAACCGCATTACATAGATATCACTCCAGATAACATGACGGGTTACACAGACTTGGAGAAAACAATATCAACCACTGCTGATGCTTTGGCTGCTCTCATAAATATTGGAATTGAAAATGATGTAATTATTACTTTAATTTTTTAGATATTGACGAACAGGTATCTAAATTTTAAGATAAATAGAACAAGGATTTGGTTCTAGACAGTGTACTTTAAATACAATCTACAAAGCTATAAAAAAAAAAAAAAAATAAGAAAGAAATTGTGTACTAACTGGTAGATTAGCATGAATAATCTATTTATTACAAACAACATTATAAATTAATATTGTTATTTTTTAAATATTATATTTCTTTTATAATTATTATAGTTACAGTATTATAGACAAAACATTTATATTTATTATTATAGAACATAGCCCGGCTCCGAGAGTCTAAAATAGGTACCAACCTTCTGTTAAATGTCTGTCTTTTAGTCTCTCTCTCTCTTTTTTTTTTTTTTTTTTTAAGTAACCTTCAAATTTTGTTAAAAGAAAGTAAAAGTAACTTAGATCTTACACATTTTGATGTATGTAATAAAAATGTAGAATTCCTATTGAAAATTCCTCTTACAGTAAAATATTTCGCCATATAACCAACTTCCAACTCCTAGAAGAATATTTAAATCTTAGATGCAATATAAACAAAATAAGGTTAATCGCTCAACTAAGACTGGCAGGCGAGAAATCACAGAGGATAATCGTGAATGGATTATATTATAAATTTGAACCCAATATGACTTGCCCTTTATGTAATACCGATGGTTATGATAATATTCAACATTTTCTAATATCGTGTCCAGTTTTAGATCCAGTCAGAAGACTCTATTTATTTAAGTATGTTATGAAAAATTTTAATTTAGAAGACTTATTAACAATTACCAACTATAAGAAGTTGAACGATTTATTTTTGTTTTCAATAGAAGCTTTAAAGTTAAGAAGTTTTGTTACGAACGACTAGTACAAAATTTATAGGCATTTGTTATGTCATTACTTTTTGTTTATATAAAAATTGTTATCAAGATATGTATTATTTAAAACTGTTTTTGTTCGGTTTTCTTGAGTGTATTATTATTTATTTTTTATTTAAAATTTCTTTGTTCATTATTTAATCAAGATTTTTATTCTTAGTTATTTTGTTAATTGTTATTTGTTTTTTCTTATAATGTCGTTTCTAAAGTAGTTAGCTCAACTCTTATTTCAACATTTATAATATTTCCTTACTAAATGTAAAAAATGATTTTGTCTAAATGAAATAGAGGCCAAACCTCTTGCTAAAAGATGTAAATCTTAAAAGCAATAAAAAAAATTATTATTATTATTATTAATAAAACTACCATCCCCAATATAGAACATGTAAATATATTGGAAGGATCCACATTTATTACTGCTGTTTTATCAATTATTGCTATTTATTCTGACCAACCTATTTCGTGTTAACTATTAATGTCAATGTAAAACCAAATTAAAACATCCCAATTTTTGTCTTGACAATTTTTTTATTAAAATGGAAAAAAAATCCTTCAGTGAGGGTACAGAAGTGATATATAATTAATTGAACAGATTATCTTTTTTATTTTCCTTCCCAAATATCTCAGTGATAATAACTTTGAATGAAACAATAATCTATTCAGTTTTATTAATCAATCTACATCATAGGGACAAACAAATTATGTGTATAAAAACTTTTTTTTTACTCTGAGATTATAGATTTCATGGTTATTTGACAGGATCCTGAAGCCTAATCCGATAACCTGAAACCTCTTTAGAGATTAAAGCATTTTTTTTTTTTTTTTTTTTTTTTTTTTTTTTTGTATAGTAAATATATGCATCATTTAAACAAATGATAAAATTACTCGAGCATTCTACAAACAATTCAGCTTAAAACTAAATCTTATACTTTTGTACACTTTTGATGGAATAAAACTATCTTTTAATACATATAATGATATTGTTTAAATTTTTTTAAAATACTTTACCATCAATTTTTTCATTTTTTTTTTCAGAATGATTCAAAAGTTATTCTCAAGGCAAAGGGTTTCCTTGAAGCTAACATCGACAGTACTATAGATGGATGCACCCTAGCAATGCTATGCTATGCTCTTGTTGCAGTGAAGAGTGAAAAAACAGGTGCTGCATTGGAGAGGCTGAAGAATGCATCGACGAATGAAGAAGGAGATTTTGGTTGGCCAAGACCGAGGGACAACTCTGACTGGTTGTATGAAGAAGGTATGGAGCAGAAGAAACAGCCCGTCACTAACATGAATTGTAAGATATCTGTCCTATTTTAAGTTTCGTAAATTCACCAATCTGTGATTTATCATGCAGAGTAACTAAATCAAAGTTCAAAAGTTATTATTAATTAGGTTTGGGTTTGAAATTTTGAATTATCAAAAGATACAAGGTATACTTAAACCTTTAAAGAAGTAGGTCATTAGGATTCAATCTAACAATATCTTAAGTTTTAATAGTAATTATAGCCTTTTTAATGAGTCTTAAATTTGTGAAAAAATCTACTAAAGAGATTTTGTCTTGACTTCTAGTTTGTTTATTCATTTAACACCACTTTATGCAACTGTGACTAATCAGATGATGCTACAGTAGAAGTCCTAAATTTTGCCTATCCAGGTTTAATAAGGATAGGGATCTTTAACAAGTTTGTTTGTTTGTTTATTTAATGTCGTTTTATGTTGCTGTGGCTAATCAGAAATGCACAGTGGGAGTCCTAAATTTTGCCTATCTAGGTTTAGGCACTGGACCACCTTTTAATATCCCCTCTGAAGGATGCATAACTAAGGATTTTTTATTCCCATGTGAGCTTTAATCCGGGACCTTGGGCTCTTTAACAAGTATCTTAACTTCTAGTTGGCTTCCTCTTGATACATTTGAATGAATGAATAATGCTTATTTACATAATATACAAAATAGTAATAACATATATATATAATACATTTTTTGAGATCAAAGCCCACAAGACAATGACGTTAAGCCGTCTGTCGAGTTGTCCCTTTTTCTTTTTTTTTTTCAGTTTTGATAATAATTTTATATTTTTAGTAACGTTATGATTTATTTTTATTGATTGTAAAAGTTTAATAATTAAAATGCTGTACCAAATAATTTCTGTATTTGAATGATTTATTTAAAAATGCTGCAAATTTAACCCAATCTAGCTCATTTAGTCTATCTATTACCTCTTCTGGAGTTAGCTTATATTTTCCCAAGTATTTCATCCTGAACTCCTTTAAGACAGGACATATTGCCAAAAAGTGGTAGGTATCCTCTGGCACATTTAGGTTGCACATAGCAAAGGTAGATACTCCTAGGTACTTCAGCCAATCAAAGTATCTAGAAAAAATTATAAAATAGTTCGAAGATCAATTTAAAATCAACCCCCTTACAATGACAAAAAAAAAAAAAAGATACTATAAACCCCCCCCCCCCCCAAAAAAGAGAGTTTATGATAGATCGATGTTAGGTACATTAAAAATGACTAATATAAGATGGTCCTTCAAGACCAATTACTAATATGGTGCTAATTAACTAACATACCCAGTATCTTACCATGTTATTTAAAAAAAAATTAAGCCTAATTTAGAAGCCTCAAATATATATGTTTTTCTTTTTAGCTCATTTGAAAGAATTTAAAGCTTCTCTATATACTCTAATGACATACACCCTAATGGATGACCTCAAATCAGCAGAGCCAGTGTCCAGGTATCTTTTCTACAGGGCCAACATTCTGGATACACATACAGAGGTATGTTTTGATTTAAAGTTGGAAGAGCTGATTTCATGTATTTCAACATTTGTTAGATTCATTAAAATTTTATTATTATTTTAAAATATGATATTATTTTATAAATAGTATTCATTAAAACAAAATATTATAATCGCTCGACAGAAAAATGAATGTAATTTTATTAAAGTGCTATGTGAAGCATCTTAAATTTTGTTTAAATATAATTTATAATTCATTCAGGCTTTTTTATTATTATTAGTAAAAATCAGTCAAGTGTAACACTATAAGCGATATATATATATATATATATATATATGTATATATATATATATTTTTTTCCTTACATGGTAACCCACATAAGGACCGTTATATTATAGCATCATGTTCCATACCTTAATGGTATACTACATGAATGATAATATGATTACATTAATTAACAAATAAAATTAGTATTACATTTAACAATTATTACAGAATAATGTATCAAATAAAATAAAACAAACTAAATAAAGTAACTAACATTAAATATAACAAATTTAAAATAAAATTTTAGTCAACAGAAGAGAATTAATATTACTGTCCATCTTTAGTCAGTGATTCAAAGTCAATGTTTTTAATGAATTTAAGTCTGTCTTGAATTTAGAGAACAAATTTTTGTTCCGTCTCTCGCCAGTTTCTGTTTTTAGTGTTATATTTTTAATTAAATGAAATATTTTTTATATATATTGCCAACACTATAAGCTCTTAGAAGCAAATATAAACTGCCTATTAACAAAATAATAAAAAACGAAACCAATAATTATAATTTTCTTATCAACATTGTTTTTTCCATTTTTCAAAAGTTCCTTTTTTGTTTCAGTTGATTTTTACAGCAGTGAAAGCTTTCTCGCAATTTGGTTGGCTGGCCCATGATCCTAACCGTTGGTTAACTGTATCATTGGCAACATCAGGAATGGAACTGACTGATACTTTGGAATTAAGGGCAAACTCTTCACCTCAGATTCTTAATTTACCATCATTACCAACAAAAGTCTTTGTTTATGCAACAGGGGCTGGATGTGCAACAGTACAGGCAAGCAATGATAATTATAACAATTAAAATTACCACAATACAAATAAAAATGCTAGATCATACTGAATATAGCTTTAATGCTTTGGGTTATAATCATTTGGTAAGAAGTAGGAGCAGCCTATTAGTATCTAACTATCAGAGAGAGAACCTGTATCTCTACAACCCATGGAGATAAAGGTTCATAACTGTGTCATGGCCAAAGGCAGTCCAAGGAGGTGATTAGACCTAAATCACATTTGGCGACCAAGTTTTTCCCCCAAATTTGGCACCCACTATTAGAGACAGGGTGTGACCAAGGAGGGTCTCTCTACCTCAGTGTCATCCCATGGCTGAAATAACAAAATAAATAATTATTCTGCCATAGCCAGTGCTGGGCCAGTGAGGTCGTCCTTAGGATCTCCTTACGCTGTGCCTGAAAGTGGAGCTGATTCGTGGGACCTTGTTTCTTGATATTAATTTATGTTTTGCAGAACAGATAAATTGGAGTCATAGAAAACATAAATCAAATAAATGAGTAATTGGTATAATAAGGTATATGTGGTACAAGATATAAGGTTAAGGTACAAAGGTAAAAAATGGTGAGATAATATCATACACAATATTAGGTAATAACCACACTTTTCGATCCACACCGTTCCAACTGTTATAAGAAATCATATGTTTTTTTCTTAATTAGCCAAATCAATGAATACTTGATAAAAGTATTTGTTCAAAGTTTGTGAGGAATTTAGAATAAATAAATATACTGTTACAAGTGGTGTTAACAGCCAGGATTGAACTTAGGACCCAAAGAACTACAATCTAGTATATTCACTAGACCCCACCCCTTAATTTATCAAATTTCACCTTAAACATGGGTGGCTGCAGAAATTAAAAACTTAAATACCTAAAATGAGAGCCTATTCATGCCTAGCAACTTGACGCCTTTTATCTTTCTTAAAAGGTAAAAAAAAAAACTATTGACAATCATTTACCGATATAAATCTATAGCCCAGAATGAAGCTATATTACATCTAAGGAAACATTATAATATGCATATTAAATCTAGTATGTGATTATTTTTCATTTTTATATGTGATTGCAGGGACAGATAAGCTATGCTACATATTCATCCACTAAGACAACTAATCTCTTTGATCTCTGGGCAGGAGTAACTGAAGAAATAATGCCAAGAAGAAATTCAATACAAGAGTTGGAAGGAAAGCTTCCATTGCTGAATATTAAAACTTGCTTCAAGTAAGTTTCTTTTCCTTATCATCTTCTGACCCAGGCTTAACCTGTTTAAAAAACTGCTGCATCCATAGTTTCCGCTACCCGCATGATCATTAACTACCCATACTGACTCAATGGAAAAATATTTCTAAATTTTATAGAAATATAGCCAGCTATAAACACTGATTTGGCTATCGAAATTTAATAGATTTTATATTATAATCTTCACTTATAGAAAAAATCAATAATAACTACCGTTAATTTAATCTATACTTTTATATTTATAACTGGTTATTTATACTTCTTTCAGATGGAAGGGACCTGAAATCTCTGGTGTTGTAAGACTTGAAGTTCATCTGTTCTCAGGTTTTGAACTGTTGTCAGTTGCACCAAATCAAATTGATGTTGACTATGGTTCAAGAGCAGATAGGGTGTGGTTCGTTGTGTCAAATGTAAGTATAATTATTTTTGGCCAGTAATTATAGGTTTCTGATAAAAATAATCAGGAACTAAAAAAGATGAGCTTAGAAATAACTATAATTATATAATTTATCTTTTCTCTTCTTGAAGTTATTTTATCTGCAAATGAACTTCATAAAAAGTTTATAAATTGGAGTAAATAATTTGAAATTAAAAAAAACAAGTTCGCAGGGCTGTTTAAAAAAAACCAAACACATAGGTGTGTGAGTAGCAGAACGTGTGCTCATACAGACAATTATACAGTGAATCAAGAAATGGAATCTATATTTACAATTTTATGAAACTATTTAATGAACACCTTAAACAACTTTTATTTGATTAACGTAGCAGATGGTATACAGATTAATAACCAGAGTTTATTCAAAAGGAGCTAAATGGTGGGTCTCTATATGTCATAAGGAAAATTATTCATGTCCAGTTTTTTTATTTATTTATTTTAATTTTGTTTTTGTATCTCATCTCCAATTTATATTCATGTATAGAAAACATGAAATATTAATATAAATGGGGTAAAATCATAATTATTAGGAAGATTCTTCAAGGGTTAGGAAAAGTCTGGTCAAAGTGGCAGGATATCGACTTTGAAGGGTCGTATGAACTGTACAGGTGAATAGCTTAAGGAGATTTTATCAAGTCATAAAATCAGGAAACTAAATTGATGAAAAAAGAAATAAATAGGATGACGAGTATACGTAAAGCAGATAAGGAAGAGAGGACAGCCTGTTGATAGCGAGTTTGAGAAACAGAGATAGCATAGTCAATGGAAGAAAATCTTAATGAATGTATGAAGGCAGTAGGTAAAAGAAACCTTTACGGTTCAGATACAGAGATAGTTGAAGAATAGAACTCAGATGAAAGACATCTCAAAACACTGGCTCTGAACTAAGCCTTTAGCGATGGGAGAAAAAGTTACTTAAAAGGACAAGTTGGGTCCATCAGACCTAAAAATTTAATTTTGTTTACTTTGGTGTGAATTGTAAAGGGATAAAAAGTAATAAAGAAATTAATGATATCTAGCTTTTATTAATTAATATTAAAAACAAAAAGTACAAAATTGAACTAATTATGTGAGGAACTTCTATGTGAAGATGATCTTAAAAATATAGTTTGTTATTGTTTATTCATTAAACATCACTTTATGCTACTGTTATTAATTGGGGAGTGGGAGTTCTAAATTTTGACTATCTAGATTTAATTATAATAGAGATTTTCAACAACAACATCACACAAGATTGGGTCCACCATTTATCTTCCATCCAAAGGACAGCATAACAAAGGATTTATTACCTGTTACATCGCAGCACAAATTATGACTGATTTTGAGATTGCAGACCATACAATTGATGTTCTGTGGTATATTGATGGGTAGGATTCCAAGGACCAAATAGAATTATTGGAGAGAAAAGTAGATTTAAATACTTGAGACTCTAAAGATAAACTAAAGGGGTTTTGACAAGAAGGTATCGACCCAGAAATAGTTCATAAATTATAAAAATTTGAATTGCTACACAGAAATGGCTTGGACCCTTAGGTCCAACTTGTCTGTCCCCTAGAGAATTAATAAAGAACAACAGAGGGGTAAAGGATTGACAAGCTAGGATTCAAGATGAACATTACCCTGATAGGTGTAATAACACATGAGGTATTCATAAAAGAAACCTGGAGACCAGATAAGTTGAAAAAAATAATTGTTGAATGAGAGTATATCTAGGTAAATTCTTTGAAGAGTAGTTACAAATAACATCTGACACAATTTACCCTGCACATATCATAGGGTATTTCTTTTCAAATAATATTTTTTAAGAAATTAATAAAAAAAAAATCATTGAAAAACAATTTTATGTTTCCTGCAGGTTACAACACAATGTGCGGTTTGCATAGAGTTCACAGCCAAAAGTGATTACATCATAGGGAGGCTGAGGCCAGCATTCGCCAGGGTGTACCCCTCGGGACGGGCTGATCTCGCTGCTGAACTTTTCTTCCATACAAGACGAGGTTCCCCTCTCTTACTAGAAACTTCTGAGGATGATCTCATAACTTGGTTTGGCACAAGCAGAGCAGGTATTAAATTTAAAAACTAACTTGACAACTAAAATCAATCAGTTCTTAATTATTTTACTGGCACTATAAATTAAATATTAAGAGTCTTAAACTTACTAATAAAATTTTTCTTTCTAGGGGATTCAGACGGGATGAGTTCAGACTTCTCAGAGATATGTGCATGTGGACAAGTTTGCTTTGATACGCCAACTTTTAGTGCAACTACCGACACGGCAATCGGCCACAGTGAAAGTGAAGAAGTGAAGCAGGAAGAATCAAATGATTTTACAGACATCATTGTTTTTAGCGATTTACATGAGAATCTCTCAACAACTGAAGGGGAACTGAGAACGATAGAAGATTTGACTAGTGAACTAGGCTTTAACACTACAACAGGAGGCTTCACAGTCGGCAGTAGCCAGTACTCCAACATCAATTTAGATTTCCATAGCACAGCTGTCACAACTGAAATTCCAACAACGAAAAAATCAATCACACTTAAAACAACAACTGCTGCTCCTCCAAAACATCACTCTAAATCAAAACAAAAAGATGCAAAAAAGAAATCATTCGCAAAAAGCAAATCGATTCCTCATAATTCTCTTAATGCAGAAACTCCAGTCGAATCTATACTAAGCAAGCCAGAATTCAAAAGAGAAAAGCATATAGATCTGATTTCAATTGTTCCTAATGTTACAGAAGCAGCCTTCAGTACCTTGGCTCCATTTCTGAACCATCCTCATCTCCTGAGTCAGATAACTGGAGTTAGCAGTGGAAACAACCATATCATTATAACAAATATAACAGACAATGATGATATCATCTCACAGCCGAATGGTGTGTACGTGAATAGAGAACTGAAGGAGCCAACGTTGAGATCAATGTTAGATGTGACAGCTAAGCCCAGTGTCCAGCTAACAGCAGAAGAAGCAAAAGAAAGCAGAGAATCCATGCTGGAGCATGGGCATGAGTCACCCATGGAGATATTGAGGGAAGGGTTGACAGAAGGGTATCAATCCAAGTCCCCGGCTGGTTGAATAGCTACTTAAATCTGCGTATCTATTTATTTACTTCAATGACAGTTTACTAAGCTGTGAAAGATAAAGGTGCAACCTGTAATATTATATCTATATATATATACATACATTATTTCTTTTATTTAGAAGAGTACATTTGATCATCCAAATCCTTATATTTTTAAAAAAAGAAAAGATATCTATCTGTTTTTCAACATTATGAGCATGTTAGTGTTCTTTAAATTTTTTTCAGTCAATTTTCCAAAGCAATATGTAATGTTATAACTGATAGAGCTAAGATATTTTGATATTGAAAAAAGCTTATAAATAACATGTAAGATAGCACATTTCACTAAGATAACCTATTTTGTGTTAACGTTTAGTTATGCATGTTAGAATTTTTTTATTTGCTAATATTTAAATTTGTTTGTTGTAAGCTATAGTACAATGAAATTCATATTTTAATATAAATGAATATAATATAAAAGAATTCGGGTACAGCCAGCTGTTGTAGCTTGTTGTACCATTTTAATACATAGTCACCTGTGACATAATGTTTATATGTAAATATGAAGTAGCCAGAATTTTTATTCTAAGGGTAGATATATAAACTGTTGAGGACATGTTCTAGTTATATCTTAGAGTTTTAAAAATAGGACACATTTCAAGAAGTATCTTCACGACCTGTCGTCCCTTATTCGCCCATCCATTAATTGTAGGCAGACTTTACCACATTTTCAAACTAGTATTTGTGAATAGCGATTGTTGAGGTATTATTGCTGTTGGCTAGCTTCTTCATTTAAATGTAAGCAAATTAGACAGGCAAAAGTTTTAGAAAGGTGCTTGCTTTGGATGCAAAACTCGATGGCTTTTTTCAGAAATCAGTTGGCTCTTTTTTTCATTATCATAATAGTAAAGAAATACTGAATATACCATTAAAAAATAAAATAATAACATTTATCTTTAGTGAAAATTATTAAAGTTGTCGGATTTTTTTTTTATTTTCCTGCAAAAAACTGATTAAAGTGAAAAGTCATCCCAACAGTAATATATATAAATTTATTTATGTTTGTTACTGATGTGTGTAGATTCAAAGTTGTGATTTGAATCGTTGTTGATAGTGAAAGAGATGAGTGATTTAAGGCCTGTAAGCAGAGAAATATGAAGGGGTGGAACAAACCTGATCCCAAACTAAAAGCCTTAAGAAATTAATCTTATAGAGTATATAAACATATACTTATGGTATTATATAAATAATTATCAAATATCTATTTCTTGAATGCCAAATTTGTTTATATGGAGGAAATGTTAAAAATATATATATAAAAAAAAACACATTAATTTTAAACTCCAATCACTTATTTTATTACTATAATTTCAATCTAACTTTTATACTACTTAGTATGTATTTCACATCACCTGAGATAGTGGAGTACAACATGTAATTTGTTATGAACTGTAACTATCAGTAAATTTATTTAATCTACTTTACATTCAATTTACTTGATATTTATATAATAAATGAAGGATACAGATAAAAAAAAAAGTATAATTCATTTCTTTTAAATTTTTCAGATGAACAAAATTTTATTGCAAAGTTGTATTGTATTTTCTCTGACTAGCTACTATTTTCTGCTTTAAAAATAGACATTTGGATAGCTTTCTCTTTAATATTACAAACTGTTTGTTTTGACCTTCTTAAGACTACAAGATTCTGCCAAAATCACGAAACAAAAAATATATGGTGTTATGATATATTGTGAAGTATCCTTCAAATGTTTATATTTTAGGACTGTACAGTGAGAGGCAAAAAAAGTTAGCTCTCTTTATTAGTTTTCTGCATTTGTAAAATAATTTTGAATATTTCTTCAGTCTCTTATAATTAATGAAAAGACAAATGAAACCAGTTATGAATATATTTTGAACTAAAAAAAATATTTATGATATCACTTCTTAAATTTTGAATTTCGATAGAAGATATTTTCTTAAGATACTTTTGTTAGGGCACTAGAATATTTATTTATTCTTTCAACTGAATACTTCATGTTTCTCGTGAAACGTAGCTTTATAATTTTTCATAACTCATTTCAAAGATATTAAAATATATATGAGGATAATGATGACTTATTTTGCCTCTGTGATTACTGATTTGATTCAGAATGTACATTATACTTTAATTATTATGATAGAGAATCATTATAAATTAATTTTTTTTTTGTTACTGATAGTTATTATGAAACATTATTCTTTATAATATTTATAGCCATGTATATTTTTATTGATGAAACATGTGTTTGTTTGATATTATGCACCCAAACTGTATTTCAAGTTTTATTCTTTAAAAGCTTTCCAAAAGCTCAGTACTTTAATTATTATGTAAATAGTTATAATATTCTGATCCTGAAAATGCTCAAATTGCTTTGCTAAAATTAATAAATTTATTAATAAGAGATGACTGTGCATTTAATGAAGAGTTATTAGCACTATGAAATTTGTATAAACCAAATCATAATTTTATAATTCTTATTACCTTTCAATGAGTACAAATATATTTCTGTTAGTCATGCATTATTATTAATATGCTTATTAGTTTCATTTAAAAATTAATAGATTGGATTATCTGCATTTCACAGCTTCCAAAATTTACTTCCAACAATCAACAGGAAAATCACTGTTATTTATCTTAATTATTTAAATTAGTTTCTTATAATTTATGTATTTTAATCATGGGAATAAATTCCATATAATTAAGAAATTGTATTTTATCAATCAGTCTTAAGATCCAATGAGTATATTTTGTCTCACAATTCTAAATGATCGTTTATCTGAGTGCTGACGATTTTTTTTTCTTCATATTGGATATAATGTCTCAACATATGCCCACCATCCAGGTACTTACAGGATGCTTGGGGTGTACATATGTCAATGCTATCAATAAAAGTCTTAATTTAATATAATACTTATCCTAAATTATATGGAAAGATATATTTATAGGAAGAATAAAAGATATATCAGATTTCAGTAACTATAGCACAGTGCATAGGTTTAGGTATTTGATTTTTCTCATCTTCTCTACTTTTTATTCCAAGTAACCATCACTATAATTTTCTATAATCTATGGTCTCTCACTTCTCTTTACAGAGATGTCTGTAGGGCTTACATAAAATGCTAATATCCTGTCCCTAATAACTCTATGTAAAACAATAGTTCTTGGATTACACTCTAACTCAAGGTTTAAATTCCAGTCTTCCTCTGGAGATGGCTCACTGAGAAATAAACTCTATTATGCACAGAAGTCTGAGGGAAATCGCAGTGGGGACATAGGGAATTAATTTACTTTCCTTACTTTTTTAAGTTTTTAAAAAGAAGCTCTCAACTACCTCGTAGAATCGAGAGACCTAACATGCATTTTTTTTTCTAATATTGATCTTATGATGCAAAAGTCAATCTTTGATAGTCTTCTCACAGATTATCCTTTTTCATCAGCTTTGGTCTTCATGGATCTAACCCGTCTAAGAAGCAGACCCATTGACATATCTCTGATAACTTTAAACCTTTTTGTTTTCTAACAAAAGGAAGTTGAGAGGTACATCTCTAGCTGGTACCTGCATTGCCTCATCGGCCATTGCCCTTTATGCTTCTGTGATTGATAACAATTGATGACAAGCTGCTTTTCTGGAATCCCCACATAACAAACAAGTATATCAAAACCAACTTTATTGGGACTCGAAATTCTTTAAAAATAATCAAGTAATTACTGATGAAGGGCATCAAGTAATTACAAAAGCTCAGTAAAGCATTAGAAAATATTAGATTATTTTTAAATTAGATAGATAGAAAAATATATTTATTCTGGGACAAGGTCCCTTAAGAACAATTCATATGTACAATTAAGATATATATATATATATATATATATATATATATATATATATACAATGTGTCTGGCTACAAGACCAAAGGAATATAAATAATTCTTATTCACAATGATACATAAAGAAAAGAAAGGTTATAATAGAACAAAAGAGTAAAATAAATAAATAATAAATTCTGGTGTGTTAAACAAAACTAAACATTGAAATTGATTCATAATTGATCCATATAAAAATATGAACAATAAATAACAAATTTTCTTTTTGATTTGAAATATCTCATTGGGCTTCTGTTTGGGATGACAGTAGGTACTGAAATAGCTGGGACTTGAATGATGGTAGGGAAGAAGCATGGCGGATATGAGTAGGTAAAGAATTACTGAGTAACTAACACATTAAATGCTGTTTAATTTCATAATCATTTAAATTAAAAGAAAAGTTAATCAATTAATTACTGATGGTATTTCTGACAATTGAATGGAAAACAAAAGTTGTCTAGGAGTGTGGTCATCAAAGAAATCATGCTCAAATAATTATATTTATTATAATATAGATGTTTCAGTCCAATTTTAAGACAATCATTGTGTTATGTTTGTTTATCCATTTAATGCCACATTATGCTACTGTGTCAAGTCAGACGATGCACAATGGGAGTCTTAAATTGTGCCTATTCCTGTTTAATTAGGATAGGGATTTTTAATAAGTACCTAACATCTGACATGCTCGGGACCACCATTTTACATTCTCCCCGAAGGATGGTATGACCAAGGAATTTTCAATCTCTTTGGTTAGTATGGCAGCTCTGCCTAAGGTTGTGGATAATAACCCGAAAGGTACCCTAGAAGTTTTTTAAGTAAGTGAAAATCCATAAGACAAAGACGAAATATATGATTAGTAGCAGAAATGGTGGCAATATTAATATTTCAGGGCCTGCTTTTGAACACGTAGAGAAATTTAAGTATTTTGGTTCAATGATAACAAGAAAAAATGAAATCCAGGAAGAAATAAAGTCCTGGTTAAAGGTGGGAAATGCATGTTATAATTCAGTTGAAAAATTACTTAGCTCGCGGCTTCTGTCTAAAAACTTAAAGGTTAGAATTTATAACACTCTATCAGCTCCTCTCCTAATAATTCCATATAATCTACTCCTGGGTCCAGAATCATTTGAGAGATGTAGGTTTTAAAATATAAAATAATTGTTTGATAAATATAGGTAAATTTTAATGTGTCTTAACTTAAAGCAGATGTGATATCAAGGAATGTAATATAAAGAGGAGGTTTTTATAACCAATTAAACCGGAAATCTTTTGGTGTGTCAACTTCATCAAATCAGAAAAAAAAAAATAATGAAGAATAACATTCGATTTAATTTCATTAAATGAACATTTAAAAGATCACTTTGACTAGTGGTGAAAGTAAATCAAATGCAGTTCGGTCTCCTTTTTCCTTTGATGAAACTGACTCACCAAAGATTATCCAACTGAATTTTAACTAATCTCTAAAAAAAAATATTGGAACATATTGTACAACATAGAGTCAAGTAGTTTTCAGTCATCGCTGTTATTGACTAAACAAAGCTTCCTATAAAAAAGAATTTCCAAAAAAGCTAATATTTCTTTTTATTTATTATGAAAACTAAAGAAACTTTTACTATAGGGAATAGTAATTAATAATAGTATTGACTTGGCTTTGTGTGCATTAGATCTAGTATAAAATAAAATAAAATATACTGAATATTAAATAGTTGACTGAGTGGTTCATAAGTAGGATGAGATGGTTCAGGTGACAGCACTCCAACTACTAAGTGTATGAAGGATACTCATTTTTTTTTTTTTTTTTTTTTTTTTTTTTGTACTTATATTTAGTACGTTTCTCTTACAGTGAAATATTACAATGAAATATAAAATATATGATGATTAATAGCACATACCCTGAAGAAATTTCATTGAATAATATTGGTGGGTCAACTTTATTGAATCATTTAGGAAGAAAAAGGCAGTGCATAGATTCACATTCATCACCAGCTACAATAGTATTTTAAATATCCATCCTATAGAATTTAAGTTATTTACTATATTTTTCTTAACTGATTTGAGGAAATTAACATACCCCAAACTAAACTTTTTTTTTTAACCCTCTTCATCCTTTTTGGCGCGAAGGAGTGGTTTGAAACTTCAAACCAAGACTTCATATCCAAATATGTTACAGATTTGAAACATCAAAATAGATTTGCAGTCCTTTTTTTTTTTTTTTTTTTTTTTTTTTCAAATACCGATCGCGAAGTAGTATAATAAAAAAAATCCATAACGCCCTAGTGACTTATGGGAATTTCTTTAAGAAACATTGCATTAAAATATGTAGCACTAGCTGCTCCCTTTGTGTTATTTTTAGATATACTGGTATGAATATTATTTTCATAGATAGAAATAGTCAGGAGTCAGTCGAGTGAAAAAATATTTTAATTCTTCAGAATCGAGGAATGGTGTCAGAACTGGAGGATTAAAATAAATCCTAACAAATCTCACTAAATTACCTTTACCCTTCGTCACAAACCGATTACTTCCTGCCCCACTGTATCCTTTAATTATACCCCACTCATACCTATTGAACAAATCCGATACCTAGGACTCCATCTTGACAAACGTCGAACATGGAATCCCCATAGGAGACTTAAACGACAAGAAACTGCCCGATTAATACAACACTTACTAGACAAACGTTCAAAACTTCCAGATTATTACAAAAACCTCATTTATGTTACCATCATCAGACCCACCTGGACATATGGAATCGAGCTAAGAGGCTTTACTAAACCATCTAATTCCTTTCGCATTCAAACCTTTTTTTTTTTTTTTTTTTTCGTTGGCGTAAACCACTTGGGTCATTTTCGAAAATTCATTCCTTCGAAATCATTCAATCCTTACAATCCAAAATCCTAAATGCTCCTTATTTCGTTACGAATAAAATCATCCATAATGAAATAAATATCCCATTTGTCGCAGAACTAGCCCGATATCCCTCTTTTAATTCTAAACTCCCAACCCACACGAATCCTCTTGTACGCAACTTATCATTCCCATCTATCCCTGTCAACCCTCCGAGGCGATTGAAAAGACGATGGCCTAGAGACCTACTTTAATTAAATTGACATTGAAGTGATACCACTGTGTAGTTTCTTCTCAAGACATTATCGCTCCCAAAAGTGTAAATTAGCCCATTTACTCGTTGTATATATTATATGTACAGTTGTAAATATCAATAAAATGTAAAAAAAAAATTCTTCCGAAGTTTCGGCTCACACATGTGGGTCATCATCAGGGCACCGGTAAGCCATATCAAGCATAAGCCGCGACTATTATTGAAAGCAGGTATGAAGGAAAATAATTACTGAAAATATTATTTTACTATCTCCAGTGACTTAAATTCCTCATCAAGCAACAAAGGACATGAATCACATCTTCACAACGCAATAGCTTTCGACACTCCCCCGTAAGCTCTCTGAAGTAAAATAATTGGAACTTCTTGGAATAATGTTTCACCACTTGAAAATCGCGTTATATCAATTCTCGACCTAACTTCAAGGGATGTTAAGCAACTAATTCGTAACGAAGAAATTCTGAACTTAATCGTCTTTGTATAACGACTCTTTCCATAAACAAGCAAACTTTTCATGAATTGTAAGAATCGGAAGAAATAAAACAAATGGTATAGATGGAGCTTCCACTATTGTTACCAGATAAAAATATCACTGTTTTGACGCAATAGACCTTGCATGGGAACGGCGATACATCAGAAAATTGCTGGAAAGTATTTAGGACTTCTATCCTCATTTATTTAATAATACCCAGAAGAATTAATCTGCATGCGAAAGGGAAAATTTTGTCGTATTACAAGACAACCTAAGTAGTAACTGTACAAGAACTTTTCAATGCGTTTCTGAGCGTGGTAAGATCTCAACTGCATAAGCCCAAAGGGGAATAATACAAATTTTTATAGAAATGGAATTGCTGTTTAACTTCTTGGGAAGGCTAAAATTACTATGTTTAATGTTTAATTATAGAAAGCCAGTCAATCAATATACAGGTTTCTAATTATAAAGCTTCAGCTTTAATTCCAAAAATAATATTAATATACATGGCTATCCTGAACTCCAAACGGGAGCTGGGTGGCTGAATGGGTTACCGCGGGTTGCTGTGAACGCGCGTTACTCAGCAACCAGATCACCAAATACTTGGAATAAAATAATTACGAGTATGCGTCTCGGTAACGAGGGGGATGTTAGGGCTTTTCATCAAACTCTGATCTATTCCGGTCCTCATCCCCTAGCCTTAGAAAACCCTGGCATATCCTAAAAGTCAAGGTAGGGGAGAACAAAAAAACAACAAAAAATTTGGTGCGGGCAGCACACGACTTTCACTTACCTCCATTTTAAAAATCAATGAAAGGATTTTCTAATACAGTTAGAGATTAAAATACATGATACCATTAAAGAATTAATTGAATTGAATTTCCATTTTATTGTTTTATTAAAAAATCAATTATATTATCATCTAAAATAATCAGTTAGTTTTATCGGCTTTTCATAATTCTTTATTACAAGCTTGTGTATTAGATAATATTTTTTTCTAAAATCTTTAGCTTTCTAACGGTATATCATACATCTATATTATTGTTCTTATATTCGAAAACCAAAAATTGCATTAAAAAATATTATTTCAGTTTTTTCCTTTACTTGGGTATTGAATTCATTCAGTTTAAATATTTACCTGTTTTTCATCGATGGTAACAGGATAATATAGTTATTTTTATAAAATCTACAAAATTAAAGCTACTTTAGAGAAAGAAAATTTAAAATATCGGCATTTAAGCACTATCAGACCATTTTAATCCGAATGAAACCTAAATTATATTAAAGCCCACTAAATTTTACATCGATATAGCGAGTTTAATTAAAATCGTCGGAACCGTTTTCGAAAAAATCGAAAAAAGGTGCAAAATGCATGGTATAAAGTTTATCTTCTGGTAAGCTCATTTTGATGAAAAAAATTTTGTAACGTCTCGGGCGTATATTTGTCTTAAATATGAAATTTCAGTTTCATAGGAATGACCGTTTCCGCCCGGGAGAGACCTTTTTGTGGGACTTGGTTATTTGGATTCACGGACCCTAAAACGTGTATTTCCGTTGAAAACTGGAATTCAAAGATTTTCACGATCGCAATATATATAGTAAGTGAGAGTAAAAATGAAACAATTCGTTCGGCCCAAAGTTTCCCGAATAATAGTCAATGCGCCATATTTTTTATAAAAATATCCTTAATTATGACCTCAATATTAAATTTTTCTTAGACCTTATACCTTCGAAATCATCCAAATTCTACCAAAATATTATTATTAACTTAATCATTAAGCACAATTTCTATCCAATTCCACTCATCCCTACGACTCAACTTAAAAATTGAGATGCTAACGGGCCAGATATCTCATATATTTTGAAGTTATGGCAATGGATAGATTCTTCACTTAAGTACGAAATGCTTGTTGCTGTAACGACCACACTCAGCGTCCACTGGCTTTCAATACCAGTGATGCCGTTAAGAGAAAAGCTCTGGGATCTTCCGGAGCCAGGCTTTTCCTTCACAAGTGGTTCGATGGGAATGTTTCATATAAATATACATGTGTTGGAACGTTTATAAAAAGTATATAACTAAAAAGTTCTCATGAAATATGTGTTCTCATTGATATTATTGAGACAAATTGATCTAAAATTATTAAGAACTGAAAAAATACATAAAAATCTTTTGATATTATTTCGCTTTTGTAGAACCTAATGGCAACCCTTGGCTTTCCATATTCTAAACCACCCACGATCAATTATTCCTTTACAGTGACGACAACCCACTCCAAGGAAGCAATTATTCTCTCCTTTGCCGGAGGAGACGCCACTTCAAAACGTTTTAGGTCTCGCAGTTTTTCAAACGCATTGGAACAAACGTAGCGTGTAAATAAGATCCTTTTAACATTTTATTTCTCCGGCGGTTCTTCCAAAGGGAGTTTGATTGGCCCTTTATGAGGACATCTTCAAAGAGACCACGTTTACCCTGGCACTGGAGAGGGGCCCTTTAACCCCAACTCGAGAGAAAGGTAAACTTTTGTATTTCCTTCTTCGCTCGATATGAAACTCATGAGCTGATTAATATGGATCCCGCCGCTCATACCATATGAAGGTAAGTTATCGTTTTTATGTAGCCTCAATATACATCATCAAAATGGAGATATAATTTTCAGTTATTTCGAGAAGGCGATAACAGTAGTAAGTTTTGGAGAAAGGGCTTTTTTGGAAGGTTGGAAAAGAAAAAATGGAGGGAACTTACTAAAATATCTTATAAAAGCGAAACATATTATATTATTCTAAGTTACCATTATATTTTACCTGGAGTAAGAAGTTCGATAATCTCCGTTCTTAAAAAAATAAATTTATTAGCCATTGAAGAATGGTGTCAAAACTGGAGAATTAAAATAAATTCTAACGAATCCCATCAAATTACCTTCACTCTACGTCGTTAACCTATGACTTCCTGCCCCACCGTGTCCTTTAACAATAGCCTACTTACTCCTGTTGAACAGTTCCGGTACTTAGGACTCCACCTTGACAAACGCCTAACATGGAACCCTCATATTAGAATGAAACGACAGGAAACTGCTCGAAGATACAGATGACTACAACACTTACTCGACAGACGCTCAAAACTTCCTACTTACTACAAAAATCTCATTTATATAACAATTATCAGACCTATTTGGACCTATAGCATTGAGCTATGGGGTCTACTAAACCATCACATTTCTCTCGCATCAAATCCTTGCAGTCCAATATCCTACGAAAAATCCTTGATGCTCCTTACTTTGTTACCAAAAAATCATCCATAAAGATAAATATCCCATTTGTTGAATATTAGGATCGTTGCAGATATACCTTTTTTCATTCCAAATTCCCTGCCCACTCAAACCCGCTTATCCTTGACCTCTCCTCCATATCTATTCCCGACAACCCACCGAGGCGCCTTAAAAGAAGATGGCCAAGAGACCTCCTAACATAAATTAGACATTGGAGTGCTACCAATGGGTAGTTTCTTCACAGGGCTACCATGTGTTGTAATCATATATCAAGCCTATTTACTTGTTGTATTGATTTAATACAGTTGTAAATTTCTTTAAATAAATAAATAAAATTTAAACTTAAACCGGCAATTTTTTGAGTTGCCAAGTAATGATTTATAATAGTTGCTCATGAGCGGCGTTACTATTATATATCGAGAGCTTTAACTTTCATCAGAAAAACTCAAATATATCTACTTGATGTGCACGCACAGAAAAGTAAGTGGTACTAAATGAAAGAAGGACGAATATCCCAGAAGGCTAAAAAGTCGAACACGCTAAACAGAAATTTACTATAGTTTAACGTCATGAAAAAATGAAATTTTAATATTAACACTTAAATGAGCACACCTTAACTTCCTTTTGTTAATTATTTATTTTATTTCATATCCATTTACATCATCTATCAACGTTTCGGGATTGTTTACCCATTCTCAAAACTAATTTTTTTAAAAACACTTTCTCATATATAATTCATTAAATCACTCCATAGCTTACTGCTATTCGTCTACATGGGTGTTCATTGGCTTATTGGAGTAAGTAAGCTGACCTGATAAGTAGACAACTATAGGGGTCATGCAAAAAGTATTCCCCGTGTTATCCAGGTATATGATTAATAAAACATAATTAAACTTAATATAATTAATAAAAAGTTATGATATTATCTTTATATTAGGCCTATAATATGTTACGCTTGCCTTGCATGGTCTAACACAAAAAATTATAAAAAATAGAAATTTTAAAAAATAAATGATTAAAGCTAAGGATGTTGGTAGTTATCCTAGATGGACTCGATTGACCTATTAAATTATTCTTTATATGTGCCTAGTATCTCTACCTACTTTTATTAATATATTAACAATAGATTTTTTTAATTCATATGCAAATAGTAGGCATCACCATTTAAGGAAAATTGTTAGTTATTGTAAAGCCTATTTAACTTCGTCAAAGCCTATTTATATATTTATATTGGGTTGTTTCACATGAAATGTCCGTTTTTTTAGTTTCTGAAATACATAAAGGATTTTGCAGGTCTCTGTTGTTTTCTTCCGAATGTTTACATATTTAAAGTAAACAGTTACTAATCCTCTACCTTTGTATTATAAATATTAGCTTCCCAATCAATTACCCACTTTTTAGTATACCTCCAAATATGAACATGGAAACACGCGATTTTCGAGTAATATTTTTGTACGAGTTTAAACTCGGCCATTCAGCAGCTGAAGCCGCTAGAAATAATTGCAAGGCGTTTGGGGAAGGGAGTGTTAATGAACAGACCATTCGCCGTTGGTTCGCTAAGTTTTCAGCTGGGGATACCGACTTGGAAAACTTGCCCCGAAGAAGACCTCCGTCCGTAAGAGACAACGATGTCCTCAAACATACGGCAGAAGGAAAACCCTACCAAACAGTTAAAGGACTCTCAGCACAACTAAATTCAAGTGCATCTATCGTTTCCAGACATTTAAAGTGCATTGGTCAAGTAAAAAAGCTCGATAAATTGGCACCTCGTGATCTCACTGAGCGGCAGCAAGACCCCATGTTTCAAAACATACCGTGCAAAAATTGAAAGACCTGGGCTACGAAGTTCTTCTGCATCCACCATATTCTCCCGACTTGTATCCAACAGATTACCACCTGTTCAGGAATTTAGACAACTTCGTCAAAGGAAAACTTTTTGAAAGTGATGTTCAAGTGAAAAGTGAGTTTTCAGATTTTGTTTCACTTCAAAGCTCAGAATTTTTCAGTTCGGGAATAAAAAAGGTGGTGTCACGTTGAAAAAATGTGCAGAAAAAGAATGGTAAATACTTCGAATAAAGTTATGTTGTTTTCATATCATATTTTTAATAAAAATCCTTAACCTTAAACGGACATTTCTTGTGACACAACCCAATATGTAAGGTTTTTCATTGTTTTCCCTCTTGTACTGTACTTAATTAAAATTTATTAAATTATGATTATTTGTACTTCTATGTAAAGTGTAAGAAAGCCCAGGCAGATTTGAAACCTTACGTGTATGTATTGTATAATACTCTTTGTTTGTGCATGTATATTTACTAATAAACATATAATTTCATTCATTCATGGCAGATTTTTATAATAAAGACTAGCTGTTGCGCGCGACTTCGTCTGCGTCAATTTCAGTTGTTATGATTGCTATTAAGACGTTTTTAAATGAATATATTGGGTTGTCCGGAAAGTTCGTAGAAAAATTTGGACAACAATTAAAATTGGTCAGCTTAAAATTTGTTTATTTAATCTACAAAAATGGGGTTGGTCTTCCAAATTGAAGACCCTCTAAACCACGAAAACCACTTCTGAACCGTGCTGTCAGCAATTGAATCGCTGCCATACACGGAACGAATCTTTCTTGCAGTTAGGGCTACGTTTTTCCCTCTTTTAAAAAAGAACAGCATATTATTTCGAAAATGAACTGAATCGTCACTCATGTTGGATTGCAATAAACTACTCTACTGATCCTTCATAAAGACGAATTCAGTGTGTAAATATAGTTAATTCCATGAGGATTAAAGGCATATAAATAAACATTAGCCTCGTGATTCATTTTAGTAGAAAAAAACATAAGGTAAATTTTATTTTAAAAACCTCTACCAACTTTTCGGACGACCCAATATTTTAAAGTATTTCTGCTTAAATAATATTTTTGGTTTTATTTTCTTGTGGCAGAAGAACATACTGATTTTCTTCGCGACCCGATCTTGACGTTTTTTTTTTTTTTTTTTTTTTTTCTCATCCTCCAACTTTATTTACAAAATAAATACAAAACACATTCTATGTATATACAGCAGCAATGGTATATACAGTCCATGGCTCAGGCCTCGTATTGCCCGTTGGCATTCTAAGGTTCCTTTCGCACTAGGCGCGGTATGCGCTTGAGGAGTGGGGTGGCTTTGTGCCTTTGTTGAAGTAAAATGGGGAGGAACCATTTTGCTGGTGGTTAAATGTATGCGGGTCAGACTGCAGAGTCCAGACCCCTTCCCAGGGCGACCACGTCGACCAGGGGGAGAGAGCCTTGCCACCTTCCAGGCGCAGGTGGTGGAACTACGTCCCTGAAGAGAGGGTTCGCACAAGCCTTTAACCCGTCAAAGAACTTGACGTGCCTCCTGCTGATGAACTCTGGCACCGAGGGAAGGGGAGTTCCTCGTGGATGGTGGCATTTCTCGCCCGCTGGAGTGTGGTTCCTCTGGCTATCCTCCTTAGGACGGAGTTCTGATAACTCTGCAGCCTTTTGAGCGTGGACTGATAGAGGTGGCGGAGCAGGGGCGCACCATGGAGTAGAGTCGGTCTGATAACGGCCTTGTAGATTTGCAACTTGAGTCGCAGTGAGAGCTGCGGCGAGATGAGTAGGTGGTAGAGTCTATGGGACTTCCTGCGGGCCAGCTTGATTCTTTCCCGTACATGGCTGGAGAACGTCAGATGTCGGTCCAAGGTCACACCTAGGTAAAGAATTGAGTTGGAGAGAGGAAGTTTTACACTGTCTATCTCAAACTCGGTGGGTAACTTCTTCTTCCCCTTCTGGAAGGACAAGATGATGGCGTCCGTTTTGGCTGGGTTGACTCTGATTCCGATCTTCTTCAATTCCCCAACTATGACGTTGGCTGCTTTCTGAGTCTGGTCACGTGCCTTGGTGGCGCTCATGCTGGTGGAGTAAATGGCGATGTCGTCCGCATAGGCTGCTACTGTTGCTCCCGGATGCTTTACTGAGACCACCGGTGCCGTGAAAACGACAAATAGTAGTGGCCCCAGTACAGACCCTTGAGGTACCCCGCAGATGGTATCGTGTGGATTCGACAGGCTCCCGCCAACCCTTACAACGAAAGATCTTCGACTAAGATAGCTTCGGATCAATCGGCATAGGGAGGCAGGGAACTTGAACTCCTCCAGACGGCGGAGTAAAAGAGTGTGAGACACACAGTCAAAGGCCTGTGTGCAGTCCAAGGAGATTAGTGCTGTGGCATCGTTGTTCTTCCTCATCCGCTCCATGGTGTGGGCCTGCAACTTCGCCAGATGGTGTTCACAGGCTACCCCTCGTTGGAATCCTGTCTGTTCAGGGTGGGATGATGTTCTCCTCCGTACAGTGCTTCATCAGATGGTGGTGAACCAGCCTTTCTAAGATCTTACTCATGTGCGAGAGAAGACTGATCGGGCGATAGTGTTCCGTTGAATCTCCACTCTTCCCCGGTTTGAGTAGTGGCACTACGATCGCTTCTTTCCAAGCCTTAGGAAAATACGATAATCGGATGCACGTGTTAAAAATGTTCAATAAGAAGGCTTTACCCCTCCTAGGGAGCATCTTCAACAGGACATAAGGAATATCGTCCTTCCCAGAGGACTTATTGCCCTTAGTACGTCGTAGCACCGACTCAAGCTGCTTGAAGGTGAAGTGGATGGGCTTCTCATTGGGGGACGGAGGTCTCCCTTCTGGAAGTCCAGGAGCAGCACTCACACGAGCCTCTTCCCTCGCTTCATAGTCGGTAGCCAGGAGTTCAGCCTGTTCAACCGGGGTCAACAGATCGCTCTCAGACGTCAGGTGCACAGTCCTCTTCTTGGCGACATGAGTCCTGATGAGTTTCCAGAATTGCTTCTGGTCGTCATGAGTCCTCCGGAGCTGTTCGTGCCAGAGGGCGGTCTTCCAGGCACGCATGAGGCTGGCTATCTGCCTGGTCATCGCATTGATGGCCGGTTTCAAGCTGTAATCACCCGTGCGGTAAAAGACGTTCCTCAGGTTGTTCCTTTGGGCTACCAAGGCGAGTATGTGCCTCGGAGGCTTTCTGAGAGCGATCGGCTGGGGGCTGAACCTAGGGATATAATAATTCGCTGACTTCTGTATGGTAGTGGTGATGACGGCCACAGCGCCATCCACCTCGGCTTCAGATCTCAGAGGCTGTATCTTGGGTAGTGTATTATCGACACTAGCCTTATAGCCTTTCCAGTCGGCCTTGTGAACTTGACGTAAATCGATTCCTACGTGTTTAAATGCTTGCCCATGTGATTTATTAATTGTTATGGCAAAAGATAAATTAACGGGAAATTGAATTATTTGAAAATTAAAAGGTAAATCATTTGGAATCGTTGGGATTCGAGGTCAATTTTCCCTGTTTTTTCCCATATTTTCCACTGATTCTTCGGTCCTATTAGTCGCAACGTGATGTTATATAGCCTATAGCCTTCCTCGATAAATGGACTATCCAACACAAAAAGAATTTTTCAATTTGAACCAGTAGTTTCTGAGATTAGCGCGTTCAAACAAACAAACAAACATACAAACAAACAAACAAACTCTCCAGCTTTATAATATTAGTATAGATTAAACATATTGAAGACGCTATAATAAACACTATTAATTAAACTTCGGTATTGTTGAATTATATTTCTAAAATTTTAATTATTAATTCATATATGTCAATAGTACAATTAACAACCAGTGAATTAGTGAATATCTATTCTCTATGTCAAAGTTGACCTAGCATGGTAGGCATGAGGGAGAGCAACATTCATTAACACATAATCCTGGCGTGATATTTAGATTAAATTAAAATTTAATCTGTGATAGAAATATTGTTTCTAGTCTTGTTTAAATTATTACAATAAGATATATATTTTTTTATTTAAATCATTGAGCGAACTTATAAACCGAAAATAGTTCCAGAGCGGCTGAATCGGAAAGAGAGATTGATAAAAAAGTTAAAAATCCATAAACAATTATACTTTAATCTGTGCCCTTCCGGAAACCCGGCGGCTCAAACCAATGATAGCTTCCGATGAGGAACAAATCCTCCAATGAATCGGATTTGTGAGGATGTGGGGTGGGATCCTCTTTCAGATTAGCGAGGGACAAACCAAATAAAGTCGGCATTAAATTTCAACGCTCCAGAGGCCCTACACTTCAGACCTCGGCTGCCTCTATTCCCCATCTATTTATTTAGCACACTCCTCTGTTCGAATCAAGATTGAAGATTTGAACAAAGAAGAATTGAAGATTAAACAAAACGTTTATTTATTTTTTCTCAGTAGTTGCTGCTTCTACTAAGATCTATTTTATCCAAATGATTGTTTAAATTTTAATCACTGTTTTACATTTATCTAAAGTAACAGTTTTCTTAACCCACTGATAACTAGATTTTTTTGGAAACCAAAAATAATTCAGGTTCAAAAAGCTATTTTATTTTACATACCCAAAGCAACATTAAGGTTTCAAATGCAAAAAGATATTTATACCCAAAATATTATAAAAGTTAGAAATTCTATATATATATATATAGGAAAAGGAAAACTTTTTGAAAATGATGATCAAGTGAAAAGTGCGTTTTTAGATTTTGTTTCAATTCAAAGGTCAGATTTTTTCAGTTCGGGGATAAAAAAGTTGGTATCACGTTGGGAAAGATGTGTAGAAAAAGAAAGTAAATACTTCGAATAAAATTATTTTGTTTTTATATCGTATTAATAATACATTTTTTTTTAAACTTACCTCCTTGTTAATATCAGTTTAAGAATTTTTTAAATACATTTAGAGATACAAATAAATTGTTAAAAAATTAATTAAATTGAATCTCAATAGATACATGCGTTTTATTAAATGATATATTATATTATTATTTACAAGAATCAGTTTGTTTTATCGGCTTTTCATCACTCTCCGTTAACTTTTGCAATTTTGTACATAAAGTAATATTTTTTCTAAAACCTTTAACATTCCAACGGTATATTAAAATTACCGTTTTTATGTTCATAAAGACAAAAATTGTTAAATTTTTACATACATAAGTTATTTTACATACCCACTATAATTCCTGTCATTTTGAACATGACTAAAAATCTGACAATTATAATTTCTAATCGTGAAATAATAGTAGTTAAATTTTTTAACAGAGTATATTTATGACGAGTTTGGAATATTATTTTCAATAACAAATCTTTTTACTCAACTAAAAAAAAAAAAAAAAAAAAAATATATATATATATATATATATATATATATATAGAATTTCTAACTTTTATAATATTTTGGGTATAAATATCATTTTGCATTTGAAACCTTAATGTTGCTAGACTATTTTTCCATAACTTAATATCATCACAGTTACATAGATTTAAGTTAAAATTTAATCCATGCGATTCTTTAGATTAAGTATGTTTTTGAACCATGCTATTTTTTTCTTAACTATATGTAATGCTAATATCTTTGGATATCTATGTGGTGGTAAATTCAAAATTCTAATAATATAATCGAAATGCATCTTTAGGGTGAACATAAATATTGGATCTATTGTTGTTTAAAAATGGAGAAAATGAGTTGGAGTATATTTTGGCAATTTAAATAGTTTTTTAAGAAAAAATCTTTCTAGTTTTTCCACGGCATCATGACTAACCGAAGAATATTTAAAATAAAGAAAACAATAATAATCCACTGTTGTAATTACATCAAAAGTTCAATATCAGCCTTAGTAAGCGAAATAATTTCATAGCTATCGCCAAGAGATAAGCCACCGACTTCGGGACTTGTTTAAATTCAAGTGCGGCGCATAATGAAAAGAAGATAAATACACTCGACTCTCGGGGTTAATGATATTCCTTACTCTGGGCCTGAGGGGGCGTCCTTTGGGAATATCCCGGACCTATTTCCATTTGGGAAACACTTATGATGGGGTGGTCCGTCTTAAGGATCACGGAGTCTCAAGTTTAAAAAAAAGAAATATAAAAAAAATTATAATAATATAATGCTATTACATGTAAAAATATACACAGACCAAAAATAACTTTATTTCAATAAAATAATAAAAACGTCAATTTTATTTTTGTGGATGTAATTAGTTGACCGTTGAGAATTACTGGAAGGAATTAGTCCGGGTGGCGGTCATTAAATGAAACCACTAAATAGTTTCAACTATTTTATTGTTTGCCAACGTTTCGACCCCCTTTGTGGGTCATCATCAGGGCTAAAAAGATACAAAAGAATATAATTTCAATGACATTACATACAATATTGTATAACCTATTTAGCTAGGGAACGTCGATATTGAAAAAATAACAGAAGAACTGTATATGTAAAAAAAACTTAATTAAAATACAATGACCATATTACAATAATGAAAGTGTTATACAGAAAAAATAAAAATGTTCACTAAACAAAATTTACACAGGTATCAATAATTTACATTAAATATGAAATATAAAAATATGAAGTAGAGTGGAGATACGTACCGCATGGTGGGAGAATGGAAACTAGGTACTGTTTGGTAGATGGGGGGTAGGTAGGATGGAAAATACGTAGGAAAAGGTAGAATGGAAAATACGTACTGATTTATGGACAGGGTCTGACAACAATGACTAAAATTCTTAATACTACCATACAAAGAATCAATGAAATTTAACTTATGATTATAATAATGATACAGGATAAAAAATTATAATTTAATTCTTGAAATATCACCTATATAATAGTAAAAACAGTGATGGAAGATGTATATGGAGAAAAACTGACTGTACCTCCCAACTTAATTATCCCTAATTCTGTTTAAGGTATCCAAAGATAACAGAGTGGAAAAAAATAAAAATGGAACATTGTAAAATACATTAATTGACAAATCTTACAGGTTGATAAAAAAAAAAAAAAAAACCCGGCAATCCACTCCGTCCCATCATTTCAAACATCAACGCACCTTCCTCGAAACTTAGTAAATTCCTTCTACCTTCACTTAAAATACTTAGCCGAACTAACCCCTATGACATTAACAATTCCCTTTACCTCCGAGAACAGTTACTATCATTGCATATTCCCCCCAACTACATTCTAACATCATTTGACGCCGAAAGCCTATTTACCAATATCCCCATTGATAAAGTTATCCAACTAGTAGAAAAACACTGGAACATCATTGAACCCCACACCACACTCAATCTTCTTTCATATTTAGAATCACTAAAACTTTGTTGTAAAACCGGATATCTCACTTTTCAGAACAAATTTTACAATCAGATCTCGGGACTTGCAATGGGTAACTGTCTCGCTCCTGACCTCTCTAATATCGTACTAAATGACTTACTCGACTCTATAACCGCAACCTATAAAAATGAAATTATATTTATTAAAAAGTACGTGGACGACCTCTTCCTTATAATAAACCCAGACAAAATCCCCGATATCCTAAAATCGTTTAATTCATATGATCCACGCCTCCGTTTTACCGTAGAAAGAGAAAACAACTTGACAATTCCCTTTTTAGACTTACTTATCACTAGAAACACTGACGGTTCTATTTCAACTGACTGGTACACCAAATCCACCTATTCCGGTAGACTGCTCAACTTCTTCTCCCAACACCCATATCATCAGAAATTAAATGTTGCCAAGAATCTCGTCCACCGTTGCCTATCCTTGTCTGATCCAAAGTACCATCCTAATAATATCGAACGTATTAAAAAAATACTAACCTTAAACAGCTTCCCAAAAAAAGTCATTAAAAACCTTATAGATTCTTATAACACAAAAACCACCGTTACTTCCCCTACAATTCCCGACCATGATTCACCCATGATATTTTTATATAGATCCCTACCTTACATTCCGCACCTTTCTGAAAATATAAAAAAAATCCTTAAATTTTCCTTACCTTCCTTAAAACTAGGACTAAAGACCCAGAACAAGCTTTCTCACCTTTTTACCAATACAAAAGACCCGATCACTCCTATATATCGTTCCAATATTGTTTATAAAATTTCATGTTCAGATTGTGATGTATCCTATGTAGGAGAAACCAAAAATTACCTAAAAACCAGAATATCGCAACATAAACTCTCCGTATCCTCTCGAAACCCTCTAGCCTCAAAACTTTCTGAACACTCCATACATTTCAATCATTCCTTTAACTTTGACGACTGCTCCATTTTAGATTATGTTCCAAACCATAGGAAAAGACTAATCGCAGAATCCGTCCACATCCACCTCCAATCCAATCCTGTTAACCACAAAACCGATAAACAATGCATTTCCTCCACATATAGCCACATATTAAACTCTATTAAGTAGCATATTTTCTCTGTCTATCCCACCATATATATTGTTTTGTTTTTCATTATTATTGTTTGTTGGTTTTTATTTATAATTTTAAATCTATTTTAGGTATCCATATAATTCTATATATGTATTTATTTTGTTTTTGTTTATGTATTTAAAATTTTCTAAATGTCTTCACTATTCAATTTATTCCAACTTGTATTTATGTTTATTTAACTTTTTTATCAACCTGTAAGATTTGTCAATTAATGTATTTTACAATGTTCCATTTTTATTTTTTTCCACTCTGTTATCTTTGGATACCTTAAACAGAATTAGGGATAATTAAGTTGGGAGGTACAGTCAGTTTTTCTCCATATACATCTTCCATCACTGTTTTTACTATTATATAGGTGATATTTCAAGAATTAAATTATAATTTTTTATCCTGTATCATTATTATAATCATAAGTTAACTAACCTTAAACAGCTTATTATTATTATTATAATCATAATATTATAATTATTATTATTATTATTATAATCATAAGTTAAGCTAACCTTAAACAGCTTCCCAAAAAAAGTCATTAAAAACCTTATAGATTCTTATAACACAAAAACCACCGTTACTTCCCCTACAATTCCCGACCATGATTCACCCATGATATTTTTATATAGATCCCTACCTTACATTCCGCACCTTTCTGAAAATATAAAAAAAATCCTTAAATTTTCCTTACCTTCCTTAAAACTAGGACTAAAGACCCAGAACAAGCTTTCTCACCTTTTTACCAATACAAAAGACCCGATCACTCCTATATATCGTTCCAATATTGTTTATAAAATTTCATGTTCAGATTGTGATGTATCCTATGTAGGAGAAACCAAAAATTACCTAAAAACCAGAATATCGCAACATAAACTCTCCGTATCCTCTCGAAACCCTCTAGCCTCAAAACTTTCTGAACACTCCATACATTTCAATCATTCCTTTAACTTTGACGACTGATCCATTTTAGATTATGTTCCAAACCATAGGAAAAGACTAATCGCAGAATCCGTCCACATCCACCTCCAATCTAATCCTGTTAACCACAAAACCGATAAACAATGCATTTCCTCCACATATAGCCACATATTAAACTCTATTAAGTAGCATATTTTCTCTGTCTATCCCACCATATATATTGTTTTGTTTTTCATTATTATTGTTTGTTGGTTTTTATTTATAATTTTAAATCTATTTTAGGTATCCATATAATTCTATATATGTATTTATTTTGTTTTTGTTTATGTATTTAAAATTTTCTAAATGTCTTCACTATTCAATTTATTCCAACTTGTATTTATGTTTATTTAACTTTTTTATCAACCTGTAAGATTTGTCAATTAATGTATTTTACAATGTTCCATTTTTATTTTTTTCCACTCTGTTATCTTTGGATACCTTAAACAGAATTAGGGATAATTAAGTTGGGAGGTACAGTCAGTTTTTCTCCATATACATCTTCCATCACTGTTTTTACTATTATATAGGTGATATTTCAAGAATTAAATTATAATTTTTTATCCTGTATCATTATTATAATCATAAGTTAACTAACCTTAAACAGCTTATTATTATTATTATAACATAATATTATAATTATTATTATTATTATTATAATCATAAGTTAAGCTAACCTTAAACAGCTTCCCAAAAAAAGTCATTAAAAACCTTATAGATTCTTATAACACAAAAACCACCGTTACTTCCCCTACAATTCCCGACCATGATTCACCCATGATATTTTTATATAGATCCCTACCTTACATTCCGCACCTTTCTGAAAATATAAAAAAAATCCTTAAATTTTCCTTACCTTCCTTAAAACTAGGACTAAAGACCCAGAACAAGCTTTCTCACCTTTTTACCAATACAAAAGACCCGATCACTCCTATATATCGTTCCAATATTGTTTATAAAATTTCATGTTCAGATTGTGATGTATCCTATGTAGGAGAAACCAAAAATTACCTAAAAACCAGAATATCGCAACATAAACTCTCCGTATCCTCTCGAAACCCTCTAGCCTCAAAACTTTCTGAACACTCCATACATTTCAATCATTCCTTTAACTTTGACGACTGCTCCACTTTAGATTATGTTCCAAACCATAGGAAAAGACTAATCGCAGAATCCGTCCACATCCACCTCCAATCCAATCCTGTTAACCACAAAACCGATAAACAATGCATTTCCTCCACATATAGCCACATATTAAACTCTATTAAGTAGCATATTTTCTCTGTCTATCCCACCATATATATTGTTTTGTTTTTCATTATTATTGTTTGTTGGTTTTTATTTATAATTTTAAATCTATTTTAGGTATCCATATAATTCTATATATGTATTTATTTTGTTTTTGTTTATGTATTTAAAATTTTCTAAATGTCTTCACTATTCAATTTATTCCAACTTGTATTTATGTTTATTTAACTTTTTTATCAACCTGTAAGATTTGTCAATTAATGTATTTTACAATGTTCCATTTTTATTTTTTTCCACTCTGTTATCTTTGGATACCTTAAACAGAATTAGGGATAATTAAGTTGGGAGGTACAGTCAGTTTTTCTCCATATACATCTTCCATCACTGTTTTTACTATTATATAGGTGATATTTCAAGAATTAAATTATAATTTTTTATCCTGTATCATTATTATAATCATAAGTTAAATTTCATTGATTCTTTGTATGGTAGTATTAAGAATTTTAGTCATTGTTGTCAGACCCTGTCCATAAATCAGTACGTATTTTCCATTCTACCTTTTCCTACGTATTTTCCATCCTACCTACCCCCCATCTACCAAACAGTACCTAGTTTCCATTCTCCCACCATGCGGTACGTATCTCCACTCTACTTCATATTTTTATATTTCATATTTAATGTAAATTATTGATACCTGTGTAAATTTTGTTTAGTGAACATTTTTATTTTTTCTGTATAACACTTTCATTATTGTAATATGGTCATTGTATTTTAATTAAGTTTTTTTTACATATACAGTTCTTCTGTTATTTTTTCAATATCGACGTTCTCTAGCTAAATAGGTTATACAATATTGTATGTAATGTCATTGAAATTATATTCTTTTGTATCTTTTTAGCCCTGATGATGACCCACAAAGGGGGTCGAAACGTTGGCAAACAATAAAATAGTTGAAACTATTTAGTTGTTTCATTTAATGACCGCCACCCGGACTAATTCCTTCCGTCAATTTTATTTTATTTGTGTTTTTTCGACAGATATCATAAATCGGTGTACAAAACAAATAGATGGCATAAACATATTCATAAATTATATATTTCACTCATTAATATTTATTTTACTTTGTATAGTTGTGAAATTGTATTGGGTTGTTTCACATCAAAATGTCCGTTTTTATAGTTTCTGAAATACATGAAGGATTTTGCAGGTCTCTGTTGTTTTCTTCCGAATGTTTACATATTTAAAGTAAACAGTTACTAATCCTTCTACCCTTGTATTATAAACATTAGCTTCCTGATCAATTACCCACTTTTGAGTATACCTCCAAATATGAACATGGAAACACGCCATTTTCGAGTAATATTTTTAGTTTAACACGAGTTTAAACTCGACCATTCAGCAGCTGAGGCCGCTAAAAATATTTGCAAGGCGTTTGGGGAAGGAGGTGTTAATGAACGGACCACTCTCAGCACAACTAAATGCAAGTGCATCTATCGTTTCCAGACATTTAAAGTGTACTGGGAAGTAAAAAAGCTCGATACATGGGTACCTCATGATCTCACTGAGCGGCAGCAAGACCCCATGTTTCAAAACATACCGTGCAAAAATTGAAAGAACTGGGCTACCATATTCTCCCGACATGTCTCCAACAGATTACCACCTGTTCAGGAATTTAAACAACTTCGTCAAAGGAAAACTTTTTGAAAATGGTGATCAAGTGAAAAGTGCGTTTTTAGATTTTGTTTCAATTCAAAGGTCAGATTTTTTCAGTTCGGGGATAAAAAAGTTGGTATCACGTTGGGAAAAATGTGTAGAAAAATAAAATAAATACTTCGAATAAAATTATTTTGTTTTTATATCGTATTAATAATACTTTTTTTTTTTTTAAACTTACCTCCTTGTTAATATCAGTTTAAGAATTTTTTAAATACATTTAGAGATACAAATAAATTGTTAAAAAATTAATTAAATTGAATCTCAATAGATACATGCGTTTTATTAAATGATCTATTATATTATTATTTACAAGAATCAGTTTGTTTTATCGGCTTTTCATCACTCTCCGTTAACTTTTGCAATTTTGTACATAAAGTAATATTTTTTCTAAAACCTTTAACATTCCAACGGTATATTAACATTACCGTTTTTATGTTCATAAAGACAAAAATTGTTAAAAAAAAAAATAAATAAATAATTTTCGCTCTTTTCTCCTTTAGTTGGTTATCAAATTCGTTTATCTTGTATATTTAGCTGTTATAATTAGCAATGCTCATCAGATGATATGGTTAATTTCATGAAAACCACAAAATGGAAGGTAAGGTTAGGTTACGTTGTTTTTCCTATGCGATCAACAGCAAGGTCATTACGCCAAAAAATAGAAAGTACTTAAGAGGAAGAAAGTTTAAATATTGGCATTTAAGCCTGTCAGATTATTTCAATTAAACCTACATAAAATTAATGCCCATTAAATTTTACATCCACATACTGAGTTTAATTAAAATCGTTGGAGATATTTTTGAGAAAATCGTGAAAAGGTCTAAAATGCATGATATAAAGTAGCTCTTTGGTTGCTGATATTGAGGAAAAAGTTGCTATAACATCTGGGGCGTAAAGTTGTCTTAAATATGGAAATTGTTTTTCGTCCGAGTTTTTGTTTTTGCGCTAGTCTTGTCACACACTTGACATTTGGACTCAGAGGAGCCTAAAACGTGTATTTACGGTGAAAACTCGAATTCGAAAATTTTAACGATCGCAATACGTTCCCTTACTATAGATTTAATATATAAATAAATGAAAGTAAATAAAAATAAATTGAATCTTATGAGGACATGTAAATGTCGCAGCATAAAATATTGGGTTGTGTCACATGAAATGTCCGTCTTCGAGGTATAGGATTTTTATTAAAAATACGATATGAAAACAAGATCATTTTATTCGAAGTATTTACCTTCTTTTTCAACACATTTTTCCCAACGTGACTCAAACTTTTTTATCCCCGAACTGAAAAACTCTAAGCTTTGAAGTGAAACTAAATCTGAAAACGCACTTTTCACTTGATCATCATTTTCAAAAAGTTTTCCTTTGACGAAGTTATCTAAATTCCTGAACAGGTAGTAATCGGTTGGAGACTAGTCGGGAGAATATGGTGGGTGCGGAAGAACTTCGTAGCCCAGTTCTTTCAATTTTTACACGATCTTGAGGTACCCATGTATCGAGCTTTTTTACTTTCCCAATACACTTTAAATATCTGGAAACGGTAGATGAACTTGCATTTAGTTGTGCTGAGAGTCCTTTAACTGTTTGGTAGGGGTTTCCTTTTACTGTATGTTTGAGGATATCGTTGTCTATTACGGACGGAGGTCTTCCGCGGAGCAAGTTTTCCAAGTCGATATCCCCAGCTGAAAACTTAGCAAACCAACGGCGAATGGTCCGTTCATTAACACTCCCTTCCCCAAACGGCTTGCAAATATTTCTAGCGGCCTCAGCTGCTGAACGGCCAGGTTTAAACTCGTACAAAAATATTACTCGAAAATCGCGTGTTTCCATGTTCATATTTGGAGGTATACTAAAAAGTGGGTAATTTATTGGGAAGCTAATGTTTATAATACAAAGGTAGAGGATTAGTAACTGTTTACTTTAAATATGTAAACATTCGGAAGAAAACAACAGAGATCTGCATAATCCTTTATGTATTTCAGGAACTATAAAAACGGACATTTCATGTGAAAAAACCCAATAGCAAGAATCGTTTGAAAAATTGTCATAAACATCCTGATAATCCACCACCATAACATAACACCAAAAACGCTCAAATTATTAAATAAATAAATGGGGAAAGGAAATTAATTTTCAATCAATCAAAGTTAACTAATTAATTTTTTTATAGATATTAACAATCGTCCATCTTGAAGAAAATTATAAATAAATTAAACGTTTCTCAGCCTTACTAAAAATTTTGATGCATTAAAACTGCTGTTATTTATTTTTTGTTGAAATATTTTTGGGTGTAGTATCCTCAATAATGAACTTTTGTAATCGAACTAGAATAATAAATAACCTCTTCCCATTAAAATATGATGTTTCGCTTTTCAAGATACCTAGAATCCAAATATGTAATTAAAAAATAACAACCTCATGGTATGCAAATAAAGAAAGAACAACTGTGCAATGGGGAAATGAATTTCCCACGAAAAAAGAAAAAAAAATCACTGAAATCGGTTTTGAATTAGAGGAGAAATTGCGTTTTGAATATGAAAAGTCGTAATTGCCAATTTTGCCATAAAATGGCATTGTAGCTGATTCGTCTTTTTTAAAATATTTGATAACATGAAAACATCATCTACAAGTTAATTGCCGGCGAATACATATAATATCAGAAAATATATTATGAAATAATTTGGGTAACAATTTGCAGATTTTTTTTTCTTTTTTTAATGAAATCGGTAGAAGACTCATTGTACTTATGCTCTTATGATTAAATAAAAAATAATTAATCAAAGCAAATATAGTAAAATAAAAAATAATTAATCAAAGCAAATATAGTAAAATAAAAAAATTTCCTCCGGGCCGGATTTGAACCAGCGACCTATGGATATCAGTTACTTTCACCAACTACAGTCCACCGCTCTACCAACTGAGCTACCAGAGGGGGTGACTCAAAGTAATTATGTTTTGTATCATCAAACATATGTTGACATTCAACAGGTGATTTTAATTGGAGAATTAGAAATAATGAAAATAAAATAACGATAAATGATTTGGTAAAATTGTCGTAAAATTACATTTAAAAAAATAAATACAAGAAATATAATATTTAAATACACTTTTATTTCTTTATTAACAAGAATTCGTTACGTTTATAAATTTTATTACATAGTGGACATAATTAGTTGACCGTGGAGAATTACTGAAAGGAATTAGTCCGGGTGGCGGTCAGTGAATGTAACAATTCAATTGTTTCAACCTTAATTTTCTGCCAACGTTTCGACCCTCGTTGTGGGTCATCATCAGGGCTGGCGTATTGTAGGCGAATGGAAACCGTTTCGAAACGTTGGCAGAATACAAATGGTCGAAACTAATTATTGGTATTAATAAATTAATTGTTTCATTCACTGACCCCCACCCGGACTAATTACTTACAGTGATTCTATTGAATATTCGATCCACTGCAAAAATTATTACTCTGTCTTAACCGGGATCCAACCTAGCTTCTGATGACCTGAAGATCAGTGCAATACTCACTCAGCTCACTAATCGAGATTAGAAAATAAATTCAAAACGTTTAATAAGCTGCATAGCCAAAAGACATTGGTAGAGGAATTTCTATATGAAAAGGGGGAGTGAAAACTCCAAAATTATGGATATCTCAATAATAATTTCTTTTTATACTCCCTATGTTTGTGGCTATTGCGCCCTAACTCAGCTTCTACTGGCTAAGACCAGTGATGCGGCTGTGAGAGAGGCGTTGGGATCTCTTGGATTCCGCTTTTTTCCGCCCACAAGTGGAGGAAAAGCCCAGTCTGGGGCCTCCTCAGCAGTTGTATATATTATATATAGTTGCCATTGTTTGTATCATGTTTATTTATTTGCCAACTTTTTATTTATCTGAATTATAAGTTGTTTTGATTTTTTTTTATTATTATTTTATTGTATATATATATGAATTTATTTATTTTATATAATTTGACTATTATTATTATTTTCTGTATATATTGAATGAATGTGTTCTCATATCAGTATTACTATTGTTCATTCTGAAACAGATTGTAATAATTCTTAATAAATAAATATTTAATTTTTATATTCCTATTTTTTTCCCTTGTTTTTTTCGGTTGACTTTTACAGACCTTGGAGAACTTTAGCCACCGCAATTACGATATTCCATCTCCGCCTATCTTTGGTAATGGTCCTTCAGTTCACTGCTTGGATCTCCATAGCATCCTTCTCGATACGGTAGATTCATTTCGTTCTCGGTCTTCCTCCGGGCCTAGTTTCGACCACCGTCAATCGACCGTACATGGTTCTGAAAAGAGGACCAGATGGATAACTTATTGCCACATGTCCTGTCCATTATAACTTCTTAGCCTGATGATGATCCCATAGACTTAGATCCTGTCATAGTTTGTAAGACATTCCTTCGAATCTTTCAATTTTTCTCTCTAGGGTACCAGTTAATGTCCATGTTTCATACATCAGTACTGGTTCGATGATGTTGTATATTCCTATTAAATTATAAAATTAAGTGTATCATCGAAATTGAATAAAAAATGTACAGCGTGAAGCTGGTCTGAAATTGCAAATTTTTCAACTTTTAGGTTCGAAAACTTTTTCAGGTAGAGGGTGAAACATCCCCTTCACCTTCTCTTGACGTAAGGTCGATTCTTGTAGTCAATTTCTTGCTTTCAATCAAAGGTTAATTAAACCTTTAAGGTTTACTTAAATGTCAAAAACGATCTTAGGCAGCTAATATTGACGTTTAATAAGGGAAGAGTTATTTAAGTATCTCTTTGAAGCTAATACAAAATGCGAAATGAGGAATAATTAATTATAAACATTTTTAATTATATATTCAAAACGTTCATAATACACTCCGTTGGTGACGTGAATCAGAGGTAAAACAGACGTCCTACCTTATACAGTACACCTGACCTAATTAACGGTGCTGTTGAAAGTCAGGGGTTTGTAACTGATTAGAACCATTGTGCCTGTGACGTGTGGCTATCTGCACATCTCTGTCTCCCCAGCCCAACTGGTTGTTTCATGCACCGAGCAAAAGTTCCTCCTTTGCCTGTCAATTTTTAAAGAATCGATAGTTTTCCAATAGTTTATTAATTTTTTTTTCTTTTAAACTAATATATTAATAACAATTTATTTAATTCGTACGTTGTCATGACGAAATATAAAAATAACATTTGCCTGATGATATAGACAAATATTATTAAGAAAAAAAAATTTAAAATCGATTAGAATTTACAGATTTTTAAAAAATATAAATATATTTATTTAAATATACTAATTTATATACAAAATGAATGAAGATTTTATCTTAATATATAACGAACTTATCAAACCATAAATATTCTAGACTCTGATTTATTTATAATAAATTCTTTATTTATTCTGGGACAAGTCCCTTCAGAATAATACTACATACAAATAAAATTGGAATTTAAGTATCTTAGATTGAATTTAATTCAATTAATTCCTTGAGGAATGAGGTTACTCTTTCTAGTGCCGCTTTATTTTGAATAAAACCATGTTCTAAAGTGCGTTCAAGTGCGTTTTAGTGTTCAAAAACGTTTTTCTAAATGTTTGTTAACTTTTCCGGTAGTTTATAATAACTTATATTTGTCAAGCTTACGGAAAATCACATGAGACAGATACAGGTTACAAATTTTTGTTAATATTCTTTGAACTCAATTAATTTCTTAGTTTTACAGTTTAATGCAGTGTTTCCAATCACTAAATTACTAATTATTAGGCTCGTTTCGTTTTAGTGGAAGTGCTAATAAACAAAAATTCCACCCCATTGATGGGGGAGCCGTCAGCGCCCGCGCTTTCGGTTAGTGAAATGGACACTCTTACTAACAGTGAAGAAAATAATGCATGGGAGCTAGTGATAGGAAGAAAAAGGCCTCTCAATAGTGATAAAGACACACCACATCAAAAACGACCAAGTCAGGTTATTCCTACCAGCAACAGCTTTGATGTACTCACACAAACTACTGAACCAACAAATTTATCTGAACAAACGACAAACAAAAATGAAAAGGTACCCCCTATTTTTATCAATGGTGTTCAAAACTACTCTCATTTTGTGTCATTTTTAGAAAAAGAAGCAGGCCATCAAAAGTTTAAAATAAAATCAACCCTGAAAGGTATAACTGTATACACAGACACCCCGACAACATACCGAAAACTCACTAGTGCACTAAGACAAAATGGTGCAGATTTTCACTCATACCAACTTTTAGAGGATCGTACCCCAAGAGTTGTGATCAAGGGTCTTCATCACACCATTGACAAAGAAATATTAAAAAACGAATTCAAGGAATTGGGATACGAAGTTACGAACGTAACAAATGTAATTTCTCGATTTAAAACACCATTACCGATGTTCTTTGTGGACATCACAAAGTCATCATTTAACGAAAAAATATTTGAAATCGAGTATATTTATTACTCTCGAATAAAAATTGAAGAACCTCGAAAAAAGAGAACCATCCCACAGTGCTTAAGGTGCCAGCAGTACGGTCACACAAGATCATACTGTAACCATCCACCGAGGTGTGTTAGATGTGGTCTTAATCATGTTAGCACTACCTGCACCAAGCCGAGAGACACCCCAGCTAAGTGTGCTAACTGTGGTGGAGAACACCCAGCAAACTATAAGGGCTGTCAGACTTTAAGGGACCTTAGAAATGCCAGAAGACAGTTCCAACGACCAACACACATTCAACCAGCGCAGATGCCTCCTCGCTCAGAAGACTTCCCGACCCTCAGTCAGCCATCCCACTACCCTCCACCGCTGCAGCAACCTTCGCCCCTTCAGTATGCACCGCCTCCTCAGTACTCTTTACCTCTTCAGTATCCTCCAACTCCGCAAAATCATGTGCCAGCACAACCAGAAACCAGCTCTGGACCTCAGAAGCACCCTCTGCCAGCACAACCGAGATTTAGCTCTGGACCTCAACAGCAACCAATACTGTCAGGTATGGGAAAAGGTATTACCCAGCAGGTACCTCCAACTGTAAGTAGTTCTTCCCAAATGGTAGACATAATCAGAGAACTTAATAATCTTATCCACCCCCTTTTCAGTATTCTCCAACATTTATCACAGATTTCACAAGTGTGGTGCACATCATATGGACCCTAGTCACTTAACAGTGGGTACCTTGTCAATACTCCTTTGGAACGCTAACGGACTTAACCAACATAGAACTGAGCTTGACTTATATTTGCATGAAAATAGGACAGACGTAGCACTAATAACTGAAACTCACTTAACACCACGTTCAAAATTTTACATTCCAGGTTACATTATGTACCGAACAGACCACCCTGACAAGACAGCACATGGTGGAACGGCTATACTGATTAGAGCAGTTCTTAAACATAACTCTGTAGAACTACCCATCTCACCGATAATACAATCAACAGGCATCACACTTTACACTCAGCACCACACTCTTGCAGCTGTGTACTGTCCGCCAAGGTACGTTTTGACACCAACAATGTTTTCTGACTTTTTTAAACTATTAGGGAGATGCTTTATCGCTGGAGGCGATTTTAACGCCAAACACTACAACTGGGGTTCCCGGCTCTGCACCACACGAGGAGGGAATCTGTTAAGTGTCCTCCAAAATCTTTCATTGGACACAATCTCCCCAAATACCCCTACATACTGGCCAAATTCTCTACACAAAACTCCTGACTTACTTGACTTTTTTATAACTAAAGGACTTAGAACTGTACCTCACACTGTTAAAACTGGCTTCGATCTTTGCTCTGATCACTCCTTAGTACACCTGATTCTTCATGATGAACCCTCAGAAGTAAATAAAAGACCATCACTCACTCAGAAAAATATGGACTGGGATTTCTACAGAGTGTACTTAGAATCTCTTATTTCAATTCCTCTATCGCTGAAAACAGAGGAAGAACTTGAGACGGCAGTTGATGTCTTCACCAAGTCTGTACAGAATGCAGCGTGGTCTTCATCTCAACCCAGCAACAAACATGCAACGAACTTACCTTGCTACCCACAATACATAAGGGACCTGATCAGAGCAAAGAGAAGAGCTCGTAAAGTGTGGCAAACAAACAGATTACCATCAGACAAACGGACATTTAACAAACTTAACAATGAACTAAAACGAAAGATACAAAAATTCAACAGAACTACTTATGAATCTTACATTGAAAATTTAGGAACTGATGATGGAAGCTTATGGAGACACACAAAAAACGCCTTAAAGCATCGCACGGTGTCGGCTCCTTTAAGGAGAGAAGACGGTTCCTGGGCCGTGTCGGATGAAGAAAAATCTGAACTCTTTGCTGACCATCTTTCATCTGTTTTCACACCACATACTGACGACACTAATAAAGAACACGACGAATTTGTACTCAAAACCTTAGACATTCCACTACAGCTCTCATTGCCTCCTCCTTCCTTCACTCCATCACAGGTCGCAGAACACATTAAAGACTTACAAAAAAAGAAAGCTCCTGGCCACGACCTTGTAAATGCTGTAGCACTCCAGCAAATGCCAAGAAAGGCTCTAGTGTTTCTCACGACTATTTATAATGCAATACTTAGGACTACAAAATTTCCAATTCAATGGAAATACTCTTACATTTCCATGATTAATAAACCAAACTAGGACAAAAACAACCCCTCTTCCTACCGCCCAATTAGTTTGCTTTCTATTTGCTCCAAAATATTCGAAAAATTATTATACAAAAGATTAATAGACATACTAGGTGATAATCAAATAATACCCGATCATCAATTTGGATTTAGAAAATTCCACTCCACAACACATCAACTACACAGAGTGACTGATTTCATTTCAACTGCGCTTGAGCAAAAATTATATGCAACAGGTGTATTCCTGGACGTAGCTCAAGCATTTGACAGAGTCTGGCACCAGGGTCTCCTGTTTAAACTTAAAAAGATACTGCCACACACCTACTTTCTTATTATTCAATCATTTCTCTCTGACAGATTTTTCTCCGTCCGACAAGGTACAGAAACTTCTTCAATAAGACCAGTGCTGGCAGGTGTGCCCCAAGGTTCAATACTTGCACCACTGCTATATATATTATACTCACACGACATACCAGAAAGTTCAAACATCCTGACGGCAACATACGCAGACGACACTGCAATCTTATCAAAACATGAAGATCATACTCAAGCCTCACTGACTATACAACATCACTTACAAAAAGTACAGGATTGGTGCAAGCTGTGGAAAACAAGACTAAACTATGACAAATGCCAACATATGACATTTACACTAAGACGTGAAACCTGCCCACCAGTGTACATCGATAATATACCAATACCACAAACAGACAGTGTCAACTACCTTGGATTAACTTTTGACAGGAGAATGACTTGGGGCCCGCACATTAAGAAAAAACGAAAGACACTAAACCAAAGAAGTAGACTACTGCACACACTACTCAGACGACAATCAAAACTAAAATTAAGACAGAAACTTGCCACCTACACATACTTACTAAAACCAATATGGTCATACGCCTCTCAAATTTTCGGAGCTGCAAAAAAGACTCATATACAAAGACTTCAAACTTTTCAGTCAAAAATACTTAGACGAATTACGGAAGCACCTTGGTATGTTTCAAACACAACTTTACATACAGACTTGCACATGCCTACCGTCAGCGAATACATACGAACTCACTACTCTCGATTTCACAACAAATTACTAGGACATTACAACCCTCTCATAGAACAAATGGCAACAACCAATATGCCCCACAACATCAGGAGAAGACTGAAAAGGTCATGGATGAGAGATCTTCTATAATCTTTTGAATTAAAACATGCCACGGAAGAGATACCACTGGGTATTGTCATCTTCCTCATGCCTGACATGCCCCTTTTTATTGTAATAAATCTGACAGACAATCCACTGATTGTTATATATATGTATAAACAGGTGTGGATAAAGAAATAAAGTTATAAAAAAAAAAGTATCTTAGAATAAAAAAACAACAGAAATAAGTGATAAAATGATAATAGTAGTAAATTAACAGGTGACTTCTAATAAAAATAAATTAAATAAAATATTTATATATTCATATACACAGGGATGACTAAAATAAATTTACAATCATTATAAAAAGTCTAAAATAAAATACATAAATGTTTAAATAGGATGAATAATAAAATATAGAATATAGTTGTTTTTCTAAGCTCTATTTACAGATTTTTATTGCAATTTCCTAATTAATTGGGGTTATTTGAGAATTGAATAGACAGAAAGTGTTTGAGTCAACTCGATTTGAAGGTCGGAAGGGTATTAGAGTGACGGATGCAAAAAGGGAGTTAGAGTCGATGTGATCATTCCAAAAATATAGAAAAGTTCCTCTTTTAATTTAAACTTTATTTCAAGCTCTAAAAATCAAAAGCCATGAAATAAATGTTAGATAAAAATCAATATACAACAAAATGAATGTATAACCTTCGTGATTACAAAATTAATTGTAAAACCATAACTAGGATAAAATCATAAATATTTCCAAGAGCTCGTGAGAGTGAATTATAACTGGAGTATATTGTGTATATAAATGAAATCGGGTAACGTCACTAACAAGAAAATTATATTAGATAAATCGACATTTCTTTCAGATCATGGGTCGAAATATTATTGGTTGATGAAGAAACTACTGAGGTGATTGTCAATAACATATTGTTAAGTTGTGAAAACTAATTTTTTTTTTTTATTTTTATGATTTTTAATTGTTCAAAAAACGTTTTTCTAGGAAGTTGCAATTAAGGTACACAGTGTTTATCAGTAACCACTAGCAACCTAATTGGTTGATGGAAGAGCCAATGTTATGTGATTATTCGACTTGACGTAATGGAATTTCTATCCGACTTCCTCCGAATGTAACTTCTCGACAAATTGGACAATTTCCCTTCGCTAGTATTAAGTTATGCTATTCATCAGGTTAAGGTATTGGTAGAGCGGGGTACTTTCGGCTTAGAGGGCTTGTGGCCCTGTAAAAGCTGTTCCAATCATATGAAACTTACAAGTAGTATTAAACATTAAGTAATATCAATATCACTTCCTGGAGAGGATACTGCAAAGTTATATGGTGGACTTTCAATATACCGAGGGTAAAAAAGAAATTAAACTATTATAATCCTCACCCAAGACTGAAACGACAAGAAACTGCTCGAAGATATCGATCACTACAACACTTACTAGACAAACGTTCAAAACTTCCAGTATATTACAAAAGACTCATTTACATCACTATTATCAGACCTATTAGGATGTATGGAATCGAGCTTTGGGGCTCTACTAAACCATCTAATTCCTCCCGCATCCAGTCCTCACAATCCAAAATCCTTCGCAAAATCCTGAATGCTTCTTATTTTGTTACAAATCAACTCCTTCATAATGACCTTAACATCCCATTTGTTGCAGACATAGCCCGTGATAGATACTCCTCTTTTCATTCTAAACTTCCTGCCCATACAAATCCACTTGTCCGTAATTTTTCTTCCTTAGATATCCCTGATAACCCTCCAAGGCGACTGAAAAGACCACTGGGTAGTTCGGTCTCAAGACATTTTCATGACTTTTTTTTTCATAACTCATATTTACTTATCGTGTTCTTTAATACAGTTGTAAATTACTATAAATTAAAAAAATAAATAAAAAAAACTATTATAGGGACAACGAAGTATATCAAGCATTTCTTTACATTAATTAAGGCTAGTTTTAAAGAACATTACTTGAGAAACAATAAAAGAATACAAGAAAGCCGTAAGTTTAAGTCCAGAAAATCGTCGCAAAGTTTATCAACATTTTATAAGCTTGAGAGACTTATTCAAATCTCTGGATTTAATTGATAATTAAGTAATTGTCTGATTGCTTGGCAAATGATTACATAACCAGTTATCTAGAAGCATAAAATCTCCAACTTGATTTTAATCTATTTAAAGGCATGGAAGCGAATTTCAAATCCAACTTCTTTTTTGGCGCATTTTGTTTATTTAACCTTCATTAACATAACGTGGGGTGAATAGGAACAGTGGTGTGAAAGGGAACAAAACTTAAATATTATTTCAAAGTCGCTTGAATGCTACTTGCTTTACCGTAAAGGAATTGCTTCTGGTGTTATTTGTTGGCCACCCTGTAAATAATACGATTATATGGTTTTGTTCTGTTGGTAGTAATTTTGACTTTTTTTTTTTTCCTGCTTATCTTATGCACTGCAGCTTTATTAGGCTTATTGTGCGTCGTCCATTCCGTTAATACAGGTCTAGTGCTTTGGTGAATCTGACCAAGCTATAGGGGTTAATCAGTTCACACAACTTGGGATCTATAATACGGTCGCTGCCAAAATGGTAAAACCGTATCCTGGCAATCTCTGGACAACTGCATACCACATGGTATGCAGTTTCATCTTCCTTCTTGCAGAATCTGCAAGTAGGTGAGGCCACCAACCCCATATTATGGAGATGCCTGTTAGGCTGGCAGTGTCCTGTGTACAGTCCTGTCACTCTCCTCAGAGTTATCCTCTCCATTGAGAGTAGTGAACTCTTTGCAGGGTTCTTCCAAGAACATCTTTGAGTGATACTGCTTTCCAATATCCCTCCAGTATTGCCTAGATCTATTGCCAGCAGCCGCCTTGATCAAACCTTTAGCATAGCTGAGTTTTATTCCACAGACAGGTTCAGGTGTGGGGGGTAACAGAGCAGAACCCCTCCTTGCGAGGCTATCAGCTCTCTCATTGCCTACGATGCCTGAGTGACCAGGTACCCAATAAACTCGGACTTTATTCAGCAGGGAAAATGCATTGAGATTTCTTTTGCATTTCTCTACTAATTTGGACCGAGTCATGTAAAACTACCCAGAGCCACGATTGCAGATTGACTATCGATATGGATAGTTAGAAACCTGCCTCTCGTCCCTTCAGAAATTAGGGTTTGAGCACATATAGCCATTACTTCAGCCTGAAAGACTGAAGTATGTTTAGCTAGAGAGATGGATATCCCTTCCCTGGATTTGTCCATTCAATTTTGGTCAATTTTGACTTATTAGTTTAACATGTGAAATTCGGAGTAGAGCTTTGGGGCTCTACTAAACCATCAAATTCTTCCCGTATCCAATCCCTACAATCCAAAATCCTGCGTAAAATCCTCAATGCTCCTTATTTTGTAACTAATAAACTGATCCACAAAGACCTTAATATTCCGTATGTTGCTGATTTGGCCCGATCTAGATACCATTCCTTTCATGACAAACTCCATTCCCACCCTAATCCTCTAGTTTCAATCCTTTCTTCCTCTTCAATTCCCGACAATCCTCCGAAACGTCTGAAAAGGAGATGGCCCTGAGACCTTCTAGTTTAAAATAGTTACAGGAGTGCTACCATTGGGTAGTTCTTCTACAAGTCTCTTCCATGTCATTTTTCTAATATCATATTTACTTGATGTATTTTTTTGAGTACAGTTGTAAATTTCAATAAATTATGTTTAAAAAAAACAAAAAAAAAACATGTGAAATTGTTTTCTTTTCCAAAAACTATACCTGTAAGTATGAAACTGTTGTCTATATATCTTATTTAGTATCTATTTACTGTTCTTCAAGTTATCTTCTTGCATAAAATTCCTTGCTCAATATATTATTTGCAACAGTTTTTTTAAGTTGTGGCATCCACTTTTCCTGGAGTGTAGGGTAAATAGGAAAACACCTGTTTTTGTTGCCATTCACCATAAACCTGGAATTGGATCATCAACGAATTATGCCATTTCAGGTGGCAAATGTTTACTTATTAAAGTATTTGTAAAAGCAATTAAGAATCTTTGATTTTATGTTTGTAATGTTTTAGAACCTGATGATGGAGGATACATTGGTTTGTTAGAAAACCGTTTGTTTAAAAAACAATCAAGCAAACTTAGAGGTTTGTCCCAGCTCAACGGGAAGCTTATTTTAGCCCTAGTGAAGTTATATTGAAGTTAGAAGAGCGAATCGGATCTTCTAGATCTCCAAGATTCATGGGGTCTGTTTCGTTTATCAATGAGCTAAGCGCATATACCATTTACTGACATTTCTTCATCTTCCTAGAGAAGCGTGATGCTTTAGACCTTTTTCAGGATATAAGAGACCTAATTTCTATAATATAAGTGAATAAAGTGACCTTTTGGATTATTATTTTTAATCAAACTTAATCAACCTTTGTAATCGACCAAAAAAAAATTACCACTGCTCAAAATTTGAGTGATTACGTTTCAAGATGCGTAGAATCCAAATAACAAATAAAAAAAAATCCGTTTGTCCCCCGTCCGCCGTCTGCGGCATATCTCCGAAACTATAGGACTAATTTTTTTGAAATTCGCCACAAAAATACTAGTCCATTCAACGATGATTATAACTCAGTTATTTTTGAAGATAAACAAAAAATTATTAGTGTTTTTTTTCCACATAGATACGCTTATAACTAAGTTTAAGTTTTTTAAAAAGAGAAAAGTGTGTATAGAGTTTTAGAATCAGTAAAGCGCGATAAATAAAAAAAAATATATGTATAATCAAGTAACAGATTATAACCGAAAATCAGTTATTATTGAAGATAGAGAAAAATCGAAAAGATTTTCGTGATCAAGACAACGCGAAGAACAAGTGCAAAAAAAACCATATACCACGATCACGTTACAGCTAGAATATATTGAGTAATTATGGGTATGCCTACTTCTACTGAATTGCTATTGTTTATTTAACATAATAAAATGGCAACTTATTAGACTATGGTTAGAATTATGGTTGATGAAGAAAGTGATTTAAAAACAACTTAACCTATTACTATAATTAATCTGACAAAGAGTGACGAAAAACCGATAAAACTAACTGATTATTTTAAATAATAATATAATAGATTTTTTTTTATAAAACACATGTTTCTATAGAAATTTCATTTAATTAATTCTTTAATAGTTTTAATCTCTAACTCTATTTGAAAATTTTTTAATAGATTTATAAAACGTAAGGTAAGTGAAAGTCTAGTGTTGCCCGCACCAGATTTTTGTTATATATATGTTCGAAAATTAGGTCTTTGCTAAAGAATTTAAATAGAACCAAGATGTTGCAGGAGTCAATAAAGGTGTAGGTACATCGAAATTATCAACATATTGTTTGCCTCAATTATTCTGTCTCGTTTAACTTACTTCTTATCAAGAAAATGACTGATAATAGGGTCAACCGGCCAGTTTTTCCTGCAATTAAGAGTGTCCGATTAATGGCGGTAGATAGGGATAAGCTGAAGCCTGAAATGGACCCTTTGCAACAGTATAATCCGTAGCTGATAAAACTGAATGAACAATTATTTATCATGATTCGAATCTAGGCAGTTTAGAAAATAAGTGCTTTTAAGTAGCTGCTTAAGCTACTCCGTTAATTTTTGAGAAGAAAACACCCATTAGAATTCTGTACAACCCACTAACTGTCTTCTGTTCAGTAAAAATAGAGATCGTATTGTTACTTTCACTTACTATATATAGTAAGGGAAAGTATTGCGATCGTGAAAATTTTCGAATTGCAGTTTTCAACGAAAATACACATTTTAGGGTCCCCTGAGTCCAAATAACCAAGTCCCGAAAAAAGGTCTGTGTGTGTGTGGTAACTCCCGGGCGAAAACGGTAAGTCCTATGAAACTTAAATTTCATATTTAAGACAACTATACGCCCGAGACGTGACAAAACTTTTTTCATCAAAATGAGCTTACCAGAAGAACCACTTTATACCATGCTTTTGCACCTTTTTTCGATTTTCTCAAAAACGGTTCCGACGATTTTGGTTAAACTCGCTATATAGATGTAAAATGTATGTTAATATAATTTCGGTTTCATTCGGATTAAAATGGTCAGACAGGGCTTAAATGCCGATATTTTTAATTTTCTTTCTCTAAAGTACCTTTAATTTAGTTGATTCTATAAAAATAACTATATTATCTTGTTACTACTGATGAAAAACAGGTGAATATATAAATTGAATGAATTTGATAACCAACTAAAGGAGAAAACAGAAAAAATATTTTTTTAATGCAATTTTTGGTTTTTGTACATAAGAGCAGTAATATACATGTATGATATACCGTTGGAAAGCTAAAGATTTTAGAAAAAATATTATCTTATACTCAAGCTTTTGAAAGTTAATAGAGAGCGATGAAAAGGAGATAAAACTAACTGATTATTTTAGATAATAATATAATAGATTTTTTAATAAAACACATGTTTCTTTAGGAATTTAATTTAATCAATTATTATAGGCTGCACTCATTTTTATCTCTAACTGTATTTGAAAATTTGTTAATCGATTTTAAAAACGGATGTAAGTGAAAGTCGTGTGTTGCCCGCACCAGATGTTGTCTATACCGATGGAAGGGCATGGAGTTAAATTGGCCAAGATCAAGAAAGCTGTCAGGTCATACCTAATCTTCTAGGTACTCATTTTAAAGGAGCTAGGTGTGCCCAAGGACCGACAGAAGATTACAAAAGAGAACTCGGCGACTTATCTTTTGTCGACAGCTATAGCGAGATTATACCTATTAGTGGTCAAATTGAACTTAGATATTACCATAGTTATAGAGATTATTTAGTTATATTCTTGTTTTTACCTTCACTTACCTATGTATGAAATATTAATTAAGAGGAAGTATTGCGATCGTAAAAATTTTCGAATTTCGGTTTTCAACGGAAATACACGTTTTAGGGGACCCTAACCCTGAGTCCAAATAACCAAGTCCCGAAAAAAGGTCTGTGTGTGTGTGGTAAGTCTAGCATAAAAACGAAAAGTCATACGAAAATGATATTTTATATCTAAGACACCTGTACGCCCCAGATGTTATTGCAACTTTTTCATCAAAATCAGCTAACCAGAAGAGCCACTTTTTATCCCTTTTTACGATTTTCTCAAAAAACGGCTCTAACGATTTTGATTAAACTCGCTATATCAATGTAAAATTTAATATGCTTTAATATCATGTAGGTTTCATTCTTATTGAAATAGTACTACAGGGCTTAAATGCCGATATTTTAAATTTTCTTCCTCTAAAGTTCCTTTAATTGTGTACATTCTAAAAGATTAACCATATCATCTTAATGTAATTGATGAAGGACGGCTAAATATACAAGTTGGACGAATTTGATGACCAACGAAAGGATTAAAGAGCAAAACTATTCTTTTATGTTATATTTAATTTTTTGATAATACGAACAGTAATATAGACGTATGATATACCGTTGAATAGAGAAAGATTTTAGAAAAAATATTATCTGACACAAAAAGTAGTAAAAGGTAATATATAGTGACGAATAGGGAATAAACTTGTTCCTGGTTTATAATTTAATATAATTATATCATTTAATCTAAAACATATGCTTCCAATGAAAATGAAATCACTTTTTATTAAAATAAACTTAAAATACTTTTTAAATTGAAGTATAGATAATAATTTTTAAATTAATTTTAACAGTAGTGGTAAGTGAAAGTCGTGTGTAGCCCGCACCAGATTTTTTTGGTCTATTTGTGTTTCGTGATTAATCTGATACCATTGCCATAATGTATTTATATTTGATAATCAGGTGTATAATGAATGATCCATATTGATATATTTTAATTTCTAAAGCCTTTTTGAACGATTCAGTGGAGGATATTGTGTTTAGTATGATACTTTCTATGAGTTTACTCTATTGGAAGGGCTGTTCATCAATGTCATTAAGATGATATGGTAAATCGTTTTGAGTGTACAAAATTAAAGGTAGTTTAGAGGAATAAAATTTAAAATATCGGCATTTAAGCACTGTCAGATTATTTGAATCAGAATAAAACCTACATTATATTAAAGCCCATTAAAATTTACATCAATACAACTTTCTTTATAGAAGACTACTGTACAAGATACTCTAAAGATAATAGAAGAAAGACCGAGAGAAGACCCTAGCCACTCAACCATTATCATTTAGTCAAGTAATAAAGATTCAAATTACGTAAAGAATCATAACAATAATTCTGATATAAATAAACCATTTATTTTAGAATTTAATATCAGTTTAATTGGATCTTTTGAATTAAAACATGCCACGGAAGAGATACCATTGGGTATTGTTATCTTCCTCATGCCTGACATGCCCTTTTTAAATTGTAACATATCTGACATGCAATCAACTGATTGTCATATGTATGCAAATATCCTGTCAGGTGTGAATAAATGACTAAAAATATATATATATATATATATATCATAGAATACAATAAATTCTAAGAACTAAAGGGCTACAGGCAGGAGGAACACATTCTCCCTTCCTAGAACAGAGGAAGTCAGCATACAAAACATGGACCCCTTATATCTTAAAAGAAGGACTCAAATTGAGCATACAGTGCGAGATATTTACGTAGAACACATCAAAGGAGATGGAAGACTACTGTACAAGATACCCTAAATATAATGGAAGAAAGACCGAGAGAAGCCCCTAGCCACTCAACCATTATCATTTAGTCAAGTAATATAGATTCAAATTATGTAAAGACTCATTAAATTAATTCTGATATAAATAAACCATTTATTTTATAGTTTAATATCAGTAAATTGGATAAAACAAAGCTCTAGGGAAAATATTACAATTTCAGTTCATTACTAAAATAAATAATTTTGGGTAATTTAAAAAAATAATTATCCATGCCCCAAAGATCTAAATATCTTCACTGTGTGTGATTCATTAACTATATATAGGTAAGAGAAAGTAAAAAGCAATTTCCACAAGAGCGTTACACCAATTACACCAATTACCCTCTTTATAGGAAAGAGAAATTCCAGGAACAGAACTGATGGAATAAGAACTCAATCAATCCCTAACAAGTCGGGTTAAGATAAAACTCCTCACGTGAGGTGGTGAGATAATGACAGGACCGAGTTAGGGTAGAAGAGCGGATGGTTGAAGGACTCCACTAAGCCTGTTAGATATAACCCACTCAAGGGCCGCGGCTTCAGCTCCCACTTGGTTCCATCGCTTTTGGGATTATACAATATCCAGCCTTCACTAATAATCGGATCCAGCCATCAAAGGAGCTGATGTGTTTATAAAGCTGTCAACACTATCGGTAACTACCCTTCGCCCCTCCCAGCTAACGAGTTCCGGAATTGAGTCAACTCCACCCGTCGACACGTTCCTTGATGGGTAAGAATTCTAACCGCTGGGGTGGAACTTTCCTATCTAGAAAACTCTATTAACGCTGTTAAAATGCATTACTGGCATTTTAACGCCGGCCATCGATTTGTTTGCTTGCCTTTGCCATCATCAGAAGAAAGACATGAATGGTATTGAGGAAGTTGATTAAAAGACAGTATATTAATGAGAAATTATAAAAATTAAACTTTATTTTCAAGAACATAGTTATCACTACTACTAATATTATAAAGCTGAAGAGTTTGTTTGTTTGAACGCGCTAATCTCAGAAACTACTGGTTCAAATCGAAAAATTCTTTTTGTGTTGGATAGTCCATTTATCGAGGAAGGCTATAGGCTATATAACATCACGCAGCGACCAATAGAACCGAAAATCTGGGGAAAAACAGGGAAAATTGACCCTGAATCCCACGATTCCAAATGATTTACATTTTAATTTTAATAGTCTCAATTTGTACAGCACATTTCCTGATTGTCAGATACATTACATACATCACATGGGCAAACATTTAAACACGTAGGAATCGATTTACGTCAAGATCGGGTTGCGGAGAAAATCAGTATGTTCTTCTGCCACAAGAAAATAAAACCAAAAATATCATTTACGCAGAAATACTTTAAAATATTGGGTCGTCCGAAAAGTTGGTAGAGATTTTTAAAATAAAATTTACCTTCTTTTTTTTTCTACTAAAAATGAATCACGAAGCTAATGTTTATTTATATGCATTTAATCTCCATAGAATTAACTATATTTGCACACTGGATTCGTCTTTATTAAGGCTCAGTAGTGTAGTTTATTTCAAACCAACATGAGTGACGATTCAGTTCATTTTCGGCATAATATGCTGTTCTTTTTTAAAAAAGGGAAAAATGTAGCCCAAACTGCACGAAAGATTCGATCCTTGTATAGCAGCGATTCAATTGCTGATAGCACGGTTCAGAAGTGGTTTTCGCGGTTTAGATCAGGAGATTTCAATTTGGAGGACCAACCCCGGGCTGGCCGGAGTTCAACTCTTGAAATCGAGGGTATTATCATGGTCATTGCAAACAATCCTCGAATTACTGTTTAGATAGGAGGTTTTACCTCACCCGCAGTATTCTCCTGACATCGCTCCTTCAGATTTCCATCTTTTCCATTCTGTCCAAAATTTTCTACAAGGGAAATCCTACACTTCAGAAGATGACGTCAGAACGAAACTTTTATTGTTCTTCAGGAGTAGGAACAGTGATTATTGGAAAAAAGGGATAATAGACCTTTCAATGCGTTGGGAAAGAGTGATCGCTGACGGTGGTAACTATTTTGTAGATTAAATAAATGAATTTTGAGCTGTTCAATTTTAATTGTTGTCCAAATTTCTTTACGAACTTTTCGAACAACCCAATATATTCTTTTAAAAAGGTCTTAATAGCGATCATAATAACCGAAATTGACGCAGACGAAGTCGCACGCAACAGCTAGTCACTACTACAACAGTAGCTAACCGTCAAACAAAGGAATCACCTGTTGTGTTATAGCGAGCATAACAGCCTTCTTAGCTCAAGGTCCCAGGATTTTTTAAATGGAGTACAAAATCATCGGTTATGTCGTCCTTCAGAGGTGACGAGACTGTAGGATGACAGGCAAGTGTTAAACATTCCGATCCTGATTCCTGGATATGCAAAATGTAGGGCTCCCACTGTAGCATCGTCCGATTAGCCACATTAGCATAAACGTGACGTTAAATGGATAAACAAGCTAACAAACACGCTATCTTATTAATATGTCGATCATAGTACTAAAGGGGTTATCTCAAACTCCTCCCACACCAGCTTCTAGTCCATCAACCTCTTCCTCGTATCCGGGCCAGTTCTGTAGGAACCCCCTCGTCTGGTGCTTTTTCTTCACCAGACCACCAACCCCTTAACTCAGCTCCTCGGTTTTTCTGCCGATCCTTTCCGGCTGCCACCTGCTTTCAGATAGTATTTTTTACCAGCTTTAAGGGTTCTAACATTCAATAATTTTCAATGCATTCTCTTAAATAAAATTCTTGCCACCAGCCATTAATAAGTCAAGGATGGCGGACAATCTTCTTCCTAGGAAAGCTTCTGCAGAGAAAATTTATTTATTTTTATTTTTTCCTTCAGAGAAGGAAAATTTCTGTAAGGCCAAATACTTATAGGCCGAATCTCCTACAGATACATGCCTTAAATTTTCTTTTGAATGTTTTGATACATTTTTTTGCTAGAACATTTGCCTGGGAGGGTAATGTGTATTTGTGAAATGTTTAAAATCCCATCCTTATCGCTAATAAAAGAAAATATAATTATGAGTAATCATAAAAAAACAATTTATTTTAAAGAACATGGTTATCACCATTACAGCATTAATTCACTAGCACCGATATGATACTATTAACACATCGATTTATGTTCAAAAGAAGCTATTGCTGTATGTCACATGCTTGTACATTGTTAGCATCATAAGTGCACTAATAGAATGTTGACTGATTTGTTATACGTCACGTAAATTGTAACTCAATGAACATCTAACTTTTGATCATTTCTTTCTTGTACGCTCTACTACTCTCAGGTATTCCCTACCTACTCATATCCGCCATGCTTCTTCCCTACCATCATTCAAGTCCCAGCTATTCCAGTACCTACTGTTATCCCAAACAGACGCTCAACAAGTCTGATATTTCTTAATTCTTAATTTATACAGAAAAATCATTATTTATTGTTTATATTAAACTTAGTTAATGAATCAGTGACTATGAATCACTTTCAATGTTTCATTTCATTCAACACTTTAATCTATACGAAGTTATTTATTTTAGTCTTTCATCTAATTGTATACTTTAATCCATTTTTTTTGGTATCATTGTAAATAAAAATTCAATTATAATCCTTATTCCTTTTGGCCAGACACGCCGTATATCTTAATTGTACATATCAATTGTTCTTAAGGGACCCTGTCCTAGAATAAAAATGTTTTTATATTCTATTCTATCTATCAATAACTCAAAAACATTCTATTAAAAAAAAAATATATTTAATGTAAACATTAACTTATTTCTCTTCTTACCGAAAAGCATATCCTAACCCGAACATCATTACAATATTCTAGAATTTCGCAGCAATATTCTGAATGAAATGATTTAGTATCTTGATAAAAAAGGGTAAATATACAACATGTATATATTCTTCTCTCACAATTTAAAACGATGACACAACACTGATGACTTAGCAGATACCATCATCGCCAAGGTGTACATATTCCAAAGAGGTATGCATAACAAGTAACTCTATAACTCTTAGAGCACAAACTAAGCTGATTTTATCAGAATAAGACTTTACGCTGGAAGCATTTTCTCCGGAGAAAAAAAAAAAGCATTTTCTCAGATATTGCGATTTTTTTTTATACCTCTCTCCATGATAAAAAGGTACATAATACAGGAGTTGGTATGTTATAAATATTAAACTACAAATTGTGTAGGCATTAAAGATTCGAAGTAACCTTTTTTTTTTGTTAGTTTAATAAAGTGTATTTATAAATAAAAAGTATAAACGATTAACTTAACACTATTAAGACAAAAGATTTATGTGTGGAGCTAGGAACATGTATCTACGTGATAAGTCTAGTTCGAAAAAGAAAAGACTTATAAAAAACCTCAGATAAGCATAAAACCACTTAAAATCAGAGAGTTTTATCCCTATTAAACTACTTTAGTAGCCATTGCCAAAACTTTGTTTATTAGAAACAATTGACTATCTTCTAATTTTAAGTAATATTAAGGTATGTATGAAAGAATTTAGAAAACATATTCTCACTATAAAAATACATTTTTCGAAATATTTAAAAAAATTTAATATTGCTTTATTGAGAAATAATACAATATGTCACTATCCTGGGCCTTAAGTATTGGAGCTAAAAGAAGTCATTCATTCCATATGTACAGGGTAAAAAAAACAACCAAAAAAAAAAAAAAAGTAAAAATAAATAACAAATGAAAATATAAAATAAATGAAATAAATTTTCCGAAATAAGATAAACAATATACAAGTACAAAATACCATTGGAAATATTAATAATTAAAAAAAAGTTAATAAATTAAAATTAAATCGATCAAAGTGATGAAGATTAATTAATTAAATAATAACTAAAACCCTATTTAAGATATTTAAGAACATTACTAGATGTTTCTGCATGAATACAAATTATATGGAAACTTATACTATAGCTGTAGTATATGTAATAGATATTAGTAAGTGAAATTCCAAATTTTAAGGGAATAAGGAAAACCTGGGTGATGTGCACACAAGATTTTCAAGTAATAAGTCTGAAGAAATGTATATAATTCACAAGCGACTTGCGAATATGAGGGATAAAAAAAAAAAGAGAGAGAGAGAAAGAAAAAAATAAGTGGAAGAAGGGAGATGAGCTGCCAGGTTCAATGCTGCAGTAATCAAGATCTTGTCCCTGCAAACCTTCATATACACCCTCTTTTCCATCTTGAATTTTAAGAAGCAGTAATTGCGAGTTTTATCATACAGTTCAGCCATAATTAAAATATTGTGATTCTTAATACTTCTCTTGTTTTCTACAGGAGTGATTTAAATTCACAAATTATTTTCCTATAAACTTTAAGTATAATAAGCATTGATCATTATTAGGGATGGTTAGGGAATGGGGATGGTTAGCTATCATTAATAGATAATAAGAAATAACAATAACAGTAGTTTTAAAAAATTAAAATTAAAAAAACAAAACAGGAAGCATAGATATAATTTAACACATAATATAATATAATTCAACACTATATTTTAAACCGGAAATATACGTTTATAGGGGCTCCTGAGTCCAAATGACAGAAAAAAAAGTCTGTGAGTGTGTTTGGAAACTCTAGCTCGAATACGATGATTTTTATAAAAAATAAAATTTCATAATTTAGAAGCTTATATCCCTGATATGTTTCAGCAACTTAAAAAAAAAAAAAAAAAAAATCGCCGAATCAGAAGAGCAACTTAACTTTGCAAAATTTTACATATTTTTTATATAAATATATTTTTTTAAGGATTTTTTTACTTTCACTTACTGTATATAGTAAGGGAAAGTATTGCGATTATGAAAATTTTCGGTTTCCAGTTTTCAACGAAAGTACACATTTTAGGGTCCCCTGAGTCCAAATAACCCGACCCGCAAAAACGTCTGGGGGCGGGGTGGCCGAGCGTGTTAGCGCGCGTTGCCTAACAACAGATAACCGAAAAGTGAAAACCAAATAATTACGAGTTCGACTCTCGTGCTGGGGGATTTAATCTCGGCATATATCCCCCGCCCTCATCCCCTGGCCCGAGAGAACCCCCGTATAGCCTTCAAAGGCGAGGTAAAAAAAAAAAAAAAAAAAAAAAAAAAAAAAAAAAAAAGACCCGCAAAAAGGTCTGTGTGTGTGTGAGTGGTAACTCCGGCGCAACGATATGTCCTATTAAACCGAAATCTTATATTTAAGACAAATATACGCCCGAAACGTTACAAAACCTTTTTCATCAAAATGAGCTTACCAGATGAGCCACTTTATACCATGAATTTTGCACCTTTTTTCGATTTTGTCGAAAACGGTTCCGACGATTTTGATTAATCTCGCTATCATCGATGTAAAATTTAATGGGCTTTCATATCATGTATGTTTCATTCTGATCAAAATGGTCTGACAGGGCTTAAATGCCGATATTTTAAATTTTCTTACTCTAAAGTACCTTTTATTTTGTTGATTCTATAAAAATAACTATATCATCTTGTTACCACTAATGAAAAACAGTTAAATATATATATTGAATGAATTCGATACCCAACTAAAGGAAAAAGCCGAAAAAATATTTTTTTAATGCAATTTTTCGTTTTTGAACATAAGAACAGTAATATACATGTATGATATACCGTTGAAAAGCTAAAGATTTTAGAAAAAATATTATCTCATACACAAGAGCTTGTTAAAGTTGAAAACTAAGTGATTGTTTGAGATAATACTATAATAGATTTTTTAATAAAACACATGTTTTTTATAAATTAATTTAATTAATTCTTTAATAGTTTCACGTATTTTTATCTCTAACTGTATTTGAAAATTCTTTCATTGATTTTAAAAATGGAGGTAAGTGAAAGTCGTGTGTTGCCCGCACCAGATTTCTTTTCCAAATATAACAATAGTAATTTAATAATACATAGTTGGAAAGCTAAAAATTATTAAACAAACGTTATCTTATATGCAAATGTGGAAGGTCATGTAAAGTGACGAATAGGGCATAATTTTTATAATGCCAAAAAATGTTTCCTATTAAACTGAATATTATTATTTATAATTTTTTTTTTTTATTTCTAACTTTATTTAATCATGCCCTGAGTATATGTGGCTCTTGCGCCCTCGCTCAGCCTCCACTGGCTCTCAAGACCAGTGACGCGGCTGAATGAGAGGCGCTGGGATCTTCTGGCATTGTGCCTCGACATCCACTAGTGGATCTCGAGGTTTGATTCAGTCATCCCAGGGACAGTTTGTAAATATTGTAAATAGGTATGAATGTGTCCATGGTTTTTACTATTATTTTCTTTATAACTATTCATTTAATTTTGTGTATATATATTTTTTTTTCTTTCTTCTTCTTTGTTTGATCTTTATTAATTTTTTTTTTTTATTTATTACATTACAGGATGAATGATTTCTTATATCTGTAATACTCATTGCCCCAGAAGGTGGCAGATTGTATTATCTCTTAATAAATAAATAAAAAACAAAAAAAAAACTTTATTTAATAGTTTTCAGGTTGATTTTAATAATAAGGTAAGTGAAAGTCGTTTGATGCTCGCAACAGATTTTTTTTACAATAGGTTTATGTCATTGAAATCTAGTTTTTAACTTTTTGGGTATTTGTTCCATTGAATGGCGGTTTACACATTCTATTTTTAAAATTACGTTTTCTTTATTTGAATTTTTGAATGATATCTTTCATATTAGTAAAGTATGTGTTTGATTTAATATACCCAACTTAAAACTATTGTTTTCATATTGTTTAAAAGTTTTTTTTTTTCTCTTAGATTTGATATTAAAAATGAAATAATATAATTATTAATGAAAAATATTTTAATAATATGAAGAAGAAGTTTTATAGGGTTGATTAAAATACAACTAATTCAATCAGGAAATAAGTTAATAATTTGTTAGGTTTTTTAAATTAAAATGATCCATTTTCATTCAACTTATTTAATTTCTTATTTTCTTCTCCCTACGTTTCGGCTTTTTGCCATTTTAAAGAGATCTATAAACATCATTTTTTTTAAACTAAAAGATAAACAACATTATTTTTTACATTCTTGTAAGGCAATTTACATACCTTTTAATATTCCATCATTATGCACTTATAAAAATATATATTTTGTCACAATTTAAAAAAATAAAATTAAAACTATAGGCTGACCTGCCCTGTCATGGTTGTTATCATCCATCACTTGACATTAAAACCAATATCTTTCTTTATCCTCATTTATGATGTAATCATCTCAAAACTATTTCAAACAATAATCAAATTTACATTTTATATATATGTATATATATATATATATATATATATATATATATATATATATATATATATACATATATATAATATAAATGATGTTTATAGATCCCTTGAAAATGGCAAAAAGCCGAAACGTAGGGAGAAGAAATTAAATAACTTGAATGAAAATGGATCATTTTAATTAAAAGAACCTACCAATACATTTATTCATTCAAACAACTTTTAATTTTAATATAATAATAATTAATAATGTTTATTTACTTAATTTGTTTCAATTTACAAGAAATGAATAAATATAAATATATATATATATATATATATATATATATATATATATATATATATAATACACACATACATACAAACAACCTTAAATAAGCTCGCATATTTTCCGAGTCCCCATACCGTTGAGATTCTCCAGTGTTCTGTTCTTCAGCGGTCTTGTGTGGACGGCTCCCGCAGAGAGTTCTGGGGTAATTAAGGGATGTAGATGGCGTTGTCCTCGCCCCGATTAGTGGCCTATTGCCTCCAGTCCGTCATGAATAATTCATAGTAGCAAAGCGCCATCTCCACAGGCACACAGCTCGGCTCTGGAGGCAAAGAGTACCTGGGATCTGCCTTAAGGGGAGGGTATTGAGCTCGCCGGTCGGATATTGGGTTGGCATAGGTCAGTGATCCGGAGCTGGTATCGGTTTTGGAAGTAAAAGTATTGGCATTTGAAAGTAACAAAATAATGTTAATTATTATCCTAAAATAATAATAAATAAAAATGAAAAATAACATAATATTGTACACAATTACTTTTAGTGCCTACTTAGGGAATAGTTTAATTTTTTATTTTATTTTCCAAAAACCTTTGTAGCATCACTAAACTGCAGGATACCTTCGAAATTTCATAAAGAAGGTTGTAGCTTTGTAGATCTGAATTCAATGTTCTTTTCCGATGTTGTTGTAGCTTTCGATGGAAATATAAAACTAACTACATTTACCTGCGCGATGGTACTTCTTGGTAGTAGATATCATAATGTAATTATCATGAAAAAATCACTTTCTCATACCTGCTTTTCTCTGAGTAAAAGCTATTTTAGTTAAAATATATTAACTAATAAGGTTGACTGTAATCATAGAGGTAATGAACAGTACTGCGGCATTCATCCTGATAATTTGACTTATATACCAGACAAACAGAGGAATTAGCTATATCCCTGTACCCATGGAACTACTTACTCACAACTTTGCACCGAATTCTCTTTCATGGAAAAGAAACAATTCAGCTTGATACTTTGCTCATTGTTACTCTTCCCGAAGAGGCCCAAGAAAACCTGAATAAAGAGCATAATATTACAGGACCAACCACAATAGGAAGAGGAGCCCATGGCCGAGTGGCTAGCGCGCTAGTCTCTCATGCTACAGGTTCTGAGTTCGAATCCCAGTCCCGGCGGGGTTTTTATAAGGATGTAAAAAAATGGGAATTCACTCACAACCTCTTCCCCGGGTATGTGAGACCCGTCAGCCAAAGAGTGGCCACTCACAAAATTAGTCGTAGGGATTGATGACCCTATACTAAAAATTTGTATCGTGAAACGTGAGTGTAAACTCGTAACAGTTTACACCGCGAGGCCCAGGGTATACACGGCCTGTCGCGCCACTGGAAGAAGAACCATAATAGGAAAACGTCTCACATAGCTATAAACCAATACGTTTTTAATATTATGATGACATCCTCGGACCCTTATATAAGCTGCTTAAAACCAGAATCATAACTTAAGAGCCTTCTTCTTAGTGATACAGCAAAAGATTTGTTATATATCTATTCATTTTCATGTTTTTAGAATAAAATGAGTAAAGTTTTTGGGTAAATTGTTCTAAAAATTATTTTTACTTTCACTTACCTATATATGGAATATATAGTAAGGGGAAGTATTCCTATCGCGAAAATTTTCTAATTCTAGTTTTCAACGGAAATATAGTTTTTTAGGGTCTCCTGAGTCCAAATAACCAAGTCCCGAAAAAACGTCTGAGTGTGTGTGTCAGTGTGTATATCCGTGTGCGTGAACTCCAGGAAGTAAACAAAAAGTCCTATGAAACTGAAATTTCATATTTAAGACAAATATACGCCCGAGAAGTTACAAAACCTTTTTTTATTAAAATCAGCTTACCAGAAGAGCCACTTTCTTTATTTTCTTTTATTATTTATCTTTATTTTTATTTAATATTTATTCACTATTATTTTATGATTTCTCCGAAAGAGCTCTAACGATTTTGATTTACTAAATTGCTGTAAAATAGACTTTATGGTGTAGAATATGTTGGTGTAAAATGGACTTTGACATCATGTAGGTTTCATTCTGATTAAAATACTCAGATGGGGCTTGAATGCCGATGTTTTAAATTTTCTTTATCTAAACTACCTTTAATTTTGTAGATTCTATAAAAATAAACATACTATCTTGTGACTATTGATCAAAAACAAGTAAATATATAACTTCGAATATAAATATATAACGAATTCGATACCCAACTAAAGGAGAAAACTGCAATTTTTTGATTTTGAACAAAAGAACAGTAATATACATATGTAATATACTGCTGGAAAGCTAATGATATTAAAAAACATATTATCTCATACACAAGCTTATTAAAGTAAATAAAGAGTGATGAAAAGCCGATGATACTACCTGATTATTTTAGATAATAATATAATAATAATAATAATAATAATAATAGGCTTAGCGAACCCGAAGGTTCGATGCCGATACCACCAAATTCCGCCTACACAGACTCGTCCAATGTTCACCATTCAAGCCCAAGCTCTCGAGATCAGCCTTAACGCAATCCTCCCATCTCCGCTTCGGCCTACCTTTTGGACGCCTACCAGTCGGATCAGCAAATACCAACTTTCTCGGAATCCGCTCGTCATCGAGCCCAACAACTTTACTCGCCCATTTGAGTCTCCGCGATGCAATCAGCTCAATTATATTCACAGGATGCAAGTTCCGCAATTCCGCGTTGTGCAACCTTCTAAACTCCCCAGTGGCCTCATCTCTCTTTGGACCAAATATTTTACGCAATACCTTATTTTCGAAAACCTTAAGCCGTTGTTCATCCTTCAAAGTAAGCGGCCACGTTTCACATCCGTAAAGAACCGTTGGAAGAATAATAGTTTTATAAATTCTAATCTTTAAGTTTTTAGATAGAAGTCGCGAACTAAGTAACTTAGCAACTGAATAATAACACGCATTTCCCACCTTTAACCGGGACTTTATTTCTTCCTGGATTTCATTTTTTCTAGTTATAATTGAACCTAAATACTTGAATTTCTCTACGTGTTCAAAAGTATGCCCTGATACATCAATATCACAGAGATCGCCACCGTTTCTGCTACTAGTCATATACTTCGTCTTATCGGTATTTAATTCGAGTCCTATTTCTTTACCGGTTTTTATTAACACACTTGTATTTAGTTGTATGGTTTCCGTGTCTTCACCTAGCAGTACGAGATCATCGGCATACCCCAAAACCGGAATCTTGTCACCCATATTTAAGCCTTTCTCGGTACACATCACCTTTTCTATGACATATTCTAAAGCTATATTAAATAACACAGGTGAAAGGGAGTCACCCTGTTTCAAACCCGATCGCACCTCAAATCTCTCGGAGTAATTATGACCGATTCTAACTTTATGAAATGTTTCCGACAAACACATCTCTACTAGATTTACTAACTTTCTAGGTATCCCCTGTTCAATCATGATGTTATATAGCTTCTGACGGTCTATTGAATCATAAGCCTTTTTAAAATCGATATATAGTTGATGGACTACACCGTTGTATTCCAATTTTTTCTCTAATATTTGACGTAAGGAAAATATTTGGTCAATAGTCGAGCGATTCCGCCTAAAACCACATTGGTAATCTCCGATAATTTCCTCAGCGTATTCCGTAATTCGACTAGTTAGAATTGCCGAGAATATTTTATAGCATACTGGGAGAAGAGAGATCCCACGATAGTTGTTACAATCCGACCTCGTTCCTTTTTTGTGAATCGGAATAAGTATTGATTCTTTCCATTCTTCGGGCATTTTTTCAGTTTCCCAGATCTTTTTAACTAAAAAATGTATTTTGGAAACGCCCGCTTCTCCACACGCCTTGATTAATTCACTCGTGATGTTATCATTTCCTGCAGCCTTATAACGTTTTAATTTTCCTATCGCCATTTCGACTTCCTCTTTACTCGGTGCGTCTATCCATGGTTCAGCGCTCTGATATTCAGAGAGAGGGGATTGATTATTATTTTCCGAATTTAAGATGCCGTCAAAGTGTTGTTTAAATGTATTTAATATCTCAGAAGGATCCGCAATTATATTGTTATTTGCATCTTTAACCGCATTCAATAAAGGTTCAAATCCTTTACGCGATTTGTTTATACCTTTGTACATCTCTCTTACGTTATTTTCGTTTCTGTGTTTTTCTATTTCTATTATTTTGCCTTTAAGATACTCTCTTTTCTTATTTTTTAAGAGTTTTGAAGTTTCATTCTTTACTAACCGAAAATAAGCCACATTATTATCGCTTGGATTATTTAAGGAATTCAGTTTAGCGGTTTTTCTTTTTTCGCACATATTTTGACAATCCCTGTCGAACCAAGGTTTGTTCTTTTTATTTTCGATTTTTCCAAGACATAAATTACCGACCTCTTTAATATTATCCCTGATCCCTTCCCATAATTTGTTTACATCTTTGTGTTCCTCGTCTGAGGATTCCAAAGCTTCGAACCGATTTTTTACTTCTATCGCGAATTGTTTTCTAATTTCGGGGTTGTTCAATTTAACTAAATCAAAATTCTCGGGACGAATATAGTTCGGTGTTCTCTTTTTTGTATTTAGTTTTTGTCGAAGTTTCGCGATTACTAATTCATGATCAGAACCGCATTCTGCACCCCGATACGATCTCACGTTAATTATGCTACTTTGCCATCTGTTTTGTACTAAAACATGATCGATTTGATTCCGTGTTTGTCCATCCGGCGATGTCCACGTATACTTATGAATATCCTTATGTTTAAATGTAGTACTTTTGATTACTAGGTTTTTCGAAATGGCAAAGTTTATTAGTCGGGTCCCATTATCATTACTATATTCGTGCAAACTTTCTTTACCGATTGTAGGACGATATACTTCTTCCCTTCCAACCTTTGCGTTCGCGTCGCCTAGTATTATCTTAATGTAATTTCGCGGTAACTTATCGTAAACCGACTCTAGTTTATCATAAAATTCGCATTTTACTTCATCATCACTGTCTTCGGTGGGAGAATGAATGTTTATAAACGCGATTTTAAACCAACGCCCTTGAAATATAGCAACCGATATTCTTTCACTAATGAACTGTACGTCCCGTAATGCGGAAAGAAATCTATTCCTAATCAGAAACCCGGTACCTAGACAATAATTAACGCTCCCCCCGTACCAAATTGTATACTTTCCTTCTGTTAACGAACCCTCCCCTGGCCAGCGAACCTCTTGTAATGCAACGATATCTAAATGGTACCCCTTAACTTCATTCGCGACCGACTTTAACCCACCTACCGTATTTAAACTTCTAACGTTCCACGTCCCTATTGTTAGATCTCTAATTTTCATCTTGCGCCATGATTCCCCTGAAGCAGTCCCCACCCGGAGACCCGAACGGGGGACTAGTTTACCTCCGGATAATGAGCGTTTTACCTCAGAGGAATCCATGACTTTTGGTGATATTTTGTGAACTAAGATATGTGAGTAGGGCGTTCGAACCTACGTCACACCCTCCAGCAAGCCTGGGGGGCCGCTCTCATTGTTGGTCAGCGAGTCCATCGGACTTAGCCGGGAGGAGCTTCCGAGGAAATTCCACCGACCATCCCCACATCCGCCACCCGTGGGACGCTCCCCATACGCGGTAATGAGATCCGCGCGAGGAAATAATATAATATAATAATATGTATAATATGTATAATATAATATGTATAATATAATAAAATAATATAATAGATTTTTTAATAAAACGAATGTCTATACAGAAATTCAATTTAATTAATTGTTTAATAGTTTCACTCATTTTTATCTCTAACTGTTTTAGATAATTCTCTAATCGATAATAAAAACGGAGGTAAGTGAATGTCGTGTGTTGTCTTCACCAGATTTTTTTAAATATAAATCAGCTCGGTTAATTATAAAAAATAAAATTAAAAAAAAAACAGTAAAATTTAGAGTGGACACAAAAACAATCACACATACATTTAAACCTATCAATATAGGTTGACCAAGGACTTGCAGGTAAGATTTTTCATGTATTTGTGGACGTAAGATTGATTACTACCATCCCCTCTGCTTTATTGTATCATGGGCCGAGATAATGTGAACCGCGGGATTTTTGACCCAATTTCGTGACCCAATTCAATCGTTCAGTGACCCAGAAAAATACTTTGAACCAAAGGATACGTTTAATATTATTCTAAATTTTTAAGCCGAAAGTTTTTGCTGAAATGAAAGCGGTGTTTTTTTCCGAATTAATAAGATTTTGAACAGCTGTGCGTTGGGTCAAAAGGTGTTTGTTTAATCCGGCAAGGCCAATTCGAATTTATTTAGTTAAGGTTTGTCTGAATCTCAATGTTCCCAGTCTATCTGTAATTATACCCTTTTCGGACTCGTAATAGTTGGTCAAAATATCAGGGCAAATATTTTTTTGGAAATCGTTGTTTTTAGTCGGAGTTCTGTTGGCCCCCCTAAGAGTTCTAACAATTATCCTAATGAATGTTTTCTCTAAAGTTGATAGTATGGGACTTACAGGGCCGCAAAGTTGCAAAAAAATATTTGAAAATCTAAGGGTCCAGAACTTTTTTATTTCGCATCTCAGAGCAAAACTTCCTTATAATTATATTTAGATCCAGTTTGGGGCCACCGGAACTCCGGTCAAAAAATTTTTTTTATAGTTTAATGTTTACTATTTTTTCGTTTAAAATCTTTTGAAAAATCATTTTATTGAAATCGTTGTTTTTAGTCGGAGTTCTGTTGGCCCCTCTAAGAGTTCTAACAATTATCCTTATGAATGTTTTCTCTAAAGTTGATAGTATGGGACTTACAGGGCCGCAAAGTTGGAAAAAAAATTTTTGAAAATTTAAGGACCCGGAACTTTTTTATTTCGCATCCCAGAGCAAAACGTCCCTATAATTATATTTAGGTCCAGTTAGGATACCATCGGAACTCCGGCCAAACCTTTGATCGGTCCTTTCTTGCCCAATCCCCTGCTATTTGGAATTCCATTCTTTCCAATATACGGCATGCTCAAGGTAAGGTAGATATGCTAGATGCACAAAACAATGATACTGTTTACAAATCATATGGAGACAATAGATAAACAGAAGTTAATCACCCCCAGTAAATACAACCCACTCTATCCATCCATTCATAACAATAGACATAAGCCTCAAGCTTACTTATTATTAAACGCACCCTTCCCTGTCATAAAAATATTTGCACAACTAAGACTTTCTAGAAACTACAATATCAAATTAACATTTAACAATATATATTACCATTTCAAACCCAAGGAGAACTGCACCCTATGTAATCTAAACGAAAGAGAGGACTTATTCTATATTTTCATTCGATGCCTCATATATGCACCGTACCGAACCCATTACATCCCTAGGGCCTTAAATATGAACAGTATAAATTTTATCACCCTTTTTACCACCGATGATATTGATGAATTAAAAAATATTTATTATTATGCCAGGCAATGTTGCCAAATCAGATCATTTACAATTAATGAATAAACGTATTTGTTAAGTTTATTAGATTATTTATCGTGTCTCGCCGTATTATGTAAAATAATATATTTATGTATTTATTGTATTGGAAAATGTTATATAATTCATATATTGTCTTAGAGTTATTTTGTTATAGGTTTTATTGTAATTTATCATTGTTTATTGTACCTAGAGCTTATAATGTAATGAATTAGTATCTTGCTAACTCTTTATTGAGGTATATTTTGTATAATATATTTTTTATGTAGCCAGCTCTATTTGTATGGGGATTACCCCGAAAGCAAATAAAGTTATTCATTCATTCATTCGTTCAATATACGGCATGCTTTTTCCTTATTCCGTGCAAGTATCTTTTTTTAATATAACCATAATCCCCAAACTGACGCTTTTTGACTGTAATTACTTAGACTTTGGATAAGAGAAACAATATTTATTTTTCTTAATTTTTCCTTCTATCGTTTTGTTTATTAATCATTATTATTTTATTTTCTTCACAACTTTGTGAATAATTAGTTAAAAAATAATAACGTATTATAAAAACTAATAAGTAACAACAATAATAAACAATAAAGTGAATTCGTTATTTATTGCAAATTTAGCACCTTAGAGTTGCGTAGTTATTTATATTTTATAGTCCAAATATGATTTGCGTCAACTTTTAACATGAAAAACTATAAGGCGTTATCCATGCCCAGATCTGAGGAACAGTTATGCACTCAAAAGAACTATAGTTTAATAAAGTTTAAGTTTAAAGTATATACAACGAAGGGACGAATATAATATACGTTTAAAAATATTATTAAAACGTTATTTCATCAAATAATATCACTATAAATTATACCCTTCTAAAAATGATTCATTGGAGTAAAAATCAGTAGAAAAACATTAAAGCAAGGAGACGGTTGCACGCACAGCACGAAAGGTAACATTTTAATTATAATCTACTTAGAAAGATAAACAGAGTCAAAATAGCAGCTATTGTTTTGATAAATTTGAGGGCAAGATATAAACCATGGCTTTAATTATGAATATGAAATTAACTTCTCGAGTTTTTCATCAAAGAGGGCTTAATTGATTCGCTAAGCTTCCGTTCGGATGATTAAGTCTTTTCGAAACTGTTGGCTTCTAAATATCTCCTTCTTTAAATATTTATTGCCCCCGTATTTTCATCAACCTCTTTGAGTTAAATAAAAAAGATAAATAATTCAAGATTGGGATTCGAGCTAATTTGAAAAGTAGTTTTTAGAAGTTACATAAGTTGTGTAGAGAAATTTATATTGTTATTTACGGGATAAATAAAGTTTCTGATTCAAACGGATCCAAGTTACTTTTTTTTTATCTTTTTTTTTTTTAGTATATGAATAATGGATAATAAGTAATAGGGTTTACTTAAAAAATAGACACAAAATATTAAAGACGATGATAAATAATTAAAATATGTTTTTTTTTTCCTCTGACGCGACAGGCCGTGTAGGTCCTAGGCCGCGTGGTGTAATCTTCTGGGAGAATATACTCACGATTCTCGATGACATTTTATAGGGTAGGGTTATCTCACCCTACGCCTAATTTATGTAAGCGACCACCATTTGGCTGACGGCTCTCACATAACCGGGGGAGAGGCTGTGAGTCAATCCACATTTAATTATATCCTTATAAAAGTATAAAAGAACTCACGACCATTAGCGTGAGAGACATAGCCATTCAGCCACGGGCTCCTCAATTAAAAAATGTTCGAACAAAATATTTTTAAAAAATACAGAATAGTCACAAGTAACTATTACTTCAAATAACTAAACATCTTGGTAGTTACTAGTTAGTAGTAGTTTAAAAAGATGAAGGAAATAAAATATTTTATTAGGGTTTTCATGATTATGTTATTAATTTTTTAGACTCAGATTTACATTGACCACTCAGCTTGTTTATTGTAAAAACACTGTAATATACATAATTTTTCGAGAAATTTATAATATATAAATTGAGAACTGCCTAAAATTCCATCTACTAATGGATAAACTTAATCTAACAAGATCTTGAAGGATTCTAGTGAAACAATTAGGTTCGTCAAAGAATGTAATCTGCTCCCGGAACTATACGGAAAAACAAATTGGAATAAATTCATAAATTCAGAACGTGTCAAAAATAAATAAATTTAAAAAAAAAAGTAGAAAACAAAAGGGAAAAAATCTGTTAATATAAATATATTTGATGCTAATAACCAAGAGGTTGAGCACATATTCCAATACCCTAACCCTATAATTTTTTAATAGTGTAAAAGGTTTGTCTGAATCTCTACATTCCCACTCTATCTGAAATAGATGGATAACTTTCCAAAAACTTTTTATTTTCCGCAAGTTAGGTCTCAAAATTTTTGGCAGTTTTTCTTTGCCTTAAATTCAATTTTAAACAGTAACACAATCATTTTAATAAGTTTTGGTTGATATATTGCCCACTTGCTCGTTGGATAAGCATATATTGTCATTTAAGTTAATTAAGGTCGTTCAAAACTTAATATCTCATTCCACAGAGCCCAAACCTTTGATCGGTCCTTTCTTGCCCAATCCACTGCAATTTGGAATTCCATTCTTTCCAATATGCGGCATGCTTTTTCCTTGCCCCGTGCAAGTATCTTCTTTTAATATAACCACAATCCCCAAACTGACGCTTTTTGACTGTAATTACTTAGACTTTAGATAAGAGAAATAATATATATTTTTTTTTTATTTGTTCCTTCTATCGTTTCGCTTATTAATAAATAAATAAATTTAAAAAAAAAGAGGAAAACAAATGGAAAAAATCTGTTAATATAAATATATTCGATGCTAATAACAAAGAGGTTGAGCACCTATTCTAATACCCTAACCCTAGGTAATAGTGTAAAATCGAAGCAATTATTTTTCATATATGTATTTTTATTAAATAAAAATATATTCCTATGAATATATTCAATAACCGATATAGTTTAGAAACAACAACTCAAGGAAATAAATAACATTTTTTTTTCTGTTATTAAAAGGTAATTCTATATTCCACCGAAGCGTTTTACTTTCACTTACTAAATATAGTAAGGTGAAGTATTGCGATCGTGAAAATTTTCGAATTCCAGGTTTCAACGGAAATACACGTTTAGGGTCCCCTGAGTCCAAATAACCAAGTCCCGCAAAAAGGTCTGTGTGTGTGTGTTGTATGGTGTGTGTGTGTGTGTGTGTGTGTGTGTGTGTGTGTGTGTGTGTGTGTGTGTGTGTGGTGTGTGGTGTGTGTCTGTGTCGTGTGTGTGTTGTGTGTGTGTTGTGTGTCGTGTATGTGTATGTGTGTGTGTGTGTGTGTGTGTTGTGTGGTGTGTCTGTGTATGTGTGTGTGTGTGTGTGGTAACTCCGGCGGAAACGTAAGTCCTATGAAACTGAAATTTCATATTTAAGACAACTATACGCCCGAGACGTGACAAAACTTTTTTCATCAAAATGAGCTTACCAGAAGAGGCACTTTATACCATGCATTTTGCACCTTTTTTCGATTTTCTCGAAAACGGTTCGCGATTTTAATTAAACTCGCTATATCGATGTAAAATTTAATGGCTTTAAGATCATGTACGTTTTATTTGGATAAAAATGGTTGACAGGCCTTAAATGCCGATATTTTAAATTTCTTCCTCTAAAGTACTTTATTTTAGATCAATAATAATAATAGATTATCTGTTACGCTGATGAAAACAATAAATATAAATTGAATGAATTCGATACCATAAGTAAACAGAAAAATATTTCTAATGCAATTTTCGTTTGAACATAAAGCATAATATAATGTATATAACTTAAAAAGTAAATTTTAGAAAAAATATCATCTCATACACAAGCTTTGAGAAGTTAATAGAGAGTGATGAGAAGAAGATAAAACTAACTGATTATTGTAGATAATAATATAATAGATTTTTTAATAAAACACATGTTTCTATATAAGTAAATTCAATTTGATTAATTCATTAATTTTTCACGTATTTTTATCTCTAACTGTATTTGAAAATTCTTTCATTGATTTTAAAAATCGAGGTAAGTGAAAGTCGTGTGTTGCCCGCACCAGATTTTAAACATGTATTATTTAAGTGCATATACCATAATATACTATACATTTATAGCGTAAACTGCCAGACATACAGATCAAATAGATTTTTCCAGCTATACTCGTATACCAAGGATATAGGAGCTGTAAATCTAGGTGATTCAGAGTTCAATAAGGTCGTTGAGGGTTCTTATCTAGCCTGGAGGATTGGCAGTAAAGGGCAGATATGATCCTATCTCATTCCAATGCTAGGCTAAAATCGGAACATAGCCTGCAGTTAGATTGAGTAATACACTACATAAAGATAGTGTGGAGAGGTTGAGTAAAGAAGCGTTCAAGCCTAATTTTACAAATAGTAAAAGAAGTTCTATAACCAAAGAAAAACACAACTAACGAATCTTTATGAGATACAAAAATATGCATTATGTATAATTAAAAATTAGGATTACGGAGTATAGATCAAGGAGAAAATACTGATCTAAATGGTTCCAGTCCTTCCTTTCAGACGGTTCCCAGTATGTAGTGATTCCAGGCCAACTTCTTTTCATGACTCTGCCTCTGTCGTGTAGTATCCCTCAGGGCTCATCACTGTCTCCCACCCTATTTGCTGTTTACATAAATGACCTTCCTCTCCTTATTGAGCAATCCCAATATTCATTTGTATGCCGACGATTTCCAAATTTACCTGTCCTTCCCACCTTCGGATCTATTACTAGCAGCCGAAAAAGCTACAAAATGACTTAAACAAATCGGAGTGGGCCATGGATAACAAGCTAAAGCTAAATGTCGAAAAGATAAGGCTATTGTAATAGGTTCCAGTCCCTCCTTAAAACTCTCCCTCCAATTCCTACCCTTTTTCTGAATAAATCTCCCACTGTAGCATCGTCCGATTAGCCATAGTAGCATAAAGTGACGTTAAACGAATAAATAAACAAACAAAAAAACGAAAACCAAATGACACATAACCATAATGCGTGGAGGTTACTGCAAGCTGCTTTGGTCCTACCAGCCGCACAGCGGAATTTACTCATGCTTTACTGAACACGTTTCTATTTGAAGTAATTTTTATTTTTTATCCTAACCTTCTTTGCTGGTTCGCAATGGGGATCACATACATATCAAGAACTTATTCCCAGATATACATATTGATTATTCTTAAATTACTTCTTCAGTTTCTCCATTGGATTTTTTTGCGTGTATTGAACAACGTAACTTTCGCTCTGAGTTGCTAAATAGATATCCTAACCATATAGGTACACTCAATATATAACAGTATCTTCGTATCATACTAAAGTGGTTAGGTTTAGGTTACGAACAGAGTTTCTTATTATTTGATTTTGTGTGTGTATATATATATATAAACTGTTACTCTAAAAACCACGAAGGTCTTGGGTTCAGTACTCATAGAGATTCGTACTTGCGAACGACCATGGAAGTAGGTGATTAGGTCTAAATCATGGTCAGCCGCCATCGGTTCTTTCCCAATTTTGGGTACCCACATTAAAGGTCTCGATACCCTAGGGTCGCTCCACGGCTGAGTTAACAGAATAAATTTGTCTGCCTCAGACGGTATTCGAATCCGGCACCTAGGGAACAGTAGCCTAGTGTTATCTACTCAACCACTAGACCACGCCGCTCCATTATTTATAAATTTGAAAATATGTTGAACAATTTCAGTCTAATTTATAACCTTTCAATAAAGAACTGTCGGTACAGAATTACGGTTATGAAGAACATTCCTTCGATTAAAATACTTTCCAATACAAAAAATAAATACTTCGTAGGTTTATATGAATCTTCTTTAGGTTTTCTGATTTATAAGCAAATTAATAAGTTAACTATTCCTTATAAAGTCTAGTAAATCATAGTTTGGATTTAAAACAAGGGTGTGTATATATCTCGACCTTAGAGAACTTTTCTATTTCGTGTTGCATGACAGACTTGCATGCCACACGGGCTCTAATATTCCACCGTAACGACTTCCTAAGCTATTCAGTCCTGCATTCCTTTGACAAGGTTAGTCAACTGAATCGGCTTATTTGTTAAACATAGCTAAAGAGATCAGAAAATATTGAAAACATTGGAATAACTAGCAGAGATAGAAGTGTATTTTACTTAAATTGTTTTAATTGAATGTTAAATAAAAAGTTTTTCACATTAAAAAATAAAATCATTAGCCATCTTGAAAGGACTATTCCAACATTTCCTAAGATCTTAGTAATCAATGTGTAGTCTAATGCTGTATGCTTTAAAAAAAAAAAAAAATTCAATTTATTACACCTTCAATGAATTTGACAATAGCGATTGATGAATGATATGCGGGTAGGCACATGGAAAGTCCTCATCAATCTTCAGTTTCTCGAGTATTGTCGTGTACTAGTGCCTTGCTTGATTAGTTGTGTAGTTCGTGTAGTTCGGTGAAAACGTTTGTAGAGGGTCCGAATCTGTTCGTTGACTGTTGGCATGTGAAGGTCAGTATGTAAAGTAGTGTTGCCAATGTACCATGGTGATTTGTAATAATTCTAAAAGTTTTGGATTGAAAAATTTGAATTTTACGTAGGTGTGTCTTTTTGGCAGTCCCGTATATTTGTGAGGAGTAAGTCCAAATGGGTTTCAGTAGGTAAGTGTACATGGAAAAAATTGACAATAAAATACAAGAAACATGACCATCTGTATAGTTTTATTTACAAAAATTATAAAATGAAACTTAAAACCATTATTTGACTAATTAATCACAATTACAATCATAGCGTATTAATTTTATGACAGCATCTTGGTCAATATGTTTCATTTTCATGGTCGTGTATACGGTTATCTATTACGATATGACGTCAGACAAGTTTTTTTTTATAGTCCCTTATGGTTATTATTTATGTTGGCAGTTTGGTGTCAACAAAAAAGTTTTATCAGGATCAATGTGTTCACATATACAAAGACAAAAACTTAACAAAAAAAAGCTAATGTTTAACGAAACGCATGACGGATACACCTGATAGTTACGTATTCGATAAACACTGATACCCTTTAAACGGTCCTACGATTGCTTTCATACTGATCGTCATTAAATTTGAAGAGGAACTGTTAACAAGAAAACTTCCTCGATTTTACGTAGGTTTAACGATACCAGGCATTGTAAGAAAATTAACGGTGAAGCTGTGCCGAATATAGACCTAAGTCTCGCCTCAAGAAGATTTGAACGTTTGCAAACGTGTTTCTTCACCTTGTTATCGTTCCCCCTTGGAATTTGGAAGAGCCGCCTTGCGGTCGTTTTCTTCAACACTCAACAAGACTTCGTTCACATTAATATAGAATATCTTTAACCATTATTGGAACATTTAAATTCTTAATTATCATTTCTTAAAACTTTTTAATTTTGATTCCTCTATTTTTTACAGATTTAAATATTTGATTAGGTTAATTTTGTTTCTTATCTTTTGTTGTATCAATTTCATTAGGTTAATTGTGTTTATTATCTTGTTTATATGTATTTTAGTCTAATAAATGTATTTTGATTCGTCGCTTCCTTCCATTATTTATATTTTTTAAATCTATACAGTCGACTAATTTTATTTTTAATCGAACCACCCTTAAAATTTGAGTTATCACTTGAAAGTACTGTTCTTCCACGGTTAGCTCAACGTATACAAAAGAAAAGAGACGACTTCAGAAAATAACCTTCCGGTTTTGGAAGGAAAAATACGCACCAAATCATATCGAATTAGAATGACCTGATATAGTTATATTATATATATAAACATATATATATATATAATTATATATATATTATATACATACATATATATATTGTTTGATCAGTTCTCGACGGTTGATAATTTAAGTTTTTGTTGTTCTCAGGTTTCAGTTAATGAATAAACAATTTTATCTATGCGACGTTTCGAGAATTTATCGTTCTCATAATCATGCGATTTTCGACAAAATAGTGTCTTAATTAGATAGGTGTAGCCTATAAACTTTGAAAGAACACTGAATTCTCGATACGTCACATAGATAAAATTGTTTATTCATTGACTGAAACTTGAGAACAACAAAAAACTATATAATATATATATATATATATATATATATATATATATATATATAATATATATATATATATTATATTCAAAATATACAATACAAATAACAAACAAATAGCGATCATATCTCAAAGCAGGAAGACAATTTTAAGAAGAAAGTGGAATTTAATGGTTAAAAGATAATTTTACTATCACATCATTATGAACCAAATATAATAGCATTTATTTTAAAAGATACCTAAGTCCACTTAAACTTAATTTATGATATTAATTATTGATAACGTACGATGTAGTATTTGAAAGTAATTTTAATTAATTAGTATTAAAATGTCAACCTCAGTTTTTATACAATACATTAGTAGAATGATCAATGAATAAACTTAACAAAATGCAATTTAATTCAAACATATCTCAATATTATTATAAATAGAATTAGGTCATTATTCAAAATAAACTGCTCATATATATATATATATATATATATATATATATATATATATATATATATATATATATATATATATATAAATATATAGTTTTGTTTGTCTGGGATAGATGATTAAGCTTATTTTGTTAACTCAAGCTGCTCAACAGAAACTAATTCAAAAATGCTTTAATGTATGATAGTATATTGAAAGAAAATTAAAATTATATAAGGTACAGTTTAATTATAGCCTTTAACCATACATTTACTATATACATTAATAACGCCAATAAATCCTAGTCATATCACCAAATCAAATAAGAACATCGAGAAGAATCGACAGATCATTTTTGATAAAGGCATGATCGCCATTAAATTTATATTTCGTATTGAGATTGGGAATACATGGAATATGTTTGAAGGAGCCAAAAGGAGTTGGGAGCGTGTTTGCTTGCTGGAGGTGCCCGACATCAAAACGGTCAAATATTGATACCGCGGCTTTTGTGAGTCGTTGGGGCATGGGTATAGATATATCCTACCAGTCCTGTATTCGAATAAATATTCTTGGAATGTACATCGCTCAACAAATACATATACTGATTTTTCTCAATAGCCAGCGTAGGATTATTTAAAAATTAGTCACTTGTCTGACAATTTAAACGAAGTCTTAAGTGAAGCGTATAATGAAGAAAAAAGGTGCAGATAGATAGCCACCTTAACAAACATTTTATTTTTTTTTTCTTATCCCCATAATGTACAATTCTTAATTTTTAGTTTTTCTGTAACCACTATACATTTTAAGGAATCGCGGAGTTCTTAATTGTTTTAAAATGAAGAATGTCTATGTAGGACGTAGTTCACGACGCTACTCAGCTCTTAGAACAAGCTATTCACAACAGACCTTTTCTTGTACATTTGCGTACATGTTCAAAATTGATATGAAAACATTACCGAACCTTCCTTGCTTATAAGTAAACAAAATCATACATCTGTGCTAAATACTTTGTAAAAGTAACCCAGTAAATCAACGTTCAAACCGTTTTTAGGTCTGGAGACAGCTTCCAGATCAACATGCTCTAGTAAAGAATCGGAGTTCGTGGAGGTATGAAAAGATTCAATTAATTAACTTCATTAATCCCATTTCTCCCATCCTCTTTAACCTTTGCCTCCATGATATCATCCAGTCTACATATACCTCTATTCCTATGTTTGCCGAGGACACGGCAGTTTTCTCTCAGCATGAAGATATTGCTATTGCCCGTAATACCCTTATACAAAGCCCCTTCACAGACTTGGAAAAATATCTAACCAAGTGGAAGATAAGTCTAAATTTACAAAAATGCAAATCGAAAATATTTACATTAAGACGACCTTCGGATCCACCTGAACTGATGCTCAACGGTAATAAGCTACCATGGATCTCTGCCGACGAAGCAGTGAAATACCTTGGAGTTCACCTCGATCGCCGCCTCACATGGAACCACCACATTAACATCAAACTAACCCAGACCTATGCAAGACTGGCAATGCTGTACCCCATCCTTAATAGAAAATCAAATCTCAAACCCGAAACAACAATTCTTCTTATATAAAACTAGCTGCTTCCTCAACGAAAAGAAAAAAAATTACAAGTATTCCAAAACAAAATATCAAGAATAGCCATAGATGCCCCATGGTTCATCAGAAATAGTCAACTATACCGCGAGCTACTTATAGAATGCATCGAAGATTTTATCAAAAAACGTTTCAGAAAATACCACTCCCATCTACCTGTTAGAGGTGCAGTGGCATACAACATAGGAGTTCCAACTTCATCTCGCAGGCCCAAACCTAGGCTTCTAAAAGACATCTTGTTTGATTGTATTGTATTGTTTAGTTTTATAAGCCTCATATTATTTAATCTTGTTGTTTATTTTTATTATTTTATTTAATTTATTATCATTATTTTTTATTTTATATTATTCTTATATTTATATATATTCTTGCAGCGAACTTCATGTTATTTTGTATATTCATTTCTTTTCTTTTTTTATCTTATTTAATTTTCTTTAATTTGTATTTTATTCATTCGTTCTGTTATTAATTTAATTTATTATTCAATTTTCATGAATAATTATAAATCTATTATCGTTAGGGTGTCTTGTGTATGAGATACAAGACCCACTTTTACACCCCATTTTTCTATTGTTACCAGTTGTAATAACAATTCTTTTTATATTAAAAAACCATGTATGGCTCACGCAGCCGATCTGGAAATAAACAAATTTAAACAAAAATTAATTCCAGAAAAGATTCCTCTCCCGGTCCAGATCAGCTATGTATTGGTATGATCAAACATTTCAATCTTTCTAATAAATCAACAATTCCACAGGTTTTTAAACACTCTATATTTATCCGAACGTTTCCCAAGTATATGGAAAAAAGCAATCACGATTCCTGTACTCAAGAAAGATAAAGACCCGATGAACGTTAATAACTATCTCCCTATCTCTCTCACCTCTTCTATGTGTAAACTCTTGAAAAAAACTAATAAGCAATTGCTTGCTGTGGTTTCTGGAAGCAAAAACTGTTCTTCCAGTATAGCAGAGTGGTTTTCGGAAAGGAAGAAGCACGAGAGACAACCTGGTTCACCTGGAATGCGACATATTAGGTGCCTTTGAACGCAAAGAAAAACTCTTGGCGGTTTTTATTGACATAGAAAATGCATTTGACAGGACTTGGAGAAGGCTTATCATCGATAAATTGGTCAGCATGGGTATCAATGGGCATCTTCTTGCTTTTATTTCTAACTTTCTCACTGATAGAAGATTCAGGGTTAGACTAGGTGATGTGTTCTTCCGTGAATATGAACAAGAGATGTTAAGTTTAATGAGGTATTAAGAAGTAGTCAACTTGCCAATCAAGAGTATGCTTTACGCGGACAGTCTTGCACTTAATACTGCACGGAAACAGACCAGATACAATCGGCTTTGGATAACGTCAGTGGCTGGTTTTGCTTCTCTTCAAGATGGTTAGTAACACTAGTTGGGGTCTGATCGTAAAAGCATGGTAACTTTGTTTAGGACTCTCATAAGACCAAAATTCGATTATGGTTGCAATGCTTTCAACTCTGCCTCAAGTCGAACTCTAAAACTACTTGATCCTATATAAAATACCGGTCTTCGAATAGCTATTGGTGCTTTCCGTTCCAGCCCTTCTATTAGCCTATGTGTTGAGGCTGGTGAACCTCCACTTGCACTACAAAGTAGGATACAACTTGACCTTATCCTTGCTGCTAAGATCCTGTCTACTCCCAACCATCCTCTCCTTCGTTTATTCCAAATAGACTATTCCCCACCAAACAACAAATCTTCGTTTCCAAAAGACCATCCTCCAACTTATCCTTGGCAATTCCCCTCTCCGAACATCTGTCTTCCTCTTACCAAATTATTAAAACAAAATACATTTCCATACATATATAAGCAGGAATTTAAAAAGCTTCAAAATAGACTCGGTATTGCTGATTATGTATATACTGATGGCTCTGAGAGTTCATCACGTGTGGGACCATCGGTCGTGTGAGACGACGGTAGGCAACATCTATTTTCCCTTTCTCCGCTCTGTAGCAACTATACCGCGGAACTAGTTGTAATTTATAAAAGTTTAAATGTTATTCACCCTACTAAAACAACTAGGATTATTTGCACTGACTCCTCATCGGCCCTGCTCAGCTTGAGACACCCTTTTTCCACCAACTCCCTTATTCAAAATGTTCTTTTATGATTGCAGTCCACAATAGTTTCTGACATTCATTACAGACAACAAGTAAAGGGAAATAAGAAGGGAGATCTCCCATTGGCATTCGTCCCAGAGACATAAACGAAGGGAAGAGGTTATCCGGGCGCGCTTGCGCATTGGACACACCCTACAAACGCACGGACATCTCATGGCACGGGATCCTCCAACGGACTGTCAAACAATATGCGGTTGCCCGATGACTGTGAAACACGTTTTGACAGAGTGTAGGTCTTACGATACTCACAGAGCTCATTTTGCAATTGATACTGACTTACCAACCGTTCTACAAGACAACATACAGACAGCTGCAAAACTTTTTTAATTTCTTCGACCGACAGACTTATACAATAAACTATAATATTTAACTAGTTTTTCACATTGATTTTAGGCGAAAATGACCCCAGTGGTTTGCGCCTAAAAAATAAAAAAGAATTAGCTCCAGTAAAAGGCAAAGCTATAGATTTTCAAAGTTATCAAAAAAACTACCAAAGCATTAATATGTAAATAAAAATGGTATTGAAAAACAGAAACAGCTTTTACTACTTTTGGAGGAATTTAAATATCAATAAATGATGTAAAATAATAGACAAGAATAAGCGGTATATGGTCTAAACTGATACGGAAATGTAGTTTACGATGTTTTATTATTATCCTAAATTTTTACATAAAAATAACTAACTAAGAAATCAAGCTATCTGATGGGTGTGCTACTAGCAAAGCGGAACTAAAGGTCAGACAGAATCTGGAATATCAGAAGTAGGATGCATAGGTTAGCACAAAATAACTTTGACAGTAGATGTATCACGGTTAGCTGGAAAAGGAAAATGAAGTAAGTAAAATCATTTCAGTATAGCAAGGGAAGAGAAGTTAATGCAGAGAAAAAATGACTTGAAATGACGAAATTACTTTCAATAAAAGAAAAAAGCAATTTTATGACTTAGTAACATAATTTGAAATACCCGATTTACAAATGCCAGGCACGTATCCAAGGGATGCTTAACTCACTCCCGTTTCTCCCACTTTTTTTTCTTTTTAATTTACATAGGTAATTTAATATTTTTGCATATAATACAAAAGAATCGTTAGCTGTAAATTATAATGGATATTACTACTTCCCAACATGGAACTGAATGCAAAAATTATTAGTGTGAGTAGTCGGTCTATTTTTTATACAACATTATAATTAGTGAATAACCTTTCTAGCAAGAATAATAAATTTAAAATTAAGTTTTATGCTATTTTGGGCAAAACAATTCAGATATTTTAATTAAACCAAGAGTGCTTAAAGGGGTTTTACTAAAATATGTTTATGCTAACATTGGTAAATGGTTTCCAGGGACCTAAGCCTATTTGCGTAGCAGGAAGAGGTTCGTTATCGCTGAAGGTAATTTAATCTTTTCTTCACCAATTAGCGGCCGCTCCTCATCAATGACATTATAATTTTCTGGATCGGGAAATTATCATCTTGAGGAGCCTTTAAGTTCTTTAGTCGCTCTTCCTCTTCGAGATTGGACCACTTTCTGTTAGGAGCAGAAGTCAATCTCCCATTGATGACTTCGTCACAGGCTATTTCTAGAATTAGACATTTGAAATGACTAGTTCAAAGTCTCTCGATCTTTCAGATATAACATAAATAATTGAATTAAAAGCAAAGTAATAATATAGTTTCAAAAATATAATAATTGCTTATTTTTTTTGTACATAAATTTATATTTTTATTGTATATTTGTCTTAAATTTTTTTTCTTCTCTTCCACACTTTCAAGGCCATTTTGTTTCGGTTTTTCAAAACTTTTTCTAAATTTCCATCATAAATTTTGAAAAATTTAAGCTCCCTGTGGCTCATAGCTCTAGTTGTACCTTGCTGGACTAAAGTTCAGCCTCAGTTTATTTACCACACATGGATTCATTATTTATTTAAAAACAAAAAAAACAAATCATGATTTTTTAAAATTTATTTCCCCTCATTGAGTTCAAGGGCGACAAGCGTTTGAGGACGACAATCATAACCCATCCGGTGACGGGGCTCACCTTTTAGTATGAATTGGACGTACAACCATAACTATTTAACTGTAAAATAAATTTTGCCATTGCCGGTGTACTCCAGGAGGTGCGACGTGAAAAAAGAAAGGTGTTCTTTATGAGTTCCGGCTTTTCAAAAAGTTTTTGTTCCGCTCTAAAAATCAACAAAATTCTGAATTGCACACATTTTTAGCTACTAGCCGATAAGAACTTGAAAAAATCAGGACCACCGATCTCGGGCACCTCCCATATCAGCCGCGCCATCATTAGTCGTGTCATCGGCAATTCCCAAAAAAATAGTTTTTTTAAAGGTGATAAAGGTGACGATGGGTGAAAATCGAGAAGCAGAAGAGGTCAGTTATGTTCCATCCTCAAGAAGAGGGCAGTCGTATTGGAGGGAAGTCCGTCGAGAATTGGGGAGGACGGAACGATCAGATCCAGGGTACAAGAAAGGACGCCTGAAACAAATTCCATCTTCGCAAGCCGACCAAAGTGCCCTAAGATAACTTTTTTTTATATTTAATGGCAAAGCTAGTAATAACGATTCCCTCAGAATTCTCATTCATAGTTCTAGACATTATATAAATTAACTTTAAGCTTAAGATATTTGTAATAGTTTATGTTTAATAATAATTTCTCTGATTAAAATCTTTTTATTTTAATCTTACCCTGCTTGCCACCTATTGGTAAACACGACACCTTTGGAAAAGAACTACAATGGTTCCGAAAAGTATAGTATACAAATACTGTTTTGAAGGTAACGCAGTCGGTCAAAAACCTAGCAATATTTATCCGCTTTTTATCGATTCTAACAATATGAAACAGTTCTAGTTTCAGAATTAATAGAATTAAATATACTTTGAAGGAGAAAAAGTACAGACTGCCATGTTCCGATATCGGCCAAGTATAAAGTATTTCAGGCGGTGGTGGAATCTGTAATGTACTATGGAGCGCAATTTTGGGGGTACCATAATTACCAACAATTAGAAACTATTCATAGATTATTTTTGAAGAAACTTTTTTTTTTTTTTTTTTTTTTTTTTTTTTTTTTTTTTTTTTTTATTGAGATATATTACAATTTGTTACAAAACGAACAATAATAATATTGATAAGAGACCACATTCATACTATATATACAGAAAATAATAATAATGGTCAAATTTCATAAAATATAACATAAATTCAAATATATACAATAAAATAATAATAATAAATAAAAAACAAAACAAATCGAAACATAAACCTATTATTGAGATAAATAAAAAGTTGGCAAATAAATAAACATCTTACACACAATCATAACTATATACAATATATACAATTGCTAAAGGGACCCCAGCAAGCGCTTTTTCCTCCACTTGTGGAGGAAAAAGCGGAATCCAAGAGATCCCAGCACCTCTATCTCAGCCGCATCACTGGTCTGAGCCAGTGGAGGCTGAGTTAGGGCGCTGTAGCCACAAACATACCGTACATGAGTGGAGGATCTGACCATTATCAGAACTCCAGTTTAAATGTTTACAATAGGTCTCGTGGCCACTGCCGTTTCAATCTTCGAGGAGGATTGTAGGGATGGGTGGTGCTGGATAGGGATTGCGCTAGAGGGTTAGGATGATGACTAAGGTTCTGATGAAATTTGGAAAATTTGGATGGTACCAGGTCTAAAACAAACGGAATATTAAGGTCATGGTGTAGGGTACAGTTGGTAACGTAATAAGGAGCATTAACTATTGTTCGGAGGACTTTGGATTGGAAGGATTGGATGCGTTTGATGTTAGAATGTTTAGCTGTCCCCCACAGTTCAAGTCCGTAGGTCCATATAGGTTTCAGTACTGTCTTGTATATTAGTAATTTGTTGTCAACTATAAGATGAGATTTTCTGTTTAGTAGTCTGTATAACTGGCCGAATCTGCGGTTGAGTTCTTTTCTTTTTAGTCTTGTATGTGGGTTCCACGTCAGTCTTTTGTCTAGTAAAAAGCCGAGATACCGGACTGTGTCTGAGGAAGGAAGCGGTATGAAATTGAAATTAACCGTTGGACAGGATTTGCGTCGAAGGGTGAATGTGACGTGAGTGCATTTGCTTTCGTTCACCTTAATGCGCCAAGCATTGCACCAGTCTTCGACAAGGGAAAGGTGCTTTTGGAGACTTAGCGATGCTGCTTCAGGATCGGAATTGGATGACAAAATGGCGGTATCATCAGCAAATGTTGCCAGAAAGGTATCGGGATCGGTAGGGATATCGGCGGTGTAGAGGATGTAGAGGACGGGTCATAAGACGCTGCCTTGAGGAACACCGGCCCCAACAGTATAATGTTTGGAAAATTCGGAACCACTGCGAACTCGGAAGGAGCGGTTTGATAAGTAGGATCGGAGGATTAGGTATAAGGATTGAGGTAAATGGGTTTTGAGCTTAAAGAGCAGTTCCGGGTGCCACACCCGGTCAAAAGCTTGAGCTATGTCCAGAAAGGCACCCGAACAATACTCCTTGCACTCAAGAGCGGAGGAAATGTGGTCTACAACTCGGAGGCCTCGGTGAACCGTGGAATGTTGAGGACGAAATCCAAACTGATGTGAAGGAAAATTGTGAAATTTGGCTAGGATTCGTTTTAATAGGAGTTTTTCGAAGATTTTGGAGAGGATCGGGAGCAGGCTAATAGGTCTGTAAGATGAAGTGCTGTGGGAAGGTTTGCCTAGTTTTAGGAAAAGGATGATAGTTGAATGTTTCCATATGAGAGGGAAATAGGTAGTGCGTAGGATACAGTTATAGAGATATGCAAGAAACGTAATGGCTTTGGGAGGAAGTTGTCTTAAGATCTGAGGAGTAAGGAGGTCGTATCCTGGGGATTTACGGAGAGGAAGCTTTTTAAGAAGATATTTAACCTCAGATGGATTTACTGCTTTAGGTGGTAAGGATAGTGGTATTGGTGACATAAGGAACTCTTCAACTGTTGCAGTATGGGTTGGATTGAGCTCAGGATGAGGAGTGAAAACTTTGGAAAGGTGCTGTGCGAATTCCTCGGCTTTATCCTTGTCGGAAGCAGCCCAGGAACTATCACAGCGCCGGAGAGGGTGGGAAATGGTGTGGGATTTTAGAATTCTCTTCGTGACATTCCATAGGGAATTGTCACGAGTCGAGAGAGAGGAGAGGTAGGAATTGTAGGATTGGGAACGGAATATCGCCAACTCCCGCTTTAATTTTCTACAAAGAAAGTTGTAAGAGCGGCGATCTTCTGGGTGGCGGGTGCGTTGCCATAATGATCTGGCTCGGCGTTTGGTGTTGATGAGGTCCTTCAGGTGTTGTGGTAAATGGCTTTTGTTAGGAATTCTTTGGGATTGTTTGGGAGAGGAGGCAGTCCAGGCAGCTTGTTGAATCGTGGTTGTAAAGGAATATACGGCATCATCAAGGTCAGTTTGGGTTTTGAGAGGTACTCTGAGGTCAATACCATTGGTGAGGATTTCGCGGAAGAGGTTCCAGTTGACAGGCCTCTAATGAATGACGGTGGGAAAGGTTTCGGAATAGGAGTTATGGATACATTTAGGATTAATGGACTATGATCAGAGGATAGTTCATCAAGGCGAGTTACGGAATAGTTCAGGGAGCCTAATCCGCTGTGGATGAAGAAGTCGAGGATGTCAGGATTACGGTTAGGATCTGTCGGCCAGTAGGTAGGAGAATCGGGAGGTAGGAGATGAAAGCGTCGGGTGTTGAGTGCAGACTGCAACGTCCGTCCACGAGAATTGGTGGTTCTAGAACCCCACTGTTGATTCTTTGCGTATAAGTCGGCACCCAAAATGAAGTGATTTCCCAAGGAGTTGAGGAAGGATCCAAATTGGGCAGAGGAAATGGGATGTTTAGGAGGGCAGTATGCTGATGCGATGATAAGCGGAAAGGAAAAGGTTTTGATTACAATGGAAGTTGCTTGTAGGTAATCGTGGGCGGGAAGTGGGTGTAAGTGATGGGAGACGGATCGGCGGACAATGACAGCAGTACCGGCGTGGGCTTTGCCGTCTGGATGGTCTGTCCGGTATGTTATGTATTCTGGTATTTTGAAGTACTGTTTAGTGGTTAGTCTAGTTTCAGTAATGAGTGCAACATCAACGTATTTGTCTTGCAGTACGGCTGTTAGTTCGTCAGTGTGAGTTCTAACACCATTTGCGTTCCAAAGGAGAATGGATAAGGAATTAGGTGAGGTCATTTATGGTTTTTGTAAGGCAGGAATGAGATTTGATACAAGGTTCGTAAGGAGTGATATTAGAGGCATAACAAGGGATTTCATTTCGGAGATAAAGGATGTCATCAAACTGGTAAGGTCTGTGGCGTTTGAAGGAGGAGGAATATGAGAGATTTGTGGTGGATTAGGATTCTTAGGATTGGTTACATTTTGAGAAAGAGGTATATGTGGAATGGATTGAGGTATATTTATTAGTTCCGGCAGGGCCACGGCTTCGGTACTTTGATTCCCACCTCCAAGTAGGTGGGCAAATGATACATTGGCATCAATAAGTTTTGAGGGTTCTCTTCTGGTGCTTGCATGTCTTGTTGTTTCATCCAGTACTTGAGGTTTTTGAAACCTGGTCTTGAGTTCCTTATAGATTTGGCATCCTTTATAGTTGGCCGGGTGGTCCTTGAGGCAGTGAGCACATACAGCTGGTGTTGATTTTGGTTTTGTACACTCACAGACTTGTGCTGTTCACCGCATTTCACGCATCGAGGTATGTGATGACAATAACTTTTAGTATGACCATATGCTTGACAATTATGGCACTGAATTATCTCTCTCTTTGTGTAAGGTTTTTCAACTCTTACACTGGAATAGTACAATCTATTGAGGTCATAGATTTTTTCAACTCCTTCAGCTGGTTCCAAATCCACAAAAAAGAGAGGTAGAGGAATTTTATCCTTTAGGACGTTAGTGACTTGCCGCACTTTATAGCCCATCTCCGTTAGTTCTTCTTTAATAGCTTCAACTGGTGTCGAGGGGTGTAAGTTTCTGATTACAACCCTTAAAGCTCTCTCTTGGCGTAGCTGATAGGTATGGAAATCTGCTTTGGTTTCAGTTAGGTATTTCACTATTTTTCTATATGTCTCGGCAGTAGTAGGAGATATTTTGGTATCATTGATTCTACTCATACAGTAGTAGCTGGTAGATTCGGTAATTTTGTTCAATTGCGCACACAACAACTGGAAATTTCTAATATTTTTGACAAATATTGGAGGAGGCCGTGGTTCACTAGGTATAGGAGTGATTCCATGTTTTCTTTTTCATTATGTAAAATCTGAAAAGGATTTGGGGTGAAAAACGGCGATTCGTCAGTCATCCCTTGTGACGATGTGCCAGGTTGTGGTTCAGATTCTGAATTAGTACCGGAAGGGGTTGCTTGTAGATTTAATCTTTTATTAGTATCACGGCGGGGTCTTTGTTTTGTAGGTGACGGGATTGAACCACTAGATCTAGATCTTTTAGTTGAAGCTTTGGAGGACATTACTTGATGATAATATCGCATTTCATGTATAGAAAGTAATTAAATAATAACCAGATGTGGGAAAAAACAATAACTTAAAAAAAAGTTAAGCAAGACCAGCCTTGCCGGGCTATTGGCAATCAGCTGATATGAAGAGGTGACTCAGCATTCACTTTACACTGTAAATTATATCACTACTTACCGCAGTTTGCTCCAATAATAACTGTTGTTGTTATCCTGAAGTCTGATGATGTTTTCAAGACTGTGCTGAAGTGAAATCCAACTATAAAAGCAAGAAATCCGAGAGCCGACTTGAAATATGACTGCTATACTCACGCGCATGCGAAGAAACTTTTTAACTTACCAAAGAACACACCTAACTACATGTTGTGTTGTACCTGGAAACGGGCAGGGATCTGTTGTATTTTAGTACGAGAATTTTACATTTAAATTATATTATAAAAATTTTAAACTATAGTAATGTACGTTTACCTAAAATTATAGCTCTTGATGGCATGAAAAACAAAAATTGTAGCAGACTAAAGGAATGGGTAAAACTAGCAGAAGATTTAGGCTGTCCATTTGATAGGGAGTTCGTATCGGTGGCGAGGTGGAATATCAAATGGTTAATATAATAGCTGCAGCCAAGGAAAATTTTAAAAAAGTACAAGGAATCACCGTTATGGGTGCCGAACACCATCTAATTTATAAGAAGCTAGATTATGGTGTAAACTACATTAATGACAAAAACAATATAGAATTAATAAGAATAGTTTTTAATACAAGAGCCGAAATGATATCCATAAATTGTAAACCATGGATGAGGGAAATAGTTCACACATGCTCAATTTTTTAACAGTAAGGAGGACGAAAATATAATTCATTTGTTAGGTAAATGTACGGCATTAATTATTAATAATTAATTATTAATTATTTAAAAAAAAAAAAGGATTTTGGAGAAAGTATTTTGACTGAAAACAAAATAATAGACATTTTAAATGGAACTAAATTGTATAGATTTATGAAATGAGCTGTGAACTACAGAAGCTTTTTAATAAAAGAATTCAATTACAATAATTAAATAAACAGAGAATATTTTGTCAGAGATAAATTGTAATTATATTTTGTTTATTCAATTTAGGAAACAAAGATTATCCCTCTATCTTTTTACAATAATGTATAATGTTTATTTATTTGTTGTTTTGTTATTGTAAGCTTATTGTTTTGTTTATTAATAATGTATATAAATAAACCAACTTCCTGGCAGACGGAAGTCCATGCCAGTATTTTGTGTTCTCTAGGCAAAGTAAAATTTATTAATAAAACACATTTATCTATCTATCTATCTATACTTTGAAGGAAGAATATTTAAAATAGCGGAATTTAAGCCCATTGAATATCACACTGAGACAGCTAGTTTAATCGAAATGAAACTTAGGTGGTCATTAATAATATTAATAAATGGATCATAATATTTAATTAATGTTAAGAGATATCATCAGACTGTTAATTTATTATTTAAATTGTTTTCCTCTTGGATACTGGTCATTGTTAAAACTATCATAAATAGTCGTATAATTATATCACAGACACTACATGCAAGTAAATAATGTGTTTTCAGGCTATTGTTAGCTTACTGCCTTAACCTAGGCTTGTCCCTGCTCAAACATCCCAAGTATTCCGCCTCATACATCACTGCTAAGAATCACAGCCCTAGCTTTTAGTTATTCCCTTAAAAATCCAGTTACTCCATTGTATTTATTTACAAATCGAGTCACTTAAAAGTTAAAAATACAATAACGTTTTAGAGTTTATTGTATTTGTTCACGCCATATGTTATGGCCTGATAAGGTTTTCCATGGCTGTTAAATTGAAAATAAAAAACTCCCTAAATTTATGATATTTATCATAGGATCATTTTATTGTATAAATCTTTATTTTTTATTTGGTTTAAAAATAGTCTTTGTAAATATAATTAAATGTTTTAGCCAAGAAAGTGAAGAATAATAGAAGAGAAGGAAAAAAAAAGATGATCGTACTTGAATTGTTTTTATTACTGCCTCGTGACCAGTCGAGTCCTAAGGTAGCGTCTGAACGGTGAAGCTGTGCCGTATAAAGACCCAAGTCTCCTCTCATACTCCGTACGTTTGCAAACGTATTTCTTTATCTTCTCATCGTTCCCCTTGGAACACGGAAGAGCCGCCCTGCGGTCATTTTCAACACTAAGAGGACTTCGTTCAGACCGCCCTGCGGTCGTTTTCTTCAACAGTATATGTTTGACGACATATATTTACGTGAATATAACCTATCTATATCCATTATTGGAACATTTAATTTCTTAATTATCATTTTTTACATCTTTAAGCATTTAATTAAGTTAAGTTTGTTTCTCAAATTTCTCAATATTTTTATTAGGTATATTTTGTTTCCTATATTTTCTTACAGCTGTTTAAGTGTATAATTAGGTTATTTTGTTTCTTATCATGTTTATATGTATTTTAGTTAATAAATGTATTGTGATTCGTGGTTTGCTTTCATTATTTTTATTTTTTAAATCTATACAGTCCACTAATTTTTTTTATTCGAACCACCTTCAATTTTGAGTTATCACTTGAAAGTACTGTTCTTTCACGGCTAGCTCAGCGTATACAGTATTATATATAATTCTTTCATTCCACACGCATTCAACCAAACGAGTTCGAGTTAAAATTTTAAGATTTTCTTTCATTATGGTAAAAAAAAAAAAAAAAATTCAGTCTCGAAAATGATATAAAAAAACATATTTTAAATAGCAATGTAAAAATATTGTTTTAATTCGTTATATTAATCTATTATAAACAAAATCAATGGAAATTTAAATTTTTTTAATTGGTATAATAATTAAAAAATCATATGAATCTGTTTTTACTTTCACTTACCATCATATATAATACTAGCGGTAGCCCGCGACTTCGTCATCTTCAATTTCTGTTATTATAATCGCGATTAAGAAGTTTAAAAAAATAAACATATTTTAAAGTATTTATGCGTAAATGATATTTTTAGTTTTATTTTCTTGTGGCAGAAGAACATACTGATTTTATCCGATTCCAATCTTGAAATGTGACTTATAGTTAGCCGTTTGTGAAAAAGTAGTCTTCACGTTAATCGATTATTAAAAGCTTATGACTAAAAACTTATTACTAACTTAATGTCCTAACCAAAACTAATATTTATTTATGTGGTGTTTTGCCATCGTACTGTAGCCGGTGCTGGAGTCATCGTGTTGAATAGTGGGTTTGTAAATGATTTTAAAGAATCAAAAAATATAATATGGCGTTGTTTAATGTAATCTGAAATTTTCGGTATTTCCAAAATTTCGAGGGCACTTCAGCTTTACCTTTTCATTGAGGTCGAAGGGTCATCTTCGAAGCATTGTATTTTGGCAAAATATATAATATAACAAAAATATTATTATAAAAAAATTAACAGGAAATTGAATTCTTTTAAAATTAAAAGGTAAATCATTTAGAATCATTGGGATGCGAGGTTAATTTCTCTCGTTTTTTCCACTGATTCTTCACTCCTATTTTTTTTTTTTCATAAACCCAATTTAGTAACATGTTTTGCCAAAATAGTATTTGAATAATTTCCTTTTACTGTATCTAGATACATTTTAAGGCGGTTTCTGTTAATAGATAATAGGGGTACTCACTACATTTGCTATAGCATGCTATTTGTGCTTTTGTGCTAAACCCATCAATTTTATACAGGAAATAACTGTAGAAACTCGACGGGTTTAGCAAAATAACACAAATAGCATGCTATAGCAAACGTAGTGAATACCCCTAATGTTTTTAAAGTGCTATCACTGATCTGCTATTCCTCTTGGTGGTGGGGATCACTTCAATCTCCACACTTCTAGTCTTAAGCTAATCTTAATCGACCTTAAACACTATGTTGCCACCTCTGAGGAGCTGGTGGAACCTTAAGCCTACTAAAAACAGGATTTGAAAGCACTTCTAAAGAATTATAAAAATTATGTTTTCTATTTGCAAGGCATTCTGTTACTTTAGGGATATTAAATAGAAAATGAAGTCTTTCTGCCTTTTCTTTTTTAAAGGTAGTTTTTCTTGCAATTTTCTTCAAAACGCAATTTTGGAATTGCTGTAGCTTCTTTCTTGAATTATCTGGACAATGGGTTAGTAACGGTGCTCCGTAAAAAAAAAAAAAATAAATATTTTTTCCAGTAGTTTTTGAAATTAGCGTGTTTAAATAAATAAACTCTTCAGGCTTACAATATTAGTATATATTTCACACAGATGAAGCCCAACCCATTAATGCTAAAGTTCTTCTAAACCAACACCAATTCACATAGAATCCGGTTATAATTTTTCATAATTGTGAGATGAACTTACGAAAGAAGCTGGAAAAAAATGACTTTAAAATCTAACCTCAATGGCTCGGTAAATAACGCCACCATCATCAGACGCATATCGTGATATTATCAAATATCTAAAAAAAAAAAAGAAAAAAAAAAAGCTCTCTCTTTTTTCTCTGATGATATATCTGTTATATAAAAGTTTACTGCAATTAGCACTGATTAGGCAAGACTACACTGTATTATAAGTCAATAAATAAAAAATAGTCGATTTGTCAGTCAGTTTTCAAGCGTTTGCTTTTTGATGCAATGAATGTTTTGAGTTGTCTGGAGAGTCAGTTAATTGGAGTCAGTTTAATGGTAATGCGTGTGTATAGCATTGCTTTGTCCCAGGCACAATAGCATGATCAGTCACGTGTGTATAGCATTGCTTTGTCCCAGGCACAATAGCATGATCAGTCACGTGTGTATAGCATTGCTTTGTCCCAGGCACAATAGCATGATCAGTCACGTGTGTATAGCATTGCTTTGTCCCAGGCACAATAGCATGATCAGTCACGTGTGTATAGCATTGCTTAGTCCCAGGCACAATAGCATGATCAGTCACGTGTGTATAGCATTGCTTTGTCCCAGGCACAATAGCATGATCAGTCACGTGTGTATAGCATTGCTTTGTCCCAGGCACAATAGCATGATCAGTCACGTGTGTATAGCATTGCTTTGTCCAGGCACAATAGCATGATCAGTCACGTGTGTATAGCATTGCTTTGTCCCAGGCACAATAGCATGATCAGTCACGTGTGTATAGCATTGCTTTGTCCCAGGCACAATAGCATGATCAGTCACGTGTGTATAGCATTGCTTTGTCCCAGGCACAATAGCATGATCAGTCACGAGGAGTGGGAACCCATTAATTCACAAGTCTCGTAGGGTTCGAGTGAAATGGTGGATTCAAAGTGTAAAATATCCAGTCATCTGTGGAACAGTTTAAATTTTGTTATGAAATGATCGGAGCAGTGGTAAAAATCAAGCATAACTTTTTACCAATGTTACTAGCACTCTTGAGTGATAAATGACTGATGAAGATTTTCCCTGTTTGATGCACTAAAACAGACTAATGTATAAATGAGTGACGATACATGTGTTGGAGTTTCAAACTCAGACGAGTATGTGTTATTCACGACAACAGTTCTATTGCAATGACATTACTTACTAGGAACAATATGTAATTATCACTTCTCGGAGAAGAGCACAGTTAATCTTTAGCTTAAATCATTCAACCATATCCCTCCAGTGCGAACCCCACACATGAATTCGCTGGAACTGGCATTGATCGCCGATAGCGAAAAAGCATTTATCTAGCAAATAAACCTCGAAAAAAAATACGAATACGAATATATTAACAGATGTGGACAGGTATACGCCCGAATTTCACAGGTATCCTATATTCCATATTCATATTCCACTGGTGTGGGCCGGGCCGTATTCCACTGGTCAAAAAACGTATACGGGCCTGTAAAAGTCAAGATGTGCGCATTTGCAGGCGCGAATTCGAATACGGTGGTATTATAACTTATATTAAAAGACATAATATTTAATATTTTTAAAATATGATTCAAATATTGTTGAAATAACTTCTTTAAATACGAATATTTATTTATTTACATATATCAACTCTCATACAGTTATCTTCTCTAAAATGAAATAATTTAACAAATATTTCTTAAAATTTATTAATTTGTGGAAAATGAAAAACGTTAATGCAGTAATGCACTTATAAATTATATTAAAAACGAAAAGAAATATTATCCATTTGATATATTTTTCTTGGGCTTATTATCTTATATATTGAGAGTAAAGCTCAGTAAATATTTTAACATTTCAAACCATCTATCTGAAAATAAACAATATGCATTCAATAATCGGTAAAATGTTGAATTTTAAGCATTTACAGTGAAGTGTTTTTCATGATTATGTTTCTATTTTCAAAGTAAAGAAGTTTGCTATAATTCCAAAACATTGAAAGTTGAAAAATAATAAAATTAATTCTTTATAATAAAGTGAAGTAAAGCACGAATAAAAGTATTTACGTAACATTCAAGGTTGTAATTGAGAGTGATGATAACCTCAAAAAACTTTAATATATATATACGATAATAAGTATATACCATATTACTATTAATTTAATCTTATTAGTAATTTCATTATATTTCATTATTATTAATTAAAATAAATGCTTTAATCGAAATTCAGTATAATTCTTTGTCCAATGTTAACTTTGTTTGAAGATAAGAAGTAATATAAAGCCGCCTTAGAACCTAGGCATCGGGAATTTTACCATGGTACCTACCCTGTGACTTTGAGCCTATTTAAAGACGTGTGACGAAATTCTTAGGAAATATTGCAATACTGGCAGCACCGAAGAGAGTTCTTCAAGCATATAAATAAAAGGAGATCAACAACCCCCCCTCCTTGTACGTGACACTTATCAGCCAACTGGTGGTCTCTCACGAAAATATGCGTACAAAAATAGTGATGACACCATCCTATAGATGTCATCGAGAATTGGGGTGAAATCGTAAGGAATCTTAGCGGGAAAGAAAAAAGAAAAAAAAAACATAGTTTTATTGAATAAATAAATCTTTTAAAAAAGACAATCCGTATGACTGATGCTAATATAGATAGTCATAGAAGGAGTAATATGATAAAATAAATAAAAGATTCATAGATACGAAATTACTTTAACCTCTATGTGAATTAACTCGAAAAAAAAATGTTTACTATCATTAAAATATTTTAATAAGTTTTGGTAGACAATTCTAACGTCACCAGTGTATAAACATTTAAGTTCGCAAAAAGTTTAGCTCAAAAACAAAAGTTTAAATTACATATTGAAGGTTAATGTGTTCACTAAAATCCACACCCAAACGTTTTATTTCGAAATCGTAGATTTCTTGTTGTTTTTTTATACAACAATAGGAACGACTTAGGTCTAAGGATTACTAAGGATTTTTCACTCCCATTAAAAAATCCTAGGACCACCTGCGGGTTTGAACCCATGACCTTTGGCATAGGAGGCTGTTATGCTAACCACCCAGCTACAAGTGACCCCTCCATCCATTCGTTAGCGATGATTAAAAGAATTAATTTTAAAAATTTCTTCCAAAGAATTTAATTTTGTTTATATATATAATGAACGAAGAGGTGGTTGGGATTGCGGTCAATGAATTATTACAAAACAATAGAGAAAAAAAATGGTTTCACAATATAATGGCCGAAAGCCGTGCAATAAGATGGTTAGGTTCAGATGACGCTCAGCCGTCACGTTTCCTTTTCTCCCATTTTCGGCTACCCACTTTATATATGATGGATGCGCCCCTAAGGTTGCCCCACGGCTGAAAGAACAGAATTAATAATAATGCCACAGCCGGTTTTTGAACCCGACAACCGGAGGACAGTAAATTATCCTCTAGACAATGCCGTTTTCATGGTTTCACTATAAATAGTTTTCACTATTTGCGGTATCACGCATTAAACCTCAACCCAGCTATCTCATCCTTTGTTGTTATTAATAAAAAGCTCTTTATCGTGCTCTAACAATAGATATATTATCATGAGTATTAAAATTCAAAATTAACTAATGGAGAAACATTTTATCAGGATAAATACGAATTTTCAGTAGTAATTAACGTTGTATTGACGTAAAATATACCGTTGGAAATATCAAGATTTAAAAAACTGAATATTTATTATCTGAATATGTAACAGATAATGTTTTAGAAGTTAATAAAGAGTGGCGATCCTAGATGTGAACCCAAACTAAATGTAATTTGAGTGGAAACTACATTTGAACTTATACAATTTATTTCCAGCAGCCAAGTGGAAGTTTCGCGATACGTGCAGCAGAGTTTTAAATTGGATATTGTCATTGTGTTTAATGCATAAACATCTAGATCACGAAACCTATCACTGTATATAGCATTTTTATAAATGAAAAAGGACATTAATATTGAAATGTAACGAGTTTCTTTTGATTAATAACAAGGCGAGGAAATTCATAGCGGACCCAGGGAAAAAATCTCGACATTTACATTTTGCCTAGAATTGATTGGTATCCCCAAGGATAACCCAGCCTCCTACCGTTTCAACAACAGAATCATTAAATAGGTAAGTGGTGAAAATCAGTAAAGTTATATAAAAGTAAATTGATATTTCATAAATAATTTTATTATTTTGTTCATAGAATTGGAATTTTAATGCCACTAAGCTACTCCATCTAAGCTAATATTTTATTTTATTTATTTATTTATTGACTTTAATGTTATTTGCTATCTGCAAAAAAAAAAAAATTGCAATAAGCAAATATGATGACTTCCGAAAGTCGGTTAAAGCAAGGCATCTCTAGGCCACCGCCTAAAAAGTCGTCGGGGTTCTTGTAGGATTTAAGTCTTTGAGCCGATGGGTTCATGTTGTAAGTCAGTCTGTCATGAAATCATTTATAATATTCTGTGGCTGTGTCTGAAACTGTGAGTATGTCCAAGTGCTTGTGAAGTGATTCGTTGGTTACATAAATCGGTGCATCCACGATTTTTCGCAATATTTTCGATTGAAGGGTCTGAATTATTTGGATGTTAGAATATTTGGCAGATCCCTATAGCTCTATCCCGTATGTCCATAATGGTTCGATCATTACTTTGTAAATAGTAAGTTTGGTGTTCACGGATAATTTGGATCGTTTGTCAAGCAGACGGGATAGTAGTCCAAATCGTCGGTTCAATTGTTGTCTTTCAAGTCTAATGTGGGTCCTCCATGGCATTCTTTTGTCTAAGTACAGTCCCAAATATCGTACTTCATCTGATGTCGGAATGGGTTTATCCTCAAAATAGACTGCTGGACAATCCCATGATTGAGCGTTAAAACGATATATAGACTCTTTGATTGGTTCATTTTCACTTTCCATCCATTAGCCCAACTGGATAAGTCATCAATGTGGTTTTGCAACATGAAGGATGCAAGAATTGGGTTTTGATGGGATGTCAAAAGAGCTGTATCGTCTGCAAAAGTGGCTAGTAAGGTGTGGTCATTTTCTGGTAAGTCTTCCGTGTAGATATTTAATATTAGATAAGCTAATATTTAAGAACTAAAAATGTGTAATTTAAAAAAATATATATTAAAAGCCAGAGATATATTAAAGAAACACTTTTTTTTAAATTTATTTATTTAAAATGAATAAATATCGACTATTAAAACACTTAATTGACAAACGATCAAAACTCCCTCTATACTTCAAAAAACTCAATTACACAACCATTATTAGACCTATCTGGACTTATGGCATAGAGCTATGGGGTTCCACTAAACCATGGAATTCCTCCCGCATCCAATCCTTGCAATCCAAAATCCTTCGACAAATCCTAGACGCTTCGTTCTCATCTATAGAGACCTGAATATCCCACTCGTTGCAGAAATTGCCCAAAAAAGATACTCCTCCTTTCATTCCAAATTACCCCCCCCCCCCATACAAACCCACTTGTCCGTATTCTCTCATCGGCATCTATTCCCGATAATCCTCCGAGGCATCTGAAAAGACGGTGGCCTCGAGACCTGCTTACCAAATAAACTCTGAAGTGCTACCACTGGGTAAATTCTTCTCAAGACTTTTCTAAGCTAATGTTCTGTAAATAGCTCATTTACTTGTTGTACTGTGTACAGTTGTAAATATCAATAAAAGAATTTTAAAATAAAATAAAAAATAAATATCATAGAATGGGTTTTATTGTTTATTTATTTAACGTCACTTTATGCTACTAAGGCTAATCGGACGATGCTACAGTGGGAGTCCTAAATTTTGCCTATCCGGACCACCTCTTAACGTCCCCTCCGAAGGACGGCATAACTAAGGATTTTTTTACTCTCAGTAAAAAATCTTAGGACCACATGCGGGTTTGAACCCGTGACCTTTGGCATAGGAGGCTGTTATGCTAACCATCCAGCTACAAGTGATCCCCGAAGTATTGACAGCGGTGGGTTTTTATTTCTTAAGTGACTTCAATGTTTTATTATTTATATTATTTTTAGCTGCTCTTGGCTACTTTAACATTTAATGGACTGACGCTCTTATCATCCACAAATGTGGATACAAATGTATGTAGCCAGTCCTGACAGCGTGATGTAGTTTCAAGTGAGTGGCCTGAGGCTTTAGATTGTAGGATGCTGCGGACGTATGGAGGGTGTTAGGAGTTAATGATTTGGTAAAGGTATGTTCAAAGGAAATATCATCTATGTACAGAAGGTTGGAGTCCCTCTAACGTTTAACGTTGGACTTATCCTCTTGAAGATGGATATATGAGACGTTGATTTCCAAAAGGTACTATATCCACTTTAGAAAATTTTACAGGAAACGCAAAAATCTGTCATTTATTTATTATTGGACCAATTTACGTGATTATTTTTTTATTAAAATCAAAAGTTGATTTTTAAGTGTGTTGCCAATTCATTTTTCCAAATTATTGCACTTTTTCGATTATTTAAAAAAATATAATATGGATATAGTACTTTACCTTTTGGAACGGAACATGGATATAGTACTTTTTGGAAAGAATTAAAAGGGATATAGTACTTTTTGGAATAATATAACGCGATATAAGTTGGTAACAGACACTAAAACCTTCCTGATACAACAATAGTGATAACTAACGTCCTTATATTGTTTATTACTAAATTATGTATATTTCCTCATTCTCCCTCTGAGAAATATCTTTCTTTGTTGGTTAATTACATTGATTATCTATTATTCATAAAGAAAGTGAATATTTAAAGGGCAATTTATCTATTTATGACACTATAATAAGAAAGTATGTAATTATGAAGTCTGTTTTAAACTTGTATTTACTATTAGTGTGAATTTAGAAAATTTAACTATATTATTAAAGACGTGTAAACAATATTTAACCATAGATACAGAACTTTTGAGCTTTTATTTTACATAAAACTAGTACTAAGTTAGATCAGGCACGGATTTTCTTCACATATTTAGCTAGTTCGTAGAATGCTATTTCCAACTATTTGCTGCATCAAATACCATTATGCTATTAAAATGTGAGATTCTGAAAATTTTTAATCCAAATGTATGCTTAATTTAATTGACAACCTAAAAGAACCAAAGCGACGCAACTAAGTTGTTTCAAATAGTCTAAAAACTGATTATTAGGTATTAAAACTATTAATCAAAATAATAGCGGTGATTCAAGACGTGCTAAATGAACCAATAAAAATGCATAAAATGATGAAAACAATAAATTAATGGTGATATATTACAGGGTTAGGTGCTTCTGCCATATACATAGTAGAGAATATAGTACCTTTTGGAAGGAAATGAAAGAAAGGTTATATCTGTTTACATAGGATATAGTACGTTTTGAAACGAAACATGGATATAGTACCTTTTGGAATGAAATAAAATGTGGATTTAGTACCTTTTGGAATGAAACGCAATTTTTAAATACCTTCTTAAAGGATTATTATGTTTTTTAGATAAAATTAAACCATTAGAATTCAAATATGTGAAAATATCAACTATGAAAAAAATGTCCATTAGTACCTTTTGGAAATCAACGTCTCATATGGAGACCAATTCGAGGTGCCGAAGATGAATCTTATAAACATTTTAATAATCCGCTTGAGTCTACAGACAAGAAATCACTATACACCACACAGCTATACGATCAAACTTGTGAATTTCAATAAAAACAATAAAATACAAATAATTTACGTTTTGGTATTTATTTTTGTCTACGCTGCTTTAGGCTGCTTCAACACTTACTAGACAAACGGTCAAACCTTCCTCTGAACTACAAAAGGCTCATCTACATGACTATTATAAGGCCAATCTGGACTTACGGAGTAGAGCTTTGGGGCTCTATTAAACCATCAAATTCTTCCCGCATCCAATCCTTACAATCCAAAATCCTTCGTAAAATCCTCAACGCTCCTTACTTTGTCCCGAATAAACTTATCCATAAAGACCATAATGTTCCCTTTGTTACTGATTTGGCAAACTCCATTCGCACTCTAACCCACTAGTTTCAATCCTTTCTTCCTCTTCAATTCCGGATAATCCTCCGAGCCGCCTGAAAAGGAAATGGCCCCGGAACCTTCTAGTTTAGAATATTTTTAGAGTGCTTCCAATGGGAAGCTTCTCTACATGTATATCATGTCATTGTATTATATAACACATCTCATTTACTTGATGTATTTTTGTTAATACCAATAAAATGATTAAAAAAAAAAAAATAAAAATTTGTTGTTTAGTTTAGATTTCAGAAGGCATAGATTTAGACTATGCAATATTATACTCTGTAATAGTGTAAGTATATAGATATATGTGTAGTGAAAACACGACGAAGAGGGAAGGACTAGGGGGAGAAATCTGGCGCTCATGCGCCGGTCCGGGAACGGGCCGGCATTCGGACGGTGGCCCACGCCAAGGCAGCACGTAGACAGGCATGGTGAGTACTAACTCAGCTACGTGGAGGAACTCGAATCTCCTCTACAGTCGAGGAAACTTATTTAAATATATATCTATATTATGGTAAATTTAATGTGTTGTAATAGTTGTTGCCAAGGTTGGAAGGGGGTAGTCAAGCACAGCAAAGGGATGTCGCTGCATATGCACAAAACTGCACGCTTTTTGCATTTTTAGAAAAATTTGTCCGATGCCAACCACCACATCATTGCACAGTGTTGAATTTATGTTGTCTAGTAATTGCAAATAATTGCTTCCTTTCCAAATCATGCTTTATTCTTAGTAAAATATATATTACAAAAAAAAAAAAAAAAGTATGGATTTTTTGAGTTTGCCATCAGCAACTTACTCATAAATTTAAATTGAATAATTCATACTCACATTAGGAAACCTGTTTTTGGTTATTTGAATCCAAAGATTCGTTAAAATCACTAGTAAATGTAGACAGTAAAAAAAAAAAAAAAAAAAATCACAATAAATACACTATACCCAATTGAGAAATTATATAAACCTTATATACATTAAATAATATATACCACAAATTAAACTATATAACAGAGAAAATAAATCAGACTTCTCAGGAAAATTTAAAAAAATGTTTAATGATAAATTTATGATATTCCTCATTAGTACGAAACTGAAGAATTAATCCAAAATGAAAATTATTAATAATTCTTAAATGAAAATTCGTTATCTTAAAGCAATGTAAGCCTTCAGCTTTTAAATCGTAGAAGGACGATTTCTTTTATTTAAATTGTACAAGCCTGTTGATATAGTAATGTTTAAACTTTGAACTTTAAGCTTTAGGTAATTTATAAACACTGGAAGGGGTATTTTAATGCTCGAATATAGCTATTTATAACAAAAAAAATGTTTAATATCGAAAAAAATTTCAAAAGATTCAGTAAAATGATATAAATAACTTTTAATAAAACTGAACTAATAATCTTTTTGCTTTGCTCGAGAAAAACGTAAAATTATAACGATATAAATTCCTAACCATTGCTGTATTTGATGAAATTATCGTGAACGAAAATTTTTGGAGTTATAAATCCATATTTTCTGATTTCAAGTAATTCCCAAACCCATAAAAAATATTCTAGTTGAGTAAGATACAAAAATAAAAAAGTTTATTTCCATTTGCATTTAACTATTAAAGTATCTCGGAAGGACTTGGAGAAATCTGCCTTTCCTTCAGCGGCCTTGAACTCCCAAGAATTTTTGAGAATTTCTAATCCAGTTCATGTTGGTTTACATAATAGTATATTCAATAAAATAATATTAGGTACTATGATAAAAATTTATAGTAATATTACAAATTTCGTCTATTCTGATTCGCTCATAAAGATAAAATCATTAGGCTAAATACAAATACAACCAGTTAAATTTAAAAAAATAAAAATTATTTTAATGACAAATTGAAGTACTGAATGAGACTTGTCATTCGATGTTATAGTAAAAATGACAATTTAGTTTAAATTTAAACGTTACTAAGGCTTTCTTATTTCTGAAGTGTTAAATTATTTATATTCAATGAATTTTATAAAATGTGAAATATTTAAAATTACATTTCTATTTAGGACTTATTTACAATAATAGAATAGAAAAATTGGAACCGATGAATACGACAAAGGAACAGTAAATTATAACACTTGAAAAATTCATATATATATATTATATATATATATATATATATATATATATATATATATATATATAATATATATATTAATATATATTGAACTTTTTTAAATTTTAATTTAAGTAAAAAAAATAAAAATCTGTAAATATTCCATACAACAACTAATAATTATGTTAATATTTAGTAAAGTTTCCCTTGGCATTCAATATCAACCAGACACTTAATCCCAACTAAAATCTATTCTCAATTGATTTATATTCAAGATTCAGTTTTCAATAACTAATATTTGAACAGCTAATTTATTATGAACCATTCAATAACGCCTGGTTAAAGTTAATTTTTTTTAAGGTATCAAGTTAAATCATCATAAAAAATTATTATAATAAAGTATTCTGAATAACACATCAAGACCCTCTAGCATTAATTCTCACAAAAAACCTACAAATTTATTGATTAATACTTCCCAGAAACGTATTATCTGCAATGCATATTTTATGATCAAATTACACCCTTGAAAAACGCTATTAATTAAAATAAAAAAATAAAAAATTATGAAAAAAAAATATTCTTTACTAAAAATATCTTAATCATATATATATATTAAATGTTCAATTAGTATTTAAACAACATTCAGAAATTAAATATAAACATAGTTTATATCATCCCATAAAAACCCCCAGATATTTTCCTAGTAATAACAACTAAAATTAATAATTTCTTCTATAAAATTTAATTACTTAGTCGAGAATTATTTTGTTTTTATGATTCCGTTCATGTCTGTGATAACATGTTATCACTTTGTTCTATTGTTACTTTATCATGTTTATTATATTTTTTAATCAGATAAATAAAAGTAACGGTCGAGTTGATAAATGAATATGATAATATCAACTGACTCGACTGTTAAAATCAATTAAAAAACTATTAAGTATACTTCAATTTTAAAAAAAATATTAGAATTTGATTTTAATGAAACGTGTATTTATGTTCGTTAGAAACATTGATCTAGATTAAATAATACAATTATATTAAACTGTTATCAGTTATGAGTTTATTCCCCATTCGTCACTATATATTACCTTTTACAACTTTGTGCGCCTGATAATATTTTTTCTAAAATCTTTCTCTTTCCAACGGTATATTAACGTCTATAGGGTACTCACTACGTTTGCTATAGCATGCTATTTGTGTTATTTTGCTAAGCCGTCGAGTTCTACAGTATTTCCTGTATAAATTGATGGGTTTAGCACAATAGCACAAATAGATGCTATAGCAAACGAAGTGAGTACCCCTTATGTTACTGTTCTTATTAGCAAAAACACAAGAACTGCATAAAAAATTGTTTGCACTTTTCTCTTTTAGTTGTTTATCAAATTCACTCAACTTAAATTTCAGCTGTTATTTATCAATGCTAATAAGGTGATGTACCTAATTTTTCAATATCTACAAAATTAAAGGTACTTCAGAGGAAGAAAATTCAAAATATCAGCATTTAAGCCCTCTCAGACTATTTCAATGAAACATACGCCATATTAAAGCCCATTTAAATTTACATCGATATAGCGAGTTTAATCAAACTCGTTAGAGCCATTTTTTAGAAAATCATGAAAAGTTGCAAAATGCATAGCATAAAGTGGCTCTTCTGGTTTTGATGAAAAAGGTGTTGTAACATCTCGGGCGTATATTTGTCTTAAATATGAAATTTCAATTTCGTACGACTTATGGTTTTTACGCTAGGCCTACCACATACACACACACACACACACACGGACACACAAATCCTTTCTAGGAACTTGGTCATTTGGACTCAGAAGACCCTAAAAAACGTGTATTTCCGACGAAAACTGAAATTTGAAAATTTTCATGATCGCAATACTTTCATATATATGTAAGTGAAAGTAAAAATTAATTTTTTTTTGTTTACGAGTAGTAACTAACTATAGTAATACTCTTCTTATTTGCTAATTTTATTTACAAAAAAAATAGAAAATCAAATCTACAAGAGAAAGGAGGGTGGGTTAGGTCCTACAGGTTGCCAACCAAAATAGAGGGTGAAGCTTTCATTGGAAAATTATTTATCGATGGTTAAGGAAAATAAAATATATTGAAAAATATTCGACCAGATTTGCAAGACACAAGAATGTAAATAGGTATAAACATTTTTAGAAAATTAATGAAATATAAAAATATTAAATATATAGAACCACTGCCTACTTACTGAAACCACTGATATAGGAAAAAATCTGGTGCGAGCAACACACGACTTGCACTTACCTCCATTTTTAAAATGGATTAAAGAATTTTCAAGTACAGTAAGAGATAAAAATGAGAGAAACCATTAAAGAATTAGTTAAATGCAATCTCTATGGAAACATGTGTTTTATTAAAAAATCTATTATATTATTATCTAAAATAATCAGTTAGTTTGATCGGCTTTTCATCACTCTCTATTAACTTTTAAAATCTTGTGTATAAATAATATATTTTCTAAAATCTTTAGCTTTTAAACGGTATATCATACATGTATATTACTGTTCTTGTGTTCAAAAACGAAAAATTGCGAGAAAAAATATTTTTTTATGTTTTCTCTTTCAGTTGGGTATCGAATTCATTCAACTTATATATTTACCTGTTTATCATCAGTGGTAACAAGATAATATAGTTATTTTTATAGAATATACAAAATTAAAGGTACTTTAGAGAAGAAATTTTAAAATATCGGCATTTAAGTCCTGTCAGACCATTGTAATCAAATGAACCCTAAATGATTTTAAAGCGCATTAAATTTTACATCTATATAGCGAGTTTAATCAAAATCGTCGTAAAAATATTTTGAGAAAATCGATAAAAGGTGCAAAGTGCATGGTATAAAGTGGCTCTCCTAGTTAGCTGATTTTGATGAAAAAGATTTTGTAACGTCTGGGGCATATATTTGTATTAAATAAAAAATTTCAGTTTCATAGGACTTTTCGTTTCCGGAGTTACCATACACACACACAGAACTTTTTGCGGGACTTTGTTATTTGGACTCTGGGGACCCTAAACCTGTATTTCCGTTGAAAACTGGAATTCGAAAATTTTCACGATCGCAATACTTTCCTTACTATATATAGTAAGCGAAAGTAAAAATATTTCAATCATTAAAATGAAAAAGATACAAAATCAACTGTTCCTAGATTTACATTAATTAAGTTGTAAAAAATAAAAAAAACATTTAAATGTAATCACTTCTTCATAATTGTGTTACTTTTTTTTTTTGGTGTAACGATATAATATCTTTATATCGATATCGATTGGATATATATCCCATACCATTGGATTTTGAAATCCAAACTAATAGTAAATTATTTAATAGATTATGTGATTATGATTTTTTTTTTTTAACAGAACTTTATTTATTTGTATATATTACAATTTGTTATAATAATAATAATAATAATAATAATAATAATAGCTTTATTGGCATCATATTGACAAAAGCCTCTCCCATAGGGAGGAATTTATAGAAATTGGCTATAGTTAGAAATAATAAAATATTGAAAAAAAAAATAATCCAAAGAAACAAAAATAGAAATAATTATAAAATAAAAAAACTCTAAAAAAACAAAACAGAGTCCTTGAAAAATACACCAAAATCAAACACAAATTAAATATTTTTTAAAACGTTTATCCACCAGGATTTGTCCCTCGCAACCAGCCACCAGTTTTCACCAACAGTCTGCGTCAATTCGTCCCTCCACCTGCGATGTGGTCGCCCCCTCTGCCTGCTGTCCTCTCTCGGGATCCACTCCGTGCAAGCTCTGGTCCATCTTTCGTCTTTCAGCCTGGGCCCAAGTGCCCAGCCCAGCTCCATTTTAATCGATGTGCCTCAAACCTTAGACTTTTAATGTTCACTTTCTGAAGAATATTTTTTTTTTTTATTCTCTCCCTTTTCTGAATAAACATTAAACTTCTTAGAAGCTGCATTTGCATGGTATTCAGCCTCCGGTCGAGTTTTCTTGTAAGTGCCCAGGTTTGAGCCCCGTAGAGAACCGTGGGATATACACATGTGGTAAGAACTTTGGTTTTGAGATCTAGTGATAGATTGCTTTTGAAGATCTTTTGGAGAGACCAATATTTGCACCACCCGAGCTTAACTCTTCTTTCTATTTCCTTATTCATATTTTCTCTAAATGATATTGTCTGCCCTAAGTAAATGTACTCCTCTACATATTCTATCTCACTATTGTTAGCATAAACTGGTATTTTTATTGAGTTTGTCATGATTTTAGTTTTTGCTGTATTTATATTTAGTCCTAATATACATAAATAATAAATTTCCTAATAAATTTGTCATAATATACAATAATAATAGTGCTACAGGATCTCATTCATACAATAATGATTATGATTAGATGGTATAAATAGTCATATCGTCTGCCTGAAAATATAACTTTCGAAAATAAAATTTTAAGATGAAGGTGCAAACACGACAGAATCTCGTCTGGATTTTATCAGTTTCCTAAATCGGTTATTTTCATGTCGCTACTGATAAGTTTTACGTATAATTTGTATATTTCGGTCCTTTATATTTTTATACGGTTAGGTTGTGCGAACTCAAAATATACAAATATTAAAAGTAGAAAAAAATACTAACACAATTTTAATCTATCTATCTACATGGAAATGTACATGGACCATACGTTGTCCCATACCGTACTCTTGAAAATTTTTAAATTTTTTTTATTTAGGAAATTTTCAACATAAAAACAACATAATCTTATGCAAAGTTGCTATATACGTATTTGGCATTAACCTCAGAGATCACTTAACTACTATTCATGAAATTGATTATTATTATTATCGAATTCTATTTCTCTCACCCTCCTCTCTTTCTATATGCACATATATTTTATCGTCTGTTTATGTATATCCGTATTTTAAAGCCTCACAATTATTCAGTATTGCGTGAATACCACAGTCTCATATCTATTACGAAAGCTTGTCAATAGAAAATTTGTAAACTGAAAATAAATATATTGAATACGTAGACCAATATTTATAAACAATTAATGATCCTCTGCGTCATCGCACGGTTGCAATTTTCATATTGTGTCATTTATGTTTTAAAAGATACAGCTACCTATGCTGATGACACCTGCGTGTTATCAGTTCATAAAGATCCATTTGTTGCCTCAAATACCCTTCAAGCCCACATCAAAGACCTAGAAGTATGGTGTCAGAACTGGAGAATAAAAATAAATTCCAACAAATCCCATCAAATAACTTTTACCCTTCGCCGTAAACCTTTGACTTCCTGCCCTAAAGTATCCTTTAATAACACTCAACTAGTTCCTGTTGAACAGATCCGATACCTAGGACTTCTTCTTGACAAACGCCTAACTTGGAATCCACATACACGACTAAAACGACAAGAAACTGCTCGCCGCTTTAGGCTACTTCAACACTTACTAGACAAACGATCAAACCTTCCTCTTCACTACAAAAGGCTCATCTACATGACTATTATAAGACCAATCTGGACTTACGGAGTAGAGCTTTGGGGCTCTACTAAACCATCAAATTCTTCCCGCATCCAATCCTTACAATCCAAAATCCTTCGTAAAATCCTCAATACTCCTTACTATGTCACGAATAAACTTATCCATAAAGACCTTAATGTTCCCTATGTTACTGATTTGGCCCGGACCAGGTATCAATCCTTTCATGACAAACTCCATTCTCACTCTAACCCACTAGTTTCAATCCTTTCTTCCTCTTCAATTCCGGATAATCCTCCGAGGCGCCTGAAAAGGAAATGGCCCCGGGACCTTCTAGTTTAAAATATTTTTAGAGTGCTGCCACTGGGTAGTGTCTCTACATGTTTTTCATGACAGTTTTGTATATTACCATCACATTTACTAGATGTATTTTTATTTAATACAGTTGTAAATATCAATAAATATGTTTAAAAAAAAAAAAAAAAAAAAATATTAATATTAATACAGTAGGTACATAGATATTTTAAATTAGGATTTACATTAAAGATATTATTATAAAATTACTTACAATTTTGGACAAAATAGTGTCTTAATTAGGCATGTTAAGCCTACAAGCTTTGAAAGAACACTGAAAAAATAAAAAAGGAATCGTTCAAGTATGGAAGATTTTCCAGGAATTTATGATGACGTCAGGTGTCTGGGGTATTCTCCCTCCTATTGTTGAGTTGTTTTCGTTTTATTTCGTATTATTATCAAGACGTTTATTTTTTTAAATTTTAATATGTGTTTATCAAATTCGAGTAACATGCATTTAGGTTTTGGACATCCGATTTTTTATTTATTGCGCGATTTTTATATTTCTCTATGGTAATCATTTCTTTAAAATTTCGTTTGAAGCTGTTTTTTTCATAATGAATAATTTTCGGTGAGTGAAATTTAAATGAATGTCCCGTTTTTCTGAAATGAGTAGTGAGGGCAGTTTGGTCAGGTTTATTTGGGTCTTTTTTAAGTGAAGTGCAGCAACACAAATATAGCTGCACTTCACTTAAATAAGACCCAAATAAACCTGACCAAACTGCCCTCACTACTCATTTCAGAAAAACGGGACATTCATTTAAATTTCACTCACCGAAAATTATTCATTATGAAAAAAACAGCTTCAAACGAAATTTTAAAGAAATGATTACCATAGAGAAATATAAAAATCGCGCCATAAATAAAAAATCGGATGTCCAAAACCTAAATGCATGTTACTCGAATTTGATAAACACATATTAAAATTTAAAAAAATAAAATAAACGTCTTGATAATAATACGAAATAAAACGAAAACAACTCAACAATAGGAGGGAGAATACCCCAGACACCTGACGTCATCATAAATTCCTGGAAAATCTTCCATACTTGAACGATTCCTTTTTTATTTTTTCAGTGTTCTTTCAAAGCTTGTAGGCTTAACATGCCTAATTAAGACACTATTTTGTCCAAAATTGTAAGTAATTTTATAATAATATCTTTAATGTAAATCCTAATTTAAAATATCTATGTACCTACTGTATTAATATTCATTGTTCAATGTACTCTTTTTTATATCTCTAACAATAACATCATATATTAATTATTGTACAATAATATTAATGTTCTGTTTTTTTCCACTGTTAAGGCATGATTATGAGAACAATAAATTCTCGAAACGTCGCATAGATAAAATTGTTTATTCATTGACTGCAACCTAAGAACAACACAAACTTAAATTATCAACAGTCGAGAACTGATCAATCAATATTATATATATATATATATATATATATATATATATATATATATATATATATATATATATATATATATATATAGATAGATAGATAGATAGAGGAGCTGTTCATAAGTCTATTGGCCTATGAAAAATGTCTATTAAATTGTTTGAATTCTTTTGTTGGATATTAAGTATTCTAAAATCTCGTTCTTTCCAGAGGTAAATTTTACGTCTATACTACTATTTTTTGATACCCTAAATACATACAATTTAAATTACCCATCTAAAGAGCAACTCAACAGCAATTTATTTTAATTATGAACGGTCAGGAAAGAAAGCCCTTTATATAAGAGAAATCCATACCAATATTCTTTATATACACGACTTAATTTTATATAAACGACCTCTCTAATTAGGAATAGAGATAAGCGGTTAGATAATACTTCTAATCATATGAGGAAAAACAAATAATAAATATCATTAACATCATTTAAGCTTAGAAAGGTATCATTAGTTAAATTGTTTTCACGTACATTTAATATTTGATAATAGTTTGTTTCAAAAAACATATAAAATAATTTTATAATTATATGAACACATTAAACTTTAAGGAACGTATTTTCTCTATTTTTATCCAGAAATTATGAGTAACATCAGTAACAGACAAAAATAGTAATATAAATCAATAAATAAAAATGATATTAGAATTGTAATGGATTTGAGCGATCTTACGGAATATTACTGGAGAGATACACTTTATTGAAAAAATGGTGCTGCCCAACTTAATCGGATTGTTTTCAACACAGCATTCCATTTTTTCTCATGGGAATAGTTTTAAGATTAACGATTCACACACACACGCACACACATAACACACTGGCGCAATTTTCTAATCTTTTCCAACAAACGATTTAATTTAAATTGCTTGACAATATTTTATGCTTGACACTCGAAATCAATTCTATATTTTATGTCTTCGTGTAACGTTATATTGCGAGTAACAATGATGAATGGTATACAATCGTAGATAATGTTGTGGATATTTAAAATAACTACCCTTTTAGACGTAGTTCATCGTTCTTTCATCCAAACCATAGTTTTTCCTGTTCATGCCACGGTACTTGAACCTCTAAGATAAACGGTAAACGGTAAAGACCATTCGTCACCTAATCTCTTATAGAAATCTTAGCTACTTGTGTATACAAACATTATGACTTATTAAAGTAAATTTATAGGCGCTGTTTTTTCCTTTCTGCAGGAAAAAGTTTCAATAAAGAAAAAAATAATACTAAAACATAAAATAAAATTGTATTATATTGGGTTGTGTCATATGAAACGTCCGTTTTCAAGTTTAACAAAATGAAAACAAGATAATATTATATGAAGTATTTACCTTTTTTTTCTACATATTATTCCCAACGTGACACGAACTTTTTTATCCCCGAACTGAAAAACTCTGAGCTTTGAAGTGAAACAAAATCTATAACGCACTTTTCACTTGATCATCATTTTCAAAAAGTTTTCCTTTGACGAAGTTGTCTAAATTCCTGAACAGGTGGTAATCTGTTGGAGACAAGTCGGGAGAATATGGTGGGTGCGAAAGAGCTTCGTAGCCCAGTTCTTTCAATTTTTGCACGAATGGTCCGTTCATGAACACTCCCTTCCCCAAACGCCTTGCAAATATTTCTAGCGGCCTAAGCTGCTAATTGGCCGAGATTAAACTCGTACAAAAACATTACTCGAAAATCGCGTGTTTCCATCATTATATTTGGAGGTATACTAAAAAGTGGGTAATTGATTGGGAAGCTAATCTTTATTATACAAAGGTAGAGGATTAGTAACTGTTTACTTTAAATATGAAAACATTCGGAAGAAAACGACAGAGTCCTGCAAAATCCTTTATGTATTTCAGAAACTATAAAACGGACATTTCATGTGAAACAACCTAATATAAGTAGATATATAATTATTTCTTTAACATAATAAACACATAAATAATCATCATATTTATATGAAAGTGCATATTTCAGAACACAGCGTAAAGATCGTAATCTAATTCGTAGATTAATTTTATTAATTCCCAAATTTAGTTTAACTATCTAAGCAGATATAAGGATTTATTCTTCACATTAGTACAAATACACGTGAATTGACATTATATGACAAAATTTTAATTGGTATACACTCAAATCAATAACAGCAATTAACCTTGAAAATATATAGTGAAATTTCGAAATTCTCATACAACACTTTTAACCGTTCAAGAACTTAGCAAGTCTCCATTATCATTTGAAAACAGTGCCCGATAAAATAACCGAGAAAAAATCACCTGATGCCCGCCCGAATTCTCAAACAAGCACACAGTCCTGTATTCTTAACTTTGTGAAAAGGACTAGTTTAGAAGAAATCGTGTCAAAGCTTACTGCATTTGATAGACTATGTAGTATTGCATATAAATAGCTGGTTCATACGGGATTCATTGCAACATCGAAATTACTACTTACCACAAAATAATTTTAGAGTTATGAATCTTATTTATAAGTTTATGGAACTATAACTGAATTCAATTGTATGAAGAATAAAGGACAACAATTTTCTATAACTATAGATAAATGGACTAGTAAAGGAAATCGAAGATATTTAAATATATTGTCTAATTGTTTTTAATAAGTATCCATTTGTATCTAATAACATTGTTTAAAAAAAAATAATTTGGTTATTATAAAAAGATGAAAATGTATTGTTTTTATTTATTCGAACCCATTTCTAAATAACTCGCTTCACTATTATAGAAATATTTACATCCTTGTAGTGAAAATTATGCATAAACAACGAATAATCGTTTATAAAGTTATTTAATTCTGTTCAAATATTTTTTTTTTTCCACTAATTTGCATATATTTTTTTTACTATAAATAAAATTGAACAGTAAATAATTCCAGTCAAAAACAGCTTTTAATCACTCTAAATTTTCTTTTAAAATTTTTTGTTCGAATCACAGAATATTCGAGCAAAAATTATTTTATAAAAATTCGAAACCGGTTAAAACCGGTTTTATGTGAAAATCACTATTCAAAACCGTTTTTTTTGTATAAACCCTAGCTTGAACTTATTAGAATTTATTTCATATTCATTAATTTTAAATTTGGATACTGATTTGGCTTAACATATTAAAAATAACATCCTAGTTTTGAGTGATAGGTTTAAAATTTGCTCTTTAGATGTGGTAAGCTTAAGTAGCCAATTAGGAATGAACAAAGCTGTATAAAAACTGATTATTTTTCCAGCTCATATTGTTTTGTTTTTATTTAATGATATTTACAGCTGTATAAAAAAATAAAAATATAACTTGTAAATGTGAAAAAAGTAACAATTTGCTTGATAAACTCTTGTGAATAAGCTACCCAGGGTAACACTTTAATGTTTATTCCATTATCAGGTCTCGAGGCCACCGTCTTTTTAGGCTCCTCAGAGGGCTATCGGGAATACATGGAGATGAGATAATACGGACAATCGGGTTCGAGTGGTTCTGCAGTTAAAAATGTAATTTATATCTAATTATGGCTAAGTCTGCAAGTAATGCTTCAGGTCTTTATGGATAGTTTTATTGGTGACAAAAAAAAGGAGCGTTTAAGATCTTTCGGAGGATTTTAGATTGCAAGGATTGGATGCGAGAAGAAGCTCAAAACCATATTTCCAAAACGGTCTAATAATGGCTTTATGAATTACTTTTTTGTAGTTGATGAGAAGTTACGAACGTTTGTCAAGTAAATGTTGTAACAATACTGTATCTGCGAGCAGTTTCTTGTCTTTTCAGTCTAGTGTTAGGATTCCAAGTAAGACGTTAGTCTAGGTAGGTTATAGGTAGCGGATCAACAGAGATTAGTGGGATGCTACAAAACGATACAGTGGGACAGGAGGCTATAGGTTCGCGACGAAGGGTAAACGTAATTTGATGGGATTGATTTTAGTTCTCCATTTCCGACAACACTCTTCAATGGATTCGATTTGTGACGGACGGATTTGTGATGCGACAGTTGGGTCATTGTTTACTGATAACACATATGTGTCATCAGCATACGTAGTGAGGACTGTACTAGGATGGATGGGGATATCAGCTGTATATACCGTATAAAGGATTGGACCCAAGATACTACCTTGAGGTACACCGGCGGGCTGAGTAAATAAGGATGAGTAACATGACCTTTCTTACTCATCTTTTTACTGATATTGCTAACCTGAAAATTAAATAATAATAATCAATAAAATGATTTATGGGTTATAAAAATGGTAGTTTTGTAAAGCTATTATAGCGAATTTTAATGCTCTTATATTACTAATAGAAATCATTACTTTTGTTTCGGATTATGTCCGAACTAATAATTACTACAAAAATAAAAACAAAAGGAGTAAAAGTATAATAATATTCATTAACCCTTCTTGTCAGGTAAAGAATAATCGGAAAATGAAAAGAACTACTCAGGGTATAAGCCAGGCTGTTATAAATAGAGAAAGTATGAAAGTCCGATTCACCCCGCCGTGAATAGGTCTGTGGTGAATAGTCTCTTAGGAAACAAAGGAAGTCATTTTGAAAACACGAACGTCTCGTATCGTATTTATTAATACTGAGATCGTGAGCCTACTAAGAAAAACCTAAGTACTGATAGCTATGTTTTCTTGTAGTTTGATTTGACGTTGATTCGGAAATAAAACGTTAGTTTAAAAAAAAAAAAAAAAAAAACTTAAATCTCTAATCTATCACAAATTCAGAGATATGTAAAAAACTAAAAATTCTTTAGTCGAACAAAAATAAAAGTTTAAAATTAAAACTTTCTGCAGAAAGTAACTCAATAAAATTCTCACAATTTGTATGAAATTAAATAATAATAATAGGCTTACCGAACCCGAAGCTTCGATGCCGATACCACCAAAATTGGCCAGCACAGATTCGTCCAATGTTCGCCAGTCAAGCTCAAGCCCCAAGATCAGCCTTAATCAATCAAACCATCGACGCTTCGGCCTACCTTCGGACGCCTAACAGTCGGTTCTGCGAATACCAACTTTCTCGTAATCCGTCTCTCACCGAGCCCAACAACTTTACGCACCTAATTGAGTCTCCGCGATGCTATCAACTCAATTATATTCACAGGATACAAGTTCCGCAATTCCGCGTTGTGCAACCTTCTAAACTCCCCAGTGGCCTCATCTCTCTTCGGATCAATTATTTTACGCAGTACTTTATTTTCGAAAACCTTAAGCCGTTGTTCATCGCTCAAAAGTACTACGTTTAAACATAAGGATATTCATAAGTATACGTTGACATCGCGGATGGAAAAACGCGGAATACAAAACAGATGGCAAAGTAGCATAATTAACGTGAGATCCTCCTTCTGTTAACGAACCCTCCCCTGGCCAGCGTACCTTTTGTAATGCAACGATATTTAAATGGTACCTCTTAACTTTATTCGCGACCGACATGAAATTAAATGAAAATAATTTTTCTTACTCTGAGACATTTCGTCCCCTAAGAACAAAGAGACAATTTACATAAAATGTCCAGTTTGTCTGGCATTATTTAGTGATAATTACATACATTAGTCTTATTTAGTGATATTTACATATCTAACAACTATGAAGTATACGAAATTAAAATAGGTAGAATAAATAAATAAAACAGATGAAATGTTTATGAGTTAATTAAGATGAGACAATTTACATGGGTGCGGAATTTCAATCTTTTTGGGGGAAGAAGAAATAAAAAAAGGATAAAGCCACCCTTGACAAGATTACCAAAATATGTGATCGTCTAGGGAGGCCGTAAATGAATCTTATAAATCCGTTCATTAATCTCTTCTGCCCCATCTTATTTTCCCCAGAGAGCCCTCGATATATTAGGCATCCGTAGCCAAAGTCGGGGAGAATGAGGGAATACACCAAGATTTTCTGGTGATTTGGGAAGTATAACAATAAGGATTTACGCACACTTCTTTCTTTAAAGTTGAAAGAAGTACTAGAATTTCGATGGAAACATTGATTTTTTAGAGAGAAAAATCAAACAATAGAAATTATTATATACAACAGTCACTTACCTTTATACGCTTTTTACCACTCTCCGTTAGCTTATAGAAATTTGAAAATAAGGTAACTTTTTTTTTTTAATCTTTATCTTTTCAACGGTATATTATTCTTCTATTCTTATGATAGGAAAAAAAATAAATAAATAAATATATATATATATCTAAAAAAATATTCTTTATCTATTCTCCTTCGGCTGGAATTCTTCTTCTTCTTCTTCCTCTAACTCCCGTGTGCCGCAAAGCGTGGAGTTGCCGCCTCGGTCCCTCGAGCCCAATGGTCTCTGTCCCTAGCTATTCTTTTCATCTCTGGGATGGTTAGTCCTCTTGCTGCACCCAACTTCCCAATGTAGTCTGAATACATACACCTGGCTCTGCCACGAGGACGTCTTCCTTCCGGCCTGGCTTCAAAAAACCACCTGGCCTTTCGGGTATCATTCATTCGGCAGACATGCCCGAACCAATTCAGTTGCCACTTTTCCAGGATGTCACGCACTGACCGTACTCCCAAATCCTCGCGAATCCTGTCGTTTCTAATACGATCCCTCCTGGTCTTTCCAAGTATTCTTCGGAGAAATCTCATCTAAGCCGCTGTCATTCTGCTAGCATGTTTATCAAGGGTCGTCCAGCTTTCAGATCCATAGAAGAGTACTGGAAGGGAAATATATTTAAAAATCCTAATTTTAGCATCTCTGCTAACTTCATGTTTTCCTATAATCGTTTTGGATATCTGGTAATACGGTCCATTGGCCTTCATCACCCGATTTAGAACCTCCTGGTCTATCTTACCATCATCGCTTATGACTGTCCCAAGATTTGTGTAGGCATTCGTAGTTTCTAATGTTTCACCATCACATAATATCCTTGGCTACAGATTTTCTCTTCCCACAAACATAATTTTACTTTTGGCTGGATTTATGTTTAACCCTCTTAGCCGAAGTTCCTCGTACCATTCATTTAGTGATGTCTGGAAGTCCGCAATCAGTAAGTACTATGTCGTCTGCTTAGATCATAGCCTGGGCGAGCACAGGTGTTAGGTTCCAGTATCCCGCCACAGCACTCTGTGTTCTCCTTTTGCAAACCTTCCACACCTCATCCATGAGAACGATGAAAAGCAAAGGACTAAGGCTGTCCCCCTGCTTTACTCCTTTATAAAGGTGAAAAGGTTGGGATATTTGACCATTAAGCCTCACTATACCTTTTGGGTCCTGGTATATTGATTTTATGGCGCTCACCAGATTTGCTGGCACCTTTCTTCTAATCAGCGCGTCCCCTGAAATTCGAAAACTTTCATCTTGTATATTTACACATTTTTTATCAATGCTATCGACATTAAATTGTTAATTTTTTAGTGACTACAAAATAAAAAAGTGCTCTAGTGGAAGCAAATTTAAAATATCGGCATTTAAGCCCTCTCAAACTCTTTCAATCAGTATTGTACCAACATGGTATTAAAGTCCATCCAATTTTACATCGATATAGCGAGTTAAATCAATCGTATAAAGACACACTTCTGGTACGCAGAATTTGTATAAAAAGTTGCTGTAACTTCTCAGATATGTATACATCAAATATTATGAAATTTCAGTTTTATACAACTTACCGTTTCCGAGCTAGACTTATCACATACACACGCTCAGACCTTCTTGCACGAATTGATCAAAAGGACTTAGGGGACACAACAACGTGGATTCCCGATGAGAATTCGAATTCTTACATTTTCACGACCGTAATACTTTTCCCTACTGTATGTTACATATAGGTAAGTAAAAGAAAAAAATAACGGGTATCAACCAATATATGACATCTTCTTCCTAGGAGACTCTTGATAATATGATAAAAATATGCCAACTAAATCGGTTTAGAGATCGGCAGTTTCTAGCTAAGGGGTGCTAAAACATAAGGTATTTGTAACGATTTGCAGTTATCATCAAATGGTTGTTTCTTAAATTAAGGTTGGCATTCACATATCGCATTTTATTAAGTTCATGTAATTGGTGTGAACTGTCGTAATTGCGTGTAACTTAAATCTTGTCGAAATAAAGATTTTAACTATTTGCAAATAGATTTCTACAATTTATTATCCGATATTAGATCTACTGATTATTATTTTTGTCACAATATCTTAAATCTTTCATTATAAATAACATTTACAACTTAAACAACTTCCTTATATTATATATTAATTTTTTTTCATTTTTTTTTTTACATCGTTTTTCAACGTTTTGGGGTTCATTCTTCATTATCAAGACTTTTTTTAAAACACTTTTAAATATATCAATCATATTTCACATTTATAGCTTACTCGAATAGCAGTTTACAGTCAGTTTATCTACATCGAAGTTTATAGTCAGCCAATAACGTTGAAAAACGATGTAAAAAATTATGAAAGAAAATAAATAAATAATAAAAAGATGTGCTTGTTCAAGTGTGAAATATTGAGAAAAACTTCCTGAAAAATTAAAAAAGAAAAGAAACATTTATAACTTGTCAATGATAATACACTCACACACACAAATATATATATATTAATTGTGATTACTGAGTAAATACGAATTATTTCATTTATTAAAATTAAAAATCTTTGTTATCGAAAAGTGAATTGCGTGTAACTTAATTTCGTAAACTTTTTTTTTTTTTTTGGTTCAGGACTTTCTCCAACTACAGTCCACCGCTCTACCAACTGAGCTACCAGAGGAGTTAATAATGATTTGTTGCGTTAGGAATGATCCAAATTATTATCTGAAAATTTTAAAATGATTTCATGACACGACCATTTCGTAACAATCTATTCTGATCGTGCTGACAGTCATGAAATTCGGTAAAATTCATCTCTGTCAATGAATACAATTCTATACCAAATTATGACATTATTTATCAAATAGCTTTCCATTTATTGTTCTTTGGAATGCAAAAAAAAAAAAAAAAAAAAAAAAAAAAAAGAAGGTGAGGAATGGATTATAAAATAGCTTTGATAAGCACGAGATTACTAAAATAAGCTAAAATTGCGCCTCCTTAAAATACACAGTACAGCCTTCTCTATTTGAACATAACAATCTTGAATTTATCATCGCTATTATTTAATATATAAAACAAGATTGTGAGTTCTCCTTATTATAGAGAAAGTCAGCTTAAGAATTAAAAAAAAAAAAAAAAACTTAAAGAAATTATTTCCAATTTACTGATATTCAGCTTCGTAATTTTTATTTTTTTTATTTACTATTTGATAAGGGAAATGATTTTAACCCTAAAAAAAATAACTAATTTAAATTAATCATCAAATCTAGATAAACTATTTCAAATATTTCTGCTAAACTCATGTTTTTTTGTCTCCCTTATGTATATTTTACAGTAAGTATATTTTAATTGCATCTAATACGATGGTTTCCAATATTATTTATTTTCCAAACATTTTTGATATAATTAATTCATTACTATAATACATACTACATAATACATACTAGTAAATGTATCATTATTTAGTTATTAAATTTCTGAAGTTGTATTGTACTGTTTTCCTTATTCATGATAAATAAACCTTTTTCCTGCTTCTGTTACTAATTGCTTTAAGGTGTTCATATTACAGATTTGTAACTGCAGTAACTATGGAGCAGTAACTCTATAAAACTATTTCAGAGATAATTACCATTATATTTCCTCCTTATCCAGAGTCTAATGAATACACAATTGGAAGAATTCATCAGGAGGAAAAATAGATAAAATTAAAGAACGGAAATACAACCTTCTCTTAAATATTTGTAATGTAAGTAGGATAATTGTGTAGTATACTATAACTATTGGGTTGTTTCACATGAAATGTCCGTTTTTATAGTTTCTGAAATACATAAAGGATTCAGTTACTAATCCTCTACCTTTGTATTATAAACATTAGCTTCCCGATCAATTACCCACTTTTTAGTATACCTCGAAATATGAACATGGAAACACGCTATTTTCGAGTAATATTTTTGTACGAGTTTAAACTCGGCCTTTCAGCAGCTGAATTGCCTCCGTCCGTAATAGACAACGATGTCCTCAAACATACAATAGATAGAAACCTCTACCAAACAGTTAAAGGACTCTCAGCAAAACTAAATGCGAGTGTATCTACCGTTTCCAGACATTTAAACTGTATTGGGAAAGTAAAAAAGCTCGATACATGGGTACCTCATGATCTCACTGAGCGGCAGCAAGTTTCAAAACATACCGTGCAAAAATTGAAAGAACTGGGCTTTCGCACCCACCATATTCTCCCGACTTGTCTCAAACAGATAACCACCAGTTCAGGAATTTAGACTTCGTCAAAGGAAAAGTTTTTGAAAATGATGATCAAGTGAAAAGTGCGTTTTCAGGTTTAGTTTAACTTCAAAGCTCAGAGTTTTTCAGTTCGGGGATAAAAAAGTTGGTGTCACGTTGGGAAAAGTAAGTGGAAAAAGAAGGTAAATACTTGAAATAAAATTATCTTGTTTTCATATCGTATTTTTAATAAAAATCGTTTACCTTGAAAACGGACACTTCATGTGACACAACCCAATGAGCAAAAATGCTAACAAATGAACAGAAATAGAAATAAATATTATCTATTGGGATAAAAACAAAAAATATGAGAAATAACTAGATCATCAATAAAAATATGTAGAGAAAGCCCGAAAATTGGGTTCAAACTAGTCCACCGAAAAAACAAAAAATAATGATAGATTTTAAAAATACTAATAAGGTATTAATTTATTGAGGGTAAGGAAAAATTTAATGTGTTTAATGTATCAGTACAAGAAGTAAAAGAGAAAAGTAATGTATATGAATATTTTTATTTTAAGTTGTAAAATACCAAGAACTTAAAATAAAAATATTTTCCCAGTATGCTATAAAATATTCTCGTCAATTCTAACTAGTCGAATCACGGAATACGCTGAGGAAATTATCGGAGATTACCAATGTGGTTTTAGGCGGAATCGCTCGACTATTGACCAAATATTTTTCTTACGTCAAATATTAGAGAAAAAATTGGAATACAACGGTGTAGTCCATCAACTTTATATCGATTTTAAAAAGGCTTATGATTCAATAGACCGTCAGAAGCTATATAACATCATGATTGAACAGGGAATGCCCAGAAAGTTAGTAAACCAAGTAGAAATGTGTTTGTCGGAAACATTCCATAAAGTTAGAATCGGTCATAATTACTCCGAGAGATTTGAGGTGCGATCGGGTTTGAAACAGGGTGACTCCCTTTCACCTGTGTTATTTAATATAGCTTTAGAATATGTCATAGAAAAGGTGATGTGTACTGAGAAAGGCTTAAATATGGGTGACAAGATTCCGGTTTTGGGGTATGCCGATGATCTGGTACTGCTAGGTGAAGACACGGAAACCATACAACTAAATACAAGTGTGTTAATAAAAACCGGTAAAGAAATAGGACTCGAATTAAATACCGATAAAACGAAGTATATGATTAGTAGCAGAAACGGTGTCGATCTTGGTGATATTGATGTATCAGGTCATACTTTTGAACACGTAGAGAAATTCAAGTATTTAGGTTCAATTATAACTAGAAAAAATGAAATCCAGGAAGAAATAAAGTCCCGGTTAAAGGTGGGAAATGCGTGTTATTATTCAGTTGCTAAGTTACTTAGATCGCGGCTTTTATCTAAAAACTTAAAGATTAGAATTTATAAAACTATTATTCTTCCAACGGTGCTTTACGGATGTGAAACGTGGCCGCTTACTTTAAAGGATGAACAACGGCTTAAGGTTTTCGAGAATAAGGTACTGCGTAAAATATTTGGTCCGAAGAGAGATGAGGCCACTGGGGAGTTTAGAAGGTTGTACAACGCGGAGTTGCGAAGTTTGTACTCTGTGAATATAATTGAGTTGATAGCATCGCGGAGACTCAAATGGGCGCGTAAAGTTGTTGGGCTTAGTGAGGAACGGATTCCGAGAAAGTTGGTATTAGCTGAACCGACTGGTAGGCGTCCGAAAGGTAGGCCGAAGTGGAGATGGGAGGATTGCGTTAAGGCTGATCTCGGGAGCTTGGGCTTGAATGGTGAGCATTGGACGATTCTGTGTAGGCGGAATTTGGTGGTATCGGCATCGAACCTTCGGGTTCGCTAAGCCTATTATTATTATTATTATTAAAATACCAAGAAAGAAAAAAAAAACAATCATATATTCGCCTTCAAAATAAAACAGTTCTTACAAATACTTTAACCTTATTAAATATAATAAAATGAACAATGGATATAGAATATAGGTCATTGGATTAGTTTCAGGGCAAATATTTGTAATGCATTAAGTATTTATGGGTTGTAGGGGCACAAGTTTTTCGTTTTTTATTACCATCGAGTAGTCTTACAAACCGATTGGTAATCTAACTGTAGAAATAACGAAAATTAATCATTAATATTGGATGAGCAATAACATAGATAGGCGCTCTTGAAAGTTGTACAATATTATGATTCATATATTATTATTATATCCACTGCTAATTATGCTGTATGTACGTATATGTATATAATCGCAACAAGACTTAGCAATTAGGAAAGATATAGATATAATACTTCATATTATACTTGCTAAGAAAGTTTTGTTCTTGTTCTTTTTCGATGGCGCGACAGTCCATGTAAGCCCTTGGCCGCGCTTTGTGATCTGCTGGGAGAATACACTCGCGATACTCAGTGATATTTTATAAGGTAGGGTAATCACGTCTATTTTTGTGAGTGGCCGCCAATGGGCTGACGTGTCTCATATACCATGTGGAGAGGCAGTGAGTGAATGTCCATATGCTTGAAACACCCTTCGGGGCTGGGATTCGAAAACACAATCTTTGAAGTGGTAGCCTAATGGGCTCGCCTCACAGCAACGGGCTTCCCGAAAGTGTTGTTAATTAACTGATTAAAATTAATTATTACATTATTTTATTTTATTAATTATTATATATTAACTATTGTTATATCGACATATATTTTATTTAAAATTAAAAAAAAACATTATGTAATAGTTAAGGCGGTTTATTTTTTAAATATATGTGTGCTTACATTATATATGAATCCGCTTACTTTATGTACTTCTAAAATACTATAGCTTTCTGAAACTGCAATATATAAATCAGACTCTTCATTGACGGGGCAAAGGATCTCCTATTGTCCCTTCTGTCTCTATCAGAATAGTAATTAATCGAAGAGATCCCTCAACCTACTAATTTTCGACCCTGGCCGTTGTCAGGTGTATTAACTTCAATAAAAGAATCATACCGGAAATATTTATTTAATTTTCATATAAATTAGATTAAGAGTCGAAATTCTCGTTTAATTTATAACAACACTGCCCTCCAGTTTACATAGAAAACCACCAGATAAAACAATCAAACCCAGTAACGTACTTGGGACTTATTTTTGACAAAAGGTTGACACGCAAAGACTAAACGTAAAACTCTAAATTTTCGACTAAGACTATTGTATTCGATACTTTATAGACATTCTAAATTACCCATCAGACAGAAACTTAACATATATTTATTAAAACCAATATGGACTTACGCTTGCCAAATATACGGACCTGCTCAAAAGACACACATACGAAAAATACAAACATTTCAATCGCAATTTTTAAGACTTGCAACGAACTCACCACCATATGTTTTAAACGATACTCTTCATACTGACTTACGTATTCCAACTAGAACAAACCACATTCGATCGACTTACAAACGATTTCACGACTAACTAAATGGACACTTAAACAAACTTGTGCAAAATATAGCTACGACTGACATACCATCCATAACTCGGCGTAGGCTGAAAAGGAGTTGGATGAGGGACCTCCTGACCTGAAAATATAGTTGTGCTTAATGTCAGGAGGATGCACCACTGCGTGCTGTCTCCCTCATGCCTGCCCACGCCATGTTTACTTAGATTTTAGCACATTTCCTGATTGTAATTTTTTTACAGGTGTAAATAAAATGTTAAGCGAAAAAAAAATGTATAACAACTAATTGTTAATTCATTCTAAATAGTATTAATTTATAACTTTAAGATGAAAACAATACACAGCCATCCTAATGAAATTCACAAAAATTTCCGGGTTTATTTTACATCGAATATATTTCTAGTGATCACGCCAATGAACCTCAAGAGTAGAGACAGACAAAGCAACAAAAAAACATACACACACAATATATATACAAGATAATAAAATGCCGAATCTAAAAATTAAAAATCGATACATTTTTCTCTTTAGTAAAAATTGATTCCCGCCTGGGGAGAAAAATTAAAATTCATTTTCTCATTAAATGATTGAAGCCCTCTACGACCGAAGTTTTCATAATGGAAGGGGTAGGAGGAGTTTGTTAAACTCTTAAAAGATATTATTGGAAAGTTGTACTGATAAGGGATCGATGAAATCAACTTGTCCAAGCACATCACTTAAATAATGATTTTACCAAGTTTCACCAAGTATTAACTTTCTGGTTTCAAAACAACCGCCAGAACTCTGGGGACACTCCATTGAAGATTCGAATGGAACTTTTGAGATGAATTATTCAATTGAACGAAAAGATAAAGTTATACATGGGCAATTAAAAAATAAATAAATAAAGGTAGCTCATTTTCTTTTTAGTTACTAGCTTTCCATCGTACTTTATTCTTTTGGTTGCAGTTCAAGTTCACTATATGAACCTAAAATGATTAGATGCACGTTAATAACGTAAACTAATTTAATAAATATACTAAAAATTAACTAAAAACAGATTAAAATTATCATTATTGTTTATTATCTTTTTCATATACGGCAATAATACTGTGACTGATTTCATACTTAACACAAAATTTAAAGGAGAATATTGTCTTTTTGAAACAATTTATGTGATCACACATGTGAATCTAACGAAATAATTCATTAGTATTTAGGAAATTTTATGTGATTTGACTGTATCATTATTTTCTGTACAAATTGTGTGAATGAGGGCTCATATCACTATTAATACTGTTCGTTTAGAAACAAATTGTAATATATCTCAATAAATAAAAACAACAGTATTTAGGAAGAATTGTGTTAGGTCCGGTCTGGAAGATTTAGATTGTAGGCAAAGTCTGTTGCTCTTATTGGCAGCGAACATCACCGCTTACCATGCCTTTATTTCGATTCCACGATCAGACTGCAAAAGCAGCAGTCATTTGTTTATTTATTTATTTTGTAACATAAAGGCTTTTCAACCATAAAGGTTATTTTAGCCCTAAACTAATAATACAGATACAATATAATAATACATAAATATATACAAATAATACATAAATACATACTAATAATACATAAATATATACTAATAATACATACATATATACTAATAATAATAATAATAATACATACGTATATACTAATCACAAAATTCATAACACACAATACACTAAAACATACATAATACTAATAATACAGATACAATATTTTAAGTTAAATACAAACAATTATATAAGATAACTACATATAAGAAAAGAATAAAATATATATAAATATAAAATATTAAAAATCAAAAACAGGATTTTTTTTTTTTTTAATTTTGTAAAATATTGATGTGTCTTTTAGATAATTCATCAGTATAGTGGCTGACTTCTGGGTATTTTGTAATATTGTCCCAATTTCAGTCTCCATACCAATCCCTCTTCGCTCGGGTTCGAAAGAAAAGCAATCCAACAGTATATGTGGTACTAGGGGTTGGCATAATCAAATGACGATTACCGGATCATTCGATTATTCTAATCATTCGAATTAATCGATTATCGGATTAATCGGCTTGGAGAAAGGAATGATCATCCGAACTGAATTGTTTAACGATAATCGAGAGATACAACCTCTCTCTCTTTTTTTTTTATTTTATTTTATTTTTTTTTTTTTGCTCATCACATAAATCATATGCATATTTCCACCTAGGCTCAGCCATCATAGAGACGAGAATTTTGACATATGGTCTCTCAGAATGCATATTAATCATTCAATTATTCGATTATGAAATCATTCGATTTTTTAAATCATCGAAGTCCGATCATCTATTATGACGATCATTGATTTATGCCCACCCTTATGTGGTACTGTGAGGATAACCCCACAGGAGATACATTGAGGCGGTGATCCCCTCGCATCAGGTAGCCGTGGGTCAGCCTTGTGCGGCCAATCCTCAGTGGAGCCAGTATCACTTCCTCCTTCCTGCACAACCGTAGGTCTGTTCGGTTGGGTTTCGCTGAAGGCTCGACTACTCAAGTTTATTCTCCCTCATAAAAACCATACTTTTTGCCAATGTTCTATAACCTTTTCTCTTATGAGGGCGATTTATTTATGAGCCGCCATTTGAAAATCAAAACTCGAGTTTTGAGAAAAAATACTTCTGATTCATATTACGCCTTCCGTTGAAAAGGAACTTGGACCGTGCCCGTGACCTGAACGGTAAGATCCCACTCAAAGGGACGGCTAAGTTTAATGGGTTCTTTAGCGTCATCAGAAGCAGCCGGCAAAGAGATAGAGGACTTTACAATTTAAATGCAGCCGGAGGACTCCTCATCAGACGGGACAAAGACGTGGCTCGCAAAGCAAACACCCGCTCTAATACTTGCTGTCCACTCCCGGCTCCTTCTTCATTTTTAATAAAGGCGGCGTTGTCCGCCCAGGGAGCACCGCGGTTTTCATCAACTCGAGGGCTCCGGGGTGTAGGCCCAGGAATTAACCACTTCTTTTCTCTCTTAAGCTTGCCATTTCTCATCTGAATTTTCTTCAAAAAAGAGAGTTTGATTATGTGGAACACATTTTTATTTGAAAAGATTACTTTGCCTCATCTTTATACAGGGGTCACTTCATTTCATAAAAAGGCAACCTACATATTACAAACACACTCGTACAATAAATATTACAACATAAGTTGGTTGTAAATATATAAAGTCGATTGTATAAAGAAATGACTCATTAACAGAAATGAAAAACGAAAAATGAGCCCAGAACAGGACAATCTATATGATATTCTTCAATCTATTCAGAGAATTTTTCATATATATTTAAAGCTTGAAACTTTAAACAAACAACTTATTCAGAATAGGCTTTCCAATGACACAAAATTATTTACATTGCGTTAATGTGACGAACCAAGATGGCTGAATAGAGGGAAGTTCTCCCTAGGGGTGGGCATAATCGAATGATTTCATAATCGAATGATTAGTATGCCTTGTGAGAGACGATATGTGACAATTGGCGTCTGTATAGTGGCTGAGTCTAGGTGTAAATATGCATATAATTTATGTGATGAGAAAAAAAAAATGCGGTTTGATTATAATCCCTCGATTATCGTCATTCGATTATGCCCGCCCCTAGTTCTCCCATCTTCACATTCTGAAATGTACACTAATTACATGAAAAAAAAAAAATAAATAAAAAAAATATATAATATATATATATATATATATATATTATATATATAATATTATATATATATATATAATATATATATTGACTTATTTAAAATATTAAATATCTCCTGTTTTAAAATATTAAAAACACACACGACCTTCACTTACCTTGGTTGTTAAAATCAGTTCAAAAACTATTAAATAATATTATAGTTGGAAATAGTTTGTAGATTGATATTTAGATTTTGTAGCCAATATATGTGTGTGTGTTATATATATATAATATTTATATATATATATTTTTATATATTAGATATATATAGTTTAGATTAAATTATATAACAATAAAAAATAGTTATGTACAATAATCACTGAAGTTTAGGAACTATTACCTTCCACAACTTTGTATATAAAATAACATTTTACTAAAATATTTACCTTTCCAAAGGGATATTATACATCTACATTACTATTGTTATATTCGGAAAAGATTTTTTTTCTTCTTAGGTTGATTGCCATTTAATCTTGTACATTTATCTATTTTTTATGAATGTTAAAACATTTAAATTTGCTATTTTTTTCGTAAGTACTAAATTAAAAGACCGTTGAGTAAGAAAACATAAAATATCAGCACTTAAGCCTGTCATGCTATATCAATCAGAATGAAACCTTTAAATTTTAAATATTTTAATTTTCCCGAAGTTTCGAAACATATGGGCCACCATCAGGGCATCCGTGAGCCATCTTAAGGATAAACATAAAATAGACTTGACATTGCTCACAGATGCCCTGATGATGGCGTACTTGTTTGAGCCGAAATATCGAAAAAATTAAAATATTTTTCATACTACTGACGATTATTTCTACCTATTACAATTTCAACAGTCGAATATGCACCCTGTGAATAGTATAAAGTGCCTCTTCGGGTTCGTCGATTTTAGTTAAAACATTTTAAAGTAATTCATTTTTCAATCAATTTCGACTAATAGTTTTCGACCTAGTTGGACCATTCCTCCGAAAATCCTCCACGCACCCCTTAGTCATATTTATGATCGCTTCATTCAACATGGAGGATTTCAAGAATGTTACAGCTTTGAGAAAGAAAGTTGATTTTAAATGTTAAGCACATACCTATTTTGAATTAGTAATAAGATAATATATAACGAAACGAATGTGTATCTGTTATGCGAGACTTGGATTGCCATCAAATTATAATTCAAAAACAAGTGAAAATGACAACAAAATAAAATATCACCTTAAAACTACAAGAAAATTAAAAATCTGGTTCGGGCAACACACAACTTTCACTTACCTCCGTTTTTAGAATCAATTAAAGCATTTTCAAATACAATTAGAGATAAAAATGAGTGAAACCATTAAAGAATTAATTAAATGGATTTTCTATAGAAACATGTTTTTTATTAAAAAATCTATTATATTATTATCTAAAATAATCACTATGTTTTATCGGCTTTTCATCACTCTCTACTAACTTTTAAAAGCTTGTGTATGAGATAATATTTTTTCTAATATAGTTATTTTTATAGAATCAACTAAATTAAAGGTACTTTTTAAATATCGACATTTAAGCCCTGACCATTTTAATCCGAATGAAACCTAAATGATATTAAAGCTCATTAAATTTTACATCGATATAGCGAGTTTGAACAAAATCGTCGGAACCGTTTTCGAGAAAATCGAAAAAAGGTTCAAAATGCAAGGTATGAAGTGGTAAGCTGATTTTGATGAAATTTCAGTTTCATAGGACTTACCGTTTCCACCCGGGAGTTACCACACACACACAGACCTTTTTGCAAGACTTGGGTTATTTGGGCTCAGAGGACCCTAAAATGTGTATTTCCGTTGAAAACTGGAATTCGAAAATTTTCACGATCGCAATACTTTCCCTTACTATATATAGTAATTGAAAGTAAAAAATATATATAATTAAGTTTATAAATATTAAAAATGAATATAAATCGAACACATCTATAAGAACAATGGTAGAAAACAAAGCACAATGGCAAATTATGACCTCTCAAAGCTCTTTCTTGCTTTTGTGCTTTAAAAATACCCAAGAGGGATGGAAAACTACTTAATAGCGGAGGTTGTTTCTAGCAAGAATTGCAAATCAATAAGTCTCCGACCTATATTCAGGGAAAATCAAACCTGTTCAAACATAAAATTTTTCACAGCATTGTACTTTATTTATGAGTTATTATTATTTTCGCAAGAATTTTTTTGTTGTAGATGACCACGCATAAAATAGTATTAATGTTATTTACTGACAAATTCACAGACTTTTTAAATACCTGACTATTTGGAAACCATACATGTACAGTATTTTTCTCCTTAGTGCCCATATCGAATTCCCATAAACATGGTGGACTCAATGGTATTAAAAAATACAAATAAAGGAACCCGTAGTATTAGTGGTAAAAGAAAATGGATCTCGACCAGTTTACTGGAATAAGGATGAACTTCAAATAAGAAACATTATTCATTATATTATAATAAAAAACGTATTAATGCAAACAATTTCGGGCTGTAATTACTTTGCTGCGGTTCGATGGGACGTTTGTTAATCTGAAAACTTTGAACTTACAAAAAGTTCGGAGGACCTCGATATTCAATAACTTCATAGAGGAACAATAACGGAAATTATTATATTCAGAGAAGTAAAAAGGACAAAGCCAGGGATAAAGCCATAGAAAATTTATATATGTGACATAAAGGTTTCTATTGATTTGTAAAGAAGAAACGTACAAAGGGTTTGAAAAACTGTTGTGCTGGGTTGTCCGGAAAATAATTTAGTTTAAAAAAGAAAACTGTACAACTTTTCCATTTAATAGAAATATAATATTCCATGTTTACAATTGGTAAACTCAAATACATGTTTAATTTCCTTTGCCCATTAAATTTTCTGACCTATATTGTGGTCATGGGGTTTGAAAAAATGACAAATTTTACGGGAGAGGTCCGGGAAGTAGGGTGGATGATGCAGAGTTTCTTATTCAAGGCTTCGGCAGTTTTTGACGTCACACATTACTGCCAATTTCCGATTCACTGCATTAATTTGGACACAATACGGTCCGTCAGCATTATTTTCTCCAGGACAAAACAAGCTGTATTAAACTAAATAAACCTACCCATACAGTGACCATTAACGCTTTTTTATTATTTGGAGGCATTGGAAAACATGCTGTTTCTCCTTTGTCAAGCCATTGTCCAGAACGTCTACTGTTATCGTAAAGTATCCACTTTTTGCCGCAAGTTAAAATAATGGACAAAAAAGGTTTCTTTTTTGTTTCGGCAAAGAAGTGTAGCACATACTTCATAACGCTGTTTTTTGGCGGTGGTTTAATGTGAGTGGAATTCAACTTTCAAGGTTTTTAACCTTCAAAATCGCTTTGAGTTAGTAATCGAATTTCGATTTGCTAAAGTGACATTGCAGAGTTCTCGAATAGTTGTTCTGGCCATTTTCCACCAAAGCCAGCAGAACACCACCATCAGGAGAGGAAATGTTTCCAAGCCTTCTACCATAAATTCTAGAACCACCGTTGTCCATAGCAATGCTACTCTTATCCAGATGTGACTGATATTTTTGGCTGAATGGCCCTGTTCCGTCAGAGTTAAACTCGTTAAACGAAATCCTACTGTTATAGAATGAGACTTAACTAATAAATAATATATAGTGATTATTAATAACTTCCTTTTCTATACCTAAGACTGTCGTCACCCATAAACCAGCTACCTAGAAAGGACTGACCAAGTACTGACAAAGAACACATACCTGTACTTAGGACACAGTACCCAACACCTGCAACCCAACACACCCTTGCTTTGTGGTGCCCATGCCGCCTCCTCGTCCCCCTTACAATCCCTTGCTATATATACCCTTGGATTCTCAAGACTCATCACTCTAGTTGTAACATTACTTGTGTCAGTCAAAGAAGGAGACCTCGGAATGTACACTTGTAGTCACCCAAATTCCTTAGCACAGTGTATTGTATTCAGAATGTGTATCATGTTCTCATAATAAAAGCAGTATTTTAATATCTTCACTGTGTGTGATTCATTAAATCTACGAATATTACGCGTTGAGATCGTAGTTATGACTGAATTACTTCTAATAGACGACATGCTATAGAGGTAAACAAACACTATCGTCTGGAAGAGGATTACTAAGTCTTTACATTCATATAAATGAATAGCCGGTTAATGTCAACAGTTTGTTGTATAGAGTTGTATTTTAAAGAAAACACCAACTCCTGATTTTTTTTCTGACAAACCAATAGTTTTGACTCAAGTCCCACAGAAATGCACCTAACAGAGAAACCATAGAGTTGTCGTAAAAAATGAAATGAATAAATATGGTTGTCGTAATAGTATAGCACAACTTTTGTAGACATCAGATGTTGGTATTTTAATCTACTCATTTATATTTTCAACTCATAGTGGTTAGCATAACAGCCTCCTATGCCCAAGGTCCCGGGTTCAAACCCACAGGTGTCCCTAGGATTTTTTAATGAAAAAAAATCCTTAGTTATGTCGTCTTTCGGAGGGGACGTTAAAAGGAGGTTCCGAGTCTATGGGATGTCTAGTACTCGTTAAAGATCCCTATTCCAACTCTACTCCCACTATAGCATCGTCCGATTAGCCACAGCAGCATAAAGGGGCGTTAAATAAATAATAATAATAATCATAGGCATACCGAACCCGAAGGTTCGATGCCGATACCACCATATTCCGTCTACACAGACTCGTCCAATGTTCTCCGTTCAAGCCCAAGCCCCAAAGATCAGCCTTAAGGCAATCCTCCCATCGACGCTTCGGTCTACCTTTCGGACGCCTACCAGTCGGATCAGCAAATACCAACTTAGTAATCCTGTTTTTATATTTATCATAAAATAACCTTCAGTGATATTCGTTGTAAAAGTTGACTTTGATAAAACGAACTTAGGCTACGAAGCTTAAGCGGAATGATTAACAAGGGATATAACCGTTAGTGCTCGACATGAGTGGGGGAGAGCATGTTGGTCCCTGACGACCCATGATCCGGTAAACGATGTACCTATGATTTACGGCGGCTGATTCAAGTTGAACCCCGAGGGCATGGTATCGGGTGGCCCCCATGTCATCAATTTAGTCCTATCGCTAGGCTTACTCTCGTCGTTCCCTTCCAATATATTCTCCGTCCAATACACTGGCTTAGAGGCAAACAGATATGCGGAGGAGCAACAGGTATGATAAATAAAAACGTAATTAGTAGCCATTAAAGAAATAAATTCTCAAATTTAAAATGGGTCAATTAATTGCCGGTCAGGTGCATAACAGGTACTGTTTATACTTATACTAGTGCCAAGTACTGTTAAAAATACTAGAAGTACAAAGAATAATAGTTTATTAGTAGTAGTTAATAGTTGATAGTAGAATAATAGTATACGAATAATATTGAAAAAAATCTGGTGCGGGCAACAAACGACTTTCACTTACTTCCATTTTTAAAATCAATGAAAGAATTTTCAAATACAGTTAGAGATAAAAATACGTGAAACTATTGAAGAATTAACTAAATTGAATTTATATAGAAACATGTGTTTTATTAAAAAATCTATTATATTATTATCTAAATTAATCAGTTAGTTTTATCTTCTTTTTTATCACTCACTTTTAAAAGCTTGAGTATGAAATAATATTTTTTCTAAAATCTTTAGCTTTCCAACGGTATATTATACATGTATATTACTGCTCTCATGTTAAAAAACAAAAATTTCATTAAAAATATTTTTTTTCAGTTTTTTCCTTTAGTTGGGTATCAAATTCATTCAATTTATATATTTACTTGTTTCTCATCAGTGGCAATAAGATAATATAGTTGTTTATATAGAATCAACAAAATTAAAGGTACTTTAAAGGAAGAAAATTTTAAAAAATCGGCATTTAAGCCCTGCCAGACCATTTTAATCAGAATAAAACCTACATGATATTGAAGCCCATTAATTTTTACATCGATATAGCGAGCTTAATCAAAATGGTCGGAACTGTTTTCGAAAAAATCGAAAAAAGGTGCAAAATGCATGGTATAAAGCGGCTCTTCTGGTAAGCCCATTTTGATGAAAAAGGTTTTGTAACGTCTCGGGCGTATATTTGTCTTAAATATGAAATTTCAGTTTCATAGGACTTACGGTTTCCGCCCGGGAGTTACCACACACACACACCTTTTTGCAGGACTTGGTCATTTGGACTCAGGGGACCCTAAAATGTGTATTTCCGTTGAAAACCGGAATTCGAAAATTTTCACGATCGCAATACTTTCCCTCACTTTATATAGTAAGTGAAAGTAAAAGTACTAATAAAAAAAGTCCAATGATCAAACTTTCGTAGCTAAATATGTAAAGTAAAGTAAAACTGTACCAATAAATTATATTCTAAAATATATTACTAAAATGATAAGAAAAGAAAAAAATCTAGCACGCGGAGCACATGACTTTCACCTACCTTCGATGTTAAAATTAATTACAGAAGTTTTCAATAAAGTTAGAGATAAAAAAATAGTTTAAATAATTACATTTACATTCATAGTAAAGTGTTATCTTAACTATTCTATTATTATTTAAGAAAATAGCTTAGTTTTATTCACGCTTCCTTACGCTCCATTACCTTTTACAACTCTGTGTATTAGATAATATTTTTCTAAAATATTTAGGTTTCCAATGGTGTATTATACACAATATATATGTTCAAAACCACAAACATTTCATGACAAAATATCTTAGCTCTTTTGTTCTTTAGCTGGATGTCTAATTCGTTCATATTGTATATATGTTCCATTTATTTATATTTATTGTATATATATTTAAATTTATTTTATTTATTTATATTTTATATATGTTACTTATATTGTATATAAGTTTCTTTTATCATGTTATCATGGGTGTCGTGGATAGTTGTTTCTAATCTATAAAATTAAAAAAAAATTTAAATGTCGATATTGGTAACATCTGTAGCATGGTGGGTATTAGAGCAGCCTTCTATGCCAAAGTTCACGTATTCACACCCGCAGGTAGTCCTAGGATGTAAATGGGAGTAAAAAATCCTTAGTTATGCCGTCCTACGGAGATGACGTTAAAAATGTGGTCCACGTCCTGTGCGATGTCAGGTTTTCAGATCCCTTTCATAATTAAACCTGAATAGGCGACATTTAGAACTCCCAGCGTAGCCACAGTAGCATAAAATTACGTTAAATAAACAAACAATAACAACAACAATGTCGGCATTTTAGCTCTAATAGAAAATTAAAATCAGAATGAAACCTACAAGATATTATGGCCCATAAAAATTCACTTCGAGCATAGTACATTTAATCAAAATTGTAGAAAGGTGCAGGTTTTATGGTACGAAGTGGCTTTTTTTGGTTCGCCGAAAAAGTTGCTGTAACATCTTGCTACCACATACAAACACACACACATTTACACATACCGTTTTGCGGGACTTGGTCATTTGAGCTCAGGAGGCTCTAAAACGTGTATTGATGATACTTTTATAGTGAATCATTATTATGTATAATAATGTATCAATATTATAATCTTTTTAGCCTGAAATAAATGTTTCTGTCAACACCAATGTTTTTTTTAAACTATTTTATTTATATTTGTTATAATCCAACTATGAAGATTGATATTAGTCCTGCAAGCACCAAATTTTCTTTCTTTCCAATTTACTTTTTCTTCTTTTCTTTTTTAATCATGCATGTACGTTAATGACATAATAACGTATATTTCCATATTCTATTATACCTGCAGATTTCATCGAGCAAGAATAGAGAAAGTAATTTTAAGTACCGATTAACATTAATGTATTTATGTAATAAAAAATATTAAAATTATATATATTAATACTCCATGTATATTCTGATATATACAGATGAGACGCATCAGGTATGCCCTCATTCCCTTAAAGGAGGCAAGAATATAAGACGAAACAAAACCTCATTATCAGCCCCACCTTCGCTCATTAAATATATCGATTTTCTTTTAGTATCACAGAGAAGGAAGGCTTAAGAGGAAAGTTTTAATTAATATCGCCAAAAAAGTACAGGGTAACTTTTGCCCCATTTTTTTGTATCGCTTTCACAATCAGATAGGACACACAATAATTTTTAACTTTTAAGTGCCCAGAACCCTTATAAAGTTTCATGGATCCATAAAGCCGTTCTCAATTACCGGATCTAAGTTCCCTAACCTTTCAGAACTTCGTTTTAATTGAATGCTCAAGGCCGCTCGGGGTGCAAATAGAAATATAATGGGGTGCGTACGTTGTCAACAATTCTTTATTAGCATTTAAATACTTTAAAACAATTGTCCGGAGATTTTTAGCTACGATAGTTATTATTTTCTGCGAATAAAATAGAAAGCTATGGTAGACTTCAATAATCCTTTATAATTATTTTTCTATTTACCGATTTAATAATATATAATATATAAATCGGTGAGTAAAAGAATAAATATCAAAATTATTGATTACCTGAATTATATATTAATCTGTATTTTGTGTAATAAATTTAGAGGTTTAATGTCTTGTTACAATGATTGCAGTACCTCCATGACAAATTTATAAACAGTTTTTTTTTTTTTTCACATCCTCTAAATTTATTATACAAAATAAAGATGAACTATGTTTTTGATCAACTGCTTTTGTAAGGCAGCGGTACCTTCAAAAACTATCTTACTTTATATCTTTAACCGATATATAGACTATAATTAATGAAACCATTGGATTTCTTTTCCAAAGGTATTGTGTTTACCGATCCAAGTTGATGGCATGCAGGGGATGATTAAATTAGACAAGTTTCAATAAATAACATTTTTTTTTTAAATAACTTAAACATATACAATTATTTTTACACAATGCCTGAAGAATACTGAGGGACATTATCGTTCACCTTGCCATACAATATTACAATTAAGAAATACCTTACAAAAACTTAGCTGGCTGGCGATTTAGTCTTAGACACCCCTTCTATTCTTTATCTCCGACGAACCTCTCCTCTTCTTGTAGATAGAACCCGACACTTCTCGTTGCTGGAATAAGACTGACCCTCTCTGATTCTAAAATCGCACCCTCATCACCTCACCCCCTCTTCTTTCCAAAAATACACTTATTGGTAAAATGCCGATCTGCTACCAGACAAAGGAAGGCAAGGACTGATATGGGAAGTGCCCCTGGCGTCTAGGAGTTTCCCAAGGTATCGCTGGGGGGCCCCATGGATTTAGGTAAATACCTGCTGATCTTTTGCCGACAAATGCTTATTAACATTTACTTTATTAATTATTCCCCTCAGTATCCTCAATACATAACAATATCATTCTATAATTCAGATAAACAATAATCCTTTATATTTATTGTTTTATTCAACGATTTGTAAAATATGTTTTGTATAAACATATTCTTCACATCGGTAAATAGAAGAATAAATATAAAGCATTATTGAAGACTACTAGAGCTTTCTATTTTATACCCAAATTCTATTTTATAAATGATAAATTAATTAATTTAAAAGTGCAATTATTTATTTTTTTTAAACAGGACTTGGAAAGAAGGACCTCTTTAGGCAAGCCGATATGTCGGTGTTAATCAAACTGGATGTATGCTCAGAGTCGGAGCTTTTCAAGACGAATAGAAAAGTTGAGTTAGGTAACCGATGAGGGGCTATATGGACCGTGTAGAGCTGGACGTGTAAAGGTTCGATTGATGGATAGGTCTTAGCTGATGTTGAGAACCTGTTGGCTGCCACCGTTCGAAGGACTACATGAACTAAAGGCAAATAGTGAGAGGGGACAAACCTTGTGGATCGTAGCAACAAGTCGTCTTAATAGTAACTCCTTTAAGATAGCTAAGCAATATAAATATTTTTTCTTTCACTTATTATATATAGTAAGGGAAAGCATTGCGATCATGAAAATTTTTGAATTCCAGTTTTTAACGGAAATAGTGTCCGTGTGTGGTAACTCCTGGGCGGAAACGGTAAGTCCTATAGAACTGAAATTTCATATTTAAGACAAATATACGCCAGGGACGTTACAAAACCGTTTTCATCAAAACGAACTTACCAGAAGAGCCACTTTATACCATGCATTTTGCACCTTTCTTTTCTATTTTCTCTAATGACGATTTTTATTAAACTCGCTATGTCGATGTAAAATTTAATAGGCTTAAACGTCATGTAGGTATTATTCTGATTAAAATGGTCTGACAGGGCTTAAATGCCGATATTTTAAATATTCTTCCCTTAAAGTGCCTTTAATTTTGTAGATTCTATAAAAATAACTATATTATCTTTTAACCATTGATAATTAACAGCAAATGTGATAGTTGAGCGAATTTGAGTAACAACTAAAGGAGAAAACTGAAAATATATTTTTTAATGCAATTTTTTGTTTTTGAACATAGAATATACCATTGGGAAGCTAAAGATTTTAGAAAAAAATATTATTATATACACAAGCTTGTAAAAGTTAATAAATATTGATAAAAAGCCAATAAAACTAAGTGATTATTTTAGATAACAATATAATAGAGTTTTTAATAAAACACATGTTCAATTTACTTAATTAATTCTTTAATGATTTCAGTCATTTTGATTTCTAACTGTGTTTGAAAATTCTTTAATCGATTTTTCAAACGGAGGTAAGTGAAAGTCATGTGTTGCCCGCACCAGATTTTTTAATTGAATTTTACAACTGTATATAACATAGATACAACCAGTAAAAGTGCTAAATTATAATAAAGGACGTAAAAAGGCTTGTGAATAAACCAGCCAGCGGTAGAACTTTAATGTTTATTTATTGTTTATTCTATCTAAATGATTTTATATCTATCTATCTAAGTTAATATCATAGGAGACATAAGTTGATTCAGGATGACAAACTAATAACACTTAATAAATACAACTTGAGATAAAGCATCTTCCTACTCCGTCCCAGTCCTAATTTGGGCTGAATAGGTAGAATTTTATAATATAATATATTAATGGAATAAATTTTGATTGTCTCAACGTTTCCACAAGTCTCGATATTACAAAATCTATCGGGTTGTTACACATGAAATGTCCGTTTTTATAGTTTCTGAAATATATAAAGGATTTTGCAGGTCTCTGTTGTTTTCTTCCGAATTTTACATATTTAAAGTAAACAGTTACTAATACTCTACCTTTGTATTATAAACATTAGATTCCCAATCAATTACCCACTTTTTAGTATACATCCAAATATGAACATGGAAATACGCGATTTTCGAGTAATATTATTGTACGAGTTTAAACTCGGCCATTCAGCAGCTGAGGCCGCTAGAAATATTTGCAAGGCATTTAGGGAAAGGAAGTGTGAATGAACAGACCATTCGCCGTTGGTTTGCTAAGTTTTCAGCTGAGGATAGCGACTTGGAAAACTTGCCGCGAGGAAGATCTCCGTCCGTAATAGACAACGATGTCCTCAAACATACAGTAGAAGGAAACCCCCTTCCAAACAGTTAAAGGACTCTCAGCATAACTAAATGCAAGTGCATCAACTGTTTCCAGACATTTAAAGTGTATTGGGAAAGTAAAAAAGCCCGATACATGGGTACCTCATGATCTCACTGAGCGGCAGCAAGACCCCATGTTTTAAAACATACCGTGCAAAAATTGAAAGAACTGGGCTACGAATGATCAATTGAAAAGTGCGTTTTCAGCTCTTGTTTCACTTCAAAGCTCAGAGCTTTTCAGTTCGGGGATATAAAAGTTATTGTCACGTTCGGAAAAATGTGTAGAAAAAGAAGGTAAATACCTCGAATAAAATTATCTTGTTTTCATATCGTATTTTTAATAAAAATCCTTTACCTTGAAAGCGGACATTTCATGTGACACAACCCAATTGTACTCATCTTGTACCATCACTCCAACGTACTTTACAGTAATGCTGATTGCAGATTATTCTTGCTTTGTCGTAAAGCTGACGATTACTTGTAAATGTACATAAAAACAATTTTCAATAATTCAAATAAAAAATAATATAATTAAATGAACTACTTTAAATTATATGATAACCGTCATCATATATAATTTCTGTATGGAAGACTAGTTTTTTTTCAATCAACAAAATAAAGGTACCTTTAGAAAGCTAATGTTATTTAGAGTAAGGCGATGTAATTTAAACTGAATTAGATACTACCAGTATTTTGACATTAATTCAAAACAAGAGTGAATGATAAACGTAGTCTCTTTGTACAAATAGTCATCAAGAAAACAATAATGCAAAAATAAGATAAATATTTATATATATGTAAATTTTATGAAGTTTTTAAACATAAACAAAGAGAAAAACACGAGCACTCAACAGGGTCAACTACTTGATAAATACATTAATCATTAATAAATGTATCATTATTCTTATTTTTCTATAATTTAAAATTTTGTTAAGAACGAAGTAAGTGCTTATAAATGTATTATTAAAATGTAGAAATAAAACAATAATTGGGATATATCTGCTGGTTCAATTGGACGGTTGCTAGCTGGCTTAATGATCTCCGGGCGAACCTAGAATTATTGGTCCGCTGACGGCACTTCGTTATTCAGCTGCAGTTCTCTCCCGCTAATCAATGGCGTCTAATTGCAATTTAAATTTTAAATTGGACGCATATCCGGTATAATACTAAATTTAGTATAGCTTAGCTACACTGAAAGCGGTCTTATGGTAAAATATCCATTATTGCCATTTTTATTATCATGAATGTTAATGAGATATTTTTGAGCAAATATAAAACACATCTCACATCTGTCATTTGCTATTTAAAAAAATTATCAAAACAGGTTTATTTCCTCTTTTGAATTTTCTTGAGTTTCCTTGGATGCACCTGTTTTCATGAAATTGTCTCTAAGAAAAACCCATCGATAACGATTTTCATCAAAATCATTTTGAGAAACAGTTTAAAACGAAGCAAAATAAGAAACATTTCCGTAGTTAAGTTTGGTAAAGCAACGTCCGTGACTTAGAGCTTTTTTTGCAAATAAAGTTTTAGTTTCGAGCGACGTTAACTTTTAAGTCAGAATATTAAGAAAGATGGATACGAGGGATCACCTGTAGCAGGGTGGCTAGCATAACATACTTCTGTGTCAAACGCCACACCCTCTGGTGGTCCTAGTATTTTTTAATGGGAGTAAAAAATCCTTAGTTATACTGTCCTTCGGAGGGTACGTAAAAAGGTGGTCCCGAGCATGTGCGATGTCAGGTTTTCCTTAAATATCCCTCCCTATCCTAGTTAAACCTGGAAAGGCAAAATTTAGGTCTCCCACTGTAGCATCGTCTGATTAGCTTCAGTAGCGTTAAATACAAACAAAACAGGCCAATGCGCTGGAATTGATAATTTGGTTAAGTGCCCAGGTCCAAATTATCAATTCCATGCAATTTGAATTCGAAAATTTTCACGATCGCAGTACTTATTCTGTACAAAGTACTCCGTAAATAAACATAATATAAATTGTTAAACATAACGTTTCAAAATAAATATGCCCGTCTAAAAAAGACTAAATTTAAATTATTTTTATTATTGAAAATTTTTATTTTTTTTTTATTTTGTTTGATTAGAGAATATTTATTTAAATATATTAAGGCGATTCATGTAAAATCAAACAAAATTAAAAAAAATGTGGCCGCTTACTTTGAAGGATGAACAACGGCTTAAGGTTTTCAAGAATAAGGTACTGCGTAAAATATTTGGTCCGAAGAGAGATGAGGCCACTGGGGAGTTTAGAAGGTTGCACAACGCGGAATTGCGGAGTTTGTACCCTGTGAATATAATAGAGTTGATAGCATCGCGGAGACTCAAATGGGCGAGTATAGTTGTTATGTTCAGTGAGGAGCGGTTTCCGAGAAAGTTGGTATTTGCTGAACCGACTGGTAGGCGTTCGAAAGGTAGGCCGAAGCGTCGATGGGAGGATTGCGTTAAGGCTGATCTCAGGGCTTGGGCTTGACCGGTGAACATTGTTCGAATCTGTGCAGGCGGAGATTGGTGGTATCGGCATCGAACCTTCGGGTTCGCTAAGCCTATTATTTAAGAATTATTTATTTTATTTGAATTAAATATCAAATATTTATATAAACATTTTGAAATAGACATCAGTATACGCTGTATCCATTTTTTCAGAGGAAGCAGTGTTTTGTTTTCAATATATAAAAATAGCTTAATAGCTTGATCAAACGAAGCCATCTCATGGAGCCTGATTCCAAAACTTTAAAGGAGAACAAACAAAACCGATTTGAATGTTAATTTTTAATTTTTTTTTTCTTTCGTCCAATAACTGTTTATAATCGTATATAGAAAACCATCATCTCCAGTCAAGTATCGCTACAGATGAAGATTATATCAAAAACGTAATCAATTTTGAGTACCTCCTCTGGTAGCTCAGTTGGTAGAGCGGTGGACTGTAGTTGGTGAAAGTAACTGATATCCATAGGTCGCTGGTTCAAATCCGGCCCGGAGGAAATTTTTTTGAATTTTAATAAAAAATATTTATAATAAATTTTAATCAATTGGAGTTCCAATTTTATTCTATTTTTCAAATTAATATTATTTTTTTACTTTTTTTTTAATCAAGTAAGAGCTGATAATCTTTGAGCTTAGTTATGAAAAATAAGAAGGAACTTTAGATGAAACTAAAATATAAAAGTCAGTAAGATTTGATTTTATTGAAATTATTTTGAAAGTAAAAATGAATCAGTGCTTTTATTTGAAACCATAACAAGGTGCAAAAATCATTTTTGGATTTTATACAATCTATAACTTTACTGATAATGTGCTAAATATAAAATGTAAACTGAGAAAAAACAAGTTAACATATATAAATGTTTTATATCACATACGAACATAAAATATGAAACAATAACTAATAATATTAACTCACACTAAGAACTAAAACTGAAGTAACTGAAACAAATAAAACTGCATAAGTAAGTCAGGTAAATAATTTACTGATAAATTAGTTTGAGTTTTAATTATTTTTTTTCATTTAAAACAACTAATTTACTTTCATATGAGAGTGCTGTGTATATTACTACATGTGACTAAAAATCATGCCATGCAGAGTCATTATTCACAAAAAAAATACACAATAATATCATTATGCACTAATAAACGCTGCAAATTATTACACAATGGTTTATTATTTTTGTATTTAAATTTTTTGGTATTTATTAATTTATTTATTAGGAGAAACGGATTTTTTTTTCATTCGTTATTCGGATTCTACGCATCTTGAAAATTTTGAGCAGGGGTAATTTTGTTTTGGTCGATTTCAAAGGTAGATTATTGAAAATAAATAAGCATTTATACAGGACTGCGTTACTATTTACTTTTATTTTCTTTCGATTTTCATTCAAATAAAATTTCCTGATTCCAGAAAACCTTACATTTTATCTTTATCATCAATAATAATCGAGTTATCAGGAAATCACATCTCATATATATATATATATATATATATATATATATAATATATATATATATATATATATATATATATATATATATATAAGATATGTTTAGACTGAACTAACTAATAAAAAAAAGGAGGGGTTGGGGCAGAGTAACGACACAGCTTCTAGAATACAACTGATCTTTATTTGTCTTTATCTCATATATATAGGGAAACATTGTTTATATTACAATCTCTATTTGAGTCTTAACTAAAGTCTTACTTCTAATCCTTAAAGTCTATTTACACACACTTAACTCCCCCCCTCCAGTTCCTTCGGTAGGAGGAACTTAACTAAAAACACTGAACAAAACACAATCCTTAACAATACAGGAGCGGTAGTACAGAACAAATCAAGAAATTAAATACATAATTGGCCTAGAATGAAAAAAAAAAAAAAAAAAAAATATCACTGAGGAACAAAAATAATAAAAATAAATAAAAACAAAGACAAAGTTACGGAGCCTGGGCCGCGTCTGCCGGCCCGGGGGAGGACACGAAGTGGGGTAGCCGCAGCTCCTCGAGATGGACCGTACGAACGCGAGATGGATTTTCAACGTACCGCACGGTGAACAAATTATGCTCGCGGATGGTGATTACCTTGAACGGACCCTCGTAACGTGGAGCAGTTTTGTTGCGTGCCGTACGCAACCGACGATAGACCAGAGTGCCCAATGGAATCGGCCCACGCCTAAAAACCACCGCCCGGTGGTTCGCCTTGTCCACCCGTTTTGCCTTTTCGCGAAGTAAACGGTTGCGCACACGGTCCCACAGCCCCCGTTGATGTAGCCGCGCCCCCAACAGGCGATCCCGGAACGCCTGGTTGTGCGTTGTAAGTAGATCCCCACGATTGCGACGAGGTTGTCCAAAAACGATCTCCACCGGAGACAGCCCTGTCGCCGCGTGAATCGTATGATTGTAGGCAATCACCGCTCGCGGCATAGCTTCATACGGCTCGAGATTCCTGCCCACTTTGAACAACCGCAGATGTTCCCCTATCGTGTTGTGGAATCGCTCCACTGCGCCCCTGCCCTTAATATGATGAGGTGTGTTAAATCGCCAGGTAATCCCCAGCCCCTTGCTTTCGTCACGAATTAACTTGTTGTCAAATTCCCTTCCGCAATCTGACATGATTTCGTCGGGAACACCGTACGTCGCACACCAGTGCAGGACGCCCTCCCAAATTGCCCCTGGAGTTTTCTCCTCGACGGGATACGCCATCGCGATCTTACTAAAGGAGTCGATGGCCGTAAGCCACGACTGGCCCTCGTTGGAGTACAGGTCGATCTGTACCGAGCGAAGGAGTTCCTCCGACGTGGGGGTGACGACCTGCGTCGCAACCGGCGGGTTCCGGTCGTATTTTGCCCGCTGGCAAATCGTACATTGGCCAATGATGTCCTTGACGGTCCTATCCATGCCCTTCCAAAAATATAGGCCCTTCAGAGCGCGCAGCGTTTCCTCAACTCCCCTATGGTTCGTCTTACCCACATGGTGATCCGTCACGAGCTGCCGTTGCGTTTGTTGATCGGCGATGGTTTCCACCTGGCGTAAGCAACGAACTAACGGGTATCCAACGCCAATCCGCTCTCGCCGCCATAACCTCTTAATTTTGTCTGCGACGACCCGATTCCCAACATAGATGTGTAACCCCCGGCCCGGGACACTAAACTCTGAGAAGATGCGTTCCAATTCGCTATCGACCACCGTAGCTGGAACGTGAACTAGCACGGACGATAGACCCTCGTATGTGCTGGCTTTGGTAACGATTCCTGGTCCTTGTTTAGAGCGGAAAATAAGCTGAAACTTCTTGCCGTTTATGATATCCTCGCTCTCCGGCAGTTCCCGTGCCCGATCGACCGAGCCCGCGCTGTCTTCCGACTCCTGCCGCACCCACGGAATATCCGGCCCACTTTCTGCCCACTCACGGAGGTACCTTAGGCCGAATGGTTCGCCCGAAGTCCCCTCTTCATCGATTGCGTTTGCTACAATATCCCGCGACAGCCAGTCGGCTACCGCGTTCTCCACCCCCTTCCGATGTACGATGTGAAAGTTGTACGGAGCAAGGCGCTCCTTCCAACGCGATATTCGTGCGGATGACTCCTTGAGCGTTCCTAGATACACGAGCGGTTTGTGATCGGTGATTAACTCGAAACGCCGTCCATAGACATACGGCCTGAAATACTCGACGGCCCACACCACCGCCAGGAGCTCGCGTTCGATGGCGCTGTATCTCTCTTCTGCCTCATTCAACTTCCGACTAGCGTACGCAATCGGTTTTTCTCCCGCCTCGAAATTATGCGAAGGGACCGCTCCCACCGCCACCTCGCTCGCGTCCGTCGTAATGCGGAACGTTCGTTGGAAATCGGGAAAAGCTAGCAGCGGCCTGGTCGTCAGAACCTCCCGGCATTTGCGGACGCTATCAATCTGGCCCGGCCCCATGCAAAACCGTTTCCCCTTCTTCAGCACGTCCGTGAGCGGTTGCGTCAATGTAGCTATCCCTGGAATAAATCTTCTATAGTAATTTACCATCCCTAAAAACCGCCGAACCCCGCGGACGTTTGTGGGTAAGGGAGCTTCCTGGATGGCTGTCACTCTCTCCGGATCCGGCTGTATCCCATTTCGTGAAACTACATGTCCCAGAAATTTAATTTCCCGGAGCTCGAATTTCGACTTCTCTCGAGACAACCGCAGCCCGAATTCCCGTATCCTGCGGAACACCCGTGCCAAATGCTCGACGTGCTCGTCTTTAGTACGGCTGAAAACGATCAGGTCGTCCATATAGACCTGAGTAAAGTCTTCCCCCAATCCTCTCTGGAACTCGTCCATTAGTCGTTGGAATGTCAAAGGGGCTCCCTTGAGGCCGAAAGGCATCCGCACGAACTCGAAGTGCCCCCTCTCTCATGAGAATGCCGTCTTCGCCACGTCCTCCTCCGCCATCCGGACCTGGTGGTAGCCGCTCTTCAGGTCCAACGTGCTAAATATAGTGGCTCCGGAAAGTCGGTCTAAAATGTCCTCAATTCTGGGCAGTGGGTACCGCTCGTCTATGGTGGCTTCGTTCAATTTGCGATAATCCACTACTACGCGATACTGCTTCTCTCCCGTCGGCCCGTTCTGCCGCTTTTCGACAACCCACAATGGGCTATTAAACGGGGACGTGCTATTTCGAATGATCCCTTGTTGCAGCATCTCCTGCAATTGCCTACTTATGATCTCTCTCATAGCTTGGGGGTACCGTCGGTCCTTCACGTAAACGGGGGTGTTCGTCGCGAGGTTAATTCGATGGACGGTTCGCCCCGTAGTCGGGAGAATTTCATTAGGTCCGTGAAACAGGTCCTTGTTCTGACGGACTACCCGATCGATCGACTCCTCCCAACAACTCACGACTCCTATTTCGATGTCCTCCACCGATTCGCCCATGACGGTGTCGTAATCCACCCTTCCGATCTGATACCGCCAGTTTTTACCCTTCACTCGCATCCTAAGGCCCACCTTCTTCAGAATATCACACCCTATGATTACGCCATACCCTGGCATAAGCCTTTCGACTATGTGAGTTCTTACTCGTCGGTTATGCCCCGTCAGCAGCCTGAGGTCGAAAAACGTCTCTCCTAGGGTTGGGCATTGTCCGCTAACCGTAGATATTACGCACCCACAATCCTTCCGCGCGCCCCATATCCCTAGCTTAAGTGCTCCCGTTCTACTAATTAACGAATTAGTGCTTCCCGTATCCAGCAGAAATGATATCCCCGAATCCCCCAGTCGCGCCACGGGCAACCTAGACCCTTTTCCCTTCCTCTCTAGATTATTGATTACCGCCACATTCGATAGGTTGCCCCTCCCCGTACAGTACCCTCATTCCCTATCTGCCTGACGGATCGTCCCCTCGGTTCCCGAAACCGCTCCTCCCCATGGGTTTTTTCTACTCACCTCGTGTCCTCCCCGTCCCGGCACACTGCATCCAGATCCCACGCTTTCCTCTCCGGACGAATCCTCACTGGAGTGGTGTCCGCTACTTCTCCGTTGACCTCGCGAGGTTCTCCAATTTTGAGTATTCACCTCCATTGGCTCCGGGTAAGGTTCGCGCTTATTCGCGCGACTTCTGCTTCGGACATTCTCGTGCTACGTGTCCAGGCCTGCCACATTCATAACAACGAGTGAGCCGACACTGTGCCGCCAGATGGCCAGTTTGGTTGCACTCGTAGCACCTCCGCTCTGGTCTCCTCCTCTTCTCCTCCGAGCCCCGGATGTATTTCCTTCCGCCACGCCTGTCTACAGCCGTCCGCCTAGTAGGGCTACTATGCCTTCGTCTTGGGTGTACCTCTACCCACTCTGTAGCTGACTTCTCGAAACGAGCCTCCTTACGGCTATGGGCGTCGATAAGCTCATGGGCGCATTCCAAGAACTGCTTATCTCGCGGGAGAGAACCAGGTCGGTCCATATAGTGGTTGAGTTGGACCTTAAGAATGTCGTTGACGAAACTCACCCGCTGGGCTCCTTCCGCTTGTCCAAATGTCTCCACCATCTTTTCAACTAGTCGGTTGTACATTACTAGCAGTTTTTCAGCGAACTCGCCCTCCGACTGGCCCGATGTCCTTCGCTCCTTCAGTAGATAGAAGGTGTCTTCCTCAGGGGTCCACCTCCCTCCCCCATACATCTTCTTCAGCCGCGTCTTTAGCGTCTCCCATGAGTGTGTTGTGTCCCCCTGGATAGCGTTCAGAATTCGCCGTGATATTCTGCCGACCAGCGACGCCTCTAGTAATACCACATCTTTATCCGCCAGAGTTCCAGACGCCTTCCGGGTTGTTATTAATTGTTTGATCTGGTCCGCTCCTTTGATAAAATGGTCCAGATCTCCTACGACCCCGGTGAACGGCTCCAATTGGCTGATTACCTCATGCACAAAGACGGAATTTTGAGTTTGAATTTTTACTAACTCCATGTGCGTCATTTCCTTTGCCTTCAAGAGCTGGGCCGTCAAGTTCTTGTGTTCAGCAGCCGCCTGAGAAAGTTGGTCAGTCAAGCTCTTATGCTCCGCTGCCGCCTGAGATAGCTGGTACTCTAGCCGTTCGCGCTCCTCCTTCGTCATTATTACTCGCGCTAAACTCACTGAATTTAATTTCACCTAATATCTCCCCGGAAAATGCTCCCGGGTTTCGGCACCAGTTATGTTTAGACTGAACTAACTAATAAAAAAAAGGAGGGGTTGGGGCAGAGTAACGACACAGCTTCTAGAATACAACTGATCTTTATTTGTCTTTATCTCATATATATAGGGAAACAATGTTTATATTATAATCTCTATTTGAGTCTTAACTAAAGTCTTACTTCTAATCCTTAAAGTCTATTTACACACACTTAACTTATATATATATATATATATATATATATATATATATATATATATATATATATATATATAATAGGCAAGAATTCATTTATTTATTTTTTTTTTTGTTTATTGCGCTTTACTGATCCTAAAACTCTATACATACTTTTCTATATCGTCTAAAATAACTGAGTTATGAGCGTATTTATGTGTAAAATTTTAATTTTTTTCTTTTCTTTTTTCATTTTTATAAAATTATTAGCGTTTTTTTTTAGTTAAAAAACACTAATACATTTTTTTTTATCTTCAAAAATAACTGGGTTATTGAATAAAATCCTTTTAATCAGCCGCCATTTTGTAACTAACCAGCTGATATCAATGTCGAGGTGTTAGAATCATCCTTGAATGAACTAGTATTTTTGTAGCGAATTAAAAAAAAATTGGTCCATTAGTTTCGGAGATATGCCACGGACGGCGGACAAACGGATTTTTTTTATTCGTTATTCGGATTCTACGCATCTTGAAACGTAAGATTTTTTTTTTTTTTTTTTTTTGGTCGATTACAAAGGTTGATCATTGAAAATACTAATCCAAAAAGTCAGGGTGGGTAGTAATAGCAGTGCAAAAAAAATGGCTGGGATGTAAGTGCTTGAAAAGTGTAGATAGTTAGACTATAATTCTGTGGCGGTCGTGAAAAACTAGATAACTCGAGTTATATCAAAAATGAGTTAACTTCACGTATCGCTTCCTCAGACCTTCTCCTACGTCATGTTAAAATGGTTAAAGAAATTTCTTGGAGAAAGAATTTTCAGGTAGAAAGAAAGCTGTAGTTAATCATTCTATTTTAGGTATTACGTAAAGTTGAAGTCGCTCACCTGTAAAATGAAAGATTTTGACTTAACCGCTTATTCACGACCGCCACAGAATTGATACCACACTGAGGGACATTGGGCAATCCAGATGAGCTAAACTAATATTAAAACTATTTTTTTCTTCCTTTCTGATTGATTGAAAGAATGATGAATTAATATGAAATAGGCATTCCCAGGGTCGGCAATTTATAAATTGTTAATAAATAGATAAAAAAATGGCCTAAATATGATTGATATTCCTCTAATTTGCTCTGAAATAAAGTTCTGAAATCACGCTAGAGTATTGGTATTTCAATTATTGAGAATTATATCTATGCGTGAGAGTTAATCAATAACTTATATCAGTTTTATACCTGCAAAAATGACTAAAATTTTATATGAATTATTTAGATTTTTTAAATATTTTAATAAATAATTTACAATTTTTTTTTTCTTCCTCCTCTTTTTGCATAAAATGCAGAATTATAGTAAATTGATTACAACAGACATCCAACTTATTTCCTTTCTGCTTCCTAAAATATTGTTCCTATTATCATCAGAATTTTTTTTATTTATTTTTTTTATTCGTATATATTAAAATTCATCATAATAGACAATAATAATAGTGATACAGGATCATATTCATACAATATTTACAATATAAACAAAAGGAATGTCAAATTACATAAAATAAAATCAAAATAAATAAACGTATACAATAACAAAATTTGTGGACAAAATAAATACAAATAAATGAAGTTAAAAAATAAATAAACAAAACATGTCACATTCATACCTATGTTTATGTTCATGTTTATTTATTTAACGTCACTTTATGCTACTATGGCTAATCGGACGATGCTACAGTGGGAGTCCTAAATTTTGCCTATCCAGGATTTATTAGGATAGGGATCTTTAACGAGTACCTGACATCGCACAGGCTCGGGACCACCTTTTAACGTCCCCTCCGAAGGACGGCGTAACTAAGGATTTTTTACTCCCATTAAAAAATCCTAGGACCACCTGCGGGTTTGAACCCGTGACCTTTAGCATGGGAGATTGTTACGCTAGCCACCCAGCTACAAGTGATCCCTATTCATACCTATATACAATATTTACAATCAGCGCGGGAATCCCGGACGGGGCTTGTCCCCCCACTTGTGGAAGGACAAGCAGAGTCCAAAGGATCCCAGCGCTTCCCTCTCAGCCGCATCACTGGTGAGAGCCAGCGGAAGCTAAGTGAGGGCGCCACAGCCACAATCACACCGCACATGAGAGGAGAATCTGACCAGTGTCAGAACTCCAGAATAGATGTTTACAATATGTCTCCGGGCCAGTGCCGTTTCAACCTTCTAGGAGGGTTGTATGGATGAGTGGAGCTGGATAGTGATTGTGCAAGAGGATTAGGATGATGAATGAGGTTCTGGTGGAATTTGGAAAATTTTGATGGGATCAGGTCTGAAATAAATGGAACATTAAGATCGTAGTGTAAGGTTGGAGACATAATAAGGAGTATTTACTATTGTTCGGAGGACTTTAGATTGAAAGGATTGAATGCGTTTGAATTAGTACAGTGGTATTTATTTATCCTTTTTTTTATTTGAATGGATTTTTACTTCTATATATTTTTAAAAAATATATAAAATAACGTTTTTCATTTCCTCACAACGAACTAACAGGCTTGAGTGTGAGGATGGAAATTCCTCAACAGCCGCCTTCAGGTGATAACTCTTCACATCGTAAATTTCGCATACACTAAGTTTGAATTGTCTTATCCAGCCTATTTTGAACCTTCTCCAAAAGCTCACTCAGTTACTCAAGTTATGAACCCTAAAAATGGTCCCTATTAGTTGTCACAATACTGCTGATAGGTGCAAATCAAAATTTCTTTCATAAAATGAATGAAGGAAAGAAATTATTACCATAGAAAAATATAAAAAATTGCGCCATGAATAAAAAATATGATGTCCAAAACCTTAATTCATGTTACTCAAATTTAATAAACATATAGTAATAATACGTCTGAATAATAATAATGATCAATAAACAAGTAAAACTAAAATAAATAGACAAAAGAAGATAACCCCAGACTCCTGACTTTGCTAAGATTTTTGCTTCAGTGTTCTTTCAAAGTTTCTAGTTAAACATATTTTAGATAGTTTATGTAAGACATTGTATAAGATATATACACCATTTTATCTAAAATTGTATGTATATTTCTAATAATATCTTTTATGTAAATTCTAATTGAAATATCTGTTTAACTACTGTATATCTACTTCATTGTTCAATGCATTCTTTTCTTTTTCTCTAACAATAACAACATCTATTAATTATTGTATAAAAAGTTTAATGTTCTCTATTTTGTTTTTCCACTGTTAAGGCATGAATATGAGAGCAATAAATTCTCGAAACGTTAAATAAATAAAATTGTTTATTTATTGACTGAAACAATTATCAGTATTCGAGAACTGATCAAACAATAATATATATATATACATGAATGTATGAAAACAGAACTTTATTCTGGGACTGAGTCCCTTGAGAATAATACACATGTACAAAAAAAATAATGATTACAACTGTCCAAAAAACACATAAAAAACTAATAATATTAATGATTGCCTTAATTATTTACAATTATTTTAATTGAAGAAAAGAGAGAGAAATAAAAAAATATAAATTAAAAAAATACAGTAATATCTAAATGTAATATAGAACTAACAAACCAAAAAAACAAAACAAAAAACATTAGAATAATTAAAAATAGAAATGAAAATAAACTTTACTATCATTTATGTTATGAAGTGTAGACATTTCTCACATCACTTTAATCGATGTACTGAAATTAGTTGACATCTGATTGGGAAGCAAGAAGGTGTTTAAAAAGGAGAGATTTGAAAGAAGATTGGGAAGGAGCATAACGGATGTGTGATGGGATAGTATTCCATAAGAAAGTGGACCGGGCTAAGAAGGAAAATTCATATTTTTTGGTTCTATGGGAAGGCGTATAGAGGTCGGAAAGACGGGATCTGGTTTCCTGAGTATGGATTGTGGATTTAAATTGCAGGAGACTCTTATAGATGTAAGAGGGGCGGTGGGAGCGGATGACTCGATAGAGAAATGAACCAAGGAAATATTGCCTTCGAATCGAGGGAAATAGCCAATTTGAATCATGATAAAGGTAGGATACATGTGACCGTCTAGAGGTACCGAAGACAAATCTTAAGAAACAGTTCATGACTCGTTTCAATCTAGCCTCAAGCAACCTCGAGAGCCCACCATATACCGCACAACTATAGTCAAAATGGGGGAAAATAAGAGAGGATACAAGGAGCTTCCGGGAGGATTGTAGGAGAAGGTGACGGGACCGCTGAAATAGTTTTAGTGTGCTGATCGATCTTTTGGAAATTTGGGCAATATGGGGTTTCCAGGATAAGTTTTGTTTAAGGATTACGCCAAGGTTTTTAGCGTAGAAGGTGAAGGTAATAGGGTTGGTTGGTTGGTTGGTTGTTATATTTTATTGGCACAAAACATCTCGGTCATCAGTGCCAGACACTCATTTTTAGAAACTAATTTAAGGTTAAATAATGAACAATTGTTTTACTAAAAAAACAATAATAACAAATAGTTGAAAACAATTAACTAATAAGAATAATCAAATAAGAATAATCACTAGTAAGAAAAAATTTAACAGCATTAGAAAAGATAAACATATATCAGGTTAAATTAACAAAAAAAAAAAAATAAAAAATAAAATAAAAAAAAATAAATAGAAATAAATAAATAAAAAAAAATAAATAAATAAATAAATAATAATATATATATATATATATATATATATATATATATATATATATATTTATATGTATGTAGATAAATAAAGTTAAAAATTAATTAATTAATTTAGAAAATAAAATAATAATAATTTTAAAAAGTAAAATACAATTTTCAAATCTGCTTGTAAAAGTCCATTTTCGTAAGAAAGCACATCAATTCGTCAATTCTACTTATATCGTTCCCCAAAGCAACCACGACATTGAGTGGTATTCCCCTTTGGTTCAATTTCCCTGTGTAGAAGGGACATTCCTCGAAAATATGAGTAACTGTCAGGGCTCCCCCACAATGCTGACATCTTGGGGGCAAATCCTTAGATATTAAGTGCCCATGGGTTAACCTTGTATGTCCGATTCTCAGGCGGGCCAGGACCACCTCCTCTCTGCGGTTGATAAGGTAATAGGGTGATGATCAAGCAAAAGAGAAGGAAGGGTGGTGATAGAACGAAGGAGGAAATTAGAACCGATTAAAGTATATATATATATATATATATATATATATATATATATATATATATATATATATATATATAATGAATAAAGGTACGTCATCTTATGCAAAAGTCGAAATAGTAAATATTATACTTAACATCTTTAAACGACGGGGAGGATTTCGCATTTCTTTCCTTCTTTAATTCAAAATATTTTGTTTTTTCATCATATTTGATACATTGCATGATGAGAATACTTGAGATTTTTATGGCTAGTATTAATCAGAAAGCACTTCACACTCGAAAGAGAGCCGATACATCTAGACACAAGGTACATAATCACGCCCGATGAATATCCCTTGCACCCCTCAGAAGTTAGTATATCATCCTACTGATTGGGTTTAAATCATTAGAGCACAAGTTAAAGTCTAATAGGTTTCCATTCATTTGCAAATAAGCATCATCATAACTGCTACTTTGTTTCATGGTAATGATCTTTCCACTTAGCTCCAGTGTTCGGGGGAGTTCACAAAGGAGAAGTTTTAAGTACCATTGTCTACTCTATGTAAATTTATGATAATATACCGCAATCCCTAACTTCGACACAATCAAAAGTTCAATATTTAAATAAATAATTCTGAATGATTGTTATGCCCGTTGAGCAAAAAATCGTATTTGCATACCTTTTTGTTTTTATATTAAAAAATCTGGTGCGCGCAACACACGACTTACCGTTACCTCTATTGTCAAAATCAATTTGAGAATTATTAAATAAATAAATTATTAAATTAAATACAATTATTGTATGAAGACGTTCTCATACTATTATTACTTATGTTAATACCGAAACAAATCGTAATATATCTCAATAAATAAAATTATAAATGTGGTTTAAAAAAAAAAAATGATTCGCATCTTCGGCAATATTTGTTCGATTTTTTGTAGACCGTAATTAGGAGCACATATTAAAAAATATAATAAATAAAATAATAATATGTGTTCAATCTCTTAAATAAAACATAGGTAAGTAATCACTGAATGTTAAGCAATTAAGTAATTTAACTCTAATATGTACTTAATATATACTTAAAATCTAATGTATACCATAATATAAAACTATAAATTTAGAAGTAATCCTTACAAAAAAATTACAAAGAAGTAAACTGTTAAAAAATATAGTAGTCACCAGGACGCCCAAATTCAACAGCGGATGCCGGATGCTGTTTGATTCCGGTCTGCGAGAGTTGACTTTTATTCGCCGCAGAACATTGCTATAAATCTAGAATCTCTCTCTGTTGCAGGGATATATAACTGACTTATTTGATGAATCGATTTTCTTACATAATACCTAAATTAGTTTGATACATTTTTATAATTCAATACAATGGATAATAAAAAAAAGATAATGCTATCATCTATGCATTATATGTCTATAAATAACAACTACAATTCATTGGATAACTTAAGATTAATTATTGAACAACTTTTAATTTTTGACTTTTGGAATCTTGATATGATAATTATTAATGACTAGTGGACCTGAAAATGAAAAACATAAATCAAAATTAGTTAAGTTTTTTTGTTGGCTATATCGAAGTGAATCACAGATAACGGAAAATTTAATTTTTCCAAATAATGAAACTTGATTTCTATGTATGTATTCAAGAACTACATAAATAAAAACGGTACCTATTTGTTTCGGTTCTTAACTATTTTATATCTCTAATGAACTTATATTTTAAAAGTTAAATTAAGATTCTATATTAATCCTATTTCGTTCACAGTTTATTACTAAAAATAGTTACTGTGGATAGTTTTAGTTTAAGAAAGAAATCCTATTGATCACAGGAAATATTTGAACGATTATTTGACTTGAAAGCGTTATAATGACATCTTTGGCCGAAATACATTATTCCAGTGACAGGGAATTATTTGTTAGAGGGTGGGGGGACCATTGTGAACTGTGTAATGGACATTCTGTGTTCAAAACCGATCGATGTTCCATTTATCCTTCTGCAACAGTAAATGTTCTTGGTAACAATACCGGAAATGTATAAATATAAATTCTCAAAAATAAAGATTCAATATGAATGAGTTATCTATAATGTAATAAAGCTATCGATATGATTTGAAGAACTAAAATAATAATAATATTAAGAAAAAATCTGGTGCGGGCAACACACGACTTTCACTTACCTCCAGTTTTAAAATCAAAGAAAGATTTTTCATACAGTTAGAGATAAAAATACGTGAAACTATTAAAGAATTAATTGAAATGAATTTCTATAGAAACATGTGTTTTATTAAAAAATCTATTACCTAAAACAATTACTTAGTTTTATCGGCTTTTTATCACTCTCTATTAACTTTTAAAAGCATGTGTATGAGATTAGATTTTTTGTAAAATCTTTAGCTTTCCTACGATGTATCATACATGTATATTACTGTTCTTATGTTCAAAAACGAAAAAATGCATTTAAAAAATATTTTTTCTGTTTTCTCCTTTAGTAGGGTATCGAATATATTCAATTTATATATTTACCTGTTTTTGATCAGAGGTAACAAAATAATATAGTTATTTTTATAGAACTAACAAAATTAAAGGGCATTTAAGCCCTGTCAGACCATTTTTATCAGAATAAAACCTACATGATATTAAAGCCCATTAAATTTTACATCGATATAGCGAGTTTAATCAAAATCATCGGAACCGTTTTCGAGAAAATACAACAAAAGGTGCAGAATGCATGGTATAAAGTGGCTCTTTTCGATAAAACGTCTCGGGTGTATATTCTTCTGAAATATGAAATTTCAGTTTCATAGGATTTATCGTTTCCGCCCGGGAGTTACCACACACACAGACACACACACACAGACCTTTTTGCGGGACTTGGTTATTTGGACTCAGGGGATCCAAAAATGTGTATTTCCGTTGAAAACTGGAATTCGAAAACTTTCACGATCGCAATACTTTCCCTTACTATATATAGTAAGTGAAAGTAAAACAATCTAAAAACACTAGTCATTTGAGAAGCGTTTCGGGAGTAAATTGGAATACAAAAGTAAAACTTACTTTTATATATCTGTTACGTATTAAAAATAATGTGCTGCATAATTTTATATTGTTTTCTTATACAAACGTCTGAAGAAAAACAACGCAGTGTAACTAAATCAGGAGATTTTCATGACGTCAATAGATACAGATAAAAATTATTACACATACATATGATTAAAAAATATTATATATATAATATATATATTATATATATATATATATATATATATATATATATATATTTATATATATATATATATATATATATATATTATGTATATATATTTTTGTAATGCTGTAAACTATTGACGTCATGAAAATCTCTATATATATATATATATATATATATATATATATATATATATAAAACCAAGTTTTAAATATTATTAAGAAATGGGCTTCTAAGCGTCTAAATTTTCCGATAACTAATTACAAAAAAGGGAGCGGCGTGGTCTAGTGGACAGAGCGCTAGCCTGCTGTGCTATGGGTCCTGGGTTCGAGTCCCGGCTGTAGCGGAATATTGTTTATTCTGTTAATTCAGCCGGGGGGGCGACCCTAGGGTATGGAGACCCTCCTGGGGCAGACCCAGCTTCTATAATGTGGGTAACTAAAATAATTGGGGAAAAACCTGGCGGCTGAGCGTGATTAAGGCCTGATCACCTCATTGCACTGCAGTTGGCCCAGAAACAGTGTGAAACTCTATGTGTACTGAGCCCAAGACCCTTCATGGGTTGTAGCGGTACAGGTTTTTTTTTCCAATTACAAAAAACTTCCCTACAAACCCCTCAAGATTCTTGGAATCATAAAATATAGAGACTGGTACTTTTGCTATTCCAACGGTCGTGCAATTTGGTGATCAGCCAGGCATTGAACTCAGTCTCCACGCTTTTTCTCATTTTTGAATGCCCACTTTATAGAGGCTGGATCTGGCTCCAGCAGAGCCTCAGACTGAAAGAAGTAGACTACGCCGCTCCAATTATTCAAAATCATATTAGATTAAGAGTAAAAAATAATAATAGTAAGCAGAATACGGTGGAAATTGAATAAAAGAACCATTTTTTCCCAAAACTTTTTAAAAAAAGAAAATGTATGTCTGAGATAAATATCAGAAAATAAATGGTATTCCCCCCTCCCCCTCCCTCTTTTTTATTACTTTTAATATCGTGCAATATGGAATGAGAAGAGAAATGAGAAAAAGTGAGCTACGAAGGAAATGAGTGAAAAATTAAATTTAAAATAGTTTCTTCATTTGTAAGAAAGCTTATTTTTCAACTGCTGAATTTCTATTTCTTTATTTTCGTATCTGATTATTAACTGCTTACCATCGTCAAAGCTAGTTATGAAATACTAAAAAACCAGGCATTGTTTATTTTGTATTTTACTAAAACATTTTTTAGCAACATATAACATTATCTAACTTATTTACAACAAACCGAAACTGCACGATGTCGCATTGTAAAATATATATATTTTTTTATATTATTTATTGATATTTACAACTGTAATGTACAACACATCTAGTAAATAGGCTAAAAGAAAATAGGTATGAACAAGGCATGTAGAGAAGTTACCCATCGGCAGCACTCAAAAAATATTCTAAACTAGAAGGATATAAGACGCCTCAGAGGATTGTAAGGAATGAAAGAGGAAGCTAGGATTGAAACTAGTGGTTTAGAGGGGGAGTGGAGTTTGTCATGGAAGGACTGATACCTGGTTCGTGCCAAATCAGCTACATAAGCAATATTAAGGTATTTATGGATGAGCTTATTCGTAACAAATTAAGGAGCGTTGAGGATTTTGGATTGTAAGGATTGAAAACGGGAAGAGTTTGATGGTTTAGTGGAGTCCCAAAGCTCAACTCCGTAAGTCCAGATAGGCCTTATAGTTTCTTGTCGTTTCAGTCTGTTGTGCGGATACCGTCTTAAACGTTTGTTGAGTATAAGTCCTAGGTAGCGGATCTCTTCAACTGAAACAAGCGTAATATTATTAAAGGATACTCTAGGGATGTAATATGTTTACGGCGTAGGATAATGGTTATTTGGTGAGAATAAATAATAAAATCCCTCATTACTAAATAATAAAATAAATAAATACCAAAAAAAAGTGTTAAAAAAATAATTAATTTTACATTACTAGATCATATGTGTTGAACCATTTTTTTTTTAACACTAACCGGCCAGCAAGAACCACGCGAATATCATTTAAACATCTTCTTCACAGCATTTACCTTCCTTCAACTCCAATATTTCCTTATCTTCCTAGACTATTCCTTTCGCTCTTCCTTAATCCAGTTTCTCCATCGTCTTTCCTCCCTTCAAGCACGAACCCCAACATCTTTTAAAAATCTCTTTATCCAAACAGTCCTTATCCTTGATTATAAGCCTATTCAGCTCCTATTGTATTTGTTTGACTTGCATTCTTATAACTGAAGATTTTGTAGATTTTTTTTATCGTCCAGCCTCATATTGTTCATGTGACCGTAGAACCTAAGTCTACTGATCTTGATGACTGTTTAAAGATATTACAAATGTATAAATTCTTTGTTTGTTGCCTATAACCCTGATGAAGGTTTCCATACGATTTAGTATCGCTGGCCCGTTGCTACATATTATCTCCCCCAGTTATTTAAACTTTTGGTTACTTTTATTAGCCCATATTTTGTGTGCAATATTCCCATGCTAAAGCTGGTATCTGTCTTCATGGATTTTTCTGTTTCGTGGCTTTCTTGTCTGTTTCTGCTATCTGGGCTAGATCGTCTGCAATGGTATAATAATTTACTTTCACGTTTTCCTTTTTTGTTCCTATTAATGCACACCTGCATTGTCATTTAGCAAGACAATTCTTATGATCTTGTCCAGCACAACATTAAAAAGAATCGGTGATAAACCGTCATCTTAGCTAAGCCCCATTAATTTTTTTTTTTTTGCAATTATTATATAGTAAAGTATTAATTGGCTTACAAAAAATATCTTTTATTTTAATGTTTTTATCTTTATGATAATTTTTTTTTATACAAGAAACAAAAAAAAAAAAAAAAAAAAAAAAAATCAGTTATATAAATATTTTTTAAGCTGGCTGAATGAAACTTTTAAAGGTGAATAGATTGAAATGTTACTAAAATTTTCTTTGCAACCTCAATAGAAAATTGACCAAGAACTTGTGAATCATGATTAAGGGACTAGGTCATTTGGACTCAGGGGACCCTAAAACGTGTATTTCCGTCGAAAACCGGAATTCCAAAATTTTTACGATCGCAATACTTTCTCTTACTATATATTCCATGTATAGATAAGTGAATATAAAAAATGAGATTGATAAACGATGAATTAATGAAAAGGCAATTAATAATAGCAAAGCTGTTTCAATTTGATTATTTCTTTTACCATAAATGTTGTATGTAGTTGTCATGCAGTGGTTTTTAAGTGTTCTGTAAATAGAACCATTATCTATTAAGCGGTAAAATATTCAATATTACAGACTTTATAGACTACCTTTGGACTCTTATAGGGAAGGTTCAGAACTGAAAAATAAATAATAAAGAAAAAGGAGAAAAAGGTAAAGAAAAAAAAAGCTATGCATTTTATTATTAATAAAAATAAATAAAAGCACTCAAGATTTTTACTTTCTGAATATGTAAATTTATAGACGCCTACTGAAATAAATCAACGGGTAATGAAGGCATTAACGCTGTTTTATTTACAGGCACCTGATCAAATACAGCAACATCCATGTGTTGGAATGCTTTGCACACCTGTCATTTGTCCAACAAACACACAGGTGTCCCTTTTCCTAGAACCGATTTTAGGTTGTTAAATACTACCGTGGTGAATCTCAATTCAGAACGAGACTGCCTCTCTGGTTAGTTCTTAACCAAAGAGTAAGAAAAAAAAACTATGTCAAACATAGAAGTTAGTATAAGAGGTATTTAAAACTAATTGATATTTTGAAATGGCGTTTAATTATACTCAAATAAATGAATATCACCATCAAAAACAGTAAATAGTTACAGATGATGATTTTTTAAATCTCCACATCTTAAAATCTCAAAAGAAGTTTAGAAAATGAACTAGCATTTGTCTTTTAAGACACATATACAATTTATGCATTAACGACCCATTTATGACCATTTACAATTTCATTATTTTATATTTCATTACAGACAAATCTTGTAATTGTTTAACGATTCAAGATAAGCTACGGTAAATTAAGACAACATTCTGATGTTAAAAGTAAATTCATACTTTTACATAGATGAAGCTTAAAACTTACCAATTAACTGTTAAGTTAATTAAGTAAGTTATCACACCATTTCTAATCTATATGTTAAATTATTTTTCTATTTAACATCAATTTGTTATTTATTTTCTAATGAATAATTAAGTATTTAGATATGTAAAAGACTTTGTAAAAATAAAATATTTTTGACATACAGAATTTTTAAACCATCTTTATTAATTGCCAGTTCAACTTCTTAAAGATTTTTTTTAAATGAACCAGCTAATGTTTTAGGATCTATTACTTTCACTCACTATAAGTAAGGGAAAGTATTGCAAATTTTCGAATTCCAGTTTTCAACGGAAATACACGTTTAAGGGTCCCCTGAGTCCATATAACCAAGTCCCGCAAAAAGCTCTGTGTGAACGGTTCCGACGATTTTGATTAAACTCGCTATATCGATGTAGAATTTAATGGGCTTTAATATCATGTAGGTTTTATTTAGGTAAAAATGGTCTGACAAGGGCTTAAATGCCGATATTTTAAATTTTCTTCCCCTAAAGTACCTTTAGTTTTGTAGATTCAAAAAAAAAATTATATTATCTTGTTAACGCTGATGAAAACCAGGTAAATATATAAACTGAATAAATTCGATACCCAACTAAAGGAGAAAACAGAAAACAAATTTTTTTTAATGTAATATCTCGTTTTTGAACATAAGAGCAGTAATATACATGTATGATATACCGATGGAAAGCTAAAGATTTTAGAGAAAATATTATCTCATACACAAGCTTTTAAAAGTTAATAGAGAGTGATGAAATGAACATAAAACTAACTGATTATTTTATATAATAATATAATAGATTTTATTTAATGAAACACATGTTTCACTGGAAATTTAATTTAATTAATTCCTTAATAGTTTCACGTAGTTTTATCTCTAACTGTTTTAGAAAATTCTTTCATTGATTTTAAAAATGGAGGTAAGTGAAAGTCGTGTGTTGCATGCACCAGATTTTTTTTTTATGTTATCTATAATATCATCATGTGAATTTAAAAAAAATATATAATTTGCTATAGGAAAATAAGTCTCCACAAAAACTGATAACAATTGGAATTCAAAATAATGTAATATAAAATAATGAATAAGAATATCAAATTATTTTTAACTATACAGAAAATTCATCAAGTAAACATGTTAGTATGGTTATTTTCGAAAAGTAATTTTATCGATATTTTAAGAAAAATAAATATGTTGAGCCTAGGTTCGTGTTCCATATAATTGAGGTATAGAATTTCGAAATGTACAATCGTTTTTTAACATTTAAAAAGAAGAGAAATGTTTTATTGAAAGATCTTGAGAAAAAGCAGAGAAGTCATGGAGACCTAGTTTCAAACTTTGGAGCCAGGGGCTTCCCAACTTGGGAAGTAGCTTCATGAAGGTTTCTGACAACCTCAAACTGATTTTACCCGAAGTAATACATGCAACTACTTTTTTACAGAGAACAGCAAAATAACGTTTCGATTTTTTATATTATTATTCCGGAACATAGCATAATTTTCTCTTCATTTTTAATATAACATAGGATATAATTTTTTTTATTTGATATCTTACCTTCAAGTTCAACTTATTAACATATTTCTGTTATGTAACAAGTGGTTATTGTTGTTAATTAGGACTTTAAGGCGTAAAACATCAAAGGTCATCAACGCCTATACGAACTCATACATAATTGTTAGACTTTCAGAAGAAATATTAAATAAATAAATAATAGTAATTATAAATAAACTGTATAAATAGAGAAATCAATTAAGTATGAATGACAAAATTAATTTATAAAGATAAGTGCAAAGTTGCGAAAAGCTAATTAAGAATAAATAAATAAAGTTGTAACAAAAAAAAAAAAAAAAAAAAAAAATCTGTTTTTGGAATTAAGTTTCAATGATGAAGATAGTAAAGTTTTATAATTTTTATAATTTAGGTAGTAAGGAGTTTTTCCGAAGAATGTACCAAGTGGTGTTTAGGAGTATATGTTTTCATACCTCTAATATTACCCACAATAATATTTCAGCACTTTTTTTTTTTTAAACATAATTCGTCACAGAGACTGAATGCACAAAAACTGATAAAATTTGAAATATACTATAGTGCAAAATAATTTTTTATTTTATATTATAGGAATAACATTAAAAACAATAGTAGCCCGAAAAAAAAAAATGTATGTATATGGAGAAAGAGTCCGAAACGAAACGTAGGTTAGATGACAATAGACAAATTTTTAAAACGTAGCGATAGGCATATGTCAAGTTTTTTTTCGGAGTTGCAGTTTTAAAAATGACTTCATAAAATTCTTAATGGTAATTGTGTATTAAAGTACGTGCTTTTTGCCCTGTAATCATTTTCTTAGCATTACCATAATGCTCTACTAACTTTCTGTAGAATAAATAGTAAAAATGAGGTGGAATTCAAGCTTTTCATAGAACTGAGGCAGTTAGCAGGCAAAATGAGATATTTATATTTTAACCTATTTTGTATGCAGGAAGGGACTTCGCAAGGGTGCTTTGTCCAAAGTCCCTTCTTTAGCTGGGTGTCGGATCTGTGCTACTTAAATGTTCAAAGCTAACAATTGTACAGAAGCTTTCTCCTTGTTATGAACATATTTTGGGTAATAATTTTATGTGAAAATTATATATAAGGGAGCAAATCTGATGAACATGGGTAGATAGATAAATAGAGATAGATAGATAGATAGAAAAGTCTGTTTTTATTTTTTAAAATTACATCAAATAGCCAATAAGCAAATAAAAAAATAAATAAAACAAATTACAAATTACGAAATACAATAATAAAAATCAGACACACTCCATAGTCTGTTGACCGTCCGTGGAGTCTGTGTTTATTAACAATATTAATCCTTAATCTATCAATATAAATAATCAATAACAAAATAAGAAACAAACACTTCCCATGTTATTTATGTACTAAAATTAATTCACAAATAGTCAAATTCACAATTAGTTATATTTAATTTAACAAATTCACTAATAGTTAAATTCTCTCGTTAGTAACATTCTATAAGAAAAAGCCGATCTGGAGAAATTAACTAACGCCAACCAATCTTTTCCATTTATCAACTCTAAAATTTGATCCCAGGTTAAATTTTTAGAATTAAAATATTTTTTTCTGAACTCAGTAAATATCGGACAGGCAGCCAAATAGTGAAAAAGATCTTCTGTTTCATTTGTATTGCACAAACTACATTTATTATTTGTTTTCATGAAATGTTTGTAATTCAGGTTTAATACATCAGCCCTGATTTTAATTACCCATCTAATCACTTCCAGTGAAAATTTGTCAGTAACATGGGTAGATAGATACTAAGACGTTTTAAATTGACGCATTGATGCAATATGTATGCGATAATGGTCTATGATAATCTAATTAACATTAAGTTTATATTGATCGCTACTATGAAAAAAAAAATACAAAATATATATTCATTTTAAAAAAATCTCATCGTTAAAAAAAATTCTAGAAACTTTATAGGAAAGATATAGGAAACAGGTTTTGGGTCAGAGGAATAGAGACGATTCACAAAAAAAAAAAAATATCACGATCAGAATAAAATAGTAAAATGTCAAGGAAAGCTAAGAAAAAATATTCGTATCGAAATTGTGAGGTGGCCTTGCCTAAGATCCAAAATTAAATTGGTAAAAAAAAACAAACTATAAGTTATATAAAATAACTGACTAAAACATTTGTTTTAATTAACAGTAAGTGTCATGAGTAGTGATGTTATTACGATCGATCATGGGGTGAAGAAATACTGAATGTTCTAAAAATTTTGAGTGATACCATAGTTTTCTGTTTTTTGTAATCCAACCCTAATTGTAAGCAACAGGATAAATCTAAAAACCCAGAAAGCGACCCATTTCTATATGTTTACTATCCTATTCCACAATAACTTCCGAAATGGTAGTTTGGATTCCTCAGCGGCTTTGCCTCCTCAAGCCATGGAGACAAATTTAAATATATCCCACGGCGTAGTGGCATCGCGCGATAGAAATTCGAGTTTGTTGTCATTTCCGACCGGGACTGAGTCGATTTCCTGAGGGAGCGAGCTAATAATCATATTTTCCACCGTCACAGGAAATAATCAGCGCTCTCACAACCAGCTCCTCTTCCCGCCTCTGGAAAACTGTATTTTATCGTTCTTTCTGTCCTCTCTTCCTTCGGCATTATTGTGTTAGCACCCACCACAGTTTCCTAACCAATTCCTTATGTGGAGCTGCTGGCCCTTTTGCTCGGAGGAGGTCGACTTCTCCCCAAAATTAAAACATTTTAAAAACGTATTTCATTACAACTACAAGAAACTTGTAGTTTATATGTATCAAAGTCAATGGCTACATTCGTGTATGTTTAGTTTATTTATAAATTTTATCTGTTTTGCATTAATAAGTTATTATCATAGTGTAGTGGATTGAGTACTAGTCTACAGTTCTTCGAGTCCTGTGTTTAAATCCAGGCTGTGGCAGAATATAATTTATTTTAATATTTGAGGCTACCTGGAGTGATCCAGCTTTTATCTGGTTCTGCCATAAATACTGTTACAACTGTTAGCAAACCCGAAGGTTCGATGCCGATGCCACCAAATTCCACCTACACATACTGGTCCAATGTTCACCGTTCAAGCTCAAGGCCCCGAGATCAGCCTTAAATCAATTCTCCCATCGACGCTTCGGCCTACCTTTCGGACGCCTACCAGTCGGATCAGCGAATACAAACTTTCTCGGAATCCGCTCCTCACCGAGCCCAACAACTTTACTCGCCCATTTGAGTCTCCGCGATGCTATCAATTCAATTATATTCACAGAATACAAGTTCCGCAATTTCGCGTTGTGCAACCTTCTAAACTCCCCAGTGGCCTCATCTCTTTTCGGACCAAATATTTTACGCAGTACCTTATTTTCGTAAGACTTAAGCCGTTGTTCATCCTTAAAGTAAGCGGCCACGTTTCAGATCCGTAAAGAACCGTCGGCAGAATAATAGTTTTATAAATTCTAACCTTTAAGTTTCTAGATAGAAGCCGCGAACTAAGTAATTAAAACTTAGCTCTACCAGATTATTTTCTTTACATATCAGGGTAATAATCCCAATTAGTTTGTATTTTTATTTCACTCAGTTAACATGGAGTGGGGTGATAAAGAAAACTGTATAGCTGTGGTCGCTTTGTACGAAGTTGAAAAATGTAGGTTAGAGATTTTCAACACTTCGAAACCTTTAGGTATCAGACGTACGTTCGTGTACCGCACTATAAATGGATACAATGAGACACTATCTGTATGTGACAGACCTTGGCCAGGTCGTCCCCGCACTCTGAGAACGGCAAATCCAGTGAGAGAAGAAATCCCATACTCAAACAACAAATCATGTCTCGGGAAATTGGAATATTTGTCAGATCACTGTCTCGCATATTGAAAGGGACCTTAGAATGAGAGCATTTCGAAGAATGACAGGACAAAGGCAAACTACTTTCCTAAAACAAACTAGAGTGGATAGATGCGAAGTGCTCCTTGGCCGTTACACCTATGGTCTTCATCGAAAGATATTGTTTAGGGTAGGGAAAATTTTTATAATCCAAGAACAATTTAATCGCAAAAATAATCGTGTGTACGCACAAAGCTCTAATGAAGCTCAGAAAGTCATTAGAAGATTAGAGAAATATCATCGCCCGTTCTCAGTGATGGTTTGGTGAGGAGTTTGCTTTGAAGTCACCACTAAGCTTCATATTTGTGAATACCACTTAAAACAAGCTGGAAGATATTTTTGAAACCTGCTGTCAAGCCTGTAAGTGATACTCTGTTTGCTGAAAGTCATTGGGTTTTCCAACAGGTTTCTGCTTCAGCTCGCAAGGTCAGCTCAACTCAGCAGTGGCTGCAAAAGAACATTCTAGCGTTCATCTCTGTTTCGGATTGGCCCTCAGGAAAATCATATCTCAAACCACTAAATTACCAGCTTAGGTCCGAACTGGAGAGAATGGCTTGCCACAGAGCACACAATAACTTGGAAAGCCTCAATCTCTGGTCCGAGAGGTTAAGCACTTTCCTCAAGAAATGCTGTTGATACTGCTGCTATTATTCTTTGTTTTATTCTATATAGATAAAAAAATTTATTTTCCAATAAATATTTTGAAAAAAATTTATTTTCCAATAAATATTTTGAAAAAAATTTATTTTCCAATAAATATTTTGAAAAAATTTATTTTCCAATAAATATTTTGAAAAAAATTAATTTATCTGCTTAAATCTTTAAAAATTTCCTTGTAACAGTATTTAATGTAGGACCAGGTATAAAGTGGGGCCAAAACGGGAAAACACCTAGCGGCTGAGTGTGGTATCGGCCTCATCAATTGATTGTATGGCCGTTGACCTAGAAATAATAGGAATGAATGTTCTGAGCCCAAGGTCCTTAGGGGGTTGTAGAGGTACAGATTTTCTTTATTTATTTTATTATCATCATATTATATTACAATCATCGGGTGATTTAGGAGATTTAAGTATTCAGAGTAAGGTTTTGATTAATGCACCACAATTAGGATAAGGTATAAGGTTCTGATTTGATATGGTATTAGATTCATAATGTATTGAATTGTTGGTCACAAAGAATGGACAATTATTTTAAAAGTAATAAAAATTCCTTTTGTAGACGAGTACAACTTTATAAATAAAAATAAGAATTGATTATGTGTATATTTAGATAAGTTAATATTTGCCATAAGGCAACTGTCGGATTTAGAGAAAAATAGATCTTTTTTTTTTAGAGAACTTGGATCAGGGTGCAGTCAATTTAACACACAATTAAGCGTAAAATTAATTTATTGGTGCCGACATTTCGTCCTAAATTATAGGCCTTCTTTAGGGCTATAAGAAAAACAAAAAACAAAGATAACAACCAGCAGTGGAACAAAATATATAAAGATGAAAAAATAAATAAATTATACTTATAATCTTTATATATTGTATACAACTGCTGGTTGTTATCTTTGTTTTGTTTTATAGCCCTGAAGAAGGCCTATATTTTAGGCCGAAACGTTGGCACCAATAAATTAAGTTTACGCTTAATTGTGTGTTAAATTGACTGCACCCTGAACCAACTTCTCTCGTATATACCCACAGTCAACCATTGTCACTTCATAGAAGATTTTTTGTTTGAATTTTTATTTTATTGACAAAAAAAAAATTACATTACACTTTTTTTTTAATTCACAAAATTCATGCCATCATCATCCTAATATATTTTTCGCGCTCGAAAAATGGCACATTATTCATGATGGATATACATTGAATAAAATAGATCCAAAGTGAAATATGGATTTACGATGTGTATACTTTAATTAAGGGGGAGCCCTGAGTGACTGAGTGGCTAGCGCGCTAGTTTCTCATGCTACAGGTTGCGAGTTCGAATCCCAGTCTCTTCCCCGGCTATGTGAGACCCGTCAGCCAAATAGTGGCCACTCACAAGGCTTAGGGAGTGATGACCCTACACTACGAATTTCATCGTGAAACGCGAGTGTAATCTCCCAGGAGATCACACCGCAAGGCTCAGGGCTTGCACGGCCTGTCGCGCCACTGAAAAAAAAATACTCTAGCTAAGAGCAGTAATTTGACTCCAAATATAAATTTAATTTATGTAATTTTTACTAAGTGCTTCTTTCGGTGAACCCATCGATTTCTCAAATTAGCTCGCAACTTGAAGAGAGAGGGAGTAATGACGGGTTAATAAAGTGACATAGTAATTGTAGTGAGAAGAAACAGCCAAGAAAATCGTTGCATCAATTTGTCAATGAAGAAGAGAAAAACTAATTTATTGAGTATAAAATTGGCTTACAAACCTTTGTGTCGATCGATACCGTAAAATTATTTTTAATAATTATCACGTGCCACATCGAACACTATTGTGATGAATAAAATAATTAACGATAGTTTTGAATATATGAAAAAGTATAAAATATTTTTTAATATACCAATATTATTAATCTTACTTACCTATTATCAAATATATGGCGATAGACACTGTTTCGAGTCCGAGATTTCAACGGAAATATGCGTTCAAATCTCTTCGCTGAGTCTAACATAAACATGTCCTTTAGGAATAACTCAGTTTGTGTAGGTTTGTGAAAAAATTACATTTTTCGGATAGTTACAGCTCCATCATTAACAGTAAACTGTAGTATTTTAACTGTAGTTATATTATTGAAATTTGTTTGATAAAACTGGTTACGTTTATGTTTAGTTTTTCATTCCTGTCAGTATGGTAGATTGTATCTAGATTGAAATAGTCAAATTTTCCTCTTAGGGTCATTAATGTTTATTTAAAATTGAAATAATTAACCTTCATTGCTCGTAGTAGTCATCAAGAAATACAAATGTAAACCTAATTAATTTAATGATCAAGCACAGTAAAATATTTTTCAAAATTAAAAATTTTGTTTCCGTAATAAGTAATAGTGTAAATGTATGTATTTTTTAAATATAAAGAATGATATTTTAGAAAAATATTTTATAACATAATGATATTGAAAAGTGCCTTCGGTACAGAAGGGAATTGAAAAATGTGGCGCTCTACGTCAGATCTATAAAGGCATTGAACGACAATGAACAGACCGCCAGGTAGTGTTATAAAATTTCTTGGGGAAAGTGTTTTTTTTCAGCTTAATTAACACATGCATGAGAATAGTAAATAATTATCCTCGTTACACGGGAATCACAACCATTTCAACGGATTTACACCTCCTGTCGAGTAAATACTATACGTACTCACTGGCACAAACATTTTTTTTCTCTTGCTCTTACTAGTGACAACCCAATCGTTCAAAAAATAGGTGATTACAACAAAAACACACTAAAACGTTACGTACATAAACGTAAAAAAGACATACAACTGAATTAATTTATAAAATGTAAAAAAAAAAAAAAAAAAAAAAAAAAGAGAAAAATTATTAGTTTTATATATTAGCATATAACCAAGATATTTTTATTTTGTACTGTTTCGTTTTTACTTAGTTTTGTTTTGTACTATAATTTGTTTTGTTTTTACTTTTTCTTTTTTTTTTTTATTGTGTAGGTTTTTGTTTTAGGTTTAGAGCAGACCTTATTATTCTGAACGTAACTTAAGACTACAATAAACATTAACCCCAGTAAGTATCACGTAAATGTAAAATGTAATTGGTGCAATTAACACGACATTGAGGGATGAGGTAACTTGTAAATATTGAAAAATAAAAATCTTAATCTTCAAAGAAACAAAAAAAAAAAAAAGCTTAATTAATTTCTTAATTTAGTTTCTAAAAATTTTGTTCAGATACAAAGTTTAATATAGTCATTTATTTATTATTTTTCTTTTTTTTTCTTATCTTGATTATACTTTTAAAGATCTTCCCATCGTTATTATTATTTTATTTTTTAATAGTATTAATTATTTTAATAATTTATCATTTTTTATTATATAATTTTTTAAATAAACTAGTAAATAATAATACCTAATGTTATATTATTTAATATATAATAAAATTTCCAATAGTTGTTTTTTTCTTTATAATTAATATATTTATTGAAATGTACAACTGTTTTGGAGTTAATACATCTAATAAATGAAAGCAATGGAATAATACAAAAGGGAATGCTACTAACCATCGCAAGCACTCCACCATACAAAAAAAAAAAAAAAAAATAATCCGAACAACTACAACTTATAAAGATAAAGTGTCATGAGCTCAGTAAATATAGAGATTCGTAACGTTTTTAGACCTACTGCAGTGCAAGGAGCCGATTATACCGAGATCACAATCGGCAGCCAGGTTTTTCCCTCATTAATTCGGTACCTACTTTCTAGGTGCCCCATGGTCTGTCCTAGGAGGGTTGTCTCCATGCAATAGGGTCACTCCTCCGCCGAAATAACGGACTAAATAATATTCTGCGAAAGCCGGGATTCAAACCCAGAACCCGGAGAACGTTAGACTGATTCTCTATTCACTAGACCACCCTGCTCTTAATTTTTTCCAAAATTTAAAATTTGTTTTATACTTTACAAATTTAAATCAAGAAGATAGGTTGGTAGAAGTTGTGTGAACATTTTGATAAACAAAATAAATTGAAACATATAACTATATAATTTTAATTATGGACCAATAGTATGTTTTTAATAATAATATATTATATTAGGAATAATAATAAGTACTTTAAATGATTTTTTTTTTTATTGAGTAATGACGTTAATTATATGTTTAGCTGAAAGGGTTGGAGGTAAATAAAGCATCCATATTAGAATATGTTTGTGATCCAATTACTCAGTAAAAAATTAACCACGATTTTTCTCCCAGAGTTGCGGTTGCTAATAGAATGCATTAATAGCAGCCTGGTCCTATATAGAAAAATTAAATTTGTCATATCACGTTTGCCTGACAGCCTCACTCTTATTACATTCCCAACTTACACGACGACCATTAGACTTGTGATATTGTAGATGTAAGAGTGCCCTGAATTTCATTTAATGATTCCAACACATCAAAATGTTTAATACCTAATGTCTATTCAACAATTAAATGTTGTTTATTCATTTAACGTCACTTTTTGCTACTGGCGCTAAAAGGACGATGCTATAGTGGGTGTCCTAAATTTTGCCTGTCCAGGGTTAACCGGAATAGGGTCGGAACAATCTTTTTCCGTCCCACCTGAAGGACGGCATAACTAAGGATTTTTTACTACAATTACAAAATCCTAGGGCCAACTACAGGTTTGAACGCGCGACCTGGGCTTAAAAGGCTGTTATGCTAGCCGCTACACCAGAGGTGACCCCCACAATTAATTGTGTTTTTAAAGTTGCTTTAGCACTATCCTCACTGTTTATGTGTATGACCCATGAGTGCTATATGTCCATAAAGACCCAACTGCTGCATCCCAAACCTATCATACCCGCCATCATCACAGCCATTACAATATTAAACCAGAGACAACTGATTAAAATAAATCCAATAAGAATTCCACAAAATTAACTTTATATTTCGTTGCAAAACAATGACTTCCTATCCCACTGTATTCTTTAGTAATACCTAACTCATTCCTATAAAACAAATCCGATACTTAAGGCTTCATCTCGACAAACGTCTAACTTGGATTCTTCATAGAAGGCTGAAAAGAAAAAAAAACTGCCCGTAGTTTTACAAGAAAGGTCACTTATGTTACCATTATTGGAATCAACTGGAGAATGGAATCGAGCTTTGGTGCTCTACTAAACCATCTAATTCGTCCCACATGTAATCCTTAAAATCCAAATACTCCGCCAAATCCTAAATGCTCCTTATTACGTCACAATTAAAATCATCCATGATGACTTTAGAATTCCATTTGTAGTTGCCCGAAATAAATATACTCCTCTTAATTACAAACTCATTACGAAAATGAATCCTCTGGTCTGCAACTTATCATCCGAACATATTGATGAAGGTATGTCGCCCCCTCGGAAAAGAAGATACTTAAGGACCTAATAAATTAAAAAAAATATATTAAAGTACTACTAAGTTGGGTTATTTCTTCACACTACCTTTTCACGCCCATAATTATAATTTAGTACTTTTACTTTTTGTATATACAGTTGGAAAAATCAATAGAATATATATATATTTATTTACTTTTTTTATTTTATTTTTTTTAACTCATATTAAAAATACTAACTATAGTAATTATCAAAACATGGAATAAATGATTTACATTTAACGGGAGTAACTCATTTTTAATGAAATAACGACAGAGTATTGGTGCTAAGCCCTATGTTCAACAGGTCCCAATTAGTGAGGCTCCCCGCTTTCTTCACACCATCAGCGTACTGCCTTGTTCTGCTCAGCCTTCTTTCGAAATTATAACAAAAGTTTTCAAAACAAGGTTTCGAACTACGTGTTAAAGGGTTGTGGTTTGAAAACGCGTAAGATTATAATACGACACCTAATTATTTGTTATTAGTTATATGTATATCAAAGTTATGAGATTTTTGCCGCCATCTTCACCACTTACTTTTATCGAGTTATTTATTAATCTTTTTTTCATTATATTATACTCAGTTTAATATAATAGTGTGGCTCAATAAAAGATGGATCTACGTGCAGACATATTAATAAAGAAATATACTAGCTGCTAAATGAACCTGATGTCGGAAGGATTGTCATGCTTCGCTTGTCAGGCCGTGTAGCCAGGATGGAGCTTAGTAAGATCCTGTTGAAACTCCTTGATAAGAACATATAGTTCAGGAGCCAGGTGCATGGATGACTACCTCAAAGAACATACATCAAGATATATTTTTAAAAATTTGTTTGTATCATACGTATTACGTAAATGCATTCCGTGGGATCCTAAAACTCTTAATAAGCTGCACATTAATTTGATAAAGTGATCAATTACATCCGATTTTCTAGCCCATCGAACGTACGAATAGATTTGGTTTAAACTAATCTGTTATTTCTCCAAAATGATGAAAGTACCTTTATTCTGGATTAGATACTCTTACTAATGACTGAACGTCCAACGAAACCACGTGAAGCGTTACGATAACCCTTGGTGTGATTATTTCAGGGTAAATTGATTCAAAATATTATTGAGTTAATAATAACTTTATTAAGCAATTTAATTTGAGATTATACGATTTTGTTAATTCATACTAGATTTTAATGTAAAATATATAGGACTGTTATTTATTTTGTTATGAGTAAAAGAATATATTAAATTGTAATATGAATATTTTTCGAACTGTAACAAAATATGAAACTGTCAAAGAAAACCGTACAAACGAAAAAAATATGATCAAAACCATATGAAAGGCTGATTGAGGATTTAAAAGCCTTGAAATTGAGAAAATTCCAACATTTTAATAAAGGTTTCGGTTTTAATTTTCAAAATAAAATAAATAAATATACGCCTACATCAAAAATGATTAGCTCCTTAGAAAAAATTAACTAACCTCTTTGTAATTCGAACATAGGTAGTAGAAAATTTCAGGTATTAATTTTACATCAATCTTGTATTTTATAACATATATCAGAAGGAAAAAAAAATCCTACTTTGATCCCTGAAAACGACATATATACAGGTACTTAATTTAATATATGAATATATCTGATGTTGCTACTTGACCCCTGGGTTGCCCACCGAAATATATCTATAGGAAACAGATTTAATAGAACGTACTGCTCTAAAATAGCCAACTTTCGTTCTGGAGATTTAATTCTCAAACATTCACGACACAGCAGTCAGCATATGGAGTTCGGGAGGTAATATGTAGGAGGGAGAAATTGTCAGAGCTTGTAAAGCAACACCGGGTGACAAAAAAAATATATATATACAAAACTTCCTCTTTTGTTCAATTCAAATAAATATGTACAAAATCAATCTTAAGTTGAGGTTTTTTTGAGTTTGATTGTTTGAAAGTTGTAATAGGCGTATTCTTGCAACTACACTAAGTAATGAACCTGCCCCATCCTTCTTCATCTCCTGGTCCCAGTCTGTCAGTGGACGTCCACGCTTCTTTGTTAACTCCCTTGGGTACCACTCTATAAGCTGCCTAGTCCATGTTGTAATGTTTCTCCGGATAACATGTCCGGTCCAGGTCCACTTCCTTAGATGGACTTTTTCCACAATATCTGGGAGATCGGTCCCTGATCTTAGCCACTTATTTGTTTTCCTGTTTCGTCTCGATACTCCGAGAATGAATCGCTCCATACCTCTGACCGTTACTCTCAACTTCTGGCTGGTCTTATCTATTACCCATGTTTCGCAACCATAGGTCATAGATAAGAAGCTCACAGACGACCTATACAGCTCCTTAAACTTGAAGAGGGAGCGCCATCCTTGAGTATATCGCCTGTTTATTTCTTCAACTTGTCCTTTAACAGAAATAAGATGCCCAAGGTACAGAAATGAATCTTCTGTTTTAATGATATGTTCACCCATTGTTAAATATCCTTCTGCATTCACTGATACCTATTTGGACTTTTTATAGTTAATTTTTAGCCCTATATTTTCTCCTGCTGCTATCAAATCTTTTGCCATCGTTAGGATTTCTTCTTTGTTTTTTCCTATCAGCACCTGATCATCCGCAAACTCTAAATGGTTAAGCCATTCTCCATGAATGTTTATGCCTTTGTTCTGCCAATTCAAGGTTTGCATTAAGTCATGAAGAACTGATATAAATATTTTTTTTATTTATTTACTTTAAACATGTAAATATTCGGAAGAAAACACCAGAGACCTGCAAAGAGGAGGTAATCTTAAATAAAATACTATATTAAAAAACATTTATAAATATAAAGGAGTACATAACCCGAATCGTCCTAAAAAATCCGGCTTAGATAAATACGAGAAGGCTTTCCGATGCACTGATGTGTCTCTTGGATCGTTCGGCAAGAAATAATGTCTTCAAAAGGGGTGAGTGAGTCCAAGCGTGTATCATTTGGAAGAACACGATAGGTTTTTATTATCACGTGCATATATTTTTTAAATATATGCCTATAATATTAATGTATAAATATTAAATAAGATATAAAACAAAAACTAAATATTATAAGCATAATGTTTGTAATTATTTTCTGATATATTTGATAAGATATTTTCTAATTCATTCAGATTATTACTTCAAATCAAATATATATATATATATATATATATATAAATATATACACTGCCGGACAAAATTAAAGGATCACTTCAATATTTTGAAAATACTGAACTGTATAGGGTATTTTTGAAAATATTCTTTTTTCTTTGGAAGTCACACTTTATTATAAGGGTGATAACAAATAAAAAATTATTTTCTAGAAATTTTTAATAGGAAAACACATAAAAAAATAAAAATGTCCTACAGTCTCAAAATGAAAAAGTAATTTTTTTAAAAATGAAATGAAATAACAAAACTGAATAAAAAGGAAGAATTCGAGGAAAACGATCAATAATTGGTATTCCCACCTTTAGCTCTGATAATTGCTTCTATTCTCCTCCCCATTCCAGCGACCAAGGCTCTCACATGTTGTTCCGGGATGTTGTTCCACTCTTCCACTAACATTTCCCTTAAATCTGCCAAATTTTGTGGGTCTCGGGCGCGGACACGTCTTCCAAGCATGTCCCATACATGCTCTATTGGGTTCATATCTGGACTTCTGGGTGGCCAAACCATAACATCAATTTTTTCTTGTCTGAGGAAATTTTGCACTGATCGAGCAACGTGAGGTCGGGCATTATCGTGCATGAAAATAAAGTTACCTGTGATATTTCTGGCGAAAGGTATTACATGTGGCTCAAGTCCCTCCCTAATGTACCTGTCAGCAGTTATAGAGCCACGGTTCACAAGAACCAACTCTGTACGGGAGTTTAAATGTAGGCCCCCCCACACCATCACTGACCCACCAACAAACGCAACCCTTGGAGAAAAAGTGCATGGAGCATCCCTCTCTCCCCGCCTTCTCCATACCTTTTCCCGTCCATCTGGAGATATATATATACACACACACACGAATACGTATTTGCTAGAATTAAGTATTCAGAATTTTCCGATCATTTTCTTTACTCAACTGGAATAAACTAATTAAGATTCAAAAGCAGGGAGAATATTTTGGAAACGGAATGTTTATAATTTTTATGGTAAAAATATTGTCTTGTATTTTTCACACTATTTCAAGTTCTATATTATCATGAAAAAAATTCTGCAGTTTGGAATCTACTACGCTTCTAATACTGAACTTGATTTATGAGACGTCTTTGAAGCAAAGTTTTCAATCAAATACTGACTAAACTTGAACCGAAACTTATCCCATATAAGCTCGTAGGCACAATTGATCCCAACCACCAGGAGCATAGCTCCAACTTCCATAATGGCGAAGACTGAGATACTTAGCACAGCACCTGGCAGTGGTAAATAAGGTAGCAGCAGCGTGATACTGCACTCTCGTTTTACTGCTAGAATATTTTAATGTTAAGCAATGAATAAAACTATAAATAGACTCATATATAAACATAATTACTTATATTGGGTTGTTTCACATGAAATGTCCGCTTTTATAGTTTCTGAAATACATAAAGGATTTTGCAGGTCTCTGTTGTTTTCTTCCGAATGTTTACATATTTAATGTAAACAGTTACTAATCCTCTACCTTTGTATTATTAACATTAGCTTCCCAATCAGTTACCCACTTTTTAGTATACCTCCAAATATGAACATGGAAATCCGCGATTTTCGAGTAATATTTTTATACGAGTTTAAACTCGGCTATTCAGCAGCTGAGGCCGCTAGAAATATTTTCAAGGCGTTTGGGGAAGGAAGTGTAAATGAACGGATCATTCGCCGTTTGTTTGCTAAGTTTCCAGCTGGGGATACCGACTTGAAAAACTTGCCCCGAGGAAGACCTCCGTCCGTAATAGACAACGATGTCCTCAAACATACAGTAGAAGGGAACCCCTACTAAACAGTTAAAGGACTCTCAGCACAACTAAATGCAAGTGCATCTACCGTTTCCAGACATTTAAAGTGTATTGGGAAAGTAAAAAAGCTCGATACATGGGTACCTCTCATGATCTCACTGAGCGGCAGCAAGACCCCATGTTTCAAAACGTACCGTGCAAAAATTGAAAGAACTGTGCTACAAAGTTCTTCCGCACCCACCATATTTTCCCGACTTGTCTCCAACAGATTACCACCTGTTCAGGAATTTAGACAACTTCGTCAAAAGGAAACTTTTTGAAAATGGTGATCAAGTGAAAAGTGCGTTTACAGACTTTGTTTCACTTCAAAGCTCAGAGTTTTTCAGTTCGGGGATAAAAAAGTTGGTGTCACGTTGGGAAAAATGTGTAGAAAAAGAAGGTAAATACTTCGAATAAAATTATCTTGTTTTCATATCGTATTTTTAATAAAAATCCTTTACCTTGAAAACGGACATTTCATGTGAAACAACGCAATACATAGTAGAACAATGTAAAAGTGATAGCTATAAACATTTTCAGCTAATAAATAATCTATTTACAATTTATAATAACAATAAAAATGCAATATTAATAGAGCATACTAAATTATAAAAATAACAGTATAACCAATAAGATGAAAAATATATCTTTAAGCATCTATCAGTTACTCCAACAAAAAATAATATTTTCAAATCCAGGACGTTATATATTTCTCAAAACAATTATTCATCGAATTAAATTTAATTATTTTTAAAAAAATTTCCTCCGGGCCGGATTTGAACCAGCGACCTATGGATATCAGTTACTTTCACCAACTACAGTCCACCGCTCTACCAACTGAGCTACCAGAGGAGTTGATAACGTTTTGAAGATTATTGATTAAGAATAAAATTGTCTTTTGTTTTATTATTTTATTATAAAAAATATATTAAAAATAATTATTGAAGGTTTGACTTATTAAGTACGCTTATTGTTTTTAGAACATAACATTTTAATAACCATAATGTTTAAAACTTATAAAAAGCGTTATCATACAAAATAAATTAATAAGGCAAGAGTTATATATATATATATATATATATATATATATATATATATATATATTGATATAAGACCGGGTAATCAGCAAATAAAAAATTATAAATTGAGACGATTATTAATAATGAATATAGTATAATGTTATTCATTATATATATTATAAAAAACAACTTTAATATAATAAATTTTGTTAATATTTCTATACACACAATACGTCGTTTAGAATATTTTAAATATATTTTCTCGTGTTAAATATAATTTCATTTTGATTGTTTCTAATGTCTTCCCGCTTAATAAACGCTAGCCTATAAAAGTGCTATTGTATAAAAAATTAGTAATTTAATTTTATAAACAATGCTAAAAAAATAATAAAAAATAAAATAAATAAATGGATATTCCGGATCGTGCATCAGTTACCAAGAAAACGAAATCATTGAAGCAAAATAATCAATGTACCACATTTAATAACTTTTAAGAACATTCCAAACGAAGCATAAAATTAATAATTCTTTTAACAAATGTTTGTAACTCTTAGTCCATTATAAATTGCACAATTTTAAAACTGTATATATACACGCCTATTGGGAAATAAATAAACGCTGAATTCTAAAATATATAATTCAAATTTCTGTTAATAAAGGTTATAGATGTGTATATATACTTTTTAAACAATACATATAATATCATGAAAATGATCTAAATACAGAAAACTAATTTATGGAAATGCAGAAATCAATATGAGTTTAAAGAAAATTCTAGTATAAATGAATTGTAATTCTTATGAAATATATTGTAAATACAGTACAACTTTTGAAACTAAGAATTTGAGAAACTTATTAAATTGAAGGGAGGGAGATAGGGAACCCGGTGTGGGGGCACACGATAAAAATATATTTAAATAATTTGTAATGTGTTTTCCTAGTGTTATTACACCCACCCATACAAGGGACAAACGTAATAGTGATAATTTATTTATTTATTTAGGTCTCCCTGCATTGCCATATGGCAATACGGGCGTCGGTAGCCATGACTGAGATGCTACCAGTAGTAATCTTGAGTTTCTGTTTTTCTTCTCTTCCCAGCTTTTTAATCTGGTCTCTCCTCGATGACTATCCCTTCAGCTCCTGCTTCTTCTCTCGGAGGTGGTCTTCCTCGATCTCGTCCAGTTCCACCTACGTTAAAAGCTGCCGGGCCTACTAATGTTTTCCACCCGTGAATAAATGATATAAATTGTTTATAATTTTGTTCGGACACCAGCTGAGGGAAATCGCTCACCGAGAGGACCCAGAGGCCACATTCCCTCAATAGTTTGGCCCTTAGTGCCTCAAACGCGGAACATTCCACAATGATGTGCTCAGCAGTCTCCGGGACTCCACAACGGGGGCACAAGGGATCTACGTCTTTTCCGAAACTGTGCAGCTTACTTCGGAAAGCCCCGTGCCCAGTGAGGAATTGCGAGACCCAGTAATCCGGAACAATCCATTTGGCTTTCAATCGTGACCGGACCGTGGGGAAGAATTTCTTCAAGGTAGCACCTTTTGAGGTTGTCACCCACCGCCGGTCCCACTCATCAATGGTATGTTCCCGTATTGCACTCTTCCATTTCCTTGGGTCCTCCGCAATCCTCATTTGGAATAAATAAATAAATAGTGATAATTGACTTCATTCACACAATATTTGTTAAAGAAATTAGTAATAAATAACAAAGTAATATGTTTCACATTTTCAAACCTGATAATTTATAATTATTTATTTGGAATTTTAATATATCAGATGGTAAATTATAGTTTATATCTCAAGATTACACATTATTTTATTAAAAATCTCAGGTCATGAAACGTTTGGTTGTTGACATGTATATATTTCATAATGATAATCTTTTGATTTTTCTAGTTTACATTTTTACTTTCAATTACCTATGTGAAATATATTGTAAGGGAAAGTATTGCGATCATGAAAATATTCGAATTCTAGTTTTCACTGGAAATACACGTTCTAAAGTACCATGAGTCCTAATAACCGAATCCAGCAAAAAAATCTGTGTATCTCTGTGTGTGTGTGTGTGTGTGTGTGTGTGTGTGTGTGTGTGTGTGAGGTAGAGTCCAGCACGAAAACGAAAAGTCGTACAATACTAAAATTTTATATTTAAGACAAATATACGCCCGATATGTTACAGCAACGTTTTAATCAAAATCGGCGAACTACAGGAGCCACTTAATACTATACATTTTGATATTTTCACGCGTAATTTTCTCAAAAACGGCTCTAACGGTTTTGATTTGACTCCCTTTATCGATGTAAAATTTAATGGGCTTTAATATCATGTAGGTTTCATTCTGATTGAAATAGTCTGACAGGACTTAAATGCCGATATTTTAAAGTACCTTTAATTGTGTACATTCCAAAAGATTGACCATATCATCTTAATGACATTGATAAAGGATGGTTTGTTGACGAATTTGATGACCAACGAAAGGATTAAAGAGCAATTTTCTTCCCCTAAACTATTATTAATTTTGAACATTCTAAAAGATTAGCCTTATCATTTTAATTGCATTGATGAAGGACGGCTAAATATACAAGTTGCACGAATACGATATCAAATTAAAAGATAAGAGACCCAAAATATATTTTTATTCAATTTTTGTGTGTTTTGAATGTAAGAACAGTAATATATATGTACTAACATTCCGTTGGAAAGGTAAAGATTTTAGAAAAAATATTATCTTATACACAAAATTGTAAAAAGTTAATGGAGAGTGATGAAAAGCCGATAAAATTATCTGACTGTAATAGATAATAATACAATAGATTATTTAAAACGCACGTTTCTACTGAAAATTTAATGTAAATAATTCATTAATAATTTATTTTCATCTCTAACTGTATTTAAAAAATTTCAAATTGATTTTAGTAAGTAAAAGTCGTATGTTACGCGCTCCAGATTTTTCTTAATACTAATTATTATTAGACCTCCAAAGTTATTATAGATAATAATAAAAAATTAATCAACCAATCAAAATTCTTTATTTTTTTGCATTTTACTAACTCAAAAGTTCTCAAACATATATTTTTATTACATGTAATATAATTAATCTGTATGATTTCATATTATAGCGAGCTATTTAGCTTCTGAAGAGGATAAACCATTTTAGAGGATTATACAATGCAGCATATAGGGATTATTTAATCTGGAATTAAAAGCTTTTAACGAAAAGAAACATACCGGTATGCTTTTAATAGATTTAGAAAAGGCCTTTGACACCGTTTGGCATACAGGACTTATTTATAAATTAATTAAATACAACTTTCCTCTTTACCTAATTCAAATTATCCATTCATATCTTGACAATAGACGATTTTATGTTCGTGTAAATAATTCGACATCCAATATACTCTCTGTAGCGGACGGCCTTCCTCAAGGATCCTGCCTTTCGCCAACTTTATTTAATGTATATATATCCGATTTTCCAATCCACCCGCACGTAATAAGATCTTTTTACGCTGATGATACAGCCCTAGATACCATAGTTAACAGGTTACAGCTAAACTTCAAAAAATCAATAAATATTGCAATATGTGGAAATTAAAAATAAACGCTAAGAAGTCAGAAGCTATAATCTTTACTAAGCGCAGAACGAACATAAAACATCACATTTTATTAAACTCAGTCCACATTAACTGGTCTAATAAAATAAAATAGTTAAATACTTAGGCATAACATTAGACGAATCGTTAACTTATACCGAACATATAAATAGAAAATCCGAAAAAACAAGGAAATGTATTTATAAAATGTTTCCATATTTTAATAAGAAATCCAGTTTAAGCACTCAGAACAAACTACTACTATATAAAACTGGAGTCTGGAGCTCGACTTGCAATACCAATTATTAAAAAATAGAAACAATACAAAATACATGTATGCGAATCAACAACAACTACCCACGATATAGTAAAATTTCAAAAATGCTCTTTGAACTAAATTTGCCAACATTAAAACAGTATATCTAAACAGTAACCAAAAACTATTTTGATAAAACCACAGCTTCTGAAAACCCATTAAAACTAGAAATTGGTAATCACAACAAAACATCACTAAGGCGCTACACGCACAAAAGAAACAAACATGTACTTTTAAACTAATATTGTAATTTATATTGTGTAGGTTTTTTTTTTTTTTTTTTTTTTGTTACTTTTCCTACTGTCTTAAACAAAATATTGTATGATCATTAGTAAATTCAAAGGATGATCGAAATTCTGTTATCATGAAAAAAAGGTCCACTGAAATCATGAAACCAAACATATTTGTATTGAGTGTACATTGTAAATATTCAGTAAATAAATAAAGTTTCTATACAATTAATGTGGCGTTTCTTAAGGTAGTCCAAAATGGTTTGTATTAGTTAGCTCCTACAATATATCTTATATATGCATGTAATTAAAATAAATAATTCAAATAACGTATCGAAAATAGGGCGTGGATTAAATCTGAGATTTATTCGTTTTGATGTATTAAAAAGTCATGTACAGAATTAATTACATTTTTCGTCGGGAAAATGATGTTGTTTTTTGTTCAAATATCTTCATTGGCTATATGATTTGAGATATATATTCCAACATTGACATTTTCCTTATCAGAGCTGACCACATTAGACAGCTATCTATTGAACCCCGGACTCAGATGGAATATAAATGCAGCAGAAGGTGATGACCCCTGCCTCTCTCGGCGCTATTCTCGTGTTTTTTTTTATCTGGATCCGTCACGGAATCTTCTCTCTTATCTTCCCTTGCTACTTTGGCTATCTTCGGATATTTTTTAGGTGGGCTATTGGAAACACGGAGCTTTGCAATGAAATAATCTTAACTTAATGGTATTCTTGATTTATATGGATAATCATAGGTGAACAACAAAATTGAAAAGTTTTAAATAAATTTGTAATCAAATGAAAAAAAAAAAGTTTCGATGGAAACAATAAACATTTTTATTACAACCTATGTATTACCTAATACGAGGATTTTAGGATTTGGGGTATGAGGATTTTTCGAAGGATTTTGGATTGGAAGGATTGGATGCGAGAGAAATTTGACGGTTTAGTGGACCTCCAAAACTCAAAGCCGTAGGTCCAAATAGGCCTTATAATGGTTATATAAATGAGTCTTTTGTAGTAAATGTGAAGTTTTGAGCGTTTGTCGAGTAAGTGTTGTAGTAATCTGTATCTACGAGCAGATTCCTGTCGTTCCAGTGTTGTACAAGGATTTCATGTTAGGCAAATGGTGAATTAAAAAAAAATTAAATAAAAGTAATGATATTATTGAAGGAATTAGTCCGGGTGGCGGTCATTAAATGAAACAACTGAATAGTTTCAACTATTTTATTGTTTGCCAACGTTTCGACCCCCATTGTGGGTCATCATCAGGGCTAAAAAGATACAAAAAGGATACATTTAAAATAAGATTACAAATACTATTTAAAAAAAATTAACAATGTCAATATTATAACATAGAAGGAAATAGATGTGTATAGAAATCAATTAATTAAATTACAATGATAAAGGTATACTAATGAGAGCTATACAGACCAGATAATGACTAAAGATAATGTACAAATATATAAGAAAAAATTACATGAAATACAAAACATTAGAAAATGGATTACAGTGGTGATACGTACCGTCTGGTAGGTGAGTGGGAACTGGGTACATTTTGGTAATATGGAATATAGGCAGGTAGATAGGAAAGTACGTACAAAAGGTTGGGTAAAATGGAAAATACGTACCATATTTCTAGACGGGATCTGACAACAATGAGTAAAATTGTAATATTAACATAAAAGGAAGTGTTCAGATTAAACCTACACAACTAATTCCAAATTGACACACTCATTGGAGAAATACAAGAGAACGTTACTTAACTTAAAAATTAGGGAAACCATACAACAAATAGACCTCATAAACGACAATATCCGTTCCTTAAATTCCTCTTTACATCCTATTATAGGCGACCACAACATGGACAAACTGACTACAAGTATTCAAACAATTTTTGCATTCACTAAAAAACAGACAAAATTTTCCCTCGTTAAAAAATTTAAAACTATTTATGAAAAGAGTATCAATAAAAAACCGTATCCAAAAGGCTCTGATGATTGGATCAAAAATATTTCCTCTACCTCTGTTCCCACTAATGTTAATAATATTTTAAGCTTAGGTCCCAATTTTTCTACCCCTTCTTCTAACCCTTCTAAAATGATTCCCCAACTTATAACAGATCTAGAATATATTTATAAAGACGACATTTTCAAAATAACTGACGAAGACAAAGAAATTTCCCGGTTGCGGATTAGCAACATGATTTCCAACCACCTCCAACACCCCAAACCTCTTTCGTCACTTTCCCCTCTCTTCTTCAAAGATCTTTCCTTAACCCGCTCATTCCTCAAATCAAACGACCAAATTATAGTAACCAAAGCCGACAAAGGTAACGTAACAGTTATTATGGACAGAACTGAGTACGATGACAAAATAAATTCACTTCTATCAGACCTATCAACATATACACCCTCTACCCGTGACCCAACCCGTCCTCTCATGATAAAATTTAACCAACATATCAAAAATCTCTTCGATAATAAATTCATTAATCTATCTGCATACAGAAACCTAATCTCTTATAATTCCTTACCCCCACGTCTGTATGGCCTTCCAAAAATTCACAAACCCGGTAATCCACTCCGTCCCATTATTTCAAACATCAATGCACCTTCCTCCAAACTCAGTAAATTTCTTCTACCGTCACTAAAAATACTCAGCCGTACAAACTCCTACGACATTACAAACTCTCTTTACCTCCGACAACAATTATTATCACTTCAAATCCCCCCTAACTACATTTTAACATCTTTTGACGCCGAAAGCTTATTCACTAATATTCCTATTGACAAAGTTCTCCATTTAGTTAAAAAACACTGGACCATTATCGAACCTCACACCACGCTAAATCTTTCTACTTACTTACAATCACTGGAACTTTGCTGCAAAACAGGATACCTCACTTTTAAGGGAAAATTTTACAATCAGGTCTCTGGACTAGCAATGGGAAACTGCCTAGCTCCGGATCTCTCTAATATTGTTCTCAATGACCTCCTGGATTTCATAACGAAAATTTATAAAGACGATATATTTTTCATTAAGAAATATGTTGACGACCTCCTCCTAATAATAAACCCTGAAAAAATCCCAGATATCCTTAAATCCTTTAATTCCTACGATCCACGCCTCCGTTTTACAGTAGAAAAAGAAAACAACTCAACAATTCCCTTTCTAGACTTACTGATAATAAGAAATACGGACGGTTCTATTTCCACTGATTGGTACACAAAATCCACCTATTCCGGTAGACTCCTCAATTTCTTCTCCCAGCACCCATACCATCAAAAAATTAATGTTGCCCAAAATCTCGTCCACCGTTGCCTCTCCTTGTCTGATCCACAGTACCATCCTACCAATATCCAGCGCATTAAAAAGATCCTTACCCTAAACAGCTTCCCACTTAATATCATTAAAAAACTCATTAACTCATACAACAACTTAAAAACGACCATTACTCCCCCTACAATACAAGACCAAAATTCACCCACAATATTTCAATATAGATCCCTACCGTATATTCCACACCTGTCTGAAAATATTAAAAAATCCTTTAAATCTTCCTTACCCTCCCTAAAGCTAGGATTAAAGACCCAGAACAAACTTTCCCACCTTTTCACTAATACTAAAGACCCGATAAATCCTCTCTACCGCTCAAATATTGTTTATAAAATAACTTGTTTAGATTGCGATGTGTCCTATGTGGGTGAAACAAAAAACTACTTAAAAACCCGCATATCTCAACATAAATCCTCCATATCCTCTCGAAACCTTCTAGCCTCAAAACTCTCCGAACACTCCATAACTTTTAATCATTCATTTAACTTTCAAGATTGTTCCATTTTAGATTCTGTTCCCAACCATAAAAAAAGACTCATCGCTGAATCCGTCCACATCCATCTCCAATCTAATCCTGTCAACCATAAAACTGATAAGCAATGCATCTCCTCCACCTACAGCCATATATTAAATTCTCTTAAGTAATACAGCTTCCCATGTCCATCCCACTGTATACATTTTGTTTATTTATTGGTTTATTTTTTACTTATGTATGTATACATTTATTTTATATATGTATCTATTTCATTTGTTTCTACACTTAATAAATTCTTAATGGTTTTACAATTCAATTTATTCCTATTTGTAATTATTTTACTATTTTGTATCAACTATATGATCTGTCAATGATTGTTACTTATTATTATTTTTTGTCATAATATTTTCACTTGGTTAATTTTAATGTCTTAATATATGTACAATAATTATTAAAACGTTGGTTGGGAGGTAGTCAGTTTTACTATATATAGTTCATACATTATTATTCTTACTATTGTATTATATTGTTGTTACTTCAACAATCTTGTTAAAACATCTTCTAATACCGTTGTGATGTTATTAATATTGTAGGTTTAATCTGAACACTTCCTTTTATGTTAATATTACAATTTTACTCATTGTTGTCAGATCCCGTCTAGAAATATGGTACGTATTTTCCATTTTACCCAACCTTTTGTACGTACTTTCCTATCTACCTGCCTATATTCCATATTACCAAAATGTACCCAGTTCCCACTCACCTACCAGACGGTACGTATCTCCACTGTACTCCATTTTTTAATGTTTTGTATTTCATGTAATTTTTTCTTATATATTTGTACATTATCTTTAGTCATTATCTGGTCTGTATAGCTCTCATTAGTATACCTTTATCATTGTAATTTAATTAATTGATTTCTATACACATCTATTTCCTTCTATGTTATAATATTGACATTGTTAATTTTTTTAAAATAGTATTTGTAATCTTATTTTAAATGTATCCTTTTTGTATCTTTTTAGCCCTGATGATGACCCACAATGGAAGTCGAAACGTTGGCAAACAATAAAATAGTTGAAACTATTCAGTTGTTTCATTTAATGACCGCCACCCGGACTAATTCCTTCAATAATTCTCAACGGTCAACTAATTATATCTACAAAAGTAATGATAGTTAAAAAAAAAGGAATTTTAAATCGAATAGATAAAATATATCTAATTTTCTATTATTATAATTAATAAGTATATTTGAATCAGCATCGTTATATTTAGTTAAATTAAAATCGTTATATTCCCTGATACCTTGTCAAATATATTTAATTTAAATAATGAAAGGACATTTTGTCAAGTTCAACTTGATATTTACCTACAAGTTGATTTTATTTAAGTAAAATTATCGGTAAGGATAAAAAAAAAAAATAAAAAAAAAAAAAAAAAAAAAAAATGAATTAAGCGGATACTTACGATGTTCCTTTATAATATTCTGTTATTCAGGGTTCATCGCATGGATGAATAAAAAACAAAAGAAAGACTTTATAAAAAAGTTATGTTATCAAAATTATATCGAAACCAACCGAAAAAACTAAAACACTCTAACGTATCCTAATCCTAAAACAAATTATTTTCAATAAAAATATAATGTTATAGATTGCTTTGAGGCTTTCAACATTATTTAAGAGTAGTCCAATATATTTTATACGACTGATAAAAAATAATTGTCTGTCCTGTCGTTTGTGAAATCAAGAATAAATAATTCTTTAACTCCGGTTCCGAATTATGGAAGTTGTCATCGTACAACTCTGATGTCTGATGATATCTGAGTTGCGTGTTAAGGATTTATGGCCCGAGATCAAAAATTATGTTACTCTGTTCGTGCATTTACCGTTTATTATCCGTTGAATAGGCAAGATTTACACAATTAAGCGGGAACTAGTGGATTAGAATGGGAGTGAATGGAGTTTTTCATGGAAGGAGTGATACCTGGTACAGGCCAAATCAGCAACATATGGAACATTAAGGTCTTTGTGGATGATTTTATTTGTGACAAAGTAGGGAGCATTAAGGATTTTGCGAAGGATTGGAAAAATAAAATATTTACAGTAATTAAATAATCAATAATAAAAAACTTCTATAAATCATTACCCTACTTTTAATTATTACTAAATCGTTATATGGACAATAATATTTTTAAGGTGTCGCTATTCACTCCGAATATCTGGTGATGCTTGGTTGTGTAAGCAATTAACTTACATTTTAATGCAAGATCGGATTTTATCTGAAGTTTTTTTGAATTTTTATTAATTACAGTTTTTGATTAATAGAATAACTAAAGAAAACCGAATGTGTTAATTGGTAAAGAGAAAAAACTTAATAATATACTGCGTTTATCCACTAAAATATGTGTGTACGCTGATGATATTTGTTTTGCTCTTTGTTCATCGCGTTGTCTTGATCTCGAAATTCTTTTCATTTTTTCTCTATCTTCAGATATTTTTTTGTGGAATTACATCTATTTTAATCTGTTACTTGAGGATCTTTTTTTTTTAAGTATAAAAACGCCCTCTTACTAATTCTAAAACTCTATACATATCTACGAGAATAATGAAGTTACAAGTGTATATATAAGTAAGATTTTTTTTTTTTCATTTTGTTTTTTGTTTAGAGCGCTCTTCTGATTCTAAAACTCTTTTCCCTATCGAAAAAAAAACTGAGTTATGAGAGTATTTATGTTTATTTGTTAAATTTCAATTTTTTTATCTTGTATATAATTAATCGCGTTTTTTTTTTTTTGGTTAAAAAACACTGATAAATTTTTCTCTAGCTTCGAAAATAACAGAATTATTGAATTAGATCACGTTTAATCGGCCACCATTTCAAAACTGAGAAGCTGATATCAACGTCTAGGAGTTTGGATCATCGTTGCATGGACTAGTATTTTTGTGGTGAATTAAAAAAAAAAATTGGTCTAGTAGTTTCGTAGAAATGCCGCGGACGGCGGACAAATGGATTTTTTTTTTCGGATTCTACGCATCTTGAAAATTAAGCTCTAAAATTTTGAGCAGCGGTAATTTTTTTTTTTTTTGGTCGATTACAAAGGTTGATTACTGAAAAAAATAAACAAAAAAAGGTTATACAAAACGTCGGTAAATAGTAGTAGGAATACTCAGTGAACCTTGGTCTCTTTAAAGTCCCTCAATAAATGTTTTGAAAATGTTATAAAGGGAAATTCTACGTAAAATTGATGGGCCAGTGTTGAAACAGGGTGAATGGAGAGTCCGAATGGACGGGAAATATATGAGCTGTACGGATCTTAAGGCATTGTTCGCTTCATACGAGCAAGGGGAATTGAATTGTTGGGTCATGTAGTGCGTATGGATGACTCAAAGATGGATGCAAAAAAAGGATTCTGCTTGGAAAATTTAATGTACTTAAAGGAGACGAAACCCTTTGGTCCATAGACTTAGGGATTCAGGGTGCGGAAATAGACTTGGAAGATATCGGTATAAGGAACTGGAGTAGAGCTTTGTGCAGAGGAAGACTGCTGCTATAGTGACAGGGAAGACAAAGCCTGTCTTGAGCTGTGAAGCTGCGAAGTAAGTAAATAATTGAATGACCATGACTACTAAATGTTTTTCCATTGTGTTCCGTATTTCTGTTAATACACGTCCAATTAAATAATTTTTTTTTTTTTTTAACTTTTGTTCACGTAGAAACGGTAAGTACCCTTTATTTTTCTCGGAGTAACGGTAACCAGTAAGTATGTCTTTTCTTTATACCAAGGCGTACGAACGGATTTTTTTTTTTTTTCTAAAATTGGATTCTTCGCATAGATAGATAGATAGATAGATAACTGTTTTTTAAATTTATTTTTCTTTCAGAATATTACAACAAAAAAAACATTAAGAGAACTATGGTCTGTTAGACCGTCTAGTCCGGAGCCGATCTGTTCAATTTTACAATTTTTACAACAGTAACTATATATACAAGAACAATACAATACACAATAACAGTAAAACAATCTCACTCACAGATTCAACTATTTCATTATCAGGCTCAAAACAATAATAATAAACAATTTTATATATATAAATTATCTCGCATAGAGATATCCAAAGAATATAATCTTGAATAAACCTCGATATGACGTATTCTGTACTTTGCTAACTTGAAACAAGAGAGTTGGCGGAAAAGATAAAAAGCTTCCTAACCAGCCATATCTTCAGTGTGTGATGTTTTAAAACTTACTTGGAGTGACACCGCTCGAGAATCGTCGTCAAAGCGGTAAAAGCAAAAGGCAATCAACCAAAATGTCAAGGTGGGTGGGAATCTTCCGCGAGAGGTTACGAAACAAAAATTTAACCGTCAACGAACTGTGTAAAAAAAAAAGAAAAAATTACCAGACAACAAAATACAAAGGCACTAGTTTTATTTTCAATCAAATATGTTTTTGATGTCTTAATTAAAGTAAAAATAAATTTAAGAAATTACTACGTAAACATTTTAATTTTACCATTGTGGATGTAATTAGTTGACCGTTGAGAATTACTGGAAGGAATTAGTCCGGGTGGCGGTCATTAAATGAAACAACTAAATAGTTTCAACTATTTTATTGTTTGCCAACGTTTCGACCCCCTTTGTGGGTCATCATCAGGGCTAAAAAGATACAAAAGAATATAATTTCAATGACATTACATACAATATTATATAACCTATTTAGCTAGAGAACGTCGGTATTGAAAAAATAACAGAAGAACTGTATATGTAAAAAAAATACAATGACCATATTACAATAATGAAAGTGTTATACAGAAAAAATAAAAATGTTCACTAAACAAAATTTACACAGGTATCAATAATTTACATGAAATATGAAATATAAAAATATGAAGTAGAGTGGAGATACGTACCGCATGGTGGGAGAATGGAAACTAGGTACTGTTTGGTAGATGGGGGGTAGGTAGGATGGAAAATACGTAGGAAAAGGTGGAATGGAAAATACGTACTGATTTATGGACAGGGCCTGACAACAATGACTAAAATTCTTAATACTACCATACAAAGAATCAATGAAATTTAACTTATGATTATAATAATGATACAGGATAAAAAATTATGATTTAATTCTTGAAATATCACCTATATAATAGTAAGAGCAGTGATGGAAGATGTATATGGAGAAAAACTGACTGTACCTCCCAACTTAATCATCCCTAATTCTGTTTTAGGTATCCAAAGATAACAGGGTGGAAAAAATAATAATGGAACATTGTAAAATACATTAATTGACAAATCTTACAGGTTGATAAAAAAAAAAATTAAATAAACATAAATACAAGTTGGAATAAATTGAATAGTGAAGACATTTAGAAAATTTTAAATACATAAACAAAACAAAATAAATACATATATAGAATTATATGGATACCTAAAATAGATTTTAAAATATTAATAAAAACCAACAAACAATAATAATGAAAAACAAAACAATATATATGGTGGGATAGACAGAGAAAATATGCTACTTAATAGAGTTTAATATGTGGCTATATGTGGAGGAAATGCATTGTTTATCGGTTTTGTGGTTAACAGGATTGGATTGGAGGTGGATGTGGACGGATTCTGCGATTAGTCTTTTCTTATGGTTTGGAACATAATCTAAAATAGAGCAGTCGTCAAAGTTAAAGGAATGATTGAAATGTATGGAGTGTTCAGAAAGTTTTGAGGCTAGAGGGTTTCGAGAGGATACGGAGAGTTTATGTTGCGATATTCTGGTTTTTAAGTAATTTTTGGTTTCTCCTACATAGGATACATCACAATCTGAACATGAAATTTTATAAACAATATTGGAACGATATATAGGAGTGATCGGGTCTTTTGTATTGGTAAAAAGGTGAGAAAACTTGTTCTGGGTCTTTAGTCCTAGTTTTAAGGAAGGTAAGGAAAATTTAAGGATTTTTTTTATATTTTCAGAAAGGTGCGGAATGTAAGGTAGGGATCTATATAAAAATATCATGGGTGAATCATGGTCGGGAATTGTAGGGGAAGTAACGGTGGTTTTTGTGTTATAAGAATCTATAAGGTTTTTAATTACTTTTTTTGGGAAGCTGTTTAAGGTTAGTATTTTTTTAATACGTTCGATATTATTAGGATGGTACTTTGGATCAGACAAGGATAGGCAACGGTGGACGAGATTCTTGGCAACATTTAATTTCTGATGATATGGGTGTTGGGAGAAGAAGTTGAGCAGTCTACCGGAATAGGTGGATTTGGTGTACCAGTCAGTTGAAATAGAACCGTCGGTATTTCTAGTGATAAGTAAGTCTAAAAAGGGAATTGTCAAGTTGTTTTCTCTTTCTACGGTAAAACGGAGGCGTGGATCATATGAATTAAATGATTTTAGGATATCGGGGATTTTGTCTGGGTTTATTATAAGGAAGAGGTCGTCCACGTACTTTTTAATAAATATAATTTCATTTTTATAGGTTGCGGTTATAGAGTCGAGTAAGTCATTTAGTACGATATTAGAGAGGTCAGGAGCGAGACAGTTACCCATTGCAAGTCCCGAGATCTGATTGTAAAATTTGTTCTGAAAAGTGAGATATCCGGTTTTACAACAAAGTTTTAGTGATTCTAAATATGAAAGAAGATTGAGTGTGGTGTGGGGTTCAATGATGTTCCAGTGTTTTTCTACTAGTTGGATAACTTTATCAATGGGGATATTGGTAAATAGGCTTTCGGCGTCAAAGGATGTTAGAATGTAGTTGGGGGGAATATGCAATGATAGTAACTGTTCTCGGAGGTAAAAGGAATTGTTAATGTCATAGGGGTTAGTTCGGCTAAGTATTTTAAGTGAAGGTAGAAGGAATTTACTAAGTTTCGAGGAAGGTGCGTTGATGTTTGAAATGATGGGACGGAGTGGATTGCCGGGTTTGTGAATTTTGGGAAGGCCATATAAACGCGGGGGTAAGGAGTTGTACGAGATCAAGTTTCTGTACGTGGTTAGGTTGATGAATTTATTTTCTAAGAGATTTTTGATATGTTGATTGAATTTAATCATGAGAGGGCGGGTGGGATCACGGGAAGATGGTGTATATGTCGATCGGTCTGATAAGAGTGAGTTAATTTTGTCGTCATATTCAGTTTTGTCCATTATAACTGTCACGTTACCTTTGTCAGCCCTAGTAACTATAAGTTGTTCATTGGATCTGAGGAATGAGCGAGTGAAGGAAAGATCTTTGAAGAAGAGGGGGGAAAGAGACGATTGAGGTGGAGGGCGTTGGAGATGGTTGGAGATCATATTACTAATACGTAAACGGGAGATTTCCTTGTCCTCCTCACTTATTTTGAAAATATCATCTTTATAAATATATTCCAAATCCGTGATAAGTTGGGGAATCATTTTTGAAGGATTAGAAGAAGGGGTAGAAAAATTGGGACCTAAGCTCAAAATGTTGTTAACATTAGGGGGGACTGAGGTAGAGGAAATATTTTTGATCCAATCATCAGAGCCTTTAGGATACGGTTTTTTATTAATACTATTTTCATAAATGGTTTTAAATTTTTTAACGAGGGAAAGTTTTGTCTGTTTTTTAGTGAAAGCAAAAATTGTTTGAATACTTGTAGTCAGTTTGTCCATGTTCTGGTCTCCTATAATAGGATGTAAAAAAGAATTTAAGGAACGTATATTGTCGTTTATGTGGTCAATTTGTTGTATGGTTTCTCTAATTTTTAAGTTCAGTAGCGTTCTTTTGTATCTGTCCAAGGAGTGTGTCAATTTGGAGGCAAGAGAATTTGACAAAGGGACTTGACTAACGCAGTTCTCAATAAATTTTGGGAAAAGAGACTGGGTTCGACATTTTAATAAGAAAATTCTTTGTTCTGTTTTTTTGGCAAGTCGTTTGTGGAGGTTGCAAAGATTGTTAAAGGCTTTTCTATTTTGGGGGAATTGCGATTTAAGTGAGGAGAAAATATGATGGTGGTCATTATTAGTAATCACTGAAGAAAGGCGGTAAGGGGTTGAAGAGGATACATTTTGAGTCTGGGAGAAAGATGTATCCGGAGAAGTAATTGAAAGATGAGAAGTAACTAGGGAAGAAGGTGTATGGGGAGTTTTAGTATGATGTTGAGTTGGGAGGTGCGTCAGAAATCCATTACTATTAAACCTAGTGTGATAGCGGTGTGATGGTCTAGAAGAATCCAAAAGAGCGGTCGACTGAGGGTTTGGTCGTTGTGGTGGTGATCGAGGAGTTGTTACCTTTTTAGAACTGGAATTGTGGTGATGAGAAGAGCGTGAGTCACCTGAGGTTGTAGAAATGATGGCTTGTTGAGATGAAAATGCCTGCTGTTGTTGAGATGTAGATAGTATGTCCTGCTTTCGATTTTGTATTCTGGCGCTGCGGCGGAGAGTTGAGGAGGATGTATCTTTTTGTTGTTCCCGTGTTTCTTTTATCATTGTGGATGTAATTAGTTGACCGTTGAGAATTACTGGAAGGAATTAGTCCGGGTGGCGGTCATTAAATGAAACAACTAAATAGTTTCAACTATTTTATTGTTTGCCAACGTTTCGACCCCCATTGTGGGTCATCATCAGGGCTAAAAAGATACAAAAGAATATAATTTCAATGACATTACATACAATATTATATAACCTATTTAGCTAGAGAACGTCGGTATTGAAAAAATAACAGAAGAACTGTATATGTAAAAAAAATACAATGACCATATTACAATAATGAAAGTGTTATACAGAAAAAATAAAAATGTTCACTAAACAAAATTTACACAGGTATCAATAATTTACATGAAATATGAAATATAAAAATATGAAGTAGAGTGGAGATACGTACCGCATGGTGGGAGAATGGAAACTAGGTACTGTTTGGTAGATGGGGGGTAGGTAGGATGGAAAATACGTAGGAAAAGGTGGAATGGAAAATACGTACTGATTTATGGACAGGGCCTGACAACAATGACTAAAATTCTTAATACTACCATACAAAGAATCAATGAAATTTAACTTATGATTATAATAATGATACAGGATAAAAAATTATGATTTAATTCTTGAAATATCACCTATATAATAGTAAGAGCAGTGATGGAAGATGTATATGGAGAAAAACTGACTGTACCTCCCAACTTAATCATCCCTAATTCTGTTTTAGGTATCCAAAGATAACAGGGTGGAAAAAATAATAATGGAACATTGTAAAATACATTAATTGACAAATCTTACAGGTTGATAAAAAAAATTAAATAAACATAAATACAAGTTGGAATAAATTGAATAGTGAAGACATTTAGAAAATTTTAAATACATAAACAAAACAAAATAAATACATATATAGAATTATATGGATACCTAAAATAGATTTTAAAATATTAATAAAAACCAACAAACAATAATAATGAAAAACAAAACAATATATATGGTGGGATAGACAGAGAAAATATGCTACTTAATAGAGTTTAATATGTGGCTATATGTGGAGGAAATGCATTGTTTATCGGTTTTGTGGTTAACAGGATTGGATTGGAGGTGGATGTGGACGGATTCTGCGATTAGTCTTTTCTTATGGTTTGGAACATAATCTAAAATAGAGCAGTCGTCAAAGTTAAAGGAATGATTGAAATGTATGGAGTGTTCAGAAAGTTTTGAGGCTAGAGGGTTTCGAGAGGATACGGAGAGTTTATGTTGCGATATTCTGGTTTTTAAGTAATTTTTGGTTTCTCCTACATAGGATACATCACAATCTGAACATGAAATTTTATAAACAATATTGGAACGATATATAGGAGTGATCGGGTCTTTTGTATTGGTAAAAAGGTGAGAAAACTTGTTCTGGGTCTTTAGTCCTAGTTTTAAGGAAGGTAAGGAAAATTTAAGGATTTTTTTTATATTTTCAGAAAGGTGCGGAATGTAAGGTAGGGATCTATATAAAAATATCATGGGTGAATCATGGTCGGGAATTGTAGGGGAAGTAACGGTGGTTTTTGTGTTATAAGAATCTATAAGGTTTTTAATTACTTTTTTTGGGAAGCTGTTTAAGGTTAGTATTTTTTTAATACGTTCGATATTATTAGGATGGTACTTTGGATCAGACAAGGATAGGCAACGGTGGACGAGATTCTTGGCAACATTTAATTTCTGATGATATGGGTGTTGGGAGAAGAAGTTGAGCAGTCTACCGGAATAGGTGGATTTGGTGTACCAGTCAGTTGAAATAGAACCGTCGGTATTTCTAGTGATAAGTAAGTCTAAAAAGGGAATTGTCAAGTTGTTTTCTCTTTCTACGGTAAAACGGAGGCGTGGATCATATGAATTAAATGATTTTAGGATATCGGGGATTTTGTCTGGGTTTATTATAAGGAAGAGGTCGTCCACGTACTTTTTAATAAATATAATTTCATTTTTATAGGTTGCGGTTATAGAGTCGAGTAAGTCATTTAGTACGATATTAGAGAGGTCAGGAGCGAGACAGTTACCCATTGCAAGTCCCGAGATCTGATTGTAAAATTTGTTCTGAAAAGTGAGATATCCGGTTTTACAACAAAGTTTTAGTGATTCTAAATATGAAAGAAGATTGAGTGTGGTGTGGGGTTCAATGATGTTCCAGTGTTTTTCTACTAGTTGGATAACTTTATCAATGGGGATATTGGTAAATAGGCTTTCGGCGTCAAAGGATGTTAGAATGTAGTTGGGGGGAATATGCAATGATAGTAACTGTTCTCGGAGGTAAAAGGAATTGTTAATGTCATAGGGGTTAGTTCGGCTAAGTATTTTAAGTGAAGGTAGAAGGAATTTACTAAGTTTCGAGGAAGGTGCGTTGATGTTTGAAATGATGGGACGGAGTGGATTGCCGGGTTTGTGAATTTTGGGAAGGCCATATAAACGCGGGGGTAAGGAGTTGTTTAGTGAACATTTTTATTTTTTCTGTATAACACTTTCATTATTGTAATATGGTCATTGTATTTTTTTTACATATACAGTTCTTCTGTTATTTTTTCAATACCGACGTTCTCTAGCTAATGTTATAATTGTTTAATTCATTGTTAAATTATATGTTTATGTCATTTTTTTTTTTTAGCCCTGATGATGACCCACAAAGGGGGTCGAAACGTTGGCAAACAATAAAATAGTTGAAACTATTTAGTTGTTTCATTTAATGACCGCCACCCGGACTAATTCCTTCCAGTAATTCTCAACGGTCAACTAATTACATCCACAATGATAAAAAGAACACGGGAACAACAAAAAGATACATCCTCCTCAACTCTCCGCCGCAGCGCCAGAATACAAAATCGAAAGCAGGACATACTATCTACATCTCAACAACAGCAGGCATTTTCATCTCAACAAGCCATCATTTCTACAACCTCAGGTGACTCACGCTCTTCTCATCACCACAATTCCAGTTCTAAAAAGGTAACAACTCCTCGATCACCACCACAACGACCAAACCCTCAGTCGACCGCTCTTTTGGATTCTTCTAGACCATCACACCGCTATCACACTAGGTTTAATAGTAATGGATTTCTGACGCACCTCCCAACTCAACATCATACTAAAACTCCCCATACACCTTCTTCCCTAGTTACTTCTCATCTTTCAATTACTTCTCCGGATACATCTTTCTCCCAGACTCAAAATGTATCCTCTTCAACCCCTTACCGCCTTTCTTCAGTGATTACTAATAATGACCACCATCATATTTTCTCCTCACTTAAATCGCAATTCCCCCAAAATAGAAAAGCCTTTAACAATCTTTGCAACCTCCACAAACGACTTGCCAAAAAAACAGAACAAAGAATTTTCTTATTAAAATGTCGAACCCAGTCTCTTTTCCCAAAATTTATTGAGAACTGCGTTAGTCAAGTCCCTTTGTCAAATTCTCTTGCCTCCAAATTGACACACTCCTTGGACAGATACAAAAGAACGCTACTGAACTTAAAAATTAGAGAAACCATACAACAAATTGACCACATAAACGACAATATACGTTCCTTAAATTCTTTTTTACATCCTATTATAGGAGACCAGAACATGGACAAACTGACTACAAGTATTCAAACAATTTTTGCTTTCACTAAAAAACAGACAAAACTTTCCCTCGTTAAAAAATTTAAAACCATTTATGAAAATAGTATTAATAAAAAACCGTATCCTAAAGGCTCTGATGATTGGATCAAAAATATTTCCTCTACCTCAGTCCCCCCTAATGTTAACAACATTTTGAGCTTAGGTCCCAATTTTTCTACCCCTTCTTCTAATCCTTCAAAAATGATTCCCCAACTTATCACGGATTTGGAATATATTTATAAAGATGATATTTTCAAAATAAGTGAGGAGGACAAGGAAATCTCCCGTTTACGTATTAGTAATATGATCTCCAACCATCTCCAACGCCCTCCACCTCAATCGTCTCTTTCCCCCCTCTTCTTCAAAGATCTTTCCTTCACTCGCTCATTCCTCAGATCCAATGAACAACTTATAGTTACTAGGGCTGACAAAGGTAACGTGACAGTTATAATGGACAAAACTGAATATGACGACAAAATTAACTCACTCTTATCAGACCGATCGACATATACACCATCTTCCCGTGATCCCACCCGCCCTCTCATGATTAAATTCAATCAACATATCAAAAATCTCTTAGAAAATAAATTCATCAACCTAACCACGTACAGAAACTTGATCTCGTACAACTCCTTACCCCCGCGTTTATATGGCCTTCCCAAAATTCACAAACCCGGCAATCCACTCCGTCCCATCATTTCAAACATCAACGCACCTTCCTCGAAACTTAGTAAATTCCTTCTACCTTCACTTAAAATACTTAGCCGAACTAACCCCTATGACATTAACAATTCCTTTTACCTCCGAGAACAGTTACTATCATTGCATATTCCCCCCAACTACATTCTAACATCCTTTGACGCCGAAAGCCTATTTACCAATATCCCCATTGATAAAGTTATCCAACTAGTAGAAAAACACTGGAACATCATTGAACCCCACACCACACTCAATCTTCTTTCATATTTAGAATCACTAAAACTTTGTTGTAAAACCGGATATCTCACTTTTCAGAACAAATTTTACAATCAGATCTCGGGACTTGCAATGGGTAACTGTCTCGCTCCTGACCTCTCTAATATCGTACTAAATGACTTACTCGACTCTATAACCGCAACCTATAAAAATGAAATTATATTTATTAAAAAGTACGTGGACGACCTCTTCCTTATAATAAACCCAGACAAAATCCCCGATATCCTAAAATCATTTAATTCATATGATCCACGCCTCCGTTTTACCGTAGAAAGAGAAAACAACTTGACAATTCCCTTTTTAGACTTACTTATCACTAGAAATACCGACGGTTCTATTTCAACTGACTGGTACACCAAATCCACCTATTCCGGTAGACTGCTCAACTTCTTCTCCCAACACCCATATCATCAGAAATTAAATGTTGCCAAGAATCTCGTCCACCGTTGCCTATCCTTGTCTGATCCAAAGTACCATCCTAATAATATCGAACGTATTAAAAAAATACTAACCTTAAACAGCTTCCCAAAAAAAGTAATTAAAAACCTTATAGATTCTTATAACACAAAAACCACCGTTACTTCCCCTACAATTCCCGACCATGATTCACCCATGATATTTTTATATAGATCCCTACCTTACATTCCGCACCTTTCTGAAAATATAAAAAAAATCCTTAAATTTTCCTTACCTTCCTTAAAACTAGGACTAAAGACCCAGAACAAGTTTTCTCACCTTTTTACCAATACAAAAGACCCGATCACTCCTATATATCGTTCCAATATTGTTTATAAAATTTCATGTTCAGATTGTGATGTATCCTATGTAGGAGAAACCAAAAATTACTTAAAAACCAGAATATCGCAACATAAACTCTCCGTATCCTCTCGAAACCCTCTAGCCTCAAAACTTTCTGAACACTCCATACATTTCAATCATTCCTTTAACTTTGACGACTGCTCTATTTTAGATTATGTTCCAAACCATAAGAAAAGACTAATCGCAGAATCCGTCCACATCCACCTCCAATCCAATCCTGTTAACCACAAAACCGATAAACAATGCATTTCCTCCACATATAGCCACATATTAAACTCTATTAAGTAGCATATTTTCTCTGTCTATCCCACCATATATATTGTTTTGTTTTTCATTATTATTGTTTGTTGGTTTTTATTAATATTTTAAAATCTATTTTAGGTATCCATATAATTCTATATATGTATTTATTTTGTTTTGTTTATGTATTTAAAATTTTCTAAATGTCTTCACTATTCAATTTATTCCAACTTGTATTTATGTTTATTTAATTTTTTTTTTTATCAACCTGTAAGATTTGTCAATTAATGTATTTTACAATGTTCCATTATTATTTTTTCCACCCTGTTATCTTTGGATACCTAAAACAGAATTAGGGATGATTAAGTTGGGAGGTACAGTCAGTTTTTCTCCATATACATCTTCCATCACTGCTCTTACTATTATATAGGTGATATTTCAAGAATTAAATCATAATTTTTTATCCTGTATCATTATTATAATCATAAGTTAAATTTCATTGATTCTTTGTATGGTAGTATTAAGAATTTTAGTCATTGTTGTCAGGCCCTGTCCATAAATCAGTACGTATTTTCCATTCCACCTTTTCCTACGTATTTTCCATCCTACCTACCCCCCATCTACCAAACAGTACCTAGTTTCCATTCTCCCACCATGCGGTACGTATCTCCACTCTACTTCATATTTTTATATTTCATATTTCATGTAAATTATTGATACCTGTGTAAATTTTGTTTAGTGAACATTTTTATTTTTTCTGTATAACACTTTCATTATTGTAATATGGTCATTGTATTTTTTTTACATATACAGTTCTTCTGTTATTTTTTCAATACCGACGTTCTCTAGCTAAATAGGTTATATAATATTGTATGTAATGTCATTGAAATTATATTCTTTTGTATCTTTTTAGCCCTGATGATGACCCACAAAGGGGTCGAAACGTTGGCAAACAATAAAATAGTTGAAACTATTTAGTTGTTTCATTTAATGACCGCCACCCGGACTAATTCCTTCCAGCAATTTTAATTTTACTTTCACTTAGGATTTAATAGTAATAATTTTACTCAAAATAACTTTTTAAAATACGCTTTTTGTACACACACTACTTTGTTAGCATTTTACAGGAAATACACAAGACATAAATCAAATTTTTGTTTCAAGATGTAATAATTATTAGTGCTCGATGAAATTTTATTATTTTAAACAGTAGGGAACACTTATACCATATATACCTTCATCTAGAAGATTAAACTTTACTTAGTATTGTATGATGCCTACTTTTAATCTTGATTATATTGTAAAGAGTGAACAGTTCAATCATCTTGAGTAGTATTGAATGTTTAATACATTTTGTTTTAATACTTTTTACATGTCAGGTTCCTCTCTCAATATTCCACATCCTCACAGAATGCCGACAATATACCGCTTCACGTATTCTTTTCAACCTCCCCACCGATCTGTCGCTTCTTCTCTCTGATTCCTCTCCTCATATAACTAACATCATTCGCTTCCTAAAGTCACACCATCTTTACTCTCAGATCTAAACTATACTCTCACTCTACTCCTATAATCATCTAACCTGTGTCTAACGGTGCAAAGGCGAACATGACCCTGGTGGTTGTCGCCTTAAAAAAAAAAAAAATTATTTTAAACTAAACCCTGCACTACTGATTTTCGCGTTCCACATTCGGATTTGACTGTGGCAGGCCATTATTTTAGCTGAGGGGTGATCGTTGAGTTGGACACCCCTCCTTGAGCAACCCAGCTCGCATAATATGGGTACCCGAAAATTGGGATAATACATAGAGATTATCTCTTGTCTATATAATTAATATAGTTATTATAACTAGTTACATAAGAGCGTCTCTATAATCATCACTTCGCTCATCTGTTGAGCTAAAAACGTTACTGTTCACAACTATTTACCGAACCAGAGGTACATGTTTTCAAAAAAAAAAAATTCGAGTCTTAATAAGGACATACTTGTGAATCTCTTTTCCTTTATAGAGAATATTTTTAACAACTTTCTAGGCTTTTGAGGTAGTAAGTAGTAAGGACAAAAGTTTTATAGCATATCCTTATCTTATTGTTAGTTTTTGTTTTGACTCGATATCTTCAAAATTACCAGAATCGGAGAGATTTTCCCAACACATGGTTTCAGTCCCAAAGCTACCTTAAAACGGCTGCAACGCTATAAGTATTTTCCAGAAAATATTGTATCCACGATTTTTTATTTATGAAAAGATAAAGAATAACTGGTTAAAAAATTATTATAATAAAAAATGTTGAGCGGCAACTTTGATGAAAATTTGACAGTTTCGAATGGTTTGACCCATATTTAACATCCTTATTAAATTAATAAAAATAAATAATAAAAAGTCCTTATTGAGACAGATTATAATTACCGAATACTGCTATTAGGTAACAATTACTATTTTTAATTCTTATTTTCACTAACCTATACATGTAATTTATTGTAAGGTATAACATTGCGATCATGAAAATTATTGATTTCGAGTTTGCACCGAAAATACAAGTTATAGGTTACGGTATGAGTCAAAATGACCAAGTCTCATTAAAAGGTCCATATGTGTGTGCATGTATGAATTCTAGCTCAAAAACGATGAGTTTGATCAAACTAAAATTATATGTTACACGCCCAAAAAAGCACAGCATTTGATAGATCTTTCCTTACCCGATCCTTTTCTCTACTGTTTGTGTTCATCACGTTCATTTTTAGCACTAATTTGACTCTAAAAGTATACGTTATGGCTTTAATATAGATGCATATTTATCTTTTGACTTGAGCATATATAAAAAATCTTAACCCCTTGATTTTTGCAATAACTAGAAGATAAAGATAAAGAATAACTGGTTAAAAAATTATTATAATAAAAAATGTTGAGCCGCAACTTTGATGAAAATTTGACGATTTCGAATTTCGACCCATATTTAACATATTTATTAAATTAATAAAAATAAATAATAAAAAGTCCTTATTGAGACAGATTATAATTACTGAATACTGCTATTAGGTAACAATTACTATTTTTAGTTCTTACTTTCACAAACCTATACATGTAATTTATTGTAAGGTATAACATTGCGATCATGAAAATTATTGAATTCGAGTTTCCACCGAAAATACACGTTATAGGTTACTCTGAGTCAAAATGACCAAGTCTCATTAAAAGGTTAATATGTGTGTGAATGTATGAATTCTAGCTAAAAAACGATGAGTTTTATCAAACTAAAATTATATGTTACACGCCCAAAAAAGCTTTGATAGATCTTTCCTTGCCCGATCCTTTTCTCTACTGTTTGTGTTCATCTCGTTCATTTTTACCACTAATTTGACTCTAAAAGTATACGTTATGGCTTTAATATAGATGCATATTTATCTTTTGACTTGAGCATATATAAAAAATCTTAACCCCTTGATTTTTGCAATATCTATGACTAAAATTTTTATAAGTTTAAATTAAACATTTACTTGACAGTCAAAAAGCTAAAATAAATAAAACTTTGGAAAAAAATAAAATTACCCTTAACTGTATTTAGAATACTGTGTGAACTGTGTTATGCTTTCTTTATCGTCAAATGCAGAGTTATTTATAAATAAGGTCATGAACGTAATACATGAAAACGATTGTCTGTTATTAACAGTAGTCAATGCTTCGAAAATATATTAATGCATTGTAACGAAAAAGATTAGCAATAAAATAAATATAAAATCCACTATAATAGCAAATGATGATGACATCGAAAGTAGATATTAATCAAGAAAAATGTGTGGAATATTATTTGTGTTATAGAAAGTATCGTTTCTTAAAAAAATAACAAAACAATTTTTTTTTCAATTTATAAATAACTTTCCATTGGACGATAAAGAAAGCATAACACAGTTCACACAATATTCTAAATACACTTAAGGATAATTTTATTTTTTCTAAAGTAATATTTATTTCAGCTTCTTGGCTGTCAAATTAGTCAAATTAGTGCTAAAAACGAACGAGATGAACACAAACAGTAGAGAAAAGGATCGGGTAAGGAAAGATCTATCAAATGCTGTGCTTTTTTGGGCGTGTAACATATAATTTTAGTTTGATCAAACTCATCGTTTTTGTCGTCATATCGGGTCGAAATCGTCAAATTTTCATCAAAGTTGCCGCTCAACATTTTTTATTATAATAATTTTTTAACCAGTTATTCTTTATCTTTATCTTCTAGTTATTGCAAAAATCAAGGGGTTAAGATTTTTTATATATGCTCAAGTCAAAAGATAAATATGCATCTATATTAAAGCCATAACGTATACTTTTAGAGTCAAATTAGTGCTAAAAATGAACGTGATGAACACAAACAGTAGAGAAAAGGATCGGGTAAGGAAAGATCTATCAAATGCTGTGCTTTTTTGGGCGTGTAACATATAATTTTAGTTTGATCAAACTCATCGTTTTTGAGCTAGAATTCATACATTCACACACATATGGACCTTTTAATGAGACTTGGTCATTTTGACTCATACCGTAACCTATAACGTGTATTTTCGGTGCAAACTCGAAATCAATAATTTTCATGATCGTAATGTTATACCTTACAATAAATTACATGTATAGGTTAGTGAAAATAAGAATTAAAAATAGTAATTGTTACCTAATAGCAGTATTCGGTAATTATAATCTGTCTCAATAAGGACTTTTTATTATTTATTTTTATTAATTTAATAAGGATGTTAAATATGGGTCAAACCATTCGAAATGGTCAAATTTTCATCAAAGTTGCCGCTCAACATTTTTGATTATAATAATTTTTTAACCAGTTATTCTTTATCTTTTTATGAATAAAAAATCGTGGATACAATATTTTCTGGAAAATACTTATAGTGTTGCAGGCGTTTTAAGGTAGATTTGGGACAGAAACCATGTGTTGGAAAATCTCTCCAATTCTGGTAATTTTGAAGATATCGAGTCAAAATTACTAGAATTAGAAAGATTTTACCAACACATGTTTTCAGTCCCTAAGCTACCTTCAAATGACTGCAATATTAAAATTATTTACCAGAAAAAAATTGTATCCACAGTTTTTACTTTTACTTAATATATATGGTAAGGGAAAGTATTGCGATTGTGAAAATTTTCGAATTCCAGTTTTCAACGGAAATACACATTTTAGGGTCCCCTGAGTCCAAATAGCTAAGTCCCGCAAAAAGGTGTGTGTGTGTTTGTGTGTGTAGGAACTCCCGGGCGGAAACGGTAAGTCCTATGAAAATGACATATCATATTTAAGATCAGTGGAAGCTCGAGACGTTACAAAGCCTTTTTCATAAAAATGGGCTTACCAGAAGAGCCACTTTAAACCAAGCATTTTGCACCTTTTTTCGATTTTCTCGAAAACGGTTCCGACGATTTTGATGAAACTCGCTATATCGATGTAAAATTTAATGGACTTTTATATCATGTAGGTTTCATTCTCATTAAAGTGGTCTGACAGGGCTTAAATGCCGATATTTTAAAGTTTCTTCCTCTAAAGTACCTTTAATTTGGTTGATTCTATACAAATAACTATATTATCTTGTTACCACTGATGACAAACAGGTAAATATATAAATTAATAAAAAAACAATAAAACTAAGTAATTGTTTTAGATAATAATATAATAGATTTTTAATAAAATACATGTTTCTATAGAAATTCAATTTAATTAATTCTTTAATAGTTACACGTATTTTTATCTCAAACTGTATTTGAAAATTCTTTCATTGATTTTTAAAATGGAGGTAAGTGAAAGTCGTGTATTGCCCGCACCAGATTTTTTATTCATGAAAAGATAGAGATTAACTGGTTTAAAAATCATTAAAATCAAAAATGTTTATTTGCAAGGTCTGGGCGATTTCGAATGGACTGACCCATTACCTCGTGGCGGTATAAACTGAAAATGTTTCCTAAAAAAAAAAAATCTATATTAAATACGCATTCTTCTGTCCTAAGTTTAATTTCTTATAATCCTCCCCATTAAAACCTCAAATGAGAAAACTTTTTTTCTTCCTTTTCTTCCAATTAGAATGCGACCAAGTTTCAAACTCTTGAATATCGAAGAAGCCGAAGGGCAGACGGTTGCCGAAGAGGAATTCGCTCTTATAGCTTTCGGAGCTCATAACTCAAGCAACTGGGTCACCAAAGCGAATGCGTCCTAGCGGAAATTGGAAGCGGGGTAAGGACACGATTATAATACAAGTATAGGGGGTGGATTCCTCCTTCTCATATTCAAGATATGCCCAATAAAAACGGTCAGCGGAGTTTCCATGTCGTATTATACTAGGTAAGAGCAATTTATCAAAGAACATGAAAAAAATCATTATAGTAAGTTTTATTACAATGTTTATTATTTTTACGTATTTATTTATAAAATATATAGTAGAAAAAAGTATTGCGATGTCAACATGACAAACAGGTTATCCTCAGGGTTCCAGAATATCCTGATTCTAAATAACTAATACTTTATTTTTTTTATTTTATTGAGATATATTCCAATTTGTTTCTATATGAGCATTAGCAATAGTGATATAAGATCCCATTCGCACAATATATACAGTATACAATGATAAAGTCAAATTAAAGAAAATATAATATATATATACAAAATAAAAAACAAACAACAACCTATAATCGAGGTAAATACAAATAAATGAAGTAATAAATACAAATAAATGATGTGTATAGAATTGAATAATAATAAATATAAAAACAAAACATCAACCTATGATTGAGATAAATAAAAAGTTGGCAAATAAACAAACATCATACAAACAAACATAACCATATACAATATATACAACTACTATAGGGACCCCAGACTGGGCTTTTCCCTCCACTTGTGGAGAAAAAAGCGGAATCCAAGAGATCCTAGCGCCTCGCTCTCAGCCGTGTCACTGGTGTGACTCAGTGGAGGCCGAACTAGGGCGCAATAGCCACAAACATACATTACATGAGTGGAGGATCTGACCAGTGTCAGAACTTCGAGGAGGATTGTAGGGATGGGTGGTACTGGATAGGGATTGTGCTAGAGGGTTAGGATGATGACAAAGGTTCAGATGAAATTTGGAAAATTTAGATGATACCAGGTCTAAAAAAAATGGAATTTTAAGGTCGTGGTGTAGGGTACAGTTGGTAACGTAATAAGGAGCATTAAATATTGTTCGGAGGACTTTGGATTGGAAGGATTGGATACGTTTGATGTTAGAATGTTTAGCTGTCCCCCACAGTTCAAGTCCGTAGGTTCATATTGGTTTCAATACTGTCTTGTATATTAGTAATTTGTTGTCAACTGTAAGGTGAGATTTTCTGTTTAGTAGTCTGTATAACTGGCCGAATCTGCGGTTGAGTTATTTTCTTTTAAGTCTTAACTAATACTAGAAATATAAAAAATATAATAATAATAATAATAGGCTTAGCGAACCCGAAGGTTCGATGCCGATACCACCAAATTCCGCCTACACAGACTCGTCCAATGTTCAACGTTCAAGCCCAAGCCCCGGCAATCCTCCCATCGACGCTTCGGCCTACCTTTCGGACGCCTACCAGTCGGATCAGCGAATACCAACATTTTTGGAATCCGCTCCTCATCGAGCCCAACAACATTACTCGCCCATTTGAGTCTCCGCGATGCTATAAACTCAATTATATTCACAAGATACAGTCCCGCAATTCCGCGTTGTGCAACCTTCTAAACTCCCCAGTGGCCTCATCTCTCTTAGGACCAAATATTTTACGCAGTACCTTATTTTCGAAAACCTTAAGCCGTTGTTCATCCTTCAAAGTAAGCAGCCAAGTTTCGCATCCGTAAAGAACCGTCGGAAGAATAATAGTTTTATAAATTCTAAATTTTAACATTTTAGATAGAAACCGCGAACTAAGTAACTTAGCAACTTAATAATAACACGCATTTCCCACTTTTAACCGGGACTTTAATTTTTCCTGGATATCATTTATAATTGTTATCATTGAACCTAAATACTTGAATTTCTCTACGTGTTCAAAAGTATGCCCTGATACATACAAATATAAAAAATAAAAGTAGAAATTAGTTGTAGTTCAAAATGTTTTTCAGGTATCTGTTTTTACTTTCACTTACCTATACATGGAATATATAGTAAGGGAAAGTATTACGATCGTGAAAATTTTCGAATTCCAGTTATCGACGGAAATTCACGTTTTAGGATCCTCTGAATCCAAAAGACCAAGTCCCGAAAAAAGGTCGGGTGTATGTGTGTGGTAAATCCAGCGCGAAAACGAAAAGTTCTATGAAAATGAAATTTCATATTTAAGACAACTATAAATATGCCCGAGACGTTACAGCAACTTTTTATCTAAATCAGCTAACCACCGGAGAGCCACTTTATACCATGCATTTTACACTTATTTACGATTTCATCAAAAACGTACTTTAGAGGAAGAGATTTTGAAATTTCGGCATTCAAGCCCTGTCACACTATTTCTATCGGAATGAAACCTACATGACACATGCAGTATGAAACCTGCATAGTATAAAGTGGCTCTTCTGGTTAGCTGATTTTGGTAAGAAGGTTGCTATAACATCTCGGGCATATATTTGTCTTAAATATGAAATTTCAGTTTCATAGGACTTACCTCTTCCGCCCGGGAGTTACTACAGACACACACACTGACTTTTTTGCGGGACTTGGTTATTTGGACTCAGGGGACCCTAAAACGTGCATATCCGTTGAAAACTGGAACTCGAAAATTTTCACAATCGCAATACTTCCCCTTACTATATATAGTAAGTGAAAGTAAAAAATTATACACAGTTTTTTATACATGAAAAGATAGAGATTAACTGGTTGAAAACTGGAATTCGCAATACTTTTCCTTGCTAAATATTTCATATATGGGCAAGTGAAAGTAATATATTTAATAATTTTTAAATTTTTGTAATAGTCGAGGTAAGTGAAATTTGTGTGTTGCCCGCACCAGATTTTACTTTTATTTAGTTGTTAACCTTTTATGCCTTGAGGGAATATGGACAGTTACAGCTACCCAGTAACGTAGATACGACCTAAAACCTGCTATAAAACTATATATATTAATAGGTGTGCACACATCGTGGTATTTCATTTTATCTTTAGCCAGTATCGGCTGCGGATGTTCCAATGTTTGGTGGCCTTCATCTCTCTTCCCATGAATAAATTGCTTGGAACAACAATTTCTTTAAAAAAAGCTTTGTAGTACATCAGACTACCATCTATAGGGGGGAGCCAGTGGCTGAGTGGCCAGCTGATAGTTGTGGGTTCGAGTCCCAGTCCCTAAGGGTCTTTTATAAGAATATAATTAAATGGGGACTCACTCACAGCCTCTCCCCCGGGTAGTGAGACTCGTCAGCCTACTGGTGGCAACTCGCAAAAGGCGTAAGGAGTGATGACCCTACCCTAAACATTTCATCGAGAAACGTGAGTATATTCTCCCAGGAGTCTATACCACGCGGCCAAGGGCCTACACGGCCTGTCGCGCCAGTGAAAAAAAAAAAAAAAGTACATCACACTATCAAGTCCGGATTATTAGTTAGCTGAGGAGAATCGCTCTCCTTCAAAACGTAGAGTCCTGTGTCCCTCAAAACTTTTATTCCCAGCACATCATAGGCAGGGAGGATATATTCGGCAGTGCCCGGAACTGAGGTATAGAAGACTGATGTTTTTCCGTGCTTAACGATGTGCGTTGCTTTTTAAATATCTGGTTTTAAATAAAGGATGTAAGGAAAATAATAGAAAAAAAATGAGGCTCTGGTGTTCGCTGACATTACCCCTCATACAGCGAAGAAGTTCCTACAATTTTAGAAAAAGTTAGTCAAAAAAATTTGCAAAAATACTTAACTTTGCAAAGAAAAAGCTCTGAATGCTTATAGTATCCAGAATTTATCAACAGTAAAGAAATTTACTAAGCGACATCACGTCAAGCTTTTTGATTCCATAAATCAATAAATTCTTTATTATTGAAGGACAAGTCCCTTTAGAATAAAATAAACAAAATATACAAAATGTGCTTCAGAGTCTTGAAGTAATCGAATAAATATAAACAAAATAAATATAATTAAAAGAAAGCATACATAAGGAAATAAGTAGAAAATAAAATGAAATAGAGCCTTATTTACAATTTTGTTGGGACTGGGTGATCAGTAGATGAATAAATAAGTGGGATTTGAATATAAGAAGAGAGTTAGAGTGACGGATAGAATGAGGAATAGAATTCCATAAGGTCAAGAATCAGATTAGAAAAGATCTGTCAAAATGTGCAGTACGGTGGGCCGCAGTGTATAAATCTGAAGGCGAAGAACGTGTAGAACGGGAATGTAAAGGGATTTAAATCATTAGTGGTCAAAAATATTATTATTTTATTTTTTAATCTAGTGCATTGATACTAGAGAACTGGAAATAAAAGTAAACGAGTACTCAACAAACTCTATTTAAAAAATCTGGTGCGGGCAACACACGACTTTCACTTAGCTCCATTTTTAAAATCAATGAAAGGATTTTCTAATTACAGTTAGAGATTAAAATACGTGAAACCATTAAAGAATTAATTAAATTGAATTTATATAGAAAACATGTGTTTCATTAAAAAATCTATTATATTATTATCTAAAGTAATCAGTTAGTTTTATCTTCTTTTTATCACCCTCTATTAACTTTTAAAAGCTTGAGTATACGATAATATTTTTTCTAAAATCTTTAGCTTTCCAACGGTATATCATACGTGTATATTAATGATCTTATGTTGAAAAACAAATAATTGTATTAAAAAAATAATTTTTCTGTTTTCTCCTTTGGTTGCTTTTCAAATTTGCTCAACTTGCACATTTAGCTTTTATTTTTCAATGCTAACTAGATAACATGGTTATTTTCATAAAATATATAAAATTAAAGGTACTTTAAAAGAAGACAATTTGAACTATCGGCATTTAAGCCCTGTCAGACTATTTTTATCAGAATAAAACCTAAATGATATTAAATTGTACATCTATATAGCGAGTTTAATCAAAATCGTCGGAACCGTTTTCGAGAAAATCGAAAAAAGAAGCAAAATACATAGCATAAAGTGGCTCTTTTGGTAAGCTTATTTCGATGAAAAAGGTTTTATAACGTCTCAGGCGTATGTGTGTCTTAAAAATGAAATTTCAGTTTCATAGGGCTTACCGTTTTCGCCCGGAGTTACCACACACACAGAGACCTTTTTGCGGGACTTGGTTATTTGGACTCAAGGGACCCTAAAACGTGTATTTCCATACTTACCATATATAGTAAATGAAAGTAACAATATGGAGACATGTTATTACTTATCGTTTTTATTAAAAATTATTATATCTAATTATCTGATGTAAATGACATTTTAATATTTCTGAGTAATAATTAAATAATAAAAACAAAGGAATTTAGTAATTATCTAAAGTAGTATTTTTGCTTTTAAAATTTAGGTGGTGTGCTAATTTTTATGAGACAAAATTTAGGAACTTGTGTCAAGAGTTCTAATAAACTGTTGTAAATATATCTTTTTCATTTTTAATAATTGCTTTATTCTCAATAGCAAAAAACAAAATAGTCGATACCATCTGCTGACAATGAAAGAGTCATGGTCGGATTTTTTTCTATTTTGCAATCCCTCTCTCGAATCATCATCAGATTTCTAGAAAAAAAAAAAAAAAAAAAAAAACAGTCCCTGGACCTTTTAGTGGAAGTCCGAACACGACAAAGCTCTCTGGTCATTAGGTTCGGATAAAATATTTGATAGCTGAATCAATTGATGGACCATCGAAATTATTCCAAAATTAAATGAATTTTTCGGTTAGAGTATCAGATGCAATGATCACAAATATAACCCTACTATGTTTTCTGGTACCTCCTTAACATGGTCAAAAATAATATCTAATTCATATATAATGAATATTTTTACGAATTTTACGAAAAATATATAACGAGCCAAATGCATACGTTAATAAAATGATATTGAAAAAATAATTATAATAGAATAATAACGTATACGAATATTAAACAAAAAAATTGTCAAACATGCTAAAAAAAAAATACTACCAGTTAAACTCCAATATATGTATTGTTTTTGTTTTTTTTATTTAACGTCACTTTATGCTACTATGGCTAATCGGACGATGCTACAGTGGGAGCCCTAAATTTGGCCTATCCAGGTTTTATTAGGATAGGGATCTTTAACGAGTACCTGACATCGCACAGGCTCGGGACCACCTTTTAACGTCCCCTCCGAAGGACGGCGTAACTAAGGATTTTTTACTCCCATTAAAAAATCCTAGGACCGACCACCTGCGGGTTTGAACCCGTGACCTTTAGCATGGGAGTCTGTTACGCTAGCCACCCAGCTACAAGTGATCCCTCAATATATGTATTAATCGAACGGGAGTATTCACAAAATAATCCTATATTATACTACCTATAATATAAAATAATAATACTGATATTTTACTAGTATAATGTAAAATGAAAAAATCAAGAGTAACTTAGTCGTCCAGCCTGGGGTGTAATGGCAAAAAAAAATGTATTTTTATTGTTTGTATAATGAAACGTAACTACCGTACTGACTATATAATACCTATTCCTTATTTTTTTAAATATTTTATTTTATTCGTACTTTAAAACTCTAAAAGGAAAACTGGTTGAGAAATAATGATAAAATTTGTTAAATAACTGTATTCATTAACAGAGATGAATTTTACCGAATTTTATTTAAATTTAGATTAAAAGAAATTAGAAAAAGATTCTAAGAAATTAGAACAGAATAGATTGTTATGCATTGGTCATGCCATGAAATCATTTCTAAATCTTTAGATAATAATTTGGATTATTCCAAACGCAACACTTGCTTTTCAGCTCCTCTGGTAGCTCAGTTGGTAGAGCGGTGGACTGTAGTTGGTAAAAGTAACTGATATCCATAGGTCGCTGGTTCAAATCCGGCCCGGAGGAAATTCTTTTTACGTTTTAAAATATAATTATCAATTATAAATCCTAAACCAAAAAATAAGTTTACAAAATTAAAATTACATGAAATTACGACAAAACATTGTCGATTAAAAAGATTGCTAATTGTAATAAATGAAATAATTTGTATTTACTTACTAATCACAATTGATATAAATATATATATATTTCTATCTTTTTCTCCTATGGTAACCCCAAAGAAGGAGAGTTTATTGATTTTTATATACATGTTCCATGCCTGTTTTTAGGCACACTACAGGTAATCTATGTTATATTTCACAAATTATTAAGTTTACATTATTTTGATCTTCATTTTAAACATTAAATATATCGAAAAATAACAAAAATAAAATTAATTTAACATCAATCAAAAAATAACTAACAAAAGGAAATATCTTATAAATAATGTTAATTACACATTTCAATATTTTTCAAAATTCGAATAAAGCAGCTAAATATTATAGGGATTCTACACATCTTGAAACGTAGGCTCTTAAATTTCGAGGAGGGGTTATTTTTTTTTTTATTGATTTTTGGTCGATTACAAAGGTTATAAACCGGAAATTTTAGTTCACCAATGAATGTTTTGTTTTTTTTGTTTTTTTTTAATACAACGAAGAGTAAAATAAAAAATTAAAATAAAGATACAGGATCCCCTCACTAGCTGACATAGCTGCCAAATATATCATTTAGTACTCCAGCAATTAAAAAAGAGCCCTCAAATGAAAAATAAAACAAAAATATTAAATAAAAAACAGGGAAAAAAAAAGCTATGGGTCTATCTAGCATCTTGAAAAGACAAATATCGGCTGTGTTTACCCAGAGGCACAGCCCAGCATCAATTTCCCTGGGGTCCGCTCCAGGACGAACGGTCGTCAGCCGATCTGACATGTCGCAGTTAGAGTTAATCCAATATATTTTATTATCTTCAGCATGACAGGGGAGGAAAGGGAATTAAATTATTTATATATAGTTAACTTTTTCTAAAATAATTTAAAACATAAGTTATATTTAATAGATGAAGTACTTACACCACTTAATTAAATACTATTAATAATAATAATTTAAAAAAATCTGGTGCGGGACTTTCACTTACCATGGTAGTCATGACTTTTAAAATTAATTTAGAAACTATTAACTATACTTCAATTTAAGAAATATAAAATACTAGCTGTACCTCGTGGCTTTGCACGAGACTATTTCATTTTTTTTAATTGCTGCGCATTAAGAATCTTTTTATAATAACCGTGTTAGGTGAGGTTATACAATATAAATATACCTGAGATATCAGTGAGTTAAACCTTTAACTATGTCTATGTACGACAAATAAATTTTTATTGTTGATTATATTAATATAATATTAATTTTATTCAGTTTAATCTACAATAACATACGAGTAGCCATACCCGTGATTATCTAATACTGACATTTTTTTACTTTCACTTACTATATATAGTAAGGGGAAGTATTGCGATCGTGAAAATTTTCGAATTCCAGTTTTCAATGGAAATACGCGTTTTAGGGTCCCCTGAGTCCAAATAACCAAGTCCCGCAAAAAGGTCTGTGTGTGTGTGTGGGAACTCCCGGGCGGAAACGGTAAGTCCTATGAAACTGAAATTTCATATTTAAGACAATTATACGCCCGAGACGTGACAAAACTTTTTTCATCAAAATGAGCTTACCAGAAGAGGCACTTTATACCATGCATTTTGCACCTTTTTTCGATTTTCTCGGAAACGGTTCCGACGATTTTGATTAAACTCGCTATATCGATGTAAAATTTAATGGGCTTTAATATCATGTAGGTTTTATTAGGATAAAAATGGTCTGACAGGGCTTAAATACCTATATTTTTAAATTTAAATTTTCTTCCCCTAAAGTACCTTTAATTTTGTAGGTTCAATAATAATAACTAGATTATCTTGTTAACGATGATGAAAACCAGATAAATATATAAATGAATAAATTCGATACCCAACTAAAGGAGAAAACTGAAAAAATATTTTTTTAATGCAATTTTTCGTTTTTGAACATAAGAGCAGTAATATACATATATGATATACCGTTGGAAAGCTAAAGATTTTAGAAAAAATATCATCTCATACACAAGCTTTTAGAAGTTAATAGAGATTGATGAGAAGAAGATAAACCTAACTGATTATTTTAGATAATAAAATAAAAGATTTTTTAATAAAACACATGTTTCTATATAAATTAAATTTATTTAATTCTTTAATAGTTTCACGTATTTTTAACTCTAACTCTATTTGAAAATTCTTTCATTGATTTTACAAATAGATGTAAGTGAAAGTCGTGTGTTGCCCGCACCAGATTTTTTTTTAAAATCATTCTATACCATCGTAACTTTTATGTAACCTAAATGCGTATTTTTTCCACAGATGTACCCTTCCAACTGTTTAAGCTCGCATTTTTTTTTTTAGGATTCAGAACTAAGTTCTATTATTTTTTCAAAACTTAAACCTTTTTCAGCTTATTGTTCATTTAAAAACCCAACAACAATAAAACATATGGACTAGATAGAAACCTACACAGGAAACATAGCTAGGAAAGGAAATATACCTAAATTTATCTGTTATAAGTATGCTATTACTGATAATAATAAGACGACATTGCTTCCAGGTGGTTAGATATATGCTTGTCATTCAAATGAGTACTTATAGTTTTAGGGGATGCGTATAGTTTTTGGGTTATTCGAAAACCAATTTTGCTTTACGTTTTAGAAAATATTGTTTTAAATCGCTTAGATGATGAATTTTCCCAAACCCAGCCTTATTGACCAGCCGGTAAGACGAACCTCCAGAAAAAATTTCAAATTCACAACCAAAGTCGTTTTTTAGAAACTGTGATGACCAAAAAATCGAGTGAAATGGCGTTTTCTTTTATAAATATAGATTTATAAAGCGTGATTTAATTTTCAATGGAAACATATGATTTAGATTAAATAATATAGCTATATTAAATTGTTAATCAGTAATAAGTTTATTTCCTAGTCGTCACTTTATATTACCTTTTAAAACTTTTTGTATCAGAAAATATTTTTTCTAATTTTTTTCTCTTTCTAACGATATATTATACCTGTATATTACTGTTCTTATTATCAAAAAAATTAAAAATTACTTTAAAACTAGTTAAGCTCTTTTATACTTTCGTTGGTCATCAAATTCGTCCAACTTGTATATTTATATGCATCATGTATATAAACATGTATCAATGTCATTAAGATGATATGGTTAATCTTTTGGAATATATAAAATTAAAGGTAGTTTAGAAGAAGAAAATTTAAAATATCGGCTTTTAAGCTCAATCAGACTATTTCAATCAGAATGAAACCTAAATCATATAAAATCAAATTAAATTTTACATAGATATAGAGAGTTTAATCAAAATCGTTAGAACCGTTTTTGAGAAAATGGTAAATAGGGCAAAATGCATGGTATAAAGTGGCTCTTTTGGTTATCTGATTTGTTGAAAAACTAGCTGTAACATCTCGGGCGTATAGTTGTCTTAAATATGAAATCCTATGAAATTTCAATCTCACAGGATCTTTCGTTTTCGCCCGGTGGTTATCACACACACACACACACAGACCTTTGGTCATTTGGACTCGTGGGAACCTAAAACGTGTATCTCTGTTGAAAACTGGAATTCAAAAATTTTCACGATCACAATACTTTCCCTTACTATATATTTCATATATCGGTATGTGAAAGTAAAAAATAATCAGATATATTACAATTGGTCCCAATATAAATAATGATAATTATGCTTTGAAGTCAAATTCATACAATACTTACAGAATAAGCGAAGGTATAGTCAAATTACATTAAAATATATATATATATTATATATATAAACTTATAAATTATAAATATAAAATATATAAACCCGGAGACCCAAAAACGAGTATTTACGGAGAAAATGTGATGATCCCAATAATTTCTTATACTATATATATTTCATATATAGGTAAGTGAAAGTAATAATAATTCTAGATTTTAAAATAATTAAATATGTTTGTTTAATAATATAGTAATGAGAGATTTTCGCGCTTCCTGTAAAATGTCCTAGAACGGATATAGTAAATTGTCGGAAATCAACGTTTCGAATGAATAACACATATTCGCTAGTAAATTAATATTAATATAATATTAATAGTACTTTCCATTCTACTTTTTTTCCTACGTATTTTCCATCCTACCTACCCCCCATCTACCAAACAGTACCTAGTTTCCATTCTCCCACCATGCGGTACGTATCTCCACTCTACTTCATATTTTTATGTTTCATATTTCATGTAAATTATTGATACCTGTGTAAATTTTGTTTAGTGAACATTTTTTTGTTCTGTATAACACTTTCATTATTGTACTATAGTCATTGTATTTTAATTAAGTTTTTTTTTTTTTTACATATACAGTTCTTCTGTTATATTTTAATACCGACGTTCTCTAGCTAAATAGGTTATATAATATTGTATGTAATGTCATTGAAATTGTATTCTTTTGTATTTTTTTAGCTCTGATGATGACCCACAAAGTGGGTCGAAATGTTGACAAACAATAAATAGTTGAAACTATTTAGTTGTTTCATTTAATGACCGCCACCCGGACTAATTCCTTCCAGTAAATTAATATTGGTTCGCTATTTTAAAGTGAAAGATTAGAAAAATTGGTCCACAGCTTACGTATTAAAGTGTGATTTTATATATCATAGTCAAAGTTTTGTCTTTCTGCCAGTTATTATGGACAACTTTAACTGATTACTTTGAACAGAACAAAAACATTTTTTGTTTGTATGTGACGCTACAAAGAAATACAGATTTCCATGCAATAGTGCAAGCAATATTTTTGTTAGGGAAATATTGGTTAAGTTGAAAATTAACTTTTCTCCCTGTTTCCAACAGTGTAATATACGTCTCTACTACCTTTCATATTAAAGATAATAATTTTGATGAATTGACTATTAGGAAATTTAATTTTCTCTTCTAACGAAAAAACTTCATTGCAATGCATCTTACCTATAAAACTTTAGGAAAGAATGTTTTAAATAATAGAGAATACAGTATTAAAATCCGTTTAGAAGGAATCATCGAAAAAACATTTTATAAATATAGACAGTTTTATTAAAGAAGTTATTTTAATTATTATTATTTATTTTAATATACCAGTCGGCCAGTAAAAATTCAAAAAAAGTTTTGAGAAGCAATTAAAGATGTCAGTAAAATACAGATCATTACTTATCATTATCTATCTCAAACATATTGTCATTAAGTTTTTTTTTTGTTTTTTTTATATTTATTAAAAGAAATTTACAACTTTATTAAATAAATACAACAAGTAAATAGGCTTGTCAATATGTAAAGATAGTATTTATTTAGTAACACTACCGTCTTTCTGTGAGTTCAACTAACTAAGGAGAAACCATAGTACGTTGTTTTATTCTCTTTTGATCTGAAATACGTACTTACCACTTTGGAAACCACAGTAGAATTAACTATTATAAAAAAAAAAATCTGGTGCGGGCAACACACGACTTTCACTTACCTCCCTTTTTAAAATCGATTAAAGAATTTTCAAATACAGTAAGAGATCAAAATGAGTGAAACCATTAAAGAATTAGTTAAATGAAATTTCTATAGAAACGTGTGTTTCATTAAAAAATCTATTATATTATTATCTAAAATAATCAGTTAGTTTTATGTTTATTTCATCATTCTCTATTAACTCTTAAAAGCTTGTGTATGAGATAATATTTTTTCTAAAATCTTTAGCTTTCCAACGGTATATCATACATGTATATTACTGTTTTTAAGTTCAAAAACGAAAAATTGCATTAAAAAAATATTTTTTCTGTTTTCTCCTTTAGTTGGGTATCGAATTTATTCAATTTATATATTTACCTGTTTTTCATCAGCGTTAACAAGATAATATAGTAATTTTTATTGAATCTACAAAATTAAAGGTACTTTAGGGGAAGAAAATTTAAAATATCGGCATTTAAGCACTGTCAGACCATTTTAATCAGAATAAAACCTACATGATATTAAAGCCCATTAAATTTTACATCGATATATTGAGTTTAATTAAAATCGTCGGAACCGTTTTCGAGAAAATCAAAAAAAGGTGCAAAATGCATGCTATAAAGTGCCTCTTTTGGTAAGCTCATTTGGATGAAAAAGGTTTTATAACGTCTCGGGCGTATGTGTGTCTTAAATATGAAATTTCAGTTTCATTGGACGTACCGTTTCTGCCCGGGAGTTACCACACACACACACACACACAGACAGACCTTTTTGTGGGACTTGGTTATTTAGACTCAGGGGACCCTAAAACGAATATATAGTAAGTGAAAGTAAAAATAATTAATATAAATATACCGGTGAAATTTAATACCATTAAAGGGTTCGCCTAGAAACTCTTAGACTTCTATATTTTAATTGATTCAGTTTTGCCTTCAAATAAGCAATATTCACAAACCAACAACTTAAATTTAAATCTAGATTATTCATTTGCAATACAAAAGTAAGAATTAATTATAGTTTTAATTCAATTCGGTTTAATTCATAACATATATTATATAACATAATTACCTTATTTTGAAAAAAATGTCTACTTCTATAAAATCTGTAAATGCAACATTTTTAATTTTTTGTTCTTATGTATCTACTGCTTTTTTTTATTTAAAAAAGTTTTGTTTATTCATTTAATTTAATTTTATGCTACTATGGCTAATCGGACGATGCTACGAGACATAAGAACCACGTTTACTTTCCCTCCGAATGACGTAATAACTAAGGATGTTTTACTTCCATTAAAAAAAGGTTTAAACCCGCGACATTAGGCATAGATCGCTGTAATGCTTGCCACTACGCTACAGGTGACTTCCAAACCCAGCATGTATCCCCAATACAAATTTCGGTTTATAATTTGCAATAATGAAGATCCTTAAATTCGAGGTTTCAAGACCTGCTGATACCAAAAAACAGTAAAAAAAAAAAAAAAAAAAAAAAAAATCAATGAAATATTAGATGTTATATTTATTATATCCCATAATAATAATACATTATTATTATAGGAAATAATAGACCGTTGTGGGATAATTTGCATGCTGTATTTTTTTTTTTCTTTTACTGAATACAAATAATTCTTATGGTCCAGGAACTGCGAAAAATAACCCAATTGCAAACTTATGACGATTAAATTTCAAATAATTAATATTACAATTCTACATCTAGTAAAATCGACAATGTAGAAAATAACATATTTTATTGAAATAAACTTCATTGTAGAGAAACTAAATCCGATATTTAGTGTAACTAAATCCGATTAAATTAAAAGAACAAAATCAAATGAAATAAAGTAAATTGGGAAATGGATCGAGGAGGTAAGAGGGAAGTTTGAGGTAGTTAGTTCAAGGAAATTGAGTTTTCTCAAATCCAGCCAAGAGATAAGGATTCCTAAAAACTCATTATTTTTTTAAAGTACCTAAAACTACAATAAGGTCACTCACTTTTTTTAAAACATTAATCAGAATATTTTTTGACTCGGTTGTGAATTATGCACTCAGCATACAAATGATTCCGGTAGAAATAGGCTTGGCTATACATAAATAAAGCATAAAACCTTGCCCATTTTTTTGCTTACACATTAATTTTATTTTTATATCTCTATAAAAAGATTTTATGGGTTTCGTCGTAAGGTGAGCTTATATAAATGTTATAATATAACAATATTTTATCTTATTATAAAATTACGTTTCTCTTGTATTTTTAAAAATTAACAATACCATATTATTTTTAATCAAGACAAAGAATTAAATATAACTTAAAATCAGGAAAATTATTATTAAAACATCTGGTGCGGGAAACACACGGCTTTCACATAAATCCGTTTTTAGAATCGATTAAAGAATTTTCAAATACACTAAGAAATAAAAATGAGTGAAACCATTAAAAAATTAGCAAAATGGAATTTCTATAGAAACATGTGTTTTATTAAAAAATCTATTATATTTTTATCTAAAATAATCACTTAGTTTTATCGGCTTTTCATCACTTTCTATTTCGATTATTTTTATAGAATGAACAAAATCAAAGGTACTCCAGAGGAAGAAAATTTAAAATACCGGCAATTTAAGCCCTGTCAAATTATTTTAATTAGAATGAAACCTACATGACATTAAACATTTATTGAATTTTACATCGATATAGCGAGTTCAATCAAAATCGTCGAAACCGTTTTTGAGAAAATCATAAAAAGGTGCAATATGTACGATGAAGTCGCTGGCCACAGCTAGTGTTATTTTAGTTCTCTTAGTTTAATTCTCTTAGTTCCTTATGATATATTATTATAACAATTCGAAAGTTTTTAGTTCAACCTAACCAAAATCAATTATGAAATGATGGAATAAAGTAAATTACAACCACAAGATATGTTGGAAGGGAACTACATAAGCATAGAATAGAGATCACACGAGGCCGGTACACTGATGTACATGATTGGACAAGCGGATTACAACGTCCTAAATGTTACCAGCAAACGGTCCATGTATATCCTCAAATACGTTTAAATTTTTGAAACTACAAAGGATTACTTTATATCCTATTGTATTATTATGTATGTTTATGATAAATATTTATCTCATTGGACATTAATATGTCTTTTGCCCGGGGGTTTATACATTTTTTAGAGTAACGTTTTTTTAACATGTTACAATGTAACGTAACTTTTATGACACGCTTTAGCACTGCTGGTTGCTCGGATAAAAAAAAACAATTTTGCCATCAGAAATACAATGTCGAAAATTGTTTCTTACATATAGTGAGTATTAGTTTATCACAACTATTAATTTATAAAATTCTTTTTTACAAACAAATGTTTTTTTTACTAACTCCCTTAAAGTAAAATCACAAACCAGATAACCGAAAATTATATTGTTTTTATAAATGTCCGATTAACTTATAATTTTACGAAATCATTCAGCGTCAAAAGAATACGGAAATCGTCTTCGGTCTCATGACAGATAAGCAACCTTCGGAAGAAACTTTTTTAAAAATAAGGTGTTAAAGTAAAAACTTTTTTTTTTTTTATTGAGAATTATTACAATCTGTTTCAGAATGAACAATAGTAATACTGATATAAGACCACATTCATACAATATATATAGAAAATAATGATAAAGTCAAATTACATAAAATAGAAAAATAAATTCATATATATATATATATATATATATATATCTACTAAAAAACAAACAACAACTTTTAATTGAGATTAATACAAAGTTAGCAAATACATAAACGTCATACAAACAATGGTAACTATATACAACATATAAAACTGCTAAGGGGACCCCATAAACTGGGCTTTTCCCTCGACTTGTGGAGGAAAAAAGCGGAATCCAAGAGATCCCAGTGCCTCTCTCTCAGCTGCATCACTGCTCTTAGCCAGTAGAGGCTGAGTTAGGGCGCAATAGCCACAAACATACAGTACATGAGTGGAGGCTCTGACAATTGTCAGAACTCCAGTATAAATGTTTACAGAACGTCGCGGGGCCACTGCCGTTTTAATCTTCGTGGAGGATTGTAAGGGTTGGTGGAGCTGGAGAGGGATTGAGCAAGAGGAAGATGAAGAAGGTTCTGGTGGAATTTGGAGAATTTGGATGGTACCAGGTCTAATATAAATGGAATATTAAGGTCATGGTGTAGGGTACAGTTGGTAACGTAATAAGGAGCATTAACTATTGTTCGGAGGACTTTGGATTGGAAGAATTGGATGCGTTTGATATTAGGATATTTAGCAGTCCCCCACGGTTCAAGTCCGTAGGTCCATATAGGTTTCAGTACAGTCTTGTATATTAGTAATTTATTGTCAACTGTAAGATGAGATTTTCTGTTTAATAGTCTGTATAACTGGCCGAATCGGCGGTTGAGTTCTTTTCTTTTAAGTCCTGAATGTCGGTTCCACGTTAGTCTTTTGTCTAGTAAAAAGCCCAGATACCAGACTGTGTCTGAGGAAGGAAGCGGTATGGAATTTAATTTAACTGTTGGGCAGGATTTGCGTCGAAGGGTGAAGGTGACGTGTGTGCATTTTCTTTCGTTCACCTTAATACGCCAAGCATTACACAAGTCTTCGACAAGGGAAAGGTGCCTATGGAGATTAAGCGATGCTGCTTCAGGATCGGAATTGGATGATAAAATGCCTGTGTCATTATAAAAATTTTTTTTAACAGTATTAAAAATTCATAAAGATAAAACTGACTATGTTTTAAAGATCGAAAAGTTTAAGGCTACTAGGGCTATGACTAAGCTATATTTAAAAAAAATAGCAATGGGGGAGTCTCTTTTCCTTTACAAACTTTTAACTCGGTAAAACACTCGTTTTTGTTTTAATTTTCTAGACTAATAAAAATAATTGAACTTATTTCTTCAATATTTAGGTAATGATTTTTAATGAAAAAAAGTATAAAAAATTCATTTTTGTTTAGATTTGATATTTACAAAATTACCAGAATTAGAGAGATTTTACCAACATGTTTTCAGCCGCTGAGATAACTTTAAATGGCTGCAAAACTAAAATTGTTTGATAGACAAATATTTTATCCACGGTTTTATATCCAGGAAAAGATACAGAATAAATGGTAAAAAAATTCATGAAACCAGAATTCTTAAGCGGCAAGTTCTGGACGATTTTGAATGGATTCACCCACGTACAAAACTAATACAATTTCAGAAAATATTTTTTGAAAAAAATAAGCGAATGTTACGTAAAATGTTTTACTAAAAAATTAATCATCTTACATTTAAAGTTCAATTCATACTAGGCAGCAAGATGACTGTTGGCCGCATGCACAACGACATCAGCATAGAAAAGAATATATATAGTTCTTATAATAAAATTCTAAAGTCGGGCCGTTTTTTTTTAATTTAAAATTTGAAGTTAAATTCAGAAGTAACCTAAATTTTAGACGCTTGGGACAGTATGTTGCCCTGACCCGGGAGAGTAGAGACAGGTAGCCGAGTAATTAGCAGAGTGAAATCAGTTTAAGGAGGAGGTAATTAAATTGTTGCTCGCCCACTGGGTTCCCCGTTTTTGTTACTGGATTAGCCCTAAATTGTACCTACGTTCACTGGATAACGTGTCTTTTGCCATTAATTCGCTTTTCGAAAATTAAATTTGCTATGATCAATGTTGAAATTCGTTATTTAAAAAGGCACTTCCAATTCAAAACAAAAACAAATTTATAATATTAAAATAATGTTGAAATTATTGCCTAGGTATTTCATTTTGTATGTATTACTTTTCAAACATTACTAAATCTTTTTTTATAGGTGGAATAATCAGGAGTCAGTCATTTTTTTAATTTTGCCAACCTTTCGGCTCAAGCTTGTGAGCCATCATCAGGGCATGTTATGCTTGGACATGGCTCAGTAACAGTCGACTATAAATCCTCAATATAATTTTGTTTTTTGTTATTTAGTAGGCCTAGAATTGTTTCTATTTCGTTTCTATTAAATCAGCTTTTTTTTTTTTTTTTTTAAATAATAATGAATATAAGATAATTGATAGACAATTAAAGATAATTGTCAACATTCCTGCTGTGCGATTTTCCAAGAATTATAAACTAATAATTAACATTAACAGAACTACATGCTAAATATAATATAATATATTAATCTTATATACATAAAAAATATTAAATAAATTTTCATTAATTATTTATATCACAATATCCCATTATTTTCACTATATAAAATAGAAGAAATGCTAATTTAGATTCCGAAAATGAAATTCAGCAGTATCAATAATAATTCAAAACCCATTTCACTGGTTTCCCCATGCTCATTGTTTTATGAACAGAGAAAAAAAAGTTGAAAATTATTACACCATGGTATATTAATTCAAATAGCTATGTACCCAATTAAATGTTATGTATAGCAATAAATTAATCAAAAACCTTAAGAAAGAAGAACGAGCAATACTAAACCCTGAAAGAAAGAACCTTTAAAAACATAATCTGACCAGTGCATAGATATGGCCGAGAATGCTGTGTTACAATATCTTTTTTTTAGTTTTTAATATTTATTGATATATTGATACTATATATATTGATATTAAATGAACATTATTAATACAGTAAACCCTCTTTTTAACGAACACGGTTATAACCAACGCCCTTTTATAACGAACTATCTTTGCGGTCCCTTGAAAAATTAATAGAAAACTATGCTTTCTCCTCGTTTATAACGAAATATTCTCATATAACGAATTAACGAACTACTTTTGTGGACCTCAGAATTGAATTTGTTCGGTTATTACGAAAAATGAAGAAGAAAAAAATAACGAAAAGTCATGATTCCCAGTAAAGAGCGGCGCCTTTCTGTCCAAACCCTTACCTCTTCCTTCTATTAAGCTCGATTCTGTGATTCACAGTCTGTGACAGCTTCTGGTTTCTAGTGTTTCAGCTAGTTTTTCTGTTTTTATTGCTGTTATCACTTGCTTTAATTAGAGTTTCCTACGAGGTCAAGAGAAAATCAATTGATTTAAATACAAGGTTGGCGATTCTTCAAGAAGTGGATAAAAAAATTTAGTTGAAATCGAAAATTGCTGAAAAATACGGGATATCAAAATCTCCTCTATCAACGGTTATCGCTATTAAAGATAAAATCGATGCCTCCGTTGCGTTTTTTTTTATCATTTGAACTTTATATGAATTGCTGTGATTTTGACGTTGTAAGCTCCTTTTTAAGTTTTTTATTTTGAATGATGGTTTATGTTAATCTTAAAGTATTATGTAAAATGTGAAATAAGATAGATATATCTACATAGTGCATAGTTTTAACTGTGTTGTAGTTTCTAAATAAACATGTGCCTGTATTGAAAATATTTCTTTTTTACCACCTGAATTTATACCAAGACATATAACATACATACAATATATTTTTGATATTTTACAGAGAATTTTTTGGTCTCTTGGAGTTCGTTAAAACGAGGGTTTACTGTAGTGATATGAGACCACATTCACACAATATATACAGAAAACAATGATAAATTCAAATCACATAAAATATAATATATATACAAAAAAATAAACTATAATTGAGATAAATGTGTTATAGTATAATAGCCGAAGAAAATGACTTCTTCAGATTTGAAAGTATATTGCAAAATGAAAATCCAGTACTATATGTGATTAAGCCATTTGGAGATGAAAGACGATTGTTTGATGTGAGATAAAGGCCTTTAAGGATGTGCCAAGTTGGCCTAGTCGTACCAACAGATGTGGCTGATCCAGAAACTATCACAGGAAATGTATGGAAAGAAGCCACTAACTACAGACTCAACATCTTAGCTTAATATTTAACTTCAGCTTAACTAGACCTGATTGTTAGTTTAAACTTCTTATTCGAAAAGTTATCTATGAACACTAAATATCGGTATTGAAGTCAGTACCTGAATTGTTGCATCTGTCTTTCTGTCCCTAGTGAAAAATCGATCTGAAATTATTCTTTAATATGAAGTTTAAAAATTCTAGATAAATAAAATCGCCAAAGTTAAAAAGTCACGCGAAATATTGTTCGGGAAATGAATTCAGTATTTGTCAGGCAATATTATCATGAGTATATTTTCTGGACAATTATTCATGCGATATCCTTGTCCACAGTCCTCACGAAATCCCGCACTGGTTAATAATCATAGTAGAATGGGCCAATGTGTATTTATTTTTCCTTATTTAAGCTAGTCCGACATACATTAGCCGCGGTAATATTTGAAGGCGTCGTGGACTATACCGACAGTTAAGTCCTAGTAAATTATAGGAATTAAACTGTACCTTGGAGTGACTTATCTTAATTTATTCTTACAAATTCACAGTACAGGAAATCACGAAGCACCATAAGAAATACCATTCAATCTTAACAATTCATTTGCGACATTATAATAGTTTCAAACATTGTGTGTAACTAACAATAATAATTGCCATCGTCACTCTTTTTTAGCGTATGAGAACTAACTACGTGGAGCAACTGTGTCAGACTAACATAAAAATATCGAGCATAGGTTAGGTTAGGTTATATATTTTACGGACACTCAACAGCCAAGGTTATATGTGTCCTGTTTTAACATATCCAGCATATCCAAAATTATAGATCAGAATAATTAGTAATCACCCTTGTTACACTATTTCAGTTTTGAAACACCCCTCAATACAAGGACCTAGTTTCATCCTAATTCGAAATAATTTTAGAAAAACTACAGGCTCTCTGATCTCAATTATAAAGGAGATAAACAATTACAATAAATGCTCCCTTAAACCTCAATAATATTTATTACACCTTCCTTGTCATGTTATTACAGTAAACCCTCGTTTTAACGAACTCCAAGGGACCAAAAAATTCTCGGTTCGTTATATCCGAAAAATATATTGTATGTATGTTATACGTCTTGTTATAAATTCAGGTGGTTGAAAAGAAATGTTTTCAATACAGCATTCGCTTTCAGGCACAAGTTTATTTAGAAACTACAAAAGCAATTAACACTATGCACTATGTACATATATCTATCTTGTTTCACATTTTACACAGTACTTTAAGATCAACATAAACCATCATTCAAAATACAAAACTTAAAAAGGAACTTACAATGTCAGAATCACAGCAATCCATATAAAGTTAAAGTAATAACAAATAATTTTTTTTTGTTTAGCACATACCGGTGAAGACGCAACGGAGGCATCGATTTTATCTTTATTAGCGATAATTGTTGATAGAAGAGATTTTGATATCCCGTATTTTTCCGCAATTTTCGATTTCGAGTCCATTTTTTTATCCACTTCTTGGAGAATCACCAACCTTGTATTTAAATCAATGGATTTTTCTTCGACATTCTGTGCGGAGCGGAAGCGCACTTAGAACGAAAAGCAAGACTGACCTGATCTCGTAGGAAACTTGAATTAAAGCAAGTAATAAAAGCAATAAAAACTAGCCGAAACTCTAGAAGCCATAAGCTGTAACAGACAGAATCACAGAATTGAGCTAAATAGAGGTAAGAGGATTTGGACATAAAAGCGCCACTCTTTACTGGGAATTAAGACGTTTCTTAATTTTTTCTTGTTTATTTTTCGTAATAACCGAACAAATTCAATCCTGAGGTCCACAAAAGTAGTTCGTTAATTCGTTATAAGAGAATAGTTCGTTATAAACGAGGAGAAAGCATAGTTTTCTATTCATTTTTCAAGGGGCCACAACGATAGTTCGTTATAAACGGGTGTTTGTTATAACCGTGTTATTTAAAAGAGGGGCGTTCTGCAGCTATCTAGCAGAACTGCTTTCTGGGCTAATTTTAAATTTCGGAAGTCTAGGCCAAGCTCTTCCGGGCTCTCCTCCGTGATTTTTAGTATTAGGCCATTCTAAGAGAGAACTATTGGAGTCGTTATTACATTTTAATGATCTTGAGAAAATTCTTGGTATTTCCTGATTTTTTCGGCTCTAGTGCTCATCAGGTTGGAGTCACTTGGGGTGGCTATATCAATGATGAAGCTATATATCTAGCCATTTTGTTAGCACTCTATGGCCTGTGATAATTTGTTCATCCTAGTTCACTTTTATATATTTATTTTCTATATTTTTCTCTTGTTTCTTCATAATCCAATAATCTTAGAGCTCTACACAAACTTTGGTGATATATTTAGGCAACAATATCGTGTCTCATCAAATAATCCGTCCCAGCTGAAGTCTCACAGCCGTTTGTAATATGTTGAGTTTGTTGTAAAAAAAAATGTTGTTTTCCTTCATTACGTACCTCCTGTAAGCTCTCGATGCAAATACTTGGTAATGTATAGCAACAACAAACTCTTCAGGATCATTATTATCTCATTATTATTATTATTAGTGCGATATCTCCCCTAAAAGGAAGGCGCTAAGCACTTTTGACTCAATTTTCTTATTTTTTGTTCTTTTTGTCTTGCCAGTATTGTCTCATTCTTTGGCTGAACTTCTCTTTTCTTTCTGCAGACCATTTGGTTATGTATGGTTTCTGATTGTTTTGCTCTAAAGTTACTTCAAATTTGTTTATTATCTCATTATTATTATTATGTTTTTGTCAGTTTTTCCTACAATTAATACTAAATTCAATATATTATATATTATTATCTATACATGCAACTGCATGTTCAATTAGTGTTGGAAAGAAACATCCTAAACGGCCGATTTTAAGGATAACCGAAATCATTTTAAAATATTTTTTAAATTTATTTATAGTAATTTACAACTGTATTAAGGAACACAACAAGTAAATATGAGGAATGAAAAAAACAAAAGTAATGAAAATGTCTTGAGAAAGAACTACCCAGTGGTAGTACTTCACTAACTAGTTCATCTCAGTAGGTCCCGAGGCCACCTTCTTTTCAGTCGCATTGGAGGGTTATCAGGAATAGCTGAGGAAGATAATTTAAGGACAAGGGGGTTTTTATGGGCAGGGAGTTTAGAATGAAAAGAGGAGTATCTATCACGGGCTATGTCTGCAACAAATGGGATGTTAAGGTCATTATGAATGAGTTGATTTGTAACAAAATAAGGAGCATTCAGGATTTTGCAAAGGATTTTGGATTTTAAGGACTGGATGCGGGAGGAAATAGATGATTTTTTAGAGCCCCAAAGCTCGATTCCATATGTCCAAATGGGTCTGATAATAGTGATGTAAATGAGTCTTTTGTAATATACTGGAAGTTTTGAACGTTTGTCTAGTAAGTGTTGTAGTAATCGATATATTCGAGCAGATTCTTGTCGTTTCAGTCTTGTGTGAGGATATTTGAAAATATAATAACAAATGATTAAATACTGTAAATATATTATTAAAACATTCCTTCATTTTATGTGGAACATCTACGGTTAACATTATTAGTAATCTAGTTACACTGGTAATAGTAACGTCGTTTCAAACAATTTTCATGCGAATATATTTTGATTAATCTATGAATATGTAAATTGAAGAGAGAAAAAAATGTGCTGTCTCGATCTATCAACTAACCTAGTTCAACTGAAGTTGAACTAGTGTAACTAGTCCAAGTGTCTCGATCTACCAACTAACCTAGTTCAACTGAAGTTATTTATTGGTGGTTGAAAAATTGAAACCTTCATATGTTTGATGGACATTCATACCACTAAACAATTAAACGAGTACAGAAGGTCATCTAACTTGTCATGACCTATTCTGTGTTTTATACAGCGAGGATAGTTCAAGGTAAAACTTCCACAGCTCCATTACAAAGTAAATTTCAAGAAATTTTATCGGAAAAGTGATCCTTTAACATTCCCAACCAACGCTATAAAAAATACTATAAACTAATATATATATATATATATATATATATATATATATATATATATATATATATATATATATATATTAACATATTAATTTAAATTCGTCCATTGTTTAAGTTTTTATTTTTGTTATTTCGTTTGTTTTGTTTTACATTTTTTTTTTACCTTTGTAATTTCAAAAAGTATCCTTTATTTATTTTATATTAATAATGTCTGTAAACAGTCTTCAGTTGTTTTTAATTTGTATTTTTTGTGATATTGTTAATATTGTCAACATATGAAGTAAAGAAGTAAAATAAACGGAGTAAATTAGGTCAAAGGAAAGTTTTATAAGTGAAATTAATGTTATATGGTACATCATTATATTACTGCAGGATTATATTACTATTATCATTTATATTACTGAATTAAGGTTTGGTAAACCGTTATTAGCCATAACGTAATAATTTATAACTATTGTAAATATTTATATTATCTATTATTTTTAATATCACAATTATCATCATTATCACTGCTATTGTTCCTGTTTTAATTGAAGGAAATTATCAAATCTTATTATATATTTTAAATATTTAAAAAACAAGAACTATGTGTTTATAGACATAGAAATTTATTATGAAGATAAGTTCAGGTAATACCATAATGCTAATACCAGTACCTTTATGCAAAGCAACCAAGTTTTCAAGTTAACTTCTAACGATCCTATCTGAGTTTATTTCTCATTTTCAAAGATAGGAATCCTATAAAATATGAAGATGGTGGGAAATGCGGAAGCCTATGATTGGAAACGATCGGATTCCAGGCACGCCACTACAACCGAAGGAGGTGCACTGCCAATAGCTGTAAATCCAATCAAGGGGGTCGTGGAATGGTTGGCAGCACTGATTGGGCCCGCAGCGACCCCTGTCGGAGCATATCGCCTTCATTCGGTTTACTTAAAACTCTTGCCCATCTTCGAACCACGTCTTTTAAATCAGATTTGTAAATCTCATTGGTAGAGATGATAAAGTTAATAATTTCTGAGTTATTCATTATTTTAAAACTGTGTCTAACAAACATTTTTCGTTGGCGGCGTCACCCAATCAGTGAAATGGCAAGAACCAACTACGTTTCAAAAATGAATAAATATATTGTTTTTAGTTCTCGACTGTTTAAATTTAAGCTTTCTAAGGGTCTTGAGGTTCAGTAAATATCTTTAATAGCTTACCACTCTTACCATGCAGTGATTTACATGTCTTTGCAACAATAAGAGTACCCGTTTCTTACATATTTGCTACTTATTTATTAATATTTTAAATATTAAATTTTTATAGCACAAATTTAAAATACTCCTAAATGGTTAGAATGCATGGTAGCGGGACGTTGATATTCATCACAACAAAACATTCTTGAGAAAAAGTGAACAAAGCCATAATCGTTCAATACAAGAGAGAGCATTCTTTAGAAAAATAAAATTGAAGCAAAAATTAATTTATGTGGAGTCTATAAACGTATACCTGATATTATATTCTTCTACCAAATACGGTTTCCTATTTTCGAGCACCTAATCAATGAACACATCTGGTCAACATTTCAACGAGGATACCGAAAAAACCCCCAAAAAATGCTGTAAAACATAATTTAAAACAGATGTAAAACCACAAATCTTATTCAAATTATATGCTTCATTGCTCATTAATCCCTTCGATAGTCTAATTATTATTTTATACTGCTTCATTACCACCGGAAAATTTAAAAACGTTAGATAAAAAGAAACACTCATACAATAAAGCATAAGTCAAAATGGTATTTTCTTCTATCAAATTAAATATGAGATTATTGCTTAGAAAACAAAAAATATATCAGTTAAGTAGAACACAATTATAAGCTCTTCCTAAAAATTAATTTAGTAAAAGCAGGAAAACATTACTATAATACCCTAGTATTAGATCATGTATTTCACAGCGTTTTATATATCATAATTTACATATACATACAAAGCGTGAACTAATAAATCGTGAACCAACAAAATTAAACTGTCAAGTTTAAAATTTTAAATTCTCAAGTTACCAACTTTATCTTTTCTAAACCACTAAAAGAGAGAAAAAAAGAGTCATATTATAGGTGAATAAATTAACATATTCATTTGTTAATGTACTCTATTTTTTACTGAAAATGTCGATGGATTTTATTTTCGTTTGGATATATGTATATACATACGCAGACACACATACTCACACACACATACACACACACACACACACACACACACACACACACACACACACACACACACACACACACACACACACACACACACACACACACACACACATATATATAGCATTTCCAAGTCAATTGTAACCTTTTCCAAGTCAAATGTAACTTTTTCCAAGTCAAATGTAACCTTTTCCAAGTCAAATGTAACTTTTTCCAAGTCAAATGTAACCTTTTCCAAGTCAAATGTAACCCTTTCCATTTCAAATGTCACCTTTTCCAAGTCAAATGTAACCCTTTCCAAGTCAAATGTCACCTTTTCCATTTCAAATGTTACCTTTTCCAAGTCAAATGTCACCTTTTTCTTCACTTCTAGCCTCAAATATTCGGTTTTATTTATTTATTTATTGAAAAATAATTAGTTTAATTAACATTATGACTTTTTTAATAATTTTGGCATATTCTATCGCTATCTTTTTTGTTTTTTAGACATTTGGTATAAAGTTCTGTTTTTTACTAGCTATATTTAAAAAAATTAATTATCGTCTATTTAGTTTTAAGATAGTTATTGATTTTGAGTTTTTTAGAGGGGAGGGGTAGTTTTAGTGAATAATTAATGTGTTTTCGGGTATTATAATTACTTTTTTCGAGCTGTATTTTTTATCGCTCGCGTGCATGTTAACTCGCATTTACTTTTAATGTTTTTAATTGATGTAGGAGTTGATAGTTGAGTTTTCGGGTATTATAATAACGTTTTATTTTTTTATTGCTCCCATACATTTTAACTCGAACTTACTTTTCATATTTTTTACTTTCATAAGGGTTGATAATTGTCTTTTCGGGTCTTATTATTACGTTTTTTCGAGCTGTGTTTTTACCGCTCGCGTGCATTTTAACTCGAATTTACTGTTAATATTTTTTAATGTAATAAAGGTTGATAATTGAGTTTTCGGGCTTGTGATTACGTTTTTCAACTATGTTTTTTTATCGCTCACGCTTATTTTAACTACAATTTACTTTTTATGTTTTTTATTAATATAGGGATTGATAATTGTGTTTTCGGGTCCTATAATCACGTTTTTTGAGGTTTATTTTTTTATCGCTCCCATGCAATTTAACTCGAATTTATTTTCAATGTTTTTTATTGATATAGGAATTAATTAATGTGCTTTGGGGGGTTATGATTACGTTTTTCGAGCTGTATTTTTTATCGCTCTCAATTATTTTAACTCGAATTTACTTTTAATGTTTTTTATTGATATAGGGATTAATTATTTTGCTTTCGGGTGGTTATGATTACGTTTTTCGAGATGTATTTTTTATCGCTCTCGCTTATTTTAACTAAAATTTACTTTTTATGTTTTTTATTGATACAGGGGTTGATAATTGTGTTTTCGGGTCCTATAATTACGTTTTTCGAGCTGTGTTTTTACCGCTCGCGTGCATTTTAACTCGAATTTACTGTTAATATTTTTTAATGTAATAAAGGTTGATAATTGAGTTTTCGGGCTTGTGATTACGTTTTTCAACTATGTTTTTTATCGCTCACGCTTATTTTAACTACAATTTACTTTTTATGTTTTTTATTAATATAGGGATTGATAATTGTGTTTTCGGGTCCTATAATCACGTTTTTTGAGGTTTTTCTTTTATCGCTCCCATGCAATTTAACTCGAATTTATTTTCAATGTTTTTTATTGATATAGGAATTAATTAATGTGCTTTGGGGGGTTATGATTACGTTTTTCGAGCTGTATTTTTTATCGCTCTCAATTATTTTAACTCGAATTTACTTTTAATGTTTTTTATTGATATAGGGATTAATTATTTTGCTTTCGGGTGGTTATGATTACGTTTTTCGAGATGTATTTTTTATCGCTCTCGCTTATTTTAACTAAAATTTACTTTTTATGTTTTTTATTGATACAGGGGTTGATAATTGTGTTTTCGGGTCCTATAATTACGTTTTTTGAGTTTTATTTTGTCATCGCTCCCACGCATTTATCTCGAAATTACTTTTAATGTTTTTTATTGATATAGGGATTAATTAATGTGCTTTCGGGGAGCTATGATTACGTTTTTCCAGCTGTATCTCTTATCGCTCATGCGTATTTCAACTTGTATTTACTTTTAATATTTTTTATTGTTATAGAGGTTTGTAATTATCTTTTCGAGTCTCGTGATTACGTTTTTAAGCTGTTTTTATTGTCGTTTGATCTCATTTCAACTTCCATTTGCAGTGGTCTTTTTTGTTTTGGTTGTAGGGATTCTCATTACGTGTTTTGAACTTTATTGTTTTATGCGCTTGGGAATATCTATATACCGTAGGTATTATGGTATAATTTGATGTAAAAATTATTTATTGTGTTTTTGCAGGATCTGATTACATTTTTGATCTGGACGTTACATCGCGATTGCGCATTCTTCTAGATCACTTTTCATTTAAGTTAAAATGTGCACTAGCTATAAAAAAATGTCATAAACTCTATTAATATTCCCGAAAACACTATAAACGATCCCTCTATCGAATATTTATGAAATAGGAACAGTAACTTAAAATGAGTAAAAGCGATAACAAATTTGGTTCAAATAATATTATCAGAACACCCGAAAATAGAATAAACGATTCCTCAATTAAATTATCAAATAATTGTAAGACCAAAATAGAAGCGGGTCCTTTACAAAAGATTTAGTTGAAAAAACTTACTCAGGACGCTAGAAAAGGAACTATAACTAATCCTTTTATAAAATAATAATTCTAAAAAAAAAGTAAAAAAAAAAGCTAAACGATGTATATTCCAGCAACGTTATAATGAGAACCAAAAACAAAATAATCAATCCCAATATCAATAAAAAAATATCAAAAATAAAGGCGAGTTGAAATCCGCGCGAGTGATAATAAAAAAGCTGTTAAACATTTTCATAACCCCGCGAAAACACAAGGATAGATTTCTATAAAAATAAAAATATTAAAAGTAAATACAAGTTGAAATACGCATGAGCGATAAGAGATACAGCTGGAAAAACGTAATCATAGCTCCCCGAAAGCACATTAATTAATCCCTATATCAATAAAAAACATTAAAAGTAATTTCGTGATAAATGCGTGGGAGCGATGACAAAATAAAACTCAAAAAACGTAATTATAGGACCCGAAAACACAATTATTAATCCCTGTATCAATAAAAAACATAAAAAGTAAATTTTAGTTAAAATAAGCGAGAGCGATAAAAAATACATCTCGAAAAACGTAATCATAACCACCCGAAAGCAAAATAATTAATCCCTATATCAATAAAAAACATTAAAAGTAAATTCGAGTTAAAATAATTGAGAGCGATAAAAAATACAGCTCGAAAAACGTAATCATAACCCCCCAAAGCACATTAATTAATTCCTATATCAATAAAAAACATTGAAAATAATTTCGAGTTAAATTGCATGGGAGCGATAAAAAATACAGCTCGAAAAACGTAATCATAACCCCCCAAAGCACATTAATTAATTCCTATATCAATAAAAAACATTGAAAATAAATTCGAGTTAAATTGCATGGGAGCGATAAAAAAATAAACCTCAAAAAACGTGATTATAGGACCCGAAAACACAATTATCAATCCCTATATTAATAAAAAACATAAAAAGTAAATTGTAGTTAAAATAAGCGTGAGCGATAAAAAACATAGTTGAAAAACGTAATCACAAGCCCGAAAACTCAATTATCAACCTTTATTACATTAAAAAATATTAACAGTAAATTCGAGTTAAAATGCACGCGAGCGGTAAAAACACAGCTCGAAAAACGTAATAATAAGACCCGAAAAGACAATTATCAACCCTTATGAAAGTAAAAAATATGAAAAGTAAGTTCGAGTTAAAATGTATGGGAGCAATAAAAAAATAAAACGTTATTATAATACCCGAAAACTCAACTATCAACTCCTACATCAATTAAAAACATTAAAAGTAAATGCGAGTTAACATGCACGCGAGCGATAAAAAATACAGCTCGAAAAAAGTAATTATAATACCCGAAAACACATTAATTATTCACTAAAACTACCCCTCCCCTCTAAAAAACTCAAAATCAATAACTATCTTAAAACTAAATAGACGATAATTAATTTTTTTAAATATAGCTAGTAAAAAACAGAACTTTATACCAAATGTCTAAAAAACAAAAAAAGATAGCGATAGAATATGCCAAAATTATTAAAAAAGTCATAATGTTAATTAAACTAATTATTTTTCAATAAATAAATAAAACCGAATATTTGAGGCTAGAAGTGAAGAAAAAGGTGACATTTGACTTGGAAAAGGTAACATTTGAAATGGAAAAGGTGACATTTGACTTGGAAAGGGTTACATTTGACTTGGAAAAGGTGACATTTGAAATGGAAAGGGTTACATTTGACTTGGAAAAGGTTACATTTGACTTGGAAAAAGTTACATTTGACTTGGAAAAGGTTACAATTGACTTGGAAATGCTATATATATTCAAATATAATAATCATAATAATAGGCTTACCGAACCCGAAGGTTCGAAGCCGTTACCACCAAACTCCACCTGCACAGATTTGCCCAACGTTCACCGTTCAAGCCCAAGCCCCCGAGATCATTATTAGCGCAATCCTCCCATCGACGCTTCGGCCTACCTTTCGGATGCCTACCAGTCGGATCAGAGAATACCAACTTTATCGGAATCCATTCCTCACAGAGCCCAACAACTTTACTCGCCCATTTGAGTCTTCGCGATGCTATCAAGTCAATTATATTCACAGGGTACAAGCTCCGCAATTCCGCGTTGTGCATCCTTCTCAACTCTCCAGTGATCGCTCTTCGGACCAAATATTTTACGCAGTACCTTATGTTCGAAAAACTTTAGCCGTTGTTTTTCCTTCAAGGTATATAATCATATATATTTTTTTAATTTATTTATAGAATAGTACAGAATAAAATTATTAACAAAATTGGTTAAAAAAATTTATTATAGCAGAATGCTATACGTGGAAAAGGTTTTGTTGGGCAATTACAGGTCAATTACAGAATCTAAATTAAAATTCCACATAAATATACACTGCTCTTTCTCGGAGGCCTGTTATTCAATAGCAAAAGTAAGGAATTCGCAGATATTGTTTTCATTTATCACAACACTACAAATGAAACAAAACAATACAAAACAAAGGGTCACTCGAATAATTAACGTGGAAAAACAAAAAACTGTTGTTTTTTTTTCTTCGTC